>CM077309.1:25385000-28115000 GCA_039655065.1 Glossophaga mutica | reverse complement strand
AGCTTTTGAAAACTAACAGTCCTACAACTGCAGTAGCCATAAAAACAAGCAGTTCATTAGCCACTCAAGGGGTTTTAAGTCCTTGGAAGTCCCCGAAAGCCCCATTTGCAGGGAATTGTCACTATCTGACCTTTCCAACAGCTGGCTGAAAACCTCCATTTTCCAGGTGTATCTTTTTTTGATCCGACCTACACCTTGTTTTTTGAGAAAAACTCCATCCACGGGACATTTGTTGAAATTATCAGTGCTCTTCATTTAATGTTGCATCTGCTTGAGGTGGCATTACCACTTGTAGCTAACAAGAGGCTCACAAAAAATCTAAAAGGAAGAACTAGGGGATGAGAGGCATAGGGGCCTTTGAAAATATTGATGTATTCATGGTTGTCTGTAAGGCCACTTGCACATGCAGAGTTGTGCACATGCCTGAGAAAGAACTGAGAAGACCCTGAATTCTCACCTCTGGTTGATCTTGAGACTCTGTGCAAGCAGGAAATGAGGGATAAGGCAGAGCTGTAAACTGCTTTGTTCAAGTTGTGCCACAACACAGACACAGCCTCCACAAAGGAACATGCAGTTCAAGGCATGCAAAGAAAAGTTGTCCAGTCAGTAGCTGACAACTCAGCTGTCTGAACAAAGACTTCGGAGGCCACACATTAGAAAGAATACAGGCATTATACATACTTAGTACAGGGAAGTTGCAAAATAAAGAGCAACAACATTGGAATTTTATTTCCAAAGTTGATACATTATTAATTAGAATGTCCAGTTTTGAACAAAAATTTACAAGCAAGGCAAAAAAAGAGGAAAGTATGGCCTGTACACAGGGGGGAAAAAGTCAGTCAGTAGAAACTGTATCTCGTAATCCCAGACATTGGGTTTACTACATAAAGAATTTAAATTAGCTATTAAAATATATTCAAAGAATTAAAAGAAACCTTGTATTAGGAATTGAAAGTATGAGAAAAATGTCTCACCAAATAGACAGTATCCATGAGGAGATAAAAATGATAAGTAGAAAATCTGGAGTTGAAAACTGTAACTGAAATGAAAAATTCGCTCAGGAGGCTTCATAGCAGATTTCTACTGGCAAGAAAAATCACTGGAACTTCAAGATAGATTAGTTGACATTATCTACTCAGAGATACAAAAACTAAAAAAGAATTAAGAAAAATGAACACTGCCTCAAAGACCTGTGGAACACTATCAAGTGTACCAACATACATATAAAAGGAATCCCAAAAGGGAAAGAGAGAGAAAAGGGAACAGAAAGACTATTTGAAGAAATATGGCTTGGAACTCCTGAGGATTGATGGGAAATATTAATCTGCATATCTAAGAAGCTCAGTGAAATCCAGGTAGGATAAAAATCAAAGAGAAACACACAAGACACATGATAAACAAACCATTGAAAGACAAAGAAAGAATCTTGAAAGCAATGAGAGAAAAGTGACTCATCATATACAAGAGATCTTCAGTAAGGTTAACAGCTGACATTTCATCAGTAATGATGGAAACTGGACATCAGTGGGATTGCATATTCCAAGTATTAAAAGGAAAAAACTGTCAACTTCTCTATATCCAGAAAAAGAGAAAGAAATGAAGACATTCCAAAGTAAATAAAATGGAATTTATTGCTAGCAGTTTTTTCCTAAAAGGAGTTTTTGCTGTAAGGACAGGACACAAGACAGCACCTTGAATCCATGTGAAGAAATAAATAGCACTGCTACAGGTATAAAGTATGCAGTATAAATTATTTTTTGCAACTATTTTTACCTGCTGTCTAATTTAAAAGATGATCTATAAAGAAAAGTTATAAGACTCCATGAGCTTATATAAATATATAATTTATATGACAAAATAGTACAGAGGAGGGAGCAGGAAACAGATATACTGAAGAGAGAGGAGGGTAGAGGAGAGGGGGAGAGAATGAGCATACCGGCATTCCCGTCTCTCCCATTACCTGTTACCTGGCTCTTTTTATTCGTCTGCCAAACTGGTGAGCCCTTGTAGGTACTGGTTTGAGACATATATCCACATGAAGATTTATACATAAATGTTTATAGTAGCATTATTCATAGTAGCTAAAAGTGGAAGCTGCACAAATGTTCATCAGCTGATGAATGGATAAACAAAATGTGATATATCCATACAAAGGAATAGTAATTTGGCCATAAAAAGAATGGATGAACCTTTGAAAACATTAATCTAAATGAAAGAAGCCAGATATAAAAGGCCACATAATGGCCCTGACCAGCATGGCTCAGTTGGTTGGACACCATCCTGCAAAGCAAAAGGTTGCAAGTTCAATTCCCCACCAGGGCACATGCCTGGATTGCAGGTTTGGTCCCTGTCTGGGTGTGTGCGAGAGGCAACTGATCGATTTTTCTCTCTCACATCAATGTTTCTCTCCCTTTCTTTCCTCTCTCTCTAAAAATAAATCTTAAAAAATAAAATAACATAAAAGGCCACATAATGAATTACTGTATTTATGTGAAATATTAAAAATAGGCAAATTCATAGAAAATTTAAGGGGAGAGGGAGTGAATGCTAGTGGGTGTGAGGTGGCTTTCTTTTGGGGTTTCTCAGGAATGATGAAAATATTCTGGAATTAGACACTAATCTATGCAGAATTCTGTTAATATGTTAAAAATTACTGAATTACACACTTTAAAAGTTATACTTTATGGTATGTGAATTGTATCTCAGCAAAGCTGATGTTAAGAAAAAGTAAACAAGAGAGACATGATTAATTAAAAGTATAAAATACAATTTTGTATTTAAAAAGCAAATATGAATATGTTATAATACGCAGAGAACACTGTTGGAAAGGATGTATAACAAAATGTTAAGTGTTTTTCTCTGGGTGGTAGAATTGTAATTGTTTTTACTTTTCTATATCCTTTTCTGTATTTCAGTAATTTTTGTACCTTTAATATGTATCAACTTGTATAGTAAAATGAAGTCAATTACAAAATATAGAGATTAATAAATTTGGTGATTAAGGGCTTGTGACCTTTCAGAGTGTGGCTCCTTAGAAGGGTGAGCATGCAACCTCAGTGCCTGGTAATGAAGGACAGAGTTGGTCGTAATGGGAGCGACCCTGTGTGAGTGAGATATTCACAGCTTGGGCAGTGAATATAAGGAAGGAGGACAGCTTGAGGGGTCAGCATGTCTTTGGCAGAATATCACAATAATATTTAGCATTTATGAATGTTTTATAGTTGGAGTTTCACTCTGTCCCGGTTAGGTAACTGGGTAGTCCTTATTTTGTACATGCGTACACTGAGACACACAGGGTACGTTAAGTGGCTTGACCAAGATCATACAGGCAGTCAGTAGTGGACTCAGCTCTTCGCTGCTGCGCCAGGCTGCCCCTGAGGGTCAGAGAGTCACTGAGGGCTGTGTGAGTAGGGTGGGAGGCATTGCAGGAGTGGACGGAGAACTGGATCAGGACCACAAGTGCGGGAGTTCCAGTTGGGAAGGAGGATGGACAGCCTTCCTGTGATGGAGGAGACGTGTGTGAAGATGGCCAATCGAAAATACCAGAGGAAAAGGCGATTTTGTGGCGGTGCTGTTGAGGGGAGTTTTTGTTTTTGTTATGAGGTCAAGGAGATGTAATGGACCTCAGAGTAGTCATTTTTTTGTTAATCTCATGTAGACACTTATTTAATGACAGCAATAATAATGCTCTTGCGGCCTTTCAGAAGTGCAGTCTTACTTGCCTTTCGTGCAGGTCTATTCTTACGTACAGCCGAACTGGAGGGCGTGTCAAGACCCTGACGTTCTGCCAGGGTTCTCACTACTTGGCCATAGCGTCTGACAACGGTGCTGTGCAGCTTCTTGGAATTGAGGCGTCTAAGCTGCCCAAGTCTCCTAAAATTCATCCTCTACAGAGCAGGTATCTATCTTTTGTGTTTTTTCAACTGCATATAGTGTACTAGGTAATTTAATCCTCCCTCTCCAATGTAGTGTGAATCAATTTAGGGATTATTGCATTGCACTTCTTTTTTTAAGCACATGAAATAAGCTGTGTTTCCAACTCAAATCTACCACACGTAGTTAGTTTTAGAAAACTATGTCTGCATGTTTTATTTTCTGCCCGTTTGTCAAAAGATCAGAAGAACAACTTGAACTTGGGGCTCATCCCAGTCTGGAATGTGTCTGAATAATCTAATTATCAGTTACAGTTTCTGTCTCAAGTAAAAGCAGAACTCTGGCTGGCTGATTCTGAGAATGTGAATGTTCTTCATTAAAGAAAACTCAAATGTTTTCAGCAGTTTATCACTTGGCATTAAAACCTCTGAAGTTGATGGGAACATGGAGCGTACTTTCTTCAGATGATTAGCTTATCATTTAAAAACAAAATACTGGCTAGTTTCACATAAGAATCTCCTTCATTACTTACGTATCGCGGTTGCCTACAGATTAAACACTGACAAGGTAGGACATTTAAAGATAAAGCAGAATGATTTTTCAGCTGACTAGTATGCTGCTACACACAGAGGATTCCAAAGACAAATAACATGTTCTGCTCTCTAAGGAGTGACAGTCTAGTGGGAGAAACAGACCAGTGAACAGACGACTTCAGTGCAGCGTGATAATGTGCCATGTCACAGGGAGGTGGAGACAGCTTTTTGAGAATAGGAAAGAAGGCCTGGAGGAGATGAGACCAGCTGTAAGCTAGCCAGCGAAGTCGGGCAGGCAGAGGCGGCGGACCCCATGGGAGGACAACGGAATGAGCAGATGCGTATAGTTAAGTGGATGATGATAAGTCAAGGCCATTGGCGTAACTGAGGCAGAAAGAGGTGTTTGTTGGATCACCAAGGTTTTCATCATTTGTATATTTACTTGTTTTGCTTTTTCAATTAAAAATATGTATTATTTTTGACACATTCACTAAAGAGATTTGGGCAGCTTTTATCCAGGACATATTGTATACGGCCTTTAACTAAAACCATTATCTGCCAGTTTTCTTTAAAATTGTTTCAGCTGAGGGTGACAGCAATATACAGCGGGATACGTATTGAGTTCCGTGTAAATTAACAAAGAGCTATTGGTAAAATGTGTTGGGTGCGCAAAACATGCTGGGTGCTGCCTGTGCTGGCAGAACGTGCACACAGGCACACTCATCTGTGCCTGGGTGCCTGGGTCGGGAGGCCGTGCCAGGACATGTGGGTGGCACCGTGCCCCACAACCACCCAGGACTCCTTTTCTGTTTGCCTCATGCAGTCTGGTCGGCTTCGGTCACGGCTCTTGGTAATTACAGTTGGTGACACCGTTTCACACTGTATTTGGCATTTGGACATTTATCATTGCTTTAGGCGGATATAGTTCATATTAGAATGTTTATGAATATAATTATCTAAGATGGATCAGCAAACTAAGCTTGCAGTATGGCCCATAAACTAAGAATTTTCAAAAGTTGTTAAAAAAAAAATAAAGAACATGTAGTTGAGATGTATGCGACTTGCAAAGCCTATACTGTTTACTGTCTGACTCTTTACAGAAAATATTTGCTGATTCTTGATCTAAGAGAAAACTAAATTAGTGTTTGCAGAGGTAAAATTTAATCAGTGTGTGCAAAAGCATGATATGTATTGATAAAGGAGGCTGGCCAGTAAGTCTGATATTCTTTTTAGTTTAATAATGCCTAAGCTTAAAAACAGTTATACCCGTATAATGGACTAGTACATAAAAAGGAATAAAAAGGAATCGTTGTTATTTTGTGACTTTTGTTATCAGTAATAAAAAGGAGTAAACTATTGATTCAAGCAGCAACATCAATGAATCTTAAAATCCTTTTTGTTTTAATGCAAGAAGTCAGACATCAAATGTTGTATCTTGTATATTTCCAATTATATGAAATTCTGGATAACAAAGTTGTCAAGAGGAAAACAGATCGGCGGCTTGCCACAGGCTGGGACAGGGTCGACTACAAAGGGGCTGCACAGGATAATTAGGGGGCGTGAAGTTGTTCTCTGTAGTTCTGTGGTAGAGGGTAAATGTCTGTTTCCTACTAAAAATTTTCCTTTTGCACATACGTTTGCACAGGATAGGTACACATAGAACTGTCCTACAGAAAGTGAATCTCACTATATCTAAATTTTAAAAAAATAAATTGTATTGAGTAGTACCTCAAAGAATAATATAAATATCCATGATTCCATACTGATATAACTAAGTAAATGAACAAATAAATTAATGAAGAAGCGACAGCTCTTCCTTATAGAAGAATTCTAACTTATAAGTGTAGAAGGAATGAGAGAAATAAAGTCATCACCAGCATTTCTCTTGAATATTGAGTAGTTATAAATAAAAGAATAGCAAGTTGCAGTGGAGAATCCAGGCAGACACCACCTTGAATGAATGATGAAGGTTAACATCACCAGCAATACATACTAACATCAGGTACTCCCTCATATATGCCCTGAGAAGGACATGTCACTTCTGTGGTCTCCTTCCCCATAAAGCATAAACTCGGTCTGTTTGTCAGAACACGGGAGGCAAACCCAAACTGAGGGACATTCTATAAAATAACTAGTAGTCTTCTACTAGTCATGACGTAAGGTCATGAAATAAAATGAAGGACCGAGGAACTGTCAGACTGGAGACTCAGCAGACATGACAACTAAATTCCAGGTGGTATTTTGGTTTGGATCCTGGAACCACTAAAGGACACAAGTGGAAAGCTGAGGAAATCCTAGTATGTTTTGTACTAGTGTTATATCAACATTCATTTTTTTTAAAGATTTTATTTATTTATTTTTAGACAGAGGGGAAGGGAGGGAGAAAGAGAAACATCAATGTATAGTTGCTTCTTCTGTGGCCCCCACTGGAGGCCTGGTCTGCAGCCCAGGTATGTGCCCTGACTGGGAATCGAACTGGTGATCCTTCGATTCCCAGCCTGTGCTCAATCCACTGAGTTATACCAGCCAGGGTCAATGTTCATTTCTTAGTTTCGTAAGGTATTACAATAGCGGGGGTTGGGTGACGGATATAGAGTTATTTGGCGTACTATTTTGCATCTCTTCTGTAAGTTTAAAATGATTTTTTAAAAAATGCCTTCTCTATCATTGTCCTGATGGACCACAGAGTTTTTATTTCTTGACTGTGATTAGACTGTAAATTCATCTTACTGGGGACTGGTGGTATGTTTTCAGTGACTAGAAAAGTGTGTGCCTTTTGCTTTGTGTATTTTTTAGAATTCTGGACCAGAAGGAGGACGGCTGTGTTGTGGATATGCACCACTTCAACTCGGGGGCGCAGTCCGTCCTGGCCTACGCTACCGTGAATGGCTCGCTGGTCGGCTGGGACCTCAGGTCCTCAAGCAACGCGTGGACGTTAAAGCACGATCTGAAGTCGGGCCTCATAACGTCCTTCGCTGTGGACATCTACCAGTGCTGGCTCTGCATCGGTACGCTCATTTTCAAATCGCTGACTGAGGTTTGAATGCCATTAATGTCTGGAATTGCCTCTTGTGAAGGCTTTTTTCCTTTTTCTTCATAACTATTACGTTATACTCACTCGCAATTTAGGTTTTATTCATTGTAAAACAGATTTGGAAGAGTGAAATTAGTATCCCAGTGCATAAAACAATTTCCTTTTTCTCTTTGTTCTTAAAAGAGCCTCTTTATGCTCATTATAGTGATCAATTTGCTGGCATTCTCTCATTCCGCCAGGGAAGCAGCAGGCTCAGTTTAGGAATGCGAGCTTTTCAGTTTAGGCTGACTGACTCGATTTACATTCCAGCAACTCCAGGCACTACTCACCTCCTGAGTTTCAGTGACCTCATCTTCAAACAGGGCCGTCTTTTCCAGGGCTGCTGTGAGGGTTTCATGAGCGAAAGCATCTATCCCTGGGCCTGGGACAGGAGGCAAGCCAAACGGTGGTTTTCTTGCCTTGTTATTCCTGCCTCCCTCCTTTTCCTCAAAGGCTGGAGATTTACCACGTGATCTTGTTTGCTTTCTTTCCTGTTTTAGTTTCACAGTTTTTCCCCCACAGGGCTTTGAACCTGCTTCTTGAGAAGGTGCATCTTATTTTTTTTTTTTCCCATTTGGCACTCTTTTTCAGAAGAGTGCTTAAATTTTGTTTTTTAGGTTCCCTAACTTACATTTATGATTGTGAAATATCTGCCTTTTATTTTTATAGAGCTTCTATGGAAGGCATTACTTTTTGCCTTTTGTGTGAATAAACTGCACAGGTACAAGGAGGTGTAACGCCAGCCTACAAGAGTAGATGTTACCCAGTCAGGGCACATGCCTGGGTTGCCAGGCCAGTTCCCGGCAGGGGACATACAAGAGGCAACCGCACATTGATGTTTCTCTCCCTCTCTCCTTCCCTTCCCCTCTAAAGATAAGTAAATAAATAATAAAAATAGATAAATAAAATATTTAAAAAAAGAAAGAAAGAACTTTCAAAAAAAAAAAAAAAAAAAAAAAGAGTAGATGTTAACCACTTAGCATATTAGCAAAAGGCAGTGATGGTTCTCAGGCGCCCTGACCAGCTTTGAGGAGGGCAGCCAATAGCACCTGTGCCTATTTGAGCCATTGTCCTAGAGTGGGCTGGGGTGACAGAGGGACCCCACTGCCTCTTTTGTCTTTTCCCACCCCCAGTCTCTCCACTGGCATTGGAGGCCAACACAGGAACATGCTCTGTGCCTCTGTCATGCCTCGCTGCCAAGTAGCAAGCAGGGTAGACATCGTTGCTTTGGGGTGGGGGGTATTCTGTCTGTGGGATTCAAGGTGTCGTGGGCAGATGTGCAGGGACTCACTCCAGTTTCTGCTGTGATTGGACACCTGTACCTATCCCCAGAATGTGGTATAGAAAAGGGCCCATGGGAATGATTGAATCTAGGGATAGCTACAAAGCTGTTCGCCACTTTGGGATCGGTAAAACGATCATCGAATGCCAGTAAAACATCTCTGGTTATTTAGAACTTTTGAACATTTTGAGCATCAAATTCAATTTGTATTTTCTCTAGATTTTGTGGGGTTTATTTTTCTTTCTTTTTTTCCCCCCTGTGGGCGCCTTTGGCAATCAGTGATACTGTCAGTAATTAATGAATTGTTCATTTTCAATTTTACATTTGTTAGACACTTCCAGACACTTCTGTAGTAGTATTGTGATAAGTACTTTATCTCTTTGTTATTTAATAATTAAAGGTGCTATTTGAAACTGGGAGACACCTTTTTGAGAACCAAGTCTTTCAGCTTCATACAGAGTTAATGATTTTTACTATTTGTGTCAACGTAGCTTAATGTGCTTTAAGTATTAGATGGTAACTTTTTATTTTTGGCCCCTTTTTCCCCTTTAAGGTACAAGCAGTGGTACCATGGCGTGTTGGGATATGAGGTTCCAGTTGCCCATTTCCAGTCACTGTCATCCTTCCAGGGCTCGAATCAGACGCCTCTCCATGCACCCGCTGTATCAGTCCTGGGTGATCGCAGGTGAATTCGCCCCGGCTGGCTTTCAGGTGTTGGGAGATTTTCTTAGTGCATAATACCCTGCTGCCAAGAATCACGTCCTTATTAGCATTTTCATTTTACATATGAACGGAGTGTTTTTGTTCTGTTTTGATTATGGAAGTTCCTACCATTGATCTCTCACTGTCATTTCATAGTTACTATGTTTCAAAGTGATCGCATCAGTCACTGCATCCTGTTCTGTTCCTGTCTGCCTTCCCTTTCCCCTTCCATTTGTTTCTTTCTCTTATATCCATATTTTTTTAAAGCTGCCACCATCATCTTCCTAGAAATCTTAGAGACCTTGATGCATCCTTGTCAGTTGCCATTTCTTATTGATCTGT
Source organism: Glossophaga mutica (assembly GCA_039655065.1). NCBI lineage: Eukaryota > Metazoa > Chordata > Mammalia > Chiroptera > Phyllostomidae > Glossophaga > Glossophaga mutica. The sequence goes on along the minus strand of CM077309.1, from coordinate 28,105,195 downwards.
TTCTGTTGTGTTTCTGGTAAGCTTCCTTTCCCTTCCCTCCCGTCATTGGGCATGCAGATTTTCTTGTACAGATTCTTGGGCAGGACACTTGGACAGGTCTTTGAAACTCACTTTCCTTATCTGCAAAATGTGGTTAAAAATATTTACCTAGCAGAGTTGTAAGAATCTGAGATAACATATCAAGCACATAGCCTGGGGCAGAATTCGCGCTTGATAAGTACGGGTCGCGTTAGTCTTAGGTTTCCTCCATGGTTCTCGCAAATCTAGGTCCCTCCTCATACACCTAGTCCATCTCAGGCAGTGGCAGCTCTTTAATGTTAGGTGCTCAGGGGGCATCCTTGTGTTGTGCTTGATTCTTCTTTCTTAACCCACTTCCAGTCCATCAGCCAATCGTATATATCCTATCTTAAAATATGTTCAGAATCTGACCACTTTACTCCATCACTCTGCCTAGTCCACACTGTCATAATCTTTCGTTCCTATTCATGCAGTGTCCTTACCTCTTAAGACTGTTCTTTCTTCTGCTCAGGACCCTCCAGTGGCTTCAAGATCTGCCCCTCTGAGACCTTTATCAGTCAGGGTTCCAACAGGAAACAGATAGTATGCCCAAGGTAGGATCGTTTGAGGAGGATCTGTTTTTAAAGGAACTATTACAAAGGTGTGGGTGCAGGGCATCATAAAAGATGGCGCAGTAAAACAGGGCTAGTACCAGCAGATCAGCAGCAGAAAGGCAGGAGGGGTGGTGACTGGAACGTGGAGGTTGAGTAGAGAAGCCCGCCGTGGGAGGAGCGGCGATTCTGCGATGAGGGGCACAGTCGCTGACTTGACTTTCATCCACCCCTTGATCTCCCACTGGGGCCTCCGTAGGACTGTGTTAGTTTCCTGTGACCGCTGTTGCAAATTACCGCACACTTGGTAGCCTAACACAAGTTTAATCTCTAAGGGTACTGGAGGCCAGAAGTTTGAAGTGAGTTTTGCTGAACCGAAATGCAGGTGGTGGTGGTAGGGCCACATTCCCTGTGGAGGATCTAAGGGAGGGTCCATTCCTTTGCCCTTTCCTTCTCCTAAAGCCGTGAGCCGTGGCTCATGACCCCTTCCGCCGTCCTCGAAGCTCGCACCACAGCATCGCGCCTTGTCGGCAGATCGCCTGCTGCTGCTCTCACGTCCGCCTCCCTCTTGTGAGGACACTTGTGTATGCATTTAGGGCTCACTTGGACCATCCAGGATAAACCTCCCTTTTCCGTCTTAAGGTCCTTGATCACATCTGAAAAGTCACATCCACAGGCTCCAGAGATGAGGACTTGGTTATTTTGGTTGGGGGAGAGGGGGTCAATTAGCTTACTACAGGCCAGAATCATCTAGAAGCTAGAGGTCACAGGAGCCTATTGATGTAGTTCATGTGGGTCAGCCTTACAGTGGCCAGTGGCTATGACAGCACCACTGCCCCTTCTCTGCTCACCTCGCCTCTCAGCCTGCCCCAGCGAGGCTGGCAAAAAGCATGTTTCTCCTTGAACAAAAAGCATGTTTCTCCTTCACAGCTTTTGCATATTTTTGGTTTGTTGTCTCCACTGGTATGTAAATGCCATGAAACAAAAGTATTTGGAATTGTTTGCCTTTTTTCCTTCAGTGCCTAGGACAACGACTGTCTCATAGTAAAATATTGGTGGTTTGATTAATATGAATAAAGCCTGGGGTATTGTCACTCTCCATGCTCAGAAATAGGGGTAATGTCCGTCTCTTTCAGGCCTGCAGCTTCCTTCTCTGTAATCTGCCTTCATCTCCCACTCCTCCTTGTTCAGATGTGCTTCAGTCAGACCAGCTACTACCCGTGCTTCCCCAAAACATGCAGAGATTTTTGGTTTTTGCTCATTCTGTTCTTCCTGCTGGAAATGCTCTACCTGTCTGCCGCTGTATCTGTCCAGCTTGACTTGTTCTTTCGGTCCTGGTGACCCACTGGATGTGATCTTTTCCTTTCTTGAGTTCAGGCAGAGCTTTGTAGTTCTCCTTTTTGCTCTCACTGTCTTACATTTTGTTTTCTCTACTTCTAGACTGTAGATTTTCTGAGGGAAGACTTAGGATTTCACTTTCCACCCCACAGTTCTTTCCACTTGGACACCAGTAAAGACTTACTGGTGGGCTACTAAAAACATCTCGTTTTTGCACTCTAGTGTGGTGCCACAGGGTCCCATGTTACTTAAAAGTACCAGTGAGCATTTCTTGCAGCGTTGGAAACAGTGGAAATGGGTACGAGCTGACTTGGATTATCTGCCAAGATGTGGTGCGGAGTTCTCACCCGAGCGTGGGTTCCGGCCTTTGTCTCCGCAGCTGTTCAGGGCAACAACGAGGTGTCGATGTGGGACATGGAGACCGGCGACAGGAGATTCACCCTCTGGGCCAGCAGCGCACCGCCGCTCTCTGAGTTACAGGTTTGACTCATTTTTATTATAAAAGCCAATAAAATTCCCCACATCCCTTCAGACATTTACCAAACGTGATGTCTGCTGGGCTTTTTGGTTCTGTTCTCAGTAAGTATGAGGCGGCCATGGCCGTAGGGAGCTTTCCGTTCCCTGAGGCCAACCAGTGTCTGCTCATGGCGTGTTCGGTTGCTAGCACCATCAGGTTCGTCCTGTCCGTTTAGAGCCCCAGGCTGATGTTTAGATCATTTAAAAAAAGGAACGTGATACTCTTGCATACACTTTTGGTTTTGCCGTATTTTTGGACCGTAAGATGCACCTAGGTTTTAGAGGCGGAAAATAGGAAAAAAAAATTTTGAAGCAAAAAAATGTGGTAAAATATTTACTAGCATAAATAACAATATTTCACCAATGTAAATGTAAACAGAACTCAACAGAAACATTAACAACCATTATTCCTCCCAAATTTGTGGGGGGGGGGGGAGTGCATCTTATAGTCTGAAAAATACGGTAATTCTCATATTGCCAAGAAAAGTAGGAAAGTTTTTTTTTTTGTCTCTTGTTGGGGTTCTTTTCATCCAAAGTAGAAAATTTTAGGAAGCTGAAAATAGTCTTTGCCTCTTTAATTCAGAACGATACAAAGTAAATGCATTTTAAAGTCCCAAGGAAAGACATTTTTGATACATATAATCAGTTTCTCATTTCTTTTGTTGACCAGGTGCCTATAAAGCCACTGACAATCGACTTATATCTAGAAATGGCACTGTGGAATACACTGGTACCTTTTATTTGACCCATCTCTTTCTTTTAAGCCCTCTCCTCACAGTGTTCATGGTATCTACTGTAGTCCTGCAGATGGGAACCCTATCCTGCTCACAGCTGGCTCAGACATGAAAATAAGGTATGGGGTCTGGTCAAGAAAACTTGATGCGGCAGTTAAAAGGAGGATGGTAAAATGCGGATGGATGCTGTCATTGACACTTATCTGTTACTTATTTTTCACATTAGCAATAATGTATTGTTTAAAGTCATACACATCTTGCCCCAGGGCACCTGTTGTTAGTACTTCATCTGTAACTAATTTTATGCTGTTCTAGAAAAACCTCTTTTCCTAATGCAAAAGAAAATAAGCTGCACGTTGGTAAATGGAAGCCAGTGACCACGAGTTCCGTCCCTTCTCCCTCCGAGAGTATCAGCATCTGTTTCCTGTTCCCCAGGTTCTGGGACTTGGTGTACCCAGAGAGGTCGTACGTTGTCGCAGGAAGCACTAGTTCTCCGTCCGTGTCCTACTACAGGAAAATCATTGAAGGAACTGAGGTTGTTCAGGTATACGCAGTCTTTTTTCTTGTAGTTCGACTTTTGCAGGTATAAAAAGGGCTTTCATAAACACTGAGTTGATTAAACTAAGTAGCAGTATTTCTTCAAGAAATGTTTATTTTCTCTTGACTTCTTGGAATTTTTAAAAATTAACTTTTATTAAAGTATTATAACATGAAAAGTGCACATATAAGTGTACCCCTTGAAGTAAGCACTTTATACCTTGCTCAATCCTTAAAAGTGCTTCCTTGTAAAGTTGTCTTATTATTTTCCTTAAAGCTCATCCAGCTCTAAAACTTGCGTCCTTGAGTCAGACAAAAACTTCAAATGAGGTAACATCTGTACGTGCCCAGTCAATAGACGAGAGCATGCTTCCTTCACGACAGATGATAATGAGCTTTAGAAATGCTAACCCTCCGATCTATATTCATGTCCACCTTCTGGTCAGTTATACCTCTTAATACATGCTTTCCCTTTTGCTTTGGACAGAAGGTAATATGCACAGATTAGCCTGTTTCTAAGTTTCCCACATTTGTAAGTGGCTCTTCACGGAATCTAATGACTGGAAGCCTAGAGTGTCACGTTGGACTCTTTGTATTCCTTTTGCTCAGTGTATCAGAGAAAGAACGGCTACTTCACCAAGAGGTGTTAGCTCCAAAAAAGCAAGAAGCAAGAATACTTACAAGAGGTAGAATGTGGTACAGGCTTTTAATGTCTGACTTTCCCCTTGACTTTTAACCATGAAACAGGAAATTCAGAATAAGCGGAAGGTGGGACCGAGTGATGATACCCCGCGGAGGGGCCCCGAGTCGCTGCCTGTGAGACATCATGACATCATCACAGACGTCGCCACGTTCCAGACAACCCAGGGCTTCATTGTAACTGCTTCTAGGGATGGGATTGTTAAGGTATGGAAATGAGAACCTAGTGACTTGTACAATTTGTATAAATAAACTAACTCAGGAGAAAAGGTGTATTTAGAGAAAAGAAGTGAGAATTGGTTTCCTGGCTTACTTTTCAAAATCATGTCTCTATATTAATGTTTCACAGTAAAATAAATCCCACCCAGGGTAGTTAAAGAAGTTGCATTGACTAGTACACTTACGCATAACTCTGAGATTCAGCCAGATTTCTTGGACTTTTCATTGTATATATCACAGAGGTGAAGAATTTAAAATGCTAAGACTTATATGATCTCAGTTTACTTTGTATTGAAAAAAGATGGTTGTAATCTATTATCTATGTTAACACATTTTTGCTATTAAAATGCTATTCAAAGCAGCCAATAAACTGCATTCAAGCATCTTGAGGGCTCTAATTTGTTTCTGGTGGTGTTTTTAACAGTAAACTTTGACAGAAGAATAAACCCCCGGCAGCATTAGTTTTGAAGACGTGGACCCGATGTCACAAAGAATCAGTGACAGGACTAGGCCTCACATCTCCGGACCGTCAGCACCATGCCCTTCCTGGGCGTGCTGCGGTCCGCCTTGTTGGTCACTCAGTCCCGCAGAACTGGTGCATCACCATCAGAAATGTGCCTCCTCTTAGCCATCGTTACTGGTTTTTTTATAGGCTCTACTATGCATTCTAAAACTTGGCCCAACAGCCGGCTTTTATCCAGTGCAGATTATTTATTAAACACATGAAAAAGAAAAAAATAAAAACATTAACCTGTTAACGTGCCAAAATTTATATTTTTAAAAGACTGGAATTGGTCTTTCCCCATAAACTATACCCTTGAAGGTTGCTGATTATTGTTTGCGCACGAACCTGATTCTTTTCCACATTTAGTTGTCATCCGCTTGCAGGAGGCTTTGTGGTATTCAAAATATTTTAGTTTGGAATTAGTTACATGAGTCTGTGAAACTAAGAAGTTGAGTAGGTGAGTCTGGGGAAAATACTACTGGTTTAACAAGCGACCCCGAAATTTGAATTGCTGTAATTCTATACTGTAGTAACGGGACATGACGGTTTTCAGTGAGATGTCTGGGTTCACGAGCCGGTGCACTTAGTGTGCAGACCGGCAAACAACAAGCCCTCAGAAACTCCTGTCATTCAGAAAGGTCAGGAATGGGGCGGGGGGCCCAGGACGGTGGCCTAGGAATACTTCAGTGTCATCTACATATAGAACAGTTCCTCCCAAGGAGCAGCTGAGGGCCAGCTACATAGCTTCTTCACAACAAATGAGCAAGGGACCACTTAGAAAAAGCAGGAAAGATGGAGAGAGATATGGGAACCCTACCTTGATAGGGTGACTTGCAGTAAGGGGGATCACACTGAGGGGCCTGCATGAGCAGGCTTGCCTGCCCTGGGAGACAGTGATAAAATAGTGATTTAAAGGGCACCAAGACCATACGTGGGGGAAAAAAAAACAAAAAACATTTACTTACCCCAGAGTGCCTGCTGCACAGCATGGAACTGTGGGAACTTGGGAATCGGAGGTACTCATGGGTGCCTTTGTTTATGTTCCCCCTCCACCTAGATACGGGAGGGAGCTAGGTCCAAGCACTGTAGCAGCCCTGTAATGCCTCCACAGCTTCCCTGGTCCCTTGGCCAGCAGCCCCCTAGTGCCTTGCACCTCAGACTGCCTCAGAATACCTACTCCAGTGCATCTGTGCCAGCTCTTGGAGCCCCGCGCCTCCTCAGCTGGCACCCGGGGCACCATACTCACCTGCACAGCTCCAGCCAGCCTGCTAAAATTGCCCAGCACACACAGTTTACACAGAGGTTGCTCCTACACAAAGCCACTCCTTCAAGGTCAGGAGAGAGAGCTGTTTTTTCTAATTTATAGTACAAACACAGAAAGTTAAGGAAAAACAGATAAAAACCCTAATCAAAGAGTAAGCACTTTGCATGATAAAGAATTCTAAGTTACAATCATAAGGATGCTCATTGAACTTGGGAGAAGAGTAGAGCAACTTAGGGAGAACTTCAAAAAAGAGAATATATAATAAAGAAGCAGCCTGTGAACCAAAGGGTCACCAGTTTGATTTCTAGTCAGGGCGCATGCCTGGGTTGCAGACCAGGTCCCCAGTAGGAGGTACACAGCTCCCCCTCTGACTAAAAATAAATAAAAAATCTTTAATGAAGAACCAATCAGATCTGAGGGCTGTAATAGCTGAAATGAAAAATACACTAGAGGAAATCAAAAGCAGATTACTCAGGTAAACAGATCAGTGACTTGGAGGACGTAATAGTGGAAATCATCCAATCAAAGCAGCCGAAGAAAAAAATTAAAAAAAATGAGGATAGTTTAAGGGACATCTGGGATAACATTGAGCATACTCACATTTGTATTGTAAGTGTCCCAGAAAGAGAAGAGAGGGGGCAGAAAGCTTATTTGAAGAAATAACTGAAAAGTTTTCTAATCTGGGGAAGGAAACAGATTTCCAGGTCCAGAGTGCACAGTGAGTTCCAAACAAAATGAACCCAGAGAGCTACACCAAGACGTTGTCGCATACAAAGAAAATCCTGTAAGGCAGGGGTGTCAAACTCGTTTTCACCGGGGGCCGCATCAGCCTCACGGTTGCCTTCAAAGGACCCAATGTAATTTGAGGACTGTGTAAATGTAACAACTCCTTAACTAGGGGCAAGGAGCTCGGCGCAGGAACAAGGTGCCGGGCTGGGTGGAGGGCCGGCTTGGCCCGCGGGCCTTGTGTTTGCTACCTGTGCCATAAGGCTGTCAGCTGATTTCTCAGAACCATGGGTCGGAAGGGAGTGGCATGACATACAGACGTTTCAAGTGCTGAAAGGAAGGAAGCTACAGCCTAGAACACTCGACCCGGAGAGGCTGGTGTTCAGAATTGGAGAGGAGAGCGTTTCCCAGACAAGCAAAACTGAAGGGGTTCCACACCGGCTTTCTAAGAAATATTAAAGGGTTTTTTTTTTTTTTTTTTTTTTTTTTTAAGCAGAAAAATAAAGGCTGTCACTAGAAATGAAATTGCATTGGTGATTAGTTATGTAAAAGGTTATTATGAAGGTTGAAAGACAAAAGTGGGAGAATCTAACTACAAATGTAGTTAGGGGACACAAAGCAAAAAGATACTAATTACGACAACAAAAACTGGGCGGCGGGGGGGGGGGCGAGTCAAAATGTAGCATGTTTAGAGTTCGCATTCAAATTAAGTGCCCATCAGCTTAAAACACACCACTATGGATATAGGTTGATGTGTATGAAACTCATGGTAACGACAAACCAAAAACCTACAAGAGGTTTACACAGAAAATAAAGAGAAAGGGACCCAAACACAACACTAAAAAACCCTAGCAAACCACAGGGAAAGAAACCAAGACAAGAAAGAGCAGAGAACTACAAAAACAACTAAAGACAATGAACAAAATGGCAATAAGTAAGTATCAGTAATTACTTTAAGTGCAAATGGACTAACTGCTCTAATCAAAAGACATGGGGTAGCTGTATGGATAATAATACAAGACCCAGTTATATGCTGCCAACAAGAGACTAATTTCAGATTGAAAGACACACAGACCGAAAGTGAAGGGTTGGCAGAAGATATTCTACACAAACAGAAACGAAAAGAGGGCTGGCATAGGGAAAACACTGATGACATTTTCCACAGGAGTATTACAAATAATCTAATACTTGCAGCAGATAAAATAGACTTTAAAACACACTGTAAAAGATCAAGAAGGATATTATATAATGATAAAAGGGTCAATCCTGGAAGAGGATATAACATAAGTATATATAGATTCAATATAGGAGCCCCTAAATATGATAAATATTATCAACCATTAAGGACACTGATTCAATGCAAATTAACAGGAACATAATAATAGGGCTTTAAATACCCACTTACATCAATGGATCATTCAGACAGAAAATGAACAAGGAAACAGTGGCCTTAAATGACACATTAGACCAGATGGACTTCATAGATATTTATAGAACATTTCATCCCCAAACTGCAGAATACAAGTAGATATGGAACATTTTCCAGGACAGACCACATTAGGCCACAGAATAAGTCTCAATAAACTCATGAAGACAAATCAACTCTATTTTAGGACCACAACATACTGAAGTAGAAATCAATGATAAGAAAACAGATACAAAATGCTATTAAACAAATGAATCAAAGAAGAAATTATAGAAAAAAAATACTGAGACAAAAATGGAAACAAAACTTTCTAAAATCTATGGGATTCAGCAAAAGTAGTTATAAGAAGGAAACTTATAGCAGTACAGGCTACCTTATACAACAAGGGAAATCCCAAATAAACAATCTAACTTTACAACTAAAGGAATTAGAAAAAGAACAAAGTCCAAAGTAAGTGAAAAAATAATAATAAAAAATAGAGTGGAAATAGACTTAAAAAAACAAGATCAGTGAAACTAACAGCTGGTTCTTTGAAAAGATAAAATTAACAAACCTTTAGCCAGAGTTATCAAGAAAATAACAGCCCAAATAAATAAAATCAGAAATGAAAGAGAAGTTACAGCTGATGCCGGGGAAACACAAAGGATCGTAAAAGAATACTGTGCCAACAAATTGGGCAATCTAGAAGAAATGGACAAAATCCTAGAAAAATACAACTTTCCGAGACTGAACAAAGGAAAAAATAGAAAATTTGAACAGACTATTAGTAATGAAATTGAATTAGTAACAAAATTGAATCAGTAACAAAATAGAATCTGAACAGACTATATTAGTAAGGAAATTGAACCAATGAAAGTTTAGGACCAGGTAGCTTCACAGGTAAATTCTATCAAACATTAATAGAAAAAACTAAAACCTGTATTTTTCAAGCTATTCTGAAAAATTCAAGAGGAAGGGACACTTCCAAACTGTTTCTGTGAAGCCAACATTACCCTGATACCCAAACCAGACAAAGATTGAGAGAGAGAGAGAGAGAGAGAGAGAGAGAGAAATTACAAGCATAGATGTAAAAATTCGAAAACACTAGCACACTGGCCATGGCTGGGTGGCTCAGTTGGTTGGAATGCCATCCTGTGTACCAAAACATTTCTGGTTTGATCCCCTGTGAGGGCACATACCTAGGTTGAGGGTTTAATCCCTGGTCAGGGCCCATACCGGTGGCAACCGGTCAATATTCCTCTCTCACATTGATATCTGTCTGTCCCCCCTTTCCTATCTAAGATCGATAAACATATCTTTGGGCAATGATTAAAAAAATATTAGCAAGCTGAATTCAATACATTAAAAGGATCACACATCATGATCAAGTGGGATTTATTCTAGGGATTCAAGGATGGTTCTACATTCTAAACCAGTAAACATGGTACTCATCAACAAAACCAAGAATAAAAAAAATGAAAAATAAAAACTATGATTATCTTAATAGATTAAAAAGTATTTGACAAAATTTGATATACACTCATGACAAAAATTCTTAACTGAGTGGCTATAGAGGGAACATACCTGTACATAAATATGCAGGATACAAAATTAGATTCTGAAATCTGTTGTGTTTCTGTACACCAGTAACAAGCTATCAGAAAGATTAAGAAAACATCAAATTTGATGCAATTTGATACACTTGCATCAAAAAGAGTGAAACGCCTAGGAATAAATTTAACCGAGGAACTAAAAGACCTGTACTCTGAAAAACTATGACATTGATGAAGGAAATCGGAGACAGTGCAAACAAATGGAAGGCTATATTATGCTGACGGCTATATAAATGGCAGGACTGATACTGTAAAAAGGCCCATACTACCCAAAGCAGTCTACAGATTCAGTGCAATCCCAATGGAAATGCTGATGACATTTTCCACAGAATTATAACAAATAATCCTAAAATTTATATGAAACCATGGAAGACTCTGAATTGCCAAAGCAATCTTGAGAAAGAAAAAATGATGTTGGAGGTATCATGCCCCCTGATTTCAAACTACGCTACTGCAAGCTTTATTAATAAAAACAGTCTGGTGCTGGCACAAAAACAGACACATAGATCAATGGGACAGAATAGAGAACCCAGAAATAGGAACATGCATATGTGATCAATTAATCCACGACAAGGGAGGCAAGAATATACCACAGGGAAATGACAGTCTCTTCACTAAGTGGTGGAAGGAAAACTGTATACATACATGCAAAACAGCAGCGCAGCAGCCAAAGGATCTGGACCACTTTTTTACATGATATGCAAAAATCAACTCCAAATGGATGAAAGACTTAAATGTAAGACCTGAAACCATACAGCTAGAAGAAAACAGGCAGTAAACTCTTCGACATCGATCTTAGCAACATTTTTTTGGGATGCGTCTCCCTGTACAAGAGCAACGAAAGCATGTATCAACAAATGGGACTACATCAAACTGAAGAGCTTTTACGTGGTTACGCTGCATTGCCTTTGTGTCCCTTACAGTCTGGTAAGACAGCACTCACAGTTTCTAGCTACTAAGTCAGATTTCGAGTCTGCAGAGCTTGGGGGAATTTCTTTTGAGAACTAAACTGTTAACGTTGAGAAGGGGCTGCAAGCCTGAAGCCGTTGGATAACCCAGGACTGATAACGTGGGAACGCTGAGGAAAGTAATGGATGGGGCTGATGGAGATAATTCTTTCTCATGTTACATCCTGCCATCCACTCTTGCCCCCTTTCTACCCTCCCTGGTTTTGAAAGGACATCATTTGGGTGAGTTGTTACTAAGTATTACAATCTGATGCTCTGTTGACTTACATCTGCTTTCGATTTCTACATTTTTTGTTCTTCAACACATTTGACTCATAACTCAGTGCAGAGAAAATAGGAGGCACCTTCTTTACAGTCAATTAACACTAGGGATTTATTTTTAAAAGAATTTAATATTTGTAGTATGTTTCAGATCCTTCATCTATAAATGATTATAAAGATAACCCCCAAATGCTAAAATAACCTCAATTACCAAGGGAATATTGGTTTGGTACACTTTACTTATCAATACAGAGAGAGGGCAAATACACTTTTAACGTATTTCCAGCGATAAGCAGAAGAAAGGAGTTTGTGCTTAACCCAAAGTTAAACAGAAAAATGCTTTTTATTAAAATACCTTTTAAATATTGTTCATCAATATCCTGTACTTGGAAGATATTTTTTTCCCAAACCTCTGAGACCACATAAAATATGAAGAAACCTGACGTGCTCTATTTTTCTCTATTACCTGAGTACAGACAGGACATTTAAATTCCTTGCCTCCCCGCTGAAGACACTGGGAGCGACCACTGTGGAGTTAGTTGCCTGAGTAAGGATGGCAGAGGTGGTTTAAAAACACATTGCAGACAGCCTCTCTTTCCCAGGTTTTATGAACAGAGGTATAGAAAAGAAAATCAGACCACACTTCCTGGTGTGAGGTGTCAGTAACCATCTGCCACATACGTCCAAGCAGGGCCTCGCCCCCTTCCCAAAGAGAGCTGCATTCTGCCTATCAGGGCCACTGCTACCAGTTGTGGAGCCAGGTCTTACAATGTGAGGTAAGGTTTGCACATTGTGTTGAAATTAAATAATGCTACTTTGGTGTGTAGTTGAAAATATCGGCTCCAAAATAAGATTACTAATTAGTTACCTGGTCTGGCTGGGGTAAGGAGAGCGCCAGCTGTCAGACAATGCTGGTCAAGGCCAGGCACTTTGAAGACTTTTCCTGACCTCTTGCATCCCTGCAACCCCGTATACTGTATATTTGAAGATTACAACATTAACAACTCCCTTATCTCTCCAGTCAATGTGCATTCGAGGCTCTTCTGAGAGCTCTGCCAGTCCCGTTTGCTGCTGTTCACGATTTACGAAGTAGCTACCTGACGGGCAAAAGTAACTCAGAGCTTCACCCTCGGCAGGCCGAGTGTCTACTCTCCTTGCCTAAAGAGTATATGGATGAGTAAAAAATAATAATAATAAAAGACAATAATGGGAAAGGAAGAAAGAACAAAAGTCCATAAAAATGGCCAGGCAGGAAGCTCTAATGAAAAGGGAACATCCAGCTCAAAAGCAATAATTTATGTTCTGGGGGCTTTAATGAGGTTATCAGTGAGTGAGGGAGGACTTGGAGCTGAGGGAAAACATTACCCTCTGCTTCTCACCTGTCCAACCAACGACCGCAGAAGAGGGGAGGAAGCCTTCCAGCACAACCCTGTCGGGAGACTACTCCATCCACACAGGGATGGCGACGTGTTTAAACAGACGCATCGTGGAGGGCCGCAGTTTCAAAACGATGGCATGCCAACAGCATCAGTTTCTAAGGTAAATGTCAGGGTCTTCCAAAACCACCTCTGGTTAAACAGGTGAGCATTAAACAGAACGAAATTGAGAAAGACAGCTTGGCGTGCAGACAATGGGCTGCAGAGAGATCAACAATCAAAACAATTAGCACCGTGGCCCACATACACACAAGTACAACGATATAAAATTTACCTGCAAATTATAATCGCCATTAGACCATTCAAAATATTTCTTCATTCTTCCATCTCTTAATGATAACAGTTCTGTAATATGTCTTAGTATGCTAGAATTATCAGGAGCGGTCACGTAAATGGACAAGGTATATCTTAATACCAATGAGTGCACGGAGCACCTTACCTCACACTCTACACCCTGTGGTTCGTCCAGCCCTCCAGAGTGGACCTCCAGACAGGGGCGGACATCTCAATACAAGTTACCCGGAGTCTGGCGGTGAGTTCAGTTACGTGAGTCCAGCGCCTTACCATGCTTCCTCAGGTTAAATTCTTCGAGCACCTCCTTCATCATGTCCTTTGGGAATAGTTTTTATCATTTTCCAGTTTTTAAAGGTACGGGATGTGTTCCTAGTAACATTTTGAACAGTATTATCTCTGCTGTTTCTTGCTGTTCTTGAAACATATCTTTTATCTTGAAAGAATTTTGCCTTTCGTAATGTGTCTTCTTTAAGGGCAGCTTTATGTGGTCCAGGGATAAAGCTACACAACAGAAGAAAAACATTATAGAAGATAAAGTCCACTTCAACTTTAACAGACTCTACATTAGCCTTTCTTCCTAAATGAACCACTGCACCCATTTCTTGTTGCATCCTTCTTTCAGGGCAATTTTATTAAGATGACTAAACTGGGCAGAGATATCAGAATCTGGTAAGACATTTTGTCAAAGTGTGCACAACTATAATTTCAACAGCAAAACTTCCTCTTCATGGAACATGTTCCATCCAGAACTTCATGTGGTTGGCTCCTGCTTATTCACGTTTGGGTTCAAACGGTGCCTCATTAGGGTCTGCCACATCTATAGTTTCTCCAGTCCCACTGCCACTTCCAGTCAATCCACACAACATGCTCTTCCATTTTTTCATAACACTTATTACTAATGTGAATTGTTATTTGCTTGTAAACTTCTTTGTGATCTGCTCTCCACTCTTCCACCCTCCCAGACAGAAATTTAATTTCACAAGGCCATGTCTGGTCACCATAGTAATCCCAGGAACCAAGAAGCACATAGTAAACACTCAGTATTTGTCTAATGAAAGCATAACTGAATGTCATCCCCTTCTTTTGTCACTCCCTTCCTTTCACCCAACCATCCACCCAACCATCCATCCACCCACCCATCCATCCATCTACCCATCCAACCATCCTTCTATCTATCCAACCATCCATTCATCCACCCACCCATCCACCCATCCATCCATCCACCCACCCATCCATCCAACCATCCTTCTATCTATCCAACCATCCATCCACCCACCCATCCATCCAACCATCCTTCTATCTATCCAACCATCCACCCACCCACCCATCCATCCAACCATCCTTCTATCTATCCAACCATCCATCCACCCACCCACCCATCCACCCACCCAAATGTTTACTTGCTGCTCTATGGAAGGCACTTGTTAGGCACAGCGGGCAACATAGAAACAGCGCCCATCTGACAGGTCCATAAATAATTTGAGTGGAAGTCAAGAGGAACCTAACAGTGAAGGGAGACAGGGACTCGAGCTCTAAAGCGCCTTGAACACCAGACTGAGAAATCAAGGAATCACAGAAGCCAAGTGCTGACTAGAAGTTCTCCCCTGTCCTGTGGAACTCTGCGCTGCAGGAAATGTCCCATAATCTTCACTGGCCAGTATGGCAGACACTAGCCACATGCGGCTATTGAGCACTTGAAATGTGGTTAATGTGACTGAGAACCTGACTTTTTAATTTCAGTGAAATGAAAGGTAGTGACTCCTGTGCCGGACAGCACAGGTAGGGAGCCATCTCAGGTGACATGGTTTTACAGGGAAATGTCATGAAGAGTTTTGGTTCCAAAAACATTCTTACATTCTATTTCCTCTTGTTTTCTATTTCCTTTTCTTTTCCGTTTTCTTCTTAGTTGAGCACTTTTGAGGAAATAAATCATTTAGAGTGATCCTTGTTTCTTCAGGTGTAAAATGGGGATAAAAACAACCTATGTTTTTGTGAGCAACAGCGGAAGTCCCTAGACTAGTTACCACGGTGCCCTGTCGGTTACAGATGAGGAAACGGAGGGGCAAATAGGGGTCGAAGGTCAATGGCAGAGCTGAGACTGTAACCAGACTCTTCTGGTGGTAGGAGTCCAATGTTACTTCCAGTGAACTAGGTTTTTATTTGGGATGCTATAAAGAACCATCAAGATAATGAAAAAGACATTGAAATGATACATGTGATACTTTCAGAAGCACCTGGATACAGGTGCAGAACCACGTGAAGGCAGATGGCCTGGGGCAGGCTGGACAGTTAAGGTATGAGGAACCAGGCATATACACTCTTCATAGACATTGTTGGAGTGAATGCGTGACAGCCTGGTGGCATAAGAAGAGAAGGTTTAGCAATACGTACAAACCTCAGAAACTAGCTGAACTCCCAATGTGGAGACCGGGAACACAGTGGCAACCTTCACTTGGATCTATTTCTTCACGGGGATTTTTCTGCTCTCACTAGCTTGAAGTCTGATCTCTCTCCCAAGAACACCAATATTTAGAAAATATGTAAGTGAAAGACACAGAATTTAAAATTAAGTTCATGGCTCTCACAGGCGCCACATACCTCCTTTCATCTATAGCGGTAGTCTGGAGCGAAGGAGGCACCAAACCAGCAAAGAAAACCATGCCATTCACATTACACAGACCCGGAAGCCTCTGTGCCTTGTACGCTGTACATCTGGGCTTCTGAAACTCCAACCCCAATGTGTACCCCAGGTCGCCTCCATCAACGCCATCAGGAATGGACTAAGTCAATCAACCTGCTTCTCCTGGTCCCCAAGAACAGCTGTCATTCCTAAACGCCAGTGAAACACAATGTCCTCACACCCTCCCACGTTTTTGCTCTTTTCTGTATTTCTTATTAAATTCCAGACTAAGTACTATGAACTCAAATTCCCCAAAGCCATAATTGTCTATCTGCACCAAACATGGCTCCACTGATCGAGGAGATTACGTTCTTTTGAGCCTGGAACACACTGTTTTTGTGGCTTGGGTTTATCTTATCTATACTGGTCTCTCCCCTCTGTCCCCCAGCTCCCCTCTTCTCATTGCACACTTGTTATGCAATGGAAAGTTTAGTTATCTTTGTTATATTCTTCCTACTTTGTTAAGGAAAAAAATTGTTACATTGGTAACTGCTTCTTTAGCAGGGCATTTTTATCTTTCTCTTCACTCAAATATTTATATTCTCAAAAGGGTTGAACATGATAAATACCATATCTCTGAATTCCCATTTGTTGCTATGTTGTGTATAGGAGCTTGCACTGGATAAACATTTGATAAGAATCATTTGATTACCTTGTTTGGAAATCATATTGACTTTACTTCTTTCTCCTATTCTATATTGTTCAGCTACTTTACTGATCGGTAACTCTGACAACAGGTAGTCAAGTTAAAGGCCCGGGGATGAAATAGCCAATTCATTTTGCAACATGTGCCCACCTCCAGCAAAGCTTGTGGCAGCTACATAAAATGAGGGGGGTGGATGGGACTCGTGGCAGACTTCAGTTCCCTGTGATCACAGATTCCTCCCTCTATGCAGACAAGGTGGCTTCTATTTCCAGAATTCTTACTTTTTGCTTTAACATACACTTTGTGTCTCCAAAAAACATTCTTTGGAAAGCAGAATCACAACAGATGTATTATTCACATGGCATTGATGACTGTGTCCTTTTTTTTTTTTTTAACAATTTAGTTGTTTTGGCTCTGGTCCGTCAGCATTTTCAAGTCTGGCACTCTCAAGTCTGGCGCGAGTGCCTGACGGACTGAATGAAGCAATAAGCAGGTGGCTCTCTGTCTTTTATTGCCTCTGAGCAGATCTAAGTGCCTACAAAGATGCTGCCCTGCAATCTCACCCTCACTGGCCATCCGTGCCCTCGGTTGACTGTGCTTTGGTCCAGTTTCTTTCTTTTTCCATCTGATAAGAACCAGCTTCTACCTGTATTTCTTAAAATCTCACAGCAGAATGATCTAATCCTCAAGCAGGTCATTCTCATGACTCGGCAAGTCATCACCATCTCCTGCAATTCTGCGTGCTCAGTTCCGCCTTACTTCCCTTGGAAGGCTCTGGCAGGGAGTTTCAGAAGCAGCTGTGCAGCTTGGTGTTTTTCATTACAGCCTTTGGTCACTTAGAGAAGGCCTGGGGTGTCCCAGCCTAACACAGCATCAGGGAGTTAGTTCACGGACAGAGGTATGGGCTTCATGTCAATTTCTGATACCCCAGTCAGTCAGTTCCGAACTTTCACCATTTTGGATACACAGGGGCAGCTGAGCCTCCAGGTGTATGGCAATGTGGAGATGGGAAAAGGAACTTCCCGTCCAGTCCCCTCCCCCACTCGTTACTCTTCAAACAATGCAAGGAGGGGGTCATTTCCAAAATGCCTTTTAATTTGTATAAGCTGACTACTGAGTCTTCCCCCGCACTGACAGCCCTGCTGCATATAGCGTGGAGCCCAATGCCAATGCGATCGCCAAGCCCTTGTCCACACTTCCAGGCACCTGCAGCAGGGGGAGCCCTGCTCTCGGTGGACTGACTGCACCAGCACCTTTTAGGCCTGACTTCAGGCAGCCTTTGCTGCTGGACAGTTCCCTGCCTCCCGGGAAGGCGAGGAGCGCGGTTCCACGCAGAGGCTTCAGGGAGCTTCTGGGAGCAGGGGCTTCGGGATTGGGAGGGCCTCAGGCCCTGATCATCACGCAGAAATGCATGCACGGCACAACAAAAGTGGGCACAGTGTCAAAGGCATTTGTTTGCTTAGTTGTGATTCCCAGCAGCAGGTGCACGTTTGATTTCAGGGTGATGTGGGCAGGTGTGTGTGTTAGTACAGCACGATTTACCACCGAAACAAAGAAACCCTCTTGTAACTACTTGATTTAAATTATTTCTAATTTAAAAAAATGTAAGTAGTATTCATACAGGCAAAAGATATGATATAAATGTTTATTAAGTTTTAAAAGAACTAACTTTTGCTTTTATTGATACTTTTAAACATAATTAAACCTATTAAGTTCTACTTTATTCCTACCTTTGGGTACAATCCATTTTTTCTTCTATAACATCTTAAGAGCCATGTTTAACTCATTAACTTTTAGAGCTTAAAAAATTGCCCTAACATACTGATTAAGACTATAAACTTTCCTAAATTATGAATTCTGACATATCCCATAAGTTTTGACATATGACATTTTATTATACAGTTTTAAAGTATGCTTACATTTTCGTTATGATTTTTTGTCCCATTATTTAGATTGTGATTTTAATTTAAAAATGCATGGACTGTAGAAACACTGTTTTTGTTACTTTCTATCTTAACTGCACTGTGTGTGATCAGATCATTTGGGGTGACGGCACCAGCTCGTACAGGCGTGGTGATGCTTGCTTGCTAAGTTAAAAACTGCACAGTGAACACCTGTGAACTCTATTATCTCAATTCAACAGCTCCTTTAGATGCTCCATGTCTTCTTTAGAAGAATGTCTCATTTTTCTGAGCAGGGTTCTAAATCAGCCTATTCAATTGTTTGTTACTTCTGATTCTTTTACTTCTTTACTAATTTTTGTCTGCTTTATCTACCAATATATTCCAATGGGTATACGAAAACCTCCAACTTTGATGACAGTTCTGTGGCAATTTCTCCATGTAGTGTTTCAATTTCCACTTTGTATATTTTTAGATTTTATTACCCTCTTATAAATTTAGAATTGTTGTACCCTCTTCATGATTGAACACTCTGTCATCGTATAGTAACCCTCTTTATTCCCACAAAATGGTTTTGTTTAAAAGTATATTTTATCTGATGTTAACAGAGCTATTTCAGCTTTCTTTCTAAAATGTTTGCCTGTAATATTTTTTCCTGTAATGTTACTTTGAACTTTTACATTTCTTATTTTGTAGCTGTGTCTCTTGAAAGCAGTTATAGCTGGATTTTATTTTGTTTCTTAAATCCATCAATCTCTGATTGTAACTGGCATATTTGGTTTATGTATTTTTCTCTTGCTGTTTTACTTTTTACCCTCTATTTATCCTTTTCCCCCTTTCCTGACTTTAAAAAATTTTATGTGAGAGAGAGGGGAAGGGAGGGATAGAAGAAGAGAGAGAGAAATTGATTTGTTGTTCCACTTAATTACATATTTATTGGTTGACTCTTGTATGTGCCCTGGCCAGAGACTGAATCCACAACCTTGGCATATTGGGATAATGCTTTAACCAACTGAGAACCAGAACAGGACCCTTTCCTGCCTTTTTGTTAAAAATATTTATTATGTTGTTTTTAAGAACAAAAGATGATTTTATTGTTTAGGTAATTAGCATAAATATTTACTAACATATGTAGTCTTACTACAGTTGTTTTTTTCCTGTTAAAATCACCAGGTGCCAGATGTTTTACTTCTATTTCTTTAACAAGTGTAGCCATTTTGTAACCCCACAAATTAGATATTGCTGTTATTTAAAAATACATTTATTTAGATTCATTTAAATATTGACAAATTTTTATCACTCACTCTTCTTGCACCTCAAGTCTTTCCTTCTGTGGTCATTTTTATTTTCCTCCAAGTACATACTTTAGAAGTTCCTTTAGCAAACGTCTTTTTGGGACAAGCTATTGTTTTCGGTCTACCCAAGTTGTCTTTGCTTGACCGGTTTTTCTACGTTGATGACAATTTTCTCCCACTAGTTTAGAGGTTCTCGGTATTGCGACTTCACTAGCCCTCCTGGTAAGTCAGCTGCCGGCCTCATCACAGTTCCTTCGTGGGTGGTCTTCCCAGCTGCTGTAAGTTCTCTTCGCCCTGGTGCTCTGCACCCCCTCCCTACACAGCGCCTGCTGTTCTCACTTTCTTTATCCTGGCTGTTATAGCTGGTCTTTTCTTCAACTTTTAATTTACATCTTTCATAAGTTCTTGAAAGTGATCATCTCTCTGCCTTTCAATATTCTCTCATTTGTTATTGTATTTTATCCTTCTAGAATTCCAATCAGATAGGTTTAGGGGTGTCCGACCTGTGGCCCACAGCCACATGCAGTGAGGATGGATGTGAATGTGGCCCAACAGGAAATTTTAAATTTACTTAAAACATTATGAGATTTTTTTGTGTGTGATTATGTGTCGCAATGTATTTAATGTGTGGCCCAAGCTAACTCTTCTTCCAAGGTGGTGCAGAGACGCCAAAGGGCTGGACACCCCTGGTAAATCTTTTCACTGTCTGTAAAATTTTTATAATCTATCTTCTCTGAATTTTAAGTAATTTCTTTACTTTTCAGTTCACCATTTTTCTTCAGAAGTGCCTAATACTCTCTTTAACCCATTCATTGACTTTTACAAGTTTTTTTTTAATTTTGAAAATTGTCAAGTTCACAGAATATTGTAAAGAACAGGACCATGAATAAAGACCTGTGTACCTTTCACCTAGATGATTCTCCAACTGTTACCATCTCACTACTCTGTGTGTGTGCACACACACATCTGTACACACACACGCAAATGTATACACATGCACACGCGTATCTTCACGCATGCATGCACGGGCACACTCGTGTATCTGCGTGCACACATGTAAACAGACACACGTGTGTATCTGTATGCACACACACATGCATGCACACACACTATCCTGCTTCCCCTTAGGACGACCACCTGGCAGCAGGCCACACCACCACACACGTTACCCTCAAATACTTTAGCGCCCCTCTCTGAAGAACAAAGACATTCTTACACTGATGTGATACCATGATCACACGCATACAGTGAAATCCCCATGAATCGATAATATCATCCAGCATATTGCTCATGCTCAAACTTCCCCAGCTGTCCCCCAGGTGCCATTTATATAAGCTTTTCTTTCCGAGCTAGGACCAAGTCAAGATTCACACTGTCACGTTTGGCTGTCACGGCACTTCCGTCTCACCCGCTTTGGCACAGTGCCCCGCATCTCTCTGCAGCTCATGACATCGAAACCTATGAAGCACACAGGCCAGCCGTTCTGAAGGCTATCCCACATTCGGGAACTGCCCGAGAGTTTCCTCATTATTAGACCTGGGCCAAACATTTCCGGCAAGAATCTCACATGGGGGGCACATAACACCAGATCTTGGTGAAAGGCTGCTGACTGATCTTACTGCCAGACCTCATCACATGCAGGCACACCCCCCTCTTCGCAGTGAGTGAGTAGGTAATGTGAGTGGTTCTGTGGTCTGCGTCAATAGCCTGCTGCTCCCCAGCAGCCTGCCACCCCACGGTTTCAGCACTCCTTGGTCCTCGCCGAGTCGGTTACTACATTTGGGACTACAAACAGGGGGATTTCTAATTCTGCCATTTCTTCTACATTTATTAGCTAGCATACTTCTATATTAAAAAAAAAGAGCTTTTCCCCCCTCCTCCCTTTTTGGGTCTCTCTATAGTATAGACTTGTGGATTTAAAAAAAAAATCAATGTGTTTTAATCCATTACCATCATTATTCTATTTGATGTTCTAATTGTCCCAAATGTGGGCCAGTGAGAATCCTTTCAAGATAGTCCTTTGTCCTTTTGATATGGTCATGTTTTTGACTACTTTCTTGCTTTCTGGCTTAATAAATATTCCAGGCTCACACTGTACTTTCTGTGCTACCACCTAGAAATAGCTATTTCACCACAAAACCCTGGTTCCTTTCACCGGGGAATAATACTTAGAAACCAAGGTCTGGTCCTTAGGTATGCTCATTGCTACTGGGGAGTCCCATCGATTGTTTTACTTCAAAAATTAGATTTTCTACTTAAAAAAACTCTACTTCTTATTTTTCAAATCAACCTGATCACTTTTGATTACCTCTTATTCCCTCGAATTCTATTTTCATATGGTTTATCAATAGATTTTGCCCAAATAGGATGGAGAAAGAGGAAAAAGAGGAGGGGGAGGAAATGATGGACAAGCAGGAGGAAGAAGAGGACGCATTCATTTATCAAGAACTGCCAAGCAGATAATACCTTCGAGAGTGCTGTGGGGTCTGCCGCAGATTTGCAGAGCTGAGTCTATTGCACTTTGTTTTGAAGTTTATTGGTGGGTATTTGTTGATTGCACCTAGGAAGAGAAAAATTTGTGATGAGTCAGTCCCTTATTCACGGCTATTAACATCACAGTTACATACATTTACGCATTACATACACACATTAACGTACATTTGCGTAAAGTGTCACTTCCCTGTTTTGTTTTGTTTTTTTTTTTTTTTCAACAGCCATCAAAGGAAGAGACCAGCAAGGTGGCCAAATGAGATGAGAGATTTCTCAGAGGAATCTCTAAAACTGGGTTTTAAAAATACATCTCTGCCAAATTTATAGGTGGAAAATTCAACCTGCTTTTCAATAAGATGCCCCTTAGCTTCTAAAGTTGGTCAAAATTAGAGTTATGAGCCAATCCTGGAGTCTGGTCTCTAACTGACGTGAATTAATCAGAATAGTTACTTTTATTTGTTCCTTTGAAATATCAAAATGTAAAAGGGAAACAATATTACCTTGATGATCTCTTTCACTAACAACAACAGAAACAATAGCACCATCTTGGGTTTAATTTATTAGTGGCTCATTTCATCTGGAAGCATGTTCATTTTTCATAATAAAGCATGCCTCCAACCACACCAGTGAGACATTTAAAAGTCATTTTTTTGATGGGAAACTTTAAGCAATGTATTATTTATTTCCTTGAAGCATTAAACTGAACAGACTTGTTAATTAAACACAGTTAAATCTCTTCCTGGGCGGTCACCAGCCTGTCCTGGGCTGTGAGACTGCACTGCGGGCTTCAAGACCAAATGGCCCACGACTGCGATGCTTCCCTGACCGTGCGTCTGAATTTTAACTTTTTATCTGCTTTAACTCCAAGCATCAGGTTGTTGGTCCATCACTTTGTTTTCCTTAGAAAATATGTTGATGCTGATGTGGACTGTGCTTAACAGCCAACTCTGCCCCAGCAGTGCGTTAAAGGAGTCGCGGTTTAGGGAGGTGGCCTGGAATCCAGGAGGGCGCTCACGCCTGACAACTGCATGTTCATGTTGAATGGGTGGGGGTGAGTCGGGGGTCGCTGTGGGGTTAAGCCGGTAGGCTCACACATGATTCTGTCAATGCTCTTCTCAGCACCGTGTACTTTTACAGCCACAGTTTCAAGGTTGAGGATTTCTAGGAACTGAATTTCTAGAAACGTGGTGTGTAACTCTGTCATGGTTACCGTGTTCCAAAAAGCACGTTCTTTCTCTCTCCCCGACCCCAAGTCACTCTTAAAACATCTCTCCCCCTTTCTCTGGGTGGTGACGGGGCACCTTCTCTCGAATCATATACAGGCATACCTCACTTATTGTGCTTCACAGATGTTGTGCATTTTACCAATTGAAGGCAAGACCTTCCTCTGGCAAGAAGATTATGGCCTGCTTTACTGCAATAAATATAAATACACCTTTATTGCAGTAGTCTGGAACCAAGCCGGCAATATCTCCAAGCCATGCCTGCAGTGTGCCTGATTACCATGAAACACCACCAAGAAATTTGGGGGGCGGGGGCCGAAAAGGAAATTCCATCTTAAACTTCTCATAAGGAGTGCTTCTTTACAAGTTTCTCTGAGTCTTTCAAGATGTTCTTTTGTTTTACCCTTACAAATGCCTTCTGATTGCTTCCTTCAGAATGACCCCTGGCTGCCATTTTTTCCTAGCTCCTCTTTGGTTCCTGTTCCAGAACACATTCTGGGAACTCACTGCTCCTGTATCAGTGTTTCTCACACCAAACGTGCATGGGAGTCACCTGAGGATCTTGCTAAAATGCAGATTCTGGTTCAGCATGTCTGGGGTGGGGCCTGAGGCTCTGCATTTTCCATGAGCTCCTAGGGGATGCCAATGCTGTTGCTTCTGGACTCATGCTTGGAGTCTCAGAGTCCCGCCAGCCCTTTACTGAGACCTCACCTGCCCTGACTAGTTGGTATCTTTGCAGCCTCAGCTCCTCTCAAGTCTGACAAGTTTGAGACAATCCGATGCCTGGGTGTTCACTTCTATTTATCTGAACCCCAAGGGTTCATTTATTATAAACACATGCAGAAATTCAACTGAGTGCTTTACAACCTCCAGAATCACCCAGTACCAGGCCAGGGCTTCTTGTTATGCATCCCTGTTGCGTTCAAAATGAATTGCATCCTTTCAAGGCAAGGTCATATCAAGAAATATAGCCATGCTTAAAAAAAATTTTTTTAAATGGGCATCACTAATTACACTAATTACTGGCATGAGAAGAAAGTCATTAACAAGGCTGAGAAAGTTTTGCAAGTAGGTATCTTTCATTCTGACAGACAAAATGGTATCTCCTAATGCTTCAACCTCTGTCTTTTGATCTTGTAAAAGCAAAGCCCAGAACTGTTGATTTTTTCTCTGGCTCTCTCTTTGGATGTGTTAACCAATGAAACTTCCCATCAAAGGGCAGCATGCTCATGTGACATGGCAAGAATTTCTACTTTGTATCTCAAGTCCAGGCTGAGACATCACCACCCCCCCGATGAGCTGTCCCATGCACACAGACATGTGAGCAGCTGCTTGTTTTGTTATGATCACGTCTCCACAGCAACCACAGACATAAAAAAAGATAAGCCAGAAAATTAAGTGCTTAGGAATCAGAGGCCTCCTCCCTCCACCATTCATCACCGCGTGCTTTCCTTTCCGACCCTGCGATGCCCTTGAAGACACATGAGAGGCTTCCAAGGATCCATGCCGACCCTTCATTTAGGAATACTGAGCACGCTCTAAATGTGCAAGAAAAAACAGTTTTTACAACTTACGCCTGATTGAGTTTATAAAAGACCTTGCAAACTTCACAGCGTATCCATGGTCAGGTCTATGAATTCGACCGAGCTGGACCAAGTGGTGATCCAGTGGGTGGCTGGCTAGATCTTCCAGTTCCTTGTCATTCCAGGTAGGGCCAAAGGAAAATACAAACAGGGCATACCCTTGACATTTGGCTTTCAAAGATTCTTTCTTTAAGGTTTCTCTGTCCAAGTGACTGGTTTCCCCAGCTGATATCACAAATATGACTTTGTTTTTTCTCAGATTCGGGGCACTCAAAAAGATATTGTCCAGGGTCCACTGTAAGGCATGACCGATAAAAGCATCTCCATTTAGCTGCTGGACGGATTCTTCCACGTGCCGCTTCATGCGGCGCCTGCTGCTGTAGGTGGTGAGGTTGAACTCGGTTCTCACAGGGCTCTTCTGCGTGTTGGGTAGGAAGCTGGGGGGAGCATGGCTTAACAGGGCCACCCTGTCTCCAGTGATGGAGGTCTCCGGCTCTGGGGTGATTTCGAAGTGATCTAACAGTGCTCCCAGGAAGTCTCTTATGCCTTCGAATTCGGCACTTCCCACATGCCGGGAGCCGTCCAGAAGGAAAGCCGCATCCATGTAAGACTGCACTGGGGGTGGTCTGGCCTCATCACAGGAAGCGTCTGGCCTGCACACATCTGTAGACCAAGAGTCACTCAGAGTTACTAAACGGAAGGAGACGGCAAAGGAGAAACAGCATCCCAGATATTTCAACATTTGGAAACTGCACAGTCTTTGATCTTAAAATAGTTCCTAAATGACTTTGATATCCACACCAGGAAGACTTCCCAGTCCATGGCTTGCATCTGTTGCAAATTTTATACTCAGCCTGGGTCTTCAATTCCATTCACTAACACTCTCTGACCTTTAAAACTTCAGCTGCTTTCAACAGAAGCTTCTTCTTAGCTGTTTTATTTTTAAGTTTATAAAGATTGAAGTGGACACTTTATCTCATGCTTGAAAGGGTATACTGTCTCATGACATAAAAGCTGATAATCTCTCTAGTTGACAATATACAGATTAAAGCAATGAACTTTACTATTATGCCCACAATGTTCTATGAAATGTATTCTGCTTAAAAAGTCAGAGTGAAGAAAGTATGAGTCTTATTTCAGTTTGAATAAAGGGTTATAACTCAGTGTCTGTTTGTGTCTACACATGAAGGACAAAGTTACTATTTATGTTTGTTGTCTCCACAGTGACTATTAGTTGAAAGCTCAATATTTGTTTATTAAATAAATGAATATAAATACTGCATATTAAAGGGCTTTCAGAGCATGAGGTCATTTTAATAAATATGCATATCTCCTTTGGAAAAAAATGTGTAGTCATAAAAACAGTAAATTGTATTGACCCCGACCACATGAATATTCAGAGAAATTAAAAAAAAAAAGATCTTAAAGGTCATCTAATCTTCTAATTTTACAGATGACACTGAGGGCACAACAGAAAAACAATTTTGTCCAAGGATACAGCATTATTTCTGGAAGTTTCTGCATATGATGTCCATGTTCTGTGGCTAGAGACAAGGCCATGTGGTACAGTGGTGGGGAGGCCCCTTGGCTTGAGAACGGAGATACCTGGGCTTTGGCCTCGCTGTTCCCAGGAACGTGCTCTGTACATTTATCCAAGTCAGCCCTGGGCCTCAGCTCTGCCCAATTCCTGTGCACAGTTAGGCGGTTGGATCAGATTCACCAGGGGAGCCCTTCCAGGACTGACACTCTGTGTAATCCTGGGTGTTCAGTAATAGTGGTTAAGGATGAGAATGACCTCTCTAACATCTAAGAGAAGACAGAGACTGGGATAACGTGTGTGTGGACAGCTGGTACTTAGACAGGGGCTCACGCTGCAAATAAAGGCTATTAGAGGAAAGGGTAATAACTGGAATGCAGATCCTAGGCGATGCAGCCAGCCTCCCAACTTCATTCTTGTTCATGGACTCGATATGGCTGTGGACAAGTTATAGTTCCCTTACTAAAACCCAGTAAAATTTTACGACCATATTTAATGATCAGATGACAGAACAGTCACCTGTGTGCAAGGCAGTTTCTGAAATCAGGGACAGCAGGCTGCCCATTTGCTCAATTTTGTGCAGTTTTTTAATTGTAGGAAACGGCAGCCAAAATATCTTCCCTTATATGCCTCTGAGACAAAACAAGGGCTTAAGCCAAGAAACGAAGCCAAAATCTATCCCCAGCCACACATGTGCAACTTCTGACTGTGCAACGTACCAGCGCCCTGCTGTAACGGACAAGGGTGGGAGCCAGCTGAGAACCTAGAGGCCAGGCTGTAGCGTTAAGTGCTACAGTGTGGTTGGCACTTCAAGTGCTTTGAGTAAGAATGCCAGTGCCTAAAGCAGTGTGCATTTGAGAGGGGTTGGGAGGGAGAGAGAGAAGGCAGTATCACCGTGGGGGATGGGAGGAGAGAGAGAGGGAAGCAGAGGGGAAGAGAGGAAGAAGAGAGGATTAGTAGAAATCCTGCTTCTCCCCCAGAGGTCAGTCCAATGGCAAACATTAGCACCTCATCGACGCACACTGAGGAGCAGGAGAGGAATCAAGCATGTCTTCAAGGCCAAGTACAGTTTCAAGAAGCAGAATAATGGGATCTGTGTTACTCATAAATGGCAGGATTTTTAAAACTAGTTTTCTTGGATTTGATCTGGCTGCGAGGCCCTGAGCAAGTGATTTCATCTAAGTCTCATTTTCCTCATCTGTAAAATGGAGCTATTAATAGTTCAAGTGTTTGGATTATACTGATCGAATGGAGACAATGAGAAAAGTGCTTGGAACACAATAGACACAATAGTGTAAGTACCATCATCATCACCAGCATCAGTGTCGCGTAAAACGATTAGAACAGTGCACGGTTTCTCATAAATGTTTGATAACTGAGCCATCACCCCCACCAGTAATCGCAGTGGCTTTCGCTCGTTTCCTAATTACCAGAACACTCACGTTATTAGAATACTCAGATACAGATCGAGCCAATTCTCCAGCCAGAGCTGCAGACTGTACGAAACACAACATCGTATAAACCAGCTCTTCAAATCTTCCTGATGTCTAACTTTTGGGAGTCCAGGAAGCACCTTTCCAAAGAGAAATGCATGACTCTCTGCTAATTGCCACTTGTAAAACATTTCTTTGGCGTTGTGAACATTTGAGATTTAGAAAACACATAAATACACTTTATAGCATGAACAACTTGGCAGTGGGACAGGCTACATTTTTCTAAAAATCAGTGCCTGGAATGTGATCCCCCGGCTGTGATACTTAGGAGGAGGCCCTGCTCACAGAAGAAAAGGCTCCATCTGTGGATGAGGCAGTGTGGTGAGTTGAGCCCAGAGCCCCCGGGGGAATCTCTCCCACGGCCACACGTGTCTTAGCTGCCAAGTCCCAGCTGCTCCTGCCAAGGGTGACTCAATGTGTTCAACAGACCTGGGCAAATTATGTTCTCTCTGGGGGTCTTACCATAGCAGAACGTGCACCTCTGCAGTTTCTCCAACGTTGGTGTGTAGTCAGCCCCTAATGGAACCATTATTACCTGGAATGTGCCAGTGTCATCTATCTGCAAGAAGCAGAAGCCAGAGAAAGAACAGCTTAGTGGGTGGGGCTGCAAGAACTTCCCAGGGGAGCTACGTGGCTGTCTCTGAGGTCACGGGGCTGGAGGGCAGGGAGCAGCAAGTCAGAGCACCACCTGGGTGTGAGCCTTGGCGCTCGCTTCGACTGTTTCCTCCTCTGTAAAATGAAACAATCACACACACTAGCTAACCAGGCTACTGAATGCGTTCACAATTGAAAAGCACGTACTGGCACAGGGTGGGTGCCATGTGGGTCATTAGAGACCACAAAACACTTTCCTATCTATTCCCTCAACAAGGCGGTGAGCTTTTTCTTATGTTCATCACCCCCATTTTACAGATGAAGAAACTGAAGCTCAAAGAAAGTTTACGTGTTAGGACAGCCTCAAGGTCTGGGGGGTTCTTACTAAATGCTGTCCTTGCTAAATGTTAAAATGTAGCAGAGTATTTTGCAGACCCAAGTTTAACAGGATGAGCTTGACTGGAACCTAACTGGATAAGTGTAGCCAACTGCAAAGAAGAAATCAACAAATCAACGTACAATTACATTCCCCTCTTGGGGGAAGCAGAACTTGTGAAGTGAACCCAAGTCTCCGTTACTTGCTGACAGTAAATGAAACCACCGGAGGACAACCACGACCTTGTCTTGTTTTTGACTAGAACACCCTGAGCAGCAAACCCCTTAGTTTCATAGGAAAAGGGCTGATCTATGGACATTGGACACAGAAGCCTTTGAGGAGCAGGACCAGAGACCCTTCCCACCCCACCCTCCACTGTCCCGCCCCAATCCCAGAGAACCAAGAGAAATCACGCAATGCGCTTTACGAGTCTTGGACCCGCACTATGAACCCGGTGTTGGAGCTGGCTTTGCAATGTGGGCCGTGATCCAAGTCCAGGCAGCTCTCCTCCAAACAGCTCCCGACCCCTTCCAATGTGGCCCCAATGTTACTGACCCACTTGGGGAGTTTGAGGTTGGAGAGCAGGGAGAAGATAAGGAGGCCCCACACAATAAACAACCATGAGCTCATTAGTTAACCGACTCAGGGATCATGGACAGCTGAAGGAAAATGGTGGGCATGATCCTAACGCCCAAGAGATAGGGCAGATGGCGTTTAGTTTCCCCTGTGAATCCTACTGGCTTCTTCTCCTGTTTCTCAGGGAAGCTTCCCACCCTAATATCATCCATGGGGGGGAGGACTTTGGCAGCCAAGTTTACATGGGGTGACTCTATCTCTCCAAGCAGGCTGCACCAGGACGGACATCTGAGCCCACAGATCCATTCTCTCAGGTGTTTCGAACTGGCATCCTGAGGTCTCTCCCTGCTCGAGGTAAGCACTAAGAGAGCTGCGGGCTCGCCACCTTTTATCTTGTGGACCAAGGAGCAAGGGAAATGGGAAGGAGGGTTGGGGTGGAGGATTTCCTTGAGGCTTTTCTCTGTTTCCGTCCATTTTTACTCGGTGTGTAAGAGATGGAGAAATCTCTGCTCCCTGGATTGCTCCCTGAGAGACCACCGTGTTTGCCATCTGGGTCAGAGGAGGGAGCTTTTCGCTAAATTCCTAGGCACAGATGTGTGGTGGAGGGAACGTGTAGGGCCCTGGAGAGACGGAGGGAGCAGCCAAGGCAGCCAAGGGGAGCACTGTGTGGCAGGAGAGAAGAGAAAGGAAGACAAGAGCCTGTGATGGCAGGGCGGTGGGGAAAGGACGCGGTGGCGACGACAAAACGGGGACACCTGGGTTATATCTGGATCCTAATGATACATCTCCCTTGGGGTGCATGCCCGTGTGTCCTCGAGCTGGCTTCAGTTCGTTTTGGCGATCTGTAAACAAAGAGTCTTGGCAAACGCACCAGCAGAAACAGCTAGTCTCTATTGTTAATGGTTTCAATAGGTCTCTGGGCAATGTTGTGAGTGAGTCATGTCTTTGCTTCCCCTGGATCTTGAGGAGCGATGGGGAAACCAAACCCAGAGAGCGTGGATAGAGCACGGGGTGGGGCCGAATGCTGTCTTACTGCCAACTATCAGGATCCAGGAAAAAGAGAATCACATAATGTTCGAGCTAGAAGAAGTCTTAGAAACCATGTGATCCAAACCCACCTTTTGACAGATGAGGAAAGGGGGCCGGACGGGGGTGGGGTATGGAAGCTGCAGTTTAAGCTTTGCTCTCTGCAACGCCAGACCTGCCTCCCATCCTCTGCGTGGGCGACCTTGATGATTGCAGTGTTGTGGCAGGGCTTCTACCTTAATTTAGAGTAGGGACTGCTGCCATTGAACTAGTTTGCATTCTGCATGTCTGCAGTGTGACAGTGTCATGCTTGCAGCGCTGGCACTAGTCGATAACTGAGGCCTCACGGTTAATCATGTCCTGACACGCTGGGGTCGACCTGAAACATCATCCTTCTCATCGACTCCACTGCACGGCTTCACGGGGAGAGTCCATGGGGCGTCCGAGCTCCTCACCCTCCCTGATCCGAGTAATCTCCTAATCAATACAGCTTTCCAGAGGTGGTTTTAGAGATCACCCATCCTACCATGCATCACTGGAGCGACTATAGTTAGCATATGACACAGAAAATTCCTTGAACTGAATGTGGGTTGGGAATTTAAAATAAAAGGGTCCTATGTAAAATTATTTAAAATAAAAGGGTCCACTTTTCTTCCTGCTTCCCTGGGGATTCCAAGAAGCACCAGCTTGGATAACAGCACAGCTATGAAGCCCACAGATGGGCACAACGAGGCATTCAGCAAGTGGCTCTGGGTGACACTCCTTTCTTTCTTTCCTAGACATTATGGGGCTCCATAAGTGGGTGCATGCAGGAAAAAAAATACAATTAATAGTATGAGTAATGTTCTTTCTTCAGATAATTCTATATTAATGAAGGAAATCCTTGCATGGTAAAAGGTTGAGTGCTCAAAGGGCTAACGCTTCCCATGAAGAGTCCCACCGCACTCACTGTCTCCCTGTCTTCAATCGCAAGGGCAATCTGTAATGTCAAATACTACTCTTCGTCCTTCCCCCACCTGCAATACCAAACAGCAGAGGAAAGAAAAAAAAAATAGGCCAGCTCAAAAAGAGACATTTCTTACAAGATTATTAGGCAGGGAGACCATTCGATATTAGAATTCTTAATGTAGAGCAACTATCGTTTTACCAGAGGAGGTTAATTACCAAGAAAATTTAGAGGGAAAACCTTAGAGGCAAAACAAAGCTGAGACTGCAGTTTTTCTAGGCAAAAATGGCCGTCTGTTTCAGAGGGGCTGAGCAGCTGGTCGCTCAGTTTTGACCCAGCATGGAAAATTTCCAGGATGCTGATGCCACGTCCGTTTGCTGAGGACCACAGGGACGTGAGACCACACCGTCAGAGCAGCTGCTTCCGAGTCCGGCCCACACGTCCGCTCAGGTCCCAGGTGTCACTGGGGACTGCTGAACGCTCGGGTCAGCGGAGACTTAGAAAAGTCATGATAACTATGAAATAACCTCAGGTTTTGAAATACAGCCCCCAAATAAAGATGTGTTGTCATGAAAGTCTGGAGGTCTATTCTTCAAATAATAACACAGCGCTGTTTAAGTGTAGGGAAGCACAAAGGAAGAGAACGAATAGGAGAAGAAAGAAAAAGAGGGCAGGGGGAGGAGGAGTAACGTAATTTCTCTTCTGTAGTGTCCGGTGCTGGGCTCCCACCGACAGGTGCGCATGCCCCTGCTTTTAGCCTTCCTGGGCGACCCTGCTCACTCCATCCTCCAGGAGCTGGGTCCCTTGGTTTTCTACCTCACTCTTGAATCCCCAGAGACAAGGACAGCACCTGATATTTATGAGCTGTTCACCGAACATGTGTTGGATGAATGAACTTCGGGACCAATTCTGACTTCCAGCTACATCTCACTTTCCTCCAGTCCCAGGGGTGTTTGGAGCCAGTCTGCTCAGATTTATGAGGGTCTTTGTCAAGAATTTGAACCTTTGTTGGTGCTCTTTTGAGACGAACTCCTTCAAGAAACAAGCAAAGAGTCTCTAGCGTATTTGGGTAGAGTCTTTTAAGGGAGATTGTTAACACACAAAAGGTTTAAAATAAACCAACAAGAATATGTTTTCTGAAGTTATATACTGTGTGTATATCTTTGTGTGAACAGTCGAATTGCGGCAGTTTAAGTATACTCAATTATTTATTTGTGTTAGGATATTAATTTATCTCTTGTTTTGTGACTAAATAAAGCCAAGGGACAGCAGGGTCCCTCAATAAACAGAGGGAATTATGAGGACTCTGGGAGTGACCAAACCCACTTACAGAATTTGGAGCTCCTGGCATCTCCTAGCAGCTTCATTTGCATGGCTGGCCCCGGTCTTGCCTAGTTTCTGCGCATTTCTGTATCTGAGACTGCTGTGTCAGCCTGTTCATTTGCATAATTCTGAGTCAGTGATGCTAATAGCCGTTTAAGTTCCTCTACAACCTAGACTTCAATATTGTTACAGATTTCAGTTCAGTGTCAAGCAACTGAATGATAACAAAGCAAAAGCGACCTCCTCGAGCGCCTACTACGTGCCAAGCACGGATGCACAGCATTCCATCAACTCCTCTCCACAGCGGCTCCAGGCCATGGGCACTGCTTTCTCCCTTCCAGAGGCAAGTACGCTATTTCAGCTGCCTTCTGCTTATTTGGACATCTTCACAGAAAATTATGAAGCAGGAAAGGTCAAAAGCCTACTTAATCCTACCCACTGGCCTCCAGGAAAGACAGACAGACATCACTGACAGATGAGTGAATGACCCTGCAAAATGCCTTAAGAAAGAGGAGACGTCTCAGCCACCTACACTGAGCCATTTAGTCCGTGCTGACAGAAAATTGACCTTGCCTTCAGAAAATTCTTTCTTAAGCTGGAGTCTCCTACTGCCCTTAATCCCAGTTTCTTTAATATGGAATTTTGCTAAATTGGAGTTTGGCTGGCAAATTTTCTCCAGTGAGAGTTTTTCTCATACCCAAAGACAGTGATTCAGGTGCTTGTTACTTTCCTTCCTCCAAATGAAATAATTTTCAAATGCTTGGCCTTTTTGTTGAGGTTGCATCTTCCAAGACCCTTTTGCTGCTGTGTGGGGCCCCTCTTCACGGCTGCCACATGAGTGGAGAACAAAATACCATGTTGGGCCAGCACAGATGACTGGAAGGACACCCACTGGGTCCAGCAGGTCTTTTGTAAAGGAGCCCTGCCACTGAGCCACTATTATGAAAGGGTGCTTGAAAGGTCAGAACGGCTATTATCAAAACAGACACGAAGTAACAGGTACTGGCCAGGATGTGGAGAATAGGTGGCAATATAAATTGGTTCAGCTACCATGGTAAACAGACTGGAGGGTACTTGAAAAGAAATTAAAAATAGAACTACCATATGATCCCATAATTCCACTTCTGTGTATTTATCAAAAACAAAACAAAACAAAACCCAAAACACCAGCTCGGAAGAATATATGCACTCTGTGTTCATGTGCCATTACTTACAACAGCCAAGACATGGAGACAACTTGTGTCCACCAATGAGAAATGAATGAAGAAGGTGGGGTACCTACATATGACATTGCTATTCAGCTATAAAAAAGAATAAAATCTTGCCATAGATGGAACTTGAGGGCATTATGAGAGACAAATCAGACAAAGACAAATGTCATGTGGTCTCACTTATGTGTGAAATCTAAAACCAAAAACAAAATCTGAATTCATGCAGAGAACAGACTGATAATTGCCAGAGGTGTGGAGTGGGAAGATGGGTGAAATGGGTAAAGGGAGTCAAAAGGTACAAATATCCAGTTGTTAAATAGCTATGCCCTGGCCATTGTGGCTCAGTTGATTGCAGCATCACCCTGTACACCAAAAGATTGAGTGTTTGATCCCCAGTCGGGCAGGCACATCCCTAGGTTGTCGGTTCGATCCCCAGTTGGTGCATGTATGAGAGGCAACTGATCAGTGTTTCTTACATCAGTGTTTCTCTCTCTCCCTCCCTCCCTCCCCCTTTCTCTCTTTAAAATCAATAAACATATCCCTGGGAGAGGATTAAAAAGAATACATCATTGGGATGTAATGTACAGCATGATGATTAGTTCATACTACATCGTACATTTGAAAGCTGCTAAGAGAGTAAATCTAAAAGTTCTCATGGCAAGAGAAAACAAAGTTGGTAACCAGTTACGGTGACAGATGTTAACCAGACTTTTTGTGGCGACTATCTTGTAATATATACAAATACTGAATCATTATGTTCTACGCCTGCAACTAATACAACGTTATATGTCAATTATACCACAACCTTTTTTTTTTTTAAAGGTCATCTTGATCCCAGGTTTACTTAGGAATGCTGTACAGTAAGAATTTAATCCTCAACCTAAGAAGCTATAACTAGAATGGCTTTTCCTTTGTAACATTTGGATAATTGCATGATGGAGGAAGTTATAAAATAAGTCAATTGGTTTTCACAGTAGAGTAACAATTACTACTCTGGCCATAAAGTGACATCCAGGAATGTTTACTGGCCCTCCTGACTGAGTAACTTTACACTCAGATGCGGCTCAGAGAAGTCCTTTGCATTAGTAGCAGAATAGCAAGCCTGGGTTCAAGTCCTGAGATTGCCCCTTTGCTGTATGACCCAGCGAGTATCAGTAACTTCTGCAGACTCAGTTTTGCTTTGTGATACATAGTACCTTTTAGACTTAAACAGGGTAATGCATACCAAGGGTTCAGCGTGGGCCTGGTAACAGTAATAAATAGTATAATTCAATCCTTTCTTATAGAGGCTTCTGATCATAGTCCCTCCTCCGTCCCGGGTAGTGGGGGAAGTATCGTAAAACGCTTAACCCTCTTACCTCAAATGCACGCTTGATGGAGGGCACGTTGCTGAAAGCGATCACGACAGGAATGATGTCCAGGGCACTGAATTCCATGGTGGCCGTGGTGACGGACTGGCCATCGGCAGATTGACCGCTGCTGAAAAATGTGGCAATTCGTCTCGTGTGAGTGCCTGGAAGGGTTCGCTTGAAGACGTTCCTGGCGATAAACCTCATTGCTTTGCCGATCTCCCTGCCGTCCGAAGACCTCTCGTAGGGGATGGCTTCAATTTCCCTGAGGAGGCGGTTCTTCTGGTAGGTGTCTGAGAAGCGGATGAGGTGTCTGACTCGGGAGCTGTAGGACAGGACGGTGACACGCGCTCCCACGGGGCAGCTGCTGTCCCGGACTCGAATGCTGCTCACCAATGAGGACACCACCTCCTTCATCTGCTCGAACTCCTGCTTGGTCACATCCTGCGACTGGTCTAAAGCAAAGACCAGCTCGGTTGGGTGCACGGGGCATTCAGGTTTCCCTAAAAGGCAAGAACATGTCTCTGATCATGCAACGTTAAAAAAAAAAAAAAAAAGACACATAAGAAGCAAAGTAATTTTAAGTGTTAAATATTTAAACAGTAAATAGTAATAATTTAAATATAAAAACATTCAAAATACTAAACATTTAAATCTTGAATATTTAAAAATGCTACTCTAAAATCTGAAATTGCTCTTTTAAATAAAGCACAAGGAAAAGTCTGTAATTTAATTTGAGTTTTAATGACATTTGTAAATTAACTACCAATTTCCTTGTAAATGATAAAGAGCTCATGGATATGCCCTTCCTTTTACTCACAGAGATTGGATCACTGGCATCATGTTTGTTGCTGGAACTTCACTCAGTTAAATAAGCTAAAGCGTATTTTTATTACTTAATGAGGAAATGGAACAGGGGATGAGAAGGAATGGGTATGACAGCTCCGACAAGAAGTGACATACACACGCCACAGGTGGCAAACGCGAGGCCCACGGGCCAAATCCGGCCCTCCGCATTGTTTCCACCCCGCGGCAGCGCCGAGCTCCTTTTCCCTAGTTAAGGAGTAGTCACGTTTAGACAGCCCTAAAATCACATTCGGCCCTTTGAAGGCAACCGCGAGGCTGATGTGGGCCCCGGTGCAAACGAGTTTGACACCCCTGCTCTATGCAGAACAGACAATAGATGCAAAGACAGTGGGCACCACAGGGGATATGTAGCGCCCTGGTCCAGCTACTGACTAGCCATGTGACCTTGTCCAGGTGTCTTCATCTTCTCTGTGCTTCAATTTGCTTGTCTGTGATATGTCAGCTCTAATATCGCCCACTGCATAGACCTGTGTTGAGGATTAAATCAATCAACACAGGTAAAGCACATAGTTTAACAGTGCCTGGCACATAGTAGGTGCTCAATTTATGTTAGCCATTACTAACTATAATAATTATTATTACAGACTTTTTCACTGTGACAGAGAACTCTATCACTTTAAAGAATAAGAAACACTTTAGCTGATTTATATAACAGCTAAAATGCAAGTTTAATCAATAAATATCTCATCACTTAGAGAAACTCTGAATTATGATGGTTGAACTCAAATGTAAGCATTACCTTCAGATTTATTCCATGATCCTAATTCCTTCATTCTAATCCCAGTTCCCTGTACTTACCACAGTTGGCATTTTCTACTTGTCTGATTACCTGATTAATGTTTGCCTCTCCCACTAATTTAGGAAGTGTGGAGACAGGAACTGTGTCTTGATCTGCCAAGTTATTAGTCCCTGTCATATATCAGGGATCTAATAAATGTTGACTGAATAAAAAAGAACCACAGGACAGTTCTTGGCCACGGGTACAGGAAGAACAACCACCTGCCCTGGCTGATGTGGCTCAGTGGACTGAGAGCCGGCCTGCAACCTGAGAGGTCATCAGTTGGATTCCCAGTCAGGGCACATGCCTGGGTTGTGGGCCAGGTGTCCAGTTGGGGGACATGAGAGGCACAACCAGTTGATGTTTCTCTTGGAAATCATTTCTCTCAAACGCTGATGTTTTTCTCCCTCTTTCAATAAACAAATAATTAAATAAAAATAAACTGTTCCTGCCTTTCAAAAAGCATTAAAAGAAAGTAAAGCATCTGACTCCTTAAAAAAAAGAAAAAAAAAGAACAGAAAACTTCAATAATGGGGGAGATGCCTGGTGTTGAGATGTGGGTTGGTAAAAGGAAATCGCGATGGTGTGCTTCTCTTGGAGGGGTGTCTCCTCTTCTTCACATGCCAGCAAGTCATATTCAAAGACGGTAGGCATACCATGAGGCCCGCCAGGTCTTCACACGGAGCTCAGGAACTCCGATCTGCTGGCTCCCGCCAAGGCTGGCAGAGGAGGGAGTCCCTCTAAGCTGGCCAGCTGGGCCTCACTGCCCTGCCCCCTAGTGTGAGATTATCATCTCTTCCTGGTCCTGGACATCATGACCTCCACAGGCAAAAGGACCAGTGAGAATAAACATTCAACCTCAAATTAAACTGTGCATCTCAATGGAGACAGGACAGAATTTAGTAGCCCCTGAGTGTAATTTAGTGGGGTAGCTGACTTTTAACAATTGAGGTAATGTCAATTTTACAATAAAAATGAGTGGAATTATGACCAAACATAGAAGTGGTCCCACCAACTTTGCATTTGGGCTATTCCTTGCGTATGGAAATGACAACAACTCAGCTTCAGATGTAATTTAGGGATAAACAGGGAAAAGATTCACAGCACTGGCTGAAGATATAAACAAATTCAACTTTTCCGGAAAAACACCAAAGGGCTAATGCAACTTGCCAAATACATCATCTGAAATCCAGCAAGCTGCCAGGGAGCTGAGGGCGCCAAGGATGCTGGGCTGCACTGTGGGGGCACCCAGGGGCCCTCCCCCAGGCAGGGACTGCCACACCGAGCCTGACATGGCTCTGTGGTCACATACCGTATACTGACAGTTGCCGCTGGACACTGAGCAGGTGATCAAGGAGGACAGAAAGAGGCACACCACACCACCGACGTGGAACTGACACATGACAATGGTGGCCCTCGTCCAGAACACCGTCATCTGCCTGAAACACCACCACACCTCCTAACTAGTCCTCTGGCTTTTACACTTATCCCATAGCGGCCTGAGGAAGTTTCAAAAAATTGTTCATCAGCTCATGCTCCTCCCTTCATACCTTCAATAAACCTCCAATACTCCCCCAGTACAATTCAAATACAACCCAGGTGCCTTACTATAACCTGCAAAGCTCAGCTTGACCTGCTTTTGCTTGCATCTCCATTTTTTCAAATGCCACCCTCCCCCTCCCCCTGTGTCTCAGTCTTACGGGGCTTCCATCAGTTGCTAGGAAATGCCTAGGTCTGTCTTGGCTCATGGCCTTTGCACTTGCACTTCTCTCTGCCTGGCTCTTACAGAGCTGGCTTGCTTTTCCTCTTTAGTAACCTCAATGTCACTGCCTCAAAGAGGAGCCCTCCCTCCAAAAGGGGTTCTCACCTCCCCTAACATTATTCTGTGACACAGCCTCCTATTCTTCACCTCTTTCATAGCAACCGTGAGTCTGTAATTCCTTCATTTGTTTACTCTCTGGCGCCCCTACTGAACAGAAACCTTTTTTTTTTAAAAAAAATATGTTTTATTGATTATGCTATTACAGTTGTCCCATTTCTCCCCCATCATTCCCCTCCACCCTACACACCCTTTCCCACCCACATTCCCCTCTTTAGTTCATGTCCATGTGTCATAAGTTCTTTAGCTTCTACATTTCCCATACTATTCTTGCCCTCCCCCGTCTATTTTCTACCCACTATCTACGCTACTCATTCTCTGTACCTTTTCCCCCTCTCTCCTCCTCCCACACCCCTGTTGCTAATTCTCCATATGATCTCCATTTCTGTGGTTCTGTTCCTGTTCTAGCTGTTTGCTTAGTTTGCTTTTGTTTTAGGTGTGGTTCTTAATAGCTGTGAGTTTGCTGTCTTTTCACTGTCTTTTTTTATCTTCTTTTTCTTAGATAAGTCCCTTTAACATTTCATATAATAAGGGCTTGGTGATGATGAACTCCTTCAACTTGACCTTATCTGAGAAGCACTTTATCTGTCCATCCATTCTAAATGACAGCTTTGCTGGATAGAGCAATTTTGGATGTAGGTCCCTGCTTTGCAAGATTTCAAATATTTCTTTCCAGCCCCTTCTTGCCTGGAAGGTCTCTTTTGAGAAATCAGCTGACAGTCTGATGGGAACTCCCTTGTAGGTGACTGTCCCCTTATCCCTTGCTGTTTCTAGAATTCTCTGCTTCATTTTCATCTTGGCTAATGTAATTACCATGTGCCTTGGTGTGTTCCTCCTTGGGTCCAACTTCTTTGGGACTCTCTGAGCTTCCTGGACGTCCTGGTAGTCTATTTCCTTTGCCAGATTGGGGAAGTTCTCCTTTATTATTTGTTCAAATACGTTTTCCACTTGTTGCTTTTCTTCTTCCCCTTCTGGCACCCCTATAATTCGGATGTTGGGACGTTTAACGATGTCCCGGAGGTTCCTAAGCCTCTCCTCATTTTTTTTGAATTCTTGTTTCTTCCTCGTTTTCTGTTTGGTTGTTAGTTTCTTCCTTCTGGTCCGCTCCATTGATTTGAGTCCCAGTTTTCCTTCCATCTCTATC
The DNA here is from genome assembly GCA_039655065.1 of Glossophaga mutica. Taxonomy (NCBI): domain Eukaryota; kingdom Metazoa; phylum Chordata; class Mammalia; order Chiroptera; family Phyllostomidae; genus Glossophaga; species Glossophaga mutica. The sequence goes on along the minus strand of CM077309.1, from coordinate 28,065,155 downwards.
AGTTCCCCATGCGTCTTCCTTCATTTCACGTATTGTAGCCTGCATTTTTTCATCTAGTTTGTGAGCAAAATCAACCAATTCTGTGAGCATCTTGATGACCAGTGCTTTGAACTGTGCATCTGATAGGTTGGCTATCTCTTCACTGCTTAGAGGAATTGGCTCTGGGGCTTTTATTTGTTTTCCGGTTTGAGCCATTTTTGGTGGGTTTTTTTTTGTTTGTTTTGTTTTGGTTTTAGTCTGGTCGAGGTTATTACGTAGTGAGGGGTGGAGCCTTAGGTGTTCCTCAGGGCGGGGCAGCCCAGTCGCTGGGTTGTGACGCTGTATGTGGGGGCGGGGTCTGAGAGGGAACAATGGCGCCTGCTCCGCTCTCTGTTGGATTTCTGTCCCTTCAGCCGCTTCCCCTCTGCCTGGACCATCTGCGTGCATGAATGTGGGACCCCCCTGGTCAGCCAGCTGCCTTGTGCATCCTCACTGGGTCTGCACAGTTGCCCCCCTGTGCCTGGGGTCCACCAGCTGCCGCCTGTGCACCTGGGAACTGCCAGCCACTGCTGCCTGTGTTCCCGGGTCCGCACCTCCACTTTCTCCTGCCGCGACTCCGCCCCTCTTACCGGTCTGGATGAATGGTTGTTGGACTTCCGTACAGTTCAATTTTCTATAAGTTCTGGTTGTTTTCTTGTTTCTAAATATTTGTTGTCCTTAATTTTGGTTGTGAGAGGAGGCACAGTGTGTCCGCCTACGCCTCCATCTTGGCCGGAAGTCTGAACAGAAACTTCTAAAGACAGGAATCATGTCTATTCTATTCTGCCTCTCGACCCTAGTTCCTGGGACAGACTGGCACATACTAGGCTTTCAATAAGTATTTGTTGAATGAGTGAACCAGCAATCCGAGGGCTCCTGTTGGTGGGTTTACATAAAAGGCACAAGGATATAAAGGTGTAAGAGGGGGATGATGAATTTGTACAAAATTAGGTAGTAGGCAATTGTAAAAAGACTTAAAAAACTAGCACTGAAAGATACTAAACCAACTTGGTAATTACCATCAGGCATGAACTTCATGGATTTTAGCATTATCTGAGCTTGCATGTTCAGCTTACTTGCTATCCGATTATCTCTACTTTTATTTTCCACATGTCCCTCTCTGGATCTTAATTCCTAACCACCAAACTACAGAGACAATATGATAGTGAGAGAGAGAAAATGAGGGGAAGGGGATATTATTACAAAAAACCCAACAGTAAGATATGGTAATGGTAGTCATTAAAATAATAATAATAAAAAAATCAAACCAGTTGGTCAGGAAACAGCTGTGAGACTCAGCTAAAACTGAGTGATTTATCTGTCTGTGCTACCAGCATGAGGCAGCAAAGACAGCCCAGGTAAAATTTGTATTGTTTGGCAGGCAATACATCATTCTAACTCATCTTTCCAGATGTATGACATTTTGGGCTTGATTATAATACGCTATAAATAAAGATTACTCACCGTGTCCGCCAGCTGGGGAGAAGAACAAAGGAGATTAGGTTATTATTTGGTAGGAGAACAGAACTCTGCACTGTGTAGGAAAATCATGGCAGCTGAGATTCTGCAGTGTGTGCTTTTTGTAGATGACTCAAATATCAAAGCGACAGATAGGGTTCAGAGAAAATGCAGATGCGTCCCAGCATCTTGGTACAAATACTGCTCCTTCCTCGGGGAATAGCAAGGAAGATGTGGGGCAATCCACAGCCATAAATCAGCAGCTTGCTGCCCGCTGTCAGAGGAAAAGAACTTTTGCTTGTAAGGGAACATTAGGTTGCAGAGAGGTACACTGCATTTGGAAAGTTAAAAGGTCCCACCCTCTTTTTACCCTAAATTTTCCCCATGCGGATTTCTACAGCTATTAATTATATGTGTGTGTAAACATCAGAGAGATTTATTCTGAGGATAATAAAGCTTACATTTTAGGTCTGCACTGTTCAATATGGAAGCCATGAGCTGCATGTGTCTTTAAATTTTAATGAATTAAAATGAAAGGAAATAAAAAATTCAGTTTTCCAGTCCTCAGAGCCACGTGGCCAGTGGCTCCCACACTGGACAGTGCATCAAAGCATCTTAATCGTTTCAGAAAGTAGACTGGATGACATGGCTTTTGACCTCTCACCTGCTGGGGCCCCTTGGGAGGCCCTGGGAGGGTGCGCAGCCGTGTGCTCACACGAACACGCACTTTTGTGATACGCGGAAACCATTGTGTGTGACTTCCCTTCTTGTTCTAAAGAACACTTGCTTTTGAAATAATTTTGGACCCACCTTTGGATTTGTAATTTTGTATCAAGCCCCTCCAATTTTAAAAGATCAGGCCTCATCATACTTGGACGTGCCCTTGGATCATTATAGTTCACAAGGCTTGCGTGTCAGAAAGCCTGCTGTGCTGATTCAGCCCCAAAGCACCAGTCTTCAGGCCCCACTGTGTATGTTTTGATTCCCGCCACGGATGGGTCTGTTCTGCTACACAAAGGCAGGGCTGAGCGCGGCCCTGCATTCAGAGCTTTTCAGTCTGTGTCTTCGACACCAATGCTGTCTACAGAAAGGGGCTCTCATTTGTCTCTTTTTCCTCCTCAAAATGTCTTGAGGGATTTGACTTTTCCCGTCATTCATAGCATTTATTTGGGAAGTGAATGAGCATTTGTAGATGAACGTTAAATAGTCAACTCTCTCCTGATCTCGTACATGGAATTAATTCCTTCAATGGTGGTAACACGTGTTTTGATGGAATAAGCTGCCATCTGGGCCTTACAGCAAATTCCAAAAAGCATTTTCCAAATCAAAATGCCTGCTTGCTTACAGAATTTCGAGAGGAAAAGTATCACAGGAATCAAGCATACCTTTCCAGGTATTTCCAATCCATGAGCCAGACTCAGGACTCCTGCTCGCCCACCGGGGCACCTGTGAGCGCAGCTGGTCTCTCTCACCAGGTGAATGCAATCTTGTCACTTAGGGTCAGGTGTTAATATCATTTTAAAGAGCTCACCGCGATTGTGCACTGATTGATTTCACCCTCAGGAGAGTTCCGACCTCCTGTCTCGATGTCCCCCAGATTCAAAGCCCTAGATATACTATTACCTAGTGCTTGGAACAGGTTCCACTAGACATGCCGCCACTGAGAGAGGGAGTTAGTTAATCATCACCAGTCTGTGCTGACTCAAAATACATGGAGTGACATCTCTAATTTTAAGAGATTGGCTGGTAAATTATCCCAATTTCGAGTGCAGAAAGTGCTGCTTTTCTGCTATGACTGCTGACAACTTGCGTGATCGTTTTCAGCAGGGTACTTACGACTGTGGTCCCGCACATACTGAATGAGCTCACACGTCTACGATTCAAAAATAAAACAGAATTAACCAACAGACTGTCAGTCCCTGAAGTTTAAAAAGAAAACAAACTTAATGGAGTGCTTGGGACACTCTGAGGGAGCCAGGAGATACATACGGAAAATGAAGCCAGTCCTTTGGGCCCTTTCGCACCCTAAAGAAACAAACAAACAAAAAAACGTGGTTTCACTGCTCTAGACACACCCCCCAGAGGCCAGAATGTGTACCGATGCTACTCTAAGAAAGGGATAACTTCGCAAAGGTTTTTATTCTTATTAAGTTAGAGGGAAAGAAAGAACTCATGTAGACATCCATCACCTAATTATAACCTATAAGCAGCACCGCAAATCTCTGAAGACCAATGTCCTCCAGCCCCCTGTCTGGGTGAGGGTTGCCCAGGATCTAGGATGAAGCTGACCAGTTGACGCTGGCATGAAAAGCTTCGGAGGAGGTCTGTAGCTCACGGGGGTGTCCTACCTGCACCCATGGGCGGCATGCAGCCTGGGATGGCTGTGGATGTGGCCCAACACAAAGTCATAAATATACTTAAAACATTGTGAGATTTTTTTTTTGTGGTTATGTGTTGCAATGTATTTAATGCATGACCCAAGACAACTTTTCTTCCAGTGTGGCACAGAGAAGCCACAAGGTTGGACACCCCTGGTAGAACTAGGTAAGGCTGAACCATCCATATGGCTGCTCCTCCTGAAGAGAGAGGTTGGAGTTCCTCAATTCCTTATTTTGCCTTGGCCACTGAGCAGCAGCTGAGCTGATCCTTAATCTGTCCCCATCATCGGTTAGGATGACAAAGGGACCAGACTCAATTTGAACATCTGGAAAGGCAAGCCCTCTTGTACTCCAAAATGAATATACATTTGTATAACATATGTATATGCAAATTTGTGTCTGTCTGGGTGAGGATAAAAAGAACAAAGTGGAACTGGTTTGAAGTCCATGTGTTCAATCCCGTCTTGAGCAGAAAGAGTCTGGCTAGGAGAGACACCCAAAGAAAAATGCGATGGTGCTGGCTGGTGTGGCTCAGTGGATTGAGCACCAGACTGAGAACCAAAGGGTCGCTGGTTTGATTCCTAGTCAGGGCACATGCCTGGGTTGCAGGCCAGGTCCTCAGTAGGCGGCGCACAAGAGGCAATCACGCATTGATGTTTCTCTCCCTCTCTTTCTCCCTCCCTCCCCCTCTAAAAATAAACAAATAAAATCTTTTAAAAAATGCAATGGAGCCCACCTAAATTCCTAAAGAAAGTAAGTTCCATGTGAATGCAACTTTGATCATTTATTCATTATTAATTTTCTCTTGCCTTCCTTCATTTGTTGATCATTTATTGAATATAAGAAGAGGACAAGGGTTGAATAAATAAAATTTACTGATAATTGAGAAGTCTCATTTTAGTCTGAATACTCTTCATCTCCTCTCTCAATTCCCCCTACCTCCAAGAAATGGCAACTGATATTTAATTGACATTTTTTGCTTCCTCTTTCTGAGCTCATTGAGGTGGAAAATAGTTGCCAAGCTGTAGAGAAAGAAAGTGTGTCCATTTGGACAATGAAGACCCTGTGTACTGACTTTTTACTTGGAAAAGGATCTGGTATGATTTATGGCTTTTCAGCTTACCTTGCGTCCAGGGGGTCCCAGCTCCCCAGGGGATCCTGGTTCTCCTGGAAGCCCAGCGGATATCTTGAAGCAGAATTTATTTACTTTAAAATTGTGTACACACACACAGACATTATATATATAAAAATGCATTTGGGGGGGCTTCAGTGTTTTAAGTTTCAAAGGTACTTTCATTTAAGAAAACTGAGATATTTATAAAAAGCACACAGAAGAAAAAAAAGTCCTCAGGAATCACTCTTCCCCCTGATAATGCTTGCTAACATTTTGGTGTCTTTTTCTAGTCCTTTATTTATTCTCTTAGTATTAATCTATATGCTTTTTCTTAATATAATTTTATACTTTTTCTCTGTTGCCCTTTAAACTAAATATATATGGTATCTCTGGACACTTTCATGTTACTCAATATTCTTTTGCAAAATCACTTTTCCTGGCTGCATGGTATCCTAACACCTAGATACATCATGGTTTATTCAACCAGCCCCTTACTATTGGCACTTCAGTTTGCTGCTGTGGTGATAAGCAATGCCACTATAAAGTTGTACGTGCAATTCTGGTTACTTCCCTGGGGAAGCTTGCTAGGACTGGAACTGATGGTAAAGGAAGAAATTTTTATCTCAATGAACTTTTATCTAAATTTAATTAGTGACTAAAATGGAAAACAAATGAACAAAAAACCCCAGAAAAACAAAAACTATTAAATATAAAAATCCTTAAAATGACAAAAAGAAAACATTAACCATTGGCTAGAAATCTTTAGTGAAATGGGAAACAGCAGCGATCATAAAAACAACAGTTGTTGACATTTATTATACACCAGGAATTTTTCCATGTTCACTTAACAATACGATTTAACAAGGGAAAGCTAGAATTCAGTTTAAAAATTAGAACCATATTCCTTTGTTTAGTCAAAATGCCGCAGGATTTATAACCTTTATACGAATAAAAATGAACTTGTCTAAAATCAACGTAATTTGTAGATGCATTTCCCAAGGAAAAGCAAATAATTATTGATGTCCTTTGGGTATTTGGATGATACTCACAGTATTCTGGGTTGAGTAGAAAGAAAAATTTACCTATCATCTTTTATTTAGAAGATACAGACTAACCTTCCAGGGGAAAATGGGAAATTGAGCATATGCATTTACTTTTGAGCCCAATGCCTTACTAAAATAATAAGTGGATTTTTAAACAGACAAAAATAAAAGCAAAAACAAACAAATAAAACAAACAAACAAACAAACAAAAAACCCTAAAAAACAAATGGACAAGCATGGAAAGAATGAGAAAGGAAGTAACAGCCATAAGCCTCTGGAAGCTAGAAGGCAGATATATAAGTGTGTGAAATGCCTTAGCGGATCTGAAAAAGCTGAATCCTAAGTCAGCAGTAGGGAAAGCCAAGAATTCATGTGTTTTATAGCACATTCCCAGAAGGCTCAGGAAGTGGCAGCCCAGGTACCTCTAGAAGTATTGTCGGAGCAAAGGGGAGAAGCTAACCAAGGAGGACTGGCTGAAAATCATCTGAGGAATCCACCATCTCCTCTCCATTCTCTACAGCTGTGTGAATGTTCCTTCTTCCACCCCAACACCAGACAGAAGTAAAACCGAGGTGTCTATACTAGGGATCTCGGGGAAGAGTTGAAGGTCGCTGGTACCACCCTGAGAACAGAGAGGTGGAATGAAGGTATGTGAAGTAGATATAAGGCCCTTCAGCTCTTCTTTTCCATGTGGTCCCTAGAAAGCTGGCAGTCAGACCCCCAGGCAGGATATGGAAAGAATCTTCTCAGGAGACTCTGACTAGACAAAGAAGACCTCAGATTCTGGTATCAGAGGTTTGCTAAGAGCTCAGCTAGACCACTCTGCAGTGAACTTGTGATTGACTAGTCCTACTGTCCTTGAGGCTTCTGATCAGCCTTTTTGTCCTCAATTCTGAAATAGGAAGAAATACTGCATCCTCCAGACATGTGAAAAATATAGAGAAAAAGAGGGGAAAAAAACCCAAACTTCAGGAAACAGACTATTTGGGCAAAGAAGACTAAAAAAATGCTAATTTAGATCCTTAAGAGAGATAAGAGAAGACATTTTAACCATGAAACAAGAGAATAGTATAAAAAAAGTAATATTCGGAGAGAAAAAAATGAGCTCTTGAAAATTAAAATGGAACATTGTGAGGTAAAGTCAATGAAATCTCCCAGAAAGTAGACAAAAAAGACAACCTAAAAAATTAAGAGAGAAGAGATGGGGGTGGAGGGATTGCCATGTTTTCCTAACAAATCTTATGAAATTACTTGATTCTTTCAACCAGTGGTTCTGAACTGGGGAGAGTTCTGAACCTCTCCATCCCCTGAAGGGGCCACCTGGCAATCTCTGGAGACGTTTTCTGCTGTCATAAGGGGGAGGGAGACAGTGGTGGCTGTAGCTGGCATTTAGGGCAGCAATTTTCAACCAGTGTGCCACAACCCGTGTGCTACAAGAATTTTTAAAATATGCAATACCTGACCATTTAGTCAGGGGTACTGACCTCTTTTTCCTTAGATTGGCAATATTAAAAAATGACAACAGCCAACGTAACAATAGCCATCCAGTGTGAACGAATCAAAATGATACCTATTTTTGTCAGATTGGCAAAGAATATCATATATCTTTTTGGTATGCTGCAGAATTTTGGTAATTAGTGTATGTGTGCCATGAGATGAAAAAGGTTGAAAATTGCTGATCTAGTGGATAGAGGTCAGGACGCTGCTAAATCTACCGGAGCGCACAGGACAGCCCGCTCACAGCAGAGTTGTCCAGCCCGACACGTCACGACTGGGTTTGAGAATCCCTGCCTTGAAGTATGTGCATTTTTTAAAGTTAATAAAAATATAAACACATACAAATACACAAGAATACACAACATAAGACAGATTAAAAATCAAGGCAAATTAAAAATAAAACTCTTTAGTTAGTGGAAAAAAAAAAACAAACCAAGGTGAAGATTCAGAAGACTTAAACCAGGAATGTAAGTATTCCAATAGAACTAAAGAGGCACTCAGCATGTAAGGCAACACTTTGCCACAATCTTCCAATAGAAACATCAGCTCCAAGAAGGAAAACCTGGAAGTTTTCAGTGCCTGAACTTCAAATTCAACAATACTCACAGAGATGAAAATGCAGCTTGGCAAATGAAATTAGCAAGTTACAAACAGTGATAAATTGCCCAGTGTGGGAGGAAAAAAAAAAAAGAAATTCAAGGAACCAAAGGCCAAGAGAAAAAGTTAATATATTACCCACTAGTTTACTGTTTTTTAAAAAATGATTAATGTGCCATTGGGAGAGAAGGAAACCAACAAGCAGCTGAACTTGTTAGAAGGTTTCCAATGTTCAAGGGTAAATGGCCTCATGAACAAGCAGAGGGAAAGAGAATACAGAGATACTTCAATGCAGATGACATCTAGATTAACTTGAAAGTCTTTTCCAATTATCTAGTTACATCAGTCTTCATTTTTTTTTTTTTAAAGAGCCCGATGTTAAAGGACAGTAATCCAAAAATATGATGAGGGAAAGAATTACAGCTTGGAGGCAGTTCTCTTGGGAGAGGGGCAGGATGAAGGGAGAAAAGAGCAGTTTCTTTATTTTGCAGCCCTAAAACCCACATAAATATTCCCTAAAGTGCTTGCTATAGGATGTAAAAAAAAAAAAAAAATATATATATATATATATATATATATATATATATATATATATATCCAGAATAAAATCAACTCTGAAGACAAGAATGGAAGACCACCTCAAGTATCAAGTTCAGTCAGATTCTGTATTTTTCTTTTCCTGCTTGACCTGGTGTTTGGGGTCAGCCCACCTGACTGTGCTGGTCCCAATGAGACAAAGAATGCATCCGGAGACAATGATACTACCCCTGTCTCTTTTATAAAACAGCCGTCTCACACTAAGTCTAAGATGTAGAAAGAGCCAGCAAATGCAAAAATCCATTGTGAAGCCCCTGGAACCCAAGGCCCCTGATGCCTGCAAAATGTAATGGAGACTCGTGTTCGGTCTGAGTGAGTCACAGCATTAGGCAACATCTGACCCCCTCCCAGGAATAATAAAGGCACATTGGGTTACATAATACAAGGGAACTGGCTCTCAAAGCTCCAGAGATACCCTCTTGAGCTCAATAAAGAGAGGGTCTTTCAGGGCACACCCCTCACTAAGGCACAACAGTTACAAAGCCTTCACAGTGAAGACAGGCTCCCAGAGGGCGTGAGGCTGCACTAAAGCTGCCAGGGAGACGCGATTAAAGGGACCATACTTTGGAAGCTTCATTAACCAATGTCACCCCGATGTATTCTATTGAAAACACATTTGGACCACTAGAATTCCTTAAAAAATTTTAAAAAACCCACAGGAATGATAGTATCTTGGCAGCCAGAAGAGGTGAACTTGGTCACTAAAAGAAAACAGGCATTGCTCTCTTCCTGGCATTGAAGGATGAGCAACATATTCATTTCTTTACCCAAGTTTGCCTTAAAAAAATACACACATTTGGCCTCTTCACACAACTACAACAGAGTTACAACTAAAATATAGAACAGCCATCATTCAGAACCAACAGAAATCAAGTTGAATGGAAGTCTGACAATTATAGAATTAAAGAACCCTCATCCATTAAGACTGGTAAGAGGGGCTGGTCCTACAATTATGTGTGGTGGATAAAAATTTGGGAGGGATATCTTAGGAGCAAGGAGTCCCGGACCTGTACTAGGCCCCCCAGCCCAGTGTTCCAATGCCAGGAGGATAAGTTCCCACAACTTCTGGCTGTGAGAACCAGTGGGGATTGGTCAGTGGAGAAACTGCTGGAGCACCAAGAAGTTCCTCTTAAAGAACCCACATGCAGATTCACCTACTCAGACTCACTCCCTCTGAGCTCTGGCGCAGGAGTGGTGCCTAAAGGGACACCAGTGGTGTGCAGGGGGACCCTGAAGTGTCTGGCATCAAGGCAAGCAGGGGCCATTGTCCCTTTTCTGGGCCCTCCCCAAACAGAGCCGGCAGACTGGTGCCTTATCTAAGATTCCATCAACTTGACCTAACAACCTACCTTGGAGATTCCCACAGACTCCGCCCCACCTAATTTAAGAGCCCACCCAAGCTGCTTTTCTATGTGAACAAACAAGCAGCAGGTGGCTTCAGTGAGTGCCAGGCCTGGAACTAACAGCCTAGATTCACAGCTTGGCTTCACCTGGGAATCTCCAAGCCCCGCATGGCTCAGGCAGGGTACCCTGGGCAAAACAGGTAGGAACTGACCTTGGCCTGCACCTCCCGGGAAACCCCAGGGCCAGCAACCCAGTGGACAGCTAGAGACCACATTGGAGCACCACCACCCTGCCCCTGCACAACTGATCCTCCATAGAGGGTGGAGGTTTGTGGTAGTGGTCACTGCCAGTCCTTGCAGCTGACTCGCCTGGGTAAACGCTCCCACTGATCTGCCTACAGCAATCAAGGCTCAACTAAAGAAGAGGTGTACTCAGCCCACACAGAGGGTACCTGGAGTACCCAGCTTGGGTGATAGGGGAGGCTGTGTCACTGGACCCTACAGGACACCTACTACATTTGGCCACACTATCAAGACACAGAGCAAAAGCAGCTCTACCTAATACATAGAAACAAACACAGGGAGGCTGCCAAAACGAGGAGACAAAGAAACATGGCCCAAATGGAAGGACAAATCAAAAATCCAGAAAAAGAGCTAAATGAAATAGAGAAGACCAATTGGTTATATGGATGCTCAAGGAACTTAGTGAGGACCTCAACAGCATAAAAAAGACCCGGTGAGAAACGAAGGACACACTAATTGAAATAAAGAACAATTTACAGTGAAACAACAGTAGAATGGACAAAGCTGAAAATCAAATTAGTGATTTGGAACATAAGGAAGCAAAAAACAACCAATCAGAACAAGAAGAAGAAAAAAGAATCCCCCTAAAAATGAAGATAGTATAAACAGCCTGTGGGACAACTTTAATCAATCCAACATTAGCTTCATAGGGGTGCCAGAAGGATAAAAGAGCAAGAAATTGGAAATCTATTTGAAAAAATAATAAAAGAAAATTTCCCTAATTTGGTGAAGGAAATAGACATGTAAGTCCAGGAAGCAAGAGAGTCCCAAAGGAGAGAGTTCCAAACAAGATGGGTGCAAAGAGGCACCAAGACACATCCAGATTAAAATGTCAAAGGTTAAAGATAAAGAGATCAGAGGGGGGTTGTAGGGGGATGGGTGAGAGGTGAGGGGATTAAGTATAAACAGGTAGTTACAGAGTAGTCAAGGGGATGTAAAGTGCAGTGTAGGAAAGGGAGTAGCCAAAGAACTTATATGCATGACCCATGGACACGAACAATGGTGGGGGGGGTTGCCTGAGGGAGTGGGGGGTGCTGGGTGGAGGGGGGCAAAGTGGGAAAATTAGGACAACTATAATAGCATAATTAATAAAATATAAAAAATACACACAGTTTACAAGTCTTTGGGAACAAGTGACAACTCAAATGATTGGAAAAACATTGAAAAGGACTTCCCAAAGTAGTCGAGATTGTTAGCATCAAGCAAACTTACTGTCAGGCCTCTGGCTCCCTTGGGTCCAGCTTCTCCTGGACCACCGGGGTCCCCAATCTCACCCTAAACAAGTTTGGAAAAATAAATAGTTATTAAAATCAAAGAGATACCTCAGTGTGTTTTTAAACTAATTCCAACATGGAGACATTTCCTTTTCCTTTTTAAGTTTCAAATCAGAGTTATAAAACTCCTCTCAGATTTTTTTGCTGTTATTTTATTGCAGTTGTCCCAATTTCCCCCCTCTGCCCTCCCCTTCGCAGTCCACACCCTCCTCCCGCAGTCAATCCCCTCTCCACTGTCCGTGTCTGTGGGTCATTCATACGTGCTCTTTGACGAGTCCCTTCCCCTTCTTTCCACCATCATCTGCCTCTTCGTCCCCTCCCGTCACTGTCAGTCTATTCCATGTTCCCACGCCTCTGGTTCTGTTTTGTTCGTTAGGTTTTTTTCATTAGATTCCTCTTATAAGTGAGATCATATGGTATTTTGAAGACATTTTCATATACATTTGTATCTTTTAACAGTCTTCTTTGAGGTGCACCCCCAAGCCCCACAATTTTATAGCTCACTGTTTTACTTCTGCCTCTCCAGTCAGAACACAGACTCTTTGGAGACATGAACTCTGTCCTTACTTCGTCCCGTGATCCTGTCAGAGGAGTTGGCACTTACTAAGCTCAGTCAGCGTTTCTAGCAAAAGTGACAGCCTTGCTAACTTAGTATCCGAAGATGATTCATAAACATATGGGAAGAAGGGGCCAGGTGAGGTCAGGTCAGTGTGGTGTTTCCTCCCATTTCACTTTCCTTTGAACAGATGAGAAAACAGATATGACAGAGGAGCAGCAGCACATGTGCTCAGGAAAATAAGGATGATTTCTTCCTTTACCTGTGAGTTGAACAATTAAAAATGAATCTTTTCTTTCTTTCTTTTTAAAGAGTTTATTTATTCATTTTTAGAGAGAGGGGAAGGGAGGGAGAAAGGGAGGGAGAGAAATACCAATGTGCGGTTGACTCTCACGTGGCCCCCACTGGGGACCTGGCCTACAACCCAGGCATGTGCCCGCACTGGGAATCGAACCAGTGACCCTTTGGTTTTCAACTTGTGCTCAATCCACTGAGCTACATTAGCTGGGGCTAAATTTTTTATTTTACAAAAGCCTGCTGTCTCCCTTCCTTTCCCTGATAATGACTTTAGAAATTCATTTATAATGAATGTCCTCTCGTTGCCCCATGGTGCGTTTCATAACCTGAAGCATCTCTGATTGGTCTCTAGTCAGTATGAAGCACACAGTACCTTAGATCCGCTTTCTCCAGGGAATCCTTCTTGTCCCTATAATTGACAGTACAGAAAATTAATATGTGCATAGATCACCAAGGTAGGTTTATATTGACTTTAATTTTACCCACTGACTTATCTTGTTTTTATTGCCTATGAACCAAGGAAGGACCAAAACAACTGAAAATGAAACTGTAAAGCACTATTTGAGAAACTGGCTTCAACTTCTAAATTGAACTACTTACTGATTTCACCAAAATATCATGACAACCTAAGGTAAGTGGACAATTACACACTGCTGAGGAATTACAAATCAGCTCTCCTTCCACTGTTGGTGTAGCCTGGGAAAGCCGGTCATTTGGCCATGTGTTTCTGAAACGGTCCTCTTCAAATGGATTTCAGTGGAGAAATTTGGGAAGCCTAGAGTCTAACTTGATCTGTCATTTTGCAGTTCTCTGCTTACTTTACTTTGGCCACAGACTACAGTTGAAGAAGTATGATAAGCCCCATTTGATGAGAAAATATTTGACTTAAAATAACGTTTATTTTCTGATTAAGCAGAGTATCTCCTCAAACATACATAAAATACAAAAGAAGAAAAAGAAGAAAAGTCACCCAAATCTCATTAACCAGAGTCTCATTACCCATTATAAATACTTTTGTTATATTTTCGTTTAGCTTTTTTAAATGTATTTGAGCACAATTGGGATAAACGGATTTTCCTGATTCCATTCTGATATTTTACTTGATATGTTACATAATGATATCTCCACATAATTATACACTTCACATACATACACTATAAATAGTGGTCATATTCCAATGCCGTAGGCTACTTAATATTTCCCTTTTGTGAGACATTAAGTTTGTTTTCAATTATTTTCTATTGTAAAGCACATTTCACTGGAAATCTCTCATTCAACGTTCTTTTTTTCCAAAGAACTTTCAGCCTTGTTTGTTTGTCCATTCTCCCAGAGAGCCTCTTGCATCATTCCCAGTGGGATGTCATTTGGAATTATACTGATTCTTTATAATGTTTCAGACTTTTCAACATGAACTTGGCCTGTCTTTTTAATCATTGAAGTTTCTCTTTCATATCTCAGTAATTCCTTTTCAAAGGTCTCAACCATTTTACATAAAGGATATTAACTTTATTGTTTTTGTGGATGTTATTATGATTTCTAGGCAGTCACTATCTATCTCTATGTATCTATATCTATCTATATATATAAAAATCACTGGTTTTGATAAACTTTTCTAGCTTACTTTCAGACACTTAAATATAAAACTATCCTTCTGATATAGTTAAAAGTTTTGTGAGTTACTACTTGGCCCAATGCATTTACAAAGGCTCTGCAGAACCTCTCACTGATGGATAAAGTAAACATAATGAAAGGAGGACACCTTTTGGACTATAACCCTAAATGCACTTGATCACAGGGCAGGAACACATCAGGCCCTGGCTGCAGGGCTCTGCAAAGACCAGGACATTAGCTTTTAAGTTTCAATTGTTGCCTGCACCATAAACCACCAAACTGTTTTTTTCTTCTACAACATTCCCTGTAGGATATCAGCAAATAAATGACCAAAGTCTATCTCTAAAAAGTCCAAAACTGCCCGCTCACTTTCTTTTCTCTCTTTGGTGTGGAAAACAAAAAAGAAAAACCCCAAGCAACAAAAAGTAGTGGAAAATGGCCAGCTTGCTGCTGCCGAGTCTTACCTTTGCTCCTTTACTTCCAACACTACCGTAACCTGGGGTGCCATCACCACCCTGTAAACAAAGCAGTTAATTACAATGCCCAGACTACAGACAGTGGCAGGCTTGTTTACAAGAAAACAAAGCAGCCAGCTGTGGGGTGTGATTGAGAAATTAGGAAGCAGGATTCTCCTAGGCAGGCCACTGACATTTGGTGACAGCGGCACTAAAGACATCCCTCAATAACACATACAGCGCTGTCCCTTAATCTCACCTGCAGCATCTATAAAGTGGGAATAATAATTATACCTACTCTTGGCATTATTATGAGGATTAAATGAGAAAATTTCAGGCATGTAATTTCAATAAAAGGCAGTAGCGGTGTTACATCTTCCAGATAACACAGGTATTTTAATCCCTTAACACTAATCCATTCTCACTTTGCCAGATAAAAATAAGACCTCCTGAATGCCTGGGCACTGGCTACTCTTGGACCCTTGTAGAAGGCCTTAGTGAGACGTCCTGAGCTGGGGGGAAGAAGTGTGGGCTGGGATTCTGATGACTGGGTTCTCAAGATAGGGTGAGGGGAAGAACAGAAGAAGGGCTCTAGGGATGCTAAAGGCAAGTTCCTTCCATTTTATCCTTTGGCTTCAAGAGCTCCTGGCCAGGATGTTCGATACCTGGGAAGATGCCACCTTGGAAAAGCTGGCCAAGGAACTCATCCAAAATGAGAAGAACATCCAAATTTCTAGAAAGTTATAAGGCTGGATTAGGACGGTATCTTTAACCCCCTGTTCAGAGAACCGCACCTGATATCCACCGAACGAAAAGATTGCCAGGGCAATGCTTTCATCTCAAAGCAAAAAGGAAGGATGAAACACAAACCGGCAAGCCTCGGGGGCCAGCGGGGCCCATGGCTCCTTTTTCTCCCGGATCTCCAGGTTCTCCCTGTTACACAGAACATCGAAATGTATCCTTGTTAGTAGCTTGTTTTTGTAAACAAAATGAAAAATAATGGCACAGAGACAATACTTGCAATTGCATCCATGTGTAGCACACAGTGACACTGCGTTTGTGGCCAGGACTGAGAATTGTGCAACCAATACCGGAGGAGCTGCTGCTGCTGCTGAGGTCTCCTCTGCTGATAAATGAAGCTTCAACAAGTCTGATGTATGTGTTTAGTGCAAGCTTCATCCTAGCCACTCAGTGCCATGAACCGCAACCCACGTAAGTGCCTCACCACGAGTCACAGAGGAAGCTCTGTACTGTTTAAGGAAATTCACAGAACTTTTCCATGATGATCCATGCGAGTCATCTGGCTGCTCAAAGACAATTATTCATCTAGAAGTGCCCATCAACACAACGAAGTAGCACGGCCTCCCTGGCAATGACTTCTCACGGCTGGAACGCCCACTGCGGGCTCTAAACCAGTCTCAGGACTAGGTTGAGGCAGTTCCAGCTACTTGGGAAAGTTGGCACAGGTTGGCAAAAGAAGGTTAACTCCTTTTCTTAAAAAACAAACAAGCAAACTTTTAAAGTTTTTGATTTACAGAAATGTGAAGACAGTGCCTAGCATTCCGATATGCTCCTCTCGACCATTACATTAGTTACATCGATAGAGCACATTTCTCAAAACAAATGAATATTGATTCATTATTAACAAAAGTCCATACTTCGTTCAGATGTCCCTAGTTTTTACCAAATATCGTTTTTTATTTTTGTTCCAGGATCCCATGTCATGCCTGCTTAAGCTCCTCTAGACTGTGACAATGTATCAACTATTCCTTGTTTTGGATGATGCAGACAGCTTTGAGGGGTACTGGTCAGGCATTCTGTAGCATGTCCCTCAGTTTGGGTTTCTATGATGTTTTTCCTCATAATCGCGTTGATTTTTATGGGTTTGGGGGATAAAGACACAGCGGTAAGGTGCCGCTCTCATCACATCACGCCAAGAGTACATCCCGTCACCGTGGCTCTCGCTGCTGGTGCTAACCGCAATCATCCGGCTGAGGCGGTGCTGGGCGCGTTTTCCCATCACCTGGTTACCTCCCTGCCCTTTGCATCATGTAGCCGTTGGAGAAAACAGTGTGGGAGTGCTGCAGCCCCCCACTGAGTGGGAGTGCTTAACTCATTATTACGGATAGAAAAGCAACAGAGTACACGTGAGAAGTGCACACGGACACATGTCCACCAGCACTGGGCTCGGGCTGACACCTAAGAGGGCTCCATGGAAGGGAAGCAGACCGTCTGCCCGAGGCCTCCTCCTGGGCAGTGGCTCTCAGAGTGTGCATCAGCTGATGCTTTTGACTTTTCCTCCTTGAATGCTTCTCAGCATCCAGTATGCTTTTTGGTTTCTTTCCCTCCTTTCTGATTAGTCATTGTGTGTCTTTTCTTCCCCTTCTTACAAACAGACGTTTCCCCAGAGTCTGAATGACTCTGAAATCTGCATCTCCAACTAGCCCTAAACCCTCTCCTCTGTCCCCCAAACCACATGAGCTTCTTTACTCCTGTACCCGCTCTGCCTCATGACTTTCCAACTTCTGCAATGGTGTTACCACTCGTGATGGAAGCCTGTGTGTCCCCGACCAGCCACCTCCCCTCTTGATTCAGTTTCCTCCTGGAAGAGTCCCCGTGAGTTAAGTCACCCAGTCATTGTTTAGTCTGTAACTGTGAGCATATACCAACTAGTCTCCTGGCCTCCAGTCTCAGCCTTCAAAATATTTCTGTACTGAGCTGCCTATTTAAAAATCTTCCAGTTAAAGGTGAGCTCATATGGTATTTGTCTTTCACTGCCTGGCTTATTTCGCTTACAGGATGCTCTCCAGTTCCATCCATGCTGTCGCAAAGGGTAGGAGCTCCTTCTTTCTTTCTGCTGCATAGAATTCCATTGTGTAAATGTACCACAGTTTTTTGATCCATTCATTTACTGATGGGCACCTAGGTTGCTTCCAACACTTGGCTATTGTAAATTGTGCTGCTATGAACATAGGGGTGCATAGGTTCTTTTGGATTGGTGTTTCAGGGTTCTCAGGATATAATCCTAGCAGTGGAATTGCTGGGTCAAAAGGTAGACCCATTTTTCGTTTTCTTAGAAAATTCCATACTGTTTTCCATAGTGGTTGTACCAGTCTGCAATCCCACCAACAGTGCACTAGAGTCCCCTTTTCTCCACAACCTCTCCAACACTTGCTGTTTGTTGCTTGTTTATGATGGCCATTCTGACTGGTGTCAAGTGGTATCGCATTGTGGTTTTAATTTGCATCTCTCTGATAGCTAGAGGAAATTGAGAACAGGCTGACAGTGACCAGAGGGGAGAGGGGAGGGAATTTCAGGGGAAAAGGGGAAGAGTTTAGAGCAACAAGTATAAAGGACACATGAACAAAACTATGGGGGGTGGAAATGGGAGGGAGGTGGGGAGGGCTGGAGAGGTGGGCTGGGGTGGGAGTAAAACACAGAAAACTGTACAAGATCAACAATTAAAATAAAAATTAAAAAATAATAAAAATCTTCCAAAGTCTGGCTGTGTTCATACACTTTAATAAAAATTCATAAATAGCACTGTACTAGCTATTTAATAAAGTCAGTCACCACAGACTTTCTTATTCTTTACATGCCATTGTTCAACCCAACTACCTGTTTGCAGGATTTTCCAGCCCTGTACCCTCCTTCACCCTGTTTCTTCTCTGTGAAATTTCCCATGCTCCCTTTCTGCTTGCCAAAGTCCTGCTTACCTTCTAAGGCCCATTCAGAGTCTGTAGCCTCTAGGATGCTCCTCCCCCAGTCTGGAACACTGCTATTAGCGCTATGTTAAAACCTCCACTTCAGTTCCCTATTCCCGACTCTATGATGTCGATTATTGTCCTGAAAATATTCTAAATTCTGTGTAGTTGACTCCATGTCATATTTGTCATTATACAACCCAGAATCTCTTCCAGGAAGCACATATTTACTAAGCACTTATTATGTACCAATTATAGTTCTCAGTACTAGGGATGCATCCGTGAGCAAAAGAGACAAAGATCTCTGCTCTCCTGGGGCTGACTTTCTAGTCTAGCTGAGTGCCAGTCCAGGGCCTTTGTCTTCAAAGGTGTTCAGCAAACATTTATATGAATGGAGAAAAAAAGTAATGGGAGAAATAAAGGTTTGTATGTATGGAGAAGAGAAGAAGGGAGGAGAAAAAGGAAAGGAGGGGTGGGTGGTAGGAGGGAAGGAGAAAGAGTGGGGGAGGAGAGCATACCCCCAGAAGAGGCCCCCTTCCCTGAGGTCCTGCAGTTCAGACAGGGAGTAGCCCTTGGTGGGACTCTGTGAACTGGAATCCCTGATCTCATCCTGGTCCACACCCATGTACTCACTCACTGACTGCTGGCTCTCTAAGAATCAAGCCAGGCTGTAGGGGCAATAGGATATGTTCTCCTCTCTGTTGAAAGGGCTCTGGCTAATACAACCAGACACATTTCCCTTGAGGAAAAACCCTGACCTTTGGTGGGTACAAAGTGTGACCTACTTTATTTCCTGGGCTTCCCAAATGGCCTTGAGTCCCTGCCTTTCCTTCTGGTCCTGGAGGCCCCTGAAACAAAACAAGAATTGCAAATACAGCAGAACATAAAGCAACTTTCCTTGAAACCATTCGTATCTCTTCTAAGAGGAAAATGAACCCCAGATGAAAAAAGACGTAGGCTTCATTGATTCCTGCTCTGGAAAAAAAGTATCCCAGCTATCAAATGAAGACTGGTAAATAAAGGAAAAATTAATAAAGTAATTCATGCCAGATGTTGCCTAATGAGTGTGAGTCTTCTCTTCCAAAGAGATGTTAGGTTCTCACTGTTTTGCTGTTGGAGCAGATGCTGCTAAAATGCTAAACATGTACCGTGGGTATTCCGGATGACATTCACCTTGAACTATATTCTTCTTGGTTCCTTGCTTTGGTAGAAAACATGTTGTATGTGCATGTGTGTGTTTTAAGGGAAACATCTTTATTTGCGAATACAGGGCGGGGGGATCCAAAAACCCCAGAATTTATTTATAAAATATTGTGTATTTATTCTTACATATTTAAACTCCAGTCACCTTCAAAGTATTTTTTGTTTGATGCAATACACCTATCAAGACTTTTTTCCACTGCTCAAAACAGTTTTTGAACTTGTCGATTTTGATACCTTTTAGTGTTTCTGCTGTTTTTGTTTCACTTCCTCCACATCAGCAAAATATTTTCCTTTGAAAACTTTTTTCATCTGGGGAAACAAAAAAAGTCACTCGGGGCGAGACCGAGGACATAGAGAGGGTGGCATATGGGGATTAGGCTTTTTTGGTCAAAAATTGCTGAACACCCAGTGTGGTGTGGGCAGGTACACCTGTAAATCACCCATCATGAAATGGGCAAACATGTTGAGAGAGTCTTAAAAAAAACATTCACTGAAGCTGAGCCCAGCCTCTCACAACAATGCCAGCTGGTACACTGATAAAGATGGGTTCCTAGAACTCTCCCCTAGTGGAGAAGCCTGAACCACAAGGGGTCTGCCTTCCAGAAGATAATTCTGTTTTTTTCCCCCATGTTCCCCCTTGTTATATTATTTGCACAAGAGAAAGATCAAGAAACTTTACTGAAAATAATTTACAATAACAAGATATACTTGGGTAGTACAATATTCTGAAATAGTTTTTCCTAGCAATAAGTTAGAAATTTAAATGCATTTTCATTTACCAGTGGGAAAAATACAGTAAAATTCTTAGATAAACTTAACAAAAAAGATAAAAGACCTACATAAAGAAAGCTTTAAGATCTTATTGAAGAATATAACAAAACTTAAAAAGATGGATAAGCACACCACACATCTATATGGAAAATCTATTTGATATAATAGAAGTCTCTCCAACATTCTAAAAGAATGTTTTATTGGAATAGTTTTAAAGCTGAACATTTAAAAATCCCCCTTCAGAGACAGCCTAAATGCCTTCTTATGTTATTGACATTTGGGATTAGAGTTTTCCCTTGGGTTATCAAAACACATGGCAACAAAAATGTCTTTTGGTTAGATTGTTTATAAATACTTGTAAATAATCCCAGTATCAGTGAATTGAAATCATTTTAATAATTTTTTACCATGGTTACTCTAATTTAAAAATAAACCAAATCTGTGTAATAAAGCATGGTACTTAGCAGATTGTGTTCAGAAGAAAAAAAAATATGACATTAATCTTTCATCTTCAAAAAAACAAACTGCAGTAAGTTCGGCACAAAACATTTCCCAGTAGGAAAGACTGTTGAACAACGAATTGGTTACTAAGAAAAATAGTGATATTTACGCAGCCTTTCATCTTTTCCCCTCTCTTCGTCTTAAAAAAAAATCTGAATCTTGTCACTCTCCATAGCTCGCAATCTGTGTCCTTCTTCTACGCCCAGCGCTGCACAGGGCTCCCACGACTTGCGTGTTCCACCCAGTTGACTTTTTTGGTCTGACCTTATTTGAGTTTAATCATGTATTTGGGGGGATTTTTCCACTAACTCTGTACCATCAAGTTACCACGGTCTTCCTGGTCCCTCTCTCGTCTCTTCTCAGGAAACTTTGAAGACGCTTCTTCTTCTGTTTGCCTCTTAAATCTCCATGTGCCCCAGGGACCCATCCTCTGACCTTATTTTCTCACTTCATCCCCTCTTGCTGAGTGGCAGCCCTACAGATCCACAAACCACTTCCACACAATGACTCCTAGACAGACAGAGCTGCAGTCCAAACCAGACTCACACACTAAAATGCCTTGTGGCTATACCATAGGAAGTGAGTACCAAAGATAATCATATTGACCATAAGTCATGCTCAGTCTTATGGGCTTTTTCCCTTAAGAAATGGTGCCACTTTTTACTACTCCCCCTGAAACACAAGCCTGAAACCCAAGAATCATCCAGACCCTTTCCCTCTCACTCATCTTTCAAAACAAATCAGCTATTAGCTACTATTCACACAGACAGCATCCCCTCTCTGTATCCATCTCACTTCCATTCCCATCGCCTTCTGGCCCTCCTTGTATTCTCCTGAATTCCTGGCTTCCCTTGCTGTGGCCTGGCTTCTCTCTAACTCATTTTCCACTCCTGCTTTTGATTTAAAATGTCAGGCTGTTGCTGTAACTTCGCCTGAAATTCCGAATCCTGAACAGCTTTCAGAATAAAGTTTTAGTACTTTCTTAATATGTAAGATCCCTCAAGCTGTTGGTGTTGCCTGCGTCTGTAGTCATCTGTGACTACTTCAATCATTCTTTGCTCATCAAACACCTGAGTCCTCCCATGTTGTGGACCGTTCAGCCTGGTTTCAGGAGTTGTAACCCTCACCCCATGGTGGGCTGTGTAAGAGCCCAAGGGACCCACTTCATCTGGGTCTGTTTTGTCACAAGGATGTGACCTACTAAGGAGACAAAGCTTATCTCCCTGGCAGGAGTACTGCTTCTGCCTCATCCATCTCTGGCCCCAATGCTTGGTTGGCAGTCAATGACGGGTAAGACTCCTCATGGGAGGGGCGACCTAAGCCAGACTCGACCACTTGGGAGGCCTCATGGAAGGACTCGGGGGGCTGCAGCAAAGAGGGGTGATGGATCCTCGCCCCCCTGCTGTTCTGACATAGCCTGAGTCCTCATTTCCATCTGGGAGATGTCTCCTGCTTCCTAACAGGCTTAAAGCCTGAAACTGTAGGGGCAAGTGATGCAGCCCTGTACCAGCCAGGACGGCTCCCTGGGTGATCGGGCATAAGAAAGAATTCCTAAAGTCCTGTGAAACCTGCTTTGCTAAGGGTGCTCTCCCTTAGGTGATAAGTGTCCCAGGAGGAAATGAGTATGTCTCCCAAAGTTTGGCAACCCCCTTTCCTGACAAACACTGGCTCAGATTAAGCCCTCAGACTTCTTTGACATGTTAAACCTGTATTCCGGTGTATTTGAGCCCAATAAAAGCCTAGTGAGGATGGGGCTCTGGGTCATTCTCCTCAGAGAGTTTGACCCCTTTCCTCCCCAAGCAGTCATGTCTTGGTAGTTTTTATTTTCATCAGTGACAGAGGGATGGGGCTCTGCGGGGGGAGCTCCCCCCCACACCTGGTGCCCAGGACAGGGGCCCCCACACTCCCAAACACTTCTTGTGCCTTACACATCCACACTTGTGCAAGTTGCTCCCTTTGCTTAGGTCCCTTTTTCCATCTAGGGAAGAAGAAGAATCTCCCCCTACTGAAAATCTTACTTTCGGCATCACTGTCTCAAGAAGAATCCCAGAACCCCCCAGCTGTGCTGGGTCTCTCAACTGTCCCAAAGATTCCTCTGCTCTGTATGTAACCATTCACTCTCTCATCCACTAGAGAATAGTCTGCACACTCCTTAAAGGCAAAGGCATATCTTATTGACTTCATACCTCCAGAACCCATGCATAGCACCTGGAAGCCATCTATTCACCCACCTTTTCATTGATTCATCCAACCACCTATCCAGGAATGGTTCCCAGGAGAGACAAAATCATGTGTTTGATTTGTTGGTTTTCCCTATGAGATTTTCATGTAGATCACAGATGAAAGAAGTAGAGAGATTTTAAGTGCTCTTGACACTCAGGGACAAACTGGAAGTTTTGACTAGGGGCCCACATTCTGTGCTTCCTTCAGACATCATAAACTCTACGAGGTGAAGAATATTTCTGGGAGATTACGTCATGTGCAGGCACCTCAAGCACACGTGAGCACAATGAGAGCTCAGCCTGTTTGAAAGCCTGCCGAAGTACAGGGTTTCCTGGATGGATGGAAGGAGGCAGATGGGACCTTTTCCTGAGAACATCAGAAAGCCTGATTCTGTTTCCTGTGGCGAGCCATACAAAGTACCACGCTGAGGGTTCTGACTGCTTGAATGGAGCACAAGCTTCAGGGAGCTGTTACCCAGATAAATGACCTACACAAATAGTGGTTATACTGCTGGTTATATAAGGGGCCATATTTCTAAAGGAAATAAGAAAATCTCTCTGCCACCCCCAAGACACCAAAGAGTCAAAAGGCTGCCTTGATCAGAGATCAAGGGTAGCTCTGAGTTAAAACAGCAGCTTAGGGCATTGAAAGAGGAAGGGCATTCGCTAGAGGTCAAGTTTCCACTGGCTTTGTTGTGGTGTCCTTTTACTGAACATTAATTTTGTGCAAGGCACTGTGCCGAGAGGGATATATCTATATGTGGCTTCTTCAGTCCTTACAACAATGCGGTGAGATAGAGAGTATTAAGACCATTTCACCAATTGGAAACAGATTCTCAAAGTGTTTAACCCCAAACCACTCAGTTAATAGGAGGATGAGGTAGGAACCGAGCCTGATGCTGACCCTCCAGACTGAACCCCCAGCCACCCCGTCTCTTATTCTGAGGCCCGAGTCCTGAGCAGGACGCCCAAACTCTTACCATCCATGCTCCAGCTAAGACTGGAGTTTTAAAAATGTGAGGCTCCGAACTTCAAGCAGGAGGCTGGGGCCAGATCTAACCTCCAATAAGGTGACTTGGGCTGGGAGTCGTTGGTTCACGTCGAGTCCCTGACAGTTGCAACTGCTTTAGTGTTAAGTGAGGGTAGAAGAAAGAGGCTTAGAATTTTGTTTTGTTTTGTTTTCTTTTCTTTTAATTGTCCTTAGGTAGCACCGTGTCAGAAGGGATTGCACTAGGAGTTTGGGATTCATGGCTGGGGCACTGTCAAGGACACCTCCCTTTCGGATGGAACACACCAGGGCAGGGGTAAGAGGTGCATGTTCTTTTCACCTTTAAAAGGAATCCTGTTAGTAATTATATTCATAGAGGTAAAATGTTGGCTACACTGACAACCAGCAAATATCAGGTTGTGACAGCAAACCTGATAAGCAAATATCAAACAACCCAAGGAGATTAAATGCTCAGCTTCTGTAAATCTGGGAAAAAAAATCAAGAGGCCAGGAAGGGGTGAGCTAATGCAAGAATCAACCTCCAAGACTCCTGAGAAGATGTTGACCTTGACAGTGCTAATCCATCCTGCATTCCATCCACATTGAGCCATGCGTGGCTCCACGAATTCACCTAAATGTCTCTTTTTATACCGTCTGATGCCTTCCCTTGCATGCCTGCCTCTCTCCCTTGGTCACCTACAGAACGCCTCCTTATCCTGCAAAAGCTAAGCCCCTCTTCCCCTCCTGTAACTCCTTCCTTCTTCCACCACTCTACCTTGGGTGTAATTCTATTTTCTTTCTGGTTGGAAGCTTTATTATTTAAAAATAAGCATCCTATGTAACATGAGATGGTTAAAATAGTTATTTCTGGATTAGTGTCATAAATGCTCGTTAGAAACACCCATCATCTCAATAATCATATGCACTTATTTCATTCATTAAGAACTTCCCAAAATAACTCTTGTTATCAAAAACCTTACAAATGTCACATGAGAGTCAAGCAAGAGTCTATGCAGGAGAGAAGGAAAATTCTGCCAGAGCATGATTCTACTTTAACATTTAGTGCACCACCTCTCAACTGTCTCCATGGGTCTCCTTGATTAGCCCGGGACCACTTGCAGCAAGGCTCTTTGTCTGACTCATCCTTTTGTCCTGCTACAGGGCCTGACAGCAGGAAACCCTTGGTAAACATCTATGAATGGGTAAAGCAAATGACTGATGCATCATCTAACCCAGATGACTCAGAATGATGAACTCTGGTGATTGCAATACGGTCACATATTGTTTTGTTGTTACTATTATGGCTTTCCCTGGATTGGCTACGAGCATGCTTTGGGTAGAAAATGTCCCTGTTAAATTAGGTGCCATTGATGCAATATAGTAATAATAAACATTTATAGTGCTTACTATAAGGCAGGCACTGTTCTAAGCACCTACATATATTAAACCATTTCATTTCCACAAAAATTTGATGAGGTAGCTACTATTGCTATTCTTATTTCACAGCAGAGAAAATTGAGGCAGAGAGAGGCTCAGCTATTTCCTGAAGGCCACACAGTTTTGAAGGCAGAAGGCTGGCAGTCACCCCCAGGAAGCCTGGCTTCACCCTCTCTGCCCTTGACCCCTATGCTATTTTGTGTAAAGATGAAATTGTGCTCTGTATCCCAAATTTGCCCTGAATAACTTCAGCCTTCCTTGATATTGCATATAATACCAGTGATTGTTTCACAAAACCCCCTGTAGATTGAAAGAATAATTCCAGCTCTAACTGGAATTGGCATTTTGTGTCTGAGTTTTCCATTCCTTTTCTAGGCCTCGGTTCCATGACTGTAGGACCTTCTGGTAAACCAAACACAAAAGGAACAAAGGAAGATACAAAAGAATATGCCATGACTTTCAAAGTACTTTCTTCTGTTTCATTGTGCTATGGACTGTATTTCTTTTATATCATAGCCAATTACTAAGGTTGGGTTACTATGTTTGATTTGCGCAGAATGCTCCAACACCCCATAAATTAACAAGCCTTCAGAACACTGTCAACAGACATCACATCCCTTTTTCTAAATGTATATCTTAAGAACAACTTTCCAGCCTGCAATTAGAAAACACTCATATGATTCTGCCCGAGTGGCTGGCCTTCTGCTCTCGGGAATATGAAGCCTATTATGAGTGGATTTAGAGCCAGTGGAGAATAACACCCTCTTGTATACCTGATTGTGTTTGCCTCCATGGTTTTCCTTTGGAAACAACAGTTTTGAGGTCTCATTCATCACGCCCTGAACATCGAAAATTCTACATATCTTCAAAATAGTACTTTCATCGCGTTGACACGGGTCTTTGAGAGCAAGCAAGCAAAGAAAGAAAGAAAACAATGCTTTCCAGCCAGATCAATGGAAGAGCTAAACCACAGAATAGTGGTGCCTTTTGACTACCTCTGGCAATGCCATGGGGTTGAATGATTTATGACTCTGACCGATCTTGCCAAGGCAAGATTAAAGGGCACTCACTCAGAAGTTCGCTACAGGGCACATGGAATCATTTATTGGCGTTAACAGCCATTTAGATACACTTTTGGATCCTAGAGCAAGGGAATTACTAAACTCATTGAATTTCAACCCATCTACATCTCAGTATTTTATATCAACAGATGAGATAATCACCAGATATATCTTTCCCTTGGCATTAACTTTAAAAAAAAAAAAAAATCTCAATTTGTAATGCCAGCAAGCTTTTAATGATTCAAAGATGTGAATGCAAAATAGTTACTTTTCATAAATTGAATCCTACCATGAAATTTTAAATTTTTCACGCTTTTTACAAACAGGACAAATATCCCCATGAGCAGTCATTAATATACTTTAAAATATTATGTCATGAGATATAAGTTTATGCAAATAGACTCTGACTTACTTTGTTGATCACATCCACCTGTGTTGGACCACTGCCCAGTGTAATTAATGGACACAAAGTAGCGATTCCCTTTATCCTCCTGTTAGCCCAGAGCCCAAGTCCCAACTATTCCCATTCATTCATTTACTAATGGATTCACTATGCAGCTATGCATTGAGCTCCACCATGTAGCAGCACTGTTGCTCTGGGCTCTGGAATGATAAGTAAGACAAAGCCCTGGCCCTCACCAAGCTTACAATCTAGAAGAAGGAACAAAAACAGCTAAACAAACAAATATGTACTATGATAGCAGGTAGGCAAGGGCCAAATCACATAGGACCTGGCTACTCAAAGTGTGGTTGGGGCCAGCAACATCAATATACCCTGGGCATGAGCTGAAAGTGTAGAATCTCAAGCCTACTGCAGACCTACTGAATTCGATTAGCATTTTAGCAAGTTCTGTAGTGGTTCTGACAGACTTTGAAGTTGGAGATTGTTGACGTGGATGGTCATTCCCACCGTTGGGTGTGTGCGTTAGGCTCACCGGGGGAGAATTAAAGTTACCGAGACCCTGGCCACACCTCCAGAGATTCTGATGTCAGTGGTGTGGGGAAGGTCCCAATGGGTGGAGTGTTTTACAGTCTGTCCGGGAGAGTCCCAGGTATGGCTAGACTGTTTGTGGTAGGTTGTATTTGGGGTTCATGGTAGGTTGTATTTGGGGTTCATGGGAAGCTCCTGAGGAGTGAGTGAGGGGGAGTGACATGACCTGATTTACATAGAGGGGGAATCCTTAACCTCACAACAGTGGCTAAGCTGCTGAGGCAAAGGGCTAGAAACTAGCTCTGTGTCAGACAGAATGACGGGCTGCTTAACAAGGTAGGGGCCAGGATGGGGTGTGCCATATCAGGCAATGAAGTCAAACCCCATACACATTCGTTAGTTCGCAGGCAATCAATAAACCACAAAGGCATCCAAGTTAAAGCCAAGATCAAAGCCAGATGCAGTCACTTTGTCTCACTACGTACCTGGGGACCTCTACTTCCCACACCTCCGTTTTCTCCTTTCACACCAGCCTCTCCTCTCGGGCCCTAGGTACAGGGAATGAAAGCATTATTTTCTCCCTAAAACAGAATACTTGAATATTCAAATGGAAATGCTAAGTCAATGACATAGCCAGAAACTGGAACGAGAAGTCCGCTCATGACTTCGGTTCTGCCTTGACCTGCCGAGCTCTCCCTCTGTGTGGGGAGACAGGTGTCCGATCTGACGTCTAGGAAGCTGGGCATGCGTGTTCAAAGTGAAGAAATACTGAGCAGGGGAAGTGTTCAGTGTTGCTTCCTAATGATCTTAAGCATCTTTATACTCCAATTGCATATATTATGTGAAAAGAAAATAATCCTAAAAAAGAAAATAATCCTTAATTATATAAGCCTGAAAATGAACTATTTAGAAGGATTTCTATTCGGTAACTGCACTGACGCCTGGTCATAAATAAGATGGGGCATGCAGTAAGATGAGATGTGGATATTTCTACTTCTGGGATATTATTTATATTGCTTGTTAACTGTGGCTTCCACAGGTTATGCAGAGAAACCTTCATGCTGCGTTTGGTTTTTGCATCTCTTTTTAAAATTATGTCATGAAAAAAGTAAGAATCTGCAAAACAAGAAGTATTGCTTGTTTAGCACAAAGTAAAGCCAGTAGTCAATCCACTGAAATGCTTCCCCACAACCCGAATGGCAAATATTTCTCATTTGAAGGTGGGAAAGATGCACTTCCCTCAGCTGGCAAGCAAGACAAAGAGAAGCAATCAAGCTGGAAAGACAGAGGTCCAGGGGCAGACTGTTTACTGCTCTGAAATCCTGGTGAAATGTGAACAAAGTTTCCCTTCTCCTATCTATGGATAGTCTGCCCAACTTCTATGCACCAAGCTGCCAACATATATTGGTTACTTCAGTTATTTTTTTTAACTACGTGGGTTAAAACATTGAAAAAAATTGCAAAACCCTTGCTTGTCCTGCATTTGCCAAATAGCAACATTATTTCCCAAGATTTCAAACTGAGAAAGAAAAATTATTCTAATGTTCTGTAGTCTTTTTTTTTTTCCTATCTCAGCCTTTTCTAGGACTTCCCTTCCCTTCTCATTATTTTAGGCTGCATTTTGTTTTTTCTGGCACAGGCTTCCTCTCCCCTCATGTGATGGGTATGAGAGCCAGCCCTGCGCTGTTCCTTGTAAAGGAAAAGCGCCAGAGGCAGCTCCCAGGAGAAGTGAGCTAGAAAGCACAGGCTGAGTGCCACACTGCAGAGCGCCCTGCTGAAGACTTCAGCTGTATTTGCAATAACTATTTCCTACAGCGGAGCCAATTCTTCTACAGCACAGGCACCCAGATATGTAACACTGAACAGTTACGGTGCTGAATTGACCAAAATCCCCAGTTCTGAGGCCCTGTGCATCTCTTTAGAGCATCCTGGCTCCAGGTCTCTTTAGAGCATCCTGGCCGGCCTGAACCCACGGCTCAGGGACCTCTGCCCAGCAGGTTCATTCTCATGTCACCTCCTGACTGGGATACGACTTTGATAAAGGAGACCACGTACTGTACAAGTCAGGACTGTGTTGCTTCCCTCCTTCATAGCCCTGAAAACCCTTTAAACAACTATAATTCTGCAAGGAGGTGGGAGGAGGCACATCAGGGGCTTCTGTAAACACTTCAGATTCTTTAAGTTCTCACATCATGATTAGTTTCAATATGTACCTGAGGGCCCTTAGGTCCAGGTGAGCCTTCGAGTCCATCTGGGCCTGGAGCACCTGTTGTCCCCTGTGTTGAGACAGAATCAACCTCTTAACAGTGTTTCCTGAGAATTTTGTCCCCTTTATGCGCAAGATTATAAATGTCTTTTTATCACAGTGACAGTACAGGATCTTTGCAAAAAATACGAATACAGGAAAATACAAAGAAGTAAAAATTTTCTATAGTCTCATCGGGCAGAATTAACCACAGCTTTTAGTCTACACACACACACACACACACACACACACACACACACACCCTTATTGTCCTATAACACTTGTGACATGCTATCTCTCACTTGGGCGTTTGGCTTCACGCCCAATCTCACAATTTACTTTGCATTTTCTTCAAAAATCTCTAGGCATCGTAAAACATTACATTTATGTTGCAATAGTTAAAATATCGAAGGATCAACAGCTGAGCCTTCGCTCCATGGTGCCCTTAAACTCTGCCACAGATTTGAACTCCAAGAGTAAGACAGGATGAAGGAAGTCTAATATAGGCAACGACTGGGACCTCCCAAGTTAGGTCTCCATCGTCAGACAGCTGGGTGTGATTGAATGTCCCCTACTACAGAGGCCTTTCCCAAGAAATCAGAAAGAGGAAGTTTCTCAGCTCTTTCTCTCCCCATCTCATTTATTTTATGCCGTTTGTCTGGATTTGCTTTTTTGTTGTCGAAACCTAACCTTGAAGTGTGTGTAGATGGGGTGATGTCTGTGGATGGTAAACTCTTTGTCTTTCTGAAAAGGTCTATTTTCCTCACTTCTGGTTTAGCTACATACAAAATTCTAGGTTTCTGGCCATTTTGCCTCTGCACTTGCAAGATATTAATTTGCTGTCTTCTGGCATCTCTTATTAGCGAGCAGAAGTCGGCTGCCCTCTAATTTGTTAATCCTTTCATGGGTAAAACTAACCGGCTTTTCTTGCTGCTAGTGCTTAAAATGTTTTCTTTTAACATTCTGGAGTTTCCCCATGGTGTGATTAAGAGTAGATTCATTATTTATTTTCAATAGGAGGATGTGTGCTTTCTCAGTTTTGAAAAATTCCGAGTCGCAACCACACTTTCATACATATTGTAGGCTCATGAAGCATGTTATTTACTCTATCACCAACACGTCCAAAGGGGATGTGATTATGATACTTGGTGTAGTCCACTTTTGAACAAAACATTCAGAAATCCCATTTATATTAGGGATTTTTTGGTACTCTCTGGGCTTCAAAGGGGTTTATGTAAATTTTAAATAAGGTTTCACAGTGCACTGAGCAAAAATCTACAAGGAAAGTTACCCACTGAGCCACTTGCGTTTGTATGTGTAATCCAATCAAAGTTGGATTTAACAATGATTGGGCAAGTAATGTCTCATCACTGATTTTTATGATTTCAATTTAAAGTGCCCAAATTTTCATTTCCTTTTAAGATTTGAAATTGCAGCCTAAAATTTTTCTAACATTTTATTCTTCCACAACCAATATCATCAAAAAGAAAAGAACTTCAGACCTGGAAGAGAGTTTTCAGAGTCCTCATTCCAGCTCTTTGGTTGGACATTTGGAGTTGAGGGGAAAAACACATCACTGTACCTGTGGGCCTGCATGTCCCCTTCGGCCAGGAGCTGCCTAGAACGGGAGGAAAAGGTATGTATCAGTAGCTCTGAAAAAAATGCGTTTTATATGTCATTAAAATTAGTAATGGTCACTTTAATGCACTGACATTAAAAAAAAAGTTTCTACCTATCGCTCAAAACATTAAATTATTCCCTGCACCATGAAAGCAAAATGCTGCCAACTCTATTCTAAGGCAACAGGTAATTAAAATCATAGACAACGGAACTCTACAGATACTTAAGAGAAGTGCTTTCGGTCAATAATTCATCCTCTACTAAGCTGTTACTCGAGCTGTTCACACAAGCTCCAACACGGACTGGTCTGAGTTTTATTTCTTTTCATTTTTCCAAAGTGCTACTACATAAGCCAAAAAATCAAGAATAGAGTGGCCAATAGGCAGGAAGCCCGAGGAACGACTGAGAAATTTAAGATCATGAGCTTTATTATAGATTAATTTCAGAAGCTAAGGATAGCCAAACTAATTTTATCCCATCCCCCCAAAGCCAAATACCTGTCAAAAAAATGAAAGAATCACCACAATCATTCAAAAGTTACCCAATTTAGTTTGTTAATAAAATATCCAATCAAAATAATGGTGCTACATAATCAAGTGGGATTTTTTCCTACTAATCTCATATTTAAGATTAGGTTCTGGGTATATTCCAGATCAATACTTCATAGATCTGGAAATCAAGAGACAAAGACATTTTATTGTCTAACTTAGGATCTCTCAGTAAGGTAATAGCAATACTGACATCCAGGATTTGTAAAATTCAGTAACTATCAGATAATATTTCCTTAATGGACATTTATTTGGGATGTTCAGGTCAAAATTCTGAGAGGCCAAACTCTACTGATCATATTTCAGTCAAAGTTTATTATTATCTAGGAAACAGACTGTGCATCTGGGGAAAGGGTTGGAGTCCTATTTCTTGAAAACCCTGATGAATCAGCTTGAGGTGAAAGTCTAAATCCTCTTTCTTACAGGGAAGGAAAGACGCTTTCCCTGTTCTGAATCAATTCACTTCCATTCCATTAAGAAAAATATCTACCAAGGGTTTACTACCCACAAAGCACACTGGGTGGGAACCATTCAGCATAAGGATGACACACACATATACACATATACACAGGCACAGAGTCCTTGCTCTCAGGGGCCCCTCACTCCACGGGTGAGATGAACGCTTGCAAGGCAGAGTATGGCCAACACCACAGGAAAGGGGAGCGGCAGAAATACGGGCTTTGAAGAACGCAATAATTTCGTTAGTCAAATCAGGAAAAAGTTTCCTGGAAGAAGAGATTTTGAAGATGGGTTTTAGAGGATGGGTAGGAGTTCTACAGGGAGAAGATGTAAGAAGTCCTCTTTCCAGTAGAGGATACCAGACTGAGTAATAAAAACGGAAAACCAGGAATGCATGTGATAGGCATGGTTCTGGGTCAGAAATGTGAGAAGAAAAGTGAGTCGTGGGGTTCTGAAGGCTGGAAATACAAGACGAAGGGCTCATGCATTGTTAGCAGAAACCACTGGGGCTCTTGGAGCAGAAAATGTACACAGCCAGACCTGGGGTTTAGGTGGACACCTCTGCTTGTGTAGGAACAATGAAATGGAACCTTATACTGGGGCAAAATGAAGAGCTTCCTGTGCAATAAAGGACATGAAACAGGCCTCCACATCCGAAAACCTGGTCCACTGTCACAGTGTTTGAAACACCCATGAATATTTTTTTCTGTCTTTGTTTGGCCTCGACAGAGCTTGATTCAAATGACTTATCTCCATACACATGTATTGAGCTCCCGCTTCCTCCATCCGAGGCACTCGCTGATGTGATGCCCAGAAAACCTGCCTCCTGTCCTGCAGCAGGAGCTTGTAAGCCCAGCAGAGAGGACAGGCCTTAGGTGCCTATTCACTGAAACAACGGAAACATTTCCGGAAGCAATCAGCTAGCACTTTCATTCACGGCTCCTGGGGATTTAAACTCCAAATAAAAGTCATGGTTTTAAATACCTTGGGTAGATGTGAGAAAAAGAAAAAAAAATGCAAGGGAATATGGAGGTGATTTTTATAATTTTGCCTCAAATTTTCAAATATTTTGCATGGGAAACATTAAATCCCTGGACATCTTAGCGGCTTACCTACAGGCTCACAGTTGTCTGGCAACAATCCAGACAGCATCGCTCACCTGTGAAAGAGAATGTGAACGGGCGGAGCAAGAAAGAAATCTCCCCAAAGAAGAACTGAGAGTTAGAAGACCCGGAGGAGTCCTCAGCCCTCCGGTTCCTTGCAGCCTGGCTTTCTGGTGGTTCACCATACCCCACTTTCCCAGATAGGTGGGGACTGATTTGGAACTCCAAATCCCCAGGAAAATAAAGGACATTCTTAATGGCAAAGCATCCCATTAATCCTACATCTTAATGGCAAGCTCCCTCACAATAATAAATGACCGCCCTACAGCACTTCAAGCTGTCCATGAACAGTGCCGAGAGAGAGGACGAGGGCAAAGCATAACTAACAGGCCCTCGGGACTTAACAGGACTGAAGATCATGTGTTAGTTTGAGGCTACATTTGCTTCTCATTAGCCACAGCACAAAAATCTGTTCTTATTCTCAGAAACGTTTGGCTCAGAAAAAGCCAACCTCCCACTCCATCCCCACTCCATCCTCAGCACTGCAGCTTCCTGGCCTTGGCCCTTCCTCCTCCCAACCACCCAACCCCTGACAGACTCCTGGCACAGTGCTCATATCCCTACAGGTCCGTCCTCCATAACAGTGGTTCTTACCCACTAGGGGGGACTTAGCATCCACCCCCACCTTTCCTGGGAACATGTGGCGCTATCTAGAGATATTTTTTGTTGTCACAGTCAGGGGTGCCACTCCAGCACCTAGTGGGCGGAGGCCGGGGATGACGCTAAACATCCTACAATGCATAAGACGGCTCCCACCGCGAAGGGCTATTCAGCCCGAATGTTGAGATGCCATGCTCTCAACGTGATTCTCAGTTCCTCAAGAGCAAAGACTACATATCTCATTTGAGTTTGTAGCTCTAACAGATAGTAGAGTTGTTGGTACACTGTCGGTGGTCAGTAGGGTTTACCAAATGAATGAGGGTCAGATTCGGCCCCCTGCAGGGACTTCCATGCATGCCACACCCTCCCACGGGCCATCCTCCCTTCACTGATCAGTCCAGCAGACACCCATCGTACTGAGGAATCCCCAACGCTCCTGATCTACCAACATTTTAGAGTTTTTCAGCGCTACAGATCTTTCTTCTCTCTTAAAGGATAATGACTTCACCGTTATTATGAAAATGACACATTGATTTTTAAATATTCACATGCAGAAAATGCACAGAATAAAAATGTAAAAGTCATCCCACATCCTTCATCTAAAAATAACTATCGTTAACATTTAGTAATCATGATTCTTGGCATCTTTTTATGAGTGTTTACAGATGGAGTTCTAAATAGGGTGCTTTTGATTAAAAAGGGATCATGCTACTCATGCTATTTTAAAATTAAAATTTATTTCATTGTATTTGAATTTAATAGGAGGAAAAATAAAACTGAAAGAATTGAAAATGTCAGGTGGTGACATTTCTTGACCATGAAGAATAATTAGAAGGTGAGGGTATTTTTGCAATGTGTATTTTAGCTTAAGAATATCCTTAGAGATTGCGTCCCTACAATGCAAGATGAAGACTCAGTATATCACAACACTTTCCTCACTTTCTCTTTTTAATATGATTTCAATTGTCCAATGTCTAAAATTTACACTTTGTTCTGTAGTCACAATTTCTGACTTAGTTTTATTTCTGCACCTAACGGGATTCAAATTTATTATTATAAAACTTTAAAGAAAGGAGCGTGAGAGCCATGTTGTCTGAGTTTTTGAAGGCTTCGTCATGTTGAGTACTCACCTGTACTTTTTGGACTATACGACGCGCTCCCCGCCAAATTTGGGAGGAAAAGGGGATGCATCTTACAGTCTGAATGTAGCTTGCCTGGCTTGCTGTGGGGCGGGGGGAGGGGGCAGCCTATGTTATTTATGTTATTAAATATTTTACCACATTTTTTGCTTCAAAAATTTTTTTTCTATTTTCCTCCTCTAAAACCTAGGTGCATCTTACAGTCTGACAAATTTGGTATATGCTTGCCAGGACCACTTGGGTGAGAATACAAACCTTGGACCACTCTATCTGAGAACTCCGGCCATTCTACTGTTTCATTTTGTCCCTGAATATCAGATATCGGGAAGAAAGCTGAAGACAGATTGAGTTTTCTGTATCTTTTCTGCTTTTGTAAAGAAAAAATTCTCATGATTTTTTATTTACATAATAAATTTGGTAGTTTCCATAGGATGTGGCTCAGTGATAATATATTTGTATCGATTTTTTCTAAGTCAGAGTATGTCTTTTCTATCTGCATATTTGAGCTTTTGCTTCTAGAAGTTATATTTTATTACATTTCTGAATGTTTTTACATTGCATTTGGTTTGTTTAGTTTAGTAATGCACATGCTACATTTTGACTCTCCACTGTTGATATTCTATCTCAATTAGTGCTTGTGTGGCTTCTTGATTATCATATGCCTGCCTATATTTTTTCAGTCATATTTATTCTCATTTTTCGTTGCTTCTAATACATCTTAAATTCTACATTTTCTGCTTTCCCACTGCTCCCCAAGCACTAGCAGCTGGCTTTTTTCACTCTTTATTGTCTTATCAGTTCTTTAGACTCTTTTTTAGAGCAGTCCTGTTGTCTGAATTTTTTTTTTTTTTGAGACTTTGGAGAACGATTCGCCAGAGTTGTTTCACCTTTTCCTTAATCATTTCCTCTTCTAATGAGGGTTTATCTGCCCTGTGCTCATCTAGCTCTCCTCCTGTTCTCTTGCCATTTCAACTCATAGGTCTTGGTTAGTAATCATCTGATTAACAATAATGATTATTAATATTTTTCATTATTAATCACCTTAGTGAATAGGGTAACCTATTTACTAAGTAACTTACTGCTACCTGGACTTGTGTTAATAGCTTTGATATAGGTATGTTGCCTTCAGCACTTTCTTGTGTGTGTGTGTGTGTGTGTGTGCGCGCGCGTGCGAGCGTGTGCTCTTCAAGTATAATACGCTTGTGTTTTGAGTTTTTTTTAGCACTTTCGTATCATGAATTATTTCTTTTACCTTATGGGCCCCTCTTCTCTCAAATTCTGACATTTAAGAGTGTCACGGACATACTCTGGTGTCTCTTCAGATCATACTAATCTTTCGCCTTTCTGAGAGACTCATGGAGCTCACTCACACGAAGCCCCGGAACTCATAGCTTCTCCGCACTGTGATAGTCCGTTTCTTCTCCTGTCTTTGCAGCTCCGTGGCCTGCCTGGACCTCTGTGCTGCAGATATTAAAGCTGGAATGTTCTTCAGTTTCTCATTGTTTCTGCCTCCTCTGCTAAATGGTGCCCATCAGGATATTCCCTGATCTTCTCAAAACTTATAGTATCCCTGGATTTTATTCACCAGCTTTTTCGGGAACAGGGCAGCTACTTTCAGAAAGCCCTGATCCCTGCTTGAGGTCTGAGGCGGCCTCAGTCAGCTCTCCAAAGCCTCCGCATTAGGACCCAGATTTTAAAGTAGTGGGCCAATAGTTGTCTCACCTAGCTTAAAGTTGTGGTCACGGCTTGTTACACTATTTAAAATTTCTTTTGTTGTTTTTGGTGAGATGCACAAATGGGAAATAGTATTAAAAAACACCTTGACTTTGCCTTCTGTAGCTAGAAGTCCTGCTTTTACTCATGAATGACACTGTTGAACCTAAAACCCAAGACGATGCCATGTTTCTCAGGAGTTGTGCAGGGTGACGCATGTTGACACGACTTTAGCCTCTAGAGAGACTACGGTCTCTGTAAAATTATAAAAGTGCATCTTCCATGCTGGGGTCTCTTGGATGATATTCTTTCAGTTCAAAATATTTTCTTGGGGTATGTAAGCTGGTGACACCCTTTAAAAAGGTGAAATGAATAACAAATGTATGTCTTTATCTTTAGATGCATTAAAATGGCAGTGGTAAAGTACCTGCCCAGCAATCAGATTCTGCACATTTTAATTGTAATCTCTGTTTTTAGTTCCATCTCTCTGCTCTGCAAATGAGTGCCTTCCAAGACAGAAAAAAATTTTCTTGATGGAGTATTATAGCTGGTACTATGAACTTCAGCCCAGAAAATATGATGCATAATAATGCAATATATTAAACTAGTTTTTATTTGTGCTCATTTAAAAAACATTATATATTTTGAGGATGGGGAGGTAAAGGCAATTGCAGAAGGTTAGATAATTACATAAAGAATGAAAAAAAATGGTGCACAAAGAGAAGAGGCAGGTCTAATTTAGAATCCAAAACAGGCATTTAAGTGTATTTTATCAAAGTATCTCTTTGGGTAAAGATTTTCTTATTGGGTAAAGATTTTCTTTTACAACCTCTGTGCTCTTTCGAGAAGTCAAGTGTAGAATCATTTGTTTAAAGTACTCACTGAAAAAAACAAACAAATACATAAAAAAGATCCCAAAAGGTTCCATAAGCAAGTAACCAAATTTCACTCTCAGGTATGTATTTTTATGCCTCAAAAATGTATAATATTTTCAATAGTATGGAGGTTCCTCAAAAAATTAAAAATAAAACTACCAGCAATTCTGCCTTTGGGTATCTATCAAAGAAATTAAAAGCACTAATTCAAAGAGATACCCCCATATCCACTGCAGTATTATTTATAAAAGCCAAGACATGAAAGCAACGTAGGTGGCCACTGATGAATAAATGAATTAAAAAAATGTGGTGTATATATACACAATGGATTTACACAACAAATATTATTAAGCCATTAAAAAAGAATGAAATCTTGCCATTTGCAACAACAAGGATGGACCTTGAGGGCATTATGCTAAGTCAAATAAGTCAAAGAAAGACAAATACTGTGATTTCACTTACACATGGAACCTTAAAAAAAAGTTCATGGGCACAGAGAGCAGAAGGGAGGCTGGCAGAGGTGGAGGGTAGAGGCTGAGTGGAGACGGGTGAAGGCGGTCAAAAGATAAACATTTCCAGTTATAAAACAAATGAGCCACAGGATATAAGGTACAGCATGGTAACTACAGTTAGTAATACTGGGGTGTATATTCAAAAGTTGCTATGAGAAGTAAATCTTAAAAGTTTTCATCACAAGAAAAAAATTTGTAACTCCGAGTGGTGATGGATGCTCGCTAGACTTGTGGTGGTGATCGTTTTGCAACATATACACATACCCAATCACGCTGAACACCTGGAACAAATACAACATTATATCTCAATAAAATATGTAATGTTTTAAAACTGAGCACAAATAAAAACTAGTTTAATATATCACATATATTACCACACTGCATTTTCTGGGCAGAAGTTCATAGAACCAGCTATTATACTCCATCAAGAAAATATTTACAAGGTGGAAAAAATGGAAGTAAGAACAGAGAGAGGACTTCAACCAGGACTCACTTTTCCAAGTGCATAGCTATACCATTTGGCAGGGAATGGAGTTTTAGACCTAAAATGGCATCACTGGCCCCCTCAGTTAGCCTAGTCAGGAGGCCAGACTCTGACACCTCGTCCCCTGGCGGGCTGCTGCTTTGTCCTCGTTGCCCAGCTTGTTCTCCTGATCGGTAATTTCCCCTGCAGCCAGCACCCTCCTGCCTGAGCTTCTGGGGCTTCCCCAAGTCCTTTTCCAGCTCTCTTCTCAGGTCAGTGTCCCCAAGGTACTGAGCCCCACAGAACCAGCCCCCCCACTCCCCCCACTCAGCCATTTTCATCACAAGATGGGCTCCTGGAGCAGTGGGTCTCCTTGTCTAGAAAGGCTCTTACTGTGTCACTTCTGGAGCCCGGTGTCCCAGGGGGGCCTGGCACGCCTCTTCTACCCTGTCAAGTGAACAAAACAGATGTGTGACAGTAATTACACAGCACAGACACATTTCTCCTCAACCTCAGCTGTTTGCTCTGGGGAGGCAGGATGGGGACCCACCAACTGGAGAATTATTCTCCTTTTGGAATGTAGCTCTGCTTCCACTGGCCATAAATCATCTCTATGTGGGTAATGAGGAACTGCAGGACAAAATGCTAATGACATGGCTTCATCTGTTCATCACCGCTGCCTAACGTGCAATTACGGTGCAGTTAGAATACTTAAATCAAACTATCCCCACAGAGTGGATAATAAAAGCATGCCACATGCCCAGTACAGACACTACTGGTTTGGCTTTCTACCTTTGGACTTCTTGTTCTGTTTAGCTAACCTGCATAGATTACGCCCTGATGTGAATAAAATTGTGAGCATCTCACAATACTCACAAGTCTTCCCAAGACAGAAAAGGAAGACATAATTATGAGTCTACAATCAAACTTACGTTTACCATTTAATAAAAATTGTAGGTGACATTTCCTAAAGGGTTCTCATATGGCAGGGTTAGTCACTGAATTCCCACCATAACCATCAAAAGTAGGCTTTCTGTCTTATTTTGCAGATGAGAAAATTAAGGTTTACAGGAAGTGGCCCAAGGCCACAGGGATGGTAAGGGACAG
Source organism: Glossophaga mutica (assembly GCA_039655065.1). Classification (NCBI taxonomy): domain Eukaryota; kingdom Metazoa; phylum Chordata; class Mammalia; order Chiroptera; family Phyllostomidae; genus Glossophaga; species Glossophaga mutica. Next base: position 28,025,352 of record CM077309.1, on the reverse strand, counting down.
GTCCTGAAACAGGGCCCAGCCTGTCACCAGAGCAAAGTCCTTCCACCATATCAGACCTCCCCGCCAGGTGGAGGGGCCAAGGATAACTTCCTCAGCCAGAAGATCCAGCATTATCCAGATAATATTTTTTTTTAATTCTAAAAAAATAACTTAAGATGATGCAATTGCTACTTGGGAAGGTTCATGAGATCAATCCCAGGAGACTTGCCTCCAGAAGCAAGTATAGCATGCCAGATTCTGTACTTTTTTATTGTGCACTGTGAAGAATATGCTGGCTTTTTAGGGTGTGTGTCCTCTGGATCCTGGGAAGACCAACAACCCTTTTGACAGTTCTTATTAGCTAGCCCTACACTTAAGTTGGAGTTTGGATGTTTACATACATAAATGATGACCTCAAGGGTATGGCTTAGTGAAGCAAGTCGCCCAAGTTCAGAAGAAGAGAATGTTCCCTGAATCCCATAGTAGTAGATAAGGATTAAAAGATCCTTTTGTTCCTAAAAATAACTTTTGTATGAAGTATATTCACTCTGATTTGAGATTCTTTCCTATGCATTTCATATTCTATCACTAAGACTTGAGCCTCACAAGTTTAGTTTCAAATGCTCCCATAATTACCTGTCGTCCACGTTCTCCTTTCAAGCCCTTGGGTCCTTCTATGATACTGTCAAGTCCAGGAACTCCCTGAGAATAGGAAATAAAAAGAAAAATGAATAGATTTCAAACATTTCTCCTTAAAAATGTGGCTTGTGTGTAGCATATTTAGTCACCCCCAAAAGCAGACAGAGGTTCAACCCAATGGGAAGCAGAAATGGGTTATGGTGTTTTCTTTTCTTTCTGTGCATTTGTATCATCGGAAGGGAGTGGAAACCCAAGGTGTGCGCAGGGGAGAGGGTCGGGGGAATGTGGAGCTCGGCACAGAAGGCAGAGCCAAGGGAAGCAAGGGTGCCATGACCTGCATGTGACAACCCTTATCCTGGGTCTGGGGGTACCTCTTGTGGCTATTGCAATCCTTTCTCTTACCATTTGTTCTTTTTTCCTGGGGCCTAGGCAAGTTTATCCTTGAGGGCTGGTAGACTCAACTGTCCCCGACCCTTGGGAAAGGCAGATGTTTGCAGTGGGCTCTACCGCAAGAACGCAAGCACGCTGAGCAGCGTGGCCCTCCACGCTGGCAGCATCTGCCAGCCACTCCCTCTTTCTCCGCACGGGCGCCTGGCTGCTCTCTTCCCACATATGCTTACCCCTACTTTTTCGGTTTTCAAAAAAGCCTGGCGTTTTTCCCAACAGTCACACAGACGTTCCCGCAGAAACTCGTTCCAAACAGGCACACATTGTGGGGTGTTGTCCCACACGCACCAAGCTGAGAGCTCTTTATCTGGGGGGTGGGGGTGGGGTTAGGACCACAAACGGAGCAAAGGCCCCACGGTGCCTGCCGATTGATTCAGTGGGGCCAGTAGGCGCCGTCAGTGCTCCAATACGTTGAGAGGGGAAAGCAATTATCCAGCCCTACTGAGTGCCCCCTGCCGGCTGTTTGGCTGACAGCTGCCCAGTCACCTTCATCAATCAATAAGTAATTTGTGATCACCAACAGGGGCATGTCATTGTTTCAGAGAGTCAGTAAACTTTTTAAACAAGTAGTTTGTCCACTTACAGGGCTTATAGGCTAATGGAGTGGAAAAGATGGGCTTAGAATTTACTTTATAACCAATATTACAAAAATAAATAAAAATTATTTCTCACTTCCACATACCGAAACCAAAGATTATTTTCTACATTTTCTGTCTTATTCTTTAAATATTTGTCTGTTAAGTTCTCTAAGCAGGATATACCCAAATTACAACATTAGATAATTATATTTGGTGAGAAAGGTATGTAAGGGAAAGGAAGGTAATGAGGTAATGTAAAGCCCCAAATTTTATTCCACTGCCTATATAAACTTCTTATTGTGGTCCAACTCCTAACTACCTGATTCAAGAGATGACATAAAAAATCATATTCCAGCACACTCTGTAGACTAGAACACCCTAATTCTCATGTTTGGTTAGTCTGAATGGAATGTCTGGTCAAGTCTTTCAAATTCCATGAAACTGAACATAAGAGCATCATATAACTCAAATTTATGATTAAACATAGGCTTCTAATAATGGTATGTTTTAGAATGATAAACTCTGTAGCTCAGATAAATGATCTAGCTCAGCTTTCCCTCCAAGTTACATGAGATTTCAAAAACATATTTAAGTCTAAATGGGAAATTTCAAACAGCCAAGCTAGCTTTCAAGTGATTGGACATTCTTGCTGAATAAACATAGGTTTTTCAGGAATTTGGGTCATCTGTGTGTATCCATAAACATAATCTGATCCTGCGTATTCTATCTATTTTGTCAATTTTTTTATGACATCTAAAAATTTTTCCTAAAATAGTAACCCATGAAAAGCACAAAATTGTCTTCAACTTGAGATATATATTCCCAAGTGTCTAGGAAGGATTATTATGCGTTGAAAAGCCATCTAAAATTAGTGTAATGACAAACCATTCAACTCAGAACAGCTCCAGTGGGTTGAATTTCCAGCCATCTCTTCAAGCCACAGAACATTTCTTTCTAAATAAAAATCCTTTTACATTATTCAGATTCTTTGAAGGTGTTACATAATCATACAATTTGGCAGACAATTAGGGGTAATTCTGATCATAGTGAATGGCAGTTTTATAGTAATGCCCCAAATGAGTTTTTGGCCATCATATCCAGATGACTGAAATGCCTTTTTATTTGAACTACTATTTCCTAATTATCTGTTTTGGTGGATAGTTTTGTTTGTTTGTTTGCTTGTTTTCGATTAGATAGTCTGAAGTTGTTTGAAAACCCTCAGGTCACCAGACTTGTCAGGAGGTGTCACTTAGTAAACAATGCTGTCTGCAAGTGCAAATTCCTCTGCTTTCTAAATGGAGTTGTATTCAATGCATACCTAACATTTACATTTGTCAGTATATATTATACCAAATTCTTTCTCGGATCAACCCATGTGCCCTGGAGGGGAGAACTTTTAAAGACAGAGTCCGGTGAGATTCCCAGCTACCCTACATCCTTATCAGCACTTGGTATTGTCAGTGTTTATAAATTTTATCCATTCTGCTCTGGCACATTCCAGTGGGGGGTGTAAATTAGTAAAAAAAAAATTGCAAAATGTTTGGCTCCAAAAAATTAAGCTGAATATATGTATTTCGATTATCACCTAGACATTCTAAGTATAAACTCAATAGAAATGTGTGCAAAGTGCACCCCAAAACACATACAAGAATGTTCATAGAAGTGCTATTTATAAGAGCAAAAATCAGGAACAATCCAAATATCTACCAATAGCAGAACTAGTACGTAAATCATGGCATAGTCACACAGTGGAACACTATCCAGCAGTGAGATAGCATCAACTATTGTTATCCACAACAACATAAATGAATCTCACAAGCATAAACTTGAGAAAAAGAAGCCAGGGACAGAAGGGTGAATTATAAATGATTCACTTACTTAGAGCTCAAGAACAGGTAAAACTAATGTGTGATCCTAGGCTAGCGATTACCTTCGGGAGGGCTGACAGTGACTGGAGTGGACAGGAGGGGGTTTCTCAGATGCTCTGTTGTTATCTAATATTCTGTTTCTTTACCTGGGTGGTGAGTACACAGGTGTATTTATATTCATCAAGCTATACATTTATCATTTGTGTACCTTTCTGATGTATTGCACAGGATAGTGATTATAGACAATGATACTATGTTATTATATACTTCAAAGATACTAAAAGCCTAGATAGTAAATGTTCTCACCATAAAAAATTAGTGGTAACCATGTGCCATCATAGTAGAATTAGCTAACGCTCTGGTGGTAATCACATTGCAACATCCAAATGTATCAAGTCAACACTTTGTTCACTTCAGACTTATACAATATTACATGTCAATTATATCTCACTAAAAAAGTTTACTAAATGTTTAAAAACAAACCTAAATCCTAATTCATCAAGGTTTTGGAGACTTCCTTGTGTGTGAGCACAGTGCTGAAAGTGCGCCCTCCAGTACAAAGGTCCCGTTTGACTTGGCAGGTTCGCTGTTGGCGTGGGCCCTGCATTTTGGGGGGAGGTCCTGTGAGAGCAGGGACCTTTGTGTCCTACATTTGGTCTAATATAATCTCAGCTACCTTGGATTAAAAAAAAAAAAAATGAAGCTAGTGTGCTCAGTTGAGAAAGGCTTTTGGAGAATAGAAAAAAGATATGGTTTTGTTTCTTCTCCTCTGTCCATACTTTGAGTCACCCAGAGGAAGAAAAGGAAGTAGACTGGAACCCCTTCCCAGCTCTGAAGGTCAAGGACAATTCTACATGTGTACTCTCAAAAGATACATGTGCAAGTCAAGTGCAAGGGCTTCTCACTATCCATGCTCATCTCGCACATGACAAGGATCTAACATAACGAACCTGCTTTTAAAATTCTATGGTTGTGCCTGTGAGGCTTTGAACTCAGGATTGCTACTGTAGGACCTTAAAGTAGGGAGGCCTTTCCCTATGAAAAGTGCTCACGGGATGGAGCCCTGACGCCAGTTCACAGCCCACGCAGTTGGCACTCACAGGGTCTCCTCGCAGGCCCTTTGCTCCGCGGTCTCCAGGAATCCCTTTCTTTCCTGGGCTTCCCTAAAGTGAACAAAAATCAGAAGAGGGACAAGACTTTTTAATAACATTAATAGAAACAAAGAGTTTATCTCCTCCCTGATTTGCGTAATTAAATATTTTTTCCAAAGTTATTTTTAAACTAGAAAGGGAAACAACCAAAAAATAGTTTCGGGCATCATATGAATAATTTAAGAGTGTCCCCAATCATTTGCCACAGTGGTGAACTCTGTTCCAGACACATTTATCATCCTGTTTAGTTTTACAACTACCTTATACACCAGGTATTGTTTAAGGAAACAACTGAGATTCAGAGAGATTATCCATTTTCCCCAAGGTGGTTGTTTCAGCTAGAAAGTAGGTTTCTGACTCCTCCGTCCACATGCTGAAGACAGAGAAAGCAGACGACAAAAGTATGGCTGCTGTTAGTATTCGTTCTAGATGGGAATGGGCTGCTTTTCATTAGTGACCCCAGTTCTCCACTCCCCTCTGCATCTGTGCTCTTTGCTATGTAAGTCTGCACCGCCTTCCAACTGTGTGTGTGTATGTGTGTGCGTGTGTGTGTGCGTGTGTGCACCAGCAAGGGGGAGGCAAGATCCCCTACCCCCGAGTTTGGCTGTGACTTGATGGGGCCAACAGAAAGAAACAGAAATGTCACTGAGAAAGCGCCAAGCCTAGGCCTCAAGACTTGGGACCTGGTGTGTTTCCACTTTCCCTCTTCTGCTTCTGCCATGGCCTTGAAGAGGTCATGGTCATCATGGACAGGCAGCTCTCTGGGCCCAGGAGCAGGATAAGAGGCATGTGGAACGAAGCCACAGACAACCTACAGACACACAGGGGTTAAGGGTAGCCGTTCTTGGCCTGGATCAGATGAGCCTCTTAGACACATAAGAACAAGTTCCCTGCTGCACGTGACTGAGGTTTTGTGATGGTTCGTCACACAGCAGCCTGTGGCACTGGCTGACGGATACACCGAGGGCAGCTCTTCTACCCTATTAATTACATCTTGTATTCCCAGTACAGGTTTCATGTTGTCTATTTATTGAGTCCCTACCTGCGATCCTTCATCACCTTTTTCTCCTTTTCTTCCAGGAAGACCACTGTCACCCTAGGAAACAGAGAAGAGTAAATTCAAATCCCCATTTTCTTAATGCGAAAATAGCTCAGAAGGGTCTTTGTGGCACAAAGAAAAAGCTCTACCTGGATGCCACTCAATCCGTCAATTCCACTCTCCCCAACTTCTCCCTAAAAAGACAGATGTGATCAGAACAGAGTGCATTACATTTATGTGGGAAGAAGTCAGAGACCAAACAAGAAGTCTAACTTTGTGTTCCTTATACAGCTTCTTGGTTAGGCTGGCCTTGGGTAAAATCGAAGTTTACTTAGGAATAGAAACTGTCATCAAATAGTACATATTGCCTGCAGTACAATATAGAAATAAACAAAATTCAATTATTGACAGCAAAAAAGGAAGGTCAACAGAAACTTCGTTCCCACAATCTGCTGGCCGATAATCTCACAAATAAAATATTTTTAGACAGCATCTGAGGAAATAGATGGATACGTTTGGTACCATACCTGATGTCCATTTAGTCCCCTGTTTCCCTGAAAATAGAAAGGACAGTAGTGGTTAGTGTAAGACAATGGAATTCATGTTGGGAAGACTCCACAATGTCTTACGCACCCCTTACCTTGGGACCTTTGGCGCCATTGCATCCCTTAGTACCTTGCTCTCCCATTGGCCCAGCAGCTCCTCTTTCTCCCTGAGAAAGAGCACAGAACTGGTTGGACTTTTTCTATGGTAATCTGGAATCTGTCCTGGAAATTTGACAAGTGTTATGTTGGAAAACAAATGTGTGACTGCTCACGGTAGACAATCCAGAATTCATGCTCATAAAAACTACAAATGGAAGTAAATCAGAGCTGCTCTGTTGACAACTTTGCTTTGCTTCAGATCCTGTGTGCACTCTGCCATGGGTGGAATAGTATCGAAATAAAACAGGCATACAAAGAACTGGCAGCTAAGCTGCATTCTCAAGATTTCAGGAGGTACTCCAGGAAAAGACAACAGAAGATTGGTGAGACATCAGAGAAGGATGCTCTAGGTATGATCTAAGCAAGAGGCATGATTTATAGACCAAAATCCATTGTTCTTTTTCTTACATAAATACTCCTCCTACAGTCCTCTTCACAATGGCCCTACCCATCTATACATCTTGTGAGCTGGAAACAAAGGTGTCATCTCAGCTTTTCTCTTCCTAAGTGGTCAATAAGTTATGTCCATTCTACCTCCATTCATACTGTCTGAAACTAAGATTAGGACTACTTTGTCTTCTACCTACCACTGCATGATTTCCACCTGTAATCACAGCCTTATCGTCATCCATAATATCGCCTGGGTATGGTTTCTAAATACACACCCCCATCATTTATACTTCTATCCATGACATCATTCAATGACTGCCCACCAGCTGGAAGACACCACTCAGACCTTTCGAAGGGTATTCAAGGTTCCCAACAATCTAGGTCTTGCTTGACATATAACCTCTTTTCACTGCGTCCTGGGTGCCTTTGCCATTCTGCAAGCACACAAGTCTCTGACTCAGTTACATGCTCTTGAACACACTGTTCTCTCCGGAGAAATTTCTATCTGTCCCTTTGGGCAGATATCTACCCAAGTATTAGCCCGTATGTACCCTTCTTCCAAGCCCTAACTGCTACCAAGGCTGTTACTTGAGATTGTTAGGTGTTTGTTCTGCTACACTCCGTCACACTGCATCTCACTATTCCTCCACTACGGTCCTTGTGTATAACGTCTGGGACCATGGTTGTCTCATCTGCCTTTCCACTAGTCTGGGAGTTACCTGAGATGAGAACCATATTTGTCTTTCATTTATTTTTATTTCTAGGGCCTAGCACTCTGCCTGGCACATAGTAAGATGCTTTAATATATATCTTAAATGAATAAATGAATTTGTGAAGACTGTGATAAATACTGTGGTAAATGGTAATATACAATTGCCGGATGGATGGATGGATGGTTGGATTGATGGATAAATAAAGGGAGGGTGAAAGGGAGGGAAAGAGAGAGGAAAAGAGGGGATAGATGGGTGCAAGGAAGAGTAAGATCCTTGATAAACAATGTGGTGAGTTGGTTTACCTCTGCAGAATGGGTCAGGAAGGGGAAAATGGCAGCAGTGTGACCCCCCTAGTGAGGAAGATAACTTTCACATTGGGTTCATTGTGCAATGTTGGTGGATGGAGAAAGAGCAGACAGTAGGTTAATAGACCACTAATGATCACCAGAAGCAAAGCCTGAGGAAGATTAGGAAAGACCTCTGATTCTGCACACAAATCCTTAGAATCTGACTTTTCCCATGTCTGATTTGACACCATGATTTCATATTGTAGAGATGTCCTTAGGAATAAATGAGGCTGCAAAAAACAAACAAATGAAACAAAAAACCCCTTTGACTTACAGCAACGCCCTCCTCTCCCAGGTAGCCTTCACTGCCTTTAAAACCTGTGGATCCCTGGAAATAAGGAAAGGTGGAGTACATTAGCATTCCATAGAGCAAAATCCAAAGGTAATCAAGCAAAATTCTTCAGTTTCACAGTTTTACTTAATTTAGGAAGGAGTTTGAAAAAATTAGTTCTCTGCCACAACCTACGCTGCATTTATACACATAAAAATAGCTGAAATTTTGAGATAAGTATCCAGATAACTCAGGGCTGCGTGGGTGGATCACAACCATTGTCTGCAAGTCTCTCTGGGGTTATACATATAGTGCTGGAATGTTTGTGCAGACAAATGTTCAGATGAACGCAGCTCTAGGACTGATGCTACATATAAAAAAATGGACCACCCACATTCCTTTTTGTTCTTTGCGAGCCCTGTTTTTTCTTTTTTTATTATTCTACCACTCTTTTTACATGAAATTGAAACAATCAAGAAATAATCAGTTTAAAAACCTTCTTTACAGACACAACCATGGTGATTTGGGAATTACAGTTCTATCTAAAAATCATTTTAGGGTCAAAATGGACACAAGCAGTATTGGAATTAGTATTAAACACATACATAGTGTGTTTTACATATTTGAACATTTCCTAAACTCCTAAATCATAGTTTTACATATGGGTACATAAACTTCTTCTGCTTAGGAAACATCTATACCTGCTGTTGGCTACCATTTTCACAATCGGCCTGCCCTTGTCTATGCATCTGTGATAACATTTTGGTTTGGTTAGAGTTGAATGAAACATCTTAGCATCTTTTGCTATGATAGGATGATCTGACCTAGCTTGATTTTAGCAGACTACACAAAATGTTTTCTACCTGATTTAAATGACTCTGCAGTCATTAAAAATGGAAATTGAAAGAACAATGGAATTCGGGAGGTTTTCATTACTCTACATGAGAGATGACAATTGATTCTCCCGCATCACTGTCATCAATGCTGAAACACTGGGTAAACAAGGAGCTCAGCAGTTGTTTCTCCTGAGACTTGAACAAAAGTTTTTAGAAAGATTCCAATTTAGAATGCCGAAGACAAGCTGTTACTGTCTAGTTTGGCATACACAAAGAGAAGTATAATAATAGGTTATCTGAGAGGCTCTACCTAGAAGTTAAAATCACCCCTTATTTCTACCTAAACTCATGGCTGAAAGCCATACTACATTCAAATAAAGTGAGTTATAAATCTTAAAATTGCCTTATTCCCAGGTGGTCCAGGAACTCCCCTTGTCCCATCTTCTCCAATGCACTTGCAGAATAAACAGCAGCATGTCCTTTCAGCAACATTGACCTTGAGGGAGGGTAGGAAATACTTTACATTAGGTGGCATTGCTTCCCAATCACACATATAAGCTCACCACTGCCATTCAGATTTCTATCAGTTTCAGAAGCCTGTTCACCGTTAAAGTGACCATGCTCTAGAGAGAATGCATGAGACATTCTTTAGTGTCCATCTTTCCTTCTGTGATCTGCATTTTCCACCATGTAAGGACCATGAGAGATTCAGAACCAACTCAAAGGTGTTTTTGTGTTCTCAAAGTGGTATCAGTCTAGCCATGGCCAACTCATTGCACAATACTGTCCAAAAACTTCATTTGTTTTTTTCTGTATGATGGCTCTAGTAGTGTTTAGTTGTCTTCAGCTTCATTCAAAACAATTTTTTTAGATTGTACTGTGACAGCTGGCATATCAGCATGTATTTAAAAAAACATCAAAATTGGTGAATTTTTGTGTAACTATTTTAATATTGAGATGGAGGAAAATACGCAACATATATGCATGTTACGCTTTAATATTTCAAGAAAGGTAAAAATGCAACTGAAATACAAAAAAGATTCACACAGTATGGAGAAGGTGCTGTGACTGATGAAATGTGTCAAAAGTGGTTTGTGAAATTCAGTGTTGGAAGTTTCTTGCTGGATGGTGCTCCATGGTCAGGTAGACCAGTTGAAGCTGATAGCGATCAAATCAAGACATTAATTGAAAAGAACCTATGCACCCCTATGTTCAGAGCAGCACTATTTATGATAGCCAAGTGCTGGAAACAGCCTAAGTGCCCATCAGTAGATGAGTGGGTTAAAAAACTGTGGTACAAGCCCTGGCTGGCGTAGCTCAGTGGATTGAGCGCGGGCTGCGAACCAAAGTGTCGCAGGTTCGATTCCCAGTCAGGGCACATGCCTGGGTTGCAGGCCAGGCCCCTAGTGGGGGCCACGTGAGAGGCAACCACACACTGATGTTTCTCTCCCTCTCTTTCTCCCTCCCTCCCCCTCTCTAAAAATAAAATAAATAAATAAAATCTTTAAAAAAACAAACTGTGGTACATTTACATAATGGAATACTATACAGCAGAAAGAAGGAATTCCTACCCTTTGTGACAGCATGGATGAAACTGGAGACTATTATGCTAAGTGAAAGAAACCAGTTGGTGAAAGACAAATGCCATATAATTTCATGTATAAGAGGAATCTAATGAACAAAATAAATTAATGAGCAAAACAGAACCAGAGACTTGGAAACATGGAACAGAGTGACAGCTGCCAGAGGGGATGGGGGATGATGGAAAGGGGAAGAGATTAGTCAATGACCCATGTATGAATGACCCATGGACATGGACAATGGCGTGGGGATTGATTGTGGGAGCTGGGGGTGGGCGGGACAGAGGAGGGCAAAGTGGGGAGAATTGGGAAAACTGTAAAAGAACAAACAAGAATAAAGAATAAATAAATAAAATAGAACAATCAACATGCCTCCCTATACCACATGGGAGACAGCTGACATACTCAAAATATCCAAATCAATAAAGTTATCGATGAGAATGAAAAATATCTTTTATTTTATGGAACAAACCATACAGACTTTTTGGCCAACCCAATAATTTATTTACGTGGTTTCCTGTTTCCACCATCCCAGCATTGACCGTGGTGTTGCTGATCACCCTGTATAATTCTGCCCCCAGTGTTCTGTCCAATAAAACAAATGCATGCTGCTTTCTTTGTTTCCTGTCTCATGAATTCTTTGTATGCTAAAGGATTTAGATGATGCCCAGAGTCACACTGCTTGGAACCGAGTCCACGGATACACGCTTCCAGAACAGTCTGTGTGTAACGGGATTTCAAGAACACCAGTTGCATGGTCAGCATTTCAGAAGCACTTGCTATAGAGGTGGGGGCACGAGGAGAATATTCCTCTATTCACTCTGGCCCCCAAAATCATATTCTAATCATATTCTGTATTTTAAAATGTGAGCGAACTTCATCCTGGAAGTAGTTAACCATCCCCTGAATAATAGACATATTCCACGGCAGTTTTATAATTAATCCACAAAATTTGTTCTTAGGAAAATTCTATTTATAGCAAATGCCATCATTTGCCTTAATGGGATGGAATCGATCTTTGTGTTGAGAAGTTTGCCATCAAAATTAAAGTGTGATGAAAATGAAATTTTCTGTTATAACTGCTTAGCAATTTCTCCTCTTTGTTTCTTATTACATAATGCTTCTGTTCTGACATCAGAAAATTCTTATTTTTCTGAAAATCTCTGAGAAACCAAAAACACTTGAAATATATGAAAACAAATAATAATAGCAAAAGAGATTCACCAAGTTCATATTAGATATCAATTTTCTTTGGTTTTGAAATCCTACAACATCAAATCTCCTACAATTAACATTAAAATTAATATATGTCTAAAATTAAGTTTTTCTTGTATAGTGCTGCATTTATGTAATATTTAAAAACTGACAGTCTTGTTTTGAGGAATAACTTCCTCCCTCTCTGACCTACCACTACAGATTTCAAAGAGTAGTAGACAGAAAAATACATTTAAAAAAATAGACAGTATTTCCCTATGTACAAAGAAATTCAAACAAAACTTCCATATTCTTTAATCAATTGTTTTTACATGATTACTACACTAAATAAATTGTGTTGAAACATCTACTTACATAGAAATTCTATAGGTGCAAAATAGCAGGAGCTTGCACTTTATTGGAAAGTGTCCCAATATGCAGATTATGGGTTTTATAAATTACAAGCAGATTATAAATTATGAGCCACTTATTAAGGTGAAAGTAGTGCCACAGGACTTGGGAACATTAACCACTACAGTCTGAATTCTTGTACATTTCTAAAAGAAATACGATTGAAATGCATCTCATGCAGACATGAGGTGATAAAGGCAAAAATCTCCGTTAGTCAAGACAGCAAAATCTTTTGATTGCTCATGAAGCACAACGTAGGAGGTCTATCACTACATCGTTCGTTTTCCCTCAACACTGGAGCAGACTGCTTTTTCTATAATTAAACCCTACATGTAGCTGGCTGTCACTGCGGGCCTCGTTGCGGGGAAAATACGCATCGCAGACACTCGAATCGCACTCGGTGTGGCGAGCTGTGGCCTGAGGATCCACGAGGGATGTGAACACTGGCTGGCTGCGGGAGCTGCCGGTTGCCTCCCAAGTCCCGGATTCCCTTTGGCACTTATATTCCTGGACTGTAATTTGAGAGAAGTGTAGCTGCTATTTTTTTTTAATTAAAATTTTTGGGGTGACACGGGTGAATGGGGTCATGTAGGTTTAAGTGTACATTGCCATGACACATGCTCTGTATGTTGCATTGCGTGCCCACCAGCCAAAGTCAAATGTAGGTGCTGGTTCAGCTTCTTTTTCTTCCTTCCTTTTCAGCCAAGTATATAAATGAAACATGCTTTGGCACATGTCTACGATCTTACAGTTCCTTGAAAATACCCTCTTATTTCAGCTGTCCACTAATTCAGAAGAGTCTTTCTTCACTCCCAAATGAACAAATCAGTTCAAATTCATAAGCATAAGTATTAAGCCTATACACAATAGAAATAGAAAATTTAAACTCACCTGCCCTTTCTGAACAACTTACCAGCAGCTTTGACAGTTGGCTCCCAAGATTCCCCATTCCAATAGCGAACTGGGTCTTGTACTCAAATCCTTTCCCAAATTCAATGTAGGGAAGATCAGCCAGGTCACCCGAATCTGTGGCTCCATCCAGAGCAACGGTTATGAGGGCATTCAGGCCTATCCAACACAATTTGCAATTCTCCAGGTGAGGAGGGCTTGTTATTTTAATCTTTGTGCACATGTATCCAAACTGTTATTCTAGGAAAACGGACGCACGAGGAACCCTCTTTTCACTGACCACTTCCCCCAACCACACACTGTAAAACTGACGAGTAACAAGACTAATCAGACCACCAAAGGAATTAGGTTTTTCAGAATGAATTAAACTGGAGATGGGAAATGACAACACTGAGGTAGGGAGTAGTTTAAAATGGTCCACAGAACATGCTCGAGTACAGGGGAACTGATGCATCAAGAAAGTATCCTGAATTTTTGCCACTCAGAGGGGGTCCATGGAGCAGTAGGCTGGCACCACCTTGGAGCACGTCGGAAATGCAGAAGAATCTCAGGCCCATGCCACTCCTACGGAATCAGAATCTGTGTTTTAATAAAACCCCTAGGTGATTGGTGTGCACATGAAAGTTGGAGGAGCACAGACCTAAATGACCTCGTAAGGAATAGATGATAAAGTGTAGGTAGCAAAAGACAGTGAAAGACCTCTTGTCTAGTAATTAGAAACGAATGACACAGAAGCATCAAGAGCTGCGGCTCGCAGGCTTTGGGACTATGTAGACCAGGAGGGTTCAAAGAAGACTTTTAGGGACCGACAGGGCTGATGTATTTTGCAAAGTAGGAACATTAAGTAATGATAGTAATAAAGCTGGCAATCATTATGGTGGTGGTAATCATAGCAACAGCTGTGCCCTCATTTATGAATAGCTACCACATGCCTAGAGGTTGCTTGAGTGCTTTACATACATTATCTCATTTGATACAAATACAATTGTATAGGTATGTATGATTATGGCTCTATTCCACAGACACTTAGTCTGAGGATTGCAGAGGTTAAATGACAGACTCAGACAGTATTTTTAGGTTTACACCCAGAGAGCCCAATTCCAAAGCCTAGACCCAAAGGACATTTTAATGGCAAAAATGTACTAAGGACATAATCATAAACACCAGTCCTAAAGTTGAATAAACTTAGCTTTATAAAAACCTGACTCCACTGACGTGAGTTTTCTCATTTTTGGGACAGATGGGTACGGGATTCTTTGGATGGGACATGGAAGCCAATGGACTAGAATAAAGAAATGTTCAAGGACTTGACTGAGAGCTAAGAATGCTTTCTGATGTAGGTTTACAGGTGATTTTGAATGGAGTGAGGGGTAGATGAAGAGGAGAATGTAGGGGAAAAAGTTTCAGGGACACACTGGGGAGGCTCAAGCTCTAGGAGGGGGTAACAGAGTGGTCAGCTGAGGTGAAATAAAGGAAGAAACACCGGGGTTGTTTTGGGGTAACCAAACCGTCCTGGTTTGCATGGACTTTCCTGGTTTTTGTGCTGATAGTCTCAGGCTTATCTCAAGCAAACAGGGACAGTTAGTTACCATTCCAAAAAGGAAGATGAGGAGCAAAGGGATGATGGGGAGGGCTGGGAGAGGCAATGAGGAATGCTGAGTTCATCAATTGGAGTAAATGATTAAGAGAAGGGATGAGAGTGAATTTATTTATAAGGGTGGGGGGGGGAATCTCACATCTACTTATAAGTTCCCAGGAAACTTAAGAGTTAGGAGAACCATGGAATTGTTGATTTGTAGGAAATGTTCACAGAACTATCATTGGTAACTGCTTTTCTCAGGATAGGGATTCCAATCCTGCTCCTTTCGGAGCCACCCAATAAATGGATCATATGATCTTAAATACAGTGTCTTCAATTCCTAAAAATAAGGAAGAAAAGACTTCAAAAATTGGTAAGATACATAATCACTGAGTAGATTCTAGAGTACAAGATCTTTAAAAATTAAGAGACTAATTCAAACCCCAATTCACATGGATTAGTTATAAAGCCACATCCACCACTGAGGATCTTTTTCTCCTGCTCTCTTCCAGTTTCATGGTGATTGCAGAGTTAACATGTGTAAAACATAGCAGTTTACATGGTCTAAATTTAGGGAGGCTCCTTTAGGTCAATCAGTCACAGGTCCCTACATCACCTGAAATCATGTGTATTTAAGTATGGGAAGCCAGAGCTAGAGATACTCCTTGTTCGTTTGATACTTTCCAAAGAACGTTATGGCCATCATCCTTTTCTCTCTCCTCAAACATTCTGAATCTCTGAGGATCTGAGAAATCTAGTTTCTGAAGTTGAAATCTATTTATTAAATTTTCCAACTCCTTGGGAGTTGGAAGAATAAAGATTGGTTGTAGAAATCTAGGTGTTCTAAGAAAAACTTCCTGGAGAAAACGCTGATGTGGTCTGTAAGAGGTACATCTTTCCTCACAAAAGAAAAGCTGAAATTAAAAAAAAAAAAAGACCAACCTACCCACCCAAACTAAGCACTCCAAGGTCTTGTTAATTAAAATTTCCACTACAGCTCATGAAAGAAATGCCAAGACTTGATAGAATACAGAGAAAGCAGCTTTAGGAAATAAAGGGTAAAATAAAAATCCTCATTCTCCAGCTGTAAATTCAGTGAACTTTGCAATTTGTTTAAGATTGGAGAGAGAGAACCAAATAGCAAAGACAAAATCCACTCAGCCTCCTAATGACCAACCTTGGAGGCAGATGTCTTAGGTCAGATTCTCTAGAAACAGAGCCTGAGATAGCAATTTGGCTGCACACTAGTTATTGAGAAACATTCTCAGAACAAAGGGGTGAGGACAGCAGGACAGGGCAGGAAGGGAGCTGAGCAAGGCAGTGTTTCAGCTGCCGTCTAGCGTCAGCCTGATCCCATGAGGATCTTGGAGCATGAATTGCACCATATGCTGCTATTTAGAGGCAAAGATCCAGCCCTTTGTATTCTACCTGCTTCCCAGGGGTGGGACAGGGAGTAACCTTCCAGGTGAGGGGGCTCCCACTGGCCAAGGGCAATTCCTCAGAGAAGGGAGACCTGGGAGTTGTTAGCAGCTGACACTCAGAGCTGGAAGCTGGGGGGTCCTGGCTGGAAGGGGGAGACTGGGTGAGGCACCAACAGCACCCACTTATAGGGAAGATTTTTTCTTCTTTGTCAGACCCGAACATTTGGGTGCATTTTTCTTTCACTGATCCACAAATGTTAGTAGGAACGATAACAATCCAGACTGGGCACCAGTTCTTAAATCCTAAAGAGTCACGCCAGAGCTTTACAAACTCATAAACACCATGGTGTTGGTCTGTCTGTGGTCTAAGGAAAGGAACTAATTACAAAGTCCCAAAACACAAGTCACCTTGTCCAAGAATGCTTGCAACTCTGAAAACTTTAGGAGTGTTAGAGGAAAATAATCCCACTCTCTCATTCTTTGGTCAAAGAGAAACACATGGTTCCATTCTGCTGATACTGAAGAAGCAGTAATATTAGATAATGAGGCAAGGTTAGGCAGGAAGACTCTGCAGAAAAGCTTAGGAAGAGCAAATACAGGAATACAAGAGAAAGAATAGGACTTTGTATCCAGTGCTGTTTCATACACATAGGGCCTGAGGAAGAAATGAGATGCCAACATGTTCTGAGAACTCACTTGCTCCATCAAGTGCATATGGAGTGGAAAGGCTGGAAAATTTAGGATTGAGTGCCCAGACACTGAAGAGCCGGAGTGGAGTTCTGAGACTAAAAAGGTAATAAACATCCCTTCCCAACACCGTCCCCATGCTGAATACCTTCTTTTCTAAGCTCATCAGATTTTTGTTCGAGTGTTTCCACATCATCATCCAATCCATCTGAAAACAAGAGAACCACCTAGGAAAGTATTCAAAAAGGAAACATGAGTGAAAAGGAGGTTGCTGCAGCCACAGACCAACGCATAAAATAAAACCAAGTTACCTTGCCTCGGGCAGCCGATTTATTCTGAAACGCATCCCACAGGGAACTCAAGAAGTTTGCATTGAGAACAGAGGGTCCTTTAACTGTTATATCCTTCAAGCTATTCAGTATGTTTTCACTGTAGATCTCGAACTTGGGTGAGTATTTTTCCATGGCATTGGTCACTTGAAAAGCCACGCTAACCTGGGTCTCTGTGCCCACCTCACAGCTAACCCCGTTAAGGGAGCTGATGGCGCGTAAGATGTCTTGCAGGTAGGTTTCCACCCAAGATTGACCGTCGAGCAAAGTCTGCCCATTCTGCTGAGTTGAGATGTCAAATCCTACCACAACATCCACGAAACAATCTAGGGTTCAAGGGAAAAGCATATGTTATTAGATCAAATAATCACCATATTTGACTTAGACGCCGTGTCTGAATTAAGGGATTTGGAATTCTTATTTCTATTCCAGTTACGAAGTTGGAAATTAAGAAGGAGCATGAGGGAGTCACGGAAAAGGCTTAGAATCACTCTTTCATAACCTGTAAGAGTATAAGTATATAGTATTATTTTTCACTGGTAGAAAATCTAAATGATTCTATAACAAAGTTCTGAAACATTTTCTTGTGGTTATAGGAAAAGCTATGCAGAGTCATTTATTGTGGAAATGTTAATAGTGTAAAAAAGCAAATTCATATCATACTACTTATCAATTCAGGTCATTTAACAAATACTGAATTATAAGAGAAATATAAAAACATTTGCATAGAGAAAGTCATTTAGAAAAAGAAGTCACAAAAAAACTTGTCTAAAGGAATGATTTTGATGGTTTATCTTTCCAAAAGGCATCTGTTTCCTCTTTCTGTCCTCTAAAATCCACTCAGAAAAGAAAAAGTACATAGAGAAGCAAATGCTCCAACAGATCCTTTGAGGTCTTGCTTGGTTCAAGTCCTACAGGTGAAGGCCCTGGCACCGAATAACCCATACTTAACCCTGTCAAAGAAGGTGCTGCCTTCAGAGCTCAGCCACTCACAAAGGCAAAGGCAATGCCTTTTGGGGTTCGAGAACTACTCAAAGAGGGTATTACATTTAAAATACTTTGCTCCTATACTTATTAACTCCAGGGACATTTAAGCACTGGAGAAACTAGAAGGGACTTGATATTTTAAGCTGAGCCTCATGAAGGAAGATAATTAGAGAAGAGTCCAGTCTTATGACATATCGCATACACTCTTCTTTCAAGAACTAGCTTGGCTAAAATCTTCAACCTTTCTTCAATAAATTCAACACCATACAGCTTGCTTGGTAAGTTAAAGGGGAAGAGTGTATATTTTTCATTCGCTTTGTTTAGATAAGCGATTTTTCAGATGCTTGTTGTACGGATCAACACCTGCCTTTGCTCCCTCCAGACACACTGGCCATTGGAACATTTGCAAATCTTTGAAATGAAAATGTCAGTTTCAGTTCTTAAAACAAGGGCCAGTAATCTGACTCATTTTTAGTGGGAAAGGGGTCAGATGAGGGAAAATAAAAGCTATACTTGATCATCAATTTTCACTGCAACATTTGAAGTGAATCAATATGTTATCAAGAAAATCTGAAAGGCAGATTTTCTTATTTTACTGTACGTACTTTCCTGGAAATCATCTCTTCTCCAATATTCAGAAAGTGAGGTGAAGAGAAAGAAACTAGTCAGGAGGAAGCATCGGAATATCTCCTTTTCAAAATTCCTCTGGAATCTAGACCCTTTCGTTTCTATCTTGAGATTGAAAATTTCCCTCTCGAATGAGCATTGTTTTAATGCCCCTCCGCCCCCCCCCCCCCCCACCCACGGCCAGAAAACCATTCAGTAACCAAAATGTTCTGCCTTCCAGGAAAACAGCCTCTTGTGAAAAAAACAAACATTGACAGAAATGCCAAAATGTCACAGAGTAATCTTGGGGACTATCCCCTATAGAAATTGAGTATTTTAATTTTTTTGTCTGGATTACTGAAAGGACGAACTCTAGTAAATAAGTTTCTTGTCTTTCTTTAACTAATTCCAGTTGACAAATAACTCCGTAATAATGTGATCCAAAGAACAGAATTTAGGGAGCAAGTCCAGAGTTAACAGCTATGCATCTAAATACAATTGGAGGAATGAGGCCATACTAAACATACGGACTCTCACGTAATGGCCTTGCAAACTCTACAGAGACATCTGCTCTGGAATTAGGAACTTTCAAAATTAATGAGAGGCAGGGATCATTCGGGAATTGAGCTAGCAGGCTAAAGTTGGATTTCCAAAAGAAATGAAGGATTAAATGAGGATAGCAGGAGTGAGAATAGGAGTAATAAGTGCAAGGGAAATTAAGAAGGTAATCCACAGAACTGGCTCTAGAGGATGATACAAAGGAGATGTAAAACCAGTGTTCTAAGCATTTGACTGGTCTTTGCAAACAGCATGTGGAAGCCTGGAGGAGAGAGGTCTTTGAGTGGGAAGGCACAAGGTTCAATGTTAGTGATGCGCTAGTCGCAACTCTGTTGTTGCTGAATAACTTGGCAAGTTCTCTCAACCTCTCTGGGCATTAATTTTCTTTCCTATGAAAATAAGATTACATATTTCAAAATAAAAATACAAAAGAACAGAAAAGAATGGATTGGAATGACAGTGACAGTCTCACAGTTCACTACCAGACCCAAAAGCTCACTTTAATTAACTGACTTATAAAGAAAGTCCTTAACTGGAGTTGATGATGGCAGATGCTTATTAAGAAATACTGTCAAGAGGGTAGGCTATGTTAATAAGATTAGAAGACAGATTTATTTTGTTGTTGTTGTTCAAGTACAGTTGTCTCCATTTTCCTGCCACCACTTTCCCCTGCCATACACACCCCCTTCTCCCACCCTCAATCCTTCCCCGCTTTGGCTTTGCCCATAGGTCCTCTGTACATGTTTCTTGATGATCCTTCCCCTGTTCCCCCCTGCCCCCTCCCTTCCAGTTACTGTCAGTTTGTCTTTTATTTCAATGTCTTGCTTGTTTTGTTGATTAGGTTCCACTTATAGATGAGATCATACGGTATTTGTATTTCACTGCCTGGCTTATTTCACTTAGCATAATGCTCTCCACTTCCATCCATGCCATTGCGAAGGGTAGGAGCTCCTTCTTTCTCCCTGCTGTGCAGTATTCCATTGTGTAAATGTACCACAGTTTTTTGACCCACTCATTTACTGATGGGCACTGAGGTGGCTTCCAGCAGTTGGCTATCATAAATTGTGCTGCTATGAACATTGGGATGCATAGGTTCTTTTGAATTGATGTTTCAGGATTATTAGGGTATACTGCCAGCAGTGGAATTGCTGGGTCAAAAGGCAGTTCCATTTTTTATTTTCTGAGGAAATTTCATTCTGTTTTCCACAGTGGCTGCACCTGTCAGTATTCCCACCAACAGTGTACCAGGGTTCCCTTTTCTCCACAACTTCTCCGACACTTGTTTGTTGATTTGTTAATCATTGCCGTTCTGACCAGTGTGAAGTGGTATCTCATTGTGGTTTTAATTTGCATCTCTCTGATGGCTAGTGATGTTGAGCATCTTTTCATATGTCTCTGGGCCTTCTGTATGTCCTCCTTGGAGAAGTGTCTGTTCAGGTCCTTTGCCCATTTTTTAATTGGGTGGTTTGTCTTCCTGGAGTAGAGTCATGTGAGTTCTTTATATACTTTGGAGATCAAACCAACAAGAGGTAGTCTTGATTCTTTGGCTATCTAATTATGTCTCCATGCCTTCCACAAAAAAGCCAGGACTTTAACATCCTGAGAACTGCCCACTCTTTTCTAGGTAGTCAGAACAGCCAGGCTCAAAGAAAAATCAGGAACATAAGCATGAATGTAAGTTAAAAAACCAAACCAACAAACCCTCCGACTTCGGCGTTTAGTTACTTGGGGGAGTTTGGTGTATCTTACGACATTACTTTTGAATATGGCTCTAAAATGTTGCTAAAACATTAAAGTTCCTAAACCAAGGAACTCTTGGCCAATTGCCCTGTGAACTAACCTCACCACTCCATGTATTTTGCATTTATAAGATCACTTCAATATGCCCTCTGCAAACTCTATGATAGTTCCTAATGCTCATTAAACACTTACCACATACTTTCCATTCATGATCTCACGTACGCTTATGAAACACAGACTAAGTAGGAACTCTTCTGCTGAAGAGGTAGCTGCGACAGAACAGCTTGCCCACCGCCATTATTACTACTGCCACGCAGTTATTACTGGATCTGAATTCCAAGTGTGGAGGCTTGTCTAGAGTCCATATGCCAAACCACCTTACTTCACCACTTTCTGGGTCACCAGTGATGATAGGTCAGGAAGGTTCCTAGTTCTGCTACTAGATTGTGAGGTTGGAAGTGACAGCTTAACAGCGGGTGGTTTCCTCAGGGAGCAGCAGCTCGTGGAAACAATGTCGAGGTAGAAATCCATGATGCCTTAAGTTCCAGATATAAACTGGTGAAGCAGAACACTGAAGCACTACTTCTTCAGAACATCGGCATCAGACACTCTAGACAACAACCACATCAGGAAAACAGGCAGTGTATTTAACAACAAAAAAACTGGACTGGAGTCAGACAGACCTAGCTTTCAAAATTTGCTTAGTCTGTTATTTCCTGTATGTTCTGGGTCAAGTTAGCAATATTCCATTGAATCCCATTTTCCTCGTTTATAATTGGGGATAAAAATATAAACCGCATAAGGTTTGGGGAGACTAATGAGATAATGCACTTAAAATGCTTAGAGCACCATGCCTGACCCTTCATAGATGCTCAAGAAATATTGATCCTTAGTCACTTCCCCCATCTCCCCATCACAAATGAGAAAAATTAAAAAGGGATAGTGATATCTCCAAAGATATGCATATTTTAATAAGAAGCAAAGGTAGATAGATGTTCAGGCTGTGAGTCTGGTTCGCTTTGAGCCACACCAAGCTACCATCTGATTTCCTTGAGATCAGAGCTTACAGTTTAAGAAGAACAGGCATCCTCTAATATATTTCACATGGCTTTGAAGCTTCACCAGGGTTCTTTCCAGCCTCCTCGGTCCTCAGCCCACAGCTTGGCTACAAAGACCTCACATTCTTGCTTGCTGCAGTAATGACTTCCAGTTTATCTTGGAGTACTTTCCTTATTTATTTATTTATTTATTTATTTATTTATTTATGTGCCCGTGACTGTTTCCTTTAAAGCTCCCTCACTCACTACTTGGAGCATAGATTCCTGGCTTTGACTTTCCACATGGTTTTCTTTTAGTCTCCCAAGTAGAAACTAACTAGATGGCTCCAAGATAATTTTTCCCTCCTAATAATTGCAAATGGGTACTCTTTGTGAAACTGGAAGTTAATGTGGTAGGTTTGGCTGAGATCACCAGACACATTCCAAAGGATGGGGAGATCATGAAGCCGGATTTAGAAAGACAATCATCCCTGATCAATTATGGGACTCTTAAGCTTTAGCCTACACAGTGGGTCTTATAAAAGACTTGAACTTGAAGTTCAGAAGAGCATTTTTGGAGAGAGCTGTCAATGTGCAGTGAGCTCTCCCACCACATTCACACATATTCAAGGAAAGGGGGTAATTTCCTCTTTAAGTGAATAGAGAGGAGCTTTAACAGATAACTTGGAGATGACACAAGCCTTGACATTCTAAAGAACGAGACACAGGATGGCATGCTGCTGTCTCTGCAAAGGAGAGGTGGCCACGCCATGGGTAGCAGGCCCATAACTTCCAGTGTTTATCAGGGAAATTGGTGTTATTGTTTCCCTTGGAGCCGCTGTGGTTACGTGTAAGAAAAAAGCTGTTGTGGGCTCCTTGATTTCCTGTCCAGCAAGGCTATTCCTGGAGGGGCAGAATAAAGCTGAAGGCATCGCCCGAAGACCGGAGGCTGAGAAAGGCGTAAGGGAACATCTGGAGTTGAGACATGCTTATGTTCCTGGAGGAAACTATGGTGGAAGGCTCCCCTGAGAAACGTGCTTTGGTGAAGGTGGAGGTGCTGGCAGGCAGGTGGGAAAATCTTTGAAGGAGCCAGGGATGGAGCCAACTTCAGACATGGGCTATCATCAAAGAAAACCAAGTCCTGACAAGTGCCATCAAGCACTAACTGCCCTGTAGCTCTTTAGCTCTTCTCCCTTCCCCAGCCCATTCTGGGGAGGCCAGGAAGCATGGTGAGCGAGAAGAGGGCAGGGTCTGGGAGAAGAGGGTAGGTGGGAACATTGGGTAAAACGCCAACCATATGTGACCTCATCTCTGTGACAGGTGAGCAGCCTGTGGCAGGTTGGGAACACTGAGTGACCTTAAATGAGTTACAACAGTTATCATGGGATGGACATAGCAACCAGCAAGAAGAGGTTCACTTATCTCCTAAAAGTAAACGGGGGCAAGAGAAGAGCTGGTCCCCATAAATAAACTTAATGGGTCAGTGGTAGACAAAAATAGAGTACTTTATAATTATATCTCTGGTGCCATGCTTATTCAAAGTACGAGAGGGGAGCCCCCCTCCCCAAAACTGGAATTATCTTCTGGAGGGCGGGCCCCTTAGAGTACAAGCTTCCCCCACTAGGCGAATGCTCTAGGAACCCATCGGTATCAGTGCTGTGAGAGGCTGCATGTGGCTTCAGTGGATTTCTTTGGAAGACTCTTTCAGTGTGTGCGCCCATTTCCTGACGGGTGGTTTATATGTGCACCTGCCCACACTGCGCTGAGTGTTCAGCAGTTTTTGACCAAAACCAGCGTGACATGACCTCCATGTCACAGCCTCTCTATTCACGTGATATCACTCTGAGAGACTCCTACTTTTTGTTTCCCCTGGATAAAAAAACTCCTCAAAGGGAAACGTTTTACCAGTGTGGAAGAGGGGAAGCAAAAAAATAAAGAAGCACTAAAAGGCATCAGAATCAACAAGTTCAAAAATTGTTTTGAGCAGTGGGAAAAACATCTCAATAGGAGTATTGCATCAAATGGACAGTACGTTGGAGGTGACTAAAGTTTAACATGTAAGAATAAATGCACAATTTTTTATAAGTAAATTCTGGGGGGTTTTAGGATCCTCCCTTGTAAAGTTTAAAGAGGCATTTTCTCATTTAAGCTTCACAATGATCTTTTGAACTAGGTGCTGCTACTGTTCACATCATACAGATGAGAAAACTAATCTTACAGAAAGTAAGAAACCTGCCTAAGAAAAAGTGGCCTTCGAGCAGGGATTTGTAGCAGAATGTCTGTCTTTGGAGCTGCCTCTTAACAACCATACAAGCTATTCTCTCCCTGGTGAGAATCCAGGGTTAGTGTTTACCATGGGTAATTACACAGAATCACGGCCAACATTCTGGGAGCATTTATAAAAACAGAAAAAGTTATCCTTCCTTCAAAACCTTTCCTCCCATCTGTTGGGAAAAAAAGTCACAATGTGCTGATTTTCAAACAGTTACAAATTTCTGCAGTAAAGTTTCATAGTAAAGATGTAAACCTCTAAACTCATCCCCTGCCTCTCTGTACCACAGCACTCAGGTCCCATTGCCAGGCAACCAAAATCCATCAAATAGTTTATTTCTTTTGTATAGGTTCTCCAGCCTCTGAAACCAACCAGATTGCAAACAAAGGCTCTCCCCTCGCACCTTCTGAAATGGAAAGATTCCCATTCACAAAGGGGATGTGCTCTCCCAGCAGATGGAGAAAAAAGACGAGTCTTTCAGAAGCCCTGTTTCTCAATCCACAAGTCACAAGAAAACACCCAGTAACTGTGAAAAGTTCAACTCGAAATCCAGAGGCACCAGTCTGAAGTCCCCCGCCAGCTGCAAACAGAGCTTGAGGACATTGTGAATAGAGACAAGGGAGGAGTGAACACGAGGGACACATTTGAATACTTACTGCTCTCACCGCCCGAGGTACAGATGTTGCGAATTATCCTCTTCTTGACCTTATGCAGTTCATCGAAGTTATCAACCGTCAGTTTTTTACTCGCAGTCCCAGTGATCTGAATAAGCTGCTGGTCATCCACCTTCCCGATGCCCACAGCGTAGATGTCGATGCCTTTGTGTCTCAGGTCTTCAGCGGCCTGAGCCACCTCGTCTTGGGACTGGCCATCTGTGAGGACCAGCAGCACCTGTGGGGTACCTGTGTTTATCCGACTGCCCATGTGTGGCTGGAAGTAATGCCCCACATTCTGGAGTGCAGCGCCGATGTGTGTGTTTCCAGAAATCTGCCTGATGTTTTCAATCTGCAATGATATCTCCTTTTTGCCTGTGAACCTCCCCAGTAGGAACTCCGGACTATAGTTATCACTAAACTGGGCAGCTCCTATGCGCACTCTGTTGGCACTGATGTCGAAGTCCTGAATGAGGGACGCCAAGAACGCCTTCATCTTCTTGAAGTCTTCCTGACTGATGCTAGTGGAGCCATCCAGGAGGAAAACGAGATCTACTTTTTCAATTTCACAATCTAGAAGGACGAGGAAAGGGGAGATTAGATTGTCGTTCTTTATTTCACCCAACCAGAGTAAATGAAATGTATGTAGTTATACAGAAACAGTATTTCTGAAAGTGATTTCTTATCTGATGCCGCCCTGGGGTCACGTTAACTGGAGAAGAAATAAAAGCAATCAGTCCATAAAGGGGGCACAAAGCATGAACAGCTCTCCCATCTCTCTGTGCTGCTCTTAGCTTTTCCATTTGGCCTTGTTCCACCATTTTTCTTCCCCAAGGAGCCAGAGAACTGGGGGAGGGGGATGCTACAGAAAACTTGTCCTTACCTGCAACCTAGCCTTCGGGAAAACCCAGTGACAGCAGCAGCAGAGCAAGGAAAAACAAAAAAGCACACATCTACTTAGAGATTCAGACCAAGACACAGATGGTCTGGAGTACTGACTTGGCCTCCCTGGTTGGTGGAGCTGGTAAGTACTTTCTTGTTTATCAAGAAAATTGAAGTTTAAAAATCACGCCTACTGACCTATATCTCATTTTCCGCTTTATCAGCTTCCTTTCAGGTGCATATTGGTAAAAGTATTCACTTGAGAATAATGTTTTTGAACAAACAATGCAGTATAGTTTAGAGATGCTTCCTTGGTATTGACACAGAAAATACAAAACAGAAGACTATGAAATACCATGGCCAGTGAATGAGCTACACTTGGCACGGGTCTTCCTTAGCCTTCTGGTAAGCATTAACATTTCCCTGAAGTCTCCAGAGCCCTCACCACTGACCTAACTTACTTACATCTCATGTTAGCCTCGTGAGAAAGTAAAGGTGTCTGGGAGTCCCACAGCTGAGACATGCAGGAGAGAGATAAAGAGAAATACGATAACTAGGTTCTTCAGGAATTGGTTAACTTACTAAATTTCCTTGTTTCAGATTCAAGTGAAGGAAATAAAGTACTTTTCTCCTGCCCAAGGGAATACTTCTCATTAAAAAAATGCAGTATCAACTTCTACAGTGAACTTGAAAAGGAAAAATCAAATTCTAGGCACTGGCCACCAGAAGGCAGGAGTCCTGTCCCAGTGTTCAGTAAGACCCACAAAGACTGTTAGTTTTGTGAAAGAGAAGGGCGGTAGCTGCATTATTGGGAGGCCATGCGTATGAAAACCAGAAGTTAACTTTTAAAAAGCATTGCACCAAGACGGTGGAATCCCAGATTAATAGCAATTCATCTAATAAAAAATACTCAGTATTTTTAGTATAATACTCTTAATAAATGTAAGGAACTTTAGTACATCGTGATCTCCCTTTGAAATGGTGTGAAATGACACTGAATGAATACATCCATCCATCCATCCATCCATCCATACATACATGTGGCAATGCAATCTCCAGATGCTGGAACAGAAACACAGCATCCAGGGCAAAGGAAGTCCCACTGTACTCTGCCCTGGAAACATCTGGGGTTGGAATAGAAGGTTTGCTATTGGGCTCTGTGTCTTAAACAAGCTTGTGTCCTAATAGAAATAGGTGAAGGAACTGAAGACTCATAGCCTGGAGGAGAGAAAACTTCAGGAAATGATCATTGATTACTAGGAAGAGATGGAATTTGATTTCTTGTGTAAAGAGCAGGAAGAAAAACTAGTGGATGAAAAGGACATGGAAACAAATTTGTGCTCCAATAAATAAAGCTTACTCGAAAAACAATGAATCCCCCATCATTAGGAGAGCATAGGCAGGAGTAAGTAGGAATGTTGTAGAATGCATTCTTCTTTGGGAGCAGGGCGCGTGCGATGCCCTACCAAACGATTAGTGCTGCTTCTCCCCCATTTGGAGAGCTTTGCTCCGGAGGGGCGTTGCTTTTCCCCTCATTGGGACCTCTGCTGACAGTTAAGAAACATCTAATCGACAAACCTTACCTACTTGTGAAGAGTTACACACACTGGCTGACACGTCTGAAAATATCCCCTTCAGGCCTCCAAAAGTCTCCACAAAGAAGTACTTGTCACTCGACCCGGCCATGGCTAGCAGCTCTACGGGATTAGCACCGGCAATCCCCACGGCCAGGACAAGAATGCCTTTGTCTCGCAAGGCCTGGGCTGTAGCATTGAGCTTTTCTGAATCATGAGATTCCCCATCGGTGATCACGATGAGGACTTGCGGGACCCCTTGGTGGAGGCGGCTGCCCCGGGCTTCAGTGAACATGTGGTTTGAGAAGTCCAGGGCCTCAGCTGTGTAGGTGCTGCCCCCCATGGGCTGGTCATTCCGGAGCATTGAAATCACCTTTGATTTTGTATCGAGGTTGTCCAGGTAAAACAACACCTCCGGGTCATCAGCATACTTCATAGCCCCAAACCGGACCTGGTTCTTGCCAACGTTAGCTTTTTTCACCAAGTCTATCATGAAATCCTTCATGATATTATATTCATTATTGTCAATGCTGCCAGAGCTATCAATCACAAACACGACGTCTAAAACTTCATATCGCTTACAGTCTAAGAGGAGAAAGGAAAACCATGAGATTAGCCTTGGACATCATGGGAGACTCACCTGCCCTTGCCTGCTTTTTAATTATATCTCCTCTCCATGGGATCAAACTGTATATCAGAATGTCCATTCCTCAGATATCACACACAATACGCATATATTTGTGTCGCCTGTATGTAGTAATACCCAAATAGGTGAGTTTTTAGGACAACTCTGATGCAAAGTGAAACCTTCTGTCGGGGTGGGAGGGACAACATGCTTTTGGACTGAAAGAGAAAATCACAATACTATGGAAATTTTCCTGTATAAACAGTTCCTTCAACATGTGCTTTCATTTATACAGATTTGTCTGTTTAAGCCACAGAGTTCGTGAGATTTTATTCTTAAGATAAACCTTGGGAAAATGACCAAGTGAAAATGAATTTGGCAACACTGTATATTTTTTTTCATGGTTATATGATGGCTGACTTTTCAAGGTTACATTTTCTCCGTTTGACATTCTGGAAACATTATCTATTTTCATCATTGGTCCTCCTCATAGAAATAACCCCATTTTGCACTTGGACCAACTAAGGTGTCCTAGCATGACACTCCCATTAACTTTTTGTTCCTTGGGTCAAGCCATGGAAAAGTAAAACAAAGAAGACCCAATTAATACTTAATCCACGTGTATGTCGTATATTCTGTCTACAAGTGCAGAGGTCTAAATGCCAACTCACACATTCTGAAGTGAAATTGTAAGGTGTTTAATGATTCGGTCCTCATGTAGCATCATGTCTCTGCGGGCCTCCCCAAGGTATGTTCCAAATGCTAGCCCGTCCACTCGGGAGAAATGGAACAGTATTTGCCCACCCCTCCACCAGAGGTTCACCACTTTTCCTTCATTTGCCAGCCACTTGCTTGCTGTGTGGCAGGGCTGTTGAAAACCCAAGGGCCAATATATTTACCTCCATCCTTGCCTTCAAGAAAGGCTGAATAAGATGATAGAAAATATATACTGGTCTGTGCAGTTGCTGACGCAGAGCTCCTGAAAGGTTTGTAATTTCCTAGGTGATAGGAGTGCCTTTTGTTTTAATGTTGTGACCCCGGGGGGGGGGGGGGGGGGACCCTGCTGTGTGTGTTTCCTTCCTGCTGTCTCCTGGAAGGAATGGCTCCTGGATGAGGGCTGGTCCCCAGAAAAACCATGCTTGGAATTTTCAGCCTCACTCCCCCTTTCTCGAGAAGGGAGAAGGGCTGAAAATGGAGTTAATGATGGATCCTCTCTGAGGTTCAGAGAGCTTCGGGGTTAGGTGAGCACAGGAAGGTGCTGGGGAGAGGGGTGCCGGAGAGGACATGGGATGCAGTGCACGCACACGATGGCTCCGCATCCCTTCCCTCATAACCTGCCCCGGGCATCGCTTCCATCCGTGTCCTTTATCATGCCCTGTAGCCGATGGTCAACGTGTTCTCCTGAGTTCTGTGAGCCCAAGGAGGGGGTCGTTGAGCCTCCCATCTATAGCAGGTTGGTCAGAAGCCCAGGTGATGACCTGGGCTTGTGACTGGTGTCTGAAGCGGAGGCAGGGGCGGGGGCAGTCTTATGGAACTGGGCCCTCAATCTGTGGGGTCTGACGCTGTCTCCAGCTAGATGGTGTCTGAGTCCAGTTGAATTCTTGGACACCCTGCTGATATCTGAAAATTGCTTGTTGATATGGAAAAAAAAATAAACCTCTACATATTTGGTGACCAAAAGTGTCAGAAGGGAAGTGTGTCATGTGTATAGTAAGGAGGACGGCAGAAAAGAAACACAGTAGGGAAGAACCGGGGTTTTCCCATATAGGAAAAAAATTGAGGCTTTTCTTTATAGGCTGGTTCCACAACAGAAAAAACTATGTCCTTCTGGCCTTCAGCTGCCCTGGGAAGTCTGTTTGGATTACCTGGGGGACTGGGGGCAGATTGCTTGGGGTTAAGCACCCTTCAAAGAATACGTATTTGATCCCAGTGAAATTACCAGGCAAAACACTCCAGGTGTATTTCTTTTACCACAAAGCGCAGACCACAATCAACCTTCTGGTGGGAGTTGAACAGAACTGTTATTTGGCCAAAACAGTGTGTCTCCCGTTCCCTCAAAACTCCATTAAGACCTTCTCCTTCTCAGAGATTTTTTCAGAATGCTTCTGTCTTCAAGCCCCGTGAGTCACAGTATAAATAAATTCCCTATATTTATAGAACTAGTGTGTTACCACTTTCACTCCTCTGAAGTTTCATGAGAGGAGGGCAGGGACTCTACCATTTACTTCCTTTGAGGCACCCTGAGCTCAGGTTCCCCTACTACAGTCCTCCTTTGTAGGATTTAAGGAATCTCAAAGTATTGTCACAAACATCATCTCATTTCATATGAGCTATGATTTTTAAAAACTGTAAAATATGCTAACGTACAGCAGATGTTAGGTCAAAGGGAAGCCACCTTGCCAAGAGCTCATGCCCCTCTGTGGCCCGCCTGGGCAGCCCACACGTTGCCCAAGGACTCAGCGTGGGCCTTTCATCTCTAGGAGGAACAGATTCTGCACTATAATTCATGCTCTGGAGTTTCCCACGTGATCCAGCTGGAGCTCGATTCCAGCCAAGACCACCTTCTTGCTAAGTTTACTCATGCCCCGTCCTGCTTTCCTTACTTGCCTTCCCAAAACACCTCCTCAGTAAACCACTTCCATGAGATTCCCTGACTCAGCTTCTGCCTCTAGGGAACCTGACCTAAGACCCAGTGTGATACCACTTCTCTTCAGCGGAGGCTCCATCACCCTAGGGCTCTTCATCTACAAATGGGAAAGAATCTAGGCGGATCAAAATTGCTCTGTAGTGACTAATTCAACAGTTCAGTCGAGGAAAGTCACATTTCCTATGTAAGTCAAAAGCCACTAGAATAAGCATGCCAATCGAAGTTTCCAATGTTCAAATCATAGTCTACTTAACTCAAGAAATAATGACTCACAGGGACACACGATACCTGGAGAGCCCCACTAGCGGACAAGCCCAGGCCTACCTTCCCGGGGGCTGCATATTCCAAAAACGAGATCATCTTCAATGCTCTGCAGAATGTCAAAATTCTCAATATAAAAAACCATCTCCGGCCTCCCACTGATCTCCTCCAGCTGGGTGACATTGGAGCCAAACACCCCCACAGAGTAGATAATGACGCCTTCTTGCCGAAGTGCTTCCGCCGGGTCCTTGACTATGTCATGAGCTTCGCCGTCGGTGATGAGGATCAGAAACTTCCTGACGTTGGGCCGGGCCCCCTTGGCGGGGCTGAAGTACTGGGACACAAAGGCCAGGGCACTGCCCGTCATCGTGGTTTCTTTTTGGTGTTCCATTTGGTCTATGGCATCTGAAATTTCACTCTGGGACATGTACTTGTTGAGCTGAAACTCCTCCTTATTGATGTCACTGAACTGGACCACGCCGATCTGCACCCGATCTGCCCCAATCTGAGATTTGCTCACCAGGTTTTTCATGAAGGTTTTCATTTTCTCAAAGTTTTCATCTCCTATACTGCCGGAACTGTCCACCAGAAACATGATGTCAGCTTTCATCTCTTTGCAGGCTGCATGGGAGAAAGTGAAATGTTTACTCGTGTAAAAAAAAAAAATAAATTAAGAGTGAACGAGAACATCCCAACCCAAATAATTCTATATTGAAGTTGAGGATTGGTAACCTTGGTCGCAGGTAAATAAAGCACTGCGGGCAGTAAAAGTGAGACTACTCTGTTTGTTATTTAGTGATTTGCGTTAGTGTATTATTCAGGGTTTGTCAACCTCAAGACTATTGACATTTTGGGGTGGATTATTTTCATCATGGAGGGCAGTCTGCATTGTAGGATACCGTGAAATGTTTAGTAGTATCCCTGACCTCTACCACTTAGATGCCGATAGCATTCGCTTAGTTACGGCAACAAGAAATGTCTCTCGACATTGCCAAATGTCCCCTCAGGGGACAACCCCCCCACGACCGTCCCACCAGCACCAGGTTTAAAACCACTGGTACGGCTCTAAAAGAATTCATAAAAATTCTGTTAAAAATCAATTTAAATAAACCTGAAGTACTCCTTAAAATAAGAAATCATTTGAGCATTTATACATGCAGTACCTAAGCAAATGTCTGTGCTAGTAGGGATTTGTAGGAAGAAGCTATTTAATACTTAGAAGGGCAAATGGCACCAAGTATCTTTATGCCTCAGGTACGAATGAGAACAACACTACAACGAGCCCTCAGCTTTCTTCTGAAAACAAACACAGCTACACAAGTCAACAAATCTCAACCCGGGAATTTGCCTCTCCAAGCCTGCAATGCCAAATATTTCGGGAAGGCAACCTGTGAGCTGCAGTCCACAGGTAAAGCCACCATTCTCCTACCTTCTTCAGCACAAATTTCTTGAACAACTTGGTTTCTTATGTCTTTCAACGCATCAAAGTCATGCACGAAGTACACCCTCTTTTCCTCGCCCGCGATCTCTCGCAGCTGCGTTTGGTTGGCCTCCTTGATCCCGATGGCGTGAACGTGGATGAGCTCCTCCCTCAGTCTGTTTGTGGGCTCCAGGACGCTGTCCTCCGACATGCCGTTTGTCAAGACGACAAGATGACATGGCACTCGGTCCCCTCGCTGCTGCTTCGCTTTTTGCAACAGCCCCAGGGTGAAATTCAGGGCTGCGCCTGTGCGCACACCCCCACCCATCTGCCTGATGTTCTCAATGGCCTTCCCCAAATCGTGCTTGTTAGAGTATTTATTGATCTCAAATTCCAAATCCCAGCTGTCAGCATACTGGACGGCCCCAACCCGCACGTTCTGGGGAGCAATGTTGAACATCTTTACAACCTCTGATAGGAATGTCTTCATTTCTTGGAAGTCTGTGGCCTGGATGTTCCAGGATCCATCGATGAGCAGATAGATGTCTGCTTCTTCAGTGTCCACACAACCTGAAAGGGAACCAAGAAGTTGAGTGTGGCTCTGGGACAAGCGTGAAGAAGAAATGGGAGTAGATGGTAAGAACAACAAATATGCGCATCTTCAGACAAAAAAAAGAAATAAGGGAAAGAGCTTCTAGGAGTAAAAGACATGCTCTGTTAGGGGAATCATAGCATTGGTTGGGCCAAAAGAATTTCTTTTGACAGTTTAAGACTACTTTGGTAATTCTCTGCCATGGATCAAGGTGAACTGGGACATAGTAAAAGATTAGGATGAAAATTTGAAGATGACTTTTCACAAGCCACTCCTCTCATTAGTGAGTAACTGTGTCACAGAAAAGTCAAGTGGTGTGCTGTGAGATGGAGAAAGTCTTTGACTGAACACTGTGGACGCATGAGCTCTATTTCTTGAAATCCTGAACCAATTACTTACTCCTCATTCGCTCCTGGTCAGTTAACAAAACTAGGGGTATTGCAAGTGGCCTTATATGTGCAGACAATAGCACTTTTATAGTGAACATGCTATAAATATTTGTTGAAGAATATATGTGTACATACATGTGCAAAAATATTTACAGAGCATACATGTGTATATATGGAGTATATAAAATACATTATCTCCGTCGCTCTAAACTCACAGATACTAGAATAGTATTTCACAACAAATTACTTACAATGCCCTCAACCCAAATCATACCTCCTGTTTCATTCTCTAAATTGGAATTTGAGGATGAGGGGAAAGGAGAGAAAAGGTATGAAAAAAGAAACAAAGGAAAGAGTAAGGGAACATGGGAGGCAAAGGAGAAGGGGAAAAGTGAAGGAAGAAAAATACCAAAGGATGGTATTTTCTGGGGTGTTTTGTAAGTAACAAAGAATCCAATCAAAGCCGCTCAAAGAGGAGGTAAAAAGGGCAGTCCTCACGATCCATTCCAACACCTCAATAGCTTTTATTTTCCTCCACTTACATTTCATGTGCTCAAACTCAAATAAAAAAGTAGGAACTTATTGTCACTCCCCACCTTATAACCCATCAGTCATTTTTGTAGACAGAATATATAAAAGACAAAAGAAAAAGGAATGAATAGTACTTCTCTCAGCAAGACAACTGTACCTGATTTGAGGGTTTCAGTTCGTTCGGAAAACACAGAGACTGTGTGTGTTATCTGGTTCCGCAACTTCTTCAGAAATGTCTGGTTGTGAGCAGCCAGATCAGAGAAGGTCTTTAGTTTGGAGACATACACCTCAGCGGGGTGCGACGCAATCTTTTCCAGCTGGCTCTCGCTGGCCCCCTCTATGCCTAGGGTGAAGACGGCCACTCCCTGGCGCCGCAGGTTGACAGCCGCCTTGGTCACGTTGTCTTCCGACGGCTGGTGGGTCACCAGCACGGCAATCTGGGGCACCCCCTGATTCCTCCGACTGCCATTCTGTGCGCTGAACACTTCCTCCCTTATTTTTGTAAGGGCGGCCCCAGTGTAAGCCTTCCCATCCTGAAGAAAAAGGCCCTCGATAGACTGGAGAACCTCCGAATTATTTATTCCCCTGCTCAGTGAGTTTATCACCTGTGTCTCATTGCTGTAGGCCACGAGGCCAACCCTCATGCAATTTTCTTTTATGTCAAGAGCAGATACGCTTTCTTTGAGGAATTCCTTAAGATAGTCTAAGTTCTCCTGGCTGCCGTTGACGGACACATCCAACAGGAACACAACATCAGCCACTGAAGGGCCTTGGCACACTGTGTGGGCAAGGAAGGAAGGAGCACACAATTAGCCGGAGGCTCAGCATCTCTGCTCAGCATTACAAAGCGTGGAGAACATCCACCAGAGCTCGTTTTGCTCTTAAAGAAAGAAGGTACACACAGTGATTTTGAAGCTGATATCAGAGGGTCCGGGGTGCAAATACTGAATCCTAGCTAAACTCCGAGCTTCCATGTCCTCCTCTATAAATTGGAGATAATAGTGATATTTACCTCACAGAGTTGTTATGGGAGTTAGAGATAAGATGTTTAGCATGGGGCCTGGTGTATAAGAGTCATTCAATGAACAGCAGCTACTATTATCATATTAAAGTCATTAAATATCAGCATTGTTAAAATCAGCATAATCCAAATATTCCTAAGGGATGGTACTGGGATACCAATTGTACCTTTTCCATTAATTTATTTGGGAAAGATACTAGTAACAGGATCCATAGTTTTAGAGATTATCACAAGGAATGCATTCTCTATTAACAATAGATCATTTTATATGTCATGTCATTCAAATTGATTTAACCAGAAATAATGGGAGTTTCCTACGTTGCTTGGACACTTTGAACAAATTGTTTTTGACTGGCTCTCCCCTGTCCCTCACTTGAATGATGTTCACAAACCTTTGGCCAGTGTTAATTAATAGGATAGTTCAAAGTCCTCAGGACAGCAGGACGGAGGTGGAGCAGTTATTTGAGAACAGAGAGGCAGGAGGGGAAGCAGCGTTGGGGTGAAGCAACATGGGCCTGGGAATCTGAAGACCTGACCTAGCTCTGATGTCAAACTGCTGTCTGCCTGGCCCAGGTCATGTCCCCACCTCTGAGTACACCTACAAATTCCTCCCTGCAGATTAGGAAGTTGGGACTACCTAAAGTTGTTCCCAGCTCTGACATTCTGTTGCCAAGGATTTCTCTGGGAATAAAATTTACCTTTTAAAGGAACCAGTAATAAAACTACATAGCAACCAAAGCCCAGGGAGATAGCTCAGAGATCAGCTGGTGGCTGGGAGAAAGGGTCCCTGAATTTCAAGAAGCCTATAAGTTACGTGCAATGTGGACGAAGAGAAAGATGGACCACCAAGGCATGCGGGGTTCACTGAACTTCAAATGGCCACAATTAGTGCACCCCATTGCACACAGATATCTAGTAGCTAATAATACAGCCTGGCTTTCGCCCTGGCTGGTGTAGCTCAGTGGATTGAGCATGGTCCTTAAAGCAAAGGGTCACCAATTCGATTCCCAGTCAGGGCATATGCCTGGGTTGCAGGCCAGATCCCCAGTGGGGGACACATGAAGGCAACCACACACTGATGTTTCTCTCCCTCTCTTTCTCCCTCCCTCTCTCCCCGTCTCTCTAAAAATAAATAAATAAATAAATAAAATCTTAAAAAAAAATAATAATACAGCCTGGCTTTTGGGGGAAGGAATGGTCACAGAGTCTTAATTCTCTCTCTGTGTTGATTCTTTAACAAAGTATTTTATCATCATTTATATACGTGCAACCCAAGCCCACCTTCAGCAAGAACATCATCGACGACCCCTTCCTTGTACTGAACCACATCCTTGATGATCTGTGTCATGTTCTGGGAGAACGCGCTGAGGTCCCTGGCTGTCCGCAGGCTGAAATGAAACTGAGCCGTGGCCATGGCCTTCAGGTTCTCCTCGGAAGCTGTCTGCAGCCCCACGGAGATGATTCTCACCCCATCTTGCCGCAGAGCCTTGGATGCCTCTTCCACGTCATCCTCGGATTCGGCTGAAGCCAGGACCACCAGAATCGGGGGAAACAGTTTCTTATCTCTCCCGTTGGCCAGGCCAGAGAAGTAGGTCCTGTGAGCCTCCTGGAGAGCGTTTCCTACCCGCAGGGAGCCGCCCATGAATGTGAAGTTCTTCTTGAGGTGGTTCAGCATGGGGTTCTTGCTCTTGAAGGTGTTCAGCTGGAACTCACTGTGGAGACTGTCGCTGTACTGGGCCAGGGCCACGCGGTATTTGTTGGCCTCTATGGGGAGACTGTTGACCATCTTGTTGATGAATGTTCTCACAAGAGGGAAGGACTTACTTCCCAGGTGATCAGAGCTGTCCACCAGGAACACGACATCTGCATACTCAGGGTCTGCAAACCCACACACAAACAAATCAACAAAGCATCAACTTTAAAAACGGACTGCCATGTTTAATGTGAACCATAGGAGAAAAATGTATTTTCCTTTTTTACCTGTATTTTTAATACCTTCCCAATGAACTGAAAATAATAGCCTGGAATTACACATCCTCTCAAGAAAAAAATATTTATTTCTTAGGCTAATTCTTTTAGAGATCCTCTCACTTAAACCAATTACAAAATTAAGCATCACTTTTGCAAGGAATTAGTTAATTAGAAATAAGTGAATAGAGAGTAAAAACTCCTGGGTTTTTATACTGTTAGTGGATAATTTCCCCTTGTATCATTTTTTATTTTTGCTTTCAGAATTTCACCTCAATTTATATCAAGAGGATAAAAATTTTCATTGAGAACTAAACTGCTTCAAGTTTTTTTTGAATGGAGGAATCCGAAAGACAATCCCTTACTATGATTCCAGTGTAAACTCTGCAACAAAATAATCTGGTTATGTCCTAGATATATTAGTCCTGTACGCCAGTGTCAAATTGATGAAGTTTAAAAAGCACCTAAAAGTCATAAAAATATGAGGTTGCCTTACTCTATTTGAAAGTTCTTTACAATAGTTGGAGCTTCCTTTGATGGTCACATAGCCAGTAGCATTGTAGGGGAAGAAATAAGAGAGGGTGACTTAATATCTTCCTCCAAGAGAAGGCTGGAGCCCCTACGGGGACTGTCAGGCAGGCCCTGCCCAGGAGAGTTCGACTTGTGACCGAAAGTCACATTTCCGCTCATGGATAAATGCCACATCTTACGTGGAAAAAGGAAATGTAGACAACTGGCACATGAGCTGGATTCAGATTCTGCTAAGCCCCATCGCTATGTCTAAACTATGGAACAATTTGGGGAAAAGTGTTGCCTTTCTTTAAAAAGCTTAATATCAAAGGAAGATGTCTGCAGAGCAAAGTCTTAGTTTATCTCTTCAGAAAACTTGCCACCAAGGTCAGAATCCTTGAGAAAGCTCTAAAAAAATAGCATAGGTGGCCCCAAACATAAAGTGATCGGTATGAGAATTATTTAAGAAGAGACAGAGGCAGAGAGGGGTAGGCCAGTATTTTGAGTTCGAGTCCACTGGATGTATATTGCTGACAGACAGTAGACAGCTATGGTGCTTTCTCCTCAGAGTAAAAGCACTTTTTTTAAAAATAATAACAGATAAACAGTTTAAATTGGAGTCAAATCTGGATGCTTAACCCAGATAATGTTTTGGCACAAATGAGTTAAGAAGAGACCTTCCAAAATATCCAGGCCTGAACCTAACTGTAAGAGACAGAATTTTCTGCAACCTCCCAGAAGACTTAAAAGGAGTTGAAACTGAGGACAGAATAACAGCTCTTGTATCTTTCTATAATTTACAAGGAATAAATGATCTTAAAATGATCTTCAAAAAGAAATGGAACTATCACCCCTACCCTGACCGCTATCAAAATCAAAACAAAGTGAAAAAAAAACTCAACTTTTAAGTAAGTCAAAATTGTGTATTATCTATTTTCCAAAATGATAATAAAGAATTCTTTCCTTTTTTTTCCTTACCAGAATCTTGGGTTATAGAAACATGGAAGCAAATTATTATGAGGAACAAAATCAGCAGCATTTTCATCTTATGAACTGAAAAATTCCCAACTTGAAATCTGAAAAGGTGAAAAGAAAACCACCTAAAATTATTTGGGGTATTACTTGGGGGAAAGACATGCACAAAAGAATATAATAAATTGGGTGCAATGGGGATAAGGAATCTTCGAGGTTCTCTGACCTTCTGATCTGTGAAGTGCCTTAGAGAAAAGTGAACCAGCAACATTTACAGAAGTACAGTTTCTCCTGGTCCCCAGACCCTGTAGAAACACAAGATTTTAGATTGTCAATAGGGGTGGCCGGAAGCATTCTACTTCCAAGAACAGTATGTGTTCCTGTTCGTCATTTTCCCAGTACCCTCATATCATCCTCTGTCTACTCATTTACCAAGACAATTCAGAGTTCATGGCTGGGACAGTCTAAGACCTGATTTTGTAAGTGTTTGTAGATGTGGTCCTTTTTGAAAAATTTTTCTTTTCCCTATATAATTAATTAGAAAGATGACCATTTCCCTTCATCCCTGATGAAGGAAGACAAAAAAATAAGTAGTGATCCTCCATATTCCATGCAATGTCTTGCTCTTCAGAACGACTCAGTTTGTACTGTTTCCCTTCCAGCTACCTAGAACTGCATGAGGTAAGAGTTTTCCAATTCCAACTAGACCTAAGGCATTTTCAGCTGCCTTCAATGTTTCATTTCAGAGAATGAAACAGGATATTAAACATAATGAAAATAAATATTTTGTGTTGGGCTCATTCATTTGCTCATTCATCCATTGAATGAAAAAAAAAGAATTGATCCATATGAATAAATTAGTGTCTGTTTCTTACTTTATTTTTACCCATATGTGTATTTGCAATGTTACACATGGTTGTCTCACTCCTTTGTCAGGCAGGATCCTGGTGCGTAATGTTTCACCCCTTCAGAAAAGGTGCCTTTGCCAAGAAATCCCATCCCTGTTTTCTCACCTACTTCATCGTCCCTCTTGACGTTTTGGAATTTGGGACTCTTCTATTCCTTCATAAGAGGCCTAGATGAGATAAATTTTTCAGGCCGTAAATCAATTTATCAATCGTAGTCCAGAGGTAGTCAGTGAGCTGGACAGGACTCTTAAGTGGGTGGGTTTTTTTAGTTCAACCCTATCATTTTAGAGGAATTTTAGTTCCAAAGTAAATCATTCCAAGGAAAATCCAAGTCATACCATCTGTACAAGTTTCCTGCCAAAGCGCATAACAATAACAATACACTCTACCTTTGCTGCACCTTCAGTGTGGGCCATGCCCTGTGCAGAAGGCTTTACATTTGTTCTCCTATTTGAAACTGATAACAAACCTAGTAGCAGATGGTATTATTGCTCCAATTGTACAGATAAGAAAGGATATTCATAAAGGAGACGTAACCAACTCAAGGGCACATATTTGCAACAGGCCACAGTTCAGCTACAGCCCAGACCGGTCTGAGTCTAAAATCTGTGTTTTCAAACTCAGTTACTCCGCATCCTAAACTCAGTCTTGTGAACACGGCAAGTCTCCCCAGGTTTCTTTGTTCTAGGTCTTTTTTTCTGAGTACCAGGAAATACTGATGTTTGTTTTCATGGCCTTTTAGTTTTACTTTTCTAAACTAGGGCTTTATGCTGGTCCCTTCTTTTTCTGCTTATGAGTTTTATAAATAAATGCTATTTTTAGGAGTTATAAGTGGGAGAAGGAGTGAATGCTTCAGGAAGAGTCCACAGGAGAAATGTCAGAGATGGAAAGGAAGGAGTGCTGAATAAAAGTTAAAAGCTGGATAGGAAAGTGGGTATTTTAGGTAAGGCCAGGACACTCCCAAAGCAGCAGGTAGCATCTAGGAAGTTCCCCCATGCAGATGGTCAATACCACTGGTACAGGAGAAGTTGAATTCTATGGGATTGCATCTAGCAAAACACTTTTCTTGCAGTCTATTAATGGAATCCAATATCGGGCATGCTATAAAGCTGTGCAACATTGTGGAAACCCGGTGAAAGCTTCTCTTGATGTGCTCAGGTGCCTGGTTTGTGTGTGCGGTAGGACCAACAGTGGGACTAAACCTCCAAGTTCATGCTTGGGAGGCTTGGATTTATTTTTACCACATCAAAAGACGGAGGAGTTGCCTATAACCTGTATGTGGTTTCACCACTAGACCTCACCGGGATTTGTGTAATTTTTAAAATAAATTTTAAAAATACTTGAAGACATGAGGGGAGAATGAAGGAGAAATTGATTTAAAGTAACAACTTTAAATTCATACTATATTCCATCTTAATGGAACAACAGTGAGACTGCTTGCTTCTCATTAAGGAAAAACTCTCCAAGGTACGAACCTCTAATCTCAGTTTGTTGTACTGCATTTATTCTAAATTGAGCAAGCTGAAGCTAATACACCTCTTTTGAAAGTTTTATGTTATAAAAAGCCTTTTGAAAAATATGGATCTCTGTTAACTTTCTGTTGAGAAGGTAGGATGTTTCTCATTTAAACTACAGCTGCAAAAGTAACACAGCCAACCAACCCTTGGCTTCAAATCAGAATTTTTAGAACTTGTGCAACACCTCTCTTGAGGCTATCAAGGACCAGTGGTTCAAGGAAACCTCTGCCTCATAGAAGCCAATTCATAATCTAGTACATATCTTCCAAGAAAAACATTTAGAGCCCAGAAGGAATATAAAAGAAACTTCAGCAGAATTAAAGTAATGCCATTGCTTTCCTCTGAAATGAGCATGCAAGATACATCATTTCTAAATACTAATTTTATTTTTCTTCAGAAACAAAGATATTGTCAGCTGTCACACTGGAAGAAACAAGGCTGGGTCTGGCCACACAGTTCAAGTAAGTGGTTGTTTAACCTCTGAGCTCTCACTAGTTTCCCTCCTCAGACCCTTTCTGCTTGTCAGAAGTCAACAGGTAGAAAGAGAAATATTCAAAGGCAGACTTAGGTTCATGCTGAAACGCTGCAGGATGAATCTTTGGCACACGACTGCAACGAGTAAACACTGAATGAATGACGGTGAGCGCAACAAGACACAAGCACTCATGGGGCACGCAGGGCACGTTGTTTTATGGTGAATGTTGCACTTTCCCCAGTCGCTGTTTCTGTTGATCACATTGAACGAGGTCATGCAGGTGACCTTGCCACATTATGAAAGGAACACTCTTCAGTGTTGAGGCGTGTTTTGTGCAGTGGAAAGAGAACAAGCTACAATGTCTCATGACCTGGCTTTCACTTCATTCCGAAAATGCCGTGTCTTTAGACAACACCACCTCATTTCAGTGAGTTCCTATTCTGTAGCACAAGGGGTTATATTCTCTTTAAATTTTAGCAGCTCCACACATTAGTGTGCTTTGACATAACAAGATAGTACTAAAAGAGGAAACATATATGCACAATGAAGCCAAGGGCACACTGAAATACTGAGCACATGTTTTGAAACAGTCCAATGAAGGAAACTGCCCCTCACACCACCACCCATGTGAGTCTTCCGCTGGAGGAGAGAACAACAGCAAAAGGAAGAGCATGTCTTGACTATTAGTCTTTTCTGGGTCAGAATCTTTGATGGAACCCTTCCAGACCCAACTACATGAACTTAAGGGGACCAAACCTGCCACAAGTCAGACCCACTAGGAATTAAGTGCGCAACTTAGAAATTAGAAAAAGTAGACTTCCGGCCAAGATGGAGGCGTAGGCGGACACACTGTGCCTCCTCTCACAACCAAAATTAAGGACAACAAATATTTAGAAACAAGAAAACAACCAGAACTTATAGAAAATTGAACTGTACGGAAGTCCAACAACCATTCATCCAGACCGGTAAGAGGGGCGGAGTCGCAGTAGGAAAAAGTGGAGGTGCGGACCTAGGAACGCAAGTAGCAGCGGCTCGCAGTTCCCAGGTGCACGGGCGGTGGCTGGCGGTCCTGGGGCACACAGGCGGCAGCTGGCGGACCCCGGGCACAGGCGGGCAACTGTGCAGATCCAGTGAGGACGCACAAGGCGGCTGGCTGACCAGGGGGTCCCACATTCGTGCACGTAGACGGTCCAGGCAGAGGGGAAGTGGCGGAAGGGACTGAATCCAGGAGAGAGCGGAGCAGGCGCCATTGTTCCCTCTCAGACCCCGCCCCCACATACAGCGTCACAACCCAGCGACTGGGCTGCCCCACACTGGGGAGCGCCTGAGGCTCCACCCCTCATTACGTAACAGCACGCACGCGTGCGCAGATAATCCAGGTGAAGGGGAAGCAGCGGAAGTGACCAGAGTCCAGAAGAGAGCGGAACAGGCGCCATTCTTCCCTCTCGGACCCCGCCCCCACCTATAGCGTCACAACC
The DNA here is from genome assembly GCA_039655065.1 of Glossophaga mutica. Lineage (NCBI taxonomy): Eukaryota > Metazoa > Chordata > Mammalia > Chiroptera > Phyllostomidae > Glossophaga > Glossophaga mutica. Next base: position 27,982,657 of record CM077309.1, on the reverse strand, counting down.
CAGCGACTGGGCTGCTAAGGCTCCACCCCTCATACGTAATAGCTGCGACCAGACTAAAACCAAAACAAAACAAAACAAAAAACTCCACCAAAAATGGCTCAAACCGGAGAAAAAATGAAAACGCCGGAGTCAATTCCTCTAAGCAGTGAAGAGATAGCCAACCTATCAGATGCACAGTTCAAAGCACTGGTCATCAAAATGCTCACAGAATTGGTTGATTTTGCTCGCAAACTAGATGAAAAAATGCAGGCTACAATACGTGAAATGAAGGAAGACGCATGGGGAACCGATAGAGATGGAAGGAAAACTGGGACTCAAATCAATGGAGTGGACCAGAAGGAATAAATTAACAACCAAACAGAAAACGAGGAAGAAGCAAGAATTCAAAAAAATGAGGAGAGGCTTAGGAACCTCCGGGACATCGTTAAACGTCCCAACATCCGAATTATAGGGGTCCCAGAAGGGGAACAAGAGCAACAAGTAGAAAACTTATTTCAACAAATAATAAAGGAGAACTTCCCCAATATGGCAAAAGAAATAGACTACCAGGACGTCCAGGAAGCTCAGAGAGTCCCAAAGAAGTTGGACCCAAGGAGGAACACATCAAGGCACATCGTAATTACATTAGCCAAGATTAAAATGAAGCAGAGAATTCTAGAAGCAGCAAGGGATAAGGGGACAGTCACCTACAAAGGAGTTCCCATCAGACTGTCAGCTGATTTCTCAAAAGAGACCTTCCAGGCAAGAAGGGGCTGGAAAGAAATATTTGAAATCTTGAAAAGCAGGGACCTACATCCAAAATTGCTCTTTCCAGCAAAGCTGTCATTTAGAATGGAAGGACAGATAAAGCGCTTCTCAGATAAGGTCAAGTTCAAGGAGTTCATCATCACCAAGCTCTTATTATATGAAATGTTAAAGGGACTTATCTAAGAAAAAGAAGATCAAAAATATGACAGTGAAAAGACAGCAAACTCACAGCTATTAAGAACCACACCTAAAACAAAAGCAAACTAAGCAAACATCTAGAACAGGAACAGAACCAAAGAAATGGAGATCATATGGAGGGTTAGCAACAGGGGCGTGGGAGGAGGAGGGGGGGAAGGTACAGAGAATGAGTAGCATAGATAGTGGGTAGAAAATAGACAGGGGGAGGGCAAGAATAGTATGGGAAATGTAGAAGCTAAAGAACTTATGACACAAGGACATGAACTAAAGGGGTGAATGTGGGTGGGAGAGGGTGTGCAGGGTGGGGGGAATAATGGGGGAGAAATGGGACAACTGTAATAGCATAATCAATAAAATATATTAAAAAAAAGAAATTAGAAAAAGTACAGAATAAATCCAAAAGAAATATAGAGATGCCAAAATACTAAACATTTGAGTAGAAATTAGCAAACTAAAAAACAAATACATAGAAAATTAAGTTTTAAAACATCAACCTCACAATAAACTGATCAGAGGGAGAAACACAAATAGGTAGTTGTATGAATGGAGAAGGAGACATAACCATAGATAAGGCAAACACTTTTAAAAAATTAGAGCTATAGCTAAAAATATTCACAGAAAGAGCCCTAGCTGCTGTGGCTCAGTGGATTGAGGTCTGGCCTGTGAATCGAAAGGTTGCCAGTTCAATTCCCAGTCAGGGCACATGTGTGGGCCTCTGGCCAGGTCTCCAGTTGGGGGTGTGAGATAGGCAACCGATGGATGTTTCTCTCCCTCTCTTTCTCCCTCCCTCCCCCTCTCTCTAAACAATAAATTAAAAATCTTTATAAAAAAGTATTCACGGAAAGAAGGCTCCCAGCCTAGATGGTTTTATTGGCAAGGTCCACCAAATTTTCAAAAAGTAGATCATTTGAATCTTTTACAAATTATTTCAAGCAACTAGAAAAGATGAACCTTAGCCATATCAGTACAATGTTGAGATGAAAACCAGGTAGGAAGAGGATGAGAAAGGAAAATCAAGGGCCCATTTTACTCATGAATATAAATACAAAAAGTCCTAAATAAAACAGCAGAAAATGAACTCCCTTGGTGTATAAAAAAATAAATTCATCTTTTTTTAAATATATTTTATTGATTATGCTATTACAGTTGTCCCATTTCTCCCCCATCATTCCCCTCCACCCTGCACACCCTCTCCCACCCACATTCCCCGCCTTTAGTTCATATCCATGTGCCATAAGTTCTTTAGCTTCCACATTTCCCACACTATTCTGCCCTCCCCATGTCTATTTTCTACCCACCGTCTATGCTACTTAGTCTCTGTACCTTTTCCCCCCTGTCCTCCTCCCACGCCCCTGTTGCTAACACTCCATATCTTGATAACTGTATTATCTCAGGAATGCAAAGATATTTCAAAATTAGAAAACACATAAATATAACTTACTACATAACTTAACGGACTAAAGGAGAAAAACTATAAGCCCAAAAGGAAAACCACCCCATTAATTCATAATTTTTAATACGTAAACTGGAAATAAAGGCAACTTACTTAACCTGACACAGAATACATTTTTAAAATCTCTAATATATGTCATCCAAATGGGGAAATACTAGAAGTACTCTCTTTAAAATGAGGAACCAGAAAAGGTGGCCCTCTCACTCATACGTTCTAGCAAAATTAAAGCCACAATGATGAAAAAAAGAACAAGAAAAAATAAAATCACCATTATTTGCAAGTGACATTATTTACCTCTACAGGCCAGTTATTAAAAATGACAAGTATTCAAGGCATATAAGGATATAACACCAAGATATAAAAGTCAATATATTTCCACATTTCTATAATAAGCAACTCAAAAAATCAAGCCTTTTTAGAAGGGTCAAGTTAAAATAATGTCAGATACCAAGAAATAGACATTAAATACGTAAAAGACTGATAGCAAAAATTCATAAAACTTTCCTGAAGCGACCAAAGGAATGAAGAACAGAGCCAGGGAGAGCCGCGCCTTGTTGCCCCGGTAGACCAGTGGGCTGGGGTGAGGCGACGGTCACTCACATAGAAATGGATGGAATCGGATCTTTCCTTCACATCATATGCAGAAGTCATCTACGGAGGGATACAATTCTTAAATAGTAAAAGAAAAACTTGAAAATATTAAGTAAAACCGTAGGTAGATTTATGTCTGACCTTGGTTAAGGTTAGGGAAGAATTTATGAAACAAGACACTGAAAGTGCCAACAAAATAATCAACAAATTTTACTGTATTAGAATGAGAACTTCTGTTCAAAGGTATCTTTTTTTTTTTAATTATTTTTTTTAAAGATTTTTATTTATTTATCTTTAGAGGGGAAGGGTAGGAGAGAGGGAGAGAAATATCACTGTATGGTTGCCTCTTGTGTGTCCCATGCTGGGAACTGGCCTGCAACCCAGGCATGTGCCCTGACTGGGAATCGAACCACGAGCCTCTGGTTCGCAGGCCCGCACTCAATCCACTGAGCTACACCAGCCAGGGCCAAAGGTATCTTAAAGACAGTGTAAAGACAGGTTACATTTTGGAAAAGATATTTAAAAAACTGATGAAAGATTAGTATCAAAGGTACATAAATGGCCCTGGCTGGCCTGTAAACCAAAGGGTCACCAGTTCCATTCTTGGTCAGGGCACATGCCTGGGTTGCAGGCCACGGTCAAGTCCCCAGTGGGGGGTGAGCAAATGGCAACCACATATTGATGTTTCTCTCCCTCTCTTTCTCCCTCCCCTCCCCTTTGGCTAAAATAAATAAATAAAATCTTTACAAAAATGCATAAATAATTCCTAGAATTTCTGGGACTAAATAATCAAAAGAAAATGGACAAAAAAGCATGAACAGGTGTTTTATAAAATTGAAAAGCATCTGAGCACTGCACATGTAAAAAACATGCTAAAATTAAATTATGATGAAGGAAATGCAAATCAAGATCACATCAAGATATCATTTTATATTCACTCCACTGGCAAAAATTAAAAAGTCTGAAAAAAATCAAGTATTGGAGAGGATGTGGATCACATGGCCTCCTATACATGGTTAGTGGAAGTGTAAATTGGTACTGACACTGTGGAAAATAGTTTGGCACCATCTTATAAAACTAAATATTTTCACGCCCTCTGACTTCGTAATTCTATTGTACTTTTGGGGAAGCTCTTTCACATGTATGCCAGGTGATGTGCTCAAGAATTTTCACAGCAACACTGACTGCAATAACACAGACCTGGAAACAACCCAAAAGTTTGTTATTGATAGGAAAACTGAGTAAATCAATGTAGCACGATGACCCAAAGGCATACTCACACCATCAGTTAAATTAACTACAGCTAGGTACAAAAATGTGAATGGCAGCATTATAATGAGTAAAAAAAATAAGTTCCAGAAAACTAGATACGATATGACATCCTTTTAAATTAAAAACTAAAAGTAAGTTATATAGTTTTAACTACATAAAGTGTAAATGTGATAAAACTATTTTTTAAATGTTTTTCTTATTCTCACCCAAGGATTTTTTTTTTTTTTAAAGAGAGAAAGGAAGAGAAAGAGAGAAACACTGATGCAAGAGAGAAGCATTGATCTATCACCTCCCTACATGGCCCAAATGAGGAATCAGGGATTGGGGATAAAGGATCGAACCAGCAACCCAGGTACGTGCCCCAACCAGGAAGCAAACCTGCAGTCATGTGACGATGCTCGCACCAACCAAACCACACAGGCCCGGGCCAAAGCTATGTTTTAAAAAGCAAAAGGATGGTTTCCAGTTCAACATGTAAGAAGCCTGTAAGTTGCCACTGGTAAAAGACTGAGAAAACTGAAAAATCAACAACTCTTCTGACATCTAAGAGAAGTGAGGTCACCAGGCAAACTGCTGCCCCCCAAATTTGAGAGACAAATACAGAGAATCGGAATTTACCAGAACAAAAACTGATGTGCTGAACCTCTGCGGGAACCAGCGCTGTGGTAGGAAAACCTGAGCTATAATTGACATTGTGGGAGGCTTCATGTGGACAGTTCTGAGACCTAAAAAACTGCCGGAGGGCTCGCTTCTGCGAATTTACCTTTCTGTTTCTGCCAGGAATAAGAGAAAAGGAACCAATTTGAAATACACAAGAACATTCTGTCCCTCTTAGCAAGGTTTGCCCTCATGAGAACCTATTTAACCAGAGCCTAACTAACCTGGGGGAAAGGAAATATGCAACTCCTGCCCACGCTATCCTTCCATGTGGGAGTAGGAAAGTACCCAACTCCCGCCCACTCTAGCCATGTCGTTCCATCTAAGAATGGGGAGCTAAGAAGCACTTGTAAGGGTCACAGTCCAGGGGCTAAAAGACTGAGACCCAATCACAGAGAACCCTTCCCTTCCCCCGCCCCTCCCACCTTATTACACCACATTACTAAAGGCTTATTTATGGCAGGGTTGTTTTTTTTCACCCACCACGTCATGTCTGGCTATCAAGAAAAATCACGAAACATACTAAAAAGCAAAAAACCAGGGTTTGAAGTGGTAGGAAGCAGAACTAAGATACAACAGATGTTGGAATTATCAGACCATGATTTTAAAACAATTGTGGTTAATACGCTGAAGGCTCAATAGATGAAGCAGACAGCATGCAAGAACAAATTGGTAAAGTAGGGAGAAATGGAAATTCTAAGAAGGAATCAGAAAAATATTACAGATAACAAAATACTGTAAAAATAATGAAGAATGACTTGGACAGACTTATTAGAGTAGGCACAGCTGAAAAAGAATCTCTGAGCTTGAGGATATCTTAATAGAAACTTCAAAGCTGAAAAACAAATGGAAAAACTGAAAAAAAAAATACTACCACACCAAAATATCCAAGAACTGTGGGACAACTACAAAAGGTGTGACATATGCATAATGGGAATGCCTGAAGAAAAAGAGAAAAGGAAAAATATTTGAAACAATAATGACTGAGAATTTTCCCAAATTATTGTCAGACACCAAACCACAAATTCAGGAAGCTCAAAAAACCACCAAGCAGGATAAATTACACACACACACACAAACAAAAAACTAAACCTAGGCATTTAATTTTCAAACTACAGAAAACCAAAGATAAGAAAAAATCCTGAAATAAGCCAGAAAAATAAATAGCTTGTCCACAGAAGAGCTAACTTAAGAATTACATCTGACTTCTCAGAAACCATGCAAAGAACACGAGAGTGGGGTGAAATATTTAAAATATTGAAGGGCACTCCTTTGTAGATGACTGTCCCCTTATTCCTTGCTGTTTCTAGAATTTTCTCCTTCATTTTAAACTTGGGTAATGTAATTACGATGTGCCTTGGTGTGTTCCTCCTTGGGTCCAACTTCTTTGGGACTCTCTGAGCTTCCTGGACATCCTGGTAGTCTATCAGACGGTCAGCTGATTTCTCAAAAGAGACCTTACAGGCAAGAAGGGGCTGGAAAGAAATATTTGAAATCTTGAAAAGCAGGGACCTACATCCAAAATTGCTCGATCCTGCAAAGCTGTCATTTAGAATGGATGGACAGATAAAGCGCTTCTCAGATAAGGTCAAGTTGAAGGAGTTCATCATCACCCAGCTCTTATTATATGAAATGTTAAAGGGACTTATCTAAGAAAAAGAAGATAAAAATGACAGTGAAAAGACAGCAAACTCACAGCTATTAAGAACCACAGCTAAAACAAAAGCAAACTAAGCAAACAGCTAGAACAGGAACAGAACCACAGAAATGGAGATCATATGGAGGGTTAGCAACAGGGGCGTGGGAGGAGGGGCGGGGAAGGTACAGAGAATGAGTAGCATAGATAGTGGGTAGAAAATAGACAGGGGGAGGGAGGGCAAGAATAGTATGGGAAATGTAGAAGCTAAAGAACTTATGACACATGGACATGAACTAAAGAGGGGGAATGTGGGTGGGAGAGGGTGTGTAGGGTGGAGGGGAATGATGGGGGAGAAATGGGACAACTGTAATAGCATAATCAATAAAATATATTTAAAAAAAAAAAATAAAATAAAATAAAATATTGAAGGGCAAATTCACCAACCTGCTTTTTCTCATGAAATTTTCTTTTACAAGTGAAGGAGAAATAAAGACTTTCAGAGACATATAAAAATTGAGACAATTTGTTGCCAGTAGACTTGTCTTGCCAAAAAAACATTAAAAAGTTCTGTAAAGGGAAGGAAAATGATAGAAACTCATTCATGCAGAAAAGAAAAACAATGGAGAAGAAATAAGATAAAATAAAAACTTACTGTTATTCTTAATCTAAGTTTGTTCAAAATAGCAGGAACAATATATTCAATTATATATTCTATACATATATATACTTTATATATGGGCTTGTGTATACTTCTGTTTATGTGAAATGAATGACACTACAATGGATGAGAAGGGAAATTAGGATTGTTTTATTAGAAGGTATTCACACTACTGTGAAGTGGTATAGTGTTATTTAAAAGAGGACTTGTAAAGATATATTGTAGACTCTAGTGTAAATACTAAAAATAGTAAAAAAAAGATAAGTATAACTGATATGTTAAGAAAGGAAATAAAATGTAATCATATCAAATGCTCAAAACATCAAAAGCCATAAAATGAGTGGAAGACAAAAATAGGATAACAGTGGTCTTAATGCACTAATTAAGAGACAGAGGTTATCAGGGTGGGTTGAAAAACAAGACTGAACTCTGTGTTGTGTACAAGAAACCCACTTGAAATAAAGACACATACAGATTAAAAGTAAATTGACATAGAAAAATATACCATGCTAACACTCATGATAAGAAAGCAGGAGTAGCTGTATTAATTTCAGAAAGAGCAGACTTCACAGCAAGAAGAGTTATCAGGAATAAAGGCAGGCATTACATAATGATGAAGGGGCCAGTTCTCTGGGAAATCATAACATTATTTAACATGTATGTACCTATCAACAGAGCTTCAAAATGCACAAGGGAATAACAGAGAGAAATGCTAGGAGAAATAGACAAACCTATTATTAGAACTGGAGAATTCCACATCCCTCTATCAAAAATGGACAGACCCAGCAGGCAGAAAATCAGTAAGGGTATGGTTGAATTCGACACCACTATCAATCAATTGGGTATAATGGTCATCTATAGACTGCTTCACTCAACAACAGCAGAACACACATTCTTCTCAAGCTCACATGAATCATTCACCAAGACAGCCCATGTTCTCAACCATAAAACACACCTTAAATTTAAAAGAACAGAAATCATACAATGTCTGCTCTCAAACCACAACAGAATTGAGCTAGAAATCAATAACAGAAAGATCACTGTAATATCCCCAAAATGTTTAAGATTAAACAAAACACTCCTAAACAAAACATGGTCAAAGAAGGAACATCAAGAGAAACTGAAAAAAGAAATTAGAACTAAATGAAAATTAAAACATAACATCAAAATCTGTGGGATGCAATGGCAAGGCTTAGAGGCAAATTTATAGCATTGAAGAAAAGAGTAAATTAAATCCAAAGTAAGCAGAAGAAATAAAAATAGAGCAGAAATCAATAAAATTAAAAACAGAAAATCAATTCTGAGAATCAACAAAACTAAAAGTCGGTTGAGATCAGTAAAATTGATAATCCTCTACCCAGGCTAGATAAGGCAAAAACAGAGGGGATACCGATTTCCGACAACAGAAAGGAAAGAGCAGACATCACCATGGATCCCATGGACGTTAAAAGGATAATCGGAGAGCACTATGAACAACACTACACCCTCGGATTCCATAACCTGGGTGAAGTGGGCCAATTCCTTGAACAGCATGATCTGTCAAAGTCACAAAAAGAAATAGACAACCTCAATAGGCCTATATTTAATGAAGAAATTAAATCAATAATTAATTACCTTCTCAAATAGAAAACACCAGGACCAGATGGGTTCACTGGGGAGTTTAACCAAACATTTAAGGAAGAAATAATGCCAATGCTCTATAATTTCTTTAAGAATACAGAAGCAAAAAAGAATAACTTCTAACTCACTTTATGAGGCTAGTGTTCGCCTAATGCCAAAATCTAACAAACATATTACAGGGAAACTACAAAGCAGTAGCACTCATAGATGCAAAAACCCTCAATGAAATATTAATAAACCCAGACTAGCAATGTACGCAAAGAATTATACACCATGACCAAATTAGATTTATTCCAAGTATGCAAGGCTAGTACAACCCTGGAAAATCAATGCAATCCATCACATCAATGGGCTAAAAAAGAAAAATCATATGATCATATTGATAAATACAGAAAAAAAATTGTTTGACAAACCTTAACACCTATACATGATAAAAGCTCTCAGTAAACTACGCATAGAGAGATATTCTTTGCCTTGACAAAGAGTATCTACAGACTTCCGGCCAAGATGGAGGCGTAGGTGGACACACTATGCCTCCTCTCACAACCAAAATTAAGGACAACAAGTATTTAGAAACAAGGAAACAACCAGAACTGATAGAAAATTGAACTGTACCCAAGTCCAACAACTATTCATCCAGACCGATAATCCAGGTGAAGGGGAAGCGGTGGAAGGAACCAGAATCTGAAAGAGAGCAGAGCAAGCACCATTGTTCCCTCTCAGACCCTGCCCCCACATACAGCGTCACTACCCAGCAACTGGGCTGCCCCGCCCCGGGGAACACTTCAGGTTCCACCCCTCACTATGTAACAGCTGCGACCAGACCCTCCCCCCGCCCCGGAAAAAAAAGAAAAATGGCTCAAACCAGAGAACAAATAAAAGCCCAAGAGCCAATTCCTCTGAGCGATGAAGAGATAGCCAACCTATCAGTTGCACAGTTCAAAGCACTGGTGATCAGGATTGCTCACAGAATTGGTTGATCTTGCTCACAAATTAGATGAAAAAATGTAGGCTACACTACGTGAAATGAAGGAAAATGCACAGGGAACCAATAGAGATGGGAGGAAAACTGGGACTCAAATCAATGGAGTGGACCAGAAGGAAGAAACAAACAACCAAACAGAAAAGAATGAAGAAACAAGAATTCAAAAAAATGTGGAAAGGCTTAGGAACCTCCAGGACATCTTGAAACATCCCAACATCTGAATTATAGGGGTACAAGAAGGGGAAGAAGAAGAGCAACAAGTGGAAAACTTATTTGAACAAATAATAAAGGAGAACTTCCCCAATCTGGCAAAGGAAATAGACTACCAGCAAGTCCAGGAAGCTCAGAGAGTCCCAAAGAAGTTGGACCAAGGAGGAACACACCAAGGCACATCATAATTACATTAGCCAAGATTCAAATGATACAGAGAATTCTAGAAGCAGCAAGGGATAAGGGGACAGTCACCTACAAAGGAGTTCCCATCAGACTGTCAGCTGATTTCTCAAAAGAGACCTTCCAGGCAAGAAGGGGCTAGAAAGAAGTATTCCAAGTCATGAAAGTCAAGGACCTACATCCAAGATTGCTCTATCCAGCAAAGCTTTCATTTAGAATGGAAGGGCAGATAAAGTGTTTCTCAGATAAAGTCAAGTTAAAGGAGTTCATCATCACTAAGCCCTTATTATATGAAATGTTAAAGGGACTTATCTAAGAAAAAGAAGATAAAAAATATGACAGTAAAAAGACAGCAAACTCACAGCTATTAAGAACCACACCTAAAACAAAAGCAAACTAAGCAAACAGCTAGAACAGGAACAGAACCACAGAAATGGCGATCATATGGAGGGTTAGCAACAGGGGCGTGGGAGGAGGAGAGAGGAGGAAAGGTACAGAGAATAAGTAGCATAGATGGTGGGTAGAAAATAGACAGGGGAGGGCAAGAATAGTGTGGGAAATGTAGAAGCTAAAGAACTTATGACACATGGACATGAACTAAAGGGGGGAATGTGGGTGGGAGAGGGTGTGCAGGGTGGGGGGAATGATGGGGGAGAAATGGGACAACTGTAATAGCATAATCAATAAAATATGTTAAAAAAAAGACTACAAAAACCTACAGCTAACATTATACTTTATGATGGGAAACTCAAAGATCGCCCACCAAGATCAGGAACGAAGCAAGGAGGTACACGCTCACTGCTGTCTTTCAGCATCACACTGAAAGCCCTGGCTCAGGGGTGTCACACGCATTTTCACTGGGGGCTGCATCAGCCTCATGGTTGCCTTCAAAGGTCCGAAATAATTTTAGGACTGTATACATGTAACTACTCCTTAACTGTTAAGGAGTTGAAATTACCTTCGACCCTTTGAAGGCATCTACGAGGCTCCAGGTGAAAATGAGCTTGACACCCTTGCCCTGGCTAATGCAGTAAGACAAAAAGTATGTGGTACCCATGCACTCCCTATCAAAACCCCAATGGCATTTTCACAGAAACAGAACAGATGAGTCTAAAATTGTTTTGGAACAACAAAAGACCCAAACAGTCAAAGCAATCTTGAGGAAGAAGAACAAAGCTGGAGGTGTCGTGCTCCCTGATTTCAAACTATTACGGAGGTGTTATAGTTAAAACGGTGTCATACTGGCATAAAAACAGACACATAGATCAATGGTACTGAATAAAGAGTCCAGAAATAAACCCACAGATACACAGTCAATTAATTTATAACAAAGGAGCCAAGAATATACCATGGGAAAGGGACAATCCTTTTAATAAAGGCTCTGGGGAAAACCGGACAGTCGCATGCCAAAGAATGAAGCTGGACCACTGTCTTAGACTGCACACAAAAGTTACCTCAAAACGAATTGAAGCTGGAACATAAGACCTGAAGCCATCGAACTCCCAGAAGTAAACACAGGTCTTGGAATGGTTTTTTGAACCTGACATCAAAAACAACAACGACAAAAGCAAAAATAAACAGATGGGGCTATATCAAACTAAAAATCTTCTGTACAGCAAAGGAAACCCATCAACAAAATAAAAAGGCAACCTCCTGAATGGGAGAAAATATTTGCAAGTTAGCACTGGCTGGTGTGGCTCAGTGGACTGAGTGCTGGCCTGCGAACCAAAGAGTCACCAGTTGGATCCCCAGTCAGGGCACATGCCTGGGTTGCAGGCCAGGTCCCTAGTGGCGGGCACGCAAGAGGCAACCACACACTTATGTTTCTCTCCCTCCCTTTCTCCCTCCCTTCCCCTCTCTAAAAATAAGTAATTAATATCTTTAACCTTTTTAAAAAATATTTGCAAATCACATATCTGATAAGGGGTTAATGTACAAAAATATAAATAACTCATATAACTCAAAATCAAAATAATAATACCAATTGGCAGAGGTCCACAAATGATGCTCAACATCATTAATCAGCAGAGAAATGCAAATCAAAGCCATAATGAGTTATCACCTCACACCTGTTAGAATGGCTATTATCAAAAGAGAAGCAATAAGTGTTGGTGAGACTGTAGAGAAAAAGAAACCCTTGTGCACTGTTGGTGGGAATGTAAACTGGTGCAGCCACTACGGAGGTCCCTAAAAAATTAATAACAGAAATACCATATGGTCCAGCAAGTCTATTTCTGGATTGTATGGTATTTCTACATGAAGAAAACAAAAACAGTAACTTGAAAAGATATATGCACCATCATGTTTATGGCATTATTTACAACAGCCAAGATATAGACACAACCTAAATGGCCACCGATAGATGAATAAAAAAATTGTGGTGTATAGATACAATGGAATATTGTTCACACATAAAAAAAAAAAAAAAAACCACCTGAGGAAATCCTATCATTTTTGCAACCATATGGATGGAGTTTGAATGCATTATGCTAACTGAAGTAAGTCAGACAGAGACAAGTACCCTATGATCTCTCTGATATTTGGAATCTAAAAACAAACAAAAAACTCAGGCTTGTAGATGCAGAGAACAGATTGGTGGTTGCCAGAGGCTGGGGTGAGGGTTGGAAATAATTAGCAAAGGAGCAAAAGCAGTACAATGGAAAAAAGAGAATCTTTATAAACAAACGGTGCTGGAACCCCTGAACATTCACATGCCAAAAACAAAATCAACACATAGACTTTACACCATGCACAAAAAGTAACTCAAAATGGATCACAAACCTAAATATAAAATGTGAAACTATTAAACACTTGAAGACAACATAGAATAAAACCTAGATGACCTTGAGTTTGGCTATGACTTTGTTTTAGGCAGAACGGCAAAGACACAATCCATCAAAAAAAATTTGGATAAACTGCACTGCATTAAAATTAAAACTTCTGATATATAAAGAAAATGTCAAAACTCAACAATAAGAAAACCAACTGCCTGGTTTAAAAACAGGCCAAAGACCTTAGCAGGCACCTTAAAGGAGTCTTACATCAGACAAACAAGCACATGAAGACATATTCCACATCGCACATCGTCAGGGAACTGCATGTGAAAACAACTAGAGACCACAACTCATATATCAGAATGGCCAAAATCCAAAAACCTAACACCAGCAAATGATGGAGAGGATGCAGAGCAGCAAGTGCTTGCAAATTGCTGGTGGGAATGCAAAATGGCACAGCCACTTGGGAAGACAGCTTGGCGGTTTCTGACAAAACTAAACACACTCTACCAAATGGTCCAGCAACTGCACTCCTTGGTTCTTATCCAAAAAAGTTGAAAACTTATTTTCACATGAAAACCTGCAAATAGGTTTATTACATCAGCTTTATTCATGATTGTCAAAACCTGGAAGCAACCAAGATGTCCTTTAGCTGGTGAATGAATAAACGGTGGGGCCTCCAGACGACGGAATGTATTCAGCAGTAAAAATGAGCTATCGAACCATGGAAAGACGTGGAGGAGGCTTAGATGCCTATTACTAAGTAAATGATGCAATCTGAAAAGGCTGCAGACGACACAATTCTAACCATATAACATTCTGAAAAGGCAAAACTATGGGCGCAGTGGAGAGATCCATGGTTGCCAGGGTTGCGGGGAAGGAGGGATGAATAGAGCACAGATTATTCCTGAAGCAGTACAGTTACTGTGTATGATACTGTAATGGTATTCTCGAACAGTTACTGTAATGGTGGATACATACCATTCTAGACTTATCCAAACCCACTGAATGGACAACGCCAAGAATAAACCCTAATGCAAACTACGGACTTTGGTTGGTAATGGTGTCAGTGGAGGTTCATCAGTTGCAACAAATGCACACTGTGCTGGAAGATGCTGATCATGGGGGAGGCTGGGCAGGGGCGGCGGGTGTATGGGAAAGCCCTGTATCTTCTACTCACTTTCGCTGTGAGTGTAAAACTTCTCTAAAAAAATGAAGTCTATCTTTTTTTAAAAAAGCAAAGGAATAATTAACACAAGGTCCAGGATAGTGGTTACATAGGATGTGGGAGGCAGGGGTATGGCATTGGAAGGTAACATATTATAGATATGTTACTGATCTTCTAATTTTCATGTGGGAAGTTTGATAGGTTCATTATTAATAAGAAAATTATATTTAGGAAAGTCTTGCAAGGACCCATGGATGAGAGTATGTAATGAACCAAGGGTTAGGACGAATTCAATTCTGTGTACCTGAAATCCAATAAATATATAGGAAAAAAGTTTTTTGATTAAATACAATTAGAGGGAAAAAATCAGCTAATTAAGTGACATGTTGAGGGCAGGTATGGAACAGTCACGGAGAAATTTGTCTTCTGACACTCATCTGTGATAAGTTTTGTATCAATGGGATAGGAAACAGGGAAGCAAGAACGTATTTGGTCAAGAACTTTCCCCAAGTTCATAACGCCCCCTGGCATGCTGCAGGACCCAATGAAAGGTACTCAAATAAAATTTCACCCATGATACATCACCTCACGCCATCATGATTCCCATACCACACACCTCCAGCTGCTCACAAAAATTTGTGCTGCCTCCTCCACATTTCAGAGTTGTCATTGAGCTGAGGCTACCAGCTAGGGGCTACATGGCCCAGACGCACTTGCGGTGGCTGAGTAAGTTCCAGCCGGTGGAATGTGAGCAGACGTGATATCACACACTTCCAGGCCTGGCCTCACACTTCCCATTGGGTGCTCCTGTATCTCTTCTCCCCCCTACCCCCCGCTACCACGTGGCTAGAGTGGTCACGACCTCAAGAGCCAAACGTTGAAGGTGGCAGAGCTACTCTCAACCTGGAGACCTGAATGACGGTGTGGAAAGGGGCTGCCCCATGTGCTTATCCACCTACCGCTTTTAAGTAACAAAGGAACTTACGATTGCATTTTCCAGTACACGTTTTGGGGTTTCCGGTATACATTTGTTACAGCGTGAAATAGTGGGGATGGGAGGAAAATTGCGATCTGGACATAGGAGGAGTCGAATAAATTTCTGAGGCTCAGGGGGAATCACTCCTCTGAAAATGACTTGGCAACCCCCAATAGTGAAGTCATACCCCAATCACACTATGACCCAGCAGTAGGTTGTATAGACTAGTGGTTAAACCACTGGTTCTGGCATCAGGCCTGATTAAATCCTGGCTGTTGGCCCACTAACTGAGTGACGAGGGTGGGTAATTTAATCCCTTTGAACCTGTTTCTCAGCTATAAAATGATGTCAATAACCACACCCATTTCAAGGAAGTGTTATGGGGGTCACATGAACTGATATATGAAAAGAAGGTGGCTCAGCATCTGCTTTGCTGTAGGTAGTAAATAGATGTTATTTTTATTCTTGTTATTACCGTCTTTATAAGGGGACGGCAATCTAGAAAAGACACTGGCTAATCAATACTCTGGAAAGGAGCTATGATTATGTGCTCTCCTAAAGTCTTTCCCCGACATATTTCCAAGGCTTAACTTTTTGCTTAATTAAATACAGTTGACAAGAGGGGGAAACATCAGGCAATTAAGCCCAAGAGCCCAGTGACAGGTTGAGGGCAGATATGGGACAGTTGCAGGAAGACGTCTGTCCCCATGAGAGTCCTCCGTGGTAAGTGTTGTATTAATGGAATGAGAGACAGGGAAGCGAGGCATAACATTTTGCTTAGGTGTAACATTTTGCACCTTTTCATAAGTCCCTCCGTAGCTATCATCTCCCTGAATCTGGGTAACACCCCTGTGAGGTAAGTAGGAATTACTATTCCCGTTTTAAAAAGGAAACATCTGAGGCTTAGCAAGACAGAGCATTTCCCCAGGTCCCAGCTGGCCCTTGTGTTCTGAGTTCATTGCTTTTTCAGCTCCATCATATTGCTTTCCTTGAGGCAAAGCCTTGCACGCTATCCAGTTCTCTGAGGATGAAGGAGATCTATCTAATGCATTAGAATGCAGTAAATAAGCTATATTTGTAATTACATTTTACTGGAAATTATTCCTTAAATTGTCTTCTTTTTCAATGAATGAGTATCAACTGCTGTGAATTTGTTTACAGCTGAGCCCACTAAGTCTGCATAGAGGCTCCTCATCTTCAAGATGCTGTTTTTCTCTATTTGGCTAAAGCTACAATACAAAAAAGGCAGCCATACTGACACAATTTTCAAAGCCAACAGTGACATCAGCTAGTCTGAGATGTGTCCAGCGACACTCAGAAGGACCAGAGATGTAATAAAATATGTTGGGTTACTGATAAAATATTTATTCATTACAGCTAAATCAAAAGCATACATGGCTTAGGATGGCAGGAAATAGGAATCAGATCTAACTGCTCCTCTTTAATATCCTGGTAGGTAAGCCCAAAGTAGGCATTTAACAAATATCTACTAATTGTTGGTCTCCTAAGTTTCAGGCTTGGAAAAGCAAGAAGTGACTGAAGAGATTCGGACACAGAGTGACATTCTGAAGTTGGTATGGATTTTCTCTATCAGTTTTGGAAAATATTCTGACTTTGCATTAAGCAAACAAAGTAGAGTGTTCCTCATAAGATCGCTGGTTTGACTGGCTATGGCTGGGGGAGGAGTTCCCAGAATGAGTAAGAACAGCCAATACTTACTGAGCACATGTGCCAGGCATTGTTCTCAGGGCTACATAATCCCCTTAACAACCCAGTGAGTATGAATAAATACTGGACTCATTTTACAGATGAGATTGAGTCAGAGAGTTAAACAGCTTGCCAAAAGTCACATGGCTATTAATCGATAGAGTAGAATCAACTAATCAATCAAGTGTGAATATAGTGTGCCCAACTATGTTGGCCTGTGTTGAGGGACATCGACCCACCATCTAATTATTGAGCTGTAACAAATACAGGAATGGGCAAAAGTAAGTGTACCATTGTAGTACAAAAAAATAGTACAATACTTCAATAATAAACTCTGTGTTTTGCATATTAAGTGTAACTCTTCAATCAACTGTTAAACTATGCACAGCTAATTACGGCTACCATTTCAGTAAGTGGCACCACTACTACGACGTTATCCAGGCTAGAAACATAGGCATTATCACTGCTTCCTCTCTTTCTTTTCACACCCATAAGCAAAGACTGTTGGTTTTATTTTTAAAAGTAGATCTCAGATCCAGCCATTTCTCAACACCTTTTTTTTTTTACCTCCATCCCAATCTAAGACACCATCATCTTACCTGGATTTTAGCAAAAGCCTACTTAATTAATTGGACTCCCTGCTTCCCTCTCCTGCCCAACTATAGATTTTTCTCATGTATTTTATTTTAAACTAAAAAAAAAAAAAATGAGATCATATCACACATCTACTCAAAATTCCTTGCCATGTCCACAAAGGCCCTACGTGGCCTGGCTCCTTTAATTCTCTGACTTCATCTCCTTCCTCTCTTCCCTTCTCCAAATCATTCCTGCTCCAGCTGCCTTGCTTTTCCTTAAACATGACAAGCTTGCTCTACCCCAGAGCCTTTGAAATTGTCTGCTTCCTCACTCTGCTCAGCTGTTTACATATCATGTCTTCCTTAGACTTTTGGTTAACACCCTACTGAAAATAATTTCACCTTACGTACTTCTCCCATCCCCATCACAGTTTTGACTGTAGAAAAACAAAATAATTTGGGGTGTTTTAAGATACAGTGCAACTAAAATATTCAGCAACAATAGCACAGACGATGAGAGAGATTATTCAAGAAAAACAGATATTTATTAAGGTTAAACTCTGACAAAACCAAAGACTCTCCAAAACCAATATGACAGAATGCAAACCAAAATCATTGTGACTTTGGAAGACATTCTTAAGGAAGATAGAAGAGCACAGACCATAAAGGAATAAATGCAAGTACATTAAAATGTTAGATGTTGACAAGACATCATAAATAAGAAATAAGCAACTAGCCTAGAGGTGAGACATATTTAACCAACAACAGATTAACACCCGGAATATGGGAAGTGTTTCTACAAATCGATGAGGAAATATTAAACCCAATAGAAAAATGGACAGTGAATATAGATAGGCAATTCACAGCAGAGGTAACCTGAGTGGTGAGCAGACACATGAAAAGACCCTTAGCCTTACCAGTGACAGGGAAATGCACATTAAAACAATGATGAGATATTACTTCCCTCCTGTTAGACTGGCAAATTTAAGGAGACTGACAATGCCGAAGGCTGGCAAGGATGTAGGAAAATTGGAGCTCATGTTCATGGCTGGTGGGAGTATGATTTGATATACTCACTTTGGAGAGCAATTTGGCAATACCTAGTAAAATTAAAGATGACCTAGAAATTTAATTTAATGTGAATGCCCTAGAGAAACTCTGGTATGTGTGCGCAAGAAGACTTCTATGAACATTTATAAAACTTGCAAATCACCTAAATGTTCATGAAGAGGAAAAAGGAGTAATAAATCTGGTGCATACTCATAGATGGGGATATTATTCAAGCATTAAATGAATGATTTACTATAGTCTCTTTGACAGGAATACTGTATTTCGCCATGTATAATGTGCACCCATGTTTTGCAGGCATCATACACGGGATCATTATACCCATGTATAATGCACATCCTTATTTTTGCCTCAAAAATTTGGGCAAAAAAATCACTCATCCTACACAGAAAAATACAGGTAAACCTCAAAACAGACTGAGAGAACTCGCGGTGAGTGGATATGACTTACCTACAGCAGGGTCCCCATTCCTGAGTGAGAGGATCAGAGAAGACATCCCCCCAAAAAGTATGATATCTTCCATGTAAAACTATTAAAACACACTGAGAAGCTATCTTTTAAAGCACATGTATATTAAAGTACGGCTGGGAAAAACACAAATCAACTTAAGAGCAACAGTCCCCTCCGGGAAGGCAAAATGGAAAATAGGGCCAGAGAGGGGGATCAAAGGGACTTCAACCCTACCCTTAATATTTATTTCTAAACAAACATGGCAAGATGTTAGTGTTAAATTTGGGCAGGGGATACTTACTACATTATTCTGTGTAGTTTTCCATCTACTTCAAAGGAGTCGTGAACAAGGAAAGAAACAAGAATGCTACACAATAAAATACAGGAAATAAAAGGAACCAACAGAGACTCTTGAAAAGGGAATGTTCATGTCTTAGGAAAACCAGCTTGGTTAAGGAAATTCAATTTCCCTAAAGTGAATAAGTTAATTTCTGAATCATTCCAATATGTTCTCTTTAAAAACAAGAAACCGCACTTGCTAGAAAATGTGGCAGATTGAATATGGCCATGAATTCTTTGCTACTGCTTCCACCGTGAGGGGCGTCTAACTTCCCTTTCCTTGAACCCAGGGAGGCCTTAAGACTGGATCAATAGAATGTGGCAGAAGCCATGTTGTGAGACCTGTAGTACTATGACATTAGAAACCTTGTGGTTTCCACCGAGGCTCATGGAGCTCTTGGAGCGTGAGAAGCAAGAGCTAATTGCCATGTAACAAGTTCCACTATTCTACGACCACCATGTTGTGAAGATGCCTGAGATAGCCCCAAGGAGGGGCTATGTGGACAAACAGAGAGAGATGCCTGACCAGCCTTTGGATGACCCAGCCATCCAAGCCCAGGTACCGGACACGTAACTGAAAAGCTTTCTGGTGAGTCCAGACCCCAGTGACCATGTGACGGAGATCCCAACCAAGAACTGTCCAGAAAAAACCCAGTCAACCCACAGAATCACGAGAGAGATAAATGGCTGTTTTTAGTCCACTGTTTTGGAATGGTTTGTTTTTCAACATCAGGTAACTGATAGAATAAGGAAAATTCTGAGGTGTCCACGTGACGTGGCAGTAGGGACACCCGTAGTCAGACAAACAGCATTGGAGCCCTAGTGAGTTATCATCATCCCCATGAGTGGGGTCACCTGCTTTGGCCAAACAGTGCACCAGCCCCTGGGAACACGAAACCCAGGAAACATGGCCCTGGGCCTCGTGAACTCACAGTCTGTCCGGTGGGGAAGTCTGTGATATGATGCCGGAGGGTAGGGGAAGCCTTTCCCAAGGCTGCGGGAAATCAGGAGAAAGGCATCTTGATGCCTTGGCAGAGGTGGGTGGGGAGAGGGGTTCAGAGATCATTTTTCTTGAAGCAGTCTGCTTCAGCTAGTTCCGAAGGACAAATACTTGGTCTCAAGCATGGCTGCTCCCAAGGAAATAAAGGCAAAGACAACGCAGGGAGGTAGAATTACTGATGAGTGCTGTCATTTCCAGAAACTCAAAGTTAATAACTAAGCAAATTCCATTGCCTTGGCAACTGCCCCATTAGGTAATTTATATATTAATCTCAGAAGGATTTAGAAAGGATCCTGCCTACATTACTTTAAAAGCCATTGGAAGAAAGTAGAACAAAATGCAAAATATGATACGCAAATTCATTTGTTTATTTGGCATTTTCCAAGGTCATACTTCATCCTAAACCATGCTGTACTTACTATCCTCCAACAAAAGAAGTAAAAGCCATGATTTTGCTTTGGGGGGAAAATCTTAGATATTTATAGGTCAAAAAGTGTTTGAAGTAAACTCAACTAGTGCCACTTTCTAGATAATACAGAAATTCGGGAGGAGTGAATAACTACCCCAAAGCTGCAAGCTGGTAAACAGTGGATTTGGGCTCAGATAAAATGATCTACTCTTACGAGGACTGCCCTTCACCACAGGAGGCTCGGCGGCAGTGGGCCGAGCACACACATTGCAGTGAGTGGGCGCAGACAGAGGAGTGGGGCCCGGGCCAGGGGAGGGAGGACTATCAGGACCAGCTTTGGTGCCGGTGGGTTTTGAGCCAGAATTTGTGGAGAGTGATAAGCTGGTTTTGACAGGGGAAGGGAAGGGGTGGGCCACGTGGGTCGGAGTGAACGAGGGAGACATGGCTCCTGCATTTTCACAGTTCTCAGTGGAGGTTTTGTCCCCTGGCAACAACGGGCAACGTCTGGAGAGATTTTTTATTTTTACTGCTGGGGAAGGGGCGCAGTGCTGCTGGCATCTAGCGGGTAGAGATCAGGGATGCTGCTAACCCTCCTGCAATGCACAGGACTGCTCTCCACAACAAAGGATTACCTGGCTCAGAACGTCAATAGTCGGAAAACTACATAGGTTGAGAAATAGCGATCTGCACATTTTTAACACATTGTGTGAGGGGTTTCCAAGAGAAATGAAACCAATAGGGTATGTATCTATACATGCATATACATGCATATATACATATATACACATATATACACCATAAGGACTTCTCTATAGATACATCTATATATACCTATGTATCTATATCTATTGATACCTGTATCTATATAGACGTATGGAGCAGTTATATACAGACTATACCTGTATACTTATAAACTATATTTATGTATAGATAGATCTATAGCAAAGGCTATAGGCTATCTGTATACACTAAACCTATATATATAGACTACATGTAGAGACCTATACTATATCTCTGTATAGACCATATCTATGTCTACATCTCCATAGACCTGTGGAGCAGGAATTTAAAGAAACTGGCTCCCATGGTTGTGGGGACTGGCAACTCTCAACTCTGCAGAGCAGGCAAGCAACTCTGCAGCAACTGCAGATAATCTGAGTTGATGTCGCAGTTTTGTCTGGAGGCAGTCCCCCGCTGGAAACTTGGGAGACCTCAGTCCTCTCTCAGAGTCGTCCACTGATGGACAAGGCCCACCCGCAGAAAGAAGGGTCATCTGCTTCACTTAAAGCCCACTGGTCTTTAAAGTCACTTCTCAAAAACCCCTTCACAGCAACATCGAGTTGCTGTTTGACCGAATAACTGGGCAGCATAGCCTAGCCCAGCTGACACATAAAATTAACCATCACACACATTTAACCTTCAAAACCATGTGAGGCCAAGATTTCATCCTTGTTTTAAAGATAAAGTAAAACTGAGAAAAGTAAATGAATTCTCCCATAGTTGCACAATTAGTACTACCAACAGCATACGTATTTTGAGAACTTAATGGTGAACAGGTGCTGTGCTAACAACTCTACGTCGTTAATCCAATTGAGGTAGCTATTATTTTTATTATCTCCAATTTATCTACAAGAACAGAGACAGAAAGGCAATGTTAGTTCCCAGAGCCAAACAGTTTTTAGAGAACAGAGTCCAGATTTAAAACAAGAAAGTTTAGCTCAGAGCCCACACGCTAACCTGCGACCCTCCTACAGAATCACCAGGAGACTTAGTTGAAACAAATGCTGGAGGAAAAGACTCGCGTTTCTAACAACCTCCCAGGTGCTGCAAATGGACAGGCCTGGGCACACTTTAATAGCCCTCGCTCTAAATCACTCTGCTATAAGTAACAATAAGCAAGACCAGGCCAAAGAGCATGCATCCCACGAATATTCCTGAGCCCTTGCTACACACCAGGTATAGTGCGTCTGGTCACCAACTCCAGCTTGTGTGTGGCAGTGGGTGGGGAGTCCACATCTCCAAAAAATTCTCTAACACCAGCTGGGTGTCCTATAATCCAACCCAGTTCTGACTTGGAGACAGTGTCAAATCCCACAGGCTAAGGGCTCAGCCACACAAGACCCCCACTTCAGATGCCAATCCCAAACCCAGGTTGTCACCTGTGTTTCTCACCTAAAGGCTGTAGGTCAGAGGTTCTCACAGCCCCCTCCTTGGGTTTGATTTTTTTTTTTTTTTTTTTTTTTTTTTTTTGCCAGAGTGGCTCACAGAACTCAGAGAAACGTTTTACTTACTATGTTGCTAATTTATTATAAAGGATGCAACTCCAGAACAGCCAAATGGAAGAGATGCATTGGGCAAGGAGCGGGGAAAGGTCGCAGAGCTTTCATGCCTTCTCCAAGCATGCCACGCTCCCAGCATCTCCAGATGGTCAAGAACTCAGAAGCTCGCCAGGCCCAGGCCTTTGGCGGGTTTTATGCAGGCTTTCATTACATAGGCGTGATTGATGGAATCACTGGCCATTGGTGATTGAGTAACCTCCTGCCTTTTTCCCTCCCTGGAAATCAGGAGGTGGGACTGAATTTCCAACCCTCTACTGACAGTTGGTTCCCCTAGCAACCAGTCCCCGCCCTTACGTGTTTTCAAGTCACCTAATTAACAAACCCAGGTGCAGTAAATGGGGGCTCATTGTGAATGACAAGACACAATTTCACCTTTATGGTCCTGAAACTCTTTCAGGAACTGAGGACAAGAAACAAAAGAGGATAACAAAAGATCCTGCCACTGCTCTTATATTTTAGGAAATTCCAAGAGTTTGAGGAGCTGTGAGCCAGGAACCCTGGGCAAAGACCGAGAATTTTATATATTATAAATCAGAGTATCACACTGAGTGATAGAGATAAACTGATGACAAGCAGTCAGGGTCCCTGCCCTCAGGACTCAGTCTGTGAAAACAGAGAGAAGTCTGGCTCTGCTGGGGAAGCCTCCCAGAGGGTAGGGAGTTCTCCCAGCAGGGGCCCCTTCCCTCGGTGTGGGGTCAGGGAAGACACCCCAGAAAAAGTGGATGGCAAAACTGAGACCGGAGGGAGAAACCAGAATTAGACAGGGGATGATTCTAAGGGGGAGGTGAAGCGCATCCTAGGCAGCGAGACTAGCAGGCACCTGCAGAGGCCCGAAGGCGAAGGAAGTGCCTGCACATTTGGGGCCCAAAGGTTGTTTAGAGAGTTAAGTCACCGCATTTTCTTCTATCTCCTTGGTACGTCATCATACAATCTGTACAAAACATCTGTGCCTCATTTTCTCCTCATTGGTAAAATAGGTATGAAAATACCCCACTTCCTGGATTTAAAGCTCACATTTCCCCCATTTCAACATTCGTAAAATCTGGATGGGTGTTACTATAGATCTGTACATTTCCTGCCATTTTCCCCCCTCTTCCTTGAAAGCTATTGGCCAACTGATGGTGTCACAGGATTAAAGAAAGATGGAGTCATTTTTGCCTTACCTGTCTCCTAGGGCTAAGAGAATACTGGACTCTCACTGAGATCAAGACCCACAATGGCTCTCAGCCCAGGCTGCATCCTGGCATCACCTGGAGAGCTTTTCAACTCTCCCAATGCCTCGGCCCCATCCCCAGAGATCCTGGTTTCGTTGATCTGGAGTAGGGACCTGGTGGGTAATTTTTTTTTTTTTTTTGAAACCCAGGTGATTCTAATGTACAGCCAAGGCTGAGAATTGATACCACCTGATCCTATCATCCACAAACTACCACCTGGGAGCCCAATCTGATTCTCCTTTTTGCTAAATACATTTTTATTGGACCACAGCCACACCCACATACTACATACTCTCTATGGCTGCTTTTTTATTACTATGGCACTGTGGAGTAGCTGCAGCAGATGCAGTATGACCCAAAAGTCTAAAATGTTTACCTGGCTCTCTCCAGAAAAGGTGTGCCATCCCTTGTCTTACGCCTTTGCTGCTGCAAGTGTGGTTCTTGGCTCAGCACCACTGGGAGCCTGTTGGAAACGCAGAATCCCAGCCCCAGTAAACCAATCGGTCTGCAGGGAACGTCATCCCCAGAGGGTTTGTGTGCACAGCAAAGTCTGAGGGGCCCCGCCCTGTGCCTCTCTGCTGCCACCCTCTCCAGCCACTTTCCTGCCTTCTACCCCTGCTCAGGGCATCGTTGCAATGGTCCTTCCTCACCTGAGTTCCTCTCCTGTCCTCATTAATTGGATCTACTTTGTGATTCTCTTATTGTTTTCCTTCATATCTCATCTCCAATTTGTGATTAAACCTTCCTTTGAGTGTCAATCTCATTCATGTCTGTCCACCCACCAAACTGGATGCCTCAGGAGGGTGGACATGTCTCAGGGCACAAGGTATAAAGCACGCCGGGTGCTGCTTCGGAGAGGGAGCCGTGGAAAGAAAGGTTATTGGGGGTCACTCGATGGGAAAGGACAGAGCTCTTGCTTATGGAGACTGGGAGGGTGCAACCTAGACGGTCCTGGATGATGAGTGGCTAATTTAGGTTTTTCTCTTTTTGCATTTCAGGGTTAAATAGTATTCAATCACAGAAACACTGAAGCACTTTTGTAACCATCTGCAGAGCAAGGACCCAATTTTACCAGCTGTTCGTTAGGTGAACTATCCACATATGTAAATCGGGAATTTGATTACAAAGGCAGAGCTCCAAGGATGTGATCGCTGCTTGAGAAAGTTACATTTCAGGCTCTTTTCCCTTCCAAGGGAACCAGGAAACTCTTAATTGCATTCTATTCTTTTTTCCCCCCTCTTAATCACGACTTGCCTCAACTGGGTGTGGGTTTTTATTTTATTTTTCCAAAATGCCCCTGGGGAGTGAGCATTTTTGAATGGCTAACTTCTTATATGAAGATGAAGCACACCAGCTGCTCTCGTCTAAAGCTGTGGTGTCTTTCAAAGTGGAATCCAAGACAGATGGCCTAGGCCGACGCCAATAGTGAGACGAGATCACCAGTTCTACTGGGAAAGGAAGCGAAGTCAAAGAAGCCAGGTAACAGTCTCGAGGTGCCCCAGTTAGGTTACTGGAGCCATGCTTGCTGCCAGGGTGCCTGGCTAAACAGTCAAGTCCCCCACTAGGAATGTTTAAAGTACATTTTGGTAGCCTCCTGTAGGGAAAATGAAGTCAGTCGGGCTTCCTCACCTGGATGCCCCAGCAACTATGACTTAGTACTGTTCATACAACCTTGAGTGTGGGATCGCATGCGCAGAATCACGATCTTTTATATGGTGTCTTGGCACCCTGCCAGCTTTGTGTGCATTTAGTTTATCAGGGAGTTGAGACTTCCCTCGGTGTGACAGGCAGCTAGCTGGTTGTGTGGATTGCCCCACCCCAGAATAAAGGCCCTTCAGATACCCTGACAGCTCTGTGAATTTTTTTCCATCTTCCCGAATCCCATGTGAACCTGCCTGGCCTTGAACGTCTGCATGGCACCCCACTGCCCCAAAGAAAAGAGCACAGTGTTCAGAAGGGGTTCCACTGTCCATGGGAAAGTAGCCTGAGTGAGGAGTGTGGAAACGTAGGTTCTAGTGCGAGCTGAGAGGCCTTAGGCCAATCCTTTAACTTAAACTCTCAGCAATTCATTTTCCTTGTCTGTAAAATAAGGTGATTTTAGTACACTCACTTATCCGCTCGTTTCTGTGCGCTAGCCGCTGTGTTAGGCAGCAGGCAGGCCATGACCAGGAAAACAAGACATGGTCTTGCTCCTATAGTCCATTGCGGGACAAGGTATTTTTGAAAGAATGATATTAGTAAGCATAAAGTTACAAATGTGTTACACACTAAAAAGAAGAGTTTTCTCTAAGACCCCACTGCCAATCTGTCAGTAAGTCTGGTCAGCAGTACCTTCAAAATATGTTTCAAATTTAACCACGTCCCACCACCTCCCCCCACATCCCTGCCACAGCTGCTCCCCGCCTGCATTCATTCAGTGGCAGATCCCCATGCTGGACTCCTGCCCTTCTTCAGGCACCCTTCACACACGAGCTAGACCTTTGAAGGCATACATTACACCAGTATCCCCGTGTTCAAACTCTGTAGGGACTTTCCGTTGGGCTTGGATTAGATTACAACCCCGTGAGCAAGCCTATAAGGCCCCACACACTACGGGCCACACCCGTGACTTGTGATCTCATCCTCTCTACTGTCTCCCTCAATCCCTCTACCCGAGCTGTACTGGCCTCTTTGCTCTGACAGAACACGCCAAAGCTGTTCTTGTCCGGAAACGTCTTCTCCCCGGGTAGCCTCATGTTGCTCCCCTGTACACTCAGGTCTCTGCTTAAATGTCACCTCCTCAGAGAAGCCTTCCGGATCACCCCCTCCAAAATACCCTCCCACTTCCTTAGAGTCAGTCACCCCTTAAACAACCACTTTTTCCTAGCATTTAACATCAACCACCTGGAAGTTATTTGTTGGCTTCTCTATTGTTTATATCCTCCCTGGAGGGGGCACTTGGTCCATGTTGTTTTCTGGCATCTAAAATAAGACTTAGTCCTAAAAAGGGGCTTAATAAATATTTGTTGAATTATTAAATACTAAAATGGCATGTAATAAGGAGAACTGATTAACTCAGAGAGGTCGGGAAAGGCTTCCTGAAGGGAACGCTATTCAAACTAGGGTCTGGAGGAATGGTGAGAGAGGGGAGTGCGTGCAAAGGTCCTGTGGCAGGAAGGTCGGCAGAGTGGTCAAGGAGCTGAAGGAAGGCCAGTATGGATGGAAGTCAAAGCAAAGAGGAGCATGATGTACAGTGAAGCCAGAAAGGATGTGGCCAGGCCATACGTGGCTTTGTATGGTCTATTAACATTTCTGCCTTTATCCCAAGATTGGCGGGAAGCCATCAAAGGATTTTAATTGTGGAGAAGGGCAGGGGAAGGACCAATCACTGTTGTTTATAAAAATTACTTGAAATGATTTGTAAGACCCATTTTTGCTCTGAATTTCTAGGATTCTGTGAAAAGTCAAACATAAAATGAAAATAGACTCATTTTAATGAAAATATTAACCCTTGTCAGTTTAAGCTGCATCACCACTTTGGGACTTTATGTTCATGTTGAGTTCAGCACTCTCCCTTTCTTTCCCCCCCTAAAAAAATATTGTCCCAATTTCCTCTTAACATGAAAAATATGACTTCTGAACTATTATTACAACCATGTGAGGATCTAAGTTGAGCATCAGCATTGGGAGTTTCTGGACTTTGAAGTGCACATTTTCCAGCTTGAGCAGCAGAATGCAGGAGTTGCAGGGTCAAGGCCTGGGTGTTACGACATCCTGAATTCACACCGCTTCCACCGGCCAGCAGCTGATGCACCTGGAAACCTCAGGCCCTCATATGTGGAGGGGGCGATAATGATGGCACCTTCCTCACAGAGTTGTTGGCAGGGTTAAGTGTGATCATATGTACAAAGGGCTTAATAAATTCTCAGCTAATTGACATAAGTCCCTGGATTAGAGTATTCAAAGATCCACCGTGTGAAGAGACCTGGGCTCAGCCATCTCCTTCTATCGGGGGTGTCCTCGCCCAGTCACCGCCTGCTTCCTGGCCGAAGCTAGTGGCATGGCGGCAGCCCGGAACGCAGAGTGGGGAGTTCAGTGGACAGGCAACGCATGTGATTACAGCCTCTCTCTCAGGGTCCAGTGCACAACCCCCATCAACCATTTCTACGGCTTGTGGACCGAGACAGCAGCGGAACACCTGTGCCTAATTGCATGAAGAAATGGAGAGAAATGATGGACTGAGAAATAAAGTAAATGAACAGATAAATGGAAACCCTCAAGCCTTTGGGAGAAAATGGGCATCTGTCTAAAGCATTGCGCAGCTAGGAATACATTTTAATGGATGTATGAGGTGGGTCTCTAACACAGGCACCACTGTCAACCATCAATTTACTTATTTTTCTTAGTATAATGACTGTTAATATAGATGACTATGTGTGCCCACATTGGGGTATATAGAAAAAAAGAGGGTGTACAAACATTCGGCGTTGAAGTAAGGAGGGGCACCCCTGGCTCTGTGAGCCTGACGACCGGACTGTCACAGACTCAGGCCAGTGCACCAAAGCGCTGATTTACCAAATAATCCCTAAAAGTCTTCAAAGTGACAGCTCTCTGAGGTGCTAATATCCTAATATCCACCCCAATTATGTGCTTAATTCACTCCCCACTATTAAAATCTAGAGCATGCCTAGCCTTCATCATTGACCCATGCAAGTCTGTTAATTGGCTGAGTGCTTTCCTCTATCCAGTTAAATCACTGACAAATGTCGGTGAGCACTTTCATGACAGGTCCCTGGGGCCCAATTACTGGGTGCTAATGCTGCTGTTTCAGGATGACAACAGTAATCCTGGAGGAGGGGAGAAGTCAAGGAGGAATGGCAGTTGGGAACAATTATTACTGCCGAACTCTTGAGAAAAAGCGCCTCAGTTCAGAAACTGGAATTGGGGCACTAATCCAGCGAATGCTGATGTTGAAGCTTGAAGAGAAGGAGGATTGTTTGGAAGAAACTGTGTGAGGGAAGTAGATGCCATTATAGGTCATTATGTTGCTTACATTTCCAAAAACACCCACTGTGCACCGTTCGAAAGGACATCAGAAAATCAGGATGCTCTTAGCTAAACGCCACTCTCCTTCCTCTGGGCTCCACCCCAAGCTCCTATATCAAAGTGCCCATTTCACTTATATGCCCTGGTAAGTGGCTTTTAGTATCTCAAACATCACAGGGTCAAGTCAAGCATAGTACTTCCTAAATCCACAGGAACTATCATTTGTTGAGTACCAACTATGTACTGGGCATCAAAAATCCATTATTTCATCAAATGCTCTCAACCCCCCTGTTCCTACGGTTTCTCCTTTAAATGAGGAAACTAAAACTCAGAGAGCTTATGTGACCTTCCCATGGTCATCAGCTAGTGAGGAACCTGATTTCAGCTCCCTTATTTGCACAACAGATAAGTATCAAACATCTCCTAAATGGCTAGCACTGAAGATAGCCCAGGAAACATGAAAGGCAAAGTTGTCACAGTTTAGCAGGAGAGCGATGTGATGAGGGAAGCCCAGGGCATTGTGGGGACTCAGGGTAGGGTAGCTTCATAATGCTTTCCCAAAGAATGGACATATTAGCTTAGCACTCATGGGAGATAAGGGATTGGTTAGCCAGAGTTAGAGTCTAGAGAATACTGTTCTAGGTAGAGGAAATTCCAAATGCAAATGGCAGGTGGCAGGAGAGACCAAGGTCTCCTTAAAAAAACTGGAGGATTGGGACTGGTGACAGGAATAGGAGGGCATGAGGCAGAAGGGGCAGAGCAAACTTGGGTGGCAGGAGGATCGTCAGCCACAGCGAGGATTCCGAAGATCATCCAAAGGCCTGGGAGCATTTTAAGCTGAGGAAGGTCCAGGCCTGAGGAGGCCCACTGAGGCTGAAATATGCAGGGGCTGGAAGAGGAGAGGACCAGAGGCAGGGAGCAGACTAGGAGGCAGTGCTGTCTGGGCAAAAGGAAGGATGGTGCTTGGGAGCTAGGAGCAGAGGAGGGAGAGGAGTTTGCAGAGAACGTTAGCAAATAAAATTGTTAGGACTTGGGGACTGATTAGATGGGGCTGTTGATGAGGGCTTCCAGGGGAAGGACAGGGCTTCGAGGCTACTTAGGAGTTTTCTGGTGGGACCATTGAGCCACTCACAGAAAGAGGGCAAAGTTGTGGGGAGGATAGATGATGCTGTGCTGAGTTTGTGATGGAAGAGGTTCAAGTGCCTTGTGGGCAGCTAGATGTCTGGGTCCAGAGTTCTCAGGAGAGACCTGGCCTGGGCGGAGAGTTGGGGGGTGAATTAGAAAGTAATTGGTAAATGTGATGGCTGATTTTATGTGTGAACTTGACTGAGCTAAGTGATAGTAAAACATTATTTCTGGGTGTGCCTGTGAGGGTGTTTCAGAAGAGATCAGTAAGTAAGTGGGCATCAGCAATCCATGGAGGGCCTGATGGAACAGAGGAGCAGAGGAGGGGTGGCCAATTAGCTTTTAGCGCTTCAGCTGGAGCACCCATTTCCTCCTGCCCTCGGACCCTGGCGCTCGGCTCTCAGGCCTTCAGGTTCATACTGAATTATACCACCGGCTTTCCTGGTTCTCTGGTTTGCGGGTCACAGGACTCTCCACCTCCTTAAACACCTGAGCCAATTCCTATGATAAATTTCCTCTTACATGTTTCCACGTGCACTCCATTGGTTCTGTTTCTCCGGAGAACCCGGACACAGTAGACGAATGGTGACTAAACCAGTGGAGGAGGTAGGAACACCCAATAGAGACACAGAGAGTTCAGTTCTACGCTTAAAAGCACGTGTTTGAGCCACTTCTCATAACCAGCAGAATGTGTTCTTTTTCTAATGATGGGGTCACACCGAGCCCTCACTCTGCTGGGGTCACCCTGAGTCCTTGCTGACATATCCCTCCATGTCCCCATGACACAGCTCTCAAACAGCTGATGGGAATTCAGGATCAGGTCACAACCAACTAACTAAATGACGCAGGCGCAACGGGAACAGCACTGGCTAGGGACAAAACTCTCTTCTCCAGAGAGCAAAGCAAGAGTTCCATTCCTGATTCAGTTTTCGCCTGGAATGGAATCTACGGTATACTCACATTACAGCAAAAACACTGCATTTACTGAAATAGCTAACAAGCTTTTGGTAGGCTGGGTGGCCCCCAGAGAAGACTCTGGGCAGGGATTTGTGAGGTGGGGGTGTTTAGGTGACCTCAGCGAGCACTGGCAGAAGAGCAGGGAAGTGAGGCAGGGAATCATTAATGAGCAGGGCAATTACCCTTCTGGGTGGCAGCTGAGCTCATTACCCTGGGCACTCTTGGAAGATCATCTCAAAAGTTGCCTCCGACAAACTGGGAGAAAGCTAGGCTGTTAATTCACCAACTTCCGTGTGTGAGTGGGTGAAGGCCTGGGTGTTAACTCCCAGGCCCTTCTGGCCCACTTCACATGAATCAGGCATACTCCCAAGGCCAAGGGAAGGTCTCAGACCTTCACAGGTGCTTGCAGTAAGAAGTTTTCATCATGCACTGAAATAGTGAATTCACTGGGAAGGTGGGTGGAGCTCTGGCATCATCTGCTAGCCAGCAGAGAAGAAAAAAGCCAAGACATAAGGGTAATCCACTACAATGTATAACATCATCTTCTTGGTGTTACAGATTTTAACTGCCCCAGGGAAAGGTGGAAGTAAATGCGGTTATGGAATTGACTACACATGGTTTGTGGTGAGACCCGGCCACCAGAAGATGGCACATGGACCACTTGACACCGTGGGATTTTGGTCACCAAACAGTAATTGCCAAAAGTGACTATGACTTGCTCATGATCTTCGAAGTTTTATTGTGTTTGGACTCATGTACTGGAGATTTTCAGTCAGAATTTCTTTGCAAACATTAATCAAGTTGTTTTTAAAGGACTTGTTAAGTGATTAGCTTATGGTGTTTTTCAAGCCAACACAAATGCCTTTGCCAACTCACTCTGGCAGCATCTGTCCCTCCAAAGTCTGGGATACTGTCCTCAGAGCATGGCAAAAACCTTCCGAGTCAAATCGATGTCCGATCCTTAACTGTAAGTGGTTAAAGAATGATTAAATGTATATTTAATATGTGTTTGTGACTTTTGAGGAATGTTGAGGTTTACATTCCTATCCCCTCTGCCATTAGATCATTTTGGAGAAAACTTTCTATTCATAGCAAAATTAAATTTGCGAATTTTTTTAGACATGTTATTTGGAACCATACAAACTATTAGCCTGTAAGATTATCTCAGTCCATCTAGACAACAAACCATAAAGGTAAGATTTAGAGTCAGTAATGGCAGATCAGCTGTTTCTCACTTTAGTGAGAGGGAAGGTCAGAAGCAGAGACACAAGTAGAGGTGACACAATCTCCTTTGTCTTCCTGAGAGTTTGCAGGATGTTTTAAGCGCCACTGCTCCAGATTTACCTAAGAAGCATGCTTCAACCAGACTTGCAATTTCAAATCATTCATGTACTCAATTTTTATTGACTACCCACTAAGTACCAGGTACTGTGGAAAGTGTCAGGCATATGAGAGACACAAGAGATCTTTTCTTCTGCTCATGGTTCATGTTAACCAAACAGTATCCATTTTTACTCACAGCAATCTCTTCCAAATTCCCTGCCAGGGCCTTGGGGTGACCCCAAGAAAAGACAGGTTTAAAGGGTGAAAAATGAGGGGAGGAAGTGAGACCAAGTCTCTCTAAGGATTATTTCTTCTTTTAAAAAATTAGGCCTTTAATGAGTCATTGTTTTATAAAGACTCCTTTTTTAAAAAAAAAAAACTTTTTAACTATTCCCTTGAAGAATTTAAGGTTATTTTGGGAGCCTTTATATTAAAATTCTGAAAATTCAAATAGAATATCTTTCTGCTGAAAGTAGGAAAGACACTTTTCTTATCGCAAAACCATTATCCAAAGAAAGTAAAACACCGAGTGCACTTTTGACTTCTCCAGGAAAAGTTGCCCTGAGCTGCAAAGCATAAGATACGAAGAAACACGTAGCGAAACACACAGCCGCAACTACCAAACCTCTCTTCCAGAACCTCAGCGTGCCCGCGTGATAGGTCTTTCCTTAAACGATCTCTGCAAGCTGGAACGTTCCCAGGGAAACGGGGAGATTACACATGTTTGGCGAGTCATGCATGATTGTTGACCACTCCATGGAAACAAGGTGTCTCAGTGCGGTCAAAACACAGAGTAAAACTGGGCTCAACACTAACTGAATTTTGGGAACACTTCTATTTGCCTTGATGCTTAAAATGTACCCCTGGTGATGATGCCAGCACCATCGCCTTATGTATTGAGCCCTTATCATTTTATAAGGATGTTTTAAATTTTTTTTTGCCATCCCTGTGAAGTAGGTGGGTATCGCTGCTCCATGTGGCAGGGTTAAATGACTGTCCGAGCTAGTCTCTAACTTGAACCTAGACCTGTTTCAGAGCAAAACTAAACCACTTCCTACTTTAAATGACAACAACAAAAAGGTCAGGAGGGGAGGGAAAAGATTCTGGTCAACATTTGATCACCCTACAATGGTTTTACATTCATGACACTTATAAAGTAGAAGTATAGAAAATCTAATCTTCATACTTATTTCTTGGGATGGTAGGAGTTGGCGATCTTTGGTTGCAAAGACATCCTCACTAGTTCAGACCACTTGTATTTGTCTGCAGAAGCAGCTAGCAGTTGCATACTTTTGAGAAATCGCAGAGGTGATATTTACGGACAGGGAAGATTTTTTTCAGTCATTTTAAAGATCGCTATATTAGCAAGACTTAGTAGCGCACTGTGCATATAGATGAATAAATAATGTAACAACTTTTATTCACAATTCATGTAACCTGACCTTCATTTGGTGGCTTAATTAGCTGTTCTTGACAATGTCTGCAAATAAATACATAAATCTTTCCTTTATAAATATTCCAACTATTCAAAATGTTCTGAAATTCAGACTATCCGAATGGAATGGGAGAAGTAGAAATTGCAAGTATATTATGTGTAACAATGTCTTTCTTGAGAATTGTTTCACAAGACAATTTAGTCAAATTAAAAGGTTTTTGTCAGCCCTGGCCAGTGTGGCTCAGGCGGTTGGACCATCACCCGAGAAAGTTGGCAGGTTCGGGGCTGGTTGTGTCTCTCTCCCTCTCTTTCTCCCTCCTTTCCCTTCTCTCTGAAACCAATAAGCATGTCCTTGGATGAAGGTTTAAAAAAAGGTTTTTATTACTTAAAAAAAAACTAAGAAAATGATTCTCCAATGAGTTTTAACATGAAGTCTTTTATGTACATCGTAAAATTGGACTTCACATGCACTTTATCTTTGAGTGGAAGATGAGCTTTTTTCTCAGGTCCTCCTCTGTACTTATAATATTTTGGAATAAAATGAGGGAGGAGAAAGGAATTCAACAACTTCTTTCATAACAAAAAAAAACTTTTAAGACCATGTGTTTTAAAACACTTTCTTTAGGTTCCGCAGGACTTTTAGGTAGGTGATCCTATCTGTGCAGATGCTAAAAAAATAAGCTGAATGGTATAACTTCAAATGGTAGACTTGAAAATTTATATTAAAAATACATCAGACAGAGCTGTCTTTAAAACAGCAATGTGACTGCTATTTCTGTTACTATAGAAATTCTTGACAAAAGACTTCTAATATCCTTTCTATCTCAAGTCTTAGGATTTCACCAACGCTTCAGATATTCCTAATCAATATCACCAGCAGCCTCCCCTACCTAACCCCACCCCCCGCAATGGCAAGCATCATCTTTAACTATCACCCGGGAGTAGACTTCTAAAAAGAGAAATGAGAAATCTCTATCACAAAAGAACACAGAAGAAATCACTTCCTAGTTTCAATGTTTTCCCCTCGTGCAGCCTGCCTCCACCTCTCATCAAAATTATTTGCACAGTTGTTACTGAGCCAGGTAGTTGGGGTTCCACGCATTGCAGAATGTTCCTGGGCATTCATAAAAGGGCACATTTTTTCTGTCTTCTCCCCTCCTTCCAAGTAACAACTATCTTTAATACATTTGGGTGAGGTGCAGAAGCAAATGTACAGGTTGGGTCTGCACAGGCTTGGGAGTGACACTTCCTGACCCAGGCTGATTAACTTCATTCATCCCTGCCCGGTCCCCTGCAGAGTCCTGAGTGCCTGACACACATCAGTCCCTGTGCTGGGCATGGGGACACACTATTGGGTAAGGCACCTCTCAGTTTCCTAGGCACTCCGGTGTGCGGTGGGGGAGGTGGAGCACGGAGCAGAGAGTGACAACGGTGTACACTGCAGGTTCTCCAGCAGAGGGATGCAGAAAACTACAGGAAAGATGAATGGGATGAGAGTAGCTAACTCAGCCTGAGGAGGTGAGAAACAGGAGTCGATTTTGAGCTTCTGAAATTCACTTCTGTCCTTCATCACAGTCCCCACGCAGCCCCCTCTCTCTGGCCCGTCCCTCTCATGCAAACACCACTTGGAAACCTAGTTCTGGCTCTTGCGGTGCCAGCGGACTTCAGCTCCAGGACTTACCTAGGGAAAACTTCCACGCGGACCCCAGCCCTGCACTTCCCAAGCCCTGGACCGGTTTCCTCCAGAGGCTCACTGAGCGAGCTGAGCGCACCTCCTGGAGCGCAGTGCAAAGCACCTCGGACTGCAGGGAGACTGCGCGGAACCTCTGGAACCATGGAAGGGACGGACGGGAGGCAACGCTGGCAGCCTTTCTCCTCTCCGTGTCCTGACGGCTGGCGGCAGCTCCCACGCCCCTCCTTGACGCTATATAAAGGCTTCTCCCCGCCCCGAGCCGACCCTTCCCCGCCCTGGCAGCCCCGGCCCAGTGCATGTCCCAGGGAGGGGGCGCAGCGGAAGGGCGGTGATGAAAGTGGGAGTTGGGGGTATTACGAGGGCTGCAACTGCCCCACTGGCTTCTCCCCGACTTGGAATGTCTAGCCTCAGCTCGACCATGGGAGGCTGTTCACCGCAGAGAAATGTGGGCGTCCGCGGGTGCACCTTCTTTGCGCCCAGCAGACTCGCAGGGCACACGCGCACCACAACAGGAGGGTTGGAACTGTTGTTGCTGGGCGGCATTGTCTGTGCTCCGGAGTCTCCTTGCAGAGGGCAGGGGCTACAACAGAACTTGAGAGTCTCAGGGTGGTAGAAACTCCTTGCTCTTGCCCATGAAGGGAGACCCCCCACTGTGCGCCCCGTGGTTGAGGTCAAATGCCATTGGTGGCAGGGGTCCCTCGGCGAATATCCTTGACTTTTTCCTACTTTTTCTGGATGACTTTCCATTCATGAGTCCATTTACTCGTTTCACAGATTTTGAGCACCTACTGTGGGCTACTATGAGATGCTGGAGATCCAAATCCAAGTGTGGCTCTCAGCTTAAAGTCTCAACTAGAGAGACGTGATGGACATAGGCAACAGGATGGTAATTGCTGGATTGGGTAAGGGCTGCAATGGGAACATAAAGAATGGATCTAATTACAACTTGGAAAACCAAAAGGAGCTTCCTCAAGGAAGTTAAGTCCAACCCGAAATCCAAACAGCGAGCTAGGCATAAAATCAGGGCAAAGAGTGTCTCAGACGAATGGAACGGCAGCTGCAACGTCTGGGAAGTCTCAGGGAGCACGGTCCCCTTTCAGCGGAATCAAATGTGGTTGTTTTCTTTTTTTTTAATTTGCTATTTACTATCATACTAAGTAAAGAAAAAAATTTGAAATCTGAAGAAAGATAAACTTGTAGGTGGTAGGACTGGAATCTGAATGCGGCTGTATGGCCCTGGAGTTGGCTTTTATAGCACACGGTGTCAACTCAGCCAGTGGTGAGCTGAGAACCGAGATGGCCCCCATGCAGTGAGGATTGCTCTGAAGTGTGGGGCCCAAGTTCAAGTCTCAGCTACACAGTCAGTCGCCAGCTGCTCCTTTCACCAGGTCATTAACCTCAGCTTCTTCCCCAGTGGAGTGTAAACAGTAAAGACACTTTCTCACGTTCCTCCTAGAGTGTTTCGAATCAGGAGACTTAATGTGCACGGACTTGGCAAGGCAGCACTAGGACAGGTGGCTTCAAAATGGTGACTCCCCCCCATAGGCCACGAGCTTTGGTGCAAGGGAGGCTGAGAGAATATTGGAGGGAAAATAGCCAACGCCGGAACATTTCAAATTATGATTGCTTTCATCTAAAATGACTAAAATTAACTCATTCATGTTTTCATAGTCTCACATGGTATGAGAATTTTAAGAATATACTTCAAGTCTCAGGGTATGAGAATTTTAAAGAATATACCTCAAACACAAATATACTTTTCTCATCCCAGGATCAGTGGTGAGTCTCGGCAACAGGGTTTCTAGACAATTGCCAGCTCACCCAAAGCTAGTTTTAAAAGTGAAGCACACGTACAAACAGTGCCCATTTGTTTGATAGCCCCATAGAAAATCCCTGTGCAATAGAAGGGTTTCTGGGAGTCATAAGCCTGTGACCCACAGACTAGCCACCAGTGATCACGTCAGTTCAGTTGGTGGGCTTGATGTCACTGCCTTAACAACAAGCCAAGTCCTCTTGACATATTGTTTTGGGACATGTCAAAACACTCTATTATGCTGTTCAAGCCAATTTTTGCTGTTCAAACCAATTTTTACAAGTGGATCAAACTTGACCAGCACTCAAAAAAAATTAGACTTCCTTTCCCTCAGACTAAAGTGAAAAGGCAGAGAAAGAAGAAGGGTCCTTGGATCTTATAAATACAGGTGGTTGCCTAAAGTGACCCCAGTTTTCCCTATTATGCAATTCTTGATTTCTGGACCAGAGAAACAATGGGCACATAGCCAGAGTTCTTTGCTGTACTTCTGGGACACTTAAAAGGACATCTGTAACTCAAGTGGAAGTGCGGATACTATATGTGCTTGAATAGCTTTTCTGGAGCTCATGACAACTTCATAAAACTAGTCATGAACTACATCAGAAGACAAAGGCAACCCTGAATCTAAGCTATACATATGAACTGTGTATAGCTGTGACAGTGTTGGGACTCTGGAGCCTTGTCCATTCATAATTCAGTCTTTGGGAGAAGTCAACTGCCATTAGCAAGCTAGACCTTCTGGTTTAGACCCTTAAGCTACAGAAGTTGCTTTCTCTTTGAGCTTCCAAAGTCCAGTCTTCTCTTTTACCCACTCTACCCTACCAACTCCCGGGCATTCATTCTTCATTCTTCTCACAGAGCAATCTTCACAATTAAATGTCTGACCGGTCACTCTGCTTGCTTACTTAATGCTATAAAGGCTCCCCACTGCCTGCAGAGCAGAGCCCAAACTCAACGCCCTTTTCTCTCTGCCCATCCTTCCTTCTTGCCTTCCACCACTCCCACCTATCACACTCCCACCACTAAATGTGAGCTCTAGTGCCCTAGTAATGACCCACACTGACTGATCTCTTGCTGCTTTCATATCATGTTAAAGCTGTTTCATTCATTCATTCATTCATTCATTCAGCAAAATAGATATTGTATACTTACCATGGACCTGGCACTGTGAAAGATTGGAATCATTTTTCTAATGATAATATACAAATATATATCATCATGAATTAAAGTAATGTATTTAGTTCAGGAATATTATTTGGTTTACTCAGATCCATTTGTTTATCAAATATGTTTTACACACCTAATATGTGGTAGGTACTCTATTAGACACCAGGATGCAATCAGCCATAGTCTTTGCCCTTAGGACCTCAGAGTCTAGTGTTGAAGATGGGTAAGTAAGTAAGTAAGTATGATAGCATGGAAGTCGATGGTGGCAGGACAACAGAGGGACATGGTATGGCACGAGGTGAGGGAAGTGGGTGAGGTACATGAGGGACTGGATGTGAGTGAGTGAATAAAAAGGAGTCTAAGATGACTCTCAGGTTTGTGGCTTGCAGCTATGTGGGGGCAACACCATTCTCTGAGATAGGGAATGGAGGAGGAGGAGAGGGCTTGAGGAGACAGGTGGAAGAAAATAATTCTATTTCGGATATTTTGAGTTTGAAATGCCTGGGAGTTGTTCAGATGGTGATACTCAGTGACCAGATGGATACCTACAGGTCTGGGGCTTGGAAGTGAGGCCTCGGCTGGAGACATGGATTTGGGTTCATCGTAAACTTAATAGCTGAAGCCTCAGGAGTGCATGAGGTGATACAGGGAGAGTTCATTCATTTGTCATTCATTGAAATATTCATTGAGCACCTACTCTGTGGGAGGCACTGTCCTAGACCCTAGGAACACAGCAAGGTATGAAACACACAAGATTCCTGCTCTTCTGGTGCCTGAGGAAAGAAGATAGGGAGGACCTTATTGGGCGGCAGGGGAAGATGACAATTTTAATGCAGTGAGAACATGATTTTGGGCAAAGTCTTGAATAGAGGTGAAAAGTAAGTCCTGAGAGTATGTGAAGGAAGAGGGTTACATGCAGAAGGAACAGTCAGTGCAAAGGCCCTGAAATAGGAACTCGACAGGTGCATTGGAGCAGAGAGAGGAGGCCAGTGTGACTGCAACCGGGCAAGCACAGGAAGGAGTAGAAGGACAGGAAATCAGAGAGGTAACGGGAAGGTGGACAGGCCATGGGGAGTGAGGGAAGGTTTTGCACAGATGGACTGACATGATATGAATCATGTTCATAAAGGATAATAGACCATATGGGGGCAGGGATCGAGAGCAGAGTTCTGGAAAATAGTGGACGTTTAAAGGATGAACAGAAGAAAAGTTTGTTCAGGGCAATGGGAATATAGAGCTGAAAGGTCATATCCAGGTGAACTTAAGGATATTAAGATCTTAAGATAACTTCCGGCCAAGATGGAGGCATAGGCGGACACACTGTGCCTCTTCTCACAACCAAAATTAAGGACAACAAATATTTAGAAACAAGAAAACAACCAAAACTTACAGAAAACTGAACTGTACGGAAGTCCAACAACCATTCATCCAGACCGGTAAGAGGGGCGGAGTCGCGGCAGGAGAAAGTGGAGGTGCGGCCCCAGGAACGCAAGCAGCAGCGGCTGGCAGTTCCCAGGTGCACAAGCGGCCGCTGGCGGTCCCTGGGCCTCCAGGCAGCAGCTGGCGGACCCCGGGCACAGGGGGGCAACTGTGCAGACCCAGTGAGGCCGCACAAGGCGGCTTGCTGACTGATCAGGTGGTCTCACATTCGAGCTCGCAGACGGTCCAGGCGGAGGGGAAGTGGCGGAGGGGACTGAATCCAGGAGAGAGTGGAGCAGGCACCATTGCTCCCTCTCAGGCCCCACCCCCACATACAGCGTCACAACCCAGCGACTGGGCTGCCCCGCACTGGGGAGCGCCAGAGGCTCCACTCTTCACTACGTAACAGCACTCGCGCGTGCGCAGATAATCCAGGTGAAGGGGAAGCAGCGGAAAGGGCCGGAGTCCAGGAGAGAGCGGAGCAGGCGCCACTGCTCCTTCTCAGACCCCGCCCCCACCTATAGCGTCACAACCCGGTGACTAGGCTGCCCCGCCCTGAGGAACACCTAAGGCTCCACCCCCTCACTACGTAATAGCCGCGACCAGACTAAAACCAAAACAACAACAACAAAAAAAAAAAACCACCAAAAATGGCTCAAACTGGAAAACAAATAAAAGCCCCAGAGCCAATTCCTCTAAGCGGTGAAGAGATAGCCAACCTGTCAGATGCACAGTTCAAAGCACTGGTCATCAAAATACTCACAGAATTGGTTGATTTTGCTCACAAACTAGATGAAAAAATGCAGGCTACAATACGTGAAATGAAGGAAGATGCATGGGGAACTGATAGAGATGGAAGAAAAACTGGGACTCAAATCAATGGAGTGGACCAGAAGGAAGAAACTAACAACCAAACAGAAAACGAGGAAGAAACAAGAATTCAAAAAAATGAGGAGAGGCTTAGGAACCTCCGGGACATCGTTAAACATCCCAACATCAGAATTATAGGGCTCCCAGAAGGGGAAGAAGAAGAGCAACAAGTGGAAAACTTATTTGAACAAATAATAAAGGAGAACTTCCCCAATCTGGCAAAGAAAATAGACTACCAGGACGTCCAGGAAGCTCAGAGAGTCCCAAAGAAGTTGGACCCAAGGAGGAACACTCCAAGGCACATTGTAATTACATTAGCCAAGATTCAAATGAAGCAGAGAATTCTAGAAGCAGCAAGGGATAAGGGGACAGTCACCTACAAAGGAGTTCCCATCAGACTGTCAGCTGATTTCTCAAAAGAGACCTTGCAGGCAAGAAGGGGCTGGAAAGAAATATTTGAAATCTTGAAAAGCAGGGACCTACATCCAAGATTGCTCTATCCAGCAAAGCTGTCATTTAGAATGGAAGGGAAGATAAAGTGCTTCTCAGATAAGGTCAAGTTGAAGGAGTTCATCATCACCAAGCCCTTATTATATGAAATGTTAAAGGGACTTATCTAAGAAAAAGAAGATAAAACTATGACAGTGAAAAGACAACAAACTCATAGCTATCAAGAACCACACCTAAAACAAAAGCAAACTAAGCAAACAGCTAGAACAGGAACAGAACCACAGAAATGGAGATCATATGGAGGGTTAGCAACAGGGGCATGGGAGGAGGAGAGAGGGGGGAAAAGGTACAGAGAATGAGTAGCATAGATAATGGGAAAAAATAGACAGGGGGAGGGAAAGAATAGTATGGGAAATGTAGAAGCTAGAAAACTTATGACCCATGGACATGAACTAAATGGGGGAATGTGGGTGGGAGAGGGTGGGTAGGGTGGAGGGGAATGATGGGGGAGAAATGGGACAACTGTAATAGCATAATCAATAAAATATATTAAAAAAAAAGAAAGAAATTTAAAAATACCAAAATAGATTATGAAACAAAATAGAGTGTCCAGAATAAAAACATAAATTTATGGTTAATTGAATTTGGAAAAAAAAAAAAAAAAAAAGATCTTAAGACTCTCCAGGACGTGGTGACTAGTTGTGAAAGAATGGCCAGCGAGGCAAGAGGAGACCAGGGAAGAACCCTGTCATGAAGCCAGGAGAGGACAGCTGTGTAGGAAGAGACCCATGGATGAGCCACGGGTCACAGAGGGGTCAGGGAGGATAGGGCTTGGGGAGCGTTTTGGGATTTGGCAGTGCAGAGAGCTCCGTGATGGCTGCTACACCAATGGGTGGTGGACATGGGAGCCAGAACTCAGTGGCCCAGTAAGTGAATGGGAAATGGAGGAGTCTCAAGAGAGCAGACTCTGTCAAGACATACAGAAGAGAAAGAAGAAGTAGGGTTGGAACTTCACCAAGGCCTGATATTGAGGGGATGTTCATTTTACTGATGATAGCAGAGAATTTCTTTCTTGGAGACAAATGAAGGAGAACTTCTGTGCTCATTACATAGACCGGAAATGGGAAAAAGAGCATGCAATGTCCACATCGCAGGTGTTTTGAGCCCACACTTTGTGAGGGCACAATAAATAGGCTTATAGCCTACAGTTGGGAAGTAAGGAGAATTATAGGACAATTTCTAATTGTATCTCAGGGATTCTAAAGTAGCAGAGTAAAACCCTAAGTTGAGTAAGTAAATTTGGGTCTATCGTCATTGGTGATTAGTTCTTGTTCCCCACCGTCTTCATCCTCAGGGAAGGCAGGCTCAAGTTCTTGCCGTGGATGA
The DNA here is from genome assembly GCA_039655065.1 of Glossophaga mutica. Classification (NCBI taxonomy): domain Eukaryota; kingdom Metazoa; phylum Chordata; class Mammalia; order Chiroptera; family Phyllostomidae; genus Glossophaga; species Glossophaga mutica. Next base: position 27,939,762 of record CM077309.1, on the reverse strand, counting down.
TAGGGCGGCAGAGGCCAGGCAGGAAATGACAGTTTGGTTGTCGCTGGGGAACTTGCCAGTTCTACGGTCAGTTACAGGCTGTACAAACTTCACTGTCTTTGCTTTTGTGTCCTCTGTGACCTTAAAGGATGTTCAGAAACATTGGTTTTCATTAATCTTGCAATAATGTTACCCAGAATTTTATGCAGTTGATTTCCAGACCCCGCTTAACGTACTGTGGCAGGTGTTTACCGGTACAGTTACTTATTTAGGGAGTGTGTTGAATCGGTCAGAGATATCTTCTTTCAAACCCTGAGGGTTTGAGTCAGCTGTGACGTCAGAGTAGAGGAAGACTTCCCCCATTCACACAAATAAATGTTAAAAAGCTGGAGACACTGAGCCAGATGCTCTCATTGTGAGACTCGCTCCTCTGGTACAATTCTGTAAGAGGTCAATTCACTCTTCTAGGCCATTAGGGTGTAATTAGAATTCAACAGAAATTTTCAAAATCCTCTTCTCAAGACTGAATGGCATGTACTCCATTTTAAAGACACAGAAAACAAATGAAGCCCCTAATGAAGTGAAATTTCTCTCATCTTCTATAAGGAAACCCACTAAGTCCTATAACCAAGTCAACCATAAACCTCCAAGGACGTCAAGGGAGAAGCAGCTGGACTTTGTGAATCTGACCCCTGACCCTAAGATTTGTCTTGTTTGTGGGAACTTCTCCTCATAGATGTCATCACTCCCAAGTGTTTCACCTTAACCCTTTAGCCCCAGAGGAGGCTCGCAAGCTTTCCCTTAATTTTTTGCTCATAGTCAAGAAAGGCCAAGACAGTGCTAAAGGACTGTCTAATAACTCAGGAAAATAACAGAGAAACAATAATAACAGCAACAACAGCAGCAGCCACAGTGACAGCAATAAGTGAACCCCACGAGGAAGGTATGTTTCACAGATGAGGAACTAGACACAAAAACTCATGGATGCTGCCCCGGCTTAGCTGCACAACTACTCATTATTGAAGCCAAGATGGAAACTCAGGAAATGAACCACAAAGTGTTCATGGGGGTAGTACACCACCCACCAAGCAGTCCGTCACACAAGGTAAGGGTGGCAGATTGCGTTTCCGAAAACGGCTGCAGCGATATCTTTCATGTTTCTGTCTCTGCAGTTTGGTTAAACATAATTTCATTGTCTCCCGTGTGCTAGGCGTGGAAACCATGCTCGTGTGCTCTCCCATGCAAAAGCAGACCCCCGGGACAAAGATTCATGGGCAAGTAGTTTACTGGGGAGGTGATCCTAGAAAACACTGCAAAAAAAAAGTGAGATGGGAAAGGGAAGGCTGCCGGTGGAAGCAATGTTATGAAGCAAGTGATCACTGCGGACGACTGGGGCTCGGTCCCACAGGGGCATGCTGGGAAACAGCACAGAAACACGCCTCAGTTATTTATCCCCCGGATCCCTACGTCTAGCTGGCTGAGAGGTGATCTCGGAAGGATGAAACTCTAGCCCATGTGGCTTGTCCTGGGAACTGGCGGAGCAGCCATCAGCATACTGACAGAGATCACGCCCTGGGGCTGGAGAGACCCATTGAATCTGTGTGCCTGGGTCAGCCTGTAAACTCAGAGAAGAGCGCAGCAGCAGCTAAGAAAATGAGGATGTGATGAGGTTCGCAGCTTGAACACAATGTTAACCGCTCTGAGGGTGGGCACAGGCACGCTCCCGCACTGGCTCCTGTCACTTTCCCCTGTTTTTGCCTGCCCCAAAGTGTTCTCCCGCTTGATTCCCTTCTGCCCCTGCTGGTCCCCTGGGGCTCACGGTGGAGGAGGGCAAACACCTGTCTGCCTGAACAGATGTCACTTTAGCAGCATCTACATCTTTGTTTGGGGAACATCTGTGTGGAAGAAGTGCCTCTACGTTGTTCAAAGAGGCCGTCATGTACTTTGTGCACCAAGGGGCTTATCGGGGATGAACTCTAGCTGCTGGTATGCTTGGTGGGACATTATGGAAAAAGCACACACCTAACGTTAGTCAAGAATGTGATTTTCCTTTATCTTATGAGAACTGTTTTCTTGGTTACATACAAAATAATTCAGTTTGTTGACTGAGTGCCCAACCCAGTTGACCAAATGTATCCAAATTGGAAATTACCTAAAAGCTTTGAGAAAGGCTTGAACTCATAATATGAGTGACATTATATATATACACACATACACACACACATATATATGTATACATGTATACATACATATATATACATATATTTGAAATACATATTTTTCTTTTCACAAAGAGGTAGATTTACCTATCATAGTGCATTTTGCTAAGTGTTTTATTTTGGAAATGAAAACACTGATGATTTTGTTCTATTCAAATTTTATAACACGAGTCTGAGGTCCTCAAGAGTCTGAAGAAACCCCTCAAGAAGATACATGATACTCTTCGGAAGCAAACTTCATGTGAGGTTTCTTATCCCTTTTCCATTATGAGTTTAAACTAAGGCAGACTGTGTTTTTACAAAGTGACCCACAAATATTGAATTTTCCAAGGCTACAGTTTCACGTGAATAATAATGAATTTAAATTTCAGGGTTAGATACTGAACAGCCAGGAATTTTCGCCTCTCAGCCTGCAGACGTGCCTTTGAACTGTTGTTTAACAAAACGAGGGACAGCAGGGGTGTCAGCTGCATCGCCGATTGTGTGGAAGGCCGTGTTCCGGTGCACATTCACACGCATGTTGCATTTTGTTATTATTATTTTTTAAATCTTCACCCAAAGATATGTTTTTTACTGATTTTAGAGAGAGAGAAAGGTGGGTGGGAGCAGAGAGAGAGAGAGACAGACAGAGAAGACAGACAGACAGACATCGATATGAGAGGAAAACATCAATTGGTTTCCTCCTGTGTGTGCCTGACCAGGGATTGAACCTGCAACCTTTCGGTGCCAGGGATGACACTCCAACCAACTGACTCACCTGGCCAGGGCTCCCCTTGCATTTTTTTAAAGAGGCAAGTAAAAAGAATGTTAAATTTGGAAGGGATCTTGTTGTGGTAAGCAGGTAGTAAAAAGAGTTCAGATAAGTTTTACTAAAATATTGTCTTGGGTTTTCATGGAGTTGGTGGTGGACACGCTGCTCTGAAGGACTCTTGTTCAGCAGGACAGGCCCTATTACCTAAACTGCCTGAACTAAGGCCTCGTTCAGGCATCTGGAGAAGTAGCCCATCTCTGTTGTAAAAAGTGACAATAAGCCAGGATTTTCAAAAGAGGAATTCAACCCTTAAGAACAATTAACTATAGTTTGTTTTGGTGTAAATTTTGAGTCTTTTGGTGTAAAGTATAAATGGCAAATCTATGTCTCTAGCAGCTTGAATACTCTAATAATAGATTGGAATGAGACCAAGAAGAAAGTTAATAAATCGAAAACATCAATAAACTTTTTTTACGGAAGCCAGAGCAATTGACATCACTCCAAATGCTAATTTTTCTGTAAGAAAGATTATTGAATAAGTATGGGTGAACATTTTAATTCTTTTATTTATTTCAGGAAAGCCCTTTTAAGGAATAATTTGCATTTCCCCCCAAAAGTCTCACAAAACAGACCCCATCTTAAATATATTTCTATTCCAAGGTCTCATGTTGGACTTTGCTATTAAACATTGTGGGCCTGAGTCAGTGTGTGATATGGTGTTCTTGGAAATGGTGCTCTTCTCCCACTCTTTTCCCTCAAAACTTTGAAGAATTTTAGATTTATTGCGATTAATCACCTATCCTCTGGGATCCGTGGTGCAGGATCACACATATTCACACACATGCATGAACACACGTACACGCACACACACCATGCAGAGATTCATACACTCATTCTTCCAATTTCCTAAGGCTGCAGTTTCTGGAGACAAAAGCCAGAATTCCTCTATACAGTAGTTGCAAAAATGATGGCCAAAATAATTGTGGCTATGTATGAAATGAAAATTTTCTTAAAGGATTGAAATACTCAGTAAATGCACCCAAGGTTCAAAGATTTATTTCCTACGACGTAAGCATGGGTTTTATCTGGTCGGCATTTTCCTGACAGCAGAGCCTCAGAGCAATAGCTCTTCTTAATTATAACTTTGGGAACAGAATATGCTCGCAGAACTCACTCCCCTCCAGCACACTCTGTCCTCACCTTTTTAGCGGATCTCTTCAAGTGAAAACCTGGGAGAGAGGAGGAAATGGTACAGGTACATGTTTCCTGCTGAAACTGTGGACTCCTGAATCCTGAGCTGGGAGTAATGTTCTGTTCCTGGGGAAGAGCTCTAAGACATAGCTCTTCATTTACTGTTACTAAGGTTCCGAGCAGTTCTGTTGCTATTGTTGCTAAGGGAACACGATGCAAAGGTGAAAAATCCATGGTTCCCACTCTAACGTTTTGGAGGAGTGGATTATTTAATGGGGGGAATATTAATTAGCGATCAGAAGCATGCATGTGTGTGTGTGTGTGTGTGTGTGTGTGTGTAACATATATATTAACTTAAACAAACTTTACCACGTCCAACCTCTGCCTTTTTTGCCTAAAGTAATGGAAGTGCAGAGAAGGCAAGCAAGGTGACACAGCAGTTGGTGGCAGAGCTGAGTCCCAAACTACTGTTCTCCTGAGCTCTTCTCCATGACCTGGTGCTTCTTACTCTGAGACGTGCCATGCTTTGAAACATAAAACCCTCAATTGCCTCCCATTCCATTGCAGAGCTAGACTGGTTATTACTGCCTTTCTCTCTATGGATAGGCTTCTCTGTTCTTGGGAAATAAGAAAACCAGGGCTTGAAGTTCAAAGACGTGGCTATTTACTTTCCTCACAAGGAGTGGGAGTGCTTGCACTTGGCTCAGAAGGATTTGTACTGAGAGATCATGTTGGAGAATTATAACAACCTGATCTCACTGGAACTTTCTGATTCTGAGCCAGATGTAATCTCCTTATTGGTGCAGGGAAGGAGCCCTGGATTGTGAAAACGAAGGAGACAAAAGAATGGTGCCCAGATTGGGAGTTCAGAAGAGAACTCAAGAACTTGTCTCCAAAGGAGGACAGTTATGAAATTAAATCATCACAACCCAAGATGATGAAAGGACCTATAAACTCTAACACTGAGTGCACAGGGTCAGAGGTAAGAGTGAAATCAAACGCTGCTTGGAGAGACAACAGGAGGGGCATTTCAGACCAGCCGTAATAACCTCTGAAGAAAGGTCTGCTTGCATTCAGGACACAGTTCCTAGAGCACCTCAATAATTCACACTGGGGTGAAATCGTGAATGCAAGGAATGTAAGGAAGCTTTCAGGCACCCATCATACTGCATTCAACATGAAAGCAGTCCTAACAGGAAAAAGACTCTAAATGTGGAGAAAGGGGGAAAGCATCAGCGGATTCAAGGGAGCAAGAAAGTTAATGAATATAAGAAATGCGCCTTTATTTGAGACTGTGAATTTAATTACTAGACTTCAGAGCCCGGATGCTGGTGAGAGACTTCATAAATGTAAGGAATGAGGGAAAACCTTTCATTCTTGCCTACAACTTATGACACATCGAAGGATCCGTATTGGTGAGAAACTGTAAATGTAAAGAGTGTGAAAGGCCTTTCCATCTACCTCACAATAGAATTTACAGCAGAGAATTAATACAGAGAAGATGTCCTACGAATATAGGGTGTGCAGAAAAGCCTTCACCGGTTCCTCACACCCTTCTCGACATCAGAGAAAATCCATACTAGCGAGAAACCCTACAAAGGTAAGGATGTGGTAAAGCTTTTCGTTATGACACAAAACACAGTCTTCGTCAAACAATTCGCGCTGGCGAAAGACGCTCTGAAGGTAAGGGATGCGGGGAGGCGTGTAGTTGTGCCTCACAGCTGAGTCTGCATCAAAGAATTTATACTGGTGAGAAACCTCATAAATGGAAGCAACGTGGGAAAGGCTTTATCTCTGACTCACATCTTCTTTGACGTCAGTGGTCAGTGTTCATACTGGTAAGAAAGCATCTAAATGTGAGGAATGCGGGAAGTCCTTTTGCCATGGCTCAGAACTTGCTCAATGTCAGAGGGCCTGCTGAGAGACCCCATACGTGTACGGAAGGTCAGAAGGCCAGAACTTACTTTTTCTGACCTTCACGAGAGATGCCGTAGGGGTGAAACACCTGAGGAGGGTGAAGAATGTGTGAAGGCCTTTGGCTGTGGCTCAGAACTTAGTCAACATCCAACAATTCACACAGGACGGAGGAGTGAATGAAGACCTGTGGGGAGGTTCAGAATGGAATCCACATCTGGAATTCCTACTAGTAAAACAGACAGACAAAAACTCCTCTGACACTGAGGAATGTGGGAAGGCGTTTGAGGATAGCAACTTAATACTGTGGATGTAAAGCTTTTATTTAAGAGTCAGAATTTACCAGCATTTGTCATTTGTTACTTATGAGAAAACTTATAAATGTTAGGAATTGGGAGAGTTGTGTTTCAGAATTCATTTGACATCAGAGTTCAATTGGTAAAAAGGGGAAATCTCCATGAATGTAAGGAAAGTGGGAAGGCTTAGGATGGTGGCGAATGTGTTAGAGACAATCATTCAAACCTTTCTCAACATCAGGGTCTTTAGCCCTTAGGAGAAATCAGAGGGTTCCTAATATGAATGTCATATACTGGTATAGGGGACACCAATCTGATTTAGCTGAAGAGTTATTCATTTAATCATTCATACCTGAGAAAGGCTACATTAATGTTAACATTGTAGCAAATTCTTCTATCTTGCCCAAATCTGGTTAATATTTGCAAGCTAATTCTTTAAAATTAACCTGAACTGAATCAGAATGGGAAAGGGTTTAACCAATATTTAGTCTTTATTTGCCTTCATCACTATACCCCAGTCCTTATAAGGCAAATTACTTAACTACATCTAAATTTCCTCATTCATAAATTATTAATAGCACTACTATATTTCTTAGAATTGTAAAAATTGAATAATTACATTCTATCCTTTTAGAACAGTATCCATTGTATTCAAAGTGTAATAGATAAGAGCTCTTTTTATTATTGCTTTTCTTTATTTTCATAATTGTGTATTATTAGAAATTATACAGAAGGAAAGCTTTATGGGTTCAGTGCCTATATGAACAGCTTATATCATGTCTTCATCTATTGAATGTTAGGTAATTCTTCTGCAGAAAAATTAAAAACTGAAACTTAAAAAAAAAGAAATATCAACCAAAAACACTTTGTCTTTCCTAGGAAATGTCCCTCTGCATTTCCTGTCATTGACTCTTTATTGGGAAATTACCTAATTTCCCATAAAGAAATTCATAGTTCAGAAAAGTATGGATTTTGTTATTTATTTTAAAGACCACAAGTTACAACCAGGCTTCTACATTTTCACACATTTTTTTCCAGCAATATGCTTCTGGAGGAGACTAATACACAGGGTGAACGATGGGATTCTTCTAAGAGAAACAACTGGTTCCCTTCTTCCTCTTCCGTCTCGGGAAGAATAAGGTTCAATTTCTTTGATAAGTGAGGGTGTCGGGCAACTGGTTATTCCACCAGAGATCTGTGTTCTCCCTTCCACAGTGTGAACTTTTTACTGGGAAGCTAAAAAACATAATTTCCAGACTCCTTGGCATCTGTATGTGGGCACATGACAGGTTTTGGCCAATAGAATTCAAATGGAGGTGATGGGTTATTTTCAGACCAGAGAGCTTACAAAACAAATTTTTCTTCCTCACTAACTTTCTCCCTTACTCTTTCCTCATAGAGTAGCTGAATCCATAAGGGGAGGATGGAATCAGTAGGAGGAAGCATGCTTCCTTGAAGCCTCAAAATTACCCAGAAGGCTGCTTGCTAACCATAACATCACTATTGGACTATGAATGAAAAACACACTTGTGATACACTCTATCAGTTTTCTATTACTATGCAACAAGCCATTTAAAAATTTAGAGGATTAAAATAACAACAATCATTTATTTTACTCACAAAACTAATTTGGATACAGCTCAATAGGGACTGCTGTCCCTTGCTTCACATGGTATAGGCTGGGACAGAGCCCCCGGAGGACCTGTATCAAGATGGGCCAGTCACATGGTTTGAAAGAGCGTGCTGGGTATCAACCAAGAGTTCAGCTGGGGCTGAGGGATGCAGGCTTTCAGTTTCTCTCCATGCTGGACTTTCCACTGGATGCTTGCCTTTGTCAAAGTGTAGTGATTCCAAGAGCAAATGTCCCAAGAGAGAGATTAGAGAAGCTGACACTTCTTGTAAAGTTTACACCCAGAAACTGGCACCGTGTTCTTTAAACCACAATTTATCAATAAAATAGTTATAGAGCCCAGAATCAAGCTCCCAGGACATAGATCTGACCTTTCAGGGGGAAGCATGTAAAAGAATTTTACAGGCCTGTTTTAAAATCATCCCTCAAACACTGTGATTTTGCGGTGTCTATGGTGAGGCAACTAATGTTACAATTGCTTCACTGAGAGAGAATAAAAAGTACCAACTTCGTAACAGTCTTACATGTTTTAATTTATAGGTCAACATCCAACAGACAACAATAAAACCTGCAGAGAGAGGCCTTTAACTTTTATGAATTCCAAAATGAAGAGATATTTAGGAGTTTCTGTAAAGTCCAACTGAGTTTAGCTTTAAAGTGTATATGGTTCTTACATATGGTCCTTGACTTTTGTCAGTCTGACTTATTTTGCTTAGCACCATATTCTCAAGCTCCATCCATGTTGTCACAAATGGCAGTCTTTCATCTTTTCTAGTGGCTGAGTAGTATTTCATTGTATATACGTACAAAACAACAAATGAACAAATAAGAAAAACAAACAAACAAAAACTCATAGACACAGAAAACGTTATGGTGGTTACCAGAGAGAAGGGGGGTTAGGGGGGAGAGGGTAAAGGGGGCCAACTACATGGGGAGGAAGAAGATTTGACTTTGGATCGTGGGCACCCAATGCCGACATGCAGATGACGTATCGTGACTTGTACACTGGAACCCTATGTAATCTTATTAACCAGTGTCACCCCAAAACATTTAACTTAAAAATAATAGAGATGGCTAGCACGTAGTTTAGTTCATACTTAGAAATTCTGTTTAAACAACCCTTTGGAAATTATTAGGGTACCAAATGATTGCTCTGAAAATGGACAAAAGAAATAAAGGATAAAAATGTACTTGCAGATCTCTTGTAAGTAAACAAAAAATAAATAAAAACAAAAAATCCTGCAGAATAAAAATGAAGAAGGAACATGAATAGAAGGTTTGCAGAAGGGGAAATGAACAGCTAGTGCAGGAAAACACTGTCATAGTCATGTGGCGGTTAGCTGCCCAAGATCCACTTCCCCGTGATAACAACTCTGATTTCCCTGGAGAAGTTATTGGTTTCCCTCTAACTGTGATTCAGCGGTTGTCATCAGGGCACTGCGCATTCCCAGCCTGAAGTCAGGCATGTGGCTCTAATTAGGTCAGCTGGAACTTGAATCTAATACAAGGAATAGAGAGCAAAACTATTGGGGTTCCACTTTGCCTCTGTGATGGTGTCCTGAGACGACCCAATCCAATGATGTCCTTCTATACTGACTCCATTGCTGGGGTACCTGCTTCCTCTCCTCCAGAAATGCCTGAGTCTTACCCAACCTATGCCTCATTTTCCAGCTCCCATTAATTCTGTTGGCTTCTGATGCCTTTCCCCTGCCCTCTTGATTTGATCCACCTAGAATTTTTTGTGTTGCTTGCAATGAAAGAATGCTGGTTTATACAAATGTTCAGCTACAGCAGTCATGAAATAAATAGATAAATAAATAACGCAATGAGAGACAATTTTACTTTTTGCACTGGCAAAGTCTAAAAGTGAATGGTGCAGCCCAGTTTTGCTCAGGTTTGGGAAAAATGACTTTGCTCATAATTACTGGTGAAAATGTACATCGGTACAATCTTTCTAGAAGGCAAGGCAGTATATATTTAAAAAACTTAGAATGCACACATACTTTGATTGATAAAAAATTCGTATCAAGACTGAGCTGCGAGATATTTATTAAAGTGTTGTTTATAATTGGGAAAAAATTAGAAACAATATGTACTACGGGGATGACTATATAATATATCACCCAAAAGAACACACTTTTTAGAGTAGAAAAAAAGCTCTGTTAATAATTACGCCATGACAGAAGTCATAACCCAAGCCTGCTTCAGGCAAATAGGGATGATCATAGCCACCTCACACACCAGGGAGCAGGGAGTGGTACTACAGGGCGCATCCAAATAACAGAACCCAGTTGAGCTATTAGAAATGCTTGCGTATTAAAATCCCATATCTATTTGAGCCAGTTTCTGGAGCTTTGTGTCCCTCCATTGATTCACCTTTGTCTTTTTTATATCCAGTTGAAACAATTATGGCTTCATGGTATGTTTTAACATATGATAAAGCAAATCACCTGCTATTAGTATTCTAAAAAATTCTTCCAGGTGAAATTTATAACAATTTTCTCAAGTTCTATGCCCACTTTCCTCGACATGTTAAATTATATAATACTTTGGGGAGAAATGACATCTTTACCTATTCTAGCTTTTAGGAATGTGGCACGTATCTGCTTTGTTTCATACTGCCCAGTGGAATTTTGTAGTTCCTCCGCATTTGTTATTATGTTTATACCTAGGTATTTTACATTGTTGTTGTTATCATAAAACTATTCCTTCATTGTTGCTACATAAAAAGTTATAGATTTTTGTGTATGTGTATAACCAATCAACCTACTGAACATCCTTTCCAATATAACAATTTCATTACAGTGTTCTTGGGTTTTGTAGGTAGATAATTAATCAGAATAATAATTTTACCTCTTCGTTTCTCTTACCTGTTTTATTGCACCATTATATTTGTTAGTATTTTCTGCATGGAATTTGATAATACTGGTATGACAGTTACTACTGCCCATTTCTGACTTTAATAAGAAATACTCTTTCCCTGTCCTCTCATGTACTACTCTTTCTCTCCAACTCACCTCCTCACCTTCCCCGACTAATTTCCACTTCTTCAGATTTCAAATCACCACTTCTTCCAGGATTACCAACCCTGATGGTCCTAACCAAACCAGGCATCCTTATTATATTTTGTCAGAGTATTGAGTAGTAATTTCAGGTTTATTTGTGTGGTTATGTGACTAATGACTGTCTCCCTCACTCATCTGTAAACTTCACAAAATCTGAGAACTTGTGTGATTTTTCTCACAACGGTATATGCAGTGCTCAGTAAAGGGCTGGCCTGGTTGCTATGTGACAAGTATTTACCGAGTTCATTAATTCCTGCATCTTACCATTAAGCATAATGAGTGTGATTAAGCACACTCATTTTCCTATTGCACATTCTATTGTATTTTGTCTATTTTCCTACTGGTGTTACATTACGGAACTTCACAAACTTTTTGAGTGTTTTATTTATTAACTTTCAAGAATTGAAGTGGTTCCCTTCAATGCTCACATCATGGGACGTTAGAGCTGCCAGGTAAGATTGGTGGCACGGAAGCTTGCCCTTTGAGACCCACCACCTCTGACACCTTGGCATGGACTGGCCCATGGAATGGGAAGCACTCACATTTGATGATCCCCTCTCCCCCTCAGCCCCAGTCTTTGTCCCTCCCAGGTTGCTGCTGCCAGAATTTCTTCCTTTTGTTTCTTGAGAAAGGAAATTCAGTGTTGATTCTTCTTGGAATCTGGTCTGAATTCCACTGTATCTTGAAAAACACCCCTGAAGTCTGAGGTATGTAGCTGGCACCACCCTAATCTGAGCTCTTACCCAGTATCCCTTCTCTCCCTTTTACTTCTCTGTGCTCTTCTCAGGCCATTGGAGTGATGTCAAATTTTGCTCTTGAATATCTTTCTTGGATGCTTCCTTGTAAAAGTCATCCCAGACCTTTCTGAGAATTAGTCTGAACATAAACAAATGCATAGCCAGCCAACTGGATGGAAATAATACATCAGCGAATGCCAGTAATGTGTCACTACTTTGGAACTGACTGATAGATCATTTAGCCTTGCTGGGCTTCAGTTTTCTCTTCTCGCAAAGGGAGATCCTAGGAGTACCTGCTCATAAGGCTGTTGTGAGCATTCGGTGAGTATGCAAAGAGCTTAGGACAGTGCCTGGCTATTAGTATTGGAAAGCTCTTGTGCTAAAGAACCGTGTTACATGGGTATTTTAGGAAATAACCACAGTTCTACACGTGTATCTTTGCACAGGAGGCAAGCATTGGAAGGGGGAGAAGAGCAGTCTCACATTTTGGTGTTAGATTCATAATTTAGGAACCATTTGGGAGTAGTCTTGACATTAGTCCCCCTGTCTTGACTTAAATAGCTTCTCTGCAAGAAACCTCACTGCCTTGCAAAACCTTATTGGACCATGGAAATTTAGGCTCCCCAGTCTACCATTTGTTTTTTTATTTTTATAGGGATTTTATTAAATTTTGTGGAATTGAATATAATACATTTTTCCTTTGTGACTTCTTTATTTACTTTTATGAGTAGAAAACAATGAATAGACAATTAACAGACTAAGAAGCATAAATGGTGAATATATACAAGAGGCTGTTTTACCTCATGGTCATCAAAAGTATGTAATTTAAAATGACAGCAGTTGTTTTGCACATGGAACTGGGACAAATAGGAAAAAGGATAATGATGGTTATTTGTTCAGGTGTGATACAATGAGCTCATATAGTGCAGATGAAAATGTAAACCATTCCAGTGATCCGCGATACATATCAAGAACCTAAAACTTAATGTCAAACTCAGCAGTTAATTTCATGTGTCAACATTGCTAGGCCACAGTACGTTATTCTAGATGCTTCTGTGAAGATTTTTTTAGGTGAGATTAAAATCTAAATCAATAGACTTTGAATAAAGTAGATTACTCTCCATAATGTTGGTTGACCTCATCCAAGCAGTGGGTGGTTTTAATTAAAAATAAAAAACTGACCTTTCTTGGAGAGAGAATTCTGCCCTACACTGCCTTTGGACTCAAACTGCAGCATTGACACTTCTCTGGCCTGCCCTGCCGATTTTTAGACTTGCCAGCCTCCACCGTCACATGAGCCAAATCCTCAAAATAAATCTTTTTCTTTTTTTTTTTTTTTAAGATTTTTTTTTCTTTTAGATTTTTTATTTATTTATCTTTAGAGGGGAAGGGAAGGAGAGAGGGAGAGAAACATCAATGTGCGGTTGCCTCTTGTATGTCCCCTGACGGGAACTGGCCTGGCAACCCAGGCATGTGCCCTGACTGGGAATCGAACCGCGATCCTTCTGTTCACAGGCCTGCGCTCAATCCACTGAGCTACACCAGCCAGGGCAAATCTTTTTCTTTATATACAAATCTTATTAGTTTGGCTTCTGTGGAGAACTCTGACTAACATACTTAGTAATACTTAAGTTAAACTTAGCAATACCATTTCTAAGAATCTATCTGAAGGAAATAATCATAAATAATAGTACACATCCGTATAGCAACAATAGAAAAAGTAGTAAAAACAAATGTCTAAAACCTTACAACTAAATAGGCATATTATGCCATATATACTCATAAAAGAAACAATATAGTGTTAAATCACTGAAAATCATGTGTTGGAACAGTGTTTGTTGATATGGGGAAATGCTCACATGTGACATTATATTCCTATCCTCGTATGTACGTATGTGTGTATGTACCCATCCATCTACTGTCCAACACAGGAGCCACTAACCACATGTGACTGTTGAACACTTGAAATGTAGCTAGTCAGAATGAGGAACTGAATTTTTAACTTTATTTTATTTTAATTGAATTTACAATAAGACTTTTGGTCAAGACAGCAAAGTAGGTGAATGCTGTGCTTACTTCTGCTCATGACCACATCAAAATTACAACTAAACTATGGCACAACCATTGCTGGGAATCACCTGAAGGCTAGCTGGACAGAAGTCCTATAACTAAGGACATAAAGAAGCCACTATGAGACCAGTAAGAATGACGGAGATGTGGGACAGGCAGGTCCCACACCCACTGTGTGGTTATGAAGAATCAGGAGGAACATCTCGGCTGCAGAGGTCCCCCCTGAGAAGCAAAGGGTGCCAGCCCCACACCAGGCTTCCCAGCCTGGGGCGTCAGTGCCAGGAAGAGGAGTCCCCATGACATTTGGCTGTGAAAACCAGTGGGGATTTCATCCAAGTGAGACAGAAGGCTGCTGGAAACTCAGGTGCGCCAACTGAGGGGTGCCACACATTTGCTTTCTCACAAACTCACTCACTCTCAGGAAGCAATTTGAAAAGTTCAGGGACATTCTGGAAGGAACTGAATCCACTAGCTGCAGGGCACAGGGCCAGGGCAGCTCTCTCTGGGGACAGAAGCACTGAAAGGCACCATTGCTCCTTTGTTGAGCCCTCCCCCAGCCCCCACCCAGCCAACAGGCAGAGGCTGGTGCCAAATCTGAGCTCTGTGTTAACCTGGCTAACACCATTTGCCCCACCCTGGTAATACCCGGAGACCCTGTCCCACCCTACCCAAACCCTTTCAGCAGCTTTTCCATACCAGCCACCTACCTTGGCTCAAATGCAGACTTCCGTAAAATCTCTCGAAGGTCCATCCACAAACTTGAAACAGCACAAGTGATGACCATTCTCACCTCGAATAGTAACTCCTCTCGGGAGGCCCTAAGCCTGGCGCATAAGCTGTGGCATTATTAGCTTGGAACATAACCACATAAATGACCACAAGCCTGGCACAAGTGGTGGGTGGCCTCAGCACATTGTGGAGCCCACAAAAGTGTCCTAAGCCCAGCACTAGTAGCATCCAGCCTTGGTCCGCAGCATAGACACTTTCTCAAGTGCTTCCAAGCCCAGCACAAATGGCAACCAACAGCGGATCATTTTGTAGCATTTTCCAGGTAGCTTGAAGCCAGGCACCAATAGTGACTTGCTGTGGCCTGCACTGGAGCCCCTCCTAAGAGGCCCCAGAACCAACATGCCCAGTGGCTGACTTCAGACTTTCTGAAGTACCACCCAACCAGCTCCATAAATGACACACCCAAAGGGCAGACATGGCTGACACCAGAGCCCCACCAGAGTGATTCTTGTACCGTGGGGTCAACTTCTATACAATAGTATGCTGTACTCACACCCCAGCCTTCACAGCCAGTCAGCCTGAGGGTCAACAACATCCACTGATGTGCCAACAGAAATCAAGGCACAACCACAACAGGAGGACACAAACAAGGGTCGCCCTTGGAGCACTTGGCTCAGGTAAACAGAGAGATAGCACCACTGGGCCTCACAGGGCACCTACTATGTAAGGTCACTCTGCCAAGACTGGGAGACATAGTGGCTCTGCCTAATACATAGAAACAAAGTGAGGGAAGCAGCCAAAATAAAGAGACAAAGGAACATCTCCCAAGTGAAAGAAAAAGACAAAACTGCAGAAAAATAACTAAATATAATGGTAACAAGCAATCTATTGATACAAAATTCAAAACACTGGTTATGAGAATGCTCAATGGACTTATGGGATGAATAGATAAACTCAGTGAGACCTTCAACAAGAAGACAGAAATCATGAAAAATAAAGAACCAGTCATAAGTGAAGACTTATGTTATTATAATATAATAACTGGACTGAATAATACTTTACAGGGAATCAACAATAAACTAGATGAAGCAGAGGATCAAATAAAAAATCTGAAAGACAAGGTAGCAGAAAACTCCCAATCAAAATAGCAAAAAGAAAAAAGAATTTTAAAAAATGAGGATAGTTTAAAGGACCTTTGAGACAGCATCACAGAGGTATCAGAAGGAGCAAAGAGAGCAAGGAATTGAAAATATATCTGAAGAAATAATGACTAAAAACTTCCCTAACCTGGTGAAGGAAATAGACATACAAGTCCAGGAAGCACAGAGAGTCCCAAACCAAGACACATCATAATTCCAATACCAAAGGTTAAAGACAAAGAAAGAATCTTAATAGTAGCAAGAGAAATGCAGTTAGTTACCTACAAGGGGGCTCCTATAAGACTATTAGCTGATTTCTCCAGAGAAATCTTTGCAGGCTAGAGGAATTTACATAGAATATTCAAAATGATGAAAAAAGCAAAGACCTACAACCAAGACCACTCTACCCACAACATTATCATTAAAATCAAAGGAGAGATAAGTAGTTTCCCAAACAAGAAGAAACTAAAGAAGTTATCATTAAACCAGAATTATAAGAGATGTTAAAAGCACTTCTGTAAGTAGAAAAGAAAAAATTAAAATACGAATAAGAAAATATAGGAAAGAAAAAACACTCCCTGACAAAGGCGAACACTTAGTAAAAGCAGTGGATCAAGCAACAATAAAGCTACTACGATGGTTAAAAGACAAAGTAGGAAGATCATGTGTAATACAACAATAAATCAAGGGATACACACAAACATACACTCACAAGTGAAGTTAAAAAAGAATGAAAAACAAACAAACTTGGAGGGATGGGTAAAAACTGTAGTAATTTTAAAATGTGTTCAAACTTAAGTGACCATAAACCTAAAATAAACTGCTATAAACAAAGCTTGGTATATAGAAAGCACATGGTAACCACAAACTAAAAATCTACAAAAGATATACAAGAAATAAAGAGAAAGGAATCCAAATACAACACTATAGAAAGTCATCAACATTTAAAAGAAGACAGCGAGAGCCCCGGCTGGGTAGCTCATTTGGTTAGAACATCATCCCAATACACCAAGGCTGTGGGTTTGATTCCCAGTCAGAGCACATATAAGAATCAACCAATCAGTGCATAAATAAGTGGACAATAAATCTCTCTCTCTTTCTCAGATCAATAAATTTTAAAAATATAAAAAAAGAGAAGAGAGCAAGACAATAAAAAAGGAACAGAGGAGAACTACAAAAACAATCAGAAAACAGTTTATAAAATGGCAATAACTACATAACTATTATCAATTACTTTAAATGTAAATGGATTAAAATGCTCCAATCAAAAGACACAGTGGCTGAATGGAATAAAACAAACAAGATCATACATATGTGATGTGGACTCCAGCCCACAGAGTCCGTGTGTTGTGGCTGCAATGAACAAATTCACACGGACTACAGAAGTCCTATGGAGAAAAAGGGCCAGCATGGTCATTCTCTGAGTGAGAGAGGGGGCCCTGACCCCCGCCTGGACAGGCTTTTACTGCTTTTCTGGGCATATTACTTCGAGGATGGTCCTCATTTACTGTGCATAGGTTTGCTTTAGGTGGTTACCTTTTACAGATAACAAAGGAGAGGAAGTTGCTAATTACTACAAAGAAAAAGGTATTTGCAAATACAAAGGAAAAAGTGGTTGAACTAGTTATACTCGTCCTTGGGAGGTTTAGCACAGACTTTAGGAAGTTACTTTAAAGATACGCAGTAAACATTTGCTGCCTCAATCCAGGGTGAGGGAGTTTTAGCAAAAAAGCAAGTCTCAAAACAGCCTAGGTACAGGGAAGGCCTGATTCCCCATGGGAAAACTAATCCATGGGTTTGGCTTCCTGTGTGCTGACTTGCGCCTGTCAGTTTTCCCACAGGGCTGGGCTACATTCGCCACGCCATGTAAAATGGTTCTCTATATATATGCTGCCAGGAAAGACCCACTTCAGATAAAAAAGAAAAACAGAAAGACATACACAGACTGAAAGTGAAGGGATGATAGAAGATATTTCATGCAAATAAAAATGTAAAAGGCTGGGCTAGCAATACTTATATTAGACAAAATAGATATTAAAACAAAGGCTGTAACAAGAAATGGAAGAAGGATCATTCCAACAAGAGGATATAACTCTCACAAACATCTACGCTCCAGAAGTTGGAACACCTAAAGTAAATATTGACTGATGTAAAAGAGAGAGAGTGACAGTAATAGTAATAGTAAGGAACTTTAATGTCCCATTGACATTATTGGATAGATCATTCAGACAGAAAGTCAGCAAGTAAACAGTGACCTTAAATGACACATTAGACCAGATGGACTTAATTCATATTTTTAGGACCTAAAAACAGGAAAATGTACTTTTTTTTTTAAGTGCACATGGAACATTCTCCAAGACAGACCACATGTTTGGCCACAAAGCAAGTCTTAATACATTTAAGAACAGTGAAATCATACCAATCATCTTCTTCAATCACAAAGTTAGGAACCTAGAAACCAGTTCCAAGACAAAATCTGAAAAACACAAACATGTGGAGGTTAAATAACATGCTACTAAATGAATGGATTAACAATGAGATCAATGGGGAAATCAAAAGGTGCCCTGAGACAAATGAAAATGAAAACACAATGACCTAAAGTCTATGGGACAAAGCCAAAGCAGTTGTAAGACAGAAATTCATAGCAATACAGGCCTACTTCAAGAAATAAGAAAAATCTCAAACAATCTCATTTTATAACTAAAGGAACAAGATAAAGAAGAAGAAACCCCAAAGTGAGCAGAAGGAAGGAAGGAATAAAGATATCTCTTTCTCCTTTCCCTTCTCTCTGAAGTCACTAAAAAAGAATAAACTCAACATTAATTGAAGACTTACTTGTAAGACCCAAAGCCATAAAACTCCTAGAAGAAAACATAGGCAGTAAAAGCTTTCATATCGCTCTCAGCAAAATTTTTCAGATACGTCTCCTTGCGCCAGGGAAACAAAAGAAAAAAAAATAAACTCAACTACATCAAACTAAATAATTTTTTGCAGAGCAAAGGAAACCATCCACAAAATGAAAAGACAACCTACTGCATGGGAGAAGATATTCACCAATAATATATCCGATAAGGGGTTAAAAACCAAACAAACAAGTCAATTTGATTGAAAAAAATGGGTGGAGAACCTGAATGGACACTTCTCCAAAGAAGACGACAAGACAGATGAAACGTTTCTCAATATCCCTAATCATCTGGGAAATGCAAATCAAAACTACAATGAGGTCTCATCTCACACCTGTCAGAATGGCTGCTATCAGTTAATGAATGAACAACAAGTGTTGACAAGGATGTGAAGAAAAAAGACCCCTTGCACATTGTTGGTGGGATTGTAAATTGTGAGCCAGTATAGAAAACAATATGAAGGTTCTTCCCAAAATTAGAAATAGAACTACCAGAGGACTCAGCAATCCCACTTCTGGTTATTTAAGAAATCCAAAACAGTAATTCAAAAACTTATATGAACCTCTATGTTCACGGCAGCGTTAGTTACAATAGCCAAGATATGGAAGTAATCTAAGTGTCCATCAATAGATGAATGAATAAAGATGTGATACATGTACAACATAATGTTACTCAGCCACAAAAAAGAATGAATCTTGCCATTTGCAACAATGTGTATGGACCTAAAGAGTATTATGCCAGATAAAATAAGTCAGACAAAGAAAACACCATACTATTTATCTTATACAGGCTGGGGCAAAAACAGGTTTATGGACTTCCGGCCAAGATGGAGGCATAGGCGGACACACTGTGCCTCCTCTTACAATCAAAATTAAGGACAAAAAATATTTAGAAACAAGAAAACAAGCAGAACTGACAGAAAATTGAACTGTATGGAAGTCCAACAACCATTCATCCAGACCGGTAAGAGGGGTGGAGTCGTGGTAGGAAATAGTGGAGGTGTGGACCCAGGAACGCAAGTAGCAGCGGCTCGCAGTTCCCAGGTGCACAGGCGGCGGCTGGCGGTCCCTGGGCCCACAGGCAGCAGCTGGTGGACCCCGGGCACAGGGGGGCAACTTTGCAGACCCAGTGAGGCCGCACAAGGTGGCTGGCTGACCAGGGGGTCCCACATTTGCACGTGCAGATGGTCCAGGCAGAGGGGAAGTGGCGGAAGGGACTGAATCCAGGAGAGAGCAGAGCAGGCGCCATTGTTTCCTCTCGGACCCCGCCCCCACATACAGTGTCACAACCCAGTGACTGGGCTGCCCCACCTGAGGAACACCTAAGGCTCCACCCCTAACTACATAATAGTGTCGACCAGACTAAAACCAAACAAAAAAGAAACAAAAGGAAAAAAACACCAAAAATGGTTCAAACTGGAGACCAAATCAAAGCACTAGAGCCAATTCCTCTAAGCCATGAAGAGATAGCCAACCTATCAGATGCACAGTTCAAAGCACTGGTCATCAAAATGCTCACAGAATTGGTTGATTTTGCTCACAAATTAGATGAAAAAATGCAGGCTACAATACATGAAATGAAGGAAGATGCATGGGGAACTGATAGAGATGGAAGGAAAACTGGGACTGAAATCAATGGAGTGGACCAGAAGGAAGAAACTAACAACCAAACAGAAAATGAGGAAGAAACAAGAATTCAAAAAAATGAGGAGAGGCTTAGGAACCTCCAGGACATCGTTAAACGTCCCAACATCCAAATTATAGGGGTCCCAGAAGGGGAAGAAGAAGAGCAACAAGTGGAAAACTTATTTGAACAAATAATAAAGGAGAACTTCCCCAATCTGGCAAAGGAAATAGACTACCAGGACGTCCAGGAAGCTCAGAGAGTCCCAAAGAAGCTGGACCCAAGGAGGAACACACCAAGGCACATTGTAACTACATTAGCCAAGATTCAAATGAAGCAGAGAATTCTAGAAGCAGCAAGGGATAAGGGGACAGTCACCTACAAAGGAGTTCCCATCAGACTGTCAGCTGATTTCTCAAAAGAGACCTTCCAGGCAAGAAGGGGCTGCAAAGAAATATTTGAAATCTTGAAAAGCAGAGACCTACATCCAAGATTGCTCTATCCAGCAAAGCTGTCGTTTAGAATGGAAGGACAGATAAAGCGCTTCTCAGATAAGGTCAAGTTCAAGGAGTTCATCATTACCAAGCCCTTATTATATGAAATGTTAAAGGGACTTATCTAAGAAAAAGAAGATCAAAAATATGAGTGAAAAGACAGCAAACTCACAGCTATTAAGAACCACACTAAAACAAAAGCAAACTAAGCAAACAGCTAGAACGGGAACAGAACCACAGAAATGAAGATCATATGGAGGGTTAGCAGCAGGTGCGTGGGAGGAGGAGAGAGGAGGAAAAGGTACAGAGAATGAGTAGAATAGATGGTGGGTAGAAAATAGACAGGGGGAGGGCAAGAATAGTATGGGAAATATAGAAGCTAAAGAACTTATGACACATGGACATGAACTAAAGGGGGGAATGTGGGTGGGAGAGGGTGTGCAGGGTGGAGGGGAATGATGGGGGAGAAATGGGACAACTGTAATAGCATAGTCAATAAAATATATTTAAAAAAATAAATAAAATTAAAAAACAGGTTTACAATTGTGAGTATGTGAAAGTTTATTCTTCTATTATTATTTATTAATTACTGTATTATTTTCCATACAAGTATCTCTAAACCTACTTTTGTCCCACCCTGTATGAGGAATCTAAAGAACAAAATAAACAAACAAAACAGAAAAAATCATAGACACAGAGAACAAATTGATGGTTGCCAAAAGGGAGGGACCTCAGGGGCATGGATGAAAGGGGAAGGGATTAAGATATAAAAAGTGTCAGTTATAAAAATAGTCATGGGGATGTAAAGTACGCATGTGGAATATAATCAATAATATTGTAATAACTATGTACGGTGTCATATGGGCACCGGACTTATTGGGGTGAACACTCATAAGTCACATAAATGCCTAATCAAAAGCATACCTGAAACTAATATAATATTGTATGTCAACTTTAATTAAAACATTTTTAAATTTAAATTAAAAAAACTCATGCCCAATTCAGTTATTAAAAACCTTTTAAATGTGTTTAGGAACCACTTGGGTATTTCAATCTACTTCTATCTTACTAAGACTTTTATTTTTAAGAGCAGTTTTAGGTTCACAGCAAAATTGAGAGGAAAGTACAGAGGTTTCCTGTTACTGATATCCCTAGAGTGACACATTTTTTATAATCAATGAATCCACACTGACACATCATTATCACCCAAAGTCCAGAGTTTATATTTAAAATTCCCCCTTAATATTGTACATTCCACAGGTTTGAACTGATGTGTAATATATATCCATCATCGTGGTATCACACAGAATATTTTCACTGTCCTATAAGTCTTCTGTGCTCTACGTATTCACCTCCTCGCTCTACTTTTTTTAACTTTAATTTTATGAAATCTAAAGACAGATGAAGTATTTTTTATGAATGTGGAGCATCTAAATGGAGATAAGCTTTAACT
Source organism: Glossophaga mutica (assembly GCA_039655065.1). NCBI lineage: Eukaryota > Metazoa > Chordata > Mammalia > Chiroptera > Phyllostomidae > Glossophaga > Glossophaga mutica. The sequence continues at coordinate 27,917,569 of CM077309.1, read as the reverse complement.
ATAATGCCAGATATAAGTGTGAATTTCTTATTTGAAATTTTCTATGTTGGAAACCATTATTTTTATAACCAGAAAAATATCTGTTCAAAAAGAAAATATGTCATCTTGAGCAGCAAGAAATAATGAAAATACTTCCAAATATGCCTTTCGTGACATTCATATGATACTTTTCATGAATAATAATACTCTCTAGGCTGTTGGGGAAATAACATTTCCTTAAACAGCACCTAAAATTTGAGGGAATCAGTCTGGATCTATGTATGGGAATCTGAGAACACTTGCTAATATATAAAATAGAACTACTCAAAACATTCTGTGAGGGCTCTTTTCTGGAGCCATGGACATCATGTCACTATCTTTATGAATTCTGGCTGTGAGTTAATGTTTTCTTATTCCTGAGGGGCTTACAGTTAAGTTTTTGAAAATGAAACACTCTTTGGAAACTCTGTAAAAGACTACTTTCCAATCAGCCCTATTCTTGTGGAGAAGTCACCCTTGGACCAAAGGAAGAGAGAGCTTGCTATTTTCAACATTTTCCTCTCTTTCTTTTGCAATGTAACTGTGTGAAAGTTGTCTTTGAGTTTATTTTCTTCGTTTTTTATGTTTATCTTCACCTGAAGACATGCTGATTGATTTTAGAGAGAGGGGAGGGAGGGAGAAAGAAAGGGAAAGAAACATCGATATGAGAAACATAGATAGGTTACCTTTTGTACACACCCACACTGGGGACCAAACTGCAACCTAGGTATGTCACCTGACCAGGAATCGAACCTGCAACCTTTAAGTTTACCGGATGATGCTCCAAACAACTGAGCCATGCCAACCAGAGTGAGTTTATTTTCTCTATCAGATTTCTGAAACAAAATGATTGTGTTAAATTAATTAAATGATCACTCCTCGTTACTGCTCTTTTTCCCCACCATGACCAAAGTGCTGAGGATCTGGAGGGATCTGGAGGTTCTGCAGGAATTAGCCTAAACTTTGTGGCTTTCTTCCTACTTGTGATTTAGTTAACTCTAATCCCTGAAGTGAATATCTTGAACCTTTATGGACTAGCCCTGACTACTCATAGATGGGTATCTCCACCTCTCTTTAAAAACAGGAAGCTGAGTTTCAGAAACATTAAGTGTGTAACAAATGTCAGAACTGGAGTCTACTCATCTCTCTTTAATTTCAATGTCAGTACTCCTGTTTAACTGAAGGTGTCTCACTAAACCAAGTGTTTATCCTAGAAACATTTTTGGGGTAAGGAACACAATGTAATATACAAATGATGTATAGAATTGTTGCAGAATTATACACCAGAAATGAATACAGTTTTATTAACCAATATTGCCCCAATAAATGTAATTAAAATTATTTTTAAAAATAATAAAAGAAATATTTGCTGTGTGTTGTACATTAGAAAATAAAGGAAACTGCCTATTCAACATGGTGGATGACCACACATATCTCTTTCTTTTTCTTGAAACCACAGAGAGGGAGTGGGTGGGGAGAAGGAGAGAGAAAAGTGAGGGGGAGATTAACATGCAAGAGCAACGGGAATCAGAGAACGTACAGCAACGATGGAGAACTGACACAATTTTTGAAAGGGAGAAATCTCTCAAAGAGAATAATGACTTTCTTAGCAGAGTGGAGAAAACTATAAACTAGGTCTTAAGAGGGGGTTACAAGAAGTAATCTGAACCTTGGAAAAGCTCAGGATTTAAAGGAGCAAGTGCAGCAAAAGATACGGATGAGGTAAGAAGCCGCAGGGGGAATGACTGAAATCTTTTATGTCAAGTGGTTGGGGCCTTAATTTTCTTCCTTTCTCCAGCGTCGATTGACAACACTCTTTCACACACAGCTTCCAGTCAGCTATTGCTGCTCCACTCTTCATGGTACATTTAAAATGTATATTACTTTACGAACCAATGCTACCCCAATAAGTTTAATTAAAGAAATACAGACAGACAAGCATCACTGGGCATATGAGGAGAATTTCCAGTATGAGAAAGACCCAAACAAGTAGAAAATGCAACATGGAGAAAACAGAGGACATAGCTATAGCCAAGAAAATCTCAGAAAAGTGAAACAAAAGAGAAGTAGAGAATAGGAAACAGGATTAAGAAATTTGGGAACATTGATCAGGAAATTTGAACATTCAACAAATAGAGAAGAGGAAAATTTCAAAGAAAAAAAATCACCAGAATTGAGGGACTTGACTTGTCAGATTGAAAAGGCTCTCTGTGTGTCCATCTCATTCAATTAAAAAAAAAAAAAAAAAGAATCTCTCTAAGAAAGATCTTTATGAATTTTAGAACACCAGGAATAAAGACATATTCTTTTTTATGGCTGAGTAGTATTTCATTGTGTAAATGTACCACAATTGTTTGATTCACTCATCTACTGATGAACACTTGGGCTGCTTCCACATCTTGGTGTTTTTAAATAACACTGCAATGAATAGAAGGGTGCTTATGTTCCTTTGAATTAGTGTTTTGGATTCCTTTGGATATATTTCCAGAAGTGGGGCCACTGGGTCTAAAGGCCGATCCATTTTTAATTTTTTGAGGTGTCTCTATACTGCCACCAACAGTTGCAAAAGAGTTCCCTTTTCTCTACATCCTTGATAGTACTTGTTGTTTATTGATTTATTGATGATAGCCATTCTGACAGGTGTGAGATGGTATCTTGTGGTTTTAATTTGCATTTCCCTGATGATTAGTAACATCAAACATCTTTTCATATGTCTATTGGCCATCTGTACATCCTCCTTGTAGAAGTGTCTATTCAGGTTCTTTGCCCATTTTTTAATTGGGTTGTTTGTTTTTTGATGTTGAGTTTTGTAAGTTCTTTATAAATTTTGGATATTGACCCCTTATCAGATGTATCAGCTAATATGTTTTCTCATTCTGTGGGTTGGTTGTCTTTTTATTTTATTCTTCGCAACAGTATGGATGGGCCTGGAGAACATTATGCTAAGTGAAATAAGGTAATCAGAGAAGACAAGTACCATACGATCTCACTCATACGTGGAATCTAATGAACAAAACTAACAAGGAAAATGGGGACACACTCCGATGGAGAGCAAGATGCCAACTAGTTACAGTGGGGAGCAGGTTAAGGGTGGAAGGATTGAGCAAAAAGGAAAAAAGACTCATGGATGTGGACAATAGCATGGTGATTGGGGAAGAGTGGGAAAATGGTAATGGAAAAAATAGAATAAAAATGAAATAATAATAATAATAATAATAATAATAAGGCATATCCTAAAAGCTTGTGTGGCAAGAGTACTTCACATACACGGAACAGGAATTAAAGTGGCCTTATTCTCCAAAAACCAACACTGGAAGCTCCAACACCGTGGAGTAGCGCTGTCTGTCAGAGTCAGGAGGCAAAGCACGCTCAGTTCCAAGCTCAGCACAGATTTTACACCCAAGTAAATCATATACTAGTTTTCTAGGCTTGCAATAACAAACTGGGCAGCGTAAAACAACAGATATTTATTCTCTCACAGTTGCAGGGACCTGAAGTCCAAAATCAAGGCATTGGGAGGGCTGGTTTGTTTGTTTGTTTGTGTTTTTTTTTTTTTTAAAGTCTTATTTGCTGACTTTATTTTTTTATTTTTTATTTTTTATTTATTTATCTTTAGAGGGGAAGGGTAGGAGAGAGGAAGAGGGAGAGAAATATCAATGTACGGTTGCCTCTCGTGTGTCCCCTGCTGGGAACTGGCCTGCAACCCAGGCATGTGCCCTGACTGGGAATCGAACCGCGATCTTCTGGTTCGCCGGCCCGCGCTCAATGTTTGTTTGTGTTTTAAAGGCTCTGAGGAAGAATCTCTTCCACATTTCTCCCCTGGTCTCCGGTTGTCAGCAATCCTGGGTGCTCCTGGCTTGGAGATGTTGCCTGCTAGTCTCTTCCTCTGCCTTCACATGCCCTTCTTTCTTTTGGTTGTGTCTGTTTTTAAATAGTCTTCTTGTGAGGATGGCAGTCATTGGATTTATGACCTATTCTAAATAAGTATGACCTCATTTTAACTAATTATATCTTTAAAGAGCCTATTTCCAATTAAGGTCACGTTCTGAGGGTCCAGGTGAACATGAATATTTGCGGGGGGGGGGGGGGTGAAGCACTACTCAACCCAGTACAAACCATCAACCAAGTATGAGGACAGAATAAAGGCATTTGGGGGCATGTAAGGACTGAAAAATTATATCTGTGATGTACTGGGTTTTAGGGAAGTTACTGGAAGATGTGCTTTTTCAAGTAAATAAGTAAACTAAGAAAGAGGAAGACAAGGAACCAGGTCCAAAGAAATCCAAAAAGGAAAGCAGAATTAAGAGTCTGTGCAGAGGCCCTGGCCTGGTAGCTCCCTTGATCAGAGCATTGCTGTGATATGCCAAATATGCCAAGGTTGCCGGTTCGATCCCCAGTTAGGGCACATGAAGGAAGCAATCAATGAATGCATAAATAAGTGGGAAAACAAGTCAATGTTTCTCTCTCTCTCACACACACACCATCCATCTCTCTCTCTCTCTCAAATTAATTTTAAAAAGTCTTCACACAGTGGAAGAATAGGGGTAATCTGGGAATAGTCTACCAGGCAAAGAAAAGGCTAAGTATTTGAATATCTGGAAAAAATTGACAATTGTATGATAGAGCTGAAATTCCAAAATAAAACAGAAATTGAAAAAGAAAGATTTATAGTCCTTTCTTGGCTCAGTAGTAAGCAATGTTTATATAGTCATAAAATAGCAACCCTCTTGATTTAACAAAAACTTAAGGGACTACTATATATCAAGGTAAGAATGGATAATTATGTTAGATAAGTTACTATTTATCAGTCATTGTAAGAAGTCAATAGATAATATGTAAAATTAATATGACATAAAATTGAGGTATTACCACATTATTTACAAATAGAGAGGTACAAACTAGAAGAAAAAAGTTTATATGCTAACCTCTAGGAAATGGGTCTAGGGAGGGGAGAGGAGGTGATGGCTATCTTTTATCATGAGCCTTTCAGTGGTATTTGATTTTTTTTTATTTGAGCAAGTAATAGTTTTATAGCAGTTCAAATTTGAAAAGTATGATACAATATGCATAAAAATCACCTAACAGGTATGTGAAAATGCATCTTCTGTGTTTACACCCAGAGATTTTAACTTAGTAGGATTGGGGGCCTGGAACTCTGCATTTTACAAGGCCTTTAAATTCTGATGGAAGCGGTCCCTGGACCCTAGTGTGAGAAACACTTATCTGAGAAACAGCCACAATATTGCTAGCACATCAGTTCCAACTTGTTTCTGGTAAAAACTAAGCAAATGTGATCCTATGTGAGGCTACCCATTCCCTGTTACTGTTGGGGTAAAACCAAGCTGCATGTTAAACCCTGCTTAACAGAAAATTAGTCTAACTCAGAGTAAGTGAAAAAAACGACAGACCTAGATGCTAAGGTCAGGGAATGCTTTCAGGCAGTTGGTACAAGTCTTCCAATCAGGCAGGTTGCAAACATTGGCGGAAGCCCCGAGGCCAGTCTGGCCCATATTTAGAGGAGGCTGACTCAGCCTGCTGGGTACTGGAAGGTGAATGCAAAAAGCAATGCCATCAATTCTAATCCCCACCATGCACTCAGCCCATTGCTATAGAATAGCTGTGAGTGCAAAGGTATCTGAGGACATACCCCAGTCAGTGTCAAGGAGAATCTTACAAAGGTATCTAGTGGAAATGCTGAAGTGAGAGCTGTTGTGAAATTTGCTACTTAAACAGTGACAGCAGTGTCACAGTGACAGTAAATCCACTATCAAAGGCTTATAGAGCCATGACTAGGCCTCTTGAAAGTTCCATACCACCCTGTGGCTTGATTTACCTTGAGAGTTATCACCAGCATCCCAACATAGTCATTAGGGATGGTCCCTCACTTTTACTGAGTAGCTGCCACAAACCAGACACTGCGTAATGCACATTATACATGCCAAGGCTCACCAAACCAGTTTCACAGCTGAGAGAAATAGAGTTTCCAGAACTTAAGCCACAAGCCCAGCATCACATAACGAGCAGTGGTAGAACGAGTTTTATTCTCTCCATGATTCCAAATTGCATCCTGGACCATCAGATGGCCTACAGGATATCAGTTAACAGGACAAGATCATTGCATCGAAACTCAGGAGGGTGATTCATTTATCACTGCAAAGGTGTTCGCTGGACAGAAAACCTGGGCTCTCACCTGAGGACTCTCGCACAGGTTCTGCAGAGGGCGAGGGACACAGCTACGCAGCATGCAAGACACGATGGGGTATCCTACAAGAGTCACCAAACTAGGGACACAGCTCTCCATCACAGCTATGAATGAAACCCACTGCAGGCTGGACATCCCAGGGACCAGGCAGAGCAAGAGGATTACGGAAAGGGAGTGGCTGATTTTAAGCAAAGATCAGTTCTTAAGACGAGGTCACTGGTTGAAGACTTTCAGAAAAAAGGTCCAGTTATCAAAGAAAGTAGCAAATTCTTTATCACAGATTTTATAAACTGAGGATATTTTTAGGGAAGAATATCTCAGTTCCCCCATTTTACTGATCATGATGATGAAGAGGAGGAAGATAATAAGAATTAAAATTATTTATCTTCCATATGCCAGGCATTGTGCTAAGTATTAATATTTCATTTAATGAGCTAGATACAATTTCTTATGCCCATTTTATTGATAGAAAATTAAGGCCCAGTTGTGTGGGGAATGGCTTAAAGCAGTACAACCAGTTAGGGGTAGAATTAGGACTAGAATTCAAGCACCTGATGCCTAATTCTGGCTCATTTTCTCTGTGCCTTATAGGCAATTTCTCTTCCCATGGAATGTGTGTGAAGAAGATGGTCTTTGGAAGAACCGGACAAATCCAGATCTAAATCCCTCTATACCTTGGACTGTGTGACCTTCTCTGAGTTTTGGATCCCTCATTTATTAAATGGAGATAATGATATCTTACTCTTCCTTTTGCTGTCAGACTAAATGAAATGACGTATATCTAGTACTCATTACAGCATCTGGTACACAGTAAGGACTCAACAGATGGTGTCTTCTCCCTCTTCCTTCTACCTTAGGTGTGAAAATATTGTTCATTTGGTCTTTTCAGTATCTGCCTTTTCAATTTTTTAAAAATCCTCACCTGAGGATATGTTTACTGATCTTAGAGAAGGAGAGGGAAGGGGTGGGGGAGAGAGAGAGAAAGAAAGAGAAACATCAGAAACTCCTATCAGCTGCCTCCCATTGTGCCCTGACAGGGAACCAAACCCGAAACCGAGGTGTGTGCCCTGACCAGGAAATGAACCTGCAACATTTTGGTGCATGGCACATGCCAACCAATGGAGCCACCCGGCCAGGGCAGTGTCTGCCCTTTTAGATAGTAATCACCAAACACAATGATCTTCCTAATGGATCAACTATAGGTTTGCACACATTTGAGGACACACGGAATGAGGTACTTAGGTGGAACAAGAAAATTAGAACATGAAGAAATAACTTAAATTTAAGAAACACCAAAATGGCACCTTTTCCTATGTTTCTGATAATAACTAAGTGGTATGTAGCTGATACTCAGCTGATGCACACCTGGACCTTTAAAAATGTCCAGTGTCCAGGCTACATCTCATACCAATTCAATCAGCAGTTCTGGGGCTAGAGGGTCAGGCATCGGTAGTTTAAAAATTCCTCAGGAGCTCCCAATGAGCTGTCAAAAATGAGAGCCACTGAGCCGCACTAGAGCGGTGATTCTCCAAGTCTCCTCCCAGGACCAACAGCCTCGGCATCAGTAGGAAACCGGTTAGAGACCCACATTCTCAGGCTTCACACCAGACCTGCTAGACCAGAAATTTGGGGGTTTGGGTCCACTAGGAAGTTCTTAAGCACACACAAATCTGAGAACCACTGTTCTAGGTAGCCAGTCCTTTTCCTTATTCTGTCTGAAATAATCAGTTATGTTCTGTTCATTTTACCTTTTCGATAGAACCTTTTTATGTCCACTCATCTCTAATCTGAGCACCACTATCCATTCTTGCCTGGGTAACTGCACTGTTAGACTAGTTTCCCCGGCCCCCCATGCTCCACAATTTGCTTTTCTCTCAGCAGCCATAATGAAATTCTAACCACATGCCCTCCTGGGGCACACAAGGTCCTGTGTGGCTAGCCTGTACTAACCTCTCTATCCTCATCTCGTCACTCCTAGACTCAATTTACAATACAGATCATTCAGTTAACCACCACTCCCCACGAACATAATCGGTTTATGGTGTAAACAAAAGCTAATTTTAAGGACAAAGAACCAGGCAAGAAAACTACTTTGTGCTGGATTACTTACCCAATTTTTAAGCCGGCTACACCGGATCTAATCATTTTCATTCAGATCAGAAGACCTCTTCTTGAAGACATCTTCTCTGGGACCTCAGTCTCGGGGAAGGAGTCCCGTTCCATATTCCCACATCGCTCTCTGCATGCCTTCACCTTAGCATGGCTACAGTAAGTTGGAATGACCTCTTTCTGAATCAGTCTTCCCAGCTGGACCAGGAGTGCAAGGTATATGCCACCTTTCATGTGTCTTTATATTCCCTCTGTCTGGCACAATACATGCTACATGGTAGATACTTAATGTACAGTGCCAAGCAGAACTGAAAACCTGCAAAATGCATCTATTCATTTGCAGAATTTCAAGCTAGTGAATCCTCCGCCAGCACTTCTGAAACCTACGTGTGCATATGAATCACATGGAGATAATTAAAATGGAGATTCTGATCCAATTGACTAAGGGGCAGGGGAGGGGATGCAAGATTTCTGCATTTCTAACAGGCGCTCAGGTGATGCTGGTACTGCTAGTACATAGCCCATCAGTGACACCTCAAGTAGCTGGGCTTGTTGCCTCCAAAAGCCAGGAAACACAGGGCACCTGCAGATCAGTTTTATTTTACTGGAAAAGAACGTATTTTTGCTTTGCAGAAGTGCTAGCAACTGGATAAGAGATGGTTTATGCAGCTAACTAGACTAGTCTCATAAAGTCCATCATCCTGGAGTCTACTACAGTCTTTTGTAAGAGATTTGCAAACAGTTGTCTAATGAACCAGGTCTCCTCCACCCAGCTGTTGTCCTCACCGCAGGAGGTGAAACCTTCCTTAGCAGCAGCATTTGTGTAGGGGACAACTTCTAGCTGTCATAGGGCTTTCTCTCAACACAGAATCCAAATTTGGAGAAAAGAGAGGGAGGCCAACAGGATAGCAGCCAGGCTCAGCGAGATGGGGCTTATTCATTCATTCCTTTGTGCACAAAGGAAAACAGCGATTGAGCACCTATTAGGTTCCCAGCGTACTATTGGTGAGAGGCACTGGGGTTGGCAAGGTGGATAATGAGAAACTGGAGAAGAATTTTAGTCAAAAGAAAATTCCAGAGTTCTGGGTTAGAGATAAAAAAAAAAGTTTCCAATTTAGGAAGTTCAATAGGGGCTGTTCAAATTTTCAACTGTGACTATTCAAATTCTCAACCCCTCTGCTCACACTCAGATTAAAGATTTAGGAATGATTTGAAATGTCAGATGACATTTTCCAGAGATATAACAGGGTTCTTAGTCATCTGTAATTCTGCCCAGCTGTTCCGCAGTTCACTGACTGAGTCCCTTGAGACAGTGGTGGCTCAGCTGTGGACCGTTTCTTCCCAGAGCCCGGGGAACAATGAGCGCTTACTGCCTGGGCCACGGCTCCCTTTGGGAGGCCTGCAGTTCTGCTTACAGATCACTTCACAGTCATAGGTTGGCTGTTGTGGAATGGTTTGAGATTATTTTTCAAGTTTGCTGGGTTTTTTTTTTTAAGTTTAAAAAAAAAAGGAAGGGTTTTCAGCAACTCACTACACTTGCTGTGTCCTCAGCTTCCACTAAGCCCTCAATTTCCAATCCAGCCCCACTAGCCTTACAAGCCTGTCAGGCACTCCGGATCTCCCCACTCGCCTCAGGGCACAAATACACGCACAGGTCAGCTAGCTTGTTTCCTCATCACTGCTCATGCTGGTTCCTCTCCTCTCCATCAAACCAGAGCACATTTATCTTTCAAGGTGAGTTTGTGCATTAATTCATCAAATCTTTGGTGAGTGCCTTGTAAGTGCCAGGCACCATCCTGGGCACTGGGGATACAATGTTCATTTGATGAACAAATAGGGATGCTCATTTCAGTGCCTTTTGGGGACATAGATAAGTGAATGGGCCAAATCATTATAAGCCTCCCTAGTGAGGACCCAGAGGGAAAGATACAGTACTAGGAGAATATACAGCGGGGCGAGGGTTACCTTGACCAGTTTTGGGAAGTTTATGGAAGAAGTTCCCAAGCAGATGAGAGCCGGCCTAAAAGAATGAACAAGAGGCAGAGAGAAGAGGTTCTTTGCAATGGGAAGAGATGAGGCTGGAAAGGTGAGCAAAGAGCAGATTTTGCAGGGTCTTGTAAGGCATGGAAGGAACAATCTCAAAGGAAGTGGCAGGAGAGTATTAAGGATCTGTAAGGAGGGACCTGGCATGAATCTCATTTATTCTTTGAAGTCTTCTCCAATGCTTTAAGCATCATGTGCTTCCCTGCCCTCCTTCTTTGATTTCCAAAGCAGTTACTGTACTGGCTCTACTTAGCAGCCTTACTCTGAATTTCTACGCAGTATTTTTATCATCCTATGATCAATCTCTGCAGTTGCTTCTCAACTTTTTTTGCGCCCACAGCAAACATTCAAGCATTATATTTTGGGCTTGAATGTTCAAAATATGTAATACATTTATTTAAAAGTTCCCTATATTTATAGTTTATTTCTTCAGTGAAACAATGTCACTTAATATCACCCCCCCTTATCTCCTATGCATGAAACAGCTGTATGATCTTAAGTGACCACTGAGACATAAAATTTACACTCAAAGTAAATGTACATTCAGTGGTAACGAATTAATTTTATACACTGATCAAAATCATGTGACATACCAGAGCAGGGGACAAGTTTCCCTGGTGCCTGGGTTCAAGAAGAACCATTGTTCTAGAATGTTACCTAACTCTAGACACCTTGACTTAATGAAAACTCAAGGGCAAGAATAGTTATATATGTATTTTTAAATTCCTCATAATTCTTAACATGGTTCTTGATGTAGCATAAGGATTTACTTGAATTTTGCATTTATTTTCATGACTTGGTTTATTTTTTATTTTTGTATTGTTGTTGAGCTGCAGGTAGATTATGAAATATGCCAGCATCCAGAAATGTATTTAAAAACTAAATTAAAAATAAGAAACACCCATTTTTCATCACCCAGCATATGAAATGCAACATTATAATGACATGTTTTACCCCTCCCCACTGAAAGATGATCACTGGTGTGAATTTGGTGTTTATCATCCCATTTATGCTTTTACTGCAGTTGTGGGTGTTTCATAAACAATCCGTGGTATTGCTTCTCAGAGTTGAAAATGTGTAAGTGATGTCATGAAGTATCTTTCTGCAACTCTTCAGTTCAAGGTTATTTTTTAGATTTGTCCATATTTATAGACGTAGCTCTACTTTATCAATTTAACTGCTGTATCATATTCCACTGTATAAATATACCCCATTTAGAACATTTAGGTTCGTTTCAAGTTTTCACTAAAACCCAGGATGCTGCAGTGAACGTGTTTGCCTTGGCTTTCTTGTGTACACGTGTGACAGCTTCTGTAGGCACACAGATCTCTAGTGGAATTGCTGGGCCATAGGGTACATGCATTATCAAGCTCACTAGGTGTTGCTGAAATGTGTTCAAAGTGGAACAGTTTATACCCCCATCCACAGAGTATGAGTTCTGGTTTCGAATTCTTGATAATCCATGTTGCTTTCAAATTCAGAGATCTGATATATTCCTCTTGCACATGTTAACACACACACACACACATACACACACCAGGATTCTTGGGGGAAAACAGAACTTTAATTTATTAATTGAATTTCCCAGAAAGCAATAAAAGGGCTACTTTAAAATTTTTGACAGCCTAGAAATAATTGATTAGATTATTTTTAAATTGTTCAAACAGCAAGAATAATGTTAAGGAAAATTACATGGAAAAAGTACAAAACTCCTTATAGTATTACCCCATTAACACAGTCACTTTTAAAATATGCAATATATACTCATTAATTTGGTCATTACTTGCTGCTTTAGCCAAATGGAATGATTTTTGAAATGAATTCACTATGGACTCATTTATTTTACATTCGTGTGTTATTTTCCAAATATGTTTAATCCTGTAGTGGTATTCCCATGGTCTGAGTTAGACTGCAGTTAAACAAAAGTGAACAGAATAAGTTCTGGTCCTATAGAGTATTCACACTTTTCCACAATGTTTCGTTTTGTTGCAGCAAAGTCAAGTACACACAAAGTGTGTTAAAACAGAAAGCAAACGATTAGAGTGCAAAATAGCAGTCCATCAAATTAGCCTCATCTCACTTTTTGCTTTCTCACAAATTCCATTCTTTTGCAAATGCCCAGGGAAAGAGCCAGCATTGCCTAAGGGGGTGGATTTCACAGGGCAACCGGTAAGGGGGGCAACAGTAGGGTCGCAGCAGAACCAAAGACATGGACAGACATGGTCTTCCGGTTCTGTGAATAAATAGAAGACATTCCTATTCAATAGGAAATTCTAATTCTAACTGCTTTTTACTCAAGGGCCCAATGTGAGATATAGATGTGATGAAAATTATGACAAAAATCTTCTTTAGGCAGATATATCATCGGAATTGAGTCCCGAACGCTACAGAGTTGTCAAAGGAAAGATTCAGTTAGCTAACTCTTCAAGGTCAGTTGTCTCAGTTCTCGGGAGAAATTAAATCATCCCTAGTTTCTAAATTCTGCTCACTGATGTCTCCATGCAAAAAAAGTCTTTTCCACAGATTTGAAACAGAAGAAATTTAGCAGGTGGTTAGCCAGTTGTAAAAATTGAAAAATTCCTGTGAAGCACCCCTCCACACCTTCCATAGATAATTTATTTATACTTTCTGGTTAGAACCACAGGGAATCCCACATGTCAGTGGAGCTCTTCTCTTCTGCTGCCATCATCTTGTGTCCTCACCATCTGCAACACATCAAAATATGATCACTCTCAATGTCACTAGACTTGTTTAAAACATTATGTTTAGAGCCTATCCCTTCATATGCTACGTATGAAACAAACACACATGGTTCTTGCCATTTTCAATAGTCAAAATAAAAGTCCAGTGCAGGGCGATGACATAATAGGTATAAATGAGCCGCACATAAATACAGCTAGTATAGATCTACTTCTTTCTGGGAGAACATTGGTACAATATGTCCATGACCTGACTGAAATTCCATGCCCAGCACATTTAGTGACTGGTATCATTGAATTGAAGCTAGAAGAAATGTGCAGTGGACAAAGCTAGGGCTTTGCCCAGAATCCCTCTGGTCTTCTTTTAGCATTAACTTCTAGACAACATTCCTTCTCCTCTTATCACTCTCTCCTCCCTGCCACCCCCAGCCCCATACCCTCTCTCATGTGAGCTTTTGCTTCCGGCATCAACACCTACTATTCCTCACAGGACGGGGGTCCAGCCACTGGAGCAGCTTCAACCACTGAGCCTGAGCGCCTGGGAGGGCGCAGCCTGCCTGGTGGCCAATGAAAGATCTATGAGTGAGAAAGCCCAACTTCCTTGCCTTGGGGCAAGATGATTCTTCAGCAAAACTCAAATGCCTGAGTGCTGAAAAGAGCAATCTAAAGCTGCCCTCTATGGCACTTTGCCCCAGATAACACCTTGTCTGGCTTCCAATCCTTCTGTGTCTTTCTTCCAACATTCCCTTCCTGGTTTCCCATGAGCGGCTCCTCCCTAAGGTATGGGCACACAAATCCTCACCTCAGGGTTGGTGCGTGGGGAACCTGGCCCATGACAGAACCTTAGAGATGCTCCCACCTATCTACTCTTCAAACACTTTTCCTTGCATATCTACCTCAAAGGAAAAAAAGCATGTGCTCTTGCCTTGCATATTTTAAAGTTAACATCTAAATTTTTTTCATTATGAATTGAAGTGGTTGAAAAGGATGTAGTTTGTGACATACTGTAAAAAGTGACATGTAAAAATAAAACTTCCACATTTCTCTTTTGATTTACCCAATGGAATCTAAATATCATGGTGGTGTGAGATTGTCATTAACCATTTAAAATCTATGTAAACACACTCGCAGTTAAAAGCCAGACATTTTGTAGTTTCCTTTCTTTCCTTAAACATCCATTTCCATTGTACTTCCCCCATAGAATTTCACTCTAACTGTAATATTTTTAATATGCTTTAAAATCTTTTATTGTTTACCTAATTGACTCTCTTAAGCAAAAAATATATATTTAAGTATGTTTTTATTTCCTATGATTATAAGCTCCTAAGTGTTAAAGATTTTTTAGATGAATTACCATTAGAACTTATCAAACAGCATATATTTTAAATGGTAGTTCTCTCAAAACAAAAAGTAAACATTTTTATTGGAAATGCATTTCTATCATGAGATGGGTAGTTTTCCTCCTATTATTTTTACTTATTATTATTTATTTTTAGAGTAAGGCAAAGTTTAATATCAATTCTATTAATAGATATTATCACAGATTTAAGCACTGACAAATACTGTTTACTATAGATAGTTTTTAAAGGAATTTTATTATAGCAATGTAAAATAATTCTTTGAATCCTTTCTGAGTTATGTGTGAAAAACTACCCAGGAGCCTTTCAAAAAGTTTTATAAAAGATACTGTTACCCAGTCATTAGATGATATTTTCCCATTTCTGAAAAATGTACCCCAAAATGCTTTACCATCCTTATCAAGTGGCTATTAATCATACCACTCTTTCACTCACAGGCACAGTGTTCAACTGGAGAAACAAAATACAGTTGGAAAAATCTAATATTGCTAAATTAAGCATAGTTGACACATGAATCATCACTATCTTTTTTTGATAAAATAATATTTCTTATATTCCGTGTTATATACTTTTTCTTCAGGATTTTGAAGCTGCAATTTAGCTCATTTGCTTTCTGGGACCTATCCCCCTTATAGCCTAATTGGCAGAACTAGTCCTTACTGTAAAACTAATCAACACCTCTGCCTTCGAAAGAGTCTGATTTCATCTTCTTGCTGAAATTAGCATGTTACTGAGGGTCTCTGTGATGAAGTCTTACTTATGATTCTATTCCAGGATAGGGAAGTGATTAAGGCCCTTGCTATGATTTCTGGGGGCCTCATGAAACAATGCTTGCTCTCCATCAGTATTTCTCCTACATGCCTTTTGCTTTGTTCCCATGGAATTCTCACTCAGGAGAGATGCATCTTTTGACAAGAGTTGAGAAATAGAAAATAGACCAGGCCAGATTACTAAGTGAAATTCGTCATCACTCCTATTATCCTTACTCTATAAATATATCTGAATGTATAACACTCAAACATGAATTCAAATACCCTATTTCTAGCAACATATTTCTTCCTTAACAGAAATAGGGGACAGGAAAGACTTTAAGTCTTACCTGGTTTAGGGGAGGACTTCTCAAGATCCACTGTCTAAACTGACTCCTTGTTTGATAATAGGCCCCACCCCGCACCTCCCTAGGAGGGATTTACATCTGGGCGAAGTACCATAAATGCATTCAGAGTAATTGAAAAATGGGCCAGTGTTTGTGTGAAGTGGGGTGGGGAGCATTTGGACAAGGGGATACAAGAAAGGAGACCCTCCATGATTCCTCAGACACAAACATTCTCAGGTAGATAGACTCCTTTAAGGTTAGTTTTTAGAAATCTGTGCACTGGAAAGTCTTTGTGTGACACCCTCCCCCACTGCCCCCACCTGCAGTGTGCCTCAGTATGAACATCACTGACTTTGCCCAAGCTCTCAATATACAAATAAGAAAGTTGAGGACCAGGGCAATCTGATGACTTCTGGACATCACAGAGTTAGTGACAGAACCAAAACAAGCATCTGGATTTCCTCATTCCCAGTCTGGCATTCTTTCCACCACAGCCATAGGCTCTAATATATCATTTGTCATCATCACTGTCATCATCAACATCTCTTCTTCCTCACCATCATCATTTTAAATATTTATTAAACTTTTATTCTATTCAAAGTGCTGTTGGAAGCACTTTACATTGATTTACTGTTCACACTACCCTATAATGTAAACTTTGTTACTATCCCCATTTTACAGATGAGGAAATGGAAGCTCAGAGAGGCCAAGTGGTGTGCCCAAGATCGCATGATCAGTAACTGCAGAAATAGGATGCAAATCCATGTCTGACCTCTGGATTCACTCTTTCAACTACTGTTTCTCAAAGTGCTTTCTATACAACACTAGCTCAGTAAGATGCTCCCTGGTACAAGAATCTGCAAATTGTTTTGACTAGAGCCCCTCTCTCAGAACCACAATGCATATTATC
The DNA here is from genome assembly GCA_039655065.1 of Glossophaga mutica. NCBI lineage: Eukaryota > Metazoa > Chordata > Mammalia > Chiroptera > Phyllostomidae > Glossophaga > Glossophaga mutica. The sequence continues at coordinate 27,901,134 of CM077309.1, read as the reverse complement.
CTATCAAAGGAATTGAGATGTCCTATAAAAAGGACATATACTTATTAGTGCTTTACAGGAAAATGATATTTTCCCAAATACTTATTAATATCAAGATAACAACCCCCATTAAAGAAAACCAATTTAGGCTCTCTTGGTCAGTAGTTCTAAAACTCTAGCCTGCATCAGAATCATCTAGAGGACCAAAACCCCAGAGCTTCTGATTCTGATTCAGTAGGTCTTTGGTGGGATCCAAGAATCTGTATTTCTTTTCTTTCTATTTACTATCTATGGTTTTAATTAAGTTAGTGAAGCTAGAGAGAAAATCAGAACTAGTTTTTTTTATTTGATAGCTTAGCACAAGTTGTCTTACATTTATACCATCTTTCCTTTAAAACACACATACAGAAAAAAGCCTTTTTGAGTGCCCATAAGACTATCAGCTGATTTCTCAAAAGAAACCTTACAGGCAAGAAGGGGATGGAAAGAAGTATTCCACGTCATGAAAGGCAAGGACCTATAGCCGAGATTACTCTATCCAGCAAAGCTTTCATTTAGAATTCAAGGGCAGATAAAGTGCTTCCCAGATAAGGTCAAGTTCAAGGAGTTCATCATCACCAAGCCCTTATTATATGAAATGTTAAAGGGACTTATCTAAGAGATTGAAGAAGATCAAAAACTATGAACAGTAAAATGACAACAAACTGACAACTATTAACAAATGAACCTAAAAAAAGGAAAACAACAAAAACAAAAATAAGCAAACAGCAAGAACAGGAACAGAATCAGAGAAATGGACATTACATGGAGGGTTTTCAGGGGAAATGGGGAGGGGAGGATTGGGGGGAAGGTACAGGGAATAAGAAGCATAATTGGTAGGCATTGAATGGACAGGGAGAGGTCAAAAATGGTATAGGAAACAGAGAATTCAAAGAACTTATATGTACAACCTATGGACATGAACTAAGTGGGGGAATGCTGGAGGGTTGGGGGGGCAGGGTGGAGGGGGATAAAGGGAGAAAAATTGGGAAAACTGTAATAGAATAATCAATAAAATATACTTTAAAAAAATCTGAAAGACATGCCAAGAAAAAAAGATAGACAAAGGAAGGTGGGTGTTATAAGCTGGTAAGATTTGTAGAAAAGTTAAAATATCCATCACAAAACACTTGAGCCTCTAAATTTATAAAGTTACTGAGACTGATAGATTGACTCACTATATCATAGAGAAATAAAAGCAGATTAATTCCTAAAAACTGTATGGTGAGTTGGGCACCAGACAGATTAAAGATCTAAATGGGAAAAGTAAAACCAGAAAATCAATGGAAAAATGAGAGTGTTATTTTTAATCAAACCCAAAAACATACTATAAAACTTTTTATTTATGGATCCAACTACACCAAAATTAAAGATTTCTGCTCAAAAAATTATACCATGCATTTCTTTCCAAAGTAAATGGGCATATGACAATACCCAGTAAAACAAACAAACAAACAAAAAACACCTTTCTGAAGGATGTCACCAATGGACACATTTATACATGTTTGACAGGTATGCATTATTCCAAATACAGTACTTTCTAGCTTCTGATACTTACCTGCAAAAGCTCTTGGTATTTGGAGGCAATATCTGTTTATTTACATAATAGAATTTTACAATTATCCTTTAAATTTAATACCTTTTAGACTAAGTGAGAAGGAATCTGCATTTCCAAAGAACCCCCAGCTAATGCTGGTTTTGCTGGTCCCATGATCACACTTAGAGAGACAATGCACTTGATGTTGGAGAAATAAAGACTAAGAAACAAGCCCTGGGTGGGGATAATGGGGAAATAAATACAGCTACACTTTTAAAAATCCTCATTGGAATCTTACAAATGTATATTATAATAACCAAATAGAAAATCTGCATGTTAAGTAGATGGGTAAAGTGAACATTAGAAAAATGATCAGATGGCAAGAAAAGCACACTCTCTTTTGGAAAATAAAAGATAAGCAAAGTAATACAAAGGCTTATAATTCTTCACAATGTATTTTCATTTTGATTGTCAAATAAATTACCAGCCTTAGTTAATTTATATAGAAATAACACTGGTTAATTATATGCCAGACACAGTGTGTATTCCAAGTTTCACACGCATCATCTCCAACCTTTCAACAGCCCAGAGATAGGTTTTATTATCACCTTTTTGTGGCCTAACTTTGAGGTGAACTTGTGTTTGACAAACATAATTACAGAGTGTGAATCATTGTGACAGAAGAGTCACGGAACAGGTGATGTGAATATTCTTTGGTAACACATTTCAGATGTCTTTAGCTCCCATTTCTTTATCTGTAAAAAGATATAGTAAAACTCACTGATTTCTAAAGTCATTCCAGTTTTCAAATTCTAATCTTCCATGATTCCAAGAAAAAAAGCCACGCTGATATTTTCTGAAGAGACTCAGACTGCCTTCATGGAGCAGGGCTAGCCAAATGTCGCCAAATGCCACTCTCTCAGGGAATGATTAAAGACATTCCCCACTTCAAAATGTATGATATATCAATAGGAAAATGGAGAAAGCTTTTGAAGGAAAGAAATGATGAGGAATGATATTAAACAAGAGAAGTATTGGTAATGCTCACTTGATAATAATCCTTTTGATTCTACCAATCTTACATTAGTAGCAAACGACCTTAACATAGCTCAGAGGACCGATTCAATCGGGATTTATCGCACTTTTCCAAACCTGCATGCACATTGGAATCACCTGTAGAGCTTCAAAACAAATATGAATGCCTGTATCTCACCCCTAGAGAATGTGATTTAATTGATATGACATGTGGGCTGGACAATGGAAATGTCAACAAATATCCAGGTGATTATAATGTATAAACAAGTTTGGGAAATGCTGATTGATGGGGAAATGCTGATAGGAAACACACAATTCCTATCTTGAAGCCCTAACCCCCACGTGAGTGTGTTGGACAGAGGGCCTTTAAGGAGATGACTAAGGTTAAATCAGGTCATAAGGACGGAGCCCTGACCTAATTAAGGTGGTGCCATTATTTAAAAAAAAAAAAAAAAAAAAAAAGGAAAAAACACCAGGATTCTTCACCATGAAGGACACAGCAAGAAGGTGGCTGTCTGCAAGCCAGGAAGAGAGCCCTCACCAGGAACCAAATGGACTGGTGCCCTGATCCAGGGAGAAAATAAACTACTACTGTTTAAACCACCCTGTCTATAGCATTTGTTACAGCAGTCTGAGCTCATTAAGACATCCGCTCTTACACTTACCCACTCTGTCTCTTATCCACCCCAATTCCTTCCTATACTATTGGGAGAGCACACTGAATTAGGAGTGGCCGGACTAGGTCAAGTCCCAGTAAGGCACTAAACCTCTTTGAGCTTCAGTTTCTCCACCTGCATATGAAGGATATCAACTTCTGTCTTCCACACAGGGTTTTGGTGGGAACCCAATGAGTTCATGTGTGTGAAATTACTTACAAGCAGTACCGCTCTGTACACGGGTAAGCTATATCTGGTGCCTGCCACTTTTTCTTACTCCATCAGCCTCCCTTCCAATCCCCCACTTCATGTCTCATTTGAGTCCCTTCTCCAGTTTTCTTACCCTTCCAGTCCTCAGTCATTTGATTCCCCTCAATCCAATTCCCTGATTGCCCATTATAATTCTTTAGAATATGTCTGTCAGCCACACATTCTCTTAATATTTCTTTAGCTGAGAATTTCTTCATTTGCTTTTATTCCAGAGGGCTATTTTCACTGGATATAAAATCCTGCGTTCATAGTTCTTTTCTTTCAGCACTAAAATATCTATCTATATCTATATCTATCATTTCACTGTCTTCTAGTCTCCATGGTTGCAAACAATAAATCAACGGTCACTCGAGTACTTGTTCCCTTCTTTTGTAACATGTAGTCTTTCTCTAGATGCTTCCATATTTTTATCTTTTGTTTTCAGCAGTTTATGATGTGTCGAGTTTTAAACTCTGTGAAGTTATATCTTTTACCAATTTGGTGTTTGGTATTTCCTCAAATATTTTTTTTCTGAATGAATTTAACTTTCTACTTTCCTTCTAGAATGCCAATGACACATATGTTAGATTTTTTGGTATTGTTCCACAAGTTCCTGAGGCTCTGCTCATTTTTTTTAAAAAACTCTTCTCTCTTCAGATTATATAATTAGTCTATTTTTAAGTTTGTGACTTCCCTCTGTCATCCTCACTCTGCTATTGAGCCCATCCAGTGAATTTTTAAATTTCAGACACTGTATTTTCTTACTTCTAAAATTTCCTTTTGATTCTTTACTGTTATCTCTATTTCTCTTCTGAGGCTGTCTATCTCTCGTTCAATTCAAGTTGTTTATTTTTATCTCATGGAGGACAGTTAAATAGCTGCTTTAATATCTTGGATAATTGCAACTTCTGAGTCAGCTTGAGGTTGGCATTTGCTGACTGTCTTTTCCTTTGAAAATAGTTTAAATCTCCTGCTTCACTGTAAGCTGCATACTTTTGGATTTTATCCTGAACATTTTGAATATTATGTTGTATAGATTCTAAGTCAGGGGTGTCAAACTCATTTCACTGGGGGCCACATCAGCCTCTCAGTTGCCGTCATAGGGCCGAATGTAATTTTGGGACTGTATAAACGTAACTACTCCTTAACTAGGGGCAAGGAGTTCTACATTCAGCCCTTTGAAGGCAACTGCGAGGCTGATGTAGCCCCTGGTGAAAATGAATTTGACACCCCTGCTCTAAATCCTGTTATAATTCTCTATAGAATTAAAAAATTTTTTGAGCAGGCAATCAACCAGGTAGGTTCAGAATGCATGTGCTGTCTCACTTCTGTGGCCAGTGGTTTCGATCTCAACTTACCATCCAAAGCCTTTGCTATCCTGTTTTAGGTCTTTCCCAATGATGTACAACTTAGGGGAGAGCCCAGGACTCCCAGAGTTCCCATAATTAGAATTAGAGGATCCCCTTCTCACGTTCTCTTCTCTCTGAGGTTTCTCCCACATGCTGACCAACAGGGCCTCTCTTCCTGGTTCCTCTAGCCAGAAAGATGGTTTCTCTTCCATTTTAGCTGTCTGGCCTTTCACTCAGCTCCAAACTGTCCCCACCTTCAGAGCAACACCATGAGAGAAAAGGGGAAAAATCGGGAATTTCTTCCACCATCTTAGACAAACAGGGGCCCCTGTTCCTAGTTCTTTTGCCCAGAGATATGGGGTCAGTACTGAGTTTTGCTGGGGCCTGCTGTCCGCACAAAGCTCCAAAAGAAAAAAGAAAAGAAAGTGGGAAACTCCAGCCCCTCACAATGTACCTGCTTTTGTGTACTTTGCAGAGTTCTCAGGTATAATAGTTGCATTTTGTGTTTTGTCCAGAGTTTTCTGTTGTAATCAATCCAGGGGAGACATAGACAGTGTGGACATACTCTATTTTAAGACTAAAGGGGGCTACCCTAGAAGCTAATGTAGCTTCCTGTTCTCCGTCTCCTAATTTCTATTTAGCTGTAGTCCATAACCATTTTCTCATGCAGCCTAAGAAGCTGCCCTCAGCCACCACAGAGATCTCAGAACCATAGCAGCCTTGTTCTCTCCAGATGCCACTGAGGTTGGGGGTCAGCTAGGAGCCTGCATGTCTGACAGGGAGGCCCTGGTTGCTAAGGTACAAGGCAGACCCTGAGTGTTCAAATGCTGGAGGCTCCTTTCGCAGTTTCTCTCTGCCTCCATCTTGCAAAAAGGGTGCAGGGCTCCTCCTCCTTATTCAGCACCTATGGTCCTTAATCTTGTTCCTTTTACATCTCCATTCCCTGACACCCCACCAAACATTTATACCTCTTTGAGTTCTAATTTTGTCAGCACCACTGATGCCCTTTTTGCCTTTCTGAAGTTTTACTTCCTTTGCCCCCTTATTTCAGGGGACCCCTCGTAGCCCTAGGTCATAAGCCTCTCTATCCCATCATCTCTACCTGTCAGTGAGTTCTCATTGCTCATCTTCACCAGGGAAAAATCCAAATGAACAAAAAAGGTACTTCGGGGTCTTCAGTTCTATTGTATTCAAGGTTGCCTTTTTAAAATCTCACTGTTTACCATTTTCTGGTGCTGTAATTTCTTCTGAATGTGCCTCTTCCTCATCTTTCACCATCAGTTCCCCTGTTGACAAGAGCATGTACAACTTCTGAATCCAATCAGTAGCCATCCCAGAACCATTACCATGATCGCTCCCTAATACAAAGATGTGCTGCTCCTGGGAACCAAATTCACCAAACGGCTCACTGCTGTCTGTCTCTATTTCATACACCTCAGGAATAAGGCTGAAGTGACAGGGAAAAGAGATGAAAAATACATTAGCCAAGTCCCTTGCAAGATTTAATGTCAATACAGCCAAGTAATACAACAGAAACCAACTTTATGCATGTGATTAGAATGGTCCAAATGCAGTTTGTGGATGAAATTCAACAGAGGGGTAACTATTTTAATATTCTGAAGGAAAACCAGACATTTGTGTCAGTGATTGAGGACTCCAAACCAATATTATTTTATCACTGAATTTTTATCGCGTACTTAGGGTTTTACTTTGCAAAATCAAACTTAAAAGACTCCTGCCAGTCTTCGTGTGGGTTCTGTTTATTAAACGGCAAATGTTTTTGTAGCTTTTGTGACTTTTCCTTTTTCATGTTCTCCTGCTACATCAAATCTTGGATATGGTCATTTTTGTTTGGTAATACCCAACACTAGTAACCTATATTGGTAATATATGGTTACTAGTAAGATATTTTAAGGGCCTCTTCTTTTTTTGTAAAAGCAAAAGAAATGGAAACATGGTTCTTGCTGACATGGGTCAGATGTGATTTCTATTAACACCAGATCAGTGCTGTCATCACAAAGCAGGAGCACTAACCTCACACGCATGCACACATGCACACATGCACACAACCCACAACCAGACTTCTTGCATACTGAAAACCAAACACCCTTCGTTTCAAATTACTTTCTGTAGGGCTGTTTTCAGCTGCGGTGTTACCCAGACTGTGAATCTGTCAACTCACAAGACAGTGTCTCCTGTGCCTGCGGCCTCTGGGTTGGGAGAGGTGACGTTCACACACTTGGGTCTCAGATCCTTGGGAGGGTAGTTATTGATGGCACCTGGAGAGAGATTGGGCAGGTTAATCCAAATCTTACTTTTCCACGTTCTGGGTATTACCCAAGGTCAGTTCATCTCTCCCTGCAATTGGATGTGTTTTCAAGAGCAGATTCATTTTATAAAGGACTCAGCAAAGTGGACACTCTCCGACATGGCAATGCCTCATTGGCAAAGTCAATGAGATGCAGTGGTGATTGAGTCAAAATTTCTCAGGCTCTGTGTGTCACAGGCTTGTGGTATAATTCAAGGACACCTCTAATCTCTCCAGTCATCTGTTTCTCTCCCTACAAAAGGAGGATCTTCCTAGAAAACACCATTAGCTATTGAAATTGCCTGGCCTATTTATCTTAGGGCTGGAAGGAGGCACCACATTTTGCAAATGATAAGCCTGCTGATAAATATAAATCATGAGTGCCAAGATTCCTAGGACTTTCTGAGTACCAGAAAATCTGCAGCCCTGAGAGTCCCTCATAAACTTGCAGGAGCTGCAGACAACTGTACAATGCCTCCAACCCACTCCTAATCCCCAGAATGGGCCAGCACTTGCTTGCTGCTGCAAACTCTTAGGTATGCTACTGTCCTATGCACGAGTCTAAAATAATAACACATGGACAGAGGCTGGGGCAGCCACTCTTGAAGCCTCACTGTGAAGACACCCTTTACTCTCCCGCCTGGCTGTGCCCAAGCCTGCTGTGTGGGGCAGAGGCTCTAGAAGAGATTTGTACCCATAGCTTATAAGAATTCAAGTCAGAACCAAAGGTAATTCATAATGACAAGGTAAGATTCAAGTCCTTGGAGTAGGTGGAAGGTGGTGTTAGTGGAATATTATTTATTACAGCAGTATCTCTTGTTAAGGGTTTAGGAACTGAAATATCGTTTAATGAACAAGAGCACAAATCTTGGGTCAGAATGCATGGAGTTGAGTCTAGAATTTGCCAACTATTAACTGTGAGCTTTTGAGCAATTTATTTAATGTCTCTGAACCTTAGTTTTCAAACTTGGAAAATGATACTGTTCTTTGAGGGCTGTACTAAGGATAAAATCCATTGAAAGAACATTGTATATAGTAAACACTCACAGGTTAGGGTTAAAAGACAGTTTTTACCCAAATAGGGCTTTTCTGACAAATATCTTGACAGTGTAGCAGTAAAGTTCAAGGACAATAAGGCCTGAGATTTTTCTCTCTGGTTTTCTTACTGCCTCTTGTTCAGGTCTTAGAATCCACCACACGTGATTGAAATGAGGATCATGTTACTATGTCATATGGTAGGTTGTACACAGAGACATTAAGTGTATTACAAAAGCAATAGAAGGAAGCAGCCCAAGTACCTATCAGTGGATGAGTGGATAAAAAAAGCTGTGGTACATTTACACAATGGGATACCACTCGGCCATAAAAAAGAAGGAAATCTAACCTTTTGCAACAGCATGGAGCAAGGATGGACCTGGAGAGTATTATGCTAAGTGAAATAAGCCAGTCAGAGAAAGAGAAATACCATGTGATTTCACTAATATGTGAAATCTGATGAACAAAATAAGTTAACAACAAAATATAAACAGACTCATAGATACAGGAAACAAACTGACAGCTGTCAGAGGAAAGGGGGTGGGAGGTTAGGTGAAAAAAAGGAGAAGAGATTAAGCAAAAAAAAAGAAAGAAACCTCATAGACGAACAACAGTAGAGGGAAGGAGGAGATGGTAAACCGGGGATAAATGGTGATGGAAGGAGACTTGACTTGGGGTGGTGAACACACAATATACAGATGATATATTATAGAATTGTACACCTGAAACCTATATAGTTTTATGAAATAATGACACCCCAATAAATTCAATAAAAATAAACAGATAGATAAATAAAATGTAAAAAAAAATCAACAGAAGATTAAAGTTTTAATGACTTACGTCTGATTGAATAGACAAATGGCTTGACAAACTTGATGATATAGTTCAAGTCTGGCTTGTGGGTTCGACCAAGCTGGACTAAGTGATGATCCAGTGGGTGGCTGGCTAATTCTTCTAATTCCTTGTCGTTGTGTACAGGACCAAATGAAAACACAAATATGGAGTAGCCCTGACACTTGGCTCTCAGAGATACATTCCTTAAAACTTCCTTATCTAAGGGGTTAGTTTCTCCAGCAGATATAACAAAGATAACTTTGTTTTTCCGCAGATTGGGGGTTCCTGCAAAGACATTATCAATTGTCCACTGTAGGGCGTGGCCAATAAAAACATCTCCATTGAGAGGCTGAAGAGAGTCTTGGAGATGATGTTTCATTTGGTATATAGTGTTATAAGTAACCAAATCAAATTCCAGGTAGACAGGGCATTCTTCAGTGTTGGGCATATAGCCTGGAGGAGAGTAGGTCAGGACCGCCACTCTATCTCCTAAGGTGGAAGTCAGCGGATCTGGGGCAATGTGAAAGTAATCGAGCACTGCGGTTATGAAAGCTTTCACTTCCTTAAACTCATCATTTCCTACTCTTTGGGAAGAATCAATGAGGAAAGCTACATCCATGTAATACTCTTGAAGAGAGGCATCTCCAGATTGGTCAGTAGGACCTAGTTCTTCTTTTCTGCCACGGTTTTCACGTCCTGCAACAGAATAACTCAAATCACTGTTCTTTTAGTAGAAGAATAAGCTCAGAACTCCTAGCCAAGGAAGATAAATACACAGCATGGGGTTGCCATGCTTCACTCCCACACCCACGGCAGACATCACCAATCAATTTCAGTGCATGTTCCCGGATTCGCTCCCCAATTACATCTTCACACAGTGCATGGAGAGCCATTACCATTTGACAGGCGTTGTTACATGGAAAAAAATCTTATTTGCTATCCCACCTCAGATCTTTGTTAAAGGCTGATCAACACTTTGTTAAAACACAAGAAAAGGTATTTCATAAGTGTTCTGATAGAAGAGAAAGGGTTGACTTACCATGTTAGTGACATACTTCTTCACACATGCCCATACCAGAAATATTGCTGTCCCCCCCCCCCCGGTTTTCTCTTTATATATGAGGAACATCGATTCTTTTCCAAAGGACCCAACAGAACTATTTTCTAAAGAGGTGTATTTCACCTACAAAGTCTCTAAATATAGGTTCTCTACCTACTTATAGGATTAGCATGAGAATCCAAAAAGCTACATGAAGGTGTTTATTTCTTGAAAACTCCAAAATTTAGTGAAACATAAGGTGTGACTATTTTACTTTGAGTCTAAATTCATCTTATTTGAGGAGACTGGGCCTTCAAAAATATTTTCCTTCAAGAAAACCTGGCAGAAGTGTGGATAAAATGTACACAGCCATGCTGTGTATTTTCTGGAAATGTCACCAAGCCAAATTCCTGTCTTCAAGCTTATGGAAGAATTTCCTCAGAATGGCAGAGGAGAAAGGGCTGGCTCCCTTTATTATTGACAAGACTTGGAAGAAATGAGGAATTTCCAGCTGAATTTCCAGGGAAGCACCCTAAGAGATTAGCCTAACTTTGGCCCAGATTTAAGCCACAATGCCAAGGGCACTCTAGTATCTTCAGGGAGAAGCAGGGTGGAAAGGGAATTTAGGGAGAAGAGAGAATCTATAGGACCTAAATCATTTGTATTGGGATTAAGTGTGCTGTTAAGAAGCTATGCTGCCTTTCATGGCATTTGTGGAAAACCTCGGGATATGCAAATTCAATCTGCCTTGGAATTTGTCCATGGGACAAAATTAGCCATGTGGTCTCCCTAGGTAAGGCACATGTACAACTGAGGCTATGTTGTACGCATGTTTCTTTCCACATGAGTACATATTTTTCAAGTTACTCTTTATAGTAAGACATCTCATGAGGTTGATAATGCTTTCTTTTTCACTTTTACATGCTCTGAGTACTTAATTGAGCATTTGGTTCACTTCAGGTCTTATGCTCAGCTCTGCACACGACTTCTATCATTTAATCTTCCATACATCACTATGAGGGTAAAATTATCACCATTCCCATTTTACAGATGAACAAGCTGAGGCTTGCAGAGGGTAAATGACTTGGCTAAGAAATGACAGCTTGGTAGAAGAGGTAGGATTCAAACACCTTCAGAAGAATTTGTCATCAGATCTGAGGGTAGAGCAGATACAATAAGGGGTACATTAACCACCTCACCAAAGGCCCTGGAATCTTGTTCGGAGAATGAGTATCTTGGTCAGTTGCTGTTACTTCTGACTGAAACCACTAGAGGAAGTTTTCTTCCAAAAGTAGGCAATGTATATGAATTAAATACAATTTGTAATTTTTCTTCTCTAGGCATTGTAGAGCAATGGTTATTAGCAGAACCTACAGAGTTTGTTTGAGTCCCCCGTCTGCCATTTGTTGGCTCTGTCACCCAAAGTCTGCTCCTTACCTGTTTTGTTACCTAAAAAATAGTAGTAATATACAACTGTATAATGTTTTTTAGGGAATTAAATAAAGTTTGCACAGTACCTAGAGCATCCCAAGTACTTCAAATAAGTCTCAGACATCTGAAGATCCTGCCTGTGATACTATATTTTGCAAATCAGAATTTCCATAAAGAAAAACTACAAGGTCGACTGGTATTAGTGGAACAGAACTTACACACACAGGTACAAGCGCACACACGCTCTCAGAAACGAGGAAGCCCATTCTGTTGGGTTTGCGCATGCATAACTGCAGGGCAGTGGGCAATAACCTTCATAGCTCTCCGCTGAACACTGCCCTCCCAGGCCTGTTCTCCCCATCTGGTGAGGTCACCGGTCAAGCTCAAAGGCCGGCCAGCAAGGTAGGCAGGCATGAGAGTGTGTATCTGACAGCATGTCATTGATTTTAGGCCAAAGGGAAATAAAGAAACATTTATACTCTTGTTTTATTGTATGAGGTCCTCCTTCCTCCACTTGCCTGAAAAAGTAGGAATAACTATTTTAAAATAGATTGTATCCTTGTCCCTCAAAACTTAAAATAAGTGTCTTTCTTGATCTAGACTTTCTACATGGCACTTAAGTCTCACCTTGCCATCTAGTACTTCACACCCTGAAACAACAGTTTGCGGGAGGTGCCAGTGTACAGAGAAAGAGTGGTGCGTGCCAGGGGTTATTTATACCCAACACCTGGATTTAAACTTTGGTTTTTATGGTGTTATTCTGTGTTATGGCCTCTGAATGAGTTTATAAGCAAGGATTTTTTTAAAAAATGAAATAAAATAAATTGTACCACCAGAATTATTTTAAAGTAACTCTCCCAAACTATTCTCAAATTTGGCAATTGAATATATTTCCTCACTTGTAAGTGCTGCCAAAGCCATCACCACACAACATGGCATATGGTTAAAAGTTAGCGTTTGTGTGTGGATGGGCATGGGTTTGAATCCTGGCTCTGCCCCTTACAAGCTGTGTGACTTTGCTTGTGGTTCTTAACCTTTGCATCAGTATCCTCACCTGTAAAATATAAAATGTAGTAATAATAATAATAATAATAATAATAATAGATTTTTGGGTAAAGAGGAAATGAAATTGTATAATACAGTGTCTGTCAGTGTGCCTGGCACATAGTTGCACTCAAGAAGCAGTAGCTTCTGTGGTTACAATTATTCCTCCTACATTGTTCGATCAGCAAACAAGACAGAGTATGCAATGCTTTGAGAATTGGACAGCATGAAATAAATGTTGGCCCCCAAAGCATTCCGTCAGTACTTTTTACTGAAGTGATTACTTTCTAACTTGTATTAGATACCTTTTTGTACATACAAAATAGACTCTTGTCAGAATACAATCTCCTTGAGAACAGGGCCCTTGATTCTTTTAAAACAAACCAACAAACAAAAAACTTCTCTAACCCCCAGAAGAGACTAACTTATAGTTTAACTCAGAATAGGAGTCAAATACGTATTTCCTACATAAAAAGGTATTGTAATAACCATGGGAAAGTGCATGTGAATGCTTAGTAGGGCCTTTCATATAATTAGCACTCAGTGAGGGCTGCCACCGTCACCTCTACCGCTACTGTCACTACCACCCCACTCTCCCATCCCCACTGCTCCACTACCACCACCACAATCACCTCCCTACCATGACCTTGAACATTACCACCATCGCCACCCACCCTCATACCTCTACCTCTGTCTCCAACACCAACAGTATCGTTGCTACCAACACCTCTACCACCTGCTGCTCCCACCACCACCAGCAGTGGCAGCAAACACCTTCACCACCATGGTTCTCACCAATTCAGTGGCCAGACAACATTATCACCACTACCATCCACCACCATTGCCATCGCTACTATCACCAGCTTACTACTTCAAGTATCCAACTTCTATCCATTAGAAGGGGTCCACATGATTAAATGTCTCTAATAGTCTAGAACATGGCTTTATTAATTGCAACAAATGATTGCACGAGACATGCAGAAACAACATCAATGTATATTTGAATTCAATAAAGATGTATGCATGAGACATACAGAAGCAACATCAGTGTATTTTTGAATTCAAATAGTCTACATACCTTGAAACTCTCTGTTCACATTAGTTTTGTCCACATGTAAAACCTTCAAGGAAGACAACCAAAACTACAATAACAATATAATAAAATCCTCAAAAAGTTAAAAATAGAAATACAGATGATGCAGCAATTCCACTTCCAGGTATTTATCCAGAGAAAACAGAAACACTAACTCAAAAAAATATCTGCATCCCCACACTTGTTGCAACATTATTCACAATAGCCAAGGTATGGAAACAGCAAACTTCCATGTTCTGCCATAAAAAATGCAGTCTTGCCATTTGCAACAACATGGATGGACCTCGTGGGCATTATGCTAAGTGAAGTAAGTCGGACAGAGAACAAACACTGCATGATCTTCCTTATATGTGGAATCTAAATTTAAAAAATATCAGATGAGCTCATAGATACAGAGAAGAGAGTGGTGGTTGCCAGAGGTAGGCAGTGGGAGAAATGGGAGAAGAGGGTCATAAGGTAAAGTAAATAAATACATACATAAATACATAAATAAATACGAAGTCTGTCCTGAAGGAATCCAGCCATGTAATATGAAAAACAGAGACATTTATTGAAGAAGGTACAAGATGCAATAAACATTGTACACAGGACAGTGATGCTTCAGTTTTCTTCAAAGTAGGCACCTTAGGACCTCACACAGTTCTCCCAATCGCCATCAGCTGTCCCATCGTATTCTCCTGAATCTGACTGATGGTCTGAAATCTCTTCCCTTTCAAAGCTGATGTTCATTTTGGGAGAAGCCAGAAGTTGATGCCAACTCTGGGCTGTGGGGCTGTCACCTGGGTGATTTGATGTTTTGCCAAAAAACTCTGCAAGAGACGTGATGCCTGAGGGGGCACATTGTCGTGATGGAGCTGCCAATCACCAGGTGCCCGTAGCTGCGGCCTTCTGAGTCATCTGAACAGTTTCCACGGGGGAATGTTCAAGCTTAATGCAAAATCTGATGTAGATTTGTTGCTCTACCCGCTCAATCATTTTGAATGTGATGGCCACACGGTACACATGCTCACTCAATGGCATCTTCTGCCCCCACTGACTAGTACAGTGAAGTCATCATTGTTCACACATGCGCATCCTAGTCCACTGCCCTTGGCTATCGGGTTACATTGATGTTGTGCAAATCATTCTCATTATATTAACAATGGGTGGACTTTTTCTAGACAAACCTCATACGTAAATAAGGTGCATTAATAAGCAACAAAAAACCAAAGAGAATCAAACCCAAACAATAAAGGACTATTAAGATGATAAAACTTAGCTATGAGTTTTGATTTAATAATAAAGCAAGCAATTCGTAGTCATAATATTTTCAGAATTTTATGTCGGATACGCTGCCAATAAAATCTGAGTGGCCTGGCAGGAGCACAGGGGTTGGAGGGAAAGAAAGGAAGGCCCAGCAGTGGTTGGGAGGAGGAGGAAACTGCATGATAATGCATTTTTAGAGTCTGAATTGAACTGTTCCTTTGTGACAGTTTTTTAGGGTACTCCATGTTTTTCATAGTTTCTAAATGTGGAGTCCAGCAATAAAAAATAATCTGGCATTTATCTTGCCACAAGGTAATTCAGGCAGAAGCAGGAGCCCAGATAAATCTGATTTTCCCGATTCCTCTGATTTTAACAGCCATTTGCGGAATGAAAACAGTGTTTGCTATCAAATTAGAACTGCACCATACAACCTGTACGCAATGAATATGTAACAATTCTGGAATGACCATGTGACCCCAATTGGTACAAATAAAACCAGGGTGACCAACGCTCACTGTACTGAGGAGTCAACACTTTCAGAGGCTTGAGGTCGGACTTGGCGAAGGTACTGATTTCTAGGCACGCTTCTCCCAGAGCTAATTCCATGCTTTATGAAGTAAGGTGGAAAAATATAAGCATGAGATGACAAAATGTCACTTTCATTAACAACTTTAGGTTACATTCCTATCAACGTCTCATTTTTAAATTAGCAAACAGAGAAGCGTCCCTGAAGTGGAAACACAGAGCAAAAATCTTAAGGCCCACCCCTCTCTCCCCCAAACCCCCAATATAATAAATTCCCAAGCAAAAGGAAATGTGACAACCTCCGTCCACAGTTTACAATGAACAGGAGACTCAGTTTATTCCCAAAGATCATCAAGATGGTTGAGACTTCCTAGACAGTTCCTGACACATCATAAAAGTTTAGACATGACCGCACTTCTATTGCTGACCTCTTCTGAATGTGCACTGGTGATATGAAAACAGGACATTCAGCTGCTGTTGCATGGATGACTCAGAAGCCAATTCTGCTCCATTTAATTCCGGTAAAGATTTAAATTTAGCAGAAGTAAAACTATATATTCAAGTTCACTACATGACAGCAAAATTAGAAGCAAGCTATGGGTTCAACAAGAGGTAAATAGCTAAATACACACATTTATTAAAAGTAACATTATAAGGACACAGAAAAATCAGTATGAAGCTTGAAGCAATATATAAAAGGTATGACAATATATTGTATGAAAAGCATGATATGCAGTTGAATAAAACTAGGTAAACCTATATGCTGAGGGAAAAAGCAAAGCATATACTCCATACCACACAAATAGCTCAGCTGGCTAAGTTGTTTGATTTGGGACTTTGCATATCAAAATTTTATATGGTGTAATGGTACATTCATAATTTCTTAAAAATTAGCAAATCCTGAGGGTGTAATGGAGAGACAGTCCACACGGTGTAGGGCCCACCACTCCCACCATTGAAATTCTAGTTCCATTACTGTGGGGGTGTGAAGTTTCTTCTAAAAAACAAAAACAAACAAACAAAAAAAACAGGGTTTCTCTCACTATTGACAGTTGGACTGGGTAATTCTTTGTTGAGAGGGCTGTCCTGTGCACTGCAAAATGTTTATCAGCATCCGTGGCCTCTGCCCACTAGAAGCCAGTACCACCCTCCAATTGTGACAACAAAACTGTCTCTAGCCATGGCAAAGTGTCTCCTAGGGCACGTGCCCCTTGATGGATTTGCAAGAGGTGATCACTAACTACCATTCCAAGTCTAATACCCTATGATTCATTCAAAGTCAAAAGACATATTGGCTTTTTAAAAAGAGCTACTTTGCAGATGAGAATCAGATTAAAGGTAGACAAAAATGTAAAACAAAGCCTATGCAAATTGTCTTGAGTTCAATTCCATCCTCATTCAAAGAGGGAAGTGTTATTGCTTCTAATTTCTCAATAAATTTCATTGAAAAGAATATCAGCTGAAGTTATCCTAAGGCCTGGGACTGCTTAAAGCTATGAGTGAGACATTTGGATGGATGGATGGATGGATGGATGGATGGATGGATGGATTAAATGTTCAGTGGTCTTTGATGAGCAAAATAATATTGTAACCCAGTGCATCTGGAACCCTTTGGCAACAAATTCTCCCTTCTGTGATGCTAGATACCTCATCGATTTCAGCTCCATTGAGAACACAGAGCAAATTTGGCACGTCATGGTGGTGGAATGAGTAGTGGCTCCCAAACTTTATTTAGCCTGTGTCAGAATCACATGTGCTGCCTGCTAAATCAGATTGTTGAGCCTCAGCCAGAGTTTCTTGTTCAGTAGGTCTGGGATGAGAATCTGCAGTTCTAACGAGTTCCCAGGAGATGCCGATGTTGATGGTTTAGGGACCACACTTTGTGAATCACTGGGATAGTGGATCTCAAACTTGAGGACACACAGAAATTACTGGTGGTGGCTTTAAAGCTTGTAGCTTTTCCCGCCCCTCACACCTCTAAATAGGAAGCAGTAGTTCTGAGGAAGGCTTAGAAATATGTGCTTACGAGGACTTCCATTCCAAGTGATTTTGACAGAGATTGTCCTTGAGCTCCTGTAAGGAGTAGGAATAGGTAGAAAAGGTGATGGCATTGAAGATGAACTTGGGAATCAGAGCAGAGAAGAAGCAGAGATGGGGCATTGGCACAAAGACAGTGGGTGTGTTTCTTGTGAAAGAGGGCAATGCCCAACTCATCGCCAGCCCACAGGACTCTGGGTTTCTTAAATGGTCATGATTCTTGACTTTCCCTCTAGATTTTCAGTTCAAGGGCAGAAAGATCAGCCATCGCCAAAAGAATCACATTATAAATGAAGAATAAACAGAACATATGGAGGCACTTATGCAAATTATCAACCTTTTATTTGTGCAATACATCTGGAACTTATCAACGCTCAACTGTTAGCGACTGAGTAAAATATTGGAGCCACAATGTACTCTCCATGAGGATGGCACATTATACAGAAAGTTCTCAGTAGATTTTGGCAGTTGGCTAAAGGTGATTTTAGGAAAAAAAAAAAAAAAAAAGGAATAACACAAAGTCCCTAGACCATACTTACGATCTGAGACTAAGGTTTATTTTAAGTACAAAAATATATATTATCCTTAGGTCTGAGACTCACTGTTTCCAGGCTGCCACAACCTGACATAATCCTCACGGAACTCAGCACACGTCCACCCAGGAGAAACTGGGTGGGGTGGGGATAACTGACCATGTACATTTTTTTCTTACTAGAGGCACGTACAAATACTTCTTCAGCCAAATTGGATCTTATGATAGCTACGGGTATCTTGATTCCCAGACATCTGAAAAACCAAATAAAAAGCCTTTCTATTATTACTGAACAATGGTCATTAAAGATGGTTGCAAAGATGAGTTTCTTTTTTGTCCTTCCTTAAACATCCAGTCATAAGACTGTGCTCTCAGGGGTCATTGCTACAGTTCGTGAAATATCCAGTCATATCTGCGTTTTCTAAAAAGGTTCACATTTCTGAATGATTAGACTCTAGAATGTTCACCTGTAACAAAACTATCACAAATGACAGTTTGTTATTGTAGCACAGCCAAAAACAGCTTCTCTCTTCCTTTTGCTTCCTTTTAAACCAAACCATAATAAATTCCTGTCCCTTCTGGGCTATCATTATTCCCATATCATTAAAATAAACATCCTACATTAACTATGCCCATTAAAAAGAATGAATACTTTATTTTCTTCTTTAAACTATGTCTACATGACAATAAAAGTTGTTTTAACTAAAAATATACACACTGGAGTACCTTAATGCCATAGTACTACATACATTCAGTTTTACTGCATTACCTCTTCTTTAAGATTTATTTTTTAACTAATGATTGATTGACTTTTTGATTCTTAATTCTAGCTTCCTTTATAGAAATGTATTTCTTTATGGAAAGTTCAACCGCTTTAAAGATAAAGTTCAAATATTTATACTTCAGAAATAGAGGGACAAGGTAGGGATATCTCCTGGTGTTGAACCCAAGGAAAAGAAAATTTATCTTAGGAGCTACTAAGAATAAACATTATTCATTCTTATGACTAATTGGCATGAAATTGTCCCTTCTTTCTTTTTAACTTGAATATTCTAACAGTACGCATGATACTTTATGACACAGTACTTTAAATGCTGGTCTAAGGAGCATTTTGGGAGATTCTACTTGCATAGAGGGAATGGCTGAATAGTCTGTTTAGTATGTCATTCTTTTTCATAGAAATACTAATATCCTATGTATCTGACTTATTTTAAACTATTGAATCCTGATAAAAGGTATTACTGCTTTGCCATTCAAGTGTGCAGGGGAGGCAGTGGGAGAGTTGATACTTTATTATTTCCAGGTCTCTCAAAAATAACTCATACAAAATCACGCAATCATGAATTCTGGGGCACTGGCCAGGCCAAGTTTTAAAGTAATTTTAATCCCTTCTTTGCTTTGATGTTCTTTACATTTCCTTCTTCTATACCATACTAAACTCCTAATGTTCTTATCAATGCTTTCGTGGGATCCAGATAAACCTTAAATTTGATAAGAATATCAGGGACATTTCTTAGAGCTCATATTAGCAATCTCCTTAGTAATACCTATCACCATTTAAATCTTCACTTTCAGTAAAAGGAGTGGTTGTAGCTACCACTTTGAACCCAAAAACAGTTGCTTTAGATACCAGCCTTAATGTATTTGATTCTTTACTAGTGGTAAAAGACAAGGACCCAGTTATCTAAAAATTTCCATTGTAACTTTTCATTTCCTTACCAGAAGTGAGACTTGCAATTTCTTCAGAATCCTGATCTTTTTCATATTTAACTATTACTTTTGGTGGCATTAACATCTGGCTTGGAATGTGAATCAAATGGCCATCTCCATTGCCATCCAACATAAAAGATGAGTCTGTCTCAGCCCTTAAGTCCTGGTCAATGTAGCTGCTCTCTTCTAGAAAAATGTCATGTGGCTCAGGAGTAACTCTAGAAGATAAAAAAGAAAGCTTTAGATAAATGTAGATAACTTTGGGGAATGCAAATATAATATCACAACAAACTTAATACAGCTATTTAGTTATATCTTAGGAAAAAGTGATTGGTAGAAGTCTAAATTCATTTCAATCAAATAGTTCATGAATATTGATTATACTTATTATTTAAAAAGTATAAACTGGTAAACTCAAAAATTCCCATTTATCCTTCCTTTTCCTGCATCAGCTTATAGCCTATGAAGTGCTACTTTGGAATAAACCAAGTCTGACTTGCCACAGGACAATGATAGTCAATGATAGGTTATTTGTAACAACCAAATAATGTCTCAAATTGATAACAATCACCATATAAAAAATAGGCATGTAATTTACCAAGAACTGCTCTGAGAGGAATAAGACTGTGTAAAACATATCTCACTGATATCACACCTCTTAAAATACTCATAGTCCCTACATTTATATTCTTAGGAATTTAAGTGTTCAATATGATAATTTGAGAATACTTTTTATTTAGATGATGAAACCATATCCAATATGTTATCCTTATTTTATTCATGTAAATAAATTATACAGTTTCGATGTCCATGTTTACATTTGTATTTGATACTGGTGTTTGGCACCCACTGCTACTACTTTAACTCTGCAGTTAACAAAGAATGGGGGAAAAGTCAGGTATAATGCGTGTATATGAATAATGCATTCCCACCAAGTAAAGCCAAATGATACCAGGACACCCAGTCTGCGCGGCTGCTGCACAGCAGGGCAGGTGAAGACAGGCGGTGAGGAGCTGAGTCCTCCCCAACAGAGGCGGGCAACCTGAAAGCACGTGTACCTCCACATTGTACCCATATTGTATTTGTTTAGTTTCCAGGAATTCTATTTTGACAAAGTAGAATCATCCATTACATTCAATTAGGGTTTTAAATTTGCAGAGACGTGGAAATAAAGAACAAACCGACAGTGACCAGAGCAGAGGAGGGAGGAGGACAATGGGGGAAAGAAGGGGAAGGATCAAGTCAAGGAACGTGTGTAGAAAGGACCCGTGGAGTAGGGGAGAGGCATGGGGGAAGAGGCGGGACAACTATAATGGAACAATCAAAAAAATTAAAAATATTAAAAACATTTTAAATAAAGGACCCCTGGACAATGGATGGGGTGGGGGGAGGATTGAATGTGGGAGATGGGGGGTGGGAAGGACAGGGGAGATGAATGGAGGAAAATGGGGACAACTATAATTGAACAACAACAAAACAATTTTTTTAAAAAAGACAAAGAAAAAAATTGTGTCTTCTTGCATTGGCTTGGATTTGATGCACAAATTTGTTTTGGTCCGACAGTTGCATAAGAACTATAAGCATAGGGTGGTTTCTTTGTACATGTTTAAATAACATTAAAATATTTTGTTGGGAGTTCTGCAGGACTTGATTTTCCTTTAAATGGGTTTACGACTTATTCGATGCTGGGAAACATTGTGTCACATGACATCAGTGTCATGTTGTCCCTCAGAAGGTGTTGGCTCTTAGACACTTCCTTGCTAAACTACCAAGTAAATGAAATATTACAGGAACATGAACTTGCAGGAATTTGGAGGCACCTTCATCTTGCCATTTTGCTTCTGGATGTTAGAGACCTTATCTGTTCTGAGAAGCTCTTCGCTTGACTGCCATCTGAGAGGATGGAGGAATCAGGGCCCTAAACTGGGGCTTTCGCAAGCCTCCAGTCTGGGATCCAAGCTCAGGGAAGCATATAGAAAAGCAGAGAGCAGCCAAAAGGGCCCGCCACTCTCACTCTGTTCGAGGTTCAAGATTCATTCAGATTAATGATTTCTATTTTTATTTAGGATCTAGTTTTAAGGAAAATTATGTACATGTGCAACTCTACTGTGGGATCTGTTTTGCCATGTGTTGGGGATGAAACTGTGAATCACGCAGCCCCAGACTTCAGTGAGACAAGACATTGGGATAAACTGTAATAATAACCTCAGCACGCGTATAAAAAGGTACAAATGGCACTGGCCGGGTGGCTCAGTTGGTTGGAGCATTGTCCCGTACACCGAGAGGCTGCGGTTCAGCCCCTGGTCTCATTCGCTCTCTCTCTTCCTCCCTCCCCTCCTCCCTCCCTCCTGCTTTCCCTAAAATCAATAAACATATCCTTAGGTGAGGATTTTTTTTTTAAAGGTACAAACAAGGAGGAATTATGGATTTTGTTGGAAAGTAAAGACAGGCCTCAAAGTGGAGACAGCTTCAATCGGGGCCATAAAAGATGGGTGGGGTTCCACTGGAAGGGACGGGGTCCTAGGGAGCATGACCAGAGGCCCAGGAGGTGAGTCAACAGTTCACACAAGGCAAACAAGAGTCCAGTGTGGCTGAAAGTCAGTGCTCACGGTGGGAGAGATGGGAAGTGAGGCCGAGGTGGGTTGAGGCTAAATTGGGCTTTCTAAATTCGGGGATACATTTCAGTGTGGGACTTTCTGAGGAAACCATGAATTTAAAGGCAAAATTGTAAGAAGGCTCATAACGCTGTTTTAAAAACATCAATCCAGAAAGCATGCTTGATATGTAACTTCTGCTACAGAAAATGAAATGCACGCAGAGCCTTTACTTCAGACTGTATCCGCTTCCTTAACCTAATAACCTGCCAACTGCCAGTCACACACGCAGCAGTCCATTAACACTCATTTGTAAATGTAAGAGCTTTCTAACTCACAGGAAACGAAGAACTTGACCGCCCTCTTCTTCTGAATTGATGAGCCTACAGGCATTTTCAAGCATGGGTGGTGGGTATTGATTGAATCCTCCTATTGAGAGAGCAAAGTCATAGTTAGATTTTTGAACTAGAAATTGCACCAGCTAGGTAAAGAGAGTCCCAACAGGAGTCCTCTTCGATCAATAAATGTCACTAAAACATTTCAGCAAAATTTGGCTGGGGTGAAAACAGAAAATTGTAGCGACTAGAAACAGCATTTAGAGCTTGATTTTAGAGTGTTTTGCGAGCCAAAGAATGACCAGGGTCAGGGGAAGGGTCCTCCTCAAACTGTTCGTTCGAGGGTCGACTGATGTGAAGATCCACAGTTTCTGCATGCTCGGGCTGACATGATCCAGGGGAAATCCGATTCCGACCCTATAAAGCTTTTCCACTCAGGCACATGCCAATGAATCAAATACAGAAAAGGTATTTTTTATTACAGGATTCTACTTCTGCGCCAATCAACACTGATTTCTAGGAAGGAAAGAATCACGGACAGGGTTGTAGCTTGCTGACCTAAATGAATCCCTTTACCCCTTGCCATTGTTGTTCTACAATCTGTGAACTATTGAGGAGTGTACCGTTTCACCCCACATTCAGGGAAACGAATGCTTTTTAGTTAAAGGAGGCCTTGGACCATTGAATGAGCTAAGGCTCCATGAAAGTATCTCATGGAGTCTTTTATGAGAGTCTTTTATGGAGTGTTTTATGGAGAATATTTATGGTTTTATAATAATCATATTTTTCTGGTTCTAAGATGAACAGTTTTTTTTTTTTCCATTTCCTTAAAATGAGACTATGCCTTTTAATCAGCTGCATTTGTCAGTCGCTGTTAGTGAGTTAGGGGTTGTGAAGCAGTTGCCATCTCTGCGTGCGGGAACAGCAAACGCGCCAGCACCAAATCTTGCAGCACTGGTGTCAGTGGTTTAAAAAAATTCCCGGAAGTATTAGGAGAGGAGTCTTCTAACCCCTGCAAACCAAATGGTTATGGGAAGGCCGTGAACTGGATGTTTTAGCAACATCAGTCAGGTGGAAATCAAAAGTAAGCAAGCTCTACCTAATTGCAAAGCCACTTAAGAGGCCAGCAAGCCCAGCTTTGAGTTATTTTATAGCCTTTAAAAGTGCTGCATCAACATCAATCTTAACGGCACAAAGAACAATAATGAATGGGAAAAGGTGACTATTAATGACTCTGAGTCAAGAAACAGCTCACAAGACTCAAATTCTGAGTAACAAGTTCCAGGGATGCCTATTTCACGGCACGAGTGATTTATGATGGTCTGTCTAAAAGAACTCTTCTAATTACTATCAAATAAAATGCTCTAAAAGGAGAGTTACTATCAACATTTAATCGGAAGCATTTTTCTTTCCTTTTACATGATGTGATGATGCATCATACAATTGAAGGCTTTTAGATTTAAGGAAATAACATGATATCCCCAAGCAGGCAATTATTTGCTTCTTCAATCGAGTGTGAGCTAAAGGAGAAAGGTAGAGCTCTCTCTGCCATGAAGAATGAAGTCTCCAGATGCGATCACTGTGGTGGTGTTGGAGATTCCTTAAACAGCAGGGCAACTTTGGAATTCTAGGGGGTGGGACTGGTTTCAGCAGGATTTAACTCTAAACCTGGCAGGTCTCCAGAAAGAGCAGGTTCAGCTCAGATTCTTTGGGATCCTCTAGATTGAGGTTTCTCAGCCTCAGTGCTGTTGAGATTTCGGGCTGGATCGTTCTTTGCTGTGGGGGCTGGGAGGGTGTACTGTGCCCTGTAGGATGTTTAGCAAATCCCTGGCCTGTACCCACTAGGTACCAGTGGTACCCTCTCCCTCAATTGTGACAACCAAACATGTCTCCAGACATTTCCAAATGCGCTCTGAGGGGCAACACTATCCCCAGGTGAAAACCACCTGGGGAAAGAGTGTTTCTCAAGCCTCTTGTGGTGAAGGACAAGGTATTTTTATTTCTAATCCTTTGCAGACTGATACATTTTGTTATCTTACTCAGTGAGACAAATCCCACTGCTTTAAAAGTTTCTAGATGCTTACTCTCAATTTCTGCATTTCTCTCTTCATAGCTCAGCTTGTGAGCTAGCACCTATTCAGTGGTGACACTGGAGAGCATTGCTACTCAAAGTGTCATTCTTGGACAGGAATATTGACATCACTGCGGAAACTGTTAGAGACGCAGAATCTCAGCCTCTGCCCTGGACGTACTGAATCAGAACCTGCCTTTCAACAGCTGTGTGTTGTACGCTCACACTCTTCAGGAGCAGCACAGGACTGGGCTGTCCTTACACCCTCACATACCTCTCCAGGGTGGGCCAAGGCTGGAAAAAAATCCTGCTGTAGCAGAGAAAACTTTTATTTAAGTGCTCATCCTGAAGACCACCTAAGAGTGGCTAAAATTCCTTTAGTTGAGTACATGAGGCTCAGGAGACCTCCAGTGACCCTGTGCTTTCTAAAGTGCCAAGCTTTTGGCTAAGAGACATCCTATCATGAAAAAGGAAGGCCTGACCACATGACGACCAAGGTATAAACAAGGTATAATCAGATAAGCCCCACCCCTTTCCCCAACTCACCAGCAGGCTAATTCATATATTTGGGTTAGCTACAGATACAAAAACAAGTTAGATTATCAATATTATTCACAAACTAATTTGTTCAGACCAACAGGAAAAACAAAATAATGACTCACGTCTGACTGTGTATACAAATGGCTTTAAAAACTTCACAATATAATCCAGATCTGGTTTATGAATTCTTCCAAGCTGTATCAGATGGTGGTCAAGTGGGTAGCTGGCCAACTCCTCCAAGTTGTCCTTATGTGGAGAGCGCAGGGAAATCACAAACATGACATAGCCTCGACACTTGGCCCTGAGGGCCGCCTTATTTAATAATTCCCTCCTCTCGTGGTTTTCTCCAGCTGAGACCACAAAGATGACCTTATGTTTTCTCAGGTTGGGTGCTGCTGGGAAGAGATTCTCTAGGGTCCACAGTAGGGCTTGGCCAATGGTGGCTTCTCCATTTAGCTGCTGGAGGGAATTCTGGATGTGGCTCTTCATTAGGACTTGGTTGTTGTAAGTTGTAAACTCAAACTCTGTTTTTACTGCACCCTTCTTTCTCCTAGAGCTATCCCAAGGAGAATAGCTCACCAAGGCAATCCTGTCCCCAGAGTCTGGGATTAAAGGGTCCGAAGCAATGTTGAAGTTGTCAAGCATTGAGCTCACCAGGTCTTTCATAGCTTTAAACTCATCTTTTGCTATATTTTGAGAATTGTCTAAGAGGAAAGCTACATCCATGTGTGAATTTTCAGGTAAAAGAACTTCTTTGATGCAAGTATTTGGAGAACATTTATCTGAAAATACATTGAGAGAGAGGCATCGTTGGTTTAATGTTGGCACAAGACTGTTGTTGGAGATCTTCAAGTGATCCAGTAACCGGTTACTAAGAATTAACAGTCTGACCAACACTTCTTTAATCTCACATCATTTAATTTAATGAGGAATTTTCAGCATACCAACATTTCTGTAGCAATTGGTAGACACTTTGAGAAGGTCTTTGTTAAAAGCAGATGTGGGCAGCATATGTATTTAAAATCTGTAAGCCATGTCCCAACTCAGAAAATATTTTCAATATTTTAGAGGCTTTTGATACAAACTACCAAACTGCCTCCAAGAAAACTCACATCAATTGAAATAATCTTCTAAACCAATTTTCACATTCTGTGGAAACTGCAAACATTACAGAGATTGAAACCCTGATGTACAGTATTGGAAAGCAGGAAAACTTAAAACAAAATGTGCATTCAAAAGGAGAAATCTCTGATAAAGCCAGCTTCAATAACCCATCTGGAGGACATTTAAGTGTTTCCGCATAGTAAACTCTTCCCCTGGACTCACCATAGCAGAGGGTGCAGCTCCAAAGCCTTCCTGATGATTCACGTTGCCCATCTGAAGGAGGTGGAATCACCTGAAATGTCCCAGTGTTGTCAAACTGTATTGAAAAAACAAAAAACATGTGCTGCTTTGTTCATTTTCTTTAGCCATTATCAGGAAGCCATTGTGCACCCACTTTAAGGACTAATTTGAAAAACACCCCACTAGTTACCATTATCTTGTATTATAACCTTTGCTCTATCCAGTGCAATTTTACACATTTGTACACAATCCCCCTTTCGTCCTGAACATAACACACAGAAGAATATAGAGCAGGTGTCGGCATCCCTATTTTTACGATGAGAAAACTGCCACAACATAACCACCAGGTCCATCCAATAGGGCAGGTATTAAGATCTCACTATTATTTCTAGGCCTGTGACTCTGCACTGAAGTTTTGCATGCTTCTGATGATGCACCAGCTGATCAAGTAAGTACCACACATCAGCTTCTGAAGCTGGGTCCTACAGAATTTTTACACTCATAAGTTTTCTTTGGCCTCTTTTTTAAAAAAAATAAATGTTATTGATTACGCTATTACGGTTGTCCCATTTCTCCCCCATCATTCCCTTCCACTCTGCACACCCCCTCCCACCAACATTCCCCTTTAGTTCATGTCCATGTGTCATAAGTTCTTCAGCTTCTACATTTCCCACACTATTCTTGCCCTCCCCCTGTCTATTTTCTACCTACCATCTATGCTACTTATTCTCTGCACTTTTTCCCCCTCTCTCCTCCTCCCACTCCCCTGTTGCTAACCCTCCATGTAATCCCCATTTCTGTGGTTCTGTTCCTGTTCTAGCTGTTTGCTTAGTTTGTTTTTGTTTTAGGTATGGTTGTTAACAATTGTAAGTTTGCTGTCATTTTACTATACATATTTTTATCTTCTTTTTCTTAGATAAGTCCCTTTAACATTTCATATAATAAGAGCTTGGTGATGATGAACTCCTTGAACTTGACCTTATCTGAGAAGCACTTTATCTGCCCTTCCATTCTAATTGAAAGCTTTGCTGGATAGAGCAATCTTGGATGTAGGTCCTTGACTTTCATGACTTGGAATACTTCTTTCCAGCCCCTTCTTGCCTGGAAGGTATCTGTTGAGAAATCAGCTGACAGTCTGATGGGAACTTCTCTGTAGGTGACTGTCCCCTTCTCCCTTGCTGCTTCTAGAATTCTCTCCATTTTAATCTTGCGTAATGTAATTATGATGTGCCTTGGCGTGTTCCTCCTTGGTCCAACTTCTTTGGGACTCTCTGAGCTTCCTGGACTTCCTGGTAGTCTATTTCCTTTGCCAGATTGGGGAAGTTCTCCTTTATTATTTGTTCAAATAAGTTTCCCACTTGTTGCTCTTCCTCTTCCCCTTCTGGGACCCCTATAATTCAGATGTTGGGATATTTAAAGATGTCCTGGAGGTTCCTAAGCCTCTCCTCATTTTTTTGAATTCTTGTTTCTTCATTCTTTTCTGTTTGTTTCTTTCTTTCTTCCTTCTGGTCCACTCCATTGATTTGAGTCCCAGTTTTCCTCCCATCACTATTGGTTCCCTGTGCATTTTCCTTCATTTCACTTAGCGTAGCCTTCATTTGTTTATCTAATTTGCGACCAAAATCAACCAATTCTGTGAGCATCCTGATGACCAGTTCTTTGAACTGTCCATCTGATAGGTTGGCTATCTCTTGTCCACTTAGATGAATTGGCTCTGGGGCTTTGATCTGTTCTCCCGTTTGAGCCATTTTTGGTTTTTTGTTTTGTTTTGTTTTGTTTTTGGTCTGGTCATAGCTGTTACGTAGTGAGGGGCAGAGCCTTAGGTGTTCCCCAGGAAAGGGAAGCCCAGTCTCTGGGTCGTGACACTGTATGTGGGCGCGGGGTCCGAGAGGGAACAATGGTGCTTGCTCCACTGTCTCTCGGATTCCAGTCCCTTCTGCCACTTCCCCTTTGCCTGGATTATCTGTGCACAAATGTGGGACCACCTGGTCAGCCAGTCACCTTGCGAGGTCTCACTGGGTCTGCCTATTGCCACCCCATGCCCGGGGTCCACTAGCTGCCGCCTGCGCACCTGGGGTCTGCTAGCCGCTGCCTGCACGCTTGGGATCTGCCAGCTGCTGCCTATGTTCCCAGGTCAGCCAGCCTCCACTTTCTCCTGCTGCGACTCCACCCCTCTTATCAGTCTGGATGAATGGTTGTTGGACTTCCGTACAGTTCAATTTTCTATAAGTTCTGATTGTTTCCTTATTTCTAAATCTTTGTTGTCCTTAATTTTGGTTGTGCAAGGAGGCACAGTGTGTCCACCTACGCCTCTACCTTGGCTGGAAGTCCTCTTCCTTGGCCTCTTTAAGTAGTGATCCCAACTATTTCTACCCGATCACACTGTCTATGGACAGTGAACTTCCCACTCACAAATTCCAATGAAAAGTCTATTTCAAAAGGCAGTTGACAGCAGACACTAAATCTATGCAAAATTCTTGTTAGTACACTGCCTGATTTTGTGTTTCTTGATTACATTTTTTGCTTTAATACTCACTGGAATGGACAATATGCAGCATTAATTAATTAATTAGGTAATTCATTCATTCATTCATTCATTCATTTCTTGAGTCAAGAACTATTCATTGGCCTGTTCTCAATTTCAATGTCTTTGGTCATATTATGCTTGTTTGTTTGTTTTGTTAATTAGATTCCTGTTAAAGGTGAGATCATATGGTATTTGAGAACAGGCTGAAAGTCACCAGAGGGGAGAAGGGAGGGAATTTCAGGGGAAAAGGGGAAGGGTTTACAGGAACAAGTATAAAGGACACATGGACAAAAACTATGGGGGGCGGAAATGAGAGGGAGGTGGGGAGGGCTGGGGTGGTGGGTTGGGGTGGGAGTAAAAGACAGAAAACTGTACAAGATCAACAATTAAAATAAAAATTGAAGGAAAAAAGAAATTTAAAAAAAGAACTATTTATTGGGCATTTACTGTGTGAGGCATGGTGCAAGGCAGAAGCTTTTATTGCAATGAAATAAATCTATTATTTCCAGATAGTGAGGAAGGTATCTCTCAACCCACAAACATGCTCATGCTTTTTCTCCATCTCCATTGGGAAAGTAAAGGGTTAGGAAAGCCACATCCTCTGTCTTTCTGTAAAGTGTGAAATGAGCATTGGAAATATTATAATCATTTCACCCTTCTGGTTAGAAAGTATTTACTACACTTCATAAAAGTAATTTTATGAAGTTGGATGCCTTGGGTGTTACTTTGTATTTGATCTTCTTGGTCCCCCACGTAAAGACTGAATGCTGCCTTGATAAATCAAGGAAGTTTATCCATAGGAGTGAACCACAGGTTCTTCATTAATTCATTTATGCACAAATATTTACTGAATGCCTATAATGTTATAGATACTGTTCTAGGTGCCAGGGGCACAGAAGTGGACAAAGCAGATAAAATCTCTACCTTACATGGGTGTTGGGGGTCATATACTATAACATAACAAATGAATCAATTATCTATTATGTTGGAAGATAATTATATTCAGGGAAAAAACGACTTCCTTCGGTCCTTTCTGTCAGGATCTATTGTGACTCTCCCAGTGGCTCCTGTTTCTAAAAAATTCTTGGATGTGATATGAGCAGATTGATTGTTACCATTATCTTTTATAGTAGAAATATGAGTATTTGTATGAAAATAGAGCTTTATAACCTCTTGGATGACATGATGGCTTCACACAGGTCCAGAAACATGTATTTCATGGACAATTTGAATATATTTAAAAATAGTAGAACAGCACATGGAGAAGTTCTTCAGTGTGGTGGGTAGGGAGAGGGAAGCATAGGTTTCATAAGAATCTTTGGCTCCAAAAGGGAAGGAGCCTCTCCTGGGAATAATGTTCATACATTGGGGGTTCAAAGATTCCTTAAACTCCATCCACCACAGGTTAAGACCAGCTGTTCAATGAGATACAGGGAACGGATGACAGGTTTGAGAAACAGATAAGCAGAGAGCTGGTAGAACACCATATTCTCAGCTCTTTTAATCAGACAGACCTGAGGTCGAACCTTGTGTAGCCATTTAGTAGCTGCACAAAATTGGAGAAGTCACTCAAACTCTCTGGGCCTCAGTCTCCTCATTTTAAAATGGAGATAACAACTGTATTGACTTCAGAGACTTGTGACAATGTATGAGTATGTATGTACATCTCTAGGGACAGTGCCTGGCACATAGCAAGAGCTGAGCCAATGTGGCTGCGATTATTCTTGTCTCTGTTATTATTTGATACTAGATTTCATGGGCCAACAACACAGCCAAGTAAACTGCAGAGGGACTGAAGAGGCCACATATCTCCCCCTCCTCCCCACCATTCCCTTCCTGCTAGTAGTCCTACTATCTTAAAAATGAAGAAGTTGCCAAGAAAAGTTCTTACCCCAAAAGCCTCATCAAGAAAATCCCTTCCATTAAAAGCAAAGACTGTTGGACTGATATCCAGGGCGCTAAGCTCCATGGTGGCTGTGATGATGGATGACCTGCTGGATGCTTGCCCATTGCTAAAAAACACAGCAACTCTCCTCACGTTGGCTCCCACAGATGTCCGCTTGAAAACGTTCCGGGCCACAAATCTCATCGCATCACCAATGTCTTGAGCTGCTGTGGGGCTTTTATATTTTATTTGGGAAAGAAGCTGGAGGAGTTGCTTCTTGCTATGGTAGTCGGACCGACGGATGAGATAGCTGGTGCCTGAATCGTAGGAAACCACAGCAACTCTTGCTCCCACAGGGCAGTTATTTTCCCTGATGTTGAGGTCACTGACAATTGAAGTGATGATATTCCTCATTTCATTAAATCTCCGTTCTGTGATGCCATAGGACTGGTCCAGGGCAAATACCAGGTCTGTTGGATATAGTGGACACTTTTCTACAAAAATGAAAAACGGAATCATTAAGTGATATCACTGGATCATAAGTCTTTCCCAATCCCTTTACTCCAGTAAGGTTGGTTCACGCCAAGGTCCAGGAAAATGCAAGTGTTACATACAACTCTAGAACTGGAGGTGCCGACATTTTAGCTTGAAGGTGTCACATAAAAATAGAGCATTAAAATTTGGTTATATAAAGTCGCACTTCATAGCCTTTCTTTCCTAGTACCCATCAGGGTACCTGGTAGACTTAATTCTAATTCATAGAGTTTTATAGGGCACTTACATGTCCAAAGTTTTTGTTTTGTTTCAGAATTAAAGTAAATGGTCCCATACTTGGTAATAAGCTCCAAGACCCTGCGGGTTTACTTCAGCAGGCCCCTAGAAGACCAGGAAGCCTTGAGGTTGACATAACTGGCTTCACTGGCAATGTCATCCAAGGGATGTAAGGCACCCCGCAACACTGGTTGTGGCGTAAGGCCTGGGAAAACCATTCACGGCAGGGTCAGGTTGGCAAGTGGAAGGTATGTGATGGGAAGACAGGTGGGTACGTGTTGAGATGAAAGATGTGGGTCAGAGGGAACACAGGACACATCGCCTCTCCAACAAGGTGGCATCCACGGGGTCAAGCAGCAAACAGGGAACGGAATACGGCCAGTCAGAAAGCCCTGTTGCCGAGTCCCTCACAGGGCCCACTCCATGAACAAACTGAGTTGTGAACTGGGTCAGGGCCTGGAGAGAACAATGGAATGAGGGGCCCGTTTTACAATCAGGTCCAACACGACGTGGTCAGTCACAGTCCAAATCAAAAGACAGAAGTGTCTACATAGAAGGAAGGCATCCTTATCCCCACGGGGTGAGAGTGTCTTTCAAGTTCGTCTTTTCGGAATATCGTAATAATTTCAGCAAGAAACATAGTATGATAGGAATACTCACCTTTCCAACAAGCTATGAAAATGAGGAGAGAGAGAGAGAGAGAGAGATTTGATTACACTTTTGGAACACAGACTAAAAACAATCCCAAACAATAAAAATTTCAACAAAATTTAATATTTTTTGATGGTAAGTGCACATGAAGCTAACACCTAAGTTACGGAAGCCAAGGCTGAAGGCTGGAGGCTGGAGAAAGACATACACAGAATTTTATTAATTTGTGAAACTTCTGACCCTTTCTCCTTGTGAGTCACGGGCAGCAGACTTTAGCAGAATTTTGGCTGAAACCTGAAACACTGATCACTTGTCTTAGAAGCAGAATAGATGAGCCTCTGATTAAATAGTGAGATAGCTAACATTTAATTTGTTTTATATCTCTTCTTATAGCCTTCTGTGCATCATTCAGCAAGGCAAGGCTAAAATACGGGGTTTTATTTTCTTCCCTGGTAAACACCCTGGGAACCTCTATTTCCCTGCAATAAATACTGTGAGGATTGTCAAATGAACATTGTCTCTGCTAAATATGCAGCTCCTGTGAGTTATCTTTATATCTAGAGAGATAAGGGAACCCACCTCCCCCACCCCACCCCACCCCCCACCCGCCCTCTAAGGGTTTCTCCTGAGCAGAATGGCATCTGGTTTCTCTAAGTGATTTCCTCTGTCAGATGAAGTGGGGAAATCTTTAGGTAAGCGCAGGCCTGACAATTTTTGTGTTTATTTCACTCAGTTCCTAGGAAGCAAATGAGCCACTCCAATATAGTGAAAGACAGTATTAGCACTAACACAAACTGGCCTTCCATTCTGCTGCCCCATAGCCGGGCTCCCCTCCCATCAACCCTGTTGATATCTTTTGTTTTTAGCCTCTGCCAGCAGACAGCACGTAGAACCCACAGCCTCCTCTCCATCGCAAGGCCTGAAACAGATGCCTTTTCTTTCAACAGAGAACTTTTTTATTTGTTAACCTCCAACCTCGCTACGAGGCTAGAAGCTGGAAATAGACACACCTGTCTGGGTTTGAATCTGGGTGACTTGGGAGAAACTAGTTGACCTCTTTGAGTGTGTTTCTCTTTACATTTATTTTTTTTTTCTAGAAATCATCTTGAATTATGCCTCTTACCCCAAAACTCTAATCATGTGTGTCCTCCTGTTTAATTCTCAACCACGTTCATTTCTCCTCATTCCCCTCAGCTTCCCAGACCTCTTATTTTATTCTGGCGTTAGGGTCCTAACCACCAGTTCAGGACCCAGCCCTCCTCCCTGTGTGGCAGAGAGCTGCTGCAGGATTTGAAGAACAAACATGTTACCAGGAGTCTGAACATGCAGGGCCTCGGTGATGTTGTCCATAAAGTGAGTTCATCTGAATTAGCTCTAAAGACCTGTCACTCAAATCCCCATCTAAGATCCAAACTCTGGAATTTCATGCTCGCTGATCAGCACCTACCTGGTCATACAGCCCACCACTCTGCCCTGGCCCCCTAATTTCCTGGCTAACTCCTTTCATTCAGTGTTGGAAAACTACCTTCAGATCCTAAACCCTCCAAGGGCAGGTGTTCACCTACCCAGTTCCTTCTGCCTCCTTTGTCCTTTCCTGGGAAGGCATCCCTTGATTTCACTGAGAACCAGCAACACCTTGAAGGGAGTCTGACCACGAATTCACCGCCCCTACTATGGCTCTGTCTTTGTCCTCTCCCTGTGACCCCAGGCCTATTTGTCCCCTCTTTCCTGTGCTGGAGAGCCTTGCCACATCTCAAGCTATGCCTTTCATGAGGTCCCTTCCCTTTGAACCCTTTCTGCGCTGGTTTCTTCTTGCTCTTTTTCAAGTGGCCTGCATTTAGCAGGACTTCCTCATCTCTGCAATGCCATTCTCTGTCCTTTGGTCTGCCTGAGTTTATCCCTCGGGGTTCTGTTTCCGTCTCTCTAGATTCCCATTCTTTGGAACCTCATCCATCCATGCGGCTCTAAGGACAACAGACACTTGAGTGACTTCAACATCTGAATCTCCTTCCCTGACTCTCACCTTTTCACAGCCCATTTCATCGGCTGCCTGCACTTCACTTCACTTCTCTTTAGGGTCTACACAACACTACTCTGCCTCTAAAATATTTCAAGTCATCACGTTTTCCTACCAGCTGATTACCCTTTATACCCGCTCCTCTGCCTCCTGAACTGCAGTGATACTTAGCCTCTCCCCGTCTGGCCTTAAAGGGATTTTAAACTTGGTTTAGTTGTCATTCTGTCCTTGCCACATGCTTGCAATGGCTGCAATTTCATCCCATGTTCCTCAGTAGTCTCTGAGTTTCCCATTTTACATTTTTCTGGTTGTGATTGTATAAGCATGACTATAAACTCCAGTGCAAACATGAAGACTAATCACCTAAAATTCTACCACCCTAACACAAGTTGTTACACTTTTACACCTTTGCCTCTACTATTTATTTGTATGTGTTATATTTACCTATATGGAAAAATGAAGATCTAACTTAATTTTATGTTTTTTAATGGCAGTATTTTTCATATTCTGATTGTCTTCATAAAAACCATATCTGCTTAATATTTCCTCAGAAGACAATGCACCATAATGTAATTATTCAATAAGTGTAGAGTCTAAGTGAACAGTTATTTTGCTCTAATGAATATTCCAACATTCATCCATACCTATAATTTTTTCCTTGTTTTGCTTTATTTCCTTTGGATAAATTTTCAGAAGTGAGATTACTGGGTGTTTTCTATCTTATTTCCTTCTTTCATAACCAAAGACAGCCCTTCTATTTGTTGACTTCTGCTTTTTTCCTTTGCTGAAACTATTGTCTTGCCGCTTCCCATCACGTCCTTATAGTGGGGATTCAATTACTCCCATCCAAGGAGCTTCCATTAACTAAGTAACTAACCAAGGAACCCCAAACTCCCATGTTCATCCCTTTAATACCATGTTCTCTCAGTTCCGACTTTGTACATAACTGTTACATGAATGTGTGAGCTCATTCACACACCATTTGAGTTGGTCTCTAACTGCTTCCCATAGGCACGTTTTCTCTCCTGTATGAATTGCACCTCATGAGCTAGGTTAAAGCACATCATTACTTACACCCCTACTTACACCTTTGATGGGGGCTGTTCCCACAGCAGGCTCTCACGACAAGCCTGTGGCAGAGGAAGTCTGCCTTCTCCACCAGTGAATTCAGCCTACTGATCCTGCACGCTCACATCACCTTCATCCTAAGTGCCCTCACCAATCACTGATGCTCTCCTTCCCCAACGCACAGATACTTACGACTATGGTCCCGCACAAACTGGATCAGATCGCATTGCTATAAATAAAAAAAGAGAGAATAGAAACGTGAGCACAGTGACCTCCGAGTGGCCATATTTATTTTCCAGTGAGCTGGTTGGGTTTTCTTTTATGAATAAGGAGATACGTACAGAATATATAGGCGTCCCAGCCATGCCTTTAGGGCCCTAGGAAAACAAACCCAGAGAAGGTTATTGGTATATGAACTGGAGTCTTTAATATCAAAACAAAAGCAGAGGGAAAAAGTCTTCATTCTTTTTTTAAGTTAAAAGTGATGTTTTTGCACATGTGTATTTTATTTCAGAAAAACAGAAATATCTGAATTTGAATGACCCTATGTTGGTTATTTTGGGGAAATTTCCAAACTAGTGGAGCACAAATGTTTGCAACATGTATTATTCACAGTAGCCAAGACATGGGAACAACCCAAGTCCTTTGAGAGATGACTGGATAAAGAAGATGTGGTACATGTATACAATGGAATACTACTCAGCCATAGAAAAGATGAAATACCACCATTTGTGACAAGGATAGAGATTGAAAATACCATGCCAAGTGAGATAAGTCAGGTAAAAAACAGTCAAGAACCATATGCTTTCACTCGTAGGTGGTGTATAAAACTGAAAGCAACAAATAAACAGAGCAGACAAACAAACAAAACCTCGCGGACACAGCCAACAGTTACCAGAGGGTAAGCGGGGTCAGGAGGCAGGGAAGGGTAAGTGGCGTCAAATACACGGTGGTGGAAAACCTTCTTTCTTGAAAGCTCAGCTGGCAGAGAGCGATGCATTATTCTTGATCTGCTGGATTACAATGCTCTTTCCCCATGTAAGAGTTTTTTGTTTCAGAGTTAGAACAATAAAGCTAAAGTCTGCCGAGAGTAAGCTGAATTATTTTATTTCTTAAAGATATTTGTACTAAAGATATAACACTTAGATGGCACTTCTCACTAGACAACTTGAAATTGTAAGCAGCAGACTTCCCAAAGCACAGCAGGCAGGAGGGGAATTTACTGAGAACTCAGAGGTACAGGTTTATGACAAATCAAAGAGTTTCAAATGCAAGCAGCAGCCCACAGCCTCTACAGATGTGAAAGAACCAAAGACAATTACACAGCAAAAGGAGCATTACACAAAAGAAGGGCAGACACACTAAGCTCATAAATGCTGAGAGGTTGTAAGAAAAAGCAGCACAGGTACCATATTTTGCCGTGTATACTGCACACCCACATTTTTGGCCCAAACTTTCAGGGAAAAAAACTTCTGTTTTCATTTTTGTTAACTTCAATATTTCTTTTTATTTAGAGACATATTTTTTGTATTATAAAGGAATGTTAGCATTTGTTTTTGCACATATTATGGTACAAGAAATTTTATGTAACAAATAATTACAAAACACAAGAACAGATATGAGGTGTTTCAGGTACTACCCACGTATAATGCACACCCTTATTATTCCCTCAAAAATTTGGGAAAAAAGTGTGCATGATACATGGCAAAATATGGTAATTGATGAGATGACTCGAGAAGGTTCCTGAGATAAGGCCGTCCTTCCTTGACAGCTTCAGCTCTTTCCTTTCCCCCTTCTTCCTTCCTTTTATCAGGATCAGGCTTTGCCTTGGCAGCTGGTTCGTAAGGTATTTGCTCACATGGTTCCCTCTGGGCAACTGGTGAGTGCTAGGATGCTGGCTTCAGAAAATGCTATTATTACGAGCTCATACTCATGCAATTCCACCGGCTCCCCAGCTGCTCGACCATGAATGTCACGGCAAAAATCTTTGTTCTGAATGTCAGCTGGGTCATCTGTCCACCCATTCAACCGATAATCAGTGAAGTGCCTGGTGAATGCCGAAGCACCCCACTCTATGCTGCTGGTGTCACCCAGAACAGTTGTGGCATCCACGATGCTACCCATGGGAGAATATTCTCTTCCTGACCCCAATCAGGAAATTATGCATCTCACTAAATGATGCTGACTCATGGCCTTCCCTTCACAACTTGGGGCAGAAAACAGAGAAGCATGCACAGCCACATAAACAGAGAGGAACAGCTTCTGGCCAATAAATAGGATAGGCAGCCGAGAACTTGCAGAGGATCGGAACTTCAGAGAGTATGTTCTAAAGGACTTAACCGTAACTTTGAGCAAGCTTTCAAGCAGAAGCTGAGGATCAAGGGCCTGAGACAAAGAAGGCACATTCTATCAGACCAGCAGGGTCAAGTATAAGATCAGGAAAATATGGGAGCTCCAGAATCCCATATGGACAAGAGGTAAGTCCAGAGTGGGGATTGGCTCACAGACTAGATTCTTACCCACATGACTAAGAATATTTACCAGTTAATACAAAAGAAATAAAAGATTGTATCAGAATATCCATTATAGCTAATCAATTCTCACTCTACTATGAATTCAGTCTTCCACAAACACCCACGTTTTTTGTTTCCCTTATAAAGTTCCAAGTTAGAGGAGTCCCTCAGGTAGTCAGAACATATTCACACAGCACAAAACAAGGTCAGCAGTTTCTCCGCTCCTCCCACAATGCTGCCTGCGCCTCCTACATGCAACACAGGTGCCGGCAACATTTGGTTCTTACCTGACTGTGCTCGTTAGAGGAAAGAGAGCATGTAAATAAATCACTACAATAACACGAGAGAGACTAATACAGAGAGATGGGTATTTCCTCAGAGGGAGATGGGCCTGACTGCCCAGGAATGCTTCCGGAGGTGACATTTCTCTTACGATGGAATCATAGTGGAAAGTTGCAGTTATATCTCCAAATATCTCTCGGGTTCAAATTTTGAGGATAGGAAGGCAATACCAATGGTTTTGGGAAATTCTATCAACTTGCCTAGCATGATGGAATGTTGCCAGGATACTTTATGCAATTCCATCCCTATTTTTTTTAACTTCAGTAAAAAAATAACAGTAATAACTAATGTTTGCATTGAACTTGACAGTTTACAAAGAGTGCTCACTTGTGAGAATGTGACCCTTTCAGCTACCTTCTGAGCTTGTTATCACAGGATATGCCATCTTCGTTTTAGAGGTAAACTGAGAGACTCAGTGACTGGCCCAAGGACACACAGCCAGTAGGGAGCAGGATCTGGACTTGAATCCAGTGCTTCTGACTTTAAACTCTGTGCCTGTTCCACGGAACACCCTAGAAACCAGTATAATATATGGGACTTAGATTGCATGGGTACACTTACTCTCTGTCCAGGAGGTCCGTGCGGTCCTCGAGATCCCTTCACACCTCTCAAACCTGCAGTGAGCTGCAGACGGAAATATGGGTTACTTTCCACATCATCTAGCCATGGGGCTACCACTGCTTCAATGAGACCTTACAATTAAAAATATTTTTGTTAAAGAAAGCAACTATTAATTCAAGTCAGTTCCTTACTTGTAATATAAATAGCCATCTTAATCATTGGGAAACATCCATTTCCCTCTGAGCCTCTTCATTCAGTGACATACTTAGCTCTGGCACTGGCTGTGCATTTAAATCTAAAATAGTTATAAGCTAGGGTTGGTGCTAAAAGTAAAGAAAGAAAGAAGAGAGAGCCAATATACTAGGGCACACAGAAATCTAATTTTAAAAAACCCCTCCCAACTGTGAAGGGTCAGATATAAAATATCATTGCCCACATACACAAGAGGGGCTGGGAGGCCCGTGTCATTCCCGTATCTGAAGGTGAAGGAGACGGGTGCTAATGAAGTATATCCAGCCAGACGGAAAGTATCTGGTGAATTGCAACTCTTTCACGCTCATAATGACACAGCTATTACACTCAAAGTTTAAAATAAAAGGACGCTTGTCTCAGCATTTTGTTTTTAAATAAATATAACATTCTGCTCTGCACTAATTAGAAGATCTCAACAGCCTTCCTTTCAAGTCATTTCCATGGCTACCCCAGATGACCTTGGCTGTGGGTACTGGGACTGTCAGAAAACCTGCAGGGACACAGTGGAAAGATGTCAGCTTCGTTTCCACTCACAGGATCGATATTCTGGGCTGTCACAAGTGCCGTAGAAAAAGACTGGAAGGCACTGACAAGCCTTGGAACGGCCAGTTACTCCTCCGTAAATCTCTATAATGGTTCAGAGTCATGGAACCACAGGCTTTCAGAGATGAAAATGACCTTCCATGCCATTAAGTTCAACTCTCAAGTTGTAGAAATGGAGACCCTGAAAAGGTGTGTTGAAGATCACAGAGCCAGGAAGTGACATTTCAGGTGTCCTTGGGATGGAACAATAACCCACATTTATTATTGCAACAGAAAAGCCAGAGTCTTTCAAAGAAACATGTTTTATTCCTGGAATTACATGTCACTTACTCTTAGTCCCCGAAATCCTTTGGGTCCAGGTGCCCCAGGAATTCCAGGATTGCCAATTTCACCCTGAGGATTCAGATGTAAGAAATCAATCTTTAATCAAGTGTTAAAATATTTGCTATGAAAGAATAAAAATATTTCTCTCTAATCCAAAACCTAATTGACTTTATAACTATACCAGATATTAAACACTGAAAGTTATCTTCTCCTATCATTTGGAACTAAGTCATTGATATACTTAGATATTCTGTAAACTATTTTAAATTTTCTAAATTTATTTATAAGTATGTATAATTGCTATCTAATAAAACTATCTAAGAAAATGCTTGAAAATCAGGGAAAACATGTAGAACATTGACTACATAAAATATTAAATAGTGAATTACTTCCTAAATTTATGCATCATTTCTGAAAAAATTGAAGGTTAAAAAAATTTATCCTGAGGTTGGTAGGACTAATTTTGGCATTTATTTATGCCACAAATATGTTGATTTCACATTTAACCCTACATTGAAATACTCTGCTTTCCCCCCTTTATCTGTAAATTAGAAAATGGGTCCTCTGCAATGAGAACCCTCGTCCTAACAGTTATTCATACATCCCTTCTTTACCCTTCTCCACCGAAGGAAAGAATCTCTTTTCTTAATTTACCAATAAAAAACACTTTTAAAAGGATTTAAACATTGTCTCTTTTCCAATAGTTGATTTGATTTCCTTAATTAGACACTTTCTAAGTCCATATTTTAAGCTTCCATTTGAGTATCACATTAAAAAAGTGGAAGATACTCTTCTAGACAAAATACCTAAAAAAAAAGAAAAGAAAAGAAAACCTGATTGCATAATTTCAGTGTATAAAACAGATATAATGTGATCTACTCTGGTTGAAATGGCAGGTGCATCTGGTTCTACAGCATGGAGGTGGGTTTCAAGCTGCTAGGTGATGAGGAATTCTGGAAGATGGTTGATCAGAAGGGTAACAAAATTAAGGCTATGCTTTGTGGGGGAAAAAGTCAAGTGACATCAGTATTTGGGATTCACTGAAGCAGGAAGAAGTGAGAAGTAGGAGACCAGTAAGAAGAACACTGTAATCCTTCTGGCGAAAAGAAATAAAGGCCACGCAAATGAAGGACATATGACGAGAGCCGAAGCCAAAAGCTTTGAATGTGATCCCCGAGGCAGAGCAGTCAAGAAGAGGACAGAGGACTACACCGGAGAGGACCCCTAGAATCAGGGTTTCAAGACGAGTGACATCAGGCAATGACGAGCAGGACAATCTTTTCCAATGTAAAGATCCATAGCGTTAAGTGTGGTCCTTTTTTCATGAAGCTCAGGTGAAACAACGGCCCTGCTTTTTGTTTGCTTCATCGAGGTCTACAAGCTTAACTAAATTCTCAAATAAAAGGTTAAGATCATGGTAATTTCAAAAGAAGGTCATGCGCATAATACCTTTTGCCCCATATCTCCAGGTAATCCTCTTGGGCCCTATAATTTTCAGCAGAAAACATAAATGAATCAACATAACACTTCCATAGTATGATCATTTTTTCTCATATTATTTAGGTTTGATTCATCAATTAAAGAAATAATTGTCTTCCACATTTACCTTCACTCCTTTCCGTCCCATATGACCAGAGCCTGGGATGCCGTAATCGCCCTGCGAACACAGCAGTTCATTTCAATTTCTCAAAGCTGCAAATTAATTGTAACCTATACTGGGGAGGTCATAATGTTGGGAGAGAAGCACTGGGGACCTCTGGGTAGAGAGGACCTAATCAGCGACCTTGAACTCTGGCAACATGCTTGTTGTCGGGGTTTCCGCACTTCCTGGCCAGCTCCACTCTGCAAACGTTGCAGGAGACAGAGGTGTGGCCATTCAGGACTTGGGGAGTCAGTGGCTGTTACTTGCCTGGAGAATTAGGAGCTGGTCCAAAGGACAGAGGTGAGGAATTCCCCCAAAACGAATTATAAATGGGCCCATAGACATATGGAAAAATGTCAAACTCACTAGTAACCAAAAAACGGCAATTTGAAACAGTAATGAGGTACCACTTTTTGTCAATAAAATTGATAAAGATAAAAATAAGCAAGTGACAATAGCCATTGTTGGTACAAATGCCCCGAGGCAAGCATGCTGCTGTGTAACACGTGGGTGCGTATATCACTGGAATTTTCCAAAGGGCACTGTGCCGTAGAGGTCAAGCCTTATTTAGACATGCACCTAACCTTTGACCCCGCTGTGCTATGTCTCAAAATTTCTATGTAGAAATGAATTACAGTTTTGTTCAAAAACAATTTAGTTAGCTACAGGAATGTTCATTTCTGTTGCTGTTTATGGCAGTGAAAAACTAAAAACAAATGAAATATCCAATAAGAGATTGGCCAAATGAACTAAGGTACATTCAGTAGCATATTTTGAAGTTATTAAAAGTAACATTAAGGGGGTAATATAATGACATGGAAATATGCTCCTAATACATTGTTAACAGAAAAAAAAAGGGGGATTTGGAGGGGGGTATCTTTATAGGATGTTAATGATAGCAATCTCAAAATGGTGGGATTATAAGTAATTTTTTTGCTCCATTTCCCATCTTTTATGCTTGGGAAGTTTTTTTTTTTTTAAATAATATCTTGCATAACAATTGTAATAAACGTTACTTTTATAAAGGTATTAAAAAAGTTGTTCCTATGTTGGATGCTCCATGGACTGAGGCCCTCATATAGGGAACCTATCCACGTGGCAGTGGCGAAGGTAGCCCAACCCCTGACTCAGAAAGACCAGCGGGGAGCGAGGAGGCACACAGGACCGAGGCACACAGGACCCAGGCCCACAGATCAGTTCCCCTGTGGGGAATCAGGCCTGCATTGGACCTAGGCTGCTTTGAGACTTGCTGTTTCATAAAACTCCCTCACCCTGAATTGAGGTAGCAAATGTTTACTTCATATCTTTAAAGTAACTTCCTAAAGTCTGTGCTAAACCTCCCAAGTACTGAGTGTAACCAGTTCAACCCCTTTTCCCCTTGCATCTGCAACATCCTCTTCTTTGAAGTAATTAGCAACATTCTTTCCTTTGTTATCTGTAAAAGGTAATCACCTAAAGCAAACCTGTGCATAGTAAATGAGGACCATTCTTGATGTAATGTGCCCAGAAAAGCAATAAAAGCTTGTCCAGGGAAGGGTCCGGGCCTCTCTCTCACTTAGAAAGCGGCCTCGCAGTCCCATTTCTCCACAGGACTTTGCAGTCCATGTGAATTTGTTTGTGACAGCCATAATACATGGACTCCGCTGGCCGGAGTCTGCATCACCCTTATACAGCCAGAGCCACTAGAACAGATGCCTACTTCTTGGCCCCATCCCCCTCTTCTGGTTGTCATCCTAGAGTATTGCAATGGGGGAGAGTGTCTATACGGCCATGTTGGTTGTTAAAATATTGAAAAGGCCTATTCTAACGTATCCATGATCCCCTCTGCATGCCCCCTTTTCCCTCAGGTGTTCGCCCTCACTTGAACAGACTAGCTAGAGAATGACAGCTGCAGGGGATGGGAGAGATGTCCCCACATCTTCCTAGGAGGTGCTGAAATGCCTTCACTACCCCAGACAGTGTGCACCTCCTTTTCTTTGCCTCAAACTGAGCACTTAGAGCTGGGAAAGGGTAAGGGGCTTAAAACCTCATACCTGTTCTCCTCGCTGCCCAGGTGGCCCCACTGGCCCAGGATCCC
This sequence comes from Glossophaga mutica, assembly GCA_039655065.1. Classification (NCBI taxonomy): domain Eukaryota; kingdom Metazoa; phylum Chordata; class Mammalia; order Chiroptera; family Phyllostomidae; genus Glossophaga; species Glossophaga mutica. Next base: position 27,857,400 of record CM077309.1, on the reverse strand, counting down.
CAGGAAGTCCAGGTTCTCCCTAGCAAATGGGACAAGAAGAGTGTCAGACTGGTGAAGTCAAACCTAGCTCCCACTGTAGGAAGCTCTGTGTACTAGAAGGGAAAACAGGGTTCCCAGGGAGGATTCAACGTGTATTAGGAGACGGGGTGTGGAAAACAAATCATGGTCTTCCCCCAAACAAGCAGAAAACATCAGCAGAACTGGACTCAAGCAGAAAATATCAGCTGGACTCAAGGACTGCTTCCCAGGGTTGCAGAAGCACTGACGGAAAAGGCAGAGAGTGGAAAATTCACTCTAGAGAAACCTGTTCCCAACCAATAACTGTTCATTGTTGTAGAAAATAAACCACTGAACAAGAGAGGTGTGGTCCTGGTTGGTCCGGTGTGGTAAAGGCCAGGGTGCTGTGGCAGCAAAGGGAAAGGGAATCTGAATTAGAGCCGGTGGGGCTGGGAGGCTGGCTGCCTGGAGAAAAGGAGTGTGGATGCTGAGGCTTGAAGGATGAACCATACGAGCTGGAAGAAGGACCACAGGACGAGTGAGAATATCCAGGCAGAGGGAAGGCACTGGTGAGAAGCCTAGGCCAGCCATGCAGGAGGGAGAGGAGCGACGATGCCCTAGAATTAAATAGAGTCCATCAGCAAAGGGTCTTCTCAGCTACTTTATAGTCTGGAGATTTTCCTAAGGGTCCTGGGGAAGTTAAGATTGGCTACATAATTTGTGAGGCTCCATGCAAAGAGAAAGCACAGGCCTCTTGTTCAAATATTAAGACTTTCAAGATGGCGACAGCACAGCACTCAACCAAGCACGGGGCCCTTCCAAGCTGGGCCCCTTGTGTGACCACACAGGTTCCGGGTCCCTCAGCTGGCCCAGGGGAGGGAACTGCCGAGAGGTTGCAAGCAGATTGGTGAGATCCTGAATAGGCCAATGAGTGTGCTCTCAGACAATATCCAACAGAGCCAGCTCAGAGGACGTGGGCTGAGTTGAACAGAGAACTACTCACACAAGTAGATTTGAGTTCTGACCCTTCCCCACCCTTGGCCCAACTCTGCCACCATATGCGTTCATGCATTCAGGAAATTGGGATGCTGAAAAGATTTTTTAGTCACTTTATGATAAGTGAGATCACTATGTTTCTCCTGGTGAAATGGGGCAGCTTCATGGAGAGGTAAGCAGCTATCTCTCAATGGGAGGAAAAGAATGTGTTAGCACCACACTGTTGTCTGTGTCAATGAATTATTTCATTTGCTTGTTTGTTACCAGAGGAGAAGATGGGTAAGGGGCCAAATACATGGTGATGGAAAGACACTAAACTTTGGTGAGCACACAAAGCAATATACTGATGATGTATTATAGAACTGTAAACGTGACACTTACGTAATCTTATTAACCAGTATCACCCCAATAAAGTTAGAAATACATAAATTAATAAACAAATGTTTAAAGTCCTGTCAATCTATGAGCAGAAAACTCATGGGTGGTTAATGGTGCCTGGACTCAAACACGTGAAGAATTAACATAAAAATCAAGAAAAGAATGGAGATAATTTTCCTCTCAGTACTCGAAAGCTATGAAAATAATACATACCGTTTTCCCTGAAGGCCCGGGTCTGCCAACACTCCCCTGAGCTCCCATTGGCCCAGGAGCACCCTGAAAGACAATGGAAAATGAAAATGTTGGTGCTGCAGCAATTCTTAGAAAGCCCATTAGATCAGTTCTGCTTTTCTTCAATGTCATTTCTAACAACACTTTGATGCTTTCTTAACAAGGAACCCAGCCACCCAGGGGAGAGGGAGATCGGGGCTGAAATCCGATGCCTCAGGCTACAGTCCTGGTAGGAGGACCACAAGTCCTCATCTGCAAGGACACGCTGGCCATTTGGGGCCTAAGGAAAAACAGAAAAGGCACCTTGGACCCAACACACATTGTTTATGAATGTGACACATTTGTTGTAATGCACCGATTTTGTTAGAACAACATATTGTGCTGCCATTGGCACACATGTGCATTGCACCATGAACACACACACGAAACAGTGTGTAGAATGTGTTTCAGTTTCCCAGTCCGAAAATGGACAAAAATGCCTTTCACAAATGTGCTTGGGAGAGAACTGAGCAAGCGCTGGCATCCCTAGCCTTCTGAACTCTCACCAGCTGAGCAGAAGAGTTGAACAGATTCAGAGCATTTTTCATATGCATCCCTCGCCATCCAAACTCTCATTACTCTGTTAGAAACTCAGGAACCAAAGAGATTCAGAGGGTGAATTCAAAGCTGAACTTGGGAATTAAATAAATTCAAGTAGTAAGGGATGTTTTCAGAGGCAATTTCAAATACCTACAGTCAATGGAAATATGCATGGCCCAGAGAATGTATAAAAGTTAGAAAGACCAGAAAAACGTATTAGGTTTGGAAATGTCCACGCCATCAGCGAGATTTGTACTCTTCCCGATGCTTTCTCCAGGCTGATACAATGGGCCTGTATTTTTTTGAGGGAAACCTCAGCGAAGGAGAATGAGTGCCTAAGCTCCTCATTATGCACAAGGATTCTGAGCTATGCTAAACATTTGTCCCAAATTTGCCCCAAGTTAATTCAAAAATGAAATACTCCCTATGTAGATAATACAGAATAAACTATATATGAAGGTGCTTTTGAACTAAGGAGAAAATAAAGGTTGGAGACAACCGACTGTTGTTTCTGAGTCACTCACCTGAGGTCCTTTGTGCCCTTGGCCTCCCCTCTCTCCTTTCCCGCCGGGACCTCCACGTGACCCCTGTGCGGTGACAAAAGAAACACAGTGCAAGGAAGTCAACGAGAACTTACTTTCTTCAAGTGCGCTTTTGAAACACCCCACGTTAAGGCATGGAAAAGCAAGGGTCTAACCCTTCGAGTAGCCTTTTGCCCCTCAGGTGAAGCATTACTTCAAAAGGGATGGAGGGGATGCCCAGCCTCAGGAGCACACATTTTATTGAGGGCCTCCCAGCTCCAGTATAAAACCTTCATCCCTCTCTGAGAGGCAGAAATGAGACAGACACTAAAGAGAGGAACTAAACTCGTGGAAGAAGGAAGTGAGATGCAAATGATGGTCAAATGGCTCCTTTTGTGGGTCAGGTTCCCTGGGCCAAAGTGCTTTCAACGTGTCAAATAGAAAGCAAAGTTGTTTCAAGTTAGCACAAAAGGACATTTTAGCAGAGACCCTGTCAGAGGAATGAGAGCACATTTTCTGCCGTATTTACCATCAAATGCATGGTTCTCACATGGGTCCGTCAGAAGGAAAACCAGAGGTGCTGGTAATGTTTCTCACTGTGAAAGCACCAGCTATAAAATGGCCCTGGTGACCCGTGTAAAAGGTGGTTGGAGCCGGCGGGCTAGCCGTGGCTCCCTGCCTGAGTATCGGAGGACCCTGGAGTAGCCGGGGGAGTGTCACCACTCTCCTCACAAGGCCTGGGGAGGGATCTACATTGGTCCCATGGTTATTTAGAGGATCTGCTACCTGGTGGCTTGGTTCAGGGACCCCAGAACCACTGAAGAGAATCCCAAATTCCAATTTAGCATTAATAATCTGGAACTTTCTAAAAGAAAAATGAACTCTTGAGAAGGCCTTAGAATGGACCCATCTACACAGGCCCTTCCAGACAAGTTCTGGCTTAAACTGGACTCCATGTGGTGACTAAATACCTCCATGTTACAAAGCCACTCTCTCGGAATGACCCTGGCACATTTCTGACGTGGAAGGGACACAGACATGTCCTGACTCGGATGCCCATTTCACTAATGACATGACGCAGACAAACTACCAATGGCTCACGTAAAGCACGGTCACCCCCTGCGGAGTTCGCTTTAGGTGAGCTGAGTAACAGCTTCCAGTTCCCAACGTGCTTTCACGGGAGTCAGACTGCAGGACCTCGGTTAAGGAAAACCAACTTGTTGATCCTGATATTGGTTACTAATAGAATACTAAGGTCTTAACGATTCATTATCACTAACACACAGACAGAACACCAAGTGGGCACAAGAGCCTGCCTTGGTCAGCGAACTGCAAACACAGGAGTTGGTTAGATGGAGCAACGCTCCCCACCATTATGGGAAATGGAGAACTCCAGGGACACCACCGTGGGGGCAGAGTACAGATTTCTTAGTTATTTCTTTTTTAATACAGAACGACTTGCCATCAGCATTGCGGTCAGAACAGCTCAGCATTATTTATCAACATTTATGACATATTCCAACACACCTGTGGGCCTTGCAATCCTTCAGCTCCCTGTGTACCTTCAAGTCCAGGGTCTCCTGGCTGCCCCTGATGAATGAGAGTTTTCAATGTAAAGGTTTTCTCCGCACAGTTCCCATATAGAACTTCTCTTTATAGTACCTAGTACTACGGTGCACAAAGGTGGTTTCTTACTCTAGGAAAGAATATTACTCGATTGCTGTGCATTCCCAGTGCACATAAAAAGCACTCTCGTGCGCAGCATTTGGGATTGCACACGTCCTCTTTGCTATGATGTGTCTGTGAAGAAGGCAAAGCCTTACAGTAATCACACCCGTCCTGTTCCTGGCAGTTGAACCCACCCCCCTCCCTGTTCCCTGCCAGTAGGGATCACGTCCAATGCTCGCACTTCCTACAACATCTTTATCAAATGCTCGCTCATTCCCAATGCATTTGCATGTGAGAATCTCTTTGGCCTCAACTACCAGACAGAAGATACTCACCGGGGGACCATCGTGGCCCCTTTGACCTTCTCTTCCCTGGAAGAGAAAAAGCCAAAGTGTTAGTGTATAGGTGCCTGGGTGGAGGTTCCTTAGAGGCAAATCAGCCTGTCTCATTCTGATAGACATATAAGTAACAAGCAGCTCAAAGTCGTGGCTTCCTTCGGGCACTTTCCAAAGATGAGATTTCATGCGAGGCACTTAATTATGAATTAACATTTGGGGGATTGATTGCAAACTAATCTAACAGTCATTATTGATCCAGCTTTAGTCTGACAACCTCTGACGATCATCCAGAAGGCTGTTTGGAGAATCAAACCATCCTGAAGAACCTGTCTGTCTTCTCCATTTCCTCTCTGCAAATCCCACAAAGCACTGTCTGCTAATCAGAGGTTTCCTGTGTGAGAACAATCCATGCCACGCCCATCTCTCAGTCCTGCGCCCCTGACTGTCTGGAGGGGGAGAATAAAAAAGTTGTTAGATTCAGTGCATCCTGTAGAATTCCACCAGGAGGAAATGGCTGATAGGGTCTGTTCAATCATCTTGTCATCCAAATGGCACCTCCAGGTTCATCTGAGAAAAGCCAGGCTGATCTCCGAAGCTGAAATGGTCTGCATTTATCCAGAAGCGATTTCACGTTGACAGCTCAGGCTCTCCACCTAGTGGCTGTCCTTGCCACACCCTCTCCTTTCCAGAGGGTAGCCAAGCTGGGAGGTGATTCAGGCCCCAGTTCCTAACTTTTTTCCTGAACAAAAATAATAAGGTCTGCGACCTCACCTCCCCACCTACCACCCCTGCCTCTTTGAGAGAGCCATGGAACATTTCGACCATCAATTTACTTCCTGTTATGATAAACAACTATGATTACATTAGGTACAAAACAATATTCTTAAAATTTCTTTCATTCATTCATTCATGAAGGAAGTCAAGGAAATTGTCATTTCAAAGGGCTGACCACCTTCTGAAGTTCCTTAGAATAAACTACCTGACCAAATAGCACCTCCGCCAGGTTGGCTGATGATTAGAATTCCTCCATTGAGGTGTCCCTTAATTCAGGTACTCTTCATTTTGTTTGTTTTGATTTTTGTATTCATTCAAGTTCCTTTTTTTATTATTATTCTATTACAGTTGTCCCAATTTTCCCCCTTTGTCCTCCTCTGCTCAGTCCACCTCCCCACCTCCAACTCTCACAGTCAATCTCCACACCCATTGTCCATGTCCATGGGTCATTCACACATGTTCTTTGACTAGTCCCTTCCCCTTCTTTCCACCATTGCCCCCACCCCCTCCCCTCCAGGCCATCACTTGTTTCTGTGCCTCTGGTTCTGTTTTGGTACTCTTTGCTTCTAACATGCAAGTACAGTTTGGGAGAAGTTCCCCATTGTTAAGTGGTCAACTGTTTGTACCTGGATGTGACTGACTAATAGAGCTCCTGGACATCTGAAAGCAAAGAAGAAACAATAAAGAAAGGTTGAGGCCACTGTGTGTGTGATGTCATAATTCTGTCTCCATTAAAAAGGAAGGACGAAATAGCATTTGCTTTGGGCTCAGACAGTGCTGCCCAACGGTTAGGGGCATGTCTCCAGGAGTCAGGCAGTCTTGAGCTCAACGCTGCCCTTCATAGCCTGCGTGGCACAGAGCATTTGCACAGTCACCTTTTGTCAGGGTGGCCAGGAGCCCAGACTCTGAAGAAGAGAGGCTACAAGGAGGAGAGAGATGGGTGGGGAAGTGGAGGAAGATGGCGGAGGGGGACGGAGAACTTCCTGTCCTCGGAGCCACTGAGAGCAGTGACTCCCACAAACTGATTATTAAGTTCTGCAGAACACCAAAAATACAGGGTCTGGCCCAAGTAACAACCCTCTTTTATTACAAAATCATAAGCATGTGATTCTGCACATAATAATATCACACTCAAGCACATCATATGATATTTTAGGTGAAATGTTCAAATTAAAACTATAAATTATTACACCCTTATTATTACCCTACCAACCACAATCAAACAAACATTACTTCTATTGGACCCTGTATAGTATATTTTTGCCCATCTGACAAAATATAGGTTTAATTTTGACTGATTTACAAAACAATAATAATAGCAATTACCTACCCTTTTTGCTGCAAAGTGACTTTTTAAAACATCAGATGTTCATATCTGTATATAAGGATTTCTGGTACTAAGAATTAACCAATCACATGCAACCTTATTATGCAATGTGACCAATAAAATGTGACTCTATTATGTGACCTATATATTTATGGTTCAAGGCAGGGCACTTGCACCAGATGGCTATTGCTGTGCTGTCTGTTGTCATTTTTTAATTTGACAGTGTAAGGGAAAGTAGGTCAGTGCCCCTGACTAAATAGTCAGGCATTGCATGTTTTAAACATTCCTGCAGCACACCGATCGAAAATTGCTGACTTTTGGCTGGTACATCCAAGTTGTAATCCCCTGCCCCAGCCTTAGCATCTTTTTTAAAAAAGTAAGCTGTAATAGTGTCAACAATAAAAATAAATTTTAAAATAAAAAAATAAACATATAGCCTTGAAAACAATGCCTGCTAGTGATAATTATAAGTTTATTTCAAACTAAAAGTATGTTCTCTTAAACCAACAAAAATAGATATTTAGCTTTATAATTTATAGCACTTAGCTCATCTCTCTGTTCTCTCACTTCTTCTGATTAATTTTAATTCTCTTGTGTGGAAAAGAGGGCAAAGTCCCAAGGAATTTTACTAGAAGCACTGGGAAGACTGAGCCGTCCTACTGTAGCTCATTTCCCTTAAGAACTATGATTCAAGATAAACAAAGGCAAGAGAAAATTAAAACACATTTATCTACTACCTACCCCAGAGAGAAAGACAACCAGCCACAGCCTCCTAAGTGAGGAGAAGATTCCAAGATTGTAATAGAAAAGAAAGCCGAGTATCTTCTGTTCCCTCCTGAACAAAATTCAGGGCTACATCTAGGACCTTGTACATTTTTCTCTTTTTATGATCTCTGCACTGAGCACGTGATAAAGGGGTATAAATGCCACCTCTAACTTTAGTACACCACAAAGAGAAAAGTGATGTCTTGGTCGTTCCTTAGAAAGAAAGGAAAATCTAATACCATTGTTTCAGGCTTGATATCACATGAGGAGATACTATCCAGTTACACTAGGCTCTTGAGAATGCCACTAATTGCTAGTGGTTGGGTTCATTCGGGAAGGATTTATCTTTGTTTCTTCTTTCCCCTGGTCACATATGAAGAGCGTCTACCCAGTCTATACTATTCTTATTTATATAAGCTCAAAAATGCTAAGCTACTAGAGGAGGGCTTTTATGTCAAACTCATTGACTCTCTTCAAAGGTGTTCGAAAGCTTTTGCAAAGTAGAAAGGGACAAGCAAATTGTATCACAGTGGTTCTCAAATGGGGGCAATTTTACCCTCCCCCCACCCTTTCCCATCTACCACTGACATTTGACAATATCTGCAGACGTTCTTGGATGTCATAACTGGCGGGGAGGAGGTGCTATTAGCATCTAGTGGGTGAAGACCAGGGATGCTGTGAAATATTCTCTCACATACAGGATAGCCCCTCATAACAAGTTATCTGGCCCCAAATGTCAATAGTGCCAATATATCAGCCCTGGATCAGCTGATTCTGCAGCAACAAATATTCTGAATGCCTCTGTGACATCTTCAGGTAGTAAGGAGGAAAAATAAATGTCCACAAAAATACTCACCCTGCTTCCTCTGGAACTAGGGCTGCCCTGTGTCCCTTTCTGTCCGGTTCTGCCCTAGAAATACAACAGTTTCCCAAGATCATAAAGGAAAAGATTCTGAATAAATCACAAAGGCATCAGCATCAAAACCTCAAGCACTATTAAAACAGTGGCACTAAAGGGCCATACTAGAATCTTTCTGCCTATTAACACTAGTGGGCCTATATCCATTTAAGAGGAAAACGGTATAGCAGCATGCATTGCGACTCCCAGTTTCCCTACACATCACCTGCCAGGATCATAAAAGTTCTGTGCATAGAGGTGTAAGCTACTACAGACATAAAGCCCTTTTCAATGTGAAAAAACACCTTAAGGGTGTTTGTTCAGTTTAGGTGGATTAAGTATTTTACTAAGTAATTAAATTAGACTTCACAAAGCCTCAGCTCAGTAACAGAATTAAACAACTCATATGCAAAACAGATCCAATTACTTGTCTTCCTTGTTCTCCTTTGGAGCCCTTGGGTCCTTTGATGTTATTGTTTTGTCCGGGATTACCCTAGAGGAAGATTTAAAAAGTATTTCAGAATTAAAAAAAATATCAGATTTCTTTTTTTTATAGATCGGTACAATTTTCAAGTACTAAGGTAGCTTGGATTAAGTGATGAGGGGTGTGAGAAAATCCTCCATATTTGAAACTCATAGGTTTTTGAAAAAATGAAAGTAACAGTTCCCCAAATTTGAAGGGTCTGGGTGATAAATGATGAATCATAGAGTGCCTGCCGAGGCCATGTTGACTTTTCTTTCTCTGCATTGGCAGCTTCACAGATGCACTTGTCCAAACCCACTTATGCCACTTCCTCAATTATGCAGTAAGATTCCCCTGTAATCACATCTACAAGAAAGGAATCTGCAGGTTTAGAAGCCCAACAAACAAAACTACTGGCATTTCCCCTCCAAATGAACTTGAAGGTCTTGACATACCATACGGATGAATAAAACGGAACTTCAGTTCTCAGTTCTGAATTTTGTATGTAATCAGCCCAAATGAGATGCAGATTTTGTCCAAACAAATCAGCCTCGGTCAACCTACCTCCCCCACTCTCAAGGCAAGCCTTTGCCTGCAAATTAGCAGGAGACACAAGGGAAAGAAAAAAAGAACAACAAGAAATTCAGAGCCAGCTGGGCTCTAGTAACTTACAGGATCCCCTGGGAATCCCTTCGCCCCATATTCCCCAGGGGGGCCTCTGGAACCAGGGCTGCCCTGAGAAAATAAAACAAGTTTCTGAGTAAGCTTGTGGGAGGGTTTTATAATGATATTAAAATGTCAAGTGTCCTGTGTGCTCAGAGGGGAGGAGAACGATCAGATAAAATGATCCACGTTCTCTTATCCCAGCCAGGTTCCCTGAGATTTCGAAAGCAGAACTCAGTCTAGTTTTAGGCCAATGGTTGGAATCATCCGTAGTGAGGTTGAGAAATGGGAAACATTCCCATAGGCCAGCATAGTGGTGTCCAACAGAACTTCTGGCAGTGACGGAAATGTTCTAGATCTGCACTGTCCAATATGGTAGCTGCTAGCCATACGTGGCTACTGACCACAGGAAATTCGGCTAGTGCAACCAAAGGGCAGAGTTTATCACTTTAATTAATTTGAATTTAATACTCGTATATTGCTACTGCGTACTATATTAGATCTGATGGGGGACTGTATCCCAGACAGTCTAGCAACTTCTGGCATCTATAATTAAATTACCAGCTGGAAACCACTACACAGATGTTCCATTCTTACCTCAAACTCATTTTTTTTTTCCAACTGAACTTGCCCATGACAGAATCTTTACAGGCATTCGAACTGACTCCTAATTTCTTCTCCTCTAGCCACCTAGACCTGGAACTCCTATGTCCCAAAGCCAGAACTAGGATGACGTCAGCAAGGCACCTGTGGTGCAAAACCTAGCAAAGCACTCACTCTGTGCATAATGAGGGCTTCCCTAAACTTTGCACATGAGGTGCTCACTCCAGTCTGGGATCTGCCCTGTCCTTAACGTGTTCTGTTTCTGCTCTTACTGCCATTGCTTTCCTTGAAGCCTTCCTCACTTCTCACCTTGATTCTTACAGTTTCGCTTCACATCTTTGCCTTGCTTCTGTATCATCTCCAACACGTTCTCCACACTACTGCCGAGTAATATTTCTAACGTGCAAATCAATGGTGATCCCTTGCTTAAAATCTTTCAAAGGCTCCCTATTCCCCAATGGTTAAAAGCTGAGCTCATCCGTGTGGCTCACCAACGCCTTCCTGGTCTCTTCCCACCACTTCTTAAACCTGACCTCCCCCTACCTTACTCCAATACTCCCACCAGGCAGAACAACTGAGTGTCCCGAAGCCTCTTCGTCTTTGCTTATGCGGTTCCCTCTATCTGCAATGCCCTTCCTCCATGTCTTGCTAATTCCTATTCATCTTCAGCTCAGGGACCATTTCCGCCAGGGAGATTCCCTGAACTCCTTCCCTGCCTGCTGAGTGAGGACCGTTCTCTGGACTCCCATGTAGATGCCTGCAATGTGGTCCCACTCCCACTCTGTGTTGCCATTAGCTGTTGATGTGTCTGTCTCCCCAACTACACTGTAGAATCCTTGAGGGCAAGGGCAGTGTGGTTCATTTCTGATTCTTTGGTGTATAACTCAACGCCTGGCACACCCCAGGTATTCAAAACTATTTGATAAATAATATTATCAGAATGTAAAAGCAGAGCTGCTTGGAACCAGGTAAGCATGTATTAATTAATGAGTATTACTGAAATGAATTTAAAATTAAAAAATGTTTCACTATGATTTGCTATACCAAGGCAACCAAAATAATTTTGTTTCTTTCTCTTGCCTTTTTTTTTCCCTGATGTAATCAAGACAACATGCAAGTTGCTGACAGGTAAGAGCATTCCTTTTCAGACTTCTGAAAAACATGCCTGTAGAGGATTCTTGCATGCCTTGACATTTTTAGCTGGAAATTCTTGAAAATTACAGTCACCCACTTGCTCCAAACTGGATGCAGCACCTATTCAGTGTTAATAGGCTCTCATTATGTAGTTAAGTCAGCTGTCAGCTTTTTCCCTAATAACCACTGACACACAGCAATTAAGACTGTCTCTGTCACCAAGTTCTCCTGCTCTGATATATTGAAAAGTGTTACCTGAGATCCTGGATCACCTTTTTCTCCCTTTTTTCCAGGAAATCCATGAAAGCCCTAAAAGAAGACAAGGAAAACAAAATTCCCATTACAAAAATATATATCAGCCTCATGCCGAATTTCCGGTCCTTGAAGAAAAATGGCTTACCTCTTCCCCATCAAGTCCATCGATGCCATCTTCTCCCTCTTCTCCCTGAGAGACAACCATGGGCAGCAATCAGGGAAAGAGATCTCTGCCTCATACTTATTGGAAACTCACCCCACGAGGCCATGCAATTTGAGAAGAAACTACAGTACCTTATTTCCAGGAAGTCCTCTGACCCCCTGCAAAAGAGTAAACATCTCTCAGCAACGCATCACAGAGAGAATGTGCACCCTAGTCTGTTGGAGCAGGAAGGGGCTGCTTTCCTCAAGACAGTGATTGTGTATTTCTTTAGTGGCTCATGGCTCTACAACCACAAAGAGGTTACAGAGAGAATTTAATTAATGCTCAAAACTACTTGAGACTACTAATCGAAATAATCTGCAGATGCTCAAACTAACCCGTACTTGGAGAAGGGAAAAGAGGGAGGGGAGATGAAGACAGAAAATGAGGGAGGGAAGGAATGAAGGATAGAGGGCGAGGGCGTTGTGGAGGATTTAAAATAACATTTCCAACAGAGTCTTACCTTTTGACCCAACTGCCCTGGACATCCTGTAATCCCTTTATCTCCTGGGAGTCCAGTTTCTCCTCGAGTTCCCTAAAAGGAGGTATCCAAACAGGTATCCAAGGTGATTCTATTGCCAAAAGCTGCCAGCAGTTTACTTCTTTTTTTTTTTTTATCAGTATTTTTTAATTGTTGATATTGTACAGTTTTCTGTCTTTTACCCCGCCCCAGCCCACCACCCCAGCCCTCCCCACCTTCCTCCCATTTCCACCCCCCATAGTTTTTGTCCATGAGTCCTTTATACTTGTTGCTCTAAACTGTTCCCCTTTTCCCCTGAAATTCCCTCCCCTCCCGCTCTGGACACTGTCAGACTGTTCTCAAATTCAGTGTCTTTGTTTATATTATGCTTGTTTGTTTTGTTGATTGAGTGAAGCTCGAGCACATGGGCACTCTGAGCTGTAGACAGACAAATCCTCCCACAGTTCATTCATTTAGCTCTGTTTTGCCCCTCTATTCAAACACTCTCCCTGTCAACCTCGCAACTTCCTTTCAGATCCAAGATCACACCAAGGCGTAGGGTGAGCTCAGCCACTTCACAGCCTCATCACCCAGCACAGCCAAGGGTTCGGAAGTCGCCTCACTTGCCAGCCACATTCCAAACACTCCAGTAAGACATCTGGCCCTGACCTCTTGTCTAGGGCCTTAATGCTGTCCTGGCAAAGTCAGCATGGCTGTGGTACAGAAGCAAGCCCATGCCGGGGACTGGGGCTGATAGAAGCAGTTGATGGGAAGTGACACCACTCTAATCCAGTGCTCACGGGAAGGTGCACCAGATTAAAGATCCCCAGAGTGTGACCAGCCACGCGGGAAGAACACTCAGGGTCTGATGTATGCATCTCCCGCCAATCCCGCTTCTCCTAGGAAATACTTAAACACAGGTAAAGGCTAGAGTACAGTGAATCTCAGGAGGAGTGCTGTTGTTCTCCTTGGGAGCAGAACCCCAGACTCTGTACCCACTGAGTCCCTTACACCTGGCTCAAACCTGGGCGCAGAGCAGGTGCTAAGCGTTTACTGTATGGGTAAATAACTTTTTAGCAATGAGCTGAATTCTCTCCTTCCTGGTGGGTGAGAAGAGAAATGATTTTCCTTTCTCCTGTTCTGCTTTCTGTGTTCTGAGGATGACTCCCAGTAAAGCAGGAGGCCTGGCCTGTGGCCACAGGTTGCTGAGAAGTGTGAGAAGTGCTTACACCCTCCGGCTTCCCATTGACTGGACTCTCAGTCAGCTACAGGCTGACGGCCAGGCAGCAGCAGGACATGAGTTCCCACACCCCAGTCCCTCCCTGCTACCAGGGTGGGCTCCGAGACCTCTCTGCAGGTACAGCGTGGGTGGCTTACAGCACTCTGCTAAGTGCTCGTTTTTATAAACTACAGTCTTAGGGGACTTTCTAAATGTTTACAGATGAGGAGACTGAAGGTCAAGAAGTTCAGTTTCTTGCTACGGTTTCACATCTAGGTCAGCTCTGGACTGTCTGATCCGGAGACTGTGCTTTTCATCATAACTTGCTTCCCAGATGAGGAGCCGGGCTTGACTCTAAGGGGACAGAGATGCACGCTGGATGCTTTCTGAACATTGCCCACCCTCATTGGAGCAACTCATGTGGTTTCAGTTCCTCCAAATCCATTTTCAACATTTGACTGATGAGCCAAATGAGAATTCTGGTTTTAGGGTCAAAGACTGAGATGTGAAAACCTCTGTGAACCACATCACCACGGTCCCACACCTTGGGGTGCTCTGCCTGCTTCCCTTTCCAGATACTGAGCACTGAGTTGGGGTAGAAAGGAGCATGCCTGGCTCCCTGCCACTGATAAAAAGCGTTCCAGGAAACAGGTAGATAAGCTTGCTCCCACCCCTTCCCCCCAAATAGGTTTAGCAAGTGCCGTGTGAATCAGACAAGAAAAAAGAAAAAGAAAAGCAACCACTCATTTCCCCCCAAAATATATAAACAAAACACAACTGCCTCTCCTATAGGAAAATAAAGCTCTCTATAACAAACACAATCAGTAAGTGCATGTGTGTGTGTGTGTCGGGGGTGAGTCACAAAAACTTACAGGGTCTCCATCCTCTCCCCTGTGTCCTCTGGCGCCTTTCAGACCCCGAGAACCCTAGGAGGAAAGAAAAATAAATAAATTTTAGCCATCTTCCATCCATTCAAACTTGCAAAATCACTGGGCATTTTAGGTAAGTCCTTCCCTCCGCCTTGGTTATAGTTTTTGCAGGTGTGGCTGTGAATTTGGGGAGAGTCTGACAACCTCTGCAGCTGGCTTTGGTCCTCGTGCCCATCCCTGCAGACCTCTGCAGAAGGTGGCCCTCCCGATACCTGTGGGAGACTGGCCTTGGGAATCCTCCTTACAACTCGGAATATCAGGCCTGGTCCTGTGACTTGGAGCTTTGCTCCAAGGACAGCGATGGCCACCACAACTCTTTAAGCAGGCCAATCAATAACATGTCCAAACAGACCATTTTATTTTCTTCTGCTTTTTTAAGAGCTCAAGGAAGAATAAGCACTTCTCCCAACAACGAGGTTACTTGTATTTAAATGGCGACCATCTCTCCCTCTGCCATGTATGGCTTAACTGCCTCACGGCTTATTTGTGGCAAGGATTTCTGATGAGGTTTTGTTTGCTCCCCCTCTAACACAGGCCCTAGCTGTCTGCTCATTATATGGGAGGAGCTGTGCTCTTGGAATATAACTCTGATCCTGACCTGAGCAAAGTAATGAGAGAGGAAACTGTGCTAAACAAAATATCATAACTCAGTAAAATGTCCAAGATAAATTAGCCTTGCACAAGCATGGACAGTGCTGGGCTCAGGAGCGAGCATTGTAATTGATCTCTTAAAATAAACAAACCAGACTTTTAAATTGTGACCTTGAAAACCCGTTTGAAAAAGTACATAGAAGTAAATAAAATATGAAGGTACAGCTTAATATTATAAAGTAAACATCTGCGTAGCCACTGCCAGGCCAAGAAGGACAGGGCTGGTCCCCAGATGCAGTACCCAGAGAGGCCACTCCCACTCCCACCCCAGCACAGGCCACTCCCACCCCAGCGAGGCCACTCCCACTCCCACCCCAGCGAGGCCACTCCTGACTTTCACGAGACTAGTTCTTTGCCTTTTTAAGTATTGTGTTACTTAAATATTCATCGCTAGATACTACAGGTTAATTTTGCCTGTTTTCAAAAATTTTATAAAAGGAATCATGCCATATATATTCTTCTGTGTTTTGCTCTTTTTTTGGGGGGGTCATTACTCTGTTTGTGAAATTTATTCATGTGTGAGTAGCTGCTGTCCATTCATTTTCAACCCTTTAGAACATTCTATTGAATGAAAATACCATAATATACTTATCCACACTATTGTTGTGCAGTTGATCTTCTATAATTCTTTTTCTAGAGAGCTATTAATCTGCAATGCTATGCTCTTTTATGCAGTTCAGTCACATCCATTGCTGATGAAGTACAGCTTTCCTCACTATTTCTAGCACCTCTTGCCACCTTTTAAAATTTTATTAAATTTATTGGGGTGACCCTGGTTAATACGATTATATACGTTTCAGATGCACAACTCTGTGACACATCATCTGTGTACTGCACTGTGTGTTCGCCACCCCAGTCACGGCTCCTTCACTATGCATCTGACCCCCTTTGCCTGCTCCATCCTCCCTCATCCCCCTTCCCCTCTGGTAGCCATCATCCTGTGGTGCCTGTGTTTATGAGCTTTTTTTGCTTGGCCACTTGCTGCTTTCTCTTTTATATCCCACATATAAATCAAATCATATGGTTCTTGTAACTGAATGGGAAAAGATATTTGCAAATAACACCTCTGCTAAGTGGTTAATATTCAAAATATAGAGAGAATTCATATAACTCAACGACAATGAAAATCAGACAACCCAATCTAAAATACGGGCAGAGGAGTGAACAGACACTTCTGCAAGGAAGACGTACAAATGGCTACCTTCCAAACTGTCTGAAGTGGGTAAAAAGTATAAATTGCAAAATTAAGAAGCAGCATCACCAAGGAGACAGACTAGAAAAGGGAGGTAGTCTCAACAGCAGCATCAAAAGTGAGCCCCTCTGCACTACTCCTCCACCACAGAAGTCACACAAACGCCCCAGGCAATTGTATCAGCATCAAATGAAGGTGGCAAATTCAACTACAGCCCCACCCACACCAACCCAAGGCCGATTAAGTGAAATAGTTTCAAGTGAATGACACCTTTGGGCCTTGTAATCCTTGGGTCCCATGAGGCCCTGGAGTCCCTGGACACTTGCAAAGTGTACAGCAGCACGTCCTCTCTGCAATGTTTCCCTGGAAAAAGCAGACTGGAGTGAGCAACAGTTGCCAGGAACTTTACACGTATGAACTGGATTCACACTAATCACAATCTACCACCCATAAGCTCATGCTTTCTCTGTGGGTGAGGGGCTACTTAGCGCAAGACATGCTTTTGACCAAACACCTTAGAGAGGGTGCCAGGTTAGCAACTGTGTTGGCAACAAATCCTCTCCAAGGAAATGACCTCTATTTACAGGAAGGATGCCTGTCACATAGATGGCCACAGGCCAAGTTTGCACAAGACTGGTTGGTACCTAGTTGACAGTTTCCTGTTTCCTAGGATTTCGGTAGCATTAACTATTGTGGCTTTTCTTATTTGATTAGGGTTGGTTGGTTTTCTGGTTCCCTATGCATTCATTTGGTGAAATAACAAATGAAAGGGCTTGCAAAAACAAAAATTCGGTGCCCTGGTCTTTCCCAATTTTTTTATATACTGAAGTCCATGTACTGAATTTAGGGCAAACAAGGAAGTCTTTAGAAACAGTCAGCAAGATTCCAATTTCGTTCCCATGGCATTTCGAATAACTGGGTTTTTCTGTTCAAAAACTCACCAGATACTGTGATAGCGTTTTGCCCAGGTCTCTCTTTCCAATGTTCAGGTGAGTCCTGTAATCAAATCCTTTCCCAAATTCAAAGCTGGAGAACTCATCATGAGCAGTCAGGTTTAGGGATACTACCAGCAGGGCATCAAGTCCTATGCAGTAAAAATGACAGATACGAAACCAAAGGAGTTGTTCACAAAGAAGAAAAGAAAAGAAAAGCCACTCGGCGAACATTATTCAAAGAATCAGAAAGGAGGAAGGAAACATAGGTGGAAGCGGTACTCCTCACACCTGAAGAACCCAACTGTGGTGTGCCTGCGTTGTCAATGTGCACACTAGTTACTCATTGACCCCCGACTGTAGCATGAAATCACCCAAGAAGAAAGTATTTGCAAATCTTCTAATAAAAATTGTTGAATACCTCACCATAAATTTTAATGCACTTCTTAGGCATTTGAAAGCAATTTTTTAAGAAATGACATTGTTCTTGCTTATCTTCTGAGTTTTTCCGAATTTGACTGCATGTGAGTTAATGATAGTTCTCAAGTCCTCTCTAATGCCAAAGACCCCTGGGAGCCCAGGCCCTGAAAGCTGTGGAAAGCCCAGGGTAATTTCAGTCATGGCTGAACTCTTGGCCATACCCAGGAGTTCATTTATTCATTTATTTATTCACTCATTCACTTAATTACTTATTAATGCATTCACTAGCTCATTTACTCTGTCCATCCTTTCATTAAACAAATCCTTGCTTATTAGGAGCCTATTATGTACTCATCATTGTGCCAGGGATACAAGATGAATAGGATAGGCATGCTCTTTCCCCTTCGCAGAGGTATGGCTTACTGGAAGAGGTGAACAGGAATCAGATAGTTGCTCTGAGAAGTGATAAGTGCTTTGAGAGGGAACATCAGGGTGCTATGAAAGTCTAAATAAGAAGCTCCTATCTCAGTTTTGGAAGAGAAGAGTGTATGCAAGGACTGGGAGGGTGGGGCTGTGGGGTACATCGGAGGGAAGATGGAGAAAGTTCTGTACACCTGGAACACTGTGTGTGAGGAATGAAGTAAAGCTGGAGTGGGGAGTGGGGCTGGATCCTGCCAAGCATCATGGGCCACACGAAGGAATTTGATATCCCAATTTCAGTGGGAAAGTGTTGAAGCGATCCCAAAAGGGAGGGTGACATAACCCAGAAATAAAGCAGGACATCTGTGGCATCTAGGGAGGTTGCCCATGGAAGCTGAACCCCAGAAGCCAGTATGGGCCTACACCCAGGAAGCCTCCAATGATGTACCCCCATCTGACAGTCAGTGGAGCCTCTTATCACTGCACATGACTCTCAACTTGTGCATTTATCTTCTGGCTCAGCCTGAAACTGTGACATGAACAGGGAGTATACAGTGAGACGTGCTTTCCAAAATCCATGTGGCCGTCCTTCACATGAAAAATCAAAAATAATAGAAAACGTCTTAGGTCACATTCTCAAGAAGCAGAATTTGAGAGAGGAATTTGTGTGCCTGTGGTTTACTGAGGGGGAGAGAGAATGAAGAGAGGGAAGGGGAAGGGGTCAACAGGGATGTGTCTCAAGGAAGTCCTCACCTTGGCCTGATTCATGAGGGAATAAATTGTATCAGAGTTGACCTTGGGCTTTTGTATCCCTATAGCAATGATTGCCCCCCTTCCATCCTGAGGTGGGATGTGGTACGACCTTGCCCCCCCCGCTCCTGCCCCCCACTTCAAAGCAGCAGGCCAGTCGAGGGCCCACGTCTGTGGAAGGTCACTGTTGTAAGCACTAGGCCATAGCATCCACAGCACTTGGGAGGTAAGTGTGCAGGCTGGTCAAGGGGGTTTGGGCAAGGCACCGACATAACAGCATCTACTACCGATGGCCAGTCAGATCCCAAGATCTAGGGCACATAAATAGGGTAGAGATTTTTTCAGCACATTCCACGCTTCATCATTTAAATTTTCAACTTGGTACGTACCTGCCTCTCTGAGCCTGTCTGATTGATTTTCAAGCATCACGAGGCTTTCACTCCCAAGACCATCTGAAAAGATGAGTAACACCTAGAGAAAGAAGAAAGCAGAGAAGGGGCGAATGTGGAAATGAAATACATAACTGGGAGGGAGAAACACATGAAAGCATGCGGAGATGAGAGATAGAATGTGATGTGGATACCTGTCCTTGGGATGCAGATTTATTCTCAAATGTATCCCACAGCTGCTGCAAGAACTGTGCGTTCAGGTGAGTTGGCCCATTGACGGTGACTTGCAGCAGGCTGTCAAATACTGTCTCCTGGTAGATCTGGAACTTGGCAGGGAACGCTGGGTCATTGTTCACCTTAAAGGCCACATTCACGTGTGTGGTTGCACCTGCTCCACAGCTCACTCCCCTGATGGAGGTGATGTCCTCTAAGATGCCTGGGAGGTATGATTCCAGCCGGGGGTGGCCATGGAACAACAGCTGCCCCGGCAGGTGAGTGGAAATGTCGAACCCGACCACTACATTCACAAAGCAATCTAGGGACCAAGGCAAATGAGGCCAGATTAATGAGCAGATAGAAGCAAGAAGGGCAGAGAGGGCAGAAAAAGGAGAGTGGTCACGGCCCAGGGCTGAGGGGTCTCTAGTATCCAAAAAGTATCCAAGAAGGAAGACACTGGCTGCTCGATCAACACATGACACCGGTGTTTCCTCTAACACAAGGTCCAATAGCTACTTGAAGTTCCAGCCATGGTTTAGCCTGATTCTCAGTGTCTGGCTTTCTGTGTGTGTGTGTTTGTGTGTCTTTTCTTCTTTTAATGATGACATATTATGATTCGTATAATCATAAAATTAATATATGAACTGTCCTTAGGGATTATTTATAACAGATGTCACAAACTCAAAGGCCAAGTAGGTAATGTAATGTAAATGAGCTACGTGGGCAGAGAGTGAAGAAAATGAACGGAGACCAATGACCCATCTGTTCACTGTACAGCTCCAGCTGTGAGTAGCCATGCGGAAAAGGAGGCTCAGTGTTGTCAGACCCACTGACCTTTCAAAGAAAAGCCTGAAGTCTGTATTTTTAATGTGAAATCTCCAGCTCTTAAGAGCTGCAAACTAATTTAACAAGTTGTCAACACTGGAAAGACAGACACGATTCAGATGCAAGTTGCCATTTGGTCACCTCTGACCCTGTCCGCTTGTTCCTTTTACATATGAGGAGAGAACAATTTAGGGAGGTTGCTGCAAATAATGGGAGTTAGAACTCTGGCTTTCCGATTCCAGGGCCAAAGCTCTGTCTACCACTGTAACCTGCCTCCAGCTGAGCACTCGAATGGGAAGAAAAAGATCTAGAGAGCTGGGGAAGACAGCACATTACGTGAAAGAAGTGGCTTCAAGCATAACAACTCTACAAATGGAAGCACTCTGAGGACTATCTGCATGTTGTGCAAATTCCACAAAATGTCATCCGCTGCGGCTTCCTGATGTGCTGTTCTCCCAACGCCCAGCCCTGAGTACAGAACCTAAGTCCCGCATGGCTACTCTCAAGTGAAGCTGAATAGTGACATTCCCACCACGTGGGTCATTGCTCTCCATTCATTTTTTTCACTCCCTGCCCCCTTGACTCATTCACATTACCCACCTGGCCTCTGCAGCCATTTGTGTTTGTGACCTCTGGAAATGAAATTATGACTAAGGACAATGCAAATCTTTACTCTGTTAGGATTATATGAATGTTATCATTAAAAGAGGAAAATGTGTGTCATGTTCACACACACACACGCACATGGAATCCCTGACAAGATAGTTTAACCAGGTTAAAATAGTAAAATTTCCCTTCAGCAAGTATTTATCTTACTTAGTTCCTACTGGATGCAAGGCATTGCTCTAGGACTTCCGGAAGTGGGAGAGACAGAAATAGGAGACCGAATTCCAAGTGCTAAGAGGGGGCATATATGCTGCATTGCAGTGAGGGGACAGGGCTGACCAGAGGACAACCCAGGCCCTCCTCCATCCTCTGCACCCTGCTCCTTGTCTCTCAGGGAGGCTGACTGATCCCAAATTCCCTGGGAGCAGAGGCGAGGTCTAGTCTCACTGCATACTATTCTAAAATTATGTTCTGCCTAAAGCTGGCCCACAAGACACCCTAAGAAATGGAGAACTGGGAAGATGCAATTAAATGAAAACAAGTAAAGAGCAAGGGAACACTTACTGGTTTTCCCGCAGCTCTGGCAGATTTCCCGGACAATTCTTTTTTTCACCTCCACATTCTTTAATTTATTAAAGTCTTGAAAGGTGATTATTTTTTCAGAGTTGCCTGTTATTGGCAGGAGCTGTGCCTTATGAACGTGTCCTATGCCCAAAACCAGGACACAAATTCCACTTTTTTTCAGGATTTGTACTGCGTCTGCCACATTTTCTTGCAGATCCCCAGATGTGATCACAACCAAAGTTTGAGGGACACCAGCATTTCCTCTCCCACCAGCGAATGGATGAAACATTAAGTTCACTTTCCTAAGGGCCAGGTTGATTTGCGGAAGTCCACTGCTCTTGGTGATATTTTGTATTTGAGTCTTCCACTGGGTTTTTGTCAGAGAACTTCCCAAATCAATAATTTCTTTGTAGAGTCTCCCAAACTGAGCCATCCCAATTTTCATTCTTTGCGACTCAATGTCAAAATTATCAATTAAGTCTGACAAAAAATTTGTCATGGTAACAAAGTCTGAATCAGATATCATGTCAGAGCCATCACAAAGGAAAATCACATCGGCTTCTTGAATGCCACAGGCTGCAATTGGAAAAAAATATATAACAATTATTTTCCTCATGAATCATTCTAAATTTTCCCTTTACTCAAACACTCAAATTGTTTTACTAAACACCCACATTAGTAGCAAACTGAGATAAGTTAACAGAAGAGAGAATCACTGATTGGCCCCCAAAGAGAAGGAAAAATAGCGGGAAGGAAAAAGGTAATGGCCTTTGTTTCAAATTTTATTTATATGACTCATTTAACAATAAAAACTACTCAGAGAAAGAAAGTTAAATGTTTGGGCATACAATAACAGTTAATATTTGTGACCATCTTATGAAGAATTATTCTAATCTGATACAGAAATGGAATTAAGAGAATAAGTAATTTGCCTAAGAATACACAATTACTAAGCAGTGTAGCTGGTACCTGGACCTCTCAGTCCTTTTTGTCCTTAAATCCAACACTTTTTCCTACTGTCGATTTTTAAAACTAATATCATCACCCAAATATTAAAACTTCATGGAACAAGTGCTAATGGCTTGTCAACAGGGCATGGGGTCATCTTCCCGAAGCTCACTATGAAATGTCCCATAACCGAGGAATAATCTTCTATATTCAGTTCCAATCAAATGCAATGGTTGGGGTAGGGGGCAGCACTAAAGGGCTTAGTAAAGGTAATTGAGACAATGAAATGCCTACTGTCACATAATTCCTTGTGAGGACAGTATAATAGACACAGTGACAGGTAGCCCAGATAGATCTTCAAGGAAGGACCTGCTGTCCAGAAAGCCTCTAGCTGTCAGCTCCTTCAGGGTCAGCCTCATTGCAGAGTGAAGACTTGCCAAAGGCCATGCCCTTTCCAGGGCATCTCACATCCGGGGACTAAGTGAGGGGGGTATATAGAGACCTCATTGTTTTAGTCTGATGCAACTCCGATGGACAATACTCACTCCGGAGCTTCCTGCCAGACGTGAAACTTTGTCAAGCATGGATCACCGTTTGACTTCTGCCCATCCTGCTTGCCCCCTTTCTTTCACAGATGTGGATCCCTAATAAGCTTCCTGCATCCCCGTCTCAACCTCAGCACCTACCTCCTAAAGGTAGGCATGGGAGACGAGAATAAACCAGTCCCCACATTGCTAGGAAAAGGCTGTAGTCTTTGCAGTGTACTAGCTTTGGTGGGGACCCAATGATAAACAAGAGCTGAAGCCTGTCCAAGGAGCTCACAGTCTTCTGACAGATACAGATAAGGAAATAGTAAACGTGTGTTACGTGTTACCATCAGGAGAAATAGAAGGTACAGGAGTTGGGGCACACAGTGGGGACATTGTCAAGTGTTGGATCAGGAAACTAGCAAACAAAGGCTGGAATGTATCAGACAAGCTAAATGTAGCCAAAAGAAGTGGTGGGCTGGCATGTTCATGGTGGGTAGAATGGTATGTGCAAAGATGCAAAGGAATTTCAAAATGAAAGGAGAGATTCTAAAGAGGGGAAGGACAATTGATGAATTAGAGAGGTGGGCAAGTGCCAGATGGAACTCGGGAGTTTAGAAACTAAGCAGTAAGCAGAGCAGTGATGGCCCAGGGTCTACTAAAAAGATCATTTGGTGTTGAGTGGTCAGACACGGTTTCATTCCGCACAGCAAACGCTGATCTTACACGGGATTGGGGGAAAGGTTTTGTTGGGGGTTGGACTGCTTGCAGAGACAGGAGGTGGGTTCACATCAGTCTTAGAAATATGATTTGTGTTGGATTCAGAAGTAGATTTCAAACTGGTAGAGAGTAAAGAAGAAAGGAGACGAGGAAGAAGAGAAGGGCGTCTGTGGGAAGGGAGTGAAGAAGGAAAGAAGAAAAATATCAGTTGACTGATTCATTTTCCGGGTTTGAAGGACTGGGTCAGTACTCAGCCAGGAGTCTCATCTTCCAAGAAGGCCTCCCTAGCTGGCTTTTCCATCTCTGCTGCTTTGAGCAGCAGAGGGCAAATCTCACCCTCTCTTCACTTGTGGTGATGCTTGCAGCCTACCCTAACCCAATGGTATCTCATGGAATCAGGTCAGGCCCCTTCCCTCCTTGTTCCTAGCAGCCAGTCTTCATTATCTCACATTGAATTCCCATATTCTTCTCTCTGCTCTAGTGACCCTCATCCAAAAAAGGACATTCGACCCCTCGAACTTCCTATAGCCCCATAGAATGCCTATAATCTCATTTAGATGGCCCCAGATCTTTGAAGACAAAAGTTTACCTGTTTAAACCATGAAACTCTCCGCTTGAGTTTGGCCTGACGCTGATGCCCAGGGGCTGTGCTGAGACCATTGAGCAAACGGAGCAGCACACAAAAATCAGAAAATGGAGTAAGGTGAACATGATCTAAAGGAGAGCTCCTTTCCACCAAGTAAAAGGCAGCAAGGTGGCAAGGCAGCCAGGCAGCTCTGAAACCCCCTAGCATCACTTCAATACATACTGAGGTGGGAAGGGATCTTCAGGATCCTGCTCAGCCAGCACATTTCTTTCAGAGATGAGAAAAGCATGTAGGCTCAGCTGAGAAAGTAACTGGAAGCCAAGACGTAAATTATATTTTGCTTAACTTGTATTGCTACCCCCATCGAAAGTTTAAAAATTACAACTTACGCTCTCGAGCATTGGTACACATACTTTCTTGTAGAGGCAGGTAAATATCTTTCAGTTTGTCAAAATCGCTCACGTGGATAGTGTTGTTTTTGTTCCCTGCCATAGTCTCAAGCTCATCTTGGTTGGCCTTATCCACACCCACTGCAAATATGACGATGCCTTTCTCTCTTAATTTCAATGCTGTGTCATTGAGCATATTTCGGTCATCGGACTTCCCATCAGTGATGATGATCAGCATCTGCTTCACGCCTTGCCTGATGCGGCTGCCGTATTCCTCCGTGAACAGGGTGTCTGTGTGCTTGAGAGCCCTGGCAGTGTAGGTGTTGCCTCCAGTGTCCCTGCGTCTCCTCAGATTCTCAACGACTGCTGATCGGCTCGGGTACGTATTGAGGTAGAAGAGGACCTCCGGCTGGTCCGAGTATCTGATGGCTCCAAACTGAACTCGGTCCCTGCCAACATCCGCTTTATTCACCAGGTGGACAGTCAGGTTAATCATGCTTTCTTGCTGGTGTTCACTTATGCTGCCAGAATGATCCAGCACGAACACAACGTCTAACTGTCTGGTGCTTTTACAATCTGAAAGAAGGAGGAAGTGGGCATCACAAACTTTGCACAGAGTACTCTACACAGGCAGCCGGGAAGTGGGGACGCTAACATTAGTTATGAGCCTACTATGTGCCAAACACTGCATCCCAGTTCTCAGAGGTGGCTGTTGCCATCTTACACAGGAAGAAGCTGTGACTCAGAGATACACAACTTGCCCAACTTATGATGCCAAGGACATTTGTATCCTTATCTATGCGACTCCACTAGCGGGGGTGCTTATGCCACACCACTCTGCTCTGCTAAATCTCGTAAGGACCTGAAATGCCTTTTGCTAAGTAGACTGTCATTTGGAAGGAAATGTCAGAAGGTAGTTAGTTCAAAGTCAATATAATGGTGAGACATGACTGACAGTGGCCAAACTGGCCCTGCCGTTTCACATGGCTCAGGGGCTCGCTGCAAGATCTGGGGTTTTAGCCTACTCCTCTGGCTCCAGCTACCTTCTCAGCTTCTGATAGGCAAACCTTCCCACGTGCACCATGCCACTCCACATTTATTTGTGTTCCTTTCCCTGACAAGCTGAATTACAACTCAGAAAAGGAGTGGTCCCAAGTTGGGTTATATCTAAGGCTCCTATCACGTCATCCCTAGCCCCAAGCCCTCCTTCCTGCACATTAAAAGCCAAATGGCTCTGACTGGTATGTGCTCAGTTCATTGAGCATTGTCCCACAGAGCAAAAGGTCACTGGTTCAAATCCCGGTCAAAGCACATGCTTGGGTTGTGGTTTTGGTCACCGATTGAGGTTCATAGGAGAGGCAACTGATCAATGTTTCTCTCTCACATCAATGTTTCTCTCTCTCTCTTTCTCTCTCCCTAAGCTTTTCTCTAAAAAAGTAAACAAATAAAATCTTTTTTAAAAATCCAAGCGACCATTCAGGCTGGGTCTCCAAAGTGTGGACTTCCTCACCTCTCTTTTCCCTCCCGCAGTAATGTAAGCATGTGCCTTCGCAAGGTTGGCTTTCTCCACTTCCCACCTGCCCATCGGACTTCCAATCCTTATTTCTGGCAATGAGGTCTCACATTTTCAAGTCTAAGACACTGTGGATGAGCCCCGCCTACCTATGTAGAAACCCAGGGCAATGACCCAAGTTCCTACAGATACACAAACTGAACGAAAATATTTATCAAGTCATGCCTTGTCAACAATGAGATTGGTAATCTCCTGGCTTGATAATATCTTATGAGTCTATCTAATGTGTGAGTTAGCTGAAATTTCACCTTACGGTATAGATAGGGCCTCCACAAACATTATATTTATCAAAATGAAGAAATGCCAGGAAGAGCCCTGTGGATTTCAAAGGTGGGGCAGTGGTGTTAAGGTAAGCCTTTCCTAGAACATCTCAAACAAGAGTTTTAAAATCACTGCCATTCTTAGAAGAAAAACTTCAGTTAAGTTATGAAAGAAATCTGAGTACCATTGTCTAAAACTCGGAGTTTATACTGAGACATTTTACCTGTTATCTTCCTAAACATTTCACACACATAATTATCAAGAATGAAGGCCAAAGGAGGTCTCTGTGTTGTCAAGGGAACAACATACAGTGAAGTTACCAATACTTTGTCTTGTATCCAAAAGCACATAATACATTTAAAAGCACAAGTGTTTTTAGTCTTAGATGAGGATTTATGTTAAGTTCTCATTCCAGAGTCATTAAAGTTGACAGGCTGACACCAAAGGTTGCTGAATAAAATTTGAAAAGGACTACAATTTGTAAAATGAAAATGATGATTCCCCCAAGCAATCATAAAAAAGGTAACACTTTAAAATTTCCAAAGGGAGAGATACATGAATAGGCAAATGAAAAACACCTAGCTGATAGAGGTTAAGAATAATAATGTGAGGTAGCAAAAGTACACATTATACCTTTAAAATACAGAGGGGTTTTGCGGGGAGGAGGGTGTTTAGGGTACTGAATTTACCTGTTTAACAACTAAGTGGAAGATAAATCTGTACTTCTAATTACTTCCTGCTTTAAAATGTTTATAGAAATAATTCTGGGGAATCACTTGGTATTAAAAATTGGCTGTGGAAAATCTAGCCATGCAGGTACTAAGAAGTTGGAAGTGTAATGTAAAATTCTGCCACCTTCTTGGAATGTATTTGCAGTCACAAAGCCAGATGATTTTTTCCACCAAACCAGCTGACAAAATTGTCCATCTGGAATATCTTGGGAGGTCATGGGTGTTTCAACATATAACACAGATAAGACTAAAACTGAGCACCAAAGTCCAGTTAGAGGCCAAGCCCAGAGTACAACCCACTGTTCCCCCCACTATAAAGCCAACAGCTCACATCCTTGAGTCCTGAAGGATAGCAGGTCACTTACCATAAAGAGCACACACATGAAAAATGAGTTTACTTTCTATTGCCTGTAGATGATCGAACTTCTCGACGTGGAAGACCAGGCTGCCATCCCCACTGATCTCCTCGAGCTGAGTCCGGTTGGAGCCATACACCCCCACAGCGATGATGATCACACCCTTGTCCCGAAGCGCTGTGGCAGGGTCTCTCACTGCATCCTGTGCTTCTCCATCCGTGATGAGAATAAGAAACTGTCTGACCTGAGGACGGGCTCCCTTGGCATCGGTGAAATACTCATCTACAAAGGTCAGTGCACTTCCAGTTAAAGTGTTTTGATCGAGGGCAGACATTCTGTCTATTGCATCAGAAATTTCTTTTAGCGTAAAGTATTGATTAAGTTGGAACTCTTCCTTAGCATGACCACTGAACTGAACAACACCAATGTGAGTTTTGTCTGGGCCAATTTCAATCTTAGCTAACACATTTTTCATGAAGGTTTTCATTTTCTTGAAGTTATGAGGTCCTATACTGCCAGAACTGTCCACCAGAAACATGATGTCAGTCTTCATGTCTTCACATCCTGCATGTTATCAAAAAGACCAGAAACAACTCAGGTTGGCAAGGTTCTCAGAACATGTAGAAATAAATGCATTAATTAGAAAACATGGAAAATTGACTCAAGTAACTGCTATTGCATTTGAAAATTTTATTCACTTCTAAAGTAAAAGTTTGCTGATTAGAACCCTAAATCAGAAATCTGCTGAAGATTATCCAAGAATTTTTGAAGAAGAGATGTAACTTCCAAAGTGTATATTCATTTATTCATGTATGCATGCTTCATTCATTTATTCATTTATAATTGTTTAAGTCCATGAAATGCCAATGGTCAAGCTATGTGTTAAAGATGCAACAGTGATCAAAAAAATAAAAAAAGAAACCAGAGAATAAGTAATCAATTCCCTGCATTCACATGACAAATATTCCAATGTTTTATGCACATTCTTTAAAAAGTAATCTTAACATAGAATTATTTTCTGGAATAATTTAAAGTAACTTGAGAAACACTATAAATGACTATTAGAAATTGTGGTGAGCGCAGCTGGTGTGGCTCAGTGGAATGAATGTTGGCCTGTGAACCAAAGGGTCACTGATTTGATTCCCAGTCAGGGCACATGCCTGGGCTGCAGGCCAGGTTATAGGGGGCACATAAGAGGCTGCCACACATTGATGTTTCTCTCCCTTTCTTTCTTCCTCCCTTCCCCCTCTCTAAAAAAAAAATAAATAAAATCTTTAAAAAAAAAGAAAGAAATTGGGGGGGGGGGCTTTGCTAGAGGTAAGTGCATTAGTAGGCACATACCCATTCAACATGGATTTTTTTTTTTTATTTATACAAAAATTTGTAGATACCTTGATAGGAATTGGCATATATATACATACGTACACATACATACCTGTGGAAGACCAATTTCTATAAAGCCATAGAAAAAACAGTGTTATTAATTCATGGTACAAAAACTGTATGTGTGTATAAATAAATACACACACACACACACACACACACAATATTGTCTTTAGCATGTATTTATTTAGTCTCATCCCTTTTGTCTATCTCGTATCACTGCCATTCTCTTACCAGCCCCTCTCTCAACACTCAGAATCTACGCCATACTATTTGAAAATGAACAATTACTATCAGCCATAGAAGAATGAAAAGATGCTAAGAATTTTTCCATCACTTGTGTTGTTGAGTAAGGCTCACCACAAGAAATTGTAACCATCATCTGAGACCCAAACCTCCCTGGGGCCAACTTGAAAGCCATACACAGAGAGGAAGATGAAGATGCCTGTGACCTTGGCAAAGCCCCACTGCTGTGAGGTGTGGAAGGCTCTCTCACCACTTCCTAAGAAGTAAACTTTCCATGTGGTTTAGTATCACAGGCTGTAATGCCATGTGTCTCTTTGTTACGGAGACTATTCTTTTCCCCTAATACCTGTTCTGCTCATCGATGACAATGTTTCAGCTAGGTAGATGGTTGCCCAGGTAAAGACCATATTTCCCAGCCTTCTTTGAAGCTAGAGTGATCCTGTAACTAAGTCTTGGCCAATAAACATAAGAAAGAGTCTTAACAGTAAAACAATTAAGCGTGGTGGGCTCCCCTGGCCCTTTCTCCCTTTTCACAAATGGAAGGTCATGAGAACTTGGACTTCACTATGACTTAAAGATGGAAGCTATGTACTGAATACGGAACAGCTTCTCTACTAGACCTGGACTGCTCACCTTGGACTGCTATGCAAGAAAGAAATAATATTCTGTGTTGTGCAGTTTGGGGTCTTTTTGTTACAGCTGCTTCACCAGCTCCCTAACCAATACACTGTGTCTCACTCCGTCCACATCTGCTCTGAGACGAGTCAGTGTTTTTCTAGGCCCTCGGGCTTTGACCCCTTAGTTTTCCTGCCTCTCTGTCTGCCATCCTATGGCTCATTTCCTTGTCTACAACTTGCCTCCTCCTTCAAGTGTGCCAGTGCTCAGGCACCTGAACTGCAACTACCTGAACTTCACAAGATGCACAGCAGCTCCTCAGGTTGGTCTAGAACCTTCTCCCTTAAAAGGACTTGAGACACAATTTACTTTATGTTACCTAAAACCCTTTTACTTCTCTTGACATCAACTGCCCAAAATGTTGGGAGCCTTTTACTCTTGTACTCTAAGACCGAACTCTGGCCATAACATTACTACCCATGACAGAAAAAACAATGAACAAAATTTTGATTTAGGATATTGTTATGAATGCCATTTATTTACTTATCATTTACTTTTGATTTGAGTGACTCAGAGTAGAGTAGACTGCAACACAGTTTTCACTTTTGTAAGTTCAAATGAGTGAGAATTCTCGTCGTTTCCTCATTTGTGAACACTTTAACCAACTTCTGTAACAGCTAACTTTTATGTGGCACTTGCTATGTGCCAGGTTCTCCTGTGAGCGCTCCAAATGCACAATTACCTTTAAGCTTCGCAATAAGGCTACACACAAGAGACCAAGGCAAGTAGACAGTAAGTAACCTATTCCAGGCCCGCAACTAAGTAATAAAGCTGGGATCTGAACTTGAACTCTTTCGCTCCAGCATCCCTTCTCTTATGTTTCTCCGTAGACAGTATTTTCATGTGCTAATACTAGCAATCAACACATACCATCTTCAGTGAGTAAGCAGCTATTATTAAGATAAACAATAATCAGGCACAGGAATTTGAATATTTCTTCTTCCTAACTTTTGTTACTTAATTTTTAGTCTGAACAAAAATGTAAATATGTGTTATATATAACAATAAATAATAATAGTTCCGCATATATAAGGATATATATTCAGAGTAGCGAAATAATGGTTGGTGTGTATTATGCTAAACCTATAGGAATTCCTTGGTGTAGGTGTTATCTTCACGGAGGAGGAAGTTTGAAGCTCTAGTAGAAAAGTGAGTGGAACCCTAATCTGCCTAAAGCCAGAGCCCATTTTCTTTCCACTGTTATTTATCTGCCTCAGTTAGCACATGTGCACGCACACACAGAACAGAGTATCTTATACTCCACAGCACTGGGCTTTGTCGAGGCCATAGCATTCTTAGCAATCTCCTTACTTCTGATTTTCAAGATGGCCCCAGGGTAGCTGTCTATTATAGAGAGATTCTCCAATCTTGTCCATTGGTTTAAAGTAAGGGGCTGAACCCTTCCATGATGATAAGGAAAGTTAGCGCAGTGTTAACCAGACCGCTGGTTGCATCACCCCATCCTCAACCTATAAGTTTGCCTAAAGTAACCGATGAAGGGCAGAAAATAAAGCCTTTTTTGTTTTGCTTACCTTTTTCAGTGCAGATGCTGTGAACGATTTCCTTTTTGATGCTTTCTAAAGAATCAAAGTTTTGCCCAAACTTAACTCTTTCTTCTTTCCCAGCAATCTGTAGCAGTTGTGTTGTGTTAGCTGCCCCAATGCCAATGGCATGGATGGTGATCTGTTCAGCCCTTATTCTCTCAGCAGGCTCCAGGACTCCATCCTCAGACATTCCATCAGTCAGCACAATGAGGTGACAGGGAACCTCGCTTGACCTATGCGTCCTTCCCTCCCTTATTATTGGCAGAATGAAATCCAGGGCTGCCCCAGTTCTAGTTCCGCCTCCGAGTTGATTGATGTTTAAAACAGCCTGTCTTAAGTCCACATCATTGGTATAAACATGGATATCAAATTCCACTTGCTTCGTATCCGAATACTGCACAGCCCCAACTCGGACTCTGTCTGGGCCAATGCTAAACATGTCTATTACCCCCAGCATAAATGTCTTGATTTGATCAAAATCCTCTGTCCTGATGCTGCCTGAGCCATCGATGAGGAAATAGAAATCGGCCTCTTTTGTATCCACACAGCCTGCAAAAAAAAAAAAAAAAAAGAAAGAAAGAAAGAAAGAAAGAAAAAGAAAAAAAAAGAAAAGTGAATTCTTCATTAATTGTAGAGAATCTGGAGACAAATTTGCAAGTGGGTTTGTAGAAGAACATGAGGTTGTGAAGGTTCTAAAGAAAGAGGTCACTTCAGGTTGGCCCAGAGCCTGTACATTTCATCGAGCCCATTCATGCTCATTTTCTCCTTTGAAATTTGCAATGACCTCGTGAGGAAATTGAAAGGAAGTGAGGCCCAGTGGTTTGTCTAAGGCTAAGTCCACACAGCTTGTAACTTACAAAGTAGAAACCAGATTTCCAGGTCTCCAAGCCAAATGTCAAATAGTTTTTCTAGTATTGACACCCAACTTTCTAGACAATTATGTGTAATCATTTCTTGAGAAAGAGGGTGGGACAGATGACTTCCTGTTCTTACTTCCCCAATAACCAACCTCCTCTTCCCAGAGCAACTAGGATGATATATTTAAAACTAGAACCAGATCACGTTACAATTCTATTTAAATGATTTATCACTGCATTTAGAATTTAAAAACAAAAAACTGGCCTGATCTCTTGCCCTGCTTTCCTCTCTGACCCCGTTTCCAGCAATTCCTCATCTTACTCCCGGTGCTCCAACCACACTGGGCTTCACTCCAGGCTTTGAATGTGCCGCAGGGCTCCTGCACTTGCCCCCTCTCTTCCTGGAATATTCTGCCTGCCAAGGGTTCACATGGCTGATTCCCTCTCATCTCGTTGTGAATGTGCCAGCTCAGATGGCTGTTCCTCAGAAAGACCTCCTCTTCCTCTCCAGCTAAAGTACATCAATCATTGCCTCTCCTATTACCCTATTTTCTTTATGGTACCCATACTTTCTGAAATTTTCTTATTCATTTGTTCACGAACGCAGCCTGTTTTCTGCCACAGAACATCAGCTCTATCAAGGCAGAGACTTGCCTAGCTCTCTGCTTCTTCCCAGTAGGCCTGGCATCACAAGATTTCAATAAAAATTTTTAAATGAAGTGCTCTCAATGTTCCTTCCTTTGTTGAGAGCAGATTCTATGAAAAAAGTGCTTTAACTTTTCTAATAGTCTATTTACAACTCTATCTAGTCATTCATTGCAATCGGGTGTGACAAAGAGCATACTTTTAAAATTTGAGTGATTGCCCTGGCTGGTGTAGCTCAGTGGATTGAGCGTGGGCTACAAACTAAAGGGTCACTGGGTTGACTCCCAGTCAGGGCACATGCCTGGATTGTGGACCAGATCCCCAGTGGGGGGCCACATGAAAGGCAACCACACATCAATGTTTTTTTCCCTCCCTTTCCCTTCCCCTCTGTCTAAAAATAAATAAATAAAATCTTTAAAAAAATAAAATTGAAGTTATTTATGCAATTATCTGGTTGAGTATGTGAAAAGATCTTTAAAACACAAGACAATTTAGCCATTTCAGAAATATTTTCTTTCTTGACAGTTTTTTGGGAATTTGTAAGCTATTGACAGTACTTCAAGCTATGAGGAGTTGGTCCTTAAGAAATCAAAATACTGGAAATATTTTAAGTTTGACCTTGAGAATTAAACTATGAAATCAACACATAAAGCATCAGGGCAAAGATAAGCAATTACTTGCAAAAGACAGATTTGATCCCAGGCCAGCAAAACTTGACAGCAACCAGAATTAGTTTCTTTATATCCATGATAAAGAAGAATTGGGTGTTTTCAGAAACACAACAGGGGTGCTCGTCAGTGGAGGAGAGTACACTGTGCGGCACCTCGGGTAACTGTGGCAACGCCCATCCCACCCGCCTAGTGCAGGCTGGCCAACACACTGGCCACCAGTCACGTGTTGCTATGAAAATGTAAACTCAAATTGAAACTATTTGAAAAATCAATGAAATTTAAAAATCGGCTCTTTGGTCACACTAGCCACATTTCAGGTGCCAAACAGCCACATGTGGCTAGTGGCTATCGCATTGGACAGTGTAATTATAGAACACTTCCATCCTCACAAAATGTTTAGTTGGACAGTGTTGAAGAATGCGTCCCCTGACCCTCAGGAGTCATACACAGTTATACGAAGAGATAGAGATATATAGCTGTATAGAGAAATGGAGATATCAATCTATATATTTGATTTTAAAATAGAGTCACCCACTCAATTGGATGCCACTAGACATTTCGGTGATAAATCCAAATCCCTTGTTGCGATGCCACAACCCCTCACAGTCTTGATTACAAGTCAGCATCTCACTTGGCAGGGCTACGGGGAGAGAATGTACTTCTCGGAGGACAGGCAGGTCCAGGCCCCTGGGCATTGATCCTTTTCACTACAAAGGTATTTATCATTCTTTTCCTTTACAGCAGTCCCTTGGTTTTGCTAATGTGAGTCTCCCCTTGATTTAACGAAGTTATTTTTAATAAGTTGAATATGACTGTGTGCCAGAAGGAGCAGATACGGCAGTGACTAAGTCAACACAGATTGCCTCTCTGGGTTTGATCATTCTGAAATTATAAAGTTGGCCACCACCCTCTTAGTCCATGGCAAATTCACTAGAGCGGTGGTTCTCAGACATGCAATCATGAGCTTGTTGGGGAGCTCACTAAAATGCAGGGTGCCCAGAACCTACCCTCGGGGACTGAGTCATTAGTTTAGGGTAGGGCTTGGGCCACTAAATTATTTACGATCTCGTTGGGAAACTGGTAAATTTACAACAGATACTGTTGGTGTTCTGCCTGTAACCCCTCAAATTCTTTACCATTTTCATGCACACTGGTTTCCAGTGGTTTTTGTTCCAACAGGTAGTATCAATGTCTGCTTGTGGGTAGGCTGCTCTTGGTACTTGAACTAGAAGTGTTTGAAATTTACATTCCCTCAGGCGTGCTGGAATATAAATTCTCTAAGCTACATTGACCCTGACTGGGACAACCCTAAATTTGAACCCACATTGTCTCTAGCATCATGGAATTGACCCTCTTTGGAGCTTTGCTTATTATCCTTCCTTCCTACTCCCACTTCCTCCCTTCCCTACCAATCTCCAGTTTTTTCTGGGTATATTTTCTAATACATCAGTTTCACAAAAATTTTTGTTTGATTTCTGAGGAACCCAATCTAAGTTAGGTATTGATATTAAGAGCTACTGAATTAATAAGAAGTTACCTACTGAGATTTTATAAAACATTGCCATTCCCTTGGGTGGTGGCCCTTGACCTAGGCTTGGTCCCATATTTTCCTATTTAGAAATTCTATAACAACAATAATAGTTTTTTGTCACATCATTGCAAACTCCCTAAGACCACACTACACATTCCTCCTATGCCCCAATGGTTCGTACTGGACCAAGGTGGCTGTCACTCTGAGGGTGTCCTCTGTGTATCACTCAGGAGGTAACAGCAACCTTGTTTCTTGCTGCTGCCTTATAACGTGTGCGTGCCAGAGGAAATCCAGGGCTGGCTCGGGATGCATTCCTTAAACCTTCAATGGACTGGTCTAAGTTTAAAATTAGCCCAAGTTTAGTATCATTGGAAGATCATTATTTTCCACTTGAGTGCTGCCAAATTTCAGTTCCAATTGTTTGGAAGCATTTTATCTGCAGAGTAAATGTGTGAGGACAGTGAGATATCTCAGAATTAGATAAACTCAAAGTCACATCAAGTATCTCTTGGCATGTACCTTTGAAAAGTGCTCAGTAAAACTATAGCAGATTCACAAAGTATCTTGACTAGAATATCCTTCACTAGACTGATGGAAGGAAAAAAATTAAAAAGATTGAAAAGCAAAAAAATTATCATGGTTGTGCAAAAGGATGATCCCTGCAAGACTTTTATAAGAGCAAAATATTGCCAATGACCTATATACATAATCCAACAATTTAGGATATGTTAAACAGATTATGTTGTATCCGCATGATGGAATAGTATTCCCAATGTTAAAGAAGTATTGCAAAAGAATATTTAAGGAACAGTACAAAAGTTCATGACACAGGTTGATGGGAAAGTGGGTAAGGCAGGTAACAGTCATTATTTCCAATATCCATGCTCTCTTTCTTCTAAACTAATTGGACCCCCAATTTTTACCTAGGTAAAAATTTTACCTTGGCTGTCCTAAATGAAGACTGCATTTTTAGGCTTCCATTTTTACCCCTGAGGGTGACATGTGACAAAGTTCTGGCCAATGGAATGTCAACAGAAATGGTATGTGCAATTTCTGAGACTCTTCCTGAAGAAAAGGAGGTAGACGGCTGCCTTCCCCTTACTTGCTGGCTGGGTGTGGATGTGACGCTTGGCACAGTTAACCTGGACCATGAGCCTGGGACTAAAGGCCACAAATAGCACAAAAAAAGAGACAGGGTCCCTGATACTGTGGTATAGCACACCAGCTCAGTCTGCTTAACTCGGGACTTATTTATAAAACAGAAAACTAGTTTTATTTTGTTTAAATCCTTGTTCATTTTGGTCCTGGCTGGGTAGCTCAGTTAGAGTATCGTCCCAATATGCCAAGATTACAGGTTTGATCCCCTGTCAGGGCACATACAAGAAGCAGCCAATAAATGCGTAAGTAAGTGGAACACTAAATCTTTCTCCCTTCCTCTTTCCCTCTCCCTAAAATAAATAAATAAAAATTTAAAAAATCGTTATTTTTTCCTTTTGTTAGGCACACCTGAATGTAATTGTAGTTGATATAAAGAATAACCTAAAAGACAAGAGAAATAAATGTTAAGAATGGTTTTATCTGAAAGATTGGACTCCAGACTATTTTATTTTCTTCTTTATGTTCATCAATGTTATTAAACTATTTTATAATTGACACATTTTAGGATTTTTTACATCTTATTGAGTTACAACTTATTTACATGCTAAAAAAAATTCACCCATTGTAATCACTGAATGATTTTTAGTAAATCTATAAAGCCATGCAGCCATCACCAAAGTCTAGTTTCGGAACACTTTCATAACTTCTGCAGTTGTCTATCTGATTCAGGTCAGTCCTCGCTCCTGTCCCAGCCCTAGGCAATTACTCATGTTACTTTTAGAATAAGAAAAGTATATTTTAAAACATACCAGTTTTGTCAAGATCCACTTGTTCAGCACGAGTATAAATTTTGGACCATACTTCATTCTGGACCTTTTTCAGAAAGTTCTTACTGTAAGTTTCCAAGTCTGCATAGGACTGCAGTATGGAAGCCGTCTGTCCTGTAGGGTAAGATACTGTTTCTTCTAACTGGGTATAGTTAGCCCCTTGGATGCCCACAGCAAATACGGTTACACCCTCCAGACGAAGTTTCATCGCGGCCTCACGCACCTCATCGTCTGAGGGCCTCTGAGTGACCAGGACCGCGATCTGAGGCACTCCCTGGGCCCTTCTGCTGCCACTTGAATCTAAGAAGCCTTCTCTCCTCAGCTTCTCAAGGGCAGCCCCAGCATTGGATTTCCCAGCCCGGAGAGCAAGCTTCTGGATTTGCTCCTGAAATGCAGATTGACTTGTACTTGATTTCAGAAGAGAGATAGTCTCAGCTTTATTGCTGTAACTCATAAGTCCAAGCCGCACACAGTTGTCCTTCACATCCAGGGAGGAGGTAATGTTCTTCAGGAAGCTCTGCAGGTTCCTTAGATTTTGTCTCGTCCCAACTACCTCATCCACCAGGAACACAAGGTCAGCCAGTGAATCTTTCTCACAGGGTAAGGGAACTATGGAAAGAGAAAAGTATGAGAATCAGCACGAAACACCAGCCCAGAGTGAGAAAGGCACTTTACAGATTGCCAAAAGGCTTTAGTGAAAATAGAGGTACTCAGGACAGATGAGATTAGCATTGTTTTTTTTTTTAAATAAACAAAAGATATTTCATTGTTGATGGGGCAGGGCGGGGGAGAGGAACAGAAGAAAATGGAGACAACTGTAATAGAACGATAAAAAAATTTTTAATAAAATAAGCAAAAGATAAAAATTATGAACAAGACATACAAGGTCATTGACTTCAGATGCTTTGCATTGCTGTTCCTTCTATCTGAAGAATGCTTCTTACCAATTTTCCTACCACACCCACCACCATGATCTTCATGACTGCCAACACCATCTCCACCTCTGCTACCACCACCACCTCTACTACCACCAACCAACAACCACCAGCAACCACCATTGACAATACCAACCAACCAACCACCACCATCTCCACCTCCAAAACCATTGCTACCACCTCTTTCACCACCATTTCTACATCTAACACCACCATTCTCAAGCACTGTGATACAGGGATGAGTTAGAAATATTTCTGACCTTGGGGAGCTCACATTCTAGGGGGAGGACAGATAAGTAGATTGTATCATTTCAGATAGTAGTAAGTGCTAGCAAGGAAATAAAAGTGACTCAAACGTGTTACCATGCAGGGGATGTAGGATGGGAACTAACTTCTCTGAGATAGAAAGAAGTCAAGGAAGGCCT
The DNA here is from genome assembly GCA_039655065.1 of Glossophaga mutica. NCBI lineage: Eukaryota > Metazoa > Chordata > Mammalia > Chiroptera > Phyllostomidae > Glossophaga > Glossophaga mutica. The sequence continues at coordinate 27,819,107 of CM077309.1, read as the reverse complement.
CCCTGAGAGGATCACGTTTGGGTGGAGATAGGAATGAAGAGAAGGATTCAGCCACATGTTGTTTTGGGAGGAGAGGAATTCTGGCAAATGAACAGTAGGAGGTGAGAATAAGTCAGAAGCCCAGAGTGGCTGAGGCCAGTGAGTGAGGGGAACAGTGATGAATGAGGTCAGGGGGCGGTGGGGGCCAAATTGTAAGGATGTCATATGACCTTAATTACGTCTTTTAAATGTCATCCCAGTTGCTGAGGGGAATTAATGAATTCAGAAATCTCAATTAAGAAATATCTCTCCTAGTCCAGGCAAGAGATAATGGTTCTTGGACAAAGGTAAGAGTAGATAAGATGAAACCAGAGTGGTTTTGACACATGAATTAAAGGTAGAACACAGAAGACTTGATGATAAATTGAATGCAAGTATTGAGAGACAAAGAGGAAGTGGTGAAAACTCCTAGTTTTTTTACCTGAACAGCTGAGCAGATGTTGATGGTGTCTTTTTTCAAGATAGGGAAGATGGTGGGAAGAACAAGTTGCAAGGGGAATTCAAGAATTCCATTTCAGACACGCTACGAATGGAATACTGTTGCAGATGCTAGGTAAACAGTTGTTATATGAATCTGGAATCGAGGGGAGAGTACACCATATGCACATAAAACTCCTGTTCCAAGCACAGGTGGAGAAACCACAACTGAGGAAAGTGTAGCCAAGAGATAAGCGCAGTGTTGCCAAGAACTACCCAGTAGGATTATGAGCTCTAGAAGCCAAATGGCACATCTTACTTATCTCAGTCCCTACCTACTGGTGCCTTGTGGGAGTCCAAAAATATCTGTGGAATTAAAAATAATTCTCAATAATCTGCCAGTGTACTCTGAACCCTACACAGTTAGCTAAAACATGCCTTCAGCATGATCATCCAGGTTAGTGTTTATTTGTAAATTATTAACAGTAGTAACCTCTCCGCCAAATGCCATACAAACCACCTTCCCTGTATCATAAGGTAATCACTTTTATCATCACTTTATAGGTAAGGAAACTGAAGCTCAGAGGTTAAATAACCTACTCAAGGCCCTGAAGGGTCAAGCCAGGGTTTGACCCAGACCTTCCTGACTCCAAAGCAAAGCCCTCATTCCTAACCTCTAAAGGCAAGGATAGCCCTGTTGTACCGTACTGCTGTGAAGTGAATTAGGAGGAGTGGGAGAAGCACATTCAGTGCACAGAACCCTGTAAGAAAGTGGAAAAGCCCTATTGTCCTGGAGAGCTCATGCTAAGCAGCCACCTACAGGGATGAAGCATCTCCCAGGTCCCTGAGGCAGAGGGTAACAGGAAGGTTTTTGCTCTGGGAGAAGATACACGCATACCATAAGAACTTTCTATTTCCCCCAAGATGGGAAGAGTGGGGGATGAGGAAAGTGGAGGGGAAGGGACTCTCTGGCACCTCAGGGACCATACTAACTGTGGCAGAGCCTTCTAGATACTCATTAAAATCCACTTCCTCTTCCTGGGCTTAGAGCTAGACCTGATTTCCTAGCCTCACTTGGAGTTAGGTAGGGCCATGGGACTAAGATCTGGCTAATGAAACGTGAGTCACTTCAAAGCTTAGCCCATAAAACCATCTTCCATCTTCCTTCCCTTCAACAAGCTCTATACCAATTCCCAGAGTACCTTGGAAGTCTTATTTCAATACAGAAGAGCCACCACCAACCTAAGTATCTGAATAGAAGAAACACAACTGGTCACCTGGAGCACTGGCCCTATGGTATTACAAGGGAAATGAATAAGCTTATTATTCAGGAAGTCTATTTGTTATTAAGACCGAGCCTGGTCCGACTACAAAATCGGCCCATAGCTATAGCCATGGAATTGATGAATGGTAGAGCAGGAAAGGAGTTTCAAGGTCACCCCCACTCCCATACTTTACATATGAGGATGCTAATGCAAGGCTCAGGGAGATGACATCACTTCTCCCAGCTCACATAGCCAGCAAGTAGCATTGTGTGGGTCTTCTAACCTTGTGTTCAGGGTACTTTGTACCACACCAGGTGACTTCTTTGGGTCTTAGAAGTAGATAGCACCCACTCAGAATAGCCCACCATGGCAAACCGAGTACAGAAACAGCCAGGAAAATGCATTATGCTGGGGACTCTTTCTACCTTATTCTGGAGAAAATGACTGGAGGCTCTCGCCAGTACAGCGCACTCACTGAGGACCTCCCTTCAGCTGCACTGGCCTGTTTTACCTGCTCATCAATACCACATGCACAGCTTCCCACCTCATTTTGCCTCTTCCTGACTAAGGCTCCCTGGGATCACTTCCCAAGTGAACTCTTTGTCCTCAAGAGTCTTCTGTTTCAGAGCCTTCATAGAAAACTTGCTTAAGACACAAGCAAAGCATTTTTCAAGTGAGAAGGTGTGAGTCACGGGGGCATAGTAGTTCTGTCCGCCTCAGGAATCAAGAATGAAAGTGGATGAGGGGCCATCTACTTTCCTGCATGAAATACAGTGGTTGCCCAGGGGCAGAAAGAAAGGCAGTTGTGGCAACTGTCAGTTCTGGTGGGTGGAACTGCAGAGATAATAGACGGCTATCTGGCCTGGGAATCAGAATTCTCCCGAAGGACACCAGCTACAATGACTGGGATGAGGTGCTGCTCTCAAGCAGCTCTGCACACAAAGATATCAATGTGCATAATGGTGCCTGAGAGGGCAGGTCTCTGCTGTCACTGGACACATTCTTGATGGTGCTCTGAAAGGAAGTTAGGGAGAATTTCACATCAGGGGATATGATAGCTGAGGGCTTGACTTATACAAGTGAGGGCACGACTTATACAAGTGAGGGCACTGAGTCATTTCCATTGGAGCTGCTTTTGATTGATCTCATTCATCCATAGGCTTGTCAGAAATATTTCCAATAATTCTTCAATTCCAAGATCCTGTCTACTGTAAGATACACTCTTATTGAATAGCAGCACTTCAGGATTTTTTTAAGCACAACTGAAAGACATATCCTAATATAAAAAATGTTAAAATGTATTCTCTAATGTGAAAAATATAAGCAAAAAATTACTCCAGCCCTGGCTGGTATGGCTCAGTGGACTAAGCGTTGGCCTGCCAACCACATGTTGCTGGTTCGATTCCCAGTCAGGGCACATACCTGGGTTGCAGGCCAGGTCCACAATTGGGGGCATGTGAGAGGCAACCACACATTGATGTTTCTCTCCCTCTCTTTTTGCCTCCCTTCCCCTCTGTCTAAAAATAGATAAATAAAATCTTTTTTTTTTTTTTTAAATGACTCCAGGGCTGGGAGGGAGAATGAACAAAACATCTAGCTTCAGCAGATCCTGATTCTTATGAAGGAAAAGATAACAGTGAAGGAGGGGATGAGCCAACATAACATATGTCGGCTGAGGAGGGCAGCTTCCTGCCCAGCATTACTGCGTAACTGAAGGTATCATCCCCTTGTCCCTGTGGCCTCAATCTGAGGATATTGTTCCCAGCCAATGTCACTACCTATTCACCGACAGGCATTTATTGCATATTCACTGTGTGGCTCACACAGTGCCAAAACTGTGAGGAAAAGTGGACGGACGACGATCTTTTTCCTTACCTCTAAGACTTGCACACACTCACTCATTAAGAAATAGAACACCAGCTCCTTGTCAGGCACTGTGTAGGCCCAAAGAACTCAGAGATAAATAAACGTAAGTTGCCAATTCATCCTTCAAGGTGCTACCAGCTCATGGGTTAGGGGAAGGGGACAAACACAGAAATGGGTAATTATGCAGCATGGGAAGTGCCGCTGTCATTGTGTGCACAAGGAACTGTGAGACCCAAAAAGAAATTTGAATGGAAAGCCTTTCAAGAGGATATGACAGTGTGGTTGAGACTTAAATGATGACAGAAGTGATTCAAGCTCTAAGAAAGCTAAGGGGTGCAAGAGGATTCCTGCCAGAGAAAATGACATAAGCCAAAGGCAGACACGAGTCAGAGTAGCCTGTGCTGTGTAGAAATTTCCAGTACTTCACTCTGGCTAATTATGAAACCCAGAAGAGGAGCTGGAAGAGATGAGGGTGATGAGATGCAGATCTGATCTGCGGGGATTGGGCGCCACTCAACCAAAGGGCTTTCTTACCTTTTACATCAGCATCAGTGGCCCCTTCCTTGTACTGAACCACATCCTTGATGATCTGCGTCATGTTCTGGGAGAACGCACTGAGGTCCCTGGCCGTCCGCAGGCTGAAATGAAACTGAGCCGTGGCCATGGCCTTCAGGTTCTCCTCAGAAGCTGTCTGCAGCCCCACGGAGATGATTCTCACCCCATCTTGCCGCAGAGCCTTGGATGCCTCTTCCACATCATCCTCGGATTCGGCTGAAGCCAGGACCACCAGAATCGGGGGAAACAGTTTCTTATCTCTCCCGTTGGCCAGGCCAGAGAAGTAGGTCCTGTGAGCCTCCTGGAGAGCGTTTCCTACCCGCAGGGAGCCGCCCATGAATGCGAAGTTCTTCTTGAGGTGGTTCAGCATGGGGTTCTTGCTCTTGAAGGTGTTCAGCTGGAACTCACTGTGGAGACTGTCGCTGTACTGGGCCAGGGCCACACGGTATTTGTTGGCCTCTATGGGGAGACTGTTGACCATCTTGTTGATGAATGTTCTCACAAAAGGGAAGGACTTACTTCCCAGGTGATCAGAGCTGTCCACCAGGAACACGACATCTGCATACTGAGGTCCTGGGCCTATCAAACCCAAACGCAGTGGTTACTCAGCCATTACATTTCGACCTCAGTGCTCATTTGCGACTATGTCCTAGTTCATGTCAAGGGCAACTTAGAGCCCCAAGGAAAGTGCCTTCTAGATGTCAAACAGAAGAAACTGTACTTGTTTTTACTAAAATGGCAAATAAAAGGACTTTAGTAAGTTAGCCAATAATTGTTTCTTTCTGAATTCTATGCCAGAAGGAATCAACATTTTTTTCTCTTTTTGGTTGTTGACCCCCCCAAACTCTGACATTGTACTAAAGAATAAACATGATACCAGAAAGTTTCCAAGTTGTCTGTGGAGTAACAGCAACTTTTAAAAATAGTATCAAGTAATCAGCTGTCTTGGGTTGGAAAATGAGAAGCAGATTGGAGACAGGGATTTGGTGGAGGGCTTGATCATGGGAAAGCAGGGTGAAGGAAGCAGGAGATGGGCAAAGGAAGAGGTCTTTCTTCCCTTGGCCTGATTGAAGGGGACTCTGGGGATCACTTATACTAGAGTATCAATTATACTTTGAGACAAGAGAGGCAGTTTTTTGTATTCTCTTATCAGTCACGTTGGCTGTAAACCATCACAGAGAACTGGAGGGAAGGAGTGCGGGGGCGGGGGGGGGCAGTTAGGGGCATAACCTCCTTAGTAAAGTGGCCCTGGGAAAGCGGAGAGCAATCCTGAGACAGTGGGGAACAGATGTGAGCTACTGCAGGCAACATGGCAATATTCACAGTGGCTGGTGGTGTGGGGGTGAGGCGGGTGGGAGCTGATGAGCAAGCCTGGAAAAAACATCTGGGCTGGGGAGGCACCGCCAGCATCTACTTTAGCAGTCATGGTCATCTAACTGTGCTCTCAGCATTAGGGAGGTTCTGATAGATGTCTAACAACCTCCTTTCAAAGTAACCCAGAAATTCACCAGGAGATTCTAGAGTATCAGGAGAGTAGAAAAACCTAGCTTTTATTTTCTTTCTCTTTCTTTCTTTCCTTCCTTCCTTCTTTCCATCTTATCTATCTATCCAACGAATTTATTTATTTATTTATTTAGGCCAAGATGGAAACTGACCTATAAAACAAATGAGTAGACTCTATTCATAGGGACAGGAAACACTAACAGGTAAGCAAATCAATGAATAATTAAAGCTTTTCTAGCCAGGTGTAGCAAAATTCATGACTTTTGCCCATGGCTTTCTATCATCTCTTAAGAGATTAAGTTAGCTTAATATCGCATACCTCCAACTACAACTAAGTGCTATGCACTTTGATTTCTTAGTAAATAAATTCCTTGTTGCTATATTTACTAAAGTTCTGTTGAGAGATAAAATTTTTTACTTTGCTAAATAATAATAACAAGCATAAAATATACTGGTACCTGGGCTCTGATCAGCCATTGTTTCAGTCCAAATGATTAGGACAAATATAATTAGCAGGTTCTTCATTTTATTAGTGAAGGTCTCCTGCTTTTCTTCTGTGAAAAAAAAATGTTATTTACAATATGAAAAAATCTCCATGTATAATAAGAAATAACTACTGGGAAAGTTGGATTAGAACACAGCGCACTATACACAAAACAAGTATTTGTGAAGCAATACCAAGTGTATTTAAAACATTCACCAAGTATTCAGAGTATTTGTTGAAAATTGATAATGCTAATGTTTGCTGAACCCTTACCACAGCTCAGAGACTTTCTTGGTGCTTTACAGCTCTCATCTGATTTAATCCTCACGACAGCCTTCCAGGGAGGTGTAATTACTATAGCTATGTGACAGATAGGGAAATAGGTGAGGAGTGTCTTGCTAAGTGGTAGAGCCAGGATCCTAACCCTGGCAAGGTGATTGCAGAGCCCAAGTTCTTAACCACAGTCCAATAATAAGCCTTATGCAAAATCTGTGTCCTCACCAAATGTACATGGTCACTATTCTTTGCCCTCTATTTTAATGCCAACACTGACTATTGTATGTGTTCACAACTTGACCCAAAGAAAGCCAACAGCTGTCCATGTGTTTCCTTTATTGAACCCTTGTGAAAACTGTTCTCTCATTTATGGTTATAATCAGTTTTACAAATTACTTTACCTTTAGCATTTCTTTCCACACAGTTTATAGTCAATCAGAAATCTCCATGGGAAATTATAATTTACAGAAACCCTACCAAATCTGAGTTGTTCTTTATAAAAAGGGAGATAGATCAAATGACCAATACTAAAAAAATACGGCTGCTTTAAATGAGATACCAGAGGTATAAGGGCAGGTTTTCACTCTAGAAGTGAATTTTCCAGCAGTTCCTTTCTTTAAGGCTGCTGATCAGCCAGTAAACTGAGAGAAATCACTGGAAGCTAGACATGGAAGAGACCCTATAGATCATTTAGGCTAAACTTGAATTTGCTAAGGAGGATCCACTAACTAGGTGCCCCAGTCGTTAGTGCCGGAATCACGACAACAATGACTTTCAAATCTATACTCATCATATTGGAATATACCATGTGTTTTACTTAGTCATTAATTTTATTGAGATATAATTCACATACTATAAATCTTAAGCCCTTTTTTTGGTTAAAGGTACTACATTTCACCCTAGAATTTATTTCTTGTTTTGGGGGGAGGCTTACTGTTGTTCTATTACAGTTGTCCCAATATTCCCCCATCACTCTCCCCTGCCCCATAAAGTATATAATTCAGTGTGTTTTGTTATAGCCACAGGAATTTTCTCCATTATCACTAATTTCAGAATATTTTCATGACCCCCCAAAGCAAAACCCATACAAGTTAGCAGTAACTTCTCATTCTCCCCTTACCACAGGCCCGTCAACCACTGATCTACTTTCTTCTCTATGGATTTGCCTATTTTGGACACTAATATAAATGAAATCACATAATATGTGGCCTTTTGTGTTTGGAACTTTTCAATTAACACACTGTTTTTAGCATTTATTCATGTTGTAACATAAACCAGTATTTCGGTCCTTCTGATCACTAACATTTTATTGGATGGATATATATTTTAAAAATCTGTTAATCAGTTGATAAACATGGAGCTTGTTTCTACTTTTTGGCTGTTATGAATAATGCTGCTATGACTATTCACGCACAAATATTTTGTAGATACATGTTTTCATTTCTCTTGAGTAAATACCTGAGTAGAATTTTTAGTTTTATAGTATTAATTTAGTTTTAGTTTTAGATTTATAGTTTTATAGTTTTATTAGCTTTAGTTTTACAGTTTTAATTTATAGAATTTAAAGTTTTATTTAAACTCCTTGTTTAAAATATTGAGACACTACCAAATTGTCCTCCAAACTGTCTGCAACATTTTATACTTCTACTAGCAATGTATAAAGGTTCTAACTTGTTGATATTCTCACCAACACTCATTACTGTCTTTTTTTTTTTTTATTATACCAGTTTTAGTAGGCATAAATGGGTATCTTACTGTGGTTTTGATTTGCATTTCCCTAATGATGAATGATGTTGAGCATCTTTTCACGTACTTGTTGGTCATTTGTATGTCTTCTTTGGAGACATATATATTAAATAATTTGACCATTTATTTGCTTTTGTATTCATGTGTTGTAAGAGATCTTTACATACTTTGGATACTGAATTGTCTTGGCACCCGGATGATGTGCTGTTGAGTGTGGTTTGCTAGTATTTTGTTGAGAATTTTGCGTATATATTGTTTAGGCTTATTGGCTGAGAGTTTCCTTTTCTTGCAGTGTTCTTATCTGGCTTTGGTATCAAGGTAATGCCAGCCTTGTAAATGAGTTTGGGGGTGTTCCCTCATCTTGGATTCTTTAGAAGAATTTGAGGATTTATTGTTAATCCTTTTCTAAATGCTTGGTAGAATTCACCAGTGAAGACATCTCTTCCAGGGCTTTGCCATTTTTGATTACTGATTTGATATTTTCCCCATCATTGGTCTGTTCAGACTTTCTATTTCTCCCAGGAAATAAATCAAATCTTGGTAGGTTATTTGTTTGTAGGAAATTATCCATTTCTTCCAAGATATCCAAGTTGTTGGCATAATCTTTCACAGTAATCTCATGACCCTTTGTATTTCTCTGGTATTAGTAGTGATCTCCTCTTTCGATTATAATCTCATTTATTTGAGTCCCTTTTTATTATGAGTCTACCTAAAAGTTTGCCAATTTTGTTTATCTTTCAAAGAACCAGCTCTTATTTTGGTAATCATTTCTATTGTTTTCCTGTTGTTTCATTTATTTCTGCTCTAGCCCTTACTATTTCCTTCCCACTAACTTTGGGGTAATTGTGTTCTTCTTTTTCTAGTTCCTTGACATATTAAGTCAGGCCATTTATTTGAGATATTTTTTTCTTAATGCATGCATTTTTATTAATACACAACTTTCCTCTTAGAACTATTTTTGCTATATCCCAGAAGTTTGGGTATGTTGTTTCCATTTTTCTGGAGCCACTAGCTGGGCTCTGTTATCACCTCTGTTCTGGCAAGGTCACGGGTTGTGTTCCCTGTCAGAGCAATGCCAATGGTTGGCCAGTGTAGCCTATTGGCTGGGGACTAAAATCAGGCAGAATGGCCAACCAAGTGCCCTGGCCATACAGGCCATGGAGTTGACTCTGTAGATGGGCAGAGCCCCTGGCTGGGATCTCTGCCCAGATACTACTGCAAGCAGGAATGTGGCGCATCAAGATCTGAGCACTGGTTGCTATAAGCCCCATTCCCCTTCTCCCTCTCTATATAATCCCCAGTGATCAAGCCCTGCAGATTCCCCAGTGATCCCCATGAGGTGAGTCTTGAATGGGCCTCCTGGGAAGTGCCCCACAAGGCTGGGGGAGCTGGGTGTCCCCTTAGGCTCTTTTCCCACTGGAGGAACCAAAGGTCCAAGGGTGCCCACTCTATGTGGGTGCTGTTACCCTTCTTATCCCTCTTACCCTTCGAATATGGTCCTTCCTGGTCTCTGTAGCCCAGGGGTTGTTTCTGCCTCACCCCCAGGTTCTGGGATTTTCACAGTGGTGTCTTGCCTATGACTAGTTGCCACCATAGTTGATCTTCTTGTGAGGGGGACTGAAATCAGGAACAACCCATGTTGCCATCTTAATGAGGTCACCTCCAGAGGTTCCTGGACTGTGTCCAAGAGGGGATGGAGCTGGTTCACAGGTCATTTCAGGGTCTACAGGTGGGACTCACTCCTCCCAGGTCCCTTGGCATATGGTGCTGCTGACAGAACAGAGCCAAAAGGGGATGTACCTGAGCCCTCAGGGATATGGACCACAGTCAACAAGTCAACTACCTGGGTGCGAGCCCTGCCTTTTCAAAATGGGTCTGCTCAGCCTTGAACTGCACCTGATTTCATAAACTCCTACCTGGTTCTCAAAGCTCCCACAAGGTCTTTCCTTCAGAGATGGATGCCAAGTTATTTTGTTATTGAAGAGGGTGAAGAGTGAAAGATGGTTTATTCGGCCATCTTACCAATGTCTCTCACTTTACCTTCTTATTTGCCTTTTTCATTACTTCTGCTTCCTTTAGTATAAGTGGTTCTTATTGGTACAGCCTTCATATCGCTTGTGCCTTAAAGAGAAATCTAAATTTTGAGTGTGTGTAAGGTCACCTTCCATCCCCTTGGCTAGTAATGTATCCCTGAAGACAGGGTGAATGCTTGTGCCCCTCTGGATAAGATGGGGATAAAAGAGGGCAGCCTCCCTCTTTTGCTGTGATCTAGGCTCACCATTCCAATGCCCTTCCAGCCCACCTCTTATCCAAGTACTTCTACCCCAGGCCCTGTGATTATTTTTGGTCAGCCACCCTTGGTTAATTATCTATAGCTCTTGGTTCTTGATGGCTGAACTTCCTATTCTCTCCTGTGGCATCTTAACATTTGGTACAGGAAGCTAGCAGCCAGTACTAAATTGCCAACTTTTCAAAAAATAAACAAAGAAAAAGTGAAGGAAAGATTGGGGTGTAGCGGTCCCAAGACATCAGAGTGGGAGGGGTTTATACTTATGAGAGGGTTGAAACACATCTGTAAGGTTCCTCCTAGCCCCAAAGTCTCTCATCGCTTGATGCAGTGATGGAAGGTCCTGCAGCAGACAGTGGCATGAACAAGCGATACGCTGGGGAAGTTAATTGGCCCTATATCCCCCAAACCAGACTCAGGGCACAGAGAAGCTCCAAGATCAAGCAGCCACGTGAACTAAGCTGCCCATTCTTACATTTTCAAATGCTCAAAATCTCAGAGGCTGATTGGAATTCAAAGCTAGCATCATCCCTGAGGGAAGGGCACCTCGAACCCATTTCAGGGAGAATCAACAGCCAACGTGCACATCTGGAGAGAAGGCTCTGCATGCTGAATACTGGGCAGCAACCAGCTGGCCTCACTATTTCCTGTGGGATGTTCAACACATGCAGGCCAGCTATGCAGAGATGGAACGAAACTCGACAGCCATTGCCAGGAGACAAAATAAGGGAGTAATAATGGGATAATGACTAATTATCTCCTTTCCTTTGTTGTATTCCTCTGATCATAAATGTCTGTGAAGATAAATTACGCTCATTCCGAATGGTAAACTGAATTTGGTATGGGGCAGTCTGTTTTATATAAGGTGTGAGTTCTAAAAGTGACTTGGTAAAGCAAGAAAACAAAAAAGCTTAATTTAGTGAAATATAAAGCTTGAAACCTTCTGACAGGTTCAAACACCAAAAGAAAACAGTGATTTTTTTTTAGTAAGTTATAATAACACACCAAAGGCACTGGTGTTAAGTCTTGAGCCTGCTGGACTGGAAATAAGTATGTAAACAGTTTATTAAAGGCTTACACTGCTAAATCCTAAATCAAACATGGCATGAGTAGCACACTAAAAGCATGAAGTTTAATTTCTCTTTCTCCCCTTTTGCAGCCAAAGGAGCAAGAGGTCCTGAAAGATGGTAAGAACTAAAGGGCCAGTAATCTCCCCATCTGTGCTCCACAAAAACCTACAGATTCTGGAGTCATCTTGCCATCATGAAGGAGAACCTTAAGCTCAAGAGAGATATGTTTGTTCTGAACAACCCCTGGACTTTTTTAGGGATCTCAGCTAATAATTCCCATTTGTGTTGACCTAGTTTGATAATTTCCATGCGAAAGAGTCCTGTCCAGTATACACTTGGTCACCTTTGATGGTGCTTCGATACCAGACCTGCTGGGCAATCCAAGAGCGGGGCCTCTATGATGGTTCCTTCCTGTTGCAATTTTTCAGAACTCACTGGAAAGCTCTCAAAGTCCCTGTTGCTCCGGAGCTGACCAAACACCATGGTATCCACACTGTTTTTCCCTCTGCATGAAAGTCCTCTTATGCAATAAATTCAAATCCCAACTATGCTTTAAGACCTGCCCAGCCTACGCTCCGACTACTGTAGCCACATCCACCTCCCATGTTCCTGTCTGCTCCCAGCACTCAGTCTATGCCATTATTTTTTAAAAGCTGAGTTATATATTCTATTCAGCTGTATTCTTTTACGTCTGTGTATGTGTTTTGTCATCCATCTTTAGAGTAAGTTTTAAGAGAATGGACCATGTTTTCTTCGATTTAGGATTCTCCTAAATAAAATCCCAAGCAAGTAAATGCTTGCTAAATTTAGTTAAGTGCATACAGTAACTCAGGGGGTTAATATACAGTTGAGTATATAAAGTATGATTCCAACGTTTAAAAAATATCAAGTGTGTTTGATTCCAATGTTTAAGAAATATCAAGTATGTTTATTTCTAGGATGCAGCATTAAGAATATTTTTAGTTTATTCTTAAATTAAAAATTACATTTTCCTGAGTAAAGCAAAATAAAATTGAGGTGGAAAAAAATCTCAAATACAGGATGCAGTTTCCCAGGACAATGCCACTATACGACTTTTGTCCCAGTGTAATGATTTACGGTACCTTTTCTCTCTCTTTTTTTCTCTCTTAAAACTGTCCTAGGACTTCCAGTCTCTGGTCTGGCATGTAAGGACCTTGGAAGTCAACACTCTGTCCTCCTGAGAGCATGAAAAAAGTGGAAGACACTGAAAATCATCAACTCTTCCTATATCCATCAGGAGTGAGGCCACAGGCTAAACTACTGTCCTAAAATTGGAGACAGGCTGGCGGGTATGGAAAATCACAATTTAAAGGAGCAAAACCCTCCGTGGGAACCAGTGCTGGGCAGAAAAATCTGAACTGTAATGAAAATTGCTGGAGGTTCAGTGCGGATAGAGCTCAGTGTTAACAACTCTAGGCCATGGTCCTGTGATAGGGCATAGGGCGGCCCCTGCACTTCTGCAAGTTTTACCTTCCCAGCTCTCACAGCAGAGATCTGAGAAAAGCCCCTAGTGTTTCCAGCAGGGGGAGGAGAAAAGAGCCCTCTGGAAATCCAAAGAGACTCTCTGTTCTTAACAAGACCTGCCCTCAGGCAAAACTCTTTTACCAGAGCCTAACCAAGCTGGGGGAAGGGAAAGACTGAATAGTGTCAAAATGTCAGTTCTTCCAACTTCGTATATAGCTCCAACACAACCCAATCAAAATTCCAGCAAGTTATTTGTGGGTATTGAAAAACTGATTATAAAATGTGTACAGAGAGGCAAAAGACCCGGAATACATAACACAATATGGAAGGCAAGGAATGAAGTCAGAGCCCTGACATTCCTGACTTCCAGACTTCCTATAAAACTATAACAATCACAACAGTGTAGTACTGGTGAAAGAGTAAGCAAATAGATCAATGCAACAGAACAGGAAAGTACACCCACACGAATAGAGTCAACGGATCTTTGACAAAGGAGCAAGGGCAATATAATGGAGAAATAATAGTCCTTTCAACAAGTTGTGCCCTGGCTGGTGTAGCTCAGTGGATTGAGCGCGGGCCTGCGAACCAGAGGATCACGGTTCGATTCCCAGTCAGGGCACATGCCTGGGTTGCAGGCCAGTTCCCGGCAGGGGACACACGAGAGCAACCGTACATTGATATTTCTCTCCCTCTCTTTCTCTCCTACCCTTCCCCTCTAAAAGATAAATAAATAATAAATTTTAAAAAAAAAAAGCTAGTTTAAAAAAAAAAAAAAACAAGTTGTGCTGGAAGAGTTTGACATCCACATGCAAAAAAAAAAAAAAAAAAAGTGAATCTAAACACAGATCTTAATACCCTTTTGCTAAAATTAAATCAAAATGGATCACAATCCTAAATGTGAAATGTAAAACCATGAAACTCCTGGAAGGTAATGGAATGAAATCTATGTACCTTGGGTTTCACGATGACTTTTTAGATACAACACCAAAGGCAAGGTACATAAAAGAAATAATGGATAAACTGTACTTCATTAAACTTAAAACTTCTGTTCTGCAAAAGACACTGTCAAGAGGATGAAAGGACAAGCCACAGGCTGGGAAAAAAAAATATTTGCAAAAGATATACCTAACAATATACCTGTTATGCAAAACATACAAAAAAACTCTTAAAACTCTACAATAAGAAAATGAATAACCCAATTTAAAAATGGACAAAAAATCTAAACAAACATCTTATCAAAGAAGATATATGAGAAGGAAAATAAGCATATGATAAAATACTCTACATTATGCGTTCTCAAGGAACTGCAGATTAAAACAGTGAGCTACCACTGCACACCTATTGGAATGGTGAAAATCCGAAACACCGACAATCAAAACGCTGGCAAAGATATGAAGCAATAGGCACTCCCATTCATTGCTGGTGGGAATGCAGAACAGTATAGCCATTTTGGAAGACAGTTTGGCAGTTTCTTACAAAACAATACATACTGTTACCATACAATCCAGCAATCGTGCACTTTAGTATTTACCTGAGTTGAAAACCTTTGTACACACACACACGCACACGCACAAACTGCACACAGATATTTATGGCAGCTTTATTCATAATTACCAAACTTTGAAGCAACCAAGACGTCCTCCAGTAGGTGAATGGATAGATAAACTGTGGTACATCGAGACAATGGGATATTATTCAGAACTAAAAAGAAATGAGCTATCAAGCCATGAAACATCATGGAGGAAACTTAGATGCATATTAATAAGTGAAAGAAGCCCATTTGAAAAGGCTACATACTGTATGATTACAATTATATGAAATTCTGGCAAAGGATATTGTGTACACAATAAAGAGAACAGTGGGCACCGAAGTTTGTGGGGGAAGAGGAATGAATAGGCAGAGCACAGAGGATTTTAGGGCAGTGAAACTATTCTGCATGACACGTTTGTCAACCCCACAGAAAGCACACCATGGAGAGTCAACCCTACGTGCCCAATGGACTTTGGATAATAATTGCATGTCAGTGTACGTTCACCAACTGTAACCAATGTATCACTTTGGTGGGGGATGTAGAGAGTGGCGGAGGCTATATGTGTGCATGTGTGGGGCCAGGAGGCAATGGGAGTGACCTCCTGCTCAATTTTACTATGAACCTAGAAACATGCCCTTAGTTTGGGCATTAGGGACCTTTTTAGGATGACGGAAATACTCCGTAGATTGGTTACGTTTACATGCAAGCACACATTTGCCAAAACAGCTCTAATGGTATACTTAAAATGGATGTATTATATTCTATATAAATTATGCTTCGATAAATGTATAACTGTTAAGGACCCAGTTTGAATGATATATTATGCAGTCATGGAGTGGTGTACCAGGGAAGGCGGTAGGAGTAGTATGGACAAGAGATAGGCATGAAGAGGTGCACAGGGACTTTCAACGCAGTGATAAAACCAACTTGACCTGTTTTGTATTACCCCAATAAACTGGCAATTCTAATCAATGTCATTAACAGTCTATTCCTTCCCAGTTGCATGAACTTCTTCCACCATACCTCCATATTGGTACATCAACTGATACA
This sequence comes from Glossophaga mutica, assembly GCA_039655065.1. Taxonomy (NCBI): domain Eukaryota; kingdom Metazoa; phylum Chordata; class Mammalia; order Chiroptera; family Phyllostomidae; genus Glossophaga; species Glossophaga mutica. Next base: position 27,803,533 of record CM077309.1, on the reverse strand, counting down.
CAGTGTCCAGCAGAAGTAAGGCTTGCTCGGGTGTGGTTGGTAGGGTATGTGAATGTCTCGCATGAGATGGACAGGAATTTGAACATTTCACCTAAAATGTCATATGCTGTGCTTGAGTGTGATATTGTCATGTTACAGAATTACATGCTTATGATTTTGTAATTCAAATGAGCATTGTGCCAGGCCCTGTATGGGACCCACTCCCTAGAGATGAAACTCATACCAGTTTGTTTACATATATTCTTCTAGAAGTTTTCCTATGCATCAGTGAATCATTATATTAGCCAACTGTCTGAGTATTAAAATTAAAATATATTAAAACTGAGGACAAAGCTAAAACAGTCCCATCACAGTACAAATTTGAGGGAATCCAAGAATAAATCCAAAAGTTTATGCCAAACTTGTAAGCTATTATTCTTTACTTAAAACTTTAACAGCAGAATTATGAACAACTGGTATTAGAGTTCAGGAACAACGTTCTCAGCACTGTCACCTGCTGGATTCTTCCTGAGGCCACTTACGTTCCCGCCACACTGAGCAGATGCTCGTTCACAACTGATGTCTGGGGAAGAGTGTATTATTTAGAGATACTTTTTTATGGATAACATAGAGTTCTTTATTTATCTATTAGGTCATCAGTATTTATTTTTACCTATCAAATCTCTCAAGGACTAATCTAAGTGCATCGACATTTCCCCTACACTGTATTTTTATCAACTCTCCCTTATTTCCTGTAGTTTTTGCTTTATATATTTCTATACCATGCCAGTTATTTTATAAGGTTAATGACAGTTGTATCTTCATCATGGACTATACTCATCATTTGTTTACCATTATTACGTGACCTTTGACTGTAGTTTGGGCCACCTCCGGGTCATAAGCTCCATCAGAGAAGGCCATCTGCCTCGGCTCACTGTTGTCTCCCCAGCCTTTACTGGCACCTGGTCAATAGCTAATACAATATATATTGGTTAAAAAAAATAAGGAAGGAAGGGAAGGAGGTAAAAAAGCATGCACACTGCTCCACTTAATATATTTTATTGATTACAACATTATCTGATGTAACATTGTGATCCCTGCTTTCTCCTGGATAGCAAATCATTAAGGTCAACTATCAAATTTCTTTATTTTAGATGTATCTCTGGTATAGAACATTTGGCTGGATTCAGCCTTTTGAACCAATCTGTAACTCTTTTTTTTTAAGAGGAGAGTTAAAACTATTTTATATTATACAATATATGTTTGGGCTTATCTGTGTCATTCTATTTTATATTATTATCCTTTACTTTTCCCCACTGTTTTTTTGTTTAACTTTTTTGGCTTGTCATCTATTTTCTCTTATTTTTATTTCCTTTTCAGTAATCATTAATTTGGAATAATATATACCAGATTTTTACTTAGCGCAAACTAAGTAAAATTATTTGTAAATAAAATATTTTAAGTTAAATTTCTAAATACATCAACTGTAGAAATAAAACAATGGTATTTATGACCCCCCATGTATAAAAGGTAAAAAAATTAGTCTGCTTACATTTTGTTCCTCTTCTTTAATTTTTTGTTTGCATTTTATAGAGGCAAGGGAAGCCTCCCAATCTATTACAATAAAATTATCTTTTAAACTTTATATGTTTTATATTGTAGGTTTTTTCTCAAGAATTATGCTTTTCTTGCTTTGTGACTAAAATACCACAGCTATTTATATTTTATTTCCAACTTTAAAGAACTGTAGAATTCTTTAAGTTTATGGAATTCATGTGTCCTATAAGTCCATATACATTCTTGGGTTCTTAATTTTCATTCTTTCTTTTGCCATCTGAAGCAACCAGATCAGCACTGTCCAATAGAAATAGAATGCAAAACACATATGTAATCTGAAAAGTTTTAGTGGCTACATTAGCAAAGAAATAGATGACATTAAATAATACATTTTACCTAACCCAATATATGCAAAATGTTATAATTTCGATGTGTAACCAATTAAAAAATTAAGACATTTTGCATTCTTCTTTCTTAGTAAGTCTTAAAAGCTGGTGTGTATTTCACTCCTATAGCATATCTCAACTCACACTCGTCACATTTTAGTTGCTCAATAGCTGCAGATGGCGAGTGGCTACCATACTGCACTGCAAAACCACAGATCAGCGTGCACACAGAAAGTGACAATGTTCTTGAGGTCCTCAGCCCAAGGTCTGCCACCCTACAGCTCAGGCTAAGGAGATCAATGTCTCAGCACATCCATAGTCCATGAAATGTACACCAGTTAGAAAGCCCTGGGCTGGATGACTTTTAGGAAGCGGCAACTTAAGACAGTGTTTCTCAAGATTTAATGTGCACAAAAATTACCTGGGCATCTTGTTAAAATGCAGGCTCTGATACATTGCTCTGCAATGGGCCCTGAGTTTCTGCATTTTAACAAGCTCCTAGAAGACGCTGGTCCTCTGAAAATACTTAGGTGGCAATAGATTAGGCTATATTTACTGTGCTCTGGCATAACTCAGAATGTCTTTCCGATACTTTCCAACTTGACTCCTAGAGCAATCTAAATCAATGCTGCCTAATAAAAATATAACACAAACCATACATAGAATGTGGCTATAGAATTCTTGGCTCTTGTTCCTTTCATTTTCTTTTTAATTTGTTAAAAGATATTATTTATTTATTTTTATAGAGAGGGGAAAGGAGAGAAAGAGGGAGAGAAACATCAGTGTGTGGTTGCCTCTCATGTGCCCCAAACCATGAGGACCTGGCCCGCAAGCCAGGCATGTGCCCTGACTGGGAACCGACCCTTTGGTTCACAGGCCAGCACTTAATCCACTGAGCCACACCAGCTGGGGCTCGTTCCTTTCATTTTCCCTCTAAGTTCTTTATCATTGTCTTTTGGAATCTGATGTTGCTGAGATAATGCACATGGCGAGCCTAATTAATTTTTTATTTTTCTGCCTTGATAGGTTATCTTTTGTTCTTAAATAACACCATGTTACTCTTCATTTTTATTTATTTATTTATTTTGTTTCTGAAACAAGATGAGACTTTTGATCTCCCAATTCTGATGTTCTTTTACTTTAGAAAGTCTTTCATTTAATTCCACATTTCTTCTATGAAAATATTTCTTTTTCATATTTTAATCTTTCTCAAACAGAAATGTCTTATAAGTGACACTTTCATTTAATATATTTATTATCATGCCTTCTTATTCCTGAAGAGATATTTTTAAATCAATGGTGCAATCTTGAAATTAATAATAATTTGAGGTCAAAGAAATACCATGCTATTCGTCCCTTACGTTCTTTTCTTTTCCCAGAGAGCCCACCTAGTCCAACGCCTTTTCTATGTTCCATCACTGCTACTCTTCCTCACCGTTTTTGTCCCTTTGTCCTTATCTTCTGCATTCTATGAACTTTTTCCCAAAGCTGTCCTCTAAGTCAAAACTCAATTTTCTACAAGGTTGACTTGTACCCAGCTGCTTTTACTTTGGGTTTTTATTTTGTGAAGGCTTTATTTTCCTTTTGTGTTTTCGTTGGCTTTGCCTTTCATTATCCCTTGCATTTCTTTGAGCCTTGCTTTATAAAACCTGTGTTCTCTAATGCTTTAGAAGGCAGTGTAATTTTTTTCTGTTTCCTGAAATAATTCTTAATCTTTGGTATATGACAAATGCTTCCCTTTTTATTGAAAGTATTTTTGCAGAAGAGCTATGACGGTGCTTCGGGTTTTCTGTGCGGCTGTTGAACGTGCATGTGGGGCGGTGGGGAGAAAGGAGTTCAGGCTCAGCGATGCAGCACGTTTCACATTTATAGTTCTCAGCTGTTTTGTACTTTATTGCTATCAAGGATGACACTTTCCTTTCATTATACTTTTAGCTGCTTGTTCCTACTTCATAGAAAAGCTATCGATTTTTTTCTGGATTTATTTTGCAGTCAGCTATTTCAACTCTATTTTCAATTGTTTCTCTTAGCTATGGTCTATCTGAAACAGCAAGCACTTACATAATTCTTATTATGTGCCTATCACTATTCTTTGTTCTTTATCTTTAAAAAGTCTCTATGAGGTGAGTACTACTAGCCCACGACGGAAGAAAAAAGTAATGCTGAGTATCTTACCCAAGTTCACACAAGCTAGTAAGCGATAACACGCTGATGTGAACCCAGGTAGGTGGCTCTTAAATCATTATACAGTTTGCAAAATTTGATTGTTATCTCCCTCTTTCCAAATATGTTTCTTACATTATTGCAATGGTTAAGGTAAAGTATGCAAAGTTATCTTTATCCTTTCATTTCTTCTTCAACCTTTCCCTGATCCATTAAGGCCATCAGCTGGGTGTCAGGAAAGCTAAGGTCTAGGGTAGCTCAGTACTAACTGGGCATGTACACTTGGGCAAGGGTTTAATAATTCTGAGCCTCAACTTTCTCATCAATGAAATGGCAATAAACACAACTTTTCTTACTTCTCAGAATTACTGTCAGATTTAAATATAACCATGTTACAAAGTGCTTCAAGACCCAGATAGAGATACAGTTATTACTACAATTTCACAGCCAGGTACCTATCTGTTTCAGGAGTCTATGTGCTTGACTTGAACATCCTCAAGCCATCCAGTTGCCCAGAAACTTGTGACTGCCACATTTTCTCTACCATTTTCTATTACCCAATGCACATACATGTACACACCATTATCCACCACAATCATTGTCACCTGCCATTCTCCAAAGAACCATTCTTGTTCTGCATCCATGTTGCAGAGACTTCTAGTCACTCATCTACTACCCAATATTCCCTCTTTTTTCAAATTAATAGAACCTTTCTATTGATGGATGGGGCTATGTGCTCAGCTATGAAAACACATTTCCAAACCTTCTTTGTAGCTAACGTTTGCCAATGTACTCAGAAGGTGGATGACTCAGCAAAAAAAGTAAGTCTTTTTATGTCCATACTACTGATGAAGAAACTGAGGTTCAGAGAGGTAGTACAGCTCGCCCAAGAGCTTGCAGCCTCTTTACTGCAAAAATTGATGTTCTTTCCACTGTACTACTGCCTTATAAAGCTCTTGTCCCATTATTCTGCTCTCTATGTGTGTCTTATTATCTTCCAAGATAATTATTAGTTAACCATGCTAAGGGAGAAGTCTTGAAGTGTCACCCGGGCCCATCAAATAATGTGGAAGTTTACAGTGCCCGCTCAGAGACCAAGTATTGAATGACAGGAGCCCCCAAGAAGTGGCTTGAAGGATCAGAATTGAAACAGGTCAGAGGAATCTAAGGCAGTACCACAGGGTACTGAGGATTGACAGAGGTGACAAAAATGCAGGCAAATGCCAATGCCCCATCAGCCAGCCCTTCCTTATAAGGTAGGCATGCATTTCATTGTATCTTAGGTCCCAGCTTTGGCCAGTGCCCACCTCATTCTATTCTGTACCTGCTTGTAGAGGACCTGGATCTGAGATCTTACAAGTTTGATAGGGGCATCCTCAAAGCAAACTACGAGGCCAAGAAAGGGTCACATCTCCAGTGAATTCCTGCCCTCCACTGTCAGAGCCAGTGAGTTCTGCATAGACATTACAGAGTTAAAAATCACCCCATTTGGAAAGTGATTTGAACTTCCAAAGTGATTCCTTTTGAAGGAGGTATAATGCAACACAAAATAACCATAAAAACAAGACATATTTGTAAACCTTATACTTCACTATAGAAGAACGCTGAGTATATGCACTTTCATTGCTCATGAACAAGATCGGTGTGCAGCCATGAGTCAGAATGGGGAATATTTACAGTGGCAAACTTTATTTTCAAAGGTGCATCACATTCCTGGCAATTTTACCAACATTTCCAAAGTTGTTTTCCAGCAGAAGCTAGCCTTCAAAATCTGTGAACAAAACCTTTTAGATGTTTTAACTTAACACATGCATACATAATTAAATATATGATCACTTTATTAAGTATTTTCTCTCCTTTAACATGTGAATAAAGATTCACCACTGTAACCATATAGCAGGTAGGGAATTCTGGGGAGAAACTTTGGAATAATGCTAGCAGGTGTCACATCAAAATCCTATATCCTGCCGCCACTCACTGAAGAGAGGAGAAAACTGAGAAATATCTGCAAAGATTTGCTCCGGAGTCTCAGAATGAGTCAACAGTGGATTTAGATTTAATATTTAAGATAAGCCACCAAAGGAGAATAACAAAAAAACCCCACAACTGACAGTAAACCTTCATCATCAAATATTTTATGAGGAAGTTACTCCCAGCAGTGAAGAGCCTGCCTCAGCTGCAGGAATTGTTCAGAACCTTGGAGGACAGGGAACAAACAGCATAATTTGGGTCTGTAGCAACTGATTTCTTCTTAGAGTTTGTATGAGGTTCAACTCTGGCAATGAACTCTTCAGGGAAGGTGACAAATTGTCTCTGTCACTATGATTAATAAGAAATCTCAAGATCCCTTTTATGATACTTGTAAAATGCATCATGTAAACAACACAAAGATAAAAAATATGTATCTTGCCAATGTGAATTTTTCTTAAGGAATTTTGTTCAGCGCTCACAAAGTAAATACATCTCTTCCAAAATAACAAATCTGACATTCTGAGTTAACTGCACCAAATTACAACATCCTAATTGAAGGGAAAAAAATATGCCACTAGTTTGGAGATTTAAGAGTGCATAACTCCCTCCTTCACTTTGAGAGAACCTTACTTGGAGTCTTCCACATAGTAGAAACTCATAAATGCTTGTTGAAGCCATGAGTGCTGTTTTTGAGGAAATTTCAAAATCGCAGTTCATAGTTAGAAACAGAATAGCAATTCCGACAAACCATGGGCGTCTCCAAGCTTTTATTATCTCTGAACAGACCCCAATGTCTAATGCCTTTTGTTCACTGTCTGTGCACCCGCTGCTGTTTATTTGAGGTTTCCTGCATGGGCTGAAGGAAGGGCCCAAAAGTTAGCCTAAATAGCCTCTAAGTCAGCAGTTACCAAACTTTAGCTGCAGTAGAAATCTTCCAGAGTGTTCGTTAAAACACATTCCAGGGCTCCATACCCAGAGATTCTGATTCAGCATGTCTAGGAGGGGGCACATAAATTTTTGTATGTCTAATTAACAAGGTCCCAGGGGACAGAGATGCCACTAGTCCTTGGATCACACTTTGAATAGCACTGCTCTACGGTACTTTCCAATTTTAAATCTATCCTTTAAAAACCCAGTCTCACAACTGGCAAAACTCTCTACAGTCCGGGATTTTACGCAGGTGCAAAATCACCGAAAGGGATACGGCGGAAGCACACCTGCATACCTGTCCTCACCGCCCTTCTCCGCTCACCTAAGGCCCCCAGCAGCCCCCCTTCCTCGCACTCACCGAACTCTCCCCAGTGTCCGGGGATACTCAGAACCCCAGAGGCGGCCCCAGCTCTCTAGAGGGCTGCACAGCTCGCCTGGGCGCTGTAACCTCTCCGCGCCCAGGGCGCGCGCACGCAGCATGCAGCAGGGAGCACGCGGGAAGCCAGGCTCCACGCCGGGCAGCGGCAGGTGAGTACCGAGCACACGCTGCCTTTGCGGGGCGGCTCTTTTAAGCCGGCGCTGACCCTTGACCTTGCCCTGGCTCTCTCCTGAGGGCTGGGGCTTTTTAACCCTTTGTGAGTTTTCCAGTGAGTGTCCCGAGACGCTCCAGCTGCCTGTTGGCTTTATCCACAGCGGCTTGCGGCGGTTTGAGGGGAGGCGCAGGCTGCCAAAAGCACTTGATACGGCAGTTCTTCAGAAACCCGGGACAGCCTTTATCTGCCAGACACTGAGCTGAGGTCACTGCTGCTGCTTGGGCTGAGGCCTCGCTATTTACTCGGCGGTTTCCTGAGAGCCAGCCTGCAGAGAACCAGAGAAAATTCCCACAGGGGCAAGATCGGGAGAAGCTGGGGTTGGAGGGAGAGAGAGCACCCCTGCTCAGGGCAGCGGCCGTTCTCTCCGGCACCTTCCGAGATGGGCAGGGTTGGAGACCCAGCGGGCAACAGAAATGAGCATATGATTTAGCAGAGATCGCAGTGAAAAACTTGGAAAGCATTGTCTATTCTTAGATGAATGGCTGGTTTTTTGTTTGCTTGTTGGCGTGTTTGTTTCTCATGAACATGTCTCACAGTCGAGGTTTTATGCGCAAACATGGTCCCGGCTTGTGCCATTAAAATCAGTCTGTCGGCTTCTTCGGACTGGCCATGAAGAGACCACCTACAGTAACCTACACTGATGAAAGTTTATTAAAAGACCAAGAAGAAACGTGATAGGGCTCCCCCTTCCTCAGCAAGGACTTCTGCGGCACCAAGCCCCTTGATTCAGAGGCTGCTCCCAAAGTTAATTAGAAAGTTTCCATGTTTCTTTCAGAAAGAATAGGGTTGGAAGGATGGCGAGAAGTTGAATGAGAAGTCAGGACTTCTGCTTTTCATTATTAATTTTTCACAAGGAGCACACAAATGTGTAAAAAAAACTTCCTTTTGTGAGTTTTTTTTTTTTTTAATTAATAAGGGGGAAATGGTTTTCCTCAGAAGATGGTGTATTTGCTCTAAGCCAAAGTGTCCTGGACTTCTGCAATCCACTATTCTATGTGCTGCACAGAACAGAACACAGTTATGTTCGATTCTAGGAGGTGGTCTCAGCCTGAACCAGGGGAGGCAGAGCCCTGAAACCTGGCTCCTCTCTCACAAGGTTTCTCTTTTGTGTGGGGAGGTGAGTATTCACTGCCCCTGGCAGCATCCTCCAGGCCAGTTCTGACCGTCAAACACGACCCCCCTCAACAGTCCCCAAAGAGATGGAATGAGAAACATAAAGACAATCCAATGGAAGCACCAAGGTATAGGGGGAGGGGCGAGATGGGAGGCTGTGCTCTTTGTACAAAACCACCTAGTGCTGTTTTAGAACATGATCACTATCTTCATCATCATCAACTCAAGCCTTTTATCTAGGAGAAAGCTGTTCCTCCAGCTCTTGCCCTGAAGCCAGACAATCCAGTTCCTCCCAGTAAGTGCCTGGTGCCTTTCCACCCCTAGCCGCTGGAGCGTAGAGTAGAGCCAGTGAGTCCAAAGAGCGGGCCTACTGGAGAAGAAAAATTTCTCAGGCTGAGTTCTTGTTGATGCGATTCAGCTGTGAGAGACATATTAACGGGTGTCAGTGACTTGCTTTCTTCATTCCTAGGGGTAAACAGTGGCTTCTTTGGAAGGCAATGTGATAATGTGATGTTTTATTTGTCACAGCCGAGATGACTGCTTATTGAACCTAGTGAAATGGCTAAGTGGAAAGTCCTAGTCAAAATAGAAGCAGTGGTCACACTTCTATAATATGTACTGCAGGGCATTCAGAGAAAGGCAGAGACACCTGTGTGCTCACAGACCCACACCGGGGAAATGAACCGACGTTGCTAACTGTGTTTTGTAATTGTTTTTCCCAGCCATCCGTGTCTGAACCATTGGCCTCCCATCAGAAATCACATAGTAGTTGGAATCTCAACAGATAAAGGACATCTGAGCCAATGCTAATCAGAGGCAGTTCATAGAAAAGACCCCTAGCTGCAATTCTGCTGACAATGGATAGGGAGAAGTAAAAAGTAACAGTGAGTGAAAAGGAGCGGTGCTATCAAGGAACATGTTGAAACAACAGCCACCACAAGTGCCCCCCTGACTTCCAGATTTACAATGCGCTTTCTCCTCCCGCAGCCGCCTCAGTCTACAGTTCCTCACAATGACCCCTCCTAGTCTCCTGCAGCCTCACAGATCCTGTGCAGATGCCCAGCAGGTGTGTAGACTGCGGCAGTGGCTGTGAACACAGACCTTAACTGTTCCTGGGAAGTGGCTTGCGAGAGGACTCTGGAAGGGCAAGGTCTTCCAAAGCCATAGGGAAATCTTGTTCACAGGAGCACGAGCATTTCTGTGAGTAAATATGTACACACCTGGGTGCTACTGCATTTGCAGGTGTGCGATTTGGTTCATGTCCAAACCATGGCTGTCGTGGAAATCATCCACACAATCTCAGCATTGCCTCAGTTGCTGAAGGAAGTGGATGGGCAACATTCCAGGCCAGAGCAGCATTTGGTACTAACAAGTGAAGATGATAAATCTGATTTTCTTCGTTGTAACTAGACTCACGAACAGAACTTCTGCCCAAGGGCACCTCTGATTTTATTTGAGTATATTAATGAAACAGTTCATTGATTTTGGGAGCATCTCAGTGCTAGGTCAGCCGTTCTGGCTAGGCAAGCACTTGGCCCGGTCATGCCCATAACCGACCTCTGTGGTTATACCAGAAGCAGCACTCTATGTCCATTCAGTCTTAGTTTGAAAGTGGTTTCCAGTAGAGTGCGTGCAAACAGTTGCTCTATTATTTCTCCTAGATTCTGGCCAAAACTGTGTAGTGGTTAAGAAGAGCATGGACTCTACAACCAAAATACCCAGGTTCAGTTCCAAACTCTTGGGTAACCTTGGGCAAGCTAATGAACTTCCTTCTATAATAAAAACCAGAATAGTACCCACTTCATAAAATAGTTAAAAGAATTAATATACATAAAGTCTTTAGAACTATTTCTGGTCTGGGTTAAGTATTCTGGAAATATTAACTAGTATTGTGATTATTAATTATTCTTGTTAGTCATTAACAATACTATTACGTTGTTTATGTGATATGTTGTTCTTTTTAAAGCTTCCTTCCTGCCCTAGTTTATAAAACACAGTTGAGAAGCAGCATCTGAGGGAAAGGGATGTGCGCTTTTCCCATATCCACTCTTGCTTTCTCTGTTTGCTCTTTGACGATGCCAATCTGATCACCATTGTCCCAATTTTTTTAAATGGCTCCCATGGTTCTTAAGGGAAATTCAAAATGTTAGCCATGGCCCCAAGTCCCTGCAGGATCTGGCCTTGCCACTTCTCTTTCATCCTGTGCCGTCCACCCTTTAGCTCTCTCCATTCAAACTCATTGGCCATATGGTAGATTGTCAGAAGCTGTGAGTTTGCTCTCCCCTTGGCCAGGACCATTCTGTCCCTCCTACCTCGATGCCCGTAGCTCCCTCCCTCTCAATCCTTCCTATCCGCAAGCCCTTCCTGGTGCTCCAGGCAAGTTAAGGCCCTCTGCAGTCCTCCTTCAACACTGCACTACTTACACTGACTTGCCAAATATATCTTTTGCTTCCCACACCATTTTCTTCACTATTCAATCCCCAGTGCTGCCTACCTTGGGCCTAGAACTCAACAGGTAGTTAAAAGAAGACAATGGAAAGAAATAATGCACTTGATGGTTAATATTCGGAATTTTTATATAGTAAAATGTACTAATCTCTCTATGTTTTGTGTTCTTTATAACTTATTGAAGAGTCTCCTTTCCTACCCATAGGGTAATAAAGATATTCTTCTCTAGTTTCTTCTAATAAGTTTAAGAATTTGTATTTCACTTTTAAGTGCCTAATTTATATGTGATTGATTTTGATATGGTATGACAGAGGGATCTATTTTCCATTTTCTTCTATATGCGAATATTTCCCTAGGACCATTTTTTGAAGATTTTAATTACTCTCCATTGATTTGCAATACCACCCCAGTCAAAAATACGATTTTCACATTTGCATGGCTATGATTCTAGGTTCTGTAATTCATTCATTTAATTCTGTCCAAATGTCCCATTGTCTTAGTTTCTGTACCTTCATAATAAGTCTTGACATCTGGTGAAGTGAGTCCTTCTACAAAGTTCTTCTTCATAAGAGTTATCTTGACTATTCTTGGCTATTATCTCTTTCATATAAATTCTAAAATCAGCTGTGTTGGAATTTTTATTAGAATTTCATTGTAAAAATTGAAACAATTTATATATTTGTGATAGATACCCATGAACATAACATGATATATTTATACATTGAAAAAAAACTCAAGGTGCCAAAGAATGGTTTCCCTGGTGGACCCACCCAAGACCCATCTTGTACTATTAATGAGTCTCAGATCCTTTTGAGGCTTTTCACGGAGAATGTGCCGTTGGCCATCAGACAAGACACTGAGTGATGCCGATGGCCAGAAGTTCAGGAAGCCGGAGTCTTGGGCACAGAACATAACTTCAGTTCACTTCTATGCTGGGCCTCAGGGGAAGGTTTGTTCATCCTGTGTCCAAATACCACAGCGTGCAAAGATTTATTAATTGAAACATTCTTCCCAAGAGTAAAATTCCAAAGAAAGGAGACATAATGAACTTCAGGAGAAGGGCTGGGCTCTTTCCCCACAATTTAGTGAAGTAGCAGTCAGCATTGGAGTCAAATGGAAGTTGGCTTTTCTGAGTAACTTTTCTGGAAAACACTATGGCAGAAACAACTTCACTTGCAACACAATTACAATTCAGGTTTCACAATCACAATAGGATAGAAGAGTGGCTTTGGGAATTTACGATCTTTTCCACAGAATTCAACATTTCCTTTTCCTGTCTTCTGCTTACAAATTTGAAACAGGTTTTTTCCCCCCTTAAGATATTATAATGTAAAATTTGTCCTTTATTGAAAAGTACATTTGTTTTACTAAGGATCCATTAATCTAATTTAGCATGTTTCCAAAAGTAGCAGTTTTAAGCTCAACATTTGAAGGAATTCAGGCACTAAAATTACCAAGTTTTCAATTTCCTAACACGAAAATATAGCCTGATTGGACTTCGTGACACTTACTCGACTTTGGCTTCACTTGCCATTTTTTTTCTAGAAAAAGAAAAGGTATTGAATAAAAGAAAAGAAATCCAGAATTTCAAAATTGTGGCTCTTGTTCTCCCAGAATTCACTACTAGTTATATTTGCTTTTCTCTAGCCCAACTCCTACAGCCTGGATTTTCTGCAACTATTTTAAATAAGGAGATAACATTAGAGCAGCAATTTGTAATTGTTATGCTGCAAGAGTTTTTAGAACCTGCAATATCTGACTATTTAGTCAGGGGCACCGACCACTTTTCCCTTAGATTGTCAAAGAATAAAGTTACAACGGCCAACACAATAGCTATCCAGAGTGAATGAATCAAAATTGTACCTATCTTTTGTCAGGTTGGCAAGAAATATATATTTTTTGGTGTGCTGCAGAATTTTAGTAATTAGTTTACACGTGCCATGGGATGACAATGTTGGAACCAGGAAAATAGCTAAAGGACTGTCCCTGTGAGATTTGGCTGTCCAGGAACAGAGAACAAAGAACTGGAGGCAGATTACCATTTAAGGAGATGTTTAGGTTTAAATTTCCCATTCCCCAAACCCTGCGATGTATAGATCCCGCTCGCGCCAAAAGATAGCCAATAGCTAACAGCCACTTCTGTTTCTGTGAAATGCTTGCTTGCTTGTGTTTATAAAAAGGCCTAGCTGTAAGCGTGAGGCGCGATTCTCGTCTGCAGCTCTTCTGAGCATCGTGTCTCCGGACACTCTGAGAGTTTGCCCCTGCGCAGGTTAAAACTTTTGGCCAATAAAGTAACACCTTTGAATCCTGAAAGTTTCCGAACATCTGTTTCTCGCGTCGGTGAATGCAACAGACAAAGGTTGACCATCACTACATTAGAGGGAGCGACATTAAATTGTGTTCCACTCTGTGCTCCTTAGTTCCCACTGAGAAAAATTGATGGTATTTCCAAAAAGGTGAAACACATACTAGCAGAAATATGCAAGCTGATTTTGGATGGGAGATGATTTAAATGAACACTATTGACTTTCTCCCTGATGCAATCAGAATTATCAAAAGAAGGGGGGGAAGGAAACACTTCTCTCACCAAGTAACTCAATTACGTACGGCATGCCTGTATAGCAGTAGGAAAAAAAATAATGAGTAAAATGTAATATTGTTAACTAAAGCCAACATACTTCCCTGTCCCCGTATTAAACAATATTGGAATCTGCTATACTTTCCTTTCTTAATGTTAACCATACAAGCAAAAATGACTTAGCTACTTGCTCCAGGTAATACTTGCTCCTAAAAGATAAAACTGTGACTAACCAAAACAGCCTACTTACCTGTACTAACCAACTTGCTCAACAAGACTGACTTCGACTCCTTCATCTCCCACTGTCCAGCAATCCAAAGCTATTACATCATAAATTCTGCCAAGCCCAACAAGTTCTCTGGTTGGCAAATCCACCTACAATTCATCCAGCCGCAGGACTTCAAAACTATCAACATTCCACCCTGACTTCCCTTCTGAGGCACCACTAAGACTGTCAATACGGTATTCATCTTTACTGTAATAAATCTGATTGATTAGCTTTGATTGGTCAATGGGTTTTTCTGGTGGTCTTTGGGGTGGGGGACTCAACAGTTGGCAAGCACACTGTAATCAAGGTTTGTTTCATGTTACTGCATAGCAGTGGATAGCAAAGCCAGCCGTCGGGGGCAGAAGGGTTGAGGGCAGTAGAATCAATAAAAACTTAAGAAGAGTGTGAGAATTGGGTCTTCAAGTGTCCCAAGTCTACCTCTGGAACACTGGGGAGCCATGCCTCATTAGGAGAAACACTCTACCTCCGAGAATAACAATGAGAAGGAGAAATCCCAAGAGTTCCTGGTGAAAATAAATGGCAACTCACCTCCCCCACCTTCCTAAGTGGTTAAGAAAAGCTCAGATATGAAAAAAATCATGTATCCTGGATGTGAGGGTGAGTGTGAAGATAACAAGAAGGTGCCCAGGGTGGGCAGAAACCTAAACCTCAGACAGGGGTTCCCTTGATTTATCCTGCAAGGATAATAGCTCTGAGCCTTTCTAACAGCCCAACGCTAATTTCAGTTTTGTTTCTCCACCTTGACTGTAAAGGTATTAAAAACATGGTAAAATATCTTTTTAAAGCCCATCTGGAACATGAATTACAATTCCATTACATATTTCAAAGCCATTGAGGGGAAAGTGCTACCTCTGTTAATGCAACATCGCCTGAAGTGTAATATGAGTTTTGATGACTTAAAAGAGTGTAGAGAAAATTGTATTTGCCACACAACAATGTCATAAGAATTAGATAAGCCCTGGCTGGTGTGGCAGGTTCAATTCCCGGTCAGGGCACTTACGGGAAGGCAACCAAGTCAATGTTTCTCTCTCACATGAATGTTTCTCCTTCCCTCTCTTCCTCTCCCTTCCTCTCTGTCTAAAAGCAATTTAAAAACATCCTCAAATGAGGATTAGAAAAAAAGAAATAAAATATTTCTGTGCTTTAACATTGTGGCTGAGAATATAATCTTTGGAACGTAATCAACCTAGGTTTGAAACCCAGCTTTGTCTTTTATTGGCTGTGTGATTTGGGCAAGTTGCTTAATCTCTACGTTTCAGATTCCCCATCTACTATTCATGGATGATATTTATGCTACAGGTTGTTCTGAAGACTAGGTTGTCGCCTATGTCTAATACAGCAGTGTGCAGCATTGGGTGGATGCCCAACAAATACTTTCTTCCCTTTTGCTCATCTGAAATCTTGTCCTAAAAATCACTCAGTACACTATTCTGTTTCCTACTTGGTGGAAATGGCACATTTCACAAAAGACATGGAATGCAGTAATTAATTATTCCACACCAAATTGTACATAAGATCTCTTTAGCAAAGCCTTTACATATGGGAGAAAACATGACTCTTTTGGACATGGCAAAATTCTAGGCTGCAGTTTTCTTTGCCTTTGCCAAGAGTGTTCAGGACAAGAAGTTATGGACAGAGAAACTGCAAGGATTGAGGACAGCGTCTTGCAGGAAGTGACAGCGCATGCACCCCAGCCGCAGCAGGGTTGCAGATGAGCCCAGATAGAAAGGACACACCACAGTAGATACTTTCTCATCACTTGTAATGCAAACACTGGGAGGCAGGCGAGCTCTGTCACTCACTGGAGCCTGTGACCCAGCATCTTCAGCTACAGCTACTGCGGGGGAGAAAGCAGTGTTCATTATATATATGTTGTTTTACACGTAGTATTCTTTTTCTGCAATGGAATAACAGTGGAAGCAAGGGGGAGGGTTGAAACAGAAAATATGGCTTTGTGCTTATGAATTTCTGTGCCCGATTCAACATGGGCAAGAAGGAGAGTTTTTGCCCCAACAGTTTCACAGTCTGTCAGGTTTTCAAAGGCCAATGAAAGAAATGTAAGCCCAGGTACTTGGTATAAAAGTCAAGGAAAGTACTAAGGCAAACCCAGACAATCTACTGATGTGGTTGCAATTTTTGTCTTAGATGTTCCATAACCATTATTTTGCGTCCCAGACCTGCCTTAATACCCCATCCCCAATATTCACCCTAGTGCTGTAGAAGGTCAAAGCTGTTGACCTCCAGTAGAGTCATACAGAGGCATCTTCAGGAGGGTACAGTGTCCCTCTCCTTTATTACAAACGATGTACCTTTACAAGTGTCCCTGGGGTCAAGGAGGATGATTAGAGCAGCAGGCCAACTTCAAATTTATAGAGTGAAGTCTGAACTTCAGGGATGCTTACCAATCTTCCTGCAATAGAAATCTGATTATAAATTCATCTAGAGAAAGAACTCAGTGGCTCCCTGTGATAGTGTGATTCATAATAATAATTTGGTCTATGTCTCCCTATTCCAGGCTCAGAAGTTCAAAAACCCTTGGAATTTCCTGTGATAAGAATGATAAGGGTGTCTTGTTATGCTAATAAGATGACTTTTGGAGAGTCCTTAGATAACCTAGGCCTGAGGCCTGCTTGCTTGGGCCTCAACCAGGAGATTAGAGGGTCGAAACTTTCTATCCCTCAACACCAACCTCCCCAAGGGGAGGGGCTGAAGGCCAAATCAATCACCAATGAATGATTTCATCAATCATGTGTATGCAATGAAGTCTCCAAAAAAACTTAAAAGGACAGAATTCAAAGAGCTTCCAGGTTGGTGAACACCTGGAAATCTGAGGGTAGTAGTGTGCCTGGAGAGGGTGTGGAAACTCAGGTCCCTTTTCCCATAACTTGCCCTATGCATCTCTTCAATTTGGCTGTCCCTTTTGTATCTTTTTATAATTTTTTTATCTTAAAGATTTTATTTACTTATGTTTTAGACAGAGGGGAAGGGAGGGAGAATGAGAGGGAAAGAAGCATCAATGTGTGGTTGCCTCTCATGTACCTCCTACTGGGGACCTGGCCCGCAACCCAGGCATGTGCCCTGACTGGGAATTGAACTATCAACCCTTTGGTTCACAGGCGGCACTCAATCCACTGAGCCACACCAGCCAGGGTGTATTCTTTTATAGTAAACCCTTAATCTAGTAAGTAAAATGCTTCTCTTGAGTTCTGTGAATCGCTCTAGCAAATTAGTCAAACCTGAGGAGGGGGTTGTGGGAACCTCAGATTTCTATAGTCAGTCAGTCCAGTCAGAAGTACAGGTAACAGCATGAATTTGTGATTGGAATCCTGAGTTGGAGAGAGTCATTGGACTCTCCAGTTTGTAGCTACTGGGCTTGCAACTGGTGCCTGAAGTTGGGTAGGGGGAAGTAACTTGTAGGACTGAGCTTTCAATTTGTGGAATCTGATGCTATCTCTGGACAGTGTCAGAATTGAGTTGAATTCTCAGATCCCCCCGCTCGTGACTGAGAATTGCTTGGTGTTGTATGGGAAGTGCCACCAACACCCAGGTTGAAATTGGACCCAGGAACCCATAAAACTTCTTAAAACCTACAGGATGAAATTAAACTTAGAGCAAGGTGTTAAAGTTCTTTTGTGATCTAAATGCAGTCTACTTTTGTAACTTACACCAAAATCTAAGCTGTCTTGCTGTTGCCCACACATACCATACCTTTATATATTTGCAAATGCTGTTCCCATCTACCTACCAAGTAAAATTCTAGTGATCCTTAAAGACTTACTCAGATGTTAGCTCCTCTACAAAGCCTCTTCCTCATCATCACCTCCACTCGGTGTTAGTTGTTGCAGTCTCTGTAGCAGTATGTACAGATAGTACAGATATAAATATAGATATAAATATAAGTATAGATATAAATAAGTCACAATATAGTAATTGTAACAATTACCTTTCATGTCTCTACTGGACATCTAGTGTTTCAAATTCTTAGAAGAACCCACCCTTCTCCTGGGAAATATTAATCCTATTTAAATGATTCCAGAGAGATCTCCCATTTCTTCAGGGCCCCACCTCCCAAATTTGGCCACTCAACCCCGGGATCTTGTATTCAGAGAGGCTGGGTTTTCATTCCTTAGAAGACAGATGTGAGAAATAAGGCTGATGGAAGCCATATTATGCTCACTACATCGTGAAAGACTGTTGAAAGGTTAAAGCTGACTTACAAAGAAGAGAAATCGAGAGCTTTCTGCGAGTGTGTGAGTTCCAGGTCCCGGTCATCTTTAAGACTGTCCTTCCCACAAGCTTTGCACATTGGCCAGGAAATAACCCTTCTTGGCCTAAACTAGTTAGTTGTATTTCACTTAATAAAAGAAGCCTGGCTAATATAATGACTCTGTCATCAACTTCAATCTTGGTTGCTTTGATTATTGAAGTCATCTGTTATTATCTGTTATTCCTTTCGGTATCTCAGAAATGTCCGGGAGTAACTTAAAAATGTCATAAATCACCACAGTAGGATAAATAAATAGTTATGTTCTCTATCTCCATTTGAAGTAAGGAGCTAATCCCCAGAAACTTCAGAATATCTCAATCGCACGCAATGGGATTAACACAGGTGGTGGAGCAGTGTGTCAGGTTTAACAGCCACTGCTCAGGTGGGCAAGTGCTCAGGTCAAGGGCTGTGTTTATCTCGTTCATTGCTGTGTTCCCAGGAACCCAGAGAATTGCCCAGGTTGGGCAGTACTCAATAAACCTTTTTTAAGCAAAATTGTCATGAAATGATTTAGAGAAATTTAAAGATTCCTTCTGTTTACAAAAGCTGCTATATAAATAGCCATTCACATTTTTACTTCATCTACCAATCTTTCACATCCAGGTTATTCCCCTTTGGGAGTTTGATTTGAAACTTCTATCCAGTTTCCAGGCTCCTTTCTACTTCTATTGCTCATCATTTATTCATGTATCACTGCAATAATTATGTATAACAAACGACTCTAAAACCCAAAGGCTTATAATGTTAAGCCTTTAATTTTCTTGTGCGTGGCTCCCTGGATTGTCTAAAGTATCTCTTGAGTAAGGTGGACTTGAGTCCAGGCTTTGGGTAGGCTTTAGGTCTCTTTTACATGTCTCCATATTCTCTTTGGACCAATTGTCACCTAGTCACATGGACCAACCTATTAATGGAGTGGAGAAATATATCCTTCCCACTCTAATGAAAGGGCTTAGTGAGTCTCATGGCAAAGGGCATGGATACAAAGAGAGAGAAAAGAACAATAGGCCAAATCTACCATTCCTCTACAGATGACTAAACTGGAGATTACCTTTTAAATGTAAGAGCCGGATGCCATGAATTGCCTGTAGTCTGGTGGAGGATCAGATACATAAGTAGATAGTTCAATAACTTCCTGTATACATAAAACAAAAGCCAATTTTACATTTTCCTTTGGTTAAGTGTATTCAGAACATTTACCAATATAGATCATATTGTGGGCCCTTAAACAAATCTCAATACACTTCAAGTGGTTCAAGTCATACAAAGTTTCTCCTCTGAACCCACTAAAGTTAAGTTAAAAGTCACCAACAATAGTGTTTTATTCCTTTAGTCAATAAAGTGTCCTTATTTTCTAATGTTGAACTATCCTTGCATTCCTGGATAAACATTATTTGGTCAGTGTGGCAGACCCTTCTGTGTGGCGTGGGCCCAGCTCCCACTCGGAGATGCACAGGACCCACGCCCGCAGATACGTTCTCTCTTGGGTAATCAGATTTGCAATATACCTAAGCTGCTTTTTGCTGAAAACTCCCTCACCCTGTAAATGCTTGTTGTAACTTCCTAATATCCATGCTAAACCTTGCAGGGACCAGTGTAACTGGCTCAACCACTTTTGCCTTTTCATTTGCTAATATCCTTCTTCTGTGATGTGATTAGGGGCATTGTCTCCTTTTGTTGTAACTGGAAGATAGTGAGTGAGGACCATCTTGTAATGTGAAGAGATACAGAATAAAGGCCTGTCCTAGCGGAGGCCGGAGGCCGCAGCTTTTGCTCCCCTTGAGAGAAAAGCCACACTGTCGTCCTTTTTCCTCCACCGGACTCAGTAGTCCGTGTGTATGTTTTATTTCATCCATAATGACGCGGACACTGCTAGCCGGTGTCCGCATCAGGTCAGATTACATTATTCTTTTATATTTTTATATGCTTTTCTTGTTCTACTCTTATATTTGGTATCAGTGTTACCTCAGCTGAATAAAATATGTTAGATAGTTTATAATCTTTCTCTATGTTCTGATAGATATGATATCAAATGGTAATAACTGATTCCTTAAAAATTTGGTAGAACATTCTCGTAAAACTATTCAGACATGGGGAGATTTTATTTAGGAGTAGTGGTGATTAGATCTTTGACTTCTGTTTAAGTTTTCTTACTTTTCAGGTAATTTTTGATACTTTATATTTTTCTAGAAACTTTTAACTTTAGTCTCAGTTTTAGAATAATTAACATAAGGTTTTAAAAACATTCTCATTAATGTCCCAATGTGTAGATACACAGCAATAACAGTAGCTAACATTTACATGCTCGTTGTTCGAAGCAGGTTTGCTCGCATTGCTCATGTATTTGTGCCTTCTCATGCTTTTCTTCCATGGATTTTTCAAATTATTATCTATTCACTAGTATTTTTAAAGAAATAGATGTGATATACTGATCAAATGTCCTTTTTATTTGTTCACAATTTCTGCCTTAACTTTATCATTTTTATTTCACTGTTTTCAGCTTCTTAACACATATTGTTCCCATCTGCTAAAAATTAATCTGTCTCAGGCTACAAACATTTCCTCTGACTACTGCTCCAGTTGCAACAACAAAGCTTTTTGTGCAGTCTTCTTACTTTCATCAATTTTTAATTAAATTGTATTGTCGTTCAAGTATAGTTGTCTGCATTCCACCCCACCCCCACCCCCGCCATCTCCCTCTCCCTCCCCTGATTCCACGCCCCCTCGGTTATGTCCATGGTTCTTTACAGCTGTTTCTGACATCTCTTCCCCCCTTTCCCCTCGTCATCCCCTCCTAAATACTTTTTAACTTTCATTTAAATTTCCTCTGTACCCTGCATTACACAGAAGTGTTTTCCCTTTTTTGATGTATATTTCATAGTTTTGTAAAATGGAATCACTCGGCATGTCCTGTTTGATATGAGCATTTTAGAATTCATCCAGATTGCTTTTGTCACCGTAGTGACATTTTTGTTGTCTCCCCAACATCTATTCCTCACTGTGTAGCAGTTATAAGACTTGGGTGAAATTGACCTCGCCTCTAAGTCCAGGAAGAAGCCTTGATTGGTTTAGACTGTAATCTCTCCTTTGTCACCATATTGATTCAGGTAATCCTGGGTTAATTCAGTCAATGTCTGATATGCCGCTGAACACTTGAATTGGTTCACACATGGTCCAGGCAGTTTGCCTCTCATCTTTGTGGTGCTTGCTGGAAATTTTGGGGTACAGATATTCTCTTGCTCTATATGGTGTGGTGTGTAGATATGAGGCCTGAAATTTCTGCTGTCATTTTGCTTCTATGACAAAAGTTAGTCTGAAGACAAAAAAGGGATTGTGGGGGGGAATGGCACAGAATCCAAGTCTGAACAAAGCCTCCATGACTCCTTATTTCTCAATGACTTCATTTCCATCGGAGTAAATTCTTCCTTTTGTTGAGTGTGAGTTCTCCTAAAATATACTGGATTTATTTAAATGTTTGGTTACTTTTGATTGTATGGTCATCTTTGCAGCTGAGATGTCCTGCTTTGTGGTCCACTTACAGGGGAAGAATAAGCAGGAGCCGCTGCCTTTGCTGGCCCACCACACGGGAGCACTCCTCTGTGTCATGCTTCAGGGGCTGATCTTCTACAAGCTTTTGTAGAGTAATCACCCATGACTCAGGACCCTGTCTCTGAAATATAAGCTTCCATGCTCTGCTTCTACCTAGAGCAGTGAGATTCCCCTTTGTTGTTGCCTGGCCCAAGACAGAAGAATCAGTGCATTTCTCCCTATGTTTACCCCTATCACCCACCTCATCACCTGGTCATTTATGCCTGAGCCTTTTTCTGCTTATAGCTTCTACTCTGACTCCCGAAGCATGGATCAATCTTTCACAATATATTGTAATATTTTCCCACAAATCAACTGGGCTGTGGCTTTCCTCCTTAACTTAGGAATATCTCATTTCTATCTTTAGGAAAACTTTCACAGCCTCTGGTCCTTTGATAGTTTCCATTTTTATTTGCAAATGTATGCATTTATCTATTGATTGATTGATTTAGTATTCTATCATTATATAAGGGCTTTTATGTAAAAGATATTGCAACACAAGCTCATTCCACCATCTTGAAATGGCTTCCATTAGTGAGTCCTATAACTGACACTTCTACCTTTGAAAACATGCCGAGTTTTTATTATTATTGCCACCTCTCAAATAAACACTGGTCTGGATGGCAAGAATCTCAGGAAACCAAACCAGACCTAAGGGAAATCAAGGGTAACACTTACAAGACATGGCAAATGTTCCGGGTTCTTTTCTGTTCGTTTTACTTTATTCCCTTGGTAAACTTCGCATCTGATTCACTAACTCAAATTTGTGTTTACATATTTGAATTCTTAATTATTCATTATTGAACCACCAAACATCTGGCAAGCATAAGCTTGATAATTCTGTAAACATGTCTCTGAAGAATGTTTCAAATCCTCAATGTTAGTAAATATTCAAGTACCAAGTCATACATTGGCAGGTTATCCTGAGTTGGTGCTCACTGTGATTACTGCAGCTGCATACAGTTGGAATTTCTGCCCTTTGCTGCACGAGTTCTCTAAAAAGAAAATAATGGAACTGATTGAGGGGAGGAACACTTAAAAGGGGACACGTGTACAAGGAAATGAATCTTGGTGTTCTGGCCATCACATAAGTCTGCAAGATGTTTTCAGTCCAATGATTAGGGCCTTTTGTTGTTGCTGTTGCAATTAAAAGAGATTTTACAGAAGGATTCCAAATGCTTCCCAAAGTTGTGTGTAATAAATGTAACACAAATGAAATTTATACCCTTATCATCTGAAATCCCTAAGACTGTAACCCATATCCCTACACAAGAACCATGGGAGAGAATTTATAAATAGGAAGAAAATGTATTTTCTTCAAGGTCAACATTTAGATTTTACATTTCCAAACAGGTGTAGTCCTCTTGAATTTAATTTAATTTGCAACAGCCCAAGAAGACAATTCTGGAATACTGTTTTACACTACTGACTAGAGAACAGAATTCTCTGTGGGGTAGGTACATCTTGACCACCACTCCCACAAAATAAGAAGATTTACTTAAAGAAAGGGACACCTGATTCTACTTACACAGTGGCCAGGCAGCGAGAAACTCAAGGTCATGTTAGCTGTGCCAATAACATCTCCGCAGAGGAAAGCTACACGTTAGAAAATGCTCACTCATCATGATTATGTGACGTTCAACAATCAGGTAACTTACTTGCTTTCTTGCTACATGGTGCTTGCAGTTTTCAGGAATCTCCTAGTTTCTAATCAGTAAGATAACAGACTAAGTTAAATCATGAATCAAGACAAATAGAGTTGTTATCTAAACCCTCCTTACCGAACAAGTAAGATACAATTTTATGGACAGTAGGGAAAACTTCATTGCCCCAGAATTTTCCCCACACCAGTTTCAGAAACCTCAATGACCGTGATTCCTGTGTGTACGATTGGCTCAACTGTCATTCCATATCTTAAAATGTTGCTGATCCGGTCTTCCAAGCAATGCTGCCTAACTCCCATAGGCCTTCACTGCCATGTGACAAGCATTGTATTTATTCCATTTTGATTCTACTGAATTCACCACAAATATAATTCAAACTCCTCCATACCAGTCTCTTAACCGCCGCATGCTCTTTGGCTGTCAATTTCCACCGAACACTGTAGCAGATAATGCTAGATGATATAGTTTCCTACTTGAAATCCGTTATACCATTCTTCTTCATCAACAGTGTCCCAGTTTTGGTCAGGTATGTATTCTCTCTGTGTGACATTAGGGAAATTTACCCTATTCCCAATTTAGTTGAATTCAATCATGTCCTATTCTTCTTGCCAGTAGGCATGTGACCTTCTTGCCAATCACACACAGGGAAGTCTAAATGTTTTCTCTCCTTCTTTCTTTTGACATTTTCATATTCAAATAAGTTGCCTGGTGCTACAGGAGCCATCTTGTGATTAGCTTGAGGATGACACAGTGGAGTAATGGAAAGAACCTGGGACTTTGATGATGTCATTGAGCAGCTGTGGCTGCCCTTTCCAGAACTTTCTGTTAGCTGAGAAAATAAATATTATTGAACCATCCAGCTAGGTCAGAGTTTTCTATAGCTTCTTGCCGAGGACATCCTAACTAAAACAATGACTTTGCTACTTACTTTACTTAAACTACTAAATCTCAGACCTCATTCTCCTGAATGTTTATGTTGCCTTAGGTTCCATTGACCTCAATAGTCAAAGTTTCCTCCTTTCTTTTTGGGGAGACCAGACACTCCAGGTGTTCTTCCCACAGTTCATAACATTTCTTCTTTGTTTTTTTTTTATCCTCCTCCAGCCTCCTACCTGTACCTGCATCAAAATTTATTCCTTGACCTTCTGCTCTGCATCTGCTGTGGGCTCATCCATTTTCACAGCTTGATCTCCCACATGTGAACATGAAAATCTTAACACCACAACCCAGGACTCTTCTGCCCAGATCACTCTCACTGTCTGCTGGACAGTTCTGTCTGGATATTCCATGACCATCTCGGTATGGACATTTCCACAAGCAAGCTTAGAATCTTTCTCCAAAGCTCAGCAATACCATAAGACTCTGTCCCTCTCAGCATTACCAGTTTTCTCCCAGACTCAAAACTTAAAGTCATTTTCCACTGAGCTGTCCTCCATTTCCTAAAAAGATAGGCAGTCACCAAGTGTAGAGTCCACTCACACTGTCTGTCATCCATTTTTGACTGCCCTCCTGCCTCCACCCACATGGCTGCTATTGGAGTTGCAATATTTATTCAAGAAGATCTATCTCCCGTCCCCTGTTCCTTGATTGGCCCAGAGATGGAAATCTGACCTAAGCCATGGTCTCAGTCATGGTTCAGCCATGGGAAACGAGCTTGGAACACTCTTTTTCTGGGTGCCTGACTGAAACTCGGGAGCTCTCACTGACCAGGTTTTCTATTGTATGGGTGGTAGAAGTTGAGGAATCCTGACTGAAAAGAGAAAGGAAAAATGAGAATTAACAAACACTGACAGAGGAGAAGAAATAAGAAATGGAGAAAATATGTGGTGGAGTTGAGAACTTGGTCACAGTTGTTTCTAAGACCTAGCTCCTGTCTTCACCTGGAGTCTGTAAGATATCTCCTAATCCTTACAAGGAAATCCCTTTTCTCATAAGTTAGTCTAAACTAGGTTTCAGTTACTGTAACATAAAAGACATACTTCATGAAAGATTGTATCAATCTCTTCTTTGAAATATTGGGAATTTTATTTCCATTTTCTAAACATCTGCTCCGGGCTCTCATCCCCTAAATCTCCACAACAGTTGGTTCGTTCTGGGTTCACTGCCTCCAGTATCTTTCCTGGTCATTATGTCCTGTGGTCCAACTCAAGGCTAACTCTGAAATACTGCTTTGCATATGCTATTCTCTTTGTCAAAAATCCCCCATGGATTCTCATTGCCTACATGATTCAATGCCACTCGGTGTTTACTAGCGTTTTGTGTAACTGGCTATGCAATGTAGTCCATACTACTTTCAGACTTCTTTTTATAAATGTGAATATTCTGGTTCAGCTAACCTTGTCTCCTAACTATTTTCTGAATGTGCTATGAAAAATTCAATAACTGTACCTTCACTTACACTGTTTTCCCTGCCTGAAAGGCTTAGGCCCTCCATTCCGTTATTCTATGAGCATTTTTTAACGTAGAATTCAGATAACATCTCTTCTGGGAGACCTTCTTTGGAATGGTAGAGTGCAATATTTGTTCATGATTGTTCCTTCTTTCCTTCCACACCTTCCAAGTTCACTGTAAAAAAAGTATATTTTTCATACTCAATTTATTTTGGGCTTAGCCTTGTGACATATATTGGCCAATGGTATATGACCAGATGTGGCAATGCTTGTCCTTAAACTTTTAAGCCAGGCACAGTGGCACATACCTGTAGTCCCAGCCACTTGGGAGGCTGAGGCAAAAGGATTGACTGCTTGAGCCCAGGAGCTCTGGGCTGCAGTGCACTACGCCAACCATGTGTCCACACTAAGTTCAGCATCAATATGGTGACCTCCCAGGAGTGGTAGGGAATCAACAGGTGGCAATTTAAAACAGAATTGTCTACATTTCACTGCATTTAACAACTATTCTTTATTGATTTTGCTTTGGGATTTTTTTTCTATTCTAATCTCTTTTCTGGCTTTCTGTTGTTCCAGAGAAAAATATATGGTTTGTTTATCTCAATTCTACTAATCTTAACTGGAAGTCTCCTATCAACTCCTTTTGCATAAATCTACTTATTGCATAAATTATAATTAATTTGTAGTGAAGCATTCCTTTCTGTCTTTCTACTTGGCCTTCATTCTGTATATATTAATAGTGAAGAAATCCTTAAAATCCAACTACTTTTTTGTTATCCTGAATCCAACTTCAATCCAAATTGTGACTCATATAACTCTTGCCAGTCAGTTCCCTTGAGCCTTAGTTAATTTATGGCAAATGGTTTGAGATTTCTTTTGTGCTTTTCTTAGAAAAGTACATTCTCACATGATGTGGAGCAGTAGTATGGTGTGCGGGGGGGGGGGGCTATGGAAAAACAACATGCTTTTCTCCTTTCCTCCTATTTGTTATATACACAGTTATAGGGATGCTTATATTTTATTAAAATGTACTGATAATATTTCAGAATAAAAGCTACCCTCTTATATATGTCAACTAGAGAGTAAAAGTCTTTCTGACAGGAAATCCAGACTGAGAAGGGCCTACCAAAGTATTGTAGCATGTGGGGAGACTCTGATTTTGATTACTTAGAGACAGAGTATCAAAGAAGAGGTTTCCTAGTGGTAGTGGTAGATTATGGATGGCACTCACCAAATGTTGGAGACCTGAGAGTGAGGAAGTCCCCAGAACTCTGTGGCAAGTGTGCCAATATCACAAAACAGAAAGACGATCTTTATTTTCTGATAGATCGGCAGGTGAGATGTGACCAAGGAATTATTGGGATGATGGTTCAAGGCTCCTAGGAAAAACTAGCCTGAAAAACTGGAACTGATCCACAAAAGGAAATAGTCTTAAAATTGAAAATATGGGGCTTAGTTGTGTTTGAATCTCTGGTTCCAGAAACCCAGCTGTATCCATTCCTTCAAAGGGATACATGAGCCAATTAATTCTTCTTATTGTCTTTACTAATTGTTTTGAGTTTTACTTCTGACAC
This sequence comes from Glossophaga mutica, assembly GCA_039655065.1. Taxonomy (NCBI): domain Eukaryota; kingdom Metazoa; phylum Chordata; class Mammalia; order Chiroptera; family Phyllostomidae; genus Glossophaga; species Glossophaga mutica. The sequence goes on along the minus strand of CM077309.1, from coordinate 27,776,046 downwards.
TTATATCCTGGAGTCTTCACTAAAGTATAAGAGATGAGGGACTTGTTTACACTTGAGCTAGAGATTTAAAGGAAAAGTTTTGAATGCCTATGTATCAGTTAGAGTCTTGTTTGGTTGTTGGTTCCAGACAGCCTGATAAACAATAGCTCAAACAAACAAGGAATTTGTTTCACATGACAAGAAGTCCAGGGTAGGCAGTCCAGGGCAGTTAGGGCTTAGGTCTACACCATGAAGAATCCAGACTGTTTCCAATTTTACAACTTTTTAATCCTTAGACAAGGCTTCTGCCTCATATCCACATTCTAGGTGAAAAAAGTAAGGAAGCTGAAGAGGCAGCACCAGCAGGCTCCCACACACTTTTCATCACCGTAACTGAGGTGTGTGGTCTCCCTGGCTACATGCGAGTCTGGGAAAATGAGCTTTTGGCTTCTCAGGCTGCTTAGTAGAGTAGGGTTGACAAAGTGGAAACCCAAAGAGACAATGTGGTAGTGGCAGTGAGGAAAAGAGGCAGGAAGAAGGGAAGTCAAAACTCAAGGGACATAGGTTCTTTTGGATTGGTGTTTCAGGGTTCTCAGGATATAATCCTAGCAGTGGAATTGCTGGGTCAAAATGGCAGTTCCATTTTTAGTTTTCTGAGGAAATTCTATACTGTTTTCCATAGTGGTTGTACCAGTCTGTAATCCCACCAACAGTGCACTAGGGTTCCCTTTTCTCCACAACCTCTCCAACATTTGTTGATTGTTGCTTTGTTTATGGTGGCCATTCTCAATGGTGTAAAGTTGTATCTCACTGTGGTTTTAATTTGCATCTCTCTGATGGCTAGCAATACTGAGCATCTTTTCATATGTCTCTGGACCCTCCGTATGTCCTCCTTGGAGAAATGTCTGTTCAAGTCCTTTGCCCATTTTTTAATTGGGTTGCTTATCTTCTCACAGTGGAGTCATGTGAGTTATTTATGTATTTTGAGGATCAAACCCTTGTCTGAGGTATCATCGGCAAATATGTTTTTCCATATAGTTGGTTCTCTTTTCATTTTAATGCTGTTTTCTTTAGCCGTGCAAAAGCTTTTTATTTTGATGAGATCCCATTTATTTATTCTTTCCTTTATGTCCTATGCATCCCAATGTTCATAGCAGCACAATTTACAATAGCCAAGTGCTGGAAGCAACCTAAGCCTAAGTACCCATCAATAAATGAATGGATCAAAAAACTATGGTACATTTACACAATGGAATTCTACGCAGCAGAAAGAAAGAAGGAGTTCCTACCCTTTGCAACAGCATGGATGGAACTGGAGAGCATTATGCTAAGTGAAATAAGCCAGGAAGTGAAAGACAAATACCATATGATCTCACCATTAACGGGAACCTAATCAACAAAATGAGCAAGCAAGCAAAGTATAGCCAAAGACACTGAAATTGAGAACAGGCTGACAGTGACCAGAGGGGAGAGGAGAGGGGATAATGGGGAGGGGGGGAAAGGGTGAAGCGTTTAGAGGAACAATTATAAAGGACACATGGACAATAACAAGGGGGGGGTGGAAATAGGGGAGAGAGGTGTGGAGGGCTGGGATGGTGGGGAAGGGTGGAGGGAAAAGCAGAAAACTGTACTTGAACAACAATAAAAATAAAAATAAAAATAACAAGAGGAAAAAAAAACTCAAGGGATAGAGTTTGGTCTGTTTGTTAGTCATGTCCTCAGCTGGGAGGCTCTCTTCCCACTGCCAATTTTGAAGACTCCTGGGGAGGTACAGTGCCGCATCCTCTTCCAGCCATATTGTCTGACAAGGTCCAGATATGGGGAGAAAAGCTTCAAGGAAGGCATCCTCCGGGAAGAGGACGCGGCATAGGGATAATTGGTAGTATGGGAATTATATTTCTAGGAGTCATAATTTTCATTGTATATATGATTAACCTGGGAAAGATGAATAAGACACATGAGAATGAAACTGATAGGCAAGCCTCGGATGTGATTCTAGCTTCCACAGAACTAGACGCAGTCACCACCACTCCTGAATCATCTGTAACTGCATGTCCAGATTGTACTAACAATTTACTAGTTAAATTAGCAAAGAATTCGCCCTGAAAAACCCCAATTAAACAATTCATGACTGAATTACACCAAGCAGAGGTAATGCAACCACAGCTTATTCCAATTCCCCCTCCCATAGTCGCTTACATCATTAAGGAAAATTAAGAAATACTGTTTCACCCATTGTCCTTTACAGGAGCCTATTTTGAGGGCATAAGAATAGTCAATAAGGATAGAAAACATGTTCCTTGGCAAAGTCTGCCTTTTATGAAATGACTAACATGCCAAAGTCCCCCTTGGTGACTGTCCATATTTGTTTAAAGGCAATGAAGGATGGTTGGCTGAAGAAAATTAACCAGAAAGACTTAAATCAGTTCACCCATTGTAAGTAAGTAGAACAAAATAATCTTACAGGAACACATAATAATAGAAAGGTTACTTAGTCTTTCATAACATTTTAGTAGAATAGAATCAGGATATCACGGATCAATCATTAACCACAGGCAAAAGAAATCAGAGACTCTCTTTGGCAAGTCAAATACTTATTTTCAATTTATAAAGTCATTGTATGTTAAACTATGATTTTCTGTTTAGCCTAACCATAAATCTGTAACCACAAAAAGTTAACGCTTGCCAAAAGATCTGTATATAAGCAATGTTAAAGTGATAATAAAGTGGAACAGCTTTGCACCGCCATCGAGTTGTGTAGTTGCCTGTCTCCCATCGCCGACGCCTTACCCACCTTTGGGACCCCCTGAATCCTGCTGCAGCTGGACTTTGGCAGTACAGATTGGGAAGGATCCCTTGCTGTTAAGGGAAATAATAGTTGCAAATATCATTCATGTAAGTTTGGAGTTTTGTAATTTTTTAAATACAAGAGAAAAGACACAAAAAGTATACAGAAAAAGAGAATCCATGAAGGACATGATTGGTAAACTGACTACATAAAATCTGAAACCTCTCTCTTTCTCCCTCCCTCCTCCCCCTCTCTCTGTCTAAAATCTAGTAGAAAACTGAAAAATTACACACATGACAAAAAAAATTTCTTTCTTTGCAGTGAGATCCTAAAATTATTGAGACAAGGATAATCAATTCAGTAGAAAATTGACTTAAAGGGTATAAACAGAAAGTTTATATATTTTTAAAAAAGAAACCAAAACAGCCCTCCCAAAAAGGTGGTCCTCCTATTTATAATTGAAGAACTACCAAAAACAAGTTACCATTTTTAATATATCAGATTTGTCAAAACTTTTGAAATTTGACAAAACCAACGCTGGTAAATGTGTGTGAGCAAGAGGACCCTCTCGTACTACAGAAGGGAGTTGAAATTAGTGACACCATTTGAAGGGCTATTTGGCAAGAGCCATCACATTTTAAAATGCTGCCGTCATCTCACTGATAGCAGTAAACTTATTTATCAACATTGCACAAGACACAATGCAATCAAGGCTGATATCCACCCACTATATACTGGTGCAGCCCTCTGCTGGCATCCATCTGTTTGGTAAGTGCCCATTTAATAGCATCTTTAATATGTCTTAAACTTTTATGTGCTGATGAAAACCTGGAAATTACCAATTCATCTGTCCACAGAAGACTAGTTAAGTAGATTAAGGTCTTCCAGTCCAAGAATATGTGTTTCTATTTATTTGTGTCATCCTCGATTTCTTCCATCAACGTCTTGCAATTTCCAGTGCACAGGTCTTTCCCCTCCTTGGTTAAATTTATTCCTAAGTATTTTATTCTTTTCGATGCTACTGTAAATGGGATTGCCGCCTAAATTTCTCTTTCAAATAACTTATTGTTGGTAAATAGAATGCAATCGATGTCTGTATGTTGACTCTGCATCCTACAACATCTTTACTGAATTTGTTTATTAGTTCTAACAGTTTTCAGGGTTTTCTGTATATGAGATCATGTCATCTGCAAACAGTGACATTTTTACTTCTTCCTTTCTGATTTGGATACCATAGATTGATTGATTGATCTAATTACTCTGGCCAGAATTTCCAGTACTATGTTGAAAAGGAGTGGAGAGATTGGGTATTCTTGTCTTTTTCTCGATCTTAGCAGAAAAGCTCTCAGCCTTTCACTGTTGAGTATTATGTTAACTGTGGGCTTGTCATATAGGGCCTTAGTCTCTTGAGGTACGTTCCTTCTGAACCCAGTTTGTTGAGAGTCTTTATCATGAAAGGGTGTTAAATTTTATCAAATGCTTTTCTGCATCTATTGAGATGATCGTATGATTTTTTTTATCCTTCATTCTGTTAATGTGGTGTATCACATTGATTGATTTGCTTATGTTGAATCATCTTTGCATCCCAGGGATAAATTCCACTTGATCATGGTGTATGATCCATTTCATGTGATAATAAATTTGGCTTGCTAGCATTGTGCTGAAGATTTTTACCTCTATATTTATCCGGGATATGGTCTGTAGTTTTCTTTTCTTTAGTGTCCTTTGGTAACAGAGTAATGCTGGCCTCAGAAAATGATTTAATTGCCTTTGGAATTGTTCCCTCCTCATCAAGTTTTTGGAAGAGGTTAAGACGGATGGTGTTAATTCTTTAAATGTTTAAACGAATTCTTCAAATGAATTCATCACTGAAGACATCTCTATAGTGTGGTGCTGACAATTAGCTTTTCGATTGTAATACAAGGGCCTGACTTTAAATTTTTGATTTCTGAGGCATTCACATCAAAGACATCCCGCTGCATCCACCTCAGATAAACACACTGCCAGTGGTATAAATAGATAAAAGTGAGGCTGCCCCACCCATGAGGTGTCCTTTTTGCAAAACCCTGGGTGACCTAGATAACTGACCATTTGAGTGACCCTGCATTTTCCACCTTGTGATTTAAATCCCACTCTTATGTTTTAAATTCACCAAAAGAGAGTTAACCTGTGAAACCTTAGGTACCCCGCCGCCCTCAGCCCCAATGAAGGCTGAACCACAGGCTCCCTCCACTCCCCCCACCACCCCCCGTAACCTCACTGTGCAGCCCCAGGCGTACTGTGTGCCTCCAGGACTTGGGAGTAAAACATTTGTTTGTTTTTCCAAATTCTCTGATAGCCACTGCAGAGGTCCGTCTTGCAATCATAATAAGAACCACAAGGGCCAGTCCAGCCACAACACTGGTTCCACTCAGAGAAATGCCTGTGGGGGTGCTCGGCACAGTAGTCCTGGCCCAGGTGGGTGCCCCCAGGCATTTCTAGGCTGTTGATAAGCTGAGACCAACACAAGACAGGGGCTTTTCTTTGTTAGGAGATTTTTGATTACTAGTTCAATCTTCTTACTCCTTATTGATCTGTTCAGATTTTCTATTTCTTCATGATTCAGAGCAACCGTGGGGCCAGCGTCTGGAGCGCAGGTGCACACAGCGCCAGAATCTGAAGGGCAGGCCCATGTGGAGAAGCCACAGCTCTGGGATCCGGAGCATGCATGGGGTTAGGGGGGTTGGAAGTCCTATTCCCAGGGCAGCATGACAGCAGCTCCTTCTGGAGGGTCTCCCTTCTGCAGATCCCTGGTGGCTGTGGCTGCTGGTACCTCTGTGGCAAAAGCTATTGGTACCCTCTGTAGAGCCGGCTGCTGGAGTCCATGCCCACAAACATGATGAGGTCTTTTGCTGTGGAAGCTATGAAGTCCTCAGTGGAAAAGGCCACTAGGGAGATGGCAGCAGATGGCACCTGCTGCATAGCTGATCCTGATCGTCCCTGCCCTTCTCGTTTGTTCCCAGTCTCCTGACATCTCAGCCAAGACAATCACCCATGGTCTTTTCTGTGTGGTTGTTCTCCACTTTTTACTCCACTCTGTTACTGGAGGTTCTTAATCGGAATCTTTTTGGTTCCCAAACTGGCCCCAGTAAAGGGAGGGCAAGGAGAAACTGAAGAACGAGGCGCACCACTCCAGGTTGGTAGGTGATGGCTTTACTAAGCCAGGGAACCTACTTACAAGACTTGTTGTCTTAAGCGCCCACAAGATGAGTATATCTCCACACCTGCTTGCCAAATCTTAAAAGTTTATAGAGAGGCCTTCAATGGGTTCAGTCGTGTATAATGTCCAGATGGTCTCAATAGCACCTTGCTCTCTCAAGGCTACGTCCTTAAAAATGACTTCCGCTGTGGGAACTGTGGGGAGAGCCTATATTCCAAGCACAGGGGAGAAGGGGAGGATCCAGTTCTTAAAGGGTCAAATGGTAGCCACATCTTCTCAATTACCTCTGCCAACACTCTTAAGACCTCCCAGGATTACTTTCATTCATAAATAACTGTCTAATTGTTTTTTGGTGGGGAGATGAAGTCTGGTATCTCCTACTCTGCCATCCTGCTGACTGACAATGCTTTTTTTGAATATGACACCAAAAACTCAGGCAAAAAAAGCAAAACAAAAATAAACAAGGGGAACTACATCAAACTAAAAGACTTCTGCACAGCAAAGTAAATAATTAGCAAAATTAAAGGGGGGGAATATATTAAAACCTTATATCGAATAAGGAGTTAATATCTAAAATATATAAGGAACTCATAGAACTCAATAGCAAAAAGAAAAAGAAAATGAAAAAGACTGAAAAACAAGCAAAGGACCCAAATAGGCATTTTTTTCAAAGAAGACATACAAATGGCCAAAAAGTACATGAAAAGTTGCTGAACATCACTAATCACCAGAGCAATCAAAACCGCAATGAGGTATCACCTCACTCAGCCTGTTAGAATGATTCTTATCAAAAAGGCAAGAGATAACAACTGGTTGGTGAGGCTTAGGGGAAATGGAGCCCTGTGCACACTCATTATGGGAAATAGTATGAAAGTTCCTCAAAAAATTAAAATACAACTACTGTATGATCCAGCCATCCTACTTCTGGGTATATATCCCAAAGAATTAAACTTAGTATGTTTAAAAAATATCTGTGTTCCCATGTTCACTGAACGTTGCTCACAATAGTCAAGATGTGTAAATGACCTAAGTCCATCAGTAGATAAATGAAAAAAGAAATTATGGTGCGTGCACCCACACAGACACAGACTATTATTCAGCCTTAAAAAAAAGATGAATATCCTGCCATTTTCAATAACATGGATGAAACTGGAGATCACACCAGTAAAATAAACCTGATGTGGAAAGAAAAATTTTGCATGATCTCACTTATATGTGGATCTAAAAAAGCTAAACACTTAGTAAAAGAGAGTAGAATGGTGGTTACCAAGGGCAGGAGGGGGAGAGAATGGGGAGATGCTGGTCAAAGGGTTCAAAGTCACAGTTATGTAGGATGAATAAATATGGAGAATGAGGTACAGCATGATGACTCTCATTAATAATGCTATGCTGTATCTGGGAAATTTGCTATGAGGACAGATTTCAGGTGCTTCCACCCCCCCCAACACACACACACAAAAATATAAACTATGTGAGCAGATGAAAGCAAGGATTTTTTTCTTTATTCTTTACTGACATATCCCAAACTAATAGAAGAGCTCTTAGCATATAAGAACTCAGTAAGTGCTCAGTAAATAATTTTGAATGGATAGCTATTACTTCTTACATCTATCTTTGTAGGTTCCTCTCTAAACCCCTATCCAGTTCTAAGAGTTGAAACTAAGATATCTCTAAAGGACCAGGAGATTCAAATAAGACTAAACACTCTCATTTCACCCTTTAGTTCCCCCTGAGGAAAGGGATTAAGAAATCAAGACCAGCACCCAGTCTGAGTTTTTTCTTTTCCTAACAGAAGAAATTCTGTCAGGAAAAAAAAAAAAAAAAACAGAAGAAATTCTGATGAAATTACTGTGCTTTGATGAAGAAAAATCATGCTTTTAAAACATGTCCATTCGTGTATTCATAATGAAGAATCTGCTGTCACTTCTAAAGAAGGAGGTTAACTCAGGCCAACATAGAATATGTTTTACTTTCCTGAATCAAGGGTCCTATGAAGATAACACCAGCACACATGTCCTGGATTTGTGTTTCCAAGGAATTTCTGGATTACTGTGATGTGTAAAATATAAACCAACTGTGTAAGACATAAACGTACACTTTAACAAATGCATATAAAGTAAATACCTGTGAAAATATAATGCTGATAGAAGAAGAAAATGTTATCAGCCTCCATATTCTGCTTCCCAGTCCAAAGCACCTCCCTCTGCAAAAGGACTACAGGCTGGGGACCCCAGATGCACTCTCTGAAATAAGAGATTCACACATAGGATATTTATAAGAGAATGCCCTTAACATCGACCCCAGTGGAAGGGAAGAGAAGAAAGTTGAATTAGGCAAAGAGAGAGGTTCCAACCAAGGTCTTAGCTAATGGATCTGGGATCCTTTAAGAGTTGGCCTAAACTGAGGGACTGGACCTTTATAACTCAATATCGGTCAGTCATCTGTATAGGGAACCATTTCACATGGCGTGGAAATGTAGCTCAGCACCCATGTTGAAAACCAGGGGGGAGCAAGTCGGCATGCAGGACCACACCCACAAAGAGGTTTTCCCATGGGGAATCAGGCCTGCATCGTACCTAGGCTGCTATGAGACTTGCTATCACTAAAATTCCCTCACCCTGAATTGAGGCAGCAAGAGCTTGCTGTAACTTCCTAAGTCTGTGGTAAACCTCCCAAGTATGGAGTGTGACAGATTCAACCACTTTTCCCCTTGGTCTGCAACATCCTTCTCTTTGAAGTAATTAGCAACATTCTTTCCTCTGTTATCTGTAAAAGGTAATCCCCTGCAGTGAACCTGTGCATAGTAAATGAGGACTACCCTCCATGTAATGTACCCAGAGAAGCACTAAAAGCCTGGCCAGGCAGGGAACAGGGCCTCTGGCCCTTTCATGCATCCTCTCTCTCTCAGAGAATGGCCGTGCCATCCATTTTTCTCCACAGGACTTCTGTTGTCCGTGTGTATTTGTTCATAACAGCCACAAATACACACGGATCCTGCCGGCCAGGATCCACACCACATCTGCTGATGGAAAAATGTGAGTTGTTCTTCAATCGAGGAAATCTCTGATGAAGGCTGACCTCAGCAGGTCATCTTCCAGCTTCACTCACAGCAGCTGGAAGGACAAGTTCTTCACTCCTGAAGGGAGTATGGGCAACTCATCCCCGTTTCCACCACATTGCCATCTTGGCTTCAATGGTAATTGCATCTTTGCTTTTTTTTTTCCCTAGTTTTACCTCATAGGGATAACAATATAATATATTATTGCCTGTTTTTGAAGCTTACATGAATAGAATCCTACTGTCTGTGTCTTTCTGTCTTTCAAAAATATTTTTAAGATTCAGCCAGGTCGCTGAATCTTAATCCAGCTTAATTCACTCACTTCCACTGTGTTACACATTGGCTTAACATACCACAGCATATGCACCCATTTCACTACTAATGGGCATGTAGGTTGCTGATGACTTCAGGGTTTTAAAAACGCTACTGTGAACACTGCCCATGAATGTGTATGTACCCGGCTGATCATGCCCATGAGTTTCCAGGGCATGCACTTAGAAGTGAAATTGCTGTTTCAGGGCATTTGTATTTTCAATTTTAGTAAAAAAATACCAAGACGCTTTCTAATTTTTTTTCCCAAGAGCCACATTTGAGAGTCTCCATTGCTCTCTGTATCCCTGGGAATAGGGTTGGTAATGCTACAATGAAGACCTCCAGATCTCAGTGGCTTGCAACAAAGGGCATTTCCCAACCAATTTCATGCCCACCCCAGTAAGCTGGGTGAACATGTTCACCCCATATATATATATGGCATCTACAAATAGAGATTATATTACTTCCTCCTTTCCAATTTCCTGCTTCTAAATGTGTTTTCTAACCCAACTGCATTGGCATTTTATATATTTTGAGGCTATATTGTTAGTTGCATACAAGTATATAATTTTTTTAACCAACAGGAAGTGATTCTAGGCCAGCCAACTGAATCACAGACGAATAGCTAACTGTGGACACATGAGACAGCCCAGCCACAACTTGGTCACATAATAATCACCCCCAAACTTAGTGTTCAAAACAGCCATTTGTTTAGTTCATTATTCTCTGGGTCAGCAGTTTGTGTTGGGCTCAGTTGGCTGGTTCTATTGTCCTGGCTGGCTTGCTAATTTTAGCTGCCTAAGATAAGAAATAAGCTTAAAAAAAAAAAGGAACAATTTAGTTTGCATGCGGACTTTGGGGAGAATATAAATAGGCAAGAGATGTTTCTTTCATGCCCAGTCTCCTCAGCCAGAAAAAAACAAAATAAAAAGAAAAAACAGAGAGAGAGAGACAGACCCAGGAGAAATGAAGTAATTCGAGTAAGGTCACCATGGAAGGCAAGGAAGGAACCAGATGCTGAATTGCTGAATTCAGGTGCCCCAGGCTTGGTATTTCCCATAACACCATAGTCCCACCGTGAATCCCCAGCTGCATTAAACAAAAGGGAAACCCTAGGAAAGTGCCCTGTCAGCATGAGCTCCACTCAGGAGAGCTAGGACAAATCCTTGGATTGCTTTATTGACACATTTTGATAGATGGCTAGGAGCCAAATTCTTAGCCTAGCATTCCTAAACTCCCCAATTTTCTAGAATCAGTGAAATCCACTATATGTTTAAAAGTGCAAAGCAGTCAGTTCACACAATGATTAAAACACTTAAACTTAGCAGTGAACCAAGCAGATGTCAAATCAGTTCCAAATACGTTAATTCTAATTTTAGGCAACCCATTGATTTGTTGCATGAGATTGTATGTCACTTGACCTTTCTGCATCTTAATTCCTTCATCAGAAAAATTAATATTCCCCAGAGCAGTGCATAGTGATAATTAATGAGATAACAGGTCTAAGGGAGGAATTAAAATCACACAAACCTTTCTCCGCTTGGCTGATTCCGTGGTGTCTGAAACCCACGCAGAGTATCTACAAAACGAAGTTTTCCCAGAGCAAGAGATACAGGACGGAAAAAAGCATCAGCCATTTTGGGGACATTTCTAAGTCTTTGAACACAGGCAGAAAGTTCAAAAAAATCAGAACCGAAAGGAAACATGTCATGCCCCGTGGAGGGCAGGCAGTTAGTTCCGAGGGCAAAAGACTCAGTCTGAGGCAATTAAGGAGCAATTGGTGTCAATACAGGAATGGGCAAAAGCAGGTTTACAGTTGTTCATATGGAAAATAATACAATAATTAAGCAATTATAATACGACAACAAAATCAGTGTTTTGCATACTCACAACTGTAAACCCACTTTTGCCCCACCCTGTGTGATGGGAAAAGGGCAAAAAGCAAAGTGTTCGTAAGGTGGCCTATAGGAGATTAGAACCAATTCTTTCTTGAAAGGGGATGATCAGAGAAGTTTTCACAGAGGCAATGAGAGCTGAGCTGGATTTTACACAGATTATGGATCCGGTAGATAACAGATGCCTATTAAATGTTTTTCAAACAAGTGAATTAAAAAGGCATTACCCACAGAAGTATCACCAAGGACAATAGCATAAGTGAATTGAATATGGAATTTCCAGAAAACAATAAGTGATGTATTTAGTATTGCTCCAGTGAAAATTTGGAGGGACAGCACAATGACCAACATTAGTGAGGCTAGGGATGGAGGCAAAGTCCACCTCTCTGCATGCCGTACTAATGCTTTTGTGTGTGTCCTGTTTGATTTAGGAAACTATGGATGTTTGGAAACAATGCAAAAGGGTATCACAGGTAAAGGCACTACCATGGACAGGGAGATGTGCTCCCCAGATCCAACCCCCCCCACCTCAGTGAAGGGCTTACTGAGCCAGCTGCTAGGAGCACTGTTGATAGCCTTCAGCTGGGCCCCTTCAGGGTCTGCCACAGCTGGAGAGCTACCGCACCCAAGAGCCAGCCTTTCCCAGAGCAGCCCCCATCCAAGGCAGGGGATACAGGCCCAGCCACCTTGGCCCACCTTGGGGCAACTTTGACAAACCCTTTTAGTTCCAAAGCTCCCTTGTGGGGTTGGCCAAGGCTGTCTTGAGGGTTGTGCTGTATCACAGTTCAACTCCTCTTTCAGTGCACTCCTGTTTCTTCCCAGACCTATGGGCAGACCAGAACCACCACCCGGCCAGGGGGTTGGGGAAATTGGCAAGGAGAGGGAAGCATCTGAAGCAGGCATCAAGGTTAAGCTTGTTTATATCAGTCAGGAAATTCCTTTCTTCCATTTCTGCACATCTTCCTTCCTTGCTGGTGACAGCTCATGTTTTGGAACCAACAGAGTAGACAAAAAGGAGCCCTAGAGTTGGGATCAAAAGCAGTTCAAGGCCAGTTTCTGTTATGTGTCTGGGTCAAGCCACTTCACTTCTCTGATAGTGAGGACAGCAATGGGAAAAATTGGAAAGAGCAATGCCATCATTCCAGGTTTAGTAGAGGGAGTGGGCAAATACACGAGATAACATGGGAAGTGCTTTACAAACTGTGTATACAGAGTGGGAATGCATGCTATCTAAAACAATAACATTGTCTCTGCCCCTCGATCAGATTGTCTCAGTACCTCAGGGTTTTTGAAGTAAACTTTCCGCCAGGGTCAGCGCTGCTCCATGGAAAGGTTAGACTACCACTTTGTCTTTGCCTTTGTGCTCCCAACTCATAGGTATGGGAAGGTCAGCATTGGAAAAAAGAAGTGGAAAACAGATCACAGTTCAAATCACATACCATTCTCAGTATAGACAAGCTGGGCCCCAAATGCCCAGGCAGCTGAGGTTATGCCTCAAAAAGATATGCAGACACACACCTGGGTGATGAGCAGCTCTGCCAAATGCATCTGCCATTTCATGACCATCTTTAGCCAAAACTGGTTACAGTGTAGTGTGTTAGGAGAGAAAAACATAGTATTCCAGGCATTGGGAAAAAAAAACCCTGGATTATACCAAAATGGTTATCGTTGGGAGAAAAGATTATAAGTGAGCTTTATTTCTTCTATGTGCATGTCTACAAATTTGTAAATTTAAATTTCAAAGTTGCTACCATGAACACAGTTATCCTTTTGTGATCACATAAAAATAGTCATAAAATAGAATGAAAATTTTAATGTTTCTATGATTTTATATAAAGCTGCCCTCCTATCCCATCTGCAGTGTCATGGAGCTTGACTGGAAGAATAAAAAGAATTCTAGAAATCACAACTTTCATTACTGAACAGAAACTTTGCCAGAGAGCAAACTCCACTCTGGGCCCCTTGAGCGCAACCACCAGCTGCTTTTAATCTGTTAGAGACTGAATGCTTGTGTGTCACCTGCCCCCAAATTCATAAGTGGAAGCCCTAACCCCTAATGTGACTGGATTTGGAGATATGACCTTTTGGAAACAACTAAGTTTAAATAAGGTCATAAGGATGGGGCCCTAATCCTAAAGGTTAGTGTCCTTATTAAGGAGAGAAACCAGGGAACCCTCTCTCCTCTGTCTCTCCCTCCCTCCTCTTTCACTCTCACTCTCACTCTCCCTTCCTCTCTTTTTTCCTCTGTCCACAGAGGACAGGCTACTTGAGGATATAACAAGAAGACAGCTGTCTGAAAGACAGGAAGAGAGCTCTGACCAGAAACCAATCAGTGGGCACCTTGATCTTGGACTCCCAGTCTCCAGAACTGAGAAGTAAATTTTTGTCCATTAAGCCCCCAGCCTGTAGTATTTCATTATGGCAACCCAAACAGACTAATTCATACAGGAATATCCAGAGGTCCTGTGCCAGGCACCCTCAGTACCCAGCAGCTCTAGCATTCCAGGCAGTGCCTAGTTCTGCCCTGAACCTGGGCCCAAGGTCAGAGGCCTGAAGATCGAGCTGTGAGCCAGAAGATCTCACAAAACCACAATTATCCTCAGTATCCATACTGCACAATGTTTCCTGCAGGGTGAACCTAGACCCTTACATTTGCACTGATAGTGTCAGCCTTAATTGTTGAGTTACCAAGTTTCAAAGGGCAAGAGTTACTGCAGCTGATAACAAAGCATTGGTCCCATGACAAAGTCACTTCTGTTTTCTCTCCATCAAGTGCTATGTCACAAGTATAGCAGACTGCAGTGAGCAGGTATCACACATGGTGTCACATCAAATCATTTATTGAGAATGCCTTTATTTTCACACTAGGTAGTCAGGGTGAAATTTCACAATAAATGTCCATTTTTCCAAACCCCTGCTTTGATGGATACTTCCAAGTCTTCTAGTGATAAAAAAAAAGAAAAAACAACCCACCAAGTTTCAACTCATTTTTAAATTAGTTTGGACTCACTGCTTACATTGATTTTTCTTTTGCTACATAGCCAAAAAAAATTAATGTTATGTCAAGTTCAGATTTCTTTTCTATTCAGTTTTAAATCATATAAATAACTATCAGGAAAGTTTTGGTCACTTTTTAAACTACTAGAACACCATCCTTCTCAAATCACAGATCAAACCCCTGCTGGCAGGAAAAAATTCAGGGGGTTAGGAATCGACCTCTGAGAGTAAAGAGTGGGCTTCATTTCTCATGAGCTGTGCGGCGCTGTCTCAGGAAAGGCTATGTCGGCTTCATCAGCTATTACCACAGAGGCAACAGTCCTGAGGCTCTGCCTGGCTCTACAGAGGTGTTGGGACACACTGAACCTCACATTCTTCCTTGGTTTCGAACCGGTTGGCATTGCCCCCACAGCTGCCATACCAGAATGGTCGGCAAGCCTGCTCCTTCTTGCTATAGTACCATTTCAGGATGTAGTCCTGGCACTCGCCTTCCATCGGATCCATAAAACAAGGACCTGCCACGAAACAAACGCAGAGTTCAATTTTCTGTACGAGAATGACAGGAAAGGAGCAACAGCTTGGTGTGGCAGACTTGGGAATGAATCCAAGCCTCACTACTCACTGGCTGTGTGACCTTGAGCAAGTAACTTCACCTTTCTGAGCCTCAATTTCCTAAACCATCGAAGCAAAATTTTAAAAAAACCTCCACCACAAGTTTGTTGTAAGGTGTCACAGAACAGATGTGAAAGGTGTAATGCAGTTACAGCTATTACTTTGCAGAATACCTAACACGTGGCAGATACACCGAACAATGTATTAATGGGTGAGTGAGTGAGTGAGTGAGTGAATAAATCTTTCTAAGACTGAGAACTCCTTAGTTGCTTATTATGCTATTTCCCTCTATTTCAAAACCATCTCAATCCCTTGCCTAATCTCAAAGCCTTCTAATAAGAGCAAATCCAGTGTATTTATTATTTATTGTACCTTGACACTTGCCCAAGAAGTTAATATAACTGTTACAAGAAAAACATGATGGTCCTGGAAAATGAAAAAAGCACTGAGAATCAACAAGTCACAACAGAGCAAAATCTGGCACACACCGAATTTTAAATGGGACGTTGATTTTTCCAAGTGTTCTTGTTTCAGGCCCGCCCCACAGCACGGAATAGTGGTAGCCTCCAAACAGCTTCCCCCTGGGCCTTCCAAATCCCTTCCAAATAAAGAAGACATTGTCTTCAGAAAGCAAGAGTTGACACTTGTGGTCTGTTCCTGGAAAGCTGCCTGCTCACCTCCCATTAGTATAATCAGCACAGACTAGTTTTCTTGAAGGCAGGACCAGATGTGCCAGGCCCAAGAGGATGAGACACACTCGGTGAGGTAAAGAATTGTCCTGCTCCTTGAACAGGCCCATTTGAATTGGCCTTCTGCATGGCTCTGACGCTGGGGTGGGGGACAGGGAGCAAGCAGTGAGGGCCTGGAGAAGGAACCAGAGCAAATGCTCCTCCCAAAATATATGAGTCAACAGAAAAACACTCCACTGGTGAACTTTTGACCGTACTCTGTAGGCTCAACAAGTCAATTTGGGGCTCAGCAATTAGCTGGCACCCACCTATACCATTACAAACTGATTCTAAACTGATAAGCCAAGAACTTGTTTAAATAGATCATTATTTTTTCCCATGACATTTTGTGGCTTTTGCCTTTAGAAGCTCTACCCTTGCCTTTAATCAGGGAGACAATCAAACAGGGGCTGCTTCTCCTAGATTATTTTTCCAGAGCAGCACTGTCCAGCAGAACTTTCTGCAGTGAGGGGAATGTCCTGTATCTGCACTGTCCAATACAGTAGCCAATGCCTTTGTGGCTATCAGGTATCTGAAATATGGCTATTGCAACCAAGGAACTGAATTTTCAGCTTTGTTTAATTTCAAATTATCTTATACTTAAATAGCTGATGTGGCTAGTAGTTGGTCAGCAGAACTAGAGGTAAGTAAATCCTAAATGCTTTAAACTACTCATCTCTAAGGCATTGTTTGCAACCTAAGGAAGCCTCAGAGCCTTAAGTTTTCTTTCACCAGCATAATATGGCACTGGGGGTAAGCAAGTTTTCACCCAAGTAATTACTGTTAGCCCCCAATTTTACAGTTTCATTATTTTTGCCATGAGTGTTAACTTTTGCCTTCTTAGAAGAATTCTGTAGCAGTCATCAGTTTTACTCAAACAAACCCATGGAATCCAGGAATGAAGAAAAGGGGAGGAGAAAGAAGAGAGCTGGATAGGCATGAAGAACAGCTACAATGAAACCGCAATGGGCCTGGGCTAGTTCTCCCTCCTGGTATGGATGTCTCACGATGTAGCTCTACTTGGAAGAAAAAGCAAAAATAAATAAATAAATCTGTGGGCTTTGGCAATAACGCTGAAATTGAAAAGTATACCAGGATCAGTCTGGCTTCTATGACAAGAAATGACATTTAATTATTCACCAGTAGGCGCAATGAAAGGTTGCAGGCACTATGGCAGAATTTGATTTAAGATACAGGGGCACAAAGGAGACCACAGAAATTTAAGACTATGTCGGGGCCAGGAAGGATTGAACTTGACCTGAGTATTAAAAGATGAGTAGATGTAATCCAGGTGGATACTGTGCAGAGGATACAAATGGACAGATGAGCATGAGCAATGGCATGAAGACTTGGGATAAAGAACAGGGTATAAGGGGCAACTGAAAATAGCACAAAAGGCAGATACAGGGAAGTGGAAGCCAGGAGGCCCCAGAGGACAGAGAAGGGACTAACCACAGAGACCTGTGTGTCTCATCCAGGCATCTGAACATTATCTTATAAACCATTGGGAAATAAAGAAGAAAAGAAATGACATAACCAGGTTCCCATTGTAGAATAATTAATTTGGTGTTTAGAATGGAATTGGAAGGAGGACAAACTGGAAGAAATGAAACCTGTTAGACAGCACTGCAAATACACTTGAGGTGAAAGCCAAGGTATTAAGAGGGAAGATTGGGGGAAAGGGGATGGATCTGAGAGATGCTGAGGAGGAAGTCACACTAAGATGTGGTCACCAGTTGGAGGCAGGAGGTGAGGAGAGGAGACAACTAGTGATGTTTGGGTTTTGGCTTTCCAATACTGGGCCAGTGGGGGTTCATTCCAGTAAAGGAATAAAGGAGGAGAAGGTTTGAATGGGAAGGATGAGTCCAGTTTGTTCGTCTGAGTTTGTCTAAGATGACTATGGGCATGTTCAATGGTGCCATTGGGAAGGTAGTTGATTGAATACACTAGTCCGCAGCTCAGGAGAGTTAAGGATGGAAGCTAAGGATTTGGAGTCATCAGTACAGAGGGGCCAGTTGCAGTCACCGTAGGAAGGCTTGCCCCAGTGGTCTGTGTAGCATCCTTAGAGGATGGAAGACAGAACCTTAGGGAAGGCATTGCAGGTTGAGGGCCCCTCATTTGCATAAATCCCTTCTAAATAAATATTCCCTTTTGAATTTAATTTTAATAATTTATATTCTTTTCTTAAGGAGGACCCCTAAATAGTATAAATCTCAGGTTCCATAAAATCTGGATCTCTCTGTGGGTTTGGACCTGGAAAGAGGAGCCCACAATGATGGGCCGATCAGCAGTAGAAGAAGATAAGAACATCTCCGAAGCCAAAAGAGGGGAGGGACTGAAGAAGAAGGTAACAGCCAACAGTGGCCGCATCCCAAGGAGCTCGAGTCCCTGAGTTCTGAAAGAGCCCCTTGGGGTTTTTGATAGTTGGGAACAGTTGAAGACAAGGGACTGCTGTTTTCTCTGACTGGAGGGCAGGTAGACAGGGTATACACCAATACAGGAAGTTGCACCTGACCACTTTTCTTTCTTCTAAAAGCAAAAAATGTAAGGACACCAGTTAGAGAAAAGAGACAAGCAGGAAGGAGCTGGAGGAGGTGGTGAAGATTTAGAATAACCTTGGAATCCAATGGGAGAGGGACTGGTCAGAACCAAGCTACAGAGCAGGTGAAAGATTTGGGGAACCTCCAGGCCTCAGTTTTTGTCTGTGAAGAGAACTGGATTAGATGACCAGCAAGCTCTCCTCTACCTTTTTCACATTGAATTTGTGGGAAGAAATGCCTTAGAGCAGTGGTCCTCACTCTTGGTTGCTTAGTGGAATTATTGGGCAAGTTCCCCACCCAGCGATGCTGATTGAATTGGTCTAGGATGAGGTCGAGGCACTGAGAATTTTTAAATATTCCTAGGGGTTTCTAACCTACAGCCAAGACTAAAAATCACTGCCTTGGTAAGATTATCTGAGAATATTTTATACTGAAAATAGAACAAACAACAAGATAAGTTCTTCGATGCTTACTTTTTAGGCTAAAGAGTAAAATGTTACTGTCCCTACTGAGAGTGCCCATTCCTCTACCTGGTTTTATTATTTGTTTGTGTTGGAATCTAAGAGGTAGAACACATCAGCATCTTAATAGCTAGCTTGGATCATATGCTTACTCTGTGACAAAAACATAGATTAATAAACTTCATTCTCAAAACAACCCTATGAGATAGGTATTCACATAATCCCCACTTAACAGATCATAAAACTGGGCCACAGAGAGTTAAATAACATTTCCATGGCCACTTCACTAGCAGCCCCAGATAGAGAACCATCTAGGCACATTCGAAATCTCTGAGCCAGGCCCTGGCTGGGTAGCTCAGTGGCTTAGAGCATCCTCCTGATACACCAAGCCTCCTGATTATGGGCTTGATCCCTGGTCAGGGCATATACAAGAATCAACCAAGGAATGCATAAATAAGTGGAACAACAAAAATTGATCTCTTTCTTTCTCTCTCTCAAATCAATTTAAAAAATAAAAATAAGATAAAATACCTCTGGGCAATTATCTCTCATTTAACCTAAGCAGAACTAACCACATCACTCACTAGAAACTCTTCTGGCCACCTTTTCCCTGCATTTTAAAAACTTCAGAGTCCAATCCCTCCAAATCTGTTTCTAAAGCAGTCAATGTTTTGCTCATTTTGTTGAACCCATGTAAGAAGTCACATTGCATTTGTATTACCACACGCTACAATCCTAAATCAATGCTACAGTTGTTTTAGATGGAGCCAAACATTCCCGAAACTTGGTCAGAACTTATGTGGCCACCCATAGATGAAGGAGCCTTCTACAAGCTGGTGTGTTTTCCCTCAAGGTCAGGAGGATGTTGCCACTTCTGGAATAGATCATTGCAACCCCACAATTTAAAACAGACCATTCACAGGGTGTGCCCCCATCATACTCCTTAAAATAGCTTCCGTTCAGCTCCAATTCTCCATTCAAGTGAAAGCTAGCCTTTACATGTGTTCTTAAATTAATTTCTTTAGTGGCATACAAGAATTTGTGCACTTGGAAGGGATGTATATAGAGCTAAAATTTGCGTGTTAACACGGTACACAGGAATTTTTTTAAGATAAAGACTTTAAAAAGTGAACTCAACCATTTTTCTTTTGTGTTGCAGACATTTCTTGTTCCTTTTCCTCAGTGGCATATCCGCTCCTTTCATAATTTTCCAGTGCTTCTTTCTGCGTTATAGATGTCATTGTGGCTGTTCTGTTCTCCTCTAGAAAAAGGTCTGTTGCTTCAAGTGCTCCCAGATCATCAGCAAAGCCAGACATGCCGCTCCAGTGCTTGCGCCACCTGTATAGAAACAATCCGTGTCAAACTGCATAACCGAACCATGAGAACTGAGAGGTTCAATTTCCAACTGATATTTCTGGGCTCAATAAGCTTTGGGTTTGGGCATTTCCCAATGGCTTTATTATCGCGTTGGCTACCTTCTTAGGTTTGCAGAGGTATTTGGACAAAAGTAACAATAGCATGTTTCACATTACTGATTTTACTTCTTTGGACATGGGATTCAAAGATGAGGGATGGGGTGAAATGGAAATTTTTTAATTTTGCTTTTACACACTTATGTGCTCTTTGAGTGTTTTCTATTGGTCCTGTATTACTCTTTAGGAAAGAAAAACCAAACCATATGAAAGCTGTCAAACACAGGAGCATCCAAGTCCCAAAAGTTTGGGTAAGGTCAAGGACTGGCATTGCCTGTGACCTTTCTTTAGGGGGACAGCACAGTCTCCTGCAGGGGACAGAGCTACGTAACAACCTCAGCTCTGCCCTCAGCCTACCTCGTGATAAGTCTATGTGACTGCACCTGAGTGTCCCCTCGGCTGGGGCCCCCACATTCTTCACTGAGCTCTGGGGGTGGGTACTGATTTGTTCCACCTAAAAATAAAATGTAAAAATCAAACCACATGTAATAAAATAATGTAAAACAAATATAAGTAAGCATAAAATAAGGCATAAAAACAAAATACTATCCATTAACACAAAAAAACCTTAAGACATAAAATAAAATCAAATAAAGCATAAAATTAAATATACAATAAAGCAAAAATGAACAAAACAAAATATCCATTGATCAAAAAGCTGTAAAATAAATTCAAGCAAAGCCCCAAATAAATATAAATATAAAAGCAAAAAAATTAGAAGCATAAAATGCATCCTATTATATAAGTAAAGTAAAATCACAACATAAAAGAATATAAGAAAACATGAAATTCAACCTAACATAATAAAACAAATAATAAAGTAAAATGAAATTAAAACAGACTAGAAAAGTGACTCATTCAGCCTTCTTCTCCCTCAAAGAACCACTAAGCCGTCAGCCTTACATTCCCAGTCTCTCCTCCATCTGCTACAACAGAGAGGAACCTAAAGTTCTAGTGTCGCGCAGTTCAGCAGCAGCCAAACAAGGGCGAGAACCAGATCAGTGATCTTCGTACCTCTGGAACTGGAGAAGCACAAATGCTGTGTCAGGACTTCTAAGATGTCCATCAGCCTCCCTTTTATTCCTTCAGTATCAAGGGCCAGATGTCCCTCAAGGCTCCCAACAGGATATCACACCCGCTTACAAAGAGAGAAACTCGTGTCTCCCAGCATAGAGGGCTGAAGGCCTCACAGGTCACAACGAGGCACCTCGCACATGACTTGTTTTGGACAAAGCCCAAGACAAACTCCTGGAAATGTAACCAGGACAATACCCGCTCCTGAATCCCAGCAATCTCCATGATCATGCGAGGATTCAGCTCTGGTACTGGCTGCCCAGGAATTCATTTCAACCAGTTCTGATTGGAGGTGAGGGCACTAGGACCAGACTGCACCGTCAGGGTGCCCCTTAACCTCCACTGCTGGCTTCACCCACCCAGCCTGAGGTGGGAGACCCTGGACTCCTTTCTCACTTCCTGGCAAGTCCTTGAAAAATAAATGTGATAAACTCTCACTACGCAAGGTGTGGTCCATGAACCAGCAGCATCAGCATCACATGGGTGCTTGTTAAAAATGCAGAGTCTCAGGCCCCAGCTCAGACCTACTGAATCAGAATCCACATTTTAACAAGATCCCCAGGAGATGCGTGGGCATGTTTGAGAAGCGCTGTTATACACTACTGGATTCTCGAGTCTGGATTACGGGAAATAGTAATAGCAACAACTATGCCTCATATTTTCACATCATTGGTGCTTTTAAGGGCCCTCCATGCACATATTTGAATGTAGGCCTCACAAATAAGAGACTGTAATTCTCATTTTGGTAAATGAGAAAATCCAGAGGTTAGGTGGAAACCTGAGGCCTCCCAACCGCCGGCTGACGAGAAAGCAGCACTAGGCTTGGCGCAGTGTGAGAGCAATGATAGCTTAGTGTTTTGGGAAATGGGGTGCTCTCTAGAGTCCCCCCAGAGGCTGTGCGGCTGCATGTACCTCGGCAAGGATGAAGGTTCAGTGGGCACCTGTTTGCCCAAATGCCAGGCTGTGTAAGTATTTCTCCCCACCCCAGCCCACACGGGGCATCCCCAGTGCTCAGGGACTGCTCACTTTTTAGGAGGTTCAGGAAGGCCCGTGTGAAGCCCTGGGCGTAGTCCATCTCTGGGTCTGAGATTCCCTCCAGGCGCAGCAGGTGCTGCTCAGAGGGGGAGCTGGCCACTTGAGCCAGCTCAGCCAGCTCATGGGTTCCCACGCCAGGGCCCAAAGCCAGCACAAATAAGGTGATCCCCTTGCACTTGGCCTCCAAGGACAAAGTCCTAAGCTTCTCCCGGTCCCAGCTGCTGGTCTCGCTGGCCACGATGGCGAAGAGAACCTGTGCCCTCCTGGGCAGGGGGGCTGCCAAGAGCACCTTCTCTAGTGTCCATTCAAGGGCATGACCCAGAGCTGGGGCTCCCTGCAGGGGGTGGCCCGCAACCTCATAGATGTGCCTCTGCATCTGTGCCCGGTGGCCATAGGAGGTCAGAAGAAAACCCTCAAGTACAGGCGGGCGTCCTGCTCCTGGCCAGAAGCCTGGAGTTGTGTGCACCACCAGAGCCGCACGCACCCCGTAGAGGGATGCATTCGGCTGCGCAGCCACCTCCAGGTTGTTGAGCGTGGCATCCACGAGACTCAACGCGGCATGGTACACATCGACTCCGACGCTGTGGGAACTGTCCACCACGAATGCCACGTCCATGTCCATCGCCAGGGGGCCAGGCATGCCTGACCTGCACTCCAGGGCTGGTTGGCACTTGTCTGGGAAGGAAGGGTGGGGAGAGGTCAGAGTTACCAGGCATCACTTTCTATGCAAACGCATTTCCAGACTCTCAAGAAGGATAGCCTCTGCAGAGTGCTATTTACATTGTATTGACAAAGCCAGCAGATGTGTGTTGTAAGTAAATGCCCATTTTTTAGAAGAAAGAATTGAGGCGATCTGACTTCACACTTAATTTTTTTTTGAGATTTATTTTTTTTTATTTAATTTCATTTATTTTTAGACAGATGGGAAGGGAGGGAAAAACAAGGGAAGAGAAACATCAATGTGTGGTTGCCTCTCTCATGCCCCCTGCTGGGGACCTGGCCAGCAACCCAGGCATGTGCCCTGACTGGGAATCGAACTGGTGACCCTTTGGTTTGAAGGCCCGTGCTCAATCCACTGAGCCAGACCAGCCAGGGCATCACACTTAATGTTTTTAATGTTCTTAATCTTTAGGTTCACAGATATCTGCCAGTTTAGTCCACGTCCTACCTCTTACTGGGTATGTGACCTTGGGAAAATTATTTGGCCTTCCTGCTGCCTCAAGTTTCCTCATCTGTCAAACAGAGACAATGATGATAATAACAGCACCTACCTTGTGAGGTTTAAATTTAAAAAATGAATTATTATATGTAACTGCTCAGAACAATGCCCGGTTCAAGAAAAGCTCAAGCTCAGTAAATACCAGCTAGGTCTATGCTTCTACAGGAGAGGGAACTGAGGCCCAGAGAGACAATGCGTCCAATGAAATGAGGGATGTGAAAGCAGTTCATCAATTATAACATACTCTGCAGACAGCAATGACTGCATGTGATGTGGCCGAGTTCTCAGGACCGAATCTCTCAGGGCAGTGTTAGGTCTTTGCGTGGATCAAGAAGGGGGAACAATTAAATCCCCTTGTGATTTCACCAATAGGACTCACTAGCCCTGTGTGATGTGAGGATGGATGAGAGCCCTCCACGCATGGGCAGGCATGGGTTTCAGCACAAAGTTCTCTCGGACACGAGCTAGCATGAGGTGTGGGATAGAGCGGTCGAGACTGAAGACACAGGGACATTGAGTGACTTGCCAATATCCCGCTGGTGGTCAATGGTAAATCCAGGACTAAACCAGGACTCTTGATTTTTGGTTCAGTGGTCTGCCCTTCACACTAAGGTGCCACTAAGGATGGAACATGAGCCCAGCCATCTACGGGCACCTGGCAGGACAGGTAAGTAAGCAGAGCAGGCCAAATGTAAGGCAATAGGGAGGGGAAGGAAATGTGGGTCACTAGCAGACACTTGCCCCACAAAAGGGGAGGAGGTGCAACTCAGCTCTGGCTGACTGTGGCCACATGGGAACTCAGCATCTGTGATGCTCCAGACTGGTCTGACTTCCTAAGAAAAACTGGTCATCCCGAATTAGTAGGAAATTTCCAGATTCTAAAACTCTACACATACCAAGAAAATACACATCTGCAGAACAGATCTGGCCTTTGGCCACCAAGTAATTCATCTACTCTAAAGACATAGGTCTGATCAGACATGCGGTCCAGACGTACCGTAGCACAGAACGCAGTGGGCCACGCGCTCCACGTCCTGCTGGCTCTTCGTCTCCCAGGTGAACAGGTGGAATCTGTGGGTTGCATCCATCTAATCCAAACACATACACAAAATTCGCCACTTGCTGAATTAAATTTCAGCCGTGACGTTTTCCAATTCAGATGAGAAAAACATTAATCTGATACTTTTTGAAAAGAATGTATAATTATATGAACTTCTGTGTATATGTAATTTGGCATTATCCATTACAGTTATTTAGATTCATTAAGTTCTCTGGTTCTAATCTGGAGGTTGGACTGTCATTGCTGTAAGTACATGAGCTGTGGGCCCTCAGACCCCCAATGTGTGTAAAACTTGGCCAATGCCATGCTGTGTTGGAAGGAGGGTAAGGGAGTTCAGGGTTCCATCATTTGTAAATTCCGTAAATCTTTAGTGATTGCCCACAGTGTGCAGGGCGCAATGTGGTGGGAGTTACGAACATGAATGGTGCCTCCCTTTAGGGAGGTGGTCATATGAGTCATGTACCATTAGATTGGAAAGAGGCAGAGACCTAAGGGAGGCCTTTCCAGAGTATTCCTGGTATTCAGAGTTGAAACGTATCAAAACCAGAAGGCGGAAGTGAGGAGAAATCAGGGAAGGCTCCGTAGAGATGGCAAATCTGTTTATCTCCTTCACTTAACCTTTCCAGTTAGGGTTATTTAATAACCAATATCAAGGTTGAAAAGCAAAATATTAATAATAACAGTAATAAATCCAACAAGGTCCATGTGCCAAGTGGTTAGATAATCAACAAACCCACTCCCTCTTCTTCCTAGGGCCACAGCGACACTACATCCCCCTCCCCACCACGGTTCGTTGGGACCATATGATTGGGGTCTCACCAATAGCATGAGGGTGGGAGCAATGTATGCCATTTCTAGTGCATTTCTAGTCCATTGATCCCTTGGCCCTCATCTGCCAGCCAGATGTGCAGGATCCAGAAAAAGGCTTTGAGGTCAAAGGGTATAATGAGGGCCACTGATAGGAGGAGCCCAGGTCCTGAAATGGCTGCACACGGTAAACCCGCTCTTCCCCTCCACACACATACCCAAGGCCCCACACGCATTTGTGATAGATGGCAGAAATAGTACTTGATTGTATGAAGCCACTGAGACTTGGACATGAATGATTTCACAGTTAACCTGCCCTCACTGACACAGACTATGTGCACCCCATGATGAAATTGGAAATGCTTTCAGATTACGTCTCTCAGGGATTGAGGCGTGGTTTGCAAAGAGGTGACTATCTCAGCCCAGTCATGTCCAATCCTTTTGTCCACTCTCTGTCAGATCATAGAGGACGGAGCTCCACTGAAGCTCAGTTCCTCCTCCTTCAACTTGAGGCCTGGACCAAGCAAGCTCTGGACCCCCCTCTGGCAGCAAGGTGCCAGGCATATAAAGACGTCAGGCTAGCCCTCAGAGACAGAGACGGGCAGGGATGACCTTGAAAAAGAACTTTCTACAACATATACTCCATAATGAGCTCTTTAATTTTTCTGTTTAGGACCGTAGCATATCCCAAGTAGTCTCTCAGAGTGACCTTACTTAAAGGAAAAGCCCTTGTTGGGAAAGAAATATAAAGAGTTAGACTTTTGTTTATCTGAATGTGACACCAAAAAAAGAAGACCCAAACACGAGAACTTTCCTAAGTCTCCTGAGAAGAAAGGTGAAATGCATCCTCTCTTGCTCTTCATATGGCAAAAGAAACAAAAATTACGCTTTTTCCTGACTTAGAAATTCAAATCAACCAAGACTGATTAAACAGCTATGACATAAAAGTGTTAACAAGCCATGTGGAGATACAAAAATAACATAGCCACACCTTCAAAGAGTTTAAGTGGAAAGACAATTTTTGAGAAAGTGATCTATGTTTTAGGAACACAGGAAAGGGGAGACGAATTTAAAGGAGAAGGGATAGAGAGAATCTGATGAGGATAATAGCACCTGGCACTTTTGAAAGAATGAGTAGGACATCTGTCTGGCAAAGAAACAGGGAAAAGCATTACAGTGTAGAGGAACAGCATGTGCAAAGGCCCGGGGGAGGCTGATTATCTTTAGAATTCTTCTCAACGCTCCCACTCCCCAGAGATTAGAGAACACCCACCTCCAATGGGTAGCTACACAGCACATCTGAAAGCCTAAAACTCCTTGCCAGAGGGAGGAGGCTGACATGAAAGATGAGTGCAGAGTTGCCGGCTTGCAACATTCATTCAGATCTATTCCACATGATTATCAGTTCCGTGTACTGACCAAACCAAATGGACCTAATTAATCATCAAAGGTTACAGAAAACAGCACAGCCATGCATTTGACAAATTAAAAGCTTTACTGGAAATCACATGAGGCAAGTTGGGAGACTTCTGAAATCAGAACCCCTGGCAGGGTTTCAGGAGATATGAGGAGGCTAGGCTAACCCTAGGAGCATCAATTTTTACCCCAAGGGCTATGAGGAAATGCTAGGATGCATTATTTTCAAATGACAGGAAACGGGGTGAAAGGTGTTATAAAATGCAGAATTTGTATGAATTTTTAAGGTTGTATGAAAGACTTCAAACAAATCCAAATATTTCCCCAAGTTTGTAGAAAGAAATGGCTCATGGAAAAAGTGTACGCAGCACAAATGGATTAGGTGTCATGAACTCAGGTCCTAGCCCATGATCTACCATTATTGGCTATGTGACCAGGGACAAGCTCTGGCCTCAGTTTCCCCAGCACTAGAGTTTTAGGTCAGAATCAGTACTGCTCAGCTTTCTTCCTGTTTCAACACAGCCTGGTCCTCACTTACTGTTTTCTGTATCTGCCTCATGTGGAGGACACTCTGTGATCTTTTCACTTCTGAGCAGCTGAGAGGATATGCTTGTCTATCTGTTTTGGCTGTTGGTTGGAAAATGATCAAATTCAAATGAATTGAAATAGCTAAAAAAAAAAAAAAGGCATCTTTTTAAAGAAACTTTTCTTAGGAAGAGTAATTTTGTGATCATGCTTAACATTTTTCCTGCTCCTGCAAAAATAAAATTGGGGGTCCCGGGTTGGTGAACTCGGAGGTTCTGGGTGAGCGGTGCAGCGGGCATAGGCGCTCTGCATCCCTTCCATCTGGCTGTTCTTCAGTCAGGGCCTTTGAAAATAAACCGATGATCTGGTCACTTGCTCTGCGGGAAATCAACCACCGTGCCCTGAGGACACTCAAGTGACCCTATGGACAGGTCCACATGGGGAGGAACGGAGGCCTCCTGCCCACAGCTAGTGAGGAAGTCATTTTGCAAGTGGATCCTCCCGCCTCTGTCAAGCCTCCAGATGCCTGTCGCTCCAGCTGGCACCTGAACTGCAGTTTCAAGAGACACCGTGAGCCAGGACCGCCAGTCAAGCTTACCCAAATTCCTGGCACCAGAGGCTGAGTCAGTTCACGTTTCTCATTTTAATCTGCTGTTTTATGGTGATTTGTTATGCATCACTAAATAAGGCCTCAGAAGTAAGATGATGGAGAGGGGAAGAGGAGAGAACCACCAAATAGACAAATAAAAAAGGAATAGCAAAAAATGCATTCTGAAACAGACTTGAACCTTGAGTGGTTGGACAGAATGTGAGGGAAAGGAAGTGTGGCCAGATCTAGAAAAGTTACGGAGGCCGGAATAAAATATATGCATTTTAATAAAAAAAAATAAATAAATAAATAAATAAAATAAAATAAAATTGGGGGAACAAGTGTATAAAAGCCACAGTGGAAGTTCACAGGGAACTATGATTCAATATAGATTCATCTGTACATGGTCATTGTTAATTAACATTTAATTTACTTGGACTTCGGAGTTGCCAGCATGATCCTTGTCACTGATAAAGTAGACACAGTAATTCCTGAGAAACCTCAAGCAGAAATATAGTGTTGGGAGGGATTACAGTGTGAGAAGAGAAAAAGGGCTCTACAATTCCTTCTGCAAACTACCACCAGCCCCAGAGAGGGAAATTTCAAAAATAGAGCATCTTACACACAAACCAAGTGATCTACTTGAGGTTTAAAGCTTTACTACACTTTGAATTGGCACCTATGGTCATTCCCTTAACCAATTTCATTCCTAAATGTCCAATTGTAGTCTTAGGGACAAGTTGTATACTAAAGACAGGAGTATATGGGGTGAGGGGGGATACGGCACAGCAATCTATATCAATCAACAGAAAGACATTTCCTGAAAGGATATAGACAATCCTCATACCTCGACCCTCACTATTAAAAATCTCCTCATGGGCCCTGAGCTAGAGAGACCCATAGGGTCTCAGCTGCTGTGTTAAGCTGCCAGGGGCCACAGGACAATGTTCATTCCTGGAACTGAGCTGGAGGAGGTTCTTGGCTTAGGCGGATGGGAAGAGAGGGATAGGAGCAAGTGCTGCGGAGGAGGATTTGCCTTGGACAGAGGAAAAACTAACTGGACCCTAAAGAGGGAGAGTTACAAACAATCCGGCATCCAGTTGAGGTAAGAGCTCAGGGAACAAGGAACGAAAATAGGGAAGAGTCATGTAACCTGTGACTGACCCCAGGAGCTTGAGTCCAGTTTTGGCTCCTGCCATTTGGCATGATCCCACCAAGATTGCCGTGAAGCAGTGGACTCTTCCTGGATTTCCCTGCAAATATTAGGAGTTGACATTGGATTGAGGGTGTTGGATGACAGAGTGGGACTAGGGAACCAGACATATGAGAAAGCCAATGCCAAGACTATGTGGTTTAGAACAAGTCATTTCACCTCTGACCTTCCCTTACCTCCTTTGGAAATGCAGATTATTGTTACTAACTTGTAGGATAGTTGAGATCATACCAACACTCCTCAAACTTTAACATTCATGCAAACCATCAGGGATCTTGTTAAAAATGCAGAACCCAACTGATGAGATTGGGGGTGGAGCTTGAGATGTGGCATTGCTTTTTTAAAGCAAAAGATTTCATTTATTTATTTTTAGGGGGAGGGGAAGGGAAGTAGAAAGAGAGGGAGAGAAATATCAACGTGTGGTTGCCTCTCACATGCCCCCTACTGGGGGACCTGGCCTGCAACCCAGGCACGTGCCCTGACTGGGAATCAAACCAACGACCCTTTGGTGTGCAGCTGGTGCTCAATCTGCTGAGCTACACCAGCCAGGGCAAGATGTGGCATTTCTGACAAACCTGGGTGCTGATGATGTGGCTGGTCCCAGGAGCACATTTTGAGTGGTAAGGAGTTAGGGTGACAAGGCATGACAAGCATGTAGCATGGTGGTTAGAACTTCATAGGTGTGTACCATATGGAAGCTATCCAATTTAATAAACAGTTACTGGGCAAAGGTGCAATCTTAGAAGACGAACATGCACATACAAAGTGTCAGATGTCCCTGCAGGCACTATCTCTCATAGTTCCCACAACAAAACTGGGAGTGTATCCCTGTTTTACAAATTGAGTGAAATTGTTTTATGAACTGGGTGAATAAGTTGAGATTCTAGTTCCAAATAACATATACAGATAACATAAGGCACAAAGCCAGAATTTGAAGCCTCATTGCCCAATTCCATCTTCAGCTGATCCTGGCTTTAGGGAATAACAGTCTAATAGAAAACAGCTGCCCCCAAGGTCTCAGCCCAGTGCTATTCATGGCCTCTGAAAGGGCCTATCTGGGCAACCCAATATTTTCTTTAAAAAGACAAAACAAACAAGCAAACAACAACAACAACAAAAACCAATGTCCTCCTGCAACTTTTCTGAATTCTGAAATTATATCAAAACTTTAAAAAAATTTCTTTGGTCCCTGGCTAGTGTAGCTCAGTGGATTGAGCGCAGGGCCTGCAAACCAAAGGATCGCGGTTCGATTTCCAGTCAGGGCACATGCCTGGGTTGCAGGCCAGTTCCCAGCATGGGACACACAAGAGGCAACCATACATTGATATTTCTCTCCCTCTCCCTCTCTCCTACCCTTCCCCTCTAAAGATAAATAAATAAAAATCTTTAAAAAAATTTCTTTGGCCTTCCTCTTAATTCATATTGAGTGAGCAAAAGCAGGTTTATAGTTGTAATACAAATAAATAATATAACAATTAATGCATAATAATACAAGAATAAATGTTTCATGTTCCCACAACTATAAACTTACTTTCACCCATCCCTGTATTTTCATCTTCTAAAGCAGATTTTACTTTTTGTCTTCATGATAGTCAGAAATCCAAATCCATTCTTTGGATTTCTTTTTAAAGAGCAATACACAGAAATAAAAATAGGGCCAATTCATAAATCTATCTCATAGCATTGTTGAAAAGATAATACAAATTAATTCATGGAAAGAATTTTAAACTTCTAAACTCTCTTCCTGTTTTTGACTTCTGAATTAAAATCCCATTGCTAATGAGAACTCCAAACCCTGAGCAAGTTATTCAACTTCTCTGTCGCAGTTTGACCACCTGAAAAATGAACACATATTAAGAGCTATCTCATCGTGCTGTTGTAAAGATTAAGTGAATCAGTAAGTGGGAAGATCTTAGAACAGAGCTTGGCTCAATAAACATGAGCTATTTTCTTAGGTACTGTTTCAAGGGAACACATACTAGACTTTTTATAAAGAAAAATTAAATTTGAAATCTGGCACACAAATTGCATTTTTCCCTTAATCCTGCGGTTATTAACTTTTAAAATATTGGGTGAACGAAGTCATGTTTTGAGACACAAGGCAATTGGACAGTTCTTGGCAATGGGACTAAGCACAAGTAGTCCAAATGCTATAATACTATTTTATTTAGGGCTCAGAGGACTCAACGGATGGCTTTAAAAATCTTTTCAATATGCCCACAGCCTCCAAGCATGTTTAAATGGATGGAGAAGTCAGGGTATTTGTTTATATAATTGTTTCAAATTGAATAACCATTATTTTGCCAGAAGCATCTGGATGTTGTTCTAAAAAATAAAATAACATAGAGGCAAAAGACAAAAATCTCCACAGATAGTCAAAGAAAGCCCTCAGGGAGATAATTCAGAAGAAAAAATCACAGGATACTCACACTCTCCTAACTGGATACCCCTAAAGATAGAGCACAGAGTAGGGGAGGTTAAAGGCTGCAATGTGCCCAATTGTGAAGAAATGAAGATCTTTCTGAAAGGCCCTGAAAGGGGTTGTCATTTTTACAGTTTCCCTCCTTGCTAATGTCACCAGAAATTAGGTCATTTATTACATTGATCTGGCAAGCACCATTTAACACCCTTTCTAAATTGTTCAATTTAAGAAACAGGGTCATCTCCCAGCGTCCTGGGGCAAGAATATATCCGAAAAATGGAGGGGAAAGCAGATAGAAACGACAGAACTGAGGTTTAGGTAGAGATAAGCTAGCAAGTTTTTTTCCCACATACCATTACATCCTTTTACTAGGAACCTAAAGCAACAAAGAGGGCAAGAACATCTCGGAAAAGGATCACCTCCACATCAGATCCAAACACAGTCTGCCCAGGATGCCCTCTCAGACAGCAGCACTGATGAGCATTGGGGTGATGGAACTTTACCCTGGGTACCACTCTCCAATTGTTATATAATTACACCTGGCAAGAAGCCTAGACAATGTCTAGTTGTGACCCTCTCCATTTTAGAGCTGAGCAAAATGAGACTCAGGAAGATGAAGAGGCTTTTCAAAAGGCAACTCATTATTGATGGAAGAGCCAAAGACAAAAGCTACATCTCTAATTTAAACCATTATTTTTTTATACTCTGCCTTAATTAATCCATTCAGGAGGTCATTGAGAGCTGCCCCATACCCACTAACCCATCCTTATCCAGACATCCTGCTAACCAAGCGGGATATAACCTGAACAAGGAACTCACCCTCTGCATTTTAATCTTGTTTCTCAAAGCCCAAAATATTTTGTCCATCTTTCCCAACAGTTTGCAAGCTCTCATAATTGTATCTATTGATTCTTAGAAGCACATTCATAGCTGTGTCAACAAAATCTCTCACCTAGCACTTCTGTTGCACCATCAGCATTCAGAGAAAATTAAGTGGCCTAGCCCAGCTAAAATCATAAGATATTAGGGTGAACAATATGACAATTCCACTTTTGCTGGTCAAAAGGAGTTCAATATTGGCAATGTCACATGGTTCAACCTGACACTCATAAGCATCCTGGAATATTTTACATGGAGGATAACAATCTAGATCCAAGATGGTGGGGGCGGCAGTGGGCGATGAGTAGGTAGACGATACACTCATGTCCTCCCACAACCAAATTGGAATTACATCTCAAATACAGAGCAATCAACCTGAATAACCAACTGAGGATTAGCTGAAGAAAAGTCTTATAACAAGAATTTATAGAAGAAGCCACATTGAGACTGGTAGGAAGGGCAGAGATGCAAAAATGGCTGGCTTCATCCCCAAGGGCTGTGGCTGAGATTCCAGAGGGATATATTAGCTGCAAAGGTTCCCTCCGAGAAGTGTGGGGTCTTAACCCAACCAAGCAGGGCTACTCATCCCAGAGCACCAGAGGTGCTCACACTAACATCTGGCTATGAAAATCAGCAGGGACTCTGTCTGCCTGGGAGATACAGGAGTCAGCTAGAGACATAGGCACCCTGTTAAAACCAACACACAAAATCTTGTTTCCAGCCGCTCACCCTGGGCTCTGGAGGAGGGAGGGTAGGGCAGACTAGAGTCATGTGAGGAGAGACTAGGGTTTGTGGTTCTGGTGAGAGAGCTAAGGGGACAGTGGCCAAGATCCCTGTGTTGAGTTGCTCTCTCACACCATAAACACCGTCTTTATTGGAGGGTGGAGCACTTCCCTCCACATGGCGTCTGCCTGAGGGAGTGCAGTAGCCCCGCCCTGTGGAGCTTGTGCCCTGCTGAGGAGTCAGCTGCCTGGGACAGGGTATAAGAGATCTGGGCAAACCCAGGGGGTGTCAGTGACTGAGTTGCGTAGCTTTGAGGTGGGTATGATTTCCCCCACTTTCCTACAAACCTGAATGGTGCCCTCTCCCTCAGGGGAAATTGGCTAGCCCCACCCTCCCAACTCCTGGTGGCTCTGCCCTGCTGTGGTCTGGGAAGAATCCCGGACAGACTTAGTTCTATGGCACTGGAGAAGAGGCCACTTCCCCTACCACTCCCCAAGCCTGACCAGCACCTCCTCATCACAGAAGATCCCGTAACCCCATCCTCCTGACTCTCTGTGGCTCCACCTTTCTGAGATCAGGCTCCTGTCTGAATCTGGGATAGACTAAATTCTGTGGC
Source organism: Glossophaga mutica (assembly GCA_039655065.1). NCBI lineage: Eukaryota > Metazoa > Chordata > Mammalia > Chiroptera > Phyllostomidae > Glossophaga > Glossophaga mutica. Next base: position 27,742,427 of record CM077309.1, on the reverse strand, counting down.
TCTAGGACAGGGCCATTTTTCCCTCACATGCCCAACCGGTGCAGAGCTCTCCCTTCATAGGTCCAAATCCTGGTCTGTTTGAGCCTGATAAATTCTGCTGGCCTCACCCTGATGACTCCCTGAGACCCCTTGCCTCACCACAAAGGTGTGCAAGCACCCAGCAGGTGGCCGCTAGACTTAGTATACCATGGGACATTTGCTGAGTGGCCTCAGACCCAGCACTGGCACCAAGTTGGAACCTCTATCAATCTGGCACTCACCCTCACCTGGTGTCTCACTGACAACATACCTCATACAATTCAAGTACAGCCAGAGGCTCTTTCAGTGACTGAGCTTAGCAAGTAGAAGAAGGTAGAAGTGAACTTTGGGGTGCCTTGGGACTTTTGCTGACCTGCCCCTGGACCCAGTAGTGGTAAAAGCTGGCCTTGGTGTGCAACTTGGTCCTTCCCATGCACACCCAAACCCAGCAGAGGCAGCCATAAACTGTGGATAGCTTTATAGCTCCAAACAAATTGCCAAGGGCCAGTCACAGGCAGCATCTAATATTGGCCTGTACCAGAGTCCCTCCGAAAAGGCCTCAGAACCAACACACCCAGTGGCCAACTTCAGAGAACATCAGAGCAGGATCCAATTAGCCTCACAAGCAGCATATCCAAAGGGACATCTTGGCAGGCACCAGACTCTGCAGAGGCAAATCTTGCTTCATGTAGCCAGCACCGGCACAGAAGCTGGTGGTCCAGGTTGATCCTCACAGTCAGCCAGCCTGAGAGTCAACCCCACACACAAACAGACCAATAGCAATCAAGACTCAATTACAACAAGAGGGTTCATATAACTCACACAAGGAAAACTGTGTGACCTGCTCCTGGAGCAGCAGGCTCAGGTGATGAAGGAGACTGTACCACAGGGTCCCACAGGACACCTACTACATAAGCCCATCCTACCAAGACTGGGAGTCATAGCAGATCCACCTAATACATGGAAACAAACACAAAGAGGCAGCCAAAATGAGGAAGCAAAGAAACATGCCTCAAATGAAAGATCGGGAGAAATCTCCAGAAAAAAAGAGCTGATAAAGTGGAGACAAGCAACTTATTAGATATAAAGTTCATAAAAATGGTTATAAGGATGCTCAAGTTTTTACTGAATAACTCAGAAATGGCAGTAAAAAAGAGTTACCTATATAATGCAACATGGATGGGTGAAAAAAGCCAGTAACAAAAGAGTAATACTATAGAATTCAATTTATATGAAAGTCCAGAGCAGGTCAGACTAGTTGACTGTGATAGAGCAGTGACTCTGGGAGTATATGGTATGGGATGGGACATAAGAAAAACTTACAGGATGCTGAAAATGTTCAGTACCTTGAAACATGTTTTGGGGTTTTAATCATATATAAAAACCCAACCAGCTCTAGATTTAAAGTTGGGGCACATCACCTGCTTTCCTCTATGGATATATATTTTCACCCCAAGTGAAAAAAGAAAATTACCTTCTATGAACCCACATGATACCATTCAGAAGAGTGATTAAGCATAGGCTCTAAAGGCAGATAATATTAGGCTGCCACTTGACTTCCAATGATAGACTTAACCTCTCTAAGCCTGTTTTCTTATCTCTGAAATGGTGATATACAATAAACCTACCATATAGGGTTTTGGGAATAAGTAAATAAGGTAATGTTGATGAGGCACAGAGCACAGAATAAGTGATCAAGAAGGCCAGTCAGCACTAGTAGTAGAGTCCATAAGGAGACAGCCCCCTTCTCATGCTTACACATTAATTCTTAGGAAATTCTTCCCCTGAACAGCTCTCATACCTCATGTGGTCCTTGATGGAGGGGTAAGGACCATGCACTAACCACCCTAGTTCCCCTGTCCCCCCGGAGCTCCCCCACATACCACCAGGGCATCTGGGAGGTTGTGCTCCTCTGTGAAGGTGATGACTGCAGGGGTGACATCCAGCGCACTGAGCTCCAGGGTGGCAGTGCTGATGGAATCGGCATCGTGGGCCCAGCCCGCCTGGAAGAACACAGCCACTTTCCTTGTGAGAAGGCCCGAGCGCACACGTTTGAATACGTGTCTGGCCACAAATCTCATGGCGTCCCCAAGGTTCCTGCTGCCAGATGACCTCTTCAGGGGAATTTTCCGGACTTCCTGAAGGAGTGCGGGCTTCCTCTTGTAGTCTGAGAAGCGAATCAGGTAATCTATTTTGTTGTTGTATGCAACGATGGCCACTCGGGCACCCTTTGGGCAGTTACTGTCACTTATTTCCATCTTCATCAACAGAGACAGTAAAATGTCTCTCATCCTCTCAAACTCCAACTCAGAGATGTCACTGGACATGTCCAAGGCGAAGACCGCTTCGGTGGGGAACACTGGGCATTTGGAAACACCTGGGAACGTGGATGCACAGATTTAAGATTTTCTGCAGTGCCTCTAACAAGTGAAGATTTGAGTGAGTAAGAAGACATATTATTTACCTGTTGAACAAGCTGGAAGGAAAATTATTTTGGAGAGAAAAGAAGACATTTGTTAGTTTACATAAGCAGTGGTGTGTTTTCCATGCGAGTGCTTCAGGATGAAAAACCATCTCGTCTGGAAAATTTAATCAGTGGCTTTCTCCAACCCCTGCCAGCCTGTGGCAGAGACCTCTAATTGCTCCCCTCTGTTCATGCTCCCTGTTTTCTGCAGTAAGAGAGCTCCAGTCTCTGGCTGGGCACATGGCTTCCTGGAAGACTGCCTTACCCGGTGGAGTCGCCCTATTAGTGAGTTCTAGATAACAGAATAAGAATGGCAGGTACAACTTCGAAGAAGTATACTTTTCCTTTCCTTGCTTCTGCTTGCCAATTGAAGCATCATGTACATCTCAGACTATGAAATAATTTGGGAAACAGAGCACCCTCTTTCCAATGGCAGAGCAAGAAAATATAAAGAGCATCCCTGAACCCCTTGGAGCACCATTTTAACCCTAGACTGGCTTCTTCCAGCCTTTGATTTGAGAAACACATTTGTGTCACGGCTATTGAACACTGAGGTCACATGTACTGAACTTAAATTAATATTGAGCTATTCTGGAGCCATATATATAATAAACTATGGATATATTATATGTAAGTGTGTGTGCAAGTAATATATTTTTATGGAAAATATTAGAAAACAAAAAATTCAAATTACCCGTAATGCATCTTAATTCCATAACTTGGAGTGTAGGATATGTTCTATTTGAATTGTTTTTTCACTTACTATATAATGGACATCTATTTGTTTAGAGCAATATTGTCCATTCTACTACACAGACATCTCACGACTTCTACCACCAGCATCCCATTGTGGTGAGCATATTTGTACATGTCTCTGTGCATATTTGTCCAGTGGTAACCCTACCTAAATCTCTGTCATTGTGGCTTTTGATATACATTGTCTAATTGCACTTCAGATAGGTTGTACCAATTAGCAATCCTCCCAGCAATGAGTATTTTTATACATTTCCCCAATTTGGAGTGTGGTATTTTTTTTTTGTCATTAAAAAATATATATTTCCAATTCGAGAAACAAAAAGAATATCTCTTTTGGATTTGTATTCTTTGACTTCTTGTGAGATCAAACATTTTCACAGGTTTGTTGTTCACTGGCAGGTTTTCTTCTCTGAATCCTCCATTCGGGTCTTTCACCCACTGTCAGTCTAAAAGAGGTTTTTACATTTATGTTTAGCAAATAGAAAATATCTGTATTTATATAAATCACTTTATGAAAATGATTGAGTAGCAACAATTTTATATATTTTGACATGATAAAGTAAGAAAGTTTGAAACTTTGCTTGGATCCACTGCTTTTATTGCATGCATTTTTTTCATTTTTCTGTTTGCTTTTTAATGTAACGGGGTTTTCACTTTTTATAAGGCCAACTCTGACCCTCTTTTCTTTTGTGGTCAAGAAGATGGTATTATTCTTTATGATTTGTAAGAAGTAGGATTCCATTCGCTCCCTGAGCAGCAACTAGATGGGAATGAACAGAATACGGAAGAGTTAGACAGAGTAAGAGGGGGGATGATGGTGAAGAAAACCAGGATCCCAAATAAAGCAATTTGCCCAATCAGTGTCCTCTCCCTGTTGCCAGTAGGTGGCAAAATGTGTTTATTATAGGATGCAAATATCCTGGAATACATTGGAGACAGTAAATCAATTAAAGCCTGAGAACATAATAACTTAAAATTTGATGATTCAAAATTCCATTTTTAAAACCTAAATGTAAATAAAGTAGGGCATGTTTCTTTTTGAAAGCTCACTGTTGATCCCTCCTGTTTAAACGGATGAGATCAAAAGAATGAAGCTTCTTTTTGCCTATTTCGTGGTAAGAACAAGATGTAGACGTGCAGGACTGCAGTTACCACTGCATTTCATGGGGTACCATACTGAGCACTGGAGTTTCCCTCCACCATTGAGATGCTGAGGCCATTTCATTTCTAAGACCACTTCAAGGAAGGTTACTTACCCAGGGGGCAGGGGGGACTGAACTAAACATATTCATTTACAGGATCCTTTTTTGATGGACAATGGCACCTCCCAAACCTCAGTCAAATCCACGGTGATTTATGTCCCCAGTCCATGATGCATCCCCTTTTCACATCACTGGCTCCTTTGAGCCCTTTTCAAACAACTTACGGCAATTTTTTCGTGTGAAATCGATGATTTCACAAGGCTGTTAGGAAGAGGAGAAAGATAGAAAAAAGGGGAAAATATTTAATTTGAAGTATATTCCTCCTCATTCCAGTGACTTAGAAATGCCATATGGAGATTATCAGAGCCTATCTGCAACTTTTGAAGCTGTAACAGAAAACCTGAAAATTGTTATATTAAATAAAACTCTCCAGCAATTATATTTATGGATCCGGTGGCTATTTTAAAACATTTAAAATATTTTACATACAATATAGTGCCCACATTGTTAGAGCTGGATAAATAAGCGGAATTCTTTGATCTTTTTTATCTGCCTCGCAAAGCAAAGGAATCAAATATGATTTTGAAGTTTAAATCCAGGAATCTCGGCACAGAAGGCAGAGAAGTGTGCTCACTTTTTGAATCTCTACATCAGCAATTCCTAGTACACTTCTTTAGAATGGCTGCCAAGACAGTGCTCCTAACACCACCCCTAGAATTCTGCTTTGTTCCTTTCTCTGTTCTGTTTTTCCCTCCACCCACCACTTCTTGCTCTTCAGCTGTCTCTACTTCCTTCCCCCAACCCACGATAGTATTTTTGTACTTGGAAGATGAAAAACCATCATAACTTTTGAGATTGTTTTCAGGTATGCCATGAGACACAAAGGCCCGGACTGTGTCCTGTGTGTTGGCTTATAAATACTTTATAAGCATATTTTTGAACTTTACAAAAAAGGCATATTGCATAGGGGAGTGGTCTCAATCTTTCCTTTCATGTCAACTAATGATGCTCAGAAACATTCAGATTCCCTCCATGACCTAAAATACTATTCTACTCTTTTTATTTGATTTGGTTATAACCTTTCAAAGTAAAGTCTATTCTATAATCTTAAAGTACCAACAAAATTTGTAAGAGACAAAACTAAAGAATCTTTATAGATTTCTGCTTTGTCAAAGTTGAAAGCTCTGTGTTCTGAAAGGAATAAAGTTTAGAATTCAAACCTTCACCTACCGTCATATCTGCCAAGCCTTTAGGGCCCTTGATGCCCTGCAAAGAACACAAACAGGTTTAAAATGCAAAATTCTGAGGTCCAATACATTATTATCCTGAGTGGGCACGAAGTTCTGATAAAGTTCACTACAGTTCATGGACCACCTCCTGGCCCTGGAGTTCTGTCTGATCCCTTAAGGAAAGAGGTCAGAGTACCCAGGAGGTGTGTGCCAGACCTTGGAGTCCAGGATGCCTAGGTAGATGGTACGTAACTTTTAGAAGACCAAGTCATTTTGAGACAAAGCCATAGTTTAGGATAAAATTCAGGAAAAGGTCGTTCAAGGATCTCAGAGCCATTTGTAGGCAGGTCTAAAGAAGAACCCAGTCCTCCCCATTCCTTTCTCCTCTGTCCACCCACCACCACCCTATCTCTGCCCTAGACCTGAAGAAATCTTCCCTGGATCCTTCAGAATAGAGATGCCTTATTGAGACTCGACAAGGCAGTAATTTGTGACCTTCGGCAGGTCACTATAATCTTCTCAATCTTGTTTTCTCACCTGCGAAATGAGCATGGGCAGTCCTTCTAAGATTTTTGATTCTCTGACTTTGTTGTACTTCTCCAGCAAGCCCAACACTCCAGTGAAACCAGCAGGTCCAACCCCCGGCTGACCCACTGTGCTACCCCTCATGAAATGACAGCTAGCCTCCTAGCATGAGCCACGGGACAAAGTGACAATAAGCCCAAGTCTTCCCCTTCACACCAAATAACCTTCTGGAGAATTGAAAAAATTATATGTGGGTTTGCAACATTGTCAATTCAATTAAGATGATATAAATGTCCTATTTTAGGATTTCTTTCTAGTTTTGGCATAAATGTTGTTATTTACCTTGTTTACATTGATAAACTCAATCTCCAGGGAGTATTATGTATTATTTTATGTATTTAGACAGATTTATACATCTCCATCCACTCTGAAGCTTCAAGTAAAACATGTATGTTGAAGAAACACACTCTGTAAGGGCATGAAGCGAATGTGAAGCAAATTTGACCTATTCCCTATAGAGATCCTCTTGTGTGTCCCAAATATTCATTTCTTCTTAGAGATGCCTCTTATCAGATCTTTATGCATTTCTACACAAAGGTTGAAAATAAGAGAAAGGAGAAGAGTCCGTGTTACCTGTGGTCCTGGTGGGCCTTGCTCACCTGGAGTTCCAACAAATCCTGGAAGGCCAGCATTACCCTAAAAATCATCAGACCAATGGAATAAGCTTCCCCCCTTGAATATAACTCAATTAAAGCCATCACTCTGACATATCAAGTTGTCATGATATCTAAGGTAGAGTGAGTCTCCCATAGAGTGGTTAGTTTGTGAACTGTGACCGGTGGAATGACACACAGAGACTAGAAAGAGAAGGGTTCTCTTTATGGGAACTATCTAAATTCCCCCCATATACCTAATTCCAGCCAACATGTATACATGCTCATGAACACACACTTCCAAACAGCTTTAAAGGATGTCATATTCAGTTGACCCTCCAGGTCACGTGATTAAATGAATGTAAAAAGTGCGCATTGAGCACCTGGCATCATGAGAAAAGTAAAGCTCCTCCGCCCTCTTCTGGTCTTCAGTGCATGAGAAAAGGTATATGCTAATCATGGATTCACTGCTCACCACCATCTGCATGAAACTGATGTTTTATCTTTTCTTTACATTTGAAACCAGAAAGATAAGTTTAGCTGAGCAGGGCAATATCAGCCAGCAGGAAGCCAAGTGAGGCACAGATCAAAATTTTCTTTATGTCCTTGTCAGTGTACGGAAATACCAATTATTGAGTTCCTAGAAAATATAAATTCACTTTCCTCTCCCCTTTTTCACTGAACTCTGGTTCATGTTTTTTCCCCAGAAGGCCTTGCTCCCTAGCAGCTAAACTCTACCAAGGTTTTAGAAATACATGGGGTTACTCTTTCCAAAAAGAGCTTCTGGTGATTGTGGCCCTTCAAGATTGAATCTTCAAAACCTGAAGAAATAGATTTTTAATTGTAGACTCTATAAAGCACAGGAAATAGGACTCAAGGTCTACCAAGATGACAGCCACATTCTTGAGTGTGTTGTAAAAGCTAAAAGAAAGGTAAGGCTTGAAAAAAGCTCAGAGAAACAGCAATATTTGCTCTGCAGCTAAAACAATACCCTTCCAAATGATATCTAGGCTTACCAAAGACAGTGGTGCCTCCAAACTCATTTTTTAAAGGTTGATATTGCTCAGCTGAAACTCTAACTTGGATTTTCTGTTGTTGTGGTTTGGGGAGCTGTGTTTGCATTCAGAAGACGAATGAGAATGGAATTAGTGGGGAGTGAGGCAGCCTTAGGAGGGTGTGGAATGTGTCTGCCTGAGGAGGACACGGGCTTCCTGCTGAGAAGTCCATCAACCCCGTGGAAATAGGCTTCCATAAGTAGAGTGTCGTGATGTAAATCTTCATAGGTCTTGGGAAATCCCTTTCATTCTTACCCTCTTCCCTCTGATTCCCTTCGCCCCCTTCTCTCCTCGGTGGCCTGGGTCACCAGCTTCTCCCTTAAGAGAATCAAAAGCAAAATCTTGAATGTAAAGAAAAATAAGTACAAACAAATGACACATGCTGCGTACCAGTTGCCAGGCCCAGAAAGATATCTTCTTACTTTTGTGCCAGGATAGCCAGGAAATCCAGGTTCACCCTAGTGTCAGAAATGAGAGAAGAGCTTGTTTAACACCATGTGATGAAGTCTTTTCTTTTTCTTGGCATTCCTCAGTAAAAAAAGGAAGAAACAGTAACTTGAGAAAAAAAAGATTAAAAACAGGTACCAGAAAAAACAACTCTATTAAAACTTATCTTGAGCTACTCCCAAGTGTCCATTTTTTATTTCTATAATTCATTGTGAAACAACTTGCAAATGATTTTTACAAATTCCTACCCCTCCTTGATATGTTGTGTAATGAAACTGCCTTCTTAAGCATTTTTACCTATCAGTTTAAATAACCAGAGGTCTGATCTGATGGAAACCAAGGGAACTGGCACCAAATTGACTGTTGGGAAGCAGGTCCTCAAGGTCAGATCAAAGGCACACTACAAAGCAATGATTCATTCAACAAATATTTATTTAGCACTTACTTACTCTGTGTTGGGCACTTTTCTAAGCACTGGGAATTAAGCAGTGAACAGAACAAAGACCGCTGCTATCCTGCTACCACGGGACTCATCCACTAGTGAGGAAGAGATGTGTAGTACACCAGGAAGAGATAACGGCTGTTCCAGAGAGGGGATTAAGGGATAAAGAAAGACACAAGAGGGGGTACATGTTTTATAGATGGTGGTCAACAAAAGCCTTTTGGTAAAGGTGGCATTTGGGCAAAGTCCAGCATGAGTTGAGGAAGCAAGGCAAGCAGATATCTGGGAGAACATTCCAGGCAGAGAGAGAACATGTTAAAAAACAAAACAAAACAAAACAAAACAAAACAAAACAAGAAAAAAGAACACTCATCATCCTCTCCCCGAGCTGTGACAACCAAAATACCTCCAGGCATTGCCAAATGTCCCGTAGAGGGTAAAATCACCCCTGTGTAAGAACCATGCGTATGGACCTACTTCTTCCAAGAGCTGCCAGAGAGAAACGGGGCAATGAAAGTGTGTAGTTAAGTCAGGGTTTCGTTGTTGGTTTGGGTGTTTGGTTTTTTTTTTTAGATAAGAGATATTCCTACCTCTTTTTACACCAGGAATGATCTATGGAGAGGGAACAGCATGAAATAGATGACTCAGAGAAGAGGAGAGCGAACAGACTCGGAAAATGTAGTCTGCTGGCCAAGCAGCAGTAAGGGCCATTTAAAGTGAGGCCATTATGACTTGCTAGGAAAAATTCATGCAAATGTGGAGTGAATCTGCGTGTTCCACAGCGCTAAGCATATCACAATAAGCATAGACTGCCCTTGTGTTTAAGTTTGGGGGCAGGGGGTCGGTAAAGTGGCTCAAAACATGCACATTTGAATTCTACCCAGAATTTCCTGCCATGCAAACTCTCCCCTAGAGGAGAAAGACTTAATTTGCCAGATGATACTTCCATGAACTAGTTCCCACACTCAGCTCTGTCTCTAACTAGCTCTGTGACCACAGGTAAGTTACAGCATGTCTCTGAGAGTCCCCATTTTCTTATCCGTAAATCAACAAGGTTAAGCTAGATGATCACTGTGGGCCCACACTGTTCATCATTCCATAAATATCTACTAAGGGATCACTACGTTTTGGGCATTTTCCTGCTCAATAAAATGGCAGTGATGTTGTCTAGGGCCACAAGGGAAACAAGAGAACTGCAGAGAAGCCAGCCCTGAGTTCTGACATAGTTAAGTAGCTGAGCATCACCAAACATCCCAGTAATTTCTTCTTTTGTGAAACAAAAACTGTAACTTGCCAGCTAAAGCACCAAGAGTAACTGCAGCTACTGACATTTCATTAGCTCAACAAGGCTCATGTGACTTCTATACTTCAAATCCTCTGTCAGTGACCCATTAACTACATGTTAAAATACTAGCTTCCTATGGGAGCGGAAATACTTAAATATACTTATTAAGAACCTACTCTGTGCCAGGTTGTGTTCCAGCAATACCAAATGAGTAAGATGCAATCCTGCTATCAAGTTCACAAACTGGAGGGAGACAAATACACGGGAATCAATTAAATATAACATCAATGGAAAAGGACTACTGTAGAAATATGAACAATGTGCTTTGGGAACACAGAATACAGGACAAAACAAATTCTGTCTTCCACAAGGAGAAGTTAATATCTGAGTTAGTAGAAAGTGAGTAAAAATTGTCCCAAGGAGGGAGATGGGGAAGGACACCCCCAATAGAGGCAAGAGCATTTGCAAAGGCAAGGAGTTGGGGAAGAGCCTGGATGTCCAGGGCTGGGGTAGGAATAGCTGGGTAGGAAGAAGGTGAGGTAAGGAATTTGACTTTTAAATAACAGAGTGACAAAATCAGCTTTTATTTTTTAAGGAGGGAATTCTGACAGCTACGACATGTCATAAACAGCATGTAGAAACCATTCCTGGTATGCCACGTTGGCAGTAACCCTTATTCTAGTAAAATAAAATAAAAGCTATAGTCTTGAAGTCAGAATGCTCTGTGAGGTAAACCTCACCTTTCTTCCTTTTCTTCCTGGATGTCCATATCCATCAGGACCAAAAAGACCCTAAAAAAATGACACAAGATGAATTGTAGGGTCACCCAGATCATCACTTGGTTGATAATATTATCTGAACCCTTGGAAAAATGAACAGTGGAAGGAGGGGGGAAGGCAGAAGGGGGAGTGATGGAGGTTTATCCCAGCTTCAGAGGATAAACATTAGACTACCTTCAAAGGATAAGGAAGGAATAGGGTTTAATGCTTTTAAAGACCATGACACAAATAAGTTTTTGGTATTCTCCTTAATTTTTAGCCTCCTCTTCAGCAAGATTCTGTACCTCAGCAAGATACCATGGGTGCAGAAAGCCCACTCGCTGTACAAAGTTTTCCTTAGGCAAACTTGCTTTCCTTGTAGGATAAAGGAACAATGGATGAAATTCCAGAATTGGTAAATCTCTAGACAGATATTGGGGGGAAATAACAGGATAGAGGTAATGTAGTTTAGTAAATAAGTATATAGGCTGTGAATCCAGACAGAGCTGAATTTTTATTCCACTTTAACATTGGTTGTATGAATGACCTTAGGCAAGTTACTCAACTTCTCTAAGCTTCAGTTTCCTCATCTGTTAAATGGGGATAATAATATCATCTATCTAGTATGGTTGGAAGAGTAAATGGAATTGTGCATGGGAAGTCATCAGCACAATGCCAGGCACAGAGAAAGCACTTGGTAAGGGGTCATTATTCTGCTGCTGACAGTGGCAGTAATGGTGATGATGTTGGCAAGAGAGTGGTTGTGATGGTGATGATGGTGGTGGTGATATTGGACGTGGTAATGGTGTTGGTGGTGATGGAAGTGGTGGTGGTGGAAATGGAGGTGGTGCTGATAATAATTATGAAAATGTTGATGATACTACAGGGATCTCAGCGTCTGTACATACAGACAATGAGCTTCCTGATAAAGAGTGAATTCAGAACCTTTTAAGGCCTTTGTGCTGAATAGACAAAGACTACACCTAACTCAATTACATCATCTGAGAAGAAAATTTTAAATTTCAAGCCACAAAGATCATTTTTATGGCTAAGCAGTAAAGTTTAAAACATTAGAAAATAAGACAAAGATTGCCAAAAATGAGTTATTTGGGGGAAATGGATGCACATGAGGTTCGTTTGCTGTCACTCCAGCTTGTCTCTGCTGAAGGACACGCAGAGCCTTCAGCATCTGGAGCCCCAGAGATTAACATTGTATAGTTCAGAGACGTCCCACACCCTCCAACATTCCTGTAACAACGCGTTCAGGAAGGGCATTGCTCCCCAGCTGTCTTTCCCAAAAAGCGGTCAACAGGAACGAGCTTTGCCTTATTTTAAGTCAGGGTATTTTAATAAAGTCAAACAGTGTTAACTTCATCATCTGAATTGAGTGTAGATGCAAAACATTATTTGCCCTACATTTCATTTGACAGTAATCTCGTTCTGTTTTTTCACTTGCTGCATTTACGTTTAAGCTTCTTAGGAATACTTTCATTTTCTCTCCCAGCGAACAACCACAATTTCCGTGCTGAGTGTAAAACAGATGCAGGTCCTTCCTACTGCTGATGAGAGAAATCTCAGAAACATGAGTTGCAGGAAAGACAACATTACTCTTATCATAAAGCTCATTCCAATAAGGTGTTAAATTGAAAATAGTCATAAGAAACTGACATGCTCTTACGTTCAAGGAAATGACTAAGGTAAAAATGCATAGCCCTGTCTTTGGAAGTGTTATCTGTTGAAATAAACCTTTTATGATCCTTGGTCTTCAAAGATTATTTCTTTGCTCTGAATAATCAAATCCATGCCCTTAAAAATTTGCACCTGGGCCCTGGCTGGTGTGGTTCAGTGGACTGAGCGCTGGCCTGCGAACCAAAGGGTCACCGGTTTGATTCCCAATCAGGACACATGCCTAGGTTTTGGGTCAGGTCCCTGGTTGGGGGCACACAAGAGGTGACCACACATTGATGTTTCTTTCTCTCTCTTTCTCCCTCCCTTCCCCTCTGTCTAAAAATACATAAATAAAGTCGTTTAAAAAATGTGTGCCTGATTGCTTATCTTATTTGTTTTCCTGGGGAAAAAAAAGTTTCATTGAGCATCTCTATATTCCTAAAAGATTCACATGCTTGTAAAACATCTTTGTCAAACAGAAGAGGCTAACTGGCACTTCCCTCTTCAAAAACACGTGAAAAGGCAAAATAAACCCTGAGACATCTTTGGATTCTTTATTGATATGAGAAGTTTAAGGATCTTTGGCTCTTGAAATTCACAACAGCTCTAGTGATTATGTCATTTTTGTTACCCCAAATATTCATCATGAATATTAGAATTTTATGTGAAATAAGAACAGGTAATAAACAAGAAATTCAATCAGGAGCCCAAAACAGAGAAACTAGACTTACAGGTTGCCCTCTTGGTCCTTGTTGACCCTGTGGACCTCTCTGTCCTGCAACACCATGCTCTCCCTTTTATAATAAAGGATAAAGATGGAATTAATTTTCTCCTATGAGTTCATGCAATTTTATGTCATTTTTCTTAGGAATTTTACAGTCACTCTTTTCAAGTCCCATTGGCATCATCCTACAATCTAAGATAAATATCTTCCTCTAGACTTTTGTTAAATATAAAAAATTTAAAATATGTTAAATTTTGGTATTGAAAATTATCAAAACCAAGTATGCAGCACGAGTTACAGAATTTTATATTGCTATGACTTTTTCTAGGTGTGAGTGTGTGAATCCACATTTATGGTGAATACATATGTTTATCTATCTATTGACATATCTTTGTCTATTTGATACATGTGACCATCTATTCATCTTTCTATGTGTCTGTCTATATGTCTTTCCTGCTATCCATATATACATATGGATAAACATATATGTATACTATATATATATTTATCTATTGATGTATCTTTGTCTATTGATACATGTGACCATCTATTCATCTTTCTATATGTGTGTCTATATGTCTTTCCTATATCCAGCTATCCAGATAAAAGGTAATGGATAGTCGACATCATCACCAACCATATCAGAAACTCATGCTGGAAATGATCACATAAGAAGAGGTTCATATAGGAAAACCCAAGTCGCAATCAAGGAGGAGTGTATCCTCTGACATTTACCTTCATTCCTCTTGGTCCATCTTTTCCTCTTGAACCACTTGGCCCTGGAGGCCCAGGATTCCCCTACAAAAAGACCGTGCCCAAAATCACCTAAAGGACCACAGAGTTAACCATCTGACTCTTGTTATTGTTGAAATGGTCTCGAACTGGTAGCATGCTCATGAATCACCTTTAACACAATTAATTTTATCTTCCAACATAGAAAGTGCATAATAAACACATTTAACATCTGGGCTGGGGGATGGGGTGGGGGAGTAAGGTGTTCTGTGCAAGAGGCCACGTCTCCCACATACCAAGAATTGAAGGAATCATCTGGCTACTAGAGGGGATGTTTGATTTGAGTAAGAGGTCAGGAAGACAAACAACTGGAATTTCACCCTTCCCAAACAGAAAAATATCATCAAATGAGAAGGAAAATAATACAATCAGCCCAGGGGCCAGAAATCTCCTGACCATGAGAGAATGAGGACAGACTGAGGGCTTAGGCCACCCTGGAGCTGCTATTTTGAATCTCCAAATATCCTCATCCCTGACTTAAATCATGCTGCTCAGGTTTAAGGAATCCCAAATGTCCCCTTCCTTAGGAAGCCACTCCAGTCATCTGCCTCAATCTGGTCTGAACCTTCTCTGCACCACCAAGATATTGGATGAGTTGTAGAACAGGCACTAGAAAGACCCAAGTTAGAGGCCAGTTCAGCTTTGACTTTGCAGGTGACAAGTAATTTAATCCCTTTGAGCCTCGGTTTCCTCATCTATAAAATTGGGATAGTAATCCTTCTTTACGTGTTTGTGAGGAGTAAATTAACCACTTAGTCCCCTTTCACACTATTTTTTCTTGCTCCACAGGTAAGTATGAGCTTGTGTTAAACACAGCCCTGAGGCTCAACCCCAATCTCATTGATCGCTCTAGTCCCACAATACACTTAGAGTAGAAGGGGGCATGTACCTGATGATTGGTATCTACTGCATCAAATCAGCTATTTCTAGAAATTCCTGACACCCACAGATCCCAGAAAAAAACAGGGAGGCTTTATGTTATTTGTCTAGGAACATCCAGGTGCATGAACTGGCCATTGTTAATGAGCAGCTGTGTTGCAATTTTAGTTTTCCATACCTACCCAAGAACCCAGTAAGCCCTTTGGTCCAGAAGTTCCTGGTGGCCCTTGCCTTCCTCTTGGTCCCTGGTCCAAAAATAAAATTACAATTCAACCAATTTTCATAGAGATACATAATTATAGTATTTTCCACATAACCACAAAAGCATCTTGGATGCTGATGGAAGCACAAATTAAGGTGTCTGGCCCAACACTGTCTCAGTTATTACATGTCAGTCAGGCAGCATCTGCACCCTGAAGCTCCCCCAGCACACTCCCTGCAAACTCTTTCCATCTGCAGCACAGGATGTGAGTCCTTGGCATCTATATTTTTAACCATCTCTTCAGCTGAATCTGATGAGCACTAAAGTTTGAGAACATTGCTTTTATATTTCAATTCACCCAACGCAGTTTAGATATTAAAAGGGGAATAAGAGAAGCTGCAAAGATAGTGAGTGATCTTTCCTGAAAAAAAAAAAAAAAATCAACCTTTTCCTTATATATACAAGGGCTAAACAAGAAATTGTGTTCTGACTTCATCAAGAACCAAAGGTACACTTAAGGGGCCCAATCTCACTGGGCACTTTGCTGCGGAGTTGTTTGTCTTCTCCCCGATCTATTTTACTTTACTGATTTCTGACACTTTAATTTTTTCCAGCTTTTCTGAGAAATGCTTTCCTATTAGAAGCATTGATTATAGCTTCTAGACTCCCGTGTGAGGTATTGAATCATCTGTGTGGGTACTGAATCACACTCACATGCCAGTGGGGAGTGAAAATTAAGGAGAGGTTTTATCGATTATCTTGCTCGTGGCTCACCACACAGCCTGCTCCCCTCGCGCTCAGCAGTACAGCAAGGTGAACGTAGAAAAGAAGGCCAGGACCCCACAGCCGCGGGACACCCCAATCTGAATTAAGCCAGTGATCGAGAGAAAAGGCAAAAATGCATCTCTCAGTCTTTCCCCCCTATGTTCAGGTACTCTTTTTTTTATCACAAAGTAACTAAAATCTGTTATTACACATTGATTACCCATGTCTTTCTTTAGTATCTTTGTCAAGTGGAAAAATAGCAGAAATCTTCCTGAATTATCTTCTGACACTCACAGGATCTTCAAAGTTAAGGACCGTAAGTCAATGTGTTAATAAAATTGGTTGTTTTAAAGTTCTTCCATTTGAGGACACTATGAAACAATTTGGCTTTTAGAAGAAAGATGTAGCATGTATTCCAGAATGACAGGTTTGGGTTATGCTTAGAACCGACCGGAAATTTAAATGTCCAGTTATCGCAGAATGGCTGACAATACTCTAGTGGACTGAACTCCTTGAGGGCAAGATCCTGGCCTCGATGGTCTGAATGTTCCAGGCCTGTTGGCAAAATGCCCTGTGTATGATAGGTACTTCATAAACAGGTTGCTGATATTTTCCTGCCAAGTTGAATTCAATTTTGATGAATTAAATATGATTTGAGTCATTTGAATGGGCAGTAATTAAGAGCAAAGATTTATAACTCTGCTGCCTGAGTCGGAATCCCATCTTTATCACTTACTTACTAGCTGTGTGAGCTTGGCCAATTTACCTAACTTCTCTATCACCCCATTTCTCCCGAGTAAAATGGGGGTAACAAACCCCCTCCGAAGAATTTAATGAGTTATTACAAGTGCTTAGGGCCATATCTAGGACATAGTAAGAGTTCAGTAAATATTGCTATTGGAGTTTAACCTGCCTAGAAGAGAGTTATATAATTTGCTTTGGGAAGCCTGGAAGGGAGGTAACCAAAGTCATTCTGATACATGCTAAATCCCTATCACAGAATCTAAGTTGAAATTTTAAACAAATATCCTTTAGCCTAGAAGCGAGTTCACTGATACAACCTGTGAGCCTGGATACCCAGGTTCTCCTTGGTAACCATGTTCGCCCGATTCTCCACGCACACCCTGTCAAAAAGAGTAAGATTTAGTGAGTTCTCCGAGCATCTTTAGTGTTCCTACTGAAGGCAGCCTTCCCTCTGAGACGTAGCCTGAAAGCAACAAGAGAAAGACAAAGAACATTTCATTATCTGTGCTCAGTCCTCTTTAAGATGTGGAGCTGGAGAGGAATGGGGGCGGGAGTTCCACTCATGTGGGGAAAATGTAAGACCAGATTCTTACTGTCTTTCTTAGTCTTTGCGCATCCCCTTCCAACGTCTCAGCTAGTGATGGAAGCAAAACACTTTGTTTAAATTACTCACACTCCCATTTACCATAGTGACCGGTTACTAAAAGCCCATCCATGCCTTTGAAGAAATGTGGGCCAAATTCCTACTGCTGTTAGGGACCCGTATCCCATGTGAAGAAACTCAGAGGCTGAGCACAGTGACAACCGTGACATTCTAGAATAAAGGCCCAAAAAGCACACAGAGAAATAGCAGAAAACCAGCTTTAAAACCCTGTAGGTTCTTAGAGCATTAAGTTAGCTCTCTAGGCAAAGGGTGAGTTCTTAAAATGATTCACCTGATAACTGATTTAATTTCTCCCTCAAATTAATATTTTCAGTTCTCCAGAAGTGGTACCTTTTCCAATATCGAGGCTAATGCACATTTTGTGAATTATTCTGTCTTCTTTCTCATGTTGACCAGGCTACTGATTGATTATTCAGAGTTACAGAAAGGAAAAAAACCTTAAACTCAGAGTAAATCAATATGTGATCAATTACACATGCTTCTTAAGCTTCTAAAACTATTCTGATAAATGGGAAGCACTTCTGCTAGTCATACTATTCCATTATTCTATTCTCCAAGAGGTGATTTCTAGGTTTATAAATATAAACCATGTTTTTTAAAAGGCATGGAGCTAGAAATTTTGAAACAGCTCATGGAATGTTGCCTAACTTGCGCGTTACATTGGTGGCATGCATAATGCACCGTTTCTGAAAACCACGTGGCTCTGTACAGCAGAGCTCGGGCCCTTTCGTTATAATTCCATGCCTATCCATTTATATCAGGAAATCATTTAAGCAAAGCAACGACCAGAACAAAACAAAAAACTTAAAATACAGTTTCTCTTTACATCACTGCCATGATACGTAACAAAACAGAAATTACCAAATTGTTTAGTAAGTCATTGTTTTTGACAGAATAAGGCACAATGTATTAAAATGATAACAGGAAGATTTGGAAACAGAGAAAAGCAGAATATAAAATAGCATATACATTATGATAATTATGTATACAATAAAGGAAACACAAATTATTGCCCAAATAATCTATACATTGATTTGTTTGCCATAATATAATCTTTTCCATAAATAAAATCTCATTCAGATTTTCATTTTATTAGGCATCTTGCAAAAGCCAGAATATCTAATTTTATAGACAGTAATGAGCCACATGTTCCAAGGCCCAAGAAATGTAATTTAGAGTTCAGCCTCTCTGTAAGCTACATTCTTCCGATAGTATTGGCTCACCTTAAGCAGGTTATAGTCTCAAAAACATAAACAAGTCTACCTGACCGATGCTCCAACACAGGGTTACCTAGAAAACTACTGACATGTTGAATAAACCTAGTTCACCCTGGAGTCTACAGCTCCTTCTTGTTTAAAAAAAAAAAAAAAAAAGTCAAAGCTTTAATAGGAAAGAGCAAACAACTATAGGGATTCAACAAGATTACAGTGTATTGAAGGGAGAGGCTTCCTATCAGAAACAGCAGTTTGTACACATTTTTCTCTACTTCCAAAATGAGAGGTTGCTGCCCTACAATCGGTCCCAGTGAGACAGCAGGACAGAGGTCCAGAGCGCAAGCCGTCTGGGCTGGAGTGGGAGGACACAGGGAGAGGCCGGGAAAAATATCCAAGAAAAATAAACCTGACATGTTCGAATATATTGGGAAGTTAGCAGTCTTGTGAAAGAGTTTCATGATTAACTAATAATATACTCACAGAACACAAAGCAAGGGCAGCTTTGGGGAGAAAGGGCGACTCGGGACAACAACAGTTTCACAGCTGTAAATAACTGCTTACCTAGTTATCCTGGGAACAATCAACTGAACTGACCAAAAGGAGAGGAAGTAAGTTTACAGCAAGCATGAGTTTGGGGACAGTGTATGGAGAAGGAGATGGACAGGTCAAGAAAACATCTTTATCCCCCACAGTGGGAAATCAAACAAAACAAAACAGAAACAGACCTTTAGACACAGAGAACAAACTGGTGGTTGCCCGAGGGGCAGGGGATAGGGACATGGGCGGAAAAGGCAATGCAGAATCGTTACAAAGAATGAAAGAAGAGAAAAGAAAAGCATTTTAGAACCAATCTTGTACCAAGCAAGCTTTATCATATAAAAGTGGAGGAGAAAAACCACTCAGAAGGCTCCATTGACAAGAAGGTACAGGTTCACAATACATCGTAACCTAAAGCGCAGCCTGAACAGGAATCTGGGTTAGGAACTGGCCCGTGGCCATACTCTGCAAACCCAATGTGTTTATTCTGTAATAAATGTTTCATTACAGTACATTCGTTTAAGTTAAAATATAGAGAACTAGAGGGAGCAGGTTAGAGAAGCAAAATTTTCTTTACTCTTGAATATAAAAACTTTAAGGGCTTAGAGAATTCTTGGTCAGGGTCTAGCTGTGAAAATAAGATAGACTATGCACCACAAATGAGCCCACAGTAAGAGCCTGGAGGGGAACATGTTCTGATTCAGGAACACACTGGGTGAATCCAGGTCTAAACTCCCATCAACAGAGAAAAAAGGAAAGAAAGAAAGAAATCAATAGAAAAACATCCAAAACTGAAAACCGAGAAAAAGCAAAGTATGCACGTCATTTAGGGAAAAGGCAATAACACCGTAAGGAAAAGCACGCAGACATGAAAGCAGGTTCTCCTGAAGTTCTGGGATTCAGGGACACCAAGGGGAAAGAATAGGCAAGGAAACATTTTCATTATTAGCTTGAGAGTGCAAGTGGACTTTCAACTTATGTACAGGCTTGGCGCTGATGTAAATTAAGGAAAAAAGGAAGACCTAGGAGATGGAGTAACATAGGGAATAACCGAGAACAACTGAGCAGAGGACCCACTGCTCATGGGTATGCAGCAAACTGCACACAGTATTACAAGAGAATTAAATAATTCAAGAGTAGAAAATTCACTCTGCTGCCTAGAGCCAGTAAATTTCTCTAAACCTTGACTTGGTCAATTGTAGTTTATTCTTTTCTGCCTTTCAGGGGATAAAAACAGTGGGATAAAATGATATTTCTTTTTTAAAGATTGTAGTTATTTATTTATTTTTTTAGAGAGAGGGGAAGGGAGGGAGAAAGAGAGGGAAAGAAACATCGATATGAGAGGAACATCAATTGGTTGCCTCTCGAGTGCCCCCAACTGAGGACCTGGCCCCCCAGCTCAGGCTTCTGCCCTGATAGGAAATCCATCAGTGGAACGACGCCCAACCCACTGAGCCATACAAGTTAAGATAGGTGAAATGATACTTCAAGACATTATGTATTTTACCAGTGTGAAGAATTAACAGCACAAAAACTAAGAATTTATTTCAAATCCTAACATTGTTTAAGAAATCATATTTTTACTTGGTGCCAGCAAAACTTGTTTTGGATTTTTGAAACTTGGGACTTCTCCATAGCCATGGTTTTTCAACATTTTTTGGTTTTAAGAAATAATACTTTACTTGATACCAACAAAACTAGTCTGGATTTTTGAGACTTGGGATTTCTCAATATCCATGGTTTTTCAATATTGTTGGTTCAAAGACATGTAAGTCCATTTTCTTTTTGTACATAGCTCCTGGGTCCACACACACACACACACACACACACACACACACACTCATCTCCAGGCTCAGAGACGACATAAGTTGATCTCTGACTCTTCCATCCTAAAATCATGAGAATACTAGAAAAAGTAACACCAGCAGAGTGTGACCAGACTATGTTAGAGATAAGTCTTCTCAATAAATTTAACTCTTATTTCCAAGAGCATTCTGATCTTCAGATCTGATTCCTATCTCCACCAATTATTAGCTATGTGGCCTCTGACAAGAAACTTCATTTTGCTAAACCTCTATTTCCTCTCCTATCCATAAAAAGTAACCCAGGGTGCTCATAACTCCTAGGGCTGTCAAAAGGGTTACATGACATGTAAGTAAAAGTCTAACACAGTGACTGGTGCTAGATAAATGCTCACTGAAATGTTATTTTCACCACAGATATCACCCCACCTGCCCTCAAATCACATCATTCCCCCTTTGGAAATAGTAAAACTCCAACTTTTCCCTTCTTTAGTAAGTAAGTTAGTAACTATGACATTCCCTTATGCACCCTTAGGAAGTCTTCTTTAAGTGGAAAAATCATTATTTTGGAGGTAAAGCTATTCTTTAATGTATTAACTTTTTTTCCATTTAAATGAAATGTTATATATAGCCAGCTGGACAGGGTGCAGAGAGGAACCGTATAAACCTTCCCTCCTTCATGAAAAAAGATCCCCAGGGAAATGTCCCAGTGATCCTCAGGGAACCTCAGACAGCCCAACCAACACTGCCCTTGACCTCAGACAGAACTATCTAAAGTGCTAGAGATGTGCAACAAGGAGCACTTCTTCCCGAAAGCACTGACCTTCAATCCTGGCAGACCTTGTCTTCCTCTTGACCCCTAAAAATAGAAGGGAAATGTAGAACTTAGAGAAGAAAACGGCCAATTTTCACCCCACCCAACCTCTCTCTTCCACAAAAGCAGGTGAAATGTACACCCCATAAGCAGTTACACCTACCTGAGGGCCAACATTTCCAGTTACCCCCTGAGGTCCATTGTAACCAGAACTTCCCTGAAAAGTAAAAGGCAAAGGGAAGACCAGTTTAGAGACCTACATACATACTTTTGCATTTCTTCTCTAGGCATGGACTATCCAATACAGAAGCCTGTAGCCAGCCACATGTGACTATTAAGTTTAAATTAATTTAAAGTAAATTTAGTTGAAAATTTAGTTCCTCAGTTGTACTAGGCACATTTCAAGTGTTCAGTAACTCCATGTGGCTAGTGGTTACCACACTGAACATCACAGAGAATATTCCCTTGATCTCAGAACATTCCATTGGTCAGTACTCCTTTGGAGTTCTGATTTAATTCTGGTGTTTTAAAACATTCATGTTGTGGCCATCTTTCCCCAAAGACTGTTCATTTGACAACTTAGGGTTCAACACGTTGGGGTTGAACAGTAGTCATAGATATTCTCCAACAAGCCATGCTTAATATTTGAAAAATACTAGCACTTCCTTTTCTACCCGCATCCTATACAAAATGGCAACTAGAAACAGAAGGTAGAAGAGTGCGTCTCTGCGCATACTGAGAGATCAATATATACAGATGATGAGGGAGGGAGGGAGAGGTCATGCGCAGTCACAATGAGTGGGAAAACTGTCTAGTGCTCTCGAGTTCTTTCAGATCAGAAGTGGGAAAATGTGTAGTGTCCAGAGAAAGAATGAGTTCATCTTTCAGGAGAAATGGAAACCACCTGATCGCAAATAGGGATATCTTAGAATATTATTCAGTGAAGTCAAATGCTAAGTCAATGAGAATGCATAAATTAGGAATGAATGTTAGATGCAGAAACAAAAACATTTTGTGCCATTGTGTTCTTCTGTTATTTATAACAGACTAAATTCTGAAATAATTTATATATTCCACAATATGAAGAAAGTGTTAATTAAATCATTGCAGAAATGCTTATTGAAATAGTATAATTAAAAATATCTATCAAAAGTTCATTAAGTAGAAAAATTGTGCTATAATGTTGTTCTTTCCAAGTATGCTAAACTCTGCAAAAGAATAATTTAACCCAAATACAAAGAAAGACAAAATGATGATTCCTCATTTTCTTATATTACACTGGAACATTTTTTAATAAGTCCTTGAGATCCTCATCTGACTTTCTCAGGTAGAATAACTTTGCCACCAAAAAATTAGGAAAGTTAGTAAAGTGATGGTTTTTTTTAGCTACTGGAACTATTGATTTTTTTCTCTACATTTTATTTTTCTGTATCCCCAAATATCTATTGTAAATGTTATTTTTATAATGGGAATTATTTAACTAAGGTAGTTTTTATCAGGGAGAGGGATTTAGAGATAGCATTCTCATAATTGGTCTAGATATAATAAAGATTCTTTCTTAAAATGTTTATTATTTTCTCATTTCAATAGTAAAGAGGTTTCTTTTTATATTTTTATTTTTTGCAGTCAACATAATAAAGGAATTATTTGAGCCAATACAAGTACCACTGGGTAAAAGAATGTTTGGAAACAAAAAGTTTACCGTCTCAGACTATTATTGTCCAAAGTACTTAATCATTAGAAAGTGGGTCAAAGTATGTTCACAATAGATTAATCAAGTGACCAAATTAATGTATCAATAATGAGACAGACCGACCCAGTGTCCCTCCTGGTTACTAAGAAGGGTACATTTCTTAATCTCCTACTAAAATTGATTAACTTGAATCTAGTCAGGAAGAAACAATCAAACAAATCCTAATTGAGAGATGGTTAGCAAAATAAACTGGCCTAGAATATCAATGTCATGTAAACAAAGGAATAAAGGGACACAGTTGTGATTAAAAGACACAGCAGAGACAAAATAACCAAATGCATTACATTATCCTTGATTGGAACCCAGAGTGATGACAACGATAAAAATAACCACAACAGGATCTATTGGTGCAACTGTGGAAATCTAAGTATGGACTGTATAATAGAAATAATTTTGCATCAATATTAAATTTCTTGAGTGTGATGATTGCATTGTGCTTTATATAGGAGAAGGTTCTTGTTTTTGAAAGATATTTATTGAATATTTGAAAGAAAAATGTCATAATACCTTCAATTAATCCTCAAATGGCTCAGCAAATTATACATATATATTAACTATGTATTTGCATAGAGAGACATAAAGCAAATATGATTAAATAGTAGCAATTAGTTTTCATTGTGCTATTATACTTGCAACTACAAATTTTTCTATAGATTTAAATTTTTTCAAAATAAAAGCTAGGGTAAAAGTTATACAGGCTCAACATAGAATCTTTCAACAATTTGGATAATAATACTAAGGAGATGGAATGTATAATTTCTGGGTGTTTATCCTTAGGAAATATGGATCCAGATACATTCAACCAGTTAGGACTCTTGTTAACTACAGAGTTTTATGATCTGTTTTTTTTCTTTTAATACTACATCATGAATGTTTTACTTATTATGAAATAGTCTTCTAAATTATTTCACATCGCTTAATAATATTCTATCATGTGAATTTGCCATTGTTTTATAAAAGATCCCTTATCATTGGACATTTAAGCATTGTAGTGATTAAAAATCATTACACTGATCATCCACAGATCTGAATCTTTAGATTGAGTCATGCTTAACTTCTGGATAAACTGCTATAACTGCAAAGACTGGATCAAAGCACATACACCTATTAAGCCATGGCAGACACAGTTGGTGGCTACTCAACACTTCCTCCCCTTTCTTCCTTGCTAAGAAAATCTCAGTTTTGTTTAGAATTACGACATGCTCAGCTCCAAGGGACAAATTATGACAAGACTAAGCCAATCATGGAAATCTCATTTCCTTTGTTAGAGACTTGCATTCTCTGGCTCTTTTAAAATGAGGCAAGAGGGCAGACAGAGAGCACCGGACCCAGACAATGAGCGAAATGAGCTGTAAAGATACTATTGCTGCCAGTGCCCTGGTGAAAGAAAAGTCCCTTTCCTTCCTGCATTTTATGTAAAGGTGAAGGTAAAATTCTTGGTCCCCTGAGCCCAAGGATCACAGTGAGGACGGCACTGTGGAAAGAAAGGGCCAGAGGCCCTGATGACGACCCTGGGTTTTGATGGCATCACTGAGCTAGTGCACCAAACCTGGAATCTCCTATCCCTGGATCATCAAATGTGAATATTAGGTAAACACTGCCAGTCCAGTTTTCTGTCACTTGTATATTGAAAAACATAAACAAAAATCAGCGGTCCTAACTGATATATGTTGCTTGACCGCCTTCCAAAAAGGTTGAATTGGTTTTCCTCCTCCCCAGAAATGCTAAAGCATGACTGGTTTTTCACACTTTCCCCAATACTAGGTTTCTCAGGTTGGTCTGAAAGACTGCTTCCTCAGGACATCTCCAAAGGAATTGCAACTGCTAATCAGCTTTCTGGTCGGACTCTAAACTAATACTAATGGAAGAGTGCCCCCTAGAGGGCTCTCTTTAAATTCTTAGAGCACCCTTCTTTAATCTCGTCCTCGTAGTAGAAACTGTGGGGAATACAAATGCAGACTGACATGACACCGCCTCAGAGGGTGACAATTTTCATTTGTATGCATAGGATATGCATACAAGCTTCAGGGATCTGAAGTTCAAGGTTAACCCTTAGCTTAAGTTAGTGATGGAGACCTCTGAAAGCTGTGTACATGAGGCTCTTCTCATGGTTGTCTAGACTGAGTTCCTCTCCAGCTGTAAAACGATGAGCAAGTCATGGAACCCAAGCTCAATTTACACATGAATCCTGACCTTTCTTCCCATGATAACCACTAACAAATGGAAACTCTGAAATGGTTTCCAATCTGCCCACCGTGTAGATGACAAAACTGAGGCCCAGATGATTTAAGGGTTGCTGCTCTCCTGTTCTGTTAGCTCAGTCCCATAGCTAAATGGGTTGTTGTTATTACTGAGTGGATATTCACAGGGCTCTCTAATCTCAACTCACCCAAGAGGACCCTCTCAGTGGAGTTTGTCCAAATAACTGTAATTAGCAACAGAATGAGAAAATCTTGCAGCGAGTTGTGACAGTTTTCTCACATAGCTACATTGTAATGATCTTGTTAACGACTGGATTTTATTCGGGACCTGGGCATATATAAAACGGGTGGGAACTAGGCACAATCCAGGAAAGAGAAGTGGGGTCCTAAGGTTTCGTCAAAGGACACAAGCTGGAGGTTAAAGCAAATAGAGGCTGCCCTACAGTTGTAAACATGTTGGTATGCAGACCCCATTCCTGGAAATCAGGGATAATGTGATCTGAGGACTAGACACTTGGGTTATTTTGGTCATTTTTCAGAGTCATGCATTTTAATGTCTAGGACATAAAAATCTAAAAATGGCTTCCAACAAGTAAGCGTCTGTCAAGTTAACAAGTCTTTTTCCTTCTGTGATGTCTTCTGTCACGATGCTGTTAGTCTTCGGAACTAAACAGGATTCTATCTTTAAAAACGGCTAGTACTCAATCCACATCAATCAACACTGGCAGTGGTGGAAAGCAAGCCAGCAGTGTAGTGAGCCTGAGCATCTTTTTTTAAGTATATTTTATTGATTATGCTATTCTAGTTGTACCAGTTTTTTTCTCCCCTTTATGCCCCCTCCACCCTGCATTGCCCCCAACCTCCAACATTCCCACACCCTTAGTTCACGTCCATGGGTTGTGCATGTAAGTTCTTTGGTTTCTCTGTTTCCTATACTGTTCTTAACCTCCCCCTGTCTATTTTGTGCCTACCTATTATGCTTCTTATTCCCTGTACCTTCTCCCCCCATTCTTCCCCTCTCCCTCCCCACTGATAACCCTCCATGTGATCTCCATTTCTCTGATTCTGTTCCTGTTCTAGTTGTTTGCTTAAATCAACACATCATTATAAAATTAGAAGATTTTAAAACTGGAAAGATCTTAGATATTACTGAGTCTGATGCTTTCATTTTGGATATGAACAAACCAAGAAAAAAGAAGTAAAGAAGCATGTATTACTAGTGAGGTGGGTGATAAGATTTCTACTGAAAATACACACACACACACACACACACACACTTATGAGACAAGGGTGCAAGGACAAGGATATAAGCAGGGATTAACATTCAAAGCTCTGTCTCCATGGACAACAGAGTCCAACAGGTTTGCCCCCTGGTTTTCTATGCTGATCCAACCAGAAGGCCAAGTCTTCTGCACCAGCTAGTAACCTTTCCTGTGTGTACCCGTATCCCCAAACAAACAGGGACAATCTCACCTGCTGTCCACGCCTTCCTGTTTCTCCCCTAGGGCCTTGGCTGTAACTATCAATTCCGGGATCCCCCTGGGAAAATAAAAGGTTATTTAGCTCAAATGGATAGGAAAGATAGGGAAAAATTATAGGTAGCACAATCTTTTCTTTAAAAAAAAGAAAGATACTGAAGGAGACTCATTTTCATTGGCTAGACCTACTCAATAATCCCAAACAGGCAATGCAATTAAAATTCCAAACTCTTCAAGAACCCAAAAGTTCTATAAGATGAGTTTCTTCACAAATCTCTTATTTGTTACAATACCAAGATAAGCTGAATGATGACTCATTAATGAATAATTCATTGTTCTGCACCTTTGTGCTCAAACAAACAGTTTACAAGTCCCTGGATTAACGCAGTGGAAACCCCTCAACTACCACTCACAGGATCACCCCTTAACCCAGCCTCTCCATGCTCTCCAGGTTGTCCAGGCGGTCCGGGCAAGCCCTTGAATGACAAAGAAAAAAAATGTGTCACTTTTTAAAATCATCTATTACCTAGGAAAGAAAGAAAACATTAAGAGGGAAAAATGAGAGTCAAATTAAAAGAGCAATTTAGTACTTGAATTTTTAAGCATTTACTGCCAAAGAGGTAAGGTTGGGACACAGAAAAGAACATATGTTTTTTGGAAATCTGCGACATACTTGATCCTAAGTGTGCATTGCCTCATTTAAACTTCACAACTCAGGAGGTGAGGCTCAGGGAAGTGGAACCCAGGTGTCCCAACTACCGAATCCCTTGATCTTTCCACTCCTCCCTGATGCTCCCACACAGAAACACATGTAAGAAAAACAGAAAAGTTCTCTCCATCATGAACGAGGAAAGCATTAGCAGAGCAAGACCTCATAGAAATAGAAAAAGAGAGAGAAAAGCACTCCCAGAGCTCCTGACTGTTGTAGACAGGGAACCAGAGGGGCAAAGCAACTTGCCAAAAGACTATGACATGATAAGCAAATGATTGCTTCTCTTAAAACCTACCCTTAGTGGTACCATATCTGTGTAGCAGGTTACACAGAGCCACAGAACCTTCCTCAGATTATATGTGCATGGCTCTGGAGAGTATACCTCACATGCCACACTCTGAAAATAATGAAGTGGAATTCTTCTCTGAGATATGGCTCTCAAACACACAAGGAATAAAATGTTTTCTAGCCTCCAAAAGTAGCTAGTCATAATGACTTGAGACTCCTCCTCACTACTTTCTTGGCCCAACATAACAGTAAAAGGAAGTTAGTTGATCCTAAATTCTCTTTCTGCTGCTTAATTTACTAGCTAGGCAAATTTCTTTGACTTCTCTAAGACAATTTTGTCATTTGTGAAACAGATATACCTATCTTACAGAGTTGTTACAGGGATTAAATGGAATGATAAACTGAAATGACGAGTACAAAGCCTGGTATACGATTCCTATTATGATTTGTCCAATTTTTAGTCCCTTCTTTTTCTGACCCAGACACTGGCTTCCAGAGTAATCTTGCAAACCTGTAGCTTTGAACATGTCCTCCTTGCCTACAATTTTCAATAGCACCTGATTATGCAGTAGGAAAAAAAACAAAATATGGCATTAAATTGACTCCAGGCTTTCCTCCCACTCTTTGTACTTCTTATCTCATCTTCCACTCTTGTTGAATTGGAATCCTTGTTTGTCTGAACCCACTTTGAGTTCTAACTCTAAGCTCTCCTATTCTTCATCTGGAATACAGATGTCTCTCTCAATGGAGGTCTGGGTAAAAGATGTCTTGATTTCCTGTGTGCTCTGGAATGCCACAGTTTTCTCAACCCTTCGGCACCATTCTCAAATGCCACAGACCTTGGTGTGGAAGGTTGGTCTCTTGCCCACTTCTTTCCTTCCTCATCATCTGGTTGTTATTCATCCTTCAAATTTCATTCCATCTTTACTCCCTCAGTGCAGCCTTCCTCACCACACAGGCTGGATCAGATCCCCCTGTCATTTATCTCTCCATGCACTTACCTCACCAGTATTCTTACACCTCTTTCCATGATTATTTCATTAACAACTATCTCTCTCCTACAGAGGCCAGTTCTGAGATATAGAACCCATGCCTGTTTTGCTCGCTATTCTACACTCATGCCTGAATTACAACAGATGCTCAATAAATCCTGATGATTGATCGGATGAAGAAACACCACTCTATTTTAGATTCCTCTCTAAATCACTGTGTTCCCCTTCATTCTTTGTTTGCATCATTGTTACACCCTCTATCTTACCCTATATTGTATTATAGTACCTCCTATATAAATCTTATCTCCTGCACCAGTTAATAAGCTCTTTCTTGGTCATAACTGAGACTTATTTATCTTTTAACTCTTCTTTGTGTCTATCAAATGCCCTACAGGTAGAAAACACTTGACAAGTGTTTATCAAATTTCACTAAGTTCAATGGAAACTGAAGTCTTTCCAGTCTTGAAGAAAGTGTGGTTCCCCAAAATCTGATCCACAAACTCCAGGTTGGAAATTAAACCTCAGTAAAGAGCCATTTCTTGTGACTTCCTGTTTCACTCATCAGGGAACCAATCTACACCTTGTGGTAAGCATTACTCTAATTCCACGTGAGGTATAAAAAAACACAGATAAATAAATTTCATCCACTTATCTAATTCAGTCACCAAAAACTGATTATAGTACTGTGTTGAGACAGATACTTTGGGCTGTATAATTGACTAGTAATGTCTGCCATGGCACAGGAAGGGAGAGTTGAGTACATATGACTTCTCTTACATAGAAATATAAGTCCCCGCATGAGGCAATACATAGTCACTGTCAAGCATATAGTACAAAGTACATATAGGGTACAGAGGTAGGGGGAAGGGTACAGAGAAGGGGAAAAGCTCTGCAGACTATACATGGTCAATGAGGTCCAGGGCATCATGAAGAGGAACGACAGGAGCTGGAAATTGAAGAAAAAGTGATATTCAAATAACCACTGAAGACAGAGTCAGGGAAAAGGCATTCCAGGATGGGATACCTAGCATGAACCAAGATGCAGAGGTAGGCATGCATAAGGAATCTTCAGGGGACGTTAGGTAGTATAATTTAACTGGGAAGTATACTTCTCTTTTTATTATTTTTCAATTACAGTTGACATACAATATTATATTGGTTTCAGGTGTACAACATAGAGAGATTAGACTTTTACATAACTTACAAAATGATCACCCTGGTAAGTCAAGTGTCCATCTGATACTATATGGAATTACTACAATATTATTGACTAAATTCCCTCTACTGTACTTTACATCTCTGTGACTATTTTATAACTGCTCATTTATATGTCTTAATCCTGGGAAGGACATTTCTTGACCAAGATTAGTGAAGAATGTTGTTGAAAGGCCTTGGATATAAGACTAAATCATTGGCAACAGGGACACATAAAAGTTTGTGAGATAGGGAATAACAATTACAGTTCTAAAGAACAAAAAATGAAATAATAATGTAAAACTAGGTTTACATTATTCATTTCACTATCAGCAGAGTTGGGCCTTAAGTTACAGATTCCAAATAGTCATCTAATATTTGCCCTTTACCTCCCAATCTAGTCATTAAGCCACTGAATGATTCTTTCCTCAAACTTAAAAATAAACTGCTAAGGTCAGTGTAACCAGTAGAAATACGAAAGAAAAATATCCTTTTATTTTACCCGATTTCCCCTGTCTCCCTTTTCTCCAAATGATCCTGGGATGCCATGATTACCCTAAAAAAATAAGTAAACATACAAAAAATCTTTGTTATAGTAGTCACACCAGAAATTTTTTTCACATAGTTTCATATTCTAGCCAACAGTAGAAAGTTTCTTTACCATTTGATTTCTGAGTACATGACAGACTAGATGCCCTGAACAATCATCCCTTTGAAAGTTTAAAAATATTTTACATACATTAATGATCTGATAAAGAAAAAGAGAAGTCTTTAGAGTTCAAAGTAAAGAGAAAGCAGGAATCAACAGAAGTAATAGGCGCTGGCTGCCCAAAGGACTCCGATCGCTCAGTGTGACTATAGTGTGAAAACCCGTAAGCTGATCGATTATTTTATTTTATTTTTGTTTGCTTTTAACTTTTTTATTTTTTATTTTTATTGTTGACACTATTAGAGAGGTCCCCCATTTTCTCCCTCCACCCAGACCTCACCCCCTCACTCCGCACGCCCGCCCTTTACCACGTTGTTGCCCATGTCCATGGGCTATGCACATATTCTCTTCCAGTCCCCTCCACCCTCTCCCCTCTGAAATCTGTAAGTCTGTTCCATGTATCCATGCCTCAGGTGCTATTTTATTCATCAGTTTATTTCATTTACTAGATTCCACATATGAGAGAGATCATGTGGTACTTGTCGTTCTCACTGGCTTATTTCACTCAGCATCATAATCTCCAGGTCCAAATGGAACTGCCATGGGACCCAGTGATCCCACTTCATGGAATATAGCCTGAACATTTATTTTAAGTGGTCCTAGGAGATAGTGCCACCAAGTACGTGGCAGAAGCAAACAACCTTCAGCTCAGGCCTTAATGATTTACCACAGATAAATTTAAATTAAAGAATGAGTTTAAATCAAAAGTCCCAACACACATGAGGGAGACACCAGGAGAGGGGCACCAGCAGAAATGACAGACAGCAAAATCAGACTTGCAATGACTACAGATATTAGAATTACCATATATTGAATATAAAGTAAGTATATTTAATAAATTTGTTTAAAAAAGAATTTGTTTAAGATAACAATCAACTATTTTTAAAAGACTAAGCAGATTTGAGAAAGGATCAAATAGAACTTTTTGAAGTGAAAATTAGACTAATTGAAATTAAAAATCTAACTGACAGGTGAAAAGGTATATTAAACAAAGTGATGTAAGGATTAGTGAATTAGAAAGTGAATAAATTATTCAGAATGCAGCACAGAAAGACAAGGAAATAGGAAAAAGAGGTTAAAAATCATTGAGAATAAAATGAAAAGTTCTCACAAATTTTTAATTAGACTCCTATAAAAAGATAATAGAGAAAATGAAAAAAGATAAAAATGTCAAAATGATAATTTGCTAAGGATTTTCTAAAACTTATAGAAGGCACAAATGCTCAGATTCAAAACTTACTAAGTCTCAAGCAGGATAAAGAAAAACAAATCTACACCTGGACATATCATATTGAAACTGCAGAAAACTAGAAACAAAGGGGAAATTTTAAGGCAGCCTGATATATTATCTTTTTCAGATTGATGACCAAGGAACAACAATTAGTTTGATGGATAACTTCTTAACGGCAATAATGAAAGAGAAAACAGAAGCCAGAAAACTATGAAATTACATTTCAAAGTGCTGAAAACAAATGTTTACCCAAGAACTATCTTTCAAGAAAAATGGATAAAATAAAGAGAATTTCAGAAAAACCAAAGCCAAGGGAATTTATGAACTTCATCAAAGGCAATTCTAAAAGTCCTACCATAGGCAAAAGAAGCATGACCTTTTCATGTTCTTTTGAAGGCACCAGTAATAGTAATAAGTATGAGGGTAAAGCTAGATAAGCACCAACTACATAACAGAAAAATAACAGTGTCTAATTGGTAGAATTTAACCAAAGAATGGAAATAAAATATTGGACAACAATATGTAATGCAGGAGGCAGCTGGTTAGAGCTAAGTTTCTAGGGTCCTCCTATTTTGAAGACAAGGGCAAATATCTAAATTAGTTTTAGACACTGTTGAGCATGTATGTGAAAATGTCTAGACTAATTGTGAAATGTATAGAGAGTAGAAATGCCGGAGTAGTAGAGGAGGGAACACAGAATGAGAAACTTTCCAAAC
The DNA here is from genome assembly GCA_039655065.1 of Glossophaga mutica. Classification (NCBI taxonomy): domain Eukaryota; kingdom Metazoa; phylum Chordata; class Mammalia; order Chiroptera; family Phyllostomidae; genus Glossophaga; species Glossophaga mutica. The sequence continues at coordinate 27,709,514 of CM077309.1, read as the reverse complement.
CTGTTCTCCATCCAAGCCATCAACGCCATCCTCACCAGGGTTGCCCTGTGGAGCAAACAATGCAGTTGGAGACAACAGGACCACCGTGTACATGATCATTGCTTTGAAGTTAATTTCCATACTAATCTTTTCTTTCAGTTTTGCTCTCAATACCATCTGACACATCCCTTCACCTCACAGTTGTAAGCCCCACCTCACTCAAGCAAAGGAAAAGCAAATGGACTCAGTATTTTTTTCCCCAAAGAAGCTACTCTTCAGTGTAAGAAGAGTAAGGAAAGTCACCTACCTTCTCTCCTGAAAATCCTCGTACTCCCTAGAGTTCAGAAAAAAATAAAAATACTTGAGTTTGAATTAGATTTTTCAAATATCATTTCATTTAAGAAACCATATGTTCTCTGGCTTCAAGAAAATGCAGTGATTCAACCAAAACGAAGATTTCTTCCCCAGCAACTGTCATGGACATCACAGACTCTGCCCGTTACCACTTCCCCAGGCTTGGGACTTGGGGGAAAATTTAACCTTGCAACTCCTCACATAGTAGGGTGAGCAGGCAATGGCAGCGACCCACCGCTCATTATTATAATAATCATTTTTCAAACAAAAATGACAATACACTGACTGGCAAGCAGTAATGGGCTTCTAGGAACAACGGCACAAATTAATTGAAAGAGTAACTTGTTAAAGTACTCAGAATATGGTTGTTGTGGTCAGAAAATTATGTATAGCACTCTGAGGTTGTAGAACCTTCTTTTATCCCCCTGGCCTTATTAAAGGAAATTCTCTAAACCCAGAAAATTAAAAGACATTGAATGCAACCACTCAAAAAGGGTGCCCCACCAATTATCCCCTTTAGCTTTGAAAATCTCAGCGTTCTCAAGCCTACCTTCCAGCTGCCAGCACTGTGACTCTTTTCCTCCTGAGGGTTTTTCCTGGAACTAGAATAGTCCAGAAATGCTGGGGAATCACTGCCCTCTAGGAACAGCCCTCACCTGATGCTTGACAGGACCTGGTGCATGAATACCCCAGCTCCCTTGCCCCTTGAGTCAGATAACATTGAGGTACATGTTCAACACTGGCCTCCAGAGTTCCTCAGCAGGATTAAGGTCTGTCTACCCTTGGTAGTAACCTAATTGATAATGCACCCTTTTTAAGCCACCTTCCATCCCTGTCTAACTTTTCTATTCCCTGTATGTGTTCACTGAAATCCGCTCCCAGTAAACTATTTGCATTTAATCCTTTTCTCAGGCTCAACGTCTGGGAAACCCTCCTTCTCAGGAGGAACCAAGATACCATACCTGTGTTGAAGAATTAAGGTTTTCCACAGACTCAAGGGATGAAACAGAGATGTGGGAAGAATGCCACAGTTCAAGGTCACACTCACCTTGGGTCCTCTCACACCTGGGCATCCTTCCTCACCTCGGGGTCCAGGAAGACCTTGGGGACCTCTTTCTCCCTGTGAAATAAAGATGCACATGGAGACAATCAATCAACTATCTCTATCAGCACCCAACTGACTCAAACCAGCAAGAATGACCAAACTATGGCACAGTCCTTACAATTACTTCTACATCCTCAGAGACCTGATTGGATCACCTGCAAGGCAATCAGAATGTCCACCCATCAGCTACCAATATTGATGACCCCAAATCTTGGAAGTCCAAATTACCTATATTTTTGATCAATTCAGTCAAGCCACATGGGCAAAACATCAGCATTCAAACAAAAGAGAGGTGTGTCTGAACTTTTCCTCAGGCAGCTAAAATTAGGTAGTTTCCTTGTAGTCCCACAAAGAATAAACCACTATTTAACTTTTTCTCTTCTAGGTGAAATCCGGACCATCCCTAAGGTATAGATCATTTGTCACTTCCTTTCTGAGAAGATATATTGTGGGTTATTGTTTTTGTGTTATACTGTTTTCTGCCATGTTGTGAGCTTCTTAGCGACAAGGACATTTCATTTACCTGTGGGTTTCCAGCCCTCAGCACAGTGTTTGGCGCACAGCAGACATTCAATTGGGATTTAAAGAATTACTTCCTAAATTATTCCTAAATGCCTAATGCAGGGCCTACCATACAGTAGATGTCAAATAAATGTCTGCTCCCCTCTTCTTCCTAGTCTGCATGTATTTTCAGGTTGGTTCAATGTGTGGTATTTCAGCTTCATCTGGAAAATTGAACGTTAGCACAGTTGCTGTACTATGTTGCCCCACGCAGTGCTATCAGTCGTGAATAACTGGTCATTGTCTAAATTAGAAAGCAGTTGTTATATATAAAACAAGTATCCCTGATAAAGCAGAGAGCCTGAGGAAAAACTCTTACAGTTTTATGTTTAACAAAACATTAAAAATAAGCCCACTCTTAGAATGAGTATCATAAAAAAACGTGTTGGTGAGGATGTAAAGACACTGGAACCCTCATGCACTTCCAGTGAGACTATTCAAGAGCGCAGTTGCTCTTGAAAACAGTATGGTAGCTTCTCAAAAAAGTGAAAATGGAATTACCATATAGCCCAACAATCTGCTTCTGGATGTGTACCCCAGAGAACTGGAAGCTCGGTCTCACAGAGATGTTTACACAGTCACACGCACGGCAGCAGAGTTTGCAATAACCAAAAGGTAGAAGCACCCGAGTGTCCGTGGACAGACGAATGGGTAAACAAAAATGGCATATACGTGCAATGGGTTTATTCAGCCTCGAAAAGGAAGGAGCTTCTGATGTACCACCACAGGGATAAACCTTGAGAACATCATGCTAAATGAAATAACCCAAAAGATACATACTGCTTGATTCTACTTAGTGCGGCAGCGAGAGAAATCAAGTTCACAGAGACAGGAAGTAGAGTGGTGGCTGCAGGGGGTGGTGGGAGAGGGGGACGGGGACTTGGTGTTTAATGGGGACAGTTCCAGTTTTGCAAGGTGAAGGGGACTCTGGAGATGGATGGTGGTGATAGTTGCGCATCAGTGTGAATGTCCTTAAAACCACTGAACTATACACTTAAAAATGGTTAAGACAGTAAATTTTACCTTATGTGTGTTCTACCACAACTTAAAATATTTTTTAATTAAAAAGAAATTTGTGAAGAAAAAAATCCCACTTTTATGACTTCTATTCCCAGTTTCTAAAGTTTGTTGCTACAATATACATCCATAATTGGGTATATTATCCAATTATGTTTTCCTCAAATTAGTCCATGGGAGAAAAAAAAGAGTATTCTTAAATCTGAGTCCTCACAAAGTTTCTCATATTTCAGAGTACTCTCTCTATTTAACTGCTCTCTTTATTAAATTTTGAGCAACATAATACTGACACACAGTCATTGTTTATTTGAGATATTTTGGGGGTGCTTATGGAGGTCAACTACCAGATCCATTTTTAAAAAAATAGTAAAGAAATTAATTATTAGCCCTGGCTGGTGTAGCTCAGTGGATTGAGTGCGGGCCTGCGAACCAAAGGATTGCGGTTCGATTCCCAGTCAGGGCACATGCCTGGGTTGCAGGCCAGTTCCCAGCATGGGACACACAAGAGGCAACCACACATTGATATTTCTCTCCCTCTCCCTCTCTCCTACCCTTCCCCTCTAAAGATAAATAAATAAAAATTAAAAAAAAAAAAAGAAATTAATTATTATTTATTATATTTGAGGGTGAGACCTCACAATTTCAAATGCTAGATGGTATGCAAATGAGAGTTTAAAAAATCATTTTTATAAACACTAGAATTTGTGATTATATTGTGGAGACCATAAAAATATTCTTACAAGAAAAACAAAGCAATGAGTTTGGAAGCTGGAAATAAAATTCGTAATGACAGCCTTCATAAACAGACTCAGAAGTGGTTTAGTTTAAACAACTTAGACAGAAGCGGACACAATATGCTCTAGAAAACTGAGTGAGATGTTTCCAAAAAGTGGCTCCAATAATGCTGAAGACACTGATACAGAAACTACATGGGAATCATTTGTAATTAAATGGCTGACACGATATTAGAGAGAAAAAAAGCAGAATTTCTAAATTAAAATATCATTTTACATAATAAGAGACATTTAAATGTTAATGTGTAACTAAATAAGTTAAATATTATAAGTGGACATTTGTCTAGTCCACCTATATCCCTAAGAGCCCATGTATTCTAAGAGGGCAAAGGCATTTTTGGATGTTGCCATGAGAAAAGGGGAATTGCCTTAGAATGAACACATACGTTAAATTGTTTTGAGAACAAAATTTGGGCCTACTGTGTTTCTCATTCAGATATCAAGCTCTGTCATGTTCAAAAACTGGTCTCCTCTTTGCTCACAAATTGCTTAAAGCTATCAATTACAGCCATGATTTAATGGAAAGAAGAACTTCACTAACGCTTCTCAAATGCTGTACTGGTTCAAGTTACTTTATGAGAAATGAGAATAACAGTAATAATATCTTATTTTGTAGATGAAATGAGGAAATGCATACAAAATGTTTAGTCATATATCTGGCACAGAGTAAGGTGTGAACAAATATTAACTATTTTTGTTACTAGTGAAGTTCTATAACTTTTTTTGTGGCCTTAGATAATATGATTAATTTGATGTATAACTGTTTGATGTGTGATCAATGCATACTTAAACCACCATCTCATAATAGGTAAATTTTGAAAATATATAGTATTCATGAGTCTGGCAGATTATATTTTCCAAAGATGCCCACAACAAAATATCCATGCTCTTCTGCTCTGTGACCCTGCCACACCCCCATCAAGAGGAGGAGTCTAATACCCCCACCCAACTCTTGATTCTGGTCTGGATTTAGTGACTTCTTTGTACCCAATAGAATGTGATGGACAAGTTACTGTCTAATTTCTGAGGCCTGCTCAGAAGCTTCGGTCTCAGTCTCCTGGAATGCTCACTCGCAGGACCGACACACCCTGTTAAGGCTATATGCCCGGTACTTCCACCTCGACCTTCTGTGATGCCAGCCAGGCCAGCCGTCCTAGCAGAGGACCAGAGATGAGAGAAGAAGCCACTTCCACAGTGGGCCCTCTAGCCCCAGATGGCCTAGTCAGCCCAGCCTCAGACACCCATTGACAATGCCCCTGCTGTTCTCTTTTCACTCTCCACACCCACGGAGTCCAAGAACTTAATAAAAGTGATGGTCGTTTTATACCACTAAGGGTTTTTTTTTCGGGAAGCAGGGGAGTAGTTATTTGTCCTTATAAACTTTCAATTTGAACCTACTGAGTTAGCCAAAAAGTTCGTTGTTTGTTCTGTAACATGCCTCTAGTAGCACTTAGTTGTCTTTAACTTCATTCAAAACAATTTTGTTAGATTGTGTTGTGACACTTATATCAGCATGCATTTAAATAAAACTTATCAAAATTGGTGAATTTTTGTGTAGCTATTTTAATATTGAAGATAGAAAATATGCAACACTTTCAGCATATCACATTTTATTATTTGGAGAAAAGTAAAAATGCTACTGAAATGCAAAAAAAGATTTGTGCAGTACATGGAAAAGATGCTGTGACTGATCAAACATGTCAAACATGGTTTGCAAATTTTGTGCTGGAGATTTCTTGCTGGACAATGCCCCGAGGTGGGGTAGACCAGTTGAAGTTGACAGTGATCAAATTGAGACATGGGGAACAATTAACGTTATACTATGCAGGAGATAGCTGACATACTCAAAATAGCCAAATCAATAAAGTTATTGGTGGAAGTGGAAAATGTGTCCTTTATTTTATGGGAAAAACTAAACAAACTTTTTGGGCAACCCAATACAGATTAGAGACCCCATTATGAAGCCTGCCCATCCACAGCGATGTCTCTGTCATGGACAGCCCGATCTGACCTGCTCTGCGGGGAAATGACAGCAAATGCACCTTGGAAGACAACATACTTTGAAGTTCTCTTCTCTTGTGAGAAATGCAGCAAAAGCAAACAAGACCTACTAGAGCTGCGCTGTCAGATACGGTAGCCACGAGCCACACGTGGCTTGTCCACATTGAGATGTGCTATAATTATAAAATACACACTGGACGGCAAAGACAACATGTTTCAAAAGTAAGATATCTTATCGGGTTTTGTATTAATTATTAATTACATGCTTAAATAATTATATTTTGGATATATTGAGTTAAAAAATATTATTAAAACCAACTTCACTTGTTTTTTTTATGTTCTTTGGAGTTCTACAATAAAGTTTTAAATTATATAAAATCATATACAGTAGCCCTCATCCCCCAGGGGATATGTTCCAAGACCCCAGTGGATGCCTGAAACCACAGAGCACTGAACCCTTTACATACTGTTATTGCCAAAAATTCATACCTATGATGAAGTTCAATTTATAAATTAGGCCCAATAAGAGATTAACAATGACTAATGATAAAATAGAACAAGGATAACAATGCACTCTAATGAAAGCTATGAGTGTGGGTGGTCTCTCTCAAAATACGTCATCGCACTGTACTCGCCCGTCTTCTTACAATGACATGAGATGATGAAGGGCCTACCGATGAGACGCACTTGTGGTTTGACGTGTGACAGCAAAACTAGCACAAATTTCTATTTTCTTCTTCACAATTTCACAGACAGAAGATTCGTTCTCACCATAGATCTAAACAACTTCAGCCTGTGATATTTTTCTTTCCTTAGCAAGTCAAGAACTTCCGCTTTTTCACGTAAAGGAAGCACTTTACAGCTTGTCTTTGGCATCTCTGAATTACCAGCTTCACGACTCTTAAATTTGGGGGTCATGGCTAACTAAAAGAAGGGTTACCTGAAGCACTACAATACCGAGAAAGTCTGATAACTCAGGTGGCTCCTAAGGGACCAACCAGCAGGGAGCGTTCACATCGTGGAGATGCTGGACAACAGGTCGATTCCCCTCTCGCAAGGGACAGCGTGAGACTTCAACACGTTGCTAAGAACAGTGCAGGGTTTAAAACGTACCAATTGTTTATTTCTGGAACCCCCCATTTAATATTTGGAACAGTGGTTGACTATATGTAACTGAAATCTCAGAAAGGGAGGCAGTGGCTGATAAAAAAGGGCATTACTGTATGTCAGTCACATCATATATCTTGTGGTTTTTATAAAATATCTTGGTTTTAGGATGTTAAGACTAAAGAGAAGGGGAGAGAAATCATCCGCCACCCTCGACAGACAGGGCTCGTTTACCCTGTTTGTCTGAAGTTGGCGTTAGTGATCTTAATGGGTTGGTCAGACCTTAGCATTCTCTCTGAACTTGGGCAAGGTTCATTGAACCGCAGGCCAAGCGGAAAAAAATAAAGTTAACACTTAAGGATATTTTAAAGCCTCATAAAAATGGGAAGGAATATCTTTACAACTTCAAACAAAATAGAAAAAATCCACAATCTACATTTCTGAATGTATTTCTAACATCTAAGACTATGCATGCTGAGGCAAAATAGAAGTCGAGCAATTCTCCCATAAATGTAATCAAAGAAATAGATCCGCTACATAGGTCTCGGCAGCTGCATTTTTCTCTAGCTTCTGCTTATTTTCCAAGTTCAGGCCACCAAAATGTTCAGAGTAATAAAAAGATGTGCTACTCTAAGTGGGGCAATGGGGACTCTAATGCTTATATACACCAGCAGTTTGAAAAGTTCGGTCCCAGGACCCCTCAGGTCCCTAAGGCCCTTTGGGAGGGGATGCTCACAGAGTTAAATTCTTTTCCCAATTATACTAAAATGTTATTTTCTTTTTTTATTTTTATGCTCTCTCAGGTATACAGTAGAGGTCTTAAGGAGCCATATAGCAAGTGATATAACAATAGACCGAATAAAGAAGCAAATATATGAATCTAGCTGAATAGGCTATACCTTAATGATATTTGAAAATATGTTCAAAAAATGCCACTCTCCTCACCAATATATTTTGTTTTGGACAATATCATTTATCATAATGAAATTTACCATGTATGTTAAGGGTTTTATTTTCGTTATTTCAGAATAAAATGGATCATTTAAAATTCCATTTTAATTCCTAATGTGGTAAATAATGATAGAAACCACATCAACAAAAGCTCTTCAAGGTCCTCAGTAACCTTTAAGAGTGTAAAGGTTTATCCTGAGACCAAAAAGCTTGAGAACCAGTGGTATATACAAATTAACTTTAAAACAGACATCTGTAGCAATGTGGCTTTCCATCATTTAAAACTCACTGAAAACAATGGGACTTTAAAATCCTTTTGGTATTTCCATGATGTGATAAAGATGATCCCTACCACAGTTCAGTCCTCTAGCTAACAATTCTCTGTATGATATACATTTTCCTCCTCAGCCCGTCACATGACAGATAACTTCCCCTTGCCCAAGAATGTGTCCAGGGTTCTCTGCAAACCATCGGTGGGTAACTAAAACCCCATCATCTTCTCAGCCACTCAGGAAGGCATCTGAGTGATCATGTTATAAGAACAGCTTTGATTCTCTTCAATTTATTTAGTTAAAACACTTACAAACGTGGCTACATCATTCATAGCAACAAATAACCTGCAAATTAGTTTGTGATTAACAACTCCTATTAAGTGCATGCACATTAAGTAGAGGTCACATTTTCAGTTATCACAAATTCTCTCGTTAACAAAACCCAAAATGACCGTACTTCCTCACTAAATACCTTCTAGAGACTGACTGTCTTTACACAGTGTGTCCACCTGACACTTGTTACACTACACGGTTATTTTTCCATAAGTGTTTTAAACCCATTTTATTTTCTAAACCCATTTTAAATAGCACAGATGAACAAAACTCTCACAACTTAAGTACAATTAAGTATTGCTAATATTTGACTCATTTTACCATGTTCCACCAAAGGGAAAAATAAGATTCAGTACTAACATGTCCACCTTCTTCACCGGGATAACCAGGTAATCCTTCGGGCCCCTTTTCTCCCTGAGAGGAAAGGAAATCAAAATAAATCACGTGGACTCTAAATTCTGCATTTCTCAAATCTACAGCAAATAAACGTTGTGACTAATCGAGTGCTGTGTCATTGAGCTGGCGTTTTATCGGGAATCTACTAGACGGTGAGCACGGTGCGCAGAGACGTGCAGAGACAGAAGCCCACGACCTGTCTTACAGTGAGCGCTTCAACACCTGTTTGGTTTACTATGATTGGCACAGCAACCTATTTTTATTCTTCTAAGATAACTTTTTAAGCCATTGTATTGTGAAAATCCAAACCGAAAGTAGTTCTAGTTAAATGTTTAAGGAAAACTGTTATTTTTAAAGAGGGCTTTGACCTTGTTTGACAAAACATCAATAAGCAAAAATGTTACTACCGTATTAGTTACTTCTGTGTGACTCAGCTATTTAGCGTTCCTTTTTTTTTAACTTCTTCTTAGATACCTAAAAACACAAACTATTCCTCCTCGAGAGAGTTTGGCTTGCCATCTTATAGCCAGCTGTGTTCACTTAGTCTAAAACCTGGTCAATAAAACATGGGAGCCGCAGTGAATTTCGGAACAACAAAGATAACGAAAGTCATTCAACAGCCATTGGATTTTAACAAACAGAAGGAGCGGAGAAGTCAAAACTTCAAAAACACTCTCATCTGCGACCTCTATGGCAGTTGAAAACAAAACAAAACACGTCAAGAGGTTCCCAAGCTTGATTTTCCAGTTCTCCCGTCTAATGTTTAAGAATACGATGAGCGGGGGGATAATCTAGTGCTAAGTTGTAACTACAATTTATTTTTCAAAAAATAATCACACACTTTATACTATTCTAAACTAAAACGGATCCTGACAGTCAGTAAGAGCTCATTGCAGCAACCTCATGGGAAACCTCGAGAAGAGAGTAGGTGAAAAGATGGGCAAAGCCGAGGGGTCTGACTCACCCTCTCATGTGGGTTTGAGACTACTCCCCCTTCATGAAGCTTTAGTCCCCGTGACAATGGAGCCCTGTGTCCCTGGGTGTCTGAGAGCCATTGCTAAAGAGATATTCTCCCTGAAAAGTGTACAGTAGTAATTTTCCCATCACTTAACTCAGAGTTAGCAGATGTAAACAGTGACTGCTTCCTTCTTCAGCATTGCAAGCTGTCGAATGAGAGGTCAGACAGGAGGGAAAGGGGCGTAGACTACTGTAAAGAAAGCTGATGGTGGATAAGTGAAAATTTTGGAGACAAGTAAAAGCTTCTGTGTAGTGAGAGAATCTATGAAAGTATTTGTCAAATAAATGTAAGTAGGCAGTATCATAGAGTGGAAAGAATGTGAGTCAGGTAGACAGGGCTCAAATTCTAAAATGCCTCTCCATAACTGTGCAGCTTTTGGAAAGTGATGTTCCATCTCTGAGCTTCAGTTTCAAATCCACTAAATAACAGTTACTTCAAAGGTTTATTAAGAGGGTAGAATTAGAAAAACTGTGTTAAAGAGTTAACACAGAGTCTGCTATGTAGTCACCGATACTCACCTACTTAAAATGCCGTCTCTTTCCCTCTCCCATCCACGCCCAGGAAATTCTCACCTTTCTCCCTGGGCTCCCCAAATCACCTCTGTGCCCCTTTTCTCCAAAACACTTTATATACGTATTGCAGCAAGTTCTTTCCACGATTGTGTCCTGAAAGACAGAACCCATATCACATAACGACTTTTTTCATCCATTAATCTATATCCCATTATACACTAAGGAGACAAAATTCATTCCCTCAGGTTTTTCAAACCCTGTGGATGGTATTTAAAAATATACTTACAAGTTGCTTCAGTAAGATGCTTGGGAGGGATTGCAGTGTGATGCTCAGAGGCTGACTATATGCAAATCCTCTGCCAAATTCTAGCTCCTGAAGCTCTTCCAATTTATGTACACCTTCCAGGCCAATGATGAGGAGTGCAGAGAATCCTTCAAGATACCAGCAGGTGGGCAACTTACTTGTATGTCTTCTCAGTGGTCTTTGTTTTGGCCCCAGACATTCAACCACCACCCCACCCTTCCCATTTTTGTTAAAAGCAAAACTAGCTCATGGCATTCCTTCTTGAAGAATAGGTCTGATACCTTCAATCCCACCAGCTGGAAGTTAAGCAGTTAGGCGGAACCACAAAGGACCTTCATAATTCTTTTACAGTCCCTACTTTTTTATTTCATAAAGGGTTTTCACCCATTATTGTGTCGTTACATCCTTTTAAACCCATTCCTGATGGAGATTTCTGGTTTGCTTTTAGAAACTGCAGCATCACTGGAACTGCTCACAAATACTCTGATATTTGTGAGGGCACATGATAAGATTTTGCTTCTTTGGGAAGGTTATAGACTCTCCTTAAGCCTCAGTGCCTTCCCTGTGAAAATATGACCTGTCTCATGAGAGTTAGAACTGTCCATCTGGTTTGCTCTGACCAACGAAATGTGTAGAGCATGATATGAGTCTCTCCCTGAGAGAAATTTTAAGAGCAGGGAACAATCTGCCTAATTTCTTTTCCCCTGCCACAGGAATAGACCCCTCTTTCAGCCTGGGTCCTTGAGTGATGAGCATGTGACATATATGTGTGGACATGGGGCATAAAATGAATAATACATTCTTGCTTCTGTAAGCCACTAAGATTGGGAGATGGTCTGTGATTGCAACCTAACCTAGACTATTCTACTGAATTTGGAACTATTGGATCATCTGGATACGTCCACACAGAGAACAAATGAATAAGGACACCTCACAGTTGGTGAGGAATTACTGTTTCTAGAATTTCAGAACAACCATTAGTGTTGATAGTTTGAACAGTAAAGTCACACGCACACATCAGCTTTCTGCTATTGAAAAGAAAAAAGCTGCTTAACAATCTTCTGGTTAAAAGTTGTTATACATATTCTTAATTATTCCTGAAAATAAATTCCTGGGTCTAGCACAGAGGCAAAGATTGCAGTCTTCCGTCATAGACTCCCAAATTTCTCCCAGGAAAGTTGCAACAATTTAAACTTCCAGTAGGAATGTATTTGGTAAATTTAGTTGGGAACAAACTGTCATAAAAAATATTCCAACACGCTGTTAACCAAGGGAAAACATCATCCCCAGAACACGTTGAACACACCCCACTGAGGAAGGAGAAGGATGAAGGGAGTTTCAACAAATCATGTTGCTGGTTGTTCATCCTGAGTTGGCTTGTGCCTTTATGTGGCACAAACTGGGAACAGCCAGAGTAACCAGGCACAGCTGTACAGAAGGAACTGCCCAGGGACACCGAGCTAGGGAGCTGGTGGGCGCTGAAACACAGCCAGGACACCACTCACCAAGCCAGGTGGCCAGGCACAGGATGGCACCCACCAGGGCACTGGGCATCTTTTTCTAATTTCACAAAGATGCCATATAGACTAGCAGCAGCCCTTGGAAATGGAGAAGGAGGGAGAATTAGGGAGCAAACAAGGGAGCAAGGGCAGTGGAAAGAGCGAAGCCCAGATTCAGGCTGATTCCAGAGTTTAGGAAAAAGAGACACATGTGCCCCGAGGTAGCCTAAAAGAGCAATCGGCTCCCACTCAGCATGGAGCAGGAGCTGCACCTTCGCCCCCATCCCCGCCCTCAAAAGCACATGCCAGGCTCGTAATTGGTCACTCTTGTCTCAGAGAGGCCCTTGGTTAGGGTCAGGGATAGGGGGACCACAGGGTCTCTCAGCCCTGAACAGCCCCCTGCTTCATACAAAGAGGGAGATGGTACCAGCCTGGAGGGCATTGAGCTCCTGTCGCCTGGGTCAGCATACAGGAGGCTTCACAGAGTCTAGTGCATCTCGGGCCCTGTGAAAGGAGTGAGGCCCAGGCGGGGCAACTCTGTGCACTTGCCTTTGCTGCGGAGAAGCATGGACGTTTCCTTCAGTCTCTCTAGGTCACCGTCCAGTCCATCTGTAAACACTAAAAGGACCTGTTGTTTGGTGGGATGGGGAAGGGGGTTCGAAGAAGTGTGGAGGGAGAGAAGAAGAGAGGGAGGGAAATGGGGAAGGAGGAAGAGGGGGAAGGGAGAAGGGAAGGAATGGAGAAGATGGATGCTATAAATTGCACATTTCTTTAAAATGCAAGAATAAGGTTAGCTTTTCTGGTTGTATCCAGACTTTCACCCTATTCCTTTTTACCCATTTATTATTCATTTTATCACACATTCATTTTTACTTCAATTTCCCCCAAGTTCCCCCCACCAAAAAAATTTTGGACCAGCTTAATATGTTCACTTAAAAATACCTTCCAAAAATCACCTTACAATATTCATCATTATTTATCAATGTAAAAAATACCCAAAAAAGTTGCATTTTCTACAATTAAAACATGTTACCTTTACTCATAGAAAATTTTAATTTTAAAAAATGAATTATACCAGTCAAGAAATATATTCATAGGATGCATGACTGAAGGGAAAAATAAATGTAACTTCTAAAGCTTGGAGATGTCAAATTTATTCATGCTTAATAAATGCCACATGAGATCTTGCAGTCCCTGGGGACTTCTGTGGGTGTAAAGCTTTGGGGCGCTGAGAAGGGAGAGGGAGGCCACACTGGAGAGCCACCGGCTGTCACTGAAGACAGCACAGTATGCGTACTGCAGAAGTGACAGGTCCTACTCTACGTGGCAACCAGTGACCTTCAGGAGCAAGGGAGTCTCAAAATATCTCCCAATGGTCTTTGGAATGGATTATTCCATGGAAGAATGTAGATCACTTAAGTGTGGACAACTTGAGGGAAGGGACTTTATCCTTTCATCCCTACCGGCATTATTCAACTAGAGCCTCCAGGGCTTAGTAAATTGTTGACTGGTCAAAGTGCATTTCCTGTTGGTTTTTACTGGGTAAGACTATGGTTTTCCTTTATGCAGGATCTCCAGGGAGCAACAGGTTTGTTGGCCTCAGTTACAAAACCTTATCCGGACTTCCTCCCACCCTGGCCCTGCCTGAGGGCTCCGTAACATGTGTCCTCAGCACTTATTACCTTCACTTGAGCATAAGAGGAGTGGATAGCATTATCTCCCAAGGATAGCAAAAAGTCCACATCCATATGGTTGATCGTGGCAGCCTGATGAACCAAGAACTTCTGAATGATTTCATTACTGTATTTGTCAAAGCCCGAGTCAAAGACAAGCCAGCCACTTGAGTCAGGAACCAAGTAGCGAAAGTTTGTGTTGATCTGACCAGAAATGCTACAGCTGATGTTAGAAAACACGGCCAACTGTTGCATCAGCTCTGGCAGTAACTCTTGGAGCTTCTCCTGATCTTGCCTTGTGGGAGTGGAGAGGTCAATTCCTACAGACAAATCGATGTTGCATTCTTTGAAGGTAGAAGAGAAAAAAATCAAATTAGTCATCTAGAGATGCATGACTAAGCCCAGAAGATATCAGCCAAGACCACCCTGAAAAAAAAAAATCCCAAGACCGCCCTGGAAAAAAAAAATCCACAGAAGTATCAGTTTGTTGTTTACTTTAGGGGATAGTTTGTTACACAGCAAAAGCTCACTGATATACCTTATTTTACTGTGTATAATGCACACTCATGTTTTTGTGTGCATTATACAGGGGATTATTATATCTATGGTATGTAAGCATTATACCCATGTATAACACACATCCTTATTTTTCCCTCAAAAATTTGGGCAAAGAAAGTGCACACTATACACAGCAAAATACAGTATACTGTTTTATACCTCTACACCTTCTATTCCCTCTACCTGGTATCCTTTCCCATCCCCTCGATCTAGGTCCCATTAACTCATTCATATCTTTCAAGTGACAGTTTAAGTAACCTTTCCAATAGCAGTTTAAATAGCCACCTCCTTAAAGTTCTTTTTGACTCCTGTCCCTAGCTCTTCATGTTGAATTATCAAATTCCCTCGATTTACTTTACTGGACCTTCTCTACCACTCAACGAGGATTCCTTGAGAGCAGGACTGTGTCATCTTACTTTCCCAGTGCCCAATACAGACAGATGCTCATTAAATGTTTGACAAATGAAGGCAGGAATATAAATGAGCGTTGAGTCTCTTCCAGCACAAGCTGTACTACTTCCTTTTCCCCTGCAAGTTTTCTCTCTCATTCGCCGCCCACGCATATACCTTGTTTCAGGGGAGCATATTACCAAAGATCAGGGCTGACAATCATTCCCAACTTTCTGTTACCTCTACCTGAAAATTTTTAAGCCCTTCCAGAGAAGCATGACTAGAATTTGAAGGTCCACTGATCTTGTGAGGGGGGAACTCAAGAGTTGGAAATTTTTAGATTTAGGTAATAGTTACTAAGTGTAATAGCTAATGCATGCAAAAAGCTATTGTTTCAGAACTGAAGGCATGGCCCACCCTGACTTTAGGAGACCACAAGCGAGTCAACCTTTGTGCCCCAGAAGAATAGCAATCAAGTTGGTACCTGAGCCCTCACGTTCCAGGGAGAGATGCCCCACCGCCCACGACAGAGATAAAGAAAATCACCCCGGACGCAGGACACAGGACTCAGACAGAAAATCGCCAGTCAGCAAGATGAAAGGATGATAGGGAAATTACCAGACGGCAGCTTTTGTCTGATTAACCTCTTTCCTGATCCAAATCCCTTACCTACACTTTTTCCTCTTTATAAAAAGGCTGGCTTGAAAGGCAATATAAGACAGTCTGTTAGTGTATACAACCCGCCATCTTCTCAGATTGCCAGCCATCTGAATAAGGCGCCCATAAGGATTCAATCCCTGTCTGTGTTTATTGGTTCTGGTAGTGACAGGCATCATGAATGCTGACTTTTCCAGTTTCACTTTCAGTCTACGCCCACCCACTCGCAGGTGAATAAAATCATCTGCAAAATTCTGCTGAAGAGGTAAGAGTTGATTGGTCACAGATGCACCTGGATTAGAATCTGAATGAAAGTCAACATGTAACTTATTGGCCATAAAAGGGTCACTATTATTAATAACTGCTGGACATCAGACCAAACTTGGCACTGCCCAGGGCAAGCCAAGGCACGTGGACATCTCCTCCTTAGGCCAGCATGCATTGGAGAATTTTGCTCAGAATCAATAAAACCAAAACTGAACATGGTTGCATGGGTGGGGGGAGGGATGGGGGTAATTTTGAGAAAAATAAATAAATACTGGACCCTTCAGCAGTGAAAAGGGTTACAAACAGTGAGTGGCTTAAAGTTTCTCAGGGGTCTGAGATCAAGGGGTGGGCCGTGAGTTTTCCATCCCCTAAATATTATATGTCAGGCTACCTGGCCTAGTGCATTTCTGGAGTTGCCAAAACAGAAAATGACTTCCTCCCTTCAATTCCTATATAAAGAACCTCGATGCTTACATAAAACATCTTGCTTTGATTTAATTTTTAAATCTCATTGAAATTCACCAAAAAGAGCTTCCAAAGATGTGAATCCCATTTTTATATCAGATCTGTTTTCAAAAAAAGAAATTTCCCTTTTGCAGCATGGTATATTATTTCAACATCCAATTTACATTTCCCCCAGGGACATTTCAGCTGGCTTTATTCTGTAACACAAGGAACATTTTCTTTCCCTGTTAATAGAGAGGGTTTGAACCTCATCAGATAACCTCCAAGGTCTTCATGATTTAGCTTTATGACCCTAGAATTCTAGGATGAATTAGAATCCAGCTATTATTAAAGTATCCAACTAAATGGTATCCAAAAAGTTGAAAGACAAAGCTGAAGATAAATATAAATCCTAATTTACTGCATGGTGCAAAATGAACTGAAAAGAGAAGCCAGAATCCTATATTTCTTTTCCTCTCCTGGATAATACCCAGGTGCATATGAACACAAAAACAGGACTTTAATTTCAGAAGAATCTGAACTGCTTAATGCAGGACAGCTCATAGTCCATACTTACTTAAAATATGTTACACATCCACTCTTTTCAGCTGATTTCTGACTTTGCGAAGGACACTGCAAAGTAGTGATATTCTTTAGACACTGTAAACAAAAATATTAACCTAATACTCTCTAGAAAACTGGCTTCAGCTTTTGACACCAGCTGCTGGGAAGTCCAACCCTGCCTCCATTATTTTCCCATCTGCGCTTCTTAACCCGTCTTGTTTTTCTCTTGCTGATACTGGAAACTGGGTATCACAATAACAGCATCTGCTTCACATGGGGTTGATGTAGGAATATTGGACTTACGGGTTCCATCATACGCCCTTCTCTATGATTCCATACTACACTGCACTTCACTATACCGTTCTATACATCTCTATACCATTCGACAACATTCTATGCTATTCTATACTACATTATCACGAGCCAAACAACAGCATTTCAGTCAATGACAGACATATACATCTGTGGTCCCAGAAGATTATGATGGAGCCAAAAGTTCCTGTTGCCTAGTGATGCTGTAGCCATGTAGGTTGTAGTGCAATGTATTATTGTTTGTGGCTGCCTCAGTCTATGGATAGTAACCTGATTGCTAGAAATGCCAGGGGTGTTCACCTGGGCCGCAGTGAGCTTTCCACAGACATCTCTTTCGAAACCTATGTTGCAACTGGACCAAACCGTTGGTCCTTATTACACTGCAAGACACCCTTCAGCAATAACCATTGGAAAACTTTGAAACAAAAAGTTTATTACTTACAGGCCCTGGGGTATACAGGCACACCGGGGGGGACATAGCAAGATTACGGGTGGAGAGAGAGAATGCAGAGGCCTGGAGTTCTGCTTTTATTGGAGTCAAGCATCCGGGAGGAGGGGCTGTTTTGCAGTTCACTCGTTATTGGGTAATTTAAAACATACGAGGGTGAATTTAAAGCACAAGAAAAACAAGTGGCCCGAGTTGTCAGTTATCGAAATCGACCAAGATCTCTCAAACAAAGGTGCCTCTGTGGGGGAGGTGGTCTGACTCTCCATCTATCCAGGTGGGCACTGTGTTTATTCCAGACTTCTCTGAAGTGGATGTCCCTTCGAAATGGATGCCTTGACAATGGAATCAGGCACTTCCTTTACAAAAAGAGAAGCCCACACTCAGGGCATACACTACAGTCACTCACATGTTTGTGGTGATACTGGTGTAAACAAACCTACTGTGCCAGCAGCCCCGTGAAAGTACAGCACCTACGATTACAGTGGTAGGATGTGCCCTCTGGGTCCGTGTACGTGCACTCTCTGATGCCCACAGAACGATGAAATCGCCTAAGGACGCATTTATCAAAAGGTATCCTCATGGTACAAATTGGTTATTACAGAATAGTCACAGGGTTGTAAAGTACAGTGTAGGGAATGATATTTTAATAACTATGTATGGTGTGGGACAGGTATGAGACTTACCAGGATGATCACTTAGTAAGTTATATAACATCTAATCACTGGGGTAGACACCTGAAACTAATATAATGTGTGTCATCTGTAATTGAAAGATTAAAAAAAGATTTTTTTAAAAAAGAGGGTATCCTCATAGTTAAGTGACACGCGACTGTGTATCATACTATGTAACACTATTCTACATTATACTATGTTTCATTATGCCATGCTATACTAGCCTTGTACTTAAAGTGTGATTTGAGCAAGAGCAGAATCAGCATCACCTGGGAGCTTATGTTAGTAACAGAATCTTATTCAGAACTTGATTCAAATGCATGTTGAAGTTTGAGAGGCCCTATTAGGCTTTGCTCTTCTACATATACCAAAAAGCAATATAAAACAGTATTTAATATACAAACTCTAGAACTAGACTGACTCAAGTTCAAATCTCAGCTTTGCTGTTTATTGGAGCCAAATAAACTGATTTTTTTGTGTCTTGGTTTCCTCATCAGTAAAACAGTATCTATTCAATAGGGTTATGTGAAGATTTAATGGTTTAATACAAGGAAGCCTTTGGAAGAGCTCCTGGCACAAAAATAAAGCACCATCTAAAGCTTAGCTCTCCTGATTATGATGTGGTTGTGCTGTAGAATCTCACTTCCTGGGGGAAGAGGGTAGAGTCATGCGTAAATACATTCTCTGGGTCAGTCACCCACTGAAAGGCAAGCCTTGAGAAAACATCAGAAGAACAGACCCAGACTGTTGGGAAGAGGAACATTAGTCTCTGGACCCCGCTGTTTTGGATAAAAGCTTGAGGAGATAAAATGGAATGGAGGATGACCTTGGCCATGTGGAAGCAGATTAGCCACAAAGCAGAGAGAACCCCTGTCCAGAGACCCTAGAAAAGAGTGTGCTCTATTTCATATGAACCACTAGCTAACTGATATTATCATATTTTCGGACCATAAGACGCACCTAGGTTTTAGAGGAGGAAAATAGGAAAAAAATTTTGAAGCAAAAAAAATGTGGTAAAATATTTCATAATATAAATAACAGAATATTTCACCAATGTAAATGTAAACAGAACTCAACAGCAGCATTAACAACCATTATTCCTCCCAAATTTGGGGTGGGGGGAGTGTGTCTTACAGTCTGAAAATACAGTATTATTCTCTGCTCCTATTTCTCTTTCGATATGCCCCAATCTTCAGTGAGCTGTGTTTACACATTCCAGTCTGGTTTCATCTATCTACAAGGGACAAAGGGAAGAGCTGTGAGGACTTTCCAGAGACAGAATTCTAAGAAAGTTCAGGCCTCTGGAGGCCAGAGCAGTGACAGCCAGGGAATGATTTAAAGAATCCCCAGGAGAAGGAGAATACCAGTGGTAGGAGTGCAGTTCAGTTGCCCTCCCCCCAGGGAGATCTTCCCTCCCTCCCCCAGCTAGAAGGATCAGTTTTATTAAGAGAGCCAACAGGGTCCCTGCCACTTACGATGGGCTTGTGGATCAGATGGCAAACCCTCTGGCACTCACCTTGTGGAATGCAGACCTTGTAAAGAATTTCCTTCTCCAGATTCTGCAGGGACTCAAAATTGTCTTGATAGTACACTTTGTCAGGGTCATTAGTAATCTGCAAAAGCTGAGACTTTTCAGCCGCTCCTACACCAATGGCAAAAATAATTATGTTTCTGTCCCTGAGGGCCTTGGCTGGCATGGCTACATTGTCCTGGGCCACCCCATCAGTGACCACAATCAAATACTGAGGAAGGCTGGGCCTCCCTCCTCTTGAACTGTCAAAAAAAGGCAGAGTGAAATTCAGGGCTTTCCCAGTGCGGGTGCCATCGTTCATCTGCTGAACTTTTGTGATGGCTTCGTGAATTTCCTCCTTGAGGAAGAAGTGGTTGAGCTTGAACTCTTCCTGGGGGTTCGAGCTGAACTGCAAAAGCCCGATCCGAATTTCATCCACACCGATATTAGATTGATTCACCATCCTCTTCATGAATGCCTTCATCTTTTCAAAGTTTTGGGGGGAGATGGACTCTGAACCATCTATCAGAAAGATGATGTCGGCTTTCCTCTTCTTACAGGCTGGAGGGGATGGGGAGGGGCAGAACAGAACACTTACTCAGAGCCTGAAATTAATTGTGAGTCCTCAGAGACAGTCTGAGGTGGTGTATGTACAACACGAAAATACTTTTAAAGGGGTGGAGGGAGAGGAAGTCAATGAAATAAATTTCCTATGACCCAGCACAAGCCAGTCTCAAAATAGACACAGCTGTATAATAAAGACATAAAATTTGACCAGTTTTGTTCATTCTAGGTCGTGGTCACTGTGTCCAATACTCACTTGTGGACTAGGGAATCCACATTTCAAGAATGTAGCCTACTCACATAGGTTAGACACAGATATTGTGGTAGGGGGAGGGGGCGAGAGAGAGATGGAAGAAAAATTCTTACTCTCTGAGAAGCAGATGTCTTTTACCACTTCCTGTTGGATGGCCTTCAATGAATCAAACTCATGCACGAAAAACATCTTGTCTTCAGCTATCTCCTTAAGCTCAGTAGTGTTAGCGTCTCTGATCCCAATGGCATAAATGTTGACTCTGTTGCTCCTCAATGCCTTTGCAGCCACAGCCACCGGGTCCTGAGACTGACCGTCAGTGATGACTATGAGATACCGAGGTGTGTTGCTGCGAGCAGTGTCTGCAAAGACCTGAACCATGTTTCTCAAGGCCTGACCTGTCCTGGTGCCACCTCCGTTCTGCTGGATGCCATCAATGGCTACCTTCAGCTGTGTCACACTGGGATACTGGCTGAGGATGAATTCACTATTAATTTGGTCTGAGTACTGAACGACTCCAAACTGTACTCTGTCAGGCCCGATATGGAACATCTTTATCACCTCCTTCATGAACGCCTTCATTTGAAGAAAATCATCTTGTCTGATGCTGCCAGACCCATCAATGAGGAAGTAAATATCAGCCTCCTCGATGTGCGCACAGCCTAGGCAACGAGAAGAAGGAGCAACTCATTAGAAGAGAGGCAAGATGGCATGTGGTCCCAACAGCGCTGAGCCCCAGCTGCCTGCTCAGCTGCTCAGCAACTCAGCCTGGATTGGCTGCCTTCTCTTCCTCTCTTCCATCTCCACTCCCCTACCAGTGTGCCCTGGAGCCAGATAAACCACTCCCAGATAAACCACTTGCAACTAGATCCTTGTCTCAGAGTCTGTTTCTGGTGAAACCCACTCAAGAAATGAAGTACACATTACTTGACAGTTGTCAGATGCGGAAATTGAGAAAAGCTAAAAATAAAATATCAGCGCATATTTCAAGAAGTGAATTGTCTCAGTATCCAATATTCCTGCTTCCCATGAAAGTCACACTTTTTAAATATATGGGCACTTTCTAGAATTTAATTTAATTAATTTAAATGAATTTAAAACTTTTTGTTTTAGACTCTGTCTCCACCACTTAGTAGCAGGCTT
Organism: Glossophaga mutica; assembly: GCA_039655065.1. NCBI lineage: Eukaryota > Metazoa > Chordata > Mammalia > Chiroptera > Phyllostomidae > Glossophaga > Glossophaga mutica. The sequence continues at coordinate 27,687,860 of CM077309.1, read as the reverse complement.
GCCCCTTTGCATCTTGGTTTCCTAATCTGTCAAACAAGAATCTTAACATCTGCTCAGTGAGTTTATTGTAAGGATTAAATAAGATTATGGAAACATAGAAGAGGTGAGTATTAAAAATTCATAGTGAAGGTCACCCAGTGTTTTATGTGTGTCACCTAGCAGATTCCTAAGAAAGAATGAAACATAACTTTCTCCTCACACCTTTCAGGAAGGGCAGCCCAGCCTTGTGTTCCTCATGCCTGGATTCCCTTGACCCAGGGAAGAGCCAAGAGCTTCTTAATGTTTCCTGGGAGAAAGGGAAGTTGTCTGAGAAGGGAGTCAGTTGCCTTCATTTGGAAGGATCTTGGTCCAGCCAATATGTGAGACATGTGTACCCCCCCCCAAAAAAAAAGAAGAAGAAGAAGTATTTCCTGTTTATCTGAATGAATTACAAATGTCACTGGGCAACCTAAAAAAGCAGGCATTGGAAGGGGTGTGGCTTAGGGCGTAGGGAGTTGTCATCTGCCACTATGGTGTTTGCTGAATGCTTAGAGACTGAAGGGAAAATTATGATAAAAAGAGGCAGAAACTCGGACTTTGCTAGAACCCAGCACCCGCTGGTGACAGGTAGATAGCTAGCCCAAGTCTGAGAAAAGGGCCACGGTAGCCCAGGGCCTTTGCACAGTCCAGAGAAACACAGAGGAGCCCAGAGACCTGAACGCCGCCTGGCACTACACATTCTTGCGCATCTTGGCAGGTGAGGATTTGGAGGCCGAGGTTGGGGAGTGAGGGGAGAAAGACATTTCTTACACTCTGGCTGCTGCTAAGCATCCACATTTGTTACATACACTAAGTGCCTAGCAGAGTGGCTGGCAACATAGCAGGTGACCTGCTATAAATGGTAGATATTATAAACATTAGGATCAGCCAGGACAGATTATTTACCTCTAAGCTACTCCCAACCCCAACTGCTCCATACTTTGGACTGATTTTCCTGATTTAGGTTTCATTTTAGCTGCTATGCCATCTGGGAAAGAAAACAACTCAAGTTTTGATACCGTTTGTGAATTAGGAGAGAAAAGAAGCCTTCTCTCCTTTCCTGCGGATCCGAGGCGAGGGGTGCACAGGGAAATGAAATTCATATTTAATGATTTTGTTCCTCGTTCCCAGGACAGAGAAAGGGACCAAAGAAAAAGATGGGAATTCATTTATTTTAAATCCCTAGACCTCAGCACAAAGTAATCAAAAAATCACAAGAACATGTAGTGATTGTTTAAAAAAAATAAAAGCGTAGTCATTTTGCCCTGAAGATATACTGTATTTTTTAGACTATAAGACACAACCCCCCAAGTCTGGGAGGAATAATGGTTGTTAATGCTGCTGTTGAGTTCCGTTTACATTTACATTGGTGAAATATTCTGTTATTTATGTTATGAAATATTTTACCACACTTTTTGCTTCAAAGTTTTTTTTCCTATTTTCCTCCTTTAAAACCTAGGTGCGTCTTATGGTCCGAAAAATATAGTAATCACAAGCCTTGAAGTTTTAATTTCATTATCACCATGTCAAGTTATCTTCTTTCTATAACTCTGATTTGAATCTAAGAAATAATAGCATGGGTGTACAAAAATAGACAAGCAGACTGACAGACACAAAGATAATTATAACAATTTTGCTTTTGGACTTTGGATTTAAAATTCAGGTAATTTGACCCCAAGGTGCACATACTTTACTGCTATGTTTTGTTTTGTTTTTTCCGGTTTGTTTGTTTGTTTTTTAACTACGCATACAGTAGGAGGTTTCCTAACCAATCTCCTGTAAGTGGCTCCCCAGATAAGTGGCTCCCCAACTAATTGACATTCTCCCTTCCCTCTGTAACACATGAGCAATACTCCCACAATGCATTGAGTGCCTTCCCCTGGAGGCTCCCAGCTGAACCCTGCATAGTTCTGCTTTGCTCAGGGGAAGAATGAGCCTACTGGGAGTAACGCGTGTTTATCCTCAGCCTGTCCATGGCAGATTTGTTATTATAATTACACAACAAATCAAACATAGTGCAAAATCAGCAGGATATGGGTATGAATAAAAGAGGTTTCTTACATCTATGAAAACCAGGTTAACTGCTTAGAGAGGCCAATGAAGGCAAGCTGTTATCAGAGAAATTGCTGGTGTACTAGATAGCACTGTAAAAGATTGAATTTTTGAGATCATAAAAATCAATAAGGATTTCTGTACTCAGATTGTTTCAAAGGTGGTTAAGTTATCTTCCCATTTCAAAGAAACTGGAAACTATAGAAAATACACTACTGGGTGACTGATAAAGAAAATACATGCCCTGGCTGGTATAGCTCAGCAGACTGAGCTCGGGCCTGCGAACCAAAGGGTCACTGGTTCGATTCCCAGTCAGGGCACATGCCTGGGTTGCAGGCCAGTTCCCAGCAGGGGATGCACGAGAGGCAACCACACATTGACATTTCTCTCCCTCTCTCCTTCCCTTCCCCTCTAAAGATAAATAAATAAAATTTTCAAAAAAAGAAAAAGAAAATACACAAAATTCCAGTCAGAAGAGCTCTTATTCAAAGAAATGTTGGCCCAACATGAAAGATGAAAGAACTGATGTTCATTTATTAAGTCAAAAAATTTTAATTTCAAGAATGTTTATATCCTTTTAAAAATGATTTTCTGCTTTACATGACTTAAGATTTGGTCAAGCTATATTCAGATCCCTAGGGCTTCTACTGTACATGTACATATATGTGCATCTAATTGTTAAAATGGATGAGGGGTAAGATAGAAAGAGGGAGCAATGTTCACTATTACTTCACATTCTTCCACACTGTTCAGAATCAAGACAAAAGAATTTTAATTGTATAAGTTTTATGTTTCAGTTTCTTAATAAATTGACTCCAAAATCTCTTCTTGGATGGGGTAAGGGAGAGGTAGACAAGGTGGATGGAAGTGTGGAGAAAGCAGAGTAAAGATTAAAAAAAAAAAAAAAAACCCAGATCAAATTTGGGGAAAGTTCTCTTACCTTCTGGTAGAGCATTGTCCATCTTAGTAATGGAAACTGTTTTGCCCACAGTCTCAGGGCAGAGCTGGTTCTTAATCATGCTTCCCACAGCGGAGAGCTGCAGAAAGGATTCCAGAGGGATGGCATGCTTCCCAGGAGGATACGATGCTATCTTCTCCAGGTCCCCACTCTCGGAAGCAAGCTGGGTGCCCACTGCATAGATGGTAACCCCTGTCCTGCGAAGCAGAGAAGCTGGTCTGGACACATTGTCCTGAGAGAAGCCTTCCGTGATGACCACAGCTATCTGCTGCACACCTGCCTTGGCCCGGCCGCCCTTCTCCTGCACGAAAACCTCATTCCTTAGGAAATCCAAAGCAGCACCAGTCTTGGCCCTTCCTCTTTTCTCCTGGTAGGTTAATTTGCCCAGATGCTCCAAGATTCTGGCTGGAGTATGAAATGTATCCAGTGACAACTCGAGTCGTGGTTCCTCATTGTAAAAAACCAGGCCGAGTCTCACAAGATCAGGATGAATGCTTAGAGAGCTAACGGTGGTCTTTAAGAAACTGACAACTTGTTGGAAATTCAGTTGCCTGACACTGCTAAATTCTTCAATGAGGAATACTAAGTCGGCAGGAATAGCAGTTGGACATGCTATAAACAAAAACAAAAGGAAGGGCTTTATTTTAGCATGAGAACAGAATAATAAAGACAATACTCATTTTGTATAGAAAGGTTACGCTATGTTTTAATATACCATAATTATATATTTATTTTTATATATTGTAATATTTAGTATTACAAATTGTAATAATGTTATACTAATGTATATTAATACATTTTAGAACTCAGTAGAAGTCTTTATGACCATCATTTAGCATGATGGTCAAAGATCATAACAGGGTTCATACCTATCCCAAAATTTTCTACATGAAGAATATTCACATCACTTGCAAAACATGTAAATACGTAGATATCCACAAGGAAGTGCTTTAATGCATTGCTTGGTGATTTAGCACTTTAATGAAGTGCTTTGGTGATTTTTCAATTCACCAAAATCTGTCTGAGCCTTGCTTAACTAGTTTCTTCTTTATTTTTCTAGTTTCAAGAAACCCTGTCAAATTCTCTTTTTATAGGCCTGAAACCTGGATTTAATAACTTTCCTTCTGCCCTGATAAAAGACGCAGAGTGAATTGTGACTATTAACTTGTGTGCCTTTTTCTACAAGTTCCGTGTTATTTCAACAGAGGCAACATGAAATACTGCAAGTTCCCATCAAAAATCTTTGTCCAGATGTTGGGCTTACTGCCTGTTTCATTTCGCTATGAAAGAATCTTCCCTTTAACTTGCCTTAAATGGGCTATTGGAGTTATAACTGCATTAAATTCCCTCCTAAGAGGAGTCTAAACACCACTCTCACAATTTAAAGCGGTCCTTACTGTGGAAAAAAAAAACAACAACGACAACTCTGTCCACATACCAGAAAAGATCCAAATTTGCTTTGATGTAGGAAAAAATAAAAATCTCCCAGCAGAGAGCCAAAACCACATAGACAGGAGGCTGAAATCAGTGTGCAAACAACAAAATATTGTGAAGCAAAGTTTGGAGAGGAGACTATAGGGGCATCAGAATAATCTTTTGACTTACCTTTGGTTTTTTTGGTATCCTAAAATTTCCCCCTTGGTCCTTTTTTATAAAGAACCAAAAACTGATCCTCGAATTTAAAAGAAGGATGTTGCCCTGATTTTGCCAAGTCTAAAACACCTTCTCTAGAAACCCCAAGCATCTGTGGCTTCCCCTTCCTTCACCTGCTGGTACCAAGTGCTATTACTCTCCCTTCAAGTTGTCGTCAGGATTAATCCCCTTTCCTCATTATCAGAGCCACCATTGGCTAGACCTAAGCATCCTCCCTATACAGACCAATGACAGCTCAGCTTTAAAGTCCTTCTGAGTCAGTTGTGTCATGTGGAATCTAGCCTGCACATTGAAGATTTCCTTAAAGACCATTTTGATCATGTCACTTTTCCTGCTTAAAAGCCTACTGTTACTTCCCAGTGTCTTTGTGACGCCCATAATCCAGGTTCATCCTAGCTAATCAAATCTCATCCCTCACTACTTCTAAATCTTCCCCCAATCCAGTTGGCTCCTTTCCCCCCCACCTTCTTCCATATTCATCCAGCCCATTCCCACTTTCACACCCTTACGATATGTCTTCCCCTTACCAACAGAACCTTCCTCCCAGAATCACACACACTATTAAGGGACAAACACAATTCCTCCAGGGTTCTTTGCTATGCCCTCCTTTTGTTCTGTTTCTACTTAATATAGTGTTCACAAGGTGCTTCTTAGTTCCTTATTATCGCTACTTGGATTTCACCTTCTGTTTCACATATGTTTAACTTTTCTGCCTATAAAATTACAAGGACCCTCAAGCTCTAGATGTTGAGAGGTCTGGGCAGGACTATGTTAGTTAATAGAAAGTAGGGATTGATTGCTTCTAGTTTTGAGGATCAACTAGAAGCCACACCAAGCTTTGAGTCATGGGGCAGCTGCATCAGGAAGGTAACTTAAGAACTGAAGGAAGAAGTTGTGACTATGGGCATTCCAGGCTGATGGTACAGTGTATTCAGGGCAGAGACAAAGGTGGGAAAACATGACACATAGACAGCAAATGATGGGTAGTTCAGCTTGTCTAGTGGTTAAAATGTATAAAAGAACTTAGCAGGAGATAATGCTCAGTGGTTCTCAACCAACAGTGGTACCTATCCCCAGGACACATTTGGAAATATATAGTGGTGTTTTGGATTGTCATAAGATTCAGGGATGCTACTAGCAGGGATGAGGGCTGTTAAACCTCTAGCAGTGCAAAGGACAATCCTACACTATGAACTGTTTCACCCAACATGCTAAGAATCTCCCTTGAGGGTTTTGAATGGTAGCCTATGAAAGGCCTTTATTTAATCTCTAGGGAGAAGCCTGAATGCTCCTTCTCAAAAAGGCCTGTGGTAACATGGACTATTGTTCAGAAATCACTTCCATGGTAGAAATGTACTTTCTTGCCCCATTGATGATGACATGGCCACATGAATTATTTTGGCCAGGGGAATGTTAGCACATGATGAAGCAGAGGTCTGAAAAGTGCTTATGCAGCTGGGATTTCTCTCCTGAACTTCTACAGTTGCCATGGAAAGAATATGCCTAGACTAGCCTAACAATCTCAGGAGGAAGATGAGAGAAAGCTACAGAACATAGCCAATGGAAATCAGGCAACCCTCAGCCAAACCCCAAATCTGTGAATGAACCCAGGTAAGATCAGCAAAGCCATTCAGTTGAACCCAAAGAGTATCAGCTGCCCCCCAGCAGACCTATGAAAATAAATAATTCTTTCCAGTCGCTGCCTTTTTGGATGACTTTTTACGCAGCGTCGTTGTGACTATAGTTAATTAACACAACGCTTATGCCTGAAACAACTCCATGCCCGTCCCTTCCCCATCCACCAGTGCTAGTGTCCTGGGACTGAGGAATCCAGAATGCCCCCATTCTCTGCTCTTTCCCCAGACTTTCCTTTTATGCTGAGACTTTTCAGTGGCTCACACACCTAGAGACCAAACCTTACCTGCTGCAGTCTCTTCCTCGGCCACTGCCCTGGACTCAGACTGCCCCATCCCATTGATCACCTCACGCACATTTTGTGTCACCTGTCTGATTCCATCATGTCCTTGCATCTCATATATAAGGGGTGGGGTCCCCATCCCCTCCAGTTCTCTTCTGTCAAAGTCCTGTACACCCACAGACACGACTTTCACGCCTTTCTTCTTCAACATCTGTGCAGTTTCCAGGACCTCATCCTCAGATTGGCCGGAAGTAATGACCACTACATACTGGGGGATGCCCTGGAGAAACCGGCTTCCCGCTGCCTCCTGGAAGAAGGTCTGGTGGAGGTATCTCAGAGCTTTGCCCGTCCTCCTGGAGCCACCCTGGAGCGCAAAGCGTTCACGGACATGAGCAATCATCTCCTCCTGGCTCTGGTAGGCATTGAGCAAAAATTCAGTGTGGCCTTGACCACCGTACTGAGCCAGCCCAACCTGGTACTTGTTCCTGCCAATGTCTAGTGTGCCAATCACTCTAGAGATGAAATTCTGCATCAACTGGAAACTGGCCTGGGATGTGTTCTGTGAGGTGTCAGCAAGAAAGACCACATCTCCATAGGCCTGGGTGAATTCTGGATCTGAAGAGAGAAACGGGGAGGAAAAGACAAAGAGGAGAAAGTAAGTCAAATCAAGATCTCATGGAAATTGAATACAAGGGTAGTTTAGTGTTGGGGACATAAGACTGTCACAAGGCTCTTGTACCCCACTGCCTGTATTGTCTGCTTCATTAGACCAAAGTATCTTTTGATTATTTGTCTTCCACTAATGGAGGAGACAAGGAAAGTTAACATATACTGAGCAGTTACTTTGTGCTACAGATTTTCATATACTTTATCCGACTTAATTCTTATAAACTATCCTGGTAGGCAAGTATTACTATCTTCACTGTGCAGATGAGAAAACTGAAGTGAAGTTTAACTGCTTATCCATGCTCACAGAACTAGAAAGCAGCAAAGGCAGGATTTAAAAATTAAACATGTCTTCTGGACTTCAAAACCCATGCCATTTCATCTTACCAACATGGCAGGCTGCTCTTTTCTACCCATGAGAATGTCATCCATCCTTTAATCCCCAGCTCAGATGTTCCTTCATCTAGGAAGCCTCCCCAGGTGCTCCCCAGGGATGGTGGAGAGCTCCTTCTCCTACCTTCCACTGCTCTCAGTGTACCCTGGCTCATACAGCAATTAGGCACCCCGGTTGTAATGCTGGATTTGACACAGCTTCTTACCTTTCATTTTACCCTCCACTACTAAACACAGTGTCTGAAGAATGCCTCCTGCGACATCCTGCAGGATATTGAAGTTTTCAGTGTTAAAAAGAAACTTCTCAAAGGGCTCACTGGCTATCGTTTGCAGCTCCTGGACATCCTGGACGTTGATGCCCACCACATACATGGCAACTCCATCTTCTTTCAACCTGTCAGCTGCCTCCTGGACTTCATCATTTGACTCCCCATCTGTCACCAGGATAACCGTCTGAGGAACGTGCTCCTTGGCCCGGCTACCAGCCGCCTCGGTCAAGTACTTGGTCCTGATAAATTCCAGGGCAGCCCCTGTGTTTGTGCCTCCTGTACGATAGGGCAGATTCTGGATATGCTCCAGGAGCACACTCTTCTGAAAGTACTGGTTCAGCTGAAAGGCTGGGTAGATGTTGTCACTATACTGAGTGAGTCCCACTCGAACCTGGTCCCTGCTAATGTCAAGCCCCAGGATGACAGAGCGAAGGAAGTTCTTCACTTTCTGGAAGTTCTGGGGTCCGATGCTGGTTGAGCTGTCTACCAGAAAGACAATATCTGCCAGGACTGCTTCTCTGCAAGCTGCGACAGAGAGGACAAAACGGATAGAGTCTGTGGACCTTCACTCAAAAGGCTTAGAACCAGTGGGGCCAAATGGTGTACAGGAAGGCACAACAATACCAGGTAAACTATGCTCAGTGGTCCTCAGACACCCCAAATGATGCTGCGCTCAGAAAAGTAACGGTATCCCTTGTGCCTTTCCTTCCCTCCATTCCATCACCTTCTGAGAATTCTGTCATGCTCTGCTGATACCTCCAACCTTGCAATCCACTTGGACAATTCCTTAACTCTCATTAAGAGAAAAACACTTCTATAAATGCAGTAAGCATGCTGAGAAAGGGGCTGCACTCTCTCCAGTGGGAATAAACTTTATCTCTAGGAGTGTGCTGGCACCAACAGGTCAGAAAGCTGGAAAGTATCCCAGGTTTTATGATACATCTTATTATATCTCTACCACTTAGTAGGCCTTTGAGCTGTTTATCACTCATCTCTATAGGACCCAATCCTCTTTCTGCAGCACTGAAATTTTTATACCAGCCCTCACAATCTCATGGGATCGTCTTGAGGATAAAATAAGATAATCTACTGTAGCAGACAATACCAGTGCTCTGCCCAGGTTCTTCTGGATTCCTTTTTACTATTTCCATACACTGATCTTTGGAGGAATTCTCTTCGGAGGACTTCTCTTTGGTTACTGGAGCTGCTTTGCCTACAGTATATGAAAGCCTAGCTCCTTGCCTTGGATCAAGACAATCCTGAGTTCTCCTGTAGGATCAAGCTAAAACTACCCTCTGTGGAACCTTTGCCTGAGATCACACCCTTTCTTTCTTTCCTCTTCTCTGTCCTACATCCTTACCAACCTCCTTTGGGAGCTCTTCCATAACAAATGATGTGCGTCTACATCCTTACCTCAGGCACTCTTCCTGGGGAATACAATCTATGACACTTTTCTATTGAAATGGGCCTGCTCAACAGACTTGGGATCAAGTCCTAGTTCTGCCATCCAGTTATGTTACCTTTGGCCTCAGTTTCCTTACATGAAAAGTACAAATAATACTGATCGCCTTATGCATCCATGTAAGAACAAATACTAATTGTCCTATGTATTTAACAAAAATAAAGCATTGTGTATCTATCAGTAAGATAGGCAATGCAAACAGGTTTTGAAAACTACATAGCACCAAGCAAACTAGATATTACTATGTATGTAAAACCTATTTGTACACCTGGAAGCACTATACAAAAGAAAGATAGATAATTCAGCTGTACAAATGCAGTATTACCACCACACACCCATGGTGCAAAAGTTTTAGCACTTCTTCCAATTCACCTAACCCATGTAGAAATACCAAAATAAAGAATAAGTAATGAAGTATCTATCCTCTTGTGGATTTTGATGGAACCCACAAGAAATCTTCTCTTTCTCTTTTCAAACTTCGGTGTTTTCTTATAGAGTTTAATGATTAACTTATGAAGAATTTTCAGCCTTGCCTAGTGTGGCTCAGTTGGTTGGAGCATCCTCCCATAAACCAAAAGGTTCATGGGTTTGATTCCCAGTCAGGGCACATGCCTTGGTGGCGAGTTTGGTCCCTGGTTCAGGGCATGTGCGAGAGGCAATTGATCAATGCGTCTCTCACACATTGATGTTACCTCCCTCTCTCTGTCCCTTCCCCTCTGTTTAAAATCAATAAGCATGTCCTTGGGTGAGGAGTAAAAAAAAATTTTTTTTTCACCAGTTTAGGTTCCATCACCACCAAGAAAAGTAAGTACAAAATTGGTAACAAGTATATCATCACAGACAATGACCATAATGCTTATGGGCATCTCTGATGGACTAAGTACTGTGATAAGCTCTTTACTTGCATAATTTTATTTAATGCTTTCAACTAGTCCCTGAGGCAGGTACTATCATCCCAGAAAGAAAATTTATAGATCCAGAGAGATAAAGTAACATGTTCAAGATCTCATAGTCAGAAAGTGGAGAACCAGGATTTGAACTTAGACCTTTCTTTTCCCTAAATTCATCCTCTTAACCAGTATATTAGAGCAACACACTAGTAGTAAAATAAGCAAGCCTCCTGGGGGACCTAAGCCCCCGCCATCCAGACAATATGGGTAAATTAACCTAGGAATAATAATACCATAGGGACAGATATTTCTTTCATCAAAAATGGACTTATCCTACATGCCCATATAGAACTGACATAAAGCCCACAGGATTTTTTTTTTTTTTTTTTTTAGAAAGGAGTAGATAAGTTTGGGTCAATGATTAGAAAAGAGCATTTGGTACAGATGGTTTAGTGAAATTTTAATATCAAAACCAAACACGTACACATGGGAAAAATAAGGACAGTGTATGGGGTGAATAAGAGATAAAGCCTTGAGTTCTGTGACTTCTAGATCAGAAATAAAAGGGGAAAAGCCTTTGTACCTGGAGAGACATGGTCAACTGGTTGAGCTGCCTTTGCCAAAGTATCGCAGAGCTCCTTCTGCAGCTTCTGGGTGAGGCTGCCCAAAGTAGAGTAGTTGGGGACAAAAAAGACAAAGTTCTCCACAGGACTGCTGGCAATCTTCCTGAGCTCTGCCTTGGATGTACCTCTGAGGCCAATGGCATAAAGCAGGATACCTGCCCTCCTAAGTGCCTCAGCAGGCTGCTGCACCAGGTCCTCAGCGGGGCTGCTGCTGATCACTATGGCGACCTGAGGCACTCTCTGGCTTGCTCGACTCCCCGCTCTTTCCTGGAAGTGGTGATCTAGAAGGAACTGCAGGGCCAGGCCCATCTTTTTGCCCCCAGGGTTTCCAGGTTTCAACGGCAACCTCCGAATGTGATTCAACACATCGCTTTTGTGGCGATATGTGGAAAGCAGGAACTCGGAACGGGGCGCATCACTGTACTGGGCCAGCCCCACTCGGATAGTCTCTCTGCTGACATTGAAGCTATTCACCATGTTGTACAACAAGCGCCGAATATTGCCGATACTTTGGGGGTCGTTGCTGGTGTCCGCTAGAAATACGACATCTCCCACATAGGCCTCTCTGCAGCCTAGGGAAAAGAGTCAATTTAAGAGAAAACATCATAAAATTGACAGCTACTGGTTGTAAATACATCCCTCCCAAATCACTGCATTTACAACCCACAGGTCTGCCCACACGATCTTTGAGGATAGCTAACGTGCACACAGTCTAAGCACGCGATCACCTTTGCTCTCTCATGGACACCATCTACCCTGGTTCACCTGCCACCCTCTGTTCCACTGTAACACATGTTTGACCCTTCAGTTAGAACCCTGACCATGGCCCTCCATTCATCTCTTAATAAAAGAAACCAGGGAAACAAAAAAAGTAAACAAATGGGACAACATCAAACTAAACCGTTTTTGCACAGCAAAGGAAACCATCAACAAAACAAAAAGGCAACCTACTGAACAGGAGAAGATATTCACCCATGATGCATCCAATAAGGGGTTAGTATCCAAAAATACATAAGGAACTCCTACAACGTAACACTGAAAAAAACGAACAATCTGATTTAAAAATGGGTCGACGATCTGAATAGACATTTCTCCAAAGAGGACACAGAGATGGCCAATAGACCTATGAAAAACTGCTCGGTGTCACTAATTGTGGGGGCCCCTGTCCTGGGCGCCAGATGTGGGGAGGAGGGGGCTCCGCCCACAGAGTCCTATCCCTCCATCACGGATGAAAATAAAAACTACCAAGACATTTTCTGCTTGGGAAGGAAAGGTGGTCAGACTCTCAGAGGAGAATGACCCAGAGCCCCTTCCTCACTAGGCTTTTATTGGGTTCAAATACACAGGAATACAGGTAAGTCAGGCGTCAAGGATCAAACAATAGTTAACATTTCAAAGAAATCTGAGGGCTTAATTTGAGTCAGTGTCTGTCTGGAAAGGGGGTTGCCAAACTTTGGGAGGCAATCTCATTTCCTCCTGGGACACTTATCACTTAAGTGAGAGCACTCTTAGCAAAGCAGGTTTCACAGGGCTTTAGGAATTCTTTCTTATGCCCGATAACCCAGGGAGCCGTCCTGGCTGGTACAGGGCTGCACCGCTTGCCCTCACAGTTTCAGGCTTTAAGCTGATTAGGAAGCAGGAGACATCTCCCAGATGGAAATGAGGACTCAGGCTATGTCAGAATAGACGGGGGGCGGGGGGGGGGGGGTGTCCATCGCATCCTCTTTGCTGCAGCCCCCCAAGTCTTTCCATGAGGCCTCCCAAGTGGTCGAGTCTGACTTAGGTTGCCCCTCCCATGAGGAGTCTTACCCGTCATTGACTGCCAACCAAGCGTTAGGGCCAGAGATGGATGAGGCAGAAGCAGTGCTCCTGCTGGGGAGATAAGCTTTGTCTCCTTAGTAGGTCACATCCTTGTGACAGAACAGACCCAGATGAAGTGGGTCCCTTGGGCTCTTACACAGCCCACCATGGGGTGAGGGTTACAACTCCTGAAACCAGGTTGAACGGTCCACAACAACTAATCAATGAGGAAATGCAAATTAAAACCACAATGACATATCACTTCACACCTGTCAAAATGGCTGTTGGCAATAAACCAATAAGCAACTAGTGTTGGTGAGATGTGGATAAAAGGGACTTCTCATGCACTGTTGGATGGATTGTAAATTGGTACAGTCCTAGCATGCAGGTTCCTCAAAAAATTAAAAACAGAACTGCCACATGACCAAGCAATGCCACCTTTCAGTTCCCTGAGTATTTACCTGGAGATATCCAAATATTAATTCGAAAAGACACATTCTCAACTATGTTCACTGCAGCATTATTTAAAATAATCGAGCTGTGGAAATAACCTATCTATTGATAGACAAAGGAATAAAGAAGGTGTGGTACATATACTTAACAGAATATTACTCAGCCATAAAATAAAGAATGAAATCTTACCATTTGCAACAACATCAAAGGAGCTAGAGGATATTATGCTAAGAGAAATGTCAGACACAAAAAAACAAATACCATATAATTCACTTATATGTGGAATCTTTAAAAAATAAACAAAAACAGAAACAAACTCATAGATTCAAAAAACAAATTGATGGTTGCCAGATAAGAGGGGGGTAGGGAGATGGGTGAAAAGAGAGAAGGGCTTAAGATGTACAAATTGCCAATTATAAAAACAATCATGGGGGTATAAATTACAGCATAGAAAATCTAGTCAATAATATTGTAATAACTAGGTGTGGTTTTAGATAGGTACTAGATATATAAGGGTGACCACTTTATAAGTTATGTAAGTGTCTAATTACTATGTTTATACCTGAAACTAATAATAATATTTTATGTCAACTACGATAATAAATTTTTTAAAGATTTTAATTTATTTCTAGAGAGAGGGGAAGGGACAGAAAAACAGAGGGAGAGAATCATCGATGTGTTAGAGATTCATTGACTGGTTGCCTCTCACACACCCTCAACAGGGGACCTGGCTGGCAACCCAGCGATGTGCCCCGACCAGGAAACGAACCAGCAACCTTTCGGTTCTCAGGCTGGCATTCAATCCACTGAGCCACACCAGCTGGGGATGACAATAAATATTTTTAAAAAAAAAGAAACCAGCTTTCTACCAGTAGAAAATGCCATTGATACCCCACTGAAACCTCCCTTGCCAGCAACCACACTCACGCCCCAGTTGCTTAAAGTACAACAGTAAACTGCTCCCCTCTGGGACTTTGTCCAAAGACCTGCCCCTGGCTGAAAGGAACAGCCTCATAGGGAAACAACTAGGAAGAAACATCAACTCCACCACCCTGGGTGGCCAGTGTTTGGACACCTGGGGATACAAATCCCTGATGCCTTTGTCCTAACTCAAACAGTTCATGGTGCTATTTACTCAGGCCAATGCTGGGTTTTACCTGAGGCTGCATCCTTGCTTCATTTCTTTTCCCACGAGCCTGTCTCAACCTCTCTCTCTGCCTTACAGATTTGTCCTAAAGAGTACTCCCTCCAAGTAACATGTTCACCAAATCCCTGCTCAAGGCTCTATTTCTAAAGAACTTGACCTAAGACATCAGTTTTCCAGCTATGACCTCTAGCACTCCCTAACCACCACTAGCCCCTTTTAGTTTGACTGGTGGCACTACCATAAACGGCTCGTATTTGTCCTTTGGCTCCCTGAACGCAAGGCCAAATCGTACACTCATTTGTCCCAAACCCAGCTCTAATTCTGCCCCCAACAGTGATCAGACTGAGTGGTGCTCCAGCTGGGCCCATCCTGGTCTCCAGCGTGGAAGGGATCTGACACCAGCCAGGTGCCTGCAGGACTTGAGCAAGCAGCTACCCTCTCCCTTTCTCAGATTGTGTTTCTCTAGAATAAAAGATTGACCAGATGACCTGGTCTCTTCCAATTCCAAATTTGCTTTCCTGTGACAAGAAGTAAAGTGTAGATTAAGCACAGTGCTTATTTAGATCAAAAGGAGAGATGACCATGATCTACCTACTTCTCAGTAACCACACAACTTCTCTCTTTCCCCCAATACCTCTCAAGTTCATTAACTGTGATGATGAGAGAACACACAAATTAGTGATGGCAGGAGAAACAAAAGCAGAAACCAGTTAAAGATGGTTTAAAGTGGCTGAAAAACCAAGGGATAATGATCTCAGACTTAAACACATCTTGCATTTGGTTTTGTGCCAGGAGGGTTAAGATACTGCCTTGGGCTGGCCCTGCATCATCTCTCTAGCTTTACTTCTCTGACCACTCCACTTTGTTCCCTGTGTTCCAGGCTCCTTAGTCCAGATTCTCAAACTTTCCACGCTCCCACTTGCCCCAGCTGACTTTTTCCTCTTCCTTTCATCCTTTCTCTTTTCTCACCTGGGAAATCCCCCCAGAATCATATTGTTTTATCTCCGTTTATAATGTAACTAATTCATTAGTGTGCTTATCCAGTTAATGGCAACCTCACCAACTAGACTGTGAGCTCCATGGAAATAGACACCATGTTTTTCGTTGGTCCACCACTTGTGTGTCTAGCATGGAGTAGTCACCCAAAGATAGAAAGGAGAAGATATATTGAACACTAATGAAACCAACTCAGGGAATCAGAAAATTTTAGAGATAGAAATGATTCTATGAGACTATGCAACGCCATACTGTAGCCACTAGGTACATGTGCCTATGGAGCACTTGAAATGTAGCTAGTACAGCTGAGAAATTAAATTTTTAATTTTATTATTGAATTGTAACTTAAATAATCACATGTGTCTAGCAGTCACTGAATTGAACAGTTCAAGTATAGAACAATGAATCCAATTCATCTATCTCACAGATAAGGAAAATAAGACCTAGAAAGGCAAATGAACTCATAAATCCATTCCAAGAGCCAGTATTGGAAACCAGTCCTTAACCTGGACTAGATAAGGAAGATTAAATTAAAAGTCCACATTACAGAAAGGCAGAGACCACATGAGAGTTGATAGAGAAGGGGTAGGAGGAGTGGTGGGTGAAAAATGGAGACAACTGTACTTGAACAACAATAAAGACAGAGAGACAGAGAGACAGAGAGAGACAGAGAAAGGGCTGAAGAGGTTGCTATGCTCCCTAGACACTAAATTCAGTTGTCGCTTCTAGAGTCCTGAATGCTACCACCTCTTGGAATTTTGCCTAATGTTGGTCAGAAAGCCAAGCAGAATCATAACACTGAAAAGGCAGATGATATATGAGCCTAAAGCCCTTTAAGCTTTCTTTCCCTTTACTCCTCCCCAATGCAACCCTATTAAGAGGAGAGAATTCAGTGAATGTTCCGAGGATGGCTAAGTGGTTTGTCCCCTTAACATCTCTTTCAGAAGAGATCAGACACAGGCATGAAGTATTTTTCTAATCTTCCCAATCAGAAGAAAGCTCACAGCTGCAGAATATTTTTCAGGCAAATAAGTATTGCTTCCATCATGTACGACTTGAGTCTTGTATTACATTTGCATGCAGTGCTACTTTCTTAACCCACCACTAGCTTTTTGTCATTTGAGAAGGTGTTTGAAGCATGAAAAGGCAGACTGTCACAGTTTCTGTTCGCAAGAGAGGGGAGTCAGAGCCAAAGGGGAAATTTGGAGAGCATCATGTCTTTTTCCCAACAAATAACAGCCTGTGTAATTACATATGAATATTTAAATCTTGATACTGTCTCAGTGGGGCTTCAGGCTACTTGACTATTCTTCTCTTGATGAGACTTTCATCTTGAAAAGTCCCAACAATCTGTTAAAATGACTGCAAAAAATTCCAGAGGTGTCACCAACATTTGGGGAAGTTATTCATCTTGTGATGAGAATTACCCCTGGGAATAGTTCTGCCAAAGGAAACAAAGCAAAATGCAGAATCAGTAAACCAGGCCCATGTTTACAAAAGCATTTGAAAGCCTGGTAATACATTCAGAAATACAATATTTTTAATATCTTTTTTTGTCACTTGAGGTTAAGCTTTGGGAAAAAAAGGGGGGCCCACTGTTGATTATAAGCTTCCAGATTCTAAGTTATTTTTAAAAAACCATTTCCCTTTTGTTAATTACGAAGCCCTTTTAAGATTGTCACTGCCACTAGGTTCCTGGCAAGGTCATCACTTTTGGCTTAGGAATCTGATGCATTACCAGTTCTCTGTGACTTGATGAAGCCAAAGCTAGCTGCAAGGAAGATGATCTCCCAAAATGTCTTCCAAGTCTCCATTCTAGATATGTACCTAGAGAGAAAAAGAAACCTCATAATTAAAATTATCAATGCCAGGAAAACAAACAAGCCAATTAAGAAATGGGCAAAAGACCTGAATAAACACTTCTCCAAAGAGGATATACAGAGGGCCCATAGACATATGAAAAAATGCTCAACATCACTAATCACCAGAGAAAGGCAAATTACAACCTCAATGAGATATCACTTTACACCTGTCAGAATGGCTACCATCAATAAATCAACAAACCAGTGTTGGTGAGGATGTGGAGAAAAGGGAACCCTAGTATACTATTGGTGGGAATGCGACTGGTGCGGCCACTGTGGAAAACAATATGGAGTAGCCTTAAAAAATTTAAAATGTAACTCCCTTTTGACCTAGCAATTCCACTTCTGAGAATATACCCCAAGGATTCTGAAACACCAATACAAACAAATATACGCACCCCTATGTTTATAGCAGCATTAGTTACAATAGCCAAGATTTATAAACAGCCTAAGTGCCTTTCGGTAGATGAATATATGAAAAAGCTGTGGTACATTTACACAATGGAATACTATGCAGCAATAAAAAAGAAAAACTCTTACATTTTGCAACAGCATGGCAGGACCTTAAATATGTTAAGTGAATTAAGCCAGTCAGTGAAAGACAAATACCATATGATCTCACTTATATGTGGAATCTAATGAACAAAATAAACCAACCAACAAAATAGTAACGGAAGCTTAAATACATAAAACAGACAGACAGCTGCTGGAAAGTCAGAGTGGGGAAGGACGGGATGGGATGAAAGATGGTGAAGGGTTTAACCAAAGAATATTTATGCACAACCCATGGACCCAGACAACAATATGGGGATTGGCTTGGGGCTAGGTGGAGGTACAGAAAAGGAGAAAAAGGTGGGAACAATTATAACAGCATTTAAAAAATCGAAATAAAAAATTATGTCTTTGAACACTTAAAATGAGTGCATCATATTGTATATTAATTATATATCAATAAAGTCGAGTTTTTAAAAAAGCCAACTCTGTCTTTCCCCAGATGGAAGCTTTATAAACATAAAGGAAGACACGTTGCCACATTATTTCATGGAAAATGGTTTTGCTGACCCAACTCACAAAGAATTTTGTAAACACCCAAAGTGGATACCTCAGACTTCCCTGTTTAAAGTTGTCCAGATATGGCAATCAAACGAGAATGCCTATAGAGCCTGGCAGAACTTCTGTTTCCCACAGTGAATTTATTTGCTAGTATATAAACATTTCTGGAGGATTTTGCTGGTATTTTTATACAAGCATTGGATGGCCTGATAAACATCTGTGGCATGAAGAAATAGTCAAATCTCTCAGGAGCACATCTGCCTGATAAAGTTTAGCTAGCCTGAAAATATTTCATATGTTCCCAGAAGAAGCAGAGCCTCAGACTTCCCTCTACTATGCACGGTCCCTTTCCAAAGGCCCCCAAGGAAAATATCCACTCCCAATTCCATTCCTATTTTTTTTTTTTTTTGACTCTAAGAAAGTCTGTGTATTTAACAGTGAGAACAACATGGCCATCACATTGAATGAGGTGTTTCAACTGGAACAGGGAACCTCCTCTTTATCTTCACAGCCGGGCAACCTCACCGCCATCCTCAGAAGAGTGCAGGCGTAAGAGGAAGTATTCTTGGAGCCAGACGCCCCGGATTTGAGTCCAAGATCCACTGCTTAAGAGCTAATCTTGAGCAAGTTGTTTCACTTCTCCGTGTCTCCATTTCTTCAATTTTAAAATGGGGCAATTATAGCTTGTCCCTCAGAATCTGGACATCAGGATTGAGTTCCTTATCGTAAAGCACTTTACCCATGCCTAACACATAGAAAGCACTCTTTAAGTGTTTGTTAAATAGAAAACGTCTTCTTGAAAACCCACTATGTAAAAGTAAAAAAGTATGTCCTCTAATTTGAAACTTAGAATCTTCAGAAGTAGAGGAACACTAATACTTTTGCATTGTGCATTAATAAAGCTGTTTGTTTCGTGTAATTTGATTTATATTCTTTATTTAATTCATTTAATTTTCACTTCTAATTGGTTGCTGCTTTGTAAGTTACTATACGCATATCTCCATGTTTCTCCTCTCAAACCTGGGAAGGACCAGCGGAGCACAGCTCACTTTCCTCATTTCATTGACGGGAAAGAAGAAACCAGGTCCCCAAAGTGAAGCAGCATGCCAGAGCTACAGAGCCTGCCCTGTCAGGCTGTGTCCCAAGGTAGCCTGACTCCAGGTCCGGGGCTCTGGACCTCAAACATCCGCTTCAAACCCTTCAATGAAAGATTTTAAGTCCAGACTGTCGTTCAACTCCCCAGAGTCCACTTCCTGCAAAATAAAGACCTATGGGCAATTTACCTACCGGGGAAAAACGTGAGCTCAAGACCTAAGTTCCTTTATCCACCAAATGGGTCTTCAAAGAGCAGTTTTATGGCTAAAACACTGTATTTGGTGCTCCAGAGAACAGAATTACAAACTTTACTTTTGTGTTTAGAGAATTAAACACTCTCTTTCGTGAGAGAAATTTTACATGCCAGAAACAATAAGAAATTCAGGAAACCTTAAGAATCATTCTTTACACTTATCAAAGAGTTGAAGCAAGTGTCCAGGTCACTTTTCAGTCTTGGGCCTTTTAAACTGGATATTTTACGGAAATGACATTGTGATGCACAGAAATGGCATTCACCCCACCACTGAGATCCTCTTTCCAGAATGTGTCAGTGTAGTCACCCTGCTTCCCTGAGGACACATGTCTACAGTGTATGCTTAATTTACTCCTTAAGAGTGACTTAAGGATACACATCTATTTTTCTTTTCTGCCAACAGAAAATGCTTAGAGATGTCATGACTTCAAAGGAAGCCCACAGGCCTTGGTTCTGGTTTCAGCTTGACCGTTTGCTCCATAGGGACTTGAGCAAGCCGGTTCACCTTTCAAGGTTTGTATGATGACTCCAGAGGGCTTGATGCTGATCTGAGATGCCTACTCTATTGTCCACTATATTATAAGCATTCCCAAGGTATCGGTCCAGTGATTCGCCAAAGCATAGTATGGTATAATTAGATTTTTCTGTTCCTCAGTTTCTACATCATCGTCCCTTTAATGCTGTCTCGAGGACGTATACAAGAAATTTAAGGAAAGATCATTTAAGATTATAAGTATCTTATTCCCCAACAAACTTTCATCTAAATGCAAGTAAATGAATACACAAATCTTAAAGAACAGAACATTCTAATGGATTAAGGACAGCACGAGAGGAAAGAGGTTGAGAGTTTGATAGTGCCAGAAAGAATAATTCAAAATAAATTCATACATTATGATTATGATTATTACAATAAAATACCATACTTCAACATTTTGAACTCTTGGGTTAATAAAATTAGATGAAATATAAAAATACAGTATTTACATTTTTATATTTCATTATGTCCTGTTTATTAGTATAATGCAATAACCTATAAGAAATGAGTATTTTTAGTGAGTTGTAAACAAAGCTCCAGAGCTGTTTATGGAAATCTAGTGGGAAAGTCAAAAGTTTATAAACATTGTACAGCTGTTCATATGTGTGTGTTATATCAACAAAGAGGAGAATGTCTATATATCAAGGATATATATATATATATATATATCTACATTATATGTACTATTTCATCAAGGTGTTTATATTGAATTTAAGCTGCTAAAGGGGTTTTGTATTTGAACATGTAGGACCCATTATGGAGGCAAAAAAATGAAGCCACTAAATGAAGTGTGATTGGCTGGGATAGCATAGGAAATCAATTCTTTCTGGAAACAATTCTAATAGGTTTAGGGTAGAGAGAGACTTCTTTCAAAGTATGCTGCTTAAATATTTAGCTCATTAGGACAATCTATTTTTTAAGATTAATTTGTTCAGCTAAAACGATTACCTTGTACCCACTATAGTAATAATTGACTAATGGAAAAATCATTAAGAGATGCTAAACCCATTGGGTGCAATTGTGTTGGAAAACAGGATTTTAACATAGTCTCGAAGTATCCCCTCACAAATTACTTATAAATACTAAGGGCAAAAAAAGTATCTACAATGGGCAAACATGGTGGACACAACTTAAACAAGTGATCAATATTAATATCAACAATAATAGGATAAACCAACATCAACTACCTCCTGATGTTGTGCATGAGAACATTCAACATCACTTATATGGTAGCCCTCCTCAAAAATCCATGACCTAAATCCAATAATGAGGAAACAGTCATATAAACCAAAACTTGGGACAGTCTGAAAAGCAACTGGCCTGTGCTCCTCCAAAATGGTAATGCCATGAGAGACAAGGAGAAACTAAAGAACCAACTGAGATTAAAACAGTCCAAGGAGACATGACAGCTAAAGGCAATACATGATCTTGGAACGCAAAAAAATAGTGCTATAAAGGGCATTAAGTAGGACAATAGGTAAAATTTTAATGTGGACTGAATATTATATAATCATTCTGTTTCAATGTTAAATTTCCTGATTTTGACCACTGTGTTGTAGTCATCTAAGAGAACATACTTATTATTAAGAACTACACACAATATGTTATGGAGCAGGGGGTCTTAAGATCAGCTATTTATTCTCAAATGTTGAGCCTATTATAATTCAGAAAGGGACAGAAATAGGTTGGGGGAGGGACATAGAGAGAGGGAGAGAGGGAGGGAAGGAAGGAGGGAGAAAAGCATGCGATGCTCTTGTAACTTTTTCCTTCAGGCTCATAAACTCCATCACCCCAGCATTTCATGAGCTTGGCCTCACCAGCGAAATAGGAATAACCAGCCTATTTTTCCCGAGGCATTTCATTCAGGGAGGATGCCTACAATCCACTAAGCAGATCAGGCCTTTCTCCAAAGGCCCTGGGTAGGTCAGAACACTCTGCCACTCTGTACTTCCTGTCACCAGGAAACACAGAAAGAGCAGGTCATGATAATGAGCAAGGGCAAGATGGCCCTTTGCAATTATCTAGTCCGGTGTCACATACATGGTTTCTATTTCTTTTATGTCCTTTAAGAAGAAGGTTGCTCCAGATACTGGCTATAGAAATAACAGCTTTAAAAAATAGTTCTTTCTCTAAGAGAACTTGGAACTCTACTAGAAAGAGATGGATAAATTGCAGTTCCATGGGGTGAGGAAAACACTATAGAAATCCATACAAGGTACCAAGGAGCACAGTGGGTGAGCATGTTCCTTCACTTGGGTGAAGGCTTCAGAGCCAATGTCACTAGAGCTGAAACCTGAAGGATAAGTAGAAAGTTGCAAGTGGACAAGTGTCCTTCCAGGTAGAAGGACAGCATGTGCAAAGACACAGGAGAGGTTCTAGACACCCCAAATGGAGCTCATCCAAGGCCTCGGAAGCTAAGGTTTCAAGTGGTGAGAACTTGGGTAAACCTCATTGGAGCATCTGTACTATACAAGCTCTTAAGACATAAGTTTTTTGGGGACCTTTGGTTTTCTGAAATACCTGAAATGAGAAGGTGGGATAGAAGAGAGGAACTGGGCAGAATTTCTCAATTTTTAACAATAAACCAACTAAACTCCATTGAATTACATTAGCAGTGTTTTTTACATACCAATCTCCTTCAGGGTTTCTGTTCTCTCTCAGTGGATGTCTCCCTCAACCATAAAAGTAAATCAGCCATCTCTAATGTTCTATGACGGTGGCTCTCAAATTTGAGCGATGCCTCAGAATCACCCAGAGGACCAGTTAAAACCCAGCCTCCTGGGACCAAACTCAAGAGTTTCTGATTCAAGAGGTCTGCAGTGGTGTGTGAGAATTTGCATGCTGAGCTGGTCCAAGGGACCACACTTCGAAAACCATTCTTCCATGCATTTAGCATGCAATGGCTCCTTCCCAGACAGATGTCTTAAACAGCATCTCTAGCTCCACATGGAGAAAAATCAAGCGTCTATTTATTAACTAAATGGCGAAAGGGAAGAGATGATCAATTTAAAAATATCTTCTGTATGACTGGCAAGTAAGCAGAAGTTGCAATATATTTGGATGAAAGGCCCAATGCAAATATGCAAAGTTAACACATTGAAAATTTTTCTTTCTAATTATACTGTACTCTGAAATCCAGAGCTATGTTCGTCCCCTCTCTCCCTCTCCCTCTCCCTCTCCCTCTCTCAGTCTCTCCTTCTCTCAGTCTCTCTCTCTCTCAGTCTCTCTCTCTCTCAGTCTCTCCCTCTCTCAGTCTCTCCCTCTCTCTCTTTTTCTGGTCACTTAGAGTATTTTAAACCCCTTAGATTTGGCTTTCTAAGAAGATGTGCAGCATACATCTGGGCAACAGGAAGCTCCAGGAGGCGAACAGTTGAGGGACATAAACAGGTTTTTCTGTATACAGCACTTTAAAAACCACACAGCATGTCTGACAGTTAAAAGAAACTAAAGGTTAGCCTTAACCAACTGAATAAACATTAACATTTGCTCTCTGTGCCCATTAACAAGTCTTATGACTGCTTGGCTATATATACAACTTTGCTGCAAAATATTTGAGGGAGGTCTTGTCAAATATTTCAATGACAATGTGTCATTAGGCTCCAAAAGAAAAATACAGCAAGATGCAGGGTCCTGGAGCATGCCTCCAGGTAGGGATAGAGTCAACAATGCCAGAGCTCAGCAGAGCAATAAATAGGTACTGTGACCGGGAGACTCCCATCAGCTGTGGTCATTACAAGAAGCAGCACACAGTTCATTTGTAGGGTGTTTAAAATTTTGGAACCGAACAAAATCTCAGCAGCTTGGCATTTTTAGAGCATTTTAGACCCTCTTCATACCCTGATTCACCTAGTTTCCCATAACCCCTGGTTCATACATCGATTACATCATTTGCCATATTGCATTGTCATTGCCTGCTTAATTGCTTATCTCCCTCACAGGGCTGTGAACACATAGTGTGGAGAGTTGGTTTAAGAAATCATGGTAGGACTGGCTACATCGATGCTAATGAATTGATCTTACCTTTTATGATCTTATATAAATGCTTGACCTGCTCAATGTTTTCATCTGATGAAAGAAGTATTTACTCAAACTCTTTCCGCTTATATGTGGCTTAGAAACTCAATCGCCTAAGCATTTCTTGAGCTCTATCTCACCAGATTAATGGTAATAACTACCTTATCTTTCTGAGACATTTCATTCAGGGAGGATGCCTGCAATCCACTAAGCAGATCAGGCCTCTCTCCAAAGGCCCCAGGTGGGTCAGGGCACACTGCCACTCTCTACTTCCTGTCACCAGTTAACACAGGAAGAGTAGGCCCTGAGAGTGAATAAGGGCAAGATGGCCCTTTGCAACGATCTAGTCTGGTGTCACATACATGGTCCTTTGTTTCTTTCTTCTCACATACATGTCCTGTGAGAAGATGGTGGCTCCAGACACTGGAGAGAAAGTACAGTGTGGAGCAGTAAAGCAGACACAGAATCCAACTTTGAGTTTTCTGGTTCACGTGTCACCCCTGCAATATTCTTGTTCTGTGACTCCTTGGAGTCTCCTGAACCCTCTAAGCCTCCGTTCTGTCAGCGTCAAGTAGAGGCAATGACACCTTGCCATCACCACTTGGCAGGATGGCATGAGCTCATCGAGAAGGAAGGACTTGGGAAAATCTACACAACTTGAGAGGTTACCATTACCTTTGCCAAGCAATAAGCTATGGAACAAAGTCCCAAAATGTTAGTCCTTTCTCACTGACACAACCAAGCTTCAGCATTTTTTATTCCAAGAGAAATGCTTTGCTTGAATCAAAGAGCCGAGATGGCATTTTTGCTCCCTGGAGTCTAGGGAATAGCCACACTATGATGAAAGTGAGATGTGGGGTTGTAACAGCCTTTTCACAGCAGTGAGAGAAGACTCCCTAAATCAAAGGCGTAAGATACCTAGCGTGACACCAACCTGGTGGCCATCTCGTCACCTGGGTGAGACAGCTCTTTGAAACTAGCTGCCTATGTTCTTTGAGCTGAATCTTTTGCTTTTGTCTCCATGACTTCAGCTTGAAATAAAAAAGTGCCACTAAACTATTCTATCATTTTTTTAAATATCTTCAATAGTGCATGATAAATTTTTTAAGACAAACAGAAGAAATACCCATTAAATGCATCAACACAAACCTATCTGGCCCTGAGAAAGGTGAAGATATGTCTTTATAGGCTGTAAAATGGCCAACTTTCTGAAGGTTACATATTCGTAAGGTAAGCGTGTTTGCAAAGTTCATTCAGACTTCGCAGATCTGCAATATGTCACTTACTCCTTCCCTCTGCCTTAAACGGCACACTCCATTCCTTGATCCCAAAACATGGGCGTATGTGCGCTCACACCTACACATGCGCTCACACCTACACATACACTCACACCTGGCAGGCTCCTTTCAAAATCCAGCTCAAATGTCACCTCCCTCCTGTTCTGTTCTTCCTCTGAACCTCGTGCTCTTATTTCAATGAATAACCAGGCTTTTTAAGACTGTGCCTCCAACATTTATGTACGCTCAGCACCTAGAACAGTTCCCTTCAGTGCTCTTTTTTTTTTTTCTACCTCCTTCATTTCCTTCAATTCATGTCAACTGCAACCTTCTCATAGCACAAACTCAACTCCATTAACTCATCTGGCTCACACACACCCTACATTTAACCCGCCAGGAGATCCTGTTGGCTCTCCATTAAAGCTGTATATCCAGAAACTGATTCTCTCTCATCACTTCCACCGCAAACTGCCTGTCTTGAGCCACCATCCCCTCTCTTGCTTGATTCACTACAGTAACCCCCTTGGGTCTCTCTGCTTCTAACCTTTCTCCCTGAAGTCTAGCCTCAGTACATAGCCACGAAAATCCTTTTAAAACCTAAGTTACCTCTGCTCAGAGCCTTTTAATGAATGCCTGTTTTGCTCACAGTAAAAAAGACAAAGTAGGAAACAAGGCCCTGTGCACTCTGAGCCAGTTTTCTCTCTGACTCATCTCTTACTCTCACTCATTGAACTCCGATCACCTTGGACTACTGGATGTGCTTCAAATAGCCAGTTACATCCCCTGGTAGGATCTTTGCATATGCTCTTTCCTCAGCCTCTAACACTCTTCCCCATACACCCCCAAATCTACATGGCTCATCAAGTCTTTGCTCTGATGCCACCTTCATACAGAGGTCTACCCTAGCCATTCTAGTTAAAATTGCTGCCCACCCTTGTTCTCCCAGCACACCCAACCCCTCAACCCTGCTCTGCTTTTCCTCTTTCCCCATAGTTCTCATCACCTCTTAACATGCTGTATAATACTCATCATTATTTTTATCAATTATCTGTTGTTATACCCCCACCTTTAGACAGAATATAAGCACTGCAAGGAACCTTTTATTCTCCATGACATGTCCCCAGGGCCTGGCACATTCTAGGTGTTCCATTAATTTTTGTAGCAGAAATTCATTTGCTTGGAAAAAATAAATGACTTCTTCTTCTTAAGACAGAATGTTCCATACAAATATTTAGAGGAACTCTTGGGAAGACTGGTGGCCCCTAGGCCATTATGTTTTCGTAAACGAAGGACTCAATGCCAACTGGGTTTACTTTTACATTTTAATTACAGTTATATTTTAATTCATTTGTATTAAAAGTATTATCAGAACAAACAGTATAAATCTAAACATTTGGCAAGACTGTCGAATGTCTAAAACCAGATCATGGGCCTAGTGTCAGAAAGGCCTTGGCTCAAGGTCCCTGAGAAATTTGAAGGTAAGCTGGTCTGTGATGGCAACCCGCATCCAAGGGGGCGTGGGAGAGACGTGGCCGGAAGGGTGAATCCTCCAAAACTCACAGCCACAAAAATTCACTTAGCTCGTGCGTTGCCCAAACATAAGACACTAGATTAGGTTGGAATGTTTGAGCGAAACAGTCATCTGTATGATCTTTTTTAAAGGGGTCATCATGTTTTTAGATTCAGAATATTTCAGGCCAAAATATCAGGGAGATAACATCTATCATTTTACTTCCTAGTAACTCTGTAACTCACCATATTTTCTGTTTGCGCAAAAATATAAACAGGGGTTGATTACTCTTAGTCAATGTCCAGATAAACACATCGTCAGACCTTTCAAAGCCCATTCCTATGAGTCAGAAACTACCAGACAGAACTGTGTGACTGTGGACTACTTTCAAAAGCCTGTGGGTTACACACTCAGGGGCTGAAATTGGAAAGGACCCCTCTGTACTGAGTAGTCCCAGGACCTATTTCTTAGCTGGTGAAGATCAATACAAAAGAAACAAAACGGCGATAGATTTCTCTCTTGTAGATCCTGTGGAATAATTTTCAGCCAATATTTTTGATACTTTCATCCCACAAAAGTCATCCTTACTAATCATCCACCATCCTTATGTTTATTCTCTGCATGTAAATGTAGAAATATCAGCCCCAGTTACCTAAAAATTGCCTACGAAAATCTGAAACAGATCAACTTCACCTACCTTTTTTTGCAGTTCTTTACAAAGTAATCATTTCCTTGAGCTCTAGTAAACTATGTGCATGCTGACATATTTAGGGAGAAGTATACTGATATCTAGAATTTACTTAAAAATTCATAAAATAACAAGATGGATTAAGGGATGAATAAGGGGATAGATATGTGGAAAACAACCATATTAAAATGTTAATAGTGAACCTAAGTGTTGAGTATACATGTATTCTTTGAATTTTTAAGTTTTGTTGTATGTTTGAATTTTTTCAGAAAAATGTGAATAATCATTTAACTTACTGGTTAAAATTGTGTATGGTAGTCAAATGGAAAGGAAAATAGGAGTCAAATTGTATGAATCCTAGTAAACTAAATGGACAAAAACTTTTACTCCTTTATTTCTAACTCAAAATTGCCCCCCTTGGCCCAGAGAATGCTCTAAGAGGGGAAGTCATTTTGACCTGAGTTTTATGTCTCTACTAAGTCTGTTTATTCATTAAATCTTTAGTGTTTTCTCCTTTTTTGGCCTTACATTCAAGCATTAATCTCCATTTTCAAAATCTCCCGAAGATGTACATCAATGAAATAATTCATGCCACCTGTGTGAATCCCCTGAGTCAGTTCCCCTTGTCCACATTCACAATACATTCTGGGCGCCGTCTCGAAGTATTTCCCACATCCCTGCTCAGTGGAAGTTCAGAGAGGCGCAGACCCCTTCTGTCATGGTTTTCATTTAGAGGTTCCTCTTTCTCTGTGTATCTAACATATTCTTCAGGGCAGGGGTGGGGCGGGGGGGGGAGGTTCTCTGCATCTTTCTCCCTGTCTCACTCATTCTCCATCTCTTTGCTGTCCAATGTCTCTCTTTCAGCCTCTATCTCCTTCTCCTCTGCCTTGATATCATTTTGTCTCTCTCTGCCTAGAAGTAAAAAAGTAGCAGTGCATTTGCAAAAATAAAGGGAAACAAACTAGAGTGCCCAATAAGAAAATTATCCCTAAGAAAAGAAATGTGCTCCTACCTGGCAAAGCTTTTTGGGCCCGTCCTTTCAATTCCTCCTTCTTATCTTCATCCCTTAAGAAGCTGTTGGAGCCTAGAGGACTGGAAGGCTCAAGGTTATACATCAGCTTTTGTCCTGCGGGGGAAAAAAGGAGGGGCAGGAGGAGGAGCAAATACTGTGTCTGTGGTAAGTGACACATCGCTTGTGCTCACACAGCTTTATTGCCATTAAATAAAAATGGCCCTTCACTCTGTAAACACTGGTCTTCAAAGTGAAGACAAAAACTTACCAGGGAGAGCATTCTCAAAATAATAACAATACCACCAGCAGCAACAGCAATATATAAATTAACTAGCACTTTTCAAATTTAATTAAGACCTCCTAGAATAAAAATGGACCCTATTTTAAAGATTTAATCTCCACCTAAAGTCTCTAGACAATAAACTCATTGAGAGCAGGGATTGGGTATCATTCATCTTTGTGTCACTGATGTCCCCTGATGTCCCCTAGCAAAGAGTCTTAGACATATTAGGTCTCAAAACAGTATGTGTAATGAATGTTTGGATGGATGTGTACATGGCAGGTGGGAGAATGGATGGATGGATGGATAAATTAATGAACTGAACAATGACAAACACACACCCTGAGCTGATAACCTGCCCCAGGCAGGTAAAGCTCAAGTGTCCGCATTCTCCTTGGATGTTGTTCTAAACTAGCTCACAACAACCAGCTCAGGATGGATTCAAAGGAAATATATGGTATAAGTATTTACACAGGTGTATATAGGAGTTAAGGTAAGAGTTAAGGTGTTATAACGAGACCTGACAATAATACGGCTTACAGAACAATGAAGGTCATTTCCCTCTCACCTAATCAGTCCAAGTTAGGTATTCCAGGTCTGCGAGAGGCTTTCCTCTATTCATTCAGGGACCCAGGTTGAGATTCAACACTTTCCATCTGAAGTTTCTGCAAGTACCACTGGGGTAGCCAGTGGGAAGGGGAAAAGAGCTAAACTTAGAGCCTTCCTCCTAAATCAACGAAGCAGAAGTTGCTCACATTCCTTCCACCACATTCCAGTAGTCTGAGCTTAGTCACACAGCCATACATGTTTATTAATTTATTTTAGAGAGAGGGGCAGGAAGGAAGAAAGAGAGAGAGAAACATTGATTGGTTGTCTCTTGCATGGGCCCCAACAGGGAGACCAGTCTCACAACCCAGGCATGTGCCCTGACTAGGAATGGAACTGGCAACCTTTGGCTTTGCATACCCTCTCTCAACCAGCTGAGCCACGCTGGCCAGAGTGGTCAGCTACTGTTTCCATCACATTTTGTATACAACGTTTCAAAGTCTGAAGAACCATTCCTGGAATGGAATGTTGTTATGTTTCTGGCCTGAGTGTTCAAGGAAATGGAGTCACATAAAGTTTCCTGAAATAAACCGCCATGAGAAGGACAGTATACCACTAACAAAGTTAAATTCAAACTTCTCTGGGTTTTTCCAAGGCTGTTAAATTGAGCATAAAACCTAGAGAGCTCTCTACATGGAGGGTAACTTCTAAAATAATAGACCACTTCACTCTATCGATAAATTTGTCCCTTCATTATTCATGATGTGGGTGTAACAGGGCAAAGTTCAGAAACAGAGTCACTTCACACATAGTTGAGGCAGTAAGTACTGATCAAATGTTCTGATTCTTTCAGGGAAATAATGAAGCTATCGCATGTAAAATTCTTCGGAGAAAACAGTTAAGCTCAGATACTGAATGCCAACCAGTATTTTCAGTCTTCTGTTCCCTCCTTGGTCTTCATGGTCTCCCTCCGACTCACCTGCTCAACAGCATCCCCCTCCTCTAGTCTCCCTTCCATTCCCCAACGTGGTAGCTTAGACCCCAAGATGACTTTGGGCTCATCATATTGAATTCTAACACTGACCCTAGACAAGTAGTAAGGTCCCCACTTCTTTTGTAACTGCAAAGCATTCACCGCTTTTCTCTACTCTGCACCCTCTCTTTGACCTTCAGGCCATCTGCCCCTCCTCCTTCTGTGCTATTCTCCTACAAGGGAGAAGTTTGCTATCTTAGTCTGGCTTCCCAAAAAAAGCAGAACCTGAGACAAAGACTTGGGCGTAGGCAATTTATTTGGAAAGCAATTCAGAGAAGCAAGAGACGGAACAAAGAAAGTAAGACCTGAAGGAATAAAAGCCAAAAAGTGCGCCTTGATGAGTGTATTAGCTCTGCAGACAACTGGAGTTCAGTCCTGCTGGGGAACCTCTGAGAAATTATGAATGACCCTCAGAAATGTCCCAGGGAAAGACAGTTGGGATTTAGTCAATGAATGCCATTCCTCAGTGATTGAAGATCGCCCCTAGAGGAGAAGAAGGACTAAGTCCTCGATACCTCGAAGCTGCCCTGTGAGCGGACTTAAGGGAACTGACCTAGCGATGAAGAAAGCCTTCAGGAGAAGCTGGGAGACTCCCCAGTGGGAGGCTGTGTGCCAGCTCAAGAACTGCGCACCTGCTGCAGGTAAGTTCAGAGCTGCACTAAGCACATTCAGGGAACGGGATCAGCGACGTCTGCTGCACTTTCCGACGTCTTCAAAACGAAATCTTCTCACACTAAAACCTCAGATCCTCCCTCCCGCTGATTATTCTTACCTTGAGGGGACCAAATGCCTCAGATCAGAGCTCACAATTCCTTCCTCTTCGCTCTCACAAACGTTTATGCCAAAATCCACTATTGCTCTTACTGTGGAGATCTGGATTCCTTCCCTTCCACCATCTTTCCCTCGCTGTACTGCGGGATGTTCAAGAGTAGAAACTCTACCTCCTCTACAAGGATTGGCACAAAGTAGGAACTCAATAAATAATCACCTCAATAACATGCCTAAACTCCAAAAGACCTTCTCCGACTTCTCCTTGTAGCCGACGTGACATTTCCACTTTCCCTCACTCCCTGATGTTTGACTACAAAAGCCACGCTGTTGTTTCCAGAGAGACCCCGATCCAGTGTCTCCGCAGGGTGGGGTGAGAGTGGGTTTACAGTTGCGCATATGGAAACTAATACAACAATTAATAAATAATAATACAGGAATAAACTCTTCGTTCCACACACTCACAACTGTACATCTATGTTTGCCCCTTTCTGTAAGATGAGTTCAGGGGGAAGAATTTCTTCTGTGAAACTGTAGGGGGAAAGGCTTTTGTTAATTAACAAAAGAACATGAGAAAATTTGTTCTCTAAAACCATAGACTGTCAGAAACGTGGCTGTTTGAAACCACATTTAGTGAGAATGAAACACCTCATTCTCGCCTGAGGGATCTAAGTCATTTTAGCAGGAAAAGAGTCTCAATTTCCAATCTCGGTGCAGAGCTTCAGATAAGGATCTTGCACATAACATTCTACATTTATCTTAACTTTTTAGTTCCCGAGAAAACAGGATCCTGAGTTTTCTCATTTCATTCAGCCCAGGCCTGATGTCTCCTCCTTCATACATGGCCTTGCCTTGCTTTGAGCAAGCACAGCACTGCTTTGTTGAAATTTTACCAAAATCCCACCCTTTTTTCCAATACTACAGCAAGTCTGTGCCTTCCTTTGTCTGGTGAGGTACCCCATCACCCCTCTGGTACGTGGTCCCTTTGCTCAGTAAGTCAACCCTACTTCATTGGATGGCAAGTGTGTCCTTGGTGGTCCTTAATCACTTCTAGCTCATTTGTTTGCAGCACAGATTAATTTATCAAGGTTGGTAGTCACTGCCATGAAAAGCACTTAGAGATAGACCCTGAGAAGACTGGGCAGGTAAACTTCAGTCAGGAGCCAAGTCCAAGTCACAACTTTTTTTTTCTTGTATTTTTCCATGATCATGGGTATGTGAAAGTTTATTTTTTTTATATATATATTTTATTGATTACGCTATTACAGTTGTCCCATTTGTCCCCCTTCATTCCCTTCCACCCTGCACACACCCTCCCACCCACATTCCCCCCCTTTAGTTCATGTGCATGGGTCATAGTTCTTTAGCTTCTACATTTCCCACACTATTCTTGCCCTCCCCCGTCTATTTTCTACCCACTATCTATGCTACTCATTCTCTGTACCTTTTCCCCCCTCTCCTCCTCCCACGTCCCTGTTGCTAACCCTCCATATGATATCCATTTCTGTGGTTCTGTTCCTCTTCTAGCTGTTTGCTTAGTTTGCTTTTGTTTTAGGTGTGGTTGTTAAGAAAAAAAAGATTAAAAAAATATGACAGTAAAAAGACAGCAAACTCACAGATATTAACAACCAAGTCGCAACTTCTTAAAAGACCTAGAGTTTTGAGAGCACAGTAGACTTTTGAGGAGGGCAAAGTTGTACAGTAGACCTGAACCGACAGTAGAAGGGGTAAAGGAGCAACCATGATGTGGTGAAACCGTCATTTCTTTTTTGCCTACCTGGAATGAAAACCACCCTCCTTACTGGAAAATTCCATTTCACCCTCAGCTGCCGAGGGAGGGAGCGGCAGACCCCACACCCTGACAGGTCCAGGAGCCGGCATGTGACTCAAGCCTGGCCGGTCAAAATCTTTCCTCAGATGTTTTTTCTCAATGTTTTTAGTTAAGAAATTATGAAGCTGAATTTGCCTGTTGCCATGGTTTCAGCTTGGTGAAACCAGCCTGCCTGATCCCAAAACACAGAGGAAAGCAGAGATGAAATCCTGAGGATATTCAAGTACCTGCCCACCCATCGAGTGTGTGTGAGTGTGCTCACATGATCTCAATTTGAATTTTGGTCACTTGTAACTTAGAGTCATTGCTATCGCACACTTTTGTAGCTGAGTGTTATTCCACCTCTGCAGGTCCAAGTCTGCACTACTTTTTGTCAGACAAAGAACACCATATAATTCGACATCTTTTCCTATTTGCTTTTGCTACCAGGAATCCTAGAGCCAAACACAACATCCAGCTGCAGCAAATGTTGGTACATCCAGAGAAATTAGCCCTAGAAAGATCATATGAATCATCTAGTCAAACCTCATTTTGCCAAGAAAACTTGAGGTCCAAGTAGGACACGTAAGCAATTGATAGCCATTTTCTTGGGCAACTTACAATATCTACTCACTCTACTTTCTTATATTTTCTCTTATTTTATTTGGAAACTGCCTCAAATAAGAGTGTCTCCATTTTCATCTTCACAAATGGGAGGGCAGATGGCAGAAATGAAAGGATAATCCCAGGAAAGCAGGGAGGAACAGGGGCAAAGATAATGGGATTTAACCAAGGAATTAATACTATTCAGATCTTGCAAAAGCCCTAAAGTTTACACAAAAGATGGAGTTTACAGGGACTTCAGAAAAGCAAAGGATTATTGCAGAGCCAGGGATGGGGATTTTTAAGGCTGGTGTGAGAAGACTTGGTGCTAAACTCAGAAATTTCTGAATCATGGTTACAGTTATAGTGTCTTAAAAACTTAAAGACACTTACTTATACCTAATAGGATAGATTAAGTGATGCTAGCTACAAATTTGTAACTCAGTGTATTCAATCAGATCTGTATAAAAGCCAGACTATGGATGAATCTCAAATATAAGCCACCCCTCCTATGCCCTTGGTGGGTGAGAAATAGTTGAGAAGGGAAATGATGCAATAAATGCGATCTGTGACTCAGAATATCTTCGTGGGGTCTTTGGAAGATCAGAGGCTGGCAGCCATGAAGAAGGACAATTGCCAACTCCATGAGCCAATAAGAGACCCCATCAAAAGGACACCTACTTATTAGTGGATAAACTAGCTCTCCTTGGTAACAACATCACCTCTCATTCTCAAATTTTTCTTGATGTGGAAGCTGGAAGCAATACCTAGGACTGTAGTCTAGTTTCCCATCCCCATCCCCTATAAACACAGAAACATAAAGGACCTCCTCATTTTGGCTCAGGGAGGAAGGCATCAAAGACTTTAAACGACCCCCCCTCCATCCTCACACACAAGCTGGACCCTTGATGAGATGAGGAGCCCGTTATCACCAACAAATGCTGGCTGAGTACTTACAGTGGGAGCCGCACCCCACTGGTGTCTTGGAATCCGAGACTAATCCCAAAAGCTATGTTTTTTGGAGAGACAAGATATCTGCCCCCATGATGAAAAGCAGACAAGAAGGGATTGAGAAACCAAACATAAACAAAAAAATACTAACCTTTGTACAGTTAAAGCCTGGGCATTTTGGTCATTTGCATGAGAGCATCATTTTCAGAACTGTATCCAGAATGTTCAGTAATTCTGCCATATCACTTCCACAGGCTCCAGAGAAACTGGTTTAAACCCATTGTGGATGAAAGAATTTCCTTTGTGTCTTTATCTGCTAAAGGCACATGTTTAATGTTTACTTGGCTAGAACTTCTGCAAGGAGGAATGACATTATGCCCTCCAAAAAAAAAAAAAAATGCTTGATTTTCATACAATGACTAGTTAATTACAATAAGATCAAGAGGTAATAGCCAGGGGTCAGTGATCTTGAGGCTGACCATAAATTTAACGTCCAGTAGCAAATACAGTTTACAATTTTAAGTGACAAACACTGCTTTCTACAATAAACATTCTAACAAACGTAGCTCCTCATACCATGAAGTAATAGTCTCAAAGTTCCTTTCGATGATCTTTCATTAAGTAAACTTTTGACTATTACAGGAAACTCTGGCTTTCTAGAAAACTCACTTAGCCCAAAATCAACTATAAGATCCGGTTGTTAAGAAATCCTCTGGGGAATTCAGATTCCATAAACTTGGAGTGGGGTTCGGGTGTTTTGGACAATCATCCTCAAGTGATTCTTGCATCCCCACCCCCTGAGTCAGTAAGTTCTCCCACCTCTGCTCCCCTGCACTCCTGAGTCTCTTAGTTCACACACTGGCTCATGGGAATCTGCAGTAAAATAAATGATTTACCAATGAATACGTGCCATTAGTCTGTCCTGCCCCAACTCCCACCCTGGTAGGAGGAATCAGCACTAAGACACCTTTCCCCTCCTCCAATCAATCTCAGGAACTAAGTAAAAATCCTTTGTTTCATCACAACAGAGGATTTAGCTGGGTGTTTGCAGGAAGAGGTGACAGAGGCCGTTAATTGGGCTGAGAAGGGAGACAGAAATGTCCTGAGACGACACCTTTGAGTGGGGTTTGGGGTCACCCCACAGGACACAGCCTGGGCCCTGAGTGCCCACTGAGCCCCGAGTGCCCACTGAGGCCCAGTAGATGGGAGTCCATACGAGGGTGGGGTTCCTAATGAGAACACACCTTCAGCACAATCCAGCCCTACGCTTCTCAGGTTTGCCAGGAGCCAGATGGGAGAACCAGCCGTGAGTGTGGCCATCAGTATGGAACCAGGAAGCCACCAGTGGGTGCACATTGGACTCCTAACCCCCTCCTTTCTCCAAGCTGAGGATTCTTATCTGATCTCGTACAGACGAGAAGAGAACGCTAATAGAGTCTGAAGTTGAATTTCCTTCCTACCTACCTACCAAAGATCTTTGGAAGAGGCTGTCCCACTGAGAGAAAAAAGTGCAAAGAGGAAATTTAGTGTAGTCATTGAGAGAAGGGACTCTGGGTCCAGACAGTTCCGGGTTTAAATTCTGGCCCTGCCTCTTATTAGCTGTGTGACTTTGGGCCAATTCCTTAGTCTGTCTGTGCCTCAGTTTCCTGATCTCTTCAAGGAAAAGAATTTAATAGTTACAATCTCATAAAGTCATTGAGAACTTTGAGCAAGTCAATACAGGCAAAGCATTAGCCATGTGCCTGGCACACAGTAAATGCTACACAGGTGTTTCCTACTAGTGTTACTCTAAAACTCAAATGTTGTGGACCAAAAGTCACTCCTGATCCATTTGCAGGCACACCGATGACTGTGTACCGAAGAACAATGTCACCTATGGCAAAAGGACTTCCCTTCCCACTGTTTCTTTGTTCTTCAGCAGAAAGTTGAGTTCCTAACATTAAAGCATGTTTCTACAAAGCTGCGGTGGGGCCAGTGTTGGGGGTCGGTGTTGGTAGAGAGATTTGGACCAAGTATGCAGGAATTTGACTCAACTGAGGAGTGAATTAAGAATATAAACATATGTACAATTCCTCTCTGTATCCAGCTGCTATGATGAATCATGTATTTCACAAATTATTTGTGCAATTGAATTTATTTTTTAATTTTCCATGTTGAGATTATATATACATATATATTTATAAAATATGCCAGAGTATGAATATAAAATTTTAAAAATACAAGTAAACCTAAAGGAAAAAGAATTACTCATAACCATAAGTCACCACCCAGGAATAACCTCAAGGGGTCCTTTTAAGAAGGAAAGTATGCCTTGCTTTGCTCCTTGAAGGCTGCTTTCCCTCCTACTGTGTTTGGAAGTGGTGCAAGATGAGCCAGGTGCCTCCGAGAGAAAGAAAAGAACTCCCACCCAGTGAGCAGAGATGAAGCCATGGATTGACCACATGACCACCGGCAGCTGAGCTCGTCTCTGTGATCTGCATGGGGCAGGCCACGGTCAGGGTTTTCTTAGCAGGTCTTTTTTGAATCCAAAGAATAAAAGCTGAATTTTCAACAAATTTTAGCCTCTGGCCCCAGCTTCTGAACACAAACGCTAGAGATATCTGTCCCTGTGTGAAGCTCATTCAAAAAATGAAATGAATGAGCTGACTGCCCGGGGAAACAAGGAAAGATTCTGTTTCTCCATCTATCTGATCACAGCTTGGGCCAGAACCCAGGCTAGTGGGCACGTTTAAAGCCCAAGGACACTGGTCCAGCCATGGTCCTGGCCAAGAGGTGCCCTGCTGGGCCTCATTCTCCCTGAGCAGTTTCTTTTATCCTAATCTGGAGAAAGGCAGGTCTCTTCATTAAAACAGAGCCTGAGACCCAGCACTTGCAGGCAGGAGATTTATTTGGAAGGTGAGCCCAGGAAGCAGGAGTAGGGAAGAGGTGGAGAGTGAGACAGGGAGGGAGGAGAGGTGGATAGGAGGCTGTGTTACTGAGATTGCTGCTGTTGTAAACAAGGGGTGGGGGAGGACTCATCCTGCTGCCACCCCCCAGAAATGTACCAAATGCCCCTGAGAACTGTCCACCCCAAAGACGGGAGACTGGCACGAGCATCTGCTGGTGCCTGTTCCCCATTAGCTGAGCGATGATCCAAAGGCATCAACTTCAGTCCAAGCTTCCTGGAAGGCCCAGTGGACCCCCTTTAGAGAAAGCCCTGAGTTAGGAAGAGGGAAGACACAGGGACACACACTTGAGGGGTGAGCGGTCAGGATGAGGGGGTTCTGGGCTCCCACAACTCTCCACCACAGCTGCCTCTGCAGTCAGAGATGGACTCGGGGGGTGTGACTAGGGGTGCCAGCAGGGCCTGCTTCATGACGGTATGAGCTGGCTGCAGCCCCAAACCTGTTCCAAATTTCCAGACCCCCAGCGTCAGGCCCATTTCACAGATGGACAATTAAGGCTTGGAGTGTTTCAATGGAAAGTGGGAGACAAGGACTGAACCTGTGTCTCCTGCCCCTGACCGGTGCTCTTTCAGCCCCCAATACCCTCTAGACAGGACTACACTGAGATCTTCTTTCTGTTCCTTTCTTATAAAAAGCTTCCCCCTACCCGGCAGCCTGACAGTTCTGCTGGGCCCCCCAGGGCTGTTGAGAGCCAGTGTATGTACCAGTGATTAAACACTTGAGCTCCAAGGTCCTGGCTTCCCCACTTCCTAGCTGTTTGACCTTGAGCTAGTTACCTAGTCTTTCTGTGGTTCAGGTGCCTCAGCTGTGAAATGTGATAATTATAGTACCTGAATCATAGCACCGATTAAAGATTAAATAAATTAATGCTTGTAAAGCACTTAAAAGGCAACCCCGTTCTTGGAAAGCACTCAAATTCATTCGGCACTCATTCAACAAATACTTACGGAGCATCTACTTTATCTTAGATGTTGTTCTAAGTTCTGAGAATACAACAGCAAATGAACAAAGAATCCTCTCTCATTTCCTAGACCAAGGATTCTCGAACTTGAGTGGCCAGCAGAATTACCTTATTAAAATACAAGTTTATGGGCCCTACCTCTAGCAGAGGTGGCAAATACAAGGCCCACAGGCCAAATCCAGCCCTCCACCTTGTTTTATCCTGCCCGACACCTTGTTTCTACCCGGCAGCAGTGCTGAGCTCTCGCTTAACTGGTTGGTTTTTTTGTTTTTGTTTTTTGTTTTTTGTTTTTTAAGGAGAAGTTACATTTATACAGTCCTGAAATTACATTCGGACTTTGAAGGCAACCGCAAAGCTGATGTGGCCTCCTATGAAAATGAGTTCGACACCCCTGCTAGGGCTTCTGATTCAGAAGGTGTTGGGTGGGGCCAGTTAATTCACATTCCTAACAAGCTCCTAGGTGAGGCTAATGCTTTGGGTCCAAGGACTACTATTCCAGAATTGCTGTCTACAGTGGGGAAAGCAGAGATAAGTACAGATTATATACATCAGATGGCAATTAGTGATGTGCAGAAAAACAGAGAGGGCAAGGGAGGGTGAGGGTTACTGTTTCCATGCACATCAGAGAAGATTTCTCTAATAAGGTAGCGTTTGAGGAAAAAGGCCTGAAGGAAGTCAATGAGCAAGTCAGGCATTTTGAAGGGAGAGAGTCCAAGTCAAAGAACAGCAAGTGCAAAGGCCCTGGGGTGGGAGCACAACTTGGGATGTCAGGGCTGGGCCAGGCAAGAAGACACCTTGGTGTCCATCATGCCAGGAGCACAGCATGGTAAATGCAACCTCAGCTGGATTTCAGCTCCTTTTGCCCCCTCAGCTGGATACTTCCTAGAGGGCGCAAGCCCCCCAACACATTGTGGTGGCCCTGGGAGGGCTCAAGGCACAGCAAGGAGGTCTAAGTGGCTAGAGCCCAGTGCATGAGGTGAAGGTCAGGAGGTAAATGTGGGAGGTCTCGTAAGTTATAGAAAAGACTCTGGCTCTTACTGTGGGTGGAATGGGAGCCATCAGAGGGCTCTGGGCAGAGAAGCGACTTGAGCCAACTTAGACTCACTCCACCTACAAGGTGGAAAATACACTAACAGCGGGCAGAGGTGGAAGCAGGGCAACCGTTGTGGAGGCTGTAAATATTGGTTTTATAGAAGAATTACTGCAGGGAGTGGCTTCCAGTAATAAGCCTGGTGGTACCCAGCCCCGAGGGACATACAGGCTTACCAGGTAGCAGTTGTAAGAAAGTCTACTTCACCCTCCTTCGGCTAACTACTGTGTATTGAGACAAGGACTATTGTGCACTTTTCCTGTATTATGTTATTTAGTTTATCAAGAACTCCAGGAGCTAAGTGCTGTCCATACAGATAAAGAAACTGAGACTCGGGCGGTATGAAATATCTTTCTCAAATTCTCACACCAAGCTCTCTCAGACCCCACAGAAGGGCTCACACAGCCTTGCACTGCCTCCTCGATAATAGCTAAAGTGTCAGTGTTAACTAACGAATAACGTTTTAAAATTCAAGTTAGTGCTGATTTAAGGTTGGTCCTATAACAATGTCATTCTTACTCATTTTCTCTCATGCTTTCTTGGGCTGGAGAGAACTGGAGTTGACCCAGTGAGCTGGACACTGTGTCTACCCTGGTAAACCTGTAGGATCCTCATCTGAAAGGTTTTCTGGGGAGGCTGAAAATAAAGTTCAAGAACCACTGTAAAGAAGCATCCTCATTACCAGGGCTGTATAACCAACTACCCCAACCCTCAAATGCTTAAAGCAACTGTTTTATTTGGCTCACTGTTCTGTGGGCCAGGAATTCAGGAAGGGCCTGGCTGGCAGTCTTCTCTCTTGGGGTCAGTTGCAGTTAGATACCATCTGGGGCTGTGGTCATTTAAAGGTTCTACTCCCCTGAATGTCCAAGACGCCTGCCTCCCTCCCTCACCAGGCCAACAGTTAGTCCTTCCCACAGCCGGCAGCTCAGCTGGACTGTCCATCAGAGCGCCTATGCATGGCCCCTCCACCTTGGTGGTGTCAGGGTGGTCAGTCCCCCTTCACAGTGGTTGCCTCCCATTGCCTGAGCATCCCAAGAGAACCAACCAGGAGGAAGCCGCCTGGCCTGGTGTGACACAGCCTCAGAAATCATGTGCCATTGCTTCTGCCACAACGGCTTGTCAAAGCAGCCACAGCCCACCCAGCGTCAGAGGGAGGAGACACAGCCCCCCACCTCTCAATGAAGGGGCGTCAGAGAATATATAACGTATTGTAAAACTTCCACAAAGATGTCATCTGGCAGTGTTCAAAAAACATCTGCCCACCTCATGTACTTTGCTGGTGGAAGATAAATTGGCACAAGCCCCATAGAAACTGATTTGAAAACATTTATCAAAATTATAAATGCATGTAGTCTTAGGCTGAGC
This sequence comes from Glossophaga mutica, assembly GCA_039655065.1. Lineage (NCBI taxonomy): Eukaryota > Metazoa > Chordata > Mammalia > Chiroptera > Phyllostomidae > Glossophaga > Glossophaga mutica. The sequence continues at coordinate 27,646,911 of CM077309.1, read as the reverse complement.
AATCCCACTTCTGTGAGTTTATCTTACAAATGTGCAAACTCAAATCACTACAAGTCATCTTCAATATTTCAGGAATGTTGAAGAGGCAGGACCAGAATTTCCACTAAAAATAAAAAGATGGGGGAATTTTCTTCATTCATGGACATCACAAAGTCATTAAATATATTACATTACTTGGCTTTCTATGCGCCCAGCATGCTACCTGCTTTATATTCATTATTTCTATACTTTTTACAACTCTCTAAGGTTAATTATTTCTATTTCTCTGGGGGGTTGGAAAGATGTGACTTGCCCAAGGCAGTACTGGTTAAGTAGAGATACCTAAAAATTCCAATCCAATTCCACAAGACTCTGCATTCTAATCTCCAGCTCACAGAAGCACGAGTCAGTCCTTAAAGGTATATGCTTTTGTTTGAGAATCTCTAGCCTCTCTGCATTTCCAAACCACCGTACAACATGAGAGAATATTTCAGGACAAGTTCTTTCCTGTTGGAAGTAACACATAACCATGATTCTTTGAAGAAGAAAGACTAGGAGACTGATGTCTGTACTGAACATTTCCTTAGAGATGGAAATTATTCTTACTGTGTAACTAGAACAAGTATCGGTTTCCTATCTTGTTATGAATTTCCTAGAAACGGAATCTCAGCAGTTCTCCATCTTCTCTCCCCCTGCCTGCATTGTGCAAGAACAGCGGGATGATTTGAGACGATTAGAGGTCAAGATGGATTAGTAATGGCCTTTTATTGCGCAAAACAAGGACTAGGCATAGACAATAAGCAAACGTTTTGCCTCAGTAAATTAGCCAGCATCTTCACTGCTTTCTGATTCCTCACAAGGTCATTAAAGGAAGCTGTCCATGGAAGGGGCTGGCCAGTCCCAACTCTTCTCTCTCACTCACACTCACACACACACACACACACACACACACACACACACACAGTCTTTGCACTGAAGTTCACCCCTGCTTTTTTCACTGAAATATAAACACACAGAAAATTCTCCATCTTCACAAACTCTTTTCCTAGCTTCCTGGGCTACATGGACCACTCCCCTGCGCACACATTTCCAATTGGTCTATATTGCTCATTTCAGAAAATCCAAACTCCTTCCATGAAAAAATTAAAAAAGTACCTGTAAAGAACACTCATGAAGCATTACTCTCCCAACTCTCCTTCTTTTTCACTGACTCCAGTCCCTGACACCTCTGCATGCGCGTAACCCAACCCATTCCCTTTCCCATGATTGGTGTGTGCTATTCCTCTCCACTGAGGTTCTCGCCACTCTCCTCCACCTTTCTTGCTGGACCCACATCTAGACCCATCTCCTCCAAGAACCTTCCTGTAGAACCCAGCCCATTACGCCTCTCCCCTCCGCAGTGGCCTATGTCACTCGGGACCTTCAGGATACAACCTAACAGTTGGTTTTCTGTGATCTTGTAAACTCTCCAGTTCAGTGGTCCACAGACGGTGGCGTGACGGCAGTGTGCATAAGAATCACCAGGCAGGCTTTGAACAGGCTGCTGGGCTTCGTTCCCAGGGTTTCAAATACAGCAGGTCTGGGATGGGGCCCAAGAATTTGCATTTCTGACAAGTCCGCAGGGGAAGCTGCTGCCGTCTGGGGACCACAGCGTGAGCACGGCTGGTGGGGAGGAAAGAGCATGGTGCTTGCCAGCTCTTTTGGACCTGGCCAAGTTACTTGACTTCTCTGTGCCTCAGGTTCTTCGTCTGCAGTAATATTACTTCAAAGGACTCTTGTAAAGAACTGAGATGAGGTACTTTAAATGCTTAGCATAGTTCCTGGTGCATAGTAAGAGTCCCATACGTGGTAGGGATGAAGTCTGGCAGGAAAAAATAGAAAAGACAAAACTTCCTGGGGATTACCTACTCAGAAAGGCTTATGGGTAGGGATGATGACTTCATCCCCTCCCCAGGCCTGAAAGGAAGCTACATAAATTTTTACTTATTCACTTTAACTTAAGTCTTTATCTGGAAGGGACAATTGAGAATAACATGTCCCAAGAATTCTGTACTGGGGTGTCCGGCCTGTGGCCCTGCTGGGCTACCTGCTGCCCAGGATCGCTGTAAACTTGGCCCAACACAAAATCATAAATTTACTTAAAACATTATGGGATTTTTTTTTTGTGATTACGTGTCACAATGAACTCTTTAAATGCCTGAGTTCATTTAACGTGTGGCCCAAGACAACTCTTCTTCTTTCAGTGTGGCCCAGAGACTCCAGAAGGTGGGACACCCCTGCGACCCACTGAGAGTGGTTTATAAGACCCCTCTCAAAGTTAAACACCTGTGACTGATTCAACGTTCAGTCCAAAAATAACTGTTTTCCAACTGGTCAATCTGTAGAAATATTCTTTTTACTTCATTATAAATTCCAATAAAGTAAATTCCAACTGTGATAGAAAGCAAAATATCTTATAGTTTCTCCCAAATTGTATTACCTTGGCTCTTCAACAGAATAAAGACAAATCAAAAAGAAAAAAAATGTTGAATCTTAAGAACCTTAGGGAATGATTTATAGCTACAAAACAAGTTCTGATTACCGTTGTTGGCAAGGGTGCCTGGAAAGAATGCCTGAGTTCCTGGGATCCTGGACTATGGGCGGGGTGAGGAGATGGCGGTAGGGAGAGTAGCTCCTGAGCAGCCCGGCCCAACCAGGGGAAAGGGATGCGGATGCAGAGGGGTTGGCATCCAGCTTGCTCAGCCCCTGCCCCCCTGGCTTTTAGCCCGCAGGGAACCACAGACCCTCTGTCCTCCGGTTCCACAGAGCCAGTGCCTGGCCAACACACTGGCTTTGGCAGCTACAGTCTCAGGCCCAGACTTTTCCTGGGACCTCCTGGGAACCAGGAGACAGAGAGTGGAGTGGACAGAGCAAAGGCAGGAAGTCTATTACATATGTCCTCCAAAACCCTCACCCCACTGTTTCCCTGCCAGGTCCAGACCAAGGCCTCGCCCCTCTTTAAATTCAGCACCTCAGCCCTGGCCCTTGTGGCTCAGTTGGTCAGGGCATCATCCTACAACCAACAGGTTGCAGGTTCAATTTGCAGTCAGGGCACATACCTAGGTTGGGGTTTCTTTTTTTGGGTTTGTTTTTGTTTTTGTTTTTGAATATATTTTATTGATTATGCTATTACAGTTGTCCCATTTCTCCCCCATCATCCCCCTCCACCCTGCACACCCTCTCCCACCCATATTCCCTCCTTAGTTCATGTCCATGTGTCATAAGTTCTTTAGCTTCTACATTTCCCATACTATTCTTGCCCTCCCCCTATTTTCTACCCACCGTCTATGCTACTTATTCTCTGTACCTTTTTCCCCTCTCTCCTCCTCCCACGCCCCTGTTGCTAACCCTCCATATGATCTCCATTTCTGTGGTTCTGTTCCTGTTCTAGCTGTTTGCTTAGTTTGCTTTTGTTTTAGGTATGGTTCTTAATAGCTGTGAGTTTGCTGTCTTTTCACTGTCCTGTTTTTTATCTTCTTTTTCTTAGATAAGTCCCTTTAACATTTCATATAATAAGGGCTTGGTGATGATGAACTCCTTGAACTTGACCTTATCTGAGAAGCACTTTATCTTCCCTTCCATTCTAAATGACAGCTTTGCTGGATAGAGCAATTTTGGATGTAGGTCCCTGCTTTTCAAGATTTCAAATATTTCTTTCCAGCCCCTTCTTGCCTGGAAGGTCTCTTGAGAAATCAGCTGACAGTCTGATGGGAACTCCTTTGTAGGTGACTGTCCCCTTATCCCTTGCTGCTTCTAGAATTCTCTGCTTCATTTTAATCTTGGCTAATGTAATTACGATGTGCCTTGGTGTGTTCCTCCTTGGGTCCAACTTCTTTGGGACTCTCTGAGCTTCCTGGACGTCCTGGTAGTCTATTTCCTTTGCCAGATTGGGGAAGTTCTCCTTTATTATTTGTTCAAATAAGTTTTCTACTTGTTGCTCTTCTTCCCCTTCTGGGACCCCTATATTTTGGATGCTGGGATGTTTAACGATGTCCCGGAGGTTCCTAACCCTCTCCTCATTTTTTTGAATTCTTGTTTCTTCCTCGTTTTCTGTTTGGTTGTTAGTTTCTTCCTTCTGGTCCACTCCATTGATTTGAGTCCCAGTTTTCCTTCCATCTCTATCGGTTCCCCATGCGTCTTTCTTCATTTCACGTATTGTAGCCTGCATTTTTTCATCTAATTTGTGAGCAAAATCAACCAATTCTGTGAGCATTTTGGTGACCAGTGCTTTGAACTGTGCATCTTATAGGTTGGCTATCTCTTCACTGCTTAGAGGAATTGGCTTTAGGGATTTCATTTGTTCTCCAGTTTGAGCCATTTTTGGTGGTTTTTTTGTTTTGTTTTGTTTTGGTTTTAGTCTGGTCATGGCTATTACGTAGTGAGGGTTGGAGCCTTAGGTGTTCCTCAGGGCGGGGCAGCCCAGTCGCTGGCTTGTGACGCTATAGGTGGGGGCGGGGTCTGAGAGGGAAGAACGGCGCCTGTTCCACTCTCTCCTGGACTCCGGTCCCTTCCGCTGTTTCCCCTTCGCCTGGATTATCTGCGCATGCTCACGTGCTGTTACGTAGTGAGGAGTGGAGCCTCAGGCGCTCTCCAGTGTGGGGCAGCCCAGTCGCTGGCTTGTGACGCTGTATGTGGGGGCGGGGTCTGAGAGGGAACAATGGCGCCTGCTCCGCTCTCTCCTGGATTCAGTCCCTTCCGCCACTTCCCCTCTGCCTGGACCATCTGTGCGCACGAATGTGGGACCCCCTGGTCAGCCAGCCGCCTTGTGCGGCCTCACTGGGTCTGCACAGTTGCCCCTCTGTGCCCGGGGTCTGCCAGCTGCCGCCTGTGGGCCGGGGGACTGCCAGCCACCATCTGTGCACCTGGGAACTGCCAGCTGCTGCTGCTTGCATTCCTGGGTCCGCACCTCCACTTTTTCCTACCGAGACTCCGCCCCTCTTACCGGTCTGGATGAATGGTTGTTGGACTTCCATACAGTTCTATTTTCTATGAGCTCTCGTTGTTTTCTTGTTTCTAAATATTTGCTGTCCTTAATTTTGGTCGTGAGAGGAGGCACAGTGTGTCCGCCTACGCCTCCATTTTGGCCGGAAGTCCCCTAGGTTGGGGTTTCTATATGCACTCTGGACGCGTACGGGAGGCAACCAATCCATGTTTCTCTCTTTCTTTCTCTCTTCATTTCCCTCTAAAAGCAATGAAAGAATGTCCTCAGGTGAGATTACTTAATTAATTAACTAATTCAGCATCTCTTACACAGCACCTGGGACATGATAGGTGTTCAAGCAATGCTGAATAAGCAAATCAAGTCGTTAAACAAGATAAGTATTGAAAGGTGTTTTTTATCTGTTATGACACTGGTGCAACATACGATGGCCATGGTAAATTCGGGAAACAATTTTACTCATAAGAAGTCAGTGGGTATCGAATATGTGTTTCTTCCCCCGACACCTGGTATCAGTCAAGGCTGGGTCAGAAAAAGCAGAACCGCTAGGCAAAATCAAAATGATACAGGCTTTATTAAAGGGATTTGCACTGATGCAATAGTGAGAGCTGGTTAAGCTGTTTCTGTCCAGCTGTTGTTTCCACGTCTAGTGTTGGGGGCTGAGTCAGCAGTGCTGGCTGGCAGAAGTCGGGACATGTGTGAAGTGAGAGAGCAGGACTAGCCGGGACTTGCGAGGAACCACAGGATGTGACAGGACCATGTCAGTCTTTCATGGCCACCCAGCCTCCACCTTCAGCGATGCAGGAGACCTGGGCCCGCAGGTAAGGGCGCCCTTTGTCACGGAAGTAAACACACCCCTGGCCCAGGACCTGAAGAGGCCATCGAGGACACTGGGCAGAAGCAGAAGAGCTGTGGGCCCTTTGCTGCCCCAACACCAACCAGAGGAGCCAGCAATGAGCAGCCACAGGGCCCCCCCACCGACCTTCCCAGCCTTAGAGACAACATAGTTGCTAATGCATTCCTACCCTCCATGTTTCACACAAAAAGTCTCATGGGTCCAATGCTAGGTGAAAACTATGTGGGGGAGGAAACTCTGGAAAAGTAGTTTTAACTTAGAAGAGTCGGAACTACAAATCCACCAGGACACCAGGGCAGCTAACACTCACTAGCCGTGTGGCTGGAAGTCAGCGTTGCTTGAGGGTGAGCTGCCCTGCTCCAGTTCAGAGAGGGTCTACGCACAAGAATCAGGTGGATGAGCTGCCAGTCAGCCTCGTGAGGAGCAGACTCCAGACTGCAACCGTGCATTTAGCACGTGTGATTCATTTCAGAGGATGGCAGTGCCAGTTAGACAAACAAGATGACTCAGGCAGATTCCTGATGAGCTGGCCCTTCAGAGCAAGACGAGAGATGTAATCTGGAGTCAGAAGTTAGACTGCATAAAATCCCCTGGCGTGTGGGTAAAAATGCAGATTACCCAGTGACCGTGGCACAGCAGGTCTGGGGGAAATTCCAGGAATCTGTGTTTCAACAAACACCCAACGAGAGTCTCATGCCTTAGTCCACACGTCAAGAAAGACTTCTCTAGAGGCCTGCAAGTCAACTTGCAAACTCCCCAAAAACTACCGCGTTTGCAAAAGCTGATGACAGCAGGTTATTTTAATGGAGGGAACATCAGAGAACATCTTTATAGAAAGGCAGCAGTGGGAAATGAAAATCTGCTTTTTAACATGATGTTCTAAAGGTTATTTTAGAATTCTATTTATTGAGGGTTCATAAATGTTACTTGCTCTATTAATATAGAACTTGATGGTTGCCAAATTGCATCCTCCACTCTGACTTGTTTCACAGCCCACACACCTTTGCCACCTCAAAACAACTGAGGGTGTGGAGCGCCACCTCGTGGCCACTGTGAGCACTGGCTAAGTGCAAAGTAAGACATCCGTAGTACTTGTGGGTGTCAAGAACGTGAGAGGTCTAGCAACAGCAGCAAATAAGAAATTGAACTTTGGGAACAACTAATGGTTTGAATTTGATTTTTCAGTCGAATAGAACTGGAGAATTTTCTGTGTCCTTCCTTGGTCGCTTTAAAGAACAGAAAGAACATGGACTTCGGAATTTGACAGACTTGGTTTAAGTCTCTGCTCCATCACCTGAAAGCCAAGCCTACATTTTGTGCCTGGCTTCACATCTTTTTAGCTCACCAGCTTCAGCTGTAAAGTGATGGCAGCTCGCCTTGGCTTCACTGAGTACCTCTTTTTTGTTCCCCGAGGCTTCTCTATGGCAGAGGAAGCTTGGGGCAACTGTGGGAATCTACATTCTCCGCCCACGTGTACACACCTCTGTAGTAACCTTACCCCCAGGGGTCCAGAGCCCATAACAAATTTTTCACTTTTCTCTCTCAGGCAGATGATTCAGAGGAACATTCTACCTAGTTTCTCAGAAGACTCCAGGAGAAAGTACTAGGAAGTCCCCATTGCCCAAAGGAATGACCAGTTCAAGAAAATCTACCTTGTGTTAGTTTTTCCTCCTTTCTTTCTTGCCCCTGAAAATGCTGATGCTAAAATAAACTAACTGCACACGAGCCCCTGTCTCATGCTGTCTTCTTGGGGAATTCAGGCTGAGACAAAGTACAGCCTTGGGCAATTCATTTATTCTCTGTGGGCCTTAGTTTTCTCCCCTGCACTATGAGATTACTGCAATTTGCCATAGCCTCACAAGGATACTGAGAAAATTAAATGAACTCCATAGTAGAATTTCACCATTCTCATAAACGTAGTGGACTCTCATTGTTTGATTTGCATTTCCCTAGTGACATATGATGTGGAGCATCTTTTCACAAGCTTATGTGCCATTGGTATGTATTCTTTGATGGGGCGTCTGTTCAGGTTTTTTGTCCACTTTTTAACCAGGTTGTTCATGTTCTTATGGTTGAATTTTAAGAGCTTTTTGTATGGTTTGGGTAACAGTCCCTTATCAGATAAGCCTCTTGCAAATATTTTATCCCCGTCTGTGGCTTGTCTTCTCATTCCCTTGAGACGAACTGGGTTTTACCCCTGATTATGTTAGTAATAAACTGTAAAAACAATGACTAAACTATAAAGATCTTACAAATAGGTTTCTTCTTTCCTCCAATAGGTACTTTAGTACTCCTATGTGGCAAGCATCTACCAGGCCCTGGGGAAATAATGGCAAGTAAGATTGCAGGCCTTTCTCTCTAAAAACATACTGCATAGTGGGGGAGACTGAGAGGCTAAGAGGAAATTACAAGGAAAGGTGATAAGTTCCATAACTAGAGAAGGTGAGGAGAGCCTGATCCATTCAGAGAGTGGGGAGTGCTCAAGGAAGACTTCCTGAAGGAGGGAGCCCAACTAAAGAGCAGCTAGCCACGTGTAAGTGGGAAGAGGCTATAACAAGCATTTCAGCAGCAGGGACAGCATGGGTAAAGTCCTAGAAGTGACCGAATACATGGCTTCACAGGACTGGCCACGGCTGTAATCCTTGTAATGTGCAAGGGGCTAGGGGGCGCTGTGGAGTAAAACAAACCAGCTGGGACCAGATCACAGGGGAAGTGTATGCCACATTAATGGTTTGGGACTCACTTTTTCTACATAAATGGAGGTCCCTGAAAACCTTTTCTTCCCTGATAAGATAGCCTCGGAACAAGGCTAGCCCAAACCAGATCCATGCTTCACAACGGGAGAAATGTTTTATTAGCATCTCATTCTCTGGCAGATTTTTCCACCAAGCATTTAAAGAGAGAGTGTGAGGTCTGAGGGGTGTATTGCCATTTCCCACGTCTCTTTTGGTGGTGCACGTTGAAGTCAGCCTCATACATGAGCAGGCATGTGTGCAAATCCTGCATCTGCCTAATGCTTCTTAACCACCATCCTCCTCCCCACACCCCAAACCAAAAAAGCCAGACCCTCACTCACTGCTGCCTCCTAGATGAATATCCCGGCTCACAAGCTCCAGTCTCATCATATGATAAGGAAAGCAGCGCTGCTAAAACTGAACCCAACCAGCGTCTCCAAGAATGAACCACTCGGGATAATCTCCATGGTAAGCCTGTGTGCCACTGGCCACCAAAGTGAAGGTGCCTTACATGCAAGAGTGGTGTCTCTCCTTTGAATCCACCATGTGTAATCCAGTGCACGACTTGCAGTAAACACTCAATAAATGTGTGTTAAATAGACTGAGTTAACTCACTAACAAACGATGTCAAAGTCAGCATGACTGCCTTTGGTCATTAAATGTTTCAGTGTTTCTACAGTAACTGAAAACCTCTGTAATTTTTAACCTTTTCCACCCACGTAGGAATTACCTGCTCAAAGGAATAAATTTTAAAAAACACTCTCCTGAATCTTTCCCTTTCCCTTTTTCTTCTTTAGATAAACAGGACAAGATGAAAAGAAAGTTAAAAAATATATATGCCACTCAGTAAACAGAAAAAGAGAAACTGAAAAATACAAAGGACTCGAGTTCTCCTGGGATCCCCTGATGCCAATACATATACTTTTTTCTTTTCGTAAAGTGACTCTTTGGTACAAAGCGAACACAAAATCAATTCTCTGCAAGGTGAAATATGTCATCCTTTCCTGGAATGAAGTGTCTGAAATGGTTTATTAGAAGCTAGTTTCCTGGAAGATTCTAGTCACCAAAAAAAGGAAAAAGAGAAAACACCTAAATAGATTGGTCTTCCTGAAATTTACAAGCTTCGCTCCCCTGTAAGAATGAACGAGAATAATAACGTGGGTAGATTTGGTTTTGCAAAGAGGGCTGCAGCCGTATCTCCTCCCCACATGCTCTTCTACCCTGCTGCTCCCCTGTCAAGGGGTGGCATCCACGTCCGTCCCCTTTAACTTACAACCAGTAGAATGTGGAGAAGGAACACTGGGACTTCCAAGGCTGGATCACAACAGGCTCCGTGGCTTCTGCTTTTGCTCTAGGCACTAGCACCTGGAGCCCCGGGCCACCACGTAACAAGCCTGTCCAGAGCCGCCATGCTGTGAGGAGGCCGAATCTCAGGGACAAACTGCGCATGGGCTCTCCTGTAGGGGACCTTGCTCTTGGAGGCCCCCTAGCCTCCAACGTGGGAGCTGCACCATCCACGTGGGAAAACAAGCTTCGGAGGAGTCTGCCCGCCCCCAGCCTTGGAGCCTCCTCAGCTGAGGCCCCAGACGCGGCGCAGCAGGGACAAGCTGCGCCTGCTGTGCCCTTTCCGAATTCCCCACCCACAGACTCCGTGCGCGAGACAAAGGGGCGCTCTGTTATGTAGCATAAGCAAGAGGGCAACAGTTTACACACACATCTGAGGTACACGGTATGCTGGCACTGCTCTCTCTGCTTCGTTATTCTAACTCAATCTTCACTGTAATCTCACGATTACAGTAGGGAGCACTGCTACCTCCGCTTTGCGATGAGGACGCTCTACCCGGTGCAGTATGACCAAGGCGAGGCAGAGTGGAGGCCAATGGTGCGTTCGTGTGTTTACCCGAGAAGCGGGAAATTTAAGTATCTTCCACAGACCGTATTTTCAACACTTTTATCCTTTGCCAAATTAACTTTTTAGTGTTTTTACATATACATGGAAGGCACAAATACCCCAGCATTGTACAACGTAGCGGACAACTCCTAGGGGCTGTTCCAGGCACTGAGGCCTTGCCAGCCTCTCAGTGCAGCTGCTGCCCAGTCCTCTGTGGATTTGGACCCCAAGCACCGGCATGACCCACAGTGCCTCCCCTCCCCGCTGCCCTGGCTTCCCGTGACTCCACCCCGGAAACCTACTCCGCACCCTCACTCATGCAACCTGAAGTTCCAGAAGAGCTAACTCCCCATAGACCAGTGGGAGGGAGAAGAAGTTCTTGGCTGGTTTTCTCCACCACTTGGGACAGTCCTGACACTGAGCAGTTTGGACAGTTTCTGGCGGAGGGCTCTCAGGATATTAAACAAAACAGCCAATTCAATAGCATCTTTGTACAGGACCCCCTCCTTCCCTGCCTCACAGCTAACCAACCCTAAGGCCTCCTGCTCCCTGGGCTGGCCCTTCCTCACAGTGTCTGAGTCTGCCTTTCAGCCACTGAGACTGACACTTAAGGTTCAGACAGCATTCGGGGGTACTGAGCACTACAGGAAAGTCCTTCTTCATAAGCACTCCCCGCACTTCCCCCACACCCTCCCCAGGATTAACCATTCCCGACAGTTTGTATGAGTCCTTCCAGTCTCCTCTGTGTGCATCCATGTATCTACATGCATGCTTGTGCTTATACATTTATACAAGTAAATGTTTCTATATACATAAACATCTATTTTAAATTTACATATATTAAATTACACTATTAGCGTTATTCTGAGTGTTTTGTTTTATTTTTACTTAGCAATATATCTTGGATATCTTCCAAGGGCATTTAAATACGTCAAAAAATAACTCATCCATGTAATAGTGATTCTGCATGCTATTTAGTTGTTTCACATGTAAATCCTTTTTATTCATATGTTAGCAAGTCAGTTGGTAAAATGGGTAAAGAAACAAAAGCAGAAACACAATCTATAAAATATGGGGAGACTCCAGAACTTGTGGTGGATTTTATTTGCACTTTCGCGGGGGGATATTTTAGCTGGTAGCTGGCAGCTGGCAGCAGGGCCAGGGTGGGCATTCTGACCAGGCACAAAAAAACCACAGATTCACTAATTCATGAATTCTCCATGAAACGCTGAGGCTTTGCTGGCGCAGCCCCATGACAGGCCGCCTCTGTGGAATGTTTGCCAGCATGTCTGCCAACAACAGCTCCCCCACCTTAGCCAGGTCTGTGACATTGACCACAGTGGACAGAATTTGTCCAGTGTGAAGGACTCAGTGCTGCTTGGTCACAGTGCCCTCATCCTGCGGTAGCAAGCCCACCCACAGGGAGAGCTGGGAGAGGCCCGAGAGAGACGTGAGCTTGGGAAGACACTGGTCAGCACACACACCTGGCTCGGGAACCCCATGCTGTCAACTGTTGATTCCTTGGTTCCTTTCTACATACAGCTTCAGAGTTGGAAGCAGCAAAACCAAGTTTAGAAATGCAGGCTTGCAAGGGGCTTATGGAAATACCACTACTTGGGGAATCCTCCCTGGTGGATGGGAGGGAGAGCTTCAGGCTTCTGCCCTCCTCAACCCCCTTAGAATTTCAGCCTCTCAGCCTCCACCAGAGTATGGGGCTCCCAAGCCAGGCTTTTCCTGCACACTTGTGAAATGTAGGGAAGTTCACACTGTGTACACAGATCACACACACACACGAGTACACAACACACACGAGTACACACACACAGGCATCATTCATTCTGGGGAGTGATGTAACAGGACCAACCAGGAAGAAAATAAGCCTGGTCCCATCCGCATCATCCCCACACTTAGGGACCAGGACCACACCTTGCACAACTCCAGGAAGCACGTTTCCTGTCATACTGCATGTACAAGAATCACCTGGAGTTCTTGTTAAATACCGACTGTGATTCAGTAGGCTTGGGTGGGGCCAGCAAGTCTGCATTTCTAACAAGCTCTGAGGTGCTGCTGGTCCAGGAACTGCGCTGTGAGTGGCCAGGTCATAATAATGGACATGCACAGCATGCCCTGGAATTGGGCAGTGCAGAGCCTGAGGGGCTGTGGCGAACGGCCTTGGAAGGTACCAGTACTGGGCCTCCCACCTTGCCTGCACCGGCTAGGGGTGCCCTTGCGTGCTGCCCCACCCCTGCCCACAGTCCCCAGCCCATCTCTCCAAAGCATTTGGTCCAGAGCTTTTATTCCATTTTACCATGCCTTCCCCTGAGTCCCTAGTCTTAGAAGACCCATCACACACTCACCATGTGGTTTGAACAAGCCACTGAATCGGCAAGCACTGACTGGTGATATGTTCTCATCTTTCAAATGGGTAGTGATGCATTTGGATATTTATCCATCCATTGAACAGTTGAGATTCACATGTGCCAGACTCTCTCTCACCTGACGGATCTCCCACGTTTTGTGAAGCTCAGAGAATACCTGAGTGAAATGACCTAAAAAGGTTGGGGGATTTCTACCCAAACCCTGGTCACAAATGTTCATAGCAGCTTTATTCTTTTCTTTTAATAACTTTTTTCAAATACAGTTGACATACAGTATTATATTGGTTTCAGCAGCTTCATTCTCAAAGGCCAAAAACAAGAAACGACACCCCCAAAAAGTGAAGGGATAATCAAATTGTGTTAGATCCATACGACAGAATGCCACTCAGCAGTAAAAATAGAATCTATCACGGATGGACACGACAACACGGATGGGTCTCAAACACAGCATCCTGAACAAAGGAAGTCAGGCACAGAGGAACACAGATGGACTCTGTGTCTCTAGAACTCTAGGAAAGACAAAACTAAGATGTAATGACAGCAAGCAGGCCAGTGGTGGTCTGGAGACTGGTTGGAAAGGGGCACGGAGAAAGTTTTGGAGTGAGAGTGTTCACATGGGGTGTGTGAACTTGTCAAAACGCCATGAAACTGTACCCTTAAAACTCGCATTTTGTTATTCATACCTTGTGCTTAAATAAGGCTGTTTTTAATTTGTATAAAAAGAACTGAGTAAATACTATTTCTAATTCATATTACTATGATTATTATTACTTTTTATTAGTTTTAATATGCTTACTGATGTTAGAGAGAGAGGAAGGGAGAGGGAAAGAGAGAGAAACATCAATGTGAGAGAGAAACATTGATTGGTTACCTCCTGTATGCTCTCCGAGGGGGGATCAAACCCACAACCTAGGTTTGTGCCCTGACCAGGAATTGAACCCCCGACCTGCTGGTGTACAAGACAAGGCTCCAACCAATTGAGCCACAGAGACCAAGACTGATTATTATTCCTCATTGGAAAGCTGCCAGCCAAGTGACAGTCACTTATTATTCCATTCAACAAATGTTTTAAATTCCATGGACCAGGCACTGGGGGTTAAAACAAAATGAACAAAGGAGTTCGCCTTGTAGAAGGGAAGGACTCGCATCCATAGTTCAAACACCATTTGATATTTGCTAAGCGAGGGGTAAGTCAGGAGCTGGAGAGCCAGAGAGGCAGCATCTAAGACATCCTGGAAAATCTCACACCTTGTCCCAGAGGAATTGAATTGAGTCCCAAAGGCAGAATAAGAGCAAAGCAGAGAAGGAGAGAGGGATGCTTCAGGCTCTGCTACAGGCAGGAGCACTGGGCCCAGTGTATTGGCAGGATTAGGATTCCTTGAGTCTGGCTGCGGGCAAGTGATGGAATGAGAGTTTAGAAGGGAGCTTCTCACACGTTGGCTAAACCAGGATCACCTGGGCTGATTCACACCTTGCCTGCTGGGCTCCACCCCCAGGGTTTCTGATTCAGCAGGTCTGGGTGGGGCCCTGGCATTTGCATTCTGACAGGTTTCCAGGTGATGCTGATGCTGCTGGTGCAGAGACCAATTTAGAGAACCGCTGTTCTATAAGAAAAGAGCTCTGGGAACCTCAAGGCCTGTTTCCAGCCAAGACTCTTCACCCTAGATTCCTTTTAGCGCTCAGGGAAAGAGCATCATGGTAAAGATGCCAACACAGAGTGAGTGAGTGAGTTCCCTGTGGTCCCATCACTGCTGTGTGGGTCCATGTTCTCAAACCAACCAACCTTCCTTCCTTCCTTCCTTCCTTCCTTCCTTCCTTCCTTCCTTCCTAATAGTTTCTTCTATGACCCTTCAGGATACTTTGCTTTTCATCCTCCACTGCTTTCCTAGGCTCCACCATCTCACACGTCTTATAAGGAGACAAAGCTCTGTGGGTTATCTGCATGCAGGTGGATGATCCCAAGGCGCACTCACACCCCCTTCAGACTCCATCCCTGATGCTTCAGTCCCTGGCTTCCTACAGAAACAGCCAATTCCCAGTGACCCCCTTTCCATTCCACGTGATGGGAAAATGGAATAATTTCCCTCCCCACAAACACCACCCTGTGACTTCCCTCACAGGAAGAGTAAAAATAACTGTTGGTCTTTGGTTTCTCAGTTACACTGGCTCACTTACCCTAAGGCACCAATTTTTCATATCATTGACAGATTGGGGACACTGGCATTAGAATCTGAGAACAGAAGATTCTAGTGAAAGAGAACATAAGTTAAGCTTTATTTTTGAACAGGTATAATATAACTTTGGCCTATTTGAAACATTAGGTTCAGTTATATAAAATTGCTGTTTTTGAAGGAACAATGGTCATTTTATATGGTTCAATATAATCATATACATCCTAATTGTTTATAAATGTTATATTTGATTACTTCCCCTAATTTCATATGTATCCTAATTGTATATATATTTTGTTACACATTAATTACATATGTATACCTTAATTATATATCTAAATTTAAATATATATAACTATATATGTTCTCTTATATATTGTAATTCCATTTATCCATATTATATATATCCTAATTACATATGTTATACTTATATGCCCTAATTGTGTATCTTCTAATTTTAAACATTTTATTATACATGTGTGATGTGTATAGATAGATATACTCATTAGGATATGTGTAAAATACATTATTAGAAATTACTTATGCACATTCACATCCACCTGAATTCAAAGTCACACCTGTAAATAAAATCAGGGTTTTTCATTTTCAGTCACAGCTGACATACAACGTTATATTCATTTCAGGTGTGCAACAAAATACCTGACATAATGATTAGACATTAATATAATTTATGCAGTGATCACTCTGATAAGTCTAGTACCTGCCTGGCATCATGTAGAGTTATTACAATATTATTGACTACATTCCCCACACTGTATTTTACATCCCAATGGCAAGAAAATTAGAATATTTGTCTTTTGTGGGTGTTGTGTGAACATAGGTGGATTTCTGAGCACACACCCCCACCTTGTGTCTTTGTTGGAGAACTACATGGGAGTATCACGTTGCCTTAGAAGGGACTTCTGTCACTCATTTATCCATGTAATAAACATTTATTTCACACCTGCTATAAACTTTGTGCTGGGAGAGATTCGGAGCTCAGTGGTTTCCAGTCCGAAGATTCTCTGGGACATCTCCGGGCACGTGAGAGCCCTTCCCCAGGCAAACACTGTCAGTGTGTGAAGCAGGCTGGGTGGAGGAAGTGAGCTGGAGAGTTCAGTCCCACACAATCCAGCAGCCACTGCTCAGCTCTTGACAGCTGCTCCAAGAAAGTCGTGTGGGCCTAGTATTTTTTTTTCTCCAAGAGAAGCCAAAAGTTCACCTGTGGGTATGAAAATCTGATTTTTCAATAACAACTAATTCCAATAATTATTTCTAAATATCATAAAGCCAATTTTGCACATCTACAGGCTCTGTTCTACTTAGGACTCCCTTCCAGAAAGAACTCCCTGCCCCGCTAAGAAGAGTTTGCTTAGCTGACAGCCATGCCAGCTTCAGCTCTCAGTGGCAGGTACGCTCTTCTTGGAACAGCCCCCGACCAAGGACTGAGCAAAGCAGCCATGCAAGGGCCTGCCCATCTGCACAGAAAGAGGGCGCCTCAAAAGAACAGTGTTTGCTCTGGAGCTCCCCGTTCCACTGGAAGAGATGGTCAGGTCCGTGTGGCAGGCTGACAGTTCCCCCTGCCCATCTTTTTACCTCCCGCTTCCTTTCGCAAATGTTCCCAACAAGACTCCTCTTTATCCAGTTCAGCCTCTGATTCACCAACACGTGCCACATGACGAGAATACCCTGAAGATGTTGCTTGAAAAGCACATGTTATGGTCTGAAGTGCCCTGATGGACTGTCAAAGAAAAATGCAGACAAAAGAAATGGAATGTCAGCCAGATGCGTAATTCTGAACTTTCCAGTAAACACGTAAAAAAGGAAGCAGTTGAAACTTATTTTAAAATGTATTTTACTTAATACGATACATTTAAAATAGTATTATTTTGACATGCAATCAATATAACAATAATTATATATTTTACCTTCTCTTTTGTACTAAGTCTTTGGGATCTGGTATACATTTTACACTTACAGTGCATCTCAATTTGGGCCAGCCACATTTCAAGGGCTTCCAAAGAGGAGAGGGAGGTCTGCTAAAAACAGAGAAACTAAGGAGTTTTGTGGACAAAAACAAAGGATAGGAATCGCATTTCAATATATAGCATGAATTAATACAATTAATAAATTGGCTATCTCCTTGTGAGGTACTGAGGAGGTAGCTGCACCAAACCAGCCCTTCTCTTTTTGGCTTTTTTATTGACATATAATACCCACCTGCCCTGACTGGTGTGGCTTAGTTGGTTGGCCATTGTCCTGCAAAGCAAAAGGTTGCCAGTTGGATTCCCAGTAGGGGCACATGCCTGAGTTGTGGGCTTGGTGGATACAAGAGGCAACTGATCGATGTTTCTCACTCAACAGATGTTTCTCACTCACATTGATGTTTTTCTCCCTCTCTTTCTCCCTCCCTACCTCTCTAAAAACTAATAAATAAATAAATTTGAAAAAAAGAGATAACACCCTACTTTTCATCACCATCATATTCCAAACTTTAGTTTGTGTCCTCAAATTCTCGAAGAGATGGGAACTTGACACATTGCTGTCCTCACCATTTCTACCTCTGTCACCAGGCAGAATCACAGATGACATTATTCCTACGTGGATAATCCATCCTCCATCTTTCAATGACATGAAAAATTGGTCTCTTATCCAAGTGAGTGACCCAAGATAATCAAGAACCAACAGTTATTTTTGCTCTTCCTGTGAGGGAAGTCACAGGGTGGTGTTTGCAGGGAGGGAAATTATTCCATTTTCCCATCACATGGGATGGAAAGGGGGTCACTGGGAGCTGGTTGTTTCTGTAAGAAGCCAGGGACTGAAGCATCAGGGATGGAGTCTGGAGTGGGTGTGGGTGCACCTCAGGATCATCCACCTGCATGCAGATAACCCACAGAGCTTTGTCTCCTTATAAGACGTGTGAGATGGTGGAGCCTAGGAAAGCAGTGCAGGATGAAAAGCAAAGCATCCTGAAGGGGGAAGGAAGGGAAGGAGGGAGGGAGGGAGGGTGGGTCCCAGAACATGGACTCACTCAGTCTGTGTTGGCACCTTTAGCACTATGTACTCTCTCCCTGAGAGCTGGAATTTCAAGGCCACAGAGCCAGTTAAGAGTCAGCTGGGAACAGGCCTTGAGCTTCCTAGGCCTCTGTTTTTCTCTAGAACAGTGGTTCTCAAAGTGTGGTCTCTACACTAATCATAAAGCCAAATAGAAATTCCCAAATATTCCTCAGTAGTAAAATAGATCAATAAATTGTATGTAGTATATTAATAATATAGATTACTATCCTAGATAAATCTCATAAACAAGTTTTGTTTTGTTTTGATCTTTAGGGGCACTTTATTCAGATGGCCAGCAATCTGAGAAGATGGTGGGTTATGTACCCTAATAAACTGTCTTGTGTTCCACTTTAAACCGACCGTTTTTATAAAGAGAAGAAAAGAGTGGCTAAGGGCTATAGAATTCAGGGAAAAGGTTAATCAGATAAAAAGCTGCAGCATCTTTCATCTGTTGACCAGTGATTCTTTATCTGTGTCCTGGGAGATGGTCTTTATCTGTATCCTGGGTGGTACGCATCTCAGCCTGGAGCACAACGGCTCACATACCAACTTGATGGCTTGCAGCCCTCCTAGAGCACGAAGGCGGAACTGTTCGTGGTCTCCTGGAATCGGGGTGGGTCACACCTTCAAACTGCTAAGCGGGGGATCAGTCCCAGATCACCCTTCAAACTGCTAAGCGGGATGCTGATTCATGAGTCACTTAATAAAGCCAATTGGTTCTTCAAATTTACTCAGTAATGGAATGGGGTGTGTGTGGCTCCTTTAGAGGGAGTCCTCATAAACAAGTTAAATGGAAAGATTACATACTGCGTGATTCAATGTACGTGAAGTTCCAAATCCAGTAAAAAGAACTTTGGTTTTAGACATCTGAGTGAAATTACCTTTAGGAAGGAAAGCGGAAATAGTAAATGGAATGGACAGGAGGGGGCCTCTGGAGAGTGGGTAATGTTCTCGTTTTTCATTTGGAAAGCGTTTGCATGTGTTTTGTTTTTTGTTTTGTGACAATTCAATTATCTTTAGCATTTTCTTCTTTATGTATATCATCCTTTATAAAGCTATTAAAATTATGTCAGATGAAAAATAAATGTCAAAGTTAGACATGTAAAAGAAAAAGTGGGAGAGGGTCTGCACCAGCAGCATCAGCATCACCTGGAAACCTGTCAGAATGCAAATGCCAGGGCCCCACCTAGACCCACTGAATCAGAAACCCTGGGGGGAGCCCAGCAGGCACGCTGTGAACAAGCCCCGGTGATCCTGGTTCAGTCAATGTGTGAGAAGCACCCCTCTAAACTCTCATTCCATCATGTTCCCACAGCCAGGCCCAGTGAATCCTAATCCTGCCAATACACTGGGCTCAGTGCTCCTGCCTATAGCCAAGCCTGAAGCATCCCTCTCTGCCTCTCTGCTTTGCTCTTATTTTTGCCTTTCTTAATTCTTTCCAATTCTTCAGAATTCTTAATATGATGATGGATGTAATAAGTGACCATACTGGGCCGGCAGCTTTAAAAAGAGTAATACTACTACTACTACTAATACTCCGTTTTCCACCTAGAGTCCCAGAACAATGCCACTTCCATCAGGCCCTAAGGAGTCTGAATTTCAAAATTTGGTTTTGCTGCTTCTGACTCTGAAGCTGTATGTAGAAAGGAAGCAAGGAATCAACAATCAACAGCATAAGGTTCCCGAGCCGGGTGTGTGTGCTGACCTTCCCAAGCTCACATCTCTCTCAGGTCTCTCCCAGCTCTCCCTGTGGGTGGGCTCACTACTGCAGGATGAGGGCACTGCAACCAAGCAGCACTGAGTCCTTAACACTGGACAAATTCTATCTACTGTGGTCAATGTCACAGACCTGGCTAAAGTGGAGGTGCTGTTGGACATCCTGGCAGACATTCCACAGAGGTGGACTGTGATAGCACCAGCAAAGCCTCAGGGTTTTCTGGGTAATTCATGACTGCGGAATACAATGTTTATATACATATACATATATATATATATATAATCAATTCTATTTCAGTATACTAACAAAAACAATTAGAGATTGAAACCAAATAAGCAGTACTATTTAAAATAGCATTAAAAATATGAAATGTTTAGAGATAAAAATTGTCAGATGTGTAAGACTTGTGCACTATAAAACATTGCTGAGAAGTTAAAGAAGTCTCGGATAAATGAAGAGGTTTACAGTGTCCATGGATGAGAAGACTCAGTTTTAAGATAGATATTTTGAAGCTTCAAGTTGCTTTTAACTTGCTTTATCTCACTCTCTTATGCCTTTATGTCTTCAGTGTATAGCTCTGTGCCCAGTACAATGTAGGTATTCAGTGTTCACTGAATAAATGAACAAAGAATAAAGATTAAATGTGTAAGTACATTTACTAGATTAAATGTATAACTAAGTTCAAGGAGGGAATTACATTTATCTGGGAGTGCTAGCAGTTCTATAAGCTGTGACTAAAGAAGGAGCATTAGACATAGAAGTCCAGTATTGAGTGAGTAAAACTGCATTCATCTGCTGAAATTTGGGGGTCAATTTGCTCATGACTGACTGCAGACACCTTGAGAATGTGATCTGAACTCATGTTCTAAAGGACCTTCTACTCTGTGCTAAGGAATTTGTATTTTATTTTTTAAATCTCACCTGAAGATATATTTATTGATTTTACAGAGAAAGAAACATCGATCAGCTGCCTCTCCTATCTCCCCGATGGAGGAGCAAACCAACAACCTAGGTATGTGCCCTGACTGGGATCGAACCTACAGATTTTTGGTGCACCAGCCAATACTCTTACCGACTGAGCCACCTGCCCAGGATAAGGAATTTCCATTTTATTCTTCAGAATCAAGATGGGGGAGGACACATTGAATACATTTAGTAGGGAATTCACTGATTCAACATTTTAAAATATTTATTGAGCAAGGTTTTCTTCTCTGGACCAAGGTTTTCTTCTCTGGACCAAGGTTTATGCTCAACACGGGGACAAAACTGGTGAGGTAGGAAACCATCCTGCTTCAGTTAGTTATAAAACTGTGGGTTGAGAACCATCTTTGTGCCAGGCACAGGCAAATTCTCTCCACCTGTCTTCTTTACAACAGGGTGAGTAAATAGTCACTATTACTAACTTCTCCGAATATGAAGAATGAAAATATTAAGAAATTAATTCCCTTTTTATACAGACTAATATTTACTGAGGTATAATTAAGAAAAATTAAAAGCACACATTAAAATGTGCCATGTGGTGGGTTCTGACAAATGTATACACATTTTGGCACCCCACTATTAAGATAGTTCCATCACTCCAAACGTTCCCTTCCTAATCGATCTTATTTCTAGCCTTATTGATTACACTTATTTCTTATCAACGGAACCATGCAGTACGTACTCTTGCATCTTGCTTCTTTGACTCAAAACGAATTTTGGGTTTCATCCGTATTGTGGCGCCTACCACTGGTTCATTTTTATTATTGCTAAAAATGATAGGGAGGGAAGACAATCAAATAATTACCTAATTATTGTGTTACAACAACTTTAATATAAGGATAAGTACGAGTGAAGATACTGTTGACAATTCAATCAATACTCACGGTATCCACTGGGGGTGCTGTATATTTGGTCATGATTGAGTTTGTGGAAAATAAACGTTATTAAGGGTACCCTAAAAGAATCCCAGATGTCCTATGAATGTCCTTTTTTACTTTCCTAATTTTCAAAATCTCAGTCCAAATGTGTTGGGAAGTGCTTCTTGTTGGCTTTGAACCTTCCCTCTACTAGATAAAAAAGGGTTTGTAGGAAGCGTGCACCCTCTCCCGCTTTGTCGCCAGCAACAGCCTCCTTGTGGACCCCACCACCACCGAGCAGACAGTGTAGATGACCGAGCCGCGGACATACTCCTGCTTTCGCCCGCCCAATCCCCGGCGCTGTGACAGTCACGTGCACAAACCCGAACTGGCCCGGCCTTGCCCACCTCCTCTGTAATCCCGCGAGGAGTCCAGGCTCCACCACCTCAGCCCCATAGAACCTCCCAAGGGTGAGACTGCGCTTGCGCAGTGAGGCTGGTGGGCGGGGCGGGAGACGTGGAGACCCCGAAGTGGGGCCGCCCCACTGGCTGGTAACGGAGTCACGCTGCGGTGGCCCGGCGTTGCGGCGACCCTTGCTGGGAAGGCTCACTCTTCTTCCTCGGCTGCCGAAAGTAAACTTCGCGGGTCCTTCCAAGGCGATCAGAAGTCCTTGCCTCGGCTTGCTGGTGCGCAGCGGGTGGGCGAGGACCCTCTGCGTTAGGGCTCCCTCGGTGCGGGGCCTCGGCACCATGGACTCGTCGGCGCTGGAGCGGGACGCCGTGCAGTTCGCCCGGCTGGCGGTGCAGCGCGACCACGAAGGTCGCTATTCCGAGGCGGTGTTTTACTACAAGGTAAGCCGGAAGCGCGGATTCCGTCCAAGGGGAGGGGGTCCAGCTTCCGAGGCGTCCAGGCCCACTGGACTTTACTTTTATTCTTCTCCCTGCTCTCCTTTTCAGAGGAGAGGCGACCCTGGTATAGAGGCCGGACTAGGCACCCCCACGTCCACCCGGGCTTCTGCCACTAGTGGGAGGTCTGGTCGTAGCTTCGGAATGACCACTTCTCTGGTTGCAGTCTTGACTGGCAGTGCCCACCGTTGCACTGCTTATGGCGGCAGTAGTTAGGTTATGGGTAGTTAGTAGCTAGCTAATCCTGTCACTTGGTTTTGGGTGACAGAATTAGCTAGCTGCTGTGAAGTGGTCTCTAATCCTCACTAAAATAATGCATGTTCGTTGAAGAAAATAAAAAGTAAATTTAAAAAAGGAGAAAACTTCTCTTAACCTAACATTTGATATATATCTTTGTGCTTGTGTTTTACGCATGTAAAATGGTGTGCACTATTTTTTAGAACAAACTTGGATCGTACTGTTTATACTATTTATAACCTGTTCTTTTCACTTGAACGTTTTCAAATCATTATATTTACTTCTGTAATATCTTAATAGTAGATGCATAGCATTCCATCATGTGGATATGCTGAAATTTATATACAAACTCTGTTGGGCATTTAGGTTCATTCTGGTTTTTTAGCATCATAAGTAATGGTTTGATTAATATCCGCGTAAGTAATACTTTACACATATCTTTGATATTTCTTTTGTATAAATTACTCAGGGCAGAATTATCAAATCAGAGTTTGAGCTTCCAGACCCACCCTCTGCTCTCCAATCCTGAGGATTTGCAAACACACCCCTCCAGCTCTAGCCATGCCCTCTTCCTCCTTGTGGAGGTAGCTGTATCTTTATCATATTGTCACTTTTCCTTTAGAAAGAATGTCAGCCTTTAATAATACAAATGGTAGTGATTGTTTTTCAAGAACAGATATGCTGGCAGTAATGTGTGGTTTGCTTTTATCAGATTAATATTTTATTGCCTTCACTTTATAGTCCTTATTTAGAGACCTATGTATGGTTTGTTTCAGAACCATTTCTTTTAGACTTGTTTTAGAGAATTTCATGAAGGTGGTATTTCTTTAAAAGTACAGTTCTGTGTCTTAGTTTTGTGAAGTAACTAGTAAATATTTATAGGTTAAAATATAACCTACCACCATATATAACCTACCATACCAGATAGCTTTTTCTAAAGCAAAAGAAAATACTGTGCAGTACCTCTTGTTTTGCTATTGAATTATACGCATGTCATTAGGAAGAATTTTTTATCCTTGAAAAAGTCAGAAGTGCTTTGCTTCTAAGAACTATTTATATAAACTTTATGAAATATTTAGTATTTACTGTCTTAATACTGTTCTATTAGGCATTCCTTAGTTACTGGTCACTTTCAAATAGAAACAAGTAAAACAAAATTGATACCAGCAATTTTAAAAATTGGCTTTATTTCTTACAAGCAAAATTACTTGAATATCAATATTAACATGCAAGATAATTAAAGGGGTAAAATATACCTTTACACACATATATATTACATCAGTTTATTGAAGTTAAGTGTAGCTATAATGTATTTAGATACTGATGGTATGTAAGATGCAATGTTTAATGTTTACATGTAAATTTATACTATTTTTCCTCCCCTTAAATATCTGATGTACAGAATGTGAGGAAACACAGCTCCTCTACTCACATACTCTTTAGACTGAACTTCCATTTGGATCAAAACTGTACTCTTGTTATTGATTTTGTTAGGTACAATGAAACAATTCCTGCTCCAAGAACTTGATTAAAAAAGTGATGTTCTTTGGATCCAGACAATTAGCCATGAGGCTTCATGAAGTGTACCTGCTTAAGTTACTGCAGAGAAGGTGTTGCTTTGTGGAGAAATCATGCACTGGTCCTTCATGGTGGTAGTGTTGATGGGGAACCTTCCTGAAACGATGATGAGAAGGGAGGCTCTTTCTCACTAGCCGCAGCATAACTGGTTGTGGAAGTTGTAGAATGAATAACTGGAAGATGAATCCAGGTTTTCTGAATTAAAATAAGTTGATTTCATATATTTTAAGTCTGTCCTGTTGCATAAAGAAAAAGGAAAATAGAAAACAAAGCAAAGCTGTTCTAAGAAACTGTTTATGATCAGTCTCCCTTGTTTAAGTTTGTAAATTTTCAACAGTATGAGAAAGTTTGGAGTATTGAGAGCTGAGGAAAAAAGTATTGGAAAATTATGTGACTCATTTACTTTATGAAAAATTACTAATATTCTAAGGACATTCTTGTTTTGTCATTCATAGAAGCCAATAGTGAGTTAGAAAGTGGTAAAGAAAATTTAAATTGTAATTTATCTCTTAAATTCCTTTGAACTCTTATTTTTAGGAAGCTGCACAAGCATTAATTTATGCTGAGATGGCAGGATCCAGCCTAGAACGCATTCAGGAAAAAATAAATGAGTATCTGGAAAGAGTTCAGGCCCTACATTCAGCAGGTTAGTAAAAGACAACTAAACTTGTCACCGTATTTTTTCTTCTCTTCCAGCTCCTCTTACTTGCCCCCTGTGTTTCTCTTTCCTTTTTGTGTTTGGCTCTTGATCCTCAATCTCTTGCTGCTCATTCATCTTTTGGGAGTCACAGCTTTAAAAGTCATAATGTGTGAATAAGTGATGTATCTATGAAGAAGAATCTCAGAGATAATACAGTCCAGTCTCCTAATTTTCCAGAGGTATCGAGGTGGTGAATTATTTACATTCTGACTGTATCATTGCCAGAGTCAGGATTAGGACCCTGTTAAAATCTGCTTTAAAAACAGCCACATTCCCTCTCCTAATAGTTGAAATCAAATGACTCCTCCTCCGCAGGGTTTAAAGACTTCAGCAGGAGGTTCACAGTCTGTTCTATTATATATCAGTATCATCAACCTCAAGACCTTAGCTACACTCTTTTTTTAAACCATACCTTGGAAAAGTGACATATAAGCAGAGACCTGGCACAGCTTGTATTTTTGTTCATAAACAGCATGGCAGACACTGTGAAACAAGTACACATAGGCTTAATGAGCGCAGTTTTATTAGAGGTGACAGATTTCTGTCAAAATCTGCTATTCACATGGGTAGGAGAGAAAATAATCACCTATTGACATTTTGTTTCAGAAATTCATTCATCTTTTTAACCCTTTTTACTATGGCCATATAATAAAGCCACAAGCAACTTAGAGCAGCGATTTTCAGCCTTTTTCCTCTCATGGCACACATAAGCTAATTACTAAAATTCTGTGGCACACCAAAAAATATATTTTTTGCCAGTCTCACAAAAAAATAGGCATAATTTTGATTCATTCACACCAGATGACTATATTTGTGTTGGCTGTTGTCATTTTTTTATTTGACAGTCTAAGGGAAAAGAGGTCAGTGCCCTTAACAGGTATTTCCTGTTATGAAAATTCTTGCAGCACACCAGTTGAAAGTCACTGGCTTAGAGGAATCTTTACTTATTCTGCATTACCTGATAGACTTGGTGCCACATTCCAAAAGCATGCATTCTGAATAGATAGGACAAGTAGTTATAAGCACAGAGTTAGGATAAAGTAGTTTTGATGATTGGATTTCTTGTTATGACAGTCCCCTTAAAGACTGGTGGTTTACTTTAAGACAGGTCCCAGAAGTTGTACCTATTAAAATATGGACTGCCTGTGCATCAGGGCCCCACTTGATAAAAAGGTACATTGACATGAATCAAAGGAACTTTATTTTCCCAACCAAGTAAATGAAGTTCTTAAGTTTATAAATGTGACAATGAGGCACAGAATGAGACAACCCTTATCTCCTGAAAGAATCAAGACTTGCCAGGGAAACTAAGTTCAAAAGGGTTTTTAAACATGATATACCTTAATTCTTTTGCCAGCTTTTTGACCCATTTCATTCAACAAAGGAAATGTAATCTGTAGAGAATTAAATGGCTTCCTTAATTATTTTAAACAGAAGAGTTATTTATCAAATAAAAATCTTGTTCAGAAACCCAGTTTTTAAAACACATAAAATCTGCTGATAGTGAAGAGACTTTTGAGAGATGAATTGCTTTTTGGGTGGGAAATTTACCAGTGTAGAATAAAGAGCTCCAGACTTGGAATTAAAAGATCTAAGTTGAGGCAGCCTGAACCTGGTTCTTGGCCTCTCGGCTTCATTCCCGAACAATGTGAGCTTCAGCACTCACTCCAGCTTCTCCACCAACTACCAGCCAGCCACAGGTCCAGCCAGCCAGCAGCATGGCCAGCATCTGTACAGACACTGGGGGATTGGGGTGCTGGTGGTCTGGAGGCCTGGCTGCAGGGCTGGCCAGGAGTCTAGCTGGCACAGGGGGTGTCCAGAGCAAGGAGGACGCTATGCAGTGCCTGAATGATTGCCTGACCTCCCACCTGAAGAGGGCGAAGAGCCTGGAGACTGATAATCAGAGACTAGAGAGCAAATTCCAGGAAGGCCTGGAGAAAAGGGGACCTCAGGTCAGAGACGGGGCATTCCTTCAAGACCATCAAGGACTTGAGGGCTCGGATCTTTGCAAGCTCTATGGACAATGCCCACATTGTCCTGCAGATTGATAATGACTGTCTTGCTGCTGGTGACGTCAGAGTCAAGTATGAAACAGAACTGGGCATGCACCAGTCTGTGGAAAGTGGCGTCATTGAGCTCCAAAAGGTCATTGATGACACTGATAATACCCAGCTGTAGCTGGAGATAAGGATCAAGGCTCTCAAGGAGGAACTGCTCTTCTTAAAGAAGAACCACAAGGAGGGGAGGTGGTAAATGGTCTACAAAACCGTATCTCCAACTCTGGGTTGACTGGAGTTGGTTGCCCCCAAATCTCAGGCAAGATCATGGCAGGTAGGTATCTGGGCCCAGTATGATGAGCTGGCTCAGAAGAATGGAGAGGAGCTAGACAGGTACTGGTCCCAGCAAATTAAACAGAGCACCACAATGGTCACCTCTCAGACCACTGAGATAGGCACTTCTGAGATGACATTCATGGAGCTGAGGCATACAGTCCAGTCCTTGGAGATTGATCTAGATTCGATGAGAAATCAGAAGGCCCATTTGGAGAACAGCGTGAGGAAGGTGGAGACTCACTATGCCAGGCAGATGGAACAGCCCTACACCTGCAGTCAGAGCTGGCTCAGACCTGGTCAGAGGGGCTGTGCCAGATCCGAGAAGATACAAGGTCCTGCTGAACATCAGGGTCAAGCTAGAGGCTGAGATTGCTACCCACTAAAAGAAAGGGAGGACTTTGATCTTTGCAATGACCTGAACAATAGCAAGGCCATGCCAAAAGACCACCACCTACAGGATCGTGGACTGCAAAGTAGTGTCTGATGTCAGTGACACCAAAGTTCTGAGGTGTTAAGGCAGCAAAAGGGGCACCCCTTGGTAGGCTGGAGGACAATAAAAAGTTCAGGCGTCATTAGACATTAATAAATAATTAAATAATCTAAGTTCAGTCTCTGCCCTTCACTTGTAGGTATGAAACCTAAGTCTAGATCAGCCATTCTCAGGTCGGAGGAATTTTGCCCCTCAGGAGACATTTGGCAATGTTGAGAGAGATTCGGGGGTTTTACACTAGGAGGAAGTGAGGAAAGTGCTTCTGTCATCCGGTTTGGTAGAGGCCAGGGATACTAGGAAAAATCCTGCAGTGCACAGAACAGTCCACAGCGAAGTATTACCCAGGGGGAAATGTCAGTAGTGCCAAGGCAGAGAAATCCTAAGCTAGATATTTTACATTTTCAGTTTTGGTATCTTCATTTTATAAATGAGATTAATACATACTTCAGAGAGGTGTTACTGAGAGTTAAAGTTTTAGAAATCATTATGTACCTTTAAGAGAGAAAATGTAAAGCTTTTTTTAAAAAAATAGCATATACATTGATTCTATCCCAATAAATTCACATACCATGAAATTCACTTTTTTATAGTGTACAGTTCAGTGGTTTTAGCACAATGCTACCTTACAAAGCTTTTTTTAAGTGAAGGATTATAGAGTTTTGGTGAAGAATGTCTTAAATGTATTAAACTGGTATGTTGTTTCCTGGATAGATACATAGGTAATATTTCTCCTGTGGCTTTTTTCTGTCCCAGTTCAGTCAAAGAGTGCTGGTCCTTTGAAATCAAAGCATCAGTTGGACCTGGAGCGTGCCCATTTCCTTGTCACACAAGCCTTTGATGAAGATGAAAAGGGGAACGTTGAAGACGCTATAGAATTGTATACAGAAGCTGTAGATCTCTGTCTGAAAACTGTATGTATAGCTACAAGTTAAGTTTGGTGGAACTGTGCTAAGAAATTTCTCTCTTTACTAGTAAATTTTACTTAATTTATTGAAGAAAAAAATTGCTGTCATTATAAATGTAAGTTGTTCATGAAAAGATTATGAAGAGCAGAAAATTAACAATGGGTTCTAACATCTTGTTAAAACTTTGGCAGCATTAGGCAATTGTTTTCTAAATTACATGTACTCTTTTTTAACCTTTTTACATATAACTAAAATTAACATATTAACAGGAAGAATTTACCATCACGAATTTAGAATAAACTTCCCTCTTTTTTTTTTTTCTTCAATTTCATACAATAAAAACTAAGGTAGTGGTTTGGGAGAGCTTTATTAACTTGCAATGTTAAAATCTCCATGCTGAGTGATTTGTACTGCTCTCTGAGGAGCCCTGGGTGGGACTGTTGGCTTTGAGGGGCAGCTGGTGCATAAGAGTGGGGCATTGGACAGGAGAATGTGCTGAAGTGGTAGAGAGTGGTCACAGTATTGTTTAAAGCTCTGGCTTTTTGTCCAGGGTGTGTGAATCAGGAGAACCATCTAGCCCGATTTCTCTGGGTACCTGAGACATGATGTAAGTGCCGGTCTTCTGAGGTCACTGCACTCAGCCTTCCGTGGCACCGTGGTCATACAGCCGTGTTCCACTTAACCACCCATCCACACTGAGTGGCCTTAAAGCTTACCTCAGTGATAAGTTCTCAACACTGTTTTAAGTGATACCTTTAGGGATGAAAATGTCTTGGTTTATCCTCTCATAATTTCAAGAAGTATATAATATGCATGGTTAATTTTTTTGCTTAGAAATATGGATTAAGGGAATTAAAAAATAATTACGCTTCAGAATGTCTGTCTCTCTTTCTCTTAAGTCCTCTGAAACTGCTGATAAAACTCTGCAAAATAAACTGAAACAGTTGGCTCGGCAGGCACTAGATAGGTGAGTTCTGGTCACTCGAGTTCTCACCCCTGGATGGCAGTGTATCATGTCACTTACGTGAGACAGATTTGTCTACATGTGCTCGGGCTTGTAACATCTCTGTCTCTTACCGGAGATCTGCGGCATCTCCCTTCTCTCTCTGAGCGAATGTATTTCTCTCTGATTCCCCGCTTTAAATTCCAAAAGTAACATCAAGGAATGTTTCCTTTAGCTTTTTCTGTGTGTAGAACAAAATGATTGCGATATCTGTACCTGGAAGACTTCCCTT
This sequence comes from Glossophaga mutica, assembly GCA_039655065.1. Taxonomy (NCBI): domain Eukaryota; kingdom Metazoa; phylum Chordata; class Mammalia; order Chiroptera; family Phyllostomidae; genus Glossophaga; species Glossophaga mutica. Next base: position 27,616,928 of record CM077309.1, on the reverse strand, counting down.
CTGTTTCGTAATATCAGACTTCCAAAGAGGAGAACTTGAGAGCCTTCCCGAGCTAGTACTGAAAATGAGAAGTTGAGTACGACCCAGTTTACAGCCATACACATACGCAAATGTGTGCAGCTCCTTCAGCTCTTTGCTGTAAATGTCACCTCTTAGTAAAGCCTGCCCTAAAAATACAAAATTGAACCTCCTTCAGTACTTTTATTCCGCTTACTCAATTCTAATATTCTTTTCCATAACTCTGACCACTTCCTAAGACATATAAAATTTACCATTTATCATGTTTGTTATTAATGTGTGTGTCCCTTCCAACCCTCATCACCTCAACGCAAGCTCTGTGAGTACAAAAAAATTTGTACGTTTTGTTCGTTATAACCAAGCACATAGAGTGCTGGACATACAGTATATGCTCAGTAGGCATTTGTTACAAGAGTGAGTGGATTTGCACAATAGAATTAGACCTCTTGACAAAGGAAAAGGGTGGAAATTGCTCTTTAGCTATACTGCATAAAATTACCTCCTTTTGAGGCTCTGCCTAGGTAGCACCACCAGCCCTTCTTTTGTTATCAATGTAAAACAGTCATCTTTTCATTAACTATCATCTAACCTTTAGTTTGTTTCTCCCAATTCTTGAGGATATGGCTATTTGACCTGTCGTTATCTTCTCCATTTTGACTCATGTCATCAGTCAGAGTCATAGGTGGCTTTTATTACCCTTGCAGATAGCCCGTCTAGTATTGTCTGAGTGCTTCCTCTGTGTGGTGGGGTGGCCAGTCATGGGCGCCTTTGAGGATCTGTTCGAAATGATGGATCCATTCTCTAAGAACAATGTATATAAAATTTTTTGGCATGTAATTTTGGAGTATTTACAAGACCCCCGAGGCTCATCTATGAACCTCAAATTAAGAGCTTTTATTTTTTAACTTACTAGTTCTTTGACAGAACAAAGTCAAAATTTCCTTGAATATCATGTGAGGCCTGTAGTCCAACCCCTGCCACTGGTCTCGTCTCTTGCTGCCTCTCGTTTGAACTATTCACAGAGATTGCATCCATTCTTTTGAAATTATTTTAATTCACTATGCTGTTTCATACTTCTACATATTTGCATATGCTATTCTCTCTACTTACAATGCTTCCTCACTCTCCACGTGGACCTCTCTGCAGCTCAGACATCAGTTCAGAAAGAACATTCCCAGATTTACCCTCTCCTCGGTTCATTAATAACTTCTGCTGTGCATTCACTTGCCTGTAATACTTTATCTTAGCATCTGTCACTGTTGATACAGTTTTCCTTCTTTCCTCACAAAACTATGAGCACCTTAAGAGTAGGGGTTGAATTTGATACATTCTTTTTTTTTAAATTTATTTAATTAATTTTAGGCAGAGGGGAAGGGAGGGAGAAAGAAGAGAGAAACATCAGTGCGTGGTTGCCTCTTGCACGCCCCCCATCAGGGACCTGGCCTGCAACCCAGGCATGTGCCCTGACTGGGAATTGAACTGGTGACCTTTTGGTTCTCAGGCCAGTACTCAATCCACTGTGCCACACCAGCCAGGACTATTTGATACATTCTTGTGTCCTCCTTGCATAGTATCTGACATGCAATAAGTACTCAATGTTAGTAGAATATTGTTTGCAAAGATACCTTTAGAAGTAGCTTAAGTAATAAACAGTTGATTGGTATGTAAGAATTTTATGTACTAATTTTACATTAGGAATGCATGAGTGGTTCTTGAAGTAAATTTTGTTTTCTGGAAAGCAGTGCGAGAAGAAAAACTAGAACTATTTTTCTGTACCTTTCTATTATAGAGCAGAAGCATTGAGTGAGCCTTTAACAAAGCCGTTATGCAAAGTCAAGTCAAACAATAGTAAACCAAAGCCACCTCCATCAAGAACGCATTTTCCACTAGGAACTAATCCCTTCCTTGAAAGACCTCAGCCATTTATAAGTCCACAGTCATGTGATGCCCAAGGACAGAGATATACAGCAGAAGAAATAGAAGTTCTCAGGTAAATTAGTTTATGATTCATTGTAATGAGCAATGTTGTTAACATGATCAGCACAGGTAATCTTATTTGCATTAGGTTTGCTGAGTCATATTCACATCTTTAATATAGTGTATAATGCTATTATTATGTAATTATAAATTATGTTGTCATATAGTCACAACCTGAAATACTTAAAATCTGTTCTAATATATTTTAGCATTAACATTTCTACTAGACATGTTTTCCTGAAAATCCTAGCATTCTTCAAAATTGAGCACTAAAGGTTAGGGAGCAAAATAAAGCTATGACAGACCAATCAGTCATCTGTGCAACTTTGTCACTAGAGCCCTAATGGGAGAAATAAATTGTTACCTTGAAATAGCAGTCTAGACTAGGGGTTCACCAGCCTTAAGTTGTGAATGGTTTTTGTATTTCTTTAAAGAGCTGCAAAAAAAATGAAGGAAAAAAAAAAACCAGAAAATTACGACAGAGGCCTCATCACAAAGCCAAAACTATATTCTGTCTGGTCCTTTACAGAAAACGTTTGCCAACCCCTCATCTAGGAAGCCAGCTCGGTGTCTGTAAGAACCTTTTCGGGCAGGGGTGTTCAAGCCATAGCCCAGGATGGCTCTGAATGCGGCCCAACAAAAAATCATAAATTTACTTAAAACATTATGAGATGTTTTTGTTGTTTGCATTGGTGTTTGCGTATTTAATGTGTGGCCCAAGACAACTCTTCTTCCTGTGTAGACCAGAGACGCCAAAAGGTTGGATATCCCTGCAGGGTGTTAAAAGTGCAAAACAACAGTGATGTGGAAATTCTTGATAGCATTCTGAGCTAGCGTAAAAGGGATGAATCTCTGAGCCAGTGTAGCTGTAGGACCCAGCCTACAGTTGTGCAAGTGAAGCTCATTTTTAACTTCCTACAGTTGAGCTGAAAGGGCTCCTTTATATCCAGCAGCTTCCTGAGGGCATTTTTCTTTCTTTTCCTGCTGTAAATTTTAATTCTACTCCTACTAGTCTGGCTCTCTTTGCCTAGCAAATTGCATATGAACCAACACAATGCAGAGCAGGATAACAAAAGGGTGATTTTGGAATTGAGAGACAATAAATTGATAACAGTCCAACACTCAGGCTACTCAGCATCCAGAAGCTCTCTTCTGTACACACATGACATTCCATACTACAATAAAACAACTCTATATTTTTGCCTCACAAAATGCAGCTGTCCTTCATACAGGTAGAAAGCTCTCATCCTGTCAAAGTAAGTATACACAGTCATTGTATCCATTGAATTTGATTGTTTCTTAAATTCAGTCAGTCTCCCTGAATATTGGTATCTGGAGACTAAGGTGTGAGGCTACCCTACACTTACTTCTAAATAAAATGAGGGAGGGAAACAGAAGAAAATAGTTAATATATGCAAATAAACAATACGCAAAACAAGAAAATATGCAAAGCTACTACAAACCACATTTCTTTAACTTATCTAGAGGCTATAGATGTTATGTATGACACTTCTTTTACCACTATCCATTCCATATTCTGATACCCGGAAAATACGAAGAGCATATTTTGAGAATTATAAATGTAATGGTTTTTAAATCTCAGAACAACTAGGCAGTTGCTTTCTCCCTCTGGTTTCGGACAGAACGCGCGTTGTGTCCTGGTGGTGAGGACACTTCCAGTGCCTCTGGCCTGGCCTGTCCTGAGCCTGGCATTTTGTTGTGAAGGGTGTTAGTCTTAACAAATAACTCTCCCAAGTTAAATTGACTCAGTTATTTTCTGGTATTTAACTGTTTTGTGAAAATTTTGTCCAAATAAAGATATCAACATGTGGTTGTTGGTTTAATTTTATAACAGTACCATATATTATCATTTAAATTTTTAAGGACTTAATAAGTTTGGTAATTTGAACACTTTAGTTTTTTTTCTTGTGTTTTATAGGACAACATCAAAAATAAATGGTATAGAATATGTTCCTTTCATGAATATTGACCTGAGGGAACGTTTTGCCTATCCAATGCCTTTCTGGTAAGTAAGCACTGTTACAGTTTTTCTTCTAAGATTTTAATTTCTCAGTACTTTTTTCATATTCTGAAGTCTAATTAAATTTAATCAGGGTTAAGCCAGCACTCAAAGTAACTGTTGGCCTCTCTCGCTGGCAGGCCAGCTGGAACTCTTGAAGCGTGGCAGGTAGAAAATAGGCGGAAGATACTGTGTTCTTAAATAGTTATGTTCCAGTAGACATGTAAACTTGTAATGCCAGTCTTTGTGCAGTAAGTTATGGTAATCATTATATTTTTAGTGCTCATACAACAGAGTAGACATAAGAAGAATATTATACAGCCACAAACAAACACATTTCCAAGAATCAAATAGCATGGGAAAGTGCTTACAATGTAATTGAAATAGTAAAATATAGTACCGTACAAACTCCCCTAATTTAGTTATAGCCCTTGTCACAGTTGAAATTATACATTTTTGTGTGTGATTACTTGCTCAATGCCTGTAGTTTACACTAGATTGTAATTGGCTGCATTAAGGACAGAAAACATGTCTATTTTAATTAAGTTGCATCCCCATGCTTAGCACAAGGTCTGACATACAGTATTGTAGGTTCTCAGTAATTAAACTTGGAGGAAAATCAAGAATAAATACTAAAATTGACTGCCCTAACTGGCAAGATGTTTTCCTTTCTCATTTTCTAGATTATTTTATGGTGAGAATAAGCAGGAGAAAAGCAATGTAAGACATATTTAAATTCAAAGATAACAGTGATGAAAAAAGACTTCACAATTTATGAATCTTTGGTAGAACCTTTGATTTTTATAATTCTTTTCAGTTCTGATCATGTATTACAAATAAAATTATATCTATAAAATACTTTTAATATCTTTAAGTTTATAAGAAAAAAACATTTAATTTGGTATTTAGTGGTGACTTTTGAAAACAGATGTTAAGGAGCGTTGCATGTACTCTGTGTTCTGGTCCACGTGGCAGGGCAGTAATGCCAAGTAACTAGATTGTACACTCGAACTAGCCTTATTCTTTCCCCTTGGAATTTTGCGGTGGCTGTCTTTAAATTCTTCTAAACTCACTCAGCTCACTTTCTCTTTGCAATCACCTTTTGATACTACACAGGTACCAAAATGTTACCCAGACCACTGACGGTTCCATAAGATATATGAGATGATTATCAGAAAAGTTTGAGAAATGTTATGTACCATACTCTATTGTACTTTAAGAGATTTACAGTAAACATTGGCTTCTTAAAAGTTTAGCGATGTCCTCCAAGTGCAAAAACCAGCACTTCAGCAGGAGTTTGCAAGACCTCCTCTAACCACAGAACCTCCTTTCTCCTAATATCCATGAACGTTCTTTTAAAAAAAGAATGTTACAGTTGTTTTAATTTGCACATCGTATACTTGTACTATCCTACAAATCTTTTGAAACCCAAAGATTTGTTGCCCTCGCTCTAGAAGAGGGTTGAGGGAAAGGTAGATGTTCTCAATTTTGTACTATACATCAATTTTAGAGAAACAATACACAATATATTTTGCCGGCACACACAGTGAGTAGAGGGTAACGGATAAGTGCCGTGACCAGCGCAGGGTGGAGGTCCCTGGGTGGGGCGACAGGAGATTGAGAAAAACACAACATGACACAGATTAAGGAAAAGCAGGGCCAGGAGGAGCATTGTCCTCAGATGGAGAGACAATGACCCTGACCATGGTCTCTGCGTTTATTTTATAGGGGTTGGTTACATAAAACTCAAGGGATTTTTGCAGATGTAGGGAGATGCTGCCGGCAAAGATTGTTCTGTTCCCAGGCTGTCTAAACGATAAATATGTCTTCTGCAAAGGTTACAGTCACATTCAGCTGAAGCTTGGCGGTTATGTGTTTCCTTTTCTACCCCTGCGGGTTCTGGCTGTCGTCAGCTGCTGGCTTTCTCCGCTTTGCAGATGCAAGCAGTCGAGTGTAGCTTTGCCAGACACTTAACCTGTGCTCTGACGCCAGCTTTCACATCCTCCACAGATAAGAATGGTGGATTTGGTACCCAGAGACCTAGGTTCAAACACCGGTTCTGCTACTTCTTAGCCATTTGACCTTGGCAAGTTATTTAATCACACTAAGCCTTTTTCAAAAATATGCTTTAATAGAATTGTTTTGAGGATTCCATGAATAAAGTATATAAAATACTTTAGCATAATGCCTGGTATATGATTATTAACTCCATAAATAGCTATTCTCATTATTAGCCTTGCAGAGGAGAGTTTATCAAGAACCAACATAAAGATCTGTAGCTTCCTAGGTCATTTGACTGAATCAGCTTATATTGTTGTTAATGACTCCATTTTATCGAAACTGAATTGCTTCAATATAACCATGTTATATTAAACTTTAAAATTATACTTTTGCCCTGGCTGGTGTAGCTCAGTGGATTGAGCGCGGGCCTGCGAACCGAAGGATCGCGGTTCGATTCCCAGTCAGGGCACATGCCTGGGTTGCCAGGCCAGTTCCCGGCAGGGGACATACAAGAGACAACCGCACATTGATGTTTCTCTCCCTCTCTCCTTCCCTTCCCATCTAAATAAATAAAATCTAAAAGAAAAAAAAAGTACTTAAAAAAAAAAAATAAAATAAAATAAAAAAAATAAAATTATACTTTTATTCCGGGCTGGTGTGGCTTAGTGGATTGAGCACCTGCCTGCGAAGCAAAGGGTCGCTGGTGCAATTCCCAGTCAGGGCACAGGCCTGGATTGTGGGTCAGGTCCCCAGTGAGGGGCGCATGGAAGGAAACTACACGTTGATGTTTCTTTCCCTCCCTCCTTCCCTTCCCCTCTCTCTCTAAAAATGAATAAATAAAATCTTTTTAAAAATTATATTTTTAAATAAGTGCTAATGAACTTGAGTTGCTCTTCTGTTTTCAGTTACCTGGTTTGTGTTTTATTTTTCTTTTTTTAATTGGGGAGGATGATCAGATTGACTGGATTGATGGTTGAGTGTAAAGAGCCAGATTTGAGCAGAGGATGGTTTTCAGGTGACATGGATGTAGCTATGATCACTGTACAAAAAAAAAAAAGGAAATTTAATTTTGGCTTTGAGTCATTTAATATTAATTTTATTATTATTACCTCAGCGATCGATTGGGCAAGCTGCCGTTATCACCTAAACAGAAAGCGATGTTTTCCAAGTGGGTGCGCCCGGAAGAGCTCACCAGCAATCCCACAATGATCTACACGGTGTCCAGTTTCAGCATCAAGCAGGTGAGCATTTACTTTCTATAATTTTATCTGAAAGCTAACATTTTAAAATAATTTGAATATGGGTTTGACTTTTTCCCTTAGATTTCTACTATATATTCAGATGCATGACCCTTGCACTTAGACACACTGAAGTAATAAAAGGATGAATAACTGTTTTGAGCAATCACAGATTTCTATATAGACCCTAATTATTAATACATGCTTGCAGATGAAAAAGTTAAGAATGTGAATTTCACCTTTGATAAGAATAGATATAAAAGGTAGAAGGAAATTGGGCTTATTTAAAGCACTTCAGTGTTGAAACAACATTATGGCTTTATTGCAAACTTCAGTTAAGTTTTGCGTGGAAGTCACGGGTGTCTTCCGCATCAGTGTAAAATAATGGTCCTGAAATCTATGATTTAAGAATCTTTTGATCTGCACATTCGTTTTAATTGGTCATAAGCCAACTTTAAAAATGCCTTTAAATTTTTTGTCACAAAAAATTGTTAAAAACAGTGTGATTCAGTAAGTATGCTTTTATTCATGTAAGGAATGCATTGTCCATATTTAATTATTCTAAATTAACTTTAGTGAAATACTTTGGTTTTTCAAGGATTTATTTCAACAAAATATGTGTGAATATGGCAGTATGGCATTTCTATTTATTTTGTACTCAAGCAGTAATCAAGATATTTAGTATAAAAAGTCAGGCGCTAAGTGCAATGCTTAAATATTGTGGAAATGTTGAAATTACATGAATGAATGAAATATATTAATGCATTCTTATTAACAGACGATAGTGTCAGATTGTTCCTTTGTTGCATCACTGGCTATTAGTGCAGCTTATGAAAGACGATTTAATAAGAAGTTGATTACCAGGTAAAATTTTATATTTGTTCCTTTAGCCCTTTTTATATCATTGTCTCCTAATTAGAATTTTAGAAGTTAGGCCTTACGGGCACAGGAAGTGAAGAGCGTGCCACTCAGAATGCTGTGGCCTTGTGTGTTCAGCAGATGATTTCCAAATGGGAACAGATTTGCTAACACAGTGTCAGAACATATATGATGCAGTTAATATAACATGTGTAGAATAAATATGCCTGGGAATAAATGAGATTAGTCTCGGTAAAATTGTGTCATTTTTATCATTGCAGTGCACTGCATGGTGGCCACTAGCCACGTGTGGGTGTTGAACACCTGAAGGCGGGTCTGAATTGAGATGGGTTGTGAGTGTAGAATGTGTCAGATTTTGAACATTTTGCACACACAAAAATGTGAAATTGGCAAAATATCAAATTTTTATACTGCAAAATCATAATATTTTGGAGATGTTGGGTTAAATAAAATATATTAAAGTTAATATTACCTTTAAATTTTAATATAAAAATGTAAAATATATGTAATATGAAATAACATTTCTTCCAGCTGGAACTGCTTTAGAAGATACAGAAATGTTACTGAAATTGTTTTTCTTTGAGTTTTTTAAAGTTTTATTAGCTTAAAATCATTCGTTATGAAAATTAAACTTCATGATTTTTTCATACAGCTTTCCCTGAGTGGTTTTTGTGTGTTAAGTCCTGAAAGTGCAAAGGCAAATTACACACAGACCTTAGTTTCAAGCTGTTTGCCATCTTGGATAAAAATCACATAAGTATATAACATACAGTGTGTGAAACAAAATTGAACTGATTGTTTTTACAAGTACCTTACTGGATAATTTTATGTAACTTTTATCAGAGTTGTTTGAACTCTCCCTCTCTCTGCCTTAGTTGTGGTTAATTGAAACAGTCTTCGCTTTACTTCTTGGGGCCAATACTAGGTTGTTTTAACTGGCTTAAGACGTATCCATTTAATTTAACACTGAGCATTTTTCATAATATTGTGAAATTTATACCATGCTATATGATCTCATAAGATACTTTATTCATTTATTTACATTAAAAAAAGCACTGATTACAGTGAAATTTTTTTCTAGGACTACTATAAAGATTCTTATGCTTATTTTTAGTAAATTACTAAGACAGTAGCATGTTATGTATAATGTTCTGCATAATAGTTATATTGAATATTAATGTTGCTGTTTCAATGTTTATTTTCCTTACAAAAGCATAATTTACCCTCAGAATAAGGATGGGGAGCCAGAGTACAATCCATGTGGAAAGTATATGGTAAAACTTCACCTCAACGGTGTCCCAAGAAAGGTGAATAATGTCTCTCCAACTCAACCCCTTCTGCCTTTCCCTTCCCCACCTTTGAATATTGAGTATAATCGTTAAGAAATGTTACTTATGTAAACATTTTAGAAACATGTAAACATTTGAACATTTCATTGATTTTCAATCTGTGATATATACATACTGCTATCAGTAACATATGTTAATAATTAAAAATAAAAATCATGCCATGACCGATGTGGCTCCATTGGTTGGGCATCATCCCTCAAAGGGAAAGGTCACCAGTTCAATTCCCGGTCAGGGTACATGCCTGTGATGCAGGTTCGGTCCCCAGTCAGGTCATGTATCAATATAAGAGGCAACCAATTGATATTTCTCACATCAGTATTTCTCTCCCTCCCCTTCTCCCTCTGTTCCTCTCTCTCTAAAAAATAAAAATAAATTTTAAAAATTATTAATAAAAATTAAAAATTATGGCAAGTATAAAGTTTTTAATGATTTTGGAAAATTTTATAGAAAGTTTCAACAAGTAATTATTTTAGATATGTACATTTCTAGAATCCCTAGTAATTTTGTTGGTGGATTCATAACATTTAACATCTAATTGGCTAAAGGTAATTACCTGACAGGGATGTTAGCCTGTGAACTTGAATAAAGACATTATATAACATTTTTAAATTGATCAGATTTTAGAAGTAGGAAACTATCATTACCTTAATAATAGGCATATCATCATGCCTTTTAATTTATCAGTATGAAAGATTTTTTCATAGAAAAGATTTTTTAAGATATTTTTACCGACTAAGGAAGTTAATGTTATCTTTCCCCAGGTGATAATCGATGACCAGTTACCTGTCGATCATAAGGGAGAACTGCTCTGCTCTTACTCCAACAACAAAAGTGAATTGTGGGTGTCTCTCATTGAGAAAGCGTACATGAAAGTCATGGGAGGGTACGATTTCCCAGGATCCAACTCCGTAAGTGATGGGGTGGTCCAGATGCAGACTTCTGTTATGTAACTGTCTTAAATTGGAGAGAGCGTAGCTGCTATTTTGTTGAAAGGAAACAAAACAGATTATCAACCTGTGAAATGTGTTGATCAGTCACCTTATTATGGGCGTACCTAGTTTCTTCTGCAAGGTTAGCACATTATACAGTAAGTGCTCACGTAATGTCATCCCTGGGTTCTGCAGCTCTAAGCGGAATGGTGTGTAATGAAACCAGTTTTATCATAGACTGATAGAAACAAGAGTCAAGTTCCTGCGACACCTCATGAACATTATGCCAGAGTGGCATCATTCAGGGAGCTGCTGTGTAGATTCAGTATTCGGGAAAGCCTAAATGCAGGTGTCTGCCGTAACACTGGGATACAGGGCCCATTAAATACAGTGCGTTTTTAACATAGCCGCTTCAGATCAGAGGGGTGTGCTGTAGGGTCATCCTTACAGATATTTTTTTGATTTGTCAATTCAGGTTCAAGGAGTGTTTTGTTTGTTAGTTTTTCCCAACCTTAACACAGCCTGCAAAATGAGGTTTGTGCCAGTGTTCTTTAGCTGTGCAAGGGAAACTGCTGGGCTTACGCCTTCAACTAGATTAGCATGATGTTGAATTACAATACTAACCAGCCTGTAGCCTTAGAAAATGTATTTAATCTTTCCTAGCCTTTTCTGTCTGTAATGTGAGAATAATGCCCACCTCTCAGAGTTACAAAGATTAAATGATGAAATATAGGCACAGCACCCACCATCCATACCTGGATAATTTCCTCTCCTAGTACCCAGCCTCCTCCATTCTTCTGATTCTTACAATGCTAGTCAGAGAATGCATAGGTCACAGGTAAATGCGGTAGGATATTAAAAATTTCTTCCCCACCTACACAGTCAGTTGCTCTGTCCTTCAGATATTCTTAGTTTAGCTTTCTAATCCATTGCCTGTTAATTTACCCAGTGCAGCTTAGAGAGAGAATGAAAATTATGTAAAACATTGAAAAGTAACTATACTATTGTAAGAACTTACTAAATAGTGATTATCATCATTATTATTAAAGCATTTTTTGTCATATATTGTGAGTTTTCATATTTTGTATTCAGGAAAAGCTGCGAGGATTATAGGGAAAAGATAAGCTTGTGCTTAAATCCAGGTAGGAATTGGAGTTCAATAAGAAACTTAACTACTTACAGAAAACAACTTACTGCATTCTTGTTTTTTCCTATCAAAATCATTACATCAAATCAATGAAATGTAACAGCTGCCCTGGGGATACACTTAGAGCTGGAAAGCACCACTGACCGTCCCGAAATGTGCTCGTGTTGCAGAACATCGACCTGCACGCGCTGACGGGGTGGATACCAGAGAGGATCGCCATGCACTCGGACAGCCAGGCCTTCAGCAAGGACAGTTGTTTCCGAATGCTGTACCAAAGGTCGGCGGTTGGCTTTCTCTTTCTTTTCATAGTAAAAGAGGCTGTGTTGAGACTTCATGCCTTATTTAGAATAGATACTACACAGGCTGTCATTTTCAGTTATTGGGGAAAGTGTGTTTTTAAAAGACTTCACTTTATGTACTTGCTGCAGCCAGCCCTCAGTTATCTTCACTGATAGATACATAAGAGGTAGAGTTCATCCAAATTATTGATAAGGTAAAACATCTGAATCTGGCATATCTAATATGGGAGAATTGTTTTGTACTTCCTCAGTACTTACCAATATGAGGGATGGTGGGAAGAGAAGCCTGAAAGCAAAGAGGAAGGTAGCTTACGGATGGTTCATGTACAGGTGGGGGATGGCTGTTGCTCTTAGTGCATGTCACAGTCTAGTGCAGCTGGTGGTACAGCTGCCTTTACTTCAAAAAAGCGTTTTTAACATATAAAGACCGGAAAATTGTCTATATAATAATACTCATTCGCCCTGGCTGGTGTAGCTCAGTGGATTGAGCGCGAGCCTGCGAACCGAAGGATCGAGGTTCGATTCCCAGTCAGGGCACATGCCTGGGTTGCCAGACCAGTTCCCGGCAGGGGACATACAAGAGACAACCGCACATTGATGTTTCTCTCCCTCTCTCCTTCCCTTCCCCTCTAAAGATAAATAAATAAAATCTAAAAGGGAAAAAAAAATACTTAAAAAAAAATAATAATACTCATTCATTAGTGAAACTGGAAAACTCAATGGTTTGATAAATAATATCACTTGGAAGGAAGCGCATTTGGCATTTCATGTCATCTTTATTTGTAAATCATTTGAAAATTCAGCATTTGCTTCCTTCCTTTATTGATACGTTTCCACCTAAGAATTCAGTTGTCTAAAACTGATAGCATGGGGGATGTGACAATTTGTCTGATATGCTATAAAACAAATGTAATTCTTGTTAAAGCCCTTCAGGGGGTATTAGGAATAGCGTATTTTTTAAAAGATTTCAAATTTGTGGAAATTTTCATGGGAACCCTCAGACTAAGGGAAAGATGGTGTGGTCTGAGATTGTAAATGTGTTTTACTTTAATTCTTCGTCCGTCGGGGTGATTGCAGATTCCACAAGGGGGACGTCCTCATCACTGCGTCAACGGGAATGATGACGGAAGCCGAAGGAGACAAGTGGGGGCTGGTGCCCACACATGCATACGCTGTGCTGGACATCAGAGAATTCAAGGTTTTACCTGACATTCCTCTTCTCTTGTTTTTCTTGTGTGTTAATGAGATGTTACAAGGAATCCCAGAGTACGTTAGACTTTTGAATACTGACAAATCAACGTTTAGGTGAAGTTTTAAAATCATTCCACCTGTTACATTAAACAGCGTGGCCTGTTATTGGGAATCATGAAATACAAAGACGGGAACTGTAGTGACAGTGACGGCATAGATACTGATGACAACAGAAATGCCATGTGCCTCTCTCTCTTTCCCGTAAAAGCAGCAGAGTCGAGGGGAATAGACACTTTCGAGGTTCTGGGCAGCATGTTGGTGTCAGAGTCCATCACAGTGTTAGACTCTGGAGCACAGGAGACATTCACGGGCATGATCTGAATACACACTCGTGCGAGGACACAGAAAATTAGATGCCTGTGAACGGGAAGCACGCCCGTGGGTTTGCCCGTGCTCTGCTTCCTGGTAGCCCTTGTGTGCTGTCAGGCCTTCCAGCCCTTCCTCCGCGCTGAGGTGTTGGAGTGGTTGACTTCCTTACCTCCCAGGATTAGAAAGGACACAGATGATTCAGGGAGGACTCTTTTCCCCTGATGATGTGGTACCTCAGCTGCCTGGTCACTGGGAAGCTCAACTTCCGATTTCAATTTCTTTCAGTTTCCACTACTCGTATTTATAAAAAGAATTAGTGCTCAATCAGTAATAACAGTGTACCACTGTGTATTAATTGGACTGATTTTCTTATGTAACACATGTAATTATATGAATTTTGAAGACAGCAAGGACCTACTGCAACATTTAAAAGTTTATGGTCTCAAGGCTTTCTAAATCAGCCAGTCATTGTGGCACCTTCAACCATACTGTGTAGAATTGTGTCTTCTTTTAAAATTGGCATGAACATTTACTTAAAGCAAAAAATATAAAAATTTATGTGAATTAAATAAACTGGGAGGTTTATTTTAGAATGTAATTTGCCATAAACACTCAAACTTTTGGGAATAAAAGTCACTATTACTTAGTACTATGAATATATTGTTGTTAGAACATTCTTTGACATAGGTGTAATCAGAGACCAATGTTGAAGTAGTGGCAAAAGATTTAAATTTAAACAATGAAAAGGCTGTATGAAGGTAAACTTGAGTTTGAGGAAAGTTCTGTGATGTATCATTTACTTTGAATGATAAGACTATTTGCTCTGAATGACCAAAGGAAACTAGACAAATAACATGTTTATGAGAAAAATAGGCACCCATGGTTTGACTTGAAAATAAAGCATTTAAGAATTGCTGATTGCCAAAAAGTAAGAATTTCAAATAACAGGCTTATTAGTTAAGTTCAGTGGTCTTTTTTACACATGGACATTACTCTGTAAAGAGTGGGCACTTTCGACCCTGTGTGGGTGGAGCAAGCCATGGCCTGGTGACAGCTTTCCTCGCTGTGATGGCACTCCCAAGTTCACATGTAGTTCTGTGCAAGTTACCCAGCCTGAGCAGACAGCTCACAGAGCGAAATGGACCATAGTTTCCTTTTGTTCATGTAAACTCTTTGTAGTCGTAGTTGATCTTTACCAAAAGGCTTCTTCATGTGTTTTAACATTTATGTGAGTTTTCTCCAATATCTTTGCTTGGGTATATTATATTCATTAGTTTTATGTTGTTTTTCTTGTCCGAGATACTTCCTTAGTTCTGACTTCTATTTAAAAACATTTCCACATTGATCTCATTCAGGCATTTGTCTCTAGAACCTCTTTTGTGCAGATAGAACTCATCTTTGACTAAAGCTGCTCTCAGTCTTCTGTCATCCATCACTTTCCTCACTTGATAAGATTTTAGTGATACTCAAGTGAAAGTATTTTCCTATTTGCTTCTTTTAAGTATATTTTATTGATTATGCTATTGCAGTTGTCCCATGTTTTCTCACCTTTATTCCCCTCTGCCCTACAACCCCCCTCCCACCAACATTCTGCAGCACGCCCCCCCCCCCCCAAATTCATGTCCATAGGTCATATGTGTAACTTCTTTGGCTTTTCCTTTTCCTATACTACTCTTTTTTTTTTTAATTGTTGATATTGTACAGTTTTCTGTCTTTTACCCCGCCCCAGCCCACCACCCCAGCCCTCCCCACCTTCCTCCCATTTCCACCCTTCCTATACTACTCTTAACCTCCCCCTATTTTGTACCTACCATTTATGTTGCTTATTCCTTGTACTTTTTCCCCCTTTCCCCACTAATAACCCTCCATGTGATCTCCATATCTGTGATTCTGTTCCTGTTTTAGTTGTTCGTTTAATTTATTTTTGTTTTAGGTTCAGTTGTTGATAGTTGTGAGTTTGTTGTCATTTTACTGTTCATAGTTTTGATATTCTTTTTCTTAGACAAGTCCCTTTAACATTTCGTATAGTAAGGGCTTGGTGATGATGAACTCCTTTAACTTGACCTTTTCTGGGAAGCGCTTTATCTGCTCTCCCATTCTAAATTACGGCTTTGCTGGATAAAGTAATCTTGGATGTAGGTCCTTGCCTTTCATGACTTTGAATAATTTTTTCCAGCCCCTTCTTGCCTGCAAGGTTTTTGAGAAATCAGCTAATAGTCTTATGGGAACTCCTTTGTAAGTAACTTGTCTCCTTTTCTCTTGCTGCTTTTAAGATTCATTCCTTATCTCTAATATTGAGTAATATAATTATGATATGCTTTGGTGTGTGCTTCCTTGGGTCCAACTTCTTTGGGATTCTCTGAGCTTTCTGGACTTCCTGGAAGTCTATTTTTTTTGCCAGATTGGGGAAGTTCTCCATTATTTTTTCAAATAAGTTTTCAATTCCTTGTTCTTCCTCTTCTCCTTCTGGCACTCCTATGAGTCAGAAGTTGAAATGTTTAAAGTTGTCCCAGAGGTTCCTAAGCCTCTTCTCATTTTTCTGAATTCTTGTTTCTTCATTCTGTTCTGGTTGAATGTTTATTTCTTCCTTCTGGTCCGCAATGTTGATTTGAGTCCTGGTTTCCTTCCCTTCACTGTTGGTTCCCTGTAGATTTTTCTTTATTTCACATTTTCCTTTATTTGTGTACTCTTCACTTTTTCCTCTGTTTTGTGACCATACTCAGTCATTTCTGTGAGCATCTTAATTACCAGTGTTTTGAACTCTGTATTCGATAGGTTGGCTATCTCCTCTGTGCTTACTTGTTTTTTTGGAGTTTTGATCTGTTATTTCATTTGAGCCATATTTCTTTGTCTCAGGGTACCTGTATGTTGTAAGGGGCAGAACCTTAGTTATCCTCCAGGGCAGGGCAACCCACATTGCTGCATTGTGATGCCATGTGCGGGGGAGGGGTCAGAGAGGGAACAGTGCCACTTGCTCAGCTCTCAGCTGGTTTTCAGTCACTTCTCCTGCTCCCCACAAGCAAATTGGGCCCTTCTGATGCTGATTCCTGGTGGGTGGGTTTGCATATGTTTTAGTACCCCATGGGCCCCTCCAACAAACTCTCTTGTGAGGCTAGGAGTTTCTCCTGCTGCCTCAACCCCCACAGGTTTCTTCAGTCAGAGGCTTTTAAGGTTTTATTTCCCTGCACTGGAACCCTGGATTGTGCAGTCTATCTTGCTCGCAGTTGTTCCTCCCAGTTTATCTGCATACAAATGTAGGACCATCCGCTGCCACCTCACCTGCCGTGTGTTCCAGTTGTCTTGCCACAAGTCTTCTCTACCCTGGCTGCCAATCTCTGCCCCTCCTACAAGTCTGAATGAATGTTTCTTCTTTAATTCCTTGGTTGTCAGACTTCCATAAAGTTCTATTATCTGGCAGTTCTGGGTTTTGTTGTTTTTTTTTTTTTTTAATTTGTTGTCCTCTTGGTTGAGGGAGGAGGCAAAGCATATCCACCTATGCTTCCGTCTTAGCCGGAAATCTCCTGTTTGCTTCTAATCTTTTGCATGTTTTAGTCTTCACGATCCTCCTTTGAGGATAGAATCTCCTCTTTTTTGTCTCCTCTTTGAGGTGATGTTCTGTAGTCTATGGTGAAGGTATATCTCAGTTTCAAGACCAGACATGGCTTAACAATAGGTTTCTGAACCTCCCCTAGACTTTTCCTGTACTGATACTTGGAAATAACTTTGGGAATAGGCTGTATCATAATAAACCAGATTCTTTTATTTTTCTAGCACACGTTTTTCTATTCAGGTCTGTCTGAATTGCTGGTTCTCCATCCAGACAAAACCTGCAGCCAAATCTTAGTGTCCTTGAATGTCAGTGATGCCTGGGACCTGCCTCTGAAAAGCCTAGCAGTAATTTCATCTCCTTTTTAAAGAAGTGATAGAGTCTTAAAATAGGGCAGATTCCCTGCTCGTGTACAACTAGGTTTTATGAAAAGAAAGAAGAATTAGAGTACAGTGTCTGTTAGCTGATGTGTGGCAGGTGTAGGGGTGAGGCACAAGTGGTATAGAATAAATTGAGAAAAGAAATTGTATTAATGAAGATTGTAGAGAATATAGTCCAAGACAAATGAGTCTTGCTTATGTCCAGAATTCACATCTATCCCAGGCCACAATTTGCCATGTTTAAAACAGCAAAGGAATGTGTGGGTTTTTTTTAAGGTCCCTAAACAGTTATATTTATGATATCATTAAGAAGAAGGATACAGTTTCTTAAGTTGACTACTTGAAATAAGATAAATACTCTTATATTTATAAGCTCTTGTTTTCCTGAATCAGTACGATCAGTTCTGTAGACACGCCCAGTATTTATTAAGCATTTACAGTAAACTTAACACTCAAGTTCAGGGGAGACTTAGGAAAAAGATAATCATGTTACTGTTTCAAGGAGTTTACCATCTCATTGGAGAGACAAGACTGCTACATTTTCACCAGTAGGAAATAATATTAAGATAGGATATTATTTATTTTAAATTAATGTAATGCAGATTGTTAGCACTATAAAGTTTAAAGAGGAGAGGTAGTTATTAAAAGAAGGAAATTAAGTGCTAGATATTTTGCGTATATTATTTCATCTAAGCTTCACAACAGTCTTCTAGGAGATACGTTCATCTTCATTTTACGACATATCAGGAAACAAGTGTCAAAGAGGATAAATGACCAGAGCAAGACCCCTAGAGCTGATCGATAGTAAAGCCGGGATTTGATCCCGCTTCATTCTGCCTGCAAAGGTCCCGTTCTCTTTTCTTCACTGTTTCAGCCGTCACAGAGAGAGATCAGGGAGGAGGAAGCTAAAGAGGATCTGAAAGGAAGGATAGCTAAAAGGGATCCGAGAGGGCCTTCCAGGAAAGGCAAACAATATGAACAAGTGCCTCAGAGGTGGGATTGAATAGGAATTATTGATGGGCTTGTGAGAAGAAAGACTCTGCTGGAGCCGAAGATGTGTGGGCTGCGAACATGGTGGGGCGAGTGTAGAGCGGCTCTGCGGGGACAGGACACCACTGGTGCTCAGCAGGACTTCCTGCGCTTGTGGAAACGCCCTTTGTGCTCCACAGCGCGTTAGCTACCAGCTGCACGTGGTCCTCGAGTACTTGAAATGTGCCTGATGTTACTAAGGAACTGATTTTTAAATTCTATTTAATTTTATTTAATTAACCACATGTGGTTAATGACAGCCATATGAGCAGCATAGATCTAGTGATTGAGAGCCGTTTACAGTTTTCGATCAGATGTGTGATATGGTGAAAGTGTTAATTAAAGAATAATAATTGCACTTTGATTTGGAGAGGAAAAAGTTTGTAAGTATTCAAAGTGCATCCTGCCTTGAAGAATGATATAACTAATAAAAATATGCTAAAAACGGTTTTGCAACTTCGTTATCTCCTGTTTGTTTCTAATAGGGGCTGCGATTTATTCAGTTGAAAAATCCGTGGAGTCATTTACGTTGGAAAGGAAGGTATAGTGAAAATGATGTAAAAAACTGGACCCCAGAGTTGCAAAAATACTTAAACTTTGATCCTCGAACAGCTCAGAAAATAGACAATGGTAAATATATCTTTTTGTAATTTTAATACTATTTGATATTTAAATAAATAGCATGCTTTAGCAACATGAAATGTGTTTAACTGACCTAAGTCGCTTATCATTAAGACATTTTTTAGATTGATAAAGATATCTAATTTTTAGGAATATTTTGGATTTCATGGGATGATCTCTGCCAGTATTATGATGTGATTTATTTGAGTTGGAATCCAGCTCTTTTTAAAGAGTCAACATGTATTCACAGGTAACTTCTTTGCATACTTCAGAATATGCTTTATAGTAGTCTCCACTTTCTTTGTTTAAAATGAAATGATTAATTTAGGAACACTAGTATTTTCTCTTTTTGTCATGCCTACAGATGATTCATGTAATAGTTATTTTCTTTATTTTTTAAATTGTTGTTCAATTACCATTGTCCCCACTTTTCCCCCTTTACTCTCCTCTGCCCTACCCACCCCCACCTCCCACACTCAGTCCTCCTCCCCTGTTGTCTTTGTCCAGGGGTCCTTTCTACATGGTCCTTGACTCGGCCCTTCCCCTTCTTTCCCGTTATCCCCTCTCCTGTAGTCACTGTCAGTTTGTTCTTTATTTCAATGTCTCTGGTTCTATTTTGCTCGATTGTTGGTTTTGTTGATTAGGTTCCAGTTAAAGGTGAGATTATATGGGATTTATCTTTCACCGCCTCGCTTATTTCACTTAGCACAATGCTCTCCAGTTCCATCCATGCTGTCGTGAAGGGTAGGAGTTCTTTCTGCTGTGTAGTATTCCACTGTGTCAGTGTACCACAGTTTTTTGGTCCACTTGTTCACTGATGTTTCCAACACTTGTCTACTGTAAATAATGCTGCTATGAACATTGAGGTGCATAGGTTCTTTTGAATTGGTGTTTGAGGATTCTTAGGGTATAATCCCAGCAGTGGTATTGCTGCATCAAAAGGCAGTTCCATTTTTAGTATTTTGAGGAAATTCCATTCTGTTTTCCACAGTGGTTGCACCAGTCTGCATTCCCACCAACAGTGCAGTAGGGTTCCCTTTTCTCCACATCCTCTCCAACACTTGTTTGTTGATTTATTAATGATGGCCATTCTGACCAGTGTGAAGAGTTATCTCACTGTGGTTTTAACTTTGCATCTCTCTGATGTCTAGTGATGCTGAGCATCCTTTCCTATGCCTCTGGGCCTTCTATATGTCCACCTTAAAGAAGTGTCTGTTCAGGTCCTTTGCCCATTTTTTAATTGGATTGTTTGTCTTCCTGGAGTGGAGTCATTTGAGTTCTTTATATATTTTGCAGATCAAACTCTTGTCCGAGGTATTATTGGAAAATACATTTTCCCATATGGTTGGTTCCCTTTTCATTTTGCTGATGTTTTCTTTAGCTATACAGAAGCTTTTTATTTTGATGAGATACCATTTGTTTCTTCTTTCCGTTATGTCCCTTGCTCTAGGGACCTATCAGTGAAAATAGTGCTGAGTGGAATATCTGAGATTTTCCTGACTATGTTCTCCTCTATGACTTTTATGGTGTCACAGCTTATATTTAAGTCTTTCATCCACCTTGAATTTATTTTTGTGTATAGTTGTAAGTTGGTGGTCAAGTTTCATTTTTTTGCATGTAGCTGTCCAGCTCTCCCAACACCATTTGTTGAAGAGACTGATTTTACTCCATATGCTCCTGCCCCCTTTGTCAAATATTATTGACCACATTGACATGGGTTTATTTCTGGGCTCTCTGTCCTGTTCCATTGGTCTGTGTACCTGTTCTTATACTAGTACCATGTAATAGGTATTGTCTTTGTATGCTTCTTGATCATGCCAAAAATTGTAAAAACAAGGAAACCTGGTAACTTAATTATATCTGAAACACAACACTTTTCAAAACATTAATAATTTTTAGCTATATGACCATTTTAATTTCTTCCTTCTTTGTTGACTTCATGTTTTAGTACTTGGGATGCTAAGCAAGGACCTGTGAAAGATGCCTATAGCCTGGCCAACAATCCCCAGTACAAATTGGAGGTGCAGTGTCCACAAGGGGGCGCCGCAGTTTGGGTTTTGCTTAGCAGACACATAACAGACAAGGTACTGATGCTCTTCTTGTGATATTCCGTACAGAAACTTTTTAAAATATAATTAGACTGTTGTGGACAAGATATGTAATTTGATCATCAGCCTGTTTTATTTATATTGGTGGCTTGAAAGTGGCATTTTCTTAAATAAATGAATATTTTTCCCTAAAGAAATTTATAATTTATAATCATACTCTTACAAGTTTTATTCAAAAGTCATCTCTGAAGAAAAACATGAGGGAGTTTATACTTTTAGGGAGGGTTTTGTGTTGATTATATAAGCTAATTTAGGTCTTAAGAATATTAACATTAAAATATGTTAAAGGGGGAGTTAGAAATTTTGAATCAAGGTTGATTCTGTAAAAGGTAACCATCATTTTAATAGCTTCAGAGTCTTTTAATACATTTTTATACAATATGGTCAATCTATTGAAATGACAATTTAATCCAGAAAAACAATGTTATTAATAGCACTAAGGAGCTGAAATAAATGCTCTTAAAAGTAGAATTGTTCTTTTTTTCCCACTTAAGAGCATTTTGAGCCCATTTTCTTAACCATGTTGGATTCTTTGTGCTTTTAGGATGATTTTGCAAATAATCGAGAATTTATCACAATGGTTGTATACAAGACCGATGGGAAAAAGGTGTATTACCCAGGTATGTCTAGTAGGCAAACATTCAAACCAAACATTAAAATTTCATTTATATAGTTAAGTAGAAAATGATAGGTTTTTATGTAGATAATATGCAGAAATTAATAATAATGCGTATAGACCAATAGAAACCACACAAAGAAGGTGAGTAGGTATTTATGCTACTTGTGTTTCGATTTGTTTTTAATAAAAATCCTCAGGAATTTAGGAGTTCACATTGTGTTTTATTTCTAAAACTTAAGTCATCTCTTCTTCCCTTCATCCAAAATTCTGTGCTTTTCCATGGACTCTTGGAGAAAGTCCAAGCTCTTCACCATGGTGTGGAATTCTGGCCGCAGCCTTCCTGTGCCCTCTTCCCGACGCACCCTCTTCTCCCAGCGCCCCAGCGGGGCACCGACTGCCCCTGCACACCTCGCGCCCCGTTGCCCGTCTTTCCTCACGGCTCCTCCTGCCAGGGATCTCTCTCCTCCCTGCCCTCTGCCCTCCGACGTCCTGGTTCCCCGTTCTGCACAACAAGCACGGGGGAGACCCAGCTCATGTGTCGTTTCCTCTTCCATAGCCATCTGCCCGGCAGAGTGAACCCTCCCCTCTGCAGGGCTTCTGAGGCATTAACATACTGTATGGAAACCATTTTGTTTTCACTGTCAAAAAAATGTTATCCCTAAGTTATGGAAACTGTTAGTTTAGGTTGTACTCAGGGAGACAGATAAGCAGAAAAAGAAAATTAATGAGACAGGTGTGTAAGGAAACAAATAGGGTGACTTGCTTTGGTTGGGCCATGAAAGGGGTCTTTGAGAAGGGGTAAGAGGAACTCTGACTGACAAAAATGAATCAATTATGGAAAGAAATAGAGGGAAAAAGCATTACAAGCGGAGGGAACAGCAAGTGCTAGGACTGTAGAATGAGAAAAAGATGGTGTTTCTTGGAACAGAGGAGAGGCCATGGGCCTGGGGAGGTGTGGTGTCAGAAGAGGTCAAAGGTGTGCAGGCTCAGACCACCAGAGGTCTGTAAGCCACAGCAGATGGTTTAGATATGGCTCCAAGGTGACTTTTTTGAAAGAACATTCTTTCTAGAGTATATTGGTAGGGACAAAAAATAGAAGTAGAAAAATCAATTAGGCAATTTAGTGAGAAATGATGGTGTGAACTTTGGGTGGTAGGAGGAGTGGACAGATTTGTGTTTTGGTAGGACCATCAGAGCTTGACTTGCTGTAGAGACAAAGAGTTATCAAGGATGATTCTTATTTTTGTTGGCCTGAGCAATACAACGATGTCACATTTGCTGAGGTGGTTAGGTGTTGGTGGGTGGGAGGGAGCAGCTCTGTTTGGAGCAGGCAGTTGGAGTGTTGAGTAGAGTTCTGGGATGAGGTTAGGACTGTAGGTACAGGTGGAGCAGGAACAGTCACAGATGGCATTGGAAGGTCGCACTGTAGAAACCACCTGTGGAGCTGTAGTTAGATAAACACCCAGGACCTGAACGTTGAACTCTGACCTCCAAAGGTTAAGCAGAGGAAAACTTACCAGAAAAGAATTTGAGTAGAGGACCTGATGGAGTAGTAAGATTTCATATAACCCAAGAGAAGAAAATATTTCATGAGGGACAGAGCAGACAGCTACATCAGTTGCTATTTTAGAGGTGAAGTGAAATTAGGTTAGAGAAGAGGCCACTGGACTTAGCATCCGGGCAGTCACTGTTGGTCCTGGAGGAACACAGCAGGAGGAGAAGTGGGCTCGAAGCCCAGCTGGAGTGGTTTGAGAGGAGACTGCGAAGCAGTTACGTCAAGAAGGCTGCTCACAGAAATAGGCAGTGTAAGGGGAGATGGGATCAAAAGTGGTTTTGTTGAGTTTTGTTTTGCTTAGTCATAGGAAAACATGCCTCTTCCCCGTTAAACGGTGTTGAGGGCCAGCACTGGTATTAACAGTTGGTATCCCTGGAGATTCTACAGTGGGCATGGAAACATGGTGGGCCCCACAGTAAATGTCCGGTTAAACTAGCCACATTTTCCATGTTCACTTGTTGGTCATTCCACAACCAAAAAGGCACAGGTGTTGTGAATACTCATATATTCCTAGCATTAAGATATTACACAGCTTTTGAATTCCAATATGTGTCACCCTTTTCACTTGGATCTTTTTTTCACAATCCTCCCTCTTTAACACATAGTGATTTTTGCCTTTGCAAGATACTTTCTGGTTTGTAGCATTACTTTCATCATAGCACTCTGAGACAAGCAAAACAGGTCTTACTCCCCATTTGACAGAAGAGTAAACTGAGATAGATTGGGTTGGCCAAAAAGTTCATTTTGTATTTTCCACATGATAGCTCTAGTGTGCTTAGTTGCCTTTAACTTCATTCAAAACAATTTTGTTGGATTGTATTGTGACAATTCTCATATCAGCATACATTTTTTAAAATCGGTGATTTTTTGTGCCATTTTAATGTTGAAGTTGGAAGAGAACATACAACATTGTATATTATGCTTTATTATTTCAAGAGAAGTAAACACTCAACTGAAACGTAAAAAAAGATTTGTGCAGAGTATGGAGAGGGTTCTGTGACTGATCGAACGTGTCAAAAGTGGTTTGTGAAGGTTCTTGGTGCTTTTGACATTTTGCCCAAATCGTTCTTTGCTGTGGGACTGTCTTATGCATTAGAAGATGTTTAGCAGCACCCCTGGCCTCTACCCACTAGAAGCCAGTAGTGGGAGATAGCCAACATACTCAAAATATCCAAATCAATAAAGTTATTGGTAAAAATGAAAAATGTGCCTTTTACGGAAAAATCCAAATGGACTTTGGCCAACCCAGTAGAAAGATTAAACCTTCCCGCAGATGTGCCTGTTCTCTGTCTCCTGACTCTAGATCACACACTTACAGGTGTGCTTAGAGGCATTAGGGATTTATTGCCTGTTCGAGATTCTTAAATGTTTAGTTTTTTACTAGATCACATTATAAATAATCAGTGTTCCTCAGTAAACCAGGTGGCATAGCACTGATCTAAAATGAGGTGGTGGCTCGTGTACAGGAAATGACTTTATGATGTCAGCTTTGATCGACGAGACTAACAGTATATATCAGGCAGCATTGTTTGTAATGGCAAAATATTGGCAATAATCTGAATGTTTAGACTGGATAACTAGATGGGGGGTATAGACAAAATGTGTCATATTCATACAATAGAATATCATATAGGCAGTTTTAAAAAGAATAAACCGTATCTATGCAGAACAACCTGGATTTCAAAAACATGTTGAGTGGAAAATGAACAATGTGAAACAAGACATATATAATCCTTTTTTAGATATATGCTCACAGAAGTAGCATTCACCCCTTCGTTCTTCTTTAGGGATGTGTGTGCTGAAGTCTGATGAGGCGTCCGCAGAGCCTGTCAGAGTGGAATGGAATGATGAGGCTGAGGGTGGCGGTTTAAAGGGACTTTGTTTTGTAAAGAACCTGATAAAGCCAAAAAAGAGAAATTGAGTGGCGGGGGACCTAGCTATATTTTCATTACTCTGTATCTTTTTAAAAGCTTTCTCAAAAGTAAAAAAAGAATCTAATCCTGATTTTAAAAATCTTCTGGAGAAAAAGGCAACATAGGGCAAATAGCAGGGATTATCCTACACCTCACTGAATGCATTCTGAAAGATTGTAAAAGCTTGTTTATTAGAAACTGTTTAATTTTAAAGCTTAAAAAATTTTAATTGTAAAGTTTATAATTTAAGTTGTAATTCTTTAGTAACATTATATTTAAAGATAGAATAAATTACGGGGGTGTCCATTTAATTATTTGTCCTACCATCAATTATAAAACTCAAATTCAAAAACTAAAGTCTTTTCTGTAAACCTCCTGGTTTATTTGCAGCTGACCCGGCCCCATACATTGATGGGATTCGAATTAACAGCCCTCATTATTTGACTAAGATAAAGCTGACCACACCTGGGACCCATACTTTTACATTAGTGGTTTCTCAGTATGAAAAACAGAATACAATCCATTACACAGTCCGGGTAAGTAAACAGCGTCCAACGGCAGGAGAAAGTATGCCATGTGCTCCGCTTTGTAAGTGGGATTATCTACAGAAAAAGTTCATTTCTGAAAATTATCTATATTTATGTGTATGTGTTTATTTCTGTATCAGTGCAATATTAAATTATTAGGATGCTTCCTGCAGAAAATAATGCCTTTGAGAAGTAATCTTTTTATTTTGAGTAACATTTTTAATGAGCGTTTGTTTTTAGAGTAATAGTTTAGTCCTGGGGTAATATGGTATGTTGGACCAATAAGCACAGAGCAAGCAACAGAAATCTCTTTAGCCTACATACTACTTTCTTTGTTAACTTGAAAAAGAAGGCTCTGAACTTGGTGAAAGGGCACCGATTGCCCTCTCGAGTTGGGAGGGCATCGTAACCCTGTTCTGCGTAGATCTACTTTCCGTGTGTCAGCAAAGAAGTTCAGTCTGAATAGGTTTTTCGTGATGAAAGAAATGTTGGGGAGCCGCCTTCACACCTTCGTGCTTCAGATGCAGCAGCCACGGCCTGCAGAGGTCGGGACTGGCCCTGAGTCGCGCGCAGCAGTGCGGAGAAAGCGAAAACCAGCCCCTGGTTGCATTGACCCTGACCTGACACCAGGCTGCCTGCAGCATAGTGGCTTTTATATACATCCACTAACGTGTTAGTCGTCCAGTATATTCTTTTATTGCTTCGGTGTTCTTATAAGTGTAGGCTTTATCAGCACAATATTTTTTTAATGTAGGTATACTCGGCATGCAGCTTTACCTTTTCAAAGATTCCCTCACCGTACACCGTATCCAAACAGGTAAGAAAACGCTGCCTCTGGGGCATAGTCTCGGAGAAATCCTAGAATTCCCTTTCCCTTTTCTCCTGTTCTCTCTTCATTCTACACACTTCACAATTTTTTACAAAACAAAATATTCTGGAGTTGAAAAAGAGAATCGTAACCAGACCATCGCTGAGCAGCACTAAGTGTGTGGGCAGAAATAAGAAGTTCAGAGAAAGACTCCCTTGGGCATCAGGGAAGGCCCTGTGGCTGAACGTCTTGTGTGGAATTGGAGGTTGACTTTGCAGGCCGGGCTGGGCCGGGCCGGGCCAGGTGTGTAGAGGGCTTGCGGGAGAATTACTGGCAGGGAGAACAACCTGGTGGAAGGCTGTGAGATGGAGACAGACTCCGCATGCAGCGACGCACCCTGGCTGAAGTGGGGAGTGCAGTTGACTGTTGGCGGCAAATAAAACGGGGGGGGGGAGGGAGGGAGGGAGGGGCCACAGTGGGCAGTTGCCCTCTTGGGGGCTGGGATTATAAAGCTTTGTTTTTAACAGAATTGGGGAATGTGAAGTTTTGTTAACACAAGAGCTTTGTTTTAACAGATTAATGGAAAGTGGAGTGGTCAGAGTGCTGGAGGCTGCGGAAATTTCCAAGAGACTCATAAAAATAATCCCATTTACCAATTTCATGTAGAAAAGACTGGGCCATTACTGATTGAGCTAAGAGGACCAAGGTTTGTGATGAGTAACTTTCTTAAATCAACAATGCTGTATGAAAAATGAGCTTAGTGGCCCTGGCTGGTGTAGCTCAGTGGATTGAGCGCGGGCCTGCGAATCAGAGGATTGCGGTTCGATTCCCAGTCAGGGCACATGCCTGGGTTGCAGGCCAGTTCCCAGCATGGGACACATAAGAGGCAACCATACATTGATATTTCTCTCCTTCTCCCTCTCTCCTACCCTTCCCCTCTAAAGATAAATAAATAAATATTTAAAAAAAAAATGAAAAATGAGCTTAGTGGAGCAGAACAGGGTTTTGAGACACACCGATGCATATATGGATGCTTGACTTGTGAAAAAGGTGGTATCGCATAGGAGCAGGGAAAGGGTAGTCTGTTTAGTAAACACTGCTGGAATAACCGAGTATCCATGTACCAAAAAGGTGACGAAGACCCCTGTCTCATATCAGATTTCAAAACCTGGTGGATTACTATATAGCAGATATCTTAATAAAAAGATTTTTACATGTGCTATGTTAGTAAGAACAAGTCTTCAGTTTTTTAAAAATAAAAACTTGAACAGGCATGTCCTAAGAAAGATAATCCAAATGGCCAATAAACCATTGTTAAGAGCCCAAAATTTGAAACAATGCAGATGTGCATCAGTGGCATTTAAGGTTATAAAGTAGTCAAAACAGAGGCCTGCATAACAATGAAAATAAATTACAGCTCCCCGCAACACGATGGACAGGTCTTAAAAATAACACTGAACAATAGAAGCCACACGTAACAGAATATATATGGCTCCGCTTACATGGAGTCAAGAACAAGCAAAACCGCACTGCCGTTGGAGGAGGCAGCTTCAGTAGTCACACTGTCTGCAGAGCGGGACGGCGGTCAGAAGTTGGTGTCGCGGGCACAGGGGTGGCGGCCCAAGCGGGGGAGGCTGCGCGGGGCTTCCGCGGTGCCAGGAGGGCTCCCTTCCTGGAGGTCGTGGTGCCCCAGGTGTGTACGCACTTCACAGATTATTTGTTGAGTTAGGTATTTGTTTTGTGTACTTTGTGTCACATTTTACAATTTTAAAAAGTTTAAAAACTAGAGAATACAAATAAAAAATAGTACCTCTGAGTTAAACTAGGCTTAATCGTGCCTGCCTCACAAACTAATTCAAAAGAAATAATCCTCATTCAGATATGACTAAGCTCCTGTTTCATCGTCATCTTCAAAAGCTTTACCAGTCTGCTAGGTAACACAGGGAATCTCACTGCCCTTTTGTGTTTAATTTCTAGGTAGATTGAACATGTGAAAGTACTTGACAATGTGTATTTTTTACTGTGTTGCCTAATTCATGTCTTTTGCCCATTTTTCTGTTGGCGTTGCCATGTTTTTCATACTTATAAGCATGAATAAGGGTGTGTCTGTAAGAATATGACTCCTTCACATATTTCTAAAAAATTGTCCCCATCACCATTTAAAGTAGTTGGTCTTTTCTGCTTTATTTTGCTGTGGGCAGGAACTATCACCCCAAAAGTAAATAAATTTTCACCATATTCCTTCTAGTTCCTTTATGTTTTTACTTTTTCCGCATTCTACGTTTCATTCCATATGGAATGTATTTTTATATTTGGTGTGAGATACAGCTTTACAGTTTTTTTCTGTTTTTGTCACCGTACCACCACCTAAACAATCCTTCCTTTCCCTACTGATTTGGAGTGCCACGTCTGCCGCATGTTAATACTTCCTTAGATTTTATTTCAGGGTTTTATCTTCTGTCCCACTTTCTCTACCTAATACAGTGACAGTATTTTGTCATTTAAATCACATTACCTGGGAGCCTATAGTAAAAACATAGTCTCCTAAAATAAGTTTAATATTAATCTTTATGTCTTTGATTTAAAAATACAAATGGTGTATTTTTTATAATTAAGAGTAGAAATAGTATGCCTGTGTTTCACAGTGTTGTTTCTTCCTACTGAAGCTTTTTAGAAAGCATAGACTTGATTTTACTAGTGCACCTGCACTTTAGGTACACCTGTGTCTAGGTGCGTATTTATTACTACTTAGCAGTAATGCCGTTCCTCTTTACTGCTAGGCAATACAGCGTTGGCTTTGAAGTTGTAGCAGTGTCTGCGGTGGGGGACCCTGGTCCCCATGGCTTTCAGAGGAAATCTAGTGGTGACTACAGGTAAGGTTGGCACTTTGATTTTATCTGCTGTATATTTTGTTTTTTTGTGGCGCCATCTTCTCTAAACCTTGTTTTTATTTTCCCTGAATATAGGTGTGGGTTTTGCTACCTGGAATTAGAAAACATACCTGCTGGGATTTACAATATCATTCCTAGTACTTTTTTGCCTAAACAGGAAGGACCTTTTTTCTTGGACTTCAATAGCATTATCCCCATCAAAACAACACAACTTCAGTGATGGGAAATCTCAGCAATTACTGGATTGTATACTTAACAGTCAACTCTTCAAATGGGGACGCAAATCTCCAGGACAGTAAACAATGATCGGAACGGAATTCTCCAAAAAAAATGTTACAGTGGAATCTGGTGCTCGAGTCAGGATGTTTAGTGAGAATTGTACATAGTCAAAATCACCCTAAATTACTTTAGAGGTACCATTTACATGGTTGTGTGTGTATGTGGAATTGGCTTGCAAAACAAGTACAGATGGTTAAAGTCTGTCCTCAGCACTGTGATGCGCTGTTGCTGAGAAGGAACTGAGACCAGATGAGGGACTTGGACTCGTTGGGTGGAATTACGTAGCTGAGATGGTAGCCTGAAAAATTTACTTTGTCTTTCTGGCAGAGCATGTTGTAGTGAACCCGCTGTGTTACGACTCTACTGTCCATCTGGGGTAACCAGTCACCAAATGAATCATGTCACATAACAGAATTTAAGTCTGCCTCATTCGTGACTTTAGGCGTTTGTGGCCAGATGTTCCGAAGGAATAAAGTTTTAAGAAATTCTAGTGACTTAGCATGAAGATGCTCATGCTCAAGAGTGAAGGTTGTAGAAGTTGGACGCCTGCCTCTCTGCCACTGAATCGTGTGACAAGGGCCGAGGGGTGTGTTCACTGTTGCAGTCACTTGTCATCAGGGTGATGCAGGTGGCCTGCGACACTGAGGACATCACTGTTTAGTTGGTATATTCTGTTTGCAGTTGCTGTGTAGTGCAGTGCTCTTCCGGTAGCAGCGCTCTGAGGAAAACATAGTTGAGAATTTAATACATTGTAACTGAAGCTGCATTTGGACAACTTGCAAAGGTGCTGCTGCCGGGAGCAAATTCCCAGTTGTTTACATAAGGATCTGTCAAAGCAGAATAGTGAAGATTTTAAAGATCTGAAAACAGGTGGTATTTTTCATCATCTCTACTTTATAATTTATAATCAAAACTTTTGTATTTATGCTACCTTAAATTGAAATAAAATGTTTATACTTATGGAAACTGCGTAGTTCCACCTAGAAAAATTCATTCTTAAAGGAACCATTTCATATGCCCCATCTAAAAGAGAAGAACTCACTATTTGCTTGTAAATTCACACTTCAAAAAAATCTATTCTTTAACATTCAGGATAGTGGTATATTATTATACTGGTGAGATTTCACTTTGGTAAATATTTAGTGCTTTCAGTTTTAGAAACTAATTTTAGTAGATTAACCTTTGGCCCTTTAAAGGAAAACCTAAAGCCGTTCGAGTTGTAATTGTCACAAACACACGTGACTGGAACCTCCTGTGTTAAAGATCTCCTTACAGGGTACACACTGAATTGAGGTCTAATCCCTGCCCTCACAAACCTAACGGAGGAGACCTGCGCATGAGCGATTTCACATGTGGTGGTGCTGCGTTCTACAGTAGGGCTCCAGACACAGTGCCGCAGATTTACGAGGACAGGAAGCTATTCATTTTGGCGAGACCAATAGGGAAAGAGAATAAAACCAGCTGCGGAGCTCTAGCTCTGAAAAGGCCAACGCCCAAGCATACCCCAAATCAATCAAACCAGTCTCCAGGACCGCGAGCCGAGAGCAGCACTTTTGAAGCTTCCTGGGTGACCCCGCTGCGCAGCAGGTGTTGAGAACCACTCTTCCGACGTAACCACCTTGTCCTTACTCTCCTGCCTCCGTCTCCTTGTTGTTTAGCTTTGTAGCAGCAAAAGTAGAATTCTGATTGCAACCTGGTCATCAGGACCTAAATTACTGGGACACACGACTTTCACTGCAGCCCATGCGCTGCCTCTGGCAAGAGAGTTGCTAGGAATCAAGGTTTAGGCAACATCAGGATCTCTCATTTGGACCAATAGAAAGGTAGACATTTTAAGTGGTTTTTATTACACTCAAGATATTAAGACAAGTACAAAACCTTATAATTAAGATACTGGATCAGTCATTAAAAAAGGAGAAAACACTGCAGTATGAAGAGATTTACAAATGACTAAAATATGCAAATTTGACAGAATTAACAAACAACTTGAAATGGGGTTGCTTTTGTCCTTTTAGAAATGCCAAGTTTTAACAAACAAAATACAGTGTTCTTAAATACGTGTAGCCATGACAACGTTAAAGAAAAGCAGTCGTAACACATACCACTATTAGCATCACGACAGACTCCGTTGCATCTATGTGACAGCCATTGCCAACACATGCCTGCCCCCTCTCCTAGCTTTAGGAAAGTTTCCCCTAAGGAATACTAGTAGCATAACCCTTAAATTTTTATGTTTAAAGTTACAGCCTACAGAGAAAGTAACGCCTTGTCAGTCTAGAATAACAATGGCAACCATTCTTCACATGCACTTCTCCTAGAGTAAGTCCCCTTGGCTGGTGGGATAAGGTTTTACGCTATAGCACCTTCTCCCACAGCCGCGAATCCCATTCTATGACATGTCCTTGCTACCCTCGTTCTCCCTACCCCGCCCCCACCCCTTCCCCCACACTGGCATTCCCCTCCCACCCCAAAAAGTGCAGTTCATAGTAACCTTTATAGAAAATGGTTTTAATGGGTGTCCCAACATATGCTTTCTTTAAAGCCCCTTCTGAACACCAGAGGTGATAAAAATGAATTATGTTCTTGGATTGCTTAAGCTAAGCCTTCACTGGGTCAAAAAGGTACATTCCAAATATTTGAGTTTTGTCTTGCATTCATCCATTTCCATTTAGATCCCCTAAGATACAAAGGAGACCATGTCTCTTTTCCCAAACTGAGGATGAGGGAAGGGGAAGAGAAGCAAGCTGTTGACCACGGCAGGCTCAGCTTGCCGGCCCCTTTCCTGGCTCGGATTCTTGGGGAAGAACTACTTATTGCTTCCGTACCACTGCCACAGCTACCGTCCCACCAAGACCGGGCACCGCTCACAGGGCACCCGCAACAGCTCCGCGCTGGGAAACACCAGCTCCGGAGCTCTTACCCAGAAGAAAACTCTGCGGCCCTCAAGATCACCGAAACTCCATTAGTGCAGTTCAGAGTAAACGCTTACGATTTGGCATGTGTTAAATGAGTGTTGGCACAAGGTTCTCCGTACAGTTTTCATGTATAAATAGTGATACGCACTGGGGCCGGGACCCTGGATGGATCAGCCGATCTGCACCACTTTTATGTCAGCAATAAGCCCCTCTCTCCCCTTTGCGCAGTGGAGGGAGAGCTGCTTCATGCGGTTCGCCAAGGCCTGGCCCTCGGGGGAGGTGCTGCTTTGGCTCTTGCCGCCATCGCTGCTGCTGTTGCAAAGACCCCGATTGTTGTTGGCTTTGTCGCTCGTTTTATTCTCTGCCCCTTCTGCTCTGTCTCCTATAGAAATGTTAAAGATGAAGTGAGTAATGGCAGTCCCAGGGGTCACTTAGGCCCCAGCCAATCAGCCAACTCAGCCCTCCAGAATCTCCCAGTGTTGCCCCAGTTATAGTTCTCCACGTAACTGCTCACTGCTTTTATTCGTCAAGGCGTTTTACACACTCAACTTATCTTCAGAGGTGAAAGCTGTCATACCTAGTTAACAGCTGGGAGACACAAACCTCCCTCGCATGTGCTTCTCCAGAGAACTGCAGTTGTGAGAGACACAGAACAGAAGCTGTGGAGCCAGGACTTGGAGACTATCTCGGTGCTCGGCCCCAACAGCTTGTGCACGCGCGTGTACACACACACACACACACACACACACACACACACACACACACAGGCCACCACAGCGCTGGGGGCTGCAGGACCTGATGAAGGTCTAGCCCAGTGCGAAGGCAGTGAGGCATCCGGGACAGCACTACTGGTGACAGACAGGGCCGCAACTCACCTCGCTCCACCTCACACTCCGGGGAGGAGGCCCCGCTGCATTCGCTGCGAGGGCCTAACACTGGGAACATAATCCCAAACTCCGACAGGGACACAGGGCTGGGTAGATCCAGGCTGCCGGGCCTCACAGCTGCAGAGAACTGGTCGGCCGGCTCAGATGGGCTCATGGGTCCTGAACTAAAGCTGGACACGGACTGGGTTTCCGAGTCATCTTCAGATACGAAGTTGCTGCAGTTGTCGTCTTCAAAGGCCTCGGAAGCCACTAGGATGAGAGAGAACACCAGTCGCACAGGGTCTGGCAGACAGCAGCCTAGGTCCTTAGATAGCTCCAGCAGAGTTTGTTGCTGGCAGATGGCTAGACACGGCCTGGGGGCTGCAGAATCCCTGCCGTCGTGGGTGCCTAGCAGAAAGGGAACGTGACCCCCTGCACATGGATGCCCAGACCGCAATGCAGCTCGAAGGGGAGCGGCTGGCGGCCGGATCCCAGGGACAGTCAGCGTCCTTACAGTAACTCCCTAGCCAGTGTGCGCCCTAGAAGTCAGTGTCAGTAGGCACTGCCTAAAGGCAGAAGGTGAATTCAGCCACAGACCAGGGGCTTTTCTCTACCCCATTCTCTAAAGAGTCGCAGGTGCACAGGAAGAGGGCTGGCTCTCTGTAACATCCCCAACAGAGCTGGTCAGACATCAGGCCTTTCTTCCACTGCAAATGAAAGCAGGAGCTGCTGGAAGAAACAGCCCTGCACGGGACACCTGTTGGGGCCTTTGTTATCTTCCAGGCAACTTCTGACCTCAAAGACATCCTCAGAACCTAAGTCACGATCTGCTGCAAAAGAAAATTCCTTTCCAGTGCCCTGTAACTTGGGCCTCACTCGCTTTGTAGACCAGAGTAACCAAGGCCCAGAGTCAGGTCATTCTCGTGGTTTGAAAGCCACTCCAGGCTTATATGTGTTTCCCCCTCTGCCTGAACGTAATCCTGCTTCTTTAATTAGAAGTTTCCTCTTTCCTCCTCCCTCATCCTTAAAAACAGCCTTGTAGCATCCCCTGGAGGATTACCATACATGAGAAACACTGAAATGCTGGGAACCGAGAAGGGGCTCCAAGCTGAATCCCAGTCCTACTTCCACTGCAAGTTAATCAGCCCCTCCAAGCTTCATGCTCCTCCGCACACAGGGTTTGTGAGACGACGGGTATTGAAGTGCTCACATTGTTGCTCAACATACAGTTTCCTCTTCCTTGACCTTGGGCCTGGCACTGAAATGTTTGCTGACTGAATGAAAGAACACCTGAGAAAGGAGCTTGGGAAAGAGCCAACAGGGACTATTCCACGGAAGGAGAGGTGTGCCAGGACAGTGCTGGCAGGTGTTCTTGGTTAACACACAAGGAGCCACGCCAAACCTCTGTCACCAGTTTCCCAGGAGGTGGCCCTGGACAAAGGCTCCCCGTGGCCAGACACCAGTGAGACCACCTTTGTGGAGTACTTCCTGGGGGCCGGTGTTATTTCATTCCATCCTAACCACCACACTACAGTACACGGTAGGTGCTATCACAGTCCCCGTTGTACAGGCGGAGCAATGAAGACATGAAGTTAAGCTCTTGCCTGCGTGATGTACTAGTAACGATGGGAAGGCCAGGACTCGAATCAAAGCGAGTGCCAAAGCCCCTACTCCTAGACCACCCTTCTTTCCTGCAGTACTTCTCAGACCCTGGTACGTTCTAACGTGTACTCTGAACCTCAGAGAGGAGCGAACGTACTTCGTTTTCCAAACTTAGTTCACCACAGAATCCCGATTTTGAGGAACACTTGTAACATCTTGGTGAGCACAGTGTCCCACAAAATGTGGCAAGCTGCCAGAAATAGCCCTCAGCGCCCCCCAACTCTGAGGCCCTTCCGTGACGGTGAGACAGCCTGGGCGCAGGTCACACAAGCTGTGTCTTCTCCCGGCTTGTACACGAGCCCCTGACTCACCGGAAACGGCGTCTGGCTCGGGTTTGCTCCCTGACAGGTCCTCCGCAGACATGCTGCTGCCCTCGGCCCCGACACCGCAGCCCCGAGGCCCCATGGCGCTGCTGCGCCGCCGCTCGTGGATCTCGTCTGAGATCATCTCCAGGTTCTTCAGGGCCGTCTTGTACTCGCCTTTCGCCAGGGCCAGTTTGGCCTGTAGGTCATCTACGGTCTTCTTCAGTTGCTGGTGGGGAGAACAGGAGGCCCAGTGAGTGAAGGCTGTCCCTACTGGCCATGTGATGCTTTTGATTGACAGGTTCGAGCATGTTTTCTGCCCATCACTCTACTCCAAAGACTCCCAATCATGACTGAGGACCCGATGACTTTTATCAAAGCTGCACCCGATACAAGAGCAGCCACCGCCACCCCCAACTCCTATCTAGGTGACAAACTAAAGCTCTGTCACCCAGAAACTACCACTGGCAGAATAAACCCCATCAGGGATGCAACAATGGGTGTCGAGCACATGGAAGTCCCACATTCTAGCCATTTGGTCCCCAGCACTGTGGGTCTCACACTTGAGCTTGCATCAGAATCATCTGGAACTCTTGTTAAAGCTCAGATGGCTAGACTCCACCTAGTGTCTGATTCGGTGGCTCTAGGGTCGGGGACCCAGGAACCTGCACTTCTAACCAGTTCCCAAGTGATGCTGATGCTGCTGAGCCTAGGAGCACACTGAGAACCACAGCCCAGTACAATACAGAAAGTGACTGATACAGAGAACTTCAGGGACCACTCAAGATCCAGCCAAGACCATACTGAGGCTTGAAAACTCAATAAAGAATGTCTCTCTGCTCTCCTCTTGCAGCAAATGTGCTCTATGAAAGTCAATCACAAAAAGTGGGGTTTGGCAGAGAAGTCCCATAAGCAACAGAGCCAAAGGCCACACCTACCTCAAGCTGCACATAGTACTTTGCCTTGAGTTCAAAATAAGGCCTGTGAAAGACAGAAGAAATAACGTAAGAGTGAGCACTTTCTCCAAGTCATTACTGTATAAAAAGACGTAGGGGTGGTAGTGAGAAGAGCCTGGGGAAAAAAAACCTCCATTAAAACCAGTCTCGCACCATTTCATCAGCTCTCGGTCCACAGAGAACACGTACTGTGCACACAGCTCACCTTCATTACTGACAGGTCAACAGGCCCAGCCAATGGGCCATGGAATGGTTTGCTTTTGAAATTCCGCGTTCCCTTCCCCAGAAGTAACCCCACCACCCAGCACCTGGTCCCTCTAGGGTAGAGAATACTGAGGGAGAGGGGAAGTCTGCACAGGGGGCCCTGGAGAGGCAGGTCCCTGAGAACAAGGCACAGAAAGACCTTGAGCAGACTCTGAAGAGAATGACCACAAGGGTCCTCGCGCCCACACTCACTTGGACTTGTTGATGGCTCGCTTCAGTTTCTTCTCCAGCTGCCGCATGCGGCCCATGGCCGCGTTGTACCTGGCCGCCGTCTCCTTGTGCACCAGCTCACTCCTTGTCTTGGTCTGCTCTGCCTCCATGACCTTCAAATGACAGCAGAGGTCAACCCGGCCAAGCCCAAAATTCGTATTTTTAAAAAATATCCTTTGAGTAAATCATCAAGCTAAGATTAAACTAACTTCCGTGTAGACTAGGATTACTTCTTCCTATTTTTCTGTTTTGGAAAAGTTTTGTCAGATAGGACTAAATAGCCAAATTGGCTGTGGCAGTAACCAGGGAAGA
The DNA here is from genome assembly GCA_039655065.1 of Glossophaga mutica. Taxonomy (NCBI): domain Eukaryota; kingdom Metazoa; phylum Chordata; class Mammalia; order Chiroptera; family Phyllostomidae; genus Glossophaga; species Glossophaga mutica. The sequence continues at coordinate 27,579,747 of CM077309.1, read as the reverse complement.
AAACAAGGAAAAACAAAAATCAGAGAAAAACATGAAGCATTCTCTGAGGCAGTCACTTCCTTCAGCTTGGGCCTCAGGGCTCTAAGTAGCCACCTTGGGCTCCTCCTGCTTCCTCCTCGGGGCAGGGACTGATGGGCGGGCGATGGGTGAGGGGTTCCCACCGTGGGGACTTAGACATCAAGGATCAGGGACACCGAGCGAAACCATGGCAGCATCGGGACAACAAGGCAATCGATCTCTGCAGTTTGGGCCCTTCTTTTCTTTCCCAAATACCCTGAATTACCCAGTGGACACACAAGAATCCAAGATCTAGAAAGGACCAGCTTTACATTTAAACAGTATCAAATCACTCATATCAGGTTTTGAGGTTCACAAAAACTTATGACCAGAAGACCAGTCGGCATGCTGATGGGAAATTCTGGTGGCAACATTCTGTTAAGCCTGTTAATTAAAATGAGTTTTAAAAAAAGAAAACCGCCCTGGCTGGTGTAGCTGGTGTAGCCGGTAGTTCACAAACTTATGTACAGTAAGGACTTTTTTTTTTCTTTTTTTTTATGTGTCAGGGAAAATTATGGAAGACTGAAATGAGCATTAACAATTACTGGGCATCCTGTCTAGTATGGCCTCCCAGGTCATCTCTGGCTTTCATTGTCCCGGAGCTATTTTACAGCCTGTAAATTATAGAAAACTGAGAGGAATACAAAAGATTCTGAGTCCTAGAAAGGAAGATGAATTGCGTCCCAGTGGAGGTGCATTTGATTACTGATTACCCTGGAAATCCCCTCTCTCCAAAATCGATAAGCATGTCCTCGGGTGAGGCTAAAAAAAAAATAAAAAATGCAGAAACACAGAAAAGTGTTTTGTTCCTTTTCAAAGAGCACATCAAATGATTTCTGAAATGGTGTCTTGCTGGCTAGTCTGGATCTTTCATTGGGGTGGAGGGAGAACAAAGAGGAAAGGCGACCTTCAGCTCGCTTCTCGGAAGGAGCTGCTCTAAATGTGCCTGCACGTGTGTCCTTTCCACGTCTTTCAGCCTGTGCCGCTGGTCCCTTCCCAAGATTTCTAACCGCTGCCGCCGTGCGTTTTCATCAGCTGACCCAGGAAAGCTGTTCCAGCCCGAGTTTGCCTCTGGGCATCGTGTCCACTAGGGGGCAGGAGGCCCAAGGCCACACACACCCAGCCAGGAGTCTCAGGCTTGGCGGGCAGGGGGGCAGCAGGAGGTAGTCCAGAGTCAACAGCCCAGCTGATGTGACTCCTAAGTCAAATCATTCCTGTGTCAAGCTTTCTATTTAAGGAAGCACAAGGCCACCATTAATTACCAGGTCCCGCAGGACTTGAACTGCTGTGACAAGTGACATTAAAAAGGGAGAGGCTGCTGGCATTAACTCCTGACTTTTCTATTCCTGCCCTGTGACTTTCAGAGAGTGATTTTAGGCCACATGCCTGGGAGTCTGTGTCCTCTGCTTGGAGAAAAGGGCGCAACTCAGAGCTCGCCAGAACCAGGGGCAGTCTGGATCAGACAGACAAGAGCTCGTGTGAAGGTCACTCCCGCCCTACCCACGGGTGTGCAGGCCCCCCGATGTAGACAGCCACACGCACACAGACACTGACAGACAGGGTGCATGTGCGCACACCTCAGTGCACCCTCCCACAGACGCACACGATGACTCATACCCTCTGGGTGGCGTGATTCAGCATCTCCTGCCAGGCAGAGTCGAACTGCCGTTTGTCGTCCTCCAGCAGCCGCTGCTCGGCCAGGGAGATGGTTTCCTTGGCGGCACGGAGCACCTCCGTGGCCCTCTGGAAGTCCTGCGTGGCTTTCTGAGCTTCCAGCTGAGCCTGTGTGAGAAAGACATGCATGAGGCCTCTGGAAATGGCAGGGGCTCCTGCTGATGACCCACCACACCCTCCAAAAGCAGAGTGTCCCAAGGGCCGGGACATGCCCTGTCCACTCTGGGAACAGGCCTGGCACCCACAGGCCCTGGTAAAGGCTGGATGAGTAGGTGAAGGGACAATTTTCACAGCCCAGAACCCAGCGGACCAGATAAACTCACCACCTTTCAGTCAGAGTAAGAGCTGGCAAATCAGCTCCTTGTGTGACAGGTATGGCCAACCTCGGCCGTTCGTAGAGTAGTTCTCATTCGCTAATGATGCCAAGGCGGACACGGTGGTCCCCAGCACCCTCCCTGCCCAGAGCCGGGGCTCAATTCGTAGCATGTCAGGAGCAGAAAGGCCCCGGGGATCACACTCCCATGGCTTGCAGGCGGGAAGTGGGGTGCGAGAGGCCCGAGCCTTCCCCGAGCTCACACGGCTGGTGAGGAGCAGAGCTGCGCCCAGTCTCAGGCCCTGTGAGTCCCACCCCAGTGCTGCCCACTCGACTCCCACTCATCCTCAGGGAAGGTCAAGTGGGAGAATCAACAAACAGGACATTGACCACGTTCGACTACCACCAGCCACGTGTGGCTCATGAACATCTGAAATGTCATTAATCCACACTGAGCATAAAGCACAGCAAATTTTCAAGATTTAGTAAAAAATAAAAAACAATAACTATCACCTTAATAATGTCCATACAGATTACATAATGAAACAGTCATGTTTTGAATACACCAAGTTCAATAAAATAAAGATGAAATTTACTTGTCTCTTTTTACTGTTTTCCTGGGGGCACTAGAAAGTATAAAATGAGTCCTGGCTGGTGTAGCTCAGTGGATTGAGCGCGGGCCTGCAAACCGAAGGATCGCGGTTCGATTCCCAGTCAGGGCACATGCCTGGGTTGCCAGGCCAGTTCCCGGCAGGGGACATACAAGAGGCAACCGCACATTGATGTTTCTCTCCCTCTCTCCTTCCCTTCCCCTCTAAAGATAAATAAATAAAATCTAAAAGGAAAAAAAAAAGTGCTTAAAAAAAAATCTTTAAAAAAAAAAAGAAAGTATAAAATGACATGGCTGAGGCACAGTCTGCTTCTTCTGTAGACACACCTCTTTCAAGGGCTGACCGCGTGATTGCATCAGAAACCGACAACAAAGCCCTGTCACCGTACTTGTGGGCCCACCATGAGCCCCCGCCGGAGCACAGGCAAGCCACTGCCACATGCCGGCCCCTCGGTGAACCAGATCCTCGTGTCAGTTACACAAACCCGGGGACTCACACGGGGCAGCCCCTGGGACTGGGGAGGGGAACGACCTGCCCCCCAATCCCTAGAGCACATCTCACATGACTTGGAGGAAGTCCTTAGAAACCACAGGCGGAGGACACTTTTCAAAGACGGGAACGAACTCGGACTCGGAGCCCATCAGCCCAAGGAGCCCACAGCTCCGTGCCACTCTCCATCCTTCAGTGAGTGCGGACTGGACACCACGCCCACCCCCCCCCCCCCCCGGGGCAATGACTGCGTGGTCAGAAAGCCGACTGGGGCCTGGAAGGGAGTCCGGAGGTCGGGAATACCAAGTCGGTACCACAGCAGCACAGGAGGGAGGGAGCATGCGCAGTAGGGGGTGTGAAGGAGAAATCACCTCCAGCAGAAGGAATGGAGGGCAGCTTCTTACAGGAGGAGGGTCCTGAACGGAGAACTAAAGATGAGGATGATCTGAAAACGGGGTGGGGAGGAGGCAGTGGGGAACAGCGTTATGAAATATAGTGTCTGCAGGAGACTTGAAAAAGACCCACCTCAAAACAAAATCAAGAGTGACAGTCTTGAAAGAATGCCAAGATGAAGCTTCAACCAGTGGTGCAGGGACCTGGCTGCCGTGGACAACTGGGTGCCCACCCGCAGGCGTGTCTCAGCTACACAGCGCGGGTGCGGGGGAGGCCTGCCCCCACAGAACTGGCCAACTCTCTGAGAGGTGACAAGACAGCACAATGTGCTCTCAGCAACACAACTTGGGGCCCCAGACTCTCCCACGTGAGGGCAGCCCACCTGGGACTCTCCGCCTGCCCAGATGAGATGTAGGGGATGGGGGAAGCTCGGGCTGGGTCACTCAAAAGCTGCCCGGACCCTGCACCACAGGCCACCTGCAGGCCTCAACCAACTCCAGCCCACAATCATGAATCCCAAAAGATTCTAATGTTTTCTAACAAGGGATTTGCATGTGTTTTTAAGGAAATTTTAGTATTTCAGTTCAGCAACGTTTAAGGGTAGACTCTCTTCCCTGGGTCTCCCTGCTTGAATTATGAAGCTCTTCTTTCCTCCAAAAAAAAGGACCGTGGCTACCATACCCAGGCCAGCACCTCCTTACCCAGGCCAGCGCCTCCTCACCCAGGCCAGCGCCTCCTCACCCACAGCCAGGTCTCTACAAGGAGGAGGCCCAGCTAAAGGGGCTTTGCAGAACAAGCACACTGTCAAGTTCCTGCTGAGTTTCGGAAGGTTCCTCCCCTCCCACATGGTGGTATAGGAATGTGCTTGGCCCTGCCCAGTGCGGCTCAGTTGGTTGGGTGACATCCCGCAAACCGAAAGATCATGGGTTTCATTTCCATCAGGGCACGTGCCTGCATTGCGGGTTCAGTCCCCTGTCAGGGCACATAAGAGAGGCAACCATTGATGTTTCTCACATTGATGTTTCTCTCTCTCTCTCTCCCTCTCTTCCCCTCCCTCTAAGATCGATAATCTGTCTTCAGATGACAATGGAAGGAAGGAAGGAAGGAAGGAAGGAAGGAAGGAAGGAAGGAAGGAAGGAAGGAAGGAGCTTGCTTTGTCATATCCTGAATACTACTAACATGAGGGTTTGTTCTACACTTAACCCACAGAAACCAGATGGCATCTCCATCCTTCTATATTTATTTGTTCATGTAAGTGTTAGGCATCTGTTCCTGCACCACTGTCTATTCTCTCCATCGTCCTTGGTAATGGAGCCTTTCTGTCTCAGGCTAAGACATAAAGACCCTATTGCCAGCTGTCACTATAGCTAGTGCCCCTGTTACTTTTAGCTAATGAGATATGAATGGACATTGAGTGGGAGTTCCAGGAGGGCAACTCTGTCTTTCCATCTGGGAGATGAATACAATGGCTGGTGCTTCAACAGCTATTTTGGATCATGAGGTAACACTCTTAAGGATGAAAAACAGTTAGGTCTCTGCCCTAGATTGCCTATCTCCTGACTTCCTTACATGACAGAAAAAAATAGTTTCATGCTTGAGCCAGTGTAGTTTGGGGGTTTTCTGTCATATGGAGCCAAATTTAAACCTAAATAGTAATACTTCATCCCCTCCACACAGCTGTGCTATTCTGCAAACCTGACTGGAGTGACGATAGCAGTCAGTGTAGACTGGCCAAACCTCCCTCGACTAATGAACATTTGTTCTGGCTGTTCACAGCCCATTCTACTATCATTAAGCCCAAGAAACCAAACTTTGGAGGTTTCCTAAGAATTTCAAAGCTCATGGCCTGTTGTAAGGCATTTTGTAAAACATTTTCTAAAACTATATACACAAGGAGGAACCAGACAGGTGCACACAAGGATGGAGCACTTAACACACCCTCGCTCGCCGGACATAGTCGGTTCAGCACCGGTGATGTACCTTCTGGAGACTGACCTCCAGCGGGGAGAGGCCCACACCAAAATCAGGGGTCCAATCTAGTCGGCAAAACAGACACGTTCATTACAAACTCCTACGCAAGAACCATGGTGCCAAGCGACAGGTGGAAAACACTATGGGAATGTAAGGGATACAGAGTGATGTCGAAGCTTTCCTAGGGAAGATTCCTCAAAGGAAAGGTGTCAGCGAGCCAGAGGCTGCCCAGTGATGCCATCAGCCTCAGCCACAGAAACTCAGGCAGCATCCAAGAGTTTACACACACGTCCAACTGAGAGGGCTCAGCCCACAGATCGCCTCCCAGGGTCGTAATAGCACACACAACCTTGGAAACCAGAAGCCAACTCCACCATCTGCAAGAGCTGGTGCTTGGGTTCTCCCCGTCATGTGAAAGATGATACCTAGAAACCTTTGGTGCAGCCAACAAGATTGTACCTTCGAACTTTAAACAAAGGACCCGGGCCCTAGTAGGAACGCATTATTTGAATAAGGGCCCTACACTCACAGGCACCCTGGCAATTAATTCACTCAAAGCAGAAAAGACCAGTTAGCAAAGTGGAGGCTCTGCTCAGAGGTGACCCACAGAGCTCTGGGCTATAAGATGCAACCGAGAAAAAATGTCAAGTATCTTCCTGACTCATGGATGCAAATGGCTTTCATGGAAACAGCTCCATGGAGAGAATTTTAAGAGGCTGCTTATGAATGAATTTGATAAGTGACCTATACCAGACACTGGCCCGGGCCAGCTGTGGCCGTGAAGCACTTGGAAACACGTGGGTGTTCCACAGTGTCGTCAACGGGGGTGTGGGGGCGGGTAGAGAGGTCTGCCTTTGTCCAGGCTGCCAGATGGGATTGGACACAGTCACAGCCATGACTCAACTTCCACTCCTCCCCACAATTGGTCTCAGGAAGGGACGAGAGCACCTGGACATTTGTGTGGGTTGCAACAAAGGTTCAACATAGAAGGAAGTCTACAGGCCATCTAGTTTCATCCCTTAATTTTTTAAAGGAGGACCTAACGAAGCAAGGCAACTTGCTAGATGTCACACAGCTATGTGGTGGCTGACCAGGGCCAGGAGACCAGAGCTCGACCCCTGGTGGGGCTGTTTCTGCTCTACCACGCAGTGGTCAGCCAAGCTGGGTAACTTTGGCAATGACAGAATCGGAGGACAAGTGGGCAGTCAACCTATCACTCACGCATAGCACAGGAGCAGCTATGGGGCCACAGACAAGATGGGGACTCAAACTGTGTGCAGGACTGTGGCCTGCCACCTGCGACTCATGGAGGTGTCATCGAAGCCGCACACGGGGTCACTAACCCAGCATCCAGTTAGCTGCAGAAACTGAGAAAAGGGGGTCCTGTCACTTGGCTGCCTGAAGCTCTGCTCTAGCTGGGGTGGCCCCAAGTCCCAGAGAGAGCCCACGAGACGAGCCGGACTTAGTGCCTGACTGCCCACCAACTGGGCCCTATGGCTGCAGGTGATTCTATGAAGACAATCAATCACAAGAGCTACTGCTTGAGCATGTCTTTATGCTGACTCGGATAATGTATGTAAGGTGTTCTGAGCACAGCACCTCATTTAAATCTCAAAATTACCCTATGAGGTCAGTCCAATTATCATCCCAACTTCACAATGGAGACCAAGGCTCTGAAAGGTCAAACACATTGCCCACGATCACACAGCTACCAAGGGTGGGGCCTGACCCAGAGCTTTGATGCTAAACTTCTATTAATTGCCACCTGCTGGGGTAACAAACTCTTGACAAAGAGGTACTGGTCAAGCTGTGTCAGGTCTCACTTCTTGGCCTAACAAAGGCCACACTGGCCACTGCTAAATACATCGGATGGGTAGGCGGGTTTGCGGGGAGAGAAGATGCCAGCCCCCAAGGACAGCACGAGGCTCCCTCCACAGAGAGCGGGGCAGGGGCTGCCGTCAGAGCTGGGCTCACTGGGTCAGGAGCCAGGGGACCACGGAGAGGGGTCCAGAAGCCGATCCTGAATGCTCCGAGCATAACCTCTCCTGCACCCCAACGCTGTTTCCCACCTGTTCCTGGGATCAGTGGGCCCTCCTCACGGGGTGAGGAGGCTGGATGACTCATAGGGAAGCAAGGGGCAAAGTTCCTCCATCTGTCAAACCACACACCCATTCAGGGCACAGCCCCAGCGGATGGCTTTCCCCACTCCCTTCTAACCGCTGTCAGCACCTGAAACCCATAGGTGTGCTCTGGCTGACTTAGGAACGAGTGGGCTCAATCTCCATGCACCTCCCAGGGTGCGATGGGAACAGTATGGAGCCAGAAGAGGCTTCCAGAAACCCCTGGACACTCAATCATGATATGGAAGAGGGAATACCCTGGCTCCCTTGTAAAGAGGACTGGAAGTCACCAGCCTGGGCGGGCGTGGGGGTTGCCCCGAGGGTGGTCAGCAGTGGCCCTTCTGTCCACGTCCACTCCACATGGGGCAGCGCAGCGCCGAGGAAAAGGGAGACCCTCGGAAACACAGGAAGGCCTGGCTCCTCCAGCAGGTTAAGAGCTCTGGCTGGGATGGCCCTGTCCCCAAGGAGACTAGACATGGTGTCCCTGCTGCATGGGGCAGCCACGCATGGGAAGCCCCCATCCTTGATTAAAAAAAAAAGAAAAAAAAAAGATGCAATTCTGTCCTTGCCTCTTTACAGCGAATGTTGCATGTGCTGCTGTGCCGAACCCACCCCCCAGCTAGCAGCCCAGGGAGCAAAGTCCCAGACTCCTTCCCCAGCCACCCGAAGATCAAAAACCTTTGAAAGCAGGATCAAAAACCCCTGCTGGCCTCGGTGAGGGACGGATGTCCAGGATGAACATCAAAGCGAACACCACCCAGGGCAGCTGTTCCCAGTTTTAGTCCAACTCCATTTTCTGCCTGTGTTCAGAACAACCCTCAGGATCAGCAGCTGCCACGTTGTCTGAGACCTTCGATACTGCAGACTTCTGCTTCCACGCCCCCTTCAAACTGCGAGGTGAGGTTAACAGAAGGGGGGCCACAGAGAGGTACTGGCCATTTGCCCCTGAGGATGTTTGCTATACAAGTATTTCAATCAGAAGCATTTCCTAGAGAGGAGTCCACTAAGCCCATTCAGTTCCTTGGTCATGTTGCATGTCCAGGGTTCCTCATTTATTTTCCATTTTAATTAGTCAAAATTATTTTCATGAGGATCGGTTCTTTTCTACCCCAAATCAGTTTGAGCCATTAAACAGTTTTGTCCACATCGAACTACTAATTAGAGCTTGTGCCATGGCATTTTTTTCATTATTTCTATTAAACTCAATTTTCCTGGATCAATTTTTTGGAGATCTAAAAATTGTTGAACAGATGGGACACCAATTTTTAGTCAGTCCCAAATGTTACCATGCACAGTTTGAGCCATTACCAGCTAATATTAAACGGTATAAGACATACTAAATGATATAAAATATTAAATAAAAGATCCACAGTGTGTAGTCTTCCTTAGAGAAATATGAGAAAACTCAGCATTTCTAACAGATACAACAGAGGGACTCAAGTTGGTTTAGCTGACAGGCCATGAAGTTCTTTAATGTATTATAAAGAGCCTCCAGGGATTAGGGAAAGGAAAAAAAAAAGACAAGGTCAAGGTCAAATAGTTTTGCTCTGTCCTGGGGTTGAAGACGAGCTGTTTAAAAACAAAAATTAAAAAGCTATTATCTGCTTCCAAAGAATACAGCTACAGTGAGAAGGGAGGGCAGGGTGGAGGGGGAGGAGAGAGTTGTTAAGACTGGCTCAGGCTGGTGAGCGCAGAGCCTGGACAAGGGGCGCGTGGGGCTCCATTGTACATCCTGTTTTATATAAATTTTAAGTGTTTTCTAATAAAGAGTAAAAAAGAAAAAAAACTACGATCATTTGCCATTACCTTCTTACGATTCTCCAGGATGGCACTGTTGAATACAGTGGCCACGAGCTGTACACAGTGACTCACATTTAAATTAATTAGAATTAAATACATTAAAATCCAGGTTCTCGGTCACACCAGAACGTGCTCAACATTTCAAGCACTCCACAGCCAATGTGGCTGGTGGCTCCCATACCAGGCAGAAATGAAATACCCGAAACCACGGGAAGCTCAATGGGACACAGCTGACCTGGGTATCGTGCCACCGACACCAAAATGAAGGCTGCTGAAAGGTCTCTGCTGGTATCCATCATCTCTGTGCGCCAGAACAGCATCATCGTTCCTGCTTTATACCAGGCATAGCCCTACATTTAAAAGCCCACAATAAAGGGACCTGGAAGGTACCATGTAGTGAGGCCTTGGGTGTGGCTACCCAACAGGGTGTGTGACCTGGTTTCCGGCAGGATGATCCCCAGTCCCCCTGGTCATCCAGGGCTTCAGCCTAACCAGGGGTGGGTGACTCAAGGGCTTCAACTGGGGACTTCCAGGGGGCGGTTCCTCCAGGATCAAGTCCACCTTTGCTGCTTGCTCCTTTGTGCCAGCCGCCAGCCTGCAACTCACCTCTGGACACAAACGTGCACTCCCCACCACACCAAGGGGCTTCCAGTTGTACTCCATGGCACTTGTCCCTCTGCCGTGGTTGGTACCACTGGTCTCCCTACAGAATCTCCTCATTCAGCCAAAAGGCGCTGGTGAGAGGTGGGCCTTGCACTTCCCCGGGGCACAGAGGGCTACTCAGCCCAAATCAACTCAAGGCTGGTAAAGGCTGGTAAACCAGCTGCCGCCCCGACCCCTTCACACGCTGCCACGCCCTTCACAATTACTGGAAGCTTATGCAGCCTGACAGGCACGCACAGGGGTGTTTCTGGGAGCAGTGCATCCCGTGGGCCCCCCAAGTCTAATCCTTTCTGTTGCTGCAGGGGCACAGCAGATGCCTAGCCTTCCCCCGTCCACCTGGGCCGGAAGGGCAACGTCCACATTCCTCCGTGGGCTCCCTCCAGCTCTCACACTCAGGCTGGCTGGGCTCAGAGCGGCAATCCACCAGCGGCGAAGACACACTGGTAAGCGCCTGCTGCCAGGCTTAAGGCAGAGGCCTGAGGCAGGGACAGCGGCAGCCAAGGTCAAGTCCCACAGAATCAAATCACAGAGTGTTTGGGCTCAAGGAGATGCAAACAATGTAAACCAAGCATCTTATTTTGTAGATGAAAAATCTAGAGCCTAACAAGCCAAACGGCCCGCTAAAGGGACAAGTCGGGTGTCCACCAACCCCAATCCAGGCCACTTTCCCTTACGTCCTACTGGCCACACATGCCCCTCAGCGGCAGACCCCTACTCTCTCCGTCCCCAGCACACACCACATACTTCATCTCAACCCAGCAGAGCTGCAGCTTGCCCTCTGCACGCCCATTCACACTGATTTCCCGTTGCCCCCGCCGCCTCACACTCCCATTCCCAGGATGCAGGAAGTCAGCATCTCCCCGTCTCAAGGTCAGAAAGACACACACGCCCCAAGCAGGGAAGCCATTTCGTCCTTCCCTGAGGTACACAACGCAGACCTCAGTCATGAAAGGTGGCCCCATCATGATCTGACATTTCAGGGAGCAGAGAGGGGCGCTTTACGCCAGGGTAGGGAAGAGAGTGGGAAGAATCCACGCACTCTGTAATTCTGCCTCCTGACAGCCTCGCAGCTAATGAGTAGCTGCTGGTTTCCCACAGGAAGGATGAAACTCGGGAGCAGAGAGGTGGGCGTATAAAAAACTGGGATGCCGGAGCTGGAAATAGCATCTCCTTCTTCCCAGCCTCAGCCAGGCTGTCAAGGACCTGAAGGCATGCGATGTCCCCAGCGAAGCTGGGACCTCCTGCTCTCACCACCCACTTCTCTCCCTCCTCTCCAGGGGCGGAGCCAGGTGCCCGGTGACCCTCACCCTGGTCCTGGCTCTGTGGGCACCTGAGGATTGTGAGCAGAGCTGCCAACATTTCCAGAGAGATGGCCCCACCAGGACCACATGGACAAACAGGCCCCCTTCAAGGACCCCAGCTCTTCGCACACCATAGAGCCAACAGAAGAGGCTGTCCAGTGCCCTGCGCAGAGCGGGCATCGACTGACCAGGACAACTGACTGCTGGGCGGCAGCGCACTGCACCCGAAGAACTGGGTGTATTCCTGGCGCCAACAACAACCACTGACTCTGAGCTGCACCCTTGACTAAGTCACTGAGCTGCTCAGACTGGAATGCCAAGGCCTCTGTCAACCCCAGGGAGCCTCGGCTCCAGCTGAAAGGCAGGTAATTACAGCAGGTCCTGCAAGGCCACATCCTGCAAGGCAGGTCCAGCTTCAGCGTATGAGAATGGCCCATCCGTAAAGACCGGTGCGTTCGCTATCGTCCTTGTTGTTGGATGTGTCTGCAGATCTCTCGTAATGAAAGTTTACCAAATTCCTTCTTGATGCACTTCTTAATCAGCTGTCCCTTTGCTATTTATCTACCACATAGCTGTTTCCTTAAACTCTGCCACTGGGCCGAGCAATCGCACACTAGGAGGGGTGAGGGGGGGTCTGCACTATTTAGCAACTCAAAATAGAATGGCGGTTTCCAATCAAATGCTTTAAACCAATCATAAGAAAACACGTTTTTTTTTTTAAACAGCTGGAGAAATGTGAGAAAAGGCTGCTTACTAGAGGATATTAAAAGAACTAGTAATTTTGTTATTTGTGAAAATGTGACCTTTCAAAGGTTCTTATTGGTTAGAGATAAATACTTCAGTATTTATGGATGAAGTGATACAACATCAGGGAGTAGCTTTAAAATACAAAAAAAAATAGGGCGGGGGGGGCAGGGTGGGGGCGGTGAGGGTAGTTTAGGTAAAACATGATTGGCAGGATGTTAACAGCTGCTGACGCTGGTGATGGGCTCCCTGATTACTCTGGTACCTTTGTGTGTCCTAGAAACATTCCACCATAAAAAGTGGTAAACAAACACCTTTTGTTTAGGTTATCGCTCTTGCTAGTTACCTGCCACCTAATCCCAAAACTCTCAAGAAAATGCTACTCACTACAAGATGAAGGAGACCAGAGATATTTGTCATAGGTGGCCTCCCTAAAGGCAAAATTTTAACTAACGAACCAAATAAATCAATCAAAACAAAACTGAAACCTGTAGTCTTGCCCTTGAGAAGAAGTAAAGGGGAATTGAAGAGTCAAATGTTAGCCGGGCAAGAGAAGCGGTTACAAGCCTGCCAGGGCCCCCTGCCCCCAAAGCCCACCTTGTCCACATGCCATCTTTAAACAAGACGCATCCAAAATGGGGGGTCCAATAGTGGCCGCTACACCCTGTTTGTGGCCAGGCCACTGCAGCTGTCCACAAGTTCTCCTCTGTGACCTCTGTCTCTTCGGCTGTGATTTAAAGCCCTCAGATCTTTCTCAGGTCTCTGACAGCGACAAAGAGAAAACATACACCCGCTTGCAATGACAAAGCACATTGTTACCACCACAGAGCACGTTCCAGGAGGGCACAGACCAAACTGCAGGCACCAGGGCGAGCTCTGCCCCTCCCCGCACCCCACTTCTACTGCCCTGAGGAAGGGGTGGGGGATGAAAGGGAACTGGGGCAGGGGTGTTTACTGAATTCCTCCTGTGCACCAAAATTCACCTATGGAACCCAGCCTACAGCCCTGCTGGCAAGACTAGCTGTACCCATTGGACATCCAAAGAAACTGAGGTTGAGAAGCCAGTACCAGGGCACAAGGCTCGAAGGAAAGGAGACTGAGACTCAAACCCAGACCCCTCAGCTCCAGTGATCTGGAGAGGAAACGAAGCATCACTGGACGCTGTATTATCATCTCCCACTTCTCCAACGGCGACACTTAAGGACCAAGTCTCTAGACCCTGGTGAGAGCCAAAGAACCCCCCGGGCACCCTCGGTTCTAGCAGCTCTCTCCACAGCACCATCCACACACCCACTTTGGCAAGACCTCTGGCGAAGATGTTCTCCCTGCACAGCATTCAAAGGCTTGACAAGCCCTGCCCAACCTGTCTGCACCCCTCACCTGCAAGGAAACCTAGACAGACTTTCCAGCATCAGTTCTGACCTGGACTATTTGAAGGGCTTTCTAACTGGTCTCTCGGCTTCCAAACTCATGTGGCCAATTTACACTCCATGTGGCATAATTCAGTCTCACACGATTGCATTTGGGATACCTGGTAATCTTCTAAGTAAGGTACGGTTCTGATGTCACTCCTCCACCTAACATTTCCTCTGCCCCCAACAAAACAGCCGCAGCCCAGGCTCACACTTCCCACCCACCCGGTGAGGCCCAACCATGCGCCATCCCTTCGACCTTCCTCACCCTTGCACGTACCATTCCCTCTGCCAGCAACACAAGTGCTTCTTCCTCCTCTCCCCCGGCGAACTCCAACTCGGCCTTGCAAACCCATCTCAAGTACCCCGAATTCTATGAATTCCTTTTTCTACACAGCATGTTGGACTCGTTTGTTAAACAATCATACCTTCTTTCTTAGGACACCTCATAGGCCAAGAAATAAGTTCTGGTCACAGCTCAGCCTCTTCCTTGGCACGAACGCTCCTGTTCTAGGGCTCACAGGTTTCCCCCTTTTCTGAACTTGCACCAACACATTTCCCAGCACTTCCACTGCCCAACAGCAGGTGAGCACCCGAGAGTTTGCAGAACGGAAGCTTCTTGCGTGCGGGCAGGAACTGCAGTTGACACTTTCTCACCTACAACGCCCACCACGCAGATGAACACACATTCCCCGCTCCCTCCCCCTCGACAAGGCCGCTCTCCCAGGCACTTGGTTACCTTCTCCATCCCTGGCTCCTATACACCATTTAGCTAAGCAAGGCCCCGAACATGCTCTGCTGATACAGCAGGACTAATGAACAGTCTACAGGTGGTTGGGCCTCGAGCCAGCCAGCACGCCCAAACAATAATGACCGCAACTCCTTCAAATCCCACTCAGGGCACTAAGAAGCTCATCGAGGGTTGTGAGGACAACCAGTGTCAGAAGGGGCAGCTGGGGCACCCATTCGTCCTCACCACTTGCCTGCTCAGCGGCACGTGCCTCCTGCCAAACTTGCATGAGCTGATCCTAGGCTCTGCTGGTCTCCGTGATTAAAACAAGCAAGCTCAAAGTCATTAACATTCCTCATGCCTCTGAGACAAGAAATAGTCAGGAGAAATGATGGCAGGGAGTATGTGTCAATGGCCCTGCCAGGCTGGGGTCCACAGAAGGAGCTTCTCCATCTGAGAGCTTCCTTAGGTTGGCTGGGACCGGTCTCTGCCAGCCAGCACCTTGCACAGCTGCTCGGCGGCACTCCCGAGAGGCTGCCATTACCAGCGGCAGATGACACAGCCAACCCAGACGAAATGCAGTTACGCTGCCTCATTCTGCCACATGGACAGGATGGCTGGGAAAAGACTTCTCACTCAAGGCTTTCTACCTGTGGCCTGGGAGCCTGGGAAAGACCCACAAAGAGACATGAAGAGAGACCAAGGAGGAGAAGGCATAGTAGGGCCAACAGGGCCACCAACAGGTGCCAGATGACAAAAGACACCAGGTCAGTCCCCCAGGCCCAGAACCCTCCGAGTCAGTGCTACAGCAAGAAAGGTCCAGTACCCACAGCCGCTCCTTTCTGCATAGTGCAGGGAGTTTCTACAATCTTTTCTTTTCTAATCCTTACCTGAAGATATGTTTATTGATTTTAGACAAAGAAGAAGGGAGAGGAAGGGAGGGAGGAAAGGGGAGGGGGTGGGGAGAGGAAGAGAGAGGGAGAGAGAGGGAGAGAGGGGGGAGGGGGAGAAAGTGGGGAGGGGGAGGGGGGAGAGAGAGAGAGGGGCGGGGAGAGAGAGAGAGAGAGGTACTGGTTGCCTTCTGTACACACCCTGATGTGGGATCGAACACACAACCTAGGTATGCTCCCCGACAAGGGATCAAACCTGCAAACTTTTTGGTGTACGGGACGATGCTGCAACCAACTGAGCACCTGGCCAGGCCTCTATGATCTTTTTAAAGCAGCATCACTCCTAGAGACCTTGGGAGCCTTATAAGAGCAGGGACTGTGCTACTGAAATTTTAATTCCCCAAACCTCTCCTAGTGGCCAGTAGGTACGCTGCAGGTGTCAAAGAAATATGTGTTTAATTAAGATACAGCTAGAGTACAAAAGATAAGCCACAAACAACTCCCCATGGTCAATTATTTTAATGTACCTCATTAATTTTTTTCTATGGCTCACAGAATCAGATAAATGTCTCTCTGGGTGCATTTGTCCTTGAAAATGTCCATTTATGTGACATGAAAACTCACCTGAATAATGACCCAATTTTATTACACTAGATCGTGTGGTGTGAATGCCATTCTTTCTAGATCTGAATAATCCACTTTCCACGCTCCCTCACCTCCTCGAATCTGAGCCATACATAACCCAGGTCCCAGGGGGCCTTTGGGAAATTCACTCCCGGGTAAAAAATGTACCCTCTCTGAACTCACAGGACTGAGTGCTTCTTTCGGCAGTCTGCCATGTTGTAAGATAGTCCATGTGGGAAAAACTTTGGAAATTGCCCAACATAGCAACGTACTGATGACACGTCTCTTGAATTATTTTATTGTCCATTTGGTCTTCTCCACAAGATTGCAAACTCCTTGAAGGCAGTAACCACATTTTGTACACCTGCACGCCTCCACCACCAGGACAGTGAGGAATCTGCACCTGGAAACACGTTATTCCAAGCCCATCCTCAGCCAGGGTCCTGGCCGCCCCATTCCCAAAATTCGTCACGTGGTACACTTACGCACGGCCAAAGGAGCAACTGATTCACTGAGATGCCAACCCCCTCCCTCTGACCCACCTGTGGCTTCGAGCTCAGTATGGCTTGGCTTAATTTTAACTATCACCTGCAAGATCTCCAAAAAAATTCAAAGTCAGGGGGACGCAGAGGAAAATGAAGGCTCCATAGGAATAGAGTCATGCGGCCTGGCGTAGTATATGAAAAAGCTCAGGGTCCCAGGGCAAGGCAAGTGCAAAGATGTCAACAAGGCTGAAGCCAGCAGATTCTGGTCTGAGAATAACAGGGCCCAAGAGCACACACATCCAGGGCCCCTCCAACCACTGGAACTGGCACCACTTTAAGCCATCAAGGCATCTGTGAAAAAGACAGGAATGGTCATGTGACAAGGCCCAGGCAGCAGCTGGGCCCCCAGCCTGGAGAGGTGAAGTTGTCTCTAGTTGGTCTGGCGAGGCCTGTCCATGGGAGCCAGGGCTCTTGGCAAATCCCCTTCTTCCCACCTGGTACTGCCAAGCAAAGGAGGTCTGAGAACTCGGGCCTCTTCCTGCTCTATGGGGTAAGGAACAAATGGCAGCCAACAGAACTAAGAAAGAAGGATAAGAGAGCCACGTGGAAGAATCCAAACGTCCCAGGGCTAAGATAATTATGCTGTAAGCCTATGTATAACTCTCTCAATTCCAAGCCTTCCTCCTTTCCTCAAGCATTCACTTTTACCGCACACCGTGCATGTGAAAGGCTGGCAAAGGAGAACACGTGATTTCTGCCATCAAGGAGCTCAAATTCCACGCAGGGCTCCTCAGCCCCGGTGTAGAGGACAGAAGATGGACTTGGGCTGCCTGGGTCAAATGGTGGCCAGGTCACTCAGTAGCTGGGTGACCCAAGCACTTTATTTAACTTCAAAATGAAGAGAATAACAGGCGCTATCTCATGGGGTTGCTTTGAGGAGTAAGCACAGGTCAAGTGCTTAAAACAGGCATGCAGCAAGCAGAACAGAAGTGCCAGCTGTTATAGAAGCGTTATGTAGTATTAGCTTGCGGCTATTACCCACAGGACCTGGGTGACCTTTAAGGGGAGTTGATGAATAACTTGAAATCATGATTATAATGTGTGCACCCCTATGCGTATGTGTGTGTTTTCAGAGGATGATATCCATAATTTCGTTCAAATTCTCAAAGAAGCAAAACCGACGCAAAGCTTAGTGAGGGAGGGGGATGGCAGAGACAGTCTGTAGTAGAAGTTGTTACGCTAACCTGTGTCTTCATTTTAATCAGGCCAAGGGTAGCGGCTAAATAGTGCTATCCAACAGAACTTTGGGCAACGACAGAAATGTTCTCTGGGTGTGCTGTCCCAAAACCAGCCACACGTGGCTACCGAGCATTTGAAATGTGGCTGGAGGTACTGAAGAACGGAACGTTTAGTTTCATTTAACTGTGTCAATTTATATTCCAGCAGCCACACGTGACTGATGGCTACAGTTCTGAACATCACAGAGCTAGTCAGTCTGGGAAGGGAAACCTCACAAAGAGAACAGACTATTCAATGATGCAGAACACCCCATGCTGTACTCAGAAGAGAGTGCAGGAGCAAGATGTACCCAGCAATGCTGAGCGTGGCGGGGGCGGGGCACGGCATGGAGAATTGCAGATGCCAAAGAATGAGAGGGTCTGGTTAGACTGTGCTCGACACTGGAGACAGACCAAGTGCCGTGTCGGTCAGGATTTTCCAGAGAAACAGAACCAATAGATTTATTTTAAGAAATCAGCTCATGTGATCACTGAGGTTGACAGGTCTAAAATCTGCAGGGGGCGGAGGTGAGCAGGCTGGAGACCTAGGGAAGCGATAATGCTACAGTTCAAGTCCAAAGGCTGTGCAGAGTAGAATTCCCTCTTACACAGGGGAGGTCTGTCTTTCGGGCTATTCCGGCCTTCAACTGACTGGATGAGGCCCACCCGCACTATGGGGGGCAATCTGCTTTACACGAATCCACCAAAGGTGAATCTCATCCAATAAACACCCTCACAGAAACATTCAGAATAATGTTTGACCATGTACCTGGGCAGTGTGGCCCAGCCAAGTTGACCATAAAAACGTACACTACAGTTTCTGAGTAAGACTACAGTAAGACTGACTTTCGTAAGACTCAGCTGGGAGGCAGCAGGGAGAGATAGGGAGGGGTGCTGGGAAACAGGAGTACCGACTGAAAAGCTATTTCAATAATCCAGGTAAGACATGAAGGTTTGCACCAAAGAAGTGGCAATGGGAAATAAGTATTCAATTAGCATTTGTTAAAAGAAAGTAGGAGTGGATTCTGTGATGAAACACACACACTTACACCCTTATGGGAAGCCAGCATTTCCTCATAGTTCTTCAGCCCAATATGTGGGAAAGGAAGTTTCCACAGCCCATAAAAAAAGGGAAGTGATGCAGCAGAGAGACTTGGGGGTTACTGTTTCTCTACTCCAAGAAGTCCTATGTCTGTTCTGTGGGGCACAAATGCCCACTCCTCTTTCCAACCCAGAGCCTCTCTAGAAGACAGATGAACCCCACTACAAGTATGGCTAAGTCTCGACATCCACTCTCCCCTTTATCCTTAGAAACAAGCCCACTGGCTACAAAAAAACCACAAAAACTAAAAGGAAAGAAAAGGGAGGGAGGGAGGGAGGGAGGGAGGGAGGGAAGGAAGGAAGGAAGGAAGGAAGGAAGGAAGGAAGGAAGGAAGGAAGGAGAAAACAGGCCAAGCCAAGCCTCCCTCAAAGTTCTCCATGACTGTGTGACTAGATTCTGGCAATGAGACAGAAGCAGAGACTGCCACACAGATTCCGCATAGACACCTTAAAATCGAAGGAGTATATGTCCCTTCCCCTTCCTCTTTCCCTGAAATACAGAGGTGAGGGCTGGAGCTCCTGGAGCTACCCTGGACCATGCAACAACACTGAGGATGGAACTCAAATACTGGCATGGAGCACTGCGTCCTAGATGACCACAGAGTCCCATCACTGACCTAGACTGCCTAATTCAGGTGTTTGGTTTTTTTTTCCTTTTTGAAGATGAGGGAAGGAATCCTTGGTGTATTGAGACCACTGTTGTAGAATCCTACGTTATTTATAACCAAATGCAATTCCTGGCTGATACAAGATGGGGACATTATTTTGTGCACCCGGCAACATGAATTTCAGAACTTCAGGCTGTAAAACTTCATTTGTATATTTTCGTAGGGCCTTGGATGTTGGGACAGGACAAACAGAAAAGGAACATACAGAAGCTAGCACCAGGCTTTCTACCTCAACACTGCCTTCCACCGATGGCTCTCAAAGTGCCCGTGACAGATGCCTCCACCCACCAGCTGGAGCGCCCAGGTCAGTGCAAAAACAGGCCTCCCAGTACTTTCCGTATAAAGAGAAGCTTTGCTCAGTTGGCCTGAGCCTGAGATTAAGAGCCTTAAATTCAAAGTATCAGACCGTCTCAGATTTCAATACGCCACGGTGGTTAGAAATAATGAAAGGCCCAGCACCTTCTCTGCAGTGCAGTGCTCTGCCGAAGGGATGGGGGATGCTCTGGAGGCCGGACACAAGTTGACGTGCCCATGGTATCTTTTTCCTGCTTCCATTTAAACCACTTCTTCAAAGGGGAACGTACAAAGTGCAGTTTCCTAAACAAAGCCCATCGTTGCCTACGCTGAAGCCAAGAGGCACTCAATGTAAGTTCCCTGGTGCCTGGGAAAGTTTTAAATGGAAAGAGAGAGAAACAAACAAACAAACAAACAATCCCATTAGCGGAGAAAGGCACCCAAGAATGAGGTCAGAGGAGAAGGCTGGAAGGGAGCAGATGCCAGGCAACCTCTGGAGAAGTCAGTGGAAAAATAGCTGAGGAACACACATTCTGGAAGATTCTTGAAAAGAGGCCCGGTTGACGTGACCTCTCAGGGAGCCATCCAGAATTCTGCCAGGAGCTGACCAGCTCTCGGCAATCAAGCTAGGGAGGGTGAGGGGGGAACAGAAAAACCTCTGACTCAGCCGCAGGCCTTAGAAACCCCACTTCTCCCTAGAAAAGCCAGGCGCGGGCGTAGCTGGAACAGCTGTGTGAGCATACCGAGTACTCTTCTGTTTACTGGACACCCCCGCACGCGCATTCTTCAGGACCTGCCCAAGGCTGTAGGCACTGTGGCCATGTGGGGGCCAGAATCCACAGCTCCACTGGCTATGAATTCAAGACCCCCAACAAGGGCCAGCTGACTCCAAAACTACCTCCTCCATCTGGCTCATGGCTCCGCGCCACAGTTTCCTGCCTTTGTCGGGGCCACCAGATTTAGCAGATTAAAACATAGGACTCCCATTTAACTCTGAATTTCAGGTAAACAACAACGTTTTTCTTTTAGTTAAGTATGTCCCAAATATTGCATGAAGGAGCACTATACTAAAAATAAAATTATCTGAAACTCAAATTTGACTGGGTGGTCTGTACTCTGTCTGCGGGCCCTACCTTTGGCTTAAACTCCACAAGAACATTCTACCACACAGAAATGAAAACTGTCGATGGCCAGGACCTCGAGGAATCACCCCCTCGGTGCAATGGGTGTGGTTCCTTCACACACATCGAGGCTCCATTGTGGGACGAACCGGGAGCTGGAAATCAGTGGTCCCCCCAGGATGGAAATGGAGTATCCCAAGCTACGGGAAGGTTTTTTAAAGCATTAAGTACTTGAACATCCAGAGAGATCGTAAATCTCTGAGCAGTCAGCTACCTCTCAGTGTGAACGAGTCCATCAGGTTCTTAAGCACAGATTGTCCTAGACGGGAAGAGGGAAGATATGAAGTTACGTGGGAAGGGCTGGGGAAGGGAGAGTGAAAGAGAAAAGAAGGAAGGCGGGGTGAGCAGAGGGGATCCCCAAGGTGAGGAAAGGGAATGGAAAGATTAGCCAAAAGTGCTCAAGAGAAACATCCCCATTTGGCCAGGGACCAAAACGTGTTGCCTAGCAACATAAAAAGCCTACCCGTGTGGACAAAACCGGTAGCAAAAACACATCCCCTACTCTGATTTTAACTGAGAAACCAGTCACCCTGCCACGCCTTTCCTGGGAATACCTGCGGTTTACAAAGGTGGGAGGGGAAAAAGGGTGATCTTGGTCAACGCAATAAATTTACTGAGGACAGGTGGGAGGGAGGGGAGATTAAAAAACAATAACCAAGGAATCTCGCGTGTCGCCCACCAAGCAGCACTCAGGCCTCAGGGAAAGGCCAAGCAGACAAGGAACAAGGGTTGTCCCTGACAAAGCTCCCACCTCACAAGGTGATGCTGGGTAGTATCTCCAGCTCAATACGGCTTGGCTGTATTGAGTTGTGTGTGGCCGGTCCCTTGTGCCTGGCTTTCTGCCACCTGCCAGCCAGATAGGGGGCAAGTGGTCCACAGCACCACCAGGAGGGAAAACCTCAAGGGCAGCAAAGCTCCCAGCTCCCACCCCAGGGGAAGACTCAGAGGCAGAGCCAGCCAGGCAGGAAGTGCAGTGACTCCCAAAGAGGGGTCACCCTTCTGACTGAATCCTTGAAACCCACCCTACGCCAGAAGCCTGCGGCCTGGGTCAGAAGCTGCCACTCTCAGCATTGCCCCCACCTCTTGATTCGAGACGCTAGGCCTCCAAAACGCAGCTGCTTCCTCCCCAGAATCTCAACCAAGCCTGCAAAACAGGATGCACACGGTCTCACGGGCGAGGGAGAGTTAACAGTCCGTTCTCCCTTCTTGCTGTAAATCACCAGGCACTCTGCTTTGGGACAGGTGCCCCAGCACTCAGCTGTCTGCCCTTACCATGGGCAGCTAGCATGATGCCGTTCCCAGGAACTGGCCTGGGGACACCCAGTGGGAACATGACCAGGGCCACCGGGATGGACGTCACTGACCCAACCTCCTGACCCAAATCCCGCAGTGAGAGCTGCCACCCAGGCAGGAAAGTGGCTCAGCAGACACGCAAGTGACCAGGAAGGAAGGAGGCATGATGATGTCACACTGATCCAGAAGAACTAAGGCGGAGGTTCCTGATGGGAAGAAGTTGCAAAGGGCCCCAAAGTGCTTGGAACACGAGCCTCCCGGTTGCCCCAGGGCAGAAAAGGCAGGGCGCTAACTGCACAGACAAGCTCAAAATTCCCCCTTAGCCAAGAAGTCAATTATTTCTTCTACTGTTCCCCTAAGAGGTGTCAGCGTGTAGTTCAGGCTCTGCGACAGTCGCTAAATGCCTCCCACGTGCCACGCACGAGGCAGCAGCCAGGATCAGGCAGATGCAGGTTCAAACCTTTGCCCCTCTCCTCTCGAGGTCTGTGACTTGGGCACATTACTTCACCTCCCTGAGCCACGGGTATTATCCCCTCTGTATGACAGTAATGCCACCTCTCCCCGCTGCTGTGAGGATGAGATAACACAGTATATGTAAGGGACCTATTACTGCAGGCCTGGGCACCGAGTAGGCCCTCAATAAATGAGGATGTGGGTTGCCCCTTGAACATCTCATCTTCTTTAAGCCGCAGTTTCCTCTTCTGCTGGGGGAAAAAAAAGCACTTCCCTCGTGCAGGTAAAGCATTTGGAAAAGTGCCTGAAGGGACTCTCCTTTCCCTCCTCCCCCCCATCCTTAATCTCTGAGGCAGCTCTCCCCACGCACTCTCTCTCTTCCAGCAACCCGTCACCTCTGCACTGTCCGCACTGTCCGCACTGTCGACTCCCAGCTCCTCACCTCCAGCTTGCCCTGAAATTCCTACCCAGGCACCTGGTCACCATTTTACCTTTCAGGAGAGCAAGCTCGCCACCTCCTCCCAAAGTTAGACCCCCACCCTCCTTCAGTTTCCTGCTGGCTGTTCAGGCTCCTCAGGTCAAAACCCTGGGGTGGCCCGGGCTGGGGGCTCAGTCCAATGGAGCATCGCGCCCTACTCCAGAAAGGCTGGGGGTTCAGTCTCTGGTCAGGGCACACACCTGGGCTGAAGGTTCAATCCTCCATCGGGGCACTTATGGGAGGCACCCCATAGATGTTTCTCTCTCCCTTCCTCTCTCTCTAAAATCAACAAGTATATCTTCAGGTGAGGATTAAAAAATAAAAAATAAAAACCCTGGAGTTCCCTATGAGCCGTTCTTGGTAGCTGGCTAACCACTAAGTCTGCCAAAGTCTCCCTGTCCTCTCAGATGAGCCCACACCCCGGAAGGTTTGCGTGCGGACCCAGGTAATGGTCCCTGGGCTCCTAGACTAGTTTCCTCATCAGTATGGGGACAAAAGGAGAAGATAAATGACATCCCCTACCCAGAGCCACACCCATGGTGCCTAACACACAGATCTCTAAAGACGGCGGCATTGGTCATCGGTGCCCCATCAGCTCTGCAAACATGACAGGAGCCCCCATGCCGGAGCCCACGGTGGCCGCTTCACAGCTTCTCTGCCCAGCCCGAGGCTGGCCAAGGCTGGCAGGTGCTCCGGCCTCGGGCCACACAGCTCTTCCCATGTGGTCCCTCAGGCCCCCAAGGCTCCCTTTCCACAGCCCTGAAGCTGACGTCCTCACCCTGGGCTACATTCACAGGGACTTCTCCCTCAGATCTCCACTCTTCTGTCCTTCGTACCCAGACGCTCACCTGTGCTGCGGGGCTCAGGTGTGCTGCTCATCCCCAGGCTTTACCCACCCCCCCACCCCACCTCCGCCACACACACAGGGAGCTCACTTCACTGGCTTCTTCCTACACCGTCTACGCCCATGCCTGTCTACACTCATACAATGTGGTCCAGTTCTCTAACAAATAAGCCTCCCCACTGGGCTCTTGGACATCAGCCCTCATTACTCACAGATTGGATTCCATATTTGCGAATTTGCTTACTTGCAAAAATTTATTTGTAACCCCAAACTCAGTATTTATGGTGCAGTCAGGGTCATTTCTGGGCCCACGAAGAGTAACAAAATCTTGGAGGCACTCAAGGTGCAGGTTCCCAGCAGAGGCCTCACAGGTGACACTGCCTCCTTCCTCCAGCTGTCACACACTGCCAACAACTGTCCATCTCACAGTCTACCTGATGCCACACGTTCCACAGTTGTGTGCTTTTTGTTGGTGAGCAGATACCTAAACTGGCCCCCAAGCTGAGTGTTGAAGTGCTGGCTAGTGTTCCTAAGCCCAAGAAGGCTGTGGTGCGCCTTAAAGAGAAAATACGAGTTTTAGATAAACTTCATTCAGGCGTGAGTCACAGTGCTGTTGGCCGCAAATTCAATGTTAATGAATCAACAACATGGTACTTCCAGGAAAAGCAAGAGGAAATTTGCAAATCCGTACTGAAGGCCGTTCCAGCAAAGGCTAAAATAAAGTCTACAGTACATGATGAAACTATGGAAAAGTGGCTACATCTGCGGACTCCGTTTGGCATCAATGCCTGAGAGGTCGCAACCAATTACAAAAGCACCATGGACATCATTGTGTGAGGCTAAAAGCCGAAGAAATTTACGGGCACATCACCCAGGGTCAGGAAAATGTTTGACCCTTCTTGGCTTCTGATTTATCATAAATTATTTATAAGAAATATATATTAAATAAAGTGTTCTTTAAAGAGAAACCTACCTAAAAAGGTTACGTGTGGCTGGGTTGATGGGAATGTGACCAGAGGCTCCCAGGACCCTGACCCTCTGTCCCCGAGTGATGCCTGGGAGGCACGCGTCCCTCATTCAGTGCTGGCAGTGACCTCAGAGACTGCCCCGGATAACGACCAAGGACTGTATTTACCCTAAAGCCACCTTGCTGACGTATGCAGATGCCGCTCAGGAGGATGCAAACCACACTTTCGTCCACAATGGGCGGGGGGATGCTCAGGAAAAGCGCGGACAGGCACTTGTGTGTTCGCCAGTCCCTGATGCACTGTGACCCTCCCCCAGTCTCACTCCATTTCTCAGTGAGGCAGGAACAAACCCACCCTTCAATCCAGATCAGTAACAAAGATTCTACACTTGCCCACGACACCCCGCCCCACCCACTTTTATAAGACTGGCGAGAGGGGAATATCACCTCTGCAGAATCAGGGTCTTGGTCCTGTTCTTGATGAGTGACTAAAAGTGTGACTGACCATTAGCAGGAACCCGGTGAATACTTGAATGAAAAAAAATAAATCAGAAGGGGGAAAAAAATCCTAAACAAGAGAGAAAATCTCACCTTTGCAGAACCTGGCCCTGTCATTTCTCCGCTTATGGAGGGTCGTCCGCAAACAAAATCAATGTCTAGAATTTCCCAACAAAGGAAGGCTACAACACTCTCTTCCTCTACGATTAACATAAGAATCCGGGGGGGCATCTGAGGCACTTGACCTGTTTGTTTCACGTCATGGGAAGCATGACTCCCCATCCACTGGAGGCCCTCAACACATGATCTGTTCGAGCTTAGGATGCTTCTGATCAGTCAGAAGGCTGGTCAGCTCCCTCCTCCTCCTCCTTTCTGGTCCTCTGGCACATTTTATGCTCACAAGCAGCTCTGTCTGCACTCAACCTGCCTGGGGTCACCTCTCTATCCTCACAGGCCCTACATCTTCCCAATCCCTCCCGCCCAGCAGAGGTCTGTTTCTTCCACCCCCGTTTTTTATTGTGCTATTTCTCTTTAACACAGCAGACTCACCACAGAGACACAATATTTGACAGGCATCCCACTGGAATAATAACGTACATCCTTTTTCTTTGATTCAGACGCTTTACATGTACTCCTTCAATCCTATGGTAAGTTGTAAAAATGGCGACAATACTTTGTGGGCGGAGCTTATTATTTCCCACCTCTCGAATATGGACCGGCCATGTGACTTTACCAACAGGACAAATGCGATGCAAGCAGAGTCCTGGAAGGCGCTTGCCCTTTTGTTCCTGGAATCCCAACACCACGTGAAGAAGCCATGCTAGTCTGCTACTGGACGTGTGGTCCAGCTGACGATCCCTGATGCCTCAGCTGACAACCAGCCAAGTGCCGGATGGATAAAACCATCCAAGATCAGCCAGCCTCCAGCCAACCCACCAACTGATTGCATGTCCATGGGTTCAGCCATGTCTGAGATCAAGAAAATTGCCCAGCAAAAGAATGAGATAAGTGCTTTAAGACCCTAAGTTTGGAGTGGTTTGTTTCATAGCAGAAGCTAAAACTGATACACAGCTCCCCTTTACAGGTGAAGAAATCGAGGCAGAGGGATTAAGCGCCCTGCTGAGGTCCACAGCTATGAAGTGGTGAATCAGAATTCACAGACAGGCAGTCTGCCTCCAGAGGTGAAGCTTTGCTGGTTGTCCCACTTGTTATCTACAAGTTTCCGATGTTTCCCCATCACTCACTTCCCCAAGGGAGGTTAAGTCGAGGACATGAACTCACATGGCCCAAACACACTGAACAGGTGACTTTCAGCACTGAACAACCCTCGTTATTTCGCATTCATGCTGCCCTCCAGGTTTGCAAAGCACTCTGCTCTCTTCTCGCACATCCAACCATTTAAAAATAGCCAGAGTTGCCCCAATGTCCATTTAAAGATGAATAAACAAAACATGGCCTATATATCCAGCGGGCTATTATTCAGCCTGAAAAAGGAGTGAAATTCCAACATAGGCTCCGACATGGCTAAACCTTGAAGACATGATGCTAAGTGAAATAAACCCATCACGAAAACAGAAGCAGTGCATGAGCCCACTTGTACAGGGAGCCCAGAGTCGTCAGCCTCAGAGACAGAGGGCAGAATGGTGGTGGCCAAGGGCTGAGGGGAAGGAGAAAGAGGAAGTTCCCATTTAGTGAGTACAGAGTTCCCATCTGGGAAAATGAAAAGATGCTGGAGCTGAATCGTACACTTAAAAAGGGTAAACCTTACATATAGTTTACCACAATTTTCTTAAAACAGAAAACAATACAAGGGTAAGGACTGGGAGTGACAAAATGACAGGCCCAGGGCCACTGTTGGGCCAGACAGAACTCAGGGAGCAAAACAAACAAACACTCCACCATTCCCGTTGTTTCCCGTTGTTTCCGGAGTCACATGGCCCCATCCCCTCGTCAGAATGTCCCCGCCAGCACTGAAGGTCAGATGGGCTGGCAGATATGTCAAGGCCACCTTAAAAACAAGCTCTGGCTCAAGGGAAAAACCCTCAAATAAATCAAAGCCAGTTCCCTGCCCCCCACCTCCACCCAGAAAGGAAAAGGCAGGCATCTTCCACCTCCTCTGGGCAGAATTTGGACTGAGTTTTCAAAATCCCAGGTTTGGATCGGACTCATTAGTAGGAAAATGAGTTGACATCAGGAACAATAAAGGTAATGCAAATTTTGAGGGGCAGACAGAATTTCTACAGGCCAGACAGTATTTCTACAGGCCATAGAGTTTACAAAGAGTAAACTCTATGGAAAACCAAGCTGTAGAAGAAGTTTTGCCCTTGGTTAAGTCTCCACTGTTCCACTGAACCTCTGGATGGAGGGACATGGCCATTCCAGACATACAATAAAACACCACTACAGCATAATCAGAAGGCATGAGACTTTTCTTCTTATTGTCTATTTTCAATATTTCCTACAACATTTTTTTTTACATGAAGCCAAAACCTAAGCTCATGCAGGGACTCTGTGGTCAAACACAATCTCAATTAAGTCCTAAGGAGAGCGCCATGGCTGGTCCGAGACCGTACACGTTTCACGTTCATGGACAAGGATGCAGAGGCTCTGGGAACGCAGTGCCTCACGATACACACTTGAAGGAGATGCTTTGAAGGCATCTCTCAGACCACCCGTGCTCTATCTACACAGTCAGAGGGGTTTGTAAATACAGAAAGGAAGGGGGTAGAGTAAGGCCAGAGGAAGAAAACAGGAAGCCCCACTTGACGGCAGCTGGCGGTGGGCCCCACCCCTTCACAATCAGGAAGGTCAGAGGATGCTGGTGCAGAGACACATTCAGCCACCTGGCCCCAGCCCAGACAGCCCCCATCCACAGAGATGAAAGGTGACATCCAGCCCAACCTCAGCCTTTGAGCATCTTCCCAGTTCCTTGGCTATGGACCAACAAGGTCCCTTGGGATTGAGGGGCAGGGATCACTCTGAGCCTTCTCTGCCCTATTTCCTGCCCCACCTGCAAAAAGGTAGGCGTTTAAGGAGAGGGTCTGCAGGCACAAAGCCAGGCAGGAGTCCCTCAATGTTCATCTTGAGCTCTGCCAGTTGACAGTGAGTCAGCCACAGGCCCCCAAGGGTCTGGGCGTCATCTGATCAGGCCTGATGACTCAGTGGCTCGCCCAGGGATTCAGTAATTGTCATAATCGCTGTGCTAACCAACAGAGACAAGGGATGAGAGGAAGGAGCATCAGGTTCAGACCAGTAAGTGCCAGGACCCTGTTCCTTCCCCTTTCACATGCCTGGCCATGGAAGCCAAGAGGTGACAGAGGCACACAGCAGTGGCCATCAAGAAGACCCATTCTGAAATGAGAACCAGCTTCCACACGACCCCAGCACTAGCCTGACTGCAGCCCACCCCTGCTGCCCCTTTTCTGGTCTTCATGCCTCAGGTTGCCTATTTGGGCTCTTAAGAGAAAAAGCCAATGTTTCAAGAGAAGTAAATGGCTAATTCCTCCCACACGGGGGAGGAGAATGAGAGGGATGGAGTATTCCTGCTGCCTGGCAGGCAGTCATTAGGAGGGGCAGAGAAATAAGCCTGGTGTTCAGGACACATCCTCTCATCTGCCTGAGCTGGCCCAGCTGCCTGGGGAGTGGACCCAGACGCCAACTCCGGTGGCAAAGTGGCACCCACTCACAGGGCCACCCAAATGCCAGCACCCACCCTCTGCGATAGTACCAAGAGCTGGAATGAAGGCAGACTGTGGGAGTGGGGGTAATAAGAGGCCAACTTTGAATGCAGCAGTTTACAAAGTCATGGCCGTTCTCCATCACACAGGACTCGCACTTCTAACCTTGGGGGAGACAGAGAAGTCAGAAGGTGCACCCAAACACACCTGCAGGGGTGGGGGCCAGAGGCGGGGAGACACGTGCAAGGCTATCTTACCTGCCTCGCCACCCTCCGCGCCTCCCAGTAGGGCTTCGAGTCTTCCACGGCTTTGCCGATCTTTTTCACCAGTTCGTCCAGTTTCACCGTGGCTTCCACCAGCACAGAGCGGAACTTCTGACGTGCATCCTGCAGCCAGGGGATAGCAAGGAAACACAGTTCAGGCTTAGGAAGGAGTCTGCAGAAATCTGCCTGACCTCACCGGAAACACCAAGGGTGGACTGCACACAACCTACAAGCCCCTCCGTTAACACCTGCACCAAGCAGCGCCTACAGCAGCAGCACCCATTTGAACCTTCCTCCTGCGTCGCTGGACGCACTCTAGCACTGGCCCTGTCCAATACGGCCGCCACTAGCCACACGTGGGTACTGAGCCCTTGAAACTGGCTGATGAGGCTGAGGACGTGAGCTTTACTTCATTTTAATTAAATGTATTTCAATTTTAACAATAAACGTGGCTAGTGCCTACCCTATTGGACCGTGCAGGTTAGATTAAAAGGCTCTGTCCAGATCCTCGAGGGAAGACGTCCAGCTGGGCCACCCCAGCAGCTCCAGTCCATAATGATGGCACCATTTCCTACCCCTACCCCCACCCCCACCCCCACCCCCATTAAGTCCTCAACCATGGGACGTGGTCACCATGAAATACTGGGCACAAATTTCCCACATGCCAGACCCCGTGCTGGGCCTTGGGCTTGGTCCCTGCCTTCAGGGCACTTCCAGTCTGGGGGTAGGTCAGGCATTCATAGCCCATTCCAGAAAGGAATGCGATGGGATGGTCGTGGTGCAGGTGCCAGGGGACCCGGCAGCGGGGAGCCTCACGAGGCCAGGTGAGACGGTGGTCGACTGGGAGATTCGCAGAAAACTTCTGGAGGGGGAACATCTACACAGAAGCCTGAAGTATGAATGGGCGCTTGGGGAGCGGGAGAGAAAAACTACAGAGTCCCAAGCAGGCAGCACAGCCAGAGGGAGAGGGAGAACACGGTATTTTCAAGGACAGGGAAGGAAGCTGAAGTCTGGAATGTGGAGAATGGCAAGAGATAAGGGTGGCCACTGGTCCTGGAGACAGCCACTGTCAACCTGGGCCTAGACAAGAGTTTGGAAGGGAGCAGTCTGGCCAGGCGGCCCAGCTGGTTGGAGCGCTGTCCCAAATACCAACAAGTGGAGGGTTCAATTCCCAGTCAGGGCATGTACCTAGGTTTAGGGTTTGATCCCCAGTCAGGGCACGTATGGGAAGCATCTGATTGATGTTTCTCTGTCTCTCCGCAGCCCCCCCCACCCCCGATCTCTATCTCTAAAATCAATAAACTTACCCTCGAGTGAGAATATAAAAAAGAGAAAGAGAGAGAGTTTGAAAAGGAGGAACAGGCAGGTGGGCCATGCCAGTCTTAATTACATTGTGAAAGTCAAGAAACCAGACCTGTGGACATCAAAAGAAGGAAAAAAAATGTAAAGAAACTTAGTACCATGTCCAGGGCATACTGGAGGGTCAGGCAGGTCAGCACCTCACAGACCCTCTCTATTCCTTTTCCCTTGGGAGTTGGACTGACGCAGCCACACTCTGGGGGCGGGAGTGGGGGTGGGGGTCCATGTGTGAGAAAGGGGAAACAGATAGAGAAGGAAAGGAACAACACGTGATCACCAGCCATGGGGCTGTCCCAAAACCATACAGCCACTCCGCTGGTAAAATTTTACATGAGGTTCCATTGGCAGCAAAGTGCCTGCCTTGCAAGGAACCATCTGAAAATTATTTCTAAACATCAAGGAGTAGGGCCTCTTGGGCCAATGGATGGCTCATGGAGGTAAAAGAAGCTCTGATCACTTCGCATTTCATTCCCCTCAGTCATGTCATACCAGACACTCAGACACAGGCCCTGGTCCGTTCCCCCTGTCCTGGGTCATCATCATGATCTTCCCTGCCTCTCTCCTATCTGGCCAAGCCTGCAGTCACCTACCACAGCTTTTCTGAAGACAGGGAACATGGTGAGGCTTGTGCCCCCGAGAAAGTGCTGGCGATGCAGAGGGCAGCCCAGAGGCCAGCAAAGGCCCCTGAGGTTCTGTTGTATTTGACATCAGTCCAGTATGTGGGAGGTAGCGTGTTGCCTAATGCCTGGGATATTTATCAGATGCATCCAATTCTGGCCAAACCTCTTTCTGTGCAGCCCTAATCAGTTAAGTTCTTTACATATCATTTTTACTGCCAATAAAATAGTTACTTTCCATGTCATAAGGAGGGCTGATAGAAGGAATAAAGGAGAAGGCAAATGTAAAACACCTAACAGTTTCTGGGCACACACTGTAGGTGTTCCATAAATGTACACAATTTCTCCCCAACATGAAAGAGACCCACGATCCTATTAAAGAACACCAAGAGGGCCTCGCTGGGGCAGGGGTGGCTGACACAGAGACCCAGTGACCTGATACACTGTGTAGGCAGCTGCTTTGCAAATGTGCTCACATGCTTGACTGAGTCCTAGCCGTCACCGCCCTGCTGGGAATCAGCAGCAATGCTACCCACGTCCAGACCACGAGTGAGAAAACTGAGCGCCTGAGCAGTCAGCATGGGACCCAGGGAAGGTCACGCCGTCACTCTGGGCTTACAGGCCTTTGGCCCGTGTGCTGGGTACCAAATGTCAGGAAAATTCCTATTTTTTTAAACTGTGGATTTTTAAATTTCTTATTAACAAAATCAAGTCATCTGGGAACACTGGGCCCCCATTCCTACCTGGCAAGCACTGGCTAGAACTGGAGGAAACGATGCCCCCTTGGGGAGAGGCTGCCCTTTCCAGCCCCAACCTGTGCCTGAGTCACACCCAGACTGCTTCGCTCATTCGGGTTCCCTGCCAACTCCTGGAGACTTCTGATTTGCCAAGAACTATTCTGGTCACTAATGAACATACCCCACCAACTCTGCCTTCGTGAGACAGAGGGATGCACAGCACAGATGGACAATTTACTAAGTGACAGACATGATGATAAATGCCCAATTCCATCAATTTGTGTAATCACTTACAACCTTATCAGGCAGGTGCTACTACTGTCACTCACATTTTACAAAGAGGGAAACTGAGGCAGAGAGCGACCAGGTAATTTACCTGAAGTCACACAGCTGGGAAATGGCAGAGCCAAGATTTAAACTCGAGCAGTAATAAACAAGCACCATGTAGTGTGATAAGCACGAAGACCTCAGTATATGCCCCGTGCAACAGACACACAACTGGGCAGGCCACCCACAAAAGTGGCGTCGAAGTCAGACCTTGAAGAAAGGGGGATTTCACTAGGTGGGGAAGGAGGGGTCATAGCAGGAGAGGAACGCACATCAACAAAGAACGGCAGGTGGGAGGTTTGGTGGCGTTTGAAGCACGGAAGGGCTTACGTGCCAGTTAAAGCACCTGGACTTTATGCCGTGCACAATGGGGAAACAGAGTGGGCTTTTTTAAGCAAGTCTCCATTTACTTTCCATGTGCCTTTGGCAGAAATGACAGAAGAGTCCATGCCATCACAGAAGTAAGAGTGGTCGTACTTTACTAGACGGCCCCGTTGCCACCAGCGGCACGCAGCTGCAATCATGTAAACATCGGGTACCGGCTACATGATAATTCCACTGGGAGGGAAAGCTGGGTGTGCGGTGGGGGCAGAGGGAGGAGAGTCTGAAATCTCATCTCCCACAGCGGCATTCGGGCAGATGATAACTGACGCTGAAAAATTAAGAAGTAGCCACACAAAGCCTACTATTTACAGTCACAGAAGTAAATACCTAAATAATCAGCTAAAATGTGTTAATCTACGGAACTGCCTCTAAAGGGGAAGAAAATGGGGCTGGGGGAGGAGGATGGAATACTAGTGGGGTTCTTTGTTTGTCTGCCTTTTTTTGTTGTTGTTTGTTATTGTGGCAAAATACCACAGTGGATTTTTAAGCAGAGGCATGATCCGATCAGACCTGGGTTTTGCCAAAGTGTGAACTAGATGGCTACCAAAGGGTCCTCAGATGATTCTGGTGGGCAGATTTAGGGACCATCAAGTGTGTTACCATCAGAGGGTATTGCACCCAAGAGCCTTGATGGGAGATCAGCGTTTCCCTCTGTGAATAGGCTCTGTCGCCCAGGATGACGATGCATGACTGGCTGACGTCCAATCACCAACAAACCTATTCATCCAAGACGTGTTAAAAGCTAAACACAAAGCCAGCTTCTCCCTGATGAGGTAGAGTGGACCCAGATCTTTTACCATTTCACAGAGGCTCAGAGCTACTTGAGTGACAATTCTCTGCAAATACTGGGGTTTGGGAACCCACAAACCGAAACTTTCCTGCCTGCCCAACATAACAGCCCTGATTTCCTTGGGCTTCCCCCTGGTCCCAGGAGTGGTCATGTGATCCAGACCTGGCCAATCAGTGGTGGATACTCCTAGCCTCAGTGAATGTTGAGAAAGGACATCAGAACCAATTACCCATCAGTTCCAAGGAGACTTCATTCTGGGACTTTCCTGTGATGGTCAGAAAGAGAAACTCCCCCCCACTGCCACCCCCAGAAGGCTGAGTGGATTGGAACAAAAGCCTGCAGCAGATGGCAACCACTTTGGCACCATGAGGGGAGAGCCTGTGGGCAGAAGGCAGGAAGTCCTAATGACACTTTGAGCTTCTGGACCTAATAATGCTTTACAGTCCAACGCTGCACGCTACCTTCCCCAGAGCCGCACTAGCACACACATCCACAACTGTCACCACGGCTTTATGTTATGTTTAAGCTAGGTGAAATTGTATTTCTGTCATATGCAATCGAATTAAGACTTAAAAGAAAAGACTTAAAAATAGGCCTTAGGGCAGTCGTATTTATACAGATGGGGAGGGGAGCCTCAACCTACAGTCTGGGCAAAGCACGGTCCCGAACCACAGGTCCCTTCTGCCCTGCCGATAAAGCCATGTTTCTAAGGAGCAGAGCCGGGGGCATTTCATTCGGTCTAACTTGTACAAAACTTCTCTTTAAATCTAGCTCAATGCCACTTTGCCTCCCCCGAACTTGTGCTTTTTGCCCGATTCCCCAATTCGAGAAAAGGGTTGATCGTGGCCCTCTGTCTCCTACAATCACAGGCAAGTGTGTCTCCCAAGACCAGAGGGCAGGCTGCTCCCAGGAACGTCCAGGGAGGGGAGGAAGCTGCCCGTTTTCCCTCCGGTGAAGGATCTACGGGGGGTGGGGTGGAGAGGCAGTCGGAAGGTCTGCTCATCTTAGAGAATTAGCAGACCCTGCCGGTCAAGAAAAACAAGCCATTTACTCTCCACGGCTGTTTACTGGCCGGGGGTTTTGTTTGTTTTTTTTGTTTGTTTGTTTTTAGATCAGCATTTGAAGAGTTCTAAAAGGGTTCCCTCCATTTGAATGAGGACTCCGATCTTCAAATCTGAAAACCTTGTCACATCCATTAGGTGACTCAGACTGAGGGCGATGTATCCAAGCCAAGAGCTGCTGAGGGTGGCACAGCCTCCCCGAATGAATGTGTCAGTGTGTCACCAAATATAGCCCCGTGTCAGATAAGAACTCCAGCTAATCCAAGCCAGCCAGCACCAATGGTGCGCCTTGGATACGGGGTGCCAAGTGTCACACCACACGCAGGACAGAGTCCCTGTTTTCTGGCCAACCCGCTCACAGAAGCCTCAATTATCTCACCCGTAAGCAGAAAATGGCAGCCTTTCCACTTCACAAAAGTGTCCCCAAGAACCAAGTGAGATTAAGACGGGATGCCAGTTTTTAAAAATAACTGTCCTACAAATTAAAGATGATACCATACTTCAAAAGATCCTGAGTAATGCCATTTATAAATACACCGCTTTCAGTGGGTGGGGCCAGATCTCAGGGGCATTATCTGAGCCGCAGGACAACCTGTAGGACTGGCTCAGCAGGAATGACCCTTCCCTGTCTGCACGCAGGGAGAGCTGGAGCCCTGGGGGAGAAGAGCTGCTTGGCCCGAAGCCACATGCAAATGTCAGCCTTCGGGCAAAAGCGCAGACCTTTAGTCTTCTAAGCAATGTGCCTTTCATCGCCTCCCCACTGGTTCTCAAAGTGTGGTCTGGGGGACCATGGAGTGGGGGTGGTCCCTGAGACCTTTTCTGGGCGTCTGTTTTCATAATCGAGTTAGACTTATTTGCCTTTTTCTCCACCTTCCTTCTCTTGTGAGTGTTCAGTGGAGTTTTCCAGAGACTACTTGATACGGGACATCGTAAGAGATGGAACACAGAGGCAGACGTGAAAATTCAGCTCTTCTGTCAGGCCAGAGAGAAGGACGTGCAAAAATTACAATGACGTTCTTGTCATGAATTTTTTTCATTTGAGGAAATGGTTATTTTGATAAAATAAATTATTTATGTTAACATGTCATAGGTTTAGATTTTTTTTAAATGAATACAAGTTGTTAAAACTTCTTAATTTTAATTTCTAACACGGCAAAGATTATAGGTATTGCCCTCAAAAGCAAAAGCTCTCGGAGGTGCTCCATGAGGACAGGAGTGGAAAGGGGGACCTGAGGCCAAAAAGCATCGTCTCTGCTGGCTGGCACCGGGGCACCCCCGCCCCGCGGGCCTGCCCTGCAAAGCCCTTCCCGGACAAGGAACACCTACATGTTTATGATCACGGTGAAGCAGTTGTTCCTTCTCGGCTCTTTCTCTGAAGCCTGCAGTGGGGCTACCTTGTCTTCATAGCACTTCCCACACCTCTTGGCACTTGCTTCACTCATCTCCCTTTTAAGAAGGGGCTGGCTGGCTAATCCAGCCTCAGAGCCTTCCACAGAGGAGGAATTGCTACAATTTGATAAGCAAAACAAAAAAATCCATAGGAAACCAACAGCATTGCTTCGATGGGCACTAAACTATGCTGTGATGCGCTGGGCACTTCCATTCATATATACCTTCAATGGTTTTAAAAGTGCATTTCCCTTTAATGGTTTTCCATTTACTGTTATGAATTCTTTTCCAACTGAAGTACAAATGTTAGTCAATTTAAAGGAAAATACAGAATAAATAACACACACAGAAAACTAGGATAAGGCAAAAATTACGACAGCAGCAGGACAAATAACTAGTTAGAAACCTAAAGCCTGATAGAGGAACATTCTAGAATTATATGATAAAAGGCACCACTGGAGGAAACATTCTAACTTACTGGCCTGTTATACAATACCTGAAATGTTTTGAAGTTTACTACAAATCATGTTTTCTTCTCACCCATCCAATTTATTCTTTAAAACACCTGCAGTAGGTACTAGAACGCACGAAGAAACCGCTTTCAACAGTGCTGGGTGAAAAGGGAGTAAGTGCCTCTGGTGTGCTAGAACTCTCTGCAAGAACGCAGGTACTCTCTACCTGTGTTGTCCAACACAGAGGCCACCAGCCATGGTGGTTACGTGAAAACTTGAAAAGTGGCTCATGCAAGTAACAGAATTTCAATTGTTTAAATTAAACTGAAATAGCCACATATGGCTCGGGGTTGCCCTGTTGGACTGCACAGTCCTCGCTCCCAGGCCCCGGATGTCACTTTGCTTCTCCCCACTGAGACTGCTCACGGCTCCTTGGCGCCTCCAGCTGCCTTCTCTCCGTGCCTCTGCCTGGCTTTCCTCCCTCAGTCCCCGCTCCCACTGCGTGGCTTTCCCAGCCTGTGCAAAGCGGAGCCAGGTCGATTCATTTTCACCTTCAGGAATTTTGCAGCGGAGGCAGAACGGGAAAGAATGTGCCAGGTTGGAGCCGGGGCCAGTGAACCAAGCCAGAGTGGCGCGGCGCCAGGTGGAAGCAGAGGCGGGGAGGGGCAGGGCAGAAGACCCCGGGGAGCTGCAGCCAGCCCCCAGAGCACCCCGCCAAGCCCGATCGCCGCAAGCCCGATGCCACATCGGCAACTTTCGCCCAGCCAGAAGACCCTGGTTCAAACCGCCCCAAAGGTCTGGAAATATTTATGGAAAAGAAAAAAGGGGGAAGAAAATACCAGGCCCTTCAAGTTAGGAGAAGTCAGAATCATGGCTGGAGACCAGGCGCCTACGTCCCCTCCGTTCCGACTCCTGCTTTCCTACTTCGAATCCCAAGTCCAGTAACAGAGGCCTCTTGGGGTGTTCGCCAAAGACACCGCTTCCTCCACTTCCTTCTGTGGGGACCGTCCTCCACGTGTCAGGCAGAACCTCGCAGCCATGCTTCTGATACAAGACACTCTGTCAGCGAACAGAACTGAGGAACCGGGAGAAGCAAGTGACAGAGATGACAGAGAGTGAGAAGCCAGCAAATGAGAGAACACCAGGAGGCAGAGGAAAGATTATCTGGGTTTCGGACTCTGACCCTGAAGTTACACAGCCGTGTATAATTTATCGATCAAACCAAAGCACCTGCAAGAGTGAAGATGGGCCCTATTAATAATTATGCTGGGACAACAGGCTGAAACCAAGACTGTCACGGTACCTGAGATGTGTGGTCCCGTTACGCTTAAGGCCCAGAGATGCTTCCCTCCCTTGGGTTCCATGAAAGGCTCCTTTAACCTCTCAGAAAAATCCCCCCTTTTAGTTAAACTGTTTCAGTGAGGGTGGGCAAAGTCCTGGGGGTTCCAACCCCAGCTGCAGACCCAGGAGCCGGCCCTGTGCAGCTCCACAGCCTTGGTGCCAAGGCCGGACCCTGTTTTCTCTCCCCACAGCCCACCCCCTGTCTCGGCTGTGACCGGAGAAGGGGTTCCTTCCAACAAGAGGGGAAAAGGAAAGCAGGGAAAGATGGCAGTCAACAGTGTTTCCTGCTGTAAATCTCCCTCTTCTGAGGTTAACAAAGGTCTTGGACCTTTTTGGTTTTTTTTAGGCCTAAGTGGAACGGAGTTCCTCCTAGGCAGAAGGGTTCTCTGGTTTAGAACACTGATTCAACTGTATACTGTTCCCAAACAACCATGTGTGCACCCAGCCCCGTCCCCCAGAACATCACAGCCCGCCAACAGCTGTCCTGCCAGGCTGGACCACACTGCCTCCTCTGATGTGATGGCCAAGGTCAAGATTCCATAACCAAGGGCAGGCACTGCCATTTAGAAGCTAAGTTAAGGCAGTGGGCAGATCTGGGAATGGGGAAAAGACTTAAATTTTTTAATTTAAAATAATTTCAGACTTGGGGGAAAATGTGGGTTAAGATGCAGACAGGATGCCCCCTTACCCTGAAATACTTCAGCACACATTCCCCAAAGAGGACCTCTTCCTACATGACCGGAGTACAAGAAGCAAAATCAGAACATTAACACGGATACAAGGCTGTCAATCTGAATATGACTTTATTCAAATGATCAACTCTCCCACTAATGTCTTTTTTAATAAAGGGAGAAAAACTGCCCAGGCATCCAAGCCAGGACGTGCGCCTCGCATTTAGCTGTCATCCCTCCCTCACCTCCCCTGGGGCAGGCAGGTCTTTAGTCCCGCTTTGTCTTTCGGGGCCTTGACACTTCCGAATAATATGAGCCAGTTATTTTGTACAATGCCTGTCAAATTGGAAAAGCCTCATTTTCCATTCTTTTGCCTATTGTTGATGTTGATGTTACATAAGAATGAGCCACCAGCATGGAATTTAACCGATGTATAGCTATATGTAATATTTTTTTAAGTAGACAAAGGTCTAAAAGCATCACAAAGAAAAGACCCATAAACCCTTAAAACCTTCAGGCACGAGGGTCCGTCCTAAGAGGCCCTGGAGGAAGGAATGCAGTTATGTAACCCCGCACACGCACACAGCTAGGAAGCCTGAGGGGGGGACCCAGTGCCTTCTCATTCATGGCCAAACATGGTTTTAAAGCCACGGGATTCTTTGTGTAAGAGTAAGCAAAACTGCTGAAACCAGGGCTTTTTACTGAGTTCAACCACCAGCAAACAATTTCCATGTTTACACCAAGAAGCATAACATATTTCTTCAACTCCAAGACCCTCTTTCCCCCCCAAATTCCTAAACATTAGATTTTAAATGGATTCTACAATTGATTCGCACATTTATCAGGGTAGTGTTTCAACCCCTACCCTAGCTGTTACGCAATCCAAGGTCCATTTTATAGTCGATACAAGGTTCTGAATCAAGGCGCTGTGGTGAGTTCGGCCCAGCCTTGGCAAGCTCTAGAGATCATTTCGTGCAGCAGCATTCTGGACAAGCCAGCTGTCTGGTTTCCACTGGCTTTTGGATAACCTTCTTCCTGACTGCAGCTAAGCGGAATGAAAAGAAAGGACACAGGATGCAAAAGATCGCAAGTCAAAATCCACTGCTAAAAGTTTAGAGACAAAGAAAACGATCAGAAGGAACAGCTAAAAATGTTAAAAGTGGCTGCTTCCTGGAGTAAAACTGAGGATAAGAAGAAATTAGGCAGAGAACTTTCCTTTTTCATTAAAACCTCTCTGAGGCTTTCCCAAAAAACTATGTGCAAGCATTGCTTCACTAAAAATAAAATTTTAAGTAACTGCAGCACAGACTGACCAAAGACCTTTTGTATTTTCCATGTCATCAAGACTGAGGGTGATTCATAGTTCATTCAGCACTCGGCTGGATTAAAAATCAAAAGCTCAGTTGCACAATATCAGGGCTGGAAACGACTTTGCCCCTCACTTAGTTCAGATGTTCCCACTCCACAGAGCGGGTAACTGACACCTCAGGAGGTGAAGCTCCTCTCCCAAGGCTGTATACCTGGGGAGTGCCAGGCCAAAGACTGAAAACCTGGTCCCGCAAGTCCTAGACCAGCATATTCTTCCAGCTCACCAGCCTCAGAAGGGACCTCAGAAGGGACACACATCCCCAAACTACCTAAGGGCATGGGATCCAGACACAGAATCCTGAATTCAAATTTTGGCTCCCCACCCATTAGTCATGTGACCTGGGAGAACTGACTCAATCTTTCAGTCCCTCCATTTCTTGTCGATGTCCTCAACAGCTGTTGTAACAACTTAGCAAAATGTTTAGCATGGCCCTGGCTGGCGTAGCTCAGTGGATTGAGCTCGGGCTGTGAACCAAAGGGTCGAGGTTCGATTCCCAGTCAGGGTACATGCCTGGGTTGCGGGCCGGGTCCCCAGTGGGGGCTATGTGAGAGGCAACCACATGTTGATGTTTCTCTCCCTCTCTTTCTCCTTCCCTTCCCCTCTCTCTAAAAATAAAGAAATAAAATATTTTTAAAAAAAAAGTTTAGCATGTAAGAAGCTTTCAACACATAGTGGTGATTTTATGTGGAAGCCATTATTCAATAAAGGGCAGTCAGGAAAAGAACCAACATTTGTTGAACAGTCTATGCTAGGTACTATACCTTATTTACAAATATCTCCTTATTTAGTCCTTAATGGCCCTACAAAATACGTAATTGATTGCCCTTCCCATTTTGCAGAGAAAGAAATTAACACCCAGAAAAGCTAAGCTCCTTGCTAAGACTGCACAGCTGACTCAGAGGAGAATTCGACTCCAGCTGCCCTGAACTCCAAGGCC
The DNA here is from genome assembly GCA_039655065.1 of Glossophaga mutica. Taxonomy (NCBI): domain Eukaryota; kingdom Metazoa; phylum Chordata; class Mammalia; order Chiroptera; family Phyllostomidae; genus Glossophaga; species Glossophaga mutica. The sequence goes on along the minus strand of CM077309.1, from coordinate 27,539,042 downwards.
CATGCTTTCTACCACCATCACATGCTTTGTAGTGTAAGCCTCTCTCAGCTCCAAAACAAACTTTCCTATTTTTTTTCTTTGGATCCCACATTTCATAGCATTAAAGTCTGGTTTGCTTTTACAAGTTCCAACCTAGGGAGTAGATCCAGTTTCCAGCAAATGCATGCAATACCAAGGTGCCGTTGCCCCAGTGGAGAGGCTAGCAAACCCAGTGCAGGCGGAGAAAGCAGCATGGCAAGAGCTGCCCAAAGAGCTTCAGAACCTCCCCCCTGAACCCATACAAGTCTCTGCCTGGGTACTGTATTTTCAGCTCTAGATTTCACTAACTTCTAATATGTTAAAGCCATGTCATCCTTTTTTCTCAGACAACATTTGTAAGAAGTGGGCAAAACGGCAAGGAATTTTTTATCACACGATCCACAGCTCTGCTAAACACTGCTCCCTCTCACTTTTACTGTTGGTTTGTTTAAGGGTCACGGGAGGCACTAACCAAAGTCCTTGCTTTGCAGGCTGGTTAACCATTAAAGCAACCTGGGAAGGCGCTGTGCAATGCGGTGGTTTATGAAGTGAACGAAAACGGATTCCTGCAGGCCTCAGGATGAAGCACTGTGCCCATATCACCACCGTGAGTGTGGCAGTTCTCAAAGGTGGCTCAAAATTCTTTGGCATTGCTGCCAACAAGAGATGGAGTCGGTGCCCCCTCCTCGTGAATCTGGGTGAGCTCGATGCTCAGATCAATTGACTATGACAGAGGTGCTCCATTGAGACTGTCGAGGCTCAGACTGAAAAGGATGAAATGCTTCCTGGTCACCTCAGATGCTCACCATAGGGGAAGCCAGACACCACAAGGAGGTCAGAGTATCTGAGACCGCCATGCTGGAAAGGTCAGAGGTAAGACCTTGGGTTGACAACCACAGCTGAGCTCGCAGCCAAGAGCCAGCGCCCACTGCCAGACACAGATGTGGGTTTCCTTGGACATCCTGTCCAGTCGAGGCTTCAGACGCCCGCAGCCCCGGCGGACACCTGACCCCATCAGAGACCCCTCAAGCAAGAACCGTCCAGCTGAGCCCTCTCCAAATTCCTGCCCCACAAATCATGGGCAAAATGAAGCAGTGGTTTTAAGCTATGAAGTTTTGGTGTAATCGGTTAAGTAGAAATAGTAACCAGAACAATGAAGAAGGAAAACATCCATTTCATCTATTCTTCCACTAAAAATCAAAAACTGGGGAGGAAAGAAAACATCAGATCTGCAGATTGCAGATCTATTGGGATGAAGCAGAACGCTTCCGCAATGCTGGCAACAGAAGGGTGGGTGGATGAAGACAACCAAACCCCACGCAACACGCTCCGGCTAAGTCTGATGACAAACAACGACAGAGCTGGTCCTGAGGGGGCTTGGCTGTGGCTGCAATAAACAGCGAATATTCCTCCCATTGTCTGCCCGCCAGCAGTTTCTTTCTGTCCCAGCAAACATAAATAATATCTCTCACATAATCCAGCAAAACACTGCAAAGGAAAAATCAGGCAAGAATGAACAAAATTTTTTTTCCACCTTCCTTTAAGGAAATGAAAGAGGCTGCTTCTCTGAGCTCTCTCAGAGCTGCTTTGCAAACTGATCATGAGACCCTTGGTTAAGATGCTTTGCATAAAGTCAACAGTCTTTACTGTTGAAACACCCCTGTGGCCACAGGCAGATTAACTCCCAAGGAAGGGGCCTGGGCAAAGATAACCAGGAGGCCTGCTGAAGGATGAGGTGCAACAGATGTTGAATTCAGCCAGCCAGCCAGCCAACACACACACACACACACACACACACACACACACACACACACTAAAGGTCCCTACAATAAATGCTCAGAAGGAAAAAAACGGCTCAAGCAGTGCCAAGTGCCCATAGGTAGATGAGTGGATAAAAAAAGCTGTGGTACATTCACACAATGGAATACTACTTGCCTGTTTTAAAAAAGAAGAAGAAATCTTATCTTTTGCAACAGCATGGGGAATGGATGGACCTGAGAGTGTTATGCTAAGTGAAATAAGACAATCAGAGAAAGGCAAGTACCACATGATTTCACTGATGTGTGGAATCTAATGAACAAAATAAACAAACAAATAGAAACAGATTCAGAGAGAGAACAGACTGACAGCTCCTAGAAGGGAGAGGGGCTGGGGGCTGGGTGAAAAAGGTGAAGGGATTAAGCAAAAGAAAAAACTCATAGACACAGGCAATAGGATGGTGCTTATCAGAGGGAAAGGGGGAGGGGGAAGTAGAGGAGGGCAAAGGAGGATAAACGGTGACGGAAGGAGACTTGACTTTGGGCGGTGAACACACGATACAGTGTGCAGATGACATATCACAGAAGTGTACACCTATATAATTTTATTAACCAATGTCACCCCAATTAACTCAATAAAAATTTTGCAAAAGAAGAACAGCTCAATATGAAAAGACTCCAGTCTGCAGGGCCCACAGTGCTCTGCTGCCCTGGGAATTTGAAGAGGTAATCATCCCCTGGGACAGCGGCCAACCCCCCAGCCCCACACCACCTGCGGTCCGATGTGAGGACGCCCCAGGACACCTCGGTGGGAGGCAAGGCGTCTGGGATAAACCTGCGGGCACGGTCATGTCACTGCACCAAAGGCTGCTTTACCACAACCACAAGCGCCCATGTTCCCGTGACAGGTCCCAGCTGAGGGGCCAGGAAAGTCAGTGTGCCCTCTCACTGGCCTTTATAGCTTAAAAGGAAGACACACTGATTTTTTAAGGCAACGGGGTCGATATTAGATATTAGAGAGCAATTTCCATGTTCTAGTCAACAGCCCACACTGATAACATTTTGCTAATGTGGCTACAAGTGAATGAGATTGGGCAAGAGGGCCTGTATGTGCCCACAAGTCTATCCACTTACAAATGATGCAAATACTCAAACTCACACAGTGGCTCCAGTTTGAATATCTAAATACTCCTAATACTTGAAATGTTTTGCACTATTACATCTTGGTGATGTTCTGTATATCATAAATGAGGGCTTCTTGGCGGCAGACAATCCTGAAAGGCCTTTAAGGCACTTCTCATCCCTCCGTGAATTACCACGATGAGAGTTTAACAATCGGTCATTCACTCAGTGAGCCCACCAACACCAGGATTCGTCTACAGTTAAGGCAGGGACTACCGAGCTGAACATTTTTTCCCACCAGCCTTCATAGTTCCTAAAATTCCTTTCATAGAAATTCATGCCTTTGACTCATAAAGACATCTCTTTATAATAATGCTCCATTCTCTCCACCCCCATTCCCTGTGAAAAATAATAAAATACGGTCACTGTAAATAATTCAGAAAATGTCAAGAAATGAAAAATAAAAACCATTAGCATTCTTAGCAGCTAGCAGGAACCACCAGTAACATCCAAGGGTATATTTTTCTAGAGCTGAGCTTCTCAATCTATGTGGAAATCGGGGCCCCTTCGCTCTCCCCAGCCATCAACACTTCCGTAGAATACAATAAAAACAAACTAGAAGAGTGAAATGCCACTTGGATCAGCCAGAAATGTCGTTTTTCTTTTAAATTCCTGGAGTCTGACCTTCAATTTCTGTATTTACTTCACCTGCATTGGTGGCCAGCCGTCCGGAGTCCAGACACACTGTGAATCGCTCTGCTTCAGACTTTTCTCCCGTTCGCACGTACTCTTTGGTTTTATATGCACTCTACATGCAGTTTTACATGGGCTTGTATTACCCGCCCTTTCTCCCACTGAACAGATCACGGCGATTTGTCCACGTTCACACATGCCATCCTTTTTACAGTGAAAGGCCACTCTTAAAATGCCAACTTCTCCAAGCAGGGCAGAATCTTGGACCTTCCTGAGCCAAGACCTCTGTAAGTGGGGGACTTTGGGGAGGGGAAGGACACAGGTGGTACTTTCTGAATGTCACAACTGTGCCCAGGGGTGGCCCTGCCTAACAACAGCCTGGGGACGAATGCACTTTCAGAACTGACACCAAAGAAGAGGGACCTGTCTGTTTTACAGGACACTGGGTGTGCCGGTACCAAGAGTCCACAAGGGCCCTTGGTTCTAAGCAAAAACGAACATCCATTCATTCCGACATCCATTGTACCCCTGTGTGCAGACGCTGCATGAGATGCCAGGAGCAGAAAGATGGGGAGGACCAGCCCCTCCCTCCGGGGGCCGCATGTTGTCGGGGCATCAGACAAGTAAACAAATGACCAGGTGACAGCCTGATGAACACAGTGTAGAGGGGGTAAGGGTGCTAGGAAGGGCAGGGGACAGAAGGTGCAGGTGGGACAGCCTCTGGGCCCCCAGCCCCAGAGATTCTGATTCAGTACCAGAATGCTGTAATTCTGGGTGGGGCCCGGGATGCTGTAATTATAACCAGTTCCTGCCACACTGAGGCTGCTGGTGCAAGGACCGCACTTTGCTGGCACTGCTCTAGAATGGCGGTTCACAACCAGGGGCGATGTTGCACCCCGGGGACACCTGCAAGTCTGGAGACATGCTGGCTGTCACCACCAGGGAGGGGCGGTGCTGTCATCAGCATCTAGTGAGCAGATGCTGCTAAACCTCCTGCGCTATACAGGACAGCCCCCCAAAACAAAGAATTACCCAGCCCTCATGTCCAAGAGCTGAAGTTGAGCAACCGCTCTAGAAAAAGGCACTTGAACTCTACGCCTCAGTGTTGTTATCGGCCTAATGGGGGTCATAAATCTTTGTTTCATAAAGGTGTTCTAGGGACTCGATGAGTTTCTGTATGCAAAGTGCTTGGAAAATGGCCCCGCACACAGTAGGCACTCATCATCACCGCCAGCGGTCGCTCGTGCTGAAGGGCAGCCAGGAGACAACAACAGGCGGGAACGCCATTCCAGGAGGGATGCAAAGCCCTTCCTCCCTTCCTCACGCGCCCAGCACACTGCGGCCCTCACCGCCCTGCTCCAGTGACGGCCATAACGGTTGGCAGCTGATGACGCCCCGCCGCTGGGATGAGGAAGCCGAGGCCCGGAGACATGGAGTAATTTACCCACGTCACGCAGCCAGGAAGGGGAAATGTGGTACCATTCTTCATCCACTCAAATCTCTGTTGAGCACCTATTATGTGCCAGGCAAGTCCTCGGAGAAGACAGACCTAACCAAGCAGGGCTCCCTGGAAACACACCGATTTCTACATCCCAGCAGACCAGCCTCAGACCAAGGCCTTGTTGCTCCAGTGACTGTCCAGTCTGTGCCCCCATGATACTGGCTACGCGAGCCCTCACTCTGGCCCCTTGCCCAGTGCCTGTCACTGACCAAAAAAAGAAAAAGTCACGGCTGGGCCTGGAGGACAGCAGAGCCATCGCCAGACGTCGTGGTGGCCGGGCTGGAGCGGACATCTCGTCGGCGCCTTTCCTGCATCTGGCGCCCAGCAGGCCTGGGTGCTCCCTGCCAGCCCCCCCCACAGGAGCCCTCCCCTTCACCCAGGCCTGCAACCAGCAGAGCGCCCCTTCACACTGCCTCTCCTCTTGTCCTCGGGCCACCCAGGGATGCGGCAAGAATCACAACCCCACCCTTTCATATAGGACAAGACTCAGGCTCCAAGGGGCCAAGTGCCCCTAAGTCAGGAGACCTCAGATTCTAACCTACGTCACCTGATGCCAAGACCCTCCACCCACCCCTTCCCCGTGGCTTTGGGTTTTGTCTCCCTGCCCCTAACTACACAGTAGTACAAATTCTAGGCAAATAATTTAAAAAATATAGAAAAACAGACAGTCAATATCACTCATCTCACCTCCCGGGTATAACTGGTATGTAATCTTTCCCAGGCATTTTTATGCACAGGGACATATTTTAAAGAAGAGCACCATAGGACACGCTCTCCTAGAATCTGCTTTCTCCCATTCAGATGTCTTTCTACAGTAACAACAGGCTGTGTCATCATTTTAAGGCCCAGGTTCTATCAACCACTGCGTGCGCACTGTACTCATGTATTTAACCAATCCCCTACTGATAAGTCGTTCGGATTTATAATCCCCCCCATTTTTAAACAATGCTGCAGTGAACGTAATCAGGCCTTTATCCTTGCCCAGGTACACCCTTAGGATAAATGCTTCCACGTGCAATTGCTGGGTCAAAAGTTGCTGCCCCCCGACATCCCAGCAGTGCTGCGAAGGGCACCGTCCCGGCAGCAGGAGGCCCGAAGTCCTATCTTTCTGATACTGAACTTCAAGTCAGAGCTGTGGGGACCGCAGCAGCAGGCCCAGCTCGGGTCACCAGGGGCACCAGTAAAGACCTCAAGTGTGTTCGGCTCCACCACCAGTCATGGCCAGAGTCCTAGCAACACCGCCCCCGCTGCTGCCCCCACACTGACCGAGCTGCAGGTGTCCACTGTCAGCTCTCTCCCTCCTCCGCTTCAGGGCTACTCAGGATGTTACCAGACCCCTCAAATGACTTGGGTCCTCGAGCCTCAACTCTGGTGCCCTCTATTCCCCGCCGGGCTCCCCAAAGGGCCCTGCACGTCCCTCTCAGTCCACAACGACAGGCTCGCATCCAGGGGTGGGCACACTCCTCCAGGGCAGGAGCTGTGTCTGAGGTTTAGTTGAGGGACCATCAGCCCACAGGACGCGCTGTGTTTGTGACATGAATGCTTCTAGGCCAGTGTTTACTTGATGATCTCACCTGAGGACAAAGAGGTCAGGGTGCCTCCCCGCCCTGGCTGGGCAGCCTGCCACCAGGCCAGGAATTCGGTGTCGGTTTCCAGGAACAGTTATTCCTCGCTTCTCTTTATCCATTTATCACTTCAAACAGTTTCTAGCACTTTCTTCAAAACACAACTTGAAGTCTTACAGGGCCTTCCCCCAGGGCACACCCACTCACTCACAACACACAGACCACACACACCGGTCTTCGAGGACAAAGTGCTGCGATGTGACAACACTATCCTTTCAGGAAAGACGTTCTCTCTTCCCCTGACTTGTGTTAACGATTCCTTAGAGGCCAGGCCGCTGCCAGTGCACCCCTGCCTCCCCTCTCCCACTCCTGAGTTTCCAAGTTCAAATTTACTCTTCAGAGATAATGTTTGCTGGTTTCTGGAGAGGGGAAAGGCAGATTCTGAGTGTGGGCGTTAGGCAGGTTTGAAGAACACAGATGTGCAGAAGCAAATGCTTTTTCCAACTGCGCTACAAGTCTGCCCAGAAACCGCCCCGCCCAAGCAGTGGGGACAGAGCAGGAACCCTCACAACAGCTTTCCCTCCATGGGGACGGGCAGGCTGCAAAAGGCGGCTTCTGATCACTGGGAGCCAGAAAAGCTGTATGTGGGTAACTAGGCCAGGCTGTGTCCTTCCTCCTCCTCCTCCTCCTCCTCCCTCACCATTTCCCATCCCTAGAATAGCCCGCCTTCAGAGCAAGCAAGGGAAATAACAAAACACTATACACTGTGGTTAAAATAATCGGCACGGAATATTGCAAATCTGGATTATGACAAAACTCTGAAATTCTCTGTACTGCATCTCGTTTTACCACACACGTGAAAAGAGAGCTCAATGCAATGTGCACTGCAAAATTACATCAGCGTACTTCCTTGTGTGGCCTCATCGGAATGACCCATTTCTCTCTGAATCTCTCCTCCCCTTCTCTCCCTCGCTCACCCCTGCCCCCTGCCCCCCACCGGTTCCTCCTTCCTCAGCCAGGCCACATCTTCAGCTTAGCACTGGCCCTTCCCTCTGGCTGGAATGCTCTTCCCCACACCCATGGCCCAGAGGCTCACTCTCTCCAGACATTCTTTCAGGGAAGTCTTTCCTGCCCTCCTCCCTCCCCTCTCCCACAAACACCGCCTGGCCAAGGCCCCTCCCTGACTTGTTTCCCTCGTTAGCACACATGGCCACGTCACGACCGCCAGGCACACTGTTCACTGCATTCCCTCCCCCTCCATAAGGGACGCGTTCTGTCCATGCTCTTCACTGTGCTCTCTGCATCCCCTAAAGCTGTCCTTAGCACACGGTGGTGCTCCATAACGCTCAAGGATGTGTCTGTGGGAAAACACTTTTGCTTTCTTAATATAAAAATATATTTTTTTTAACCAGGAAATACATTTCTGGTTATTTCTGGGCCTCTCTGGTTAAAAGGTTGCTCCTTTCAAACAGCTTGTAAAGGCTGGCCCTCTCGATAGCAATCAGAGCGCAAAGGGGACATGGCGCTGCTCAAACAAGGTCAGAGGCAAAGCGAGGTTGCAGAAAGAGGCAAATGTCCAACTGACGACATGCAGGCGGCTGACATCCAGAGGCCTCCTGGTAACCGCCAGTCTAAAGAACCGAGATGCAGAACGGGAAGCTCAAGGTGAATCCAGGCCTGCGCCTCGGCCTGCAGCTACCCAGAGATGACCCAGCCACGTTCTGTGAGCGGAGCAGCAGCCATCACAAAGCTGGGCACCAATTCGCTGTAATCAAAGTCAGAGTCAGGAGGAAGTGCTGGGCCCTCCAGATCATAACCAAAAAGTACAGGGAAAAGGAATGTGGGCCGCATGAGACCCTCCTCTGGAGGACTTGACGTTATTTCAGTCACTCCTCATTATTTGTCGATTCTATACTGAAATTTACTCATAACTCCAAATCAATACCTGTGGTGTTTCTACAGTCATCTGTGGACATGCACGGAGTGGCAGAAAGACCCGGTCGCCCAGTGCACACGTCTCCTGCCTTCTGGTGTCAGCTCTCATACTGTAAGCAAGTGTCCGTGAAGTGCCGTTGCTTTCCTGGGTGATCCTGCCGTTTTGAATGGCCTCCAAGCCCAGGGCTGAAGCACTGCCCGGTGGACCTGAGCCAAGGAAGGCTGTGATGGTCTCACAGAGAACTCACGCGTGTGTCGCACAGGCTTCGTTCAGGCACCAGTCTCTGTGCTGCTGCCCGTGAGTCCCACATCAGTGAATCAATAACATATACTAAGTAAGATGTCTTTACACAGAAACACGCATGACACAAGGGTAGGTATTGGCCCGCTGACAAAAATGTGACTAGAGGCTCACAGGACCCGACCACGGGGTTAGGGTCTCGGGTCACGACATTTCCCCTCTGGGAGCCATGGTTCAGGACTCACCAATTCCACGTTCACAGCCACTCCGGAGAAAACGCCTACCACAAAGAACGAGAATCAACCGTACATCACATGCTCTGCTTCCTCTCCCACGTCCTTTGGCGCACTGCCCGCTGGACAACCCCACCGCTCACGCCATCTGCTCCTCCGCACACGGACTCGCGCTCCGCAGGCTTCTGCTCAGACGCCGGTGAGTCCTCTCTCAGCCGGCCCGGCACTCTTTCACTGCAGTTCTTCCAAGCAGCAGCTATCAGCCCCCTCTCACTGTGCACCCCCAACCAAAATGCAAACTCGCCTTGTTCACCTACGAGTCCGTAGTAGCCCCCCCAAAAAGAATTGTTGGTGCCCAGGGCTTGACTGACAGAGAACAGCCCGTCACGGACACACACCCACACCAGAGGCCTCTTGGTAATCGCTATGTAAACTACGCACATGATTCTGAAGAGTTCACATAAAAATATCTACAAAATATCTCCAGGACTTTTAATATCTGTTCCATGTTGAAATTAAACTATCTCAAACATTCAGGGTTAAATGAAGCAGGTTAAAATCATTTCCACTTGTTTCATCTTGCTTTTTACCGTGGCTATACTAGGGAAGTTTTAATTGCTTACCCAGCTTGCGCTATATTTGTGTCCATCTTCCTTACAATAATCCCACCACAGAAAGGTCAGCCAGCGACACGGGCCAGCCCGACCAACTCTCTTGGCTGCTGCCAAGTGCACCCCAGAGCAGGGGAGGAAACACCTGTCCCGTGCTTCCTGTGACACACGCATGCCCAAGTGCGCTCAGAAAAAAGATTTGGAGATCAGGGCTAGAAAGAGTTTAACAGGTGAAATAATTTTACCCTCAGAAGGTTAATTAAATACGCACTACCAGAGAGCAGTGGCTGGTGTACAAATATTTGTTGAATGAGTAAATCAATGGGCCCTTTGGGGGAGGCGGTTAAAAAAACGCTATTTCCAACTTGTCATTCGTACATGGGATGGTAGAATATGAGAGCTGGAGAGGACGTGGAAAATGACCTGGCTCTGCGGCGTCATCGATCTGTGAGGACTCTGTGCCTCTGGTGTCCTTACCTGAAGAGGTATTCATCACCTTCCCTGCTTTTCAGGCTGGTGCCATCTACTAGAACTTTCTATGATGGGGGAAGTGTTCTCTGCTCTGTCCAACACAGTAGCTATTGAGCGCTTAAAAATGTGGCTACTGTGACTGAGGAACTGAGTTTTTTTTTTTTATTTTATTTTATTATAATAAAGTTAATTTAAATTCAAGTAGCCACCTGTGGCCATGGGGGACAGCACAACTTGAAGCTGTTGTGACAGGATGGAATGAGATAAATCTTGTAAAACACTTTCTAAGCCCCTATAGAAATGTTAGGGCTATTGTTGTTATTTAAGGTATTACAAATCTAAGATGCTGAGAGATTTCAATTACCCAACAATGAGACTCCATTCATCCTAAGTGAAAAGGAATTTAAATAAATGCTCAGGTTTTACTCCCCTTGGGGGAGAAGGGCAACCGGTGCTCACAGATAACTCTAATTGCAACAGAGGGGCTAACCACTTCGCACACAGCTCAGAAAACAAGCTTCCCAGCCCCACTCCCACATCCAGATTTGGTGCCTTCCGGGCTGCCAAGGGAAGGCTGGTAGATGATACTCCTGTCTCCCGCACCCTCACTCTCAGGGACCAGATGTTTCCTGCCCTTTCCGCTGACCTTCCCTGCTACACAAACAGGTCCTCCCAACAGCTCCCCGCATTCCTTCAGCTCTGCCAGTCATTCACAGGCTCTAGGATACACGCGGGAGTTGTTCAGATCTGCTGATGGATGGTAAAACCAACCACCACTGAAAAGAGATGGGGACTAATTGCTAGCTGTAAAGAACACTAATCTGTTTACACTCAGGTTGGACGATGTTCATGAAATTCAAATCAAGTTCTCCTCTCTCCCAGCAGGAAAGCCCTTCCCCAGTCCAAACAGCTTTTCCTTACCATTAAGATAATTATATTCTACACACAAGCAGACATTAAAGAACTGAGCAGGGAAGTAGAAAGGGGTGAATTATTAGAGCAGGAAAGTAAAAAAAAAAAAAAAAAAGGTTTCAATCTGAGAACCAAGTACAATATAAGGAAGCACCGCAAAATATTGAAGAGATTTTTATGAGCGCCTTGATTCTTCTCCATTAAAGAGTTCAGCTCATTTTCCCCTCAGCTCTTCAGCTCTTCCACAGGCGCGTTAACTTGTGTAAAGCTCTCGGGTTTGGCCCCACGAGCTTCCATGATGAAACACAGCATGTGAAATTGGATCCACATGTGTTCCACCCACAAGCTGAGCTCGGTGGTGCACTTTACTCTGTCAGTCAGCAGGCTGTTGCTCAACTTATAGGAGGGGACGCCAGCAATCTCCTTCCAGCTATTAAAACAAAATTAACCGTTCTGGGGTCAGTGGGGCCAACACTACTTCCACAGGGACAGGGACCCAGCTTTCTGTACCTCAAGTTCAGTCTCCCGTCTGTTGATGTCGTCCGTGGATTGGTTTAACTTCTCCAGTTCTCCCTAACGAACAAAAAGAAGGACAAAAAAAGATTTAAGGGATTGTCTTTTGTTTCGTATGACTCAGCCCCATTACCTGCAAAATTACTCCAGCACAATTTGTGGGGAGAGGGATGAGTCGGTATTAATTCTCATGGAAAACAGCTAAGCCTTGGCTAGAAGAGCAAATGAATGTCCAGATTTCTGAAAACTTTTTCTTGATTTGAAATGTCAAAAGGTCCTAGGAATCTGTCTTTTCTGAGAAGGTCAAATAACTATTCCAGGGTTGTGCCTTCAGGTAAACCCACCTGTTACAAATGGTTTAGGGGTTGAATCAAAACAACAGCTTCTGCCTTACACAAGAACTTTGCAGAAAAGACAATAAAAGAAAATAAACAAGGCCAAGCCAAAAGTATAAACCCAATGAAATGTTTTAATTCAAGGGCAGAATTCTGGTATTAACTCACTGGTAGTTGAGTATTTTTCTATAAAGATGAAAATCTTTTATATTCAAACTGCCAATTATTCATTCTCCGTAGATTTTTTTTAAAACAGCTTTAAAAAAAACCCACCTTTAAATAAACATTTACAAAATGAAATCCTGTGAAAAGTACCCCACATGAAGTTAACTCATTTCACTCTGCAAACAAAGGATCTTGTTAACAGAATTCATGTACCAAGGAAACAATAGTTCGAACTGATGATTTAATAAAAATTTCTAATGCAAACATTTCCCACCTGATCTTTATCTTGCTAATCTGCCAAAACAATTCATTTAAATCGAAACAGCTAAGTTAAATGAGCTTTTAATTGATCTGTGCACTGAAAAACCAATTTTGGCTCCAGGAATGGCAAAACATACTTAAAAGCAATGTATATATAGATATTTAAAAAACGAGTTATGGAAAGGGTAGAAAAATGGGTCTTAGAAAAGGGATTTGCTGTGCTTTTTGCTTGGAGGGTGAAGAGGTTAAGCTGTCACTACTAGATCTCAGCTTGGAAATTGGTTTTTAATAATCTCCCTTAGAAATGGAGGCACGGAGAGCCAGGCCAATCCCCTCGCCTTCTCCCCGCGTCAGCTTCGGGCATCAGCTATTCCCGATTTCTGTTCATACCCAACCTAATAACAAGGAAACACTGAGTTTTAAGCCATTTGAGGCCAAGTGCAGGGTTGAGCCAGTGGTGACAATAAACCCTTCAGTTTGGTAACAATGAATCAGGGGAGGAAGATGGCTCAGGCCGGGCACCTGCGCCAGGTGAAGACTAGGAACCCAGGGCACTGGTGCCAGCCCACGCTGCAGGGCGGACAACGCCCACCCGGCGGCCGACCCTTCCTCCCAGAGCCAGGAGATTGTGCAATGCCCGCAGCCCCGGGAGCCTAGCCGGGGTACCCCCGATACCCGCATGGCGCCCCCGCCCCCTTTTTCCCTTTGTTGCACATCCACTGAACCGCTGGGCACGCTGCGGCGACCCCAGGATCCTGCCCGGAGTCTGCAGGGGCACCCCCGCAATACAGTCAGGCCGCATCCACGCGGGCACTGCAGTCTCCCCATGAACCAGGTGAAACGGAGGATTCAGACCCTCTCCTGTCGCTCCCAGACCGCAGGCACTGGGGGCTGTAAGGCGGTTGTAAGTGTAGATACCGACCTCCGCGGCGGCCCTCGCGGACCCGCGATTCGGGGCGCCCCCCGTGCGCCCTACCTGGATCCGGGGGTCCACCTCTTCTTCCTCCTCCAGCTCTTGCTCCATCCCCTCTTCCTCCTCCTCCTCCTCCACGTCCCGGGCCGACGGCAGGAGCTCAGCCGGCTCCTCGGAAAGGCTCCGCTTCAACGCGGTGTCCATGCAGGCAACCGGAACGCGAACCGCGCTGCGCGATTCGGGGCGTCGGCTGCCACCGCCGAAGGCTCTCCGGGAGCCGTCTCGCCACAGCCCAGCACGATCTGGGAGCCGCCGCAGCCTACACTCGGGGGGCGCCTCTCGCTTGATGCGGATCTCTCCGGCCCAGGCGGAGCGGAGGAAATGGGCGCGGCCGCCCCCTGTCTGCCGTGGCCGTCAGCGCAGCGGCGCCCGCTCCGCCCTCGCCCGCCGGGGCCGCCCTCTGCGCGGCTCTGACCCTATTACTTCTCCAGTCCCGCTTACCCAGGTCACCGTCTCCAAACCCCCAGCTCTCTGAAAACTAGCATGGTGAAATAGAGGAGCCCTCATCCCTGTTCGACTTAGCAGCCCGAATATATCCCAAACTACCCAACGCTGGACTTTCAGCGCCTACTTTCAGGGCGGCTTTCTCTTCGTCTAAGGCAAATTGATTGTGTGGAAGGAAAGTTTGGGGTATTTCCACTCTCTGAAGTCACCTTTAGAAGCCTGTCCCCAGTGGCCCTGGACCAGCTTCAAGACTCACTCAAACCCCTGTCTGTACATGCCCAAAGAACCTTTCTCTCCTTGGGTGAATCTTGGGAATTGTATCTACTCAAAGATTTTACCAGAAAAGGGAACAGAAATAAGTTCACAAAGGCACGTAAATACAAAAGAGTCAGCTGCTACTCCGTACACCGTGGCTACTCCGTACACCGTGGCTACTCCGTGGCTTGTCCAAAGGCTGTGGCTCTGCGCTGGACAGAGCTCCATCCCCAAACACTGTGCTCTCTTTCATAGTGGTGGGGTGGCCCTACCTGGATAGCATGGAAAGTCATGGGTCAGGGATGTGGTTGGGTACAGCTTTTGCAACAAGATGGTAAGTGTAACCCCTGCTAAAGGGCACACTCCATCCAAGGATATACGAACTGGTAAGGCTTCCTGCCCACCCCCAGAACAAACAGGCAGCCAGAGCTTCCCTGGCAAACTCAACATCACAAAAGGCCAAAGATGGAAGAGGCATGTCTGTACTGCTATAAAATGTCAGGACCACTGTGATGTCAGGGGAGGACAAGATGAGATGACCTTAGCAAAGCAAGAAGGACATTGCCCCTGGCCACTGCTAATGTGTCCTTTGCTACAAAAATGCAGAACATGCACACTTTTCACACAGAGGCTTGTGGCCCCTTGGCTCTGTGAGTCTGGAGGACAAACTTGCTTGAGAAAGGAGCGTCTTTCTGAGAGCCTATCATTAAAGTCACCTTGGAAAACCTGCTGCTGATGGTTTTATCAGAGCTAAGTTGGGAGGTTACTCGTTGGGCAAGATACCACCCCGCACAGGCTGGCACTGTGGTCCACTGTCAAAGAAGATTCATGCTGTCCCCAGGGTAATACAGGTGTGTGCCATAGGGTTGTTTCTGAAAAGGCCACACCTATTCATTGTTCTTTAAATCAATGCAGAGTTAGCAATTCTTTGAAAGATGTCCTGAAGTTTCCTGATTTTCCAGTGCCGGATGAAGGCAGGGACCAGTGGCCATTAAGGATTCCTTTGGGACACAAAGGCCACCAATGTTTCTCTGGTGGCTTGGAACTAAGCCTATAACTGAGCAGGATTACTCTGGCTGTGAATAACCTGACAGACAGAGGTAGAAAACCTGAAATGTGAGGTCAGCCCTGACTCTAAATGCTTCTCAGCTGGTGGAACCCCAGCCTCACCATTCTAAACAACCACCTCCAAATAGATATTTCTATTTGGAGAAGATCCTATTTAGATAGAATCTATTTCTATCTAATCCTATAATCTATATTTCTAATCTATATTTCTGTCTAAACCTAGATCTAAGAGCAATAGAGTGGTTCAAATGCCTGCATGGGACATAGGGAACATCAGCTCAGATTCTTCTTGTCTTATGTTTAGGAGACTTGGGCCAGCTATAGCATTAATCACAGTAGTGTTCTGAAGTTCAAATAAGAAAAATAAACAAACTACAGCAGTACTATATACTTTCTGTTGGTACAAACATATGCACATGAATGCATAGAGAAAGTTCTGGAAGGCAGGATTCATACCCAACAAAGGGGGTATCCATACCACACCCCTAGGGAAAAGGGGTATCGAGGGGCTCAAGGTTGGCTAGGATGGGGGTGGTACGTCAAAGGGAACTTTTTTATCCTCACCTTCAGACTTTTTTTTTAATAGCCATTGATTCCAGAGAGAAAGGAGGGAGATACAGATAGAGAAAGTAACATTGAAGTTAGAGAAGCATCAGTGGGTTGCCTCCCAAATGCGCCCAGACAAAACCTGCAGCCCAGGTATGTGCCCTGATGGAGAATGGAACCTGCAGCCCCTTGGTGCGTGGGACGATGCTCCAACCAACTGAGACACACCAGCCAAGGCTTACAGGGAACTTTTAATGTCTCAATAATGTTTTCATCTTTTGCAAGGAAGATGTATTTATAAATATTTGTGCAATTTAAAATAATACATACGTTATTAGTTTTCCATCTCTGTGTAACATTACCACAAACTTAACAGCTTAAAACAATACTCACTATCACAAAATTCTGTAGGTCTGAAGTTCCGGTACAGTGTGACTAGGTTCTCCGTTCAGAGTAGCCCAGGCTGAATCAGGGTGTGATTGAGGCTGCATTCCTTTCTGGAGGCTCTGAGGGAAAAAATCCTTTTAAGGTCACTCAGGTTATTGGATAAATTCAGTTCCCTGTGGTTGTAGGACTGAGGTCCCCGTTTCCTTGCTGACTGTCAGCCAAGGGTCCATCTCAGCTGTGGGGGCTGCCTGCATTGCTTGCCATACAGCTCCCTCCACCTTCAAAGTCATCAACAGAGAATCTCACTTGTGTTCAACTGAATGAAATTGCACACTTCAGTCTATTCTCCAGGAAGAGCCCAGTCCCTTTTAAGGGTTCACTTGATTCAGTCAGGTACCCCCAGAATAGTCTCCCATTTGTAAAGTCAACTGTGCCGTATACATCACCTAAGCACGGAAGTAACTATCCCATCATATTTACGAGTTCCCATAATTACACAGGAGCGTGCACACCAGGGAGCAGGAAACGGGTCAGTCCTGTGGTTCTGCCTGCTGCACATGCTAAGAAGGAGAGCCATCTCAGTGGCTGAGAATCCAAGCAGATGCTTGATATGAATTCAGCCAGCACGCCAGTCTGGAGCAGCAGCTCTGAAGGTACGGGCTGGAGTCCCCTGGAGGTCTCCGAGACCTTTCAGGATGCCCGTGAGATCACAACAACATCCATACTGATGCCACACAGTCTCTGTGTTTTTCACTCTCATTCTCCCATGAAGATACGTTAGAGTTTTCCAGAAGCAGGTGGGGGATAGATAGCACAACAGATTGAATGCAGAATATACAAGAATCCAGCCACTTTCTCTGAAGGCACACATTAAAGAGTTTTGCAAAAATGTAAAATAATGCCACTCTTCTTCTTATTCATTTTATTTTGAAATCTTTTAATTTTCATTTTGGAAACTTTTTTCATAAAAGTATAATATTTATGTTAACATCAAACGATAAATAAATGTATTGCTGTTAATTTTAGGTTAATTAACAACAAAAATTTTTTTTTAATTCAGCTTTAAGTTCTAAATAGTAACCACCAGGAGATAAAATCACATACACAACAGCTCTTCGAGATCCCCAATCATTTAAAAAAATACAAAGGTGTACGGGCACAAAAAAAGTTTGAGAACCACTGATTGAGAGGAAATGTGTACTTTAGGTTTGTTATCCTTTTTTATTTGTATTTAAAGTTCCACTTCCTCCTTGATTCAAAAAATGCATACCCCCATCCAAGACCCCTGTTGGCCACTGGTGGGGTATTACAGACGCCATGCATTTTTGGCCGCTTGAAAAGACTTTTAAATGTAATTTAACAAATTTAAATGATTGAGGAGATGGTTAGACAAGGAGCTGCTCATGTGGCACCTCTTTGGTTGTTTCTTAGAATCTGTACTTTGTCAATTCCTATGAAGAATTCATCACCCAATTATAAAGAGGCTCCTCTGGAGAAAATGGTTAGCTTTTTAGTGCTTTGTCTGTGATCTGTGATGTGGTTTCCAAGCAGCCATCTCTGCCTTACCGGGCTTTGGGTGGGTCCCAGCCATTCAGGACACAGCTGTACCAAAGCTACAATTTCTTGGCGGTAGTGAGGGGCCTGATCACAGGCTGCCCCGGTGTGGGCAGGTGGGGGGTGGCTAACATCTTCACAAAAACCTTGAGGACTGCTTTGCTTGGAAACCACACTTCCTGTTTCATTTATTTTCACTGCCTCTTTGCAGTTTGTTTAAGTCCCGACACTGGAGGGAAATACACTGTGTTTGTTCCCTGCCCACCGCTTCAAGTTGTAAGTGAATCTTCTGAGGTAAAAATCACAGCCTCTCAGCTTCCCAGCCGCCATGTAAAACGGTGGGCTGAAATTTGGAAAGCAGGAGGGGAAAGGTTTCTGGCAGGATGAGCCTAGGTTTACATATTTCTCTATAAATGGGCCCTTATTTGTCTTCCTCTGTTTTCTTTCGTGGGATTAAAATCAATCTCTCTTTTTGTGACTCCCACCTCCTCACCGAGGTCTCACTGCTACTACCCAAGCTTCCTCCTCCCTGGATTATGAAGCCAGCAGGTCACCAGCAAAAGGACACCCTCTCCTTATAGGGTCCTTATAGGTTGCAGTGGTGAGTGTTTGGGAATGCTTCTATTTCGGTAGGTGTGGAGAGAAACTTGGATTTGTTTAATAAACACTCCCAGAAAATCCTGCCGTGCTCAAGTCTGCAGGTGAACAGAGGGCTCTCCAACTGGATCTGAAATGTCCCTCAGTCTTTCTGTGAAAAGAGAAACCAGAGGCGTGACAACCCAGGAGTGAAATGAGAGGAAGTGAGCCCATCTGCTGACCTCAGAGCGCTTGGGTTGAGTTCAGGGCAGAAGGAGGGTTAGTGCTGGACATTCATGTGGGTGCAGGCACCAGGATTCTCTCTCCCAGCAGCTGAGAAGGGCCAGGAAGTCATCCCCCTTTCTGCCTGCAAGGGCCAGGATGCATTTGCAGAGGAGTTAATACTGAGCTTTGAATAACAAACAGAATTTTCTCAAACAAAGAAGGAAGGTTTTGCCAAAGAAAGAAAGACAGAAAGAGTGGGCTTCCCAGATGGGAAATAACATGAGGAAGTCACAGAGGGGATGGCCAGGCAGGGAACAAGCGGGGAGATCATGTGGACTTGGGGCCCACGCAGCGAGCAGGGGTAAAGCCTGAAGTTTGGGGCCACTCCTCAAGGGCCTGGAATGCCAGGCTGAAAACTCTGGACCATAGACTATAGAAAGTGAGATGCCATTCATTCGTCTGCTCATGACTCATCTGACAAATATTACTGGGCACTGAACATGTTTTAGACACAGTACCAGATGTCAGGGGTGCCACTGTGAACGAGAGACACAGACTGCCTGCCGTCAGGGAGCTTACAGTGCAGCAGGAGGAGACAATGAAGGAATAAATGTATACTAGGTCGGGGGATCCGTGCTGAGGGCAAACACCAAGCAGGGAAAGAACAGAGCGACCAGGCATTGAGGCGCTCTCGTGGCTGTGGTGAAGGCCTCTCCCAAAGGGCGCTTTCAACCAAGACCTGAAAGGAATGAGAGCAAACCACACGCCCTTCTCCAGCCACAGAAGCAGCATGTGCAGGGTCCTGAGCTGGGAATGTGCTCCAAGTGTGGGAGAGAAAGCAAGATCGGAGTGGGGAGGGCCGAGACAGCAAGGGAGATGAAATCAGAGACCTGCGGGTGGGCAGGCCACGCTAAGGAGTTCGGGTTTTACCTGGGTGAGTGATCATGTAATCGCTCTGGCCAGAGTGTGGGAACCTGACCAAAGAGACACTGAGGAGCTGGGGACGGGGGAGTCACAAGGAGATCAGTCAAGCTGGCTGTCTAGTGGTGGGAGTACGGGGAACGCCTCTTCTGGTTGCTTCTCTTTCTGTAGTAAAATCATGAGCAAGGCCATCAGCTGGGAGTAGCGGGGCACCGACTGCACTGGAGCAACACTGGAGGTTGGAGGAGGGAGACGGTGTGCCCAATAGCTAGCTGTCCAGAGGAGTCGGAAAGGGACTTGAGCGGAGGGATGTATTGTAATTGCCAGGCTGCATGGAGGGCCCAGCTGTGGTTTGAGCTCCTTCCTACGTGAAACTAGATGGCAAGTATGAGCGGTTTTTCCTGCCCAAGCTCAGCTTCTGGGTGCAGGTGGCGAGATTTAACCAGAGTTGGGATTATGCCAGGGTCTTACAATGATGAGGGAGAGGGGTGCGAGAGTAGAGGGTGACCACCGGTGTCGAGACTTTAACGACAGCCCATCGGTCTAAAGTGGTTCGAATGGGCAGTGTGGGCATGAGGGGGTGAGGGATGGGGTGTTAAATAGTTCCAGGAAGTAAGGATGAATCCCCGAATCAAGGAGCAGAGCGATGGGAATGAATTTGAGACTGTGCGGAAGTGGTGACTGACAAGATCTGGGGGAGGGAAGAGGAGGGCCAAAGATGAGCCCAGAGTTCCTAGTGTGAGTGACTGGGTGATGCCAAGGATTAGGATCTGCTCTACAGAAGTTTTGGTTGGGAAGATCATAAACTCGTTTTTAGAATATACTGATGTTACATGGAAAACCCTGAAACCTCACCTGCCTGTTGTGTTTGAAAATGGTGATCCAGGCTACCCAAGGGCGGAATAAAACCCTTTGGAAGGCCTTTCTTGCTGCCACAATATAGGCCTTGGCAAGGGTGTGACAGTTCATCTGATCTTTGAGGGTCGCGTGGTTTTTATTTCTGACATTTGGTGGCCTCTAGGAAATTGAGACACAGTGGAAAAGTCTTCTTTTGGTGGGGCTCCCGGAAAGTTACAGTGACAGGAATTACATTTGAACGGGGTTTAAATCCCTGCTATACTATCTATGAGCTGTCTTTGGATGAGCTGTCTATTCTCTCTGAACCTCGATGTCCTCACCTGTAAAATAGTAGAAACACTGGCACGTCCCAGTCAGAGACATCGTGAAAGTTAAATAAAGTGATACTTATAGAATGACTGGCACACAACAAAAGCTTGATTCATGGTGGTTCTGTTGTCTTTGTCTTCCTCTGCCCCACATCTTAAACCTAAGGGAATCAGGTGTTTCACACAAGAGTTTTTGGGTGTGTTTTTTTAAAAATGGAAATTTGCAAGCTGAAAATGGCCAGCAACATTAATTTAATATCTTCGGGGGCTCCTACGACATGCAGGCGCTATTCCAGGTACCGACGTGAGAGCCCAAAACATGTAGATGACAAAGCCATCATGTCTTCCTACTTGGGGAGATGTGCCCCCACAAAAATGGTGTCCCAAGGCCACAACCACATGGCTTCCTCATTGTGAAGTTAAGCCTCTTTCTGCCAAACTTCAAGGTCATTGAAATGAAGATTTCCTGCAACACCAATTTTAAAAACTTGCACCTGCTTGTTGACCCTTATAAAACAGAAACTGCTCTTCTGGACTAAGAAGGAAATGAATCTGCCTTCACACCACATTCCGGGAGCAGTAGCTGAAGAAACCGACAACAGCATGGTCTCTCAGCCCACCTGTAACCTTTACATGGCGCCTCAGGCCAGAGCTGCCGACTAAGGACCACTGGCTGGATCAGCACTGAGGGCGTGTGCTGCCTGGGGGACCTGGGGTTTTAGAAATCTGAGCCAGCCATTAAAACTCAGGCATTACGACATGAAAATTCAGGCTTCTCCGCTTGGCAAAAGTCCAGAGGAGTTGCAAGGAGTGGCTGACCCTTTAGAAAGCCCATGCACTCGCGAGCTAACCTCAGAGCCCTGTTGACAGAAGCACTTACACCAGCAGGCCAGGCACAGAGGCTTCCCCACCTCTCCTCGCCGCGCCTGTGCCCCTCCCACAGCAGGGAGACGGCGGGGGGGGGGGGGGGGGGGGGGAGCCGGTTCCTTCTGCCTTCCTCTCACCCTCCCTCCTCTTCCCACCAACTTCAAAGGAGCATGGCATGCGACAAGACGGAAGAGAATCTTCAAGCAGACCTCAAACCCTTCAACGATACCTTTCGTCCCCAGATGGCGGGTTCTCAGAACGCAAGGAGCTACAGGAGCCCGTTCTTTGAAAGCAGTCAGGCCCTCCACTTATGGAAGCGTCTGTTTACTTCTGTGATTTGGTGACATCAGTGTGTAGCCAAATTGTCTTGTGCTCTGGCTGCTCCTCTCTAATGAGAACTTTTATTTGTCTTCTAAATTGAATTAAACTAGACTCTCTTGCCCCAGAAGAATTATAGGCCCGAGTACTTGGAGAACCCAGGAAAGAGACTTTTGTGGTTTATCTGTGGTCTTAGAGGACCCGCAGAATTTAAAATGGTGCCGGAATCTTAGAGACAGGAAGAAAAGTGTTCCATGAAGAAGAATAAAGAGGACCCTGCACACCACACACCAGTGAGCACAACAGACTGTAGACGTGGTTCTAGAGTGGATTTCAAAGGGGAAGGGGCCTCCCTGCTCCGGAAAGTAGGATGACTGATCACCGTGACCACGGCTCAGTTCACTGAGCACCAATCATGTCAGCCTCGCCCTCACTTCCTTACTCCTCGGGTGTGGAGTCCAGCCAGGGAAGGAAGTACCCGAAATGGGAGAGCTTCACAGTTTGGAGACCATTGGCACAGGAAAGGCCACATAAATAAGTCCACTTACAAAAGAAACCAAAATTTCATATAAAATAGTGAAAAAAAAAAGGTTTTTACTGAGACTTCACCCTGAATAATCAAACTTAAAACTAGGAAAATAAATTACTTTTATTGTACTTTAAAACTATTTAGTTGATAAATATTTATTGAGCATCTATTATGCCAGACTCTGGCAAGGAAGATACAGTGGGAAACATATTAGTCAAAATCCCTGCCCTCATTGGGGTTTACAGTCTAAGGGAAGACAAGAAAAAAATTTAATTACATAAATAAGCAAAATAATTGTAGCTAGTGATACTGATAATTGCTTTGAAGGAAAAAAAGTTGGATAATCACACTTTAAAAGGCTGGCGGAGGTGGGGGTGGCTGGGTGGTGGTTGCTGCCGTAGATGAGAGATGGAGAAGGCCTCTATGAATGTGACATTGGAGCTGAGATTTCAGGGCGAGAAGGAATCAGGCAGCTGTGCTCTGGAGGAAAGTGTGGTCAGCATAGCAGAGACCCTGAAGGCGGAGCCAGCAGGACAGCACATGCGATGGCCAGAGAGTGAGCGAGGGGACAGACCGGGTGTTGAAATGAGGTGGGAACAAATCAGATTCTGTGGTGCTGTGGGACAGTTTGGACTTTCAGAAACGTGATGGGAAGCCATTGGAAGGCTTTAGGCTGAGGAGTGACACAATGTTGAAGAGATGACCGTGGGCGCTCTGTAGCCATGGGATGGCCCTGAAGGCAGAGCGGGAGCAGGAGCACCAGTGAGGAGGCTCCAGCAAGCGCGGTGAGCACTTGGGTAAGTGGTAGGAGGGAGATGGAGTGCAGTCGGTTCCGGATGTATTTTGAAGATCCACCCAACGAAATTTGCTATTCCATTAAGTGGGATCAGAGGCATCAAATATGACGCTTGAGCTGTGACTGGTGTGGCTCAGTTGGTTGAGCAGTGTCCCACAAAGGGAATGGTCACAGGTTCAATTCCTGGTCAGGGCACATGCCTAGGTTTCAGTTTTGGTCCCGGGTCAGGGCATGTACCAGAGGCAACTGATCAATATTTCTTTCTCACATCGATGTTTCTCTCTTTCTCTTTCTTCCTCCTTTACCCTCCCTCTGAAAATAAACAAACGAACGAACGAACAAACATGACTCGAGATTTTGACTTGAGAATGCTCTGGCCATCTACTGAGCAAAGTAGGGACAACTTTCAAAACAGGTTTGAAATCAAGAAGTGTGTGTTTGGACACCTAAGCCCAAGAGTCTATTAAACACACAAGTGAAGATGTCGAGTACAAAAATATACACCTGAAGGCCAAGTCTACTGATATGATTTGAGAGTCAGCTGTATATGTAGGATGTTTAAAGCCAAGGGGCTGGACGAGATTCCTCAGGAAAGGGGAAATGCTGGAGGGAAGAGACCCAGGACGAAGCTCTGGGGCAACAAACATTTAGAGGCTGGGCCTTAGGCAAGAAGCCAAGTAAGAGTAGTGCCACCCTGCTCACTCTAAAAATAGCAATAACAGCCCTGGCTAGTGTGGCTCAGTGGGTTGAGTGCTGGCCTGTGAACCAAAAGTTCACTGGGAATCACCAGTTCGATTCCCAGACAGGGCACACGCTGGGGTTGTGGGCCAGGTCCCGGTTGAGGGGGCGCAAAAGACATGTGATCGATGTTTCTCTCGAATCAACGTTTCTCTCTTCCTCTTTCTCCCTCCCTTCCCGTCTATAAATAAATAAATAAAATCTTTGAAAAATAAAAATAGGAACGATAGTGATCAATCCATTGTCACATTGGGGGTTTTGTTGGCATATTTTTCTGATAAAATTATGATATTATATAATATGAAATTATTCTATTATAATTTGACTTTCATAGCATAATCATAAACAGTATAACTTTAGCAAAAAACTTAAGGTATTTGTTAATATTTCCAGGTGTCTCTCTTATTCCTCTGAGGTTAACATCATCTTTACATGCAGTATCTTTTCAGTCCTTACATTCATAGATTTTCTCTGGTCTAATGCTGCCATTTCCTCATTTGTCAATGGCCTTGCCAGTGACAAGCGGGGTTCCTCAAAGCTGCTTTCCTAACCTTGATATCACGCCTATTTTGCAAGAGTGACGGTTTCACTTTGCCATCAGTTTTTGTTGTTTGTATTGTATTTGCATTATATTGTGGCAGTCTGACAACTCTAGAGAAAATAACGAACAAAGGCTTTGACTCAATAGTCAGGGACAGAAATTTGATTTTCGAAAGGTGTGCGTGGTCAGTTTATTAGTGATTTTAGTTTTGTGTTATCATTATTTACTTGCCTATAGTGGAGACAAACTAGCTGTTTGCTGAATCATTCTGCCCTTTTTTAAGTGCTTAGCTAAACAGCATTTCGCTACCTACCATTTGGCTTGGTGTGGTTCTCTCACTTGGTGAGCAGCAGCAATACAGCATTTTCCGGCTTGTCCCACAAAAACGTCCCACAAGTGCTCTTTTGTGCTCTTTCTACTGCTGTGGCTGGATGCAGATGACAGTGGGGCCCTAGAGAACAGCAGATCCACAAGGCAGAGAGAACCTGGAACCCCGAGCGCCTGCATGGAGAACAGCGCCCGCCAACCTGGGTCCCCTGAATTGTTACCCACACTGCAAATAAAATTCCATCGTGATTAGCCATTAAGCGTTTGGGTCTATTTGTGACTATGGCTTAGTCCATCCTAACTAACACATTGCTGTACTTAACTTCGGGAACAGGGCAGTGAGTACCCAGTAGCGAGGAGCCCCTTACATATTTCAGCAAGACGCTTAGTCAGTATCCTGCAACTTCCTCTAGACAAGCTGAGAAGCATGGGTGGTGGCGAGCCCAAGTTGGAGAAGCAGTGGCTGACTGGACAAGCAAACCTAAAGGTCAAGGCATTCACTGTCCAGTCACACGCATTCTTTGGGCCTGATTCTCAGCTCTGCCCTTTTCAGCATTTGTAATAGTGACTCAGGGAAATATAGAGAAAGCATATTTCTCAAACTTGTAGAAGATGCTGGAAAGGGTACCCTGGATTCCCCAAGATCTTGGTATCGGATTTTCATTATATTGTTGTATCATGACACTAATAGAGAAAGTAATTGACAAAGATTTTGACCCAATGGGTAAGGAAGAAACTTGGGTTTTACAGGGAAGGTCAGCGGGCCATATAGAACATAGTAAAATTCATCGAGGTTAAATATAATGTCCTGCACTTAGTTTGAAATGAACTAGAATGAGATGGAGAAGGTGTAGCTTAAAATGTCACATTTTAAAGAAAAATTAAATGTCTAGCTGCATTACAAAAAGAATTGTGCCTGGAACAATGAGGTGATCATCTCCCTCTCTCCACCTAAGGGAGCCTCCCTCCTACAGTATTGCAGTGAGGTGCTACCCTGGACGTGAAATATGTTCAGAGGGCAGCATCCAGGACTGAGAAGGAACAGGGATGGAGATTTTCAATTTAGAAAAATAACTTTCTGTTGGTTAAATCTGTCCTATTTTAACTGGGCTGCTGCAATAGGTAGTGAGTTCCCTGTTTCTGGAAGCATTCAAATAAGTTAGCCATACGAAACGACTACTGTTTAGTAATATGCGAGCTGTAAGTATGCAACTTCATATGGCTCCACCTAACATTTGGTGGAAATGGTGGAGGGGTGACAAAGGAAGAGAGGAGCGGTAGTGGAGCGGGAGGTGCATTGGCTCATGTAATTTAAAAGTACAGGGGAGTTCTAGCTTCGAGTATGGCTATATCCAGAAGTCTGCCCCACCCTCTCCATCCCTCCTCCCCACTCCCCTCTGTGGTGTCTCTACGTCCAGATGGGCTGCCCCTGGTCGCAGACAATTGGAACCAGCAGCTCCAGGCTTAGGGTGAACCACCTTAACAACCCCAATCAAGAGTCTCCCCCCACCAGTAATTCCTGGGACAGACTCGTTGAATGAGTCAGTGTCCATTTCTGAATCAGTGACTGAGGCTGAGGGGTGCGGGGAGTAGAATTCCTGACTGGCTTGGGCCTGCGTTATAAGTTGGTCCTGGAATCCAGATAACGATGGGATACAAAGAGAGGGGAGGGGTTAGCTACATGGGTTGAAGTGAAGAAAGGGTGGCTTTCTCCCTCCTCTCCCCAAAACAAACAGAAAACCAACCAAACAAACAAAAAACTGAGGGGCTCCAGGCCAATCTGAAGGATGAAAAGAACCAGCCAAGTGAAGACCTGGGGGAGGTGTGGCCCAGGCAGAGACCAGCTGGGGCTGAGAGAGGAAGGAGCTCCGTGGGCTTGAGAAACAGAAAGAAGTCCAGTGCTTCAAGTGTCTATTGCTGTAAACACAGCAACAGAACGTAGTGACCACCTTATCTCTCCTGATTCCTGGAAATGACTGGATTCAGGCAGTTCTCTGTTCCGTGTGGTTCCAGCTGATTGCGGTCTGGAACATGCAGTGTGGCTCACTCACGGACCTGGCAGCCAGTGCTGCAGGCTGGGGCACCTCCGAGACCTTGACCCAGAACTTCTCCTCCTCTTCCACGTGGCTCTCTGGGTGGCTTTTGTTTTCTCCTAGCACAGCGCCTGGATTCACAAAGTATAGAGTATTTACTATCTGGTCCTTCACAGAAATGTTTGCTGACCCTTGGGCTAAGTCGTGGGGTGCCTGATAAGTCTTACTGGGGGATTCGAATTTTATTCTAAGTGATGGGGAGGTCTTGAACCGGTGAGCCACATTGTCCGACCTCCATTTTTAAATGGTCTGCTCCGGGAATGGATTACAGGAGAGTAAGAGCGAAGCAGGGAGACCGGTAGCAGGCGATGGCAGTCGTCCAGATGGGAGATGGTAGAGAAGACAGCCAGGAGAAGTAGATACATTCGGCACGTATATTGAGGAGAGGAAGCTCGCAGGACTTGCTGAGGCCTTGGGTACGGAGATGAGACAAAGAGGAGTCAGCGTGAGGTCTCAGATTTTGGCCTGAGCAACTGGGTGAGCGGTTAGTGAAAAGCGAAAGGGCCAGGGAGCAGCGGGTTAGGAGGAAAGAGCCGCGGGAGCTCTGCCTTGCACAGGCGAAGCTTGTGATGCCTGTCAGGCGTCCCAGGATCAAAGTCGAGTCCAACAGCGAGGGACTTGAGACTGGGTGGGGCTCGGGGTAGAAATCTAAGAATTATCAGTGTCAACGGAAGAAGGTCCAAACCTGCAGAAAAATTGTATGAGAGTTTATTGGAGTTTATTTAGGCCAAACAGAGGATACGGCTGGGCAAAAGATCTCAGCGGACTGAGAAAAATGCTTCCCAGAGCGAGAGTTTGCAGTTTCTTTTACGCACTGGGAATTGAGAAGGAAAGGATGGAAGATTACATGAAGGTGGGAGAAGGCTCGGCAGGGATTAGGTTACAGGGTCTTTAACATTACGTGCTTCTGAGGGGTCTGAAAAAGAGGCATTTCCAAGGTGGGTTAACCTGGGCGCACAAAAAACAACGGACAAGGCTCGCTTACAGCAGAGATAACCTTTTACCAGAGAAGTCACAGATCTGGGGCGTGACTTCCCACCACGACCTGCCTAGTGAGAAATGTATGATCCGATCGCCCTGTGAGGTTGCTTGCAGTAAGATTCATTATTGCGCCATTTGTCTTCAACTTCAGTAAACAGACAGTGGTGAAGTCAGAGGCCTGGAAGAAATGTCTCCTGGGAGATGGCGAGGAGAGGACCCTAGGCTAGGCAAAAACCAGAGGCCATGGAGGCAGGGAAGTCAGTAAAAGACTGTGAAGAAGGACTGGCTGATAAGACAGACAGCAGCTGGGAAACCGGTTTCAGAAGAACCTGAAAAGAATATTTCAAGCTGGAAGGAGTGGTCCACGGTGCTTAACGTTATTCAGGTAAGTGACCACCAAATTCAGTGATACAAAATTTCCCTGAAATCGTGACAAGGGCAATTTCGGTGAATAGTGAGGACTGACTCTAGGCTGGAAAACACTGGATGGGAGCATGTGGAGACGGCAAATCTATAAAGACCTCTTGTGAGTAGTTTTGCTGCCAAATGGGCAGGTGAAAACCAGAGAAGTCCACGGCAGGGTCATGCCTGTGAAGGCTCTTTCGATCCTGAGAAGCTTGGACTCCATGAAGCATCTACTATGTGCCAGCTCATTACTTGTCTGCAATGCCAATGAGAAATTTCTCCCTGACGGTTCATTTGGGAAGGTGGTTGGAGCACAATAGAAAACCACACCAACAACTTCAAGGAAGAACACAATGAGAAAGAAAGATTGCAGCCACAAAGAGGCCAGTGTAGATGTCCAAACGGGTTTCCTCCGAGTGGTAGGGAGACCTGCAAACCCACCAGGCCAGCAGTTTCGTTTCTGCTGCGTGTGCACACAAGCTCTTCCTTCCACACTTTCCCAAGGAAGTGCGTTCATGCACGCTTCTGGAATTTGCTGTCAAATAGAAACGTGAGACCCAAAGAACAAGCATAGTTCTATAATCAGGACACAAACGCATCTTGTAGAAGGCCACAATGTAACTTTTTTTCCAAATCTTTGTGGGGTTGTTTTGTTTTTGTTTTGTTTTTTGGAAAAGATTTAGTTTCTCTTGACAAATATCCATGACAAAACACTCACACTCATGCACAGATTACTTATTGTTATTTTTTTTAAATTTAATCGCAGACCATAAGGAAGACATGGAGATACTTTTTAAAAAATCTAGTTCCATTCTCTATGGTTCTTCAAAAGAGATGATCTGACTCCAAAGTCTGAGCTCTGAACCATTTCCCATCCTGTTTCGTAGAGGGCAGGCTGACCGGTGAGGTTGCCGATCTTCCTGGATCTATGAAATGCTGTGTCTATAATCATACAGGAGCCATGTTCCTGGCTTTGCCCAGGAGCTGGCTTGGAACCCCGTATCTGTTTCCTTACAAAGCCGTGTGACCCTGAGCGAGTCCTCAGCCTCTGCGAGCCACGGTTGCTTCGTGTGGCAACTGGTGATACTAGATCTGATTTGCCGTCGTGTATTAAATAAGCCAAGGTAGGTGAAGTTCAAGTTCCATGTCTATAGTCTGAGTACAATAAGTGATGGCTATTATGAAGAACAATATCTTTGAGTCAACCTAATCCTTACTGAAAAGGCCAAGCTGTGTCATGAACTGTGAAGAAGCGTCTAAGATCTGCTGAGTTACCCTATCCCATAGTCCAGATTGTCTGTCTGTCCGTCTGTCTGTCTGTCTGTCTATTTTAAGAATTATCTAGGTGCTTTGAGAATCCTATAGTTGGCAGTAATTTTAAGCAAATACCTTCAAGAGTCACAGGATTTAGAAGGACATCTGTTGACATGAAGTATCTCCTATAGGTGGCACCCCAAGGACTCCTTGCTAAGCCCCCCAACATTTCCTCTTCCTGTCTCCAAGTTCTCAGCCGTCATGGAGACTTCTCTGGTTTTACCAACGAGGAAGAACTTCTACCCTCGCCTCCTCCAGTTTTGACATCACCATGGGAACTTCTCTGCTGTGGAAGTAACCGCAGTCCTGGTCTGGGCCACTTTGCAGCTTGGCTTTGAATGTTCCCAAAGCCTCGGCTTACACCAGAGGGGGAAAGTTGTAGCCCCAAGCCCCACATGCACCTGGGTCAGCTTCCTTAGAGACTCGGGTGAAGAGTGAGGACGGGGCTGGGATGACCATCTTCTTGGCCTGATGTCAGCCGGGGAAGCACATCTCAAACAGGAACACACAGGACCTGGACGACAAGGCGCTCCAGGGGAGGGTTCTTGGCACGGGCCCTGACCTGCCCGCACCGAGGCCAGCTGTCTTTGCGTGTTCCACTTTCTGGACATGAAGAGACAGCTGCAGAAGTTACAGCAGGCCTTGGGGATATTTTCATTTAAACACACTTTGTTTTTGTTTTTTTGAGGAGGGTGAAGAGGGGAGCTTTTAATTACCATCTGTGGAGAGCAGCTGATGCTTTCTGCGCTCTCCGCCACACCTTGTCCGCTTGTCTGGGGTTTTCACTGGGGCCGGGAAGGACTGTCCCTCCCACCCCCCGCCCACACTGACTGCGCCTGTGGAGTCCCTCAAGTTTTCCAACAGTTTCACCTCATGGCACCCTTGAACTAAGTACCAAAATTCTGTGGCTAACCCAAAAATATATTTTTTGCTTATCTGACAAAATATAGGTGTAATTTTGATTCACTCACACAGGATAGGATTGTGTTGGCTATTTGTTTTCTTTTTGACAGTCTAAGGTGAAAGAAGTCAGTGTGCCTGACTGAATAGTCAGGTATTGCAGGTTTTAAAAATTCCTGCGGCATGCCGGTTGAAAACTGCTGACTTAGCCCTTCCATGGGCAGCCCCGAAGTACTGGGGTGGGGGTGGGGGCGGGGGCGGGGAGGCTAACTCTCCCAGGACAGCCCTCCACCACTGGAGGGGTGGAAGGTCAGTGGAGAAAGGCTTCCAGCCTCTGGTTCTTCAGAGGTCCAATTAAGGGGGGACATTCGACACCACTCCTCAGAGGGTCCCCAGCCAGAGGGAGCCCAAACAAGACCCAGTAAACTAACACGTCTTTTACTGAATCTTTTCTCCCCTTCTTCACCCCTCTCCTGCATTCCAGGTCCCCATCCCAAAACGGCTACCCATGCCCAGGATCCAAATCTCTACCTGAGGTTTTGTTTGGGGGAAAACCTAAACTGAAACACGCATCGACAAGCATGATGGGAGGGTTCTTTTCTTTTCTTTTTTTACATTCAGAAATAAAGTTGCTCCCTTGTGAACAAGAACAAAAAGGGAACCTGCCACTATTGGGGAAAAGAGCTGCCCTTGTAGCTGAAGAAGGAGGAGCTTGGTTCTGGTCACTGGAAACAATGTCAAACTCTCAGGTTGACTGTTGAGAAGACCAGGACCTGTGTGTTGATGACTGGGGTTGGAATAGCCCGATTAACTCTGGCTGTGAAAGTACTTCTTCTTCCCAGACCTAGTGTTGTGAGCTGGAGGCAGAATGTGTGAATGGGAAAAGGATGTGGTTCAGACAGAGGCCAAGTTCAAAGCAAATTATGGAGGCCTGGGAAGGCTGAGCTGAGTTTACAGAGTGGGTAAGGCAGACTTGTGAAGCGGAGGTAGCCTACGTTAGCTGCAGGGACCAAGAGTGAAGGCCAAGGCCAAAGCTTCCATCCCTTCCTGACGACATTTGTGTGAGGAGCCTGCCACCTGCCACAGAACAATGCCCCAGCAGACCTAATGATACCTTCCCTGGTGGTGGGTCGATTTGAATGGGAGGAAAAGAAAGGGCAATGTAGAGAAGGAGACAGGGATGCAAAGCAGTCGGGCCCAATAAGGGCACCTGCCTCCCAAGGGCAGTTTTACTCCACAGAAAGGAAGAGCAAAACAAAAGGCCACCATTAGCAAAGCAGGATTTCCAACAATCAACAATCACCTAGAAATCAGACAATCACTTGCTCTCCTTCCTGCTAACGTTAGGAGGCTGCATTATTCTTACTTGGATGTGTAGCTTGACAGAGAAAATGCAGTTCTAATATATCTAGGGAAAGAAATATTTTTTCAGGTGCTAAAGCTACAGAACAATTATAGTTCCGCAAGGAACCCGGATGGTCAGCTACAATCACCAAAGTTGGACAACAAACATTGTAAAATAAATCGGATTCTCCTGCAATGAAGAGAACAGATTAGAACCTGCAAATGAATCTGTACAGAAAGAATCTTGACAGTACTTCAAAAGGATGTACTGTCCAAAACTGAACCGCCTCTATCCTACCCACCAAGAAACCAAACCAAAAAGTGCAGCTGAGACCCTCCCAAACCGTAGGTCTTTGTCTGCCACACTGTAATTTCTAGAAGGCTGCTGGTAGCTTCAGTTCAATAATCATTATCATCAGACCTCTTACTGTCAATCATCACAGCTGTGCCTTTGCCGGGACAGGATGCAGGTTCCTCATAAAGGACATACCCTTTCATCCTGACTAAAATCCTTGCTTTGTAATTCCTAGTCTCACAGTGGCTCCTTTGCAACGTCACTTCCAAATGATTGCTGGATATGCTGACCACAGGGACGAGACCACCAAGACCCCAAAATGGAACTCACTGAGTACATTAAAAATTCCCCAGTACCATGTGGGGAATTATTTGTTTATAAAAAGTAAGGATCACACTTCCAGCCAAGATGGAGGCGTAGGTGGACACACTGTGCCTCCTCGCACAACCAAAATTAAGGACAACAAAGATTTAGAACCAAGAAAACAATCAGAACTTATAGAAAATTGAACTGTACAAAAGTCCAACAACCATTCATCCAGACCAGTAAGAGGGGTGGAGTCACGACAGGAAAAAGTGAAGGGTGGTGGACCTGGGTTCGCAGGCAGTGGCTGGCAGATCCCAGGTATGCAGGTGGCAGCTAGCAGACCCCGGGCACGGGCTGGCAACGGGCAGACCCAGTGAGACTGTGCAAGGAAACTGGCTGACCAGGTGGTCCCACATTTGCACACAGATAATCCAGGTGAAGGGGAAGCAGCAGAAGGGACTAGAATTGAGAGAGAGCGGAGCAAGCACCATTATTCCCTCTTGGACCCCACCCCCACATACAGCATCACTACCCAGCAACTGAGCTGCCCTGCCCTGGGGAACACCTAAGGCTCCACCCCTCATTATGCAACAGTTGCAACCAAACCAAAAAAAAAATCACAAAACCAAAAATGGCTCAAACAGCAGAACAGATCAAAGCTCCAGAGCCAATTCATCTAAGTGGACAAGAGACAGCCAACCTATCAGATGCACAGTTCAAAGCACTGGTGATCAGGATGCTCACAGAATTGGTTGATTTTGCTCACAAATTAGATGAACAAATAAAGGCTACAATAAGTGATATGAAGGAAAACGCAAAGGGAACCAATAGAGATGAGAGGAAAACTGGGACCCAAATCAATGGAGTGGACCAGAAGGAAGAAAGAAACAACCAAACAGAAAACAAGGAAGAAACAAGAATTCAAAAAAAATGAGGAGAGGCTTAGGAACCTCCAGGACATCTTTAAACATCCCAACATCCAAATTATAAGGGTACCAGAAGGGGAAGAGGAAGAGCAACAAGTGGAAAACTTATTTGAACAAATAATAAAGGACAACTTCCCCAATCTAGCAAAGGAAATAGACTTCCAGGAAGTCCAGGAAGCTCAGAGAGTCCCAAAGAAGTTGGACCCAAGGAGGAACACACCAAGGCACATCAGAATTACATTAGCCAAGATTCAAATGAAGGAGAGAATTCTAGAAGCAGGAAGGGATAAGGGGACAGTCACCTACAAAGGAGTTCCCATCAGACTGTCAGCTGATTTCTCAAAAGAGACCTTGCAGGCAAGAAGGGGCTGGAAAGAAATATTCCAAGTCATGAAAGTCAAGGACCTACGTCCAAGATTGCTCTATCCAGCAAAGCTGTCCTTTAGAATGGAAGGGAAGATAAAGTGCTTCCCAGATAAGGTCAAGTTAAAGGAGTTCATCATCACCAAGCCCTTATTACATGAAATGTTAAAGGGACTTATCTAAGAAAAAGAAGATAAAAAATATGAACAGTAAAAAGATGGCAAACTCACAATTATTAACAACCACACCTAAAACAAAAGCAAAGAACTAGAAGAGGAACAGAAACACAGAAATGGAGATCATATGGAGGGTTAGCAATAGGGGAGTGGGAGGAGGAGAGAGGGGGAAAAGGTACAGAGAATAAGTAGCATAGACGGTGTGTAGAAAATAGACAGGAGGAGGGCAAGAATAGTGTGGGAAATGTAGAAGCTAAAGAACTTATGACACATGGACATGAACTAAAGGGGGGGAATGTGGGTGGGAGGGGGTGTGCAGGGTGGAGGGGAATGATGGGGGAGAAATGGGACAACTTTAATAGCATAATCAATAAAATATATTTTTAAAAAAGTAAGGATCACAGAGATGAGTGTGCTTTTATAGGACACAATTCGACATATGCCTTTACATGCTTGTTTGTTTCAATTAGCAGTAGACATTGGCAAGAAAACCATTCTTTCTGGATTATTATTACTAAGCAGGAAACCTCTAGGCCAGCGGTCCCCAGCCTTTTTGGCACCAGGCACCGGTTTCGTGGAAGACAATTTTTCCACGGACTGGGGTGGGGGGGATGGTTTCAGAATGATTCCAGAGCATTACATTCAAGCTCACCTCCTGCTATGTGGCCCGGTTTCTACCAGGCCTGGACTGGTGCTGGTCTGCAGCCCAGTCCAAGGCCCAGAGGTTGGGCACCCTTGTTCCAGGGCTATGCTGTCCAACACAGTAGCCACCTGTGGCTACTGAGCACTTGAAAATGTAGCTAGTCTGAATTGAGATATGCTATAAGTGTAAGACATGAGATTTTGAGGATTTAGTATGAAAAAATGTAAAACAGCTCATTGGTAATTTTTTTCCATTGATGGTATGCTCAAATGAGAATATTTTGGACATAGAGGGTTAAAAAAAACATACTACTAAATTTCTTTCACCTGTTTCTTTTTCTGTTTCTGTTTTTAATATATCTGCTAGAAAATCTAGAAGCACAGAGGTGTGGTTCCCACTGCATTTCTACTGGACGGTGCTGTGCGGTGCTGGTCTTCTATAGCAGGGGTTTGGGGGTGATCTGTTGGGAAGGGGCTCAGGAGGCCTATGGTGCAGTTTCTTTACAAAGCAAGTGCAGCTCTTTCCCTAGAGCTTGTGTTTGGGGAGCTCTATTTGTGGGGTTCGCTGGGGGTAACTCGTGTAGGAGGTGCTACAACTCTTCCAGCCGCAGCGAGCTGTTGTATCCCACCGCCGCTGGAAGTGGTTTTCTAACATTTCCTTGCGTTTCAGAAATGGTGGAGAGTGTACGACTTCCAGGGTTTCTCTGTCTCTACGTGAAATGGCCTTCTTGTATAATTTACATATCAGAAGACCCACAGTTTGATGGGTTTTACCACATTTACATAATTGTGCAATTACCACTATAATCCAGTTTTAGGACAATTTCATCAGCCCGGGAATTTTCCTTATGCTTGTTTAGACTCAATCTCCCTGCTCAACAGCCGCTAGGACACCTTTGGTATGCTTTCTAGATCTATGGTTTTGCCTCTTTTTTTGGGGGGGGGGGGCTGTTTTTCCTTTTTCCCTCACCTAAGGATATATATGTTGATTTTAGAGAGAGAGGAAAGTAGAGAGAGGAACACTGATGTGAGAGAGAAACATTAATTGGTTGCTTCCCTGCATGTGCCCCGCCAGGGATCAAACTCACAACCTAGGTATGTGCACTGACCAGGGATCGAACCTGCAACCTTTTGGTGTACAGGATGACATTCCAACCAACTGATCCACCCAGCCAGGGTAGTTTGCCTTTTTTTAAAAGAAATTTCTTATAAATGGGATCACACACCATGTGAGCTTTGTGCCGGCTTCTTCCACGTGGCACGGTTTCTGAGGTCCATCCATCCACGATCATTGTGCTTAGCCAGCCTGTCCCAATTTTCAGCCTCCTCTTACAGGAAAAAAAATTGGGAGGTAGAAAATTTGGGGAGATTCCTCAGTAACTTGGTCTGAGCTTAGAAAAGGGGCCAATGGTAAGTAACTAAAAGCCCTCTGAAAGGTTCATGCCACATTGGGATTTGATTACAGAAGACTGCTAATCTGTCATTCTTTTGTTGTAAAAGGAACATAAATTGTATTCACAAAAGAGTATTCATTTCCCCATTTTACCTTCATGTTCTTGTCTACAAACTTACATGCTTTATTATTATTATTATTATTTATTTTTCAAGAGAGGGGAAGAGAGAGAGAAAGGGAGGGAGAGAAACATGATGTGAGAGAGAAATATCAACTGGTTGCCTCTCACATGCACCCCAACCAGGGACTGTACCCGCAAGCCAGGCATGTGCCCTGGCTGGGAATCAAACCTGGGAACTTTTGCTTTGAGGGACGATGCCCAACTAACTGCGCCACTCCAATCAGGGCTAAATTTATCTACTTTATACACTACTGTACTCACAGTGCAGATTAAACTGTGCTATCCTATATTTCCTTTCCTTTACTATTGAGTACTTTTAAAAATAATGATGATAAATTTTCTCTCCAGCATCCACACCCTGTCACCTGGAAACTGAACAGATGTAACTGCTTTTGATGGAATTTAACACTGCGACAGTCATTCAATTTATTCAACGAAGTGCAAGCTATTATGGCTCTGTTTATACTGAAATCTGACCTAGATTTCAGATGAACCTAACACCCCACGGTCATAGGACTTTGCATTGTAAGTTATGGTGTTCATTTAACAGATGACAGCAACTGAGAAGCACTCCACAAACTCATTTTTTTCCTAATAAGCAGATACCAGAATAACGAATATCTCCTGACACACTCCTCCCCAAACCACTGAGAAGTTTACCCATAATAATAGGTGGCCTTTGAAGAGTGGGTGGTTGGAATTTCTGATAAACACACTCTTAAAGACTAAATCATGTACAAGCTGCTAAAGGAACCACCTGTGAAAATCACAGACTGTGACAGGTTGAGGTTTGGGGGGAGAAGTTGAAAGAAGCTGTTCAAACCTCTTTCAGTCACATGTTTAATCAAATAAGGTGAAAACTAGTCTTGTTTCATGCCTCTTTTGCTTATTACAGACAGAGGTGTTAACTTGCCCACCTCGCGGAAGCCGACATTGTCAGCGCCCCACCTGTGGTCACCTGTGGCTTTAGAAGACACTTCTGCGCACACTTTGGCTTTCTTTCCCTTCTGTGCACATTTGCCTTGATGCCCGAGGGTTTTTTTCATCACAGCGGCAAGCTGCGCACACAGACAAGACGGGCCCCCAGGAGAGCCCTCAAGAGATGAGGGTGAGGAGCTGGAGGATGCATCCACCGCCCCCTCGATCCTGGTGGGACAGTTGGAGGTGTGTTCTCCCTGGCCTCTCAGAAGGTCCCCAGTGGGACTGAGGCCCAGTTACCCTCAGCGGGGACCTGCTCACTAACTTACCCTTTCTGGCTTTTCTCTCTTCCCTGTCTCACTTCCCCACTTTGCTTCCGGGGTCACTTCCCAAATATATATGACTTGCCCCAGTGAAGACATCTACCAAGCTTTTAGATAAGTACAGACTTTAAAGAAATTTCATTACTACTTTTGGCAGAAATTTCTGGGTCATTCTTAAAAAGACCTAGAGGGAAAAAAAACCAAAATGATGAGAGTCGTAAATACCAAATCCGGATCTGTTCTGGAGTAGCGCCCCCGGAGGTAGTCACAGCTCACTGATTATGTTATCAACGCACTGTGACTGGAACTGTGCGGCCCGGGCGGGGTGGGGGACTGGACTCTGTGCAAAAAGCTTCACACACATTCACTGATTTAATACTGACAAGAACCCCATGAAGTGAACACTATTATTGCCCTCATTTTGCAGGGGAGGATACTGGGAGGTTAAAGGGATTGGCCCGAGCCACCCAGCCAGAAAAGGCCGAGGCAGGATTCCAGCCCAGGCAGCTGGCGCCAGGTCCTCCAAACAGAGCCCCTGACACGGCCCTGAGCGTGTGACACGTGTCGGATCAACCCCTGTTTGATTGCACAGTTACCACATGCAGAGGAGGAAAGAAGATGTTCTGCAAAGTGTGTTCAAATGTTCGAAGACTTTGAGCCATGAACCTCTGTGGGGTCTGGCGTTATCCGTGGGGTCTTTCCCCGAATAATGTTTTTAAGTGCATAAAAACACACACACACATAGGAAGACAAAGGGAACCAATTACATTGAACTGCATTTTAAGAAACGCTATCAAAAATTGTGCTACAGCAATATAAACACTCACCCAACGGGGCGACTACCACTGGAATGGGCTTCATAAATGTGTCAAATCTCTATCAGTCAGATGGCGCCGGGAATGGGCTGAGCTGCCCAGATGGCTGGATGGTTTCAGGATAGACATCAATGGTTGGCTGCTTCAGAAATCTGAACTATAAGACCTGTATTGAATGCTCAATATCTGTGAGGTTTTGTTTCCTTCCTCCCTCCACTAAAGCCTGGAAACCGGGGTTGGCGGTGGTGTGTAAATGAAAAGCCAGTCACAGGGAAATCTGCAGGCGGCCCCTCCCCGCCCCCTGGGGGTAGGAGCTGTGCCTTTTGCCTCAGTATCTCTGGCTCCTACCCGGCTTGGGGTGTGGCACATGGTATGGATTCCACACAGGTCTGCTGACTGTACAAATGAATAAAAGGACAAGGGAACGAGTGAATACATTCCTCCAGAATGATGAAGGATTTGAGATGAATAAGTTATTTCAAAGTAATCAAATAATTTGTAATATGTGAAACAGCTTCAAAAATCACTGACACCTACACCTCCGTCGCTGCTGAGTGACAAGAGGGTAATGGGAGTCTACCACACTTGGTGTGGAGGGAGCGTGGAGGGTGGCAGAGGCCTTGAGGACTTCAAGCACCCCATGATAGGAGGGCAGGTGGGTGGAGCAAATCACTCACTTGCTAGAGTTGTTAGGGCAACCAGGAGATAACAGGGAAGGCGTGGGGAGGAGTTGCCCTGTAATTACTGTTGTTTCAGCATAAACACATGTTTTCTATTCTGGCGAGTAATTGCCGTGTTTCTGGGTTGCAGCAATAGGTTGTGACTGTGGAGCTGTCTCAGAGGAATGACTTCAGATGACTAAGCTCAGCTTTGCATCACCAGATGGTCTCCGTCACTGTCTCTGGCCTCAGGCAGCCTCCCAGCCAGTCTTAGGTGTCCCTGGTTGCTCCATCACAGTCCCTTCCCCACACCACCGCCGCAGTGACTTTTCCAAACCCCGAGTCAGGTCTTATGAACCTCCCT
Organism: Glossophaga mutica; assembly: GCA_039655065.1. NCBI lineage: Eukaryota > Metazoa > Chordata > Mammalia > Chiroptera > Phyllostomidae > Glossophaga > Glossophaga mutica. Next base: position 27,500,080 of record CM077309.1, on the reverse strand, counting down.
ACTTAACACTTCCCATCTCTATCTCCATTAGAATAAAAATGCAGTGCCTCTGTGCTGGGTCCCAGCCATCAGCCCTTGTGTGCCTGTGCCCACTGTGCTCCAGCCGGCCCAGCCCTCTCATGTGGCTCCCCAGGAACACCAAGGCCATCCCCACAACCTACCCACCACACACAGCTTTGCACTCGATGCTCCCTCTGTCCGGAAAGCTCCCCACCACCCACCCTTCTTTCACAAGGCTGGCTCTTCCTCCTCACTCAGCTCTCAGATCCTTTCATTCCCCAGAATGTCCTTCCCTGACTTTCTGAGCTGCAGGAGCTCTCCCTTCCTGTTTCTCTCCACTCTTGCTTTCTCCGTGTCACTTCAGACTACCTAAAATCACTGTATTTGTTAACGTTTTAGGGCTCTTTTTGTCCATTTTTCCTTCCCCTGTTGAACTATAAGACTCAGGGGGTTATATCCATCTGATTCACTGCTCTATCCCCAGCACAAAGTGGCCATACAAGGTGTTCAATGACTAGTTGTTAGGTGAATACGTGAATAAAATCTGTCCCACTGAGAATAAACAAGCTCATGTAGCAGAACCTCTGTCAACTTCCCAGCATTCTTTGTTAGAAGATGGGGGTGGCATTGTTCCTGTGAGTCGAGAGAGCAGTGTCGGGAGGAGGGAGCATACAGCCTGCCAACAGCTCTCCCAGGAACATGACCTTGGAGAGGTGATGACTCACACACGATTATGCTCAGCAGCTCTTTGGGGATCCCTGAAGCCACCTGGTAATGCCGAAGGGCTGGCAAACCTGGAAGCTGCTGATGAAGCCACTACCCCAGAATCCTAGCACAAGGCCCAGAAAATGAACTCATTTGCTGTTCTGTCATCACAGCTGACACAAACACTGATTTGCATCCCTGTACTAGTCAGCCCTCTGGTTGCCATTAAGAGCGACAGTGGTGGTCAGAATGGTGCAGGGGCAGTGAATACCTAAACAAAATGGGAATTGACTGGGAAGCTATCAGAGCTCATAGTTCCGAGAAGGAGGACTGGCATGATTAAGCCAAGGAAGTGAGGAAATGCAGGGCAGAGAAGGTGAACGACGGGGACACGAAGGCAAGCCAAGAACGTCATAGGGGCCGGAAACCCATCCTGTTTGCAAGGCACGCTAGGTGGACCCCTGCCTCCTCTCTTCCGTTCCTTTCAGAACCGAGAAAGAGCAAACTTGTCTGAAGCAGGATGTCCAGGGGTTAAGGAAGCAGCACCCTTTCCCTGCCAGCTCCGCTTGCTGAAAAACGAAGAGGTGACGGGAACATCGGGGTCATCCACATAGGCTAACACCAAAGGGCAAAGCGGCCCCAGCAAGTCTGCACAGGGCCAGGGCCTCCAGCAAAGCAGGTGTCCCAGATGCCTTCAGGGACCAGCAGGTCAGGGGAATGAGGGAAGCCAGTGGGGGCAGGACAGCCTGGGGGGCCGCTCCCTGTGCCTGAGATCACCGAGGTGTCCATCCTAAAGGTATTCGTGATACAATAACGTGGGTTTTCTGCTTTAATGTGTGGAGGAAATGGATTCATCAGTGCCTTGCCTAACTTTGAATCAACCTCTATCTAACAGGGTGAGGCAGCCGGCTCCTCCCAGCTTGTGAGAGCCAACTGCTTAATTTTCAGGAATTTTCTAGCGGGTTAAGGTTATGTTGGTAGCTTCTAGCACCATTCTTTGCTAGAAGCAAAATTTGCTGCAAATTAACTCTGCTTAAACTTAGTCATGGTGGGAATATTTACACCATAGGAAATGACAAATGAGACAAATTAGATCTTTTTTTGTTAAACCAGCAGCACCCTACTGCTTGCATTCCTGAAATTAACTGTGCTCGGTCTTACTGTATTGTTTTTTAGCATTACTAGATTTGCTTTTTTTCCCATGGCTTTTAGAGAGAGAGGAAAGGACAGAGAGAGAGAGAGGGGGGGGGAGAGAAACATCGATCAGTTGGTTACCTCTCGTACATGCCCCGACTGGGGACAGAACCCGCAATCTCATCTGAGCCCTAACCAGGAATCAAACTCATGACCTTTCAGTCTATGGGATGACACTCCAACCAACTGAGCCATACCAGCCAGGGCTAGATTTTATTTTTAATCATGAATGAGATTGTCCTACAGCATGTTTTTATTATTCTTTTGAAGGATACATTCTTTGTCAGCTTTATTTCTTAAAGCTTTCCATATTTTTTGATGGTGTAGTTTAAATCTTTGATTCTCAGCCATCTGGAAGGTATTTTCCAATGAAGAGGCTCAGGCCCATACCCGATCAATCATCAGAATCTCTGGGTGGGACTCACATACCAATATTGTTTAAACACCCGTGGATAATTCCAATGTTTAGCCAAGGCTGAGAGCCACTGCCGTAGCCTAGTGCTTCTTAAATGTCCAGGTACCTACAAACTGCTCAGAAAGCATGTGAAAATTCAGGTCTAATTTAGTAGGTCTGGGTGGGTACCTGAGATTCTGAATTTCCAACCAGCTCCCAGTGATGCTGCTGCTGCTGCTGCTGCTGGTCCATGGCCACACTTTGAGTAGCAAGGATGTGAATAAAGTTGTACTTATCTGTATCTAAAAGGTTAGAGAAAGTTCAGCTCTGCAGTCATTTTACCTCGATGCCTTCTCAACATCAAATCTTATTATCTTTTTTTAAGGATTTTATTTATTTATTTTCAGAGAGAGGGGAAGGGAAGGAGACGGGAAGAGAAACATCAGTGTGTGGTTGCCTCTCTCACACTCCCTGCTGGGGACCTGACCCACAACCCAGGCATGTGCCCTGAATGGGAATCAAACCAGTGACCCTTGGGTTCACAGGCAAGTGCTCAATCCACTGAGCCACACCAGCCAGGGCTCGTTATCTTTCTAATAATCTCTTCTATAGTAATTGCTGTACCTAAATTTTTCATTTTTCCTTATGTCAATTTTCATTTTGAAGAAATCTGTTTTTCTAGGTTTTCAAATTTACTGCCATAGAGTGACATTTAGTACTCTCATATTATTATTTTAAACTCTCCCGTACTTATAATTATAACAATTCAAATCCAAAGCTTTTACAAATATTAAGCCAACCAGCCAATTATCTGTGGGCTGAGACCGATCCTTGGGCTTCCAACCCTGCCAACCTCAGTCATTTCTCTGACTTTTGAGTTGTCACTGACGCCAGAAAATTCTGTTATGACACATCACTGAAGAGGTAGTCTCAGAAATAGTTTCAGAACTGTGTTATGCTTAACAACTATGTAATTCAACGACTTCATTTTACAGATGGGGAAACCAAGGCCCAGAGAAGAATGTGACTTACCCAGGAGTAGTGGAAAGGTTACAATTAGAACTGGGGGCACCCAGGACCCCAATCAGGAGAGAAGATGTATCCCTTCTATATCCTTAACATAGTTCTACCATTCAAGAATTCAAGAGTGGTCACGGAATGTGGACGATGCAGTGTTTGTCGGGCACCAAGGCCTTCTCTATTCAGACCACTTTCGTGTGTGCCCAGCTTTTTCCCATGATCCCAAGGGCAAAGCCATGCTCTTAAGGAGCCAATGATTAGAACCCCTGTGTTGGTTTTGCGTCTGGTATTTACTTTCACGCTGTTGGTACAGCCTCTGGGGTTCCTCGAAACATTGAAAATAGAAGTACCACATGATCCAGCAATTCCGCTTCTGAGTATATATCCCAAAATTGAGAGCAGAGGCTAAAAAAGGTATTTGCACACCTACGTTCACAGCAGCATTATGCACAATAGCTAAAATATGGAAGGAACCCATGTGTCCATCAAGAGATGGAGGGAAGAGCGAAATGTACTCTAAACATACAATGGAATATTATTTGGCCTAAAAAAGGAAGGACAGGGTGACAAAAGTCGGGGAGAAGGTTTGCCCAGAGCCCATAAGCATGCATTCATTCACCACTGATGCATTGGGAGGGCTGCAGCAGCTGCTGCTGTCGTTAAATTCACAGCCTCTCACTGGAGACAAAGCCAAAACCTACCTGTTTCAGCCATTACACCTGCCAGCTTCTGGAGCCCTCAGCTACCCCAGCCACACTGCAGCCCCTGCCCTGGTACCCCACCAGGGCAGAGCCCACCATCTACCCCAGCTGCTGTGGATGTGGCAAACAGGAAAAACAAAACAAAGTAACAAACAAAAAACTAGGCTTCTCCTTCCTTCTGCCTTCCAACCAACCTCACATGAGTGCTTTGCACTACCAGAACCTCACCGGCAAGGAACCCAGCTGGCAAGGAAGTTTGGGAAATGTACTTTCCAAGCTGTAGCCCCTGAGATACAGAGGAGATGGAGAAAGGCAGGAACGAGGCCAGCCGAGTAGCCAGACAATATCCAGGTACAGCTGCCAAAAGGAAGTGGCGAGGCAATAACCCAGCACCTGAAAGTTGGTCTTGGAATTCAAACACCTCTCACCCAGTTACAATCGGCAGCCCTGAGGTATCTCGGATTCCATCTGGCTCAGCCCTTTGTCTCTGGTCTTCCCATCAAAACTGCCCAGGCCAGAGGAGGTTCTCTTCTCCGGGCCTCCGGGGAACAGCTGAAAGCTACTGAGTGCCAGCTGGGAGGGACCTGAGTCTTCTGTTAAAGCAGAAACAGGCAGCCTACAAGCCAGAGGTCCCCTCCCATCCCAGGTCAGGAGGTGCGTTCGTTCATCTGCGCAGGCTGCCATAACAAAGCACTACAGGCTGGGAGGCTTAAACAACAGACATTTATTTTCTCACAGTCTGGAGGCTCGAAGTCCAAGATCCAGGTGCCAGCAGCGTGGTTTCCCCCGAGGCCTCTCTCTGCAGCTTGCAGCCAACCACCTGCCCGCTGTGTCCTCACACGGCCTTTCCTCTGCGTGCACACCTCTGGTGTCTCTTCTGCTCATAGGGACACCAGTCCTGTTGGAGTAGGGCCCACCTTTACGATGTCATTTAAGCTCAATTACCTCTTTAAAGGCCCTATCTTCAAATATAGTCACAGGAGGGCTTTCGGTCAGAAATGTGCTGAATCGATGCCATCCCCTTACCTCCGTAATTGTGTGAGCTGATTCCTTACAGTAAGTCTCGTGTGTGTGTGTGTGTGTGTGTGTGTGTGTGTGTGCGCTGTCAGTTCCACTTCTCTGGCGAGCCCAGACCGATACACAGAGACTATGCAGGGCGGTAAAAGACTAAATCCCACCTCTAAGGAGAAAAAGTTAAATTAAATCTGATTTTTAGCTAATCAGAGAAAATGAAGTATTAAAGAATATGACTTTTGTCAGAAAGGGTTGGGTTTTTGAGGGCCACAAAGGCACTGTAATATCTAAGATTATTTTGCTGACCCCCAATGAACCAATTTTTACCCCTTTGGGAAACTACATTGCTTCCATGGAGAATGCACGCCTTACAGAGGTAAGAGAAGACATTGCAGCCATAAAACAAGAATAAGTCACACATTTAAAAGTGAACGCAGCCCTGGCTGGTGTGGCTCAGTGGACTGAGCACCAGCCTGCGAACCAAAGGGCTGCGGGTTCGCTTCCCAGTTCAGGGCACGTGCCTGGGTCCCCAGGAGGGGGATGTGTGAGAGGCAACCACACACTGATGTTTCCCTCCCTTTCTTTCTCCTTCCCTCTGCCTCTCTCTAAAAATAAATAATAAATAAAACCTTTAAAGAAGAAGAATCCTCATTTAAGACAGCCATTCTCTTGTTCCTGGGAGGTGTTCTGTAGCTCCTGGTAGGTAAGAATCTTAAAGGTTGAAATGACATTCCTAGTAGATGTGTCACAAGGACTTTTGGGAAGGAGTTCTGAAGAACTAGAATAACTTTTTTTAAAAGGTAAAAGGAATATATACTCATTATAGAAAACATGAAAATTTCAGAAAAGTTAAAGAAGAAACAGTATCAGCTGTAAATGAGCAACCTTGAAATAAATACTGTAACCACTTTGGATTTGTTCCTTCCTGTCTGAGTATTTTAAAAAAAAATCATCCTACCTATCCTTTTATAATATTTATTATTTAATATTATTAAAACCATTTTTATGTATAGTTTTACATTCCTGCTATATATATTATATTATATTATATATTTTATGAGCATTTTCTTATTAAAAGTTTTCAAAAGTTTCAATGACTGTACAATATTCTAATTTATACTATAATTTCTATAATCAACCCCATTTTTAGACATCTGAACTATTGTCACCTTTTCATTGTTCTAAATAGTACTGAGATAAAATCTTTGTATAAATACCTCTCATAATTTTCTGAAATTGGATTCCTATGGGATTACTGATCAAAGATATGTATAGATTTACGGATTTTGCTACAAGATGCTACTTGTGGTCTCATCCTGTGCTGATATGGTAGCCACTTAGCCTCATGTAGCTACACATACTTTAAATATAACTTAAAAACTAGTTTCTCTGTTGCACTGGCCACTAGTCTTAGTCCACAAGAGCCATGTGGTGCAGGTGGGTATCGCACTGAACAATGCAGAGAACATTTCCGTGACTTCAGAAAGTTCTAGAGGACAGTACGTTTTAGGGATAACATACTATTTGTTCATCCACAATCAGTCTCTCTCTACTTTTTTATCAGCTTTGAACACTATCATTTCAAGCCTGGTTTGATAGGCAAAACAGGGAGTCTCAGTTTAATTCATAATTAAGTCTAGTTTGAGTTGACCATTTTGCTCATTTTGTTAGCAATTGTATTTACCTGCAAATGCTGGTCTTGACATTTTCCCGACAGGTCTACGTGAGCTGGGTAAGACACCCTGAAGGACCTGTGCGTCGGGCTCCCGGCTCCGTGGCCACGCCCCAGCCCAGGGCCCCTGATGCCTCTACTGGAAAAGTGTGGAAATAGTCGTCCCATACGATGGTGACAGTGGTCACACTCTGTTTTTCCGTAACCTTTCTTCCTCTTTTTCTGTCCTCTGGTGTTTGGAGTGTCTCTGTTTGGTTTCCTAGCTACTTTACCTTGTTTTAGCGGCTGGGCTGTCTCCCTGCCTCTCAGTGTGTGCCCACGCTCTCCACCACCTCCTCCCTGCAGCCCTGTTCTCGGGCCAGAGCGACCCAGCAGTTCCCTGTGCCTAGCACCTAGCAAGCACTTGTTTAATGAAAGGCTACACATTTCAGAACAGCAGAAAGGAAAAGTAAAAAAAAAAATCGCTAACTGTATTTTTAATGGAACTGTTGGTCTCAGTAGCAGAGCCTATTTCAGTATGTACTATAGATATCTGTTCCCAATAGCAAACATGGTTCTGTAAAACACTCTTGGTATACCCGATTTATTTCACATGTTTCCCGTCTTTGGTTGACAACTGTGACCAGGGAACCAAATGCTATCCAAGGTAACTATGAACCATGCGTGAGGCAAGCACGCGCCAATGTGGCAGCCCCTTCCCTTGCTTCACCTTAGTCCTGAGCAATAGCAAAAAAAAAAAAAAAAAAAAAAGCACAGGACCACTTGGGCATGAGGGAGGTGGTACAAAGAGATATTTTATTTACTCTCAAGAAAACAACAGATAGGATCCTTGATTGGTGCTCCCCAGTGGGCCTGCAGCAGCGGCCTTGCAGAGATCCTCAGAGACCATTACCCAAATTTAGTTGTAAGCAAACTACTTTCAGTGGGCAAAGTATTTTGAATGCTGGATAAAATCTCCCTTCCTTTATACCCACAGTGAGGCCAAGACTGATATTATGAGCTAAAGCTGACCTGGAAAACACATTTGTGAACGTACTCATTCCTCTTCAATGACAATAAAAATGGACGCGCGGAACTGTAATTAAGACGGGAGTTCAGGCCAGTGGGCATATTTGGCATCTAGCGCCACCTGGTGGTGCCACATCCAAATCCCGGGCCCTTTTAAAGACGCTGTGATTTAAAAAACGACAGCCCTCTTGAAGAGTTTGGATTTAATGACAATCAAGGGAGAGGTCATTTCCTCGGAGAATACAAACAAATAGAAATAACTAACACTTGACTAGCACTTTGTAGTAAACAAAGCGCTCCCACGTGATTTAATCTTGGCAGCAGCCCCTGGCTGTAGGTGGCAGGATCTCAGCCTTGGAGATGTGCAAGACTGAGGCTCTGAGAATTTGGAGACCCGAATTAGTCAAGTCCTGGCCTGGAACCCAGATGTTCATACTCCCAATTCTATAATTTATTATTATTGTACTATACCATGCAGTATACATAAAAAACTCAAAAGAAGGACATAGAAGCATATATAGTATAGCATAGGGTATATGCTATGTGATTTACTGCGTACTCTATGCTATATATAGTCTGTGTCAATACTATATGGTATGTACGCCGTACTGTATGGTACTGTAGTACTTAGGCTATTTTCTATAGTAATGCCAACCAGTATGCGCCACCTTTCTGGGGCCGCTTTCTGTCTGTGAAGACAAGGCAAAGCTGGTTAATGACAGTCTATGATTCATCGCGTGCTGTTACAGAGTTCTGCTAGCAAACAGTGCCCTTGCTCTCCTGGGTCCCTAGGGACCCGCACTGTGGAAGACCGTACTTCCCTGCTGTCTTAAATCTAAGGTGCCATCATGGAGCTGTGCCCGGGGAGAATGGACACAAGGGCACTGAGGCAGCAGGACTGAAGCCATGCGTTTATAACGCTCAGCCTTTTTGTCGTTTGCTTCTTCACCCGATTTCCTGATGCACTTTGTCACCTCACTCATTTAACTTCAAGTGTGCCCGTAACCTTTCAGTTTACAGAATGACACTCCTACCAGCTGAGCCACTCTGGCCAGGGCACAACGGATTTATTTTCAACTGGGGTCACTGAGAGGTTACTTTGCTCAGTGTCAGAGGTGGGCACATCATTAGACCTGCTTTAAAAATTCCAAGTGAAAATTTACAGGCTTTCCTTTACTGGGTAGGGATTTGGGGCCATAATTGCTCCTGTGATTCGAGACAACTCCAAGTTGTTTGGAGAAAACCACTGGCCTCATTCACAGGTGTCCCCTCAATGACCGGCAAAGGTAGAGAGGCCTTTTCTTAAGGACAGGGTCCTTGTCAGCCTATTCAGCCTTCTTCCCTCCTGTCTCTCAGGCATATGGGCTGCCCTAGTACAGAGGCCCCTCACCCCCGGTACGGGTCCATGGCCTGGGCCTGTTAGGAACCAGGCTTGAAGGAAGCTCACCTGAGCTCTGCCTCTGCCTCCCTGCCCCCCCACACCCCATCTTCCAGGAAACAGTACAGCTATCCCCGTTTTACAAGCGATGCGCCCACAATTCCAAGTGACTTGACACCAAAAGCCCAGCTTATCCTACTATACTATACTGCTCTCCACTTTCTACTTCAAATATCCTGTTTTTATCCAGCTCGGCCACTAAAATCCAAGCAACGCTGGTCAGAACTAATGGTAGAAATACGGTAGAGAACTTTTGTGGAGGGGGCATTGGGCAGTTCTGAGGCCGAGGCCAGGGGTGGGAGTCACTTGGTGGAGGGGGCTTAGGGGGCGGAGTCCTGCCCTGGAAGTGCAGAGCCTCGGCCTGGCCCTGGCTCCCCCTAACAGACTGCTCTGAGGCAAGGTTTGACTCTCACTCTGGAGGGCCCATGAGCGCTTTCCCTACAGATGCATCTTCTCTACATGTTGATTTCAAAGAAAAACACACTACAAAGGACAAACTGTACTGTTACCAGTTTTGCTCTCACCTCATTCAAATACCTTCCAGCCTTCAAAAGAAGGGGAGATAATATATAAAGCAAGAGACCACAAGATGATAGGACTTCCTCTTGCTTCCCCGTTCTGTAGGCCCCTCCTAGGAAGTCAAGGACAGGCGACATCAGGACACCGGCAAGTACCCTGAGCCCCACTGCCTCTCCCTCTTCTCACCAGGATTCATTCCAACTGTGCAGAATGGCTCTGATGATTTCCAGCCCCTCCCACTGGGAGCCCTCCTCTCCAGGCACTGCTGGCTGGGGTGGAAGAGCCCTGGCCTGCGGCACCCGAAGCTCAGTCTGTGTGCTTAAGACAGACACTCTCCTAAACAGCTTTTTCCCAAAAGTGGGACGTAGAGGCTTACAGGGCCACCGTTTGTTAGCAGCCCCCAAGATCCTGGATTCTATTTCGTAAAGTAAAAGTCGTTACATGAGAACGCAGAGGAACGGGTCAGCAGACCAGTTCAGGATTTCCCCCAAGTCCGCCCAACGCGGGCTGTGTGCTTTCGGCCACGCCAGTCATTTGCCCCTGACCACTGCTTCCTCATTCCTCTTCAGGGAGATGGGACAGTCCATCCACCGTAATTCTGCAGAAACTGCATCGGGCACATGATGGGAGGAAGAGGGGATGGGTGGTGGCCTTCCCTTCTCTCCCTCCCCCTTGGGGCAGTGTGGCAGGGACTGGCCCAATTACAGAGGTCTCAAGAATTGGGCAGGGAGCCACAGTGGTCCTTGAGACCCAGAAAGCATGGCATTTGTGAAACACTGGGCTTGAAGGGACCCAGGAATAAACTGAAGTAGAAAGAAATGGGCAAATATGAGACACTGGAAAAAGAGAAGAGAACAACCTTCAGGCTAACATACATGCGGATGAGGTATCTTATTCGGCCTCGTTTTTCTACAGGGCTGTCTGGCATGCTGCTCGTGTCAGACGTGCAGGCTCACGTGGGAAACGACAACACTCTCGTGACGAAGGGTCCTGCAGCTTTCCCTTGGGGACTTTGGTGGTTGGACAACATGGCTAAATTATGCCATCAAACTTGCTTTACTTTTTAGACCTTGCAATTTTATTTGATTTTTACATTTCTATAATACACACAGACACACACACTTGTTACTTTTTAATACAAAAATTATATACACTCATTTAAAAATTTAAAATATAAAAGTATACAAAGTAGTAAGAGTGACCTTAAACTTTTAAAGTTTAAGGCACAAAGTCATAAAGGCATAAAGTCAACCTCATGAGAGGTCAGGGCCTGTGACCCAGGTCCAGGGTCCCAGGCGCTGGGTCCTTTGGAGACTTTCGGAATTTGCTCTGAAGGAAAACTCTCGGCACGCGCAGGCCTTCTTTTTTATTCACCGTTTCACGAAACACGTACTCATTCGCCACTTCTTCATAACCTGCGTCCGTGAAGAGCCGAGCCAGGAATTCTGTGAGACGGCAGATCAACAACGCTCAGTACTGCGGTCATTACGTTTGCTTTGCAGCGGGGTGAGGAGGAGGGCTGGAAGGCTGAGATGGATTTCTTTTTAATGTAATGAAAACTTCAGTGCTAAAATTTAAAGGCTTTATTTTGAAAAGTGACACACTTCTACTTCTCATCATCTTCCACTCCAATGAAAAACCCTAACTAAAGAGGTAACCAGAGAAGCTAAGGGCAGCTTGCACTATGCCCACCTTGCAAGTCCCCAGGGCAAACGTGCAAGTGAGAAGCAACACAATCCCAAGCTGGCTGCGTTCACACGAAGAGGGCATGTGCTCGGCCTGTTTGCAGCAAGCACCTCACCTGTCTAAACACGGAGGAGGAGGATCTGTGAGCGGTGTGGGGGGAGAATCATCTGCTGGTGATAGACCTTAAGAAAAATTTAACCCAAATACTACATCACTACATGCAAAATAAACAAATAGAATAAAATGGCTATGGAACAAAAACACTCTAAGAGCATTCCTCCAAAGACTGTGCTCTGAAGCACTTGATAGACATTACTGCGTCTTCCCACTTACTTACAACCGGTTTCATCAAATTTCATGAACCAGAAACCGTAAAACAAATGCTCAATTTTCACCTGACATTTTTTATGATTTTGCAGTCTGAATGGTATTCACTCATTTTTCATCTAGAATCTAAAAGAATATTTTATTTCAAGAAATAAAAATGTTTTTTAAGAGCTTAAAAAGATAATTATCTTATGGTCCAGATTATTAAGTAGGCTTAAAACTCATGTTTGGATTTTTTAAAATAAAAAATAACTTTTTAGAACCCCTCTATAGAAAATTTCTGCATTTAAACACAGACCCAATCACTTGTATAGAAAACTGTTTCTTTGCCCTGACTGGTACGGCTCAGCTGGCTGGGCCTTGTGCTGCACCGTCGGGTCGCCAGGTGGATCCCTGGTCCGAGCCCATGTCTGGGTTGCTCGTTCGGACCCTCTTCGGGGGAGGAGGACAGGCAACTGATGGATGATGTTTCTCTCACATTGTTTCTCTCCCTCTCTCTCTCTCTCTCCCTTCCCCTCTCTCTAAAAATGAATAAATAAAACCTTTAAAAAAATGTTTCTTTGCGACCTGGGAGAGTAACTACGAGGCATACGTTGTCCTGTCTCCTCCGTGCCTGACTGAACAACGTGAGGAGGATTCTGAGCGGCCCCGGCTCCCCCAGCACAGTCCCCGGGAGGGCGTGCACGTGGCGCTCCAGAGCCCGTCCATTCACCCAGCTGATGAGACACTCTCACCAGACGAGGCTGCGGGCTCACCAGGGCCAGAGGCTGTGCCTACGTTGACTCAGGTGCTAGGTAAGTGGCATGTGACAGAGAGCTTGTTCCAGGGTCTCGTGCATGTGCCCTAAGTAGCGCCATCCCCACCCCAAGCCAGTATTACAGTGGCGATGCAATCAGGTAAAGAGAGACAGATTCCATTAGTCTTACCATCAGTAAAAAAATACGATCTGGTTCCATCTTGTCTAACATAAAAGTTTTCTCCGAGTTTGCTGCCGGCTTTAAACCTAAGCATGGCGTGATCATATAGCCCGTAGTCGCGGAACAGGACATTTTTGCCTGGTTTTAATACCTACAAAGCAAAAGTTGGCTGCATATAACTCTGGGAACCCAGTCAAATAAAGCTTACTACGAAATGAAAATCTGATTGATTTAGAGATGAAATGAACTTGCCTTATGGTCATTAGGAAAGGGACCAGACTGAAATCCCCACAACGTGAAGGGAAAGGGCTGCCAATCAAAGGCACAGTCGAACCTGGCAGTGTGCCCATGAAGTGGCACTTCCTGAGAGCTTACAAGACACACTATAAGGTCCAGTGTCAAACAATTAAAATGTTAAAGATATTAAACAAAACAGTCTTACCCTCTTAAAGCACACTCTCCCAACATTTTATTAGCATCTCCTATTCCGTGACCCTGTGGTCCAACAGTCTCTTTAAAAACATATGGTGTCATTTTGACTTTTTACTCACTGGGCCTGGCTTTCCTCATTCTGAGTCTCGGTCTGGTTCCCCTGTGCTAGAATTACGCAGAGCTTGCCCACCGAGCAGTAACTGACACATGCCTAGCACTGCACACAGCTCACTCCAGACACTGTCTCATCAGATCTTCATCCAATGCAGAGATGAAAGGAGTGTGAGTGTGATTATCATCCTCACGTGAGGAGAGGAAACCGACATCAGAAGAGTTAAGTGATTTGCCCGCAACTGCGCATCAGCTACTGAGTGAGGGAGTCAGGACTCACACTTGGGTCAAAAAGCATCACACTGTGGAACCAGAAACACCCGTTAGCCTCGGGACATGTGTGCATGTGCGTGGGGTCATTCCAGCTCCACTATCACTACTGACAAGAGAAGGGGGCTCTGGGGGGAGGAGTAACTGGGCATTGTCCCCACACTGTGCTGCACTTCTTGATGAGCGGAGGAGCAGGCCGGCCAGAGCAGAGTGCGGGGAGGGGCTTCAATGTCAGGCCCAAGTGGGAGCCCCCACTAAAGCCTATCAGAGACCAGCATCGCCAAGTAGAAAGGAAAGATCAGCAGGGAGTGGGTGTAACAACCTGTTCCACAATGCAAATAGCCACATGTTTTTCAGGATGAAAAGAAAGGGGTACACTCTGTGACACTTGCTTTTTATGTGAAAATTTTCTCAGACTGCATCAACATTACCAAACTAGAGTGGACTTCAAAGGGGGCACACGTTTTATTAACTCTTGTTCTGACCCATTACATCAACAAGACATCTTTTAAGACATATGACATATACTGCCTATTATAACAGACATCTGACGCGATTTGATGTGATTCTCTTTTCTAAACAATATAAAATATTTTCCATGATACGTATTTTCAAGTATGCTAACAAATTCTCTCATTCAGTCAATTCTTGCCAACACTAGCATGCATTTTAAATATTGTCAGTAAAGAGCCTCTTGGACCAAAATTTCTTACCTTGGTCAAAAATGCTAAGTTTTAAATTGTGAGTAAGTGAGAGGGGAAAATTCTGAAAAAAAAAAAAAAATGGCTCATATGAGAAAGACTTACTCTTCATTTCAGAAGAAGGGAATGAAAGCTGCATGGGACAGCGGCAAGACCACTCCCTCAGCAATTCGGCAATCTTGACTCGTACCGCACTTCCCCCGCCAGCTAGCTGAATGACCCTGACAAAGTAATTTTACCCCTCTGTGTCCGTTTTCTCATCTGTAAAGCAGCAATGACGACACTAACGCCTCCTGTGATCACGGCACTGCACAGTTAGTGAACCAGGCGTTTCTCAGTGCTGGGTTCTTTCATTCCCCCAATAACTCTGAAGCGTGGGCGGGTAAGCTCCATTGCATCCACTTCACAAGCACCAAGACTCAGCGTAGAAGTGATTTGCCTAAGGTTTCAGGGCAAGTCGGTGGCGCAGGCAGACCAGAATCTGGGTCTTCTGATGACAGTTTGGTCTACTTACTTCACCATTCCATTCCAAAAATGAGGGAGTTCAACTTTAAAGTTTTCTTTTGGTTTAAAATTAGGTGGTTTTTAAATTTCTCTGGTGTTAACATCCTGGAGTAATTAGATCTACCTTATAACAGCTTTTGTAATCCTTTTAATATTTTATATTCAGGGAAGTACATTATCAGAAAATAATGCGTTTTGTTTCTTTCTCATCCTCAAATCTTTTCTTGTCTTTCTGAGCTGACTAGGTCCCCCAGGATAATGACCAATGGTAGTGGGCATCCTCATCCTCATAAAGCTCCCGATATTCCTTACTCTGTCCTAACTACTTCCTAACACCTGGAACCTCCATCGGTGAAGCTACTGGTATCCACAGCCTCTTCTGAATGTCCCTTCATCCGTGTGCTCACAGAAACCTGACTATCCCCTGGTGATGCTGTTCCCCTGCAACCTCTCAAGTCACGGCTGCTTTCTCCCAGGGCCCTGGTTTCTGCCCTTGCTCCTCACCGCTACTTTCTGTGCATTCTCCTTCCCCTCCCCCGCCGACCACCCCAGCTCTGGGCATCCGGTTATACCACCCACCATCCCTAATCATTACTGCCGTCTGTTGGTTCCAGGACATGTCCCTTCCTTTTATGACAGATGTATCTTGTGGTTTACTCTCCTATTCTCAATACTGTTCCATTCGTAATTCTGGTTAATTTCAACATCCATGCGATTGCCCTTCCAAACGTGCTGGCTTCGTAATGACTGAGCTTCTCCTCCAAAGACCTGTTCGCCCCCACTGAAACCACCCGCTCCCATGGTAACGGCCTTGGCAGCACTGGGAAGTGTGACCCTCCTTCCCCTCTCTGTCACCCGGGGCACTCTCTGGCCGCCCCACCATCTTTTTCACTCTCTCTAGTTCCCCATCTTTAACAATCCCTCACCTTCACTGGGACCATCAAATCAGGTGATCTTACCATCTCCTCCCTCTTAACGCAGGTTAAGTTCCATGCCCATTTACTGGTACATGCTGGGATCTTGTGTGTTCAGATACCAGGGGCAGGGAAAGGAGAAGTTACGGAGGAAAAAAACTTAAAAAACCTCAGAGGGCTAAAACCAATGTGGCAATACCTGATTATTCTTTAAAATATAGTTTTAAGTGGGAATAATTATTCCCTAACAGGTTTCTGGTGTCTTGAAATTTCTACCTCACTACTCTTTTTAAAGAATTGAGATCAGGGTTTAATTTTAATGTATAGCTCTAAACACACAGAATCTCTCTTACCTAACATTCACCTTTTCCACTTGCTGGATGCTTTCCTCTCCCTTTGTAAAGCAGACTGACTCACCAGCTCTCTGGGTGAGGCACACTTACACGTGGGTGCCTCCCAGGTGAGCTGCAGGGTTACCACTGGTCATCTGTGTCTGTAAAAGTCATCCATGCTCCAGGGCTGGCTGAGCTCCGAAGAGCGGCAGTGGCCTCCAGACAAATCAAAGGTTAGGGTGGATGTTTTACGTGGGAGAATCCCTCTCCACACACTGACTATCCAGCCGACCTAGTGAGAACGGGGGCTCTTCAATCTAGATAGTGCAGGATCCTTGCAGGGAAGGGAAGCAAGAAGACTGGGATGACCGACCCCTCAAGTGCAGTCTCCAAACCACTGACCTTGTGAATGTTCTCTAAGACAAGGTGCATCTTCTCAGGGTGAACAGCAGAGAGCACAAATATCAACATGGCCACATCCACGGACTCTGGGGGCACATGCTCCAGAAGGTCCTCTCCGGTCAGATCACACTGGAACACCTTGCATCTCCGTGTGTCGTATAAAGGATTTTGCTGAAGAGGAGAAAAACACAAAAGAATTTTAATTCAACATCCATGTTGATACATATGGAAAACTACGGCCTCAGGAGATCCTGCTTCCACTCCTGTTCTGCTGCTCAGAGACCAATGATTGCTTTGTGATGGGTACAACTGAGTTAGAGCCATCTGCATATTAAAGCATGTAACATCCAATATTGCTGTGAGGGGCAAGGTTTCACTTTAACAAGTCATTTTTAATTGAGGAGAGGACACAGCCTATCACATATTCATTTTAGAAGCAGACACTGCCACAGGGATAATAATCCCAAACGGGCTTCTGCTGCCTTCATCTTCCTTTGAATTATGCACCACAAAACCAAGTCCTACAAGAAACCCTCCCACAGTTCTTCTGGGTACATTTCCCCTTGCTGCAGCAAGCTAAATGAACCCAACTTCTGTTTACTATGAGTGTGCTCCTGGTACATTCTGGTTGGTGGGCTTCGACACATGTGTAAACACATTATAAAGGAAAATTTTAAACTTGAATATAAATAAGGACCTGAAAAAAAAATTCAATAACTTTATATGTTATTGAATGGGAAGATTCAATATCGAAAAGACACCAACACTACCTATCATTCCACTTACAAATCCAGTGCAATTTTAACTGGATCCTACGAAATTTCTAGAATCTTCACAAGGTAACTCTAATTAATCTGAAAGGAAAAATCTTTAGAAATAGCCAAGTCAATTTTTAAAAATGAAGAACAATGAAGGAGAAGGTACACTACTGAACATCGAAACATTACAAATGCAATACTAAAATAATGTGGTTTGAGAATGGGAATGAATAGGCTGAGAAGAACGAGCCCCCAGACAGACCCATGTATGTGGAGAAATTCAGCACTGGACGGGGAAAAAAGGTACGCGACAAAAATGACAATTAAATTTATAAAATGGTAGATAATAAAGGTGACAATTATCAGGGAGGAAAAATGAATTTACTCAATTTATTGTGTTTGAACAACTAGCTATCTATTTGTATTAAACGACCACTGGCTACTCAGATGAATCAAAGGACTCCCAGTTGCAGCTCAGGGACAGACAGAGGTGGGAAAATGTAGCCCCCAACCCTACAGCAAGAAAAAAGCTGGACAGACAGCAGAGTTAACGACTTTTTCATGCACCCATCAAAGATCAGAGGTCAGAAAACAGCCATCTTTCCCAAAATCTGGAAAGAGACAGGTGCCTTCGGGGAAGGACAGGACCCAGGCACTTTCTTACCTGAGGCAGAAGCCTCCAGACTGAAAAGATGAAACTAGACATCTGAGAACTTGCTGCAGACTGAGTATGGCTGTCACAGCGAGGCTCCTGGGGGCTGATGCCACAGGGGTGGTTCCCACCCTTTTGCAGGGGTTTCTGCCAGAAACAGCACCAGGCTCCCGAAGAGAGGATGGTGTTCTTTCTGGTGCTGCACTTTCCCATCTCATTTTTGGAAGAAAGGTTTAATCTGCAGGGAAGACGTCACCTGAGGCCTGCAGCCTTCCGGGCACTGCCACTGGGGAAGGGTACCACTCTGCCCAGATCTAGTCTTAATCTGCAGGGAGAATGACCTCAAGACCATAGATGAGGACACTGGTAGGTACCCCCCACCGCTGGGGGAGGGATGGGAGAGACAAGCTCTCGTCCTGGAAAGGCAGAAGGTCACACCCCTGAGACCAGGTGTACATGTAGTTTGAAAGCTGAGAATTATAGCATTACAGAATAATCCCTCTCCCATAACCTACCAACAAGTCTCCAGTAATAATAATGGTGGATTGCGGCTGGAATAACCACAAGAGACAGTTTCTTTATCGGGAACAGCACAAAGGGAAGACCCAAAGCCAAGAGGAGAGACAAAACTAGTCACCAGAGGAGTCTAATGTCTGGGGTGCCCAGAGCAACAAACAACCTTGCAGGTAACTATAGCAACAACAGACTTCGGATACAGCCCAACTTCTGTCTAGGTTACTACAAATTCTTATTACCTCACTATCCACTGTCCTACATAACATATCTGGCTCTCAACAAAAAACTACAAGGCATACCAAAACAAGAAACAACACAGTCTGAAGAGACAAAGCAACCATCAGAACCACACTCAAACAGGACACAGATGTTGGAATTCAAAGTTTGGGCCTTTAAAATAACCATGATTAAAATGTTAAAGGTTCTATTGAAAAAGGTGAACATGCAAGATCAGATAGGTAATTTCAGCAGAGAGAGAAGAGAAAGAGGACCAACAGGAAATGCTAAAAAAACAAAAATCCAGTAACAAATAGAATGCTTTGGGCAGGCTCTTCAATAGGAATACCTATTGCCTAGGAAAGGATTGGTAAACTTGATGATGGGGAATTAGAAATTATACAAACTGAAAATGCAAAGAAAAAATAAGTAGAAAAACAAACAAACAGCACCCAAGAGCTGTGGTACAACAACAAACAGCATAACAGACATGTAATTGGAACCCTAGAAGAAGAGAGAACAGAGCTAAAGAAATATTTGAAGAAATAATGACCAAAATGTTTCCAGATTAATTAGAAGACATAATAACCAAAATTATAAAAAGAATACATAGTGATTACAGAATCCTAAGCAGATAGACTGAGAAAGTTAAGACGGCAGCCTAGGTAAACACAGTGTGCCTCCTTGCACAGCCACACCAAAGTTACAACTAAACTACAGAACCACTGTTATTTAGAACCACCAGAAATCAAGCCGAATTACAACTAGAGAATTCAAGAAAAAGCCACATCAAGAGTAGTAGAAGGGGCAGAGGCATGGAATGGGCTGGTCCTACACCCACCTGGGGTGACTAAAAATTGGGAGAACTATCTGAGGACCAAGGGGTCCCAGCCCCACACCAGGCCCCCCAGCCCAGGGTTCCAGAACCAAAAAGATAAGTCCCCCTAACTTCTGGCTGCAAAATCCAGTGCAGATTGAGGCTGAGGAAACAGAAACTGCTGGAATCCCTGGAAGTGACTCTTAAAGGGCCCACATACAGACTTACTCAGACTCACTCCTGAGCTCCAGCACCAGGGTAGCAGCCTGAAAGGCACCAAAGGCAAATGAGGATAAGATGGAGTGTCTGGCATCAGGGCAAGAGCTGGCGGGGGCAGCTTTCTCCCAGACAGAAATGCTGGCAGAGGCCATTATTTCTTTAATGAGACAAGGGGTCCCCAGAGAGCTGGCAGGCGGGGCACCATATCTGAGACTCTAAGAACCTGGCTTGCACTATTTGCCATGCCCTGGTGATTCCCCAAGGCTTGGCACCGAACAACTTTCGGGCCCACCCAAGCTGTTTCCCGTGGCTTTTCCATAGAAAAAGCATGTCTTGGCTCATGCTTCAGATTTTCCTAAATCCTTGCAAACAAGCAGCATCTGGCCTCAGTGAGCCCCTCTACCTCTTGCTAAGTGGTCCCAGGCCCAGCACTAGCAGCAGATGGCCTTGGTTTACAGCTTGGTCTCACTTGGATACCTCTAAGTTCAGCACAAGTAGCAGCCATCTGCAGATTGCTTTGTAGCTTTATGCCAGGTAGCCCCAGACAGAACACAGGCAGTGGCTGACACTGGCCTGTACCTCCTGGGGAGCCCCAGAGCCAGTGCACCCAGCGGACAGCTACAGACCATGTCAGAGCACCACCACCCAATCGTCTCCACAATACACACTCAGGGGTGGACTCAGCAGGCACCAGAGCCCTGTTGAAGTAAGTCCTGCTCTGTGGAGGGCGCCCCTGCACGGCTGATCCTCCACAGTGGTAGGCAGTGGTCACAGCCAGTCCACAGCCAGTCCATAGCCAGTTCATCAGCCTGGGAAAATCCCTCCCACTGACCCGCCAACATCAATCAAGGCTCATTTATAAGAGGAGGGTGTACACAGCCCACATGAAGGATGCACCTAGAGCACCCAGCTTGGGTGATGCCACTGGACCCTACAGGACGCCTACTACTTTAGGACCCTCTACCAAGCCAGGGAATCATAGTGACTCTACCTAATGCATAGAAAGAAACACAGGGAGGCTGCCAAAATGAGGAGACAAAGAAACATGGCCCAAATTTTAAAAACTTCAGAAAAAGAACTAAACAAAATGGAGACAAGCGAACTACTAAATGCAGAGTTCAAAACACTGGTTATAAGGATGTTCAATGAACTTATGGGAAGAGCAGATGAACTCAGAGAGAACTTCAACAGCATAAAAAAGGACCAGTAAGAATGAAGGCACATTAACTGAAAGGAAGAACAATTTATAGGCAATCAGCAGTAGAGGGGATGAAGCTGAGAATCGAACCAGCAATTTGGAATATACAAAAGCAAAAAACACCCAGTCAGAACAGCAAGAAGAAAAAGAATTTTAAAAAAAATGAGGATAATGTAAAGAGCCTCTGGGACAAGTTCAAGCATTCCAACATTTGCATCATGAGGGTGCCAGAAGAAGAGAGAGAGCAAAAAATTGAAAACCTACTTGAAAAAAATGACAGAAAACTTCCCTAACTTGGTGAAGGAAATAGACATATAAGTCCAGCAAGTGCAAAGTCCCAAACAAGATGGATGCAAAGAGGCCCACACCAAAACATGTCATAATTAACATGCTAAAGGTTAAAGACAAAGAGAAAATCTTAAAAGCAGCAAGAGAAAAGCAGTTAATTACCTACAAGGGAGTTCTCATAAGATTATCAGCTGATTTCTCAAATTTTGCAGGCCAGAAGGATTGGCAAGAAATATTCAGAGTGATGAGACACAAGGACCTACAACCAAGGTTGGTCTATCCAGCAAAGCTGTCATTGAGAATTCAAGGGCATATAAACAGCTTCCCAGACAAGAAAAAGCTAAAGGAGTTCATCATCACCAAACCATTATTATATAAAATTTAAAGGCACTTATTTAAGAAAAAGAAGATCACAAATATGAACGATAAAGTGGCAATAAATACATATCTATCAACAATTGAATCTAAAAAAGAAAATAAGCAAGCAAGCATAACAGAAACAGAATCATAGATACAGAGAACATTTTAATGGTTGCCAGATGGGAGGGGGATTTGGGGCGATGAGCAAAAAAGGTGAAGGGGTTAAGAAGTACAAATTAGTTGTTATAGAACAGTCATGGAGATGTAAAGTACAGCACAGGAAATGGAGTGGCCAAGGAACATAGATGCGTGACCCATGGACATGGGCAACGGTGTGAGGATGGCCTGAGGGAGTGGGAGGGCGCTGGGTGGAGGGGGAAAACTGGACTACTGTAATAGCAAAATCAATAAAATGTAATTTAAAAAAAAAGAACTACTAAACAAGACATAAAACCTTAGCATCTCAAAGTGAACAGACTAATAAGTGTGATATAATTTAAATCTTGTCATAGAACAATATAGTAAAACACTGAATAAAACTAGAAGAAATGTTTGCAACACACACAACAGAATATGTACTAAAAATAAGAGCAAAAATGACAGAAGAATGGACAAAGGTTATCAACAGACAATTCATACTACAATATACGCTCCACATTAGTTGGGGTTTCTATCCATTTTGTGCACTACCTAACCCAGTGCTCACAACAGTACCTGGCACACACTAGGTTCTCGGTAAATGTATGTGGCACGAAGGGATTTGTAAGCAAAAACCAAAAGAACCAAAGAGACCAAAAAACCCCTAATGCTTCTTTACATATTACAAAGACGTCGCCCTCACTGACTATAAGCAATAAACAAAGTAAAATATGGTGACATTATATTTTGCCCATAAGATTGGGAGATATAAAAAAGACTGATATTAAATGTTAAGGGCCTAGAGTAAAAGGTATCCTTATATTATTGGTGAAATTATAAATTGTTATTAAGTTCCTGGAAGGAAACTTGGCATTATCTATTAAAATGTAAATGTGTATACTCTTTTTTCCATTACTCAATATATAGAAATGTGTAGAAAAATGTGTACATGTGTTTCGGAAGCATGTGTATAAAGCTGATTATATTAACCCTACTTAAAAGAGCAGAAAATTAGAAATAATTTAAGCAAGTATCAACAGAGTAATTGTTAAAGTATGGTATGTGCATTTTATGGAATACTGTAACATCTAAATAAAATGTGGTAGATAAAAAGCTCTGCAAGATTGGGGAGAGTGGTAGGGAGAAAATGCGGACAATGGTAACTGAACAATAAAGTAAAAAAAAAAAACTCTGCAAGGTATAATGCAGAATGATAAAAGCAAGTTATAATACAGTGTGATACCAATATTAAACAAAAAGTCTAATGAATGTCAGAACTGTGAAAAACTGATAGACAACTAGGTATCTGCATATTGCCAAAGTATCCCCCATGTATGTTAATGGCAAAAGGGAAATATTTGTACAACAATTAGGTAGTTCCTACCTTAACCCAGTGATCAAAACTAGCATCACTTACAGTAAGATCACCAGACATTATTGCCCCCTGACATGATGCAATATGAGAGACACATCACCTACTATATTTGCCAAAAATAATTTACCCAACTTAAATCTAACTTCTGGTTTACAGCAAAAATAGGGGATAGAGGAACAAGTTAAACAATGACACAAAGAAACAATCAAAACATTTTGAAATGTAGGATCTCATTACAGAAAATGGCTTATTCTCCAAAAAACTCAATGTTGGTGTGGAAAAAGGTCAACTCGAAGGGCAGGAATGTTTTAGGCTAAAAAGATTCAAGATGCGTAATGAAGTGTAAGATGTAGCTCTTGATTAAATATAGCTATAAAAGTTACCCGGGACTATTTGGGGAAACCGGAAACTGGATTGGGTACTAAAGATATTAGAGGATTGCAGTTATTTTTGTTAGATGTGTGTTTTGTAGTCATGGAGAGAAAATCCTTAGGGAAGATGTGGGCAGACATGTTTAGTAGTAAAGTGCCTATCATTTACAACAGCTCAGCAAAGAGGAGTCTATAAAGCAAATGCGGGAAAATGCTGGCAATCCTGATTTTGGTATACGTATATGGGTGTCATTATGGGTATTTCCACTTTTTCTGCGGTCTTTCTGTATGTATTATACATGTATGTAAATGGAAAAGAACATTTACGATGATCATAGATGGTTAACTTCAGCGAGAGGACTGAAACCGGGAAAATGGGTATAAAAGGCAGGTCAAACAAATCTAAAAAACCAGAAACAGAACACATGGAGGGTGCACCAACCTTGACATATTCCACTGCTCTTGGAGAAAAATCACAGGCATAAGCAAATATATTCAGATCTTCTTCCAAAAGCGGGAATAAACAGTTCCCAACCCCACAGCCAGCTTCAAGTACAGTCAATTTTTGATCTTCAAACTGAGGAAAGAGAACCCAAAGTTAAAGGGCACTACATTTGCATAGTGAAGAAATAAACCAAACTTAAAGGTCCAGAAAGACAAGGACTCCCTCCCAAGAGGTAATAAATAAATAAACTGATAACCAAAAGCTAATATTGATATCTCAACTTGTTGTCCGAAGCTGGGCAGTTTGATGTGGAGAAAACACAGCATAATGGCTAAGAGAACAGACTAAACTGCTTGCACTCAATCCAGACTCCACCCTTCCCTGTTTTCTATCATTGAACAAATCAAACAGCTTCCTGCCTCAATCTCATCAGTAGGTAGGGTTCACACTAGTGCGTATGTCACAGTGCTATTACACCGCTTAAATTACAGATGTAAAGTTCTAGAACAGGGCCATGGTAAAGGGTTCATCATCATCATGATGAATCTGTCACTGAAGTTACTCAGTATGAATTTAACATTTACAACTTTCAGATGGCTTTAAAACACAGGTGGCAAACACACGGCCCACAGGCCGATTCCAGCCCTCCACCTTGTTTCTACCCGGCAGCAGCGCTGAGCTCCTTGCCCCTAGTTAAGGAGTAGTCACATTTATATAGTCCTCAAATTACATTCAGCCCTTTGAAGGCAACAGTGAGACTGATGTGGTCCCTGGTGAAAATGAGTTTGACACCGCTGTTTCAAAGAAACAGAAATGCCCACTAAAGTTCTCTTCTATGTATTATACAACCCAGGAACTGCTAAAACTACTTGAGACCAGTCTATTTCTCTCTAAGATACAAACCATTCTGACAGGCTTCATAAATTCTCTACCTCACTCCATAAAAATGCAATCAAGCACTCCTACAAGTTTTAAATGAACAACAGCTCAAATAAGGTATAACATTACCTCCCTACATGACCTGAGCTCCTCGAACTCTCTGGTGGTCCAGTGTCTGTCTTTGAAGAAATTAGTACTATTTCTTTTGTAAAATAGATCCCAGTTCTTCTTAGCATCTTTTTCCAGTTTTTGTTGTTTAAAGTCAGACACTAAAACTTGGTCTCTTTTCAGTTTCTCCTCTTCTTCAGAGCTGAGAATCCTTCCTTGCAGCCCTTTCCTTTGCAAAGATGTCATCTCATAAGTTGATGGTAATGTATTTAACACTGCTGAAGATTCCCCATCTCTGAACAGTTTGAGGAATCCAAGTTTATTCTGCACACATAGGCAGAGTTCTCGCAGATGTGGTTCCTCAGTTTGAGTTCAAGGCTCAGGCTGTGTTGCTACTTTGCAGGGAAAAGAATGACATTCTGGTTAGTGGTTCCAGAACGGTCTTTCACCAAACAGCTCATGTCACCAAACACTTACTAGTGCTGACTACACAGCACCCTGCCTGCTACACGAGGAGAGGTCACAAAGGAGATCAAGACAAAGTCCCCACCATCAGAGGGCTGACATTCAGTGGCCCAGGTCTCTCGTGCACTTCAAACCAGAATAAGTCATCCATTAAAATAAATCTCTTTAGTTTAGGAAAAGGACACTCTCAAGAACTGAGAAATCTTGGAGAGAAAATACTGATTAATTTTTGCGATGACTTAACTCCAACAGCTGCCTGTGTTGGATGCGGGTGGTCAATTGTGAGAGAGAAGTGGGATCATCACTTCCCAACGATCGGAGACACAGTTTTCTTTCGAGGAAGATGGAGCTACGCCCTGGTGGCCTAAGTCTCTGATCATAAGCTCTCAAACAACCAGGCACTAAGGCCCTCGCACCGCCAACACCGCATGGAGGGAAAGAAGAGACGGGTGACGCGTGGCGTAGTGTCCCGAGGATCTATCGGTCTCAGGAGACTCGGGATAAACTCGGTCGACGCGGCCGCGACAGCCTGCGGAGACCCTGTCACACTGGCTATCAGACCCGCGTTAATCTAGCCTGTCGCGTTCTAGCCTCACCGTCATCGTCCCTGTCCCTAGCTTCCCTTGGTAGGGCCGAGCGCATTTAGCCCTCACCCAGGATCAGGCTACAGAAGCAGAATTTGGGAGCCGCCGCGAAAAATCCTTGAGCATGGACAAACCAACGTTGAGGACCTCAGAATCTCGGCGGAATTCTATTGCCGTAGCACCGCCTCCGTCACTTCCGCTACGAACCCAGAAATGCGTCCCCGACGCCGGAAGTCCGGCGGCCCTGCTTCCTCAAAGGCTTCCCCCACCCCTACGCGGAGGATACTTGCTTCCGGCGCCGGGTGGGCGCCGGTTGGATTCCCACTGCGCTCCGGGGTGGTGTCCCGGGAGCCTCGCTCTCCCGGACGCCGGCGCCGGAAGCTGGTACCGTGGCCGCGCCGGAAGAGCCCCGGTCCGGGCGCGAGGCCCGTGCGGGGCCATGAACGGGACCGCGAACCCGCTGCTGGACCGCGAGGAACACTGCCTGCGACTCGGGGAGAGCTTCGAAAAGCGACCGCGAGCCTCCTTCCACACCATTCGCTGTAAGTCAGCGGTTCCTTTCGGCCGCTCCAACAGCCTCTTGTCAACCTCGGTCCCCCAAAGTACGGGGAACCTCCTGGTTATGTCAGCTCCCTTCTTTCTTATCCCAGGTCCTCCAGGACTTCGATTTTTTCCCTTCTTTCCCCCCGCTTCAATCTCACTTCCCAAACCAAATCCTTCGTCACTCCACCTCTTCTACCTTATGGCCCCAAACTCTTCTTTCGAAATTCACTGGCCCCTTTGTCTTTTCATCGCCCCAGCTGGCCCTTTATGCCAAACCTATCCCTTCTTTATTACCGAAAAACCTGACCCCGCATTCAGACTCTAGTTCTTCCTGTAATCTCCCCCCACCCCCTTTCTGATGACCCCACCAGGGTTCTCCGAGTTTAAAGGACTCTTCCTGTTTGCCTCATGAGCCTCACCTACTCCCTCTAATTTCATTCTCTTCCCCCGTTTTCCTCAGCTTTCTTTCCTGGTCCTTCTTTGCTCTGGGTACCCTGAGACACCGTGCTTCATTCCCTCTTGCAGCCAGAGAATCCGCATCCTCTCTGTACCCCTTCAGTCTTCCTCCTCCAGCCTCTGCATCTCCTTTGACTTGGATGTCTTTTGAGGTCACTTATACTGCCCTGACTGACTCGGGACGAAGCCCCTTGTAGGTGAAGAATAAAATTAGAATTTGTGAGCCTGGAATAAGTTAAAGCTTGATCTATGTTTGGAAGCAGAAGAGAGCAGGTATAAAGAATGTCAAAGTAGTCATTATGCTGGACCTTCCTTTTCTACATGATTACAGACTCTGTTGAGGGAGGGCACTCCCACTCCGCGTCCTGGGTAAAGATTTGGCTTTTACTAATTGGCTGACTGAGCATCCCTCTATGATTCACAGGCTCCCGGTTTCCTGTCTTTGTAGTGCTGTAGTCTGGTTAAGACGTGTTTTTGCCAAAGGAGCTAATAGATGTGACTCAACACTTAGAGAGATGTCGTGTTGGATAATGAAGTTCCATCTTTGTGTGGTCACTTGCCCTGCCATTACATTGCTATGCTAACTACTGGCAGCAGATCAGCTCTTTCAGAGGGATAATGGATAATGGAATGTGATAAGACCATCATTTCTTGAGCAGTTTACTAAGTTGATGTTTTAGTAGAGTGAAGGGCAATGGGGAATTGAAATGAGACACTTTACGTATGCACCTGGCTTGCAGTTTGAGGCAGGCATATATTAAAATGGGGTAATTGTGCTTAAATTGCAATTCAGAAAAACAGGCAGGATTAACCTTTGGAGATAAAGTTCAGCCCTGTACTCCCAACATCTACAGGAGTATCTTTATTGAAGCTATGGAACTTGAGTGTGACAAGTCGTAATTTTGACAGTTCCTACGCAAAAAGAAATCAGCCTATATGATGCTGTAGCTTCGTATTTCATGTAGGGTTTTACAATCACAGAATGTTACTAATATCTTATTGCTTTTGATCTCACAGCAACCCTAACAAAGCACTGTATAATGGATAATAAGAATTGATTTTCATCTGTCACTCGGGAGAAGGGAGTATCTTTGCTTAATAAAATGGTATATGAATTGTTTGTTTTTTTCCTTAAAAATAACCCAGGTGGGGTGGGAGGGGAAATGTGTAGAGGTGTAGATGAAACAAGATTGTCCTCCGTTGGTAATTACTGAGGCTGGATAATGGTGGCGCGCGGGGGTTTGTTACACTGTTCTCTTTGTTGTTGTGTATGGGAAGTTTTCCACAATGCAGTAGTTTTTCAAAGATACTCTAAATTATTTTCATTTTCCATTTATTTGAATAACAGTTGTTAACTGTGAATGCCTAGAAAACCCTTAGTATAAGTAACATGGTGGATACTTTTTTTTTCCTTTTCCTTCAGATGATTTTAAGCCAGCATCTATAGATACTTCCTGTGAAGGAGAGCTTCAGGTTGGCAAAGGAGATGAAGTCACAATTACGCTGCCACATATCCCTGTAAGTTTATTCCGTTGTTGTTTTTTAAAAATGTAGAATCACAGTGAATTCTTATGTTTTGTGTCATTACTATTTGAATTACCTACTGTTTAAAAATTCCTAATTTTCTAAAGTGTCAGCATAAGGAAAAAGGGAATTTAGGGTATGGGGTAGAATAGAATCCATACTTCCTAGGTGTTCGATTAAAAATGATTCCTTGTCATTTTCTCCAAGGTCCCATTTGCTATAAAGTAGTCTGGGATCCTACCCAGACATCTGGCCCCTTTTTTAAACATGCATAGTTTTTCCCCAAGCATCTCCATAGGAAAAGGTTGTAGGTTTCATGGTGATAAGGAGCCATCACAGTTTAGGAGTGTGGTGCTACCAAGACAGGAGTTAAGGTGGGCAGGAGCAGGACTTACATCTTTCATATAATATAATATCTGGCAAACGGTGAAGTGTAGGCTGATAGTTTCAGGCAAAAAGCAGAGGTTCAGAGCATTCAGCTAATGAACCCAGTTAAAAGCTGAATTGAGAACTCTTGCATAGAAGGGCTTTTGTGAGACCTTGCTCAAGGCCACGCTCTGATCGTAAACCCCAAAGGATTCGACAAAATACTCTCAGTGAACATGTGTCATTGCATGTCACAGCCCTGTCCTGGCACACCATGAGTTCTTGCCAACCTGTGGTAGAATGAAAAGGCACTGGACAAGGAGACCTGGGAAGCTTCATATTTTGGAAAAATTGCTTGTCTGCTAGTTCAGACTGCTCTTGCATTACTTGTTGCCTTTGGTGGGTTACATCATCTCCCTTTAGACCTTACTTTCCCAAATGTAAAATGAAGGGGTGAGATAAGTGGTCCCTAAGGTTCCTTCTTACTTTAAATTTTTACTGTATGAGTGAGGAGACAAACAGTTTTTGATTCTGTACAAAGAATTAAATCCTATATTTAGCAAATATTGAGCACCTACTGTGTATGCATTACCAGACACTGATAATATAGTCTTGAATAAAACAAGCACATTTCCTGCCCTTGTGGAATTTATGATGTGGAATTTAAATATAAGAAAATGTAATGCTTATTTTAGAAAACCAGGGGATGCTTCCCTAAGGAAGTGACCTTTGAGTAGATTTGCAGGTTGAGTAATTGACAGAGAGGGAGGGGCAGGTGTTACAGGCAGAAACCTTGTTAAAGCCCTCAAATGAAAAGACCGAGGGTCTGAGAGAATGCCAGCTGCCTCCTCCCTTCTGCTCTGGAGCGCACAGAGCTCTGGGTGAGTGGTGCTGGTGAGGCTGAAGGACTGGATGGTTGGTTTAAAGGTGTAATCCTTGGACCTCAGAGCAGTGGGGTCGTGATCAAAGGGCCTAGGCAGGTGAGTGGCAGGCGTGCTTGCTCTGAGCTGACCAGAATCAGGAGCTGCCCTTCGAGATGCTCTGTTGGTTACTTGGCATGAGGGGAAGCCCTGAACTCTCCCATTACAAGGAAGTATTAGTGACCTCTCACTAGTTTTACTTCTCATAGTGAAAGCTCAGTCACAAGTAGCGGTTAATTTATTTTTCTCAGTTCACACTTTACTGTTATTTGTAACATTGCTTGAGTCCCTAGAACAATATACAGTAATTAAAATTTTCTGTTACCTTTCTTAATTACTTAGAATCAGTTGTAGAGTCATAGGTTCTTTCTTTGTTATCATTTCTCTTTTCTTTGTTTTTGCTTGGGAAACCAGGAGTTCTTTTTGGGTTTCTCTGATAAAATATTTGATAAGGTAGAGTCACCTATAAATTCAGTTTTGATATTCATAACTGGTGTGCTTAGTGTTGATAACCTTATACTGTTTGTGCCATGTAGGGGTCCACACCACCAATGACTGTGTTCAAAGGGAATAAGCGGCCTTACCAAAAAGACTGTGTGCTTATTATTAATCATGACACTGGTGAATACGTGCTGGAAAAGCTCAGTAGCAGCATTCAGGTCAAGAAAACAAGGTATGTGAATCACCAGATATAGCTGGATGTGACATTTGTATTATCTATTCAGTTATTACGAGATTGTGAGCATCTGGGTATGCAGTATCCTATTGATGATCTCAATAGCTCCACCTGTGTTTTCTCAGACAAATCAGTAAAATGTCTTTTCCTCAAATGTAGTAGAAAGAAATAATGCTTTTAAGACCTGAAAAGTGAAAGCCATTGGGGAAAGGAGTGTACTTCATATGTATATTGATTCTGTTAATCTCATGATTTTCAAAACAGTACTGCTTAAGGAATAAGCTTTAAATTTATAGACTTACAATTATGAAAGAATAATTGAATAATACATACGGTTTATTAGAGTGAAAAAAATTGTTTGTTAGATCCATTGAGATCGTTATTCTACCAAAATAAAATTTCACCTATTTTTTGAACTAGTATGCTCTTTAATATTTAATTCAGTAAGCATTACATGTTTGATATGAAACCAATTAGATTTTATTTAAAATCAAAATTCATTCTATAAATAGAAATAATCCAGTGGTTCTGTTGTTACATTGTGATATAGAAATTATTGTAATATAGCAATTACATTTTAAAAGCATGTTAGAGCCTGATATTTTTCTGTTCATACTTCCTCAAGCCATTTTCTTCACTTCTTTCACAAAAAATAAAGAGTAGCTACCATTTATTAAGGAGTTGTTATATGCTGGGAACAATGCTAGACGCTTTAGGAGTGATCTTTTCTCATCTGTAAGTAACTCTTAGAAAGGTGCTGCTGTTGTCTTTAAAACACACACACACTCAGACAAGGGGACCGGGGGTAAGTGAGATGGTTAGCTACCTGAGTCTGGTGCTAGTGTGTGGCAGAGCGCCTGTTCCTTTCCTGCAGCTCAGTGTATTTGTATTAATTGCCTCCACGAACCAGGTGCTGTGGTTACTTCTCCAGGAGCCTGATGGTTGTGAGCATTTCTCTTATTACGCAGCGTCATCTGTGGACTAGCAGCATTTATCACTTGGATACTTGTTGAAAATGCAGAATTTCAGGACCTAATAAGCGAGAATCTGCATTTTAATAAGATCTTCAGATGATTTGTATGCACACCAAAGTTTGAAAAATGCTGGGCTAATCCACTTACAAAAGAAATTGTTAATAAATAGAATTTTCTCTGTTTGGAGTGGAGCACTTGGCTTGCCTGCCAGCAATAGCTGGTATGTGACAAAATGAGCAAGCAGTCAATGGATCCTGGAAAAATTTACAAACTGGCCAGTATTTCAAGGACTAGTTTTATTTAGTAACTCACACTTGCGATTATCATTTTATATTGTTTACAAGTCTAATCGTCAGATTTTCTATTAATAAAATGGGTTCTTATAATCACATTGTATTCTACATCTCTGTTTTATCTGCTTCTGCTACAAAATGTGAGCTCCTTGAGGGTCTCTGGTACTCGTCTCTCTGTGTCTGGCACACGTGCATAACTGGAGTACAGTGGATGGTTGTTGAATGATTAGTTCATGCGATAAAATTTAAATATCAGTATTTGCAACAGTCTGAAAAGCATGGAGTTCCACAGAGACTTCCAGGTGGTCAGTCACCTGGACAAATTTGACCAGTGGCTCTGTCCGCCCAGTTTAATATGTTTTGTCCCATTTCAGGGCTGAGGGGAGCAGTAAAATCCAAGCCCGGATGGAGCAGCAGCCCAGTCGTGCCCCACAGCCGTTACAGCCGCCCCCGCCCCCACCACCTATGCCATTCAGAGCTCCAACGAAGCCTCCAGTTGGACCCAAAACTTCCCCCTTGAAAGATAACCCTTCACCTGAACCTCAGCTGGATGACATCAAAAGAGGTAGGGCGCATTTTCTGTAGGCCTGGTAGCTTCTTGGAGTAGTTCCGTGTTGGTGTTTTTGTGGAGCTCGCAAGGCTGCCATGACGATGCGATGGCATGGGCATTCTCTGCCCTTCAAAAGTTTCTGCAGAGTTCACCCTTCGGGAGGCGATGCAGACTGGAGCCTCTCCTGCTTACCTCCCTTGATCAGGGCCGTCTGCGCGTGGTGACTGGGGTTGTGGCTGCCTTTGCAGCATTCTGCTTAGAGGCCCGGGATTTTTTTCATTGATTTTACAGAAAGGGTGGAAGAGAGAGACAGACGTCAGTCTGTTGTTCCACACATTTATGCGTTCACTGGTTGCTTCTTGTACGTGTCCTGACCAGGCATGGAACCCGCAACCTTGGCTTATCAGGATGGTGTTCTGACGATCTGAACTGTCCAGCCAGGGCGAGAGGCCCAGGGTCTAAACAGGCAGGGTGGCTTGTTTAGCCACCTTCAAGGCTTCGGGAGAAGAAAATTCCAAGGTGCTGGGGGTGAAAACCAATGTTAGCACAGTATTTAGGTTAGAGGGATGTTTACAATACGGTGACCAGTGCCTTGCACTACCACACGGTTGATAAATGTGGAAGTGACATGAGGGCCGGTGGCACAGGCAGCGGCCTCAGAGAGAAGCTTGGTCAGGCCTCTTCAGTGCATGACTCAGAGGGAGAAGCTTGCCTTGCTCCTCTCCTGCGCAGTGGATGGTTTCAGTTGCCCAGACTCAGGGAGTTGTGAGTGTAAGTGTTGTGTTTCATATTTGTAAAACTCTATGAAAAAAGTTAAGTTGATAGCAATAGTCAACAGGGAAAGATAAAGAGCTGTCTTTTGGGAGTTTTACTTTTCCCCTTATAGACGTGCTCTCTGCACAGCGCACAGTTGTTAAGCCGCTCAATTTTTTTTTCCCTCGTGGATATTGGAATGACATTCATGGAGGTTTTCATTCTGCTTGAACAGGAATTGTGCCATGAGTGGTTAGTTGTTCCCATTATGCTTAAAGGAACCATAGTTGTTTAAGGCCATGTGGTGTGTTTGGACAGGAAAATCTGTTACGTATCCTTACTGTAGTCAGTGACATTGAAACGCACGGTTAAAGCACGTTCTTCCTTCCCTGCCTTACATCGTAAGAAACGCAGTACCTGGCAGGTGTGGCTGGCGGTCAGATACAAAAGAGGGCAGAAGAGGAGTGTTGTTCCACCACGTTTCTTCGGACACCGTGGTTGCTCCTGCATGCTTCCACGTATTCGAGGGGCATGAAAACTGGAAAGCACCCTGACGCTGTCTGCCTGGCCCTTCATTTTTCCAGTGTCTTGGAAAATTCGTTGACTTCCGCTTGGGTCTCCTTGCTGGTTAGAGGTAGATCCAAACGAGCATTCAGACCTTCCAATCCCTAGTCAGATATTTTCAATCCCTTAGCATAATATTGCTCTTCTCTTATTTGGTGTTTACTCCTATAGCTCACTATTTTCTTAATAGATAAAGACAAAAGATACTTAATTCATTTCTTACACACAAGTCATTGTGCTGAAGCAGTTTGCTTTTTGGTTATTTGGGGTGAATTTAATGTTTTTATTGTCTCTCTGGAGACAAGTTAGGAGTTTTCGTTTGTTGGTTTTGGTCATTTTGTTTGTACATTTCTAAGGAATTGAGAAGCAGTAGTTTGTTTTAAGTTATTCCCCATTGCTGTTGGTTTTGCCAGTTTGCTATTTACAGAAGGCTCAGCGCACTGCCTTGAGAATGGTTGCTGTGCTGACTCCTGTCATGCCGTTCTATTCCAGAGCTGAGGGCCGAAGTCGACATCATTGAGCAGATGAGCAGCAGCAGTGGGAGCAGCTCCTCCGACTCGGAGAGCTCCTCAGGCAGCGAGGACGACAGCTCCAGCAGCGGAGGCGAGGACAACGGCCCCGCGTCTCCGCCACAGCCGGCACACCAGCCGCCCTACAGCAGCAGGCCAGCCATGGCCAACGGGACCAGCCGGCCGCAGGGAAGCAACCAGCTCATGAACACCCTCAGTGAGTGTGCTGTCCCTTCTCTGGCTGGGAGGGGTGGCATGTCAGGCCAGAGATACAGCTTCCGTTTATCTTAGATGAGAATCTATAAACCTGAAGACATTTAAAGCATAAGAAAGGATCCTGACAAAGATAATTTTGAGCAGAAAGAAATAAATTTTCAAGCAGTTAAAAAGAAGTGTGCAACTGAAAAATGTTTTTCTCTTTTCCTCACTGGCACAAATTAGGTTTTATGAATTCTGGAAAATGCTGAAATACAGCTAGACTCTTTATTTTTGCAAATATCACCCTTTAGGGGTGCTGTCTGCCACATAGTGTCCCCCGTTCCAGGTCTTTCTACAGTCCCAAGAACCCCAGGTTTCCAGACTGTGCTGTTGGATATATTTGGAGACCAGCCAGCCTTTGGCAACAGGGAAAGGAAAACACATTGTAATGTCTGTCTGGCTTTCAATGCAGTCAATACTAAAGTAAAACGGGAGAGCAATAACAGATCCCTTTGTTTTGGAGGTGGAGAGAGTGCTCTACATTCTTCTCTCTCCAGAATCCTTATGAATGCTCTCCCCTGCTACAACTTCCTTTGAGGGGGTCAGAAGGTCTGGAGGCAGTAGTGGAAAAGCTAACCTAGTGAGCCCTACTACTGTGGACTAGGTAGAGATAATTCTCAACCTCAGCACTATAGGCATTTTGTACCAGATACATCTTTGCTGTGGTGGGTGTCCTGTGCATTATAAGATGGCTAAGAGCATCCCTGGCCTCTGCCCACCAGGTTCCAGAAGCACTTCCTCGTCTCCCCTAGTTGTGTCAACCAAAAACGTTTCAAGACTCTTTGCCCTTGGGTGGGTGGGGTGCAAAATCATCCCCACTGGAGAACCCACTACACTTTTTCTACCTGAGTGAGTTCAACACTGTTACGATATGAGTTAAGGATATTGTCTACTGTCCCATTATATGGGCCCAGATTCTGGATATCACAATGTACTTTGGTGTTCTTCTCTGTTGGCTAGGGGTTCTAAGTTTCACATTGGGAGTTTGGTTTTCATAGGGGAATAGTACCTGAAGGCTACTGTGGCTTTAACTTAGTTCTTCATCTTGCCCAGTCAATGCTAAATTATTCTTTTCTTTTAGAAGGAAGGAGCAAAAAAATGGTACAGTGGGCATCACTGTGGCACTACCCACCAGTGCCTTAAACTCCTTGTAGCTCTTTATGTCTCCAGGTCCTTCTGTCCTGCAGCTCTCGAACGGCAAGACCTTAATCCGTGCATGCCATTATGCACAGTAAAGTATTACAGTTACTTAACCCAGGATCGTCAGTCAGAACCCACTTATAAATCCTTAGTCACACTAAATAGTGCAAATTTGTCAAACCCTGGTGTAAAAATATTTAAGATACTCCATAATTCATTTTGAAAACTCACCACATTTTAACAAAGATAATCGTATGAAAAATAAGTTTCCCAAATCAAGAACTACTTAGTAACATTGCTTTAAAATTTTGTAAATCTCTTAAATGTCTGGTTTAGCAGAAAGATGGATCCTTACATGTGCTTTCTGCATTCAGCCCGTTGCTGTTAGTAGTTCAGGTCGATGTACATGAGGGAAATCTGGCATCACACAGGTATGTGGTTAGAAAAGGAAGTATTTCAGGTTGGACGCTCCAGGGAGGGTCTCAGGAACCCCAGGGCCCTCAGGGCAAACTCTGAGAAGAGCTGGTTTAGAGATTAGCAGTCTGGAAATAACAAGTTTACTTTGGTGAGATCCTGGATTACAGTTGTTCGTACAGAAAATACAATGATTAATAAATCATAATACAAGAATAAACTTCCATGTACTCACAACTGTAAGTCTAGTTTTGCCCACCCCTTTATTTTTTTTAATTTATTAACACATTTCTTGTTTGTTTTTTTAATTTTAATACATTTAAAAGCTATCTAGACTACTCCTGCCCTGGTCTACCCAGTAAGCAGCATTATTTTGCAGATACCCAAAACAGCATTTCTTTCCAAACAGTGACCAGGCCAGTTTTGTCACTGAGCCGAATCGATTTTCTCTGCTGCTAAATTGGATTGGCCCAGTTTCCCTGCAGTGACAGCCAAGGCAGTCAGCCAAAGAATTGCAGGAAAGTTGTTTTTAAATTGTGTACTTTTGGTTTGATTATTTGTGGGTTTTTTTGTTTGTTTTTTTTTTAAATAGGAAATGACTTGCAGTTGAGTGAATCTGGGAGCGACAGTGATGACTAGAGCTGGATCTTTCGAAATCAGCTCTTGGGTGCACAGACCTGCGAGACCAGGCTGCTTTGCGTGGAGTCCGTTGCCAAGAGGAAAACGTCGTGGATCAGTGACTGTAGTAGGAATTTGAGGCTCTGCAGCTCTCAGATATTCAAGTCTTTAACTTAGTGGTGATGGGTGATTTTTTTCGTGTAATTTTTGAACAATCTCATGTTTCAGAGTTTAAGTAGATCTGTAGAACTAACAGAATTATCGTTCTGTTTGGTTAACACTGTTAATGAAAAAACAGACAGACGTGCCCTGGTCTGGGCACTCAAAGGCCGTATCTTCTCCTGGCCAGTGATTTCCATTGTGCACCCCACGCTGACCAGGTGGTCTGCACCAGTGAAATGAGAGACAGTCTTTGAGGGCCAGGAAAGAGGGGGAAGCGAGTTAAAACCACTTTAAAGTGTGGAAATGAAGTGGTAAGGAAGTTCTGTCTGACCTAGCCTGATAAGCCTGTGTAGAAACGGACTTCAAGCGGGGGTCCTCAAGTGTCATCTGGCAGGACCCTGGAGCCCTGGCAATTCAGCCCCCTCATTGACAAACTAGGAGAGGGAAGCACACTGCTGGTTCAGCCTCCTGCGCCCGGTCCAGGCTTTCCCCACTGCTCCTTTTCTCGAATCTCACTCACTGGAACCAGAGGTTCTTACACATGAGCCTGACAGATGTGCATAGGAACTTTTATTGCATTCTTACTAAGATAAGAGTGTTGGGTACTTGTAGCTCACATTCAGATAGTCCTGAAATACCTGCG
Source organism: Glossophaga mutica (assembly GCA_039655065.1). NCBI lineage: Eukaryota > Metazoa > Chordata > Mammalia > Chiroptera > Phyllostomidae > Glossophaga > Glossophaga mutica. The sequence goes on along the minus strand of CM077309.1, from coordinate 27,463,067 downwards.
GCTGGTGCAGCAGATCAGACCACTGCTCACACACACAACTCACTGGACCTGGGCCTGTCAGCTCCAAGTGGATCCATGCTGAGAGTTCTTCCCTCGGTGGGTGTTAGTGGGGGAGGCAGGAGTGGAAGAGAGGTGCAGTGAAGAAACCTTTCTGAACAAGTGAACCAGCAGCAGCTTTTCAAAAACCAGAATATAAACAGGAATTCTGCTGTATGAAATGAGCACATTCTTTTGATAAGATCTTTATGTTTATGCTTTTGTACCACTGTTTGTGCCTGACTCCCAGACTGGTTTGTAGTTTTATATAAAGTTAGAAGAAAGTCACAAGATTGCCTTCTGCAGTGTGCAGTTTCCAAATGAATCTGTTGTTGCAGGAAACTGATCACCAGTAAAAGTTTCATATTGAGTGACTGTCCCATAATTAGTTTCTGGGTAAATTAGAATGTCCCATAATTAGTTTGTGATCAGTCGTCCCATTTCTGTAGTTTGAGTATGTCCTGAGAAATTTCCATCTACTTCAGTTAGTGGGTATCAGGAACATTAAGTCTGATTTTCCTTCCAGGGGTCCCTATACTCAGATGGCCTCACCTTCCTCAGCTAGCGGAGGGACGCAGTCTGGACCTAGAAAGGAAGTAGATGATCCAAGGTGGTGCTTTGGTTAGAGTTGAGCCTTACAGAGTCACCTGTGTTAACTGCATAGTGACGCCAGGAGCTGGAGATGGGGACCAGCAGCCATTGTCCAGCAGCACGTGCGCGCACCGCTCTGCCACATGGAGGTAGTAGTGGGCACGCACCTGAACCCTGTGCTGGGTGCACAGCCCATCACAAGGTGTCAGTGGGTTTAGTGGCATGTGGGAACTTACTGATAATTGATCATTGCTTTATAATTCCTTAGTGATAACAGCTCAGGGAGGTTGAAGGTCATGACTGGGAGACATGCATTGTTACTGGATATAGGAATGTTTCACTGCTCTTAACTTGCTCAAGTTCGGGCAGGTTTCAGGAACTTGAACTAAAACTCTATTTAAGCCTCTTCATTTTTCTCCCAAAGTCTTCACGTACATAGAGAGAACTGTGGTTTGGGCACGTCAGGTAACGGGGTTTGTTTCTATAGGAAATGCTTGTGTGTCGCCCTGGCTTTGGCGACTCAAGCTCTCTCAGCCTCCGACTGCCGTCATCCATCCTCCCCACCCTGCACAGTGTCCTCTAGCGCGGCTCCAGCTTGGCTCTTTGCACAAAGCCTTCGGTGGTTCTGTCCCCTGCACGCCCCAGCTTTGCCCACCGGAGTAAGGAATCTTTTCAGAAATCAAGAATTTGGCCTTACAGACTGCTGCTCACAAGTACACTCACGCCAGCCAAACGGGCCTTGCTCCTCCTGCCTCTGTGCCTTCTCAGTCTCTCCTCCTCTGCCCGCCAGACCTCACCCCTGAGGTGCCATGTCCTGCAGGGCCCGCTCTCAGGCTCGTCCTCTTCTTTTGTGCTGGCTGCAGTGCAGTGTACACATGCTGACTCCTTGCTTGGGCTCTGGTTGTATGAACTCCTTAAAGCAGAAACTGTTATTCTCACCTCTCCCCCCTGGGATGTCCACAGGAGTAGACAGTTGGACGCTTATAGCTGGTGGGGAGGAGGCAGAGAGAACCAGCCCGCGGAGTAGAGGGGGTAGACGCAGAGCAAACATTCCAGGCATTTGGAGGTAGCTGAAAACCATTGATGTTGACTCTCATTATTTTGAAGTTTCCTAACTCAGTTGTTAAAGTTACCGTTCCCTTGTTCTGTATGTCTACCACACTGGGGTCATTAGGCAAGGTGTGAAGACTTCAGTCTCAGTTACCTGAGGAGCCATGGCAAGCCACAGTAAAGACATGATTTGGGAAAACTCAGCGTGAACAAACTAGAGATGTGTAATGATGCCACTCATTAACTATTTTATTTCTGTAGCAGGATCATTTTTTCTATGTGTGGTGTAACTATGTATGTGCTTCAGTAGGGGGGGAACTTGAAAATTCCAAAATCCTTCCTTCCCTATTTGAGAGGCTGGTTAAGTAGGATATGTGTGGGTGTGTGTATGTGTGATGTATTTATTACATTATTTTGAAAGAGTAATACTATGATATGTGGATATATATTAGGTACAGCCAAATTGGATGTTTCCATTTGGCAAGGAAGGTAGGATTTCTGAAACTCAGGCCTTAACCAGTACATTGGAAGAAAGACCAATCGAAGATTTATGAAATGTGTGTTTTTGTTGTTCCTGTTATTTCTGTCTTGGGTTCATTGTCTCATTCTTCAATGATTTTTAAATGATTTTAAAAGTTTATTTTGCTTAATTATGAAGTAGATGTGCATGTTTACATTTATATAAAATATTTGCTGTGTAAAGTTTTTTTTGGTTTACCCTCTTAAAAGAGCACTATATTTAAGTAAAAATGAAGGTCAGCAATACACTTCTGTCTTGGTGGGTTTTATTTTCTTACTAGAAATCATGAAAAATGTAGGAGTCCTTTAAGAATCCTTTGTGCTTAACCCTGATTATCTAAATTGATTCCTCAGTTTGGTGTTGTGCTAATTAGGACATATACCTCAGTTTTAAAAAGTCTGTAAGTTCCAAACTAAATGATGACTTCCATAAGCCACATGGCAACTGAGGCCATTTTACTGGGTCCGGAAAGGCAGGCTTAGCTTTGGGTTTGAGAAAAATGCAAGGGTTAAACCGAATCCCTAGACTTATCCTAGTCCCTTTAGCTCACCAGGTCCCTTCACCTGGAGTGCCGTGCCACACGTGCCCCGCCAACGCTCAGGGGGCACTTGACGGCTGGAAGTGACCCGCCTCCTGCTTCCATTCCGCTCCTCTGGTCAGCAGTGCCCACGTCTGTCCTGGGGGCTGGCTCCCCTGAAAGACTCTAAACTCCTGGGTGCTCCGTAATTGTATTCCTTTTTAACTGCAGTATCTTTCACCTAATGGGTGCTCAGTAAATCTGGATTGGATGCAATCACACATCAGGAGATCTAGCCCAGGAGTCCTCTGCTGCTTATTCTGTGATTGGTGAAAATAGGGAGACCTGACTCAGGTCTCAGTGGGGAAGTGGCGTGGCACACTCACCACCTAAGCTCTGGCTGCTGCTCAGTTAACTGTCTGCTACAATGACATGTGACAGGCTGTCCCAAAACTCAGTGGCTTAAAATAATAAGCATTTATTTTGCTCACAAGTCTGGATCAGCCACTTAGACTAGGCATGGCTGCACAGTTCTGATCTTGATTGGGCTCCTTCCTCGGCCTGGCAGTCAACAGGTTCAGCTTACCTAGGATGGCCGTGGCCGAACAACAGGAACTCAGGCAGGTTGGCTCTGTGCGTCTTATACTCTAGCAGCCTAGCCTGAGCATGTCGTCATGGCAAAGGCAGAGGTGCTGGAGTGACAGAGGAAACAATCGCCTCTGTCACAATTGCTAACATGTCATTGGCCAAAGCAAGTCACAGGGCCAAGTTCAGAGTCAAGGGGTGGGAGGAATCACAAAGTACACTGGAAACGTATGCATACAGAGAGGTATGAAACTTAGGGAAATTACTGCAGTCAACCTACCTCCACATGCCCCCTGTCTCCACCACGGTTGAGAACCCTGGACCATATAATCACTGAGGAGGCCCCTCCTAGCTCTGGCTTTTCTCGCCAGATAAAAGCCCCAGTGGGAATTAGGTCCTTTCATTCATGGCTCCTGCAGAGGGCACCAAACCCAAGCCAGTGGCTTCTGTAGGCTTGGCACTTCCCTCTTTATTCATTGCCTCCTCCCTGCTCTGACCTAAAACAGTATTCAGGTTATCTATTGCTAAGTAACAAACTACCGCAAAACTTAGTAGCTGAAGACAGCCACCATTTTATCTCATGGAATCCGTTGGTTAGAAATTAGGACAGATCTTGGCTGGGAAATTCTGCTCTTTATGGCTTCAACTGAGGTCACTCAGTGGTACTCAGCAGGCAGATGGGCAGGCCTAGAGAGTCCAGGCTGGTGTCACTCACATGTCTGGCACCATGGTGGGGATGGCTGGAAGCAGGCTCATTTGGGACCATCAACCAAAGGGTTTACGTGGCCTCTATAGCATGGGGGTCTCGGGAGAGTTGGCTTGATGGCTGCCTTCCCCCAGAATGTGTTCTGAGAAGCTACCTGTATGGCCTTTTATGACCTAGCCTGGGAAGTCACACAGCGTCACCTCCATAGTATTCTAGATATCAAAGCAGTCAGAAGCCCACCTAGGTTCCAGAGGAAGGGATGTAGACCCCGCCCGTTTAATGGAAGCCTACTAAAAAGCCACCCACCCAAAGAGCCCACCTTTCCTCCCTGTGTGTTTGATCTAGTCTTCAGTAATTGTTCTCAGGTGAGCTGTATCCCTGGGGCAGTGGCTCTCAGAATGTGGTCCCTGGTCCACCAGCATCCCCTGGGACCTTGTGAGGAATCTGAATTCTCAGGCCCGACCCAGACCTGCTGAATCAGAAACTCTATGCCACTGCATAACAATGACCCAGGTAAAACCCAGCACTTCCTAAACAATTTCTAGGTGTCAGAAATTCTAACCCTATGATCACTAAAATTCCACACAACCCTGAAATAAAGTATTAGTGAGAAAACAGAGACTCTGGGAAGTTAAGCATATTACATAAAATAAACAGATTGGTGCCCATCCTCCAAGGTATGAGGCCCGGACCCGATCCGCTCGGCCAGGCCGTGGCAGTTTCGGATCTCCTCGTGGTCCTAATGCAAAGCTGGGGCAGGGTGGAGTGGGGCTTGCGAGACCGGGCTTTGTGACCTCTGGTTGTCAGTTTCCTCCTTTGTCCCCAAGGGAGCGGGACTGCTCCCAAATTCTAGAACCCTCTGCAGAGTCTAGAAAGAAGACTTAAGTTCAGACCCCTCATTCCATCCAGCGATGCTGGACGGTGATTCCAACCCCCAGGGAAGACAGAGCCACAGCAGGGGAAAAACTGCCTTTATTTCTGGACCTCGCACCGGAGATCCCAGCACGAAGGTGGTGGCTTTACATGGGAGCAACATCACCCCCAGACTTGCAGTGGAGGCTGAGGAAACCAGGCTAACTAATGTGCCCACCTCTGATGACAGCACCCTCGGGCTGACCCCATCTGCTACTAGGGGCCCCAGCATGATGGCCCCTAAGTCCCCAAGACTTAGCCACATTAAACAGCTTTGTACAAAAGCCCAGGAGTGTCCCCGCCTCTGGTAACAAATGGGAAAATCCTATGGGAGGTTACTGTTGGGGAGACGTCTTTCCAAAACAAAGCCGAGGCCCACTCAGGAGAGACTGTGATGAAAGACAGCTCACGGACATGCAGGATGATGACCCTGAAGACATGTTGCGGGGTGGGGTGCTTGGACACAGACGTGAGGACCAGCTACGCACTACAGTGACATGGGGGTCACAGGGTGCTCACAGGAATCGGCAGGCAGCCAGGAGCTGGCGCTCAGGACAGAAACCGTCTCTGTCTAGGATGGTGGGTCCCGGATGGGAAACCCAGGGCAGGGTTCTCCTCCGCCCTGCTGGGGCGTGGACCCGGGGCACCCTCTGCTAGCGAATCTCCTGAACCAGCAATTGACACGAGGGGCATTCGTGAGATGGAGGTCAAATCACAGAGAGCCGCGAGGTCAGGCTGGAGCCCAGTGTGGCAAAACCGCGAGCGCCACCCTTCTCGAAACTCGGAGAGTGGGAGCCAGGGCCCCGCTGCTCCTGCAGGGCAGGCCCGCTGGCTGCACCTCACCCTCCACCGGGGCCTCAGCGCGGGTTTGGTGGCTTTCTCAGTGCTTTTTCACGAGCGGGCTTCTTGCTGGGAAACCCGTACCCACAAGAGGCTGGACTGGGCTGTGGCTAGCTGAGGGGTCCCTCAGTGGGTCCAGAGCTGGGAGCCAGGCTGAGAGAACAGGCCCCCTTCCCAGCTGTGTGGTTCACGGGCAGGGAGAGACCCGGCGGCTGGCTGCCCTGGTGAGAATGCCCATGTTTCCCGAGGTCAGAGGGGCAGAGAGGCCCGTGCCCCAGACGCCCTGATGCCCCGACCGGATGACAACAAATAGCCCTCAGGGCCACACGTGCCTAACAGTGCTAAGCCAGTCCACGGCCTGGGGTGGCAGCCCTCCGGAGGACAGCAGGCCCTGAGGGTCGGCTACTGGCCCGAAGGGAGCGATGGGTCACAGGCCCCAGGCCAGGCATGTGGGAAGTTTTCCAGTACTTTGGATTAAGACAGGATGCAGTGGTCTTGAGTTCTTCCAGTCAGAATGAGTTAAAAGCACGTCTTAGCAGCAAGAGTTTGTCCTGGTTTTTGTCGAATGAAGGTGGTGAAACTGGACCGGGCAGGGGCGAGGTCAGTTCAGTGAGGGTGGAGAAGCCGCTGCAGGTGTGTGCGATGCAGCCCGCCTCCTGGCGTCCTCAGGTGAAGTAGCGGCAGGGTGTGGAGTCGATGTAGCAGTAGGGGGTGCACTGCAGGTCCCCGTACGACCTGAGGAGGCAGACACAGGTCAGGGCGTACACGGGCCGGTGGGCAGGAGAGCTCCCACCAGCCCACAGGAAACAGCCACATTCTAAAGGTCACCTCTAGTGACTTTTGGTCAAACATCATCAAACAGCAGCCACTGCTCCGAGGGTTCTATAGAGACTGTTCTCATGCTCATTTGAGGTAGGGGATTTGTGGGGATCTGAGTCCAGGCCTCTGGGGCTTTTTCCCTTGAGCCCAGCTGAGGGACCTGGGAGGAAGGAGTTGGTAGCCTTGCTCTTAACACAGCATCTCTGAGAGACTCTCCCCCTCTCAAGGCCTCAGACACCTCCAGCTCCGTCCATCAGATCGCCCTGCACTGAGGCAAATGTTCTATTGCTGTGCGGCCCAACGTGGCAGCCACGAGCCCTCAGTGGCTACTGAGCTCTTGAAATAAGGGTAGTGCGACTGAAAGACTAGATTTTAAATTTTCTTTAATTTTAATTAACTTAAATTTAAATAGCCACAGGTGGCCAGAGATTCCCACGTTGGACGGTGCGGCCCCTGCCTCTGCAAGCCTGAGTACTACTCCTGAGCCAGCGTGTTACACGTTGAGCCCACGTCCACGCTGGTCCCCCGAAGCTCCCAGGGGTTAGGAGAGTAACCGCAGCGAGCCCGCGGGCAAGCCCTGGGCTCCACGCAGCCCTGGACTCCGTGAGCGATTGTCTGCACTCGTCTCCATGGAACCACCAACCAGCTCAGACCTTCTGCCAACTTTCTGGAAGATTCTCCTTACCTAAGGAGGGGACAGTGCGTACAAGCACAGATGCAGTGGAGGCCTGGTGACTTCAGGTCTATAGTTCCCCCAGCATGGTCTGGTATGTTCATATGTGTTTGGGGGGTAGGCCTCGAAAAGACCCCTTTGAAGAGATTACAGAGAGGGGGCAATAGAGAGACAGGCCTGCGGTCGGTCCCCCAGCTCTGCCGAGAGCCTGGGGCCAAGCTTAACAGAGGGAGCAAGGGCTGAAGAGACTGGGCTCCTGAGAGGCTGAGGAGGGAGAGGGGCCGGTGATCCGAGCTGGAGCGGAGGGAGGCGCAGGGCATGGACTGGGGTGGGGAACGGCCTGCACATTTTCCCTGGAGCGCTGGCACCTCTGGTTCTGTGAGGGTTAGGGGAACGTGGCACCATTTTACACCTTGAAAGGACCCAGGAGACCACAATCTGGGCATGGAATCAGTGCCTCACAGGGCCAGCGGCCCTCGGCTGGCTTGGGAGATGTCAATGTGGAGGCCAGAACACGGGAACATTTACCCTGAGCAACATAAGGCCGCACCGAAGAGTCTCAGAAATATTAGAGGGGTCCTTGAAAGGAACACCCAGTTCCTGGGGTTTTCTTGAAGGAGCCACAAGCCAGCAAAAATAGATATTAATGCTGCTGTGGTCTCACTTGCACCTACGGGCCTGCCCAAGCGTGGGGGGTTGTTCCAGAGAATTCAGGTTACACAGATGCTCAGAGTCTTTGAAACACCCCGATACCTCCACTGTCCACTGGGCTTCCCTCCCAGGCCCATGGCCCCGAAGATCAGTGTGGCCATGGTGGCCCCTGGGAATGGGAGCTGACCACACAGGGGCAACAGCCAAGCTCGGAGACTGCTGCTTCCAGCAGCCCGGGACGGAGCTGCGGCTGCGTGTGCTCCCGCGCGGCGGTTATGGGTCTACTGCCTGGCTCCTGCCGTGAGCAGGAGCCATGTGTCATGTTGTGGCCATACCTCGGTGTCTAGAAGGTACCAGGAACCTAAGATGCAGTCAGAATTCTTTGTGAAGGGAAGAAGAGAAGGGAGGCGGGAGGGGGAGGCAGGGAAGGAGGGGTGTCACGCTAGCACGTGAGGCCATCCCTACCCAGGGAGATAGGTCTCGCACGTCAGGTGGCCAAAGTCGGAGCCGTCACAGTCTTCCACACCCTTGTGCCGGTGACCATCTCCACAGTATGCCCGGTGACAGCCTGAGAGGACACAAGGAAGTGCAGCCCTGAGAAAGTGGGGGAGGGAGGAGGGACCCCAGCCTGGACTGGGCCCCACTCACTGAAAAGCGCTTTGCTACCAGGGCTCTCCCTGGCAAAAGTGCGGCCTCAAGGATCCACCCAGAGCACGCCCCTCTTGAATGGACCTCCACGTAGCTTCAGACTCATCCAGGGACTGCCCCCCAGGCCTCCAGGTCCCACACTGGAGAATAAGGAGACCCCCAACTCCCACACTGCAGAATAAGGACACCCCCAAGTCCCGCACTGGAGAATAAGGAGACCCCCAAGTTCCACACTGGAGAATAAGGAGACCCCCAACTCCCACACTGCAGAATAAGGACACCCCCAAGTCCCACACTGCAGAACAAGGAGACCCAAGCTCCAGCCCAGTCCCATCACTTGTTAGCTGAGAGACTGAGAGCAGCCTCTTGGCATCTTGGGACCTCGATGTCCTTACTCAAATCTGGGGCATGGGCACCAGCTCCCCCTCACAGGGACACTGTGGGTTCCCATAAAGTGAAGGCCAGGAGACTGTGAGCGTCGGTGACAAGCCGTGGTGGGTCTTGTCTGTTACAGAAAGCTTCCCAGGTGGGTGATCCCGTGTCCCTGGGAAGCCAGATGCTCTTCAATAGGGTCTCTGTTCTCACACAAGGGGAGAGTCTTGGAATATGGACCCTACCCTCATTGTCACAGGGCTTTGAGGTCCTGTTAATTCCTTCCTGCTGTGTGATCTATGGGCCGGTGTCTGCAGCAGGGGCAGAAGGGACTCTGGGCAAGAGCATCCTGGGGATTGCCATCCCAGGAATGGTCACAGGTCCAGCTGCATGGAGCACGAGCAAACTGAGAAAGCAGCTTCTCGGCTCCACACCCACAGCTGAGCACACCATCCTCAGGGCACCATCAGCCCCCCTCTGAGCTTCCACGGGCAAGTACTGACTTCACATGTGCACATGCCCAGCCCTGAGCAGAGCCTGGCTCCTCACAGCAGGGGCTTAAAAATAATCCAGCAAAGGGATGTGGACCCCTCACTGCCCTCAGACCATTCATGCACACATGGGCTCACAGAACCTCTGAAGACTCGAGCAGTCAGTACCAACACCCTCCTTTGTCAGTCAAGAAAAGTGAGGATCGGAGCGACAACCTGCCCATCACCTCACTCCCCGAGTAGCTTCTCGGGGAGCCGAAGTGAATTGGTGGCTCTCAGAGCCTGCGTTTGAACTCTGTTCTGAGTCTGAAGCCCATGCTTTCCACCCCACCTCCTGCTTTTGTCGCTTGATTAAAAGATAGATAAGCAGCAAAGCAAACCCTCCAGCCACACGCTGGTTGCCTGCTCATCCTGGTAGCATCCTGCAAGCCTGCCCAGCCCACTTTGCATAAAAAGGGCTTTGCTACCCAGGGCTCTAGCTGGTGAAAGTGAGTCCTGATTCAAATGCTTGGCTTCCTCCCTTTCGCTTTTCACTCCTGCATCACCCTTATCCTTTGACAAAGAATGTGAACTGGAATTTGGATTTTGCCACGAAGTACGAATAAGAGAAAAGGAGGGAACTGGTGGCTTCTCCGGGGGCATGATCCTTGACCCCAGCCCCCAGTGACAGGCCTGGATGATGGAGGAGTTAACATGTGGCCTCACCGAGGCAGATCATCCCCACGACAGCTCAGGGACACCCCTCTGGCTCTAGAACTGTCCCGAACCACCACAGCTGGTGTCCAGGGCTCGCCCTGCCCCCTGCCCTGATGGTGATTCAGGCTTCAGGCTGGGCCCCACTCACTGATGCAGTCGTCACCGGCATCACTGTTCCCGTCGTCACACTCCTCCCCGGGCTGCAGGACCCCGTCCCCGCAGGAGCCACGCTGGTCTACAGTGTAGTCCACAGGGTAGAAAGGGGTCAGCTGGCCAACGAAACACACCACAGTTACCAAGGGCAGCTCGCCGAGCAGCTGCAGGCAGGGCAGGTCACTGGCCCTGAGGACAGAGCCTCTGGGTCCGGGGGATACTGCTGAGGAGCAGCCCCGCCCCCCTCCTCCTGGGTGGGGAAGGCGCTCCTTGTCTGTTGCCCAGAGCTCTGTAGCGGTAGGAAGGCTGGGCCAGGTCAAGTCAGTGACCTGGCAGTGCAGGATGTGAGAACATCCGGAACCTTGGCTCAGAAAAAAGGGTCTGTTTGGGGAGCAGAGGCATGGACAGCTGCTCAGAAACAGAGCGAAGGATGCTCAGCCCTGGCATGTAAAGAGACTGCCGAAACTCTGCACCCGGCCTGACTGTCGGCCTTCCCTGCCTTTAGTGATGCGCCCCTGTCCTGGGTGGGGAATGTCCTGCGCGCCTGCCTTGCAGTACCTGGATGGGGAGCCAACCCAGGCTGTCCTTGAAGTACAGAGACCTCTGGTCTTTGCGGAAGGCAATGGCGTTTCTGGTGTTCAGCCTCTCAAGCTCCTCCTGATTGTTGACAACAAAAATCTGCCAGAGAACGCAATGGTGAGGCTTCGAGAAAACACTTCTGCAGGGGGCAGGGGAAAAGCTGGAAGACACAGAATCGCTGCCTTTGGACTTGTGAACAGTGGGGAGGGGGGTTGCATGTTACACTCTAGTGTTCCTCCTGAAGAGGGAGGAAAGTCTCGATCTCCGTATCTTTTCAATCCAGTTCCTAACGTCTCCATTTCAAGTAAAAAATGTGCCCAAGACTAAAATAAGAAGGTGAGGTCATTTAAGCAAGTAATGCAACATCTAGATATGACTCTCAACAAAATTCTTATACTCAAAGATGTTCATTGCAGCGTTGTTCACATTAGTGAAAAGCCTGGGCACACCCTGTAAATATCCGATAATAGGGCACTGGTTCAGTAAATCACAGCGCAGCTGCATGGTGGGTGGGTGGTTATGCATCAGTTCAAAGGACGTTTACGATGAGCTGATGTCCCGGCTCTACTTCAAAGTCATCCGGCCGGAGGGTGGGCAGCAGGGAGTGGGCATAAACAGGAAGCAAGACTGGCCATGAATTGATAATTATTGAATTTGGGTAAAGGGTACATGGAGGTTCATTACACTGTTTATTTTGCTTTTGTATTTATTTGAAACTTTCCTTAATTTTTTGTTTAAAAAGAAAAAAAACAAAAACAAAAACAAAACCAACCCTTCCATACGAAACGGATTCATAACCAAATGGATATTTCGGTTTTCTTCTTTAGGTTTTTCCCTATTTCCCAATTTCTTACGAGTGTGGACCCAGTGTAAGTTTCACCGAACCAATATATACATACACATATAAAACACAAGTTTTACTATTACACAGCCCCACGGGGACCAGGTGAGAGGTCCCCAGGGCTAACACCCAGCTCTCTCCCAGAAGAACCTTACCGCAGGAACTCGCGGGGAGTTGGGCCCATACACAGACTCCCCATATGAAGGGTTGTTCACGTTCAGGGGGGTTCCGCAAAGACATCTTCCTGGAGGCCCGGGAAATCCTCTTTCTCCTTTGGGTCCCATGACAAGTTGTCCTAGGAAGCAACAAGCTGCTGTGTTACTAGAGCCAAGAAAGAAAAACCCAACAGCCCAGGGTGATGAGAGCAACCTTCACAACAGACAGAAGGCTGAAGTCCACAGTATTTCAGGGCAGGCCTGGGGGAGAGGTTCAGTGAGATGCTTTTGATCCAAGATGTGGAGGAGGCGATGTTCTCTGCGGGTCCTTTAGCCATGCTGGGTGTGGCATCACCTTGCCAACCCTTCTTCTCCCTTCCCTCTCTTTATACATTACGGCCTAGACAGACAGGCATTCTACTTCCCGCATCCCCTTGCATCTGGAGGTGACCGTGTGCCGCAGTGTTGGCCAATGCAAGGTCTGGGGCAGGAGAAGGGGGGGCATCTGGGAAAGTTTATCATGAGGAGGGAGAATCATAGCTGGAGAGAGACAGAGCTTTCCCGCCTTTCTTCCTGCCTTGAAGATAGACAAGGTAGTTGGGGCTGCAGCAGCCATACTGCAAATATGAAGTAACGAGGATAAGAAGAAGGGAAGCCAACGTAAGGGACAAGCCAGGGGCTCGTGGGGACTGGAGTCCTGACTCTTAGAGGATGAACTAAAGCAAGCCACCGTCCACCTCTTGACTCTCCTTATTGTATGAAAAAAAACAATCCTGTCTGTTTAGACCATTATCAACAGGGGATTGCTTGCAGATAAACAAGTTGCTCACTGATAACTTTTATTGTTTCTAATTCATTTTATGTTGTTCTTATATATAGGATCTTTACAAAGGAATTCCCAAGCGTGCATTTCTTTGATATCTTCTGGAAGAAAATGGGAGTTTCAAATATTCTCGGCCCATTTACTCTCCCTGGTACTGAGAAGAGTGTCCTGAAAAACTACGATCAGGAAATTTACTCCCTGCAATGCAGGAAACCTGCCAGGGTAGTAGTTCTCACCTTGACTTCTAAAGGCCCTGATGCCAAGGCCTCCCCCCAGACCATTAGGACTGCCAACAACAGAACCCAGGCAACTATGCTTCTAAAAACTCCCAAGATGATTCCAATCTGCTCCAAGGTTGAGAACCGCTGGTCTAGGGAACTGGTGTTTGCACAAGCCATTCCCCCACCAGAGCATTCTCCCATTCGCCCTCCATCCCTCCCCGCCACATGCCTCTTAGCTCACTCCTGATCGGCGTTCAAACATCACTTTTCCACGGAGGCCTTTTTGAATTTTCACACTCTGTCATGCTCACCTCATATACAATTTCATAGCTCTCTATGCCTTTTCTTCAAGGTATTTACCTCTGCTTATGATTCTATATATTCTGAGTTTACTTGATCTTCCCCAATAGAACCTAAGTTCCACAAGGCCAGGTCTCATGAGTTTTCATTCACCAGGGCCTGACACACAGCAGGAGCACGGTACACGTTTGATGACTGAGTGAGTGAGTGAATGAATGAGTGAATGAATGCAGACTAACTAGATAGAAAGGAAAAGGGCTTCAGAAAAATCTAGACATCACACTCCAGTCAGCGGAAAAGTGCTGGAGCAAGAGCCACCCAAACAATGGGAAGAGAGGAAAAGATAAGAGGCTAAAAAATGAAATAAATACCCTTTCTCCTGGAAAAATAGCGGGAGTCTGAATACCAACGGGTCACTGAGGTCAGGTTATAAATCATCCAGGGCAGCCAGCAGCTGGAGACACACTCTGCAGATCCCAGAAGGGCACGAAATAAAACGACCACCAGCGGGGAGGTCTGGCTGGGAGCCAGGGAGGCAGCTGCCACCGGAGGAGGGGGCCTCAGTGGGAAGACCCCAACCCTGAGACGTCATGAGCAGGCTCAGAATGTCCAAGGTCACAATGCTGCCGGCACGAGGGGAGACGGTGCTTGCCAACATCTCACACCAAGTCATGGCCGTTCTTTCTAACAAGAAAGAGGACTGTCAGCCTGTGGGAAGAGCGCCTGTCTTGTGGAGCAGAGCCCAGAGAGACGGAGGCTCCACCAGCCCAGGAATATCCTGGTAATCACGCAGTTGGGGAGGCTGAGGCAGCAACGCTCTGTAACCAAGGACGTCAGAGGGGCATTGGGGCAGCCTTGCAGCAGGCTCTGTGACCCCAGAGTTGGTCCCATTATCCAGTTAATTGGTGCTGAGGCTGAGATGCAAATTCATGTTTGACTTAACATTATGCCATTCAGAAGACAAACATCCAAGAAGGCCGATGCTCGAAGGAAGATGGCCATTCCCAGGTGCCACACTGATTCACTTATACCCTGTCCGGGTGCAGGAAGGACTCAGCCAAATTTGTAATTGGGTTAGTGCAATGCATCCAAAAAGCATTTTGTCTTTATTCCTCTGCTGCACCCTCTGTGACTTGGGTAATAAAAATCTCCCACTGTCCCCACCTCCCACAGCACCACCCTGTCCCACAGCACTGGGCACCGGAGCCAGAGGGAGCCTCCTGATCAGACGACAGGATGTGGCAGGGAGCCGGCTTCCTGCCATCACTGCAGCGTTCCTGCCGATTCCTCCCAGCTGTCAGAGGGCATCTGTTTCTCCTGCCTGTTTCCTGCCAGGCTGCACTGACGGGCACAGCTACCCAAACGTCCCCACTCTGGCCTCTCGGAGCTGGTCCAGTGGGCCTGGCCTGGCCTCCATCCCTGCAGCCAGGGGCCCTGGGAACTTCCCGTCCCCACTGGCCGCTGCGGTGGGAGCAGGGCTGAGAGAGGAGTCTGGGAGAAGGCGGAGGAACCGCCGCAGGGTCGCCACGTCACCCTGCGCTCCCACTCTGCCCCCGCAGAGGCTGCACGGCTGCGGGGGAACGTCTCAGACGCAGGAGTCACAGGCTTGTTCTGGACCAGGCGTGGCCACCAGTCAGTCCTGTGACCTTGGGGAAGGCACTTCTCTCTGAGGCTCAAAGTTCTTCTCCATAAAGGGAGGGTTGGCCTAGCCTGGGAGAGTGTAGCCTGCAGCCCACAGGCCTGAGGACAGCGCAAGACAGATTTGAGGCGGCGGTTCTGGAACTCTGGGAAGCAGTGTGCAAAATCTCGGGTAGACATTCTTTTTTTTCCTGACAGTTTGGGACTTCTATCAGATTCTCAAAGGTATTCTCAGGAACCACTCTGAGGGCCTGGTTAATCTCTTGACAATTATCCAATGGGTTCCCGGCACAGAGAAAGCCTCTTTTAAACTTCTCCTTCCCCTTCTCTCCCAACCCCCCAAAATCTTTTCTAAAGAGCAGGATTACTGCCCCATTTTCTTCAGCCCCCTCATTCTGGGAGGCTCCCAGAAAGGAAGTGACTCAAAGGAAGGCACAGGGAGGGGACATCAGTCCAGAGAGATGGCCAGCAGCCTGCATGCCTGCAGCGCAGTACTGAGGTGGGACAGACTGAGGGCCAATGTAGCCCCGTGAGCACCTGCGGGGACCAGGCCCACACATCCCACCTGCCAGGTGCCAGGTGCCATGGGGATGCGAAGCCAACTCAGCCACAGACCCTACCACAAGGACTTGCCATCTAAAAGGAAGATGAAACACACCTGTGGAAAACAGCCACCAGTGGAGGGGCAACAGCAGAGAGGCAGCGTGTGACTGGGACCCTGGGGAAAGGAGACCTGTTCATCAGAGACCCAGGAAGGAGAGGGTTTTGTTGGGTGAGCCAGGGGATGACAGGAATGCCATTTCAGGCCCATGGCCCAGACAGACAGTAGAAATACGCCCCAGCTCTGTGCAGAGCAGGGCATCTGCTGGAGGACAGAGGGCAGCAAGGCTGGGATCTGGCCAAGAACGGGGTGCTGGAGGGGAAGGGGATGTGAGTGCACTCAGCTGCGTGAGACGGAGCTGGGGACCAAGGAGAGAAACCAAGGCTACACCAGCCCTACTAGAGCGATGGGGTTGCAGTCCACCGGAGACTGACGGGGCAGAGCAGTGGGGTTGGAGGGAGCAGCTGATGGTCTTCAGGGCTGGCCCTTCTCCCCCGCACCGGCCGCAGGGGGAAACTGGAGTTCAACTCAGATGAGGGCTGGCCTTTACAAGTACACGCATACATTAAAGTCTGAGCTTGCTAAGGACCTCCTTGTGCATCCACACCGCTCCCCACTATGTTCCCTTGTGAGCCCCTAAGTCCCCCAAGGACCAAGAGAGTCCCTTCCAGAAGCACAACCCAGGCGTCGGGCCATTGCTCTCAGTCCCTGACACCTTATAATCATGGGGCTCAAGGGAATGCTACACAGGAGGAAGAAGAAATGGAAGGACCCCCATCCGGATCTTCTTAGTCAACTCCGGGAAACAGGTTATGGGGCATGGCACGTGGCCTAGGCCACATCTCAAATCTAGCTCCCTTAAGGAAATAGAAATAGAAGTAGGTGCGACAGGATAACTGATTGGCATGCACCATATTTTGTGGTGTGTAATGCGCACCCACATCTTTGTGTGCATTATACACGGAATTATTATACCCTTTATTATACTCATGGTATGTTAATCATTATATCCACAAATAATGCACATCCTCATTTTGTTACAAAAATTTGGGCAAAAAAGTGCACATCATTCCTAGCGAAGTAGGGTAATGGATGTTTGTTTTCCCGATATTTCAAGGAGATAGCAAGAGCTGGTGCTTTCTTGTCCTCGCTAGACACAGGTACTATTTGAAAACTCTGCCTTCTGTTCTCAGAAGAGAAAAGCTCCTAAGACAGGTGGTGGTGTATGAAGAGTGTGAGGAGAGAGGGGACTAGAGATCAGAAGAGGAGGATCCCCCCAGGCCTGGAGAGAATGAGGACCCCCTGGTATCCAGGAGAAGAGATAAGGTCTCAGAAAAATGTTTGTGGGGCACTCCTTGGGAAGTTGAACTGTACAGGCAGGATCCCCAGCCTTGTAAATACTCTAGTACCTGAGGATGGCAGTCACCAGGCACCCACGACCCCATGGCCTCAGACAACAGGCATTTTAGGCACAAATAGGACAAATAAAAGGCAAGCAGGACCTCCTTTGCTGTTTTTCTGCCATAATTCCCAAGGTCTTTGGCCAATTATTTTGTGGCAGTTGAAGCAGCGAGAGAACCCCAGCAATGCCTAAGATCGAATTTCCCTGGTATTCTGGCAGATTGCAGTCTGAGTTAGCTTTAATTTGTTCTAAGGATCTAATAAAATATGATATTTCATGATCATCTCAAGATGTGGTTGCAAATATATTTCCCTAAGTACTGGGGGAAGTAGAATGTGGAATTTTGCCTTCATCTTAAGAAAAAAATTGGAATAAAAATTTTTTTCATTCATCTTGTATAACTGGGGACAAAGAATCTCACACAATCGGTGAACGGTCTTCTCGGAGCCAGAGCTGCTGTGTTTGTACCGACAGTGTGCTCTGAGGGGCCTCACTTTGAGCTGAGAAGAGAACAAACTGAGTCAAGAGCTTAACTCGTCACATGAAACAGGTAAAACACCCTCTTAAATGACTTTGGTTTCTGTTTATGGTTTCTTTCCATATTCGGTGCAAATCTATAAGGACTCTTTCCTAACACTGTGTAAAATAGAAAAACTTGCAACGGTATCTTCACTTCTAGGTTTAAGGGAAGTGCTTAGAGCCATGAAATGGTTTTCTAGAAAAAGGTGTTCGTTGGTGAAATATGTGCCTGTAATTCTTCACTTAACATACCAATGGCATCACCGATGTCATTGTTTTCGCTCCTCTATTTGTTCTCCAAAGTGCTAAAGACAAAGCCAGAATGATGTTTATCTTTCCTGTGTAAAAGTTGAATGAGCCAGTCTGTGGGATATAATAAATATGCTGAAGTTCCTCTAGCAGTTTCTAACTCAAAATATGAGGCGGACTTCTGCTGACATGGCCTCCCACTCTCTCTGGGAAGGCTGGCCAGCAGTGCAATGCTGCAGCTCAAGTGCAGCAGCGTAGCTCTTACCTGCAGATGGGGGGCCTGAGGGTCCAGGGGGACCTGGAGGACCCTGGCGGCCTGGTTGACCAGAAGGCCCAGGCTTGCCTGGTGGGCCTATAACTCCACTCTCTCCCTTCTGCCCCTGACAGAGAAAAAGAGAAAGGCGGAGCCTGTTATGAGAGCATGGCAGGACAAACTTCCTTCCCCATTTATCTTGAAATCAGGGACGACCTTGCACTTTGGAGCAAGAGCCCAGGGCAGGATGCAGCCCCAGAGGTCTTGACCACCAAGCTCCAAAAGAACGCAGGGCCAATGACATTGGAGATGGTGATGGTTGCAAGTTTGCAGGCATTACTTTTTGCTGTCTCAATAACATGGCACACGACAGCTGAAAAAACAATCCAACCTACTCCCCTCACTGGGCAGATGAGGAAATAGAAGCTCGGAAAAGAGCAGGAATTAACCCTAGCATCAAGGCAGCAAAGTTGGGCCTAGAACTCAGGCCATCTGCCTGCTCACCAGGACCATTTCTATTTTATCACAAGAGTTGTTTCCACCCAATGGCTACCCATTAACCTCAGGATAAAGACCTGTAACATGTATCCTAGATCATAACTGTGCAATTATTTTTGTGGTCATTTCATCAATGTCTCCCCATGAGACATAAGCTCCCTAGAGGTCTGAACCTGTCCTGTTCACCTCTCTCCTCCAGATCAAATGAGGGAGGTGGAAGAAGCTGAAAATGCAAAGGTGAAGTAGTTTTGTTCAGCTGTAAGTCAAAGATTTAGGTTTTCACCCTGGCCACAAGACCTGGGTAACTCACGTCATTGCATGGTGCCTCATTTTCTCATCTGTAAATGGGGCCAGAAAATACTTGTATACGCCTGCATGGTTTATTGTGAAGCCAACAAAGATCTCAGAGGTGAAAAAGGAGTTTGCATGGAACCAAGAGCTACATGGGGCAAGCTAGTTACCATAGCAACTGGCTTGGTTTCGTCTTTCTCACACCCTTGGAAAAGTCCCGATTTCTTAAAGAGAGGCCCACCTGCAGCAGCAGTCATTCCACAGGGCTGGTGTCCTCTTTGCTCCATTCTGGGAGGGCCAAGAGCAAAGATTTCTCCCTCGGGGCAGCCCTTAGGAATGACTCAGAAACCAAGTCCTGTGGATTCTTTCCCCACAGTTTGCTAATGGTCTGCTCTTGCCTCAGGCTTAACCGGGACAGTGATTGATGCCTGACATCTTTGGCTTGGGTCCCCTTTCTACTTTTGTGCCTTGGCAGGCTTGCCAGCTGATGAAATGTAATCTTCCCCAAGTCTGGGACTCGGCACGCCAGGCACTCCTTTCCAATTACTATGGTAACATGTAACCTACCCCTTTGTCAACAAGGCCCTGGGGGCTCTCTTGACAATGTCCCAGGAGTTTTTAAACTGTCAATGTGGGACTCGGGTGTCAGAGTTTGTTTCTAATTCCATCCTGATGGAGGGAGTCTTAAGCCTTAGCCCAAGGTGAAGCAGACTGTGAGGTAACCAAGATGGGTCCCAGAATGGCAAAGGAAGTCACACCATCTTAATATAGCCACAGTTAAGGCTTGTTTTTCTAACAGCCATGTCAGCTGGCTATGAGCACAGGAAGTGCCCTGGTTTCAAGGTGCTGGAAACGCTCCTGATTCTGACACCAGCAGGGATAGAAGATTCTGCTTTTCGGTCATCTTCTCAGAACAAGCCATGTCTCCCTGAGCAAGACTCGCGGAGCAGTGCTTTCCAGGAAAAGCATTCTTTATCCCTTCATTGCCACCAAGTGCGATGGTCCCTCTCAAAAGTTGTTCTGTCTCCTTAACTGCAGGTTTGTACAGGGAAGTCAGGAGCTGCTTCCCTGGGCCTGCCTGAAGGCAAGTCCCAAAGCAGGAAGGTCAGAGAGAAGATGTGATGTGGGGGAAAGCTGGTCTCAGCTCTCTGAATTCCACCCCTGGCAAGGAAGGTGGCTTCGCTTAGGGGCCCTCAGCAAGTCACTCCACTACTCTGGGCCTCAGTCTCCTTACGACTACATAAAGGGAATTGAGTTCGGTGGTCACAAAAATCCTCTGGCTCTGAAATTCTAATTTCCCAACGCTCCTTCTGGATTTCTGATTCTAGGATTTGGATAGACTTGCAATAACCTCCAGAACCTCTTAGCACTACTGGCCCAACGAATAGTTGGTATATAAGGGTCTATGCTAGGAAATTAATTCACGACAAAAAGAAAGCACTGTGGCAGGCTCCCGTGGAGAGCAACTCAAGTACCTGCAGTACCTGCAGACATGGAGGAATCAGACTCCTCAGACCTCTACGACATCTTGCAGACAAGGTGAGCTCACTTTCCTAGCCCCTCTGAGCTCCCAGACATGGCTCCAGTGTCGTTTTTGAGATTCCTACAACTACATCTCTTTCAACTTCTCAGCTTCAGCCCTCACCAGGAAAAGACAAACACTGCCCAAGCAAAGGACTAGACAACAGAAGCCAAAAGTCTTCTTGAACCCCAGTATGGAAACTTCTGGATGTAAGTCAGCAAGCAGTAAGGGAAAAAATGATCTGGAAAGAGAGCTTTCCCCCTTTTTCCTTTTTCTGAGCCTAGTTTTTAGGAAGTTCGTAGCTGGCAGCATTCTGAAGGCACAGCCATGCCACCCCATGTCAAACTTTGAAGACTGAACTGGAATATTGTGACTTCATACGTTACTGTGAAATCTGAGTTATTGAGGCTGGAGGCTGTGTCGTTGCTAAGTTCACTTGGAAATGACCAGAATTGGCTTCATATGTTACCACGGTTCTGAACCCTGGCTACGTGTTAGAGTCATGTGGAGAGCTTTTAAAAAACCAACCATCCATGCTGAAGCCTCATGCCAGGTCACGTACAGCGAGTCTTTGGGAAGTAAGACTAGCTATTGGGGACAATGAGAGACCAGCTTGGAGCTACAACTATTGCTCAGAGACGTTCACTTCTCAACGTTTGGTTAGGCCTCTCTTGTCCAACCAATCCTACTCATTTACTAAAATCTGATGCAGATATTTTAAAAAGATGTTAGAAATGCTTAATGATTATCTGTAGTAATGAATAAAAATGCATATATTATGAGTTTTAAATAAAAAATTATAATATAACAACTATATATTGGATATAAAGGAAACAAATAACTAGAAAATTCACAAAAGAAAAAATGCTGGAAAGGAAATATACTAAAGAGGTTATATGGTTATGCCTGGGCGTTAGGTCTTTAGGTGACTTTTTCTCCATTTTTCTGAATTTTCCAAATTTTCTGTGATGATCATATATAACATTTAGAATGGGCAAGGAGGTAAAAAGCCAACAAACTGACAACCTAAAAAGGAAAGGGGCACATCTCTCACAAATGTCTGTCCGTCAGAGCCCAGGTGAGCGGTGTCTCGAGGGCCCTCGGGACCGCTCCAAAGCCAGCAGGGCAAGCGCACCCCCCCTCTCCTCGCTCTCTCACTTCATGTGCTTTGCCACGAGAGCCTGCTGACCAAGGGGAGTTCGGAATGAAACATTTCCCTAAACCCTGAATGGTGCCAATAAAGAGGGTCACTTACAAGCAGGGATCCTGAGTGGGGGAAAAGCCACCCACTCGATAATAGTTGAGACCCAGAAGACCCTTCAACAGCCAGGAAACAGCTGGGCTGTTCTCCAAAACTCCATTTGTGTCTGAGGCATTGAGGTAAAAAAGCAGTTTTCTGGGTAAACAACCAGATCTGGTTTCCGCTCCCAGTTGCTTTGGTGAAGGTAGCCCTGTTCTTCTGAACCAAAGATCTACTCTTGCCCCTAGCCTTGGAAACAGTTGGAACGTAGTGTCCTATCCCATCTACTCAAACTATGGTTAACCTGGAGAAACCAGGAGCTCTTGAAAGTGGTGCAACCTCTGCCATGAGCCCAGAGGAAGCTGAAGACTTGGGTCTATGGAATATCTGATTGACCCCACCCGCTGCCTCTCCACACTGCCTCCCCGCCCCAGGTGAGGAGGTCTGACTGCCGGGGTGTGGTAAGACCCAGGACCCTTACCTGCTTGCCTCGTTTTCCTGGTCTTCCTGTGGGTCCCCGGTGTCCTGCTATCCCAGGCTCACCCTTCGGACCCATTTCGCCCTGGAAAGAGAAAAGAGAAGCAAGAGCGGAATTAGAGCATGTGAAGCAGGCTC
Source organism: Glossophaga mutica (assembly GCA_039655065.1). Lineage (NCBI taxonomy): Eukaryota > Metazoa > Chordata > Mammalia > Chiroptera > Phyllostomidae > Glossophaga > Glossophaga mutica. The sequence goes on along the minus strand of CM077309.1, from coordinate 27,441,060 downwards.
TTCTCTGCAGGTCTATCCAATCACTGGCCATGAGGACAGTCTTATTCGCTCATGCCAAATCCTTTCAAAGCGGGCTGCTCTGGGAGGCTGGAAAAGTGATGAGGTCATGAGAAAGGGAGACAGACTTTTCACGGATGAGGGAGGAAAAAAGAAGCCTACCCTGGGTGGGGGGTTTATTATCCGAGAGACACAGCTGCCAGACGCCACATACGCTGGTGTCTCAAACCACCACCAAGAATGGCCACAGTGGGAGGCTCCTGTCTTTCAGTCACAAGCGTGCCTGTGCCAGTACAAGGTGTCAGGGAACATGCTTTCACTTTTACTTGAAACTTTAGGTTGTGCTTTGTTTTGTTTTTAGCACAAATCTGTGGGGCTTTGAATGACTGGACACACTTTTGACAACTACCATTTTGGGGAAGTGTCTGCTCATGTAAGACTTTTACAAAGGGTTGCCCATTCCCTACTCTTCGGTAAACCTTGGTTTGAGCTCCAGCTCACTTCCCTTTGATTTAGATGAAAACTCTTTGTGAGGAGAGATGTTCTGGACATATGACCAAATATGCTAGTTATTGTAAAGGCATGGAAAGCAATATAAACAATATTCCTAGTTGAAAAGCCCTACTTTGAAGTATCAGAACCAAATGTACCAATTGCAGAATTCTACAGTTTAAGGCCAACCTTTCATAAAACCCATTTCTCCACTCTAGTTTCTCTCCTTCTTCCCCATGGTCCTCTGGGACTCCAGGCCCCCTTGCTGTGTCTTTGGATCATGAACCCACAGGGCGCCGTCCCCATCTCCAGTAATCCCACTACAACCCAGAATGCGCTGCCCACCAGGTAAACTTAGCAATGGCAACCACGGGAGTTTCTGTCAGTCAGCAGCCAATGTCCATGAAGAGCATCCCCAGACACTCAGAGGAGATATACCACATGGAAAATTCCAGGGAATATCAACATACAGTAAGGATCGAGCAGAAAACTCTGAGATTATCTATCAGCTCAGCCAATGGAATGAATTTGTCCTTACCCCAGCGACTAACATTTTGCCTCACCAAGAATTGTCCTAAAGCCTATCATTTCTTTCCAACCCCCCACCACGTCCTTCAGGATGCTGGGCAGTGAGAGGATGAGAGGATAGGTGGCCATGGAGATGTGGGCAATTTTCTTTGGCTGCTTAGAAGGGACCGAGGGGTCTCTTGTTTAGCTGGAAGAAAACAGCAGTATACACAGCACAATTTTTTAAAGACTATTAAAAGAAGTGTGGCCCTTCTCTTCATCAACTGGAAGCAGCCAGTGATTTGTTGATCTAATTTCTCTCCTATGACCTAATTATGGTTATCATATCAGCTCTGTCTTAAAGAGCCTGCAACAAAATGGGAAGCAGATTCGTGATGGCAAGTCTAGGAAACAGAGCAGAGACCAGGGAAGCTGTCATCTTGAATTTTACAATCATTTATTATTCTTTGATGTTTGCCGTTACACTGAAGGAAAACCTGCCTAAATATTTTAAACTAAAATTATTTTTTCTCTTTTACTATTTTCTTTCACTTGCTTATTTAAGTAATCTATTTTTAAAGACTTTATTTAATTTTAGAGGGAGGGGAAGGGAGGGGGAAGGAGAGGGAGAGACATTGATTGGTTGCTTCTCACAGGTCCCCAAATGGGGACCTAGCCCACAACCCAAGCATGTGCCCTAACTGGGTATTGAACCAGCAACCTTTCGGTTCACAGGCCAGCACTCAATCTATTAAGCCATACCAGCCAGGGCAAAGTAATCTATTTTTAACACAACACCCCATCTCAATTAGCAGAAAACATTTTTGACAGTTAAAGGCAGTGATAAATTACAATAAATTAATGTCAGATGAGTGAAATTATTTAATATGCTCCACCGACTGGAGGAAATCAGATAAAATTGTTCATTCAAGTTTGGAAAATAAAACTTTAAAGTGAACTTGAAAAAAACCAGAATTTTAAGAAAGCATCTCGTTTGCATGTTTGAAGAACATTGTGCTCTGAAGCCGAGGTTAAAATAACAACTTCCCATGTCAGGGCCTCACAGCACGTGAGGACCCACCACTACGAAGGCGGATGAGGGGTTGTTCTCCATGGCCATTGGTGCACACTCCCTCCTCAGTCTCCGGTACCCGCCCTCACCACCACCCCATCTTCTTCCCCAGACCCTAACCCTAGGAAAAGTTTTCTAAAAAAATTCTGCCAGTCAATTGTCACCTTCACCGTTTTTGTCATATCTGCACATCCCTTTATTCTTATTTAATAAATACTTTTCTTTAAATCAACTGAATTAACTTTTTATTAAGCCTTGTCCCAAGCGAGATATTCATGAAATCTCACGAAATATTTAACAATTTAAGTAAAAAATTTAACTAGCAAATAAAAAATGTTTGCTGTCACCCAGCTAAAATTACTCCGAATACCTGTAGCAGCACACGTGCCGCCCTGAGGCCGTGCCAAGCTGGGTGCAGTCAGCAGTGGCGTTAAGCCAGAGATGCCTGTGCCTCCCTCTGGGGCCCTTGACCTCGGCCGCTCAGACCCGAGTTCCTCATCACAGAGCTGTCTGCCTTTCACCATGACCACAGCCCTCTAAGAGGTAGCAAACGCAAAGAAGGGCCTCTGTCCACCCGGGTGAAGTGGCCTTGCCCTCCCATTGAACTGGAGGGGTCTCAGACCACCCTGCCACCCTGTTGCCAGTATGTTTAGCAACTTGCTCCCCTTTCAAACTAGAATCTTCCATAGAGAGACTTGCCCTGCCGATGAAGAGCGAGGCAGGCCTCTTTTGTTGTCCTTGGATGGTGTATTTGTTTCTTCCTTCTATTTCTTAGTACTTCTAGGTACTTACTTTCTGCCCCAGCATTCCAGGAAATCCTGGGAAGCCCTGTGAAGAGAACAACAAATATAGTGACCGTCTCTGAAGTGACATCTGGAAGGGTTGTGGGAGAGCTGAGTCAGCCATTTTCAAGAAAGAGCCCTGTCGGTCAGCCGGTCAGTCAGTCAGTCAGTCAGCCGGACAGACAGACAGACAACCAGTCAGTCAGCTAGTCAGACAGACCACCAGCCAGCCAGTCATCAGTGGGCCAGCCCACAAGAAGGGGAGGCCAACTTCCTTTGCAGTTGATCATTTCTATGCAACAGCCATTACCTTTTCTCCTTTGGGACCGAAGTCCCCCCTTTCTCCTCTGGATCCCTAAGAGAAAATCACAGGACCGAGTCAATGCATCACTATCACGGGAGAAAAATCAGAGCATTTTAAACCAAAAGCTCCCTCAGCCAATGCCCTCATTCCACAGGCAAAGAAACCGGCTCAGAGGACAGGTGACTTGCCCAGGGAAGGAACGCTTTGTGATTTACCTTCTCTTTGGACCCCAAGTACCTCTTGCATTAATAAAGGACGACTCACATAAAAGTCTGGGTCCCCGATCCTCTCTTGTCCTGTAGGAAATGCGTGCCAGGTTCTGGCCGGGTTTTTGTTTTTGACAGATGAAAAGGTTGTGTGGTGAGAGCTTGGGCTGAAGACACATACCCGCCATCTCCCTCCGGCACACTGTGCAAGCCCGCACGAGCTTGCTTGCTCCTCTGCTCCATGTGAGGGGCCTCTCCCTCCACTGGGAGCTCCCCCTAAGCTGCTGACCTGGCCTCAGGGACCCCTCTCCCAGCCCACTGACAAAAGACAGGGAATATCTAGGCATGGTCACTGCGGTCACTGACTAGAGAGAGACCTGGGCCCATCCTCCCTGACCCCAGTACCGAGGGCCCAGACCCGCTCTGGGGAGCTGGGAGAGACAAGCACGAACCTTTTCCCCTCTGGATCCGGGGTAGCCCTAAAAGAAAGCAGAAGGGGCATTGACAATCAGCCCTGTGGGACCTCTGGGTTCGGTGCGAGAGGGGAAGGAGTCCCTGCATGTGGTGGTGAGACATGTCTCAGGGCAGTGCAAGTTTTAGTGGGGGGCTGCAGCACTCAGTACGGGGATGTCCCGGGTACTGTGTTTACGCCAGGCCTAAAAAGAACACTGCTTTTCTTACCCCCACCCCCAAAGGCCTGAACAAAGATTCCCATCTGCTTTGTTGTCCAGAGGCCTGACCCTTGCTGCCCAGGAGGATAGTAGGAATGGCATCTCTATGCCCCTGTGTCCCTGCCCTGATGTCCCCCAAAGGCTGGTAAAGACAAGCACTCTGGCATCGGGCTGCCCGACATCTGTGACATTGCCTGGCCTGGACGGCAACCACTCCCCAGCCCCATCTTTGCAGATAGCAGCTGCTCCAGAGCCTTAGTGAGAAGATCTGGGAACATCCATCTGGACCAACACACTGACCTTGGAGCCCATTGGTCCTCTTGACCCTGGTAAGCCCATCAGGCCCAGGTCACCTTTTTCACCCTGTGGGAATCAGAAGGAAGGGGGAAAAAGATCTACGGTGGCATTTCCTGGAGAAACTGAACCAGGAAGCCATGGGCCAGATCAGAAAAAAACAGGGAGCGCTGGGCCTGGCTTGTGAACCTGAGGACCCCAAACGCTCCCTGCTTCCTCCCAGGGGCCTAAAGCTCTGCTCTCCACGCTTCACTCTGGTGTTTGAGATTAAACATAAAATGAAATCGCCCAAGCCAGAGCAGATCTCCAAAGCAAACTTTCACCGAGATGTTGCAAGGGAATAACTCTCGATCCTTTCCTAGAGAAGGCTGTAAGAGGGTGGGGAGGAGGACAGCTTGGGGCACTGGGGGCCCAGAGGACAAAGTGTCGGCAGGCCAGAAAACTTCACCTCCTTTGCCCTCTGCAGAGGGTGGGTCTTTCAGACATCTCCGTATACTCTCGCCCCAGGTTTGCAACCAAGGAGGACGCCCATCAGCCTTGCGTGACAATGGAGGCCGGGTGGCTCTGTTGCCCCTCAGAATCATTTGCAGCAGGAACTTTTGGCACTTCCTGTGCTAAAATTCTACCCAGGTACTAACCAGTAGAAATGTAAGGTGAGCCACGTACTTCATTTTCAAATTTTTTAGGAGTCATATTAAAAGTGTAACTAAACAGGTGAAATTGACTTTATCAGTATATTATTTTTATTGTAATTAATGTAATCTAATTGTTGTTTTGACATATAGTCAATATAAAAATTACTAATGAGATATTTTGCATTTTGTTTTTCATGAGAAATATTTAAAATCTGTTGTGCATTTTACATTTAAACCACATCTCAATTCAGGCACTAAATTTTCATCCAAAATACATGATCTGTATTTAGAGTTCGTAAAATTTATAGTTGAAAAAGCAGATTCACATACTCAACATGTGATCCACATAGTTTACATACTTAAATGTTTTCAAATGACTGAATTGAGCAAAATTTTTAAAAATTCAAACTTAAACTAATTAAAATTGAGTTCAGATCTTCAGTCACTCCAGCCACATTTCAAGGGCCCCATAGCCACACGTGGCTCATGGCTACCGTATTGGATGGCTCAGCTTTATACAGCTGATTTTTTAAAAAATATCCCTGGGACTTTTCCTACAAGGATGGGGAAGTTTTCTATTCCCTTGTAAATTCTGCCAGTAGGTGCATCAGAATAGATAGTGCATTCACCTGCCCAAGTCACGGCCTGTATACCCAATAGTCTACTACCGAAGTGAGAAGAACGCAAACCAAGGCACGGGTGAGGACCTGTTAGCTTTCCCTAACCTGAACGAGGAAGGGGATTTCATCAGCATTTGGTGATCCCTCTCTGGGTTTGGTTGTTCCAGCCAGCCAAGGCCAAGCCCCTCAACCTTCCACCTGTAGCCAGGTCAGCAGGACAGGCCAAGAGCTCTCCATACACAACCCCCTCTTGGGTCATCTCAGAGAAACCAAAGAGTTGCATGCTAACTCTCGGGTCAAGGGAGAATCCAGGATTCTGTGAAATAAGGCAATGGCCCCTCATTTCTCCCCCACAGGAGCACAGCTGTTGGATGGAGCGAGGTCTAGAGGAAGTGAGTCACTCACTATGTGCCAGGGGGCAGGGGAAACACCATCCTCTCCCTCACGTTCTGGTACCACGAAAACCCTGCAAGCACGCCACACTTACCCTGGGTCCTTCAGGGCCAGGCCAGCCGATGGGCCCAGGCATTCCAGGAACACCCGGGGGGCCAGGTCTACCCTTCAGAGTCAGAGAACAAAAGTCAGGACAATGGGGCTTGTTTCCCCCGCTGCAGGAAATAAGATTTGTCTCTGGGGCCCAGAGGAGTACGGGGCCTCTAACGCATGGCCTCAGGACCCTCATCTCCGGAAACCTACAGCCAAAAGCTTGGATCACTGAGACATTAGTGCAAGCCCTAGGTGTGACATTGTGTCAACACACAAGGTCTTCTACTGAAGAAATGAAAAGTGGTAGAGAAAGGATTCTAAACTTCTTGGGTTTTCCATCTTTATCACTTCCACCCACCCACCCACAAGTCCCCTGCATTCCAACGGTTTCTCCCCGGGATGATGTAAGTGGCATAGATTATGTCTGGGGAGCAGCAGCATATGCTGCTACTTCCTCCTGCTCAGCATGCCCACCCCCCAGGGGCTACCTTCCTTGCTGTACCAGCTCATCCCTGCACCTGGTGACTATGGAGTTTGCCTGTGGGCAATGGGAGCTACCTGGCAACCTCTGCACTTCCCCTTCCTGCAGCCAACAGCCCAGCTCCCCTACTTCAAGGCAACACAAACTGTGTGGTGCAGTTCTCACACCACAGCTCCCCCAGGGGTCAGGCTGAAGCTGGGCACCACCTGCTACCACACTGCATGGAGCTTCTTCCCTTGACCCATCTGGATGGCCCCTCTTCTCAGGCTCCTCCTGGGAGAGCTCCCTTACTACAATAACTGATTCGCTTGCACACGGCACAAGCTGTCTCTGCCTCTGCTTCTAAGGAGCTCAACCTAACCCGGGGGCTGTGAAAGAGTAAGCCCTGAAAGAGTGGGAGCAGGGACTTGGGGCCTATCTTGACCTCTGCACCCACTGGCAAATTTCAGCCTAGCTAGAGGTGTGGAAGCCTCAGCCCCTAAACCAGGAATCACAAATGCTGGCATGTGTACCAATGTCCACTCTTGCCTCCCACATCCATGGCACACACCACTCATTAACCACAGCCCTCTGAGCATGGGGACCATGCTCAGAGTTTTATCCAGCCCAGCACTCTGGACGGCCACTGGGCCTTGGCTGGAGTTGTCATCTGTGCCCTGCAGTGTTGTAACTCTGCCTTGCAAAGGTCTGTTTGAGGTTCTAATTGAGAGTGCAAATGTTTGAATAAAACATTCAACCAAAAAAAACAGTGATTTACATTTAGAACCACAGGCATCTTTCTTGGCCGAGGTTTTGCACCTCTTTCTATCACCAAGACCCACAATGTCAGTGCCAGCACCCAGCACCCACCGACCGCAGCAAGTGGCTGCTGGTTTCCTCCTTCCCGACATCAATGAGAGTCTCAAAAACATGTGTTTGGTTCACTCAGAGGCCCTGTGACCTTAAGTGACTCCCATTTATTTCAGCAAAAGCCATTTGTTTCTGTCTGTTTGGCACTTTGTTCTAGTTTAATCTAACAGACCGAGAGAGCCATTTTGTGGCATGGGTCGGGGCCTTGGAAGGTTTCTCTGGTGCGTGGCGGGATGAGGTGCTCTGAGACTGGGGAACTGTGGCCAGGCTTGGTGGCCTCGGGAAGTCCAGGTACCTGGCAGTAGCACACGCCAGCACCCAAGTGAAGGAGTGGGAGAAAGAGCAAAGCTGTGACTGTCATCATCAGGATGGCAGTGCCACCACTGTCCAATGGGTTGGAGGCCACAGTAGGGCACTGCTGGTTCCCCATCACAATGAGTGTGCATGCACACACACACACGTGCGTGCACACATGTGCCTATGTAATGCTGACAGAAATGCATGGACCGTACCTTCCTTCCTGGTCGGCCAAGCTCCCCCTGTGGATGGAAAAGACAGGTAAGCAGAGGCTGCTTTGGAAGAGAAGTTCTGGAAGCAGCAGGCTTAGCAGGGCTGGTGACTGGGCATGCATATGTGGCTCGGTCGCTTGGCCACTCACAGCACACGTGCCCCATCAGAGGGCCAAGCTGTGGGACCCTACACCTGCAGCAGCAGCCCCGTCCTTGTAAAGCCCAGCCTCGTGCACTAAGCAGAATTAGCACATGCCTTGAAATCTCACCCAGAAAATTCTCAGGGCCAGAAAACAGGCTAGAATTACCAAGGAGAGGTGGGCTGGAGAGAGTGGTGGCTCCTACCTTTTCTCCCTTTGGTCCAGTCTTGCCTGGAAGCCCCGGTGGACCCTACACAATCAAGGTAAGAAGCGAAGAGAGTGCACATTAGACCAAGGAAGAACAGTGGGGAGGGCAGCAGGACCCAAGGAAGGCCCTTGGATCACCCCCGCAGCAGCCTCTACATGGACTCTGCAGTTACCCTCTGCACACAGGAGTGGCCAACTCAGAAATTCCGTGGTGGAGCTAAGGATAGTAGGTGCCACAAAAGTCTTCTGTTTTAAGAGATTAAGAATGTGAGCAAGTAAATGGTACATCTTGTCCCACTGCCCAGCCACACGGTGGAGCTGACTCCAGCTCAGGGCCTCCAGCACCCACTGCGCTAAGGCTTGGCACACCCACAGCAGAATGCAGCTGCTTTCTGCTCATGAGTCTATGAAATGATCAGCTGGCTGTTTCCAAATTCCCCAGCATAGCAGAGAGAAACTCCACCCCCGCCCCCCACACCAGGCTTCTACTTTATCCCCAAGGTCCACAGGTGAGCATGCCTAACACAAAGTCTGTTTGAAATACGATTATATGAGACATATCCAAAGGACAACCAGCCCCCTCAGCCAGTGGTTGCCAAGCCTATCTGCACATTAGGGTTCCCTGGGGTCTTTCCAAAATCCCGAAGACCAGGCCACACCCCAGGCCAAGTGCATCACAGTCTCAGGGAGAGGGGCACAGCCTCAGGAATTTGTTGAGTTCCCCCAGGATTCTAATGTGCAGATAAATTTGGAAACCACCATCTTGGTTTAGCCTCCTTCTGTTTGGGGGAGGGGAGGATGGAGAATTTTTGTTCAGTCTTTTATTTTTTTCAAGCTTCAGTTTTTCCGTTTCTTAAAAGGGGCTAGAACTATTTACCAGGCCACTGCGCCCTAGCTCTGCCCTTCACATGATTCGCTGGGGCGTCCTGTGAAAATGCAGATTTTGACCGAATGGGGGAAGGGAGTTCTGGGAAGGAAGTGTGGCTTTCTGCATCTTTAACAAGCTCCCGAATGACGCCAGTGTTGCTGGTCCACAGTCTCATTTCCTCAGGGACAGCATTCACTCTGTTCTGAGGGAACCGAGGTAGCTGCAGAGTCCCCCGGAGTGGGCCAGCGTAGCCCCATGTGACTCAGGTGGCAGCTTAGAGATGAGTCAGTGTGACCAGAGAGCTGCTGGTCGGCAGAGAAGCCCCTCTCTCCCCACGGCCTGGGGGCTCCCCTGGGCTGACAGCTGTCAGCACAGACCAAGGGAAAGTGGAAACCCACCTCAGGGTGCCCTTCTTGCCCTTCTGCACACTTCCCAGCCCCTCTGGCCAACTCCGGGGCCAGCTCCTATATTCTCTGTTGCATTTAACAAACGTTCACAGCGAACCTGTTACACCCCACGCACTGTGTCCACAGGCACACGACATGAATGGGACAGTGGTCCTGCGCTCACGGCGCCAGAGGTCAGTTAACTCTCTCTGTGAAGAGCCAGCCTGTTTTAGGCTGTGTCTGTGATACGGCAACTCTGTCACGACGACTCTACTCTGTCCTTGCAGCACAAAAGCGGCCAGAGACAATGAAAGTGCAATCACACAGACAGGCTGGTCTGACCCGTGGGATGTAGTTGGCCAACCCCAGCCACAGAGCTGACACTTCGTGGAAAGGAGGCCAGAGAGATCAGGGACATAAAAATGACTAAGGAAACTATAACAACCAGAGGAAAATCTGCAGAGAATTAAAAGGTCACTGAAGGGAGAGTGATGGGGAAGGCTAACTGCAGCCCGCTGGGTTGAGGAAGGCGTATCTAAGGAGGTGGCATTTAACTGAGTTCTGAGTGACAAAAGAGCTGGCCATAGTAAAGATCACAAGCAAAAATGTTCCGAGCAGCTGGAGCCACAGGCATAAAGGCCATGGGGCTGGAACGAGCTTGGCGTGTCTAAGGACCCACGACACACACCGTGGCTGCCTCGAGTGGGCAGTGTTGGTAGCAAGAGATGGTGTAGGGGACACAGGCCGGGGTCTCTTCAAGTGGGGCTTTGCAACCAGTGTGAGGGGTGTGTCTCTCAGGCTTCCCGAGATGGGAAGCTCAGGTAACCCCTGGGAAGCAGGGAACTGACTGCTCCTTCCCCTTGGCAGGCCCAGAGCCCCAGGCTAGGGGACATTCCTCCTTGATGGAGCCCCTGTCCCAGGTAGCCAGAGGAGCCAGGAGTCTGGGAGACAAGGTCTTTTTGTTTCCGTAGGAAATCCTTTCTCTAGTATTTTGCCTGTTCCTCACTCTTCCCTTTAGCTTTGTTGGGGACCGCTGGGCTGCTTGGTAGCCGCGTCTGGGCCAAATGAGCTCAACATAGCAAGTTCCCCTTTGCCTCCATTTTCCTGCACTAGGTGCAGGTAGCTCTGGGGCCACTGATGGGGTCAATGGCCACATAAGGGGCAACCCACTGTCATCAAGTAGTTGACGATGATGACTGTAATAACAACCACATCCACCTAGCAGCATCTCAGTGGGTCCCCCACCCCAAATCCAGCACGGCAGCACCACAAATTATCCACACTGCAGGCACGAGAAAACCAAGACTGCGCGAGGCTGCAATGCACCCAAAGAAGCGGCGTTCTTCTACTCATGGGCTCTGGAGGTGAGCCGGAGGAGGAAAAACAGCCCCGCCCCACATGAAAACGGGCATCTCGAAGAGGCTTCACTGCTCTGGACAGAAGATGGCGAGAGAGGTCTGGTGGGAGGCACCAACCTGGGGGCCAGGAGGCCCAGGGGAGCCGAGCGATCCTTGCGTGCAGGGGGACTGCGTGGTCTCCAGTTCCAGGATGAGGTTCTCCATGTCTGGGGAGAGGAGCTTCAATGCAAAGCAATACAGGTGTACAGGTCAGACTTGGGGGACAGAAGAGGGGTCAGCACCCTAAACACAGGCCTGCTCCACAGTCCAGTTCCCAGGACTGGCGCTTCCCTGACACCCCAGTGGGTGCCCCAGGCAGATGGCCTTCCTGACCACGGGTGTCTGTTCTCTCATCCATTCTTGAGACATACGTGGCTTGAATGGATTACAGAGCTACAAGGATGGAGCTAAGAAGCTGGTTTCAGGGGCCTCTATCCAATGTCTAGGACGGCACTGCCCAAAAGAAAGAAAATGTGAGCGGCCAACGTGAACCATGTAGGTGGTTCTCACTTGGTTAGTAGCCACATTAAAAAAGGTAAAAGGAAACATGTGGGATTAATTTTAATAATATCTTTTATGACCCAATATATCCCAAATATTATCATTTCAAACCATATTCAATATTTAAAAATTAATAAGATATTTTATAGTCCTTTTTTCATACAAAGTCTTCAAAATGCAGTGTGTGTATGTATAGCTCAACTCAAGCCAGCCACGTTAAACGCACCGAGCAGCCTTGTGGGGCTAGTGGCTGGATCGGACGGTACAGATGGAAGAGGTTCTTTAAAGATCTGAGACTCTCAAGTCCCACCTATTTTCTTCTAGGTCGGTTCCCCAGAGGCTGCTCTTTTCTTCACTTGTCCTCTCTTCCCAAATTCCGTTCCCTCTCCCACCTCGGTGTGGCTGCGGGAGGACCTGCACCGCCTCCCCAGAATGGTCTGTGTCAGAGACAGGCCGTGGAAGGGAATTCCATAAACACTTGGGGAGGAGAACGAAAGGGGGAATTCCATGTCTGAGCAGCTGCTGGGAGCCCAGAAAGTTACACATTCACCTCACTGTTTTCGGGAAGATGGGATACTTTGCCAAATCCAATTCCCTGCTGAGAAGAACCTCCCTCCATAACTTATTTAGATGGTAGGAGAATGGTCGCACAGCAGGAGCTGAAAAAATCTGTCCCAGGGTCCAACCTGCTGCCTGAGAGCAAAGGCGTGAATCCCTTGGAGACGATTCTGGAGGAAGTGACTTTGGGGGACGTGGGGTGGGGCAGTGCGGTGGGGACTGAGGCACCCACATTTCTGTTCCCTCACATGTCCTCAGGTACTCACCGTACTTCGGCCCCCTCTGAAGAATGGTGGTGGGAACAGTGGGGGCGGAGGGGGCGTCAGCATGCAGCATGCTTTGTGGCTGCCACGCTTCTTCTGATCCAGGCCTGGAAGGGCTGTTTAGAGAAAACTGCTGCTCATTAGCATGGGCTCAGGGCCTCCGCTGTGCCCGCCGTGCCTGAGGGAGACCCAGGCTTCCTAACCTGTTAGATGAGAGCGTACCTCCTGTGCACTGTTTGACTTAGCCCTTCCCTGGCCTTCGTGAGACAACGTAAGATAAACGGGCAAACGACATGAACACTGACTGTTCTGAGGTTCACTTCTCCTTCTCCAGGCATTGGTTTGTCACTTTGTAGACAGGGCGAGGAATTCAAAGTTCAAATGGACTCGAAATGTGAGATGTAGTTGGGGAGAAGGAAGTCTCGAGTAACTTTGATATTGTGCTCAGAGGAATTGTTCAGAAAGGGAGGCAGCCAGGCCTGGAGGTCACGTCGACTGCGAGAGACCATGAGCCATGGTTTGAACACATACTTGACTCCAGACTCTCCGCTCACATCCGGTGTCACCGGTACTCACTAGAGAGTTACCGTTAAATGTGCCAGCGCCTGGGTGTGAGGAGATGAAGAGGGGGCCCTGGACCTTTGTAGTTTCATTGTCTCGTGGAGCCTCCTGATATGCGCACATATTGTTGAGGAGAAGGAAACCGGGGGCCAGGGCAGGAGTGAAAGAGGAGGAACAATCAAGGATGCCTTTGATGTTGCAGGCGACCCAGGGCAACAGGGGTCAGAGTATGAGATGGAAAAGTTGGAGGAGGCACTAGTTTGTAGGGAAAGCTGCCGGATTTGGTGTTAGATGTTTGTTAATTCGAGCACATGCTTTGCCGGACACTGGGCTAGCTCTTGTGGGGGATAGGAAGACGCCTAAACGGTGCCCCTGACCTGTAGGTAGTGAAGCCTGTGGAGCTTGAGTGGCTGCGAAGGCCCTTCTGCTCATATCCCACCTTCTCCTCCCACACCCTGACCAATCCTGGAGACTCTTACTGTACATCAAGAACTGTTAGGAGCTGCCTCCACCAGGAAGCTTTCCTTGACTTCCCAGGCAAAGGCTGAAGGGTCCTGCTATGCTTTCCTTTAAATTTACCCCTATATTAACCTTGATCCAGGGGGTGAATCTGTGTCCTCGTATCTCTCTGAATGACTTGTGCTTTCACAAAGGAGAGGAGCCAATTTTCGCTCCCAGGGTCTAGCATAGTAACTGGCATACACTAGAGGTTCCTCAAATGTTTGATAAACTAATTTTTTTTTTTTATAAATTTTTTTCTTTTAGATTTTTTATTTATCTTTAGAGGGGAAGGGAAGGAGAGAGGGAGAGAAACATCAATGTGCGGTTGCCTCTTGTATGTCCCCTGCCGGGAACTGGCCTGGCAACCCAGGCATGTGCCCTGACTGGGAATCGAACCGCGATCCTTTGGTTCGCAGGCCCGCGCTCAATCCACTGAGCTACACCAGCCAGGGCTTGATAAACTAATTTTTAAAAAATCACTTACAACATGCCAGGCACCATTTAAATGCTTTACACATGTAAATTTACCTACTCCTCATGGCAACCCTGAGAGTTAAGTCCTGTTATCATCATCATCATCATCCCCACTTTACAGATCAGTTAACTGAGGCAAAGAGGTGAAGCAACTTGCCCATGGTCATGTAACTAGTAAGGGACAAAGCCAGGTTTTGAACTAAGCAGTCTGGTTCTAGAGTCCTTCCTCTAGATCTCTACACTATGACTGCAATGTGGGGGGAAATAAAGGCTGCAGCTAAAAAGAATGGCCCTAGCTGGTGTAGCTCAGTGGATTGAGTGCTGGCCTGTGAACCAAAGGGTGGCTGGTTCAAGCCCCGGTCAGGGCACATACCTGGGTGGTGGGCCAGGTCCCCAGTAGGGGGCGCACGAGATACAACCACACATTGATGTTTCTCTTCCTCTCTTTCCCTCCCTTCCCCTCTCTAAAAATAAATAAAATCTTCAGAAAAAGAAGAAGAAGAAGAAAGCAACTACCTGAGATTTATAGCATCCGTGCCCTTCAGCCAAAGACCATCAGGAATGCACACACCTGTAGTTGAACATGGTTGGCTCTACTGACTCATTGCAAAGAGCAAGAACGCACACCAGGGGGAACCCTGGGCATCTGGGTAACAGGAGCTGAGAAAGGATTTGTTCCAGGATTGGGGCTTTTGCAGGTGATGTGGAGGGAGACCATGAGGAAGCAAAGTCTGGCCTTGCTCTGGACTGGATGCTGTCAGGAAGCAAGGGCTAGCCTATGACTATCTTAATTCTCATCTAAAAGAGGAGGGGCTCGGAGGGAGACCGAAGCTGTGACAGGTAAAGCCGCAGCAGTCACTCACATGAACACAGATGGAGGGCTAGTTGGTCATTCCTGCGGCTGGCTGGTAGTCTTATCTTGCCAGTGTCTGACATGGTGACAGATGCTCTTGTTTTTCAACTTGATCCATCCCATTCACAGACTGATCTTGTCTGATGTGGTTCTGTGAGGTCATGTACGCTCAGCAGAAGAGCACCATGGCCTGGCTGTGAGTGGTAGGCCCGCTCCAGCTGTCACGGGCTGCTCTTCTCTGTCTCAGTGGCAAACCAGTGTAGCTCTATTGTTATAGAACTTGATACTAATGCTAATGGCATTCCTCGTCTAGTTTCTTCCCTAAAGCTGGGAGTGGGCAGCTTCCATTGCTCCTCTCCGTCTCAGGCACGGGGAGAAGGCTGGCACACACACCTGCACTCCACAACCTTTCAAGGTTCCCCAGCCGCAGTTTCTCCCTTGTGCCTCTTCGGCCTCAGCAGACAGCAGGGGCTGAGGATGCAGGTTCCCGCAAAGCCTCTCCCAGCCGGGAACACCTGGGAAGCTGGCAGGTTCCCATGACTCATGTGCACTGCTGACCACTTATTTTTCCAGGCCATATATGGTCCGCAATTCGCCCCGCACCCTGTGTGGCCTTCCACTGATGAAAGACCCTGAGTCACGGACAGCAACCACCTCTCACTTCTGGAGAACTCTTCAGGGAACATAAATTATCAGTTGCTTTTCCGGGGGAGGCCTCTGCATTGTTCACCCCTCCCCATCCCTTCCCCCTTGACCTACATCACTTCAGCAGGTGAAGGCCATCTATTTCTGCCCTGCCCCCAACTCCCTGGGGTTGTTTGCTTTTAGCACAGTCTAGTTTATTTACAGCTCATTCCAACTCAGAATATTTCCATCAGGTGGACGTGTTTGGGAACAGCTTCTCCCCACCCCCCACCTCTTCTTCCCAGACAACTAAGCTAGGACTTCGCGTGTCTATTTTGGTGTCATCTGAGTGGCCTGTGGGTCTCTCTGGACTACGCTGCCTCTGTGGAATCGTGTCTGACTGAGCTCAGGGTCCAGCCTGGAGAAGCTTCAGCAGGCTCTGCTGCGATGGAAAAACCATGAGTGTGTGCGCGTGCGCACGGGGAGCAGAAACGGGGCGCAGAAACGGGGCTACGCCATGTGGCTCCACCCCAGGCGGCTGCCTCGGAAATGTCCACTAGGCGGTATTTCAGGACCACTTGCCCTGACTGAAGGACGCTAAAGTCACATTGTACGTGGCCACTGCGGTGCCAAATCACAGGCAGAAACCATCTGAGTCTAATGTGAGCTTTTTGCAAACGTTTGGTGGCGGGCAGAGCGGGGGAGGTTTGCTGTCGTTGGTGCTGGCTTTGCCCTTTGGACTCCACACCACTTGACCCTGGGGCACATCCTTGGCAAGTGATTCACTCCAACTTACTCTTGGAAGTACAGGGACTGGGATCAGAGAGTGTGAGTCCGGATGCAAGCGACCATGTGACATAGCGCAACTCCCTTTCCAAACTGAGATTCAGTTGCCCCGTCCATACCACAGGGGGTTTGGCTCCAACCATCTCCCGAGTCCTTTTTATACATCTGACACCGGGATCAACACTGTGCCCATCTGGATCTCCGCTCCCAAGACCAGCCCGTTAACAAGGTATTAAGGACAACCCTTTTGTTTGTGCCTCCTTTTTTAATACTAAGAAGCCCCCCTCGAATCAAGCAAATGTGTCATTACAAGCCACCAAAGGGCCCTAACCAGTGTGGCTCAGTTGTTTAGAGCATTATCCCATAAATCAAAGGGTCACGGGTTCGATTCCTGGTCAGGGCACATGCCTGGGTTGCAGATTCGGTATCTGTCGGGGCACGTGTGTGTGAGAGCAGCCAGTTGAAGTTTCTCTCTCATGTTGATGTTTCTCTCTCTCCCTTCCCATCTCTCTAAAATCAATAAGCATGTCCTCAGGAGAGGATTTTTAAAAAGCTACCAAAGGAAAGAAGTGAAATAATCATCTTGTCTTAGCAGGTTGGGAAAATTACATGTGCAGCCATGTGCTAACTACACTCCAAGTGCTCATGTGGTCCGTGAGCTCTGCAAGTTCCTCCTCCTGCTTTTGGGCCGTTCCCTGCCTCTTTGAGAAGGAGCCGGCAAAGAAGAGCAGAGAGATGCGTCACTGTTTGGACCCTGAGCCGATATCTCAGCTACAGTCAAGTTCTCACCTTTTCTGTCTGTAATTTGCCTAGTTTTCCCCAACTCACATATTCCAGAAAAGGTTTAACCCAACAATTTCCCTTCAATACCACACACACCTTGAAACACAGACGATATTAGAATTTGCCATCTTGCAATTTGCTCCTGTGCAGGCATTGAGGTGAGGGGGGAAGACAGGTGAGGACATAACTACAACAATTCAGCAATTTGGTGGCTGCTGCTGCATGACCCACGCCCAGCAGCCTGCAGTGTGATGCAGAGCTTCTGGGCCACCAATACTAGGAGTGCCCCAGACCACAGAACACAGTGTTACTCCAAAGCTAAGGGAGCAGCAGCTGCCAGCCTGCCACTCTGAAGTCAAGGTCACAAGATGGGCACACGCAAGTGCATATACACATGCGCGTGCCAAAGCCCCGACCATCTCCACTGTCACACTCTTTTATGCTGCGATTCCAGCACGAGCTGAGAAATTTAAGATTTAAAGGCTTCCGAAGGCTCTCAGAACAAGCCTGCTTTCCAAGAGTCTTTTTTCCCAGAACAATGCGTACACACATGCGCGTGCACGTGCAGCCACACGCGCACACGCACACAACTCACCCAAGCAGCAAGCGGAGTAACAGAGCAGTCCTGAAATGGCAAGCAGATGAGTAAGGCTGAGTGATGGGCCTGTCATTGTGGGCAAGGCCAAAGGCGGACTGACCAGGGAGCACATGCTGGAGGCAGGCTGAGATCCGTCACGCCCCCAAGCAGTCCCGGCGCCTGGCCTGTTGGGCATTTGGGGTGGGAGTCATCCAATCCCTGCTCTGGTGCTGCTCCTGGCCCAGATGCCAGGGGTCCAGAGGCCAGTCCTGAGCTCCTGGGAGCAGGACTGGCTCAGCAGCGTGCTGGCCTCTCAAGAGGCTGCACTAGTGGGTGGCTTGGAAGAGGAAGAATGCTTTTGGCCCAGGGGAGGAGGGGAGGTTGGGAGCCTGGGATACTGATGGTCACAGTGAGCAGAGACAAAATAGAGTGTCATCCATCACCCAGGCTGCCTTTCATTCAGCTCAAAAACTGCCCTGACGATACCACTCTGGCAAGCCTCAAAGTCCACCCCCACGGCAACTGTCCCGTGGGGGAATCTGCCCTCCTCTGCTTCAGGGAAGATCTTTGTTGCCAGGGTCTCCCAGCCTTCATCAGGTCAATGCCAAGGTGCTGCCAACAAAGCTAAACTGAATTTGAATATATATATATACATATGCATTTCCAAAGGGCCTGTGGAGTAAACCTCTTCAGATGAAGCCTGCCTATAAAACAATAAAGTGGCCCCTACAAGACCCATGTGCAGATCTATCTGACACTCTACAGGCACTCAATGTACACGCATGCGCACACACACACACACACACACACACACACACTATTCCAGATCATACAGACAAGATGGTTAGCACTCAGCAACAAATACTGTTGTTTTAACCAGCTCAGTAAACACTGTAGCAGAGGTCAGCAAACTTTTTCTTGAAAGAGCCACATACAAAATAATTTAGCCTCTATGGGCCTGCACAGCCTCTGTGAGTGACAAGGTAGCTCTGCTGCTGCGCAGGAAAGCAGCCACGGCCGTACCTGACGGAGTGAGTATGGCTGTGTTGGATTAGAACTTTACGTGTACAAATAGGAGGCAAGCTGGATTGGGCTCACAGGCTGTGGCTTGCTGACCCCTGAGATATGGCCTTCAAAAGAACCGATACTCCTTGTATTCATTCATCCATTGACTGTTTCATGAATCAGAAACACACATCAAGCACCAAATGTGTATAAAACACAATGACTAGACACAGTTCCTGCCCTCGGAATGTGCTGTGCAGTGTTTGGAAAGAGGGAGGGTCCTGGAGCCACAAGCTTGGGCTGGAATCCTGGTTTTGCCACTTACAGTAGCTCCATGGCCTTGAGAGAGTTATTCACTCTCTCTGATTCTCAGCTCTCTTCTCTGTAAAGTGGGTATGGTCAAACACACCTTGCTACTTTGTTGGGAAGATTAGGACCAAGGCTTTTGGAATTCCTGCCATAGAATAAGGATTTGTTCCTTCATCAGTATTTTCCAAGATAACCGTTGTACCAGGTGGGCAAAGAAAAGAGACTACCATGGAGTTGGGGTGTCCAGAGGGACTAACAGGAGGAAGTGATGGGTACCAGCGGGGCCCGGGAATTCAAGTGAGCAATCAGGAAAAGATTCCTGGAGGAGGTGGCACTGAGCTGAGCTTTGAGAGCAGAGAAGATCTGATAGTAAGGAGGTGGGAGGAGTGAGGGAAGAAAGGGCTCGGCTGGGGTCCTTCTCCGGGGCACTCCCCTCTGTTCTCAGGGATAAGGTGAGAGGTCGAGAAGGCAGCACGGAGGGCATGGCGTGCGCAGTCCTGAACCTCGGACAGTGGCAGGAGTATCTGCAGTACATTTTCTCAAACTCCCCGCTGCTGGGTCGTAGTCCTGCTGCTCTTCATTTTTCAAACCTCATTTCAAAAACTCTTGGAGATGAAAGTTCTGCCACTTTTAGCGTGGAAATCCTTCCTTCCTTCCTTCCTTCCTTTCTTCCTTCCTTCCTTCCTTCCTTCCTTCCTTTCTCTTCTTTCTTTCTTTCTTTCTTTCTTTCTTTCTTTCTTTCTTTCTTTCTTTCTTTCTTTCTTTCTTTTCCTTTTTTTTCTTTTACCATTCAGCATCAATTTTTTCCTTAAAAGGTTTACACAAGTAAACCACTTAACTACACTTTGTTTCTTTAGCATAAAACACCAGCCATCGAACACGATGGTCTCTGAGGTCCTGGCCAGCTCTGTAGGCGTCCAAACCTCTATTTCAAACCTAAGGACTCATGTTCACGATGTCTCTTTCTGTCTCTCTTTCCTACGTTCCCCTCCTTCTGCAACTCTCTTTCCCATCTCTGCCTCAGTCTCTACATCTGGTCTCCCGATCCCTGACTCGGTCTCATTCTCTGACTTGGCCTCTGTCTCTCAAAGCACTAACAGTCGAACTTCCTTAAGTCAAATGCTTGACGACTGTCAACTGCCCACAGCCAAGTGTGCCAGCCTGGGACCAGGAGACCTGGTCTCCAGCTCTGGTGTGGCCAGGCACTTGCTGTGTGACCTTGGACAACTCACTTCTCCACTGTGCCTTGGTTTTTCAAAATGTAAAATGGGGACATTGGATAAGAGGAGCTCCAAGCCCTTCCCCATTCTGGCTTCTATAGGGACTATGATACAACAGTCCTCCTTAAGGGCCCCGAACAGGGATGGAGGGTCACTCTCCTCCTTCTGCCCTGGAGGGCAACCCCTGCCCTCAAGGCAGCTGGCCTGCTCTGAGTGCTGTCAGGTTCATTGGCACCAGCACCAGCTCACCACAGCAGAGCTGCCTACAAATATAATTCATAATAAAAGTTTCCGGGACCTTCCTGCAGCTGTCAGCAGGTGTCATATTCACAGCATTTTGTCTTAATTGCAGCTCTGGTATTTATCAACCAGGCCAGAAGAGCACTTCTGGAATACCGCCTTCCTGGGCACTGGTCCAGAAGCTTCTGTCCCCTCTGTGGGCACATGCAGGCCTGTTCCCTGCTGATCCCCACCAAAGCGAAGCCTGCCTTGCATCTTCCCCTCCCGTGTCTCCCACTGCTGCTGCTGCTGCGCAGAGAGATTGTGTGGACTGGATAACTCAGCACCCTTCCCAAGGACCCAGAGCTCCTAGTGTGAGGCAAGGACACCTGCATTTTGGGGGGCAGAGCCTGGGGTTCCACCAGCCCCAGAGCACCTCAGCTCGACCCTCCCAACCAAACCTAGGTGGGCAGAGAAGTAGGTTGGAGGACTTGAGTTTTACCTTCCTACTGAAAAAGACTCTTGAACTCTCAACAGAGCTTTGAACTTGGGCTTCCATGTCTGTCTTTACAGAATCCAGGTTTAACAAGAATCCTGCTAAGTCAGTTGGGAGAGAATCCCCATTAGGAGAGCCTTATAGCAGGGATACTGGACTGCTGTGTGAGCAGAAATCTTGATTAGGTTAAGCCACTGAAATGTGGGTGCTTGCTTATCACAGCAGAGCGCATCACTCCATCCCAGCAGTGAGGCACCAGCCACGGGAAGCATCCTGTGAGCATTCAGCATCCTTCTCTCATCCTCACAACATCCCCACAACATCCCCACAAGGTATGTCTTGGTACTGTCGTGCTCATTTTCAGACAAGGCTCAGAGGCTTAGGGAGGCACCTAAGGCCACACACAGCCAGTAGGTACTGAGCCAGGATTAAATCCAGATGTCTGACCCAGAGACTTCTGCAGATTTGGTCACCAGTACAAAGTGGTGACCGCCCTCCCCCACTCCTCCATCAGCCAAAGAGAAGGAGCAGGGAACCTCAGCAAAACTGGCCGGTGTCGCCGCAGCCAGCTGAATCTGGGGGAGCTTACCAAAACCCAGTCCCATGCCTTTCTAATCAAGCCTGACCACAATGCATCTTCGGGCCCCAGTCTCCTGATTTGCAAACTCACACTGTAGGATCGTGGCTGCCTCACTCAGGACCCCGACCACGAAGCGGGTTCAGTCATGTGTGCTTGTGGCCTTCAGTTAAATGTGCATTTACTTTCTCCATCGAATAGTTTAGTCTTCAAAGTGGGCTAAGGATCTGCAACTCATTTTTAAATTGATCAAAAAATAAGATGGATGAGTAAACAAAAATATGATAGAGTAAACATAGCAAAATGGTAACAACTACTGAATCCCTGTGGTGGGGGTATTGGTTTGCTGGGACTTCCAAAGTACCTGGGGGGTTTGAAACACAGAAATTAATTTTTAACAGCTCTCAAAGCTAGCTAGAAGTCCAAGATTAAGGTGTTGGAAGGTTTGGTATTTCTTTGTTTGGTTTGGTTTTGGTTTGTTTGGGGCCTCTCTCCTTGGCTTGCGGGCAGCTGCCTTCTAGCTATGGCCTCACGTGGCCTTCCCTGTGCGCATGCCTGGTTTCTCTCTGCATCTGAATCTCCTCTTAGAGTCAGGACTCCAGCCAGATTGGATGAGGGCCCACCCTCACAGCCTCACTTAACCTTATCACCTCTTTAAAGGCCTTATCTCCAAATATAGTCATATTCTGAGGTACTGGGGTTAAATGAATTTGGAGAGGTACATAATTCAGCCCATAAGAGTGGGCATATTGGTGCTCCCTGGACAATTCTCTCCACTTTTTGGGAATGTTTGGAATTTTTCATAATGAAAAAGAATAAAATAATTTTAAGTAGGCAACAGAAAACCAGAAGATACCTTCACAAGGGTTAGGGGTGGGGGTGGGTCGGTCCAACGCCCTCGTTGGCACATATCTGGGGGCCCCAGAGCAGCACAGAGCTAGGGGCCTGGGGGAGCCTGTAGCCACTCGTTGGGAGACTGTGAGCAGGGAACCTAATCTCTACAAAAAACATGAGAAACACGTCCTCCTCTGCCCCTGACAGGGATGCCGAGAGGAGGAAAAGTCTGCCCTGGCTACAAGGATGTAGGAAAATCATCCCATATTGGTCTTTATTTTATAGTAAATCGTATATGCTCCTTCGACTGAGCATTGATTCAAGGAGACAAATCCACCCCTCTTTCTTCCCACAAGGGAATTTTTTTGGACCTTATCTAAAGGAAGGCATCTGCTTTTTTGAGTTCAAGTTCTAATTTGACCAAATGGCATGTGGTAAATAGAGAGGAAGGAGGAGACAATGTTATTAGGAGCCAAGGGAACATCAAGAAACCTCCCCAAGGCTGGCTGCGCCTCGGCTCTGAATTTGATTACAGCGGCCAGCATAAATCAGCGAGTGCTATTAAATCTTCTGCTAGGGCTTGACAGCGGAGGCCAAGTTTCTAGAGTTATTCGGGAGATCTGGCCATAGGTCAGAGAGAAAACCTCCCAGCTGCATCTGGCCCGAAGCGTGGGTTATTTCCAACACTTGCTGACAACTGGGGCTAAGTGGAAAGACCCTGTGTTTCCAGCCATTACCTTTCCATGCCTTCATTTTTCCATGGTGACATCTTAGCTCTACAGACATTTGTGATTCAGAACCACGTGGCTCACTTACCCCTTTGCCTAGAGCCCCCCATCCCTGCCCCACTGACTCCAGTATTTGTTATTTGATGGTTCACAGCAGGTGGGGAGGAGGGAGAAGGGTCCCTGGGCAGCCCCTGGTTGCCTGTTGGCACAAACGGACATTTCTACCCACTAGTTCCAGGGACTGACTCAAATACCTGAGTTCCAGAAAGTGGGGGGACCTCTGGCTGAGCTCCTTGGACTCAACCAAACAATAGAGCTTCTCCACTGAACAAGTTGGCAAGATGAATCTTAGGCTTTCCGCAGCACAATAACTGTATGATTCTGCCGTTGTGGGAAGTCTCTGGGATCTGAATTCCCATTGCTAATTTGGATCTAACAGACTTTTACAGACAGAAAAACCCCCTCCTGTGCTCCAGATGAAAGGCTCTGCTTTGCAGGCATATATGGAATGTTGTTTAATTGTTTAGAATAAGTAATACCTTCGTGTGATTCAAAATCTAAAAAGGATAAATGGGTATACATGAAACTTCTCCCACGCCTGTCCCAATTCCAATTACTCATTACCAATTGCTTAGTCTCCTGGGTCCACGTTCCTGACTATTTTGTGCATGCAGAAACAAACATGTAGGTCAATGTTTTCCCCTCTAACTCAAAGAGTTATTTACAGTCTAATACTATTCATAGGATCCTCTCCCGGTTTCTCCACGGTATTTGTAAGAGATTATTTTCTGTAACTACATAAAATGCATCTACATTCCCCTCTATGGCTGCATAATATTCCTTCACTTGGAAGAACGATGAGCTGCTCACCCTGCCCCCCACTGATGTGCATTTGGGTGATCTGCAAACATTTGCAGGTATAAACAACGACGAGACCAAATAGCCTTCTGCATGCAGCCTTGTGTTGCTAAGCATGGCCATTGAATGAATTCCCAGGTAGACTTGCTGGGCCAAAGAGTAGGTAGATCTGTAATTTTCATACACGGCGGCTAATTCATCTCCACAGAGCCCCCTTCAATCCACCCCCCGCCCACAGCAGAGGGTGAGCATGCTTCCGCACACCCTCACCAGCACGAGATGTCAGGCCTTTTGAATTCCAACCCATCCGATAAATGAAAAATGGTATTTCAGTGTGGTTTTAATTTGCATTTCTCTTATAGTGAATGAGGCTGGAGATATTTTCACATGTACCTTTTCCATTTTTTCCATGAGGTTTCTGGCCTTTTCTTAAATTTTTTTTCTTATATATGACTTGCAAATATTTGTCCAGTTTGTTTTGGCCTGTTGACTTTGTTTTATATTGTTTTTCCCACACAGTTTTTCTTAGGTAGTGGAGTTCATTGTAGAAGCCTTTTTAAAATGGCTTCTGAGTTTTTCTACATATTTAAGTTACCGCCCAAATCTACCAGGGTTTCTTCTAATAATTTTATAATTTCATATTTTATATTTAAATCCCAATTCATTTGCAGTGGATTCTGGTATAAGATGTAAGTTTGTTTGCGGGTTTTCCAGAAGGCATTTTATCTGACCTAAAGCAGACGACAAAAACATCATTTCAACTCCCTTTGTATAGGTTGCAAACGTCGACCATCACAATTCCCAGTGACCTGCACTGACACTTATTATGTGCTAAGCATTGGCCTACAACAGCCTTCAGGCTTGTTAATATTTTCTGCACTTGACGGATAAGTAAATTGGGGCTGGAAGAAGTGCCCAGGAAGGTGGTGGGGCTGTGACTTGAACCCAGATCAGTTATCTCCCTGTCCCAACTGCACTGCTCGTACAGAAGCTCCAACTGCTGGTGTGTCTGAGACACGGCCACCGTGATGCTCTTTGCCCATGCGTGTTCTTCTGACATCATGAAGAGACTGTGGGCTCTTTGAATTAGTTTGTCTCATGAATCTTCTTGTTCGATATAATAGTTAGGTATATAGTAAGTAGGAGACACAATAACTATTGGTTATTTGATTGATGGGGAGTCTTTAAAATGTATATATACCTCACGTAATAGTCATAATTATTTTAGAGATAGTCAGATGTAAATATGATGATGATAATAATAATGAAGAGGATCTGAATCAATTAAATGGATTTTATTGCCTCGTTTAGAAAAAACATTGAACGAAATGCAAAGCGGCAGCAGATGGGCATATAGCAACAAAACTGAGTCTGTTTGTCAACTCAGCCACCATTTGCTGACATGCCATTTGAAAACTTCAAATTCATATTTAGCCATCTTCCTGTGATCGCCTGGAGGACCCACACTTCCAGGCCTGGTGACTCGGCATCCACGTTCTATTCTGAAGGGGGCAAAACTGTCATGTTACACAAGGCGGACGCTGTGTGGACAGACAGCCGCCCCCTGGCATGGATGGACTAGACACGGGAAGTGGCTTCGCTTACCAGCTGCGTTCCGTACAGGACCACGCAGTTTCCCAACGGTGGATGCTTTCGGCACTGTGGTGACCTGGGGGGTTTCCTAGTAAGCTCACCCCTGTCTGGGGAAATGAGAAGCTTTCTCCCTCACAGCTGCAGGGAGGGCCGCCTGCCGGTGGACTCTCCGAATCAGCAGGCCCTTTTGCCGTGGACTCAGTAAGCTGTTACCATCCTCGGGTGTGAGCCTAGGCCTTCCAGGTCATGGAAGTCCAGTGTCACTCCTCAAGGCACAGCAACTCCTGAAGAAATACCCTATCAGCTCAGAGCTAGGCCCTCCAATGCTTTCTCCTTCGACCTTCACAATAACCCCTCAAATGATCTTCTAGTATGCCCCCCTTTTTCAGATGTGGTAAATTGAGGCTCTGACACTCAAGGTCCTGTGGAGCAGGGCTCATAAGAGACATGACCTCCAATTCCACAGCCCATTGACTGTAACGTCCCCTGCTCAGCCTTGGGCTTTCGATGGAGACTCAGTTCTGAAACCAGACTCTTCAGCACCCTGAGCAAACCTCTGCAGCCACCAGCTCAGAGCAGGTGGAATTAGAGTAGAAGTGAAACATCCCAGGAGGAAGCACAGGGCCTGGACTCCAGATCTCCCACTGCCATTTGAACACTATTGCAATTAGTAACCGAGAGCTTAACTATGTTCCAGGAGCAGGGCAAAGCTCTACCTATTCACTTGCTGAACCCTTACTGCCATCTAATGAGGTGGGCATTCTTTTCCCCCAGTCTACAGAGGTGGGCACTGAGATGCTAAGAAATTAAAGCAGAACCACTCGGCCAAGATCACTCAGCTAGTGGATCACGAAGATACCGGTCAAGTCCAGAGCTGTCTGAATGTGCCCCATGCCTTTTACTCTCTCCTCATGGATACTCAGGGGCCAATGCTTGAAAGAGAAACACATGCCAAGACCCCTTCTTTGGGTAGGTGCTAAGGGTGCAAACTAGTAAGCAAATTTGACTTTGGCAGCTGCAAAGTCAGAGAAAGTCTACAGCTAACAGGATCTTTGAAATCTAGTCCATCCCATCATTTTACAGATGAGGAAACTGAGTCTCATGAGGAACAAATGGCTTGTCTAACACTACACATGTATCCCAGGAGTTAGTGTCAGGTCCAGAGAAATAAGCCAAGTTCCCCAAATTTTACCTCAGTGCCTTAGCACTGTGCCACAATGTCTCTTCAAGAACATCGGTAAACAGGCAAATTGCCAAACCCACTGACTCAGCATCCCCACACCTCCTAGCCTGACCTGAGCAAGAGAACCTTAGCAGCAATCACCATGGCAACCAGCTCTATGCCTGTCACGGTCAGGATCAGGGTTAGGATCAGCACTCTTACTTTCAGGGCTGCCCAGCAGAGAAAGTGCAGGCTGGAGCAGTCGATTTGGATAACTAAAGAAGGGGGGGAAAAAGAGAGAGAGACACCATTTACTTCAGACACTTCGGGAAAAGCATTTCCAGGGAGCAGACTGTCCAGACGGCCAGCTCGGCCTTCCACTCCTCCCTTTCCCTGGGCAGACCTGGAGTGCGGAGGGGCGTGCCACCCAAACCCACACTGTTCCCTCAGGGCCCTGCTGCTCCCTGGACACCAAGGACATTTGTCTCTTCCCTGTTTACTTTCCCTACCATGACCTTGACTCACAAAATTCTTCGAAAAAAGGAAAAAGGGGAAAGGTTGTCGTACTCCATTTCAATTTGGAGAATTTGGTTTCTGGATGACCACAGGGAATCTAGAAGCCTTTTGAGGGCCACCCCAGGATGAACGATCTCAAACCGAGCCAGTTCCCTTTGGGCACTAAGGGGCAAGCCAGTTTCAACCATCAGTGATATGATGCACCACCGCACCGGCCCCTCACAGAGGGAACAAGCTCAGACATCTGAACAACTTTTGAGTCACCGTAAAGTAAGAAAGCCCCAGTAGGTCTCCACAGGCAGGAGAGCCATCGTCACCCCGGCCCCCACCTCCTGGGTCTCCAAGAAGCCCCCTACTGGGTCTGAGACCCCTGGAAGGTCCTTCCTGGAGCACGTGTCCCCAGAGAGAACTACCAGCCACGGCAGGAAAGCTCCTGGGGCTTTCTCCAGACTTCTCAGAAAGACACCAACAAGGCCAGGTGAGTGCACAGCAGGATGAGTAGGGAAAAGAGGGGGAGGCCTGGAGGGCGAGGTGCCTGTCCAACTCAAATTCATGTCTCCTTTCCTTCCCTCTCTTTTTTCAGGTCCCAGCTGGTTTACTGTGCAAAGCCCACAGCAGCCGTGGGGCCTCTCCTTCAGCTGTCGCCAGCTCCCAGCACACGGTCACGCTTGTGCTTATGTTGGTTGCCGTGGAGACATAAGTGCCAGCTTGAATGGAGCTGCAGGCTCCTGGGCTGGGAGATGGAAGAGGGCCAGGTGTGTTTTTAAAGCCATCTGAGAGAGCCAGTCACAGGAGCAGAGATTCCTTCCCTGGTCTACGTGTCCCTACTTTAGGGACGGATTCACAAAAGAACAATAAGTGAAAGCTGAGCCCCTCTGTTTGCCTTAACTTGCTGAGTGGTTTAAGCCAAAAGTTACTGTTTGGGTTATATTTGGGACTTTTGCCTTTGTACACGAATGCATCTTAGGGGAAATCATGAGCCTCTCAGCATGTGTAGAGACACTGTGAGGTTCTGGAAGTAATGACAAAGAAGTTTCTATATCACGCACCAGGCATTATTTTAAGTACTTTATACTTATCATTAGCCCACTTAATCTTCACAACTGATCTGTGAGGTAACTCCTCACAGCATCCCATTTTACAGATGGGAAAACTGAGGCACAGAGGAGATTTGCCTGCCCAACATCACAAAGCTAAGGGAAACACAAGATGTGAACCCAGGCTGTGTGGCACCAGATGCCCTAATCCCAACCAGTAGGCTACTCTGCTCCTGCAACAATTTGGGGATCAGAAAGTTCTGATTTGGAATTTTGGCCCTGGTTCTGTGTGACCCCAGGCAAGTGACTGCATATCTCTGAAGATTAGTGGCTCCTTGGTAGAGTGGGGGGCACCAATGGTTTGTGACGTTCTTGAGATCCTAGGTTATGTAGAGAGTCTAGCAAACAGAACATGCTCAAGGCAAGACAGCTTTACTAGTGTGAATGCCAGCTCCCTTAGGGACAGGATCCCAGCTCTTGGATCAGACAGGGAGTGCTGGGCTCCAGGTGCCACTGCCCAGGAGGGGCGGATGGGGCAGGCAGCTGTGGGAGGGCCAGCAGAACCATGGCTGCTCTCTAATCATCTACGGCTGATGCCATTGCTTCCCCTCGCGTGTCTCTCCACATTCGTCAGGCCCTGTGGGCTTCCAGCTCTGGCCACAACACCTGGGCTACGTCAGAGAGCTTCTCCAGCCCTGGGACTTGCTTTGGGCGAGCATGTCCCCAGAAGCTGGTGGATGAAAATCCCAGGGCCCTGTCCCCCGGAGGTCCCCAGGAACCTGCTCATGGACTCCTCTGGTATTGACTGCCTTCCCTTGCCTGTCTCACTTTCCCACTGACTGCCTCCCAAATAAGCTACTTGCACCCAAATTCTTGTCTCAGGGTCTGCTCTGGGAAGGAACCCAAATGAAGACAGGAGCTACACCTGTAACTTTGATTCTGACATCACTTAAAAAAAGCACTTGTGGGACAGTTTACCCCGTGAAAAGGTAACTGTGGTAGGCTGAATAATGGCCCCCAAAGAGTCCGGATCCTAACTCCGGGAACCTGTGAATGTTACCTTATATGGCAAAAGGAACTTTGCAGGTGTGACTAAATCAAGCAGTTTTAGATGTCACCTAAATGTCATCACCAGTTCCTATAGAGAGAGGCTGAGGAAGATTCGACACAGGAGCGGTTCCCACGGCCAACCAAGTGGCCACGGGAAACTGAGGCAGGAACTCAGAGGCCAACGTGAGCAGGGACTGTCAGAGCGTAGCCCGCGGGCCAGCAGCGTCAGCAGCTTCTGGGATCTTATTAGAAATGCAAACCCATGGGCCCCTCTCCAGACCTCCTGGATCAGAAACTGCAGGAATGGGGCCCAGCCGTCTGTGTTATGATAGAACTTTCGGTGATTCTGAGGCTGGCTACAGTTCAAAGGTTAACTTGGCTACACAACTGAATCACCAGGGCAACTTTAAACACTATCAGTGCCTGAGCCCATGCCCAGAGATTCCGATTTATTTAACCTAGCCTGTTCAGTCTGGACACTGGGCTTCTGTAAAGCATCCCAGGTAATTCTCACACCTAGCCGGGGCCGAGAACCAGTGCTGGAGCCTGAGAACCACTGATCTAGAACATGGACTTTCCAACTGAGCTTTGCAGAGCTTGAGAATGCTGGGGAAATGCACCAAGACTTCTAAAGGAGAAGCAGACGGAGTCCAAGCCAGCAGAGCTTCTGGCCCCTAAGGGCAAAAAGTCACATGGTCACATGGGCAGGTGGGGCTAGAGAGGTGGATGTACTAGGGAAGGCAGACCCAAGGGTGTGGTGGGGACTTGGGAAATGGGGCTGACTGATCACCGATGGCTCTATTCCAAACAGTCTCTCTCTCTCTCCCTCTCCCTCCCTCCCCCCCCTCTCTCCCCCGCTCCCTCCCTCCCTCCCTCTAGTACAACAACATGAAGGCTAAATGTGCTCAAACAGGAAGGCTGGGTCTGGTCCCTGGGCAGCAGGTCTGTGAGCTCCAGCTCTGCCGCAGGGCCTTTCATTCCCCTCTCGGGACCAGAGGGCCAGGCTGGGTGGGTTCTCCTCAGAGCGCCGACAGGAGCGCCAAGCGGGTGGGACGTTCTGGTCTGGCCGCTGCTGCGTCCCCGTTCCAGGCAGAGAGCTGGAACTTAGTCTTTGCTGAGTCCACAAGTCCTCTCAGCAATCCTGTGAGATGGAGACTGTTGCACCCATTTTCAGGTGAGGAATTTGGGGCTCACCACAGCTGTGATGTGACCTTCCCAGAATCACACAGCAAATAACCAACAGTCCAGATTCCAGCCTCAGACCCTGCATGTAAGGACTGCTGTAAGGAGCAGATACAGCTGTCGCTGTGAAAATGCTTTGCAAAATAGAGGTTTGGAAATAATCACTACCAATTATAAGAGTCATATGAGGAGTATTTAAAAAGTGAACTGCATTTTAGGAAAACGGGAAACTCGCTTATCTGGTGACTCACTGAAACCACCGGAAGGGCATTCTTTTTGATTTCAGGCCTGCACTGTTTTTGTGCGGTTGTGGCAGCGGTGGCTGTGGATCTGAGGAAAGCAGGCTTGCGTGTGGGGGCTCGGCCCTGGATGTCTGGAGGGAAAGCCTCCCACCTCTCACGCCCACCTCTCTTCATGGCTGAGGTAGAGATGAGTCCACTACTTAATTCAGAGGTGTGGGATGGGGAGTGCTAGGAAAGCTGGGACCCCTGGAAAGAACCTCCAATTTAAGAATGCTCCCTGATTTTATCATCTAGAGGAAATAGGGGAAGCTAAATAGGAGGAGATGGCTGGGAAGTGCATTATGGACCATTAAATAATAGTTGATCAACATCAGACACAAATAAATGGCCCATGATCTACTGCCAAGACCATGATCAGTTCCCAAGTGGTGGCCTGGTTGGCTTCCAGTGGGGAGAGCACAGGGCTAGACAGCAGGTCCTATAGGTCACAAAACTCCTGCTCCAGGTCATATCTCAGCAGCCACCTGGAGAAGAGTCCAGCACCCAGATGGAATTCAGATTCTTCCCCATGCCTCACTCTACAGGACTGGATTTGGGTCTTCTCACCGTCTGGCCTCTGAGACCTTGACTCAATATCACCTGGAGAGTTCCTGCCTGCCTGAGAGACCCTGCCTCGGAAGACGGAAGTCACGCGTGTCCGTGTAGGTACAGGGCGGCTCAGCTCACAGTGCCCGAAGAGAATGAATGCTGTGAGGCGGTGTTCCCCTGACTCCATCAAGACCTCATCCCTGCCGCCCCCAAATACCTTTCATGAAGCTCATCTTACTAGAACAGACTTTAGCTTAGAACTTTAACCAGTGTTAAAACATAAATACCTCCAAAGGGAATATAAACCAGTATCCTGGCAAGTCATGCACACTTTAGTATAAAGTCAAATTCAGTCTGTTACTAAGAGCTTTCCGCAATGATATCCTCAAGAGACAGCAAGAGAAAATAAAAAATAAATAAAGGTTATAGTAATAACTATGTATGCTGTCAGGTGGGTACTAGACTTATCAGGGGGATCACCTCTGAGTTATACAAATGTCTAACCACTATGCTGCACACCTGAAACTAATATAATATAGTATATCAAATGTAATTGAAAAAAAATTTTTTTTTATTTTTAAAGGAAGGAATGAAAAAATTTTTTAAAAAGAATCTAGAGTTGAGATTTCAAAAGCTAGACGGGTAGCCTATAGAACTTTAACATCTAATATTATTTTTCCATGGCCATAAGCAGATTTAGTCACATTGGTAAAAGCCCCCAACTTAGAATCAGAGGGCAGGATTCCAGCCTCCAGCTTTCCCAAATACTAGCTGTGTGATCTTGGGCAAGTCACTTAACCTCTCTGAACCTCTCTTTCTTCATCTGAAAAGTAAAAGAGATGCCACACCCATGCCGGGGGTGCTGTGAGAATTATGTAAACTGGAGTGTGCGGAAGGTCTGCCTGCCTATAAACATTATTGTCCTTGGGTCTGTGCCACCACATTCTAGAAATTGTACAACTACTGAGCTACAACTGAGAGTGGCTCCTGGAGCCGAGTTGGTCTACGTACCACAGTGAGTCCAGCCAGGGCCAGCCAAGCCCACGCTAGATCAGCAGACCCTTAGCCAACCCGCAAATGTTGGCTATCAAATGTGAAGTTTAACAAGTGATTGTGTCGGTTAACCTATTGAGTGTGAGAGTAGCGTATCATCCAGCAATGGCTGAAACAGCATAACAAAGTTAAGGTTCCTAACATTTAAGATTTTAGGGCCATGTCCAATAAAAATTATTCTAAAATATATCTGACACTTATATGCCTTCTTAAGCAAAATAAAGAAAACACAATTCAGTCTTCACTGGGTCATTCATGCTTATAGCAAAAGCCATGATGCCCTCAGGGGTTACGTACAAAACAGAGGCTCTCAAAATAATTCCAGTCTACTATTCTGTTTTCATCTCAGAACTATTTCCTAGTTCTTTACCATTTTCCTTGTAACCAATTTTATGAGCTGTCTTTTTCTGTTGTTGTCGTTGTGTGCATCTTAAGCAGCAGCTTTGCTCCAAAAATCCAACATGCTACAGCAAGTTCATCGCCCTTCCAGAAACCTATCTAAGCCAGTTAGAATGGGGCCCAAGTAGAGTTAGTAGGCTTCGAGTAAAGGCCTGAGTTTGTTTTCTGTGCATTAAAAGCATCTGCTTTTGTGCCCAGATTTCTACTATCAATTTTGGCCTCTTTGAGGCTTTTTTGCTCCCTTCCTGGTTCTCCTCTGGGGCCCGGCAGGGGAGGCGACCAGGGAAGGAGTGTGGGATCTAGGCAGTGGGATGCCTGGTGCTGTGGGAACGCAGTGGTCCCTGGAGAGGCTGAAAGTGAGCACCAGCCTACAGGCCCATAAGGGCCCTCCCTTCGTCGCTGCCCCGCTCTGGGGAACCGAGCGCGAGCTGCCTGGGCCACCCGTGTGCGTGTCGACAGCAAGCGAGCGTGGGTTGCCCAGAGCATAGGAAGCGTCCTACTCATCCCCGTGTCCCCCACAGCACTCAGCACACGGTAGGCACTCGCGGAGGTATGATGGGTGAAATGAAAGGATCTTCCTGGTGGCCCTTGTCTCTGTGTGCACAGGGCTTGTCTCCATCAGAAGATTAAGAATCTACAAGCTTGAATATAGAATTCATATCCAATTAGAAAATATTTTAAAGAATTAAGGGAATAGTTCCTGTTTCAGGGCCTAAGTTTATTTCTGAACCGTGCTATCAGGAAGCCCTGGCAACTAAATGAAGGGGATAAAGCCAAGTAATTCCACAAAAGAAAGCAGAGATTTTTTTTCTCTGTTGATTCTCCCAGCTCTACCTTATTGTTTCACCAAATGTCTAAAGACCACGTTCCAACCAGAGGATCTGGACCTAGCAATTCAGGAGGAGGCGCCTATGGATGTGCGGCCTCACTACGCTGCATGCCCGCCTGCCTCCCTCCACTCTGCACCCCAGAGGCTGACCCCCATGATGGCACCAAGGAGCCTCTCTGTCTGGGCTTCGGGTGGGGGTTAGCCAATGTGGGGGCACTACCAAAAGGTGGTTGGGTTGGAGGAAAGAAAAAGTAGGGGTATTTCTTCTCCACTTTCTCCCCCTTTTAGAGCCCTCCGGGACTAATACTACTGCACAGTGACCTTTCTGCCGAGGTCTTAAATCTTCCTGGGATCCATTTCCCCATTTCCTCCTCTTGCCTGCTCAAGCACAGGGGTGGTAAAAGCTTCCCACAGTTGCTAATTTCTCAACATTCCTTGTTGGTTCCCTCAACCCTACCCACAACCTCTGAAACTGGTCCCTTCACTCAAGTAGTTCATCAGGACTTCCAGAGTTGCTCCTTTTTCCTGGCATTACTCTGAGTGGGGCCATCTGTACAAAGTCTTACTTAAGAGATGTCTAGTCCTGGCAGGGTCGCTCATTTGGTTAGTGGGTTTGATTCCCGGCCATGGCATATACAAGACAACCAAAGAGGGCAGGGATGGGCAGAACAACGGATCCACATTTTCTCTCTCGCTCTTTCCCCCTCCCTCTCTCTCTCTCTCAAATCAATTAAAATTTTAAGAAGATGCTGAGATATGCCAAGGCTCTCTCTAGAGCAAGGAGTTCAAAGAAAGTCAGAGGCTCTTTTCTCTCTAGCTTTCAGAACTCATTAGCCATTTTGGCACTATCTACAGTAAGTGATACAGAATGACGGCATGCCCCAGTCTACAGATGCGAGAGGTTTTATTTGTTCATTCACGCATCCAGTCACCAAATATTTATTGAGCACCTGCTACGCGCCAGGCACTGTTCTGACCCCCGGGGAAATGACGAGAATGTACACGACAGACACCCTGCCCACACGGTGCTTACAGTCTAATGCCAACTATCTCCCAGAAGTCAGAGAGCCCACCGGAGGCAGGGCTAGAACCAGAGGACTGAGTTTCCTTAAAGCCCAAGCCTTCAGCAGATTCTCAGAGGAATCGATGGCCCCAAAGAGGTTAAGAATCACCAAGTTAGACCAAATTAACTATCAAGTTTCTCCCTTGAATTGTGGAATAATGACTCACTCACTCCCAGAAGTCTTGTCGACTTGAATTTGTGGAGAGCATGTTGGCACACCTGTGGTGGCACAACCACCTGCCCTTC
The DNA here is from genome assembly GCA_039655065.1 of Glossophaga mutica. Taxonomy (NCBI): domain Eukaryota; kingdom Metazoa; phylum Chordata; class Mammalia; order Chiroptera; family Phyllostomidae; genus Glossophaga; species Glossophaga mutica. Next base: position 27,406,470 of record CM077309.1, on the reverse strand, counting down.
CTTCCCCCTCCCTACCCCTCTCAATATTCTCCACAAATCCCCTACCCACTCCTTGAGTTCCTCCCACTTCTATAATTAGCCTTGCATGCTTCTCTAAGTCCTTCCCTCAGGGGCCACAAACGTTGGCAGCACATCATGTTGACGAACTGTTTTTGTGAATGGACAGGGGTTTGAGACTGAATTCAGAGCTATGCCTTCTCTGAGAGCCTGTGTTTCCAGCAAAGGCAGTGAGAGCCATTTCTAGGGAAAGCCATGGGTGACTGAGGTGAACTGAGAGGGGCTGTCAGCCTCCCTAAGCTCTCTGAAAATATTTGCATTTGCTAAGAAATGTTTAAATAGGCCATGCAGGTAACCTAATACTTCCCCTACTCTGAGTCAGACAAGACAAGGGCTACAGAAAAGGTCTCTGGGCTGCCAGCAAAAGCCCCTTGCCTTCATCTCCCAGCACTGCACCCAGTGCAGACACCCAGCTCCAGCCTGCTATCACTCCGAGCTCCTCTTCCTCCCCGCAGAAAGCCCCCATCTCCTAGCTGCTGCATCTGAGGCTGAAGAGAAGGCCCGCCCCAGGGAGAAAAGACAACAGAAAAGCAGAAGGGCTGGAGAAATGGAGGACCTAGTCTGAGGCTGCACGGGGGTCCCTAGCCTCCCAGGGGACCAGCAGGTCTTTGTTTCCCTTCGGTGGATGGGATGGTCCTGGCAGCCAGCAACACTGCCCGTGCTGGGACAGAGGCATGTCCATTCCACATCATCCCCTTCCAGTCAAGCCCCCTTCACAAGGGGTCAGGGATGTATTTATAGACACACCTGAGACTCACTTCTCTCTCCCTTGCACTTCTTTCCAACTCTTTTAAGCTCCCACAATTCCCACCCACAATGAAATCATGCAGCAAATGGGGAGATGTGAGGGGGAGGCAGAAACAATTTTTAAAAGTCTCTGGCTTTGAACAGGGGTTGGGGCTGTTTGGAACACGGGCAGCAGGGGCTTCCAAGACTAGCTGGCAGTGACAGAAAGCTGCTGTGGTGGCTGATTCCCTTCCAGCCTCCCTCCACCAAGAGTAGGTGGAAAAAATATCAGGGCATGTTGCAAAACGATCTTCCTTCCTTCCCCTGCCCCAAACAGATGGAAGAGAGGAAAGCCGTAGTCATCATTTACCTGCGGAAATTGGGAGGACACTGTTGATGAAGGTAGGCTGAGACACAACAAAGCGGAAGAAAAGCTGAAGGTAAATTCCCAAAGTCGTTGGATTCAGGATCACCATGCTGGCTGGGGTCTGGAAAGTGTCAGGTTCTCAGCAGCCTCGCGTCCAGGCTGCCTTGGAGCCTTGCTTATCTCTGCTTTTGTCTTCCCCACTGCTGTTCGCCTCTCTCCTCTCTCTCTCTCTCTCTCTCTCTCTCTCTCTCTCTCTCTCTCTCTCTCTCTCTCTCTCCCCCCCCCCCCTCTCTCTCCCTCTCTCTTTCTCCTTTCCCTGCGCCTCTATGAAGAAAGAATGCCAACCATTTCCCATTAAACCTTCTCTGTACTACTCAGGGTTATATTTATCTCAAGCACTGGATAAAATGTCCACATTAAAATTGAGATGTCAGAATTTTTTGGAGACTGAGATAAGTGGCCACGGAAGAGGTGGTGAAAAGGCAGCTGAGTCTCAGTGCTGAGTGGAAGCGGCCCTCCCAGGCAGGTAGATTTTACCATTGATTACCTGCAGGCAACTCCCTAGGTGCCCTGCAGCATTGCAGAACCAACTAGAACGGACTCTTCTGATTCAAGCTGAGTTTCCATGGACGTGAATCATCCTGCTGTCAGTCTGTGACACTTTTACTCACTGGGAGACACATGTGAAGTTGATCTTGGATTTTCTTTTCCTTTAACTATCCAATAAAAACTGGGGGCAGAGGTGTTATATTTTCCAAAACAGCTTGTTCCATGAAAAGTGTTTATTCTCTCTTCAGAAGTTGCAAACTTTATCCCATGTAAAGCAAAATAAATTTAAAAAGTCAATGGATTGGAAAGTGAATGATTATTTATCACACTGCATTAGAATGCAAACAACCAAATGGAGAAGGTATTTGCAAACAATACCTCCATAAGGGGCGAATATGCAAAATGTACAAAGAACCCATACAACTCAACAACAAAAAAGTCAGTCTAATTAAAAATGGGCAGCAAACCTGAACACTTTTCCCAAGAAGACAGATGGCTAACAGATATTTGAAAAGATGCTCAACTTAGCAGCTACCAGGGAAATGCAAATCAAAACCACGAGAAGATACCATACCACCTCCTACCTGTTAGAATGGCTGTTATCAATAAGATAAGGAACAAGTGTTGGAGAGGCTTTGGAGAAAAAGGAACCCTTGTGCACTGCTGGTGGGAATTACAGCCACTATGGAAAACCAAGTGTGCAGTTCCTAAAAAATTAAGACTAGAGCTACCATATGGCCCAGCATATGGTACCCTCCTCTGGGTATCTAACCCAAAATTTGAAAATATTTATTTGTAAAGCTATATGTTCATTGCAGCATTGTTTACGGTAGCCAAAACATGGAAACAACCTAAGTGTCCTTCAATGGATGAGTGGAAAAAGAAGATATGGTACATATATACAATGGAATACTCCTCAGCCATAAAAAGGATGGCATATTGCCAGTTGCAACAACATGGGTGGATTTTGAGAGTATCGTGTGAAACAGAATACGTCAGATAGAAAAGGACAAGAATCATATGATTTCACTCATATGGTTCTATATGAAATATAAAACAGAAAGCAACAAATGGACAAACAAAACAAATAAACTCATAGAAACAGACTAAAACTTGGGTGGTGAGCACATAACGCAATATACAGATGATGTATTATAGACTTGTACACCTGAAACTTACATAATGTTATTAACCAATGTTGACCCCCAGTAAGTTTAATTTTTAAAAAATTATATTTGGAGAAATAGCATCATTGACTTGATGTTTGGCTAGACAAAATTCTTCACATAAAAACCATTGCATCCTAAAATGAATACCTCCTCTGAGATTATAAAGCTTGTTATAGAGGTCCTTAGATTACTAAAATAATTAAATAACAATCCACAGAGTTGTCCATTTTGGTGTAATTTACATATGTCCCAGTGCCTTGTGGGACTTAATTCAAAAATGGTTTGGTATTTACTGGACTCTGGGGTCCAGCAACTGATCCTCACTCTGGGGGAAGGTGGAGCTGGGCAGAGGCATGATAAAAGGCAAATCTCCACAGCTTTAACATCAGACAGGCTCAACTCCAGCTCTGCTATGGCAGTGAACAAATTGTTTGCTTTCTCTAAGCCTCTGTCTTCCCATCATAAAACAGAGGCAAGTCCCCTTTAAAGGCTGCTGGAAAGGTTAAATAAGGCAGCATGAGATGAATCATATGTGAATTCAAATTTGTGTATAGAGATGACAACAAATAAAACCCAGGAAGCCATAACAGATAGGGTGCAAAGGTGGCCAGCGAAAGCCTCTCCCATCCGTGTATGTGTATATTTTTCCCAGCAAGAGGTGGAGTCTATTTTTCTTCCCGTTGAACCTGGAGTGGCCTTGTGACTGGTTTTGACTAACAGAATGTGGCTAGAGTGACACTTAATAGGCATGACAACCTCTGCTTTTGCCTTTTCTTAGGCAAAATAGGCCACAGAGAGGGGAAGCAGCCAGCGCCCAAGTCTTGGGCTATCTCAGATGAGGCGCTAAAGATGAGAGCAAGGCCAGTTTGGACTTCCAGCCTCATTCAGACCTCCAGAGGATGGCAGTCACAGACATGACCCCAGGTGGGACCAGCTGAAGAACGGCTGGATGAACCCAGCCCAGATTACAGATGCCTGAGCAAACAAAATGGCTGTTGTTTCTGCCTTCAGGATCCTGAAGCCACTAGGCTGGGAGATGATTTGTTATACAGCAATGGCTAACTGATACAGGATTTATCAGGAAAAGCTTTTGAAAACATGAAGAATATACTTGGCTCACATTCAAAATAAACAGGGTTACATTCAAAATAAAGAGGGGGCACCCCCACTTAGCTGCTCCCAAATGTTTAATGGAAGGACCCTTGATTGTTGGCTAAACTCAGCCAGGAAATTCAGAGCTTGGGCTTGTCGACAGCTGGGACCTCAGCACCAGCAGTGGGCTTTGGGGCCTTGAAGAAAGATGAAGTCTACCTGGGAGGAAGGTGACTGCTGAGTGACTTGGTACCAGAATCTGGACTTTCAGCACCCAGCTCAGACTCCCGCCCTGAGTGGCCAGAGTGATTTATTGCTTCCCTCAGCGTACAGAATTCGCCAGGGAGCATGAAGTTGCCACAGATATCAATATTGTCCTGCTTGGGACACCTGCTGGTATTGTTTTTGAACTTCTAAACCACCTCGTGTTGCTATTTAACCTGTGTTAACATCCCTGAAGATGGGGGACTGCTCCGTAGCTCTGTGTACCCACAGGGCCCCAGGACAGTCAGTCCCTGCCACCTAATAGTAGGTCCTGGACGATATCAGTTCATGTCGATCAAATCATACCCTTGGAGGGCGAAAAGAAAGTAGGAAAAGTGGCATAACTTCTATGCTCCAGCCACACCGAACACCTTGCATTTCTCAGCACCCCTTTGTGCCTTTGCACATGCTGCTGGGGGGCCCAGGCCTGGTACAAGGGAGCACTCTGGTGAGTCTAGTGGGAGAGTGAGGGTCTGTGCACCCGAACACTGGAAACTGCATGCACACATTCAGGCCACTAGGGGGCAAGTCACTGCTGAATAAAGGTATTTCAGGAACCTCTACCCTTGAGAAAGGCCACAGCACAGAGGAATTTATAATTCCCCAATACCTATTAAATAGTTTTCTTGTAAATTTCCATTTCCCATGTACCACGTGTTTTAAGAGCCTATTTCTTATGAGGTTTCCCTAATTGACTGAGGCAGAAATTATTATCTTTTCTTCAAACCCTCTTGGAAGAGCTCTGAATCTTTCATAATCTAATAACACAGGCTATTAGATTTTTCCAGAAGGAAATTATTGTATATTTGTAAAAGGCTTATACCAATAAGCCCAATCAATGTTAGAGCCTTCCTCCTCAGGCCTTGTAGGTGGGGCTGTATACTGAAGAACAGCCTGGGCTCCCCACCAACACTTACCATGCACATGCCATTTCACTCAGAAATTCTGCAGAAATACTCGTTCCACTGCGGGGGTTAGAAGCAAGGATGTTCACGACAGCCTCAAATGTGAAACAGCCTATCTCTCCACGAATATGGCATTGTTGAGTAACTCACAGAACCTCCATCCAATCGAATGCTACATAGCCATGACCAAGAATAAGGTCATCTCTGTAGCAAACGATACTGGAAGAGTTGGTCTTCTGTATGCAAAACAAGCAAAAATGAACCTTAACCCTTATTTTGCCCTGTACATAAAAATTAGCTCAGAGTAGATCATAGAACTAAATGTAAGAGCTAAAACTATTAAGCTTCTAGGAGAAAACAGGAGAAAATCCTAGTGACCCTTGGATTACACAAAGATTTCTCTTTCTTTTTTTAAAAATATATTTTATTGATTATGCTATTACAGTTGTCCCACTTCTCCCCCATCATTCCCCTCCCCTCCCACCCACATTCCCCCCTTTAGTTCATGTCCTTGTGTCATAAGTTCTTTAGCTTCTACATTGCCCACACTATTCTTGCCCTCCCCTTATTTTTTACCTACCATCTATGCTACTTATTCTCTGTACCTTTTCCCTCTCTCTCCTCCTCCCACTCCCCTGTTGCTAACCCTCCATGTGATCTCCATTTCTGTGTTTCTGTTCCTGTTCTACTTGTTTGCTTAGTTTGCTTTTGTTTTAGGTGTGGTTGTTAATATCTGTGAGTTTGCTGTATTTTTACTATCATATTTTTGATCTTCTTTTTTTTAGGTAAGTCTCTTTAACATTTCACAGAATAAGGGCTTGGTGATGATGAACTCCTTGAACTTGACCTTATCTGAGAAACCCTTTATCTTCCCTTCCATTTTAAATGACAGCTTCGCTCGATAGAGCAATCTTGGATGTAGGTCCTTGACTTTCATGACTTGGAATACTTCTTTCCACCCCCTTCTTGCCTGGAAGGTCTCTTTTGAGAAGTCAGCTGACAGTCTCATGGGAACTCCTTTGTAGGTGACTGTCCCCTTATCCCTTGCTGCTTCTAGAATTCTCTCCTTCATTTGAATCTTGGCTAATGTAATTACGATGTGCCTTGGTGTGTTCTTCCTTGGGTCCAACATCTTTGGGACTCTCTGAGCTTCCTGGACTTCCTGGAAGTCTATTTCCTTTGCCAGATTGGGGAAGTTCTCCTTTATTATTTGTTCGAATAAGTTTTCCACTTGTTGCTCTTCTTCTTCCCCTTCTGGTACCCCTATAATTCAGATGTTGGGATGTTTAAAGATGTCCTGGAGGTTCCTAAGCCTCTCCTGATTTTTTTGAATTCTTGTTTCTTCCTTGTTTTCTGTTTGGTTGTTTGTTTCTTCCTTCTGGTCCACTCCATTGATTTGAGTCCCAGTTTTCCTCCCATCTCTATTGGTTCCCTATGTGTTTTCCTTATTTCACTTATTGTAGCCTTCATTTTTTCATCTAATTTGTGAGCAAAATCAACCAATTCTGTGACCATCCTGATCACCAGGGCTTTGAAATGTGCATCTGATAGGTTGGCTATCTCTTTGCCGCTTAGGTGAATTGGCTCTGGAGCTTTGATTTGTTCTCCCATTTCAGCCATTTTTGGATTTTTTTTGGTCTGGTCGCAGCTGTTACATAGTGAGGGGTGGAGCCTTAGATGTTCACCAGGATGAGGGCAGCCCAGTCGCTGGGTAGTGACTGTATGTGGGGGCGGGGGCGGAGAGGGAACAATGGAGCTTGCTCCACTGTCTCTCGGATTCCAGTCCCTTCCGCCACTTCCCCTTCACCTGGATTATCTGCGCATGAATGTGGGACCACCTGGTCAGCCAGCCACCTTGTGTGGCCTCACTGGGTCTGCACAGTTGCCACCCCATGCCTGGGGTCCACTAGCCGCCACCTGTGCACCTGGGGTCTGCTAGGTGCTGCCTGCACGCCTGGAATCTGCCAGCCGCTGCTGCCTGTGTGCCCAGGTCCGTGCCTCCACTTTTTCCTGCCTCGAGTCTGCCCCTCTTACCGGTCTGGATGAATGATTGTTGGACTTCCATACAGTTCAATTTTCTATCAGTTCTGGTTGTTTTCTTGTTTCTAATTTTTTTGTTGTCCTTAATTTTGGTTGTGAGAGGAGGCACAGTGTGTCCACCTACACCTCCATCTTGGCCGGAAGTCCAAGATTTCTCTTTCTAAATTAAAAAAATTTTAGTCCTGGCTGGTATGGCTCAGTGGATTGAGTGCTGGCCTGTGAACCAAAGGGTTGCTGATTCGATTCCCAATCAGGGCACATGCCTGGGTTGTGGGCCAGGTCCCCAGTTGAGGGTGTGCGAGAGGCAACCGATCAATTTATATCTCGCATATCATTGTTTTTCTCCCTTTCTTTCTCCCTCCCTTTCCCTCTCTCTAGAAATAAATAAAATCTTTAAAAATTTTTTAAATACAAATTGCATATATTCAAGTTGTACCACATGATGTTTTGATATAAATATACATTGTGAAATGATTACTACAGTCAAACTAATGAACATATTCATCACTTCATATAGTTACCTTTTTCTGTAGTGAGAACACCTAAGAGCCAATCTCCCAGAAATGTCAACTGCACAGTACAACATTATGAACTACAGTCAGCAGGCTGTGCGCTAGACCTCTGGAACGTACTCATCCTGCATAACTTAAACTCCGTGCCCTCTGATCCACATCTCCCCACCCCCCCCCGCCTCCACCCCTGGTAACCATCATCTTACTCTCTGCTTCCATGAAAAAGATTTCTTAAATAAGACACAAAAATCGCAAATCATAAAAGAAAAAAAAAAGTATTAAACTAACCTTCATCAAAATTTTAAAACTTCTGCTCTTCAAAAGACAATGTTAAATTGAATAAACAAGCCAAAGACTGGGAGAAAAAAAAAAACTGCAAAACATGTATAGTAAAAGAATTATTTTCAGGATATATAAAGAACTTCCATAAATCAATATAATAAAACAAACCCCCAATTAAAAGAAATGGGCAAAGGTACGAATAAATACTTTACCAAAGCAAATATATGAAAATGGCAAAAAAGTACATGAAAAGATCATCGACATCATTAGTCATCAGGAAAACGGTAAATTAAAAGCATGATGAAATATAACTATATACTAGTAGAATGGCTAAAATTTAAAATACTGACAATTCCAAGTACTAAAACTAGAAACAACCCAAATGGCCACCAACTAGTGAGTGAATAAACAAATCACGTGTAGTGCAATACTAAGTAGCAGTAAAATGTAATGAACTACAGAAAGAAGTAACATAGATGAGTCTCAGTGCATTACACTGAGACCAACACAAAAGGCACATACTAAATGATTCCATTTATATGGCATTCTGGGAAAGGCAAACTGTGGGAATGGAGAACAACAGACCGACCCGTGGTTCCCCTGGGGTAGGGTTATAAGAAGAGAGTGGACTGCAAAAGGGACTTTATTTGATGATAAAAGTGTCCAAATATATATATTTTAATATTTTATTTATTTATTTCTAGAGAGAAGGGAAGGGAGAGAGAAAGAGAGGGACAGAAATATCAATGTGAGAGAGAAACATCAATCAGTTGCCTCCTGTACGTGCCCCCGGAACAGAGACCAACCTCGAAACCCAGGCATGTGTCCTGACCGGGAATCGAACCAGCGACCTCCCCCTCTGCAGGACAACACCCACCGACTGAGCCGTGCTGGTCAGGGCTATTCTTTATCTTGATTGGAGTGGTTGTCTACTAAGTCAAAACTCATCCAACTATAGTCTTAACAAGGGTGAGTTTAATTTTATGTAAGTTTTCCCAAAATAAACTTGACTTTAAAAAAATAAGAAAAAGATCCTTCACATTTATGCACTGACATGGAAGGTCATCCATGAGATACTGTTGAGTGAAATTGCAAATTTTCGGCCATCTAACCAAACGCATAAACAAACAAGCAAATCTGTTTCTCCATGATCTACACAGAGTGCACAGAGGAGGATTCAGAACGACAGACAGCACACCTTTGGGGGTGGAAATACGAGCAATGAGAGGAGGGAAGCTTTCCTTTGCAACCTCATACACATTTGTATTATTGGAAATTTTTACAATGAGCATTACTTAATTTGTCATTTAAAAATAAAAGTATTTTTAAAAATAAAATCAAATTCTTGGCAATCTTAGGAATTCAGAAGAAGGGAAAAAAGGAGAAAGACGTCTTTCCTGCATGTCTGAGGTCCAAACGGTCCCTGCTGACACGCTGAGAGGAGCGGGCAGACCGTGCTGGGCTGGTCTTGGCAGAGAGCAGAGCTCTGAGCCTGGTCTTTCTGGTCCAGAATTAACCACGATTCTCTTACTCCAAAGTCCTGACTATCCCCCACTGGCAGCTGCATCAGCAGGAGGCAGACAAGATTGGGCAACTGAGAAACCCTGGGAAAGCCCCTCCTCACAGCTCCCTGTGTCCTGGCAGCTCAAGTTAAATCAGAGCTGGAACTGATGGGAGCCTCAGATGCGAAGGAGAGATGGCCAGAGAACCCGGAGAACTAATAGGTCTAATGAGCCTAATCAGACTCACCCAAACATTAGGCCTGCAGTTCCATCTCCAGGGCGGCGAGCCTGGCTGTTCCCACTCTTTCAGGGAAGTCTTTGGCAGTGGGCTGACCTTGAGCCACCCAGATGCAAACGCAATAATGACAATGACTTACCCAATACAATGTTTCCCAAACTGCTGGAGGTCCACCCACTCTAAGAGATACTCCATTTTTAAAAAAGCCAAGGTGTTTACCTAAACTGAGAACTGCTGCCCATTTTACGCAAATTATATTGGAACTTTACAATGTATACCAGCATACTGCAGATTACCATTGGGAAATCCTGCAGTAAAGAAACTCATTCACTTTGCTTTTATCCCGAGAGATATTTGACCCCTAAAACCACTTTTAATTCCTATTATGTTTTACTCCTTTTTCCTTATCTGTTTTATACACTTTTTATACAATAAAGGTGTTAGTGGTGCACGAAGTAGAGGCTTTATTTTTTATATAATCCTTTTTTCTTTCATTTGGTGTTCACAAGGGAGGCAGTGGGACTGGACTTACAATTCCCAGTTTATAGATGGGTAAACTGAGATTTATGTGAGCTTCTGGGGGGCAGAGGCAGACATTTGTGAATTTGTCTGGCAGGCGGAGCAGTTGCTGGTGAGACTGAACCTGAACTCCCTGCGCTGCCCAGGGGCACATCTAGCCGGATGTCGGCTCCCAGGCCGCAGGGCTAGACTCGCTCCCCAAGGAGACATCAATCAACCTTCACTAAGACCTGGACTCAGAAATGCTGTGAGTCCCAGAATCGTTCAGCTCTGAAACGCAAAACCACATTCTTGGGAGGGAGACAGGAAAGTCCCAGCTTTTATGACAGGAAGTCAGGGAGGACTGGAGATCTCAGAGGAGATCCCAAAATGGTTCGTGACAACCGGGGATCGATGGTTCTTAAACAGAAACCCGTAGAAAGGGACAACATCCTGAGCAAAGCCAGTTTCCTAATGTTACTTATGCCAAGAATCACAGAAATAATAAATCTCAGCCTCATTCTCATAGGTGGGGTGGTAGGTTTGCTCCAGATTCCCCCTGGGGTGAACCCCGGAAAATTTAATTGACATTCACTTCATTCTCTTCTAACCAGTTCAAATGCACGTTCCTAGTTTACTACTTACTGTGTTGTACTTCCCATGTATTCGCTGCAACGTTTTAGTTTTATTTATTGGCAAAACATTACTAACCACCACCCCATCAACTCCCTCCCATCGCAGCCCAACTCCCCCATTGCATCCCCCCACCATCATCCACCCCGAGACACCGGCCCCTCTTGTATTCCAAGAGACTGGATGGTGTGGGGGGAAAGCCTGCTTCACTGTGCGAGGTGGCCCAAGGTGAAGGCAGCATCATATTCAAAGCTTGGATCTAGTCTCTGCACAGCTGAAGGTGGAGCTCAAAGGAGTGTGACTGTGGGGTTTGGCAAGGCCCTAGAACAGGACCATTCCTAACACACTGATAGGCCAATGGCGTCCAAGACCCCGAAGTAAAGAGTGGGGAAGGGTCACTGTCCTTGCCACACGTAATCATGCATGTTCCCGTCCCATTGTGGGACGTGACCAATAAACTGGAGCCGATGGGGAGCATTTTAAATCACAGACTTTTAGGAAACAGTAACGTGAGAGATGGAGAACATACACAGGCTCTCCAGCCCCACGCTGTTTGGAGCCCACATTCCAATGAGACCCTGTAATTCCTGTCACCAGGAGGTTCTCCCCTCCTGCGGGCTGTGGCGCAGCAAACTATGCAAACCTGGGGCCTCAGTGCGTCCTGTATTTAATCCACTCCTTAAAGTCTTAAAGTACTTTAAAAACACTCAGCCACAGGGAGAGGGCTCTCTGCAAGGCTAAAATACATACCCACAGAATCTGGGCTAAGGGGAACAGGTGATTTTTTTTTTTTTAAGAACTAGAGAGAGAACATTTTTCCATTCGGTTATCATGGATTATGTGATTACCTGTTTCCTTATATACAGTTACTGAACGTAACTGGATGTGCCCTCAGGAAGTAGATGGATGAGGCTAACCTGGACAAGATAGAAAAAGAAAAAGAATGATTCAGGAAGGGGAGAGAGAGGTTAGTGGATTCATTCATTCATTATTCATTCATTCAACAAATACTGAGTTCCTTCTGGACTCCAGGCAAAATCTAGAGTTGAGAATTCAGTGTGAAATGAATCTACAAATTTCTTTGTCCTCAGAAATTTACATTCCAGTGGGAGTCTCAAAACAGATGAGAAGAATATATGTTACTAGACCGGTGGCCTGGCCCCAAGAGGTTCTGCCCAGGGCCTGCCAGTAATGTGTGGGTTCTTGACTTTGTGCAGGAAAGATTTCACAGCACGAGTCCAGGTGATTTTGAGAGGACATTTATTAAGGCTGGGACAGTGAAGGGTTCAGCATAGAAGCAGCAACAAGAAAGCCTAGGCTTGCGTTGCCTTAGCTCTCCGGGAAGTCAGAGGAAAAGGGGCCTTGGAGACAGGTTCGGGGGGTTAACCCAGGGCAAGCCGTCACTGCCCATTGTCCCCCTGTTTGCAAGACCAGTGGGATCCCTTAGAGTTTAGATAAGGGCCTGTGGGGCAAGAAGAGAGGACAAGGAAAGGTGTGGGCTGGGTCCTCTGTCTTGAGCCTCTCATCTCCTTCTTGCTGGCAGGAGTTTTAGAGATGGTCACAGGGGAGGGTTTCAGTGGAATATTCATCAGTTCCCCAGGTGCGCCCTTTCAGGGTCATGGTCCCTACTGATGGGTCCGTGCCAGGGCAGGGGGTCATCAGTCACTGCAGCTGGCCCTGAGTTGCCCACCTGGTTTTGCTGCTTTTCTGGACCTGGAGCTAAAATACAACTGAGACTTAGATGTTATCTCTAGGGAGGTGACCTTCTGTATCAGGCTGTACAATGCTCGGCCAGTTTGTTCAGAACCTGTCTCAGTTTCCCCACTCCATTGCACTTGCCAAGAATTTTCCTAGCTTTTTACCATCCTGCCTCACACATACTAGTCCAGCGGCGGTCAGTGTAATGCAGAACAATGGAGAGATACAATTAATCAGAGAGCCTCCCTGAAGGGAGGTAAGAGGTAAGCGCTGAAGGAGGAGAGGGCTGAGTTTCTAGTGAAGTTCTCGAAGGAGATTCATGGAAGAGGCTAAGGCAAGTCTGACCGTAAGGGGTGGGAATACTGACTCCAACCACTGTTCATTAAACACCTATTATGCTTGTACAGGGTTATTTCTTGAAAGCCTCAGAGCAACTCTGTGAGGTGGGTGTTACTATACCCATGTTATCGATGAAGAAACGGAGCCGATAAAGGCAGTTTAGGTCATCTTCCCTCAGCCAGAGCTAGTGTGCAAAGCTGACCGCATACCCCAAAGCCCGTGTCTTTCACGCCACACCACCCAGCCCCAGGTCCAGAGCCGGACACCACAGGGGACGAAGAGGCAGGCGAGGGAAGCTGTCCCAGCCCAAGGCACAGAGTGAGCCTGATTGTGGTCCTTCAGGCGCCAGTGGCAGGGCCTCTTGGCCAAAGAGTCCTCAGAGGGCAACAGGATGAGCTGAGTTAAGGTGGATTATTCCATATGCTTCTCATCATCTCAAGGCCATCTCAAGGGTGGGACCAAGGCCAGACCTGGGTGAGTGGCCCCTAGAAAGCCTTCTGACACGTGCAGAGGAGAAAGACAGGTGAGGACCATGGAGTGGATCTTTAAGGTAGAGTGCCCTGCCCACAAGCAAAATGACCCTGTGAATGTCCTGGGTTCTGACCAATCAGACCAACAACTCCTTTTCTTTTGGGAGGCATGGGGACATGGACTTAGGAGGGGGTGGCCCAGGGCAGAAGTGCAGGGAGTGGGGGTCTCCTCTCCAACAGTATGGATGTGACATACCCCTTCTAAAAGGCCGTATATAATCCCTGGCCTTGTGGTAGGAGTAACATACACTATTCAAAAATAATACTTACATTTGTGTATGTGTATACATACTAATTAACTGTAGCTCTAGCCTGTGCTTTTAACCTTGCAATATAATTATTTAGATATAGTCTTATTTCTCTGAGTAGATTATTAAATCCTTGAGCACAAGGCCCATGATTTCTTCATGTCTTTATTCCCCCAGATGCCAAATCTGGTACACAGCAGGCCTTTAATAAGTGTTGGATGAATTAATTAATGAATTGATCTGTATGGTACACGCAAAACAGATAAACTACACTGCAGTGCATCCAAAACCTTAAGAGTAATTCAGCTTGGGTCAACACTCACTTTGCAAGGTCTCAGAGCAGATTTGCCTCTTGTCAAGGTAACCATAAGTTTGCGGCTGCAAAGGCCTTCGCTTTAAATTACATATGTAAGGCACCCTGCATGGAGTCCGGCCTGTGAATGTGAGGGGCAGAGTCCCCTGTGTGAGCTGGTGGCTGGGGTGTGTCTTGGCACCCACCCATCTGTCTCCCCCAGGCTCTCCTTACCGCGTGCCAGACACCTTCCACGCCCGGCATGCCAGCTGGTCTGGCCCCCAACCCTCACAGACTAAAGGGTCAGGAAAAAGCGAGCTTTGTCCCACTGTCCATATAATTACTGTGTGCCCTTCACAGCCTGCATGTCACCCCCTGGAGAACTGGCCAAAGCCAGACATTTAGTTTGGCCACCTTTCCCCCACACCTCAGCACAGGCTGGGCTGTCAGTGTGCTCTCAGGAAAAGGCACATTGATCTGAACCAAACTGAATTAGCCAGGCCACTTGGCAGCCGGGAAGTCACGTGCTGCTTTCCCAGACCAAGTAGGAATTATTTTTAGATTATTTACTGTTTGGTATTATCCATGCCACAGCTCCCTCCTATTAGGGCACATCAGAGAAAATTGGCTGCAGCCAATTAGTGGGTATTTCACAAGTCATTTGTCAGTACTGGCCTGCCTGTGGTCATTTGCAAAAAGACAGACAACAGAAATGTGTGTACACAGAGGAAGGACCATAGAGGGACACAACAAGAAGGTAACCACCTGCAAGCTGATGAGAGGCCTCAGAGAAAACCAAACCTATGGTCCCCTTGATTTTTGTGTTCTATCTTCCAGAACTGTGAGAAAATAAAGTAGGTGTGCAACCCACCCAATCTGCAGTATTTTGTTAGGGCCACCCTAGCAAATGAACACGCGGGGTTAATGCATTTTCCAGACAGCCTGGGGAGAACCGCAGCGTGTAACTGAGGGTACGGAGTATGTCAGGATCTTTCCCTCTGAAGATGGTTTTTCAGGGGTTGTTGATATTGCATTTCCTGAAGCCAGGGCTGGGCAGAGGATCTGGACCAAATTGATGCCCCTCCCCTCTGGTGGCCCTCACCACATACACGTCACTTTGGGATTAAAGAGGCAGCCCTGGCTGGTGTAGCTCAGTGGATTGAGCGCGGGCCTGCGAACCAGAGGATCGCGGTTCGATTCCCAGTCAGGGCACATGCCTGGGTTGCAGGCCAGTTCCCGGCAGGGGACACACGAGAGACAACTGTACATTGATATTTCTCTCCCTCTCCTTCTCTCCTACCCTTCCCCTCTAAAAGATAAATAAATAATAAATTAAAGAGGCAGGAAAGGAGGTCATTTTCTGGGGACTCACCTATGGGAGCTTGGTCTGCTATTTTGAAGATGAAGACTACAGTGTATAAACCAAAATTTCCAAAGAGGTACAGAAAAAGAGAGACTTCATTCAGGTGAAACAGTTCCAAAGGCAACCAGCCTCCTTCGAAAACCAAAAATGCATTGCACTGAGACAAAGGGGAGATTGCCATTCATAGGGAAAGTTCCCGTCCTCCCCTTACCACATTCCTGATTGGCCCAGTTTTATGCAAATGAGGTTTCCAAATTCTAACAGTTCTGAGTGGTCTGAATCATGCAGTTTTGATTGGTCATTATTGAGCAGTTCTGATTGGTTGGTAAAGATGCAAATGAGAATATAATTGTACAGTTCTGATTGGACAGGGCAGGTCCCAGTCTATTGGTCAAGACAAAACCAGGGCTTCCCTGCAGTGGTTGACTCAGATGGGCATTTGTGGGAAGCCAAGATTTGAGACTGAGGTTCTTCCCGGTATAGAGTCCCTGAAGAACCCATGTCAGCAAATAGCTGCTGGATTCTTATTGTTTATAAAATTCGGGCCCTGTGTTGACAATGGGGAGTCCATCTCAGAGGATAAATTCCTTCTTGGGGCTCATATCAAGTGAATCTTTATTCTCAGGGTCTGCAGAAGAACAGATTTCTCAATATGTTTGCCTTCATCATTGGCCTCAGTACCAAGAAGGAAGACAGTCTAAACAACAAATAACTTCCACAGCCACCAGCCTGAATTCATTCACCTGGAAGTCACCTTTTATTGGCACAAGTGCCACTCGGAAATGGTAGGCTTCCTTCCCCCATCTCGTTGTGCCCTTTGGGAAGACAGCCAAACCCTGCAGCCTCAGCCACTTCTTCTCAGGAGATTTTCTCATCATCTCCTGTTCCTCCCGAAGGAAGGAAGCAGATAAACAATACACTAATGGTGAAACACCTAGTAGGAAATGGTGCACACCCTGTACTCACAAGTCTCACTCAGCATTGTTCTGGAAGTCCTAGCCAATGCTTCTAGGTAGGAGAAAGGAAGAATTGGTTTGAGTAATTCATTAAGATATGGAATATACAAAATAGGCAAACAATACCTACATATAAAATAGTAGAATAACTGATTGCCATTAGCAACAGAACAGACTGGCATTTAAAACATATTTAACAAAAAATTTGTTGAGCCAATATTATGGAAACTCCACTGAGGTACAGAAAAAACACTTAAAAATCCAGATATCTTGTTCTTGAACAAAACAATCAATATTTTAAGATCCAATTTTCCAAACATTCATTCAACATTTAATAACTATCCATTTAAATCTATTGTGTCTTTTTGTTTTCCGTAATGCCCATGCTCTGGTACGACAAACTGCAGACTCTGGAGACCCCGCCCCTCTTTTGTTAGCGAACAACTCTCCTTTTATACACAAACCAACCAGCCCAGAATCCCAACCGCCCACATTCCAGGCCACTGTCACCAGCCCTAATCACTCCAAGGCCACACACTACACAACCAGAGCAGTCCCTACCACTCAGAGCCCAGGGAAATTATTCAAACCAGCCAATCCTAAACTTGTTTACCTTTCCTCTCCTGTCTCTCTCCCCCAGGGAAACCACCACAGGGCCTCAGCCCATTTTCTCTCTGCCTGACGCCAACCCAGCGGTGTTTGCTCCCCTGGCCCTGGGCGAGTGCGCGCTCCTCTCAGGAACTGTAAGAACCATCTTTTCTATGGCAGTTGTCTCCAGATCTGTTGGCCTTACTGAACCTCAGGTTTTTCTATTAGTACACTATGTTTTAAAACACATTCCAATGAAAATACCAGACTCAACGTCATGTAGAGAAACAACCAAGTGAAGACAACCGTCAACATTTTGGAAAAGACCCTGTAGCTAGGGTGGTGGGGAGAGGAGGTAGGTGGGGCAGCTGCTGGAGGGCGGGGTGGCAGGGGCATCAGGGACGGCTCTGAGCTCCGAAAAAGTTTTATGAATGTAGTGGGTATAAATTTCAGTCCGTATTCAAATAAATATGAAAGTAATGTTTATTTTTAGTAATTCAACTTAATTTTGGCCTACATCTCGCCAGGGTGGAAACTGAATTCAGTCATGGCAGGGCCTTGTGACTACTCCTTCCCCACCACACACATTGCTCTAAGAACTGTTGGGCTTCCCCAGTACGCAGGCAGCAGGCCCGGGGGTGGGCTTCTGATGCTTGCCCGCCCAGCTACTCATCTATCCACCCTACATCCTTGTTTGAAGTTGTTTGCAGCAGCTTTTGAGCCAGTCAAAACTGCCTAAGGACATTTCCGTTTACTATGGGAGTCCCATAAGATTATAATGCAGTTGATAATCCCTATTGCCTAGTGATGCTGTAGTCACCGTAAGGCCATAGTGCAATGAATTACTGTTTCGTGCTGGTCCTAGTCTTTTGGGTAGAAATTCAATGGGCTAGAAATGCCTGGTGGCCCAAAGGGGCACTAACCTGGGCCCTGATGAGCTTCTCACAGACCAATCATACAACTGGACCCAACCCTTATGGTTCTTAGTATTGACTGCAAGACACCCTTCAGCAATAACCATTAGGAAACTTTGAAGAAAAGACGTTTGTTACCTATAGGCCCTGGAGCTACAAGGCACCCAGGAGGCACACAGCGAAGAAGGGGCAGAGAGAGAGAGACCACCTGCAGGAGCCTGGGGTGCTGTTTTTACTGGGTTCGAGAGTGGGAGCACAGGGTTTCACGGCCTTACTTTTTATTGGAGAATTTAAAACATGAACAGCGAGAATTTAAAATTGGGAAGAGAAAAAAACAAGTAGCCAAATGGTTAGTTATTACAATCAGCCAAGATCTCTAAACCAAAGGATCCTTCCGTGGGGGAGGCGGCCGGCTCTTCACCTGCTGTGTAGTGGACAGTGTGTTTCTGTGTCCTTCTCTGAGGCAGATGTCTCTTTGAAATGGATGTCTCAGCAATCAAACGTAAGTCAGGCACTTACACTACAAAAAGGAAAGCCCACAGGGCTTGTGCTGCAATTACTCCGGTGTCTGGGGATGCTGGTGTAAATGAGACTGCTGGGCTGTCGGTCCCCTCACAGCACCGCACCTACGGTTATAGTGGCTGCCCTGTGGTTTGTGTAAGTGCACTCACTCTGTGATGTTGGCACAACGAAATCACCTAACAGTGTGTTTCTAAGAATGTGTGGCTGTATAAACACCTCCTGAGTCACCTGCCCCACAAGAAAACATCTGTGATGTTTATACCATTACGCCATGTGGAAGTGGATTCTTCAGGGGCAAACTCAGAGGAGCTTGCCAAACAGGAGAAAGAGGACACAGGACCTAGAAGATGAAGGGTGGGTGTCATGTGGTAACAGGCACTGAGTCAGTCGAGTTGCGGAGGGAGATGGGAGTTCAATTCACCAGGAACATAGTGAGAGAGGCACACACAGTGGGGGAGGAAGCTTAATACAGGAGGTGACTCTTGAACTGGACCTTGAAGGATACAGCTGATCCTTGCCTGGGCGAGAATGGGGTGGGAGTGCACAGAGCCCCGCAATGGAAACAGCGTGAGCAAAGCTCAGGCTGAGGTGAAACCAGGTCTGACTTCCTGAGCCCACCTCAGCCACAGGAGTGATGAGGCAATTCCCAGGAGCATGCTGGGTGCAGGGCATGAGCCTTGGAAAGAACCATATGGCTGGGCTGTAGATTTACCCACAGAGCTGGCAGCAGTTACTGCTAGAGAGAAGGGAAGAAATGAATGATGCCGTCGTGGAGATATTGTGTTGGCCGGAAAGTTTGTTGGGTTTTAAAGTAAAACTAAAAGACACATTTTTCATGTTCACGGTAATTTTATTGAACAACATATTCTCCATTTTTGTTCCACTACCTTCTGCCACCTTTCAGGCAACTTCGTTCCATCTTCCCAGAACTTTTTATTTTTTTGAGCAAAGAACTGTTCCAGGTACCTTTTGCTGTCTTCCAGGGAATTAAAATTTTTTCCAGTAAGAGAATTTTATAAAGACCAAAATAAATGGAAATCCAAAGGGGCCATGTCTGGTGAATACAGCAGATGAATCAGAACTTCCCAGCCAAGCTGTAATAGCTTTTGCCTGGCCATCAGAGAACCACGTGGCTTTGCATTACCCTGATGGAACATTATGCATTTTCTGCTGACTAATTCCGGACACTTTTCGTAGAGTGCTGCTTTCAGTTGGTCTAATTGGGAGCAGTAGTTGTTGGAATCAATCATTCAGTTTTCCGGAAGGAGCTCATAATAGAGGACGCCCTTCCATTCCCACCACATACACAGCATCGCCTTCTTTGGATGAAGACTGGCCTTTGGTGTGGTTGGCGGTGGTTCATTTCACTTGCCCCACGATCTCTTCTGGTTCCACATTATTGTAAAGTATCCAGTTTTCATCGCCTGTTACAATTTGTTTTAAAAATGGAACATTTTTGTTATGTTTAAGTGGAGATGCAGTCAAGCAGGTTTTTTTCCACTTATTCGGACCCCAAACATCAAAGCAATAACATAACCAAGCTGGTTCAAATGATTTTCAATGCTTGATTTGGATATTTTGAGTATGTTAGCTATCTCCTGCGTGATATAATGTTGACTGTTCTCAATTAATGTCTTGATTTGATCGCTATCAACTTCAGCTGGTCTACAGGAACTTCACAAACCACTTTTGACCCATTCGATCAGCCACAGCACCTTCTCCACACACTGCACAAATCTTTTCTTTGTGTGTCAGTTGCGTTTTTACCTTTCTTGAAATAATAAAGCATAATATGCCAAAAATTTTGCTTTTTTATTTTCTTCCATCTTCAATATTAAGATGGCTGCACAAAAATTCACCAATTTTGATGTCTTTTTAAAAATGCATGCTGATATAACAGCTGTCACAATACAACCTAACAAACTTGTTTCGAATGAAGTTAAGGACAACTAAGCACTACTAGAGCCATCTTACGGAAAAAAACTGAACCAACTTTTGGACCAACCCAACATTTACAAGCCTGAATCAAAATTTAATGTGTTCCTATCAAAGTTTGAAACTGGAGAGCCAGGGTTTCTAGATGTGTCTTTCAGCTCCCTACAACCTGGGTTTATGGACCAACTAGCCTTTCCTTTCCTGGAATTTGGAGGGGAGGAAATGTCTATGATAATCCAGTGAAAACCAGAGGTGTAGGCAGTCCTGCCTGCCAGACCCAGTCCAAGGTGTACTTTAATCTGTATCTTATCTACAGGAGGAATTCCTAGGATCTTCAGTCTCCATTATCCACATTACTCCATTATTCAGATTAGTAGCCAGTAGCAAATGCAACCAGAAAACACAAGATGATTCCAACTTTATCTGTATACATTTCACTCTCCTCAGCAGGCAGTCAGCAGAGTCAGTTTCATCCGGGTTCCTCCATCATAATTCTCATCTGGAATTTAACTGGTTTCCCACTTTCTTAATACAGTCATATGAAATCCTATCCTAGTCATTCTAAATTTACATTTATTTACTGCTTCCCCACTGCCTAGTTAAGTGTCTAGAAAACAATAAAGAAACAGAAATATTTTTGGATTTAATATTATTTTCATTTTCTTTCAGTGTTCAGTACTCCCATTTCTTTGTAACAGGTTTGAAACTTCCTAAAAAATACACTCACTTCACATAAGCTGAACTGCTTCAAAGGTACATGTGTGAAATAACCATAGAAAAGATGCACGGAGCTACTTCCAACCACCATGAATTCTTACTCAGCTATTATTTAGTGGACCCCTGCAGAACAGGTGGCACTATTAGGAAGTAAAAACACACAGCCTGTTTTCCAGGAAATGACTAATCTACTTGGAGAAGTAAGACCCACTTACTTGAAAACTGAAACCACACCGCTAAACAGGATGTAATTCCAGCCAGTGTTTTCCTCTTCTCTAAGGTCACATCTTCCTAAAACACTGTGACATTTATTGAGTGCCATCTATATGCATGGCATTAGGCTAGAAGCTTTTGGATAGCCTTAAAAAAAAAAAAGATTTAATTTATTTATTTTTAGAGACGAGGGAGGGAGGGAGAAAGAGAGGGAGAGAAACATCCATGTGTGAGAAAAACATCAATCAGTTGCCTCTTGCATACCCTCAGCCAGGATCCTGGCCTACAACCCAGGCATGTGACCCGATGACCAGGAATCAAACTGGTGACCTTTCAGTTCACAGGCCAGCGCTCAATCCACTGAGCCACACCACCCATGGATGGATTGCTTTATGAATCCCCAAACAAATCCATGAAGTAGCGCGCTGGCCGGGTGGTTCAGATGGTTGGAGCGTCATCCCATGCATCAAAAGGGTTGTGGGTTCAATCCCGGGGCAGTCAGGATGCATACAGGAGACAACCGATCAATGTTTCTCTCTCTTTCTTTCCTTCCTTTCCTTCCTTCCCTTCCTCCCTTCCTCTCTTTCTCTCTCTCTTTCCCTCCTTCCTCTCTCAAAACCAATAAACATGTCCTCAGGTGAGGATTAAAAAAATAAATAATAAAAATAGAGCTCTTTAAAAAAAAATAAAAGTAGGGCTCTTTTTAAAAAAATACTAGTAGAGAAACTAACCCTAAGAAGTCATGTCCCACCTTACACTCTTAGTTTTCCCAAATCAAAAAAAAAAAAAAAAAAAATCGTAATCTTTGAAAACTGAGCTTTCAAAGCTCAGAGTTTATGAGACACTTGAGTATTCAGCATACTGGGGTCACAGAGTGTTTATTATTAAAATAGGACGTGCAAGATGTTTTATCAAAGTGAGTTTTGACTATCAACCAATAGATTCATTTTGCAGGGGCTAGTCAGTACTTTATCCTTCTAAAGAAAAATTCCTATAAGGAGACTAACTTCAAGATCACTTTTCCAAAATAAGCATTCAATACAGTGTCATCAAAGTGCTACTGGACGTGCCCAGACTGACCTCTGCTGGACAGTCTATTAACCTGACAATATATTTTTTCTCAAGATAATATAGCAAGGAAAAGAGCACCTTCCCCAAATTATATCTATTATTTAGATTTATATAGTTCAATTTACAAATACTCATCAAGTCCTCCAAACACTTTATAGCAAAACCTTGTATAGCACCGGACTGCCAGAGGCAAATGACACTGATGAGATTACAGGAGCTACCCAATCTCCATGCTCCCTGTGACATTCTCTATGCTCTTATGCAGCTCAGGCTCACTGCTGTGTGTATTAGAAGTACATTGCATGTACTTCTGCTGACTGAGCCTGATTCCAGAGGCTTGTCAGGTAAAACTACAGATCCCTTGAAGTATTTCCCAGGTGCATGTCACAAAGCTATAGTCCACCACTTCGTTGAGGTCACTTAGG
Source organism: Glossophaga mutica (assembly GCA_039655065.1). Lineage (NCBI taxonomy): Eukaryota > Metazoa > Chordata > Mammalia > Chiroptera > Phyllostomidae > Glossophaga > Glossophaga mutica. Next base: position 27,383,825 of record CM077309.1, on the reverse strand, counting down.
CTCCTAACTAGCCAATGGAGACAACTCTGGTGTGTATGATGCAAACAAGCTGAACTTCAATATAAAATCCTATACTCCAATTCATATAAAACTGCAGAAAATAAACAAGAATTCCCCTAAAAAGAAGATATTTTTCCATTTCTAATATTCTTTTAAAATACAGACGTATTGTGGAGATGGTTCATATTAGGTTTTAGACCACCACGATAAAGCAACTATCACAATAAAAAGCCAGTCGCACAGTTCTTTGGCTTCCCAGTGCATATATAAGTTGTGTGTGCATTATACTGCAGTCTATTAAGTGTGCAACAGCATTGTTTTTTTTAATGTACAAACCTTAATTTAAAAATACTTTTATTGTTAAAAACGCTAACCATCAACTAAGGCTTCAGCAAGTCATAGTCTTTTTGCTGGTGGAAGGTCTTAAAATACAGTATCTGCAGAGCCCAATAAAGCAAAGCACGATAAAACAAGGTGTGCCTGCAATGTCTGGTTTTGATAATAAAAATATAAAACTAACAAAATTAGTTTTATTTCAAAATTTTGTAAGGATGAAATAAAAATGACTTATAATCCCATCACCGAGTTATGGTAGAAGTTTGGTTTATTCTGTGCCCGTCCTTTTGCCCGCAGGAGTGCAGGTGCGCACCCTGACCTGGAGCTGTCCACTTTGCAGCTCGCCTTTTTCAAGTAATATTATATTGTGATTATTTCCCCACTAATAAATACTCTGTAACAAAAATGTATTTTATGGTGTCAACAGATTATAATGCATGTAACCAATATGTTGCTATTAAATATTGGAGTTATTCCTAAATAGAACTATGCTGAATGGCCTTACATATAAATACTTAACCAAATGTTTCATTAGTTCTTCAGGTTACGTTCTCTAGATAAGCTTAGCGCTGCTGGACCTACTCTGAGAAATGGTGCACTCACGTCAGCTTCCACCACCACATGGCTGTGCCCACTTCACCTCACCCTCATCCACACTGAGAATTATAATTTTAAAAATCAGGTTTTGCAGCCTAACATATTCATATTTATTCATCATCACACTTTTATTGACCTTGTTTTTGGTCAATAAAAAAAAAGTACATGCCCTGCTGGTGTGGCTCAGTGGATTGAGTGCCAGCCTGCAAAGCGATAGGTCACTGGTTCAATTTCTGGTCAAGGCACACGCCTGGATTGCAGGCCAGGTACCCAGATGGAGTTGTGCGAGAGGCAACCAATCAATGTATCTCTTGCACATTGATGTTTTCTCCCTGTATTCTCTCTCCCTTCCCATCTCTCTAAAAGTAAGTAAAATCTTTTTTAAAAATACAAAAAATACTGTATTTTTTTCTGATTATATATTCATGCCTTTTACCCATTTTTCTACTAGTGCACTGATATTTTTCTTTTTTAAATATATTTTATTGATTATGCTATTACAGTTGTCCCATTTCTCCCCCATCATTCCCCTCCACCCTGCATACACTCTCCCACCCACATTCCCCCCTTTAGTTCATGTCCATGTGTCATAAGGTCTTTAGCTTCTACCTTTCCCATACTATTCTTGCCCTCCCTCTGTCTATTTTCTATCCACCGTCTATGCTACTTATTCTCTGTACCTTTTCCCCCTCTCTCCTCTTCCCACGCCCCTGTTGCTAACTCTCCATATGATCTCCATTTCTGTGGTTCTGTTCCTGTTCTAGCTGCTTGCTTAGTTTGCTTTTGTTTTAGGTGTGGTTCTTAATAGCTGTGAATTTGCTGTCTTTTCACTGTCATATTTTTGATCTTCTTTTTCTTAGATAAGTCCCTTTAACATTTCATATAATAAGGGCTTGGTGATGATGAACTCCTTGAACTTGACCTTATCTGAGAAGCACTTTATCTTCCCTTCCATTCTAAATGACAGCTTTGCTGGATAGAGCAATTTTGGATGTAGGTCCCTGCTTTTCAAGATTTCAAATATTTCTTTCCAGCCCCTTCTCGCCTGGAAGGTCTCTTTTGAGAAATCAGCTGACAGTCTGATGGGAACTCCTTTGTAGGTGACTGTCCCTTTATCCCTTGCTGCTTCTAGAATTCTCTCCTTCATTTTAATCTTGGCGAGTGTAATTACGATGTGCCTTGGTGTGTTCCTCCTTGGGTCCAACTTCTTTGGGATTCTCTGAGCTTCCTGGACTTCCTGGTAGTCTATTTCCTTTGCCAGAATGGGGAAGTTCTCCTTTATTATTTGTTCAAATAAGTTTTCCACTTGTTGCTCTTCCTCTTCCCCTTCTGGGACCCCTATAATTCGGATGTTGGGACATTTAAAGATGTCCTGGAGGTTCCTAAGCCTCTCCTCACTTTTTTGAATTCTTGTTTCTTCCTCGTTTTCTGTTTGGTTGTTAGTTTCTTCCTTCTGGTCCACTCCATTGATTTGAGTCCCAGTTTTCCTTCCATCTCTATCAGTTCCCCATGCGTCTTCCTTCATTTCATGTATTGTAGCCTGCATTTTTTCATCTAATTTGTGAGCAAAATCAAGCAATTCTGTGAGCATTTTGATGACCAGTGCTTTGAACTGTGCATCTGATAAGTTGGCTATCTCTTCACTGCTTAGAGGAATTGGCTCTGGAGCTTCCATTTCTTCTCCGGTTTGAGCCATTTTTGGTGGGTTTTGTTTTGTTTTGGTTTTAGTCTCGTCGCGGCTATTACGTAGTGAGGGGTGGAGCCTTAGGTATTCCTTGCAGCCCCGTCACTGGGTTGTGACGCTATAGGTGGGGGCAGGGTCCGAGAGGGAAGAATGGCGCCTGTTCCGCTCTCTCCTGGACTCCGGTCCCTTCCGCTGCTTCCCCTTCGCCTGGATTATCTGCGCACGTGCGTGCTGTTACATAGTGAGGAATGGAGCCTCAGGCGCTCCCCAGTGTGGGCAGCCCAGTCGCTGGGTTGTGACGCTGTATGTGGGGTCGGGGTCTGAGAGGGAACAATGGCGCCTGCTCTGCTCTCTCCTGGATTCAGTCCCTTCCACCACTTCCCCTCTGCCTGGACCGTCTATGTGTGCAAATGTGGGACCACCTGGTCAGCCAGCCGCCTTGTGCGGTCTCACTGGGTCTGCACAGTTGCCGCCCTGTGCCCCGGGTCCGCCAGCCGCCGCCTGTGCACCTGGGAACTGCCAGCCACTGCTGCCTGCGCTCCCGGGTCCGCACCTCCACTTTTTCCTGCCATGACTCCGCCCCTCTTACCGGTCTGGATGAATGGTTGTTGGACTTCCGTACAGTTCAATTTTCTATCAGTTCTGGTTGTTTTCTTGTTTCTAAATATTTGTTGTCCTTAATTTTGGTTGTAAGAGGAGGCACAGTGTGTCCGCCTACGCCTCCATCTTGGCCGGAACTCCTGATATTTTTCTTATTTATAGGAGTTCTTTATATATTAAGGCTGTTGACTCTATTGGTCTCAATGCTGTACACATAAAGGTTGCTAATCCAAATTATTATACCCTGAAATTATTAGTTTTGTTGTGTTGTGACTTCTCCTTTGGCTCAATGAATTCTTTCCAGGAAAAAAAAAACTAAATAAAACTCCAACTCAATAAGTATGGAATAAGCCCCATTAAATACTGGGGAGCCTAAGGTATAAAGAGGTCAACAAATACACTATGAAGAAGAAATAGCCTATGTACTGCAAGATTCTTTCTTCAAAAATGTTCTTAAAAGATGTGACTCTGGACTTTTGGTCAAGATGGTGACATAGGCAGACATGGCTCATCTCTTCACACAACCACATCAAAATTACAACTAAAATATAGGACACCCATCACTCAGAACTGTCATAAATCGAGTTGAGTGGAAATCTGACAACCTAGGAATTAAAGAAACCACATCCATCCAGACTGGTAGGAGGGGTGCAGATGCAGAACCAGCTGGTCCCATACCCATATGTGATGGATAAAAATTCGGGAGGGATATCTTGGGAGTGAGGAGTCCCAGACCCACACCACACCCCCCAGCCCAGAGTTCCTGTGCCAGTATGGTAAGTCCCCACAACTTCTGACTGAAAAAAACCAGTGGGCATTGAGTTGGTGGAAGAAACTGCTGGAGCCGCAAGCAGTTCCTCTTAAAGAACCCACATGAACTCACCTACTCAGACTCACTTCCTCCGAGCTCCAGCACCAGGGTAGCAGCTTCAAAGGCACCAGTGGCATTCAGGGAGAAATCGAAGTGTCTGGCATCAGGGGGAGCAAAGGCCATTGTTCCTTTGCTAAACCCTCCCCCGACAGAGCCAGTAGGCTGGTGCCATATCTGCTAGTCCATCAACCTGGTTAACACAGTTTGACTCACCTTGAAGAACCCCAAAGGCTCTGTGGAGTGGGCCCCTGCACAGCTGATCCTCTACTGTGGTAAGAAGTTAGTAGGCAGTGGTCACAGCCAGTCCTTGCAGCTGACTGGCCTGGGTAAATATTTCCAATTGACCCGCCAACAGCAAACAAGGCTCAAATGCAACAGGAGGGTATACTCAGCACATACAAAGGTTGCACCTTGAGCACCCAGCCTGGGTGATAGAGGAGCTGTGCCACTGGATGCTACAGGACACCCGCTACATTAGGACACGTTATCAAGATACAGAGTCAAAGCAGCTCTACCTAATATATAAACACAGGGAGGCTGCCAAAATGAGGAGACAAAGAAACATGGCCCAAATGAAAGAATAGATCAAAACTCCAAAAAAAGAGCTCAACAAAATGAAGATAAGCAATCTAACAGATGGAGTTCAAAACACTGGTTATATGGATGCTCAAGGAGCTCTGGCCGGTGAGATTCAGTGGATTGAGTGCCAGTCTGTGAACCAAAGGATTGCTGGTTTGATTCCCAATCAGGGCACATGTCTGGGTTCCAGGCTAGGTCCCCAGTAGGGGGCGCATAAGAGGCAACTACACACTGATGTTTCTCTCCTCTCTTTCCCTTCCTTCTCCTCTAAAAATAAGTTGTTTTTTTTTAAAAAGGATGCTCAAGGAACTTAGTGAGGACCTCAGCAGCATAAAAAAAAGATCAAGTTAGAAACAAAGCATTCACTAACTGACACAAAGAACAACTTACATGGAAACAACAGCAGAGTGGATGAAGCCGAGAATCAAATCAATGATGTGGAACATAAGGAAGCAAAAACCACCAATCAGAACAAGAAGAAAAAATAATCCAAAAAAAAATGAGGATAGTATAAGCCGCCTCTGGGACAACTTCAAGATGTCCAACATTCACATCATAGGGGTGCCAGAAGGAGAAGAGAAAGAGCAAGAAATTGGAGATCTGAAAAAATAGTGGAAGAAAACTTTCCTAATTTGGTGAAGGAAATAGACATGCAAATCCAGGAAGCACAGTGAGTCCCAAACAAGATGGAGGGAAGGAGGCCCACTTCAAGACAGCATGGATGGAACTGGAGAGCATTATGCTAAGTGAAATAAGCCAATCAATGAAGGACAAATACCATATGATCTCACCTTTAACAGGAACCTAATCAACAAAACAAACAAACAAGCAAAATATAACCAAAGGCATTGAAATTGAGAACAGCTGACAGTCATCAGAGGGGAAACGGGAGGGAATTTCAGGGGAAAAGGGGAAGGGATTAGAGCAACAAGTATAAAAGACACGTGGACAGAAACTGGGGGGGTGGAAATGGGAGGGTGGTGGGGAGGACTGCGGCGGTGGGCTGGGATGGGAGTAGAAGACAGAAAACTGTACAAGAACAACAATTAAAATAAATAAGGGAAAAATTTTTTTGAAAAAAAAAAAAGACACATCATAATTAAAATGCCAAAGGCTAAAGAGAGAATCTTACAAGCAGCAAGAGAAAAGTAGTTACCAGATGGTTGCCAGGTGGGACGTGGGTGTGGGAGAATGGATGAAGAGGCGAGTGGATTAAGAAGTACAAACAGGTAGTTACAGAATAGCCACGGGGATGTAAAGTACAGTATAGGAAATGGAGTAGCCAAAGAACTTACACACATGACCCATGGACATGGACAATGGTGGGGGGATTGCCTGAGGGAGTGGGGGGTGCTGGGTGGAGGGGGGCAAAGGTGGAAAAATCAGGACAGCTGTAACAGCATATAATCAATAAAACACAATTTTAATAAAAATAAAAGATATGTGACTTTAAGAATATATTTATTAAAAGAATGCTGATGTTAACTCGGTGCCTAGGGAGTTACAATGCTATTATTTAATAAAAGCCTTTCTCTTCTTTCTTCTGTAAATGGTTATTTCTGTCTTTGAATACTGGTAACTTTTCTGTTTTTAATCAATTATTTTATTAGATAATGTCATTTAGAAATGTTATTCTTCTTTGTACAACAATTTTAACATTATAGTTATTTTGCTATGGAAAAGAAAATTCCGTCCTAAAGGAAAGAGAAAACTCCTCAAGACCACTTATTGGCATTTTTATTTACATATTAGAGCGGGTCAGCCAGTGAAAATCCTAGAAAAAGAAAAGACAACAAACATTCAGTTGAAAGAGATAATTGTCTCAAACTACATCCTCAGCATTTTGCTTGCTGTAGAATGTAAAAGTCCCATTATGACCACATCTACCACATTGGTGGTAAATAAGGTTTGTTTTTGGCCCAGGGCTTCACCCAAAAAGGAGCTAAAAAAATCCATAGTGAGCCTTTCTGTCCTCTTTCATTAAGAGAGTCTGAAAGAAACAGAAGTACATTCAAAAGAAGAGAGGAGATGAAGGAGACCCAAAAAAGGGTCAAGCTCCCAGAGGGAAGAAGAACCTGGGTAGGAAGAGCAAAAAGCCTTTCCCAGGACTAACACCATCCCACACATGTGGCGCAGCCATGGGTGACTACAGGTTAGGTTCTCCCGGTATGGCAGCCCACACTGTGAGTCAATGAGCAACAGTGAATGGACACAGAGGCAATCAATGACAATCAACAGTCTGGGCACTATGACATATGAAGCTTTATTGGGATGAAGATAAGTAATATCAAAGAGGTAGATGCAAGAAATAGAAGAAAAATCCTTATGGAATTATAAAAGAATAAATAAAAGCTATATTTCTCCAGGAATGCCCCCCCCCCATTCATCAAGAACTACTAACAAAATAGAGTAATGAAAACCATATAGTGTAATGAAAGTTATGTGAATGGCTCTGGGGCCATATTCAAGTAAAATAAAGGTTACCTGAACACAAGCACTAGGATACCTTGACAGTCTGATCTGATAACCAAGTTGGCTAAGTTGGTGGTTAAGTTAGCTACTAAGTAGCTGGCAGCTTGGTAGCTACTAAGCAGCTAATAGGTGATTAGCACACCCAGAGTGGGTATGGGGGACGCACACACGATTCACAGTGTATGCAGCTCAGAGCGGGGCAGTGTAAGATTTCACGTTACTCAAATGCTGCACAATTTAAAACTTAGGAACTCTTTATTTCGGAAATTTCTCATTTAGTATTTTCGGGTAACTGAAACCATGGAAAGGAAACCTTTAGCTAAGGAGAGCCTACTGTACTAACTTTGGGCTTTGTTCCTCTTTTTCCAGTTCAGCGCTTTTTCTTTCTTCCTGACGTAGGCATTTGTTGCTATGAACTTCCCTCTTAGAACTACTTTTCCTGCATCCCATAAATTTTGTTACGCTGTATTTCTATTTTCATTTGTCTTAAGGTATTTTTTAAATTTCTTTTTTGATTTCTTCTTTGACCCATTAGTGGTTCAGTTGCATACTGTTTTGTCTCCACATAGTTGCGAATTTTCTAGTTTTCTTCTTATAATTGATTCGTGGTTTCAGACCAGTGTGGTTAGAAAAGATGCTTGGCATGATGTCAGTCTTCTTAAATTTATGAAGACTTCTTTTGTGACCTAAGGTATGGTCTATCCTGAAGAATGTCCCATGTACATTTAGGAAGAATGTGTATTGTGTTGCTTTTGGATTAAATATGCTATATGTATCTGTTAAGTCCATCTGGTCTAACACGTCATTGAAGGCCATGTTTCCTTATTGATTGTCCGTCTGGATGATCTATCCATTGATCTAAGTGGGGTATAAAAGTTCTCTACTATTATTGTATTGTTTTCTGTTCCTCCCTTTAAGTTTGTTAATATTAGCTTTACATACTTAGGTTCTCCTATGTTGGATGCATAAATATTTACAAATGATATATCCTATTGTTGGACTGAAGCCTTTACCATTATGTAATGCCTTTGTTTTTTTTATTAAAGCTTTTGTTTTAAAGTCTATTTTGTGTAATGTAAGCATAGCTACTCCAGCTTTCTTTTGGTTTCCATTTGCATGGAGTATCTTTTTCTTTCTCTCCCCTTCCAGTCTGTGTGTCCTTAGACATGAGGTAGGCAGCATATAGATGTACCTGGCTTTTTCATCCATCCAGTCACTGTCTTTAGATTGGAGAATTTAGTCCATTTACATTTAAAGTAATTACCAACAGGTATGTATTTTTGCTGCTTTGTTAACTGTTTTCTATCTATTTTATGTTTCCAGTCTCTTCCTTTTGCCAAAGTCTCAGAATTTCAGTAGAATTATATATATGTAATATATATATATAAAATATATATATATAAAATAGGTTCTAAATTAATTTATTTTCATTTCATTGGTAGTCCAAGTGTCCATTTACCCATTTGTCCACTGTCTTGTTCAAAAAGATCTCACAGTAGATATATGTATAAAGAACCAAGACAAAAACTAGATGAAAAAAATTATCTGCTCTGAAAACAACGGCTAATACACAATGTGGAAGAATGCAGGGCAGGTAATATAATAAGAGAAGGCAAGTGGCAGGACCAGGATCAGAGGACAAAACTAAGCACGAAATGCAGCTTAGTCTGGGATGGAAGAGGATCACGCTGCACACTCTGCTTTAGAGGCCAAAGTAACTAATTTTGAATGTGGTTGCACAAATCGTCCTGTTAGTCTCACCTCCCCCGTACTTCCTTCACTCTGTCAGCTGGCTGGCCTTGTTCCAGTTCCTCAGACTTGCCATGCTCCCTCCTGCTGCAGCCTTTACACATCTCTTCCCCCACCTCTTTGCTGAGTTTGCCCCTACTTATCCTTTGGATCTCAGTTTCAGTATCACTTCCTCTGAGGAACCTTCTCTGTGGTCACCATACAAGTCAGATTCCTTCGCCGTACACTCATTCGGAGTGTACGTTCCTTTCCTGGGTTCCTTTCCTTTACTCTGCCTCACTCTGTTGTAATGCACTCAGTTGTGAAGTGACTGGTCTGTGTCCCTCACCTCTGCTGCCGCGTTAGCTCCATGAGGTGAAGCTGAATCTGGTTTTGCTCACCATGCTATTCCTTGCACCCACCTAACACATATCTCAACAAATTCTCATTGAACAAATGAGTACTGAACTTCTTTGTTCAATAATACTCATTGAACAAGACTGCCAAACTCAGAAATGGTTTAGAAAGAACTCTAATAACAGTGTGTTCTAGTAATTGCATTTACCTGGGATTTCCGCATGGCTTGTGGCTCAATCATGATGTTGATCAGAGAGGGTTTAGTTGTTTCCGCCAGGCTTTGCTTCAGGGATTCTTGGAGTTCTTCTGGTGTTTGTACAAAATACCCTTTGCCTCCAAATGCAGTCATAACCTGCTCGTAATGTGAATTTGGTAGAAGACACATTGGAGGGACCCTAAAAAAGTAGATCACAGTAAATAGAAAAAAAATCACATCCTTCTGACACAGTTTATGGAAAAATTTAAGCTAAGCTGAATGGCACACTTTTATATCCAACACTTACACCGAGGTGCCAGTAGACTAAACTGTCCATAATTTTACATTGTCTATCCAGCAAAGTCAAATACAACTTTTTTGTGAAGATAGAAGTTTTATATTTATTCTATCCAATACAATAGCAACTAGCAACCTTTGCTGTGAGCACTTGAAATGTGACTAGTTAAAATAAGAAACTGAATTTGTTTGTTTTGCTGTTGTTTTTAAGTTTTTTTTTAATCGAAGTATAGCTGGCATACAATATTATATTAGGTTCAGGTATGCAACATAGTGATTTGTCATTTATATACCGTATGATGTGACTGGCACAGTATGTCTAATAACCATCTATTACTGTGCAAAGTTATTACAATATTACTGATGATTAATATTACAATATTACTACTGATGACAGTCTCTGTGCTATACTCTGCATCCCAATGGCTATAATACATACAATGAATGTAATATTTATTATAACATAAATAATATTTTATAACTGGAAATCTGTACCTCTTAATTCACCTTTTTTACCCATTCCCCCCTTTCCCTTCCCACAGGAAACCATCAGTTTCTTCTCTGTATCTGTGAGTCCATTTATGTTTTTTGTGTTCATTTGTTTTTTTAGATTCCACATATAAGGAAAATCATATGGTATTTGTCTTTCTCTCTCTGATTTATTTCACTTAGCATAATACATCCCTCTACGTCCATCGCCTCATTGAAAATGGCAAGATTTCATTCCTTTTTATTACTGAGTAACATTCCATTGTGTATATATACCTTACATCTTTATCCATTCATCTACCAATGAACACCTAAGTTGCTTCCATATCTTGGCTATTGTAAATAATGCTGCAATGAACATAGAGGTGCACGTATCTTTTTAAATTGTTGTTTTAGTTTTCTTCCGATAAATACCCAGAATGGAGTTGCTGGTCATATGGTAAGTCTGTATTTCATTTCTTTGAGGTATCTCCATACTGTTCTCCATAGTGACTGTACTAATTCAAAATGCCACCAACAGTGCATAAGGGTTCCCTTTTCTCCACATCCTTGCCAAAACTTTTTTGTTGACTTTTTGATAATGGACTTTCTGACAGGTTTGAGGTAGTATCTCATTGTGGTTTTAATTTGCATTTCCCTAATGATCAATGATGTTGAACATATTTTTATAAATCTGTTGGCCACTTGTATGTCTTCTTTGAAGAAATATCCATTCAGGTCCTAGGCCCAGTTTTTAATCAGATTGTTTATTTTACTTATGTTGAGTTGTATTATTTCCTTATATATTTTGAATATTAATCCCTTATCTTTTCTTTTTTGTTGATGGTTTCCTTTGCTATGCATAAGATTTTTAGTTTGATATAGTCCCATTTGTTTATTTTTGTTTTTGTGGCCCTTGTCCAAGGTGACATATCCAAAAAGATTTGGCTAACACCAATGTCAAAGAGTTTACTATCCATATTTTCTTCTATAAGCTTACGATTTCAGAACTTACATTTAAGTCATTAACCCATTTTGAATTTATGTTTGCACACAGTGTAAGAAAATGGTCCAGTTTTCCCAACACCATTTATTGAAGAGACTATCATTTTCTCATTGTGTATTTTTGCCTCCTTTGTTGTAGATTAACTGACCCCATTAGTGAGGCTTCATTTCTGGGCTCTCTGGAACTGAATTTTTTAATTGAATTTAAATAGCCACATGGGGCTAGTGGCTACTGCACTAAATAGCACAGGCTAACCATCAACTATTATGAAGCCCAAAGAAAAAAGGAAAAAAAGGAATGGTTACTACAAAATAGCAAATAAGAAAACAACAAATGAAGCCAGTAAGGCACAGCGAACACACCCACACCCTGCACCGCCTCCCCGGGCTGACTCGCAGATTCGCATCTGCCTCTCACACCCCGCCGCCAGCCACAGCACTGTCTCGGTTTGGCTCTGCCATCAGATGATCAAGATTTAGCTATGTGATAAAAGGAAGGAAGATCTCTGGATGTAACCACACATATTTCTACATGGTGTATTCGGGGCACTGTGCAATAAGCTCTTTATTTCATTGACAAGGCTTAGGCATCATGCCTCTGTCTGATTCCTCAGGGGCCTCCAATCATAGACTGTTTACTGAAGTGCCCAGTCATGGATGGCTGTGCAGAGGGAAACCATGCAGGCAGGGTCCCTGCCCTAGAGGGCTGACAACATAAAAAGCAATACTCACAGAATGGAAGCACATTAGACTTTTAAGTCAGACTTTTAAGAGAAAGTAAAATAGATGAGAGAGCCCTGGCCAGGCAGCTCAGTTCGTTTGAGCACTGTCCCTATAAGCTAAGGTTGTAGGTTCGATCCCTGGTCAGGGCACATAAAGGAGTCACACAATGAATGCATAAATAAGTGGAATAACAAAAATCGATGTTTCTCTCTCAAATCAGTAAATTAAAAAAATTAAAATAGATGAAAGTAAATATACATTGTTCTAGGTTACTTACACAGTAGTAGCATCTCCAAATTTTAACATTTCCTTCCAACTGTTTGTATCAAAACCTTGGTAAATTCCATTATTATTCACCACCAAAAGTATAATTGGCAAGTTGTACCTAAAATTGACAGCAAAATATAAAGGAAATAATTCTTTATCCTAAAGCAATTTATTCCTCAAGCTCAAATTTTAACTTAAAAATGGACAGTTTTCCATAAACATTTTTGTATTATCCTAATAAAAGAATATCAAAATAATAAAAGAATGTCAAATCATGAACAGAAACACTATGTAGTAGTACAAAGAAGGCAAGAGTAGGGGTAGACAGACCTGGTTGTACTACTAGGCAACTATGACCCGTGGGCAAATCACTGAGCTTTTCTGAACCTTGGTTTTCATAGACCCAGGCGCTAATAAGAATGACATCTTCCATACTTGATACTCTCTAAAGCACCACCACTTCCAGGCGGTGCCCAGGAGTACTGTCTGAACGGTGTCTTTTTATTTATTGAATTCCTCACAGACAGCCCACACTTGCTAGATGCTTTGGGAGGCACACAAGTGACTAGAGTACACTCTCTCCTCTCAGATCATTTCACCCGTAATTAGAAAAACATTACATGAGGTAATAATTAGAAAAAAAAATAGAGGATTTAACAATGTGCTAAACAGGATGATAAAGACAAAAAAAGGCTGAATAAACTTTACAAATGACGGACAAAAGAATATGGGCTTTCTTTTCTACAAACATAATTTCTGAGATCAGTATGTACAAATATTAAATCATTACGTTGTACACTTGAAACTAATGTAACATCACATGTCAATTATTCCTCAATAAAAAGAATTTTTTAATAAAAAAATAATTTCTGAGATGAGGTGTAGAAACCAAACCAAACTGCACACTGTTAGGTCACAGGACTGTGGTAACTACACGCTCCCTGTGCTGAAACGGAACGGCTCTACTTCGCTCTCTAGAGGGCTGACTTCCCCGGAAATCGTCTTTCAGGTGTGTATTACACGTGGTCATCAACTAACAGGCACATACTTTCCCCCTCTGATTTGAAAAGTTTTATATACCAACACTTTCAAAGGCCCAAAACATGATTTACAAAAGCCCTAATGGGAGCCCTGGCTAAGGAGAGAATTGTTTTTCTAGTATAAAAAAGTGGGGAGAAAAAAAATCTCCATACTTCTCTAGTAGGATCTACAACTAACGAGTTTCTCCATGAGTCCTCGCAACTATAAAAAACAATCTGAATAGCTCACTTTGCTGAGCAGTCACCTTGAGCTCTGCCTAGAACTTCTCAGTTGTTCCTCCAAACTGTCCTCTAAGGCAGGACTTAGTACTATTCCTGTCCCTATTTGAGAGGAGACTGGAGCTTGGTGATATGACTTAACCCAGGCCACTTAGCTCTGCAGTGGTCAAGCCAGTATTTCAATTCATGCCATGTGACCCAGAAACCACGCTTTTAAGCACCAAGCTCTGCTGTCTCCCTGCAGAAAACAAGCTTTTTCTCGGACAAAGCTTGTTGTCAGCGACCTCAAAACCACTCCCCACAGCTCTGCAGGACTCTGCCATGCAGTAAAGAGGTCATAGCTGCTGTCCTGGATGAGAAAGACCCTGGGCTTATTAATACTAGTTTCTACGCAGTGCTGTGCACTGGGCACCTGACATATGACAAATGCTGGATAAGCATTCGTTAGGCAAGTGCATCTTGTGTATAATTTTTCCTGTTTTGGAGAAAGAAATGTTCTGCTTCAGGATGCTGTGTTACCTGCAGATGGTTTCCACTTCCATGCCAGAAAACCCGAATGCACTGTCTCCTTCCACGCAGATGACCCGCTGTCCTGGGTTTCTATCCTTAGCCACCAGGGCAGCTGCAATGGCAAACCCCAAACCGACTCCCATTGTTCCGAAAGTACCAGCATCAAGCCTGTTGGAGAATAAAGCTAAAATGAAACCCTCTGGGGCGAGTCTCAGATGACGAGGTTGGCATAAATCTAAGACGGAGTCACATGGTTCATGGAAAAATAGAGAACAGTAAAAACATTCTCTTCCATATAAAGTTTTAGACTGTGAGGAACTAATTTGTCAAAGATAAGTAGAATGAGAGAAAATATTAACTCATGACTGCTTGTAAGACTGAATATATACTTAGAACACTGATCATATAAATGATCACATGATCTTGAGGACATTCAAGCACAAAATCTCTATACAACCTCACTTAAGAATACTTTTACAAACTATGTCCTTATACACTGGATATATACAATTCTCAAATGTTTTATTAATCTCCATTATTGTAGTTTCAAATTTAACACACTATAATTCATTATAATTTCTTCTTTGGAAGCTTCACCTGTGACGAGGAAGGTAGTTTTGAAGCACAGTGCGTCCAATATCCATAGTATTTGCACCTTCACTTACTATAATACAATCTCTGGGTAGTTGTTCTTGAACACAGAAGAATACTGTGTAATAATTCATAGGCAGGGATTTTTTGGAAGCTAATGCCTAAAATATTAGAGAGAAATATAATTATGTTAGATCGAGATAGGAAAATACACACTCCCAATAAGCTACTATCAAACTTACTTGGACACAGGTTAACAACTGCAAGCTATGAGGTTCCCAAAGGGCCACTGATGGCCCCTCTGAGAAGCTAATCGATCTATGAACAGTCCTCCTGGACATGCTGAGAAAAATGGGTCCCACAGTCCCAGTTTGGGACACAATCAAATAAGCCAGGCAATGTCCACCTTTCTGGAGAGTCACAAGGCATGTGAACATATTAAAGACTGAGAAGGCCTACAGGAAAGATAACTGGAAAGACTGGGCTAAAGTCAGGGTTTGAGAACCTCTGGTTCTTCCTCACTTGCACTGGAGAGTAAAGGGGATCTGCCTCCCCCACTATTCTAAAGAGTCTCGGAGCTGAGAGAAAGCCACGGGGGGCTTTAGCAGCAACAGTCCCATCTGATCCCAGCACTGCCTCTTCAACTGTGCCACTGAGGCCCACTGAGATAATACTCAAGAAGGATGAGGGACCCTGCTATACTGCTGTACCAGAGAGGAGAGGCAGATGGAACTTCCTTCCATCTTAAACTAAGGTGATTCCTAGGGAAAAGAAGGAATTAGTTATGATGCTGTTAAGGAAATACAAGACTGGCTCTTGACAGGAGAAATAGCCACTGATTAAAATTCAAATGAAAAATAAAATCACATATAATCAATTCTGCTTGTTTTAAAAATGAGATGACTGATATGTTAGGAAACAATATGAGCATAACTCAAATTTCATAGAAAACTACACCTGGCTGTACCAAGATGCATAGAAATGCACAAAACGGTGGAAAAAAATCAGTAACAACCCTTCTCACGAAGAGAAAACACTACCTATATACAAAGACTTTAAACAGAAAATGCCAAATCGTGCAGAGTGGCTCATTTCAGTGCCCGTAGCAGGTGGCTTTGGTGGTTTCACACATAACGGTTTCCAAAGCCTTCAGCTCTCAGGAGAAGACAAGTGCAGCTGAGGAAGTCACAAAAGAATTTCTAGGAAAAACTGAAACTGAATTAAGAAGGCTATGAATGTTCTCACACAAAAAAATAAATAAGTAAATGTGAGGTGTGGATGTGTTAACTGGTTGGGGGAATCCCTTCATAACACATATGCATATTAAATTACCACGGTTTGCCTTTAAGTATCTCACAATTTTATATGTCAATCAAACTCAACAAGGCTGCAATTTTTTAAAAAAAGAAAAAAAAAGGCTGTATATTAGGTAAAAATTTCAACTTTGATGAAACACCTATCTATTATAAATGCATGCCTTGAAGGACTTACATCTTAAAGATACAAAATCAGGCCCCCGAATGCCCCAGGATTCAGAGCTCCAAAAGACCTTCGCTGTACTTGGGCGTTAAGGTCAGACTGAGCACAGTGGCTACACCTGTCCCCATAGGCTCTCACAGCTGTCCGTCCAGGGTCAGATCAGCCTCCTCCCACCACAGCAGCTCACAGCTGGAGCTCTCCCGATGTCCACTTCCACGAGAAACTTCACATCTTTTTCAAGGGAAAGTGCCACACTTATTATGATAAATAAATTCATAAATGTCTATATTTATATATATGAATGAAAGATTTTTCCATCCTTTTTATTAGGTTCCTATCTTCATGTGTCACCAGGGTTTGAGAGCTGCGCCCACAGCCCTTCCCCCCAGGGAGCCCAGGGGTTTTCAGTGTGTGGCTCCACAGGGCACGGTGGCTTTCGGGAGAGCACGTGCCACGTCACGAGAGGACTGAACCGCTCTCAAGCTTCCGTGGGTCCGGGATTAGTTACCTGGGACGCAGCTTCATTGCTCTTCATTTTTTCTCTCAGAGTTTCCCACCAGTTGCTCTCTGGAGGATACTGCCATGGTGTTTCATCAAATTGTTCTAAAAGCTAAAAAAAAAACCCAAAAGCAAAAAACACACAAACTTTTTTCTTTCCTTCTTGAAAATAAACTTAAATCATGTTAACATAAAAATCTCTTCTTAACGGCAACACTGCTATACTGCCCTGTTCTTCACTGTACTCCTACTCCTCGTTCTCCCTCTAGGCAGCAGACGACTGACAGAGGGTGAACAGGTAACGTGGGAAGCTTCTCTTTCTGCCAGACGTTGGGATTCCCACAGGCCCCATGAAGCGCCACCTGCCCCGCCCCCCCCCCCACCTCACTGGCTGGGGCTATTAGGCCCTCCTCAGGTCTTGGGGACTAGAAGGAAAATCACCCCCTCCAAAGCCCTTCCAGGAAGGCTGACAGCCCGATACCCAGGGAGTCCCATAATACAGACCGAATGCTCCAGGGTGTTTACTATCTGTTTGGGGACTGCATCCCAATATTGTATAATCAAGAGAATAACCATGATAACAATGCCAACTTGTATCCAAAATCAAGTGATAAATGTGACTATATTTTATCTTCTGTCACAGTGAAATGTATAAATTGTGTACAAATAGCAAGAATCTGAAGAAGTCACTGACTACAGTTTTGAAGAGTAAAAATCTCTTCATTGCCTAAAGAAACAGTAAGTTAGATTTTTCTAGTATATAAAGCCACTTCTTGGCTGTAAGTTTAGTGTCTCTAGAAGCTGTATTATAATTTTTTGCATAGCCGAATTCTACTTAATAAATGACTGTTTGCCTACTGAATGACTTTAAATTTTTAATCTCCTTCCAAAAATGCTTAACCTGCTCACATAGAATGGTCTATATACAAGAAGCTGGATTTACCAAGTTCCAAAGTTATATTTAAAAATAGCTTTCCATTTGGTACCTCAAAGGTTAAAAATGGAACTGCCTATGACCCAGGAATTCCATTTCTGTGTATATATCCAAAAAAGTCCAAAACACTAATTTGAAAGAATATATGCCCCACTCTGTTCATTGTGGCGTTATTTATCTTAATACAATAGCCAAGATGTGGAAGCAACCTAAGTGCCCATCAGCAGATGAGTGGATAACAAAGCTGCGGCACATATACCCGATGGATTATTACTGGGCTATAAAAGAGAACAAAATCTTACCCTTTGCAACATCATGGATGGACCTAGAGGGCATTACACTACACGAAATAAGTCAGTTAGAGAAAGACAAATACCATGTGATTTCACTTATATGCGGAATCTAAAGAACAGTATAAACAAACAAACAAAACGGAAACCGACTCATAAATACAGAGAACAGACTGACAGTTGCCAGAGTGGGGAGGGGGCGGCTGCGGGACTGGGTGAAAAATGTAAAGGGACTGATAAGTCCACATTGGAATAGTTGTGGGGATGTAAAGTACAGCATAAGAAATACAGTCAATAACATTATAATAACTACGTATGGGGCCAGGTGGGTACTGAAAATACCAAGTGAACACTTTGTAAAGTACATGACTGTGTGACCACTACGCTGTACACCTGAAACTGATACAAAATAATACTGAATGTCAACAGTAGCTGAAAAAAGAAAAAAATCTTTCCATCCTAAATTTTGTTTAAAATAGATATTATCAGACCTGCCATGAAGTGAACCAAGATTGAAACATTTTAAAGAACTGACTTCTCTGAAGACCAATCCACAGAAATTAAAACCCAGGCAGAAGCTCTTACTTGTTTAGTGACAGCATTGATGTCTCCTAGCAAAGTCACAGCAGGTCTTACATTATTCCCCAATTCTTCGGCGCAGATATCGACCTAAAAAAGAGACAAGACTGAAGAGCAAGCCATGCTTATTCTTAAATTCTTTACGAAGCCAATTACGGCTGAATAAAAGCATTATGCATACAGGGATGGTCAAAAGTAGGTACGAACTCTGTGCCAAGTGTGCTTGAGTATAGCAAGCTGATGACAAGAATGTAAATAATGAAGGCCAGCAATTCGAGCACTTATAAGATTGTGCCCAAGTATACTGTGCCATTGTGACATTCTTTTGAGTTAATAAAGTTACTGTAGTAATCACAACCTGCATCTTTTCCCATGCAAACAAGTGTAAATCTACTTTTGCCAACCCCTGCATGTAACATGATAAAGAAGATGTGATGTTCAAGAAGTTCCTTAATAAAAGTAAAAATCCATGAGCGTATATGAGTATCATAGCTAGTACATAAACATCATCATCTTCCCTCAATTCTACTCTATAGAATTTTGGCATTGTTCCAATATACCCACAAGGAATACATTTGACTTGATCAATTAGTCTTTAATCTAATAAATAAGTTTCCACTTAATTACATTGCCCTATTTAGAGCAAACGTTAGCACATATCAGAATCACCTGGTAGGCTCGTTAAACTGTAGATTGCAGGACTCCCCCTCAGTTTCTGACCTCAATAGGTCTGGGGCGGGGCCCCCAAATGAGTATTTCTAACAGGCTGCCCAGATGGTGCTGGTCCAGGAACCATATTTTAAGAAGCACTCGTAGGGCATGGCATGCTTCCTTCCTGTTTACTCAGCAGCTCCCCTTCTGGACGGCCATGGGCAAGTAAAAACAGCTTCTGCCAGGAGAAGTAATCGAGCCACCCCAAAAGGGATGCCCTTGATTCTGTAGCCAAGAGGGGCAATCGAAGAAGTGGGAGCATTTTCCTGGTACAACCCAGGTCTTGCCTGTTTGTGGCTTTATTTCTCAATGGCCCAATGGACTATTAGAAGTTGACTCTTTTAAGTAAAAGGTAAATGAGACGACTGCAATTATAGCTAGATCATCAAATGATATGCACAACCGGTGCAGGATGAACAGGTCTGCATGCCACTGTGTGGGCAGTACTTCACACACCAGTAAGGAAACTGGCTTCTTTGTAGGGTCATAATGATACAAAAGTCATCAAAAGAAGGTCCGAGTATATTATAAACACTCTGTTTAATAACTAGGTAAAAGCAGCATTGTTTAGAGATTTCTAACCAAAGAGTGTTCGAAAGTTTGGCTACCTAAAAGAACAGCTAAATCTTTAATGCTGAATGTTTTGTTCTAATCCACCATCTTACTTAAACCTATTTTGCCTACCTTTAAATATACTCGAACTATAAAGAAGAGGCAAATTATACTTTTCAAACTATTTAAAGCTTGATTTTGAAATGTTTTCTTCTTAGAAGTGATACATTGTTTCATAGGCTTAAAAAAGCAGCTTGCTTTGGTACCTGTAATTATGTTAGACAATTTATAAAATTCTACTTTTCCAAAAGGAGAAATGGCTCTTTATAAAAGCCAAGAAGAAAGCTGAGCTGTTAATGGCCGAGAAGGAGAACAATAAATTACAGATAGCTCTGATTTTAAATCTGTCTACTCTGAGTACCTGGATAAACTTCACATCTGGTTGATATCTTGGAGGCAGTCCAAAATGCAATATCCAATTTAATCTGGCACCAAATAAGACAATTACATCTGCAAATTGCAAAGCCCTATTTAAAAGAAAAAATTAATGTAACACAAAAAGTATATATTTATTATTTGAATTATTCTAAAATTAATTTCTAAAGTATACATTGGGATAAGTCTAAACAATTTGGAACTTACATTAGTCTTCAGAATCAGCTTCTATGGTAAATTTGAACTTTCAATCTAAAATAATTTATGATGCTATTCCATTTAAATAGTAATATAAAAGATGAAATCAGTATGCTCTGGCTGGTGTGCCTCAGTGGATTGAGTGCCAGCCTGTGAACCAAAGGGTCACAAGTTCGATTCCCAGTCAGGGCCCAAGCCTGGGTTGCAGGCCAGATCCCCAGTAGGGAGCATGCAGGAGGCCACACTTGATGTTTCTCTGCCTCTATTTCTCCCTCCCTTCCCCTCTAAAAATTAAGTAAATAAAAAACTAAAAACAAAAAGAGGAAAGTAGAAAAATATTACCATAGGACTATATCTATGCTCTATTTCATCGATTACTTTTTTATTATTAAAACATTAATACAAGTCCACTGTGGATAATCTGGAATAAGCAGGAAAATCATAAAGAAAAAAACCAAAAGCCTCTAATTATACTTTAAACTTATAAACTATTATTAATATCCTGATGTTATTTTCATCCAGTCTATTTTTCCATGCAAGTATATTCATACATAGTTGAGTTTAATACAGTCTCATGTACTTTTGCTTATATAAACGTTGTCTTTTGTCATTAAGTTCTTCTTAAATACGATTAAAGGCTGCCTGTTTTGCCAAACGCATATATTAAATTTGTTAAGCCTTTTCTCAATTGCTGGATATTCTTTGTTATTAGTAGTACTGGGTTGAGCATCTTTATGCTTCAATCTTAATACACACTTCATATTGATTCCTAGAAGCATATATATTTTTTTAAGGAAATCTTTTTTTTTAATATTTTATTTATTTATTTTTATTATTTATTTATCTTTAGAGGGGAAGGGAAGGAGAGAGGGAGAGAAACATCAATGTGCGGTTGCCTCTTGTATGTCCCCTGCCGGGAACTGGCCTGGCAACCCAGGCATGTGCCCTGACTGGGAATCGAACCGCGATCCTTTGGTTCGCAGGCCCGCGCTCAATCCACTGAGCTACACCAGCCAGGGCCTAGAAGCATATATTTTTAAGATGACTGAGAGTCCCAAGTTACTTTTAAAAAAAATATTATATGTATTGTATTTCTAATAGTTTTATTTTATAAATCTTAATGTTTGTCAATATAATTTCTAGTTTTAAAATTCTTTTTATTTTGATATCCACACTAACATTTATATAGCCACCCTTGCTTTCTTTTTGTTCACCTCATACGTCTTTGCTTGTTTTTATTTTGTTTTAGATGTGGTTCTTACAATGCATGTAGCTGTTGTTATTAGTGACCCAATCTAAATGTTTGCCTTTTCCCAGGAGAATTCATAACCATAATTTCTGTGGGTTGTTTTTTTTCTTTTTTAACTCCTTACTTTTCTGCTTCTTGGCTGTTTCCCTTTTTCCTATTTTTTTTGCCACAGAGGATTGGGTTTTGTATTTGTCTGTTTGTTTGTTTTTTGCTTTTGTTTTCTTCAGTGATATGGTCTATTTTTCACAGAAATTCAGTTAACAGGTATAAACTCAAAAAAGTTATCTTCATGTGGGGTATTGGTCCTGTGCACCCAATTTAACATATAAAAACTACAAGTAGGAGGACAGATTTACTTACAGATACTCCTAAACCCTTGAAATCACTGATTCAATTAAATATAGTCTCTTGTCATCTTTTTTATACTATTAATGTCAGTAATGTTATCTTCTTAAAATTTGGCTAGAACAAAGATAATTTTCAGTTCAACTCAAGTTAAAGTATATTTTTTAAAAAGCTTAGTGTAAGAATTGATTTGGTTTCTATACTATGTATACTAATATAAAAAATATATACTTTATTCAGATAGCATTAAATGAACAACAGTTAAGGGTTGCACAGCAAACATTCCATTTTAAAAATCCTCAAAATTAATTCTGGTACACGCATGACAGTATGAAAAACACCAAATGCCTACCGGTGGTAAACTGTGGAGAGGGAAGGAAGGAATGGGATCAGGAAAGATAGGAGGAGGAGACTAGGTAAATCTGTGATTTTTTTGTTTCTTAAAAATAAAATCCTAAAGCAATGACATGTTTCTTAATATTATGTTATATTAGATAAAACTGAGTGGTAGTTACATTAAATGATCCTCTTTTTTGTACATTGAAAATATTTCATAATAAATTTCAAGAAATTAAATGTACATACATATACACACATATATACATGTGTGTGTGTGTATACAGTTTAACAAGAAGTGTGTTTTAAAAATCTAAAAACGGGCCCTGGCTGGTGTAGCTCAATGGATTGAGCACGGGCCTGCGAACCAAAGGATCGCAGTTCGTTTCCCAGTCAGGGCACATGCCTGGGTTGCAGGCCAGTTCCCAGCGAGAGTTCCCAGCGGGGGACGCACGAGAGGCAACCATACATTGATGTTTCTCTCCATCTCTCCTTCCCTTCCCCTCTAAAGATAAATAAATAAAATCTTAAAAAAAAAAAATCTAAAAACGGGATGTGTAGTGCCTGCCAAGATTGGGTAGGCCCACTACAGCCTCGCCCTCCCACTGATTACAACTGAAAACTCTTAAACAAAACAGGAAAAGCAACCACCTGAGGCCCCTGAAAAGTACACAACAGTAGGCAGACTGGGGGCAGAATCTTTCAGGGTCCCAGCCCCGTCTGTCTCCTGCCTGTGCCCCAGGGCAGCCCCACTTCCAGAACTGGAGGGCAGCAGAAACCTGTCTTTCTGGCCAGAGGATGAGGAAAAGGGACCTCTGCAAGCCGAGAACACAGGGGAAGGCTCAGAACTTTCTTTGCTCTGAGGGCAGCTCTGCTGCACAGCAGCAGCATTGTGGTAGCTCCCAGGCAGCTAAAATTCCAAGAAAAACATTTTTCAGAGGGGAGAGGGGAGGGAATTTCAGGGGAAAAGGGGAAGGGTTTACAGGAACAAGTATAAAGGACGCATGGACAAAAACTATGGGGGGTGGAAATGGGAGGGAGGTGGGGAGGGCTGGGGTGGTGGGCTGGGGTGGGAGTAAAAGACAGAAAATTGTACAAGATCAACAATTAAAATAAAAATTAAAAAAAAACTAAGATGTGAGAAAAAGCAAAAACAAAACAAAACAAAACATTTTTCAGGCAAGAATAACTAACAGAATCCCATGTCATCTGAAGAGTATTGGGGAAATCCCCCTTATTTTTTATTGTTCTTTCTTTCTGTCCCTTGGCCCCAGGAAAATGAACTCCTAGAAATCAGGAGGGGAGGGACTACCTGCTAGAGAGAAAAGAGATTCCTAATTCTGGATATGAACCAGCACATGTCTGGGGCTCACCCCTGGGCTGTGCATGTGCAGACAGACCCAAAACTGCATATCAAAGACTTTGTAACTGAGTGACCCTGGAGCCCACAGTAAGACTGAACTTGCAGTCTGACACAACCATGCTAGCTGCTTGCTAAAACAAAAACAAAACCAAAAATGAACATCCTACAGATTTTAATATGACCTGGCATCTCACAACATAACATTCCAAATTCCAGGATTCACTCCAAAATTAATACACAAAGAACCAGGAAAATGTGACCAATTCTCAAAAGAAAAGATTAATGAATAGATGCTAGTTCTTTGATGACCCAGATGTTGAAATTAGTAAACGAAGACTTTCAAGCAACTACTGTAACTGTTCCATACGCTGAACAAAAATACTCTTGAAATACAAGGGAAGAAAAAAGTTTTCAGCAGAGAAATAGAAACTGTAAAAGAGACACAAAGAATTGAACAGATATCCAGAAACCTATGGGACATTATCAAAATGTTTAACATATGTGTTATCTCAGGAGAAGGAAAAGATATTGGTGTAGAAAAAATATTTGAAGAAATAATGACCAAAATCTTTCCAAATTTGGTGAAAGACATCAATTTACAGTCAAGAAAATTAGAAAATCATGTCCAGACACATCATACCCATACCAAAGATAAAGATAAAACCAAAGATAAAAATCAAAGATAAAGAAAAATCTTGACAGCAGCCACAGAAAAACAACATGATACATATAACAGATTCAAAAGACTGCAAATCTCATCTGAAAGAATGAGAGTCAGGAGATAGTGGACATCTTTAAAGTGCTGAAAAGTCTAAAAAGAAACAGGTGTGCTTAAAATTACATGATTCTTTCAGAACATCTCCTAGAGTCGCTAAAGTCACATAAAATGAATTAGCCTAAAATGTGCCAAGTCCTTGTATTTAAAAAATCTGAATGCTATGCACCTGGATCTGGCAGCAGCTACACAATTTGGATGATTGTCAGGGATAACACCCTTTCCCATGGGGGTGGGCAAAAACGGCAATTTACATTGCTCCACCAATTTCCGGATTCCCTCCTCTGCCTGGGCATAAGCAGCACCTACAAGAAACACAAATACATTGGACTAGTCAGTTAACTCCAGACACTGTGACTTGAAACAGTTCGTTTGAAATTGCTTTTAAAACTTCTCAAATATTTTCCTGTTTTAGAGGACTTTAAACAAATGACTGTGGTTTTTACCTTTGGTATTTAAAAATGTTTAAGAAAGCAACGGCTCTAATTTCATCTCCAATAGCATTCTCAATTATTCTAAAGGATGTCTACCTCAAAACAAAAGTTGCCTGCTGCCCTCAATTGCCCGTTCTCTGCTACAGTTCTGCTGAGTTACTACTCACAATTCCCCAAACATACCATCTGTACTGCTAGGCCCAGGTGGGCAAGGAAGGACTTGGCCCTCCCAGGGGAAGGCTCTCTCTAATCTCCTATCCTCGTCATGGAAACTCTAACAAGGGCATACGTTTCTAAAGCTCTGCAGATCTCTTCATAGGCTCTACAATTTTGTAACTGCAATAGGGCTCACCCACACGGGTCACATGCCTGTTTTCACCGTGTGTGTCTGCAGAATAACCGTATGCCCATTTCAATGACAATAAACAACTCACTGTTTGAGGGATGATTTCATTTCTAATGTCAAGGCCACTATATTTCTTTTTAGCTATTTAGTTTTATAGTCTTTTTCAGGGCTAGTAGAATCTTACTCCCTATTCAGAATTTATAATCCTCTGCTAAATTCCAGTAAATAATACAGCGTATGTTCAGATTTAATATAATGCTCCCACTCATAAAACTACCTTAGAAAAATCTCTTCTCATATATGTAGGGTGAAAAGTAAATGGTTCCTTTTTTCTCATTCACACAGCTTCCTTGTGTTGTCCTGCTTCCCTCAATATCTTTGCCCACCCAGCTCTCGCTTTCTCAAGTGCTTTTGTTCTCTTAGTCCATCCACCCAGTGATCTCTCAGACATTTTTCAAGGAGTAGCCTCAGTGTCCACCTCTTCTGGGGAGTCTGTCCGCACCAACAACTACCTGCATAAACTGCTGTTTCCCCCCAAGAACCTGCCTCGCCTCTCTGTGCACACTGCTCAATGGTATGCTGCACTGGTCTGTCACCAGGTCTACCTCCCTATAGGTAGGGGGACAATTATTTCTCTGTGTGCCTCAAACACGTTTGCTATACTCCCTGCCTTGCAATCACTCCTTAAACACTGGTTAGAGGAAGAATGAAAACTCGCATCCACTGAACTCTTTCTACTTATTGAGCTATTTACTTATGACAATATCTTGAGGCAGTTAATATCTCTTTCTTACAAGTCAGGTGTCTGAGACTCAAAGCAGGTGTTTGTCCAGATCAGAGAGCTAGTACAGCATACAGCTAGTATATCATATAGTATGTCATTCAACTCCGTTTTGACTTCAATTTTTTTCTGTTGTCTACCATTTCCATCAAAGCAATTTTTAGTTTTTATATAATGGGTTGGCCAAAAAAGTCCATTTAGTTTTTTTCCATAAAATAAAAGACATATTTTTCATTATCACAAATAACTTCATTGATTTGGATATTTTGAGTATATCGGCTATTTCCCACTATTGGCTTCTAGTGGGTAGAGGCCAGGGGTGCTGCTAAACATCTTCCAAAGCATAACACAGCCCCACGGCAAAGAATTATTTGGCCAAAATGTCCATAGTACCAAGAAACTTCACAAACCATTTCTGACCCATTTGGTCAGTCACAGCGCCTTTTCCATACATTGCACAAACCTTTTTTATTTTTTGCATTTCATTTGTGTTTTTACCTTTCTTGAAATAATGAAGCATAATATGCTGAATATGTTGTGTATTTCTTTCATCTTCAATATTAAAATAGCTACACAAATATTTACCAAATTTAATAAGTTTTCTTTAAATACATACTGATATCACAGCTGTCATAACACAATGTAACAAAATTGTTTCAAATGAAGTTAAAGACAACTAAGCACTACTACAGCCACTGTATGGAAAATACTGAACGAGCTTTTTGGCCAACCCAATAGCTTCTTAGTAGCTGACAACTGACTAACGTGGCCATAAGTGGTACACAGCTTCCTCAGTTCCAGAACATAGAATATATACTACAATAAATTGCTGAAGGCAGTAATAAACTGATACAATACCTTGGGAGAAAACAATTTGATAATATTC
Organism: Glossophaga mutica; assembly: GCA_039655065.1. Classification (NCBI taxonomy): domain Eukaryota; kingdom Metazoa; phylum Chordata; class Mammalia; order Chiroptera; family Phyllostomidae; genus Glossophaga; species Glossophaga mutica. The sequence continues at coordinate 27,357,094 of CM077309.1, read as the reverse complement.
ACCAAAAGCCTTAAAATATGAGTATCTTTTAACTTAGTTAATTTTGTTTCTGGGAATCTGCTTTATATACTGAATATGAAAAAAGCTATAAGCACAAATGTGTTGTCACAGTTTGGCAAATTTAAATATTTGCCAGATAAGTTTTAGAATATACATGAGGAAACATTAAAAATTAATTTTTTAATTTAATTTAAATTAAGAAAAAATTAAGACCATGAAAAAATGTTATAATGTTAAATGAATTAAATAGAATATGAAACTGTTTATGTAGTATGATCAGCATATATAAAATATACATGCAAAAAGCAACAGAAAAGTACTACTTGTTAAAAATAGTTGTTTTTGGATGAAGGGCTTTCTTTTTAATCTTCTGGATTTTCCAAAATTTTATAAACATGTTTTTATAATGGAAAAAAATGAATTTTACTCAAAAGACCTTAGAAATGCAATAGGCAGTATTTCCCTAGAAGGATAAGAATGAGCATTCTAGAACAATTCTAGGATTTCAAAACAAATAAATAATGCTGCCTGGATGAGGAGAATGCTCACTCCACTTTCAAACATCAGAGCAGATGATAGTAATGGACACAACTTCTAAACAGAATCGGCATCCTTTCGAAAGCCCCGCAGGATTCCCAGTTCCTCTCAGGGCTACCTTTCCCGATGACGAGAAGGGGCTGTTTGGCATTCCTGATAACAGACGCTGCCATGCGCACGGCAGAAGTTTCCGCCATGCTAACAGGAGGGGGCAGGCAGCACTCCACGTACCTGGAAATAACAGATTTCTGCTGATTAAAAGAGACCCACTTTCAAAGTTTCTATTGTGAAAATATCAAATCTATAAAAAGGTAGGAAAAAAGCAGTACAATAAACTCCATATACTCACTATGTAGATTCAACAACTAATATCATTTTTCCACATTTGCTTCACACATACACACACAAACATGTAAATATTTTTTTCCTGAATCATTTTAAAGTAAATTATAGGCATCAAGACTTAAAAACTTCCCTATGTAGCTCAAAAAGATAAGACTTTCATCTATACAACCATATCTTTATCACATCTAGTAAATTAAGTTATTCATTAGTATCATCTAATAGTCGAATGAGTGATTCACTGATAGGAAATTTGAGGTAATGGTTTAACATTTTAATAGCTGTAGCTGTTGTAGTAACGGTGAAAACATACTAAAAACTAGTATTTAACACTTACAATGTGCCACTTATTCTCATCTAAATTTCAAAACAACGAGGTTAGGTATTACCATTATCTCCATTTCACCGTTGGGGGGAAAAGCCCAGAAAGTGAGTGACTTGCCCAGGGACCAGGGCATGGGGCAGTGACTGGACTGAACTAGTTCATGCTGTCTCCAGAGTCCTTGCTTCCAACTACCTCGCTGTGGTTCCACTTACTGGGTAAGTCAGTATTTTAGTACCACCATATGCATTAGAAAAGGAAATATTAAAACTGTATAGTTAAACATTTCTGGACACCAAGTCCTCAATGTTTTAGTTTGATTAATTAATAAACACCACACTGTTCAAAACTTGGGCACTATAATACCAAAAAAAGGACATTTGAAAGTTTATAGAATTTTTAAAGAAGACTTACAGAGTTAACTTACCTGAGGCTCATCTCTCTCTCCCCCTGCCCAATAATATTTTGAGTGTCATGCTTAGGTATTATGTAGAATAGCTGTCCTTTTGATCTGACTCTCCCAAAAGAAACCACTCCTTGGTATACTGAATGTACAGAAATGCCCACTTTCTCTCTGTAGTCACTAGAAGGATACTTGGCCCATGAGAGCAGGAATGTACTAAGTGGTACCCAGGGGGATGCAATAACCCAAGTACACATCCTTATCAGGGGTGACTTAGATGCCAGTGGAAAATGTTTTCTTTTTTTTTTTTTTAATGCTTCTTACATTTACTATTCACTTAGTGTTTATTTAAGGAATAGACATCTCGTATTGGAATATTTTTAAATCATTGAGACAGACTAAAGTTGTTTATATTGTGTTCTAACAGTTTTTCAACAGTCTCCTCATGTTTTGGTTTATACTATAAAGACTCTAAATAACCACACTGCATTGATGGGGATGTATTATCTGTGGGTACTGAAAAAATAGTATCAAATGAGGAGTTCAGGAAGCTCCAAGTATTTGATTTAGTAATTAAATCCCAAAATAATTGCTAAATAATACCATTTTAATTAAGAGAAACCCTTTGGCTAGGATTAGGTTTAATTTTAAATCATCAAAAGTTAAGACAAATGATTAACTTCTAAGCTGCTAAGCAGATTTTAAAGGTAAGTATTATAATAACACAATTAAGAAAAAATCTAGCACAACTATTACTCACTTTATAGAATTCACATTTGCCTCAAGGGTCACAAGGTCTGCAGGTATATCAACATAGCAAGCACCTGGACGGCCGTAAATACTGCTTCTTACTGCCTAAATTTATTACAAATAGAAGAAAATGCTGTAAAAATCTCAATCCTTATTATCATATCCCACTCAAAAATAACTTAAAATTGTTAAATGAATATTCAGTTCTACTTTTTCTGAACATCATTAGTTGGAGAAGTAAACAATTTTGATTAAATTTTAAGTATGCTGTATTAATTCTATATAAATAAAGTTGACCCTTCAAATAATGTGATGGTTAGGGCACTGATCCCCCATGCAATCAAAAAGTATAACTTTTGACTCTCCCAAAACTTCACTAATAGCCTACTGTTAACCTCCTCAGTAACATAAACAGTCAAACCGACACATATTTTGTATGGTATATGTATTATATATTGCAGTCTTCAACAAACTAAGCAAGACAAAGAAAATGTTATCAGAAAAATCATAAGAAAGAGAAAATACATTTACAGTACTATATGTATGTTTTTTAAAATATTTATTTATTTTAGATAGAGGGGAAAGGAGGGGAAAAGAGAGAGAAACATCAATGTCTGGTTGCCTCTAGAGCTCCCTTTACTGGGAATCTGGCCTGCAACCCAGGCATGTGCCCTGAGCAACCCTTTGGTTTGCAGGCCGGCACTCAATCCACTGAGCCACACCAACCAGGGCTGTATGTATTTATTGAAGAAAAAAAATGCATACAAGTGGACCTGAGCAGTTCGAACCCTTTTTGTTTAACGGTCAACTGTATTTTTAAAGGGATTTTTGTTTAAATGGAGGCAGATAAGAAAGTAAATACTCACTCAGAGGTTTAAAATTCACATTCTATTACACTTTAGTCTTAAAAATTCTCCTCTAGGCTCTGCTTGCCACGTCTTCATAACACACATAACCTGCTTCCTAATCCTACTGACCTGGCAGTTTTCAGTGACTGTGATGTTGTAACATGTGTCAGATGATTTATGTAACACATGGTTTTGACAAAACTCAAATGTAACTTAACCCACTAAGAGACAGTCTTATATGCATTAGTACTAATTTTCAAAAATAATCTTTTGCAAAAGTGTAAGAGAAAGGACACCCAGGGTTCCATCATATCTTTCTTTTCACTTTTTTGATAGTTATTAAAGTGCAGGAGAAACTTCTTTTTCAAAAATGACATTTTAGGTTTCTATAATTAAATATAATAGCAGTGAGCATTAAAATGTATATAGCTCTTGAACAATGTTTTTTTTAATTACCTGAATATGTTCTAAATTGTTACTCATTCAATTGAGAATAAAAATGACACAGATATAAGCAACTGAGAAAATCCAGTTGATCTGGAGGATTTGTAAATACTGTACCTTTTCAATAATAGATGGAATAGCTTCTATGCTGCTTGGCTGGGCAGAAAACTTGCTATATAATCTACAAGCTTCAACCTATATACAAAAAGGAAATCACTTAAAATTCAGTTCGCAGATCATATTACTCTTCAAAGGGAAGACAAAATGTTAAGTCATTACTTTCTACCGGGTTCAGAGGCAAAATGGAAATAATATATCACCTGGACTGCTTTTTTAAATTTATTTTTATTTTGCTGTATTTTTCCCATGACCATTTACCCCCCTATGCCCTCTTCCACCTCCCCCTTCCCACCTCCTCCACAATGGACTGTTTCTTAAGAGCCCATGCAAAGCACAATCAGATTTCCGCCTCAGTGTGATTCAGAAAGCAAACCCAAACAAGATACCATTTTCATTTCTCAGGCTGGCAAAAATGAAAAACTCAGGTAATACACAGCCATCTATCACAACACAGGAAAACAGGTACTTTCTTAAATTGCTGGTAAGAGGAGAAATGGGAGGGGAAGTTGACGATGTCTTATAAAAATTAAAATAAGTATATCCTTGGACCAAGGAATTCCACAGCCAGGAATACACAACTTCAGGTTACATCTTGTTACAATAATAATCTATTCTAACATTGCTGCCGGTTTTCCTGTTATACATTTTGCTGGTATGCTGCTCAGGTCATGCACATTCAGTTGTGTTAATTTTTCATTTGTGTTTAATGTAGTTTGAAACATTATATAACAAGTGTTTCTCTCGATACTTTTTGGTATGAAATCTTTGGAACATGGGCAATCTTAGCCCCACAAACATGAGAGAATTAAGCTGACTCCCTAACTTTCAATCTGTTCATAGTCACATCATTTAGTTTTACATATTTCCACAAGAAACGGATGTTTGGATCTTTCTCTTCAAACTTTTAATTTCACCTAATAAACTTCTATTATTTTCCTTTTTGGGAAAAATATTTACAATAGACATTATCCTCTGCTTTTCTTCATTTTTGTTCAAAAGATTTTATTTATTTATTTTTAGAGAGAGGGGAAGGGAAGGAGAAAGAGAGGGAGAGAAACATCAATGTGTGGTTGCCTCTAGTAAGCCCCGCACTGGGGACCCAGCCTGCAACCCAGGCATGTGCCCTGACTGGGAATCGAACTGGTGACACTCTGGTTCACTGGCTGGCATTCAATCCACTGAGCTACACCAGCCAGGGCTGCTTTTCTTCATTTATAAAGTTTTTGTAGTTACTTTAAATTTCTTTTTAAATAACTTACTGCTCTACTTATTTTTCAAATATGTATACCAGCATCTTTTAAATGACTGCTGTTCTTCTCTACTGTTAACTAGGTAAAATGTCAATTCCCTTTTAAAAGCATAAAAGTATAACATTTTTGGGAACCTATATCAAGATCTAATTTAAATCATATACAAAATTATGTTTATATTTTGAAGTCCTCACAATGATTTCTGATATGCCAATATACTTTGCCTAATGGTTTTAACTTTGTGCTATAAATGCTCAAATTAATCATCTTAAGTGTTAATCATTCACTCTCACCTATTTGCTCTCTAAAACTATCCTTAAAACTGTAGTATTCATTCATAAATTCTTTCAAGTTTTTAAAAAATTTCAAATTCTTTTCTTTAGCCTTCCAAAATAAAAATGAACTTGTCCAGAGTCTACTGATAGTCATTTTGAATAGGATTTTTCCTCTCAACTTTTACTTTCTCAAAGTCTGAGAGGCACAGTCCAAAACCACTTTTATTCCTGTAGTATCTTGGCTCTTTGAAGAACCAATTTTTAGAGTTTAAAAGCCTGACAAAAAGGTGTATTTCTTGGAAGACAGCTCCTAAGCAGAGTCTAAGCTTCCTTAATATCCATGCAGAAACTGTCTTGTAGTTCAGGGATATACCTTTAAATAACCTCAGGTAACTTCTTTCCCTCTAATTATTTATTTTGCAGACAGAACCTTTTATTTCTTCTCCACAGATCTTGTTACATTTATTTATTGAAAAGTTACAGTTGCCATACAATATTCTTCTCCATAAATCTGAACCTCTAGAGGAGAACCGCAAAGTCGGGTACCTGAGGGAACTCCTGGAAAGCTCCCCTCGTCTTCTGGCTTCTTTCCGAGGACCCGCCAATCACTACCAAGGGCCTGAAATATTCATTTTTTTTTTAGAGAATTACAAATGAGCTCAACTTGTAAAACACTCAGCAGAGTGGCCAATAAATAATAAACACTCGATAAATATTAAAAAGAGAGATAGAATGAGAATAACATTTTCTCTTGAAAACTATAGATGTAAAATTTAGGAAATAACCTAATGTGAGAAAACCCTTCCTCAATTTCAGAAAAATCTGAAATTTATAGTAAATGTTTTTCCTCCATGCCTCTCTCTCCTCGACCCCTTTTGGATGCTGATGCTAAACCTCCAGTTGTGGCGATGTAAAATGAATTTTTATGCCCTTCCTACTATTCTGGAGATTAAGAGGAGAAAAAGGTTTTTTCCACACTTTCCTAAGTAAGTCTTTGAAAATGACAGAATGAGAGAAAATCCTCAGCAAAAACATTCTTATCTTTCAAGGAAAAAACAAAGATATAGCAAAGCTAAGTTTACTCAAAAAATATCAGACCCATAAGTAAATAAGAAAGAGAAAGACTAGGAAGGAAGGGTAAAAAGAACTGTAGGAAACACAGGGCAAGAAAGAAAAGAATGCCCTTCCCACTGGAAAATTTAAACACTTTATGAATTGATGACAAGATAATCCCCTTTAAGATGATCTTATTGGTAAAGTACCAGAGACGAGGTTAAGGACAAGGCCAAAAAGTAAGTAACTTATAAAACAAATTCAATAAATATAAAAATTTCAATTGTCTTGCTAATTATGCAAGAAAAGATAAAGAACTGAATACATTCTTGCATAGTGATCTGAGATCTTTAAAAAATAATTCTTCACTTAAGGAGAACTATTGACATACATACATAGATATAGGTATACAGGGGTGGGCAAAAGTAGGGGTATTTTTTTTGCCATTGTGACATTCTTTGAGTTAATAAAGCTATTATAATAATCATAACCTGCATGTTTTTTCCATATGAACCACTGTAAATCTACTTTTGTCCACCCCTGTATACGTTTGTATATTCCAAAATGTTAACAGTGTTTACCTCTAGGTAAAGGAATTACTGATAGATTTTCATTTTTCTTCCTGATACTCTTCTTAATTTAATTTTTTACTAAGCCATTCTCTTAAATACTTGATTCCAAGTCTTCCCACCCTTGATCAGCAATTGCTCCACCAGGTAAAATCACATGCTAATATTTTTAAGAAAATGTTTCCAATAATAAAAATCTAATTACCAACAGTTCATGTTTGCATTTGCCATACCACCCAAGGCATGCACGAGACCTGGGCCAGAAACAACAAGGCATACTCCTGGCCTAAAAGCAAAAACAATTTATTTTATTAAAAGTAGATCAGATGCAATACTTGATTCATAACACTTAGGGTGAAGCATGATAACTTTCTTGGATTTCAAAGGAAGGACAGATAGATCTTTTCTACAATTGGTAAAAGAATTATTAAAATATTTTTGCATTACAAAAAAAAGAGAGAAAGGTATCAGTCTTCCTGCAAGAAATAAGGTAACTATCATCTTCACATTGTATTTCATGAAACTCTTCATATTTTGCTCCTATTACATTTGGCTAAATCAAGTTGAGTGCATACAGAAGTAAAGTTTTGACTGCTGAGTACATTTTTGTATGAAAAAGAGAAGGGTTTAAAAATTTTAACAAATGTAGTATCAATTAATCTTTGACAGAAAGTAATTCTGAAATGTAGTGTTCAGCCCAATTTTTAAATTGAACTTGAATGTTTTGCCCTAGATGACTTTCTAAGCTTAAAACGCCACGGAAAAGGTATCTTCCTATAATTCAGTTTGTCATTTTACACTTATAAAGTATTTTCTTAGACAATTTAATTTAGGATCGCCTTTAAAAGAAGTTGAAGCAAAACATAGACTTTAGTTTACCTGCCTGTCAGATATCCAACCGCAGAGGCAGCATAACAAGCCTACAAAGAAAAAACAGAGACTTAAGCATGTGAGATCCTTACAGTAAGTACAAATATAACGGTTTACTATAGAGATTAGAACGTAACTGTAAAGGAGGAATTGGAACACCTTCCATTTTATCAAGTAATGTTCTAGTTGTTAATTTCAAATAATAGTTTAGATATTAAATCTAATTTTTTATTTTTTTAAGAAGTTTGTCCAGATGATATAGTTTATTCATAATATCCTCTTACAATTGCTTAAATATCTTCAGGATCAATAGGGATGTGATCTTTTTTTATTCCTAATATTGGTAACTTGTGTCTTTTCTCTTTTATTCTTCATCAGTCTTGCTAGAGATTTATCAAATTTGTCCATCTTTTCAAAGAACCAATTTTTGGTTTCATCGATTTTTCTCTTTTGTTCATTTGTTCTCTATTTCATTTATTTCTCTTATTTATTTCATTTATTTATTATTACTCCTTTACTTTGGGGTTTAATTTGGTTTTCTTCTTCTAGCTTCTCAAAAATATAAACTTAGAGCATTGGTTTTTGAACGTCTGTCTTCACTAATAGACTCATTTGAAACTATTTCCTCTGAGAAATGCTTTAGGTATCAAGAGTTTGGTATCTCATTTGTCATTATCATTCAATTCTAAATATTTTCTATTTTCATTGTGATTTCCTCTTCAAAATATTGGTCCATAGTCTCCTTTTTAATTCCTGATAATAGTAATTTGTATAATTTCTCTTTTATTCTTGATCAGTCTACCCTGAAGTTTATTGATTTTATTAAACTTTTCAAATATTTACAAAGTATCAAATGTGTTATTTAATTTTCAGAGGTTTGGAGATATTCTAGTTATCTTTCTGTTATTGAATTCTATTAATTTCTAAATGCTCAAGTTATATATACAGTATATTTTCAGTACTTAAGAGATTTGTTGAGATTTCCTTCATGGTTAGTTTTTACTTTAAAAATTTTTTTTAATTATTTTATTTATTTATTTTTAGAGAGAGGGGAAGGAAGGGAGAAAGAGAGAGAGATAAACATCATGTGTGAGAGATACATCAATCCATTGCCTCTCACACCTCCTTCCCTGGCCTGCAACCCAGGCACATGCCCCAACTGGGAACTGAACTGGTGACCTTGAGTTCGAAGGCCAGCACTCAATCCACTGAGCCACACCAGCCAGGGCTCCTGTTAAACTGTGTTGCAGCTCATAATAGGAAGAAAGGGGAGATGCTTAATTAAATACAAGATAACCTGGAAAAATCCTTCTTCTTAGTCTGGGACACAATTTTTTCCAGTTATTATTTCCTCTTTTTTTTGAAATAATATTAAATTAGGTATTTTCTAACCTCTATTCAATGTTATATATGATATACTGAACTTAAATAAACCCACATTAAGGACATAAGCATAAAAATTCAAAAATTAATTACAATGAACCATAATCTAACTGGTACCGCTACCACATGCCCAACTAAGAAGCTGAAATTGCACAAAGGCTCTGTCCTTTTTCTGTGTTGCTGTTCTCTATGGGCCCTTATCACCTCTCCCTTCTGTGCATCAGGCCAAATTCACATAGGACAATAATAAGGCATCTGCTGTGAAATGCAATGCATAAAATAAAACATCTGCTGCAATAAGAACACTATTTGGACACTGAGGAGCACTGCCCACTTATTACAGCAGAGTAAGAAATCTTGCTGCAGAATGCAAAATACAAAACAACGTGTAACAAAAATTATGTTCTTCTGGTAATCGGTGTTAAAGTTGAAAAAGAACTGGTTTTACGATAATAAAATATCTATTTCAGTAATGAATTACCCTCATTCACAGGTGGAATAATGTTTGTAGTACTTAAGAGAGCAGACTCTGGAACCAAACTGTTTCATTCAGAGGCCAGCTCCCCTAACTCCTACTGTGGAATTTTAGCAAGTTACTCTATTCCTTGGCTTCCTCATCAATAAAATAAACATAATTCACAGCAATGCTGTGAGGATGAAATCAGCTAATACATAGAAAATAATCAGAATGGTGGCTGCAAACAATAAGCTCTCAATAACAATGAAATTCCTAACAATCTGACTACCTCCTGGAAAATGGGTCAATACACACGTTGATTTCTCTAAGGATCTAATGAAAGACAAGCTACAACCAACTATACTTTTCTCTCAAGTACAACTATGCAATTCCATGCCAAAACCTTTTCTGCCTCTCGAATGGCTTCTGGACCTGTTTTCACACCCTCTGGTTAAGCCTTCCTTTGACCAATGGAAAGAGTCAGATTGACTGCGGGGCATGCGCACTCGGAATGTCCTACCGGCATCTCAGACTAATTATGTCCAAATCTGAACTCATCACCTTTTCCCACCACACTGGCTCTTTTCTCTGTATTCCCTACCTGAGTCTGTGGCATCATGATCCATCTACTCAGTTAAGCAAGCCCAAACCTAGAAATCATCTCCAGAAGAGCTTGTCCTCTCCTTCCCAGACGGTTAATATCTACCCATCCTTCAAAATAGCTTGGGCATCAGCTCCTCCAGGAAACCTCTGAAGTCTTAGGCTGAACAAGGTACCTTTTTCTGGACTTCCAAAAGTACCTTTGCTATAACTCAAACACAGTATTTACCACATTATGATAAAACTGTTTGTTTGTGTCTGCCTCCACAGCTGGGTTATAAGCCCCTCGAGGACAGGAAGTGCCCTTCAGCTCCATACCCAGCATCTAACAAAGGACCTCAGATCTAAGGAGGCCCACGGCTAAGCTTATGGGGGCTGAAATAAAACTTCAAGCTGCCTTTTGGATCCATACTCTGTACTACCACCAAAATCATCTTTCTAATGTAAAACCTAATTATGTGGTTCACCTATTTATAGAAACCTTTACAGTCTCATCCAGGGTGTACTGAAAAATGCCACACACCTTTCTCGGCCATTGAATCTCTACAGCCTTGCCTCAGCCTACATAGGCAGTCTGACAGGCCACCATGTCCTTAGGCTGTCTTGATGGAACAGTATGAAGACACATTGCCTTTACAGGTAATCTTCTCTGTCCTACTCGTAGAGAACTGGTAGATAACTTTAAATGTTCTGTCCATTATACATATACCTATTCTGAGTTACTACACTAGATAAATTTTTTCTGTGTGTCCTGCCCTCACCTTCCCAGACTGTGATCAAAATTAAGATCAAGGCTTCACGGCTTCATTATATCTCCCAAAGGTTATGCAAGATAGCACTTGGCATGTAATGTGTACTCAGTAAATATATGCTGTGTGAAGAAACGAGACGTACCACCACTAGGAAAAGCAGTAAAATGTAAGTCCCATTAATAGGTCATTAGCTTCATCTTCTCACACAGATGAAAGACCACAATGTTGTTCTGACTCAGAAAAGCAGAAGGTAGAAGTAACACAAACTCAAGACCTATTAGTTTAAAAATTTTTAAAAAAAACCTCTAAAATTCTCAAATTTTATAGATTAGGAATGTCATTCAATTAATAAAAATGTACTAAGCACCCACATCATGCAAAAGCCAGGGACTATGGGGACACAAATGAATCATAATTCCTGCTCTTCAGGAAATTACATCTGATGGCAGAGGAAGGGCACCACTTAGGGAGACCGAGGTAGCTGTCTGGACAAGAGGAGGCAAGAGCCCGAATTTCAGGGCAACAGTGGGGGTGGAAAGCAGGAATGGTTAGCTTGATGGACTGGTGGTATATGGCATTGCAGAAGTGGACTCTTGATCTTGAAACCAGCATTTCTGAGAGCGGGGAGGCTGAGTTGACAAAATGTCCTATCTTCCTTTCTCATGGTTCCAAACAAGCCCCCAAGAAAGGCGGCAGTGTAATGTGATGGAACAAGCACAGGACTGGGAGTTAGGACCCACAAGTTCCAATCATGGCTGTACTGTCTGTGACAGGCCACCTTGCAGAGCCACCTACTATCTGAGATTTGGCCTTCACCCACTCACGCACTCATAGCACCAGTACTCCCAGAGTACCTATTGTGTGCAGGAACCCCCTAGGGAACACAGATGTGTCAAGAAGAAAATATCCTCACCCTCTGGGAGCTAACATACTAATAGGAAAGTCAGACTAGACAAATAATACACAGAAATAAACACATAACAGGTAATTACGAGAGTGAAGTTCAGAGGAACCAGATTCAGCCCTGGAAACTGTCCCAATTCTGACACTCTCCACTTGGCAGAGCAAAACAGCATGGACTTCAGACCCAGAATACCCGGGTTTAAATCCTGACTCCACCATAACAGCTGCCACCTCAGGCAACTTCACAACTTCACCCCTCTGTATCTCACTTTTCTTATGTGTCAACTAGGATTGATAGGTCCTGTCTCATAAAACTGTTGTGATTGATTCGTGAAAAGTATTAGAATAGTTGTAAGCACTGAGTGTCTACAATGAATATCTGCCATTACTATTAATCATTAACGCGCACTGGGCTCCCAGAGTCCATACTTACTGCTTGCTCATTTCGCATCCCGACGTATCTGATGCCCAGCTGCTGGGCAGCAACAGCGATTTCGGTCACTGGGATGCCTACGACGCCAAACATGTACTTCACATCCTGGGAGGCGAAGAACAGCGGGGGTCTATGCTCCGGTTACAGGTACAAAGTTCCCCCCACCCCCGGGGCGCTAAAAGGAAAAACCTCAAGCAAACCTCCCACTCCCCCCCACTCCACCCCCCACTCCCACCTCACTCCTTATCTCCAACACATCTCGGCCCCCGCGGGCTTCCGTAGGAGCCTCTCCCTCCGCACAGGTCAATCATACTTGCGTTTTCAGGGCCTGAGCGATGACTGCAGCACCAGACATCTGCTCCTCGCTGCTGTCGCCGCGCTCTGCGAATTTACTTTCCAACATCTCCTACTTAAAATTTCAACACACCTCCTAATAGGCAGCAAGCTAACACGGAGCCGCCCACATAAAAGGGCTCGGGAGACTCACAGGAGGACGGCATCCACGGAAGTGGCGGACTAAGTCCACACTCGTGGGCAAGTGAGAGTGTAAATACACGCTCTCTCCAATCAGAACCTTTTCGCCCTTTGGCGCGCTCCTCCATTCGGCGGGTCAGAGTGTCAGGAGGCGGGGCTACCTGGAGGCATTGGCTTCTGCGGAGCAGGTAAGAATCCAAAACTTACCAAAAACTTCTGTCCTGAGCCATTTCCGGACCTCTAGTAGCGACGGAAGAGTGGGAGGGGGACCAGAAGAGGGCATGGCGCTGGCAGGTGCTCCTGGGCCCGCCCCCGCCTGGGTGAGGGGGCGGGCAGGTCTCTGGGGGCCGCGGGCAGACACCGCAGGGGCTGTTGGGATTGGGATCAGGGCGGACTGGATGGCTTCCAGTAGTATTGGGCAGTCTTTGGCTTGGCTTGTGCAGTTTTCACGTCGTCTGTGTTCAAGGGTATTACTTATATGCGTTTCAATATATTCTTTCATAACTGTGTGGTTTTGCAATCTGTGAAGCATAGTAATACGTGTTAATTAAATCCGTAAGCTTATGTGTAACCTTTACCCCAGTATTAGAGATGAGATGAGGACACTCGAGTTTCCAAGCAGGAGATGGAGTGGACTTGCCTGGAGCCCTTGGACCCAGACTATGCTTCAGATGCCCAATCTTGCCGCAGGAGCTGAGAAGGGCGTCTTGAATCTAGTTATTTGTGACTATTGTTTTCTCTAACCCTTGCCTACATTACTCCACCCTTGTTACAAAGTCAATACATGTGGATTTTCATAATTCTTAGATTCATTCTCAATCTATAACCAGTCCCTGCAGCTGATAACCTTTTAAAACACATTTTTGAGTGAAAAAGATGCTTGCAATGTACGCTTTCTTTTTTCAAAAATATTTTATTGTTTATGCTATTTCAGTTGTCCCAATTTCCCCCCTTGCCCACCTCAACCCAGCCTGTCCCCCACTCCCATAGTCCCCATACCATTGTCCATGTCCATGGGTCATGTGTATATGTTCCTTGGCTAACCCCTTCACCTATTTTCATTCAGTCCCTACCTCCCTTGTCCCCTCTTACAGCTGTCATTCTGTTCCATGTTTCTATGCTTCTAGTTCTATTTTGCTCATGAGTTTATTTTGTTCATTAGTTTCCACCTATAGGTGAGATTATATGGTATTTGTCTTTCACCGACTGGCTTATTCACTTAGCATAACACTCTCCAGTTCCATCCATGCTGTTGCAAAAAGTAAGAATTCCTTCATTTCTACTGCTGCGTAGTATTCCATTGTGTAAATGTACCAGTTTTTTGATTCACTCATCTACTGATGGGCATCTAGGCTCTTTCCAAATCTTAGCTATTGTAAATAGTGCTGCTTTGAACATAGGGGTGCGTGAATTCCTTTGAATTGGTGTTTTGGGATTCTTAGGGCATATTCACAGCAGTGGACTTGCTGGGTCAAAAGGCAGTTCCATTTTTAACTTTTTGAAGAAATTCCACACTGTTTTCTATAGTGGCTGGACCAGTGTGCATTCCCACCAACAGTGCACTAGGGTTCCTTTTTCTTCACATCCTTGCCAGCACTTGTTTGTTGATTTTAACGATAGCCATTTTGGCAGGTCTGAGGTGATAACACATGGTTTTAATTTGCATCTCTCTGATAGCTAGTGATGTTGTACATTTTTTCATATGTCTATGGCCATCCATATGTCCTCTTTGGAGAAGTGTCTATTCAGGTCCTTTGCCTATGTTTTAATTGGATTGTTTGCCTTCTGGTGTTGAGTTGTGTAAGTTCTTCATGTATTTTGGAGACTAAACCCTTGTCCAGTGTATTGTTTGCAGATATGTTCTCCCATACAGTCGGTTCCCTTTTCATTTTAATAATGGTTTCTTTAGCTGTGCAAAAGCTTTTTAATTTGAAGTAGTTCCCATTTATTTATTTTTTTTCTTTATTTCCCTTACCCTAGGAGATATAACAGCAAAATATTGCTATGCAAGATGTCTGAAATTTTGCTGCCTGTGTTTTCCTCTAGGATTTTTATGGTATCACAATTTTTCTTGAAGTCTCTTATCCATTTTGAGTTTATTCTGGTGTATGTTGTAAGATGGTGGTCTAGTTTCATTTTTTTGTGGGAACCAGTCCAGTTCTCCCAACGTTATCTATTGAAGAGACTCTTAACTCCATTGTATGCTCTTGCCTCCTTTGTCAAATATCAATCGACCCTAAAGACGTGGATTTATTTCTGGGCTTTCTATTCTGTTCCGTTGATGTATGTGTCTGTTCTTATGCCAGTAGTAGACTGGTTTGATTACAGTGGCCTTGTAGCATAGTTTGACATCAGGTATTGTGATCCCTCTAACTTTGTTCTTCTTTCTCAAGCTTGCTGAGACTATTCAGGGTCTTTTTTGGTTTCATATACATTTTTGGAATATTTTTCTAGATCTGTGAAATAGGCCATTGGTATTTTAATAGGGATTGCACTGAATCTATAGATTGCTTGGGTAGATGGACATTTTAATTATGTTAATTCTTATTCATGAACAAGGTATATACTTCCACTTACTTGTATCTTCCTCAGTTTCTTTCTTCAGTGTGCTCTAGTTTTCTGAGTATAGGTCTTTTACTTCCTTGGTTAAATATTTTCCTAGGTACTTTATTTTTGTTGTTGTTGCAGTAGTAAATGGTATTGTTTTCTTAGTTTCTCTTTCTGATAGCTCATTCTTGGTACCTTTGCATCCCACTAATTTGCTGAATTTATTTATTAGGTTTAGTGTTTTGGTGGAGCCTATAGGGTTTTCGGTGTACAATATCATGACGTCTGTGAATAATGACAGTTTTGCTTCCTCCTTTCCAATTTGGATGCCTTTTATTTCTTCTTCTTGTCTAATCACTGTGGTTAGGACTTGCAGTACTATGTTGAATAAGAGTAATGAAAGTGGGGACTTCCGGCCAAGATGGAGGCGTAGGCGGACACACTGTGCCTCCTTGCACAACCAAGATTAAGAACAACAAAGATTTAGAAACAAAAAAAACATCCAGATCTGATAGAAAATTGAACTGTAAGGGAGTTCAACAACTATTCATCCTGACTGGTAGGAGGGGCGGAGTCGGTGGCCCTTGGAGAGGGATCGCAGCAGGATAAAGAGGTGGTTGGTGGGGCATGCAGGTGGTGGCTAGCAGACCCCAGGTGTGCAAGGAGGCTAGCTGACCTCGGACACACATTCACGTGCAAATAAACCAGGCGAAAATGGGGAGACAGACCATGCAACCCAGTGCCCCAGTGCTGGGAAATAAAGCCTAAAAACTCCGATTGAAAACACCTGTGGGGGTTGAGGTGCTGGGAGAGACTCCCAGCCTCACAGGAAAGTTCGTTGGAGAGATCCACAGGGTCCTAGAGCATACACAAGCCCACTCACCCAGGAGGCTGCACCAGAAGGGCCCAATTTGCTTGTGGGAAATAGCTGAAGGGACTGAAATACGAGAGAGAGCGGAGCAAGTGCCATTGTTCCCTCTCTGACCCCACCCCCCCACACAGTGTCACAACCCAGCAACTGGGCTGCCCCACCTTGGTGAACACCTAAGGCTCTGCCCCTCATGCTTAACAGGTGTGACCAGACGCCCCCAAAATGTGTGTGTGTGTGTGTGTGTGTGTGTGTGTGTGTGTGTGTGTATGGCTCAAGCAGAAGAACAGATCAAAGCCCCAGAGCCAATACATCTAAGCAAGGAAGAGATAGCCAGCTTATCAGATGCACAGTTCAAAGCACTGGTGATCAGGATGCTCATAGAATTGGTTGATTTTGGTCGCAAATTAGATGAACAAATGAAAGCTACACTAAGTGAAATGAAGGAAGACGCATGGGGAACTGATAGAGATGGAAGGAAAACTGGGACTCAAATCAATGGAGTGGACCAGAAGGAAGAAACTAACAACCAAACAGAAAACGAGGAAGAAACAAGAATTCAAAAAAGTGAGGAGAGGCTTAGGAACCTCCGGGACATCTTTAAACGTCCCAACATCCGAATTATAGGGGTCCCAGAAGGGGTAGAGGAAGAGCAACAAGTGGAAAACTTATTTGAACAAATAATAAAGGAGAATTTCCCCAATCTGGCAAAGGAAATAGACTTCCAGGAAGTCCAGGAAGCTCAGAGAGTCCCAAAGAAGTTGGACCCAAGGAGGAACACACCAAGGCACATCGTAATTCCATTAGCCAAGATTCAAATGAAGGAGAGAATTCTAGAAGCAGCAAGAGATAAGGGGACAGTCACCTACAAAGGAGTACCCATCAGACTGTCAGCTGATTTCTCAAAAGAGACCTTACAGGCAAGAAGGGGCTGGAAAAAAGTATTCCAAGTCATGAAAGTCAAGGACCTACATCGAAGATTGCTCTATCCAGCAGAGCTTTCATTTAGAATGGAAGGGCCGATAAAGGGCTTCTCAGATAAGGTCAAGTTCAAGGAGTTCATCATCACCAAGCCCTTATTATATGAAATGTTAAAGGGATTTATCTAAGAAAACGAAGATAAAAAATATGAACAGTAAAAAGACAGCAAACTCACACCACACCTAACAACCACACCTAAAACGAAAGCAAACTAAGCAAACAACTAGAACAGGAACAGAATCACAGAAATGGAGATCACATGGAGGGTTAGCAACAGTGGAGTGGGAGGAGGAGAGAGGGGGAAAAGGTACAGGGAATAAGTAGCATAGACGGTGGGTAGAAAATAGACAGGGGGAGGGCAAGAACAGTGCAGGAAATGTAGAAGCTAAAGAACTTATGACACATGGACATGAACTAAAGGGGGGGAATGTGGGTGGGAGGGGGTGTGCATGGTGGAGGGGAATGATGTGAGAGAAATGGGACAACTGTAATAGCGTAATCAATAAAATAAAATAAAATTTAAAAAATAAAACATACACAACTGCTTAAAAAAAAAGGAGTGATGAAAGTAGACATCCTTGTCTTGTTCCTGAACCTAAGGGAAACACTTTAAGCTTTGGCCCATTGAGTACAATGTTGGCAGTAGGTTTTTTGTATATGGCCTTTATTATGTTGAGGAATGCTCCCTCTATTCTCACTTTGCTGAGTGTTTTCATTATAAGTCGGTGCTGTACCTTATCAAATGCTTTTTCCACATCTGTTGATATGATCATGTGATTTTTGTCTTTCCTTTTGTTTTTGTGATGTATTACATTTATTGATTTGTGAATATTGTACCATTTTTGCATCCCTGAAATAAATCCCACTTGATCATGGTGTA
This sequence comes from Glossophaga mutica, assembly GCA_039655065.1. Taxonomy (NCBI): domain Eukaryota; kingdom Metazoa; phylum Chordata; class Mammalia; order Chiroptera; family Phyllostomidae; genus Glossophaga; species Glossophaga mutica. Next base: position 27,339,033 of record CM077309.1, on the reverse strand, counting down.
TGATCTTTTTAATGTATTGCTGAATCCAGTTTGCTAATATTTTGTTGAAGATTTAGCATCTATGTTCATCAGCGATATTAGCCTATAATTTTCTTTCTTCGTTGTGTCTTTACTTGGTTTTGGAATTAGAGAATAATATTGGCCATATGAAAAGAGTTTGGGAGTCTTCCCTCTTCTTGAATTGTTTGGAGTAGTTCGGGAAAAATAGGTGTTAGTTCTTTGAATGATTGGTAAAATTCACCTGTGAAGCCATCTGGTCCAGCGCACTTTTGCGCTTTCTTAGGCTATGGCCTCAGGGTTGTTAGACCATCTGCTCAGTAACAATCTCCAATCACAAGGAGTGGAACTTGAAATATTTGAGAATTTGGAGTGTTTTAAAGTGAAAAGACCAGTAATATGAGGAAGGTAAAGAGACAAGAAGAGAGAGGAGTGGGTCATGGGTAGTGAAATGAATGAAAATATTGGAAGCACCGGATTTCTAAACCCAGGGATTTTCAAACTATAGCCCTGGGCCCTTCCTAAATGTCTCCCTGTCTTCATTTCAAGCCCTAACCCCATCCCCAAACCAAAGAGAGTGAAATGGTTGCCTCTCTGGAAATCGGGACCTAATCTAAAAGTAGTCCTTCTTAGAGGAGATTTCTTTGAAGTCTCAGAGTTCATCTGAAAAATAGATGGGCCCTGACCAGTGTGGCACAGCTGGTTGGGCATCGTCCGGCAAATTGAAAGGTCTCTGGTTTGATTCCTCATCAGGGCACATGCCTGGGTTGCAGGTTTTATCCCCGGTCAGTGTGTATACAAGAGGCAACCGAGTGATGTTTCTCACCCTCTTCCTACCTCCCTTCCTCTCTCTAACTAATAAACAAATAAATAAATAAACACATAAAATCTTTAAAAAAATAATAAATGGAAATGTTGCACTCTACACCAACATGTATTCATATTTTAATGTAAAATGATTTCTTTTTGAGGTAAAATAAACATACAATTAGTTAAATGTACAGATCTTAAATATAAGATGAGTTTTGACACTTGTATATACCATGTAATGACCACTCAAAATAAAAATGGCATTCTAAACTGTCTGTCAAGTAAAACTGCCATTTTGTAAAGATGCGGAACCTTCTGTGGTTTTGAATGGTCCTTGGCATGGGGTCTCCTGTCCCTGTTTGAGGTGTGGAGTGAGAAACTAAAAAACAAATGGTGACCGGTCTTGGAAATTCCTAAAGCAGACGAAACAAGTTTAATCATTCAAACAAAGCTTAATTAAGCTTATTTTGTGAGACTAACTTGACCCTAGTTGTTTCTTGCTTATGCCTCTGGAAATCATAAGTACAATTTGAAGTTTCCTGAAGTTGATGTGAGGTAACCACTGAAAATCGTAACGGTGTAGCCAGTCACTGTGAAGAAGAGTCCACTTTCTCACTCTGTAGTCTCCTTTATAACCTACCCCCGCTCTTTGGTTTGAGTGCTCCCAGTTTATAAACTCTTTTTGGTGTTTTTACAATAAACATTTCCTAATTACTACTTTAGTGAGTCATTGGTTTAACTTCTCTTACTCCGAGTTTTTGACAGAGGTGTGGACCCCACCACCTCCACTGTGTAGTATTGTACATATCAGTGCCTGTGTGATGGCTCTAACCCCATTGCATCAGAATCCCTTGGAAAGCTTTATAAAAATACAGTTCCTTGGGCCCTACCCCACATCTTTTGAATAAGCAACTTAGGAAAAGTTAGGCACCTGCACTTTCCTTTTTTTAAATTGCTACCTTATTTTGGTTCTCAGCCCAACTTGAGAACACTAGCTCTGTACTTATGTTGGAGGCATGAGATAATAATTAAATGCATCATTGCTTGTTCCCAAAGTAATACTATTCATGAACTTGGACTGTTGACTAATTCAAGACTGGTTTGACATTGACAGCACAGACTATGTATATGACAGTCAGTTCATGAGACCTTGTGTACACGTCTGTGTCAAAAGAATTACTCATATGCCCTGCCCCTGGGTAGCTCAGTTGGTTAGAGTGTTGTCCCAATATACCAAGGTTGTGGGTTCAGTCCCCAGGCAGAGCACATGCAAGCAGTAACCAATGAATGCATAGATAAGTAGAACAACAAATTCTTGTTTCTCTGTCTAAAATGAATTTATAAAAGAATTACTGACAGAAACACTCAGTATGAAGTGTGGTAAAATCTGAACTATGACTTGGAATAAATCCTCTAATTTAATATTAATTGGTTTTGCGAAAGGACTCTGCCCTTTAGCAAAGGGAAAAAGTCAGCGAGACTGTTTAAATTTGCTTTCCCCTTTACACCTTTCAGTTCAGGACACAAAGTTCCTCTGTTCACCTGGATCTGATTCGGCAGAAGTGAGGCAAGACCTCACCTGCAGGGTTAGCAGCACCAGTTGCAACTCCATTCGATCCAAGTGTAATTACAATGTTCCATTCTTTTGAAATTTGTCCAAGGCCCTTTGTGCAGACTTTGTTAGAATTAACTACATTCTTTATTACTTTTGCTGGTAATTTTATTTTGATGGGAATTTAATTGGGATTTATTTGTTTGGCTTTGTTAATTTCTTTATCGATGGAAAAAGGTCAAAGGAAAAATAGGTTTACTTTTTTTTTTTTTTTTTAAGAAAAAGCTAACATAATGCAAATATACTCTCCAAAGAGCAGAGCCAGTCATCAAAGAGTTTTTGTACTGATTATTCTTTTTGTGGGTTCTGGCACTGCGATTGTGAAAGAGCTATTTGGTGACATTTTCCCATTGGGTGAAGGGAATATCCAAGCAACCAGGCAATTTAGTAAGAGTTGACAATGTGCCTGTGTTAATGGTGGAGTTAGAGCTTGGCTCTTGAGTTCAGAGCCAAAAACTGTAATGCAAGAAGTTTATTTAGAAATTCACAGAAGTAGAAGAAGTGAGCCAACTGGGCTGCCTGGACTCAGGAAATGAATTACAAAGGCAGAAGAAGGGCCCTTGGAGCTTAGGAGAAAGAAAGCAAAGGTATGTACCTAAGGGAAGAAAGCGGGGAAGGTCGTGGGCTTGCTCTGAGAAAGAGAGAGTGCACACTGGGTCCCTTGCCTTAAGGGTTTTTAGCTGTGTTCTAAAGGCAAGAATTTTAGGGAAGATTTCAGGGGAGGATCTTAATAAAATATTCATCAGCTTTCCAGGTGCGTACTTGCAGGGTCGTGGTCTCTACTGATTGGTTGGCACTAGGGTAGAGGGTCATTAATCGTTGCGTCTGCTCCTGATGTCAGCCATGGTGTCACTTGGTCTGGTTTTGGTACTTTTCTGAGCCCGGAGCTGAAACACAGCCGAGGCCTAGTTTTTACATCTAGTTTGACCAAAGTTCTGTCTCTGTGGTCAACAGACCTCAGGCTTTGTTCCTAAGATTATTTGAGGCTGAACAGAACCCCGTTGTCCTGAGGGCTTATCGTATAGGGGAGTGGTTGTGCAAGGGCTCCTATGGGCATCATATGAGGCTCTTCTCCAGCCCCTTGTTCCTCCGAGGGGGTCTGAACTGCGTGACTAGCAGTGTGCCAGGGGAGGAAAGGTCACCCTGGGGGTAAGGTACTAGCCTATAATACTTGTTTTCCCAGCTTTTTAAAAGATTTTATTTATTTCTATAAAGGGGGGAAGGGACAGAGAAAGAGAGGGGGAGAAACATCGGTGTGAGAGAGAGACATGGATCGGCTGCCTCTCATCTGCACCCCGACCAGGGGCCAGACTCCCAACCCAGACATCTATCTGCCCTGACTGGGAGTTGAACCGATGACCTTTTGCTTTGCTGGACGATGCCCAGCCAACTGAGTCACACCAGTCAGGGCCGTTTTCCTAGTTTTGCTCATTGCTAGGCACCCAGGACTTTAGACCCTGGTGACATTCCATGCCTGGCCTGCGGCTCCCGCCGTGCTAGTGCCTGTCTAACTGCCTGCTCTGCCGGCTGGAGAAAATATACTCTCTAAAGATGTGAAAGAGGGGGCTTCTACAGGTGGTAATTCCTTAGGCCCCCGAATTATGGTGGTGGTCTTAGTTTCAGTAAACAAAGAAGGACAAGCCCTGGCCAGGTCGCTCAGCTGGTTAGAGCATCGTCCTGATACACAGAAGTTGTGGGTTCAGTCCTCGGTCAGGGCACATACAGGAATCAACCAATGAATACATGGATAGGTGGGACAACAAATTGACGTTTCTCTCTCTCACTCTCCCCCTCTCTTCCTTTCCTCCCTCTCTCTCTCAAATCAATACATTGAAAAATTTAAAAACTAAAACAAAAGAAGGACACTAAAATTCCTTGTGATTATTTAAAAGCATAATACTAGCTAAACCTGTGAAAAATAGTCTCACAGACATTTTTACCAAATGTGAAGTGTCTGGGCCCTGACTGGTGTGGCTCAGTGGGTTGGGCATCATCCTGCAAACCAAAAGGTCACCAATTCAGTTCCTGGTAGGGCACATGCCTCGGTTGCAGGCCAGGCCCCCTGATGGGGGCGTGTGAGAGACAACCTATTAATCGCACGTCAGTGCTTCTCTCCCTCTCTTTCTCCCTCCCTATAAATAAATAAATAAATAAATAAATAAATAAATAAATAAATAATCGTTTAAGAATTCTGACGTGTTTGGTTATCAAATAAAGAAATGAGTTAGAGATTTTTGTGAATGGCTGAAATAAAAGAAGAGGAATCAAAGGAAAAATCTTAAATACAAACAAAAAGGAAGCAACAATAAGAATATAGGAAATCTATGTAGAACACTATTTTTAAAACCAACATTGAAAATGGTACATCAGGAAATGCGCTGTATGAAATATGTCAACATACACAGAGCAGGAAATAAAATAATTATAATAAAATGGTTCTTTGACTGAAACAGGTTGAATTGATTTCGTTTGTTTCCTATTAAATTTATGGACCGCAGTGTGCCAAAGCTCAGAGGTAGGCTCGCGAAACCAGTGGAAAGCAACTTGATCGTCAAACCATCAGAGACAGATTTAGTTCTTACTAGTGGACAGGCGCTGGGAGTTTTCCCAGTCCCTGTTTAACCTGAAGAAAAGCTGGATTAGGGGGTGTGCAGGGTGGAGGGGAATGATGGGGGAGAAATGGGACAACTGTAATAGCATAATCAATAAAATACAATTTAAAAAGAAAAAAGGAAAGCTGGATTCCTTCCCTTGCCCTGGGCCGGCAAGCCTTCGCCTTTGCTCTGCACTGGTGCCAGTGACACCGGCAGCGGCAGCACTCTGGGGACAGAAACCGAAGGGTCGCTGTTTCCCTGTTCTAGCTCAGTCTTCATCGAAAATGCGGGGGGTTTTGTTTTGTTTGATATCAGCAATCATGAAATCACTGAGAAGGATGTTTACTGTTTTGTAAACTGCACTAGGAATTGGTGGCAGCTCTCTCACCAGTGTCGTGCTGTGAGGAAGGCAGGGGAGATTTATCTCAATATGACAGAACCCCACACTTGAGGGCGGCCCACGGGGCTGGGGTGGGGTGCAGAAGCTACCATCTATGAAATGTGGTGCCAGTGTTTAAATGTCTGTGTTTTCATTTGTTTCTCCTGTTTTGACATTAACCTTCATTGCAGACCCTTTATTAGCTTTTTAAATTGTACCTATTGTTTTGTTTTGCTTTTAATCTGTTCTCTGTGTCAGCTCCAGGGCAGAATCTCTGAGTGATTTCTGGGGTGAGGAGTGAGGGACATCTTCATGGATCAAACTCTCAAACTTCTTTTTTTTTTTTTTAAATTAAGGATTTTTTTTTTCCTTTTAGATTTTATTTTAGAGGAAGGGAAGGAGAGAGGGAGAGAAACATCAATATGCGGTTGCCTCTTGTATGTCCCCTGCCGGGAACTGGCCTGGCAACCCAGGCATGTGCCCTGACTGGGAATCGAACCGCGATCCTTCGGTTTGCAGGCCCGCGCTCAATCCACTGAGCTACACCAGCCAGGGCAAACTCTCAAACTTCTTTCTGCATCATAGCCTTTAAGTTCCTCTTTGGAGTTTCGCTGTGATTTATTGTTTTATTCACTTTTTCTATATATACTTAACATTTATGACATTTTTCAGACACATGAATAGGAGCATAGATTAATACACACCCATGTACCCAGCCCCTAGCTTAAGAAATCCATTACACAACACTGCATTTCCCTGTGTACTCTTCCCCCTTCTATTCCCTTCCTTATGCCATAGAACCTTGAATTTTGTGTTTATAATTCCCCCATTATCCACTCTGTAGGTGAAAGAGACAGGACTGATTGCTGGCATTGTTTAAGTCAATTTACCAAAATATCCATTGTCTGAGCACCATTTATATTATAGTTTATTCTTTTTTTAAATGTTCCATTCAGGAATCATTTTATTGTTGCTCCAAGTTTAAGAATTTCATTGACGGCACTGGTTGGTGTAGCTCAGTTGATTAGAGTGTCATCTCATAACTAAAAGGTTTTGGGTTTGATTCCTGGTCAGGGCACATGCCTGCGTTGTGGCTCAATACCCGGTCTGGGCACCAGTCCCCAGTCCAAGCGCATTCAGAAGGCAACCAATGGATGCTTCTTTCTCGCATCAATGTTTCTCTCTCTCCCTTCCTCTCTCTTTAAAAGCAATAAAAAAAAATGTCCTTGGGTGAGGATAAATAAAATAAAATAAAGTAGTAAAGGATTTTCACTGACAGAAAAATCAACACTTTCAGAAAACCTCCCACATAAACTCACTTAACTTCTGAACCTTGGTTTTCGCAGACATATCAACATATTTCTCTCTAATAGGCACAGTCATTCCACCCATGATTGATGGATCAAACTTAACTTCTAATTTCAATATTTGGCTTTTACCTAGGAAGCTGTTCAGGACCATTTGTAGTTCAGAAAGAGTGGCCTCAGCTAAAGGAGGTGCAGAGGTCACTGTGCATGGGACGTCTCCACAGTGGACTCTCATCTTGGTAGGAAAGGCAGAAATGATGCCTGGGGTATTGTGCAAGTGACCATTTTCAGCAAGCGAATTGATCAGGTTGCATGTGAGGGGAGAAAACCTCTTTTCCTGGTCGTATCATTCAGGCTTTTCACTTTACTGGAACGCTTTACATAGGGATTCATAATCGGAGCAGTCATTTTGGGTTCCTTTAACATTTGTGCTGCTCTGAACACATCCTTTTCTCCTTGTTCCAGTTTATTCTGTTTAAATGCAGCAGAATAAAGAGCAGTGGCATATCGACCTTTGATACTCTATACCTGAACAGGTGGCCGCACAAGCTGGACAAACAGCCCGGCCACAGGTGCACCGAAGCATCACGCCTGCCGGGAGAGCCTGGAAACTGCTGGGGAGGGTATCTTCTCCCAGGTGGCTGTAGGTCAAACATGAGCTGGGAGAGCCTACAGTACAGTTTATTCTTATCCTAGTGATCTGTCATGTCACATATCAAATTTCCATACACGTGCGGTCTGGCTCTGGACTCTCTGTCTCTTTCCTATCCTGACACCAGTCCTACACTACCTTAATTTCTATATTTAAAAAAAGTTTTTTATTTGTCTATTTTTAGAGAGGGGGAAGGGAGGGAGAAGGAGGGAGAGAGAGAGACATCAGTACGTGGTTGCCTTTCGTGCACCCCCTACCAGGGACCTGGCTGGCAGCCCAGGCATGTGCCCTGACTGGGAATCAAACCAGTGGCCCCTTGGTTCGCAGGCCAGTGCTCAATCCACTGAGCCACACCAGCCAGGGTTTAATTTCTGTATTTTTAAAATCAGTTTATATGTTGGTAAGACAAGTCCTTCCTCTTTGTCTTGTTGAAACCATCTTGTCTATTGTAATTAGTTTCCTATTGCTACTATAACAAACTACAACAAACAATGCTTAAAAACAATATGAATTTACTATCTTACTATTAGTTCTATAGCTCAGAAGTCTGAATAGGTCTCACTGGGATAATATCAAGGCGATGATAGGACTGCGTTGTTTTCCAGAGGTTTAGGAAAGAATTGGTCCTTGTTCCTTCCAGCTTCTGCAGGCTCCCCGCATTCTTGACTCCATCTCAGAGTGTGCAACATTGGGCTAAGTCCTTCTCATGCTGCCATCCCTCTGATTCTCCATCTCCTGCTTCCCTCTCCCACTCATAAGGACACTGGTGAAGACAGTGAGCCTACCCAGACAGCCCAGGACAGGCTCCCCATTGCAGTGAGCTGACTAGCAACCTTAATTCTCCTTTGCATCACAACCTAACGTACTCATGGGTTCTGGGGGTTAGAAGGTCACCATCTTTGAGGGGCCATTATCCTGTCTTTTAGATCTATTCTTGGTCTTTTCCTATTTCATACCTATTATAGAATCAGTTTACCAAGTTCCATGAAGTATTCATTAGTATTTTGGTTGGAATTACACCGAATTTATAAACTAATTTGGAAAAAACATCTTTATATTATCAAGCATATCTTGCCATAAGCATAATATATCTCTCCATTTATTTTATCCTTCCTTAATGTCTTTCGATAAAAATACTTTATTATGTTTATTTCTAAATATCTTACTTTTTAATTTATTTCCATTTTGTAGCTTAGGGAAGGCAATGTATTAGAATGCAATTAATTTTCATATGTTGGCCTTTTTGTCCGATATCTTATTGAGGCAGCCATGGTAGCAACTGCTCTTTGAGTTTCACTGTGCTGCCCAAGGACAAGAAGGAGAAAGGTGCTGGAAAGTCAGCCAAGAAAGACAAAGACCTGGTGAACAAATCTGGGGCAAGGTCAAAAAAAAAGTTGTCCAAAGGCAAAGTTCAGGACAAGCTCAAAAACCTACTCTTGTTTGATAAAGCAACATATGACAAACTCTGTAAGGAAGTTCCCAACTATAAACTTATAGTCCCAGCTGTTGTCTCTGAGAGACTGAAGGTCTGTGGTTCCTTGGCCAGGGTAGACCTTCAGGAGGTCCTTAGTAAAGGACTTGTTAAATTAGATTCAAAGCACAGAGCTCAGATAATTTATACTAGAAACACCAAAGGTGGGGATGCTCCAGCTATTGGTGAAGATGCATGAACAACAGTCCTACCAGCTGCACATTTTGAAAAATAAAACTTCATTTAAAAAAACACAAAATTTTTGTATGTTGGCCTTAAGTCTAACTACTAGTTTTTTATTAATTATAGTTACTTGGTTATAGAGTCTCTTGGGGTTTCTTAGTAGATAATCATATCAAAAGTTAAAGTTTTGTTTTTTTTCTTTCCTGTTCTTATATCTTTTGTATATTTTTTCTTGTCTTATTACACTGGATAAGACCTCCAGTACAATATAATTAAGAGGGCTAACTAATAAGTAGCATTATTGTTTCATTTAATCAGTTAATGTGGTAAATTAAGTTGATGTACTTTCTCATTGAGTGATTCATATTTCTTGTGATAAACCCGATTTTGTTACGATGATTTTCTTCTCATACGTTACTTATTTGCTATTGTTTTTATTTAGGTTTTCTGCATTTTTTTTTTAAGAGTGAGAGTCAACCACTATTTTCCTTTCTTGAACTATCCTTATCTATCAATGTTATACTGTCTTTAAAATTTTTTTTGGAACAGTTTGAATAAAATATGTATGTATAAATATGTCTGTATAAGAAGACACAGTGTGTATCTTTTCCTTGAATGTTTGGGAGAAGTTTCCTGAAAAATTAATTGGGATTGGTGCTTTTAGAGAAAGACTCTGATAATTTAATTCTTCTTAAGTAATTGATCTGCTCCATTTTTCTATCGTTTTTGAGCTTAGTTCTGGTAAATTTTATTGTCCTATAAAATTATGTATTTCATCCACAGATCCATTCAATGTACATCTGTTCCAGAGCATCCATCAATCGGTTCTACACTCTTTGTTGTAATTATAGTTATGTTTCACTCTTGTTTTTTCTTTATATTCATGTGTGTTTGTTGCTTTTCTCCTGGCTCAGCCTTGATGGAGCTTTGTTTATTTCATTGGTCTTTTCAAAGAATCAGTTTTGGGCCCAAGGCTTCTTGGAGTAATGACCAGTTCCAGATCTGAGCCAGGAAGTGTACAAGATAAGCTTGGGACGTCTTTATGTCAGCCTACAGAGAAGCTGTGAAAAACTACTAGGGTAATACCAAAAGGAATCAAGAGCAAACTTGAAGAGTCTACCACTGGCCAAGGGTGAGATAGTTTGAGTTTCTGTAATGATAACTGCAATGGAGAGAAACCCATCAAATATTTTTGATTCCACAAATTTATGATATTTTCATCTCCTTGAAAACTGATTTTAAAAAGAATGGGAGAGAGAATCTAGCATTTATCCTGACTTTCCTATAAGAGTTGTACCACTAGAGAACCAAATAGTAGATAAAATAATGTCACTTTATAAAAATTATTCCAATTAGTAAGTGAAAATGAAATGACAGGATGCTAGCATTTCGCAAGCCCAAATAGATAGGTAAAGCCATTATGCATCAATGGTTTGCACGACGATCATGAAGAGAAAGTCAGACATGCGACTTCTGATGAAAGAACACGCTACCACCCACAGTCTTGCCAGAGATGGAGCCTGAATCTGATTCAGTCCCTGGATCCAGCTGCCAATCTTCAAGAAATACCAGCTACAGAGCAAAAGTGTGACCTCACCATGCATGTGCAGTAAGCAGTCTCCATTCTGTTGGAAATCTGCAGGTCAGAAGACCAAGCTTCCTTAACAGACTGATTTTACGGAAATTAAAGGATGGAAAAGAACCTGTAGATTGAAAGAGATTTAAGTATACATCAATCTTTTTAAATGGAGAAGACTAAATTATAATGCTTAGGGATACACATAGGGCAACAAAACTTTTTTTTTGGAAGTTAAGTATATAAGGGTAATGATTACTTGGCCACTTGTGGGTAGGGTTGCCAGATTTAGAAAAACAAAACAGGACACCCAAGACTCCCAGTTAAATTCAAATTTCAGATAAACAATAATGTTTTGTGTAAGTGTGTGCTAGCATACCTGTTTACCCAAAATTCAAACTTAACTTGGGCCCTGCACTTTACCTGGCAAAATCCTGGTTCTATTCAGGATGGCAGTGAGCTCACTTTCCAGCCTTCCTTGCAGCTGGCAGGGGTCACGGGCCCTTTTGTGGGCCAAAGCACTTGAAGAAAAGTCAGTGGACAGGGTTTTGGGGAATTGAACTGGGCGATTGAATGGGCAGGCGCCCACGTAACTCTTCTTCCGCCCAGCCTGGCACTGGCGTCGTCACTTTCGTTGGCGACCACCGACTGACCTTGAGAATGGAAGCTGCACGCCCAGGCCGGAGAGGCACAAAGGGAAAGGGATCCTGGGTTGTAAATAAGGTTGTGGAGCGCCGACCTTTGTACGCTTCTGTTATCAGAATTTTACCGCTTCATAAGAAAACCCCTTCCTGTTCTGCTGTGCTCTGGAGCACTAAGTAGCACTGGACAGTCTGCCCCTGTAAAGTGAGTAAGAATTCCTCGGGAAACTCTCCGGCCGGTGTGAGCGGGGAGGTTGGGAGGGAGGATTTGAATTTCTTCTGTTATTGTTGGCTTGGTTTGGTTTTATCTTTTCTCTAAAGATAAAATGCATTTTCCTAGGAAATTATCCATTTGTTTCTGACTTTGCAAGTTTTGTAGCATACAATTGAATAAGGGAATTGTTCATTTTTTTAATTTCTTCTTCATTTGTAGATATTATTATTGCCTTTTGTGCATGTGCTCTTTATTTTTCTTAATTAGTTAGCTGATGATTTATCTGTATATAATTTTTTTCAAAGAACAACCTCTTAGACTTATTTATTCTGTCTTTTTTTCTATTTTCTGACTTACTAATTTCCACTTTTATTTTATTTCCTTCTTGCTTTTCTGTTCATTACACTACTCGCCCTCGTCCCCACTTACCTTTGGTTAGTTTGATAACTTCCGTGTTGTCAGAGTTTATGACATTGCATTGTGTCCTAGAACCATAGTCCTCATATTTATTTTATATTTAAGGCTCGTTGTTCATTCCTTTGCCATATTTTTCTGTTCCCCTCTTGGTTGGCAGAATTTTATCACCTGTGCATCTTCTCAAGAAAGGCTGATGAGAATAATATTTCCTGAGTTCTTGCATATTCAAACCTCTTATCTCTTACTTTTATACTCCCACCCCAGTTTGGCACAGTATACAATTCCTGATTCATATTTTCATTTTCAAAGGGACTCTACAGGCTTATACTAGCATTGGTGTTATCGTGGTAAAGTCCGAAGACAGCCTGCATTTTTGCCCTTATAAATGCTCTTGATCTTTTTATTTGGCTTCCCAAATGATTCTTACTTTATATTTGAAAATCAGGAATTATACTAGGCTGTGTCCTGGTATTGACATTCAGCTCCTTTCTTTCCTGAATTTTGGTGTGTCCTTTTAATCTATACACTCCAATCTGCTTTTATTTCAAGATAGTTTTCTTCAATTACATCTTTAAATACTCTTCCTGTTCCATGTATTATCTATTATTATGTAACAAATTACTTTAGTACACATTTAGTGGTTTAAAATAAGACCCGTTTATCATCTTACAGTGTCTGTGGGTCAAGGGTCTGAGCATAGCTTAACTGGGTCCTTCGCCTGGGACCTCTCGAGCCCTCAGTGAAGAGGTCAGCTGGGCCCACAGTCTCGCCCGAGGCTGAGCACTTCCTGAGCCCAGCTGCTTCTTGAAAGAAGAATCTCCTTGCAGCTGTAGAACTCCTGGTGGCTTGATTCTTCGAGGACAGCAGGAGGGAAAGCGTCTAGTAGAATATCCATTAACTACTCCTGTTTTATTCTTTTAAAAACCAGGAACTTGATTTAAACAAATGAAAACCAGTAACAACCTGGTTCTATAGTGATGTTCCGGTCCAGACCAAGATAAGTGCTGAATTCTTTAATTGACTTGGGTCAAACTTGGTGTCGGGGCAGGCTTTTCCCCTTAGTTTTCGTGTTTAAATACTTTGCGGCTCATTTTCTCTAAGATGGTGGAAACACTTGGAAATCTGCCCACATTCTATCAACCCTATGGGAGGGGCACCTGGGAAATAAAGGCAATGGTTTTGACTCCTGTCTTTCCTTGTTGTGAGGGAAACATAGGAATCAGAACATAGGTTCCATATGCCTTTCTCCTCCAGCCCAGTGGTCCTCCAAGTTGTGACCCAGGCCAGGAACATCAGCATCACCATCACCTGGGAACTCGTCTGAAAATGCACATGCTCAGGCTCTACCCCAGATCTGCTGAGTCAGAATTTCTGGGCACACGGATCCAGGGATCTGAGGGGACTGAATGTCAAACCCACATTCGAGAATCCCTGCGCTGGTCTGACCACCTACAATTTTCCTTGGGAGTGCCACTTTGTGAAAGATTTATTTATTTTTAGAGAGGAGGTAAATGAGGGAGAAAGGGAGAGAAAAATCAATGTGAGAAACATTGATCGGTTGCCTCTTGTACATGTCTTGACTGGGCACTGAACCCACAACCCAGGCATGTGCCCCGACCAGGAATCGAACTGGCGACCCTTCATTTTGCAGAATGATGCCCAACCAGCTAAGCCACACCAGTCAGGGTGGGACTGCCACTTTGAATTTTGCCGCAGCTACCTTGAAGACTCCACAGTGGTTTTTGAAGATTTGTCTGATAAATTACCCTTGTTCTTCAACATGTGCCAGGAGGGCTGGGACAGAAGCCTTTTTTCTAGTCTATCCTTGCCACTAACTCATCAGTCCTGGAGTATTCTCTCACCATGAAGGTAGAGTTTTACCATCTGCTTCCACTGCTTTGTGTGACAGCACGATACGATGAAATGACGGATGTCAAATGGCTTGAAAACAGTAACATGTAACGTGTAAAATGCCATGTGGCATCAGTATAAAAATGTGTCCCTGTAGATCCCTTGTCTCAGCCAGGTCTCCCCATGCACTGTGCAGGCTGTCACGGTGTGGATGAGCTGCAACATTTGCACTCGAGTCACATCTGTGGAGTGCACGACTGTAAGATGAGAAATCACAACAAATGTAAGAACTTGTGAATACAGAAGATGCCATACATCCTAGGGGCATTGCACACAAACAGCTTTCGTGAGACCTGAATCTTAGAAAAGCCAGTGTTTCCTGTTTTGTTGTGTTGTGTTGTGTTGTGTTTTGTTTTCCACTGTAAAAGAGATAACTGAAGTATTAGAAATTAAGGAAAGGAGGGGAAAAGCAGCCATCCATTTACTGCTTAAGAATCGCTCTGTCATGTCACTTGGGTTAATGATACTCGGTTTGTCCACAGGGTGGCAGTAGCAAACCTGTACAATCAGCCTCCGCTGGGGCTTTTTTCCGTCTGCACAAAATGACAAAAGAACCTTCTTTCATTAAACACCTGGGCATTTCAGGGAGAAGTTTTATTTGACTTAACTTATGAAGGTAATTTCCCATCTGAGGAAAGAAGGATGGTGTGTGTAGGTTCGAGTCACGATCCCTTGATTGCTCATTTAGTGATCCAAGATAAGTTACTCTGACCAATGGAGCAGAAATAGGCCCTAAGCAAAGGCCCGGTGCAAAGTTACACTTCTCTATATCACTCTCTTTTGAAGATAAATTGCTGGAATTTTTTAAAAGGTGAAATCACAACTTACCAGTTCAACTCAGAGGACTGGGTAACTTGTTCACTGTTCCCTGTGAGTCCAGCCTTGAATTCTGACCTCACCATCAGGTGCCACTCACAAGTGATTGCACTTGACATTTCCCATTGAGACATCAAAAGTCTTGGTGGTGCCTGGGTTTGCCCAAAGCTGTTCAAGCCAAAACCACTGTGGGGCCCTGGCTGTTATGGTACAGTGGATTGAGTGCTGGCCTGTGAACCAAAGGGTTGCCAGTTCAATTCCCAGTCAGGGCATAGGCCTGGGTTGTGGGCCAGGTCCCCAGTTGGAAGTGTGTGCCAGGCAACCACACATTGATGTTTCTGTCCCTCTCTTCCTCCCTTCCCCTCTATCTAAAAGTAAACAAATAAAATCTTTTTAAAAACCACATTGTGGGGCTTCTTGTTCCAGAGGCCAGTCATGGTTGCGCTCACTCCTAGCATCGTCAGAGGGAGAAGCAGAAAACAAGAGGCTTTCTAGGAAATGAAAGGTCTCTTTCGGGATTTCTTTAAATTCAGGCTCTGTAAATTCGATGAAGGTGGACATTATTTCTCTTCCTTACGAGGAAAGATTTACACATGGAAATCACAAAATTCATGAGAAAAGGTTTAAAACTATTCGGAACTTTAATTCTCCTTGGCATCCTGCAGATATACACAGAAACATACACTCGGCTGCCTCCTGATGACTGACTTACTCAGGCTTTGTTCCGTAGGCTGTGACGTCCGCTCTGCTGGCGTCTGCTGCCTCCTCTCCCCATCACGGGACCACTATTCTCCCTGACCAGCAGAGTGGCAAGCTCTTTTGTTCACAAGATCAGTCGGTCTATATATAAATATATTTTAAATGTATATACCTGCCCTGAAATTATCTTCTTAAGAAAACCTTAATAATAATCCTTTCATTTCACTGCAGAAGACACTATTGTACCAGTGTGGCTAGGAAGGAAACACAGCTAATTACCAAGATGAATCATTTAACAAGGTTGGGGGAGGGGGAGTTCCCTGGATGTAAAAATAATCTGGTGATTGACATGTTAACCAAGTTTCCACAAAATAGATTTCCATGTAATTTAGACTTTGATGTCTCTTCCTCATAGAACGCAAGAGGCTTCCTGCTAGGATTAGTGTGTGCGTGGCCGGGGCGGGGGGAGGGGGGGGGACATTTTTTCTTCTGAAATGAGAAACAGAGGCTTCAGTAGCGCCATAAAAGCTCAGGATGCCACTCCAGGCGTTCTCTTCCCAGCCATCCATGAGTTCCTGTCTACGGGCTCTTCCTCTTGGCGCACAATAAGGTCTCAGGCTTTTACTCCCTACGCAGCCAGCGGGAGTCATTGGAAGATTCTGAGCACAGGAGTGTGGGGATTGGTGTGATTGACGCAGGCTCTAACTGGATCTCACCGGTCTCTCTAGGGAGATGAGAAGGAAGAGGGCAACCTTGGGGAGGGGTGCAGAGGCCCGGGAGGGGTCCCCTGTGCTTTCTCCGTCTGACTTCACTTTCTGCTGCCTTCTGGTCCCCGGGCTCCACCCAGCTGTTTTCCTTGCTGTGTCTTGAACCCACCTGGCAAGCGTCCAAGTGGGTTGACTGAGCCATTGCCTCTCCATGGGACGCTCTTCCCCAAGCATCCAAACGGCTTCCTCTCTCGCCTTCCCCAGACATCATCTTCTCCTTGAGGCCTCCCCTGGCCACACTGTTTAAAATTGTCCCTCATTCAGGCCAGGCCCTCCCTCCCACTTCCCGGTCTTCATTCATCCTCTGCATTTATCACCGTTTGACATACCACGTATTAATTAGATTGTGATCGTCCGTCTTTCCATACATCTGGAGTGGGTGCTCCTTGAGCAAGGGCTGGGCGTACTCACTCTGTCTCCCTGACGCCTGCACCCGTATCTGCCACACACTCGGGTGTCCGTGGATGTCTGAGGTGAGCCGTCCTGGCCCTGCCGTTTCCTGCAGGTGGGATCCAGAGCACCCCACAGGCCAGTGCCCCCATCCCCGAGGGCCGCGTGGAGCAGAGTGTGTCAAGCAGGGTGTGGAAGCACATGTCACCTCCCTGCTGCATTCATGCTGGGCCCTTCCTGAAGTTTAGTCTCACCCGTCAAGTGCCCTCCAGTGCACAAGGGGGCCTCCCTACCTTTATAGACTAGCACACACTTCTGGCGATGGTTTTGTTTATGGTACAGGTCTTGGCCAACTCTGAAGGTGGGGTAATTGCTAAATCTCCAAGAACCTCATGACTGCCCAGAACCCCCTTGTTCCCAGGAAGCCCCCACACCCACCTGTGCATGGCATCAGGGGCCAGCACCTGGTAACCACTGGAAGCTGTCCCCTCCTGTTCTGCCTGCTGTGCCCTTCGGAGTCCCTGCCTCGACCTTGCTTGGTTCCCCCCCACCCCCCAGGCAGTTGTGCAGGGCAGTTGTGCAGCGCCTGGTGCAGAGGGAAAGCAAGCGTTTGCAAGTCGGGTTAAAAGCGGTGCCATTTCCCCACTCTTCAGAAGGGCAAACTGTTACTCCTATTTTTAATGTAATTACTCATTCTCTCCTTCCTCATTAAGCCTGCTTCTTTCAAGCATGAGTACCTGGTTGAATCTGCATAACCTCTTATTATCAACCCACCTCTCTTCACACACAAAGGATTGCCACTCACAGCTCTCCTCCCCGGCTCCTTTTGTAAATAGGCTAAGTTTTCTTTCCTCAAGATAGAAAGCAATGTGACATCTTGCTGTTGCCACCGTTTCCTTGTTTTGCTGGCTTGCAAGTCTGTGAGACTTAAACAAATGGCCTGTGCTCCCGGATTGGGGCTGTGCAGCTCTTAGTTGAGCAAGGGGGCTGCTGTGATCGCCAGCCTGGGCCCCAGGGACTCCTGACCTGCCACCACCAGGCGCTGGTTGGAACGCCTCCTGGCCCTTCCCCGCCCCACCCCACCCCACCCCAGCCTCAGTTTCCCCACTGCCTAGTAAGGCCAGCGCCTGATACTGCAGAAATACGGTGACTGTGACTTTGAGAATGAAAGATCCCTCCCAAGCCAGAGCAGAGATGGAATGGAAAGTAGACTTTGAGACTTTTAAAATTATTCCTTGCTGGTTGGTCTTCAGAGGCAAAATTCAGATAAGAAAGCTTATCAATTACACTTTTGTTTCTACTCAAAAACTCATGACTGCTCAGTCAAAGGCCCCTTGTTGTAATCTTTAAACATTGTTGACAGTGTCTCGGATGAATGGCAACAACCCTGGGGTTTGGTGTGTGGATGGTACATGTATCCCCTGGGGAAAGTAGTAACAGGGTGAGCCAGGGCAGTGGTGTGGGGGCGGGGGGCGCAGAACGCCACTTACTCTGAGAAGCATTTGATTTTCTGTGGATAATGACTGAGCACCCCTAGTCTTTGTTCTATTGCTGAAAATAGTTATGGTTAATTTTGTTTCTGGAACTTCGGAGAAGAAAAAGAAATGTGTGGCCTGGAGAATTTGGTTTTGAAGTGCAAACCCAGGCAATACGAATCAGACTAGGGCAGGGCGTCATTTTCTTTTTAAAGAGCAGCAGTATGATTCCTCGACTTGTCTTTGTTCTCTGGGTGTTTAACCCCATCCCCAGGCAGTTGGTTGGTAAGCCCAGCACATCTCTGCAGGGCGCACCACAGGGCCTGGGTGCGCCGCCGGCGGAGGTGGGTCCCCAGAGGGGCTTCAGCTGGGAGGCCAGGCTGATGCTAAGGCAGAATTGGACTCTTCACTCTAAAACACTCAGTAGCACGTATGATTAGAAATAAAAATTCCTGTTCATGGGGCAGGGGGAGGAGGCAGTCAGAAGTGTCATTGTAAGTGACATCATTTACTTCTAATCTCTTACGGGGCGGGGGGACTTCAAAGCTGAGTTTACTTAGTAGAAAATTTTAATTTATTTTCTAGGAAATTCCATGTTATCACTGCAAAAGGACTTTCTTTCCAAATGAGTACGCTTTCTAGCAAGAGTTTTGGAGTCACAGAGATGGAGTTTGAGAAGTGATGATGGGCAGTGGCAATGGTCGAGTTCGAGGAGGAAAAAAAAGTCGTGGTTTGGTCGGGAGTCTTTTTTTTATCTGTTTATAACAGAGTCTATCCTGGCATTCTACTGGAAGTCAGCAGTTTCTCTGTACCAAATAAAGGATGTTGTGTTGAGTGAAGGGAGCCTTGCCCTGTATACTCATGACTAACCCAAGAAATGCAGGGAGTTTTGACCCACCCAGTTTTTACGACTAGGAAGGCCAAGCCGTGTCGTTAGGATCACGGCAGCGGTAGCTCGGGCATGTGAGTGACCTGTAGTGTGTGCGTGTGTGTGTGCTCGCGCGCACAGACGGGATGCAGAACAGGTCACAGAATTATGTAAAACCATCGGAATAATTAGTGTTGCCCGGAACGTAAGTGTGCAGCTAGAGGAGAGGTTAGTGACGCAGACACTGGGTCTGTTTTGGAAACGTCCTCAAACCAGGCTATTAACACAGTGAGCCACTTTAAACACAGCTACGTGTTTGGAGAGAAACACACACCCTTTTATTAGGAACATGAAACAAGCTCTTTGAGCAGCAGTACTGCAGCGGCTGAGTTTAATTGCTGGGAATTAATAAATCACAGTTGCAAAAGTTAATTCTTGGCAGGAGTCTTTATTCAGCTGTTTCCCCCGCCTTGTTACATTCCAGATTTATGGTCCGCACGATGTCTGGAGCCAGCCGCCCCCTTGCTCTTCTCCTCTGCGGCTGTTACGCGGTGGCCCTGGGAGTCCACACAGGGGAGCACAGCGTGGCTGAAGGTCTGGACACCGGCTATTATGTGGCCGCGGTGTACGAGCACCAGCTGATTGAGAGTCCAGACCCTTTAGCTCTCATCAGCCGCAAGGAGGCCTTGGAACTGATGAACCAGAACCTCGACATCTACGAAGAGCAAGTGATGACTGCCGCTCAAAAGGCAAGATGTGCTCCTGGGTTAGAGCCTGGGCTTGTCTCGCAGAAGGGGGAAGATCGCTCGTTAGCCCTGGGTCAGGGGTTCCTGCAGCCCCAGTGGAAAATCAGTGTGGTTGGTAAGGCCGAGTGGAAGTAGCGAGCTGGCCAGAGTGTTGCTGCTCAGAGAGGGGTCCATGGACCAGCAGCCTGAGCAGCCCGTCCGAGCTTGTGAGAAACGCAGAATGAGGGCCCCGCCCCAGGCCTGCTGAATCAGACCCACATTTTCCCACGATCCCGGTGATGCCCTTCACTCCAAGTCTGAGGAGCCAGGGCTGGACCCCTGGTTCTCCGATGTGGCTGCGTGGAGGCATCGCCTGGCCAGTTGTAAACAAATGGGCAGTCCTGCATAGTGGGGTGGGCTGTGGGCTGGGCATTGGGATTTTTTTTTTATATACAACATACTTTTTATTTCCATGGAATGGAATCAAACACGGGCTGAGACTGCAGAGTAAACACTAGAAATCAGCAAAGGCTGGGAACAGAGTAGGAAAAAGACAAAGGAATGAGGCCTAAACACACAAAACCCTTCACTGGGATCTGCTGACCGCAGCCAGGACCAGGGAGGGATCACACGCTGGGGACAGGTTCCGGCACATTTGAGAACGGTGCGGGGTGAGGGTCGGAGGGGCCACGCTGGGGTATGGGTTTGGTACCAGGTACATCGCTCTTGGTATTTACGTACAAAATCAGCTGGATCTGTTTCTTAGAGGTACACGTGGAAAGAAAGGAAGATGTGATCATTACGACTATGTCTCTTTGCAATACTGACATCATCAGAAATAGGGACGGTTCACTCAGATTCAAATTTCAGTAGCAGGAAATAAATATCAGAACATAATCACTGGCCCTCAATACAAAACTTCTACCCCACCTGGTCCTCCCTCCTTGCTCCACCCACATCACCCTCTGGCGGCCACCCCTTCAACTGCTGGCTTCCCAGTGGCTTCTGATGTGCAGAGCATCGGAAACCCAGAGGGCACGATGGCCTGTCTTTCTCTCCGAGGCGTCCTGCGTCAGACTGAAATAGCAGGCACCCACAGAGCTGCTGTTTGCTGCCTTCAGATTATTTGGGGCTCACTTCCGGTCTCAGTGCCAGATGGTAAACAGTCTTAAGAACTCAGTCCAGAGAGAACTGGACCCAAAGGAACAAAGGGAGGTCAGTGCAGGCCTTTGTGTGGGCTTCCTGCTGAGGGGGGGGCGGGGCGAGTTTCCAACTCCCTCCAGGAAGGGTGGGGCAGAGAAGGAAATGTCGGTGCCAGATGTTACTGTAAGAAAGTGCCCTTTTGGGAAACCTGTAACCAAAGGGAAGTTTGGGCTCTAACCCCAGTGGTCAGGTGAGTGAGCCCAGCCATCAGAGGAAGCCCTGCTCTGCCTCCTTATGAGCAGAACCTCCCTGTGTCCGGGAGCTTCGAGGGCAGAACCAGTCATGCTAACAGGTCCTCCCCAAACCGCCCGTCTCTGGTCAGGGCGGACAGGGTTGCCTGGACCGCCACTACCTGTGGCTACGTTCAAAAACTCCAGCCTAGAAGGCACACACAACTGATGTGGGAAGGTGCATAGAGATGCGAAGACCTGCTCCAGCTCCTTCTGATGCGTAACACCCCTCTCTTCTGTTCCCAGCCTGACACCCAGTTTCTTCTCGATCCTCACTTTTTTTTAATCCTCACTGAAGGACATGCTTATTGACTGTAGGGAGCAGGAAGGGTGGGGGAGAGAGAGAAACACTGACGTGAGAAAGAAACATCGATTGGTTGCCTCTTATATGCACCATGACCAGGGACCAAACCCACAACCTGGGCTTGTGCCCTGACCAGGAATCGAACCTGCAATGTTTCAGTTTATGGGGCAACACCCAACCAAATGAGCCACATTGGCCAGGGCAGATCTGAGTGTGTTTAGTGTTTATAGGAACCTCGCTGCCCTATGTCGTTATATGTGTTAAAACGACTTGTAAGACAAATTGATGCAAGGCACGCGTCAGAGTTTTATATCAAATTTGTGATAAGGGTTGTGGTTCCTGAACAAGCCAATTGAAATATCTCTCACTGCGTGGAGGCTTTGCAGGGAAGAAAGGAGTCCCACTTACAGACGCTGTCCTGCTCAGTCACCTGGGTTGGCAGCCGTGATTCCTCAGGAGCTCTTGAACTCACTGAGTTTATCAGAAAAATGCAAGTCTTTTATCAGGAGTGTTCCTTCCTAGAATTTCCTAGAAAGGACTGCCAATCACCTCAGACCCAACGTTCGGCCCCAGCTCAGGTTCGGTTCCTCTGCTCACTCCTGGCAGATATGTATTCAGGACATCCAATTCAGTTGCAACATTAACCTAATAGCTGTACGTAACTTAAATGTCATTTTATATTAAAAAACCATTCACCTGGCTGGTGTAGCTCAGTGGATTGAGCGCGGGCCTGCGAACCGAAGGATCGCGGTTCGATTCCCAGTCAGGGCACATGCCTGGGTTGCCAGGCCAGTTCCCGGCAGGGGACATACAAGAGGCAACCGCACATTGATGTTTCTCTCCCTCTCTCCTTCCCTTCCCTTCTAAAGATAAATAAATAAATAATAAAAAATAAAATAAATAAAATATTAAAAAAAAAACCATTCAGTGCTCTCAGAGTGTTGTTTTTACTAAAGGTTGGAAAACATGAGTCATGCAAATATGAAATGAACACGTGTCACAGCTTTTCTTTGGCTCGTTGATTTATGAAGGAACCAGAAAGGTTCAGCAGAGAACAGCGAGTGTCAGTCAGGGAGGTGAACGTTGAAATGAATTTGTCAATAGGTACGCGACAGGGCGATGCAATCCTAATCATTAGAGTAACACTCTGTTAAACAGCAGAGGCGCACGTGGTGCGTTCCCTAGATAGGTGGTCTTTGAAAGAGGTTAAGTAGCACCCACGTCTGTCTCGGAAAGGCATCCGTTCTGCATCTTGCTGTGTGTCCAAGTTTGCGAAAAATTTTCTTTACAGGGTGCTGCGGAGGACCGCTGTCGCCCTCTGCTGCAGGGGCTTACACGGCTAGTCTCTCTGGAAGGCTGTCCGGCAGTGTATGTTAAGAACACACAGCTGTTACCCTCGAGCCCGTACTTTCAACTCTTAAGACTTTATTCCAAGGAGGTAATCAGAGAGCCACACAAAGGTCTGTGCGCAGCACTCATCACCAAGTGCCTCGGACACCCTGGACGCGGACGGTCGCCGCGGTTTTCTTTTTATAACAAGTTGGTAACTGTTCACCTGCTCAGTAACGGGGAAGAAACTGTGGTGTCCTCTTAAATGTGGCTGTTACAACTTACATTTTTGAAGGTATCTTTGTCACCTTAATGTTTTATATAGTGAGAAAGTCAAGATGGAAAGCAGTATATTTATTATCTAAATTAGAGAAAGAGAGAGAGAGTGGAAATAGGATATTAACAACAAGTATCTTTATGTCACAGGATTATGAATTCTTTATATTTTCTGGTCTCCAGGTTTTCTACAGTTAAACTGTTGAAGCTTTTATAACCGGAAAAAAAAAGTTATGCAGAAAGTTTTCCGTGCATTCCAGAAATAAGTGACTCACACTGCCCGTTATTTTAGATTATTCATGCCTTCTCTGCCCTCCTCCTCCCCATGCACTTTGGGCCAGCGTCCCAGGCTCGCTGGTTGGAGCCGTGTAAGGGGAGAATGGCAGGCGCTTGAGGCCTGGGCGCTGAAAGCCGAGACTTCCCTGTTTGGGTTTTCTTGGGTTGCTGCAGACAGGGACACAGTGTCTCCAGGTGTGGGATAAGGCCTGTGGTGTGGTCAGGATTCTGAAGGGAGCCTCCTAATTCCCAGCTGGGGAATTGCACGTTAGAGCAGGCTCTGGTTTCTGTGCTGCAGCCAACAGCAACCCAGGGGGACCCAACCTTAGCTGCCTTAGAATCACCAGGGGACATTTAAACAAACTCTGCTGCCAGGGCCCCGCCCACAATCAGTTTTAGCGGACTTTCCAGGGGTGGGCCCCAGCATCAGCCCTGCACGAGGGGTGGTTTGTTTTTTTCAGAAGTCCCTCCTCTGATTTGAATGCACAGTGAAGGTTAAAAACCAAGGGACTAGAGATGCTACATCATCATCTCTGCATGAGCCCAATACTCAAGACCTCTTCTAGTTGGCCGCATCTCCCACTGCACCACCAGGGACTCCAACCCCCTGACGGTTTGCTGGGCAAACTCCTGCTCCCTTCAACCCTCCTTCCCTGGACATGCCCCCAGTACATGGCCATCCCAGAGCACTCTGTCTGTGTTCCCTCAGAATTAGGCCACGGGACATGGCCTTCCCCAGACTAAGATCTC
Organism: Glossophaga mutica; assembly: GCA_039655065.1. Taxonomy (NCBI): domain Eukaryota; kingdom Metazoa; phylum Chordata; class Mammalia; order Chiroptera; family Phyllostomidae; genus Glossophaga; species Glossophaga mutica. The sequence continues at coordinate 27,315,161 of CM077309.1, read as the reverse complement.
CAGTGAGAGTTCAGCTGCCGTTTTTTAACTTCTTGCCCTGGTACACAGCAATTGCTCGATGGCTCCTAGATGAACGAATGAAGGAATGAACACATGAATGAAGTGGTACTTCCCATTGTCTGATAACATACTTCGATGTTTTTGACTTACAGGGTGTACAGATTATAGTGTTTCCAGAAGACGGCATTCATGGATTCAACTTTACAAGAACATCCATTTACCCCTTTTTGGACTTCATGCCATCATCTCCCCGGGAGGCCAGGTGGAACCCATGCCTGGAGCCCCGTCGATTCGATGACACGGAGGTGGGCGAGCACCCCAGACTTCCTCCGCGGTGGGCCGGAGGCATCAGAGATGAACCAAGCCAGGGGCCGAAAGCCCAGACATGTTAAATGAAACTGAAAGGGGGGCCTGAGGTCCTAAAAATGAAACCCAGGTTGCATGTGCCACTTTCACCCAGTTAAAGAATGTCTGATGTACGAGGCGTGTACTCGTTTGTCGGTGGTTCTGTGTATTAGCTACACAAGAAGTGCATGGATACTTGCTTGTGAAACAGACAAAAAGTAAATGAAAGCCACTGTCACCACCCCCAGCCCTCGCCCTCCTGCCCTCCCAGAGGAACTGCTGTCAGCCATCGGATGCGCCTCCCGGTACATCTCTCCTTTTCTGTGCGTTTTGTAATCGACACCCTCTTTTTCAGCATGCTGGAGGCTTAGGCTTTGTTTAACTCTTGCTGTTATAAACAATGTCTCAGTGAGTATCCTTGTACACATAGTTTTGTGAAATGTCTAAGTTTTTCTGTCAGGTGAGATTCCTAGAAATGGAATTTCTCAGCAGAAGGATAGGCACAGTAACAAAAAAATTTTAATTGAATTCATTGGGGTGACACTGGTTGACAAAAGTATGCAGGTTTCAGGTGCACATTCCACAACACATCACCTGTACACTGTGTTCTGTGTTCACCCCCCAAGTCAAGTCTCCTTCCTTCACCACTGATCCCCGCTTCACCCTCCACCACCTCCCCCCACTCTGTCCCCCAGAAGTCACCCCGCTGTTGTCCACCTCCAGGAGCGTGCTCTTTCATTTTTGCTCAAACCTTCCACACCCCTGGCCTCCTCCTAAGTTATTTTGAAGAGTGCCAAGTTTCCCCTTTAAAAGATTTTGAGTTCACTTTACATTCCCAACATATATGAGTGCATGAGTGCTTGTTTCCTGCCTTTGGTCAATGTAAAAGTAGAATAATCTTTTGAAGTTTTGCTGATATTATGAAGGTGAAAAATGCAGCTCATCATTATTTTGATTTGTATTTCCTTAAAACTAATAAGGTTGACCATCTTCTCGGATGTTTATTGGCCATTCGTATTTATTCTTCTGTGAATTCTTTATATCCTTTGTACATTTTCAGTAGTGGTTGCTTTTTAACGGATTTACGATAGCTATTTATGTGTTATGGACACAGTACAGCTCCTTTTCTACTTTAAAATTATAAGGCAAAAGGTAGGATCTTAAACAGCCATTTACTTACACATTCATCTATTCCTTTTCCCCCTCTAGGTCCTCCAGCGCCTGAGCTGCATGGCCGCGAGGGGAGGCATGTTCCTGGTGGCCAATCTCGGGACGAAGCAGCCGTGTCAGAGCAGTGACCCGGGCTGCCCGGGGGATGGAAGATACCAGTTTAACACGAACGTCGTGTTCAGCAGCAACGGCACCCTCATAGACCGCTACCGCAAGCACAACCTCTACTTCGAGGCAGCTTTTGATACCCCTTTCCAAGCGGACCACGTTACCTTCGATACCCCTTTTGCTGGCAGGTTCGGCGTCTTTACCTGCTTTGACGTGCTGTTCTTCCAGCCCGCCGTCTCACTGCTCAGAGACCCTGAGGTGAAGCACATCGTGTTCCCGGCCGCCTGGATGAACCAGCTCCCGCTCCTGGCGGCTATTCAGATTCAGAGTGCTTTCGCCATGGCCTTCGGCGTCAACTTCCTGGGTGCTAACATCCACCAGCCGTCCGTGGGCATGACTGGGAGTGGCATACACTCACCCCTGAAGTCCGTTTGGCACCATGACATGGAGCACGTCACAGGCCACCTTATAATTGCCCAGGTAGCCAGAAACCCGCAGCGTCTCGTTAGTACAGAGAATGCCACAGATACAGTGGACTCATCCCATAGTCAGTTTTTAAAAATCTTGGCAGGTGACCCGTACTGTGAGAGGGATTCTCAGGAAGTCCTCTGTGATGGGGCCACCAGATGGAACGTGAACGCTCCTCCCACGTTTCACTCCGAGATGATGTATGACAATTTCACCCTGGTCCCCGTATGGGGAAAGGAAGGCTCTCTCCGCGTCTGTGCCAACGGCCTCTGCTGTTACTTGCTTTACCAGAGGCCCACATTGTCCGAAGAGCTGTATGCCCTGGGGGTCTTTGACGGCCTGCACACAGTGCACGGCACTTACTACGTGCAAGTCTGCGCCCTGGTCAAGTGCGGGGGTCTCGGCTTTGACACCTGTGGGCAGGAGATCACAGAGGCCACGGGGATGTTTGACTTCCACCTGTGGGGTAACTTCAGCACACCCTATATCTTTCCTCTGTTTCTGACCTCAGGCATGACCCTGGAAACCCCTGACCAGCTCGGCTGGGAGAACGACCACTATTTCCTGAGAAAGAGCAGACTGTCCTCTGGTCTGGTGACAGCAGCCCTCTACGGGCGGTTGTACGAGAGGGACTCAGGGGAGTGGGGGCTGGGCGCTGGCCACCGTGTGGATGGCCCTGAACTTGCACAGGCCACAGCTCACAGCACTGGGACCACCTCTGCCCATCCTGGGAGCTTTGGGAAGAATTAGGGGAGGCAGATTCCACCCAGTGGCGGCTCTTCCTCTTACATGCAAATCATGGAGACATTTTCTGGTATTTTCTACCCACGGTTATCTTTGCCAAGCCACGTCTTTCTCTAGCAAATCTCTCATTACACAGTTGGCTTTCGGAGCTAACACAGCCTTGGCTGGGAGGGTCAGTTGGTTGGAACATCGTCCTGTACACCAAAAGGTTGTGGGTTCGATTCCCAATCAGGGTACATGCCTAGGTTGTGGGTTTGGTCCCCAGTTGGGGCACGTGTGGGAGGCAGCCGGTTGATATTTCTCTCTCACATCAGTACTCCTCTCATAATCTCTTTCAAATCAATAAATATATCCTCGGGTGAGGATTTGTGAAAAAGAACTAAGACGAAATAAGTGACAGTTTCTATCGCACACCCCCACAGAGCAGCAGGGTGTGTGTTTTCCTGGTTCTTGTTGATCAGCGATGCCCAGGACCTCAAAGCTTTTCTAAGGCAGGAAACAAACTTGCAAAGCAAAACCCTCGATGGAAATGGCTGCTGCGGGGCCCTCTTCCCATGTCTGGTCAACCAGAATTCTATCCAGAGGAAATGGTAGCACCAGACCCACCAGCCACAGCAGAATTGTGGATTTTGAAGCAGCTCATGGAAACAGAAGGGAAGTTGTTCTCACATCCGCCTTTCTGCCAGTGAATGGAATGTGTGCAGCGGGACCCACCGCGCCCCGAGGGAAAGAGCGCAGTGCCCCCGGGGGAGGGCCCCTGGGAAAGGGCGCCGGAGACGGGCAGCGGTCGGACGGTGTGAGTGACAGGAGTCTCTCCGCACAGCGTGTCTCACCCAGGGATTCCAGGGACCTTCATCAATCATGCTAGCTTTCGGGAAGAGCCTCACTGCCGCCCACCTGGGCAGGATGAAATGGTGCGGGTAGAATTCGGTTCCACCCCATCCCCCACCCCCGGTCAAGAAGGACCTTCCATTTGCAGAGAGGCACTGTACCTCTTGCAGAGGAGTTGCCAGAACTGCTGTGGAGGGTGGCCTGCTTTAGTCCTTCATTAATTTAATCACTCAACAGGTATTTTGGAGACCCCACCAGGTACAGAGCAAGGACCTCCCACGTACTAGTTCCAGATGCAAAATCATCATACTCGGTGTGTGAAGATTTCATTAGGCCACCTATTTCTACATTATTTCTAGCTGACATTTCAAAGTCATTTTGACTAGTTACTATGCCTAATAACTGTTTCCAATCATTTTTAAGTGGAAAATGGATAATTTTTCAAGAGGTTGGATAATTAGCCACCTGTGGTTTGCCTCCTCAATGTTGTGGCTATTTAGTTATATCCCCTTCCCTTTTTAATCTTCAACCGAGGACATGTTCATTGATCCGAGAGAGAAACATCGATGTGAGAGAGAAACATCGACTGGTTGCTCCTGTACACTCCATGACCGGGGACTGAACCCACAGCCTAGGTACGTGCCCTGACCTGGGATGGAACCCACGACCTTTCTGGTGCAGCGGACGATGCTCCAACCAACTGAGCCACCCAGCCAGGGCTAGTTAGAGTCTCCTTTTTAAATTGGGTTTTTAGAAACCATGTGTGCATGGACATAATTATATGAAGTAAAAAATGAAATTTCAGGCAGGCTGTGAAAGAACGCAGGTCCTGGAGTCAGCCTGGCCAGGTTCACTGTCTCGGCCTCACTCTACTCTTCACCACACAGCCCCAGGGCAACCTGTGTAAGCCTCACTGTCCCCCAGTTTTCTGATCATTGAATAATCCATGTGGGAAAGAGACAAGGTCCCTGCTGACTCACTGCTCGCCCGCAAAGGCCTGGGATGAGTCATGTCCTCAGGGAGTGAGCAGGAACCACGGATTCCTGAGGGAGCCCTGGGAAATGCCCTGGAGTGGGAGTGGGGCCTCTCCCGCCTGCCCGCCCGATGACGGAGCCGGACTGCCCTCCCTGGCGCAGACGCACCGGCAGGGTGAGCTGGCAGGACCGTGCGGCTCCGGATGTGGCTGGCTGCCACCCGTTTAGCTTCCTTGCCCAAACCCCAGGGAACAGAAATTATCTTAAAAACGCATATTGTTGGTTCATGCGAAGATGATTCAAATCAGCCTGAGAAAGAGACCGAGAGGCTAGTCCTAAATACAGACGTGGGGGAACTACCTGACCCAGCAAACATTTCCAAAGCGCCTGCTGGACGCACATTCTGCCCTTCCGAGCGGAGCACCCACAGCTTTCCTCAGTGACTTCCTACTGACAACTTAGAGCTAGTTACTCCTGACGTAGAAACAAGGAGGCACGAACCAAGGGTGGTAAAAGAAAGTGATTTTTTTATTTTAACAAAATGGTTTTTACAATAAAAAGAAGTAGCGGCCAGATGGCAGAACAAAGTAGAGGAAGGGGAAAATGAGTAAAATAAATCACTTTCAGGGAAAAAAAACACCTATGACTAATGGCTGTGATATGCTTTTCTCAACTGTGATCCTGAAATTGAGGAAGCAAGTGGCAATCTTGACAATAACATTGAGGCAGGAAATCAAATGTATTTTTGGCCAAGTCAGACTTGGGGAAGCGGCTTGGCCCTCGCGGTCCCTCGTGCAGCGGCAGCTGGGCCAGTCTGCGGTTTTCCTCGCAGAGGAAGTGAGACGCAAATGAGCTGGGGACTCGCAGCCTGTTCCTGGAGAAAGCGAACCACGCCCGCTCCCGGGGGCCAGTCCAGTCCTGAAGCCCAGGCAGCGCCCGAGGGGACATCCTGCCTGTTGCTGCTGCCGAGGGAAAGCCCCTGGGCCACCCCTCACCCACAGGTGGCCCTGCTCAGTGCCTTGTGGCCATCTCACATTGCGCTGGGAGTAGGCCCCTGACCCAAGAGCAGCCAGTCAGGGTGCTGGCCGATGGCCTGGGGTAGGCAGGGGCAGGCCCAGAAGCGGGGCTCACGGAGGGGCAGCGGTGAGTCAGCTGCTTGGATTCGCCCTGAAATTCGGAAATGCTCAAACACCCACTACACGAACAAATGTTTTCTCAACAAGGTGAATTTATGTATTGCAAAACTTTAAAAAAAGTTTTAGTAGTGTGAAATGCTGTGCACAAAGGCCCAGATTGAAAACAGATGCTGCTGCGACCTGAAGGTCTGTGAGCAGGACGGGAGCCTGCGTCTTTGTTGCCAAGTCCCCTTCCTTGTGCAGCAGCCTCGTCCCACGTAACAGTTACCCCAACGCTCAGCGTCTTCAACTAGTCGTGGGCGTGATTTATTCACACAGCGTCTGTGGTCAGGGCGCTGGGCGTGGACTAGCTGGGTGGTTCTGGCCCAGGGCCTCTCAAGAGGCTGCAGCCAAGACACCGGCCGGGGCTGTGCTGAGCTGAAGGTTTCGCTGGAGATGGAGGGTGTTTTCATAATCGTATTCCCCACAAAGAAATTGTGAAGTCTTAACCCTTAGGACCTCAGAATGTGACCTTCCTTGGAAATGGGGTCTTTGGGGATGTGATTCAGATGTAAGTTGAGGTCATACTAGTGTAGGGTGGCCCCTTGATTCAGCGTGACTGGTGTCCTTATAAGAAGAGACAGACACGCCCCAGGCGGAGAGCCACCCACCAGTGTGGAGTGATGTAGACCACCAGTGGCTCTCAGAGGAGGGCCCCGCACCAGCAGCCCGTGGGAGCTGGTTAGAAATACAACTTCCTGGGCTCCACCCCCTGACTTGCTGAATCAGAGACTAGGGGCGCCGGGCGGGGGGCGGTGCCCAGCAGTCTATGGCCTAAAAAGCCCTGCAGGGGATCCTGATCCTGGTCAAGTGTGAGGCCCCGGCTGTAATGCGGGGCGTTTCCCGAAGCAGGTGCGCAGGCCTTAGTCATCAGCTCCACACACCCGGACTTGAGACAGGCAAGGGTGCCCGTTTCACAGAAGAGGACACTGAGGCCTGGGAGGGAAGTGCCTTGCCCAAAGCTCAGCTGCACCCAACAACAAAGCTAGAATGTGGAATTCCCACCCCAGGACCGATGCACAGCTAGAGCTTCCAGATTGCCCAGAGCTCTCAGCTCTCCTCTCCTCCTGTTAGTTTTTTAACCCATTCTTACCTTTCTGGGTGACTTTTTGTCATCCAACTATATTGCTCTACTTTTGTTTAACCAAGGCCAAATTAGGAAGAAAACATAATTTACAGTTAAATTAACCTGCCTTTCATTAGGTTCTATATAATTTTGAAGGTTCATGGGAGGCTTCCTGTGAATGCAGAAAGCTTATTGAGGGAATTATTTTATTTACCATTATTTCAAGAATAATCCCTTTATTCAGTCCCAGTGTGAGAAAGCTGGCAAAGGAATGCTCCTTTAGTCTGGCGCTTCGACACCCTGAATGGTGCATGTAGGTGTCGCTGCTCGTTTCTGTGCTTCCTGGGTGTCGTCTGAACCTTCCACCGCACTGAACCTGCGATGCAAGCCCGACGACTCGTTCATCAATACTTGAAGTGTTCGCATCTTCTGAAATACTCTCATCTGACTTGGGCAGAATGAAACCTGGGAGGCTGTGCCCTTTAACAGCAGGACTTGGGTTGCAGTTTATCTTCTGACTCCCCACCCTATTGCGGTAGGGCTCTGACGTGTTAACTGGAGACACTGCTTCGCTGAAGCACAGATGCCGCCTTTCTCATTTTCACACTCTAAATATACCTACCGGAAGTGCAAACGATCTGCACTCGGCGTGATCTCTGAGTACTGCACTGTGGCGGTAGGAATTCACACTGCTGTCTGGAAAACCGTAGGGTTCTGAGGGATGCCTGGATAATCAAAGACAGAAAATTACGTACAGGTGGTTTTGAGATAAGATATTTTCTAGGGGTTCTAGTTTTTTAAAAATTGTTGATTCAACCATGGATATCTCCCAACTCACATAAAACCAGGCTATAATGAAGCATTAGCTTTGTGTAAAGTTCTCTACAGGAAATCGTGGAGTAGGCGGAGTCACATAAGAAAAGATTGTGACCTTTAGAGAGAGCTTATTCCCTGGTGTGCATGCGGACAGGACTGATGCACCACACACACACACACACACACACACACACACACACACCAGTGACGGATGTTTGTGGCAGACCGTATTCCCAAAAATGGCTGCAACGACATTCCCAGTTCCATATGCTGTTCCAAAACTTCGCTAGTCCCCATCAAGAGGTGGGGTCTATGCTTCCTCCTTCGACCTCGCGCAGGACTTTGTGACTGCCTCAATGACCAGAACGCAGGAAAGGTGACACTGTGACTTCCAGAGCTGGGTCATGGGTGACAATACCGCTCCTGTTGGCTCGCTCTGGGGGCTTTCGCCCTTGGAACCCACGTGGAGAAGAATCAAGGCCCCTGACCCTCAGCCCAGTTGCACAACCGGCTGATGCAGTTCCCACAGCCCTTGGGTGAACTAACTGTCCCAGCTGAGGCCTGCAGGGCACAGGGGACAAACCTCCCCGCCCTTGCATGGCCCAAACTGCAGATTCGCAAGCAAAATAACTGATTGTTGTTTTAAGTCAGTAAGTGTTGAGGCAATTTGTTATGCAGCAAATGAGAGCCAGAACTGACTGACATCAACCATAGACGTTTGTCATTTGAAGAACTGAACAGTTAAAAACTGAAAAAGCCCGGGGTGGCCGCACTGGTGAATGAGGGAGCCCTGAGGTCAGACAGGGAGGCGGGGCCTCGGTGTGCCCGCCCCGCGGGCTGTGTGTGTCTGTGTGTGTGTGTGTGTGTGTGCACGCGGGGGGGGGCGGGGGAGGGGAGGGGTTGCGTTTGCAGGGGAAGCAGTTGGAGGGTGTTAAGCAGGGGGTTGGCACTGTGGATTAAAGTGATTCCTCTCACTGCTGCTGGCCGGGGTCCAGGAGCTCCACTTCCTCCCGAAGTCCGTCCCACCTCAGGACCAGTCCTGAGGACTCACCGAGGGACCACAATAAACAGCAATTCAAAAAATAATAATTTATAAACTTTATACTAAAATGAGTAAATAGCCCTGGCTGGCGTAGCTCAGTGGATTGAGCGCGGGCTGTGAACCAAAGGGTCACAGGTTCGATTCCCAGTCAGGGCACATGCCTGGGTTGCAGGCCAGGCCCCTAGTGGGGGCCACGTGAGAGGCAACCACACATTGATGTTTCTCTCCCTCTCTTTCTCCCTCCTTTCCCCTCTCTAAAAATAAATAAATAAAATAAAATCTTTAAAAAAAAAAAAAAAAAAGAAAATCAAGCAACAGATTTTAGACTTGGCTAAAAACAGATTCCATGAAACCTTGTAACTCAGGGGAAACTACCCCACTTTAATGCACCATATTTCTCTGATAAAGTCAGAAGCTGAGCTGTTAGTAGGGCTGAGCAGCTGGACTTTTCTCCATGTATCAAAAAAAAAATAAAAAAAATAAAATAAAATGAGTAAATAGCAATTTAAGGTGGAAAAGTCATTCCTTGAGACTATTCATTTTAAACTTAACATTTTCTAATGTAGTTTTGCATTTTTTAAAATTTTATTTTTAAAATACCTTTATTTATTTACTTTTTTCCATTCCCATTTATCCCTCCCATACCCTCTCTCTCACCTCCACCCCCCACCTCCCCTTGCAACCGTTTTGAAAAGACTATTATAGACACATCACAAAAAGGGGGGAAACCCTTACAGAAAGCCTTTTTTTTTTTTTGTAAAAATATGTCTTCAAAGAACGGTTGCAGTCCAAATTGTTTCCTGATCATCACACAAAACAAAACAAAAAACAAAACAAAAAGCTTGTTTCCTGATCACACAAAACAAAACAAAACGCAGAGAAGAATACATCTCGGATCGCCATGTGCATTTCATTTAAACTGCTGAGTGTTAACACGCTGGGGTGCGACGCGGGGAAGGACAGTTACGGGCTGGAGGAGCGTAGAGACAAACAGAGGAGCCATCATTCTGGCATTATGAATGAATTTCAAAAGGATGAAGAATTTCACTGTGTTATAATTAATGTGCCACAATTTGCCTCCCCCACCCCCCATCTCTGGGCCCGTCAAATTCTGTTTCAGACCTTTCCTAAGAAGGGCAATGTACGTTGAATGTGTAATGTGGACAGGTGTCACCAGATTTGTTCCTGCAAAGCAGCAGCGCAACAAACAAAACAAAAAAAGTTAAGAAGCAATTTTAAAGCACAAGCTGGAGAGTCCGTGGGCCAGGCCTCGCTCCCTCCTCGCTCGCCGTGAGACCGCGAGCGCCCGCCTGCCGTGAACAGGCCTGCCTGTGGTCCTGTCTCCCTAGGATGGTTTTAGCTCAGACACCTTCGGAGACGCGCATTCTTTCCCCTCAGTTCTTTCTACCAGTAAATAAGGAAGTAACCAGTGTCCACACAGACAGGGAAGCTCTTTTTATAGAACACTGCAAAACAGAGAATGTGTAATATGAATCATCTCTCCCCCTGGCTGGAGGCTCCCCGCCCCTTCTCAGCTTCTTTGTTTAACGTTCCGATTTTCAGAATCAGTGTTGTGATTATCTATTGCTAAGTAACGGGGAACTACTCTGAAACTCAATGACTTCAAATGACCATTTTAGTCTGCTCCGCGGTTTGTGGGTCAGGAATCAGGCCAGCACCCGGCGGGGGCAGCTGGCGGCTCCTCTGGGCCTCTCCACGTGCTCCTCCAGCAGGATGGTCTCAGGACAGAGTGCAGACAGGACCCCTCAGGCTTTCCAGAGAGAATGAGACTGGAAGGGGAAGCTGCCAGTTTCGGTGGGCTGGGGCCGGAACGGGCACGTGGCACTTCTGTGTCTGCGATTGGTAAATTTGCTACAGCGCCCACCTACAGCCCTGGGGAGGAAACACAGACCCCGCCCACTGGTGGGAGGGGTGTAAAAGAACCTGTGGGCGGCTCTTCTGGAGACGGTGTCTCAGGGTCCCCCATTGGCCACCCCACCGCAGGCTGTCCTACAGCACAGCCTCTAACGACACTAGGCTGCCCCTGAGCCCCTGGGAATAGAACCGTTTACCTTTCTACCAAGAAGGTGGGGAAAGCACCAAAATCTGCGCATGGGGTGTCCCCAGGCCGACTTCAGGGAGTTGGTGCTCTGAGACCTAACGTCCCAGTGAGGTTGGCTAAAGCGAACACCCGTGTCAGCAGGGCCTTGGGGTCCGAGTGTGTTTCGTGTGTCCCCGACAGGAGCAAGTTAAAGTGCTTTCCTTAGTGAGGAGCAGAAAATCGTCAGCGCGCAGCCAGGAATCTAAATTTCAAAAATGCTTTTTTGAGTAATAAAAAACAAAAGGCTAAAGAAGGAAGGGCAAGGGGCAAACAAAGGAACCCGAACAGAGGCCTCACAGGCATGGACAGTGGAGGACTGAACGCGGAAGGGGCATGGGGCAGGGGAGAGCAATGGAGAAAAAGACAGGACAACTGTAACTGAACAACGATAACAAAAGTAAAAGACCAAACAAACAAGCAAAAAAAGAATCTGTGGGCTGATTTTAATTCTAGCTCGAAGAAGGCTGCTAGATAGATACCAGTTTTTATTTACTGAGTGCTTCCCATTGCCGGGCATAGTGACACGTGGCCTTTCCAATGGTTCTGAGACAGCTTTATTGCTCGCATTTTACACACAGAGGCTGCACAGCGGGCCGGAGGCCGTCTGCTGTGTGCGAGCCAGTGTGGAACCCAGGCAGTGTGCATGCGGATGGCTTTCAGAGCGTCTGCCGAGTGTCACTCCCCTTCCTCTAAATACTTGGAGGCCATCAACTCATCAGATCTGCACTGAGACCACAGAATGCTTCACCTGCATTTGACGGACTTGAAGAGACCTCAGAGATGTTGTGGGACTTGCCAAAAGTCACTGAGGCCGGCCTGTCTGCCTCCGAAGTCCATGAATTTGATCACACAGCTCTGCTGCCTTCTGCTTACCTCGTGGGGTTCTGTGTGTTCACCGCTTTCTGCAGGTCACTGCCAGGTGGTGAATTCCACTGGGGCTGAGACTGAGCAAGCTTCTTGGCACCTGTTCTCTTAAGTAGGTGCTTGAGTCAAGGTTATAAAGGTAAAGGGTACCTTCAACACTAGGAAGCTACTAAACACCACATACATTTACTATTTTGTATTTATATACAATATGTTGACATGGAAAAATTTATAATATAGCAAGTAAAAAAACAAGTTACAAACATGATACATAATATAACTCCATTTGGAAAACATGGCTCATAGCCATAGTTACAGAGTTAGAAAAATAAAACCACTCTCAGTGTTTTTTATGATCTCTTGCTGGTGAGATGATGGATGGTTTTGTTTTATCCTTTTTGCTCATCTTTCTAAATTTTTTACCATAATGTATTACTTTGTAATAAGAAAAATGTCACTGTATACATTTGATGTGAAATTGACACATGCTTTCTTTCCTCAATAGTAACTTTTACTAAATTCAGTTCTATAAGCAAAACATGGCTGTTTGAACAAAACTGAATTTTTCCATAGGCCTCCCTTGAAATGGTAAATATGTAATATGTTAACATCTACTTTTATATTTCCTTGCTCTCTGTGACCATCTAAATTTGGAGGCAGTCTAAAGTATAATTGTTTAACCTTTGTGAGAAGGAGACACAAAAGAGGTAGTCTGGGTAGGGACGGCTATTGAATAGGTATATGGGAAGAATTGCTAAAAATTTTAGATCTAATTAATATTTGTCATTTATAAAGATTTTTTTAAATTTATTTTTAGAGAGAGGGTAAGGGAAGGAGACAGGGAGAGGAACAGCAGTGTGTGGGAGATACATTGATCAGTTGCCCCTCACACACCCCCAACTGGGGACCTGGCCCCCAACCCAGGCAGGTGCCCTGACTGGGAATTGAACTGGCAACCTTCTGGTTCGCCACAGGCCAGTGCTCCACCCACTGAGCCACACCATTTTAAAACATTAAAACATCATTTTGAAACATTTTTATTTATTAAGACAGAAAGAGAGACAGAGACAGAGAAAGAGAGAGAGAGAGAGACCGATTTGTTGTTCCAATTTATGCATCCATTGCTAATTCTTGTATGTGCTCTGGCTGGGGATCAAACCCACAGCCTTGGTGTATCAGGATGATGCTCTAACCAACTGTGCTACCTGGCCAGGGCTGAGACATTATTTTTCTAATTAAAAAATGCATGTGTATAAATTTTTTCTATATAACAACTAGAGTTTTTAGAAAACTATTTCAGCCATTGCCTTTTCAAGAGCCACAATTACAGAAACATCCACTCTCATCTAGAGGACCAGAACCCAGCACAGCACAAATGTTACTAACAAGTTTCGGTTCTTGTCTCCTGATATAAAGGAATTTAGATCAGGGAACTGATAAAAGCAAAGGCAGGTTTATTGAGGCTCCACAAAGGGTGAGAACCCTGGGATGTGGCTCCGGATGTGGGGTTGAGGGGTTTTTACTACTTGAGAACATAGACGTTGCTGGGGTTAACCAATCAGAGTGTAGGTTAGCAGCCCTCTTGTCCTGTTTTTGGAACACTGATGTCCCGGTACATGTCAGGAAGGGAAGCATTCTGGGATTGCGCAGCACTTACCAGTGTGTGGGATGCAGGAAGGGGCTTTCCCAACCAGGTATTGAGTTTGTCTCTGGTTTGTGGTGTGGCTTTAGGTCTGAAGAACAACCTACAAAGAATTCAGGTTAGTTCCTGGACCATTGTTGCATAGCTACCGATTGATAAGTGCTATAGTTCTGGCAGGGCTTGACTCGATGGAGCCATGTTTGGGAACATTTCATTTTACCTGTTTCATTTACATTCAAGGTACTTATGAAATACTTGAATTCCACCACAATTTCTTTAGCTCTGACCCTCTTATTCCCCAAATCGGGTTTGTGAGATGGGTAGTAGGTGGATGAAATGCCATAAACCAGGTACGACCCTGGGCCCATTCTATTAACAAAGTGCAAGACAAGTCTAATTTCAGGGGCAGCTTGGTTACCTTTCACGGCTCTGAGCACGAGGTGCAAGTTTAACAGACGATTTTTGGTGTGAAGGCTCATGTTATTTGAAGTGAATTTCAGACATCATCCTCATTCCACTTGTAAACATTCCTGTATCTCTAAAATGACTACTTTTAAAAGCATAACCACATTATCAGTATCACACCCAGAAGGAATGAACAATATTTCCTTAATATGGCCAATTACTCAGTATTGGGATTTCCAGTAGCCTCAAACGTCATAACTACTTTTCCACATTTTCCTGAGCTGTATTTAAATACCATAAAATTCACCACTTTGCAGTGTACAAATCCATGATTTTGAGTATATTCACAGTCACGCAACCACCATCCCCATCTACTTTCAGAGCATGTCATCGTCCCCAGAAGAGACCCCATAGCCAAGAGCAGCCACTTTCACTGCCACCCCTCTCATCCTCTGGCGGCCTCTGATACACTTCCTCTCTCTATGGATTTACCTCCAGTAAACATTTCATTAAAAAAAGATTTCATTTTTTTTTTTTCAGAGAGAGGGGAAGGGAGAAAGAGAGGTGGAGAAACATGCTTCTGGGAGAGAAACATCTCACAGCCCCCAAGGGTACCTGGCCTGCAACCCAGGCGTGTGCCCTGACTGGGCGGGAATCAACCTGGCGACCTTCTGGTTCACAGGCCAGCGCTCAGTCCACTGAGCCACACCAGCCAGGGCCGAACATTTGTATAAATGGAATCACACAAGAGGTGGCCTTTTCTTCCGGCCGCCTTTCACTTAGCATAGTGTTTTCAAGGTTCATTTGCGTGTAGCATGTACTTCATTCCTTTTTATGGTGGAATAATATTTCCTTGTAGGGATTGAAGCAGGTTTTGGGTACCCATTCATCTGCTGATGGAGATTGGGTTGTTTCCACTTTTTGCTCTTATGAAGAATGCTTCTGTGGACATTCATGCGAAGGTTTTGTGCTGACATGTGCCTGCAATTCTATGGGTATACATGTAGGACTGCAATTGCTGGGTCGTATGGTAAGTCTAGGTTTAGTTATTTGAGGAGCCGCCAACTATATTCCAAGGGAGCTGTGTCTTTTTACATCACTGTCGGAAATGTGTGAGGGCTTACATTTCCCCACATCCTTGCCAATGCTCATTGTCCTTTTTTTTTTTTAATTATAGCCATCCTAGTGGCTGTGGCTTCTCACCATCCTTTGGATTTGCATTTCCTTGATGGCTAATTACACCGAACATCTTTTCAAGCACTTATTGGCCAGCTGTGTATCTTCTTTAAAGAAATTATTAAAGTTCTATACCAATTTAAAAAATGGAATTGTCAGTCTCTTCATTATTGTAGTTCTTTGTATATTCTGGCTATTAGATAGACTCTTAACAGACATTTGATTTGTAAACATTTTCTCCATTCTGTTGTCTTTTCGCTTTCTTGATAGTATCTTTTGGTAGACAAGTTCTTAATTTTGATAAAGTCTAATTTACCTTTGGTTGCTTGTTCTTTAGGCATAAAAACCATACCTAATCCAAGGTCACAGATTTATAGCTACCTTTTCTTCTGAGTGTTTGAGTTTCAGTTCTCACATTTAGGTCTACGATCCATTCAAAGTTAATTTTTGTTATGTTGTGCATAGGGGTCCGAATTCATTCTTTCGCATGTGAACATCTAGCTGCCCCCAATTTATTGAAAGACTATTCTTTCCCCATCATATTGTCTTGGTACCGGTTTTGAAATCTATTGACCAAAAGACATATGGGTTTATTTCTAACTCTCTATTCCACTGAACTGTATGTCTGTCCTCAAGAAAGGACACCATCCTGATTGCTGTAGCTTTGCAGTAAGTTTTGAAACTGGGAAGCACAAGCCTTGTTTTTCTTCATTAAAACTGTTCAGGCTATTTATTCCAGGTCCTTTGCAGGCCCATAGAATTTTAGAATCAGCTTGTCAATTTCTGCCAAAAAGGCAGTGGAATTTTGAATAGGCAATGCATTAAATTTATAGATCAACTTAGGTAACATTGTCACTTAGATGGTATTAAGTTTTCCAGTTTATGAACACAGGACATCTATTTCGGTATTCTTTCAATGTTTTGTAGTTTTCATGTACAAGTTTTATACTTGATTTGTTAAATTTATTCCCAAGGTTTTTTGGGGGGGATGCTATGATAAATGATTTTGTTAATTTCATTTTTAGATTGTCTGCTTCAAGTGTATAAAAATACAATTCATTTTATGTATTGATCTTGCATCCAGCAACCTTGCTGAACTCACCAGCACGTTTTGGTGGATCCTTTAGGACACAGATGGCAGACACAAGGCCCGTGGGCCAGATCTGGGTCCCCACCTTGCTTCATACAGCCCATCACCTTGTTTCTACCTGGGAGGAGTGCCGAGCTCTCGCTTCACTGTTAAGGAGAAGTTACATTTATACAGTCCTGAAATTACATTTGGCCCTTTGAAGGCAACTGCAAGGCTGATGTGGCCCCCGGTGAAAATGAGTTTGACACCCCTGCTTTAGGATTTTCAATATACAAAAGTATGTCATCTACAAATATGTTAAACTTCTTCCTTTTCAATACATCTCTTCTTTACTGCAAGTATTCAGGCTAGACCCTCCACCCGGCACAATGCTGGGTAGATGTGGTAAGAGTGGACAGCCTTGTCTTGTTCCTGATCTTATGGGGAAAACTTTCGGTTGTTCATCATTAAGTATGTTGTTAGCTGTGAGCTTTCCAGACACTCTTTATCGGGTTGAGAGTTTTCTTTTATTCCTAGTGCTGTTTTCATTGTGAAAGGGTGTTGAGTTTTGTCTGGTGCTTTTTCTCCGTCAATAATCAAGCATTTCCTTCCTTTTACTGTGTTAACAGTGTATCACATCAACTTAATTTTGTACGTTGAAACTATCTTGTATTCCTGGGATAAATCCCACTTAGTCCTGGTATAAATAATTGTGTTGATAGATTATTTCATAGTATTTTTTGATGACTTCTGCATCTGTATTCATAAGGAATACTCATGGTGTATAACACTTTCCAGATGGTGATATAATAATGCTAATTCTTTGAGAACGAAGCTTTGAAAGACCTCTAGTTTTGCGTCATTCCCTCTGGCAGCTGTTAGGCCGCACCAGGAATGTTGGCTGTTCGTTGTCAAGGCTGCTGTGGAGCTGGGAGAACACAACCGGAACAAGTTAGAATGTCGCAAAGGTTACCGTTCTCACCAAGATTCAGAGGTCCGTGCTCTGCCATTTTCACTGACACCGCTTGGCAGAAGCTACTTGACCATTTGCAGTATCTTAGGTCCTATTCTTATTGGTCCCCTTACTGCAGGCAGCTGATGGCTTCTCTCCCCACGCCCGTATCACACTCACTGGAATGTACGTGTGAAGGGCAGAGGCCTTCTCCAGAAACCCCTTTTCCTTGAGCTCTCTTTATTCATATTCTCTTAGATTTTGGCATTTCTTACCATAAATATTAGAACAATTAACTTTTCTCTCATGCTTACTGGGTCCTGCCACCTTAGTGGCAGACATGAGGGCCCAAACCAGGTTCTACAAGTAGGACATCAAGTGACAGATTTACAATCAAAATTAAAAAATGCCGTTTCCACGGGGTCTGAGGCAACATTCCTCAGCAGCACCTGCTGCTACTTTGGGTACCAGCAATGAACCAACTTCCCACTTTGGCAGGTGGCTGACCACCACATTAGACAAAGACCAAGCTTCAGAGCTTAGTGCTGCCCTGCCCAACGCCAAGCGTTGTGCCATCTTCCAGTTTAGCTGAAGGCAAAGCGAGTTACATGCTATGGACTGGGGACGGCTGAGTCAGCAGGCGTCCAAGAGACACGTTCAATCAACCCAAATCCTGTCTTCACATGACAAATGATTCTTGGGTTAACTAACCCAATAAAACAAGAAAAAACAGAAAAAAGCATAAATGCTTTTGGCTTAACCTCAACAGAACTCTCAGATTTGCTTTCGTGGATTAGCACAACCCCTTTAACCTTTCTTATTTTTAATGGTTTGTTACTTGAACATTCTCCCATTTTTTCAGCAGAATTCTACGGTGTCTAGTATCAAACATTTTCTGCAATCCCCTAGTACATAAATGGGCAAGGTATTCTTTTACCCTGAACACCCCCCCATCCCTGCTACATTAAATCTCAGACAGCTAATTTTTCTTGTCTCCCTAAAATATGAGTTTCCTGAAGGCAGGGACTTTATAAGCTTTATCACATCCCTGGTATAGCTTCAGTATTTAAAAAAGTCCTTGCTGCAGAGCATGTACTCAAGAAATGTTGGCCGAAGAAGGCCTAAGTGTTTGCTAAAGCCTAAATGCCACCTCTCCTATGAAGCCTGTTCAGATCTCCCTTCCCAAAAGGACCTGGTTGTTCTCTGCACTTCTGTAGCAGTTCATCTTTACTTCAGGTATACTTTCTCCTCCAGGTATATGGAAGGAGAAATGGCTTCATTATTCTTCCCATGATGCATGAGCTTCTAAAAGGCAGGACCACAATTTCTAGGCTGGCTTCCTGCCCATTCCCACTCTCAAGCATATGGCAGGCAAGCAATAAATACATGTTCAATGGATACATATGTGAAAAATCCATTTAGATGAAATCCATTCATCTAAATTCCAAAACAGCTTTATTGAAATTTCAAGTTTTTAAAGAATTAGTTATAACACAACACTAATTAGACATTAAAAGATAAAAGAAGTTTGCATGTCAAAAAGAAAGACACTTGATTTATTGAATTAAAAAACTTTTATTTAAAAGTTTCCAATATAAGCCAAATTAAACCCCAAATTGACAGCTACACTTAGAGATCTCCTGAACTAAATGGCACTGTTTGATCTGAATGTCTTGTTAAAGGAGGCCATTCGCTATTTAACCACCACTTCCCCCAAGGTAGTTCTAGAGCAGAAGCTGGTTTTATGAAAATACACGTCAGGTATTTCAGATGTCATCTTTCATGCAGAAGTTAAAAAAGCAAATAGGCTTTTCTGGTCTGTTGAGGATTAAAAACCACTACAGAGCAGGACACAAATGGTTTTGACATGGAAGGTGTAACTATAAAGGAACTCACTGTGGGGCTGTGTTCATTCATTCTAGTCCAAGGACTAACCCCAACAATACCAACGCTGTCCAATCCTTACTTGGGTGTGGGTTCCCCTCAGCAGGCGCAGACCAAAGGAAGTGGCTGATCAAGCCGGGACACAGACTACCGCAAAATGCGATCCCAGAGCAACGACAGAAATAATTTTCTGAGTGGACAAACAATCCAAAGAACCACCTCACAAATATTTTCAGTAATTGCATCATTTACACAAAGTGATGCAAGATCTCAGTTCTGATATGTGTGAGGATGAATTAAAGACAGTTTGTTACTTTATAGCTACACCTTGGATTTCAATAGATGTGGAAAATCTAACAGAGTGTCTAACGAGTCCTTCCGGAAATCAGCGCAGATGAGTCAAACAGCCTGTAAAAGAGAAGACACGGCAGAGAGCACGGGACTCAGCCTCTCAACGCTCTCAGTGCTCTCTGGGAGGGCAGACCCGGCCCAAGGACAGAAGTCACCAGGAGGGAGGCTTCAGCTCCATCTAAGGAAGACCTTTCTAACAGTCAGAGCTGCTCAACAACTGAATGGACTGCTTGGTGAGGTAGAGTCACTGGAAGTGTTCAAGGTGGAAAGATCACCCTTGTAGAAGGGACTCCTGCATTTGTTAAGAGGTTAGACTGGATGAACCTCAGGTCTCTTTCAATTCTGAGATTCTAGAAAATTCCCTCAGGGAATTCAGAAGAGAATTCCTAAAAGGAAAGAGAAAGCACACATATGTATACTTTTAGAATCCTCTTGAGTTTCTTTTTTCAAAAGGTACAGTAGAAAATGTAATCTGCTGTCTTTAAAATGCATATTCACCCTTCCTACCACTAATAATTAGGAAGGATCTTTTATGACTTTTTTATATTATAAAGGAAAGATGGAGGATTACATTTATAATTTCTGTAAATATTTTAGAAAAAATGCTTAAAATCTAGTAGTCAATGCCCTAGAAACTTTATAGATTTTTAGGGAATATGCACAGATACAAATACATTATTCGTTAAATACAACTCACATCTGTGTTTTATTATACTCTAAAATATACAGGAATCTTGATGTACTGAAAGAGTGCAAGTAAATACAGTATTCAAGCAGTCACTATTTCTATGTACATGCTCATTAATTCTTCAAAAACCCCACAAAATTATCAAATAGATCAAAATACTGTTCTGTGTTTTCACACTTTATATTCAGAAAAACCAGCTGATAATTTACAATGTCATAAAGTTTCCAGTTTTACAATACAAAAAGGATAAAATAAAATTGGGTATCATTTTGTGAAAATCTATGGAACTTTACCCAGACCTGTAAGACCCCCTGCATGTGTGACGACATTCTCACTGGGAAAGTGACAGTTACAGGAAAAGCAGAACCATGTAAATTGTTATTTAAAAGCCTAAATGTCAGCCTTCTCCCCGACCTCTCTCTGTTATCTTAAAAGGTAGTCTTCCAGTTTGGCGGGCAATTGATTGCTTCTTTCCCCCAACTCTGAACAGGACCTAAAGATTTCAGTATTTTAGATCTTGTCCAATATGCAAATAATCTCCAAGAGATCTGATCACGTCAATCTGTCAGTAACAGGGGGGTTGATTCTTCACGGAACAGTAACAACAGGAAGCCCCCGACTCACGGCGGGGGCACAGAAGTGCTGAGCGGTGAAGGGGCACCACCCAAAGCAGTGAGGTCGACCGAAAACCTCCCCAGTGCCACTTAACTGCAATGGGGTGAAAATCATCTAACTTTTTATTTTCTGCAATGTTCTTCTAGGAAATTCTTTACATTTTCAAACAAAAATAGTTCAATTTAAAACCTAAACTTTCAAAACTGAGCAACAGCCTGACCCCAACCTATCCCACGCCTGCATCTTCAGTGTTTCCACCCTGACTATACTCGGTCAGCTGGTTTTCAATTCTAACATTATAAAACTTGGATTTTAAAATTTTTATGTAAAAGAAAAAAATGTAAAAATACATCTGCTTTCTCTCATGTTTATACAGGATTCGAAGGCTTTCAGATGTTTTCTTTAAAAAAAAAAAAAAGTCAACATTTAAAACCAAATCTCAGCTTCATTTTCAGAAATATTAAAGTTTGGTTTGGATAAGGTCTCATTTCACCTACTCCAGTTCCCACAAAACAGCATCCCGTTAAAACACCTTCAGATGATTTGGTCCTTTGGCAATTTGCTGTGCACATAATGCCTACTGTACCAAACTGTTATTGCCCTTAAACTTAGTTGTAGTTCTATCGATAACATTTAAATCTAGTGTCCTCATCTCTTCTGTTATACTAGTGTTGCCTGTGTGAGCGGATCAGGGTGCGCAGTGTCCCGAATTACTCCTGGCACTGCAAAACCGAATCAAACAACTCCACAAAGCAATCTGACAGCAAAGGGTTTTCCTCTGGTCAAGTCTATTTCAAGACTTTAGAAGTTCCTTTTGCAAAACTTGCCTTTAAAATTCTTCTTCCTAATGTCATCACATTTCTTATATTCGCTCACTCTGCGATCTTTCCTCTTAGGTTGAAATCGTACGTGAATAAAAAAGTGCCTTTTCCCTGAAAAAGCACAGTCTGAAGCATCAGTGTGAGAACTCTTCCCTCAAGACCTCCAGCTCAGCTCCTAGTAGGTCTCTGAATCGGAGTCATTGAGCTCATCCACGTCGGTGTACAAGTACTCCTGTTCCCCGCCGATGTTGTTGAAACTGCAATAGGAGCTAGGTTCATTCCGCATGATGGGCAAGGCTTCGAAGCTGACCGTTTTTGAGGTGTTAGTGTAACGATTAATGGCATTGAATGTCAGGGATGATAAAGGGCTACTTGATGAGACAGGCATCATGGTGGCCAAAATGAGAGCAAGGCAGTCAGCCACATCCTTATTGGGAGCACAGGCCAAAGCTGGAGTATAACCTAGAATTAAAAGATAAAATTTAAAAAAATTAAACATCCTGAGACTCATTTCACTAATGTAAGGATATAAGCCTAAAGACTTTCATCTTTACATATATTTTCAATTATTCGCCTTATAATAAATTGGTTCATTAAAATGCTTCAGAAAATTCTAATAAGCAGAAAAAGAGAGAAGTCTGACATTTAGCGCAGGAGACCTTACGAAATTACATTATAGGAAACTGAGGCCCTGAGATGGGTGATTTCCCCAAAATCTCACAGTTTATTTGTATCCATCTGAACCCACAGAAAAAAAGTTTCATAATCTTCCTTCAGAATGATGGAACACACCTACCATTAATTTTAAGTTATGTAAGAGTTAAGCGCTTATATGCTGGGAAACCTAAATGAGGCAGATTCATGAATGAGGCTCTGAGCAGGTGCTCAAAAGAGACGTGTTGAATGAACTGACACTGTCCTTTTTGACTTTTCTTTGAGGGTCACAGTCCATTGCACAAAAAACAACAGGTCAACTTAAAGAGGTGAACTTTTAAAACTCCTAAGTCAAAACAAATGTTTCCTTTGTAACTATCCCTTTCTTTGGCAGAAGAAAGTTAGCCCTAAGGCACCACAAAGTTATCAATATAACTGAGTAAGGAGAAATCTGGTACTTAGGTTGGTACAAGACCCGGTTCTGAGGATGGAGCGGGGGAGGAGCTGGTGAGCACACTGTGTGATCCTATATGGAACTTTAGCAGCAAATGTCCTAAAGTTTGAGTCTACGGCTTCGTTTGTTGTCGCACATCTAGACAAGGTTTTCCCCAGTATTTAGTATATAAAATCTTAAAAACGATCAATAAAAACTTTCCTATCAGTTGTTGATTCAGAGCCTCACAATGTGGTCGAATATCCTATACAGGTAATTAGCATTTTAATTTTAGGCTCCTCACTTTAATCTATATAGTTGCTGTACTTCCAGAAATGTAATTTGCCAATAATGAGTTTCTTTTAAAGAGAAGTGAGTCTGAACTTATCTTAGTGGATGATATTAACTACATCTACAGACTTCATGGCTACCTATACTAATGATTCCCAAATATCTACGTCCAACCTAGCTCTTGCTTTTGAGCTCCAGATATCTAATCAGCGACTTGGGAGGTTCCACTGAAATTTTTCTCAAGTCCCTAAATGAATCCAGCCCTTCCTCCCGCGCTGCCTTCTTAGACGATGGCATCTCTATCCACGCAGCTCTACGAGCTGGGCAGTGTGTGACTTCTTTTCTCACCAATCCCAGTGAGATCCACCGTAAGACCTTTAGAAACATTGACCTTCTTTCATCTCTAACCTCTACCTTAATGCTGGCTACTGTCTTCTCTCCCCTAGAACTGGTAACTTGTTTTCCTAGTCCAATCTTGCTCTCCTCAAAGTTACTGCTGTCTTCCTAAGGCCACCCGATTAAAGAAACTCCGGTATAACTCGGTGTTTACAACGGTCTGTGTCTTATCTCTAAGTATGCTACTCTCTCTCCTTAGAAAATTCTCTCCCCACTTTTCCCTTGTCCTTCGGGATTTAGCTTAGGAGTCACTATCTGGGGATGCCTTCCACAATCCTACAAAGAAGGGTCTGAGTACTCCCTTCACATGCTCAGACAGTGCCCCCCCACAGATGCCACCCAAGCAACCCGGAATGCACTGTGACACCGCTGACACCCGTCTCCGTCCCAGGAAGCAGCCTGCCTCATCCGACATTGTGTTTCCAGAGCTCAGCTCTGTGCTTGGCACACGTACTCATCCAACAAGTACTCCAAGTCCCACTATGTCCAGTGGGGTGGGTCCTCTGAGTGCTCAGAACACGTCAGTGAACACTTCTGACAAAGATTCCCAGCTCTCGCAGAGTTTATATTCACTCTGACGGGGAATACACATTACCGACATAAAAAAAGTAAACTGTACGCAAACAGGTTACAGCAGCAATTTTCAGCCCTTTTTTCCCCATGGCAAACATACGTGAACTACTAAATTGTATGGCACACCAAAAAATATAGTGTTATGTTTTTTGCCGATCTGACAAAAAAAAAAAAAGGTATAGTTTTGATTCATTCACACCACATGGCTACTGCTGTGCTCACTGTTGCTATTTTTTAATTTGACAATCTAAGGGAAAAGAGGTCAATGGCCCTGACTAAAAATAGTCAGGGTCTGCATGTTTTGAAAATTCTTGCAGCACACTGGTTGAAAAATCACTGTGTTAGAAGATAAGCTCTATGGAAAAAAGAAAAAGGGGAGAGTCGAGCAGGCTAGCAAGCACTGAGAATGTGGTGGGTAGGCGCGTGCAGCAGGCTGTAGTATAAATAGGGGAATTAGGGTAAGTTTCATTGAGAAGACGACATCTGAGCTAAGACTGGAAACAGGTGAGGGATTTAGTCGAAGACTCTTAGGGACAGAGCGTTCCGGGCAGAGGGAGCAGGCAGAACAAAGATCACGATGCACGTACATCCGTGGTGTGAAGGGGCTGGCGTGGTAGAGCAGACAGAAGAGCTGGAGGTAAGATCAAAGAGGCGCAGGGTGGCAAACCAAGTATGCAGGACTTTGTAGATCATTATAAGGATTAAAAAGGAACTGATATGCAAAGGACTAACATCTTTTCACACTTTTTAAAAAAGGATCCAGGCCAGGGTGGCAGAAGTAGAGGAAGAAAGAGTGAGCATATTCTGGACATACTTTGGAGGTGGATCAATGGTGTATGTTGATGGATTATACACTGGGTGTAAGAGACAGAAGTGAATGATGACTGCAGGTTTGAGCCCTGAGCAACTACAAGGGTGGGAACTGTCATCACCTGGGATCAGGATGGCTGTGGGGATAACAGGCCTGGCAGGGGGAGGTTAGAAAGGATCAGCAGTTCAGTTCTGGACGTACTAGGTTTGAGTTACTTATCAGAGATCCACATGGTACTGTCCGTTATACTGTTGATCTATGAATATGGAGACCATGAGAAGGGCTGGAGATATAAGTTAGGACTTCTCAGCACAGGCAGTATGTAGAACCAAGGGCCTGGGTGAGATAATCTAAGGAGTGAACGTACATAGGAAAGCAGAAAGAGCCAAGGACTGAGTCCTAGAGCCCCCCAAAATTAAGAAGTTGTGCAAAAGAGGGAGCAACTTGGCAAAATAGATTAAGAATACTTAGTAACACAGGAGGAAAACCAAAAAAGTCTTGAGGCCTGAAAGCCAAGTGAAGAAAGTTTACCAAAGAGAAAGAATATACCTGAAACTAGTATCATGTTGCATGTGAGTTATATCTCAATAAAAGAAAATGGATAAAAAAACAATTTTCAGTTCCAGGGAATCCTGGTTAATTAACGTGACCATCCGAATAGCAAGTTGTACACCCTCACCTAGTTATCAACTCAAGGAACTAGGTACCTGTGAACGGAGACTGAGTTCACCTCAATCACAGATACTTACTATGACTCTCCCCCTTATCCTGCCCCACAGTGATCTGCACCAACTTATCCAAGTAGCGGTGAGCAGCACATAAGAAAATATGATTATTTGGGGGAAATATTAGACTTGCTATGGAAGATCGCAACCTTCACATCCCCAAATACTCCCTTATTCATGTGTGTGTATATTTAAATTTCATGTTAAAGCCCTCATTCCTATTTTCAAAAAAAGAATAATCATTTGTGCCAAGTTCTCAATATCCAGTAAAACAAGAACTAAGAACTGACGCTCAGCACTGCGGAGGCCGCCAGCGAGCATGGCGAGAACAGTTCTGCTGCGTGCTGCGGCGAGGTCTGCCCGCAGGGGACTTAAGAGGGGATGAGGTGAGAGAAGATGGCAAGGGCCAGAGGGTCAACTGGAGTAATTCTGCTGCAAAGAGGAACAGGCAGATATGGCAGTACCTGGTAGGAGTAGTGGGGTTAATGAGACTTTTTTAGGGTCAGAGAAATGATGTTTGTATACTGATGAGAATAATCTAATGAGGAAGATTCCAACAAAAATGCTTATTACAGGACACAAAAGTGAGGAACTGCTTCAGTGATCACCTCAGGTAGGCAGAAGGGGCACAATCCAGCGCATGAGTGGGAATATTAGCTTTAGGTACGAACCTGGCCATTACAATAAACAAGTCAATAAACACCAATTCTGGTTTAACAGATATGTGAAATTCAGCTAATCTCTTAAATGAACCTCTCTTGTTTCTCTTGCCCTTATTTCCTTTGCCATTCAATGTTAATTTCAGCTCTCCTCTCTGACCAATAAATGATATCCAAGTTTACTTTACTTCAAATATGGACCATCAAAAGATTAAAGCTCATAGTGAGACATAGTTAAGTAAAGAAGATATGGAACCTACTTACCGTTTTCATCGACCGCAAGCACGCTTGCTCCTTTCCCCAGAAGTTCTTGAACCACCATTGTGAGCCCATTCCGGGCAGCAACATGCAGAGGTCTGGGGGGAAAATGGTACATGTACATCTGTGCATGCCCATGCATGTGTGCGCACAAATGCACACACCACCACGTGAGGCGCCTAGTCCCAACAGCAATAATGACGGGCACAAGGGACAGCAGAGCCCATGTGCAGTGCACTGTCACCTTGTCACTGTGCGTAAGCTTAGCATCGGGCCACATTACCAAGGTGCTGTCTTTATTAAACCTTTTTGTTAATTTCCTTCTAAGACTAATGTTTAAAACAATTTTACCAACTAAACAGCATTCTAAGTTGTTGATTTAAGAAATGAGGTTGGCAAACAGGTAGAACAGAACATATAATAAAGACTGTAAATTGCAACAGCACAATTCCAATAGGCCTTGAAAAACAGTTTACAGATTCCATGACTAATTTTTCGACCCTCAAGGGATCTAACTGATACGTGAACGAGAAAAAGCGTCACAGCGAGTGGAAACTGGGAGAGGACAACGGGAGATGACAACGGAAGATCTAACAGTCACCTACAGCCTGGCTGCTCACATTAAGAACCTGATTCTTTCTGAAATCTCTTTAGCTTATGGACACATAAAAAATTTTTTACCTCATTTATTGCTAGTATCAAAATAATGGATTATTCTTGTGCTTCCATAAAACACACTGAACAGTATTACTTTCCTCCATAAAATTGAATTGAGAAAACCACATTATTTTCAATAATAAAGTTTCAAGTTCAAAAGCTTTTTCAGTAATATGCCTTTTGTTATGATGATAGAAATGAGTTTTGTCCATTTCAAACACTGTGAATGAGACTGACTCCAATGGTCCCATGACAGGGAAAAGCCCTCTGACCATTTATTTTAACAGTCACAGGTTGCCAGGTTTATTACGCCAGACTCAGTTACTTACGTTTGCAGGGCTGCATTGGTTGCATTGATGAGGTTTCTGTCTGTTATCTTTTCCAGTATTAACAAGGCACTAGTTTCATGACCCTAAAGTTATGGAAAATAACTCTTAAAAAATTTGGGCACCATTAAAGATAAACTTATACACTCAATATACTCCAACCCTAGTGCAAATATGTCTACCACCATATATATATATACCATGAATTTCCTTGGCCTTACATACTTGTCTAAATGTGATGATGGAATGAGATAGGGGAGAGAGAACAAGAATATTTAAAATCAGAGAGTTTAAAGACAGACAATAATTATGCAAAAGACCGTATTACTGTTAGGCCTATGGCTCTAAAACTGACTTGGCTTACTGGAGACTTTCATCCACCCTGGTGCCTAACCTGTCAGTAAGTACTTCATTTAAAGAATTCTGTTGTGAGGAATCATTAGAGAGGTTCGTTCCTAGCCCTGTCCAGTTTAGTGAAATGGAAAAACTAAGTGCCACTGTTGACATTAACAATGAAAACATATCCTTATAACATGTACATACCTTGCTGCAAGCCAAATGGAGGGCGGTGTTTTTACTGTTATCTTGTAAAGTCAGATCTGCACTAGCACTGCTAACCAGCATCTCTGGGAGGAAAAATTGCATCAATTCTTAGGGTTATTTACTACTAACTCACTGTGGAGAAAATAAAGATACAAAGCAAAAATATACCTCTACCAAAAACTCAAGTGCAAGAAAAACACTGTCATACAAAACATACATATATATAGTCTTACTGTTGTGTACGTCAAAGGCGCTAACAACAGAAACTAACATTTCTGTTGTGAGTGCTAACTAAATTTCAAAAACCGTTTTAAGTGCTCTAGAATAATAATACCTTTTTAACTCTCACAACAACACTACCAAGTGGGTACTGTTATTTTTCCCACTTTATAAAAAAACCGAGGCATAAGGCCACTCAGTCAGCAGATGTAGGACTCGCATTCAGTCATCCGAGTCCAGCGCCAGTGTTCCGAGCTGCTCGCTATCTTACACTGCCCTGCTGAAGCAGACTACTCCATCAGTAAGGGCAAACGAAAACATCGTGGCCCTAAATAAAAATGCGGGTGGTAAGCATGTAAAAGGTTTTAAATCTCAGGAGTGGTGGGAAGGGCCGTGCAGAAGTCGGTGAGCTAGAGTCAGCGGGCTTGAGATCTAAGTTCTGCCTAAGCAATACACAGACTCAGAATAATAAAAGCCTTAACTAGTTTCTTTACCAACTGTGTTCGTTTGTCCGTTTTCCGCAGCCATCATGAGAGGTGTCTTCCCAGAAGAGTCCACAGAGTTGACTTGCGCATTATGGCTGAGCAGCAGCTGCAAACACTCTACGTGATCGGTGAAGGCGGCTGCATGGAGAGGTGTTCTGCAATGCAGAGACAGTAAGAGACTTGGCTAAATCTCTGTGTCATACACACTCCGAACAAAATTATTCCTTAATTTATGACAAGTAATTTTCAGGGGTTTACAGATTAGGCTATAAAAGCACTGTCCAGATATAAGTAGAATGGAATTTACTAAAATTTGTTTTTCTGGGAATTTAAAATACCCTTAATTAAACTAATATAAATAAGGATAACTTATAAAACTACTGAACAATGCTAGATCATTAAAGAAAATTTTGAAATAAAATTCTGACCCAAATACTGCCATCTATTAAAACTGTTGGACTCTCTTATAGCATTTATTTCTTTATAGAAAAATGTTAACAATACCTTATCAACAATATTTTATCAACAAGAGTCATTTGGTAACAAACATACCTCTTTAAAAAAAGGGAAATCTTTGTATTTTACAAGTTTTAAAAAGAGGAAAAACTGGCTAAAAATAACAGAAATGTCTTTTATAATGAGAACATAATTAAGATTTTATAGCACTTTATACTCACAAATATAAAAATCAACTTTTAATTAATAATGGGTAATCTATAAATTCTTCCACACTAGTCTAGTAGCTAATTTTTTTCCCCTATGGAGAGTACAATAATTTTCTACCCAGCCAAACCCCTACCTTCCTTTCGAGTCTGTGGCGTTCACAATGCTGGCACCTAACGTATCAATTAACATCTCAGCAGCACCTTCGTTGTCATTTATCCTGTGTAAAGTAATAAGGTGATCACTCTCACAGCAATGGTGTATTTCTTAAACAGTCAAATCAAATTTGATTCACTCTGCCTTTACTTACACAGCACAATGCAATGGACTGAAAGCATTTCCTTCCATTTTCTGAAAAACTTCCTGCTCTAAAAGAAGTTCTACACATGTCTCGTGACCTAAATAAGTAAATGAGAATCAGATATTAAAATCTCCCCAAAATGCTGAATTGTCCACACATAGCCACATATCCTTACACAAGTAAGAAGATGCTTTACTGAATTAAAAATAACCAATACACTGAACCTGTTAAACATCACACTTTTAGGGGCTTTGGAATCCAAAGTACAACCTCAAAACCTTGAGTACAATAACTTCTTATGACAATTTTACTGGAGTTTATTACTCACTCAGCAAATATTTATTTTATGGGAGGAAAAAATTAGTCTCGTTATTCTTTCACACAGTGGCCAGTTAGTTATTTGATAATTTAAAAAAATTCAAATTTATATAGTATAAATGTCACAATATATATTTGTATGGCATGAATAACTTCAAAATTTAAATATTTTCTGATTATAATAATGATCTAATGGTAAAATATCAAATACTATAGAAGTGTTCAGAAGTAAATGTCCTTGTCTCCACCCCCATTTTTCCAGTGCCTCCCTGGACTGTTAACTACGACTACTTTAACAGTTCCAGAAAATTTCTAGGCATATGTACAACCACAGGCACACAAACACTTATTTCATTTTTAATTTTTACACAAATGGGATGTTCGGTTTGCAACTTGTTTTTACTTAATATTTTTATTAGCTGTAAACATCCTTTTATAGTAGCATATATAAAAATCTTATTCTTAAATGTTTAGAAGAACTTCACAGTATCTAAGTGTATCATAAAATGATTTAATCTCTAATTATGGTTTCTGAGGTGCTGGCTCCTTTATTACAATGATAAACGTCACAGTTCTCTGTGTGACATTATCAAAACATTCCAGTACCTTAAAAAAATAACCCAAGTATTACTGTGTAACAGTTTCCTAGAAATGATATTGCTGAGTTAAAGGACAGATATATTGACTACTGACAGATATTAGGCCCAGTTGTTAACAGCAACTTTAAAAATAGAAAAACCCAAACCTTAGATTTTCTTAACTTCCTTTTCAAGGCCATGGTTTTAGTAAAAATACCTCAACCACTGTACTAATTACTGCAAATGAAATGTTGCTTCTTTTATTTCATTAGTCATCTGGTATGTGATTTAGGAATAAATTAGATTCTTACACAGCCTCTTTATTTCCATAGCTTAATATCTGGCTAACACAGTAAGGCTAGATTTCTTTTCTTTTTAAATTACTCTAACATTTTCACACAATAGCTCAATTTATCTTTACCCTAAATCGTTTTTACCCGGAAAAGCAAGTTTGAGGAAACCTTTCGCTGCACTCCATCTTGTTTCAGCTCTTTTCCCCAACCCAGCGGTTCTCGATGGGAGCAATTCTGCCCCGCCACGCCTGGAGGTACTTTTTGTTATCGCAACTGGGGACGGGGTCAGGGATGCCACTGGCATCTAGGTGGGCAGAAGCCAGGGATATTGCTCAATACCTTGCAACGCACACGGCAGTCTCTCACAACAAAGAATTCCCTGACCCAAAATGTCAACAGGACTGATGCTGAGAAACCCCGATTTAATTCTCTCTCCAAATGTTAACTCATTAGTAAAAAATTAACCATGGAAAGTTGTCCAGTATTGATTTAAGAGTTTCCTATATTCCTAGGATACCAACTTTCAAGGTGTAGTCTGGGGTAGACTGGGGTGATATTGTAAACTTGTCTTTTTTAAATGAGCCACTAAAGAAATTTTCCACTCTTCTCACTAGATTTCTTTTTTGTTTTGGCAAATAATTATTTAAAAATACATGACTACTGGGTCATATCAAGTTGAAAAACTCATCACTTGTGTCCTAATTTATGAAAGAGTAATAGAATTGGTCTCTTCATGTTTCAGAGGGATATTGAGGATGCTTAAGAGTTTCATAAAAATGGATAAATTTTAAAAGAAGACAATGTAAGTACTCTTAAGTTCTGTGATTGACATTACATAAAACACAAATCTGGACTTTAAAGTTTAGTATGTATAACTAGTTCTTTTCTAAAACTTGGCCATCATTCCATTTCAATTTTGAGAGAAATACTGTTTTCTGTTCTTCTGTAGTGCTCCCAATTTTCTTTTCAGCTGTACAGTAATTACCAGTCAAAGTAAAACCATCTTACATATTTTATTCTCAGAATGCCAAATTACAAAATAGGCTTTTGGCTATAAATATGGTGTTAATTTTAGACTGTCTGTACAGTCTCTTACTGCATATAGCCAACACACAGCTAATTTCTTCCAGCTCAATCCCGAATCATCATAATTTTGCTACAGTCTGGAAATTAGACACATCTGTTCCGATATTTAAATGGCAAACATTCATGCAAAATCTTCTCTCTTGTACATGATGTGCTTATTAGGGAGCCTAAACTCAGCAGTGCTAGAGTGGAAACTCACTTTAGGAAACAGTGTTCTGCATAAAGACACGATAAGGAATGTGAGATAGCGAATCCCCAAGGACAGTTGCAGCAGCCTGTTTGCAACTGAGTGCTCTCTGTCTGAGGAAAAATGCCTTACTGCGTGGTTCTTCCAATGGTTAATTCCGACACAGTAAAAAAATATTCAAGCAATAACAGTTTGCTTCAAAATAGTTTTATCTCACTGAGTCCTTAAATAAACAAAATTCACATCTGTGGATGTTTTTCTACTATATTACATGTTTTTGGTTTTCTTTATAGTTGTAAAATGTCTTCAAGATACATTATAAAAACAAATCAAATTTCAATGGCAAAATATAGTGTCTTCTTTGACTTAGGACTTATCTTTAACCACTCCACTATACTCATTTAATACCAATTTAGTGAGTTGAAAAGGGAAAAAGAGAAGCTGAAATCCAAAGGTTTTATAGTGTTCAAGACTGTTCTGGGTAAGGATCTGAGGTAGTAGTAAATGAAACTGACAACTGAACTTCTGAATTAGCGATACATTCAACTGTTCAAGTTTTTCATGGTGCCTCCAATCCTCAGACTGGAGGATGGCCAACAGACACCGCAGGACAAGCCTCAGAAGAGAGCAAAACCTTCTCCCAACAAAAGAAGAGAACTCTCACACAAGAATTATTAATATGAATATTAAAATATTATACCTAGAAAAAACTTAGGAAAACAATTAAACTAGAACTGTGCCAGATTCCTAGTTCTCCTTTTTCATCACAAATTTACATTACTTATCAAAATGGCTCCCAGTGAAAGAACAATAAAACAGCATATTACAGAAAGACGGAAACCTCAACTTCTGGTATGGCAGTCATCTGAATTTTAGAACAGATACTATATTTATTCTTTAAAGCAAGTAGATATGTATTTAAAGACAAAATTTGTATTTTCTCTGTCTGTTGAGGGAAAACTGTTAGAACCATGAACTGGTTTTGCAGATACACTCTCAGGATTGACACTCGCCGGGGTGCTGGCGGACACTCGGTGCACCTCCCCACCCTGCCACCTCTCTGCTGAAGCCCTAAGCCCGAACTTCGACAGGACTGGTGTTTATACGGCGCATAATGTGCTTGAGAAATCTACGGCCCCTACGAAGGAAAAAATTAATACTTCTCAACATGCTTCACTACTTAAATTATTTTAATTAGTTGTAAAAGCCAAACTCCATTTTAAACATTTATAACTTAAAAAAAAAAAGCTTTTTACTTCTGAGAACCTTTAATGAGCCTACCTATAAAAGGACTATGACTGTTAGCCTCTTGAAAGGTTAAAGTCAGTCTGTTCTAAGTATGCAGCAAAGTTAACTATGAAAGTTTCTAAGTTTCTACTTCTATGATCTCCTAGGATTTTACTTCCTTAAAATTTTAATCACACATGTTACTGTTGATATAGGATCTTATTTTGTAACGTGCACAGAAAACATAGACAGATTGCAGTTTAGAATGTGATGCATTTTCGTTGTTTCTCCTACCTTCGTCAGTTTTTTCTCTAAAATAAGTCTATTTAGAAAGTCAAAGAAGCCCTGGCTGGTGTGGCTCACTGGACGGAGTGCTGGCCTACAACTGGAAAGGTCGCTGGCTGGACTCCTGGTCAGGGCACATGCCTGGGTTATGGGCCAGGTCCCCAGTTGGGTGTGTGCAAGAGGCAACCAATCAATATATTTCTCACACATCGATATTTGTCTCCCTCTCTTTCTCCCTCCCTTTCCCTCTCTCTAAAAATAAATAAAATCTTAAAAAGAAACTAACACTAGCCCTGGCTGGTGTGGCTCGGTGGATTGAGCGTGGGCTGTGAGCCAAGGGGTTGAGGTTCGATTCCCAGTCAGGGCACATGCCTGGGTTGCAGGCCAGGTCACCAGTGGGGGCCATGTGAGAGGCAACCACACATTGATGTTTCTCTCCCTCTCTTTCTCCCTCCCTTCCCCCTCTCTAAAAATAAAGAAATTAAAAAAAATATATACACATATATATAAAGAAACTAACACTAAAGAAAGTAAAATAACATAATCAAAATACAAGCATACTATATAAAAGAATTAGAAATAATATCATAAAAGTATCTTAAAATGAAAAATACTTGAATCAAAGGTCTAAGAAAAATTTCAAACTGAGTGACAGCTTATGTCAAAACATCTGACAACTAGTGTCTTGGTTTGGCATGATAAGCAACAAGGAGTAAGCTATGACTACACAGTACATTATTCCTAGGCTTCCTACAAACCTTGAACTTTAAGTCTGCCTTCTGAATATGTCATTCTTATGAATCTCAGAATGTGTTACAGACAGTTGTCCCTGCTTGGTACATAATAGGCATTTAACGTAAGTTTGTATCTGTATACTTAACCATTGTAGCAAGCCCAGTGAAGTGCTGTATATCCATGATTGTCTGTTATGGCTGGATTTGCATCCACAGATGCTGCTGACTGCAAAAGGGCTCCCAGAACACCAATGTGTCCACAGGCAGCTGACAAGTGTATAGGTGTCCGGCCCCTGCTATCCCGAAATAAGCACTTAGCACCATGTTGAAGTAACGCATCTACGCATTCTTCATGGCCTGTAACTGCCTGAAAGAAAAATTGTTTGTATGTTGAATATACTATGTTGGGTAACACATGCCAATTACAGCTAATGAAAACATTTTTAATTCCATATTTTTAAAGTCCATATCGCCCCTATCTTTTTACCAATCAAGGCATTTATCATTTTTTAATAATTCAGTATTTTTATTGGAAGTGGTTTAAAGATTAAGTTAAAGCAGTAACTATCAAAATATAAGTAGTATGGAAAACAGAAGAGAGGAACTTATAATTCAATAAAAAAGACATTTCGAAAGTGAAAAAGTCAAGAAAAAATGTTTAAGAAAAATAGCTGTGATAATATAAAAATGTAAAATTGACATTAACTCTACTCAAGGTTTTAGCATTTAAAATCCCCGCCACCCCAACGCCCTGCCTGACTGGTGTAGCTTGATGAGGCATCATCCTGCAAGGACGGTCACCGGTTTGATTCCGGTTGGGGCACATGTCTGGGACGCGGGTTTGGATTCGGTCCCCAGAAGGGGTGCAAACAAGAGGTGGCCAATTACCGTCTCTCATATAGCTTTTTCTCTCCCTCCCTTCCCCTCTCTCTAAAAATAGGTAAATAAAATTTTAAAAAATTAATAAAAAATAAAATTAAATCTCCCCCAACATTACTGCTCTCTGGACTAAATTGTGCTTTGTAGTTGTTTAAAATTAGCATTCTGAAACTACGGTACTGAGAGAAACAGTAAAGATTATTTGGTACAAATTTAATTAAAATATAAATAAACACAGCCTAGTTCTGTTTTAGGCAAAATGAGGTCACAGAAAGATTTTGAAAGGAAATGGGATCATTTCTGCTTACCCCTCTGTGCAATGCTGTCCTTCCCCACTTGTCTTTGGCATCTACGTTTGCTCCTTTGTTCAGCAGTGAGTAAACACAGTCTGTGTGCCCGTTGAGAACAGAGAGCATCAGAGGGGTCCTGAGCAACAACAGGAATAGCTTCAGTGTTAACCACTTAAGACTCCACTCCATGAAAACCAAAGTGTATTCACCTGTTTCCTAAATATTCCTTTTTATGATGCAACTTTAAAGCATGCTTAATTAAAAAACTGTATTAAGTTTTTTAAAAGATTTACATACTATGTCAGTTACATACTATGACAGGCTTACTGAACAGGGGCAAAAAGTAAAACAACAAACATATCAAAAAATAATTTTAATGTTATTAAAACTTACTGTCCATTTCCATCTTGAATATCTACAGCATTCTGTGGTTCTGCATTTCCTATTAGTAGTCGTAAGCATTCTGAGTGACCATTTGTTGCTGAAAAGTGATATTTAAAAATTTCAGTAATTGTATGTAATAATAAAATGGAAAATGTCCATCTTACAGCACACTTTCTAGGTGTAATTTTGGGATGGTTTCACTGAATTTAATAAGAAAGAAAAATGTCTATAGATACAAAGAAAGTTTCCATTGCCTGCACTGATGAAACTGAATAGATATAAATTCCTTATGGTAAATCACGGCCATACCCATGCCTCATTATGTGCCCTGCTAAGAGTATGATCATTTTTATTTAGCTCTCTTATGGTGGCAATGTGGACAGGGAAGGTGGACTGCCTCCAGCCAAGGGATGAAATCATGATTAGACCAAGTCAATCACTAACTCCTTCTCTTTTGCCAGCGACTGGTTTCAAGTTGAGTACTGTTCCAGTTTTGACCACTGAGACGTTAAGAAGTCTAGAGGGCTTCTGGAAAATATTTTTATTCTGGATAATGGACAGTCCTCCTTTGCCCCTGATTTTAGATGTGACCCTGTAGAGAAGCAGCAGCCACTCTGTGACAGGAATGCAAAGGCAAGAGGACAAATGGAGAATCTTCAAGGGTTCTGACACCATTGCAGATACTAACCCTGGAACTGACTCTATCTCTGGACATTTCAGATGAGACTAAACTCTGTCACTTAACCGCCTTTTAGTTGGTCATTATAAAAGAATTATAGTTCACTTCCAGGAAAAAAGTCTCAGTATCCTTTTCACGACTTACAAGTAAGATGCTCCCTTACAAGCAGATCTCCAAATCTGAAAGGCATCTATAGGACTACGGCTTACATTTACTGAAAAAACAGGTGTTTATTAGTAACCTGTAGCTCTTTCTTTTGGTGGCTAGGACATACAGAGTATAAGACACTGGTTACTTCTGAGACACTACCTAATGTCTTGGTTCAGTACTTAAATATTAAAGAGTAAAAATATTCCACTGGAAGTGTTAAATTAACTCTGCAAGTAAGCTATACTTTTTCAAGTTGCAGAATGATATATAATCTCCCTACTTTTTTGGAATAATAGAAAATGATAGCATTTTAACCCTTTATTCTTATAGTATAGCAATTTATATTTATATATCAATTAAGAGTTTTAACCCATTATTAAAATTTCTGTTTTTAAACCCTGCTTGCATATGTGATAATTTCTGAAAGGTTGCTCTGGAACAACAGATAGCTTTACCTATAGTCTTCTAAAAATGCAAGTTTCCCAAAAGACGAGAAGCAAAGTCCAACACTCAAATGTGTCCTTAAGGATCACCATAAAAATCAACTAAGTGAAATGAACCTAATCACACTGGGGATGAGAAAAATGCTTGGAACTTCCAGCCAAGATGGAGGAGTAGGCATACACTTTGCCTCCTCACACAACCAAGAGGAGGATGACAACAACAAATTTAAAAACGAAAAATAACCAGAGCTTCCAGAAAATCAAACTATATTCAAGACCGAGAACTGAGGAGTTAATGAAGAAGCATTCGTCCAGACCAGTAGGAGGGGTGGAGATGGGCAGCCGGGGAGGAGAGGACTCTTGGCAGCTGGTAGAACTGGGGCGGGTGAGGCAGTGGCTGGTGGACCGGGTGAGTTGGCAGCTGGTGGTCCCACATTCACATGCAGATAAACCAGTAGGAAAAACTGGGGAGTGAGACAGACTGTGCAACCCAGGGTTCTGATGCAGGGAAATAAAGCCTCAAAACCTTTGACTGTAAAAACCTGTAGGGGTTGAAGTGGCAGGAGAAACTCCCAGCCTTACAGACAGTCCACTGGAGAGACCCACAGGGTCCTAGAATAAACACAAACCCACCCACCCAGGAATCAGCATCAAAAGGGCCCAATTTGCTTGTGGGAAGCTGGGGAAATGACTGAAAGTCAATTGAGAGTTAAGCAAACAGCATTGTTCTCTCTTGGACCCCTCCCCCATCTACTGTCCCATAACACAGAGACATGGGTTGCTCCGAGCTGGTGAATGCCTGAGTCTCCACAGCTTACTATGTATTAGGTGTGAAGACAAAAAAACAGCAAAGCTCTAAAAACAGGACCAAGCAATGAAGAGATAGCCAACCTATAAGATGCAGAGTTCAAAACACTGGTAATCAGGATGCTCACAGAAATGGTTGAGTGTAGAGGAAGAAGTGAAGGCTATGAAAAGTGAAATAAAGGGAAATGTACAGAGAACCAACAGTGATGGGAAGGAAATGGGGACTCAAATCAATGATTTGGAGCAGAAGGAAGAAATAAACATTCAACCACAACATAATGAAGAAACACAAATTCAAAAAAATGAGGAGAGGTTTAGGAACCTATAGGCCAACTCTAAATGTTCCAAAACTCGAATCATAGGGGTGCCAGAAGGAGAGGAAGAAGAGCAAGAAATTGAACACTTATTTGAACAAATAATGAAGGACAACTTTCCCAGTCTGGTGAAGGAAACAGACTTCCAAGAAACCCCGGAAGACCCAATGAATTTGGACCCAAGGAAGCACACACCAAGATACATCATAATTACATCAGCCAAGATTAAAATGAAGGAGAGAATTCTAGAAGCCGCAAGAGATAAGGGGACAGTCACCTACAAAGGAGTTCCCATCAGACTGTCAGCTGATTTCCTAAAAGAAACCTTGCAGGTAAGAAGGAGCTGGAAAGAAGCATTTGAAGTCATGCAAGGTAAGGACCTACACATCCAAGATTACTCTATCCAGCAAAGCTGTCATTTAGAAAGGGAGGGCAGATAAAGCGCTTCCCAGGTAAGGTCAACTTCAAGGAATTCATCATCACCAAGCCCTTACTATATGAAATGTTAAAGGGACTTATCTAAGAAAAAGATGATAAAAAATATGAACAGTAAAATGACAACAAACTCACAACTATCAACAACTGAACCTAAAAAAAAACCAAAACCAAAAACTAAGTAAACAACTAGAACAGGAACAGAATCACAGAAATGGAGATCACATGGAAGGTTATCGGCAGGGAGGTGGAGGGGGGAGAGCGGGGGAAAGGTACAGGGAATAAGAAGCATAAATGGAAGGTACAAAATAGACAGGGGAAGGTTAAGAATAGTATGGAAAACGGAGAAACCAAAGAACCTTGTATGTATGACCCATGGACATGAACCTTAGTTTGTGGGGGAATGCTGGTGGAAGGGCAGGTGCAGGGCAGAGGTGAATAAAGAAGAGAAAAGAAATGGGACAACTGTAATAACATAATCAATAAAATATATTTTTCAAAAAAGAAAAGAAAAATGCTTGGAAATGGGTTTCTTTAAATGTACCAGTTTTAGTTATTTAAAATGAATACCACCTTGTAGTAATTCCTGTAGAGAATCTGCATCTGGTAATGATACTCAGATGGTACCGAGTCATCACAATGATATGGTTACATGCTTTTGCATTTTCACATGTCTGCAACATCACACTGGAGTTGGTCTTGCATAAGGTAGGTGTTTTATAACTAAATAAATGTTTAATGCAGTACCCTGGTATAGTAAGTCAAAATGTTTATCAACTGTTAATGCAAAAGCACATACAAATCTAGAATAACTTCCATTAAAAAGTAAAAACTATTGTATTGTTTTGCTAATAAAGTACTTCAGAGTTAGACTTACATAAATCCAATTTCTAAGGTAGACAATGCTTAAAACATAGTAAAAATAGGAAGTCTAGTGGGAAAGGGACAGAAAGACAAAGTAAAAAGTCAAACTGAAAAAGAAGAGTACTGGGTAGGAAGCGGTAAATGAAACCATGCACAGTATTTTGCATACCTGCAGCATGTATGGGCGTTCTCTTCAAAACGTAATCTTTTACTAAGATTGAGGCTCCCTGATTAATGAGTACGTCCACACATTCAACATGGCCCTTAAATGCTGCAAGGTCTAAGGGTGTTCTTCCACTATTATTTCTCACATCAAGATCTAACAGAGACTGTACCAATACTTCCAACGCTTGATGGTGACCATGGTAGGCCTAGGGTAAATAAAAATATAGATTAATAAAAAATGACACATATTTAGACTGACTTTCCAGATACTCTGCAAAACATAAGAAGTAAGTAAACTTGTCTTCACATTATATTTGAGATAACCCAAAATTTCTATGTTCAGAATTCAGAATGTTAACTATAAATTTTTAAACAGTCAAGTAATAGGCTACAGTGTTAGGGAATATATCCTGCAAATAATAACAATTCAAATGATATGATCTTTTCATGAGCCTACAATGTCTGGTTCATTCAATGGATGTGTGACATGGGTTCAATTAAAGCTTTCATTCTAAAATCTATGATTCCAAAGTCTGTGTTTTCAATCACAGTTCAATGCTCTTCTTAACTCCCTGATAAAACTTAAATTAGAAATAGTCAGCAACTGAAGTTCGGCTAGTACTTGAGTCTTCTGATTTCTCAAATTAAAATGACTACCTCTACAGCATGATGTCCTATCTCAAAAATAAACATTTCTTTGAGCAAAATACTTAGACCAAGCCCTGCTTAAATAATTGCCACATGCCAGGCAATGTCCTAGCAGTACAACAGAGTAAGAATATTTAAAGATTTGTCAGATTGAAGCTCCGCTTTTTACACAGTCTGATAAAAGGACTTTACAGATAATTCATTTAAAAAACCAACATATCAACTGAACATTTATTCTCACTGGACTACCCGCCGAGCAGGACATAAAGCAGTAACAAGACAGTTCTGGCATGAAAGGAATGTTCTCTCCAGTTCACTCACACTGCCACTGTGCAGCCAAAGGACTTTCATAAGTTATTTTTTGATACTATTCACACCTAAAGATTAGCAGGTAGATAAATGATCACATGTAAATTTTTCACTGGGAATTTAAAAAAACAAAATTCTACCATACGTGAGCTAAATCTCACTTGCTCCTAATCTGAAAAAAGATACTAGATATGAAAAAAAGATGCTAAAAGATACTAGCTAGAAGATGGCTCTGCATTGCATCCAAGGGTTGTAAAGCCATTTCTTGTGGAAATGTCAGACAGGACCAGCAAGAAATAAAGTTGCTCTAGGCCTTACTGAGCTCTTTAATGTTTGTGACTCTTTCCAAGATTTACGTGACTGGAGATCACTGAGCTCTACGGTCTTAGGATCACATTTAATCTTGTTGTTCACAAGAAGAATTGCCTAGTCATCTGCTCAGACTTCACTTCTTGCCACCAACAGTAAAATGGCTATTTTCTCCATGCTGGCTTTGTCCTCTGCATGTCTTATTTACTATCCAACTCTGGAGAGTAGACAGTATTTTCAAAGACTCAAAGGGCAAGAAAGCAGAAAGCTTCAGCATGCCTTCTTGTATAGAACATGGAAGTGGTGAGAAAAACAAAGCAGAAGAGTCAATCTACATGTGTAAGTGCTAGAAAATATGCAAGGAGACTATGAGGATAAAAATAATAATAGTCTGTGTGAGAAGAAAAAATTTAATGGATCGCTGAATTTGGAGTAATCCACGTCAACTTCAGTAACACCCCTGTAACAGTGGTCCCCCACCTTTGTGGCACCAGGGACCGGTTTTGAGGAAGACATTTTTTCCATGGTGCAGGGCAGGAGCTGGGATTCAGGCAGTAACATAAGCAAAGCTTTGCTCCGTCACCAGCAACTCACCTGCTGCTGCGTGGCCCGGTTCCCAACAGGCCACAGACTGGTACTGGTCTGCGGCCGGCTGGGGGACTGGGGATCCCTGCTCTATGAACATTTTACTATACTTAAATATCAGAGGTCTCACAAATAGCTAGTGACAGTACCCAAGTCTCCTGATTCTCCAAGTTCCCACCCTTCCCTCAACTGTAACATGCTTTGTTTCAGAACCAAATTCTTCCTTTAGGATAGAAAGAAGTAGACTGGGGTCTGCTTAATATTTCCCAAGGTAATTCTTCCCATATTTGAATTAAAGGACAGCCACACACTCCCCCAGCTTCCTTCTCTTCGTGACTGACATTGAGAGGAAAAATTCATAGGCATCCTCAGCTAAAAGAAACACCACACATCACACGGCCGAATCTTGTAGCATAAGCCACCGAAGAGCCAGTGAACACACACCTAGTTAGCATCCCAAGATCACGAACTAAACACAAAGCTGTAGAAATACCAAAGAAATTATAGTTCTTATACCACTTGTTTAGCAAGTTAGAAGCCATTCCCCTCACAATGAGAATGCATTTTAAAATTTGCATTAGAGGTACATTCTCTCCCTTGGCTTAGTTAGGCTTTGGAGCCAAAAGAATATTTAAAACAAAATAAAACATAAAAGTGCATTCAAGATTTATCTGAATAAGTAAGTCCTTAAAGTTTTAATTCCATGATCAGCATTACATGGACCAAAAGTTCTGGGTACTAGTTTGAGTCAATATAGACAGACATGTTTTCAGTAAATCAGCCGTCAAGTTGGCTGTGAAAGGAGTACTTACAGCCAAGTGCAAAGGGCTTATTGTTGCTCTATTGTCTGAATCACTCAGCATGTCTGTTCCAGAGGTTTCCATTAACTGAGAAATAAAAGCATTGTAAGTGTCAGAAATGATACTTTCAGATACACTACAGCAGTTATTTCCACTCCCTCCTCCCCAGGTTAAAATTCATTTTGGAGTATACCCTGATACTTGAATATGAATTTAAAAATCTCAGACCCCTTATATCATAAAAACTCGACTCAGCAAGTTTATCAAACAGATCATCCTGAAAGTGTGGTGAGGACCACAGCCTAAGAGTTTTGAGGGAGGGCTATATACTAAGCGCTTGAGGGAAATGCTATTTAATTACCACCAAGTAATGCCCGCCCCCTTACACGGTTTCTGTCACTGTCTTTGTTTCTAGGAATATGTAAAAGAGGTTACAGCTGTAGTGAGAGCAGACAAATAAATAATTATAATAGTCTACACAGCAGGGAGTAAAAAGGACTAATACTCACAACATCTAAAGGAGTTTCACTTGCAATCTGAAATGAAATTTAAAATAAAAAATATTTAGTTTAGAAAGTATTCATACATATAAAAGAGATAAATGTTAACTACAGCTCTCTATTCACATAGGACTTTGCTAAATTCAATTCTGAACCTGTGCTTCATTTGCCACCAAAATTAAATTTTTTAAATAAGCAATGGTATAAGCTGTTAGACCACAAATCTAGATACATTAATCTAAGATTTTAGTCTAAAGATACCATAGTAACCTAAGAAAATATTTATTATTTCTGTAGCATGGTTTTAAATGCTATATTAAATGCCAATTTCCTTTTTCTATTTTTTATACCCATTCTCCTTGAATTTTATTTCTACTCGAAGGAAAGCAATGTGTAACACAATTTATAAGGTAAGTATAAATAAAGACACCTTTAACTTGAAACATCTGTTGTATACCTGAGAAATCATTTAACTTGTCCAACCAAGTGGATTGTATAGTGTGTATAATTCAAGAATGAGGATCCTGGGTGTGCAGGCGGCAGCTGGCAGAACCCGGGCGTGGGGTGGCAGCAGGCAGACCCAGTGAGGTGCGCAAGGTGGCTGTCTGACCAAGGTCACGCATTCGTGCACAGATAAACCAGGCGAAACTGGAGAGCGAGACAGACTGCACAACCCAGGGTTCCAGTGTGGGAAATAAAGCCTCAAACCACGACTGAAAACACCTGTGGGGCTGAGGTGCCGGGAGAGACCCCCAGCTTCACAGAAGAGTTTGTTGGAGAGACCCACAGGATCCCAGAATGTACACAAACCCACCCACCTGGAAATCAGCACCAGAAGAGCCCAATTTGCTTGTGGGAAGTGGTGGAAGGGACTGAAATCTGAGAGAGTGCAGAGCAAGTGCCATTGTTCCCTCTTGGACCCCTTCCCCACATACAGCGTCACAACCCAGTGACTGGGTTGCCCTGCCCTGGTGAACACCTAAGGTTCATCCTCTCATATGTAACAGGTGCAACCAGACCAAAAACAAAAACAAACAAAAAAAGCCCAAATGGAAGAACAGATCAAAGCCCCAGAGCCAATACATCTAAGAGACAACAAGATAGTCAACCTATCAGATGCACAGTTCAAAACACTGGTGATCAGGATGCTCATAGAATTGC
This sequence comes from Glossophaga mutica, assembly GCA_039655065.1. Classification (NCBI taxonomy): domain Eukaryota; kingdom Metazoa; phylum Chordata; class Mammalia; order Chiroptera; family Phyllostomidae; genus Glossophaga; species Glossophaga mutica. Next base: position 27,271,430 of record CM077309.1, on the reverse strand, counting down.
TTAATTTGGGTCACAAATTAGATAAAAAAATGAAGGCTACACTAAGTGAAATGAAGGAAAATGCACAGAGAACCAATAGTGATGAGAAGGAAACTGGGACTCAAATCAATGGAGTGGACTAGAAGGAAGAAAGAAACGACCAAACAAACAGAAAAGAATGACGAAACAAGAATTCAAAAAAAATGAGGAGAGACTTAGGAACCTCCAGGACATCTTTAAATGTCGCAACATCCGAATTATAGGGGTACCAGAAGGGGAAGAGGAAGAGCAACAAGTGGAAAACTTATTTGAACAAATAATAAAGGAGAACTTCCCCAATCTAGCAAAGGAAATAGACTTCCAGGAAGTCCAGAAAGCTCAGAGAGTCCCAAAGAAGTTGGACCCAAGGAGGAACACACAAAGGCACCTCATAATTCCATTAGCCAAGATTCAAATGAAGGAGAGAATTCTAGAAGCAGAAAGGGATAAGGGAACAGTTACCTACAAAGCAGTTCCCATCAGACTGTCAGCTGATTTCTCAAAAGAGACCTTCCGGGCAAGAAGGGGCTGGAAAGAAGTATTTGAAGTCTTGAAAGGCAAGGACCTACATTGAAGATTGCTCTATCCAGCAAAGCTTTCATTTAGAATGGAAGGGCAGATAAAGTGCTTCTCAGATAAGGTCAAGTTAAAGGAGCTCATCATCACCAAGCCCTTATTATATGAAATGTTAAAGGGACTCATCTAAGAAAAAGAAGATAAAAAAATATGAACAGTAAAAAGACAGCAAACTCACAGTTATTAACAACCACACCTAAAACAAAAGCAAACTAAGCAAACAAATAGAACAGGAACAGAAACACAGAAATGGACATCACATGGAGGGTTAGTAACAGGGGAGTGGGAGGAGGAGAGAAGGGGAAAAGGTACAGAGAATGAGTAGCATAGATAGTGGGTAGAAAGTAGACAGGGGGAGGGCAAGATTAGTATGGGAAATGTAGAAGCTAAAGAACTTATGACACAAAGACATGAACTAAAGGGGGGAATGTGGGTGGGAGAGGGTGTGCAGGGTGGAGGGGAATGAAAGGGAGAAATGGGACAACTGTAATAGCATAATCAATAAAATATGTTAAAAAAAAAAAAGAATGAGAACACAGTTGAAATAAAAGGTTTCTTTAAAGAAGTAGAGTCTCCCTTATTAGGAGGGATTGCTAAAAAAAAAAAAAAACCCAGGCCTTTCAGAATTCCTATATATTGGGGGAAGCTTCCCTTCATAGGGATGTTTATTTCTTATTTAAGACATGGTTATATTTCTTCAGAAACACCTAGAAAACATTTATTTAAAGGGGTGGGGGGTGTAAATGCTACACAGATATGGGTAATATAAGGGAGGGACATAAGTAGTCATGTCCAGAAATCTAATTTTATCCTTTCTTTTGTAAAGGGAAAAGAGAATGACAGATATCATAATGAGGCAAGTATGAATTCAATAGGTATATATGGATTCTAAAAATGTTAAAAAAGCAATGAAATTTGTTTATTGATCCACTTACTCTCATTTTCATTAAATTACTAGAATATAAACTCACATTTGTCCTTCTACTAAAATTCAGAAATCTTACCAGTTGAAGACATAGACGGTGACCGTAAGCAGCTGAATAATGCACTGCATTGTATCCTTGCTTATCCCGGATCCCTGGGTTTGCATCATTTCTCAGTAAGTATTCCAGGCACCTATTGGTAGAAACAACATATTCAAAACTGTAAATCCTGAATTTTAACCACTGACAAAAACTGATGTTTTTCTTATATCTGAGCCATGTAAAATCATAATTATACCTATATTATGATAAATGGTCATTTAAAAAATAGACTGCATCATAAAAATACAAACAAAACGTTCACAAGAAGATCTTCCAAGGTCTGTAGGTAGGGGTAGTGCACCTAAGGGCTGTTTTTTACAGTCACTATCTATGGGACCACCTACTCCAAACTGTGTCAGATGTGATTAAACTCGAAGTTGGCAAACATTTCTGCTCACCTATCTGGAACACATAGTGAGTATATCTCATTAGGAGACTCACAGAAGGACGCAAACAAACACACAAAACCTCACAAAACCAGTCAGAATTCAATGATCTTCAGACAATTATAATTGAACAACAATTAAAAAAAAAAAGTGAGTTGTAATGAAGGGAGATGTAATCTTTTTGCTGGTTTAAAAAAAAAAAAATCAGTGATTTCGAATTCCTTCCCACCTCCATTTCTCTCTCTAAAATCAGTAAAATCGTATCGTTGGGTGAAGACTTAAATAGAATTAAAAGTAACAAGGCTAGTGTTTTTTTGGTGTTCATACACTAGCTCTGAGGGCACTTCAGGAAGCATTTCTGGCAGAGTGCAAACCGAGTACAGTCCTCCTCGGTGCCCAACTCAAAAGTCGCACTCACCGGGGTGAAGGAAAGACCTGCAGGGCTAGAGGGCAGTCTCACTGCTTTACAGGCACAAACACTGCACTCAGGGCTTATCAGAGAAAAGAACTATTTTAAGATAACTTGCTGATACACGAGTGCTAAAAAAAAAAGATTTATTTAAGGAAAGCAAAACAAGTAGGTAAGTTCATGTTCACTTTCTAAAGTAGGGGGGCATGTCTCAAAGCATTATTTACAGTAACTAGTTCAAGTTACAGCATTAGATGGTTTGAAATAATTTATTATACATACAGTAGTTTCTATCAAATCACATTAGTTCTTTAAATTTTTACATTCAAACTGCTCGGATACTGGTCTATAATGAAACGAAGACTAAGGGTTGATTGATAGTGATAAAATCCCTTGTATTGACAGGGCTTTTAGATTCTGCTACGTAATTTCCTACCTACTTTGTGAGATAAGCATTATTTTTAACAAATGAAAAATTGCTGACACTCCGAAAAATTAAAAACTTGTTCCAAATCTGTTCGCTAGAATATTGTGAAGCAAGGACTAAACCTCAGCTCTTCCCTTCATCTAGAGTTCTTTCTATGCTACCAAATGTTTTAGCACAAGGGTTACTGAGTTAGAGTGATACTTTAACCTGGGTGCTTGTAAAATACCGAACCACAAAATTACTTGATCTTGAAAACCCGGACCTTACTTTTAATTTAAAAATAAGGCAGAGAGGAGAGAGTCTATTTTAATTTATTTTTCCTGACTGTAAGTTAACATACGCTTATTTTATAAAATTCAGAAAACTGAATGAAGACGTTCTATAATCTCTCCCCTTCTCCTAAAATAAATTATGCATGCAAATGTGGAGGAATATTTATGACCAAATAGCTAAGTAATAAACTATACTTATTGTTAAAATTTACCTTCATTTAATGTTAGACAGTTAAGTATTCTCATTCCAATTAAGCGAATAATTTAGATCACAGCACATTTCAAATACGGAAATTTCTCTTACTCTTCCCTTACTACCCATGAACTTTTAACACTGAGATCTGGTACAACTTCAGACTGATTCAAACCCGAGTGTCCCCTGCGTAAGGACTACTCGGCCAAAGGCAGGGGATGTAGCATTGTCACCAGAGGACTTCCTTCATTCAGCCTGCTCCATTATGGAATACAATAGTCTCTGTTCCCATCAAAAAAAAAAACAAAAAAAAAAACCAAAAAAACAAAAAAAAAAAACCAAACACAACCAAAAAAAGTCAAAGTTTAAAAACTAATCCTTATAGAAAGATTATAATGGGACAGGTACTATTTGAAGCAATTCAGATATTCTATACCTCATATGGCCATGAGTTAGATCAGACTATTATCCCCACTTCACAGAAAAAATGGGCCCAGAGAGGTTAAGTACCTTGCCCAAGGTCCCACAAGTGGCAGGGGCAGGCTCAAACCCAACACTGTCATGCACACATAGATGAAACCAGTTTAACAAGGCTGCTGAATATAAAGTCCTATACGGGAGTCAAATGTATCTCTCTGCATTACAACACATGTTAATTTAAAGATAATTTATTTTGGCAATAAAAATATCAAATATTTAGGAACAAATGAAAGGACTGTAAGACTTCTAATAAAAAAACTATATAATTTCATTTATATAAGGTTTAAAACAGACAATAAATAATGCTATAAGTCAAAATATCTCACTTTTGTGAAAAATGCCAATTATACCATAAATCTCAGTGAAATATCAGAAACATCTATACACCATTATATAACTACAAAAGAAGCTACAGAAAGACATATATAGCAGTCTTCAACTTTGATTAGACTGTGAGAGACATGTTTCAAAACATAAACAACTTTTCTTCAGGATGTTGACAGGGCATTAGCAAACAATACTGAAGAAAACAAACCAACACACACATTATTAAATAATAGCGACTTGAAGCCATGGAGAATATGTTTCTTCTTTTAGAAAATACTTCACTCTTTGGCAAAGTATGAATTATGTCAGATTATTTTATTACCCAACCTCTTCCTGGGAATTAAATCCTTGGAATTTAGAAAAATAAATCAACACTTTAATGCTACCATTTAAGCTTCCAAAACAATCACTTATTGAAAGAATGGTTCTGGTATCCTAAAATAATTACTGGGGTTTATAGCTTCCCGAAGGTTCCCTGGGAACAAATCACTGAGTCAATAAATGATGGCATTGGACAGGCCCTCTGGGATGCCAGTACTTTAAAGATAAGAAAAGAGGCTACAAGAAAACAGTGCTAGAGTCTTTTATACATACAATCTCATTTCATTTTCCTCACAGTTCTAAGAAGCAGGTTTCATTCTAATTTTAGAGAGTTTTGCTTAGCAATTACTTGCTCAGGCTCAAAGAGGTGTAACATGGAGATCCCAAGCTTTAAACTGGATCTTTCGGATTCCAAAGCTTATGTTCTTTCTAGTACATCAGGCTGCCTGGGGTTGGTACTGAGAATTAAGGGTTTAAATAATAAATATCACTAGCCTAAATCTATCTGTATGTATAGTATCTATTCTGGTACATATGAAATTATATAGTGATATATTCCTACAAACAGAAAATACATTTTCCTAGTGCCTTCAAGATTAGAATTTTATAACCCAACATAACAAAATGTTACAGAAACAGCTTTAAAATTAATTACAGAATTTATAATAAATTAACATTTGTGAGTAATACCATCAAATTCTGCTTTTTATTTTGAGGGCAAAAGTGTATGTTAAAAACAAGAAACGGTTCTATATTAAAGGCAATTTCCTTGAAGTATATTTTATAAAGTCTTTTTCCAAAAGACTTTATAAGGTTTTTCCTAAGGATATTTTCACTCCTCACTGACACAGGTACCTGGAGAATGCCACAGACACTGAAGATCTCTTTTCTGTTTCCAATGAATTTATTTTTTCAAGGTGGCAATAAACAGGGGTGGGCAAAAGTAGGTTTACAGTTATGAGTATACAAAATAGAGTTCATTATTAAAGTACTATAAAATGGGCCTGATCAACTTTAAGTGAATATTAATTATGAAAAAATTTGTGTCTCTCATTCTTTTGTTCTCATTCATTCTATTTATTTAATTTACTGATTTTTTTTTTGGGGGGGGGGGAGAAAACCACTGATCTGTTGTTCTACTAATTTACGCATTCAATGATTGATTCTTGTACGTGCCCTGACTGGGAACTGAACCTGCAACCTTGGCATATTGGGACAATGCTCTTACCAAATGAGCTACCTGACCAAGGCTTCAATTCAGTCATTCTTGGCCATTTTTTACTTACTCTATTATCCCATTTACTTATTTAAGCAATATTTAATACCAGCCATGTGCCAGGCTCTGCCACTTCAACGACTCCCTTTTTTGGATACTTTACAAGGATCCCTTGCACATATGAACCCTCTACCTCTGCAGGGTAGTGCTATTCCAATCTCTGCCCCATCCTCTGAGAGCATGGTCCATGTACCTCTTCTCTTTTCCTTTCCCTATTATATACTCAAAACTGAGGCCTTTGAGAAGTCAGATGGAAAAAACATGGAGCTGTGATTAAGATATGCTTTTGGCAGGGAGAAGAGACCTTTATCTTTCTTCTATCAGATTAGTCAACAAGAAGGTGCTGAATAAAAATAGGTAAAAACAACTATGATTAACAAATAATTATGAAATCAACTTATTTCCCACACTAGAGACTTAAAGGAAGATAACAACAAAAAATACAAAAAGGAAATAAAAATTTGCAGTAAAAATGGCCATCCATATGGAAGACGCTGGTTTACGGGAACAACAATCCTTCATTCTCACCGCATGATACTTACTTGCCATCTGTGTCTGATGTCGCGGCATAATGCAGGGGTGTGCATCCTCTTTCATCAAGGTCATTCACACTGGCTCCTGATCCCACAAGAGCAAACAGGCACTGGTAATTGCAGTTGGCAGCAGCATAGTGCAGTGGAGATCTTTTGTAAATATAAGAAAAATGAAAGGGACACAGAGGAGTAAACAAGAGCACAGTGGACTCTTTCTTACTCCACTCAGTTACAAACACTGTATTTGTAAGTGAGCCTGAGATTGACTTCTGCCATAAACAAGTCTTTTGGAGAGCTGGACAGAAAGCTAAAGGAGGCGAAAAGTTAGGTAGCAGAAAACCTCCAAGAATTGGAAATTAGAAACACAGTTAAAATGATTTCATGGTCTCTAGATAGTAACAATTCCAATCTTTTGAGCAAAATACAGACACCCTCCCTATTCTGTTCAGAAACTTGGCAACTTTTATTTTAACAAAGCTTCCTCTATACTAACAAATAGTAATTAGGCACTGTTTACTGAGAGTCAGCTCTATTTGATCCTAAATTGTTTATTCCCATTGTTGTTATATAATTCAATAAAACATTATATAAATTGATGAAAACAATGTTTCACAGTACAGAGGTAGCAGCTTCTGTTCATGTTTCAGTAGAGGAATAAAAGGTAAGAGAAAATACAGGAGCATTAAAAAGAATGCTCAGTTATATCCACTACCTGATAGAGCTGTAAAGTAATACAGATTTTTGAAGTAAAACCTGCATAATTTTGAAGACTGTTCACTATTCAGAAGAGTTAGAGCATGTTTTAATTTCTAAAGACTGAATATTCATAGCCTCTTTCTTTCCAGTTACTGAAATGAAACAGAATGTTACTAAATTTAGAAGTCCCTGTCTTTGGATTACAAAGCTATGATTCTGTCACTAGGGGGAGGGGGAGGAGGAGGAGAAAAGGAGGAAAGGAGGGAGGGAGGGAGGGAGGGAAGGAGGGAAAAAGAAAAGAAGGGGAGGGGAAGGAAGAGGAGGAGGAGAGAAAACAGAAAAGTGAAGGGCAAATTTAGCCCACTATTTAGGGCATTTTTCTGAAATACTTACCAAGTCAAATGATAGTAAATCATTATTTACCTTATTGGATAATAATATGGTATAATAACAGTATTTTTAAAAATGCAATTAACTGAACTACTTTCAAGCTTTTATACTCAGAATGTGCTTCAGAAGTTCTATTTGTAGTATAGAATGTTTCAAATCCTATAAATTAACTAATATAAGATGGATTAAAGCAAACTCACTAGAAAAATATTGCATTCCAAACGAAGTGATTTTTGATTTTGCAGGTCATTAGTTCCTTCCACCTGCATGCTTATGAGAATAGTCCGTTAGTAGTTTTTTCTTTTCTTATATGCTTTTCTGATTCCCTACCATACATAATTCTGTTTACCTCTGCACTGGCCTAATCACATTTCCTTTTTACACACTCACCCTTTTTTGTTATATACACTTTGATACAATTCTCAAACTCTTGACACATGCAATTTTGCTCATATTGCCACCTCTGTTTTTCAAACCTATTCAAACTGCCTTCAGTCCTTACTAACATGGTTCTAACACAGTCTGGGTCAATTCCTACTCTAAGTAACTTCGTAGATAATTGTGGCTTTAAGTACTGCTACCACAAACACTAGTAACAATGAGGCCTGGGTTTGAACACTGAGAATGAAGATTGGCTGAGTGATTATAAAGGGATGCTGTCATGTCACAGGTGTTTTCCTGCAGATCATACTCAGGGAGTGTATGTGGATATGCTGATACGTGTACATGGGTATGTGGGGAATTACAGGAGAGGAGAAAGGAAAATTACACACATAATTTGTCATTGCCTCCCTCTTTCCAGTGCTCCGTATCTAATCATGGGCAATCCTTTCTCTGAGAAAGGAATGACTTGAGGAAAAGAACTGTACTGCTCAGCTCTGGGTCTCCTGAGTTTGTTTCTTGAGGGCACCATATTTCCCTGGTTTTATATATCCATGGCTATAATTATGGGAGGAGGAGGAATTATATCAATCAGTACAGAAGTGCTTATAAGGTAAAACTGTGGCTGACAGCCTTGGGCTGTGGCAGGTGCTCAGGTGGAAGATCGTGGGTAGGAATGAATATTTAAAAGTTATCGACTTACCTGAGCCTCTCGGTGAATCATGATCACAATGCAAAAGCTGCTGGATTGTTCAGTTAATTCTCAGAAGCCAGTTAGAAGGTCAAGTATGTCATTAAGTAATATTAATTAGGCTCTACAGAAGAACTGTATCACAACTTACCTCCCGAATTTGTCTTTTTTGTTGAAGTCTGCACCAGTATTCAGCAGAAGGTTTAGGCATTCCAAATTCCTATCCAGGGAAAGATAGAAGACTTAATTGTCAGTAATTTTATAATGTAATTGGTAGGTTTAAATATGTATAAAAGAATGTTTTCAAATGAGGGTAAATAAAATGACATAATTTTCAGTTTATGAAGAATAAAAACATGAAAGTTCACTTTATCTAAAATTTAAACAATTATATACATATATGCTGTACATTGATAGGAAATAACAAATGAATCATTTTGTCACTATTTAAAAGGAAGCTCACATTTGTAAAGGAGTGTCTAAGAGTTTTTAGGAACCTTTAAATTATAATTAAATAGTTTAAATTTAAGTGGTTTTTAATACTAAATTGAATTAAAATGGGTTAAAAAACCCCCTGAAAATATAAATAATGTCCCAAATTAGCTTTCCTCTATCTTTTCCTATATATGCTTGCTTGCTTCAACGTATCCTTTATTAAAATTATAGGAGCATACATTGCATGCATGAATATTTCTACAACTTAATTTTTATAAACTTGAACATCAACTTACTACATGTCACTATGAAAACTGTAACTGCCTAACAACCAGAAATTCATGTTAACTGTTGTCCCCCTCTCTGTAGGAACATGATGTGGATACTAGGTTTTCTGGTGCCACCGGCAGACCAACGGACCGAGTCTCACGTTCACAATGCATCTCTACAACTGAGACTGGGCTAGTGGTAATCTTGGGTCAGCACACTTGTCCTCTGAAATCACTACTAATTTTTAAGGAATTATTACTGGGAATAAAATTCTTGCAAATGCCCTTTTGATAAGTCATCCTATGAATTAAATGGCTTATCACAGATTTAGGATCTAAATTATCAGAAGCATTAGATTAGCAGCATGCTTCAGAGACCAGTTTTAGTTGAAATTTTCTTGTTCATTCAAACCAGCTGCCCAGTTTCCCATAGTAGTAATATTTAAAACTTAGTCCAAAATCTTTCGATTTCAAGTTTTCCATTTCATACATATTAGTCCTGAGTAGAAGAGGTAAGACAGAAACAGGCTATCAACATTTCCTGCCCCACCCCCCAAATTATGATTAAAAAACCCTAAACACTTGCTCAAAGAATATTAGTATTACTCAGAATGCTCCCAATGTTTTAATGCTCTCACTAGAGGAAACAGACTTTTCATTAAACCATTTTCTCTTATAAAAAGCAGTACTCCCTTTTGTAGGTTTGTGCCATCTCCCCCCCGCCCCCCCCCCCCACAACTTATGACTTTGGTGGATAAAGATTAAAAAAGCAATTTCTACTACTCTGGACTTTCTTCTTCCAAACCACTCCTGTCATGTTTTCTGTTTTGAGGTAGCCCAGAACTAATAAAGAGAAACAAAGGTAAGAGAAAAACTACCTCGATCAACTACCTTTTCCTTAAAATAGTAAATATTTTAACGTACCCTCCAGCTGCAGCTGCATGTAGACAGGTCCGACCGAAATCATCTGGGGTATCTATATCAAATCCTACAAGAATGAATACATTTTATCTTGAGGATTTTAGAATAAGTGCTAGTGTACTTGTTTAAAAACTACAGACACTTGCCCTGGCTGGTGTAGCTCAGTGGATTGAGCACGGGCCTGCGAACCGAAGGATCGTGGTTCGATTCCCAGTCAGGGCACATGCCTGGGTTGCCAGGCCAGTTCCCATCAGGGGACATACAAGAGGCAACCGCACATTGATGTTTCTCTCCCTCTCTCCTTCCCTTCCCCTCTAAAGATAAATAAATAAAATCTAAAAGGAAAAAAAAAAAAAACTACAGACACTTGAAACTAACATATTATTGTATACCAACTGCAAGTGAAAAAAAGTTTTTAAAATAAAAATGAATAAAAACCATAGGATACAATGAAATATTATTATTGATCAATAAAGATAAATACTGTTAATGTTACAACATGGAGAACCCTTGAGAACATTTTGCTAAGTGAAAGAATCTGCCAGAAAAGACCACATCTTAAGTGATTCCAGGTCTATGAACTGTCCAGAATAGGCAAGTTTATAGAGACAGAAAGTAGGTTTGTAGTTGCTTAGGGCTAGACGAGGGAGGAAATGGGGACCGACTGCTAATGGGGTTTTCTTTCAGGAGGAAATAAGGATGTTCTAAAACTGAATGTAGTGATTGTTACACACCTTAGAGAATGGACTAAAAAAGACTGAATAATAAGCTTTAAATGGGTGAATTGTGTCGCATGTGAATTATATATTAATAAAATTTTTTACAAGTCATATTTATTATTAAAACTGAGAAGAGATTTCAGAATTCTCTTTCATAGATAAATGGGTGTGTGAATACTTATGCCCCACCCCCCACTTTTAAAACTCAAAATGGAATTAACTCACCTAAGGATTATCATTTAAGAAAAACTCAGAAGTGTCTGTTTCACAGTATGTTAATTTTCACTGAAACTTTCTCATAATTCTTTCAGCAGTCATGACTATTAATATATAAAATATGTCTAACTTTCTTAAAACTCTAAGAGTATCATTTAAAATCTATTAATTCTTATATATTTAGTAATCCTATGCATTGAATAAGGACCATAGTTTTATAGTAATATTTATAGAAAGCTATTGATTCAGTTTCATTTCAAACTATGATTATGATATTTTGAAACAGTAATTGGATGACGTAAGTAATTCCATAAACCTAGAAGATACTGAAGAATGGCTATCAGCTCTTTAAAAGGGAAGCATGAAAATGAAGATATTTTGGTTCTAGTCATAAAGGGACAATCCAAAAAGATTACCATTCAATGAACAGAAGCTGCTCTAGAAATATTCCACGTCCCATTCCTCAACTAACAGAGAGAAGGAAATCACTGGAAAAATAAAACCCTTCCCAGAGATGAAGAGAAAATTGAATCTTAAAATTAAATGACTCAACATTTTCTAAGAGGAGTTAACAAAGGATTCACGCTTGGAGATATCTGTATGTAATTTTGGAAGAACAGGATAAAGAAACTGCATTAAAGTAGGGGGTAGGGGATGGGAAGACAAAAGAATCAGTCTGCAAAGGCTCCACTTACCAGAAGAGAGCAGTTTCCTGCAGCAATCTGAAAACCCACTCAAGGCTGCCAAGTGGAGGGGGAACATTCCGTGTATGCCACGCCTGAAGTAAAAAGGACAGTATCCTTAATACAAGAAAAATAGAACCATTTAAATACATTACAAAGAAACTAAAAGGGAAAAGACAGATGAGTCAAAATCTTAACTTTGGGAGAGCAATTTGGCAAAAGGTTGAAGGTGGGCTTAACTTAGAATCCAGCAATTTTCCTCAGAGTAAGGTTTCTCACCACAGCACTGTGTCATGGTGGATTTGTTGTGTGGGGGTGGTGGCGGTAGTGGAGACTGTCATGGGCTTGTAGGATGCTCAGCAGTGCCCCTGGGCTCTACCTATTATTCTATATGCCAGTAACATCCTCCTCCCTAAATTATGACAATCAAAAAGGTTTCTGGACATTTGCCTAGAGTACAAAACCCATTCTCCCTTCCTCACATTGATCATTATAAGGCAGTTCACTACAATAATTTTTCAATAGTAAAAAGCTGGGAGCAACTTATGTTTGTAAATAAGGTGAGCAAATTGTGATATATTTATACAGAAATTAAATTTTTATGAAATGAATTAACTAGTTACTTGTAGAGATGTAAAAAAAAGGTCCGAATTTATATCCATGGCTAAGTCAACAACTCCATGTACAAAAAAAGGTACAGAAACATATTGCTTATAGAAAGTTTAAAGGAAGGTTTAAAATATATTAATACGTAAATGTAATAAAATTATAAAAACATATATAGAAATACTAAACATCAATTTAAGTAGGGTGCTTATTTCTGCAGAGCATGCAAGAGAATGCATCTTTCAAACAAAATCTTACACGGACATTTTAACATGTGAAGTAGATAAAAGTGGGCTGTCTTGACCAAAGTTGGGGTCACAAAATCCTTCGCAGCAGCTACCAAGGAATCCCTAAACTCTGTAGCACCAAAAAACCACTATCTAGAGACAGTATTACTTTGATGAAAAAAGTATTCAGTGTATACACTTTTTGGTCTTTTATTTAAAAATAAATAAACCACAAAAATTAGAAGCTCTGATAAAAACTGTATAATCTAGAAACAACTGTGGTTAAAAATATATACAAATACTCTATGCTGGCTTACCAAATGAAATTTTATCAAGTATTCTATTCCACCACATCCCACACACAAAAAGGAGAAAAAAAGCTCCAGCAATTAGTACAATGTTGAGGACAAAAATCCACATCACTACTTGAAATATCGAGGCGACTGCAGTTCCCTTCCACGTATGTTTTCCTGTCACAGCCATCGACACCCTGGTGAGTACTTACTTTGCCGTGTCAGCACCACTTGTAATAAGAGTGTTGATGAGCAGCTCGTGGCCGTACCTTGCTGCTATGTGCAAAGGGGTGTTTCCATTCTTATCTTCACAGTCAATTACAGCTCCTGCAATAAAGGACACACTATCAGACACTAGACTATATACAGATCAAGACAAATCTATTACAGGAAAAGCAAGATAAGGTGCTTTATTCAAGCACAACTAATGGATATAGCAATTTAACTGGATTTCATTCATAGTACATATTAGTCCAGGCATGTGAGTCACAGATTTTATACTTAAGGGATCTGGAGTCCAATATGTTTGGAAACCACTGTATTAAAACAAAATTAAACACACTTCTTTAGGACAAGACTTTTCAGAGCTTTAATGTGCACACTCTTTGTCATCAAGAATACCACATGCAATGTTCACCAAGTATTTGAGGATGAACCTGTTCCTACTTTTCCCCTGTAAAACCATTAACAGCTATTATCTTGAGGACTACTAACAAGCAGTTTCTTGGAACATGGCTTAGGAAACACTGCTTTAAAATAATGCACCTAAGGTTGGCTTGCCTACTATTGATTCAAATGCACAGTAATACAAGGTCGGAAAATAAATAAAAATCCTACAAATAGTTCAAAATATTCAAAAGGTGAAAAAAGGTATTTGCAACAGAATTTTGTTTATATATAATACACACTGCAGTGGAAAGGCAGAGTTTTCTCTTCAGCAATGTTTACAAAAAGCCAACACTAACTGCTAGAGAAATTATATTTATAATCCAGGAGAAAAAAACAAAAATATATGAAAAAAATTATGAAAGATATATGTGGCATTTTATATTCTTTATTATTTGCTTCTCATGAGATCTGATATCAAACATTAAAAATATACACTGCTATGACAATTCCTCAATACCATTCATTTTGTAGATGTTTTTACTACACTTAAGAAAAAAAAACAAACAGAAATACTTTTTACCACTCTGGATAATGGTCTGTGATCGGGAGAATCTACCGTGGAGGGCAGTCATGTGCAGTGGTGTTTTCCCATCTTTGCTCTGAAATAATCAAACAAAAGAAATTTAAAATGATTTTTCCATCCATATTATGGAATCTTTCATTTTACTTTGAATATCCTCTTGTATTTGTATTTTGTAAAACTATTATTCAAGCATTAAGTTTAATTGAAGACTGTGAAGATAAACCAGTTGTTCAAAATTCTGAACTACTTTTCTTAGCATGCATATGAAAGCACAAATATAAAAAAAAAAAATCAATGCCTACAGTTTATAAAAAAGCTCTGCATGGTAGGTACAGTGTAATCATTTTTTAATTTTTTTTTTTTTTTTAGGGAGAAAGAAGAAAGGAAAGAGAGAGACAGACAAAAACATCGATATGTTGTTCCACTTATTTATGCATTCACTGGCTGATCCCTGTATGTGCCCTGACTGGGAGACTGAACCCTCAATCATGGTGTATTGGAATGATGTTCTAACCCACTACCTGGCCCAGGCTGGTACAGTATAATCTAATTATTCCTATTTCACAGGTGGGGAAACTGAAGCACAAAGATATTAAATGATTTAACCAAGTCACATAATTGGGAGTGGCACACAGCCAGGATATGCTTCCTACATTTCAAAAATTTCCCATTGCTGTAATTCATTTTAATAAATGCTTAATCTTCCTCAAACAAGGAAAACTGAATGTTGTAATTAACCTCACCTTATAATTCACTTAAAATACCTGACATATTGTTTATAATTATTTATAATAACTACTGTTAGCTGTTTTCTCTAAAATAATAAATCAGACTAGCGATGTATCTGTGTGTATTTAATGTGGGAGTTCTGAACTTCTAATGGAGTTCCACATATGAAGAAAAACAATGCCTGAGTTAGGTGATCTGTTTTATGCTGAATTAGGTAAAGTCTTTTCTTCCCTAAAATTGTTTGGTTAATTAAAACATACAGAGTGTACAGTCAACTAAAATCTTAAGCCCATTTCCTACATACTGTTATTAAACTATTCCCTTTTAAAAGATTACCCCCTCCCTGTTCCCTTTGTATCTATAAATCCACTTCTGTTTTGGCTTTCCTGCTGGTTCTCTCTCTTGAACTTTATTTTTTAAACAAACAAACAAACAAACAAACAAACAAACAAACAAACTTATATACATGACCAACAAAAAAAGAGAAACGGTTTTGCAATTCCTAATCCCTCAACAATATTCAACATATGTTCTGTGTATATGTTCGTAATTCAAATGTGGTGTCATAAGTTTACACTAAAAATGTATAACGCAAATCTCCTTAAGAAACCCTCATGCAATTCATATAACGATGGAGTATTGGATCTATTTCATAAATACCTATAGGTATTTGACTCCATAATTTTTTATTATTTCTTCAAGCAAACAAGCCTTCCAGCTGGCAAATTATCTTACAGAATTTTCAACCTTTTGGAGGCAGTGTGTGCAACAAGAGGGAGAAAAACAAACAAAAAACAAGCAAGTAAGCTCAGGCTCTGGAATCAGAATAATCTGAGCGTGAATCCCATCTGTTACTTTCCACAGCAAGATTTCAGAAAAAGTTGCCTAAATTCCTGAGCCTTCACTTCCTCAACTAAAAATGGATATAATACCACCTATATCTTATAGGTCTGTTGTATAGAATAATTAATTAATAAATAATTAATTTAGAATATATTAATCTTTGTAAAACACTCATATAACACACCAGTGTCTGTTATAATATAAACTGTTACTTCTATTTGGTATCTTTATTTACGTACCAGTTGTTATTCTTTCAACCAAGGAAAAAAACAAAACAAATAGCACCAAAGCATTTTAATAAAGGAACCTCAGTTTGTAGTGTCTTTTCAAAATGTTCCTGTGAACATTTTTTATAAAAAAAGACCCTAAACTGTAATAAAAATTTGAGTTCATAAAATGATGAAATTTAAAAAATATAATTACAGCTAACATCTATAGCTATAATAAAGCACTATGTTCCAGCCACAGTTTTAAAATACATATATATTAGTCATTTACTCCTCACAACCGTGTAAGATAGCTACCATTAACCCTGTTTTACAGCCCCTGGGATTAAGTAACATAACAAGGTCTCATAGGCAATAAGCGGTGAAGTCCTTTACTATACGTATATAGGTGGCACTGGATTAACATTTTTGCTTTCTACATACTGATCATAAAGAGTACAGCAAAGGAAAAAGATTCATATTGCCAAGTAAAAAGTTTACCTAAGACATGTTAGGAGAGAGGGAAGCACATTTATTTCTCTCTGAATTGAAGAAACAATCAGCAGACTTTTTTCTTAAGCCATCTTAACTCATTTTAGAATCATAGAAAAGATTCACTAAAATTCTTAGATTTGGTTTCACCATAAACAGCAGTTGATCATAAACAGCAGCAACAACAACAACAAAAGTCACATATATCACAGTATGTTTTAGTTTTAAATTTTAACAAGTATTTGGGGACATTATCTGACCAAAATTTGTTCTTAAAGAAGAACTGTGGGGTAGAAAAGTTGTGTGTAGAAATGATAAAATGAATGCAGTAGGGCTTCTATTAAGCAAGGTTATAAATATCAGATCTATATTGCTTTGAACTCCATTCACTTTTCCTCTAAATTGTACTTTGTAGGACAATCAATTGTTATAAACTAAATAATTACAAACCTAAATTCACATTCTGATTTCTAGTCATCCACAATTTAAGGACAGAAACATCAAAATGGAGAATGAGATACCAACAATTTGATAAGCAATGATTTGACAAATATAGGAAACACAAGTATTGAATGAAGATATATTCTTGAATGAATATTATACAGCAGGTCTTCAAATAATGCTTTGTTATGTTGATGAGATGTTGTAGGAACTTTTGTTTGTATCAAATGGCTTATGGTAAAACTAGTTTCATTACATGTTGTTCTGCCTAGTTGCAGAAACTACTGATGTTTAGTACTGTACATTCTTACCGGTTGAAAACTTATAGTTATCAACAATTTTTATATACTTTCAGAGCAGGAAGGTACTTTCAAAATCATTAAAACACAGGAAATGTGTTCCAATGAACTTGGCAATAAGATAATTGGACAACTGCATATAAAAGATTGTCATACATCCTTAGGTGAGATTAAAGAAACTTATGAAATCTGTTTTTAAACCAATATCATAGGCTGTAGCCTTCAAATATACTTAACCATCACATCTGAATTGCTTTATTAACTGAGCTCTTATAGCAGGACTGATTCTCATTTCTGCATTTCAAAATATAGACTTAAAATCAATTAATGGGTATAGCAGTCAGCTTATAAGCACGGACAGAAGAATCAAGTGATTCATTATAATTAAATTATATTAGATATTCACATATAAATGGCACTTTATAAACAGGAAATCTAATTTTTACCCCTGTAGGACAGTACCATATAAACAAAAAAATGTGTAGTAGCTAATGATATAGATCAGTCTCCCTTATTCCATGATACATAATATTTAATACACAAAGATGATTTTACCTACAGGCACTATAAAAATGGGCCTCGTAGAGACTAAAAGGATTTCATTGTGCTCTTTTCTTTTGAAGAATGTTAAGATAATCTCGCAATTTTTGTTTTTTGAAATAGCCTAATCTTCATTAACATTATTAGGCCTTTGAAAAAACAAGTAAGAAATTCACACTCCACCCCAAGATACTTCTCTGAATCTTAATTACCCAAACAGCAGGAATTCTACAAATCAAAACAAGGAGTTCAAATATATTATGAATACATTTTTAGTAATTATTTAAACTATTACCAAAACTTCAGCAGGTGATCCGATTGAGAGCTGAAAGCTTTAAACATGTATTCTTAAAAAAGATATTTTAACTATAAGCATGCCTCTTCCTTCTTTGGGTGTGATATGTATAAATTTGTCCCTTAGCTGGGAGTGGGCAATTTAGAGCAATGACCTAATTAGAGATAAACTTACTGCTACTACAGCTGTCAGAGTGGGTCACAGTGGCTTCATTAAAGGCTTCTCTGAAGTTAGGTAAAAAAAAAAATAGACTTGTTTCTCTACCAGTCTGAAAGACACTGGCTCATCATGTACACAAAAGGAGCTAAAAATCTTAGGACATTAAAGCTCTAAAAATCACATTTTAAGCTTAAATGTTTTTACTTATCATAAATGGTTCAATTTTGTCTGTGGGGTTTTCCCCCCATACCACAAGACATAGTCTGGCAAGGGCTCAAATACAGAAGCAATCAGTGAAAGCATCTCAGCATATCTAAAGTAATGATTACACATTATAAAGCAGTGATGTTCAAAATCATGGTTGTATACGCTTTTTCACAGGCTTATACAGCAAAAGTACATTTATCTTGGCTCCAGAATTTTCACATATTTTAAAAATTGTAATGCTCACTACTGAGAGTAACTGTAACCAAAAAAACCATAAAGCAACTGTCCCGATTGGTCTAATTTTTATAACATTGTGAAAAATTTCAAAACAGAAAAGTTGAAAAAAATGTTACAGTGAACACCCATACACATACCACTGAGATTCTACTCTTAACATTTTACTGTGTGTACATTTATCACACAGAAATCTCTCCATCTGTCCACCTATCATCTAATTATTTGGTGCTTTTCAAAGTTAGTTGCAGAGGACCCAAGATGGTGGAGGAGTAAGTGGAAGCTACACTACTCTCCAACTAGGAACAACCTGAAATTACAACTAAATTGTAGAGAAATCATCCTGAATAACCAACTGAACACAACCTGGAGATAAGTCTAATGACTACGGACAGAGAGAAGAAGCCACATCACCACAGCGAGGCTGGTAGGGAGTGAGGCATGACAGGGCTCAGCGGCAGTCCTGGAGGAATATTTCAGTGGCTAGGGGGATCCCCCTGAGAAGTGTGGGGTCTAAACACCACACTGGGCTCCCCAGCCTACAGCACCAGAACCAGATAACATCAGCTATGAAGTGCAGCAGGGATTCTGTCTGCCAGGGAGAAATGGCTGGAGACTCTGAGAGCCTCTTAAAGGGCCAATACACAAAATTTCCTTGGCAGCCACTTACTCTGGGCTCCAGCAGAGGAAGGCAGAGTGGACTAAAGACACACGAGAAGAATTTCTGGGTTGGTGGCTCTGTGGAGAGAACTGAATGGAGAGGCAACAGGATCCCTGTGCTGAGTCATTCCCCATACTGCAGAGGCTGTCTTTCTTAAGCAAAGCACTCCCCTCCAAGGGGCATCAGCCTGAGGGGGAGAAACAGCCCCACCCACAGGAATTACACTGCCCCACCTTGAGGAGCTTAAGCCAGGCTGCTGAGTTCAGTGTGAGAGTCTATCAGTGGTTAGTTTAACAACTAGTGGGATCTCTGAGAGCTCTGAGACCAGGCTGACCCTCTCCTGGGACAGGATCAGGTAAAATCCAGCCTTAATGTACAGGCTGGTCCGTTCTGCACACACCCAGGCCCAGCAGAGGGAGCCACATGCTGTGGATTGCTGATAGCTCCAAACAGGTTGACAAGGGCCAGTCAGGAGCATCGTCTGACAACTGCCTACATCAGAGTCTTTGAAGATCTACCTAATGTAAAGAAGCAGAGAAACTGGGAAGACAAAGAAACCAACCCCGAATGAAAGAACAACAGGGTTCTCAAAAGAACTAAATGAAATGGAGGCAAGCAATTTATCAGCAAAAAAATCAAACAATACAATTAAAAAATGGGCAAAGAACCTGAATAGACACTTCTCCAAAGAGGACATATAGATGGCCAATAGACTTATGAAAAGATGTTCAGCGTAACTAATCATCAGAGAAATGCAAATTAAAATGAGGTATTATTTCACACCTGTCAGAATAGCTATCACCAATAAATCAACAAACAACAAGTGCTGGTGAGGGTGTGGAGAAAGGAGAACCCTTTTGCACTGTTGGTGGTAATGCAGACCGGTACAGCCACTGTGGAAAGCAGTGTGGAGATACCTCAAAAAATTAAAAAGGGATCTACCTTTTGACCAGCAAGCCCACTTCTGGGAATGTATCTGAAGAAACCTGAGATAATTAATTTGAAAGAACATAAGCACCCTTATTTTCATTGCAGCATTATTTACAATCACTAGATAGGGAAGCAGCTCAAGCGACTATTGGCAGGTGAGTAGAAAAACAACTATGTTACATTTACACAATGGAATACTCACAGCTGTAAAAAAGAAAAGTTTACCCTTTGTGACAGTATGGATGGACCTGGAGAATACTATGGTAGTGAAATAAGCCAGTCAGAGAAAGATAAACACCACATGATTTCACTTATATGTGGAATCTAATGAACAAACTGAATTAACAAGCAAAATAGAGACAGACTCATAGATGGAGAGCAGGATGACAGCTAAGGAGGGGGAAGTTTAGAGGGTG
This sequence comes from Glossophaga mutica, assembly GCA_039655065.1. Lineage (NCBI taxonomy): Eukaryota > Metazoa > Chordata > Mammalia > Chiroptera > Phyllostomidae > Glossophaga > Glossophaga mutica. Next base: position 27,251,016 of record CM077309.1, on the reverse strand, counting down.
GAGGGATTGAGCAAAAAGAAAAAAGGACCCCTGGACATGGACAACAGAGTGGTGATTGAAGGGGGTAAGGGAGTACAAGGGAACTAAATGGTAATGGAAAAAAATACAATATAAAAAAATTAAAAAGGAAAAAAGACAATGTAAACATAAGTATGAAAAATAAAGTAAAAAACAAATGTAGCCACAAAGTTAGTTGCAGATATCAGTATACATTACCTCTACGCACTTTGGTATACGTAACATTAACTATGACTCATCATTTGTTTGGTTTGCTACCTTCTAAGGGAAAATTTACATGCCATGAAGCATACACATCCTAAATGGACCACTTCACAAATTTTGACAAATGTTTACGTAACATCAGCCTGTCAAAATACACACCATTATCCATTACCACAGAATGCTTCCTTATGCCCCTTTTCATCAATCCTTCCTCTCAGGGGCAACAGCTGTTCTGTTTTTTTTTCCAACTACAGAATCTGGAACCCCATATAAATGGAATTCTGTCTGTTCTAGACCTTAGAAATGGAAATAGTGTATATATTCTTGTATACGCTGAGAGGCTTCATTCAGCGTAATTATTTAAAAAATTCATGTATGTTCTTGTGTCAGTAATCTGTTAGTTTTCGTTGCCAAATGATATTTGTTGTTGACATATTAAAAAAAATGTTTTAAAGATTTTATTAACTTATTTTTAGAGAGAGGGGAAGAGAAGGAGAAAGAAGGGAGAGAAACATTGATGTGAGAGAGAAATGTCAATCGGTTGCCTCTCACACACACCTCAACCAGGGACCAGGCCTGCCACCCAGATAGGTGTCCTGACCGGAATTGAAGTGGCAACTTTTGGCTTTGCAGAACAATGCCCAACCAACTGAGCCACACCGGTCAGGGCTGTTACTGATATTGTTTTAAATAGTGAATGCCTAGTTACTACAATATGGATTCTTATTTTATTTCATACCTTCACGTTGACATCGGCCCCATTGCCTACTAGAAGCTCTAAACACAGTGCTCCATGTGTTGATGCAGCAGCAAAGTGCAAAGGAGTAAATCCTTTTTCATTCTTCTGATTTACATTAGCACCACTGTCTATAAGTTCATTTACTACAACATCTTGTCCATTATAGCAGGCTACATGAAGAGGTGTATTTCCATAGGCATTTGGTTCATTCATCTATCGGGAGAAAAATATGTCAGTGTTAAAGGAGTCTTGCTAAATATCAGTTCTGTGAGTTATTTTAGCAACACTGTGATTGCAATTGAATTATTAAAGTGAGAAACAGATGGGGATAAGCACACAGGCTTACAGTTCTAAAGATATTTAAAAATAATGAACATTAACAACTGCATTTTGGTATCAAGTGGATTTTGTACTTTCAGACAATATAATTTACATGTACAATGTCTACTTCATGACAAAACTGAATAATTCCAAGAGAGATATTTTAGGAAAATATAAACTAAAATAATGTATTTCTAAAAGCCTTCTAGGCACATTTAGAGAATTAACTCTAAAGAATCATGAAAAAATGAACACAAACCGAAAATCTGAGGTATATTAAAAAACATGCACATTCTTAGCCTTTTTGCTTATAGTGACGAAAGATTAAAGTTGGTAATGTAGTAGAGATCAGGAATTTTAAAAATGAGTGGTGTTTTTTCTCTTTAATACATTTTTGCAACAAACTTGGGCTCGAGGTATTTTCCAGTCTTACTTGTTGACATTTTACCAAAATGAATGGGCTCAAAAATATGCTTAATACTGAAAAATAATTCATGTAACTCAAGTTTTTTCTTTTTTCTTTTCTAATACATAAAATGGGCAATAATCTACCTGACTTTTGTGTAGTAAAGAATTTGATTTATGTCCAAAGAAATATCTGGACTTTGACCTTGTCTTCTGGGAGATAATAACATACAGCATACCTAACAGGAGTGTCATTTTTTAGGGAGGGAGCTGGCTATACTGGATCTTAGAGTAGGATTGGCTACAGCTAGTAAGTCTTAGGGTTGGGATGGCCATACCATAGAAACCAACCATGTGATTTAGAGTTCAGGCTTGGGTTCCCTTGGTATCAATGGACATGAAATCAATGATGTGGGCAACTGACAAATCAATCCTGCCTGTGTAATGGGGCACCAGTAAAAACACTGGAGATGAAGCTCAGGTGAGTCTTCCTGGTTGGCACACTGTCACACACTGGTGCTGGCAGAGTACGGACTCCTATCTCCATGGGGAGAGTAAGGACTTCCATCCCAATGGAAGCTTTGTGTTTAGAATACTCCGAGACTCTGCCCTATGTGTCTCTTCTTTCAGCTGATCTTAATTTGTATCTTAGTTGTGTAATGAACCATAACTATGTGTATAACAGCTTTTAGTAAGCTTGTTGAGTAATTCTACTGAATTATGGAACCTGAACGTGGTTTTTGGAAACCCCCCAAACTTTTGGTCAGAAGTAAAGGTAGTCGTGTATGGAGACTGTGCGCCCAAATTTCGTAGTTGGCCCCAAGTTACCACTTTGTTTACCATTTTCTTTTCTCAGATAGCAGGTAACAGACATTGGAGGAAGTGAAAAAGTAACATGTGTCCAAGTACCTAAATTTCATCACCAAAAGAATAGAGTCTCCCTCACAGCCTCCAAAACTTTGGGATTAAATTTGCTTAAAGTCACTCATTTTATGGTTAATTCATGATGGCACACCTAGGAAACTAATAAATCATGCAATTGGAGGCCACAAATCACTAAGTGGCTCCAAGTCTGACCACTTATTTCAAAGTGTGTACAAATGTTATTTTACTGCAATAAAATAAATTTTAAAAACTGTACCAGAAAGGAACTTAAAACAGTGATCAGAATCAAGATTGCCTCCGCTATCTAGATCAGGGGTGTTTTAAAGTATTATGTTACTGTAGATACAGAGCTGTAAGAACTGTTCAGTTCAAATAAAACTTTTATCTATTTGCATTCTGAAAGATGCCTAACAGTGTGTTTAGATTTTTACAACTTCTCAAGATCCCCACACTTTTAGTAATTACCTGCTTGCCTGAGGCAAAGTGCTTCACACAGTCCTTAAATTAATAGACTATTTGGCTTTACAGTCCTGTCATGCATTCTTTGTCCAACCAGACTACCATCTACTCCTCCTTGTTTGTCTGATCTACACAGCCTCCCTCTAGCAGAGTCTTACCCTCTCTCCTTCTAATTTGCTGCTTTTAATCTGTGTTTTGAAGAACCAGATGAGTTTGTTAGAACTGTACTTAATATAAGAGTAAAGACACTCTTGGGTGAAAAGTACATGTGCTTAAAGAATGGCCTGCGAAAGCTACAGATATAAGTTAGCTATCTCGATAAAGCAGCAACCCTTCCTTACTTAACCAAACACTTACAGTGGACAGCCAAGTGCCTCTAGTTTTCCTGCCTAGCTTTTGCCAATATCCTGTAATGCTACAGTTATTTAAGGGAATATTAGACTAAGTGGGCAAGTAAGACTAACCATAACCTAGCCACCAGGAAAAATAATCCAAGTGTGTCTGATATTCTGGTTTCCATAGCTGAAACGGAGCTACAGGGACTGGAATATGATGGGAGAGGTAAAACTTCTGTCACTCAATCATTCACCTTTGAAATGTATTTAACCTCTTAATATACTCTGAGTAATTACATGTCTTAATCAGGTATCGGTGCATTATATCATAGAAAAAGACTATAAATATCTAGTTAAAAGACAAAAACACTATGATATGAAATTAGCTTTTAAATATGAAGTAACTTCCACCAACAATGAAATCACAAACATAAAGTGTTCCACTCTTTTATACTGCTCGGTCTATATACATACATCAACTCCCAGATCTAGAAGGTACTTGACTACACTGATCATTCCACTGGAGGATGCAGCGTGAAGAGGTGTATAAGACTTCTTATCCTTGCATGTCACTTCAGCTCCGTGTGCCACAAGTAACTTCACTACTTCAATGTGACCTGAAAATGTGTTTATGAAGGAAAAAACAGATAAGCATATGAAAAGCATCGTATATAATTCTAAATATCTTTAAAGAAAAGTAAAAATGCAAATTAATTAAAGGATAATGCATGACAAGTTACCAATAAATTGCATTATATCCAGAGAGGATGGAAAAAAACAGTAAGAATTCAGGATAATTTTGATAAATGTTGATAGAGGTAATAACTGCAAAAATATATTTAATTATCTTATCTAGTGATAAACCTGCAATCTATAATCCTTTTGCCTAGACCTTGTTATTTTTCAAGGTTATTTTAATACCTTTTCAAGTTCTGAAATTAGCTTTCTATGTCTAATTGTAAGACGTCAGTTTATGTTTCTCTGCCTTAGTGGAATCTTGTATTTGGAAATCTGGGAGTGACCTGCGGTTGTATCAATGTTAGGCTTTAAAAAACAACAACAACAACAACGACAACAACAACAATCTATTTATTTTTAGAGAGAGTGGAAGGGACAGAGAGAGAAACATCAATAGGCGGCCTCTCCCATGTCCTTAACTGGGGACCTGGCCCCTAATGCAGGTATGTGCCCCGACTGGGAATCAGACCGGCAATCATTAGGTTCCTAGCCTGGTGCTCCTTCCACTGAACCACACACCGGTCAGGGCAAGAATGTTAGTTAGATCTTTTGAACAGGTAGCTAAAAATCTCTTTACCTCCAGTATTTCTACCAAATTTCCTTAACCAACTTAGTTTGTTAATCACTCTTGTATCAACCAGGATAGGCTAGATTATCTGTACTGTGGGTTAATGATCAACTCCTACATCTCAGTTAGTAAAATAGATTTTAGTGTGCTTTTTGAGTGTTTCTAGTAAATAATTAGCATTTTATTTCTCATTAACATTGTAATAGATTGGCAACAGGGCTCCATTCAGTCATTCAAGGACCAGGTTTATTCAAATGACATCTTGAATGTAGATGGTCACTATGCCAGAAGGTGCCAATAGACTGCAGCATCTCAGAGGTGATGCTGCTTTTAATTAATTAGTCAGAACTAGTCTCAGCCCCACCCAACCACAGATGGAGGCCAGGCAGGGGAACAAGTATCTGGAAGGTGGGAGAATCACTATTCTCCTTTGTAACTTTTCAAATTTTATCAGATTAGGTTATACAATGCCTTCTTCTCTTTCCTTTATTTTCCCCACCTCTGTGCATTTGTTCACAGGATTCCTTCATTGTGTGGATGTTCTGTGTGGATGTTCTGCGTGGATGTCTTTTTTCAATCATTGCTGCCAGTAATTCTTGAAGGCCCATGTCAGTTCCCATCTTCCCTGACCAACCATCTCTCGTCCCTAGAAGTCTTATAATCCAAAAGCACCATGTATCTATAAATACTATCTAATAAGAGTATAATAAATATCCTGTGATGTTTCTTACACTCGAGACATTATTTAACTAACTCTTTAATTGCTTTTATGTATTAGCTCCCCAAACATGTATCTTCAAAGGCAAATATCACATGCTCTTATGTTGTACTTCTTGCTATATTCCATGGGGTTGAGAACAGTGTTGTTATATATAGAACAGGCACTCATTAATTATTTGTTACATTAAATACACTGCTCAGGATCTCGTGTTTTATACCCCTTCACAGGGGAGTATATTAAGTTAATAACTATAAAAATGAAGCTTTCAAACACAGGCCTCCTCACTTAACAAAATTGGGCCAGGATACTACAAGTTGCACAAAGAGTAAAGTACATTTAATTGTGTATATATAAATTATCAATTGAAGTGAATACTTTCACCTATTTTTCCCACCTCAATATGCAAAAGAAATGTTTATATTTTTAGAAAAAAGGAATGCCTATCAAACCAATAGGTGCCAAATTAAATACGACTATCATATAAAAGCATTAACTGGAAGAAAAGATTCCTCGCTATGCATTACTTTCTGGTCCATGGCTCTAGAAAGACGGCTGCTTGGGTTTGCTGTGATGCAGTGAAAACCAGGACTTGTAACATCCAGGAGGCTCAAACACAGCACAGTTTTAAAAACTGGGCAAATACATATTATTCACTAGTATGACAAAAAGAAACTTAAGTCCTTTTCATATGTAAGACTAGAAGGCCCAGGATAAAACATACTGGAAAAACTATTCGAAATCAATACATCATTCTAAGTAAATGACACAGATCATATTGATGGTGCATACGAACTGGTAGGTTACTGGAAGTATGAACTGTCCTAACACCCATTAAGCCCTATTTTAAAAGGGGTTTATGCACAGGCAAATTTACAATGTTAAAATTTATGAGTATAGGTTGGCCAAAAAGTCCATTTAGTTTATTCTGTAAAATGACACATTTTTCATTTTTCAGAATAACTTCACTGATTTCATAATCTGAGTATGTGAGCTATCTCCTGCTGTTGGCTTCTAGTGGGTAGACGCCGGGGTGCTGCCAAACGTCTTCCATTCATAAGACAGACCCACAGCAAATTATTTGGTCAAAATGTCAATATGACCAGGAAACTGTTCAAACCACTTCTGACATGTTTGATCAGTCACAGAACCTTCTCAATACACTTCACAAATCTTTTTTTTTTTTTTTTTGCATTTTTACCTTCCCTGAAATAACAAAGCAAAATACACCAAAAATATTGCTTATTTTCTTCCACCTTCAATATTAAAATGGCTGCACAAAAATTCATCAGTGTTGTTGCTTTTTAAAATGCATGCTGATATGACAGCTGTCACAATACAATCTAACAAAATTGTTTAAATGAAGTTAAAGACAACTAAGCACTACTACAGACATTGTACAGAAAAATCTAAATGAACTTTTAGGCCAACCCAATGTTTATTAAAGCCTATTTCAGAAATATGGTTGAATTCCTTTTGTGGACCATTGAAACCATTAACAAAAGGCCTTTCCATAGCCAGTTTGGAGATAACTTAATAAAACGAAGTAAGAAAGTTCTAGAGTAAAATCAATGATATTGTCCTAGCTAGGTGAACCCTGTGCCTTAAGGTATGTATCTTCCTTGTCATTTTATAGAATGCTACCAATGTAACTAGACAAATTCATTTAGTTCATCTAGATGTATTTTTATTTTACTTCTAAAGATTTTATTTATTTTCAGAGAGAGGGGAAGGGAAGGAGAAAGAGAGGGAAATATCAGTGTATGGTTGCCTCTTGCATGCCCTCTACTGGGGAGCTGGTCAGCAACCCAGGCAAGTGCCTCAACTGGAAATCGAACCAGCGAACTTTTGGTTTGCAGGCTGGCACTCAGTCCACTGAGCCACACCAGCCAGGGCTAGATTTATTTTTAGAAGATAGCATCCATTTGACATGCATGATATACACAATTCTGTAGTCAAAAACATCCTTTTATTTTTTTTTTTCAAAAAATATTTTTTGAGAGAGAGAGAGGGGAAGGAGAGAGGGAGAGTAACATCAATGTGTAGTTGCCTCTCACATGCCCCTTACTAGGGACCTGGCCTGCAACCCAGGTATGTGTCCTAACTGGGAATCGAACCAGCGACCCTTTGATTTGCCGACTGGCACTCAATCCACTAAGCCACATCAACCAGGGCTTTTTTTAAAAAATCTTTTTAAAAAAATTATATCTCTACTGCCCTGGCTGGTGTAGCTCAGTGGATTGAGCATGCTGGCCTGCAAACTGAAAGGCCACCTGTTCAAATCCCTGTCAGGGCACATGCCTGGGTTTCCGGCCAGGTCCCCATCTGTGGCCACGTGAGAGGCAACCAATTAATGTTTCTCTCACACATCAATGTTTCTCTCCCTCGTTCTCCTTCCCTTCCCCTCTCTAAAAATAAACAAACAGTAAGCTTAAAAAGTTGTATCTCTGCAATGTGAATTTGATCAATGTAATCACTGTACTTCAGGAATTTTGAAAATTTCCTACATTTTTCTTTTGTTCATGAATGTATAAGAAAAGTAAAATTAGCTATATTTACAATTTATATGGAAAGGAAAGGAGGGAGAAAAAAATACCATTTCAAATCCACTCAAATTATGCATTTCTTCAAGAAGAAATAATGTAATGAGTTGCTAATTAAGGTGACTAATACTTATTCAGTACCTTCTATGTCAAAGTCATCTTAGTGACCTTAGGCAGAAGTTGGTTGGATATTGTTAAAAGTAATGAAAGCAATAGAAAAGATGAAATGTGTAAAAGGCCTTTTAAATGAAGATTCATGGTAGGAGCAAAACTGGTGTATGGAGTAGGAAATGATCGATTCGTTTTGAGGACAGAAGTGGGACTGGGAAACACTGACAGAGAATTCAGTAACAGCACAAAGATGAGAGTAGAGCCCTAACAGAACAGTAAGGAAAGTGTTAACTAGGGGTAAGAAGGTCAGGGCAAATAAGGGAGCCTGTGACAAATAAATTGTAAGATCACCACATGTAATCCTAATGTCTCTTATACTGGTATTTACAGATTCTCTGAAAGTTAACCTAGAGGTGACAATGACCTGGACAGGCTTGTCTACTAGGCCAGTGGAGAGCTTCCTACTTTCATACATGTTTAGTTCTCTTTAATCCTGAATGCTTAGAACAGCTGAATAGTTTTAGAAGCTAGGCTTCAATACTCATCTTTCCATGCTTAAAGGAAGGAAGAGACAGGGAAAGGAGAATTATGAATTTCTTAATGTTTGTGCTCAAAAATTAAATGGACAGTGAGGTCCAAGAAACACAAAATATTTTTCAATCCACAAGTGGCCTGAAAAGTGATTTTTAGTGGATCAAGGAAAACAAAGCCTTCTGAAGGCACATGAGATACACACCCCAAGCTATTCTGGGAGCTCCATTTTAGAGGGCAATCTACAAGCCATGAGGAGGGAATGTTAGGATGCCATAAGAGACCCCCTTCTGGATATATACCTTCAATTAACAGAACAAAATTGCCCATTACATAACTAGAGCCACAAATCTTTGGTATGAGAAAAATACCAAGAGACCATGATTTTCGGTTCTTGGTTTTCAAAATAGGGACCAGCTGACAACAATATTAGCCTTCATTTTTTATCTTCCTTTACACCCACAGTAATGGTCAGGTTTGTAATTTAAGATGGATCTACTGCTTTTGGTTATTTCTCATACAGGCAGAAGATTTTTCTAGACCTTGAGCTTAATAATAACTGGTTTAAATTAATTTGTTTTCTTATATTATCCTATTTTAAAATTTTACAGTTTTTAAAATTAATGATTTTTCATGGACTCTTCCTTTAATCTTTTACTTTTAAATGAGATATCAAAAAAGACCAAGCCTAGAGCAGGAAGTAATGAGAATAAGCTATGCCTATAAGAAAGGTAGCCAGCTTGCTGTCTTTGTAATCAGGTTATTTCTGAGTGGTACATCACGGAATACCAGTGATATACAGAAGGTACCTAACTCCATACATGATTTTTCCAAAGCTAGAGGAGTCAGAATAGCAGAAGCGGAATGAGAGATGCTATTTGAGGGGAAGAGAAAAAGCCCTGAACTGCATGGCTGCAAGCAGAGGAATGCTCTCAGCTCTATTTTAAGAAACTTGAAAAATGAAAGCCTGTACCCATGGCTTCCTTCCAGAGGTACAACCCTAGTCTTGCAGGACTTGCAAGGTTTTGTGGCAGACTGTACTTCCCTCCATGCTTAGAGATCTTCTTTCACCAATAAGACAGTATTTCTACTCTACACTTTTTGCGCATTTTAAAATACCCTGAGGTAAGGTGATCTGCTTCCTCCCTGGCTGTCCAAGTTACCTCAAGAAAGTTGCAGAGGTTTTGGGTGGTCTGCTCCATGACTATTTTCCCATGAGCTCAGTTAGTTTTAGAGTGCAATTTTGCAGATCCTGAGATTTTCCCCAAAATACATATATCATGTTACAGCACAAAAGCCTATACTGTAAGCCTCAGTCTCTTTTTGTGAAATTACTGTTGGTGCCCATTTAACCCAATATTTGGCCCCAAATAATAGGCTTCCTAATGTATTTTCATACCTGCTACCTTAATATTCCCATAAAAACAAAGATGGGTAGGAGAATAGGCTTTTAGGAAACAGTGCTCTATATTATGTATTCCAGGCTTGTGTCTAAGATGTTTCTCCCATTAAAGGTAAACAGAATTAATTTCAAACGGCTCTTAGGAGAACTAAACCCATGCCCTCCTGCTCTGACAAACCTCCCCACTACCAGGCTGGTTCCACGTAGGCCACAAACTCAGATATGGTGTAACTTCTCACTACCCTGAAAGACAGATGTGACACCAAGTGCAAGAACTAAAATGCACAACTTTTCCTGAATACATAATGTAAACAACAACAACAAATTTAAAAAGTACATACCCATATAAGCTGCCCAATGGATGGCACGTCTATCTTTCTTGTCAAAAGCATTAATATTGGCACCTCTAGACAGGAGCAGTTTGACCATCTGGAATTATAATAAACAGCAATCAAAATTCAGAAGTACAACTGTTTGTGAATATCACTTGTAATGAATACTCATCTCAGTCTCTCTGGTACTGAATTTCTATATTTATATAAAGGAGATATAAAATGCTGAAGACCTTTTAACTTAATTCAATACATACTAGGGTAAAATATGAAAAAGGGCTCACTGTGGATGTCACTGAAGTTAGAAATCAGTATCTTTTAAAGATGCCACTTTGTGTCCTGGTATTTTATGAATAACCAAGTACAAATCTGGAAAGTTTAAGATGAAACACTTAAAAACAGGTTTTATTCCTTTTTTTATAGCCCAAAGTGTTATTAAAATGCAAAGCACATTCTCATTCCAGAAATGCCTTAAATTTAATTCAAACACAAGTGTGGTGTCCATAACGTGATTAGTCCTGAACATCACTGCACCGTCTGCTTACCTTATCATGTGCCGAAAACAGTATTTCTATTATGCCTAACCACATTTTCTATAGTTTCCCCAATGAAAAGGGTATTTCAGATTTCTAAAAGCATGCGCCATCTGATCTTAACTGCAGTGGAGGCAAGAATTCTTTGTTGCAAAGGCAGAGAGGAATAGTGAAAATAACACTGCAGCCATTAGCGCTCAGCCAGAGAATCTTGGGGATGTCACTTTACCTCTTTTAGTTTCTGCATCTACAATAAAAATGAAGGACTAGACAAGTTGGCCTCAAAGGTCCTTCTAAGTCTGTGTTTTGTTCTTTTCTAAGTCTTCCATGTGCACATAAACTCTACTCTTTGCTATGATAACACCAAACATTAGACAATGCTTGTTGTATAATTACTTATTTTCTTAAATTGTTTTCTTCTTTGTCACCAAAGAATAAACTGTAAGAAAATGTATTCTAAACTCCACCTTCCTTTGCTACTATGTTTCTGGGAGGACAATAACTGCTCTGTCTTTCTAAATTATTTTTACAATGATAGAACACAGTCTTCACATTGTGTTACAGTTGACAGTGTTCTTCTTTGTCTTCCTAGGTCGACCAAGTAGTACATGGTTTGTATCTGATAAATTAATTTCTAAATCTGATAAAGTTATATAAATTATGAAAGAAGATTAAGGGCTTGCACAGTAAAATTAGACTAAATTAGCAAGACATATATTTTTGCTTGTTTTTATCATGAATTAATGAACAGCTAAAAAAGGAAAGCTCCTTAATAATTGGGGTGAGGGAGTGGGAGGACTCAGGGAGAATCACTGTCTAACCCAGTGATTTTCAATGGGTATGTGACAAGAGTTTTTAAAACATGCAATAACTGACTATTTAGTCAGAGGCACTCACTGATCTCTTTTCCCTCAGACTGTCAAATTAAAAAATGATAACAGCCAACACAATAGCTGTCCTGTGTGAATAAGTCAAAATTATACCTATTTTTTTTTTGGTCAGATGGGCAAAAAATATAATATTTTGGAATGCCACAGAATTTTAGTATATAATTAGTTCATTTGTGTCATGAGATGAAAAAGGCTGAGTATTGCTGGTCTAATCGAATACCACCTACCTCCCCATGTCCACTGAAAGCTGCATGATGTAATGCAGTCCGCCCTGCTCGATCAGACACGTTTACATTACTCAGAAGAGGTACCAAAGCTTCAGCACACTTTACGGCTTTATTAGCAGCAGCTACGTGTAAAGGGGTTTGCCAGTTTTTGTCTCGAGCATTAACATCTGCAGAATGCTTCAGAAGTACCTGAACTGCTTCCTAAAATACATAAAGAGTTATAAAAGACACATGAATTAACAGTTCTAAAGTTTTATTTATATGAAGGAAATAAATTTTATTGAATAAATAAAAACAGGCCTGGTAGAATCTGGTATAAAAATTAGAAATTTACCCAAAAAGCCCAAAATATTTTTAACTAAAAGCAGTACTAAGAGCCATACAAACTGCAGTAAGATAAAAAAAAAAAAATTTCCCTTTCTATTCTCCAATTAAATGTGAAACAATCTATAATAAAATGTGCAAGAAGAAATATTAACAAATATTCTTCAAAAACAATCACTGTATCTTGTTTTTCTACATGGTGAGATAAAATTAATTTGTACTTTCAACAGTTTTAAGGAGATTTATTGCTTTGCCATTAAATATTTAAATCTTTAAAACATACTACATCTTAAAGTACTATACATGCTAATATTTTACCAAATAAAAGATCATCAGGATCTAGATTCTTAGAGAGAGTGACAGTGGGGGAGAGAGAGGAAGGGGGGAGAGAGAGAGAGAAAAAGACACACACACACACACACACACACACACACACACACACACACACACACACACAGTCTTTGCTGGGATGCTGCCTGACAGTACAGTTGGTGCTGATACAGCAATTTAAGAGTTTACTGTTCAAAGGGATTTGCCTCCTAGAAGTACAAGGAAAATTTCACAACACATCTCACGGTAAGACTGTAAGAAATCTGGTATGCCACCAACGTTAAACAATATAATCAGAACTAAAAAAAATAATTTTCTCCTTAGAGTAATAATCCTATCTTTGGAAGATGAATGACAAACTATAGATATGAAATGGACCAGAATCAGAATAGAATCATCTTAAGTCTTACAAAACTAGCACTCCATTTTCTTAGCTGTAAACAGAGGATATATCACCTGCCCACCACTTGTCTTAAGTCTGCTACACAGCAAAAAAAAAAGTACCTTAAGTGTTCAAAAGTGTATAAATATGCAAAGCAGCATGGAAGCCTAAACAAAATACTATTATCTGTGATTCACATGTAGCTTTTTAAGCCTTGAAATAAAAAGTAATCAAAACTATTTCAAATATGGCCTGGCTGGTGTAGCTCAGTGGATTGAGTGCGGGCCTGTGAACCAGAGGATCGAGGTTCGATTCCCAATCAGGGCACATGCCTGGGTTGCAGGCCAGTTCCCAGCAGGGGACACACAAGAGGCAACCATACAGTGATATTTCTCTCCCTCTCTCCTACCCTTCTCCTCTAAAGATAAATAAATAATCTAAAAAACAAAAAAAAAAACTATTTCAAATATGGGAAACAGCACAAGTACTTAATAGGTATGGCCAAAGACTGGACAGATGTCCAATAATCAGTCAACGTGCTAAGGAAATCAGCTAGCTTAAAGATATATGTTGAGACCTACCCTCTGATCTTACGATTCTGCTCCAGTTACATATTTACTCACGAGAAATTCCAAGAGACCCATGTAAGAATGTTTATAGATTTATTCACAAGAGTCAAAAACCAGAAACACAAATGTCCAACAATAACAAAATGAATGAACAAACTGCTGTACATTCATATAATGAAATACTGCTCAGCAATAAAAGGAACGAACCATTAATATACACAATAATATGAATAAATCTCAAAAACGTGATGTTGAATATAAGTCAAGACATAAGAGCATATACTGTATGATTCCATTTCTATCAAGTTCTAGAACAGGCAGAATTATTCCATGGTGAGAGAAAGCAGAATATGGATTGCCTCTGAACAGGAAGGGACATGAGGAAACTTGTTGGGGGGACAGAAATCTTTATCTTAAATGGGGAGTAGACCACATGGGTGTTCACATTTGCCATGGGTGTATACATTTGCTAAAATTCAGAAAACACACTTAAAATCTGTGCATTTCACTGTAAATTATACTTCAATTTTAAAAAGAAATGGGGAAAGGGACACACAGAGGAAGATATATTCCCTATGTATTCTCAAAATTATGGAGAACTAGGTACAAACAGTATCAGGATTCTCCATCCTCATCCTTAAGGGTATATTGTACAATATCAATCATAGGGGATAAAACAAACACTATACTGGGAAATATCTGTAGGTATGTTAAAGATGTATGATAAAATAATTTAAAAAACAAAATAATGAACTTATAATAAGATAAATTGGGCAAATATAGCAAAGCATACTGCAGATGACAGGCTTGCCTTATTCATTCCCACTCTGGAATTCATAATGCATACATTAAAGCTTCTGAAAAGTCTGGAGAATATTTATGTACCATTAGCAAGAACAAAAAAAATCATAACTATATATTTTTTTCACTGAAAAGTAAGAATCAATCCAGTTTATGGTAGGTGAGGGCAGGTAAGATGGCACCTAAGGAAGGCTGTAAACACAGTGGCTAAGACTCTAGAATCAAGAAAGATCAAGTTTGAACCCTGGGTCCAATGTCTAGGACCAAACTGTGTCACCTCACAAGTCAAATGTTGAAACCCTAACCTCCAATGTGACTGTACTTGGAGAGATCATAAGGGAAGAACCTGACAGAACTGGTTGCTGGGAGGGAGGGAGGGAGGGAGGGCGAGATTGATTTTCCTGCCTCCATCTTTCTCTACCATGTTTAGACACCACAAAAAGGCAGCAGTCTGCAAACCAGGAAGAGGGCCCCTACCAGAAACTGACCCGATGGATCTTGACCTGGGACTTCTAGTCTTCCAGACTGAGAAAACGTATTTCTGTTGGCTAAGCCACCCAGTCTACAGTATTTTGTTATGGAAGCCCAGGCTGACTAATATAACCACCATTTACTACTTGGAATTATATGTATCAGATCACAATAGCAGTGATTTTTGAAAATTCAGAAAAAAACTAAAGAAATCTCTGAAGATTGGAGATACAAAACAAACCAGGTGAATTTCTAAACATTACAAGCCAATGTGCCTGATGTCATATACCAGTAAAATTCTGGATATTATCAGCACATTATAAGCATTTAGAAAGTAATGTAGGAATAATCAAGGGTATATACATGATTTCACTAATGTTGTCAAAGTGTGCCTTGACTTTAAAAAAACAAAAAGAAAAAGAAAAACCTTGCTAAGTAAGTATCCTATGAGATCAATTTAAATAAGGTATTGAATATGGGGTGATGCCAACAGGTTAAATAATTATATCTAAAGAGTATTTATACATGGCTTGGGGGGGTTAATCTAAAATAGTCTCTATAGCAGTAGCTGTCTTTGGTTCTACCTTTTAAGCAATTTACCACTGATTTGATATACTGGGTCAACAAGCCAGGTATACAAAAAAGAAGGGCAAGCAAATTTGCAAATAAACACAATGCTTGGATGGACTGCTAATATCTTGCATGATAATAAACTCAGTTATCTTGAAAGAATTAATATGTAATTCCTGAAGTTAGGTTAAAAAAAAGTGCATCCTCCAGGGGAACCAGTAATGCGATGTGGCTTCTTATTAAAAAAACCAACCAACCACACACACAAAAGCCCCTGCACTCACAAATGGATTTTTTCAGAAGAATACTTCATACTAAAAGAGAGATGAATAGTATGTTATACTTGAAGAATGACAGTCACAATAAGTTGTGCAGACAAGCTGAGGCTGCCAGCCAATAAGAGCAGGTGTGTGGAAACTATGTCACTAAAAGAGAGTGGAGGAGCTTGGGATATTTAACCTGAAGCAGTCTTTCTCAGCCCAGGTTCTGTGAGGGCATTCAGTCCCAGGCCTTCACTATGTGCAATAAACTAACTCCTTTACTAGGCATCCACAATGGTGTTAGCTTTACGCATCCTTAAGAAGATTAAGGAAATGGTGACTCCAATCATCTTGTGTAGGGCTTACTTCTCTCATGGTACCTCCAAAACATAAACCAAAAGCTACCAAAAATTTTTCCTTTTACATATCCCTCTGTGGTAATGTTTTCTATTAAATGAAATAAGTATGAGCTCTCTTTTGCTCTCAGGATAAAATATGAATAATTAAAAGAACACTGGTGAAACTGATAACCCTGACTAGGTTTCCTAGCAGTTTTGCTAATTTTGAGATTTTCTTTTTTTAAAAAAAGTGACTCTCAGGGTTTACAGAAGTTTTATTTTTATGAAATGGCCCCATTTTATAGCTGTTTTCCAAAAGTTGAACAATGCTCCATGGTCATAAGACCAGTTGTATTTGAGCAATCAAATCAAGACATTAACTGAAAATAGTCAACATTATACCACACAGGAGACAGCCAACATACTCAAAATATTCATATCAATAAAGTTGTTGGTGGAGGGGACTTTTGGCCAAGATAGAGGCATAGGTAGATACACTTTGCCTCCTCGCACAACCAAAATGACAACAAATTTAAAATAAAAAAATAACAGAACTTCCAGAAAATGTATGGAAGTCAACTGTATGGAAGTCTGACAACCAAGCAGTTAAAGAAGAAGCATTCATGCAGACTGGTAGAAGAAGTGGAGACGACTTGCAGCAAGGTAGTGAATGGCGGAGCAGGTGGCACCCTATTTGCGTGCGGATAAACCAGGAGGAATAATTGGGGAGAGCAAACAGACCATGCAACCCAGGGTTCCAGTATCAGGAAATAAAGCCTCAAAACTTCTGACTATAAAAACCTGTGGGTGTTGCAGCAGCAGGAGAAACTCCCAGCCCCACAGGAGAGTTCATTGGAGAGACTCACAGGGTCCTAGAACGTAAACTAGGGGTGTCAAATTCATTTTCACCGGGGCCCACATCAGCCTCACAGTTGCCTTCAAAGGGCCAAATGTAATTTTAGGACTGTATAAATGTAACTACTCCTTAATTAGGGGCAAGGAGCTCAGCTGCCACCAGGTAGAAACAAGGTACCAGGCCTGATAAAACAAGGTAGAGGGCCAGATTCAGCCTGGGGGCCTTGTGTTTGCCACCTGTGACATACACAAATCCACCCACCTGGGAATCAGCACTAGATGGGCACAATTTGCTTGTGGGGAGTGGGGGAATTGACTGAAAGCCAGCCAACAGCTAAGTAAGTGGCACTGTTCCCTCTTGGACCCACCCCCCATATACAGCACCATAATGCAGCACATGAGCTGCCCCACCCTGGTGAATACCTAAGGTCCGCCCCTTATTATGTATAGTAACAGGTACGCAGAGATCAAAAAAAAAAAAAAAAAATTGCCCAAGTGAAAAAACAGATCAAAGCTCCAAAGACAGAACCAAGTTATGAAGAGATAGCCAACCTATAAAATGCAGAGTTCAAAACACTGGTAATCACGATGCCCACAGAAATGGTAGCATATGGTCGCGAAATAAGAGAAATAAGTGAAGGCTATGCAAAGGAAAATAAAGGAAAATGTATAGGGAACCAACAGTGACAGGAAGGAAACCAGGACTCAAATCAATGATTTAGAGAAGGAAAAAATAAACATTCAATCAGAAGAGAATGAAGAAACAAGAATTCAAAAAAATGAGGAGAGGCTCAGGAACCCCTGGGACAACTTTGAATATTCCAACATCTGAATCATAGGGGTGCCAGAAGAAAAGGAAGAGCAAAAAACTGAAAACTTACTTGAGAACATAATGAAGGAGAACTTCCCCAATCTGGCGAAGGAATTAAATAGACCTCCATGAAGTCCAGGAAGCTCAGAGAATCCCAAAGAAGTTGGACCCAAGGAAGCACACACCAAGACACATCATAATTACGTTACTCAAGATTAAATATAAGAAGAGAATCTTAAAAGCAGCAAGAGAAAAAGGAGACAGTTACCTACAAAGGAGTTCCCATAAGACTGTCAGCTGATTTCTCAAAGGAAACCTTGCAGGCAAGAAGGGGCTGAAAAGAAGTATTCCAAGTCATAAAAGGCAAGGACCTACATCCAAGATTACTCTATCCAGCAAAGCTATCATTTAGAATGGAAGGGCAGATAAAGTGTTTCCCAGATAAGGTCAAGTTAAAGGAGCTCATCATTACCAAGCCCTTTTTACATGAAATGTTAAAGGGACTTATCTAAGAAAAAGATGATGATCAAAACTATGAACAGTAAAATGACAAACTCACAACTATTAACAACTAAATCTAAAACAAAAACAAACTAAGAAAACAACTAGAACAGGAATAAAAATCACAGAAATGGAGATTGCGTGGAGGGTTATCAGTGGGGAGGGTGAGGGGAGGCAATGGGGGGAAAGGTGTAGGGAATGAGAAGCACAAATGGTAGGTACAAAGTAGATGGGGAGGTTAAGAATAGTATGGGAAATAGAGAAGCCAATGATCTTATATGTATGACCCATGAACATGAACTAAGGTGGGGGTGGGGGGATGTTGGTGGGGGGCTGGAGGGGAGTAAAGGGGAAAAAAACGGGACAACTGTAATAGTATAATTAAGAAAATATATTTAAAAAATTAAGTTGTTGAAAATGAAAAATGTGTCTTTTATTTTACAAAAAAACCCTAAATGGACTTTTTTGTGAACACAATACATAATTTTTGAAAATCAGTAGTCAGTCAAGTCTCTAGGTGGAAACTGGAATCTTCCTCTAACATTAATTAAAATAACTAAAGAAAATCTTTTAAGAAATTTTTTGGTCTGTTTTACAATCACTGAAAACCAAGTATTCTTTCTGATGATTTAATTTGGCAAAACTCCACTAATTTTATTTTATCCTCACCTGAGGATTTTTTACTGATTTGAGAGAGAGAAACACTGACCAGTTGCCTCCCGCATGCACCCTGACTGGTGACTGAATCCACAACCTAGGTATGTGACCTGATCAGGAACCGAATCCACAGCCTTTTGGTGCATGGGACGATGCTCCAACCAGGTCACCAGGCCAGGGCAAAACTCCACTAATTTAACAGTCATACTCCCAAGAGTCATACCAAGAAGTAGATAGGTATGACTATCTTAATGGATTGGAATGATGGTAATGTTTATTTTTCTCTTAACTGCCTTTATTTTTTTTTAATCCTCACCCAAGAATTTGTTTGTTGACTTTAGAGAGGGAGGAAGGCGGGGAGGGGAGGGGGACATTGATCAGCTGACTCCTGTACACACCCTGACCTGGTATTAAACCTGCAACCTAGGTATGTGCCTGGACCAGAATTGAATCTGCAACTTTTTGGTGTACAGGATAATGCTCCAACCAACGAGCTACCTGACCAGGGCTTTAACTGCATTTAAAGAAATTTCAAGAGAGCTAACCACAAACTTAACGACATTACCATGAAATTTCAGAATTTAAAGTATTTGAGTTAATATATCTTAGTTTTCATGATAGTCCTCAGATTTGCCCAAGACCACACAGCTAGAAAGTGACAAGATATATCTGAAGCCAGTTTCTCCTAACCCAAGTTCCATAGTTCATCAGCCCAAGCACACCAGGGGCTGAGATCTGAGTTACAGTGTGTTCTTAAGTGTACACACTGTTCCCTCCCTCCCTCCTCCCAACTAGAAAGCTACGGCTAACAGACTGCCTGTCACGCTGCAGGGCTTGTAATCATTCCCAGCACTTTCCCCCGACTTCTCTTCACCGGCCCAGCCTCTTGTTCTGAGTTCATGATGTAGTTCACAATGAGGAATACAAAGAAGAATGAAGAGACAGGAGTTCCTCCAGTTTCTCTTGAAGAAACATCCTCCTGAGGCAGTAGTTTCCTTTCCTCATCCCATGAAGGGGAGAAGGAGCAGTAGCAACATTTCCTTATCTCTCACAATTTTAATAACTAAAGAAACACTGGGTTGCCCTGGCTGGTGTAGCTCAGTGAATTGAGCACGGGCCTATGAAGCAAAGGGTCACTGGTTTGATTCCCAGTCAGGGCATATGCCTGGGTTGCGGGCCAGGTCCCCAGTGGGGGACACATGAAGGCAACCACACACTGATATTTCTCTCCCTCTTTCTCCCTCCTTTCCCTTCTCTGTAAAAATAAATAAATAAAATCTTAAAAAAAAAAAAAAGGAAAAAAAAGAAAGAAACACTAGGTTAACATTAATTTATATAATCACACACTTTTACATTTTAAATTATCTTTTTAAAATTGCAATAAGAATCAACTAGCATAAGATAGGTAAAGGAGGTGCTTTGGGCACAATGAAGTTCTGAAAGCACCCCAGACATTCTAGAAAGGAATAAAATGACAGGAAAAAAGAGGGTCGAAGTCTTGTCCCATTTCTGCTACTCAAGAGTTGAGTGGATTCTGGTAAATCATTACATACAGTTTTCTCAAAATAGTTATTCTACAAGGATGTCATGAGGACTAGAGGATATGAAAACTATAAAAAGAATGTTCCCCAAAAATGTCAGTTATCTGGAAGAGCAAACAATATACAAGGTTGTAAATAAACAGGAACTGATCTTCCTCATAAGACACCAAAACACTTTCAGGTTACGCATTTCGAATCGCTAAAACGGGACATTAAGTAATTAAGTCCCAGTGTTTCCCTAAGCAGTAAAGCAGTATTCCCAATCATCGCTATACACTGCTCAGACTACCTGATCACAGTCAGTAGAACATTTGCAACATGTCTATCACACTATCATGAACCAGTAGAGAAAAGCTCTGAGGAGGATTTTATGAGATAGAAAAATAATTTCTCTCTTATAGGAAGTACGTTTTCTACTCTCCACTACTTCAGACTCTCCATTTTCAGTTGCTTTACCTTCTTTTGAAAACAAAAAATTTATATGTGGGCTCATACACAAGCCTACTTAATGTTTTTTATATACAATATATGTACTAAGAGAAATTTCATACCTCACTACAAGATGCAACTGCTCTGTGTAAAGGTGTCAACCATTTGCTGTCTTTGGCATTAACTCTAGCTCCTGCAACAAGAAGAAAAAAATAAATTGAAATATTTTGCATAAAATATTTTAAGTAAATCTCCTGAAATAGTTCTATATTGTCCAAATTGGGTAGGTAACAATTGAAAAACTGCTACTGTATTTTTATACTTTATGCTAATAAATTACCCTTAAATTACAAAACAAAACTATCCTTTTTAATTGATATAATTATCCAATAAGATATTAGCTCATTTTTATGAAAAAGATCATGTAGGCTAGAAAAGCCACCTTTATACAGAGCATATCCAAAGTAAAAAATTAGACTCCACTTTAGAATGTGTGTTAAAAACTCAAATACTTAAATAAATGAATAAGAATACTCAGAGATAAAATGTAGACTATTAGGAAGTTTTCTCTATATTTCTTTACCAATGAATATATCATGTTATAAAGCAATATAATATCAAAATAATTTTCCAGTGACAATTAAAATGCATTAGTACTATAAATCTATTGTATAAAATAAATATAATGGCTATAGACTTAGGAAAAGACTGAGAAAGTAATGAACCAACCCACATGTCTTCCCAGGTTATATCTAAAGGTTTAAAGAAATAATCATTTAAAAAAATCAGCTATGGATAGTTGTTTAAAAATAATTCATCAAGAGACAAAAATCATCCATAACAGAATGCAAGTACTTTTAATAAGACAAAAGTATCTGAATTGGATAAGTAGCAATCGAAAAAGTAGTACTTCATTTTTATACTTTATGCTAATAAATTACCCTTAAATTACAAAACAAAGCTATCCCTTATTATAATTGATATAATTATACGATAAGGTATTAGCTCATTTTTATTAGCTCTTTATATAATGTGAGGGGTGGGGAAATCCCCTGCACTGTCAGCAATCCCAGGTTTACATCCAAAATCGTAACTAGCTTTACACATCCAGTCCAACCTCCTTATTTTCTAGATGATGAATCACAGATATAGTGAACACCTCAATGTCAGAGTCAACCACAGCAGAACCAAGATGAGAATTCAGACCTCCTAATGTTTACATTCTATATTCGGTGTGACGTTCCAGGAAATAATCAAGCACAGTGATTCCAAGTTATAGATCTAGTAACTACTAGCTATATGTCCCTAACTAGGTGTTTGATCCTTCTGAACCTATGTTTCTTTGTCTATGAAACAAATCTGTATTTTGTTACAAAGATTAACATCTAATAAATGTACCTAGTACACATAACACAGATATACTAGAAGTAGATTTAAAAGTCCTGAATGAGAAAATGAAATGATGCAGGTGCAGGAAATCATCCACAGATGCAGCAGCTGAAATTCTGTGTAGCTGAACCTTCTGTGGGCAGTGAAAGTGGGGACACTGAAAGAATCGACAACCAATATGGAAGCTTTCAAAATTGCTCAATTAGGCTTTGGGAGAAAGAGAGTCAGCAAAATAAAGAAGCAACCGGAGAGAGCAGTACATGTATTTATGTAATAAACATTTAAACAACTATCCACTGGTCTCTGTAGAGAACAAGATGTTTAAAACATAAGACTGCCTGACTACAATAAGGTCAGCATTTGTTTTGGGTAAGAGGTAAAATGCAGACAGCACAAATACTAGAAATGTGTATGGTTTAGAAGGTTGGAGCTCTACACGCAGTGAAGAAGTGATACAGAAGGTAGTCTCCTTCATCCTCCATTTATCTGCTTGGAAAGTCAACAGTTCTCTGATATACCTCTTTCTACAATTTTGCATGTACGTACACGGTAAAAGGGCAAGTCTTGGCATTAAAGCCTAAAGGGTAGTGACATAAGAACTGGGAAGAGACAAGTACCCTCTATAGACAAAGGTAGAAAAGAATAAGGCTGGATAGAGGAGCTTCAACAAATTGGAATGGTCATTAAGTTTGACTCAAGGTATTAACAACAAAATAGAATGTGGTTGTCACAAAAAAGGAGGAGGATCTGTATGCTGATAAAGATGTGTGAAAGTAAAAAAAGCAGTAAGCGAGAACTGTATGAATAATACTCATTACTTTTACATAGAAAAATGCAGAGATCACATCTATATTCATATTTGCTTTATATGTATCAAGAAACCCTGCAGGAACGCCAAGACATTAATAACAGTGGTAGCCTACGTGATTGTGTTGGTGGTGGGATGCAGTGAGAATTGGGTGATGTGATGGGGGACTGGGGGAAAAAAGGCAACTTCACTTTATACCGTGTAATTTATATAAATATATATAATTCTTAAACAAAATTGAAATACTACCTATTCAAAAAATGAAATTTATTCCAGAGGGAATAAAAGGAGGGTCATAAAAATTCCAAGAATTTGACTTCAAGTGCAAAGAAAAAAAATAACTAGGAAGAGGATAAAGGAAAAGGAGTCTTTCTTTTGGTTATGAGTTATCAGATATACAACTCAAGTTAGAAAATCTTATTTTCATGGCACATTTGGCAGCCCAAAGCAAAAATCTCCACTGGCTTCAGCCATTTTAAGTTAAAATAATAAATTAATTAATTAGTTTTTCCTTTCTCTTAATTTTTAATGTATCAAAAAAAACATGAGTGACTACAATAAATACACTAATGATACCATTACTTGCTACTAATAGACAGATTAAAAAATTGGCTTGCTCTTTTTAGATTCTGAAGATACTTATCTGCAGAAGATTAGCACAATGGGATATGATCATACTCTTTCTCAGAAGAAACACATTTTTTTAAAAATCATGTGTTTCTTCTAATAGCACTAATCAAATGTTTTAATTCCTTGGACATTAAAGGTCACGTATATGAGAAATGGTTGGGCTATCTCTAAGGGTACCGTAAAACAAATTATCTCCCCGGCCCACAATGTAATCAGTGTGTGCTTTACATGTTAAAAAAACACTACAGCATAAGAATGTATATTACAAGAGCAGCAGCTAGCTATAAAATGAAAAATGGCGAAGAGCAACAAACATGGCAGCAGGCTTCAGCTGTCCAGGCTCTCCGAGCTCACCTTGTGAACTCTCTGAAAGGTAACAAGAGAGCTCCAAAGGTAGCAACACACAAATAAACCAACTACAACGCAAAAATAAACTGCAAAGTTATCAGGTAATGGAAAACACGTTTCCAGAGTAAGATTAATCCAATAACTGAAAACTAGCCACAAGGGCTAACACTAAAGATGGAGACAGAAAAAAAAAAAAGAAAGAAAGAAAGAAATCATATTTACTTAAAACACAGAACGGTCTTCATAGAGAGAAATAAAACCAAACGTAACAGCTCTGGTGGTATCATCACATGATCTATATACACGGCAGAGCATATTTGTGGTTTATAAGGATAACCTTAAGTCACCAAGATGAAATTCTTTACTATTCCTAGTTATTAAAACAGAAAAAATATAAAACAGCAGTCCCATCTCAAATGCTGCAGTTACATTAGTGGGAGGCCCTGTGAAAGAAGAAAGCACTGCTGAGAAACTGAAGACAATAAAGATAGCAATTTAAAGATGATGTCACTGATGACTACTGCAAATCAACATTTACAGAATATCCCTTAAATGCTAAGAGTTCATCACATTAATCCAAAATAGTTATACCCAATTGTATAAAATCAAATAATTTCTACACTAGACTTGCCTTCTCCAACAAATCCATGTATATCAACTGAGCATTCCCTTAAGATTTGCAGCCAAAATCTATGCCACCTCAAACATCTGAATTTAGATTAATTTTTCCAGAGTAGATATGATTAGATTCCTGATATATTAAAAGCAGAAGAAAAACAAGCAAAAATTTACTGCAGGGTCACTCAAATAAGCTTTGTCCGTGATACTAGTTAGAGCAACGGTCCCCAACGTTTTTGGCACCAGGGACCAACTTGTAGAAGATAATTTGTCCACAGACCATTGGGGCTGAAGGAGAGGGGATGGCCTTATAGCCTGCCACCAGATGCAGCTTAACTGTCATGTGCTACTCACTGATAGGGTTTTGATATGAGTCTGCAAGCAGTTGATTTATTATGGTTTCTATGCAGTCAAACCACTCTGCTAATGATAATCTGTATTTGCAGCCTCTCCCCAGCACCAGCATCACAGCCTGAGCTCCATCCCAGATCAGGCACTAGATTCTCTTAAGGAGTGCACAACCCAGATCCCTCGCATGCGCAGTTCACAGTAAGGTTCATGCTCCTATGAGAATCTAATGAGGCTGCTGATCTAACAGGAGGCAGAGGTCAGGCAGGAACGCCAGCGATGTGCAGCATGCCAGTGATGTGGAGTGGCTGTATATACAGATGAAGCTTTGCTGGCTTGCCTGCCGCTCACTCCTAACAGGCCACGGACCGGTATCATAGCCGTATTTTTTTGCCCATGCTGTTGATTGTTAAATGTAATGGTCTGATCATGACGCTGAATAGATGTGTCTTTAAGAAAACAAAACAAAACAAAAACAGGCAAGAGACCAATATCGGCCCATGGCTTGGGGCTTGGGGACCCCCGAGTTAGCATATACAGAAAAATCCAGACAAATGGCTTCCTCTCACCTAGTCTTTTCTTCTAACAATTCATTTACACAAAAATAAATTCTGAAATGATAGATTTTTAGAGAAAAATGTTTTTTAAAGTTAAGATTTTCAGAATTATAGATAAACATCTAGCTCATCTGGATATAACCCAAAAAGGATTAAAAAAAAAAAAAACCTGATTTACTTACGTTAGTCTATTCTGGGCTCTAGACAGCAATGCAATTGAAGAGAGGTCTGGACATGTGAGGAAACAGTCAGGGGTTAGTGGAAGGAGCCCAGGAGTAAGACCTGTGATCTAATAATGGCTCTGTAACCAACGGGCTGTGTGACCTGGGGCTGTTACCTATAGCCTAGAGCTTCATTTGTTAACCATAACCTCTGCCTCCTGTGTGTGTATGTGTGTGATATATGGGGCAGGGAGAGGGGGTGAGGGAGGGTGGGTCTCAGGCTGACACAACACAGGCAGCTCCTGTTTCTGCAAAGTGAGTTCAGAGAGTGTTACTCAAATCAGAGTATCCCATTTGATGCTAGGTCTCATTCTGCAAGATAACTGATCCACTTCTTTTCCCCCTAATCTAATCAGCCACCAACACCTGCCAATTCTTTAATTTTGGGAACCTCAGTTTTCAGTAAAATCAGGGGTATCCAACCTATGGCCTGTGGGCTGCATGCAGTCCAGGATGGCTATGAGTGCGGCCCAACACAAAATTGAACATTTACTTAAAAGATTATGATTTTTTTGTTGTTTTCATTAGTGTTTGTGTATTTAATGTGTGGTCCAAGACATTAAGACATCTTCTTCCAGTGTGGCCCAGAGACGCCAAAAGGCTGGACACCCCTGTCAGATCTCTGAGATCCATTTCCAGTGATAACATTCTATCCCAACTTGAAATACTCAGAATAAATTATTTCATACTTATTAAAAATACCCGCCCTACTATTTAACATTAAATAGATGAGGTAGTATCTTTATAATCTATGCCAAGGGTCCTCAAATTACAGCCCATTGGCTGCTAGCTACCTATTGTGTAAATAAGGTTTTATTGCTAAGAGCCACACCTACTTATTTAAGTGTTAAATTCATAGCTTTCACATTAATGTTGAGTAGTTACTAATGCGTCTGTAAGGTCCTTTACATAAAAAGTCTGTCATCCTCTGATCTAGGTGAAATACTTGAGAGTGATACTATTAGCTATTTCTGTTTTTCATACGTGCTTGTAATAATTACAAATAGTCCCACTAATAATTTTCTAAAGCTTCAATTTGCAGAGAATAGTTCTCTTTGCTCCTAAGCCAGAGGAGAGAGTCCATAGCCAGTAAACGGGGCCAGGAGCCAAGTACTTTCACTACTCTTCCCAAACTGGAAATAATGCTTTCCTTTGGCTGCCTACCAAAAGTAGTGGCAGAAGCTTCAGATTCTGTTTTCAGGTTGGAAGTGGAATGAACAAAAGACAATTACATTTCTGTTTTTCATCCTGTAATGTTGGGGGGTGGTTGCTGCACATTATCATTTAAGAGGGAGTTACGAACACTAAATATTGTGGGTTGAATTGTACCCATCACGTTCCAATTCCTATGTTGAAGTACTAACCCCAGCACCTCAGAATGTAACCTTATTTGGAAATAGGGTCTATACAAAGTTACTAAGTTAAAATGAGGTCATTACATGAGTCCTAACACAATATGACTGGTATCCTTATAAGCAGAAGATATTTGAACAGGCTTGTACAGATGGAACACATAAGGAGAAGGTGGTCACCTATAATCCAAGGAGAAAAGCTTAGAACAGATACTTCCCTCATAACCTTAAGAAGAAAGCAACCCTATTAACACCTTGATCTTGAACTTCGAGGCTCCAAAACTGTGAGAAAATAAATTTTTGTTGTTTAAGGCACTCAACTTGTGGTACTTCGTTGTGGCAGCCCTGGGAAACTAATGCACCAGCCTTGTAGGCTTTCAAGGGTCACATACTTTAGGTCTAATTCCTAATACCTAAAATATAATATTTGTATTTCCTTATCAAAGACTACATTTCCTATAAAAGGCCAATCAAATGACTTTATGATGAATGCCTTAGACAACCCAGTTATTTAAACACCGAATAATATGTGATGGAAACAGTCTGAGGCACGGCTAAAAACTATGATTCTTGTTTATTTTTTAAAAAGACTTTATTTATTTATTTTGAGAGAGGGGAATGGAGGGAGAAAGAGAGGGAGAGAAACATCAATGTGTGGTTGCCTCTCAGGTGGCCCCCACTGGGGACTCGGCCTGCAACCCAGGTATGTGCCCTGACTGGGAATCGAACCAGTGACCCTTTGGTTCGCAGCCCACACTCAATCCACTGAGGTACACCAGCCAGAAAAATAACTATGGTTTTAAATACAGGCATACCTCATTTTATCGTGCCTTGATTTATTGTACTTCACAGGTGTTGCCTTTTTTTTTACAAATAGGAGGAAAGATCTTCTACCAGCAAAAAGGTTATGACTTGATTTACTACAATACTTGCTTTATTGTGGTCTGGAACCCAACCCACATTATCTCTGAGGTACGCCTGTACAAGCAGTAAATAAACAGCTTCCATAAAAGTATCTATATTTAGACAGCCAAAAAAATTAAGTCCTTAAAACAGAGTTCTTCGATAAAAATCACTGCTTAAGGAAATCTCACTAAATGCTAGAGTTGCGGGGGAGGATGGTTAGTGTGTATGGAGGGTGGGGTAAAGTGCAGAGGAGAGGAAGAAGTGTTCAGATTATGAAAGAGTTAAGAATATGGACTCTGGCCCTGGCTGGTAAAGCTCAGTTGATTAAGCACAGACTACGAACCAAAGTGCAAGAGGCAACCCCATGCAGATAATTAATTCTCTCCCTCTTTTTCTCCTTCTCTTCCCCTCTCTCTAAAAATGAATAAATAAAACCTTAAAAAAAAAAAAGAAAAGAATATGGACTCTGTACAGTCAGGCTGCCTGACTCTGAATGCTGGTCCTAGCTTTAATCAGCAGTACAACTTTCAGCCATAAATCTCTAAGTGCTTTAGTTTCCTTACAGTTAAGAGGACAAAATGAGGGAAATAAAAAGGCTAAATTTAGCATAGTATTTGAGATATAGTAAGTAATCATTGTTTCCTCTTATTTCACTCCATTCAATAATAATTATGAAATTAATTCTACTAGACTTCAGTGTTATTATCGATTCTATGGAAGGATTCACTGGTTTGATTACATGTAACTTTTCAAAAACGATACCACTTAATTCTGAGATACAAATCTCAGAGTTGCATCATATATAAGCATTTGATTTCCAATAAATTTAGTCCTAAACTTTAGGTTAAAGAGAGTATTTCTCTTAAAAAAAAAAAAAAAGAAAAACCAAAATAGAAAAGAGGATGTGAAGAAATACCATCTTCATACAAGAAAACAGCTACAACCACAAACCAAACTATAAAGAATTCCTACCAAATACAGTAACATCTGTATCAAAATGAGGAAGGACATCAAGTCAAGTGAAGCTTCTTCAGATCCTGGAAAGACTACTGAATCTTCTAAAAGATCATATTTGTATAAATGTCCATCTGTCCCTTTTTCTCTGCTATGTCCTAGAATCTAACAATCTTTTAAAAGAACTGTGTGGGTTTTCCATAGGTGATGCTTCCTACAGAACTCTGTAACACAGAAGAACAAGGAGGTGGGGCAGTGCTAGAGGAGGGACCCATCAGACATCTCGATTATTTTTGACCCAGCTGAAGATGGAGGGTGAAAGCCAATCACCAGATCACTACCTAAGAACTTGTGGTCTAAGGAGCTGTCAAGTCACCTGTATTACCCTAAGTACATCAAGAATTAAATTTCTCTCAATCCACTGTTAGAGTTGAGAGAAAACACATCTGGTTTGAGAGCTATCTGAAGAAAGCAAACCTAACTGATGCTCATTTTTTGCCCCTCCCTACTCTATTCTTTAGTAAAAAGCTGTTCTGGAGAGAAGCATTTTCCTCAAAGACATGTAAGAATTTGAAAGTATCACAGGACTAGAACAAAAATATAAGGGAGCAGAGTAAACTGAACAAAATAAAGTTAATAGGTATATTTAAAGAAGTTATTTCAGGAAAGGAGAGAATGAACTTGTAAATTACTCTCTATATAACAACTTCAGAGAAATTAAGCTCTGAAGAGAAACAATAGAAAACAATAGAAAAAGAATAAACACAACTTAAAACACAAAGTAAATCTTTAAAAACCATGTCACTCCAATACAAACTCTCCATTGTTTTTTACTACCACTTTAAGGGCCAAAGCAAGTCTTTACCACAATCTACAAAGCCACCCATGATCTGGAACCCTCCCAACCTCTCTGCTTCATCTCCTACTGCTGGTTTCACCGGCCTCCATGCATGCTACCATTTCATGGCATTTGTTTTTGCTGTTCTCTCAATTTCCTCCAAATATCCATGGATTGCTTCCTTATTTTCTTCAGTTATCTTTTCAAATGCCATTTTATCATGAATCCTTTCCTGATACCACAATATAAAATAGCAACCCGCCCCAACCAACACATTATTCTAATTTTGTCATAGCAATTATCACTATAAGACAAACTATATATATTAACTTGTTACTGTCTTCCCCATTAAAACATATACGCATTGAAGACTGGGACTTCATCTATTGTATTCACTGCTCTGGCCAGAGTACCTAGAAACATAGACATGCTCCTTACATATTTGTTGAATGAATGAAGGACGAGTATAAGGAAATAACCTAAAACTAAATGGAAAAGAAAAATCACAATCAGAAAGACTGATAAAGACAGAGGGAGATATAACTTTTATTACTAGTTAATGTACCCTTCAATTAAGTAAAAAAGGCAACAGTCCCAAATAAATTAAGATACCAGGAAATATGACACCCACAAGTTCTTACTGAAAATATGAAAACAAAAATCACTTGATGATAGTGTCTACTCAACCAAGAGATATATCAAAATAAAAAACTTGGCCCTGGCTGGTGTGGCTCAGTGGACTGAGTGCCGGCCTGTGAACCAAAGTATTGCTGGTTCAATTCCCAGTCAGGGCACATGCCTGGGTTGCAGGCCAGGTCCCCAGTACGGGGTACAAGAGGGGCAACCACACATTGATGTTTCTCTCCCTCTCATTCTCCCTCCCTTCCCCTCTCTCCAAAAATAAAGAAATAAAATGTTTTTAAAAAATTAAAAAAAAAAAACAACTTGGGAATAGAGAAACTATGGATAAAGACAGAGGTGTGTGTGTATGTATAAACAGAGGAGTTATGATTACAAAGTAACAAAGTCTTAATTCTTGACAATGAAAACACAAGAGTGAAACAAATTAAAGAAGATTATTTCCTAATTTCTCCACATAAAAAGTCAGAAAATAATCAAAACCAGAAACATGAACATGGGAGAACATGGTAATGAATGATTTCAAATTTTTTATAGTCTTTATTTTTCATTTTAAAGAAATATTTTAGGAACAAATAACCTTGCCAGGGATACCAAAGTAGTTTTTAATCACAGAAAATTGTAGTAATTTACTTTATTGTGTGCTCTTATTGAAGCATGTCATCACTTTTCAATAATGCCAGAACTATGTGGGGATTATTTCACATTGCTTATTTTCTGAAGTCTACACCAGTTAAGGTTAACCTAATGTGACATGTTATTGGTAATTAAGAGCAAAATCAATCTCCCCTAACCTTTTCTACACTGTTTTCATCACTAACTCTGACAAAAGCAGTTTAAGTTGTTGCCTATTTTTATCTCCATTACTTAATTGTTTATCAAAGAAATCAATCAGGATGAATACCTAATTTCAATTCTAAATTATAACTAAACTTACAATACAATTGCAAGGTAGTTTTCAAATCAGGAGTATGGAAATCAGTGTCTAACCTGGGCTTCAACAACCATGGCATTCAAACCAAAGTTAAGTAGAACCCCCTAAGCACCAGTACAGAACCTTAAAGAGTCCACATATGTTTGAAGTGTCCACATATGTCTTCTGAGTGATATTTACCCCCCCTCTGAAGTTCTAGGGATATGACGGATATATAACTTTGTATCTGTTTTAGGTGCACAACATAGTATGACATGCACATATTGCAAAATGATTAAAGTTTAATATCCATCATCTCACATTGTTAAAAATTTATTTTCTTGTGATGAGAACTTTAATCTATTCACTTAGTATCTGTCAAATATAGAGGATAAGGCAAAAGTAGGTTTATAGTTGTTCATACAGAAAATATAATAATGAAGAAATAATAATGTTTCATGTACCCACAACTGTAAACCTACTTTTACCCCACCGTGTACAATACAGTATTGTTAACTATAGTCACCATGTAGCACACTACATCCTCAGAACTTACTTATTTTATAACTGCAAGTCTGTATCTCTTGACCACCTATACCCACTTATCCCATACCATATTCCCCATCTCCAGCAACCACCAATCTATCTTGTTTCTGTGAGTTCAGTTTATTTAGATTCCACAGACAAGTGAGATCATGCATTATTTTTCTTTCTGTGTCTGGTTTATTTCCCTAGTGCAATGTCCTCAAGTTTCACCCATGTTGTTGCAAATGGCAGAATTTCCTTCTTTTTTTATGGCTGAATATTATTCCTCTGTGTGTGTGTGTGTGTCTGTGTGTGTCTGTGTCTGTGTGTGTACCACATCTTCTTTATTGATCTGTTGACAAATACTTAGGTTGTTTCCATGTCTTCACTATTGTAACACTGCAATAAACATGGGATTGTTCATATTTTTTCAGATATTTCTTTGAGATGGTGATTTCATTCCTTTGGATGGATACCCAGAAGTGAAACTGCTGGGTCATAGGGCAGTTCCACTTTTAATTTTTTGAAGAATTTCCATATTGTTTTCCACAATGGCTATACCAATTTACATTTCCAACAACAGTGCACATCAGTCCCCAGGTCCCCTTTTCTTCACATTCATGCCAACATTTGTTATCTATTGCCTTTTTTATGACAGCTTTTTTTGTGAAGTGGTATCTCATTGGGGCTTGGCTTTGCATTACCCTGATGATTAGTGATATTGAACAACTTTTCATGTACCTGTTGGCCATATTTATGGTTTTTTTTGGGGGGGGGAATGTCTATTCAGTTCCTCAACCTAATTCTTAATCAGATTTTTAAAAAATTTGGCTATTGAGTTGTATGAGTTCTTTATGTATCTTGGATATCAAGCCTTTATCAGATATATGGCTTATAAATATTTTTCCCCATTCTTTTGGTTGCCTTTTCATTTTATTGCTTTCCTTTGCTGTGAAGAAACTTTTTAGTTTGATGCAGCCTTGCTTGTTATTTCCACTTTTGTTGCCCTTGGTATCAAATCCAAAATATCGCTGCCAAGACTGACATCAAGGAGCTTACCCCTTATGTTTTGTATATGGTGTAAAATAGCAGTCCAGTTTCATCTTTAGCATGTGACAGTCCAGTTTTCCTAACTGGACATTTATTGAAGAGAATGTCCTTTCCCCAGTGTACTGTATATTCTTTTTATCATAAATTAATTGACTATATATGTGTGAGTTTATTTTGGGCTCTCTTTCTGCTACACTGACCTATGTGTCAGTGTTTATGTCAATATTATACTGTTCTGATTCCTATAGCTTCGTAATACAATCTGAAATCAGAAGGCATGATGCCCCCAACTCTGTCGCTTTTTCTGAAGACTGTTTTGGTTATTGCAGTTCCACAGAAGTTTTAGAATTGTTTTTTTCTTTATCTATGAAAGATGCCATTAGAGTTTTGATAGGAATTGAATTGAATCTGTGGATTTTGGGTGGTAGACTCTTAACAACGCTAATTCTCCCAATTCAAGAGCATGAAATGTCCTTCCATTTATTTGTGTCCTCTTCATTTTTTTCTATCAATGTCTTACAGTTTTCAGTGTACAGTTCCTTGGTAAAATTTATTCCTAGCTATTTTACTCTTTTTGATGCAACTGTAAGTGGGATTGTTTTCTTAATTTCTATGGTTTTGTATCCTGCAACTTTACTGAATTTATTAGTTCAGTTTTTGGTGGAGTCTTTTTAGTTTTCTGTACATAATATCATGTGATGTGCAAATAGAAGCAGTTTTGCTTCTTCTTTTCCAATTTAAATAACTTTAATTTCTTTTTAAATAACTTTTCTGGCTAGGACTTCCAGGCTATGGTGAATAAAAATGATGAGAGTGAGCACTCTGGTGTTGTTAGTGATTTTAGAAGAAAAGCTTTCAGGTTTTCACCTTTGAGTATGATGATAGCTGTGGGTCTCTCATATATGGCCTTTATTATGTTTATGTATGTTTTCTGTATTCTCACTTTTGTTGAGCACTTTTATTGTGAATAGATGTTAAATTATGTCAAATATGTTTTTCTGCATCTATTGAAGATGATCATATGAGTTTTCACTTTGTTAATGTGATTCATTGATTGATTTGTAGATGTTGAACCTATCCCTGCAACCCTGAAATAAATCCCACTCGATTGTGCTGTATGATCTTTTTAATGTATTGTTGAAATCAATTTGCTAATATTTTGTTGAGGATCTTTAATCTATGTTCATCAGTAGCCTATAATTTTTTTTCTCTATAGTGTCTTTAAATATTTTATTAACAGGGCAATGGTATCCTTATAAAAAAGTTTGGAAGTGTTCCTTCCTCTTCTATTTTTTGGAAGAGTTTGAGAATAATTAGTATTTTTTTTGTTTTTCGTTTTTTTGGTTTTTTTTTTTTAAACAAGTTGGTGGAATTCACCATAGAAGCCATCTGTCCTGCACTTACTTTATTTTGTTAGGAACTTTTTTTGGAGTAAGGATTCAATCTCCTTACTGGTAAATGGTCTGTTCGGATTTCCTATTTCTACATGATTCAGTCTTGACTGTATATTGTACATGACTCAACTGTATCTTTCTAGGAATTTATCCATTTTGTCTAGGTTGTCCAATTCGCTGACATATAAATTTGTTCATAGTTCTCTCTTATGACCCTTTGTATTTCTGTTGTATTAACTGTCATGTCTCCTCTTTCATTTATGATTTTATTTACTTGAGTTCTTTTTCTTAGTAAGTCTAGCTAAAGGTCTGTGTATTTTATTTTTTAAAAATCAAGCTCTTAGTTTCATTGATTTTTTAATTTCATTTATTTGTACTCTGATCTTAAATTTATGAAGACTTGTTTTGTGACCTAACATATGATTTATCCTGGAGAATATTCCATGTGTATGTATGTGAGAAGAATGAGAATTCTGAGGTTAGATGAAATGTTCTGAATATGCCTATTAAATCCATGTGTTCTAATCTGTAGTTTAAGTCCAAAGTTTTCTTACTGATTTTCTGTTTGGATGATGTAGCCATTGTTCAAAATTCTTAACTAAAATTTGAATATAATAGGTTACTTTTACTAGCTTGTAATTTTAGAAATCTATTTCTAATACTTAGAATTCAACAGTTGGCTAATACTTATTGCTTTCTAAATTATGTATTATATATTTTATAAAACCATTCTAACCAACTTTCAAAAAGTTAATGGGAATTTTAAATTTATATAACATGAATAAACTGAAGAAACATTTTGGAATTGTTATTTTTTATAAAAATTAGCATGAGTCATTTCATATAAATAAAAGTTATAGTAAATGCCACCAAAATTCCTTCTGATTCAGGTTTTGGTCTCCTTAAATTAGGTAAAGGGGTTATTTTTATAGCAGGCCATGGCAGTCATCCTGTGTAACATCAATTTTAAGTTAGGAACATATCCTGATTACTCCTTATCTTTTAACTTTGTAAGTCTGTTAATTATAAATTATATAAACCCTCATTATTTACTCAGCTACTTAGGAGCCCTGGTTCAGTTAGATGCTTATGTGTCACTTTAAAAGCTGTTTTTTGATTCAAGAATTTGCTGAATAAGAATTTACATGCTCCAACTATAAAGAGTACTTTTATTCTTTGTCTTTCTAGATTGTGGAAATAAGCTCTTTTCCATTTTTCCCTATAGTTAAGTCAATCCTTCCACTTTAATATCTCATAGACTATGACCAGATTTCAAAATATGCAAGGGAGAATTTTTAAAGAAAATGGTGGCTTAAAAAATAATAGACCGAATTTTAATTGTCTATTATATACCAGACACTTTTCTAGGTTATCTTAATTATATCATCTTATTTTACACATAAATCTGTAAAATTTCTATTATTCCCACTTATCTGCTGAGGAGGTCAAGGATGACAGATTAACTCTTCATACCATCTGCTGTGCCACTGACGGCAACACACAGCCTGGTTTATTTTTTCATTTGTATGCAGAACACTGGGGTTCTATTTTAGAAATCTAGCCTTGGATTTCATTTCAGCTCATTTTACTCCAAATCCAATTGGGCTTTTATTTATTTTATTTTTCTTAAATTAGAACCTAGTAGATAGTCTGAAGAGCTATCAACTCCTAAGGAAGAGCTTGATTTGCATCCATAAAAGTAGATCCTTTACCTTCTTTCCCTTTTACCTCCTTGCCCCTTAACCTTATCCCCTTTAACCCAAGCTACTAACCTACTTCTACCTCTCCCAGTCTTATTTCCACTAAAGACTTGGAAAACAGACCGAAATGTGTACAAACTTCAAAAAAGGAGACAGAATCTAAACTTAATATTGCTGTAATTGTACATTACTCAGAACCTATTATGTATTCATCATGATATATGCATTGCGGAGTAAATATTTTAGGGAACAAAGCAGTTTAAATCCTTGACTTCTGGGGAATTTACACTTTTGTAGGGAGATAATGACAGGAAACAACTAAAAACTTAATTTTTTATTCTGAGAACTAGACATTAATTAATTTAGAACTTTGTTTTTCCTTTTAAAAACAGCTACATGAGTTATTATTTCATAAAACTGGTAAAATACAATATAACAGTAAAAGTATTTTTCAAAGAAGGGTTGACACAGATTTTTATACATGTATAATAGTTAATTTATACATGATTTTTATCCAAATTACTCAAAAGACTTTAAGCTTTCTCTAAAATGCTTATTTCATGCTGATATCTGATACTATCACACTCATAAGGATCATCTGACTATCATAAATACCAGGAAGTCAACCTTCTATAAGTAATTAAACACCCTTCATGCAAACAGTCACTTTTAAAAGAAAGGATTAAGTCAAACTTTGAGCATTTGGAAAGTTTCTCGTAGGTATAAAAATTTTAAATGGGGTTGCAGGGGGGAGGGGGCAGGGGGCAGCAGAATCTCTCTATATTGAGTCATGAAGTCCTTATGTTAAAATGAAAGTAAATGGACAGAATTCTGTGTTAAAATGAAAAATATGCATCAGTAGAGCTCTTATCCTAAGTCCTAGACATTAAACTAACTGAAATTATACTCTTCATAGCCTAGCTATTTCTTAACATAAAACTGTTTCTTGGACAATGTTTGTAAAGAAAATACAATATATTAACCCGTATCCCATTCATTCATGTTATAGCTGAAGATGTCTCAATTATGAGGAAATCTGATTTTTCTCTTGAACCCCCCTTCAGTTCTATGGCTAGTAAATTTCAGCTGAAAACCAGTGAGTTAGTAACCATAAAAGAACAGACACATTCAAGGAAGTACATCAGCAATGAAGTTATTCATGGAGAAATTAATATAAGAATATTAGCTAGGTCCATATTTAATGATATTTAATTCTATATGATCATGAAATTTGTTATTAAACCAAATTTTGAAAACTTTATTAACTTACAATGGCAAAATTCTGTTTAGGCTACTATTTAATAGATTGTCATTAAAAATTTCCCTCAGTGCTCCTCCCAAATATCGAAGAAATGATACTACTATAGCTCTAATTGCATTCATTATGCACATGTCTGTGTGATCTGGCAACACACACACAATTCAAATACACACATCCTTTCTCACTAAATATCATTTATAATGAACTGGCCACAACAAAAATATTTCTAAGTTCTGTTTGCCTGTTTTATGACTATAGGCAGTTTAACCACAATAGTAGCTATTCTGTTAAGAGACAGTTGTACCATTACTTCATACTATAACTCTTAAACAGTTTAGAAGAAATTTAAAATAAAATATAATTTCCTAAAATGTGTTTTACAGGCCCTCACGTACAATTAGATGAAAGCTATTTAAAGATGGAAATCATGCTGGTATCACTTTTAAAATTTACCCACCACCATACCATTTCTTACCACCACCAATGCTGTACTTGGACTAAGCGACCATCACTTCCTCCTTGGAGAACTGTAATTATCTCCAAGACATCCTGGGGTCAATGAGGTCCACAATGAATATTCTATATAATACCTTACTCTATATAATGCTCATCCATCCCATTATTCTCATTTACTTTTTCATTTTCCTATAGCACATATCACCGTCTAACATAGTGTAAAATTTACTGGCATTTATAGTCTACTTTTCTTTATTAGAATATATGTTCCACAAGTTCAGCAATCTTTGTTTTGTTCTTTAATGTACACTAACCTCTAAAACAACACTTGGCACATGATGCGAGATCAATATTTATAGAATGAACAAAAAAGTTTCAGCTTATTAACTAAATATGAAGAAATAGTCAATTAGGCTTGATAAATATTAATTACAACAAAAATATGCATGATGTACTGTCATTTTTTTTAGAGCTTACCATACCAGATAAAATAAGCAGTTCAATGATCTCTGCATCTCCCAGATACGAAGCGGCATGCAGTGGAGTTCTCTTTTCATTGTCCTGTGATAAGAAGGAAAAGTGACATAAGTTTTAATATATAGTTAACTTTAACGTACCTTAAATGAAGAAAAACCATTTAACTACCAGCTTACTATTTCCACAACTCTAGTCTTGTCTGCAAGTCCCAGAACATTTCCTTGCTAGAAGAAAAACAAAACAAAACAAAACAAAACAAACAAAAAAAGCTTTAAAAGAACGGTATAAAGTGCAGCAAAGAATAAAAGAAAAAATCTAAGATGACAAAAAAATAGCTTCTTACACTTTCTTTGAATGAAGATACCTAGCTTCTGACATACACAGGCAAATTTTCTTTACTTCATACTGTACCCCTACCAATATATATTTCCATAATTTTACATAGTTTAGAGTTGTTGACCTAATTAAATAAAACAAACCTTAATGAATCAAAATTTTTGCTTATCAAAATGTTACTACAGGAGTGCCTGTGGTGGCAAAAAGAGAAATTTCCTCTGAGGATGTGAAATCATTCCTTAATACACTCTTAAGGTTTTCCTTAAAGTCCCTGCCGATTTCATTTTTAGTTCTAAATATATATTCCTACCTTTCTAAATACCAAAAATAGTTTTCCAAATTGTTCTCCAGAAAGAGAAGCTGCATCTAATGTATGGCTTCATGTACTTCTCCCCTCAAAAGTTTTCTAGTTTGAGAAGCAAGATCTTAGGGTAAAGTTACATTCTGGGATTTTAAATTCATATTTACAAAGCATCTAAAGTTATAAGGGAGTGTTGCTGATTTGGTTGCATCTGAGAAAGCTATTCATTTAGAAATAATTACTTTGAAATTCATGATTTTTTTAATAAGGCTTTTGTGATATTAGTTGTTTTCACTTGTCCCTTTCCCCCTTTGTCCATAGAAATGGTTTTAGCTGCCTTGAAGTCTAGGGGTGTATTCCTAGACTTGTTACTTAGTGTGGACTAATGGTATGACAGTGGAAGAAGTGAAAGGCATAACTTTCAGGTCACCTTCAACTAAAAAAAAGAACCACCTTAGAGATGGGCTAATACTTTGCCATTTCCCACAAGCTAGAAGACAGATGCGAAACTGAGCCAGCTCTGACCATGCAGAGGTAGGCCAGTATCTTAGAAGTGTGTCATGCAACAAAATCTGAATGACCTTATAGAGCAAGGTTACCCCACAAAACTGGACCACAATCTCTCTCAATAGCCTCAAAGTTATACTTCTTTGACTAGTATACATATGTATACTAGTCATATATCTTTGGCTAGGTTGTTGTATTTTGGGGTCTCCTATCTTATCAGAATACTATAGCTTTCAAAATTTAAAACAATGAAAAAATTTATTTCACACTGTAATAATTTTCTAGTTTGGCAATACCTCAAATTGCTCTAAGAAAGGATAGTCAGATTCTCAAGAATAAATCAGCAAAAAATGCTAGTCAAAACAGAAGTTAAAAGTATTCATAGGCAATCAAAAAAGGCTTAGCTGTACTTTATCAAGGTATTATAAAGATGTAAAAATCATCACTGTCTCTTTACACACTTCTTCATATAATTTAAATATATCTGTGACATTGTTTTTGGCCTTACTTATAATAGTAAAACGTGCTCCAGTAAAGGGAGACTGGTCAAGTGGCTATTAATGTTGTTTAGTAAGCTAAGAGTTCTGTCTCTAACCACAATGAATTCCCAATACTCCAGCAAACAGATTTCTCTGCACAGAAATTACTGAATAATTAGTCATTAAAAAGCTAAGCCAGAACCACTAAAATATCAGACTTCATTGAAAGTTGAATGCTAAATCAGTCATTTTAATAAAAGAATCCTTGGTTTAAGGTTTTCAGTGTTAATCATTAAACAGCAAACTTCCCCAGAGTGTTTAACTATAATCACATTGAGAAATGTATTACTCAAATTGAGAAACATATCTATTACACAGGATAAATCATACACACCACACACATACAAAATGAGTCATTTATGTGTGAGGGATGCCTGGAATTCTATGACTCAAAGGCGTAAGTACTATTAATGTATTTTATGACTCATGAACATAGTTTTCCCTCTCTAAAAAGCAACTTAAAAAAAAGGAAACAAATTGGTCCATTAAAAATTTAACCTATCATCTTTAAATTTAATAGTTAAACATTAAAACTCAAACAACAAATATTTAAGATTCCTTTTAGTAAAGTTTATTAAAATGAAGAAATGACTATCCCCTTATATACATTAATTCCATTTCATGGAACTTTTCTTAGACAAAGATATTCCTATCTGTGTGCAAACAAAAGATGAGTATATTTATTGATCCTCATAAGAAGCAAAGTGATGAAAACAATTTAAATGCCCACCAATAGGGAAATGGTTATCTAAAAATTATGAAAAACAAGTTCTTAACCAGTCTTCATTTAACAGACTCATGTGGTCAATCAATATTCTCTGCTTCCAGAGTACAACTAATGGAAACTTTGGTGCATTTTTGACTGTTAGAGTACCACTAATGAGACCATGCACTTTTGTTCCCACCACTGGGTGTATGTTTACAAGAATAAGATGTTTGTCACACAACTGTTTGTGCCAATCCTATCAGCAATCATAACTACACAATGTATTACTATTATGTAAACTAATGAAATAAGAATTAAAAAAGCAAATTGTTTCCATGATCACTACATTGAATACTTTAAAAAGATTCAATCAAACAAGCTACAAAACAAAGTAAAAGTGCGGCTGAACTGGGTGTGGCCAAGACAACTGAAACACTAAGACAAACACTAAACCTATAGAGAGGTTTTGGCCCAAGTTTGATTCTTAAGTGTCCGAATTCTCACATCACTTCAATCCAATGCAGGATTTACAGATAACACATCCAGGGTATGGTGTATGCAAGGAGGACAACACTGAAATCCTGTCAGTGAGGTTCATACTGTCAATGAAAAAGCCTTGGTCCAATTTTTTTTTAATTTTTTTAATTGTTGTTCAAGTACAGTTTTCTGCCTTTCCCCCACCCCTCCCTACCATCCCAGCTCTCCCTGCCTCCTGCCCACCCCCTTGTTATTATCCATGTGTCCTTTATAATTGTTCCTGTAAACCCTTCACCCTCATTACCCCCTCCCCTCTCCCTTCTGATCACTGTCAGCCTGTTCTCAATTTCAATGTCTTTCGCTATACTTTGCTTGCTTGTTCGTTGTGTTCATTAGGTTTCTGTTAATGGTGGGATCATATGGTATTTGTCTTTCATTGCCTGGCTTATGTCACTTAGCGTAATGTTCTCCAGTTCCATCCCTGCTGTCACAAAAGGTAGAAGCTCCTTCTTTCTTTCTGCTGCGTAGAATTCCATTGTGTAAATGTACCATAGTTTTTTGATCCATTCATTCACTGGTGGGTACCTGGGTTGCTTCCAGCACTTGGCTATTGTAAATTATGCTGCTATAAACATTTGAAGTGAGTAGGTTCTTTTGGATTGGTGTTTCAAGGTTCTTAGGATATAATCCTAGCAGTGGAATCACTAGGTCAAAAGGCATTTCCATTTTTAGTTTTCTGGGGAAATCCCATACTGTTTTCCACAGTGGCTGCACCAGTCTGCAATTCCACCAACAGTGCACTAGGGTTCCCTTTTCTCCACACCCTCTCCAACACTTGCTGTTTGTTGCTTTGTTTATGAGGGCCATTCTGACCGGTATGAAGTGGTATCTCATTGTGGTTTTAATTTGCATCTCTCTGATGGCTAGCAATACTGAGCATCCTTTCATATGTCTCTGGTCTTGGTCCAATTCTTAAGAAATGGCTGGTTAATACCCTCGTTACAATAAAACGCTTAAAGATCATTTGTTATGATTCCCTCTCTCGGACTTTGATAAGAACCATATATGGAAATACCATGTAAGCATTCTGCATCCAATTCCAATGTGTTGGGGTTTCGCCTCCATACATCCAAGCAACGCTCCAAGCAAGATGAACTGAGTGTCCCACAACTCAATTCTGACACTATCCTCCAGGAGTTAGCATCAGACCCCATGGATTAAGGC
Organism: Glossophaga mutica; assembly: GCA_039655065.1. Taxonomy (NCBI): domain Eukaryota; kingdom Metazoa; phylum Chordata; class Mammalia; order Chiroptera; family Phyllostomidae; genus Glossophaga; species Glossophaga mutica. The sequence goes on along the minus strand of CM077309.1, from coordinate 27,208,744 downwards.
TTCAGTCCTACAAAACTACCACCCCCCTCTTCAGACACCAATAGCAGGTCCCGGTTTTCACCTGTACAACAGTCCCCCTTTATCCATAATTTTGCTTTCCACAGTTTCAGTTACCAATGGACAAGCTTGGTCCAAAAATATTAAATAGGAAATTCCAGAAATAAACAACTCACAAGTTTTAAACTGCACGCCATTCTAAGTACCATGATGAAATTTTGCACCGTCCTGCCTGGGAAATGAATCAACCCTTTATGCAGTGTAGTTCCGCTCCTAGTCTGTTAGCCACTTGGTAGCTATCTCCATTATCAGATCAACAGCCTTGGTGCTTGTGTTCATGTAACTCTTTTCTACTTAATAACGGCCCAAAAGGATAAGAACAGTGATGCTGGCAATTCAGATATGCCAAAGATACTTTAAGTGAAAGGTGATTACAGTACAATAAGATATTGTGAGTGAGAGAGACCACATTCAATGATTATGTCTGTCTTTCTGTAAGCCTATGCTTTGGTCTGTGAACTTCCCAAGTATTTGAGTACTTTTCCATGCCCTCCAACCCTCCACAGTGGGACAAGATGGCTAGAGTGGGCTGGAGTTGGGCATTTCCCTTCCTCCAGGACAGTCAGGTTCTGATACTACCCCAGGAAGTTAGGCTCTGGTTACCTAATTTCCCCTGAGGGCAGGCCTTGTTAAGACGGAGTGCTCTGCCCTATATTTCAGAATGGTTCCTTTCCCGTTCTCTCCTGTTGGAAGCTTGAGGTGAGTTTTCTCTTAATATTTATTGTGAGAGTCTGGTCAAGATCCTGGAAGAAGGTAAATTTCACCATATTGTGGGGGCCTCCCTATAACTGGGTTCCCTGGAGAGACCTCTAGCAAGTAAGTCATCAATTACAGTTCAGGGTTCCCTACCCTAGAACTGGTTCCTGACGAAAGAATCTGCTCACAAGTCTGTTCTGGTTAAGGGGTGGTTCTCTCCATATCTGCCCATGTTTCTTTGATCTTCAGGGTAGTACTTTGCCCTGTGCTCTCCCCTATTATAGACCCTCAAGAAGGTCTACAGATCTGCGATTTTTTAGTCTATTCAGCTTTTTTATTTGTGTTAGGTTGAAGTGGTAACTTCCAAATTCCTTACATATGGAACTACAATCCGAAGTTTCCTTCCTGTCTCCTTTTAAGCAGTTAGGAAACCTAGCCCTGAAGGTACCCACGTAACTTCCTTTCACTTCCCACTGTCAGTTTTGTTTCACTTTCTATACCTAAATCAACCACTTGATTATTACCCCTCCAGGTGGGAATGGGGTCAAGTTCTAGTGAGTGATTTGAGGGACAAGATAGCGAAACAAAATCAGTGCTCAGTCTATTAGAAGAAAGGGGGAAATGAACAAACACTAAATAAGTGATCAAAGTTTCTGCCACTTTGTGACTTTTACATAGCCTCTGATATACTCTTTCCAAATACTTGAATTATCTGGATAATGTGGTATGAGGGAAGTATCAGAACAAGTGAGACACCTACATAGAGAAGAAATTAAAATCAATTTTGTTACTACCCAGTGAAATGAAAAATGTAATGAAAGAGAAATCATTTAACAGGATTTTGAAATCTAAGGAATTGGAGAGGGCTCCTTTCCTCCCCAAACTGCTGTGAAAGAACATATGCTAAAGCAAATAGAATAGAGTTGTTGAAGTAATATATTAGGAACAAAAACCTTAGAGATAATCTAGTTCAATCATCTCATTTTACAAGTGAGAAAAGCAGGGCTCAGAGAAGCTGAACCACAAAAGGACACACAGACTGGAGTCCGGTTTGCTCCTGCAATTTCACTTTGGACCTCTTTACTTCCTCACAGTTTAAACAAATTAACAGCAACAATGAGAAAGCAATCATTCTTCATGTACATGTGTTTATACAGAAATATCTGGATGTATATTACATTTTAGAAAATAATTTTTTAAACATCATAGCAGTAAGAAACGATTCATTATCTTCTGTAACTGTAGAACTATGGTCCCACTGCAGAAATTTTTTCAACAATACAACAATTTTTTTTATTAAAGATTTTATTTATTTATATTTAAAGAGAGGGGAAGGGAGGAAAGAGAGAAACATTGATGGCTGCCTCTTGTAGGCACCCTGACTGGGGACTGAACCCACAACGCAGGCCTGACCTAAAAATGAACTGGAAACCCTTCACATTAAGGGACAACACTCAACCAACTGAACCATACTGGTCAGGGCACAACATAACAATTTTAATGGGTTATTTTTTATAGCCCTCTATTTAGGTGATATTTATACTACAAAGTCTGGGAACAAAAGTGAGCTTTCATTTCTTAGAAAAGAATCACATAAAATAGAAACAGAAGAACCCACCATAAGATAAATCACTTAAATGAAAATATCACATTGTCTACTAGGCTATGCATGCAACCAAAAGATTTGTACATTTAAATTAATCGAAAGTTTCATTTATGTCTAGACACATCTTACAAATGACTTTATAATCACACTAGTTGATGAAGCTTATTTTGGGACTAAGTCAGTGCCTTGGAGTGACAGAACAACTGACTTCATTTATAAACACATACCTTATACAAAGATACTCAACTGACCTCCCTTTTAAATGTTAATGTTCAGCACAAGATAACATTATATACAATAACAAGTGGAGAATAAGAAATCTAGATTGTCACAAATATATACATATATGGCCATGACACTTAACTGAAATTAAGTATATTTCTCAATTAATAAAGATAATCTGTATATGTAGTACCAGCAAATTACACATTTGTAACTTTAAGCCTTCATTTAGAAAAGAACTAAAAAAATCAAGTAAGTGTCAGATTACAACTTCTGGCCAACATGGAGGCATAGGCAGATATACTTTGCCATCTCGCACAACCAAAAAAGGAAACAACCAATTTAAATACAAAAAATCACCAGAACTGTCAGAAAATCTAACTGTATAGAAGTGCAACAACCAAGGAGTTAAAGAAGAAACATCCACTGAGACTGGTAGGAGGGGCAGAGACAGGTAGCTGGGCGGACAGGATGCTGACAAGATGGCAGCTGGTGGACCAGATGATCCCACATTTGTGTGTGGATAAGCTGGGAGGAACAACGGGGGAATAAGACAGACTGTGCAACCCAGGGTTCCAGCGCTGGAAACTAAAGCCTCAAAATCTCTAGCTGTAAAAACCTTTAGAGGTTGCAGTGGCAAGAGAAACTCTCAGTCTCAGAAAAAGAGTCCATTGGAGGGGCCCGCAGGATTCTAGAACATATATAAGCCCACCCAGGAATCAGTATCAGGGCAGCACACAAAAGGGCACAATCCGCTTGTGGGAAGCAAGGGAAGTGACTGAAGACTGGGTGAGAGCCCAGCAGGCAGCACTGTTCCCTCTCTGACCCCTCCCACACATACAGTGCCAGAACATAGCAAAGTCAGTTGCACCACCCTGGTGAATACATAAGGCTCCGCCCCTTACTATGCAACAGGTGTGGGAGACCAAAAAAGAGAAAAAAAGAAAAGAAAAAGGCCCAAATGAAAGAACAGATCAAAACTCCAGAAAAAGAACTAAAAGATGAGGGGATAGGCAACATATCAGATGCAGAGTTCAAAACACTGGTAATCAAGATGCTCATAGAAATGGTTGAGTATGGTGACAAAATAGAAGAAAAAGTTAAGGCCATGGAAAGTGAAATAAAGGAAATGTACAGGGAACCAACAGAGAAGGGAAGGAAACTGTGAGTCAAATCAAAGGTTTGGAGATGAAGGAAGAAATAAACAACAAACCAGAACAGGATGATGAAACACAAATTCAAAAAAATGATGAGAGGCTTAGGAACCTCCAGGACAATTTTAAATGTTCCAACATCCGAATCATAGGGGTACCAAAAGAAGAGGAATACCAAGAAATTGAAAATTTATTTGAAAAAATAATGAAGGAGAACTTCCCCAATCAGGTGAAGGAAAGAGACTTCCAGGAAGTCTAGGAAGCTCAGAGAGCCCCAAAGAAGTTGAACCCAAGGAAGTACACACCAAGGCACATCATAATTGAGTTACCCAAGATTAAAAACAAGGAGAGAATCTTAAAAGCAGCAAGAGAAAAGGAGACAGTTACCAACAAAGGAGTTCCCATAAGACTGTCAGCTGATTCTCAAAAGAAATCTTGCGGGCAAGAAGGGGCTGGAAAGAAGTATTCCTAGTCATGAAAGGCAAGGACCTACATCCAAGATTACTCTATCCAGCTAATCTATCATTTAGAATGAATAGGCAATTAAAGTACTTCCCAGATAAGGTCAAGTTAAAGGACCTTATTATATGAAATGTTAAAGGGACTTATCTAAGAAAAAGATGATGATCAAAATTATTAACAGTAAAATAACAACAAATGCACAACTATGAACTGAACCTAAAAACAAAAACAAGCTAAGCAAACAACTAGAACAGGAACAGAATCACAGAAATGAAGATCACATGGAGGATTATCAGCAGAGAGGAGGAGGGTGGAGAATGGGGAAAAGGTACAGGGAATAAGAAGCATAATTGGTAGGTATAATATAGAGAAAGAACAGTATAGGAAATGGAGAAGCCAAAGAACTTATATGTATGACCCATGGACATGAACTAAGGGGGTGGAGGGGAATGATGGAGGGAATGGGAGGGAAGGGGAGAAAAAAAGAATGGGACAACTGTAATAGCATAATCAATAAAACATACTTAAAAATTATCCTTTTATCCAGGAAGATATTCAGTTATGTATACTTATATTTATACAATATCACTTGGGACAATTTGAAAGGTCCAACATTTGTTTCACTGGAATCCTAGAGGAGAGGAGAAAGAAAGTGGTACTGAAATATTTTCTGAAATAATGGCTGGAAGTTCCTCAAATTTTGGTAAAAGGCACCAATTTATAAATTCAAGAAGCTTAGTGAACCACAAATACAATAAACTCAAAGAAATCCATGCCCAGACACATCATGATCAAACTATTAACACCCACACATAAAGATAAGAATTTTTTTCCTCAGGCTGCTATAAAGACAAGTTAAATATATAAAAAAAGATTCACATGAATGCTGTGATTTCTTACCAGAAACCTTGGAGCCCAAAAGACTAGGGGAAAAAACTGTTAAGAATTCTGTATCGCATGGAAACAATCTTTAGAAACGAAGGCAAAATAGAAACTTACTCAGATGAAAGAAATAGAAAATTCATTCCCAACATACTTAGTCTAAAAGAAATGCTGAAGGAAGTTGAAGTTCTTCAAGAAGAAAGGAATTGATACCAGAGGGAAACAGATCTTCAAGTATGGAGGAAGCACAATTTATTGAAAGCAAAATATTTTTATTGTTATCTGAAAAGGAGTTCCATGTATTACATATATTACATGGCAACTCTGACATAAAGCGGGTTGAGTAAGAGTTTTTTGTTTTTACTTTTTAAAACTGTAAGTGATAAAATACTAACTCTACAAAAACTGTGAAAAGAAACATATGTAATTATGATCCCTAGATCATCTATAAAGAAAATAATGAACAGATAGATGATCAAAATGCCAATAAAGAATGTAAAAACACTATTAAGTATATCAAATAATCCAAAAGAAGGAAGAAATGAGGGAGTAGATAAAAATTTAAAAGGACAAAGAAAAATAAAATGGGCGACCTAAATCCAGCCATTTCAATAAGCACATTAAATGTAAAGATCTATTATACACCAATTAAAAGATACAGATTGTCATTTTGGATATAAAAATAATGAATCATCATACACCATCTATAAGAAACCATTTAAAATATAAAAATATAGATGTGCTGAAAATTAAAAGGAAGGTAAAACATATACCATGCAAACAGCAATGAAAATACAGCTAAAGCAGCTATATTAATAATACAAAAAAATTCAGAACAAGGAAAATTATCAGGGATGAAGGAGGATATTACATAATGGTAGAAGAGTAAATCAAAATGACATGACAATAGTTATGCATATTCACTTAATAACAACTTCAAAGTATATGAAAGCAAAATGGTAAGAATAAAGAGAGAGAATCCACAATTATAAGGAACTTCAGCATAGAACAAGTAAACAGACAAAAAATTAGCAAAGATAATAGACGACCTGAATAACATTATCAATCAATTAAATCTAACTGGACATTTACTAACATCGAAGTACTACACATTATTTTCAACTGTACTTGAATTGTTCATTAAGAGAGACCATACTCTCTGGGCCATATACCACATCTTAATACATTAAGAGAAATTAAAATCATACGAAGTATGCACTCTGACAATAAGTGAATTAAACTATTAATCAGTAACAGAAAAATGCTTAGAAAATCCCCAAGTACAAAGAAATCAAAGTAGATACTTTAATAATAAAGTAGAATAAAAGTAGAAAATATTCTGAATTGCCTGTGTAAAGAGGAAATGTCAACAAACATTAGAAAATATTTTAACTTCATAAAAATGAAATTACAATATATCAAAATTTGTGGGATAAAGTTAAAGCAGCATTTAGAGAGCAATTTATCTATTAAATGTTTCCATTAGAAGTAAACTTCTCAAATTAATGATTTAAGCTTTCACTTAAGAAGCCAGAAAAAAAATAAAATAATCACAAAGAAAAAGGATAGAAACAATAAAGAACAGAAATCAATGAAACTGGAAACAAACAAGCAATTTTGAAAATTAATAAATTCCAAGCTGTTTCTTTGGGGGGGATCAGTAAAATTGGTAATCCTTTAGCCAGGATAACAAAAGAAAAAAAAAAACAAGCATTATCAGGAATAAAAGAGAAAATTATCAGTAGCACCGTTAAAGACATTAATCATAAGGAAGTAGTATGAAAAATCACATGCATACAATTTGGATGAAAAGACCAAGTCCTTAAAAGACATAAGAATTATTCAAGTAAAAAAATTGGTAACGTAAATAGTCCTACAGCTATTAAAAAATAAATTGAATTAATATGTAAAAACATTTCAAGAAAGAAAACTCCAAACCCCGATAGTTTCAATGGTGAATTCTACCAAACTTCTAGAGGAGAAATAATATCAATTTCCAAATCCAGAAAGCAGAAGAGAAGGGAACACTTTACACTTTATGAAGCCAACACTTTATTACCCTGATATCAAAACCTGGCAAAGACATTACAAAAAAATCACAGACTAATTTTGCTCATCAACACAGACATAAATATTCTCAACTAAATATTAGCAACTTTAACCCAAAAATACATGAAAAGAATAATACATTAGAATTAAGTGGGGTTTATTCTGTGGTCACAAGTCTTCTCCAAATAGAACCAACTAATGTAATTCAATATTAACAGAATAGTCAAGAAAAAAGTATAATCATCATATTTAACAAAACATCTTTTCATGATTTAAAAAACTCAGTAGATAAGGAGTAGAAGGGAGCTTCCTTATCTTGATAAATGGTCATTTACAAAAGTTATAGCTAATGATGAAAGACTAAGTGCTTTCCTTCTAAGATCAGAAATAAGGCAAGGTTGTCTACTATTGTAATTTGTATTTGCTCTCATATTGAAAGTCAAGTAAGTCAAGAAAAACAAATAAAAGGCATGTAAATTGGAAAGACATAACACTGTTTCTATTGTTAGATAGTATATGGTTTATGAAGAAAGTCCCAAGGAATCTATTTTTTAAAATCCCAGAGTAAGGTTAGAAAAATAGCTGAAAGCAAAGTCTACATACAAAAAGCAAGCATAGAAATGTAAAATTTCTACATACTAGCCATTAACAACTGGAAATCAAAAATTTAAAAACTGTACATTTGCAATGCAAAAGAATGGAAAAAAGAAATGCTTATGTGTAAACCTAACAAAACATTTCTGGATTTGTATGCTGAAAACTGCAAAACACTCATGAAAGAAATAAAACCTAAATAGAGATACCACGTTCATGGGTTGGAAGACTCATTATTGCTAAGATGTCAGTTAGATTGCATTCAATGTAATCTAAATAAAAATTCCAGCAGGGTTCCTTGTAAATACTCACAACCTAAAATTTACATAGAAAAGAGGCAAAACTATTAGAATAGTCAAGCAATTTTGAAAGAAAAGAACAGAGTTAGATGTCTTACACTGTATGATTTCAAGAATTACTATAAAGCTGCAGTAATCAAGGAAGTGCACTGTGAGAAAAAGGAAAGGCCTGTCCATAGTAGGAGTCCAGAAATAGGATCACATACAAATAGGATCATTTGACTTTTGACAAAAGTACACAAGAAATTAGATGGCAGTACAATCTTTTCTTCCCCCCTTTTACTGAATTTATTGGAGTGACATTGGTTAATAAAATAGGTTTCAGGTGTCCAATTCTGTAACATATCATCTGTACATTGTACTGTGTATCCACCATCCCAAGTCAAGTCTCCTTCCATCACCATCTATCCCCGCTATACCCTCTTCTACCTCTCCGCACTCCTTTTCCCTCCTGTAATTACCATACTGTTGTCTGTGTCTATGAGTGCGTGTTTGCTGTTAAATTAATCACTTTACCTTTTTCACCCAGTCCCACAATCCTCCTACCCTCTGATAGCTGTCAGTTTCTTCTCCGCAAGTCTGTTTCTATTTTGCTTATTAGTTTATTTTATTAGTTTATTTTATTCATTAGTTTCCACATATGAGTGAAATCATATGGTACTTGTCTTTCTCTGATTGGCTTATTTCACTCAGCATAACATACTCCAGGTCCATCCATGTTGTTACAAAGAGTAAAGTTTCCTTTTTATGGCCAAGTAATATTCCACTGAGATACACTGTTTTAAATAAACGGCCCTGGATACTCATATGCCAAAAATAAACAAACATGGATTTATACTTAACAACTAATACAAAAATTAACTCAAAAAGGATCAGAGACCTAACTGCCAAATCTAAAACTTCAAAACTTACAGAAGATAGGAGAAACTATGTAGGTTGGTCAAAGAGTTCTTGGCTATAATACCAAAAGCACCACAAAGCTGATAAATGAAGCTTCATCAAAATGAAACATTTGGGACTTCTGGCCAAGATGGAGGCGTAGGCGGACACACTGTGCCTCCTCTCACAACCAAAATTAAGGACAACAAATATTTAGAAACAAGAAAACAACCAGAACTTATAGAAAATTGAACTGTACGGAAGTCCAACAACCATTCATCCAGACCGGTAAGAGGGACGGAGTCGCGGCAGGAAAGTGGAGGTGCGGACCCAGGAACGCAAGCAGCAACGGCTGGCAGTTCCCAGGTGCACAGGCGGCGGCTAGCGATCCCCGGGCCCACAGGCGGCAGCTGGTGGACCCCGGCACAGGGGGGCAACTGTGCAGACCCAGTGAGGCTGCACAAGGCGGATGGCTGACCAGGTGGTCCCACATTCACGTGCGCAGGCAGTCCAGGCAGAGGGGAAGTGGCGGAAGGGACTGAATCCAGGAGAGAGCGGAGCAGGTGCCATTGTTCCCTCTCAGACCCTGCCCCCGCATACAGCGCTACAACCCAGCGACTGGGCTGCCCCGCGCTGGGGAGCGCCTGAGGCTCCACCCCTCACTACGTAATAGTCGCGACCAGACTAAAACCAAACCAAAACAAAACAAAAAACCCCACCAAAAATGGCTCAAGCCGGAGAAAAAATGAAAACCCCAGAGTCAATTCCTCTAAGCAGTGAAGAGATAGCCAACCTATCAGATGCACAGTTCAAAGCACTGGTCATCAAAATGCTCACAGAATTGGTTGATTTTGCTCACAAATTAGATGAAAAAATGCAGGCTACAATACGTGAAATGAAGGAAGATGCATGGGGAACCGATAGAGATGGAAGAAAAACTGAGACTCAAGTCAATGGAGTGGACCAGAAGGAAGAAACTAACAACCAAACAGAAGATGAGGAAGAAACAAGAATTCAAAAAAATGAGGAGAGGCTTAGGAACCTCCAGGACATCGTTAAACATCCCAACATCCGAATTATAGGGGTCCCAGAAGGGGAAGAAGAGCAACAAGTGGAAAACTTATTTGAACAAATAATAAAGGAGAACTTCCCCAATCTGGCAAAGGAAATAGACTACCAGGACGTCCAGGAAGCTCAGAGAGTCCCAAAGAAGCTGGACCCAAGGAGGAACACACCAAGGCACATTGTAATTACATTAGCCAAGATTCAAATGAAGGAAAGAATTCTAGAAGCAGTAAGGGATAAGGGGACAGTCACCTACAAAGGAGTTCCCATCAGACTGTCAGCTGATTTCTCAAAAGAGACCTGACAGGCAAGAAGGGGCTGGAAAGAAGTATTCCAAGTCATGAAAGTCAAGGACCTACATCCAAGATTGCTCTATCCAGCAAAGCTGTCACTTAGAATGGAAGGACAGATAAAGCGCTTCTCAGATAAGGTCAAGTTCAAGGAGTTCATCATCACCAAGCTCTTATTATATGAAATGTTAAAGGGACTTATCTAAGAAAAAGAAGATCAAAAATATGACAGTGAAAGGACAGCAAGCTCACAGCTATTAACAACCACACCTAAAACAAAAGCAAACAGCTAGAACAGGAACAAATCACAGAAATGGAGATCATATGGAGGGTTAGCAACAGGGGCGTGGGAGGAGGAGAGGGGGGAAAAGGTACAGAGAATGAGTAGCATAGATAGTGGGTAGAAAATAGGGGGAGGGCAAGAATAGTATGGGAAATGTAGAAGCTAAAGAACTTATGACACATGGACATGAACTAAAGGGGGGGAATGTGGGTGGGAGAGGGTGTGCAGGGTGGGGGGAATGATGGGGGAGAAATGGGACAACTGTAATAGCATAATCAATAAAATATATTTTAAAAAAATGAAACATTTGTTCCCAAGAAGACAGTTAATTAAGAAGATAAAAAGACAAGGCATACCACTGGATAAAATGTTTGCAAATCACGTATCTGACAGAAAAACGTGCATTCATAATATATAACGAACTCTCAAAACTCAAAAATAAGAAAACAGCTCAACAAAAGATGGCCAATTAAACTGTGTTCGTAAAATTTATTTGGTGCCCATTTGGGGGAAAAAATACTACAACACATTATATGCCTAATTTAACTGCAAGTTTATTATAAAACTAAATGTAAGGAGCAGAATGATAAAGCTCTCAGAAATAAATATAGAATATTATTTTTATGACTCGCTTAGGGAAAGACCTCTTAAACAAGATAGGAAGGAAAACACTACATAATTTGACAACATTAAGACCTCATGTTCCATTGAACACAATAAAGAGTAAAAAGGCAACCTGGAATAGAAGCTACAAAGCTTTCATATCCAGACTATATAAAGAACTGCTGTAAATCAACAACAACAACAACAACAAAAAAGAGAGAGTGCGCGTGCTAAAAAAATGGACAAGATATTTCATAGGCACTTCATACAAGAGGCTATATGAATGTTTAATAAACATATAAAAAGATACCTGACACTGCTACCAAAAAAACTCAAGCTTCACAAATAATAAGATACTATTACATATCAAACACAACAGTTAAATGAAAGAAGTATGACAAAACCCAAACACATGGGTCCATGGACATGGACCCACAAAAATTCTCTCACAGTGCTTATGGAAATGTAAATTGTTTATGACATCCTCTAGTAAGCTGAATATATATATAGCATGTATGCCAGAAATTCTATGCCTAGGTATTTACCCTAAAGAAACACATGCTCATGAGCAAGAGGACATGCTTATGAATTGTTCACAATACTCAAAAACTGGAAACAACCCAACTATCCATGAACAGTAGAATATAGATGAACTGTGATGCATGCATTCAGTGAAACACTATGAATAATATATAGCTTTACATAACACAAATAAATTTTTAAAAGATTTAAATTTTTAAATTTTTAAATTGTGCAAAAGAAAGCAACTCCCCCAAAATACATGTTATGTGATTCACTAATTAAAAACATGCAAAGTCAAATTATATTGGTTAAGGAGAAATAATTAAGTGGCAAAATTATAAAAGAAAATGGACTGACAAGATGGTGGCAGAGTAAGTGAAAGCTACACTAACTCCTCCCAGGACCAAACTGGAATTACAACTAAATTAAAGAATAACCATCATCAAGAACCAACTAAACACCAGCTGGAGGGAATCCTTATAACCAAAGAGAGACAGAAGAAACCACATCATCATATCGAGACTGGTAGGAAGTGCAAAGGAGGTGTGAGAACGCTGGCTGGGAACCCATGGGTGACAGCTGAAGATCTGGAGGGATATTTCAGAGGCTGGGGTATGCGGGGGGAGTTCCATGAGAAGTGTGAGGTCTAAACCCTAAGCTGGGCTCCCCAGCCTACAGCACCAGAACCTGGTAAGAAATCCGAATAACATCTAGCTGTGAAAAGCGGGAATTCTGCCAGGAAGAGATGGCTAGAAATAGAGAGAGCCTCTTAAAGGGGCCAACACACAAAATTTTGTTTGCAGTCACTTACCCTGGACTCTGGCAGAGGGAGAGCAGAGTGGACTAGAGATGCTTGAGTAGAGTTTGGGGCTGGTGGCTCTAGGGAGAGAACTAAAGGAACAGCTGACAGGATCCCTATGCAGAGGGCATCTTTATCGGACAGAGCACTCCCTCCAAGTGCCATCAGCCTGAGGGGAAACAACGGTCCCATCTACAGGAAAAACTCTTGCCCCACTCTGTGGAACTCAAGCCAGGCTGCTGAGTATAGCTGGAGGTTGTTATATCAGTGATTAAGCCTAACAGCAAAAGTGGATCTCTGGGAACTTTGATTTTTGCTGACCTTCCCCTGGGCCTAGTGCTGGTAAAAGCTGGCCTTGTTGTGCATCCTAGTTTTTTCTACACACAAACCAACCCAGGAGAGGGAGCCATAAGCTCTGGATCACTCATAGCTACAAACAGGTTGCCCAAGGTCAGTCACAGAGTCTGACACAGGTATGCACCAGAGTCTTTGCAGATCTACCAAATACACAGAAACAAACACTAAGAAGCAACCAAAATGGGAAAACAAAGAGACCCCAAATGAAAAAACAACAGAGTTCTCAAAAGAACTAAATGAAATGGAGACAAGCAATTTATCAGATAAACAGTTTAGAGTAATGATTAGAAGGATACACAACAGCATAAAAAAAGACACAGAACAATAAAAAAGAACCAGTCTAAAATAAAGAATGCATCCAGCCAAGATGGAGGCATAGGTAGATACACTTTTACTCCTTACACAACCAAAAGGACAATATAAAATTAAAAACAAAAAACAACCCCCCCCCCACGAGAACTGCCAGAAAATCAAACTGTATGGAAGTCTGATGACCAAGGAGTTAAAGAAGAAACATTCATCCAGACCAGTAGGAGGGGCGCAGACAGGCAGCTGGGATGGAGAGGGTGTGCAGTAAGGCGGCGGATGCAGGAGTGAGGAGGCAGTTGGTGGACCAGGTGGTCCCACATCAGCATGCAGATAAACCAGGAGGAAAAACTGGGGAGTTGGACAGACCGAGCAACCCAGGGTTCCAGTGCAGGGAAATAAAGCCTCAAAAACCTCTGACTGTAAAAATCTATGGGGGTTGAGGTGGCAGGAGAAACTCCCAGCCTCACAGGATAGTGTGATGGAGAGACCCACAGGGTCCTAAAATGTACACAAACGCACCCACTGGGCATCAGCACCAGAAGGGCCTGATTTGCTTATGGGTAGCAGAGGAAGTGACTGAAAGCCAGCCAAAAGGTGAGCCAAGTGGCACTGTTCCCTCTCTGATCCCTCCCCTACATACAGCACCATAACATAACATGTGAGTTGCCCTGTCCTGGTGAATACCTAAGGGTCCGCCCCTTACTATGCAACGGGTGTGGGAGAACCCCCCCCCCCAAAAAAAAGGCCCAAATGAAAGAACAGATCAAAACTCCAGAAAAAATGCAACTAAGCGATGAAGAGATAGCCAACCTATCAGATGCAGAGTTCAAAACACTGGTAATCAAGATGCTCATAGAAATGGTTGAGTATGGTGACAAAATAGAGGAAAAAGTTAAGCCATGGAAAGTGAAATAAAGGAAATGTATAGGGAACCAACAGAGAAGGGAAGGAAACTGTGAGTCAAATCAAAGGTTTGGAGATGAAGGAAGAAATAAACAACAAACCAGAACAGGATGATGAAACACAAATTCAAAGAAATGATGAGAGGCTTAGGAACCTCCAGGACAACTTTAAATGTTCCAACATCTGAATCGTAGGGGTGTTGGAAGGAGAAGAGGAAGAGCAAGAAATTGCAAACTTATTTGAAAAAATAATGAAGGAGAACTTCCTTAATGGTGAAGGAAAGAGACTTCCAGGGAGTCTAGGAAACTCAGGGAGCCCCAAAGAAGTTGAACCCAAGGAAGTACACACCAAGGCACATCATAATTACATTACCCAAGATTGAAGATAAGGAAAGAACCTTAAAAGCAGCAAGAGAAAAGGAGACAGTTACCTACAAAGGAGTTCCCATAAGACTATTAGATGATTTCTCAAAAACCTTGCAGGCAAGAAGGGGCTAGAAAGATGTATTCCTAGTCATGAAAGGCAAGGACCAACATCCAAGATTACTTTATCCAGCAAAGCTATCATTTATAATGGAAAGGCAATTAAAGTACTTCCCAGATAAGGTCAAGTTAAAGGAGTTCATCATCACCAAGCCCTTTTTACATGAAATGTTAAAGGGACTTACCTAAAAGAAAAAGAAGATCAAAACTATGAACAGTAAAATGACAACAAACTCACAACTTTCAACAACTGAGCCTAAAAAACAAAAACAAAAAACAAACTAAGCAAACAATAGAACAGGAATAGAATCGCAGAAATGGAGATCATATGGAGGGTTATCAGTGGGGAAGATGAGAGGGGAGAATGGGGGAAAAGGTGCAGGGAATAAGAAGCATAAATGGTAGGTACAAAATAGATGGGGGGGGGTTAAGAATAGTATAGGAAATGGAGAAGTCAAAGAACATATATGTCTGATCCATGGACATGAACTAAGGTGGGGGAATGATGGTGGGAGAGGGGGTACAGGGTGGAGGGGAATAAAGGGGAGATAAAAATGGGTCAAATGTAATAGCATAATCAGTAAAATATATTTTTAAAAAGGAAATAAAGAATGCAATTATTTGAAATAAATAATACACTGGAAGGAATAAACAGTAGGTTAGATGAAGCAGAGGATAAAATCAATGAGAAGACAAGGTAGGAAAGAACACATAAGCAGAGCAGAAAAAGAAAAAAGAATTAAAAGAAATGAGAACTTAAGAAACATTTGGGACAACATGAAGCATAACTGTATCTGCATCATGGGAATACCGTTAGGAGAGGAGAGTGAGCAAGGGATCAAGAACCCATCTGAAGAAACAATGTCCGCAACTTTCCCTAGTCTGGTGAAGGAAAAAACACAAATCCAGGAAGTGCAGAAGGTACCAAATAAGATGGATTCAAAGGGGCCTACACCAAGACACATCATAATTAAAATGGCAAAGTTTAAAGACAACTAGAGAATCCTAAAAGCCACAAGAGAAAAGCAGACATTTTATCTACAAAGGAGCTCTGATAAGACTGTCTTCTGATTTCTACAAAAGAAAACTAAAAAACAACTTATGAAAGCAGATTATCAGTTATGTTGTGGGGTGGGAAGAAATCGTTCTAATCACAAAGTGAGCACAATTGGCACTTCTGAGGCGGGAGCAATGTTCTGTTTCTTGTTCTGGGTAGTGGACACACTGAACTAGTTTGTTATATTCTGCATTTGTTTTACATAGTTTAAGTGTGCTATATTTCATAACATAAAAAAGATTAAAAGGAGAAAAACAGACATAAAAAGCTTATTCTTCCAAAATATCAATTAAAATACATCTGAACTAAAAGTTTTGAAAAGCATTATCAAAAAGTGGCAGAAGACAGGCTCTGACATGATATTTCAGCTTAAGAACAGTAGCTTCCTTTCTTGGTGTGGCAAGTTTTGCTCTCCTAAACTAATATTCAAAGTGACAATGAAAATGCCACTTGGAAATTGAAAAAAAAGCTATTCACCATTGTACCATGCCCTTCCCCCAACTACCAATTTGGGTCTACAAAAAAATTAAGAATAGAAATAGAAAGTTTATTACCAGAAATCTACGCAAAACAATCTTTAAAAAAAAAAAAAACTCCAAAACATTAATGTAATTTAGTTTTTATGTAAACAAAACTCAAAACCCTCACAATACCTATTTATCTTCCAAACTAATGATAAAAGTTGATAAATAGCATTTTGTAACTGACATTTTTTCTCATATACAAAAATAAATGTATTCTAAAATGATTAGTTGTTTTTTGAGTTTCTACAACACAGCATGTTTTGGTAAGTAATGTTTAAATAATTGTTTCTCTACAAAAACTACCAACAAAAAAAGGTATATTAGTTTATAATACTTATGTAATTTACATGTCTTATACAAGTAATCACATTAAGATATGAAAAAATATATCTGAAAGTTTAGCCCCTGTAATTTTATGAAAAATGTATGTTTACTTAGCAATTAATGTGTTAATTACATCATTCACTTTCATAGTAATCTAAAATTATGTAATTCAAATGAAATAGAAAATATTTTTATATTTTTATTTATTGATTTGAGAGAAAGAGAGAGATTGATTTGTCATTCCACTTAGTTATGCATTCATTCGTTGCTTTTCATATGTGCCCTGACTGGAGACTGAACCCTCAACCTTGGAGAATCACGATAATGTTCTAACTAACTGAGTTACCTGGCCAGGGCTGGAAAATATTTTCTTTAGGAACACATGATTTGGGGTGAGAAAGGACAAGAAGTGTCCCAAATCTGACTCTGGCTATTACAGGCACACACAATTAATTACAAATATATCAGCTATTTACCATATTTTGCTGTGTATAATGTATACCTATGTTTTTGGCTCAAGCTTTCAAGAAAAAAAACTTTTGTTTAAATTTTTAATTCAATTATTTATTTATACTTTGATACTTGCTTTTGTATTATAAAGAAATTTTATCATTTTTTGAACATATTATGGTACAAATTTTATGTAACAATTACAAAACACAAGAACAGATACAAGGTATTTCAGGTACTACCCATGTATAATGCACATCCTTATTTTTCCCTCAAAAATTTGGGCAAACACTGTTTATGCAGCATAATCTGAAAAGTGAACCCCATGTCTTCAAGATCTATTCTCTTAGCTTTCTAGGCCATTCCTTAACAATGACCGTCAGCTCCCAGGACTCCCTCTTCACTGGCCAGGTTTTCACTATTTCCTGTGTTGCTTTCATGCTATGTGTTCAGCAACCCTGAACACTTCACTTTTATTCACTGTTAATGATTTAGCCTTACTAAAGCCACTTTCTAGTTTGTCGGGGAAACTCTAATGCTAAAAATGTTAGTGAATGCCTTTCGTAGAACCAACTTCTGTCCCTGAGCACTGAGGGCAAGATGGGATTCGGGTCCCTTGGGAGAGAATAGGGTAGATTATGTCCCTTTAAAGCCAATGCTCTGACAGACCATCAACAGGATGCTCCAAATAAGAAAGTTATTTCATAAGAGAACACTGCCTTTGTCCACAAGCATTTCAAGCACACTTGATTTGTCATTTTTTTTTTTTTTTTAGAAGAATTCACCCTTCCTGTGTCAAGCTGATTTCAATCATCTAAAACAAGTACCGATGAGGAAGCAAGGCAAACGACTCTGGGAAGAAGCCAGTTTAGCTTAACTGCACTTCGGCAACTGACAGTTCCCACCCACCAAAACAAAAACAAAAACAAAAAAACCATACCCACATACAAACAAAAACAAAAACACCTACACACAACATAGCAAAACACCTGTAGATTATAAAGTTGCTAAAGTCAAGGACTATGTCTTATTTTTGCTCATTCTTCTAATATTTTTAAATGGCTGCTACTTACCATATAGTGGGTATAAATACAGAGAATAATTCAAACACATTATTAGATAAAATAACTCAACTTACCTCCAGAGTTAAAATTACTAAAAATGACACAATTAATATGAGTGCTAAGAAGGACAAGTCCAGAGTACTATAAGCATCTATCTGTGAGGCTGACATGACACTATCTGGGGGCTAGGAAAGGTATTCCCCAAAAAGAAATATTTAAGTCTTTTATCAGTTTTCTATTGCTGCATAACAAATTACCGTAAGTTTAGCAGCTTAAAACAAGTCATTTATTAATTTACAGTTTTATAGGGCAGAAGTCCAGGCAAGGTGTTGGCTGGGTTCCCTGCTTAGGGTCTCTCATAAAGCTGAAGTCAAGATATCAGTGGGCTGTGTACTCATTAGGAGGACTTCTAGGCTCATTAGGGCAAAATTCTGTTACTTGTCTTTGTGAGACTGAAGTTCCAGTTTTCCTTCCTGTCAGCCAGAAGTTGCCCTCTGCTCCTACAGACTGCCCACAGTCCTTGCAGTGTGACTGACCCCCCATCTTCAAAGTCAGCAACAGAGAATCTGCCTTAGACTGAATCCCTTACTCTCTTTGTTTCTGACTCTAGATGGAGATTTAAAGAGTTCATGTAATTAGGTCAGGTCCATGCAGCTAATTCCACTTTCCTCAAGTCAACTGTGCCAGATGTTACAAACTAATCACAAGCATGCATCTGATCATATTATAGTACAGATACATAGGATGTATAAGGGTGAGAATCCTGCCTACCATAAGCTGAAACCTGAAGAATAAACAGAAAATGAAGATGAGGAAAAGGGAGCTGGAGACAATGTGGGCACAACTGATATGCTGAGTCAGGAAAAGAGCCTGGGAGAACAGGGGTAACTAAGTATGTGTGACTGGTCTCTCTGGTACCTGGCAAACTAACTGGCACGTAACGGTCAAGAGTATGAATCAACACACCAAATCCTGCCAAATTAAGCCAGCAAGTATATATTTACTAAGGGCTTGTATACTTATACCTAACAAGAGAAAAAGTAGCAAATTTCTTACAATACTAAACCATCAGGTAGAATTGAGGGGTGACAAAACAGGGGAAATAACATGGACAGGAAACTAAACTGGGCATTTAGAAAACTGGGCTCTCGTGCTATCTCTGCTAAACGGAAGTGACCAAATAAAATAAGCTCTAAGGGCCTTAGTTTTTCCTTAACTATAAAAGAGATGGAGATCCTAACTATCCTAAAAAATGGAAGGTATGGTTTTTACCCTGGGGCAAATACTATTTATAGAATCTATGTGTTAATTCATGTTGTAATCTAGATATTGCTCCATCAGTAGTAACATTAAAAAGACAAATTCACAGAGCACCCTATTTTAAATACTGAATTTACTTTCTTTTACAAATTTAGCAGTAATCAGATACTCCTAGGCTAAGGCTTACTTGCTTTTCACAATTTAAAAGCACACCAAAATTACACACCAACATCAGGTCCTACAAAATAAGAGGAAGTAAAGGTGATGCCACCTGTAATTGGGCAATTTTCATTATTGACCCAATACAATTGTTTAGAAAATATACAGAATTTCTATTTCAAAAATACTGTTAAACTATAATAGAAAATTGCCATTTCATAAAACGTGTGAAGTATAAGTCTAAAAATATTCAGTGGAATGTCATTCAGCTGTTTCAATCAATAAAATGCTTCTTAATGGCTTTTACAGAGGTACATTATTTTTAATAGGCATATTTCCCTGAGTTCCAATAGAGCTGACAATCTGGGGAGAACACAGGAGACTGAATTTTCAGGAGAGAATAACAGAGGACAGAGGGTGGTACAAGGAGAGAATCCCGAAGAACTGCAGCATATCCCTTTGTGCACTCAGCTAAGCACTGAGCAGCACATATATACCTAAGACTACTACCTGAGACTGGCAAAAAGAACCATCCAAAATAATTAAAGTAGTTGTTTCTGAACCTTTTTCCCCTTATTACCCTGACCCAGGACCTTTCTAAAATAAAATCCCCCCCCCCCATTACCTCAGTGAAATTTTAATACCACTGTGTATCTAACGTGTGTAGCTTTGGCCTTTTGGCGGGCCACAAATCACTGTAACATGTAAGATTTTTTCACATACACACCTTTAAAAAAGGTATTTTTTGCTAAATTGGAGGTGATATAACCCCCAATGAGAATACATGGATTAGAGGGAAGAGGGTTCTGTTCCCACAAGCTAGGCTCGAAAAGCTCATCATTCCTAGAGCACTGGGTAGAGTACTATGGAAAAACTCAGTAGTAGAGACTAATCAGCCTCTTTTAAAATTAAAGAACATAACATTTACAGTAGGAACAAAAGTCTTAAAAATATGGATAAATCTTAGATATAAAATGCCATGCACAGTGAAATTACAAAATTTGCTGAGAAATTAAAAATTACCAAAAACACAGAGAGATATTAACTTAACTTGTTCATGGATCTGAAGACTCAATATTGTTTAGATATTAATTTTTGCCAACATGATCTACAGGTCAACACAATTCCAATTTCATTTTTTCCCTAGAAATTGACAAACTGATTCTCAAACTCAGATGTAAACAAAAAAGACCAAGAATAGCCAAAACAATTTTGAAAAAGAAAAAAAGTTAGTGATTTCAAAACTTACAGTACCGTAACAGTCTGGTATTGGCATTAAGCTAGACAAATACATCAATGGAACATAACAAAGCCCATAAAGAGATCCTTACTTATATGGACAACTGACTGTTGATAAGATGCAAACGCAATTCAATGAAGAAAAGAAGTACAGTCTTTTAAATCAGTATTTTAGTAACTGGATATATCATATATACAAAAGTGAACTCTGACATGTACCTTGCACCATATACAAATATTAATTCAAAAAAGGTTGTAGATCTAAATGTGATATTTAAAACTACAAAACTTCTAGCAGATACAAGAAAAATCTATGTGGTGTTGAGATAGGGTTTTTTTTTTACATACGACACCAAACCAAGATCCATAATGGAATGTGATAAATTGGGCATATTCAAAATTTAAAACTTCTGTTTTTCAAAGTAAGTCTTAAGAGGAGGAAAATAAAGCCACAGACTGAGGACTTGCATCCGGAATATGTAAAGAACTCTCAAAACTCAAGATAAGAAAAAAGAAACTAGCAGAAACACTTGAGAAGATATTTCATCAGAGAAGATATACAGATTGCTAAGAAGCACATGAAGAGATGCTCAACATCATTAGTTATGACAGAAACGCAAAAGAAAACCACAATGAAATACTGTAAGATACACATCTCTTAGAGTGTTTAAGATGATAAAAGACTGATCATACCAAATACTGGTGAGGATATGGAAAAACTGGAATTCTCCTACTCTGTTCGTGGGAATGTATAATGAATGGTAGAACCACTTTGGAAACAGTTGCAGTGTCTTAAAAAGTTAAACATACACCTACCATATGGTCAGACCATTTCACCACTAGATAATTACTCAAGAAAAAGAAAAACATATGTTCACAGAAAAACTTGTATAAAAATGCTCACAGTAGCTTTATTTGTAATAAATGAAAAGAGGAAACAACTCAAATATCTATCAATTGGTTGGCTAGTGGAAAAACGAATTGTGTATATTGACACAATGGAATACTACTGAGGTTCTGTGCACTCTGTGCAACAGAAAGGAATTCACTATAAACACATGCCACAACATGAATCTCAAAATAAGTATGGCTTGAAAAAAGCTAGACAAAAGAGGGACATATTGTATAATTATGTTTTTTAAATTTTTTATTTTAATTGTTGATCTTGTACAGTTTTGTCTTTTACTCCCTCCCCAGCCCTCCCCACCTCCCTCCCATTTCCACCCCCCATAGTTTTTGTCCATGAGTCCTTTATACTTGTTCCTGTAAACCCTTCCCCTTTTTAATTACCTTTTTTAAAACTACAGAAAATACAAATGAATCTATAGTGACATAAAGCAGATGAGAAATTAGGAGCAAATGAGACCTACCTATCAGGTTAGTAACTTCAGCTCAGTCTGAAATTTAGGACATAATTTATGACATTTTTGCTATACTCTTATGACTATCATTTTTATTCATATATAACAAAATCACCAGGATTATTTCCAAGTATACAAGATACTTGATTCTTAGAAAAACTTCCATTGTGTACCCAACGTTAGTTTATATATACATGTCCACTAACGTTGCTTCAAACAAAAAACATGGAGAACATTTAGTTTATTTGGGAAGTTGGTAATTTATTTAGTAATCATAATAAATATAAACATTCTAAAATTTCTGCTTATGCACTGGAGCAGAATTTTTGTTTGCTTGGAGAAAACTACCCATTTATTACCAAGTAAATTAGCAAGACTAATTTACTTAACCAGGGCTAAGAGGGGACCTGGTTAAATAAATTATGTTATATACATATAATCTAAATCTGTGTGGCTATAAAGAATGAGGAAGCTCTCTATATATTAATATGGAGGATGAGTTCCCAAAATACCCTGGGGATGAAAAAAGAAGATGCAGAACACATATATACTAAGTAAGAAACTAAACATGGCCCTGGCTGGTGTAGGTCAGTGGATTGAGCTCCAGCCTGTGAATCAATGGGTCACCAGTTTGATTCTCAGTCAGGGCACATGCCTGGGTTGCAGGCCTCGCTTTAAAAAAAAAAATAAATAAATTCTTAAAAAAAAAAAAGAAAAGAAACTAAACATGAAGGAAATATAAAAATGAGTCACCATCAGTTTCTATCTGCAAAAACAGCTGGTTTCAAACTCAAAGGTACAAACGATGGTGGTTACCACAGGGGAAACAGGGTGGATGGAGGAGAATGAGGGAAAGGGGGTCAAATACACGGTGACCAAAGGAAACTAGACTTCAGGTGGGGAGCACACAACAGAGTATACAGATGTTTGTACTATAAAGCTGCATACTGAAATTTATGTGCTTGTCTTAACCAATGTTGCTCCAGTAAGTTTAATTTTTTAAAAAACCCAGCTGGACCCTGGCTGGGGTAGCTCAGTGGATTGAGCACAGGCCTGCAAATCAAAAGGTTGCAGGTTTGATTCCCAGTCAGGGCACATAACTGGGTTGCAGACCAGATCCCCAGTAGAAGGCGTGCGAGAGGCAACCACACACTGATGTTTCTCTCCCTCTCTCACTCCTTCCCTTCCCCTCTCTCTAAAAATAAATAAATAAAATCTAAAAAAAAACAAAACAAAAACAAACAAACCAGCTGGTTTCATTAAACAATACCTTGTTTCAGGACCACCGTAAGAGCCATTTAGTCACAATGACAGAACATACATTCATTTATGGATCTTAGGGGAAACTGGTACATTGGTGAAGAAAATTTTTTAAATGTGAGGCTGAAATCTAGAAGCACTGGCAGGAATAAAAAAGAGTTGCCATTCCTAGACATGGAGAAACTATAGGGGAATTCTCTCTTGGGAGGAAGCTGAGGTGGTTCTCTCTTCTTTACTGCCGTTTCTGCTCCATGTTACATGGAAGCCAGCCAGAAGCTGGGTGGGTACACTTGAGATGGGGCTGGAGAGTTGTGGGCTCCAATACCAATTTTTATGGGTAGCTCAGAAGACCATGTAGACGCATATAGTTTCAGGGCAGAATGCACATAAGCTCAGCTAACTGAGTGAAGAGGTTTTAAGAACTTAGGAACATCAAAGCTTAGTGTATTGACAGCTAACAGAAGAGACGGCGGGGGGGGGGGGCACAAGAAAGATTCATTATCGATTAGAGCACTTCTTGCCAATTTTCATAAAAACTAGAGAACACTGGGAAGGATGGGAGTGGGTGGAATTCAGGCAACCTGTGAAAACTTATGGTTCACTTCTTAATGTTAACTGCCAACAATATTACTATAATAACAATTATCTGCTTGTGTTATGTACATATAAACGTATGCATGTATATGTTTATATTTGCAGAGCACTTCATCTGAAAAAGTAAAATCAATGTTATTTCAATAATCTTGGGAAGTTTTTTTTTTTTTTAAATCCTTACCCAAGGATATGTTTATTGATTTTAGAAAGAGAGGAAAGGGAAGACAGAAAGAGAGAGAGACAAACATTGATGTCACAGAGAAACATTGAGTAGATGCCCCCCATATGCACCCCAACCAGGGACTGAACCTGCAACCTAGGTTATGTGCCCTGCCTGGGATTTGAACCCACATCCATTTGGTGTATGGGATGATGCTCCAACCAACGGAGCCATCTGGCCAGGTCAATCCTGGGAAGTACTTTGGAAGTTCAGAAGATGTTAACAATTTGGAAGACTACTTTGGCAAAACTAGTCCCCAAATAATTTGAACAACAATGTACATCTAAATTCAGAAGCCAATAAGTAAAATATAGAAGGTAGCATTTTCAAAAATACTAAGTTACTGTAGGCAGGATCTGCTGACTAGCTCTTAAATCAATTCTCTCTGGGTTTAAAAAGCGTCACTCATAACCTAAGTCTTTCTTTGTTTTAAACACGAAACATAGCATTGGCTGAATTATAATTAACCCCAGTTTGATACTATTTTGAATGACATTATTATCCAGCCAAAGTATATGGCATTAGGGAGGCTTGTATATTCACTCATTTGCAATGCTAAAATTTAATACCACTTGGCACATGAAAATTAGAATCACATGTGTTATTAAAATTTAAAAAGTAGAGGTCCATGGAATATGAACATAACTTTTAGCAATAAAAATCCATTTTTGAATCGTTATTGCTTTATGGCACTATCTGGCATTTCTCTCTTCAATTTACTTTCTTATTTCCCCAGTTACTGTCAAGTCTGACATGGGTTCAAATACCTGTTCTGCTATCTTTACTGATCCTGGAGACACTTTTAACTTTTCTGAGTTTCAGTTCTGTCACCTACTGGTGGAATGAAAATGTTAACCTATTAGCTTTACAAGATCCTTTTGTGAGTTAAATCAAGTAACATAAAAAGGTTTAGGCATCTTACTGTCTCTGAAATAAAATTCTATAATTCACAGCAACTTATATCACTCTGGATAGAGGAAAAACTTTTACTTATAGAAAATAATTTTCTTAGGAATTCAGACTTTTACTCTGAAATGTTATTAATATCTTAGTTTAAATTATTTGAGCTCCAAAGCATGGCATTAAGTTCTAATAAATCCTAGGAATAGGCATTTAATTATTATTTTTTATTATGTTAGTCACATCAATCTAAAAATACAAATGAAAACTGGGCAAAAGCAGGAGGTCATTCAAGATCATTGGAATTTTTACAGTATCCTAAATTTGGGGTGGGAAAATATCCTAAAAGCCATTAATGTAACCCCAAGACCAAAATGTAATTTTAAAATAAAACGAAAGTGAATCTTGAAGTTAAATGGATTTGCTCAAGAAGTATAGCTAATAAGGTTAGGAAGATACAAGTACATATAACTTTCAAGTTATATTCCAATTCTTTCTGCTATATATATATATACCACTTTGCCTTTAAACATTTTTTGACTGTTTCACCTTTCTAGTTTACTAATAAGCTTCTTCCACATCCAAGTGACTTTTATTTTTCTGAAAGTTTGCCATTTTCACTGTTTACAGGTAATCAAAAGTCTTCTATTAGTTTGCCTATCCAAACAACTATTTTCTTATTCCTTTCTATGAAAACGTCGTATGGAATATAGTCAGTGATGAGAGGCCCCTATTCTTACCCTAGCAGATGAACCAGGTGATGAACTATGATTAATCTAAGCAAAAGCTAATTCCATTCTACCTTTGCTATGAAATAGTATAGAGTGGGCTTGTGACTAATAGAACGTCAGGGGAAGTTTTGTGGGGATTCTGAAAAAGATGTTTTTACTTGATTTTTTGCTTGCTTTTGAAGAGAGAAAAGAAAGGAAATCTATAGCGAGAGTCCCCTTCCACTTTTTTGGTTTCTCATAAGTACAGGGTCCAACAGTCATCTCTTTAACATGAGAAGAAAGCCCAAAGTCTCACGGAGAAGCTCACCCAGAGCTCTGACTTTACTATCTTTACCAACTCTCAAATCACCCTGCTTTGGATTACATTATCATATAATCAATAAATCTGTGTGTAGCCAGGAGTCAATTATTTGTGACTTAAAGCCACAAATATAAGTCTCCAGTATTTTATAGTGAAATCACCTTACCTCGCTTCTACAATAGACTTCCTTCTCAGACCACGTATTATGAAGGTATAATATTTTAAATTAAGAGTTTTGTTCAAAATCAATTAGGTATGTTACTAAAAAAAAAAAAATGGTATTTAATGCTTCACAGTATTCAAAACTTTAGGATATGACTAAAAAACTAATCTAACATAATAACAATATAATTAAACAGAATAAAAACAAATCTGTACTCTTTAACCTATTCTAAAAATTCATAAACAATGTTAAGTTTCAAAAAGTCAAATGTTATTCTCAAATATATATTTAAATTTTAGAAAAAACACCATTGCCAGACTTACATAAACCTTAAAATTATTTTATTACTTGTAAGAGTCAGTGGATATATTATATGACAAAACAGTAAAAATTTTATTACACACACCTCTTAAAACACCATCTGACTCCTTACCACAGAGGACAAAATCAGAAAAAGAAAAAAAATGTACCATCTTAAATTAGAAGAATGGCCAAAGAGTTAACAAATCTTATAATTATGGCAATACTCTAAACTACTGAGTCACTAGAGTAAAGGCCTAAAAGCAACCATAAAAAATTTTGTCAAAAACCCACGAATCACGGAAGGCAACCAAACACCTTCAAGAAGGGCTACTGATCTGAAATACCATATAACCTACCTTTCAGTTCTGACCCAAGTTTGGGAACAAGGAAACAAGCTACGAGATGTTAAGAAATGATTATTAAAAGTAAGTAAAGAAAGGAATCTGTAAGTACAGGCTAAAAATCATAAAAGTTAGGGAGCAGAGAAGTAACACACTAGCTATAACATAAATAATAGCTTTCAAGGACAGCAGAGCAAAATAACTGATGCTCAAAAGTGATTCTGAATAAAATTTTTTAAATTTAGGATAATTTAATTAATTAACAGGGGAGAACAGCAGTGTTGGGTATAATGAGACTTGTAATGATGGACAAATTAATCATCATTGTAAGTAGGATTATAGTTCAAACTTTCTCACCAAGATAAGACTTGTTAGTACTATTTAAAACTCACACACACACACACACACACACACACACACACACACACACACAACTAGAGTTAAACAGAGCAGTATGCCGTTTCCCTCCTTTAGCCTGTATTTTCTATCCTACGAAAAGTAGACTCTCCAGGATATCCCATTAGGTAAAGTGACCAAGCACTTCATTTAAACTAAAAAAATTAATCCACCTTTTAAAAATAAGATAAATACTCTTTATATCTACTTAACATTAAGTGGTCACAGTAATGTTATATGAAAGAATAGAAGAAAGAGAGTTCAAGATGAGCTTTGAGGGTGGGTTTTCTTAGAATTACCAATCCTCTTCTAGGTCATCTGTTTTAGTGTTGCTATAGTGACTTTATGAGTCATGACCTTCCCCCATCCCTCGGTAATACAGAGGACTAAATTATGAAAAATGCACTGAAAACATGTTTAAAGTAAATACATATACATTGATGAATTTGATATTACAGTAAATTATATATCTTCAGCCTCAATTCAGTAAATTAAAGAAACTAATGGCCACAGGAAAACATATACTGAAAGGAAATTATTCATATATCTACTTTCTCTAAAACTCACCCTCATGCCAGTTCTGAATGTTAAACACTGTATCTTTAAATTTGTAGACTTTTCAAACAATTTGTCTTTCTTTACTGAGAAATTCAAACAGATGAGTCTTTGTGTATAATGCTTGCCAGGATTATTTAGAGAAAAAAATTGATCTTATAATCAAGTTAAATATATTATAAACTTAATAAAAATGTCTTATTTTGAGTTCACAAAAGAGAACCCTCACCTGAAATGTATACAAGTAATGAACAGTGAAGTGTCAAAATGTCTGCATCTTACTTTCAAATGGCATTCAGCAGACTATATATATATGTGTGTTTGTAAAAATTATATACAGTCTATGTAAATATAAGAAAGTAAACATGGCAAAATATATTCAGGGTATTTTTTGAACATTTCTGTTAAAAACTTTAAAGTAAAAAGCCAGGGGAACAACGGCCCCTCACTGGCTCCTAATTCTCTTGTATTTTAGTCATCATCCTGAAAATGTGACCAGTTCCTTCCCTTTCTGCCTCAAGAAGCTTTTAACCTCATTTAAAACAACTGTTACAGAATTGCATTATGTCTTTCAAACAAAATCATAACTCTAAGAGTTTTTAAAAGGAGGCTTAAAGACAGGTATCAGTGAATTAATTGTTTACCTGGAAGTTAACATCTTCTTTCTTAAATATTAGTGCTCGAACTTCATCAGGATCTCCATTAAATATAGCTTGCACCAGTGATGGCTAAAATATAAGAGAGTAATAAAAACATTAATCACAGCACATGAATGATTCTAAAGGTATTTCCATGTAACTTTTAAATCTAAAATTTTTCTTCCCTATAGCAACAATAATAATTTGGTTTTCGACATTAACTAAAAGTGTCATGTAGTCAAATCACATGAAAATACAGGATTCCTCGTATTTTCATATACAAAGGGGAGGGGGAGTGGGCCTAATTTAAAAAAATCAATTCAAAATGACCAAAATTAGGCAGTATAATTCAAGTGCAAGCCTTTTGTTTACATATACAGTAGCAAGAAGTTTCTGCCAATTACAATACGAGGGTGACATCTCAGCCTCTGCTTGTGGGACACAACTTGTCAAACAAGCAGTTTCCAGTCAATGCTGAGGCCCAGGAGAGAAGGCTTCTTTGAAAAGTTCTGTTTATGGCATCAAGTAACTTGCATGGGTGTGCATTACATGTATAAAGATATAAATCTAAAGAAAAGCTGGCAATTTATGAAAACCACTACTATTCAAAGACCAAAAAATACTGTATACCTGAATAACATGAAGAGACAAACACGTGCGTGTCTAAATATAACAATTTCTCAATCAACAACACGGCCTCTCTGATAAGGTGTCATATTATACCAGTCAGACAAGAAGCCAATTAACAGCATTAAAAATAAGGTTAAGGATAAAGTCTGATTCTTTTCCTGTGAAAGTCTTGCATGTAAATACACAAAATTTATTACAGAAAAAGTCTGTGTCTCGGTGTTGCTGGTAGCAGTCAACCTTTCCTAAAACAGAGTTTCTCATTCTTGTTACATCAGTTTTTAAAACCACAAAATGAAAACAGAAACGTAGTTGCCATAACTACTTTTCTCAAATTATTTTTAAAGTCTTTTAAAGAGATTAAGAGAGAGCATTTAAAATATGAAGTGTTATCTAAACATCTGAAAAAGTAAAAATCAGAAATGTACACATTTTATATAAAATATTGCATCATATTTATAGAACTATGTTGCTTTGACTCCAGTTTTTAATGAAACTAGTAAAAACTAACTTACGCTTATTCTTAAACATAAAATTTACCCTACTTCAGTAGCATACAGTAAACATATAAACTCTCATATCTTACCAATACATTTCCAGAAGGTGGAGCATGTAGGGATTTACTTTCCTGTGGCAATTTAGAAATGAATGCAGGAGATTCATCTTCTACCTCCTCCAAAACAACAATACACACTCGACTCATTCGCTCTTCTAGAATACTAAATTCCAAGCTATGTGATAAAAGTCACAGTTGGAAGAGCCCAAGTAGTTTTTCCTCCTGTTCTGTATGACACTTAGAATCATTCTCTGTGCAGCGCAGCTGGTTTTTTAAAGTTAGTAAGTACTACCGGAAAAACTAAAGTTTAAAATTATGACTACATAACTTACAACTTCCTAAAACTAACAAAATTCTGTTATTTTCTGTTGGGTTTATTGCAATACTTAAAAGAAATTTCGCATCAATATGTCAATTAACTAAAAATGAGTCCAGTACAAGCTCACATAAAAGTATCTTTTCCCTACCAAAATTTCTGTCTCACAGAAATTTACTTGCATAAAAAGATCATTGTGTTGGGTAACAACACCACGCGATGCAGAATGAAATGAGAAACAACTGCAGTGGCAGAGATAATTACAGCTTATACCCACTCTTGCCTGCAAGGTCATATAGTTACCAGTAGCTGGCTTGCTTACAATTGAAAAGAAAAAATAAAATCTCACTATTCTGTTTCCACTTCTAATTTGTCTTCATTTCTTCGGCTTCACTGGCTTCATGCAGGTACTATCCAGAAAAAGGAGGAAAAAAAACATCTAGAGCTCAGCACAAATTCTTAAAATGAAGCTCAGAGGCTGACAATTCTTTCTGTGTTTGGGAAAGGAAAAAAAAAAAAAACAACACTCTGCATTAATAGCAAAGCTGCAGTGCATTTACATTCGATGAGTCAGACCACCAGAGACAATAGGACTCTTGGTACTAGAATACAGCTTGATTAATCCAGATATTCCATATAATAGAAGAAACACAGATAGCTTTATTCCCATCGATAGCATAAGCAAGGCAGAGCGTTCATTCTTTCTTCATCAGGCAGTTGTCTGTGGCTGCTCCAGCAAAAGGGCACAGGCACCAGGCAGAAATGGTGTTAGCGGGGAATCCTGAAGGCATCTGAGCTCAAATTACTGCTTCAGGCTTTTCATTTAAAAAAAAAAAAGAGAGAGAGAGAGCGACAGCGAGAGAAAACTCCAGTAGTTTATCATTCCAGTGTTTCCTTTGATCTCCACATGAATACAGCTTCCATTAAATAGTCTTCATTCAGAGGAAGAAACAGCAGACTGTGCATCTTCTTTGAGCCAACTACTTTATTCAATCATCTGCCTCTGTGCCAATATAGTTTCCTTCCACTGTGAAAACCGCTACAGTTATCCTTTTCAGTAGATTTCAGATTGCTTTCCTGGTACTCAGACGATCTTGCAAAACGCCACAGACACCTCCAAACGAGTAGGTCCTTAAAAAATATCTACAGAACCTCAGGACTGGCCCCACAGAAGCATTCTAACGGAGCAACAGTCTGAATAGCAAAGACTGCAGAACCGCAGGATGAAATGCCTAGTAATGCTCACATGTTACACTTACCAGAGATCTGAGCTACTGCTTGGGATGTAACTTCCTCTAGAAGCAGAAAAAATAGTGCTTTTGGACTGCCTTTACAATTAGAAGGCTCATGCCAGTTCTGTGACTAATCCAGATCAAACTGAAAAATTCTATAACTGAAAAATGAGTGCGCTTTTAACATTTTCCACTAAAAGCCACAAGGAAATCTGGTGTACTGCCTCTGCTGACTAACACTGGTTTTAGCAAGTAAACAATTCCAAACAGCTTAACTGTTTTCGTATGTTACAATATAGCAAATGTTTAACCCCATAAAGACAGCTCCATTAAGAAAATCTGCAGTGAATCCATACACGAGAATTAGAAATGAAGAAATATTTTATGCGAATATAAAAACCATGAACCTAAGGTTTTACTCTTACCAAGACCATTGGTAAATCTACTAGATGTACGTTATTTTCAAGGATGCAAAGAAGTTTAAACAAAAGAAATTTAAGATTTACTAATAATTTCTAAGTTGTAGAATTTAATCAAGTCATATTTTTAAAGGAAAAAGTAATTTCGTAATGCAGAAATCCTAAGTCTAAAATTCTACAGACCATTTGAATTTTCATCAAAATTAAATAATTCTACTTCCCACCTGGAAATGGAATAAAGGCTTAAAATCTGTTAAAACATAAATTGTTTGAAGTCCTTACTACTGAATTATTTATGTTCAAGGCAAAGGCTAACAGAAAGAAAGCAAAGAATTTCCTTCAGCTATAAATTAATATTCTCAAATCTACAAATACATATCAAAAACTACCAATTTACAGTTGGCTTTCTCCCCCCATTTTTTGGTTTGCTCAATGATGTGGTTATTTCCCAACAGAAAAATTACCAAAAAAAAAAAAAGCCATGGTTCCCCTTCAATCTTTCTTTTTTCTTCTGTCAACTAGCATTTTTATTACTAAACATAAAACTTATTTTGAACGTTTATGATGTGCTTGGGCGCTGTATTTTGTCATTTAATACTCACAATAACCTTGCTACATTCTATTACAGAGGGAAAAACAGACTCAGAAATTAAGTACTTTATCCAAAGTCATGGAAATCAGTAAAGTTGTGTCTAATTTCAAACACATGCTCTTTCCAATCTATTCTACTTTCACTGAATGCATGTATACACACACTCAAGATCTTTGCAACCTATGGTACCAGACTATAAAAGCAATCTTAAAAGACAGGTAACCTATAACGGTTGTGAAAAGTTTGGGTAATGAAAGAATATACTATTTATTGCAATAATATTCCAAAACAAGTTAATTTTATTTATTTTTAATTTTTTAATTGAGTTTATTGGGAGTGTATTGATTCACAAACAAGTTATTTTTGAATGGTCGCTTCAGGGCTGGTCTTACCTCATGAGGTGAAGCCAATTTACTTATGAAAAGATAGAGAAAAAAAAAAATCCCAGCACGATATAGACAGGAATGCAAGAATTAAAAAAAACTATTAAATAATATCAATCTATGTAAAAACCTGTAACCCTATTATAACTGTACCAAGATACTAAAATATGCTAACAATTTACATAGTTGCATTTTAAAATACATGAAATGGTTTACGGCCAAATTAAAGACATGCAAATATTTTGACATACAAAAATGATGTTAACCATCTCCAGGTGGCTAAATCAAAAATATCATCCAGATATTTGAAATATCTGAAAGTGAAACCACTACAGTAACAATATCCTATATTCTATCTTCTGGGTTCCCCCCCGCCAAAAAAAAATTCTTTTTTTATGGGTAATTTTAGCTTGTTCTAAAGTAGCCAATGTATAAATGCACCTAATGAGACTTAAGAAGGTGATATCCTGCTTCTTGTTCTATGTCAACTTCCACACTTAGGGCTTTCCCAAGCAGAAAATGAGCTTCCTGAGGGCAGGGTCTATGTTATACACATGATGTTTCCTTCCACTTACTTCCACCTGTACATAATTTCACTGAAATAAATTCTATTTTATCACAAGACTTTGAAGACAGTGGCAAAAACTATAAAACACAATGAGGGAATTCATACACACAAAGAGTTCAATCAACAAACACAAGAGTCATTACATGCAAAATTAATTTCGTACTCCTAGTAGGTGAGCAACTTAAATGTAGAAGTTGACAGGATGTAAAACAATGACATTGGATGACAGCTAAAACTAAGGGCTCATGAGTCAGCCTACCTCAAATTCAAATTCTAATTCCATTATTTTTTTAGTTGTGTCTTTTGGCAAGGCTAAATTCCAGAGTCTAAATTTCTACACACTTAAAAATTATAATAACCTACAGAGATTTTTATCTAGAAGAAATACTGTAGTAGCAGTGACTGAGAATGCAGGTTTATAGCTGAACTGCTTGTATTATAATCTAGTTTCCCACTAACAAACACAACCTTGTTACCTCAAGCAGGTTACTTAACCTCTCTGCAAATAATTTCAACAACATCTATCAAGTAACATTAACAGAATATACTTTCTAGTGTTATTCATGGTGAAAAAGACAGTCATTATAGTGGATAGTTCAGTATTTGAATGATAGCCCCAGTGAAATCAGTGAGTGGGGCTATCAACAACCTCCCCTTACTGGTAAGGTGTTTCAGACTGGTGGCTGGAGATCCCACTGTTAGCTACTAAATCCCCATCGTTCTCAGGCCCCTTAACAGACTGACTGCAAGAAGCTAGTCTTACACTCCAATAACCATACAAGACTTTACTATTTGTTATTGCGGGGAGCAAGTAGGAAAGTTAGGCAAGCAGTAGGACTACAGGTTTTTTCTATTATTCCAGATTCACTATTTTATAGTCTCAGGAAACAGGGTAAAAAGTACTGGCCCATGATATACTATACAATTAAAGTTAGATGAAAAATACTAAAATAAATATTCTCATAGTTTTTATTATTTAAGTTAATAGCACTGTTTTGTATCTTCTGCCCCAAACCTCAAGGAACTCACATCTTGTAAAAGAGGTAGGTTAATAAGTATTTAAGAAATTAGTAAAGGAAAAAGTACTTATGATAACAAGTTATTGTCAAAGATTGTGCAAATTAAGTTCAACATTGTTTATTGCTGTTACTGTTTTTCAGAAGAACAATAGTTACGGCAATGTGCTTTTTTCTTGAGGCACTTACTCTTTTAGGCGAAATTAGATGAAGTGTTTAGTAAACCAACAATTTTTCAACTCCAGCAACTTCATAATCCTCTTCTTTAATCTTATCAAAAAGCTTACTCCTACTCTTCATAGAATCAAGAAATGTCATGTAAGGCGCCTTTAAACCTTCATTTTACTGATAAAAATTTAATGTCCTGAAAGATTATCTTAGGTTCCTAATTTTGTTGCACTGGAATTTCTTTTTTTGTCATAAATTATTTTTCCTTTCTGAATAGAGATTCAACCCAAAGCTCAATTTACCTCTTGCAAATCTGTGAATCCACAGAATAAAATATTTTCCTCAGGATTAAGTGACTACTCTGTGCCAAGATAGTCTATGAGTATTAAAGAATAAAAAGCTTGTGTTGAATGATGGTAAGGAAGTGAGTTCAAACCATGTTTCAGAAATACTTCTCATAGTTCAAGAATACTAAACAATCATCCTGAACTATACTTCATCTGTACACAAACTTTAGAAAAAGTCTTATGAACAGATTTAAAAGAAAATGGTAAAAAGCAAGGAGGGAAATTTAAGAAATTGCTGCTTTCTACAATGCTGGTCAGAATTCCTTGGGATTAGTATAGCCCTGCAAAAATGTCACTTATACACTTAACCCTTGAACATGGGTTTGAACTGCACAGGTCCACTTATATGTGGGGTTTCCAATAAATACTGTAAGTGTATTTTTTCAATAAATACTGTTAAGTGTATTATCTATTCCTTGTGATTTTCTTACTCATTTCTCTAGCTTACTTTAGTATAAGAATACAGTATATAAATAAGTGTGACATACAAAATATGTGTTAATTGACTGTTTATGTTATCAGTAAGGCCCCTGGTCAACAATAAGCTATTATTAGTTAAGCTACTAATAGAAGTCAGAAATTACACATAGATTTTGAACTGTTGAGGGGAGAGGGATGGTCAGCACCCCAATCCTGTACTGTTCAAGGGTGAGCTGTATATTTAAAAAAATGATGAATTCAAACTTCTTTTAAAGATCAGATTTAGCCCTGGCTGGTGTGGCTCAGTGGATTGAGTGCCAGCCTCCAAACCAAAGTGTCACTGGTTCAGTTCCCAGTCAGGGCACATGCCTGGGTTGTGGGCCGGGTCCCCAGTTGGGGGACACGTGAGAGGCAACCACACATTGATGTCTCTCTCCCTCTCTTTCTCCCTCCCTTCCCCCCTCTCTAAAAGTAAATAAAATCTTTAAACAAATAAAAACTAAAAATAAAGACCAGATTTAATTCTCCGCCTGTAATGTATTTATAAGCTAAGCCATTTACTCAAAATGGCTGATAACCAATATTACCTGAAGATCTCAAGTGGTTTGACCCAACTGGTATATTACAATGGTTAAGTAATAAATTATTAACCCTTCCATCATTAATATTATATACTGCATACTGTTAACACATTATTAGGATTATATATTATTAGTCTGATGTGTTCTTTGTGAAGACCCACCTATATTCAGCATCCAATCTTACCATTTTCCATTCCACTAAAATATTCAGTTTTTAGGTAAATACAGAGCCTTATGACAAACACTACATCTCTCAGCCTCCCTTGTAGCTTGGAGCCACATGACAAAATTCCAACCAGCATTTTCAGGAGAGGTGTTGTGTGGCTTCCAGAAAACCTCTTAAAGGACAAATGGCATATCCATCCTAGTTCCTTGAACAGTAGGCTAGAGAGGACCTAGGTCTTTGAGGACTGTGAGACAGAACTGCCATAAAAGCCCTGGACTGTGTCCTTCCCAACTTTTACGTTAGAGAGAAATAGTTCTGCCTTGTTGAATCACTGCAACTTCGAGTCTCTTTTGCT
The DNA here is from genome assembly GCA_039655065.1 of Glossophaga mutica. Classification (NCBI taxonomy): domain Eukaryota; kingdom Metazoa; phylum Chordata; class Mammalia; order Chiroptera; family Phyllostomidae; genus Glossophaga; species Glossophaga mutica. The sequence goes on along the minus strand of CM077309.1, from coordinate 27,172,645 downwards.
TGGAGAGGAAACTAACCCTATGTGATAATCTTACTCTTCATTTAATCAGTGGGTATATATCCTTCCAGCCCTGTCCTCCTACTCTCCATACTCTAGTACAGTATAGCTACTTAAGTTTTCAGCAAATAGAATTACAAACACCAGCTGCAAATTTTAATAGAAACAATTAACTGATCAGAAAATAGCTCAAAGAACAATCCACTATATTATTCCAAATAAGAAAGGAAAATTGACAGGAAAAAGGAAACAAACATCTGTCACAGATATTCTCATCACTGAAATGAATTCTCTTTCACCGTAGGTGGGTACAATTATACAAATTATACATGGGAAATGGAAGCTCAGTAACATCTAGTCAGTCAGTGACTCATCCACTTATCAGTATTTACTTATCATCTATGTGCCAGGATTTCTGCTAGGCTCAGAAAATTAAAATGATGACTAAATGGTTGATCCTTGTTCTAATAAGAGCTTACATGCAAATAAACATTATATAACTGCAAACTGTGATAAACTGTAGAAGAAAAAAAAATTGGAGGGGAAGGACCAAAGGAAGGTCCACCTGGCCGGAGCAAACACTCATGAGGGACAATAATGTAGCTGGAAAAATAAGCAAACTCAGATTATATAGGGCCTTGCACACCGAGCTGTAAAATTTGTATTTTTAGTTAAGTTTCTGAAAATGATTAACAATGGAGACTGGATGCAGGACTAAGGGAGAAGGTGTTCACAAACAACTCCCAGGTTTTGACTTAAACAACTAGTACTTTATAGAGGTTGTTAAGCAATTTGGGCCTTCTTCAGTTTGCAAATTTAAAAAACAAGGAAGATGGTCTATTATTTTATATCTAAGGTCCCTTCAAGATCTAAATCGGCTTTCAGTCTTAGTCCAAAGTCCGTATCTTTGCATCTACCCTCATGATTTGCTGAAAACACAGTGTCAAGAATCCCAAAGTTGCCTAATTCTAGGTGGGTGTGAAAAAGTTCCCAAAGGACAGTGGGATCTGGTTCCATCCTCCTCAAACTCTAGTACATTGAAATAATCTAACATCTTTTGGCAAGAATATTTTCAAAACATTCACCAAAATTATAATAGCAACTGACTCAACATATATTTAATATTAACATTTACATTCTCTTATACGCACTACTCCAAGAAATTAAATAATGTCATTTATCTCCTTCCCTTTCCAAGGCCTTACATAACCTAATAATATTTTGAAAAAATCCAAAAGCACAGGCAACAAAAGCAAATAAGTAGTACTACACAGAACTAAAAAGCTCTGTACAGCAAAGAAAACCATCAACAAAATAACAAGACAACCCATGAAATGGGAAAAAAAATGTACAATCCATATATCCGATCAAGGTTTATTATCTAAAATATATAAGGAATTCATACAACTCAACAGCAAAAACACATGTACAGTTGATCCTTGAACAACATGGGCTTGAACTGTGCGGATCCATGTAAATGCAGTTTTTTTGTTTTTTTTTTTTTTTTCAGTAAGTAAACTGGTCTTCTGTCTCTCAGTGGTTCACATCCATGGATTCATCAGTCAACCACAGATCTTATACAGTACATTTGATCTGTGGTTGGGAATCCACAGATGCGAAGGGAAATGATTTCTTCCGTGCCATTTTATGTAAGGGACTTCAGCATCTGAGGATTTTGTTATCTGTGGGGGGCACCTGGAACCAATCCCCCGCAGATAACTGAGGGACAACTGTAGTTAATTTGGGGCAAGTCAAAAGTTATACACGGAATGTGGACTGCTGGAGCAAACCCCCATGTTGTTCAAGGGCCAACTGCAATCTGATTTCAAAAATGGACAAAGGACCTAACTAGATATTTTCTAAAGAAGACATACAAATGGCCAGACAATATGTACATGAAAAGGTGCTCAACATCACTAATCATTAGGGAAATGCAAAGCCAAATGACAGTGAGATTTTACCTCATACATGTGAGGATGGCTAGTACCAAAAACATGAGATAACGAGGGTTGTCAAGGATATGAAGACAGGGGAACCCTGGCAAACAATATTCTGACCTGCTGCTGGGAATGCAAAATTACTGTTTTGAACCACATTTGGCTAAACCCTTGAATGTGAAACAAGCAGATATTAAAGGCTGATTGTATTTATTGGGGGGGGAGGGGACATAAAAGGGGACCCGCACAGTTCAAACCCGTGTTGTTCACGGATCAACTGGACTACATTTCCACAAATTCAGTCACTGGTAAGAATGCAACATATGACTATATTGATTGGTACATAAAGATACCTTCTAATTGCCCATCTTCTAAGATACCCAGGAGCTTTTATGAAGCTATTCATAAACTTCATTGTTGCTATGTTTTCCTCCTTTACTGTACTGGAATGGTGCTTTCTCAAAGAAACTGAATGTCTACTAGACAAAAATTATCAAAACTTACTCTTGATGATTATATTTTGGAGAAAATGACTGAAACACTGTAACTATTTATAATATAAGAATAACAGTTTAGCTACCCAAAGAGTAAGACAGTGTCACCTAATAGAAATATAAAGTGAGGCACATATGTACTTTTAAAATTTTCTAGTAAACCTATTTTAAAATGGTGAAATACATTTAAAAAATCAAAATAGTTGATGCTTCAACAACACAGGATTAGGGGTGCTAAACCCCCAGGCAGTCAAAAGTCTGAGTATAACTTTGAGTCCTCAAAAAGTTCAGTCCTCCCTTGGTATCTGCAGGGGATTGGTTCCAGGATCCCCCACAGATATCAAAATCCTTGGATGCTCAAGTGCCCTCTATAAAATGGCACAAACAAAGCATACAGTGAGCTCTTTGCATTTGCAGACTCCCAACTGCAGACTGAAAATGCCATTTTTGGTCTTGACTTGTGTGGCTAAGTGGGTTGAACATCATCCCACAAACAGAAAGGTTGCCAGTTCAATTCCCAGTCAAGGCACATGCCTAGGTTGTGGGCCAGGCCCCTGGTTGGGATGTGCAAGCGGCAACCAATCAATGTTTCTCTCTCACATCGATATTTCCCTCCCTCACTTTTTTCTCCCTTCTCCTCTCTCTAAAATCAATCAATCAATCAATCAATCAATCAAATCTTGTATTTTTTTATTTTTAAAGCAGCCCTGACTAGTGTGGCTTAATGGGATGGGTGTTGTACCACAAAGCATAAGGTCACCAGTTTGATTCCCAGTCAGGGCACACGCCTGGGTTGCAGGTCAGGCCTCTGGTTGGGGGTATGTAAGAGGTACCAATCAACTGATGTTTTTCTGGCACATCGATGTTGCTCTCCCTCTCCTTCCCTTCCTCCCTCTCTAAAAATAGCCCTGGTAGGTGTCATTCAGTGGACTGAATGCTGGCCTACGAATCAAATGGTTACTCATTCAATTCCTGGTCAGGGCATACACCTGGTTTATAGGCCAGGTCCCCAGCTGTGGGCGTGCAAAAGACAACTGATCAATGTTGCTCTCACACATCAACCCATGTTTCTTTCTCTCTTTCTCCCTCCCTTCTCTTCTGTCTAAAAATAAAAATAAAATCTTTAAAAAATTGTTAAATAAATGAATAATTAAAATCTTTAGAAAAAGAAAAAAAGTAGAGCATGGGAAAATATATTTAGAAAATACCATACTGTACAACACTGGCTTAGACTTGTGAGGACTAGCTTTTTAAGAGTTTAGCTGTTCTAGACAGAAACCTGACATGCCATCTATGTTACTGTCTTAAGAAAAAGAACAGTTTAGATTTTTATGGTAGCCCAGAGTCAATAATATCAATAAACACTATTTAGACTGTTGTACAGTAAAATAACATCAGAAGCTAATGGCCATAATTGACTTTATACTTCTGAATGGCTCACTAGTTCTCTCTTTTCTTTTGTCTCTTCCCATACATACACACCTCTAATAATACACATACACACCTCTTATAATTTTATCACAATATTAACCCTGGCTTGAGGGCAACAACATATTTTCTTAGGAAACAAAGGGCATGAACTTCATAGATGCCATTTTCCTCATTATTCAGAAGACTCTTCATGTACATTAGGATTCCATAAGTTGGCTAGCTGTTAGCATATCACTTCATTTCTTTAGGTCCCTTCATTTTACTGCTGAAAATAAAACTGATTAAGTAATTTTGATAGTTGTTTTCAGTTCTAACACTTTATGTCCCTTTTCTCATTAGAGTAGCTCAATTGATGGAAAAAAGGTAACAAAAGTGATGGCAGTGATGCCATAGATTAGGTTTTTCAGTAAGTTTGGCCATGAGGAAAGAATAAACTGGGAGATGTTTAGCCCAAAAAGGGTTAAAAAAAAAAAAAAGGTTAAGATCAATACCTTGAAAGTTAAAGAAATTTGGTTTTCAAAAAGAAAAGGAAGAGCCCTGCCCAGTGTGGCTCAGTCAGTGGTGGGGCGCTGTCCTGTGAAGCGAAGGGTGACCAGCTGACCCCTGCTGACGCCGGGTCAGGGCACATTTGAGAGGCAAATAATTGATGTTTTTCTCCCTATTTTTCTCCCTCTCTTCCCTTCTCTCTAAAATAAATTAAATATTTTTTTTTAAAGAAGAGTGATGTCAGCAATATAGAATAGAAAGCCCACAGACAAACTGATCCATCCACAGTACCTGGATCAATTTCCTTTGTGAGAAATTCAGAAACAAGCCAAGAGACTTCTGCCCTCTGGGAACCAACCCAGAGCGTAAAATCAACCATATGAAGGCTGTGGTAAAATCTGACACACCCTTTTGCTATAGTCCCTACCTCTGGCACAGTGCCACACAACTGGTAAGAAATCCCCAGCAACAAGTTTCTCCTTAGGGAGGCAAGTAAAGGAATAGATCATACACCTAACATTCCAATTGCATGGGGGGTGAGGGGGTGGAGAAACTGCCTTCTGTCTTGCCGGTCCCCAAGTATGGGATTCAACGCACTCTAGATGCCTGGTGATTGCTGACAACAAAGAAGGCCGTCTGGTCTATCATGCGAATATTCACCATAGCTCCTCCTCAAAACTTAGTGCAGAGCCAGCAGATCCCAGTTTTTTCACTTGGTGGGGAGAGTTGGACCATGCATCCAACATTCCAATTTTTCTGGGGGTTGCCCAAAGGAATGGCTTCTATCTCATCTGTCTCAGGGCACTGATGAGGCCTGACACACTCTAGATCCTTGAGGTCAACTGAGAACAGAGACAGCAGTTTGAACTAGCACACAAGGACTCACCATAGCCTCCTACTCCCCAGTTAAGTACAGAACAAGAAGCAGCAAAAGCCCAGATCCCAGCTTTAACCTAGGGATGGAAATAATTGGACTAAGTGTCCAATGTTCCAACTTTTCCAATAGTTGTCAGAGAGACTGGCTGCGATCTTACTTGACTCAGAGTGCTGATGAGATCCAACATACTGCAGATGCCTTGAAGTCACTAAGAACAAAGATGGTGGACTGGACTAGTACTAAGGTTTGAGTGGGTCTCAGAACCTATGGCCAGGCTAACTGGTTAGAGTCTTCCCCTACATTAGACCATTCCATGATGACTGGATAACGTGGCTGTTTTTCTAATGTACAGATACTAACACAAAGCGTTAAGGAAGGAAATGAAGAAATTAGGAAACTTTACCGCCCCCCCCAAAAAAAGACAATATAGCTCCAGTAACTCATGCAGGTAAAACAGAGGTCAATAAATTACCTGGCAGAGAATTCAAAATAATAGTAATAAAAATGCTCACTTGAGATCAGGAGAACAATACATGAGCAAAGTAAAAATTTCAACATAGAAAAATTTTTAAAGAATCCAACAGGAATCTTGAACTGAAGAATATATAAGTGCACTAAAAAATTCAGTAATGGCTTCAACATGAGAGTAGATCATATACAAGAAAGAATCAGTGAACTCAAATACAGATTATTTCAAATTATCCAGTCACAGGAATTAAAAAAGAATTAAAATCATGAAGAAAAGTATAAGGGGCTTATGAGACACCATTAAGCAAACCAATGTACACATTATAGGGGTCAATACAATCTTATGCATACTGTAAGACTGAGAGAAGGTCCAGAAAGCTTATTCAAAGAAATAGGCCAAAAACTTCCCAAATTTAGGGAAAAGAATGGATATCCGGATCCAGGAAGCCAAACAGACCCCAAAAACATAAACTCAAAGAAATCCACACTAAAACACATTAAAATCAAATTGTCAAAAGTCAAAAAGACAGAATTTTAAAGCAGCAACAGAAAAGTGACTTGTCATTAAAAGAACCACCATTAAACTGCAGGGGATAGATCAGCAGAAACTGTGCAGGCCAAAAATGATATGCCTAGTATTCATGTGCTTAAAGACAAAAGCTGTCAACAAAGGGTAATATAAGTGGGTTGCAAAACTGCCCTTCAAAAATGAATGATAACTTTCCCAGACAACCAAAGCTGATTTCACTCCCATTAGGTCTGCTTAACAATTTGGAATGAAAGGATGCTAAGTATCAGCAAGAAAACATATGAAAGTATGAAACTTGCTGGTAAAGGTAAACAAATATACAGACAAATATAAAATACCATCATACTTTAACAGTGGTATATAATAATTTTTAATTCTATAAAAAGATGTTAATGGATACATAATATGAAAAGATATAAATGTAAATTCTCATCAATAATAAAGTACAAGGGGTGAGAGATGAAAGTGTAGTGTTTTTGTATGAGATTGAAGTTATCAGTTTAAAATAGACTATTTATAGTAAGATGTTTTATGTAAGCCCCACGGTTACCACAAACGAAATGCTAATAGAAGAACAAAAGATAAGGAATAAAAGCTTAACAATACAAAAAAAATCAAGGAAAGAAAAAGTTAGCAAGACAGGAAAAGAGGAACAAAAAACCTGTAAGATAGGAAGAAAACAAACAAAATGACAATAGCAACTCCTTCCCCATCAATAATTACTTGAAATGTAAGTGGATTAAACTAAGCCATCAAAAGATAAGAGCGGCTGGATGGATAAAAAAACAAGATCCAATATATGCTGTCTACAAGAAAGTCACTTTAGTTTTAAAGATATACATAGGCTGAAAGTAGAGCAATGTAAAAAGATATTCCATGCAAATAGTTATGAAAACAGAGCAGGGATGACTAGTCTTGTATCAGACAAAACAGACTTTAAGTCAAAACTGTCACAAGAGCCCTGGTTGATCTGGCTCAGTGGTGGACTGAATGCCAGCCTGCAAACTGAAAGGTGGTCAGTTCAATTCCCAGTCAGAGCACATGCCTGGGTTTCACGCCAGGTCCCCCCAATTGGTGGCGTGCAAGAGGCAACCAATCAATGTACCCCTCACACATCTATGTTTCTCTCCCTCTCTCGCTCCCTTCCCCTCTCTCTAAAAATAAATAACATCTTAAAAAAAAAACAAAAACTGTCACAACAAACAAAAAAGAACATCATACAAATGACGAATGGGTCTATTAGGAAGATATAACTATATATAGACAGAATTAAAAGGAGAAATAGTAATACAATAATAGTAGCTGACTTCAATATCCCACTTTCGATAATAAACAGAACACCTAGACAAAAAAATCAACAAAACAGTAAGCTTGCACACTATAGATAAAATGGACTTAACAGATATATACCAGACATTCTACTCAAGAGCAGCAGAATAATACATTCTTCTTAAGTATGCACAGAACATTCTGCAGGACAGATACCATCTTAGGTCACAAGACGAATTTTAACAAATTTAAGAAGATTTAAATCATACCAAATATCTTCTTTGACCACAAGGGAATGAAACTAGTAATCCACTGCAGAGGAAATACTAGAAAATTAGTAAATATGTGGAAGTTAACCAACACACTCTTAAACAACCAATGGATCAAGGAAGAAATCAAAAGGGAAATTAGAAAATATTTTGGAACAAATAAAAACAATTACAACATGTCAAAAATTATAAGACATATCAAAAGCAGTAGTTCTAAGAGGAAAGTTTATAATGATAAACAGGAATTAAAAAAGGAAGATCTCAAATGACCTCAAGGAGCTAGATAAAGAACAAACTAAGCCCAAAGTCAGCAAAAGGAAGAAAATAATACAGATTAGAGCAGAAATGAATGAAACAGAGACTAGAAAAATAATAGGAAAAAGTCAATGAAACTAAGAGTTGGTTTCATGAAAATATAAAGGTTTTCTAGCCCTGGCTGGCGTAGCTCAGTGGATTGAGCGCGGGCTGCGAACCAAAGGGTCGCAGGTTCGATTCTCAGTCAGGGCACATGCCTGGGTTGCAGGCCAGGCCCCTAGAGGGGGCCACGTGAGAGGCAACCGCACACTGATGTTTCTCTCCCTCTCTTCCCCCCTCTCTTCCCCTCTCTAAAAATAAATAAATAAAATCTTAAAAAAAAAAAAAAAAAGAAAATATAAAGGTTTTCTGACAAACCTTTAGCTAGACTATGAAAAAAACCTCACAAATAACAACCAAAATGAAAGAGGAGACATTACAACCAATGCCAAAGGGCGGGGGGGGGGGGGGCGCGGGGGAAGGATCATAAAGAGACTACATGAACTATTATATATGCCAACAAATTGGGCAACTTAGAATAAATGAATCAATTCCAGAAACATACAACCTACTAAATCACTGACAGAAATCTAAGCAGATGTATAACTTACAAGGAGACCAAATAAGTAATAAAAAACCTCCTAATAAAGAAAAGTCCAGAACCAGAGAGATGGCTTTCCTGGTAAATTCTACCAAACATTTAAAGGATGATACCAATCTTCTCAAACTCTTCCAAAAAACTGAGAAGGAACACTTCCAAACTCATAAGGCCAGCATAACCCTAATGCCAATGCCAGAAAAAGACACTACAAGAAAAGAATATTACAAGTGAATATTTATAATGAACATAGATGCAAAACTCCTCAACAAAATATTGGCAAAATAAATTCAATAGCACATTAAAAGGATCACGCACAATGACCAAGTGGGACTTAAATCCTGAATGCAACCATGATTTGTCATACGAAAATCAAGGAATGTACCCTGACCAGGTAGCTCAGTTGGTTGGAGTGTCATCCTGTGCACCAATAGGTTGCAGTTTCTATCCTGGTCAGGGTACATATGGGAAGCAACTGATGAATGTTTTGATATTTCTCTCTCTCTATCTCTTCCCGACGACCTTCCCCTTTCTCTAAAGTCAATAAGCATATCCTTGGGTGAGATTAAAAAAATAAGGGAGGTGACATAAGACATTAACAGAAGGAAGGATAAAAATTTAAAAAATCACATGATCATCTCAGTAGATACCGAAAATTTTTTTCGGAAAAATTCAACATGCTTTCATGATAAAATTTGCAGCAAACTAGGAATAGAAGGAAATTACCTTAACATAACAGAAGTCATATATAAAAAGCCCACAAATTCAACAATGAAAGACTGAAAGCTTTTTCTCTAAGATCAGGAATGTGGCAAGTATGCTCGCTCTCACTACTCTTTATAACGTGGTACTGGAATTCCTGGCCAGATCATTTAGACAAGAAAAAGAAATAAATGGACCCAAATCAGAAAGGAAGAAGTAAAGCTATTTCTCTTTGCAGATGACATGATCTTATGTAAAAAAACCCTTAACATTACACACACACACACATACACACACACACACACACACACGTTAGGATAAATTAATGAATTCAGTAAAGGTGCAGAATACAAAAATCAACAAAAATCAGTTGTGTTTCTATAGTCTAAGAATTAACTTTAGAAAAGCTCATTTACAATAGTATCATAAACAATAAAATACTTAGAAATAAGTTTTTTAAACTAAGGAGGTAAAAGATGTGTAAATTTAAAGTTAAAAAACAGATAAAAGAAACTTAAAATGACATAAGTAAATGGAAAGATACCCTGTGTTCATGGTTTGAAAGAGGTAATATTGTTCAAAAAGGGGGGAAAGATATAGGACAGGAGAATAACTGGGGGTGGGGGGAATAATGGATGAAGAAGATCACACAGCTGCAGGGAAAAAGTGTGGGGATCTAGAAAGAAGATGGAAAAATGATCTTGAGTTAATAAAGAAAGGACCTTTGTCCTCAGAAATGGTTGGAGGTTGATGTGGGTAAATTAACTGGGGGAAGAGAATGGATAAAGTTGAAAAGGAGTAGGAGTATTTAGCAGTTGAAGTAATGGGTTATGGGACCTAGGCTGGAGATAACAACAAAAATATGAAAGTGAAGGTAGTTTCATTACAAGACAAGATAAGAGGGTGTGGTTATTCGAGTTATGTGGTTAAAGCCAAATGGACAGGACATTGGTGGGGAGGTTGTTAAATTGTAAAGTATGATGTTCAAAATGTCATCTACAAAGAAATGAAATCACATAGATGACTGAAATAGATGTAGAAAACAGGAGTGTGATTTCACAGACAATAGCAACAAGAAATAGAAGGCTCACCTAAATAGATGGCATGTGCCTCAAAAGGAGGGTTTTTACAGGTAGGTAGACTAATAAATGGAGGACTAGAAAAATACTGACTCTACTCTCCTTCCTCCTCCCAACACACACGTGCATTGCACACACATACACAGAACGAATGAGAACGAGAGAGAGAGAGGCATTCCTAAGCTATATCAACACTTAATGGCTGTGAGTAAAGAACAGTTGCTACTTGAAAAGAGTTCTGGAGAAAAATGTACTTATGAAAACAATGAGTTTTTGCTAACACAGGAGATGGAATAAGAAGAGTGTAGATTCAAGTTATGTATGAGAACTTAAGGTCTAAATCAATATTCAAATGACTGTTTTCAGATTTGAGTCTGGAAACAATTATGTCCTCTCAAAAGTATGCAAGCAAAAAGTGTTAAGCCAAATTTAACAATGCAGGTAGTTTTCTAAAATATGCCAACTATGCCAAAACAGGGAGAAAAGGAGAAAAAACTCAGTTGTCAAATATGTAGTACTGTATTTATGCAATAAAATAATTTTGGAAAGTTAGATTATTTTCTTCAAATTTTTTATTACTTCAAGAATAAAACTGAAATTAAGCAAAAGTATTCATCATTCAGCCTGGATTGAAAGCCAGACTAAAACAGAGGTTTTTTGTTTTTGTTTTTAAATTGTTGTTCAAGTACAGTTTTCTGCCTTTTACTCCTACCCCAGCCCACCCCCCCAGCATTCCCCACCTCCCTCCCATTTCCACCCCGCCTCCCCCCCCCCCCAGTTTTTGTTCATGTGTCCTTTATACTTGTTCCTGCAAACCCTTCCCCTTTTCCCCTGAAATTTCCTTCCCTCTCCCCTCTGGTTACTTAAAACAGAGTTTTTTAAAGTTGTGTTACTTTCAAACTATCCCTTTTGATCTGTTTCTTATCAGTATAATTTTCAGCTGGGATTTGTGTTAACTACCCGCATCTCTGCCAAGTGACTTATATGCTACCAGACCCAGGATAAACATACTTCTGAAATATAATTACATTACTAATTGCATAATTAACAATCTTTCAGCAACTTAGGCCCAAATTAGGCTCAAAGACAACTTAAGCTCAATATTACAAATTGGTAGAGAGTAAAATTTTTATTTTAAACAAGCTGAATTTCTGCCTTTTAAAAAGATTGAGGAAAGGTTATTTCCAATTCATTCCAGTTTCTACAATGTGGTGACAATGGAGTAAATGCAGTCTTAAGTTACTGCACTTAAAGATTTAAGGGAGAAAATCTTCTATTTAAAAATAAGTTGCTACAGTTACCCAATGTTTAGTTTTATAACCAATAATTACATGAGATGCCCCAGGATTTCCAACAAGTGCAGTAAGAGCAGTAGCTGAAGTATATGCTAGTTATTTCACACACAAACTGAGACTGCACATGCCAAATCGTTTCAAAGTAGTTATCGTTTGAAAAATACTAAAGAAAACGATTCACATTTTTCTAAACTGTAGAAGGGTAGAGATTAAAATACTGAACGTAACTATTTCAAAATTCAAGTGATGCTCAGAACATTTTTTCATATTTTTGTTCCTTTTATTAAAGAATGCTACCTAAAATTATCAAATTTTATTGGCTTCTAGTCTTGAAAAAGGAAAAGATGTTTTTAATGCATTTCAGTTATAAAATTTGTTTGCATAAAGATTTTAATGCCTGTGATAAACCTGTAAAAAGCCATGCTTACACAACTTAATGTTACTTCAGAGTAAAACAATGTCAATTCCTTTAGATGTAGTCAATTTTTAAGTTCTTAAATGAAAAGAAGGGGTCACTATCAGAATTAAAAGCCAGCGCATTGTTGAGTAGATAAATCTGTTATTATCATCTTATCATGTTTTTGTATGTTTTGTTCATAACCAGAACATTCAGTACTGGCAGAATACCTATAAAACTTTTGACCCCAATATAATTTTAATGAGATTTAAAAATTACTAGGTTCATCATAACTGGCCTTCCACAAAGTGACTTCTTTTCTGCATTATAGAATATCAAATGTTTGTTCTTTACTATGAGAGCTATCCTAAACTAAAATAAAATAGCATGTCACACTCAACTAACTTAAACAATACAGAGACTTAAAAATAACAAGAAGTGAAATAAGGTGGCTCTAAGATGTTTGATTCAGTTATTTAATGCTATCACACAGGACACCTAGGCTCCTTCCAGCTTTTCTCTGTCAGATTCCACATGGCCCTTAGGATAATTCCCTTCATAGTCACAAGATACCTGACAAATGTCAAAGCATCTTATCAGGCACATATTGTTGTGCAGTAGAAGGGAGACATCCCTGACACTGACCAGAGTTGGCACACATGTCCCTTTCTAAACAAATCATGTGGTAGGATTACCACGATGAGCTTATATAATTAGGGACTTGGAGAAGTCCCTAATTATAGGGACAGAGGTGGGATAAAGGTGGGCATCCAAACAAAAGTGGGGGCCTGCAAGGAAGGAAGCAGGTTATGGTCATTGTATAGGTACCCAACATGTTATTTACAATACAGAAAAATTAAATCTTGGCATTTTATTTCAATAGTTTCATTTTCCCACCATTATGAATTAATCTCAACATGCTAGTACTGAACAATACTCTGAGAACTTTAGAGACATATTTTTACTTAAATATTTTATTGCTTTTTTCCATTACCATTTATCCCCCCATACCCTCTTTCACTCTTTCACCTTCATCCACCTGCCTCACCCCCAGCAATCGCCACATTGTTGTCTTTGTCCACGATACTTATTCTTTGTTTTTAATATATTTTATTGATTATGCTATTACAGTTGTCCCATTTCTCCCCCATCATTCCCCTCCACCCTGCACACCCTCCTCCCACGCACATTCCCCCCTTTAGTTCATGTCCATGTGTCGTAAGTTCTTTAGCTTCTACATTTCCCACACTATTCTTGCCCTCCCCCTGTCTATTTTCTACCCACCGTCTATGCTACTTATTCTCTGTACCTTCCCCCCCCTCCTCCCACACCCCTGTTGCTAACCCTCCATATGATCTCCCTTTCTGTGGTTCTGTTCTTGTTCTACTTGTTTGCTTAGTTTGCTTTTGTTTTAGATGTGGTTGTTAATATCTGTGAGTTTCCTGTCTTTTTACTGTTCATATTTTTTTATCTTCATTTTCTTAGATAAGTCCCTTTAACATTTCATGTAATAAGGGCTTGGTGATGATGAGCTCCTTTAACTTGACCTTATCTGAGAAGCCCTTTATCTGCCCTTCCATTCTAAATGAAAGCTTTGCTGGATAGAGCAATCTTGGATGTAGGTCCTTGCCTTTCAAGACTTGGAATACTTCTTTCCAGCCCCTTCTTGCCTGGAAGGTCTCTTTTGAGAAATCAGCTGACAATCTGATGGGAACTCCTTCATAGGTGACTGTCCCCTTATCCTTTGCTGCTTCTAGAATTCTCTCCTTCATTTGAATCTTGGCTAATGGAATTATGATGTGCCTTGGTGTGTTCCTCCTTGGGTCCAACTTCTTTGGGACTCTCTGAGCTTCCTGAACTTCCTGTTAGTCTATTTCCTTTGCCAGATTGGGGAAGTTCTCCTTTATTATTTGTTCAAATAAGTTTTCCACTTGTTGCTCTTCCTCTTTCCCTTCTGGTACCCCTATAATTTGGATATTGGAATGTTTAAAGATGTCCTGGAGGTTCCTAAGCCTCTCCTCATTTTTTGAATTCTTGTTTCTTCCTTGTTTTCTGTTTGGTTGTTTCTTTCTTCCTTCTAGTCCACTCCATTGATTTGAGTCCCAGTTTTCCTCCTATCTCTATTGGTTCCCCATGCGTTTTCCTTCACTTCACTTATTGTAGCCTTCATTTGTTCATCTAATTTGTGAGCAAAATCAACCAATTCTGTAAGCATCCTTATCACCAGGGCTTTGAACTGTGCATCTGATAGGCTGGCTATCTCTTGGTGGCTTAGATGAATTGGCTCTGGGGCTTTGATTTGTTCTCCCATTTGAGCCATTTTGATTTTTTATTTTTGGTGGGGGGTCTGGTCGTGGCTGTTACGTAGTGAGGGGCAGAGCCTTAGGTGTTCCCCAGGGCGGGACACCCCAGTCACTGAGTTGTGATGCTGTATGTGGGGGCAGGGTCCAAGAGGGAACAATGGCGCTTGCTCTGCTCTCTTGGATTCCAGTCCCTTCCACCGCATCCCCTTCGCCTGGATTATCTGCACTTGAATGTGGGACCACCTGGTCAGCCAGCCGCCTTGCGTGGCCTCACTGGGTCTGCACCATTGCTACCCTGTGCTTGGGGTCCGCTAGCCGCCGCCTGTGCACCTGGGGTCTGCTAACTACTGCCTGCACACCCAGTCCGCCAACCTCCACTTCTTCCTGCCACGACTCCGCCCCTCTTACCCATCCGGATGAATGGTTGTTGGACTTCCCTACAGTTCAATTTTCTATCAGTTCTGGTTGTTTTCTGGTTTCTAAATCTTTGTCATCCTTAATTTTGGTTGTGTGAGGAGGCACAGTCTGTCCACCTACTCTTCCATCTTGGCTGGAAGTCAGCTGATACTTATTTTTTTAAAGGGGGAAAAATCAGTAATTAGTAATGTATCTTAAAACAGTAAAGGCAATCATTTGATATATGACACTGACAAAAAAGATCAGTATGCCTTAGAATATGAAATAATAAAATCACACTTTAATTCTAACCAATTCAAATGAAGGTTTTATCTCATAAATGTTTCCTATGAACCTTACTTTTCTTCTCTAGGAACCGGGGTGCCAAACTTTTGGCATCTCTGGGACACACTGGAAGAACTGTCGTGGGTCACACATTAAATACAGAAACACTAAACAAAGTTGATGAGGAGAAAAAAGGTTTTAAGTAAATTTATGATTTTGTGTTGGGCCACATTCATAGCCATCCTGGGCCACATGCAGCCCACAGGCTGGACACCCCTGGTAGAGATAGGTCACATCTACAGTACTGAGATGAGAACACATTCCAAGAGGGTAGCCAGGATGAGGGTGGATCTAAAAACCATGTCATAAGTGTCAGAGAAGCTGAAAGCATTTTGTCAGAAAATGAGTCAGGTAGTATATGACAGCTTCAAAGTATCTGAAATGCTGTTATTGTGAGGAGATGCCAAATTGCAAAGTCCTAGAGATAAAAATTCGGATCAATGAATAAAAACAAATAGGAAGATGAAATCTGGTTCAGAGGGAGACAGCATTTCTACCTTGCATTATTTTGTCTGAAGACGGAACGAGGGAGCCATTCACATGGGGCAGGGATGAACACCCCAGCCAAGCTGAACACCTGGTGGTTCTACGCACTTTATGCAAAGCCAGCTGTAACAACATGCCTGCAATGTGGTTTTTAATTGCAATTTCACAGATAAGAATCACATGGCTAAGAAGTGGAGAAAACTGGATTCTAATCCAGGTCCATCTGTCTCCAAAGCTGGCTCATCCTACACTTCACACACCTAAGAGAAGTTAAATTAGCAGTTGTTAAAGTAGCATATGGGATTTCTGAGTTGGTGAAAACTGAGTATCATCTGATTTAAAGTCCCTTTCAAAATTAAGATGCCAGAAATGAAAAATACTACTTCCTTCATTTGTAGGAGCACTTCCTACTTTACGAATGCTTTCATATCTATTCTCACAAAAATGGTTTAAGGTAAATAAGCTCTTGGCATTCTACCTCAGAGAGGAAGAGGACAACAAAGGTGAATTCCTTCAACTTCCTTCTGGTTTATCTCCATACATATTTGTATTTTCAACTCCCCAGGTATTTCATTCATTCAATGTTCATTTAAGCATGTTTTAACATGCCAGGTACCAAATCTCAATGACTTACAGTCCAATGGGAAGAGCCTGTAGTTGCAGAGGAAAAAGTTTATTAAAAAAATATTTCTATTTTCTTACAGATCTTACTTTATAAATTTTAATTCCTTTCTCATATCACTTTCGTTTATCCCTCACTGCTGTCTCTGTTCCTTCCTCTTGGCTATAGAAAACTTCTCTTCCTCCCTAACAAGCTACCACTCCATTTTTTACCTGTTTCACCTTCCTGCATGCAATCTGACTCCCATACTCACCACTCGAATTGAAATTGCTCTAAGGTCACCAATAATTATCTGCTGCAAAATCTTTGTTTTTCTCAACTACTCTACAATACTGGATACCAACGGTCTTTATTAAACTCTCTTCTTGCTACTTCCATAAAAATTTCACCTATTTTCCCCAATCTTTTTTGGCCCCTTTCCTTCCACCACCTGTACTTGAATGCTGGCTCTCCTTTCAGCTCATGCTTTTTCTTCCTGGTCTATAACCTCTTCCTAGACAATCTCATCTATTTCTATAATACCAGCCATTACCTACATGATATTTCCAAGTCTTCATTTCTACTCCTAACTCCCCAACTCAATTTCCCAATGTTCGGTGGGCCATTTTACCTGCATATTCCATATTATCGCAGATTCAGCATGTCAAAATTCAATTTACCATCCTTAGTTCGCTCCCTCAAAGTGTTGTTTTTCTGAAATTCTTAGGTTGGTTAATAGTAATGGCACCACCAATACACAGTAACCCAGAATATAAAAATAATTATCTCTGAAAGCCTTACCTTACTTCATCTCCCATTTTTAGTTAGTCGCCCAGTTCCAGGCATTTTACCAAAAATCTTCCAGACCACTCACTTCCCTCTTAGTGACCTAGTTCAGACCCACTTCAATCTTCACATGAGTTATCAAAACCACTTCCCAACTGGTCTCTCAACTCTTGGTTCTCCTTTCCCTACCCATCCATCCATCCTTGTAGCAGATATAGTTTTTTTATAAGAATCTCTTCCTTTATGGAGTACACCGGATTCAGGCATATACAAGAGACTTGGAACTGGCCAGAGTACCACCTACCTACTCCTAGCCACATGTCTAGTTCAGGGAAGAACATATGATCCAAGCCTTCCTCAGGACTTTACTTTCTTGCCAAGGCTATCGAGAAAGACACTCTCTTCTCTTTTGGGATTTTAAGCAAGGCCAATATAAGCTAAACTGCTTATAGCAGGGGGGAAAGGGCAAAGTTTAAAAAGGATAGGATGTGATGGAGAATCTACTGTCACCAAGTTCTGGATCTAGCTCTGCCTGACCATTCCTATCACCTGGCCAATAAATTTCCTTTTGTGTTTAAGCCACTTTGAGTTGTGATATCTGTCAATCCTGTATACCACTCATTACTTTTCTAAGTCATAGACAAAATGTTATTTGCCTGCTTTTATTTAATCAACTAAACTTTATTAAAGTACACTATATACTGAAGACATCCACCACTGTCTTGCCTTTTAAGTTTTCAATATATAAATGTACTTGTTGCAACTGAAATAGACCAGGCCATTCCATACAGCTGTGTCTTTGTACATGTTGTTCGCTCTGCCTAGAATGCTCCCCTCCTACCTTTTAACCACAAAATATATAGTAGGGCTGTATAAAATAAGGCTGGACAAATTAGACAGGGGTCATATCATGAAGGCCCTTGAAAGCCACCTTGAAGTGTGTACATTTTAACCTGCTGAATGATGCAGAGACCACTACAGAATTTTAAATCAAGAAATGACAATCTGATCTCATAGGCCTCATTGTGAATGTAGTGTAAAGGATGACCTAAAATGAGGTGATACTAAAGTCAGAGAAAACAACAGCAGGCTACTGCAATAGTCTAAGCCAGACACCACAAGGGATAATGAAAGGAATACAATGGGATTGCTGTGGGGAAAAAATATTGCCAACCGCTACCAATAGCATTGGTTAAGTCTTTCAAAATTTTTAAACTAGCATTTGTTCTTACAAGGATGTAGACATAAGGAAATAATGTGAGGTCTACAAAAATTTACATTATCAAGATTTTACTGAATCATCATTGATAACATTAAAAATCTAAATGTTGACCAACAAAGTGATTTCAAATATAGTATATATCATAAAAAGAAACTGAGTATTTAGAAATATGGTAAAATATAGGACAATACTCATAAAAATGTTAAGTTGAAACAGAATACATACAATATAATTCTAATGACGTTAAATAATGAAGATCAGAAAGATTTTTTTTTAACAGCAACAATAGATTAGTCAATCAGTGCCAAGATTGTGGGTAATTTGTTCTTTCCTCCATAAGACTACACATTTGTTTTTCTCTGAATAACACCACTCCTTAGTCATGATTTCCTAAACTCAGTCACTACTTTACAGGTAAGAAAAATAAGTCCTTGAGGGTTAAGTGACAAAAGTTCACATTCGAGTAAGTAATAAGAGGGCCAAAACTTGAACACTGCAGAGGTAAGGACTCACTGTTAAGCAACAAACCTGCGAAGACAAAGCTATTTAACCCACAGCTCAAGAGAACCTATAGTAGCTGAACACTTAAAGTAGAACAAGCCTGTTGAGAATTTAAACTCGCTAGGTTACAACAGCCTCTAAATTCATGCCTCAAAAACTATCAAATAGGCCCTAACCGATATCACTCAGTTGGTTGGACATCATCCCTCAAAGCCGATGCCAGTTTAATTCCTGGTCAGAGCACGTGTCTGGGTTGCAGGTTCAGTCCTGGGTTGGGGCATGTACACGACACAACTGATCCACGCTTCTCTCACATCGAAGTTTCTCTCCCTCTTTCTCCTTCCCTTCCTTTCTCCCTAAAACTAAATTATAAAATCTTTCTTTTAAAAAACAAACTATCAAGTAGCTAGTGAGCAGACTTTAAGAAGGTGTAATTTAAAAAGCTTGTTTGTACAACTTTGTTTTTTATATAAACAATCCTTCAAAAAACAGAAAAGGAAATGACACCAGACTGGAGAAAGAAGCCTCAGAGAAATGTGTTAAGAGAAACTGATGTTCAAGAGTTGATACTTACTTTGCCCATAAAAATATAGGTGCATGATTTATTACATCAGATTATTATTTTCTTGAACTGGGATCTCTACAACCTTGATACAATCCCAAATAAACTCTATAGATCTAAGTATTTAATTCATTCAAGCATGATAACTATCAAAAAGTCACTTGGCAACTAACAAAAAAGAATTTGAATATTTGTGAAATAAAAGTGTCCAATCAAAGGAGCTTCTACTGGACAGGAAGGAGAGTGGTCATCAAGAACAACTTTAAAAGTCTGAGTTATCTGTATTTTTTTTCTAAACCTACCAATTAAGAACATGTGTTTTATTTAGATGCAATTTAAATCACAGTACCATCTAAAAAAAATCAAAATATCTAAAATGTTTCTAAGGTGGTAGATTAAAGATTATGTTAGAATATACAGTCAGGTATATAGCTCTTAACAATTTCATATTAAAGGATTTATTTTTTTAAGTAACTAATTGCTATATATTATATCCAAATGATGGTTATGCTTCACTAGTTTTAACTTGACCATCTAGATGACTAACTATACACCAATATCTTAATTTCACTGTTCTTTTTGATGAATTTTTAAATGATTCCTTATGTAAATTTAGAAAGTTTGCAGAAACCAATGCAAAAGCACCATCCAGTGGTAAAAGATGAAAATTACAACTTATACAGTGATTACAAAGCAAAAGGAGTGGAATTTGGGACTGCCTGGTCTCCAACATACATTTCCAGGAAAGAAAAAAATAAATAGGCAATATGATATTGACAGTGTCTGTTATTTGTTACCATTTTCCCAATCAAATCTTATTCTTACTATCTCAAGTTCAACTTTTCTTTTTCTGATGTGCCTACTCATTAACCAAATGCTGGACTGAATTAGGATAGCAGTATTTCAAGATTCATCCAAAGCCTTAACTGCACCAGAGATTAGAAAAACGATTTATAAAGAAGAGAAATCGGGGGGTGGGAGTGAATTTCCAATGGAATTCTAGTCAGTAAAAGCCATTCAAGGTAACAACAAATTAGAGGCATATTTTTTTTCCGTTTTTAAATTTGGTAGACTAACCTGAAAGGCCAGGTAAAGATTCAACAACTGGTTAGTTCATACAGAATTCAGAATTTCTAATGAGAATATTATTCTTTGATAGTCACAATTATTCCAATTTGAAGAACAAAGTCTAATGTTTTCCCAATAATCTGCTCCCCTACTAGTATACAGATGCATAAATATTTCCGCTTTCCATATAACAACTTTCTAATCACCTCCTGTTCTTTAAAAAATGTTTAACTAAGAACAAATTATAACAAAAAAAAACAATAAAGGTGATTCTTTGTTTTGAAACTACTTTGCATCAAGACTTTACTTAGTATCAAATGGTATTATTTAACAAAAGTACAGAAAGTTGCAGCCTGGTAATGGTAAAGAAACCACTTACTGGGTTACAGTCTCTTCCTTTTTACAGAATCCTTCAATATTCTTGACTTTCAAAAAAGCCTAATAATTCCAATGATATTAAACTAGCTTACATTATCTTCACTACTACCTTGAGTCTATTACCTCTAACTTTAATGAGACTTTTCTAACTACTTTCACTAAAACACAGGAGTCACTCATATAATTAAGGTTCCCCAATGATTAGCCAAAATGATTAGCCCAATGGCTAGTCATAATGTTTGTACCACAAACATATAACATGTAAGAGAATTAGCTATGAGCAAGGTAATGCATACAACTGGATGAGAGGTGAATGAAAACATCTAGTAATTTATTAGTTTTTCAGGGTAAAATAAAACTATTTGCAGTACCATTAGTTTCAGCTATTTAATATTCTTTTCTCTAAGCTACAACATAAGAGACTTCTAAATTAAATTTTTAAGTCCCCTACACTGAAAATTTATTTTAATTATTAATTAAGTCGCTACATAAGTTTTCCAGGAATACAAACAAGGCCTACCACACAAAGTGTCTATTACAAAGGATTTCGGCTGATACCAAATATTTTTCACATACATAACACTCTTACGTATAAAAGCTAAGTTTCAGTTATGAGGTATAAATAGCAACAAATTAATGAATTACAAGAGCTGCCTATATCGCTGCAGAGAGACCACCAGAAAATAACCTACCATAATAGGAATCCCCGTACTATTTTCCTCTGGTGGAATCAGTAGCTGTATTGTTTCAATTCCACTCTCAGGCCTGTAGCAGAAAACAGGTATCAAAAGCAAGAATACGCTAACACTAACAATGTAGGGCTATGTTATAAAAATAACTAGCACCTTAAAACACTGAATTATTAGATAATATTAAAAATCTTACTAATTCAGAACTTGGTTTTACCGTTCTATCAAGAAAAAATTATTAATCTGTATAATAAGATAGAGTTTATAAAAGGTTTTCATACATGAACCAATCCTTACTGTATTCTCAGAAGTGTTTCAAAAGTAGTGTGTCTTAGAACTGCTACCAAAAAGACATTCTCATTTTTAAAAAGGAAATTATTCAAATATATTCACCAACTAACGATCAAATAATTTCATGGGGGTGTCTTAATATAATAAACTATAAAGTATAAAATATCCACTCTATATAATTTCTGAATATTTAAAACATGTTCATTTCAGAAATATATAAATTTAAGAAATCACAGTATCTCCCAAAGAGAAACACTGGTAGTTGTTTTATAACATATGTAGTAAAATAACTGTATAGTAACTTGCTTCTCCTCATCTTCCTCCACTTAACAATGTAGACTTTTACCCATGTCCTTAAATATTTCTCCAGAACACTTTCAATGATTACATATATAACATTATATTTAAAAGTAGTACCTTACGTATTTAACCAATTTCCTAAGATTAAACATTTGGCTTGCTTCTATTTTTAAGTCTTTACCTGAGGATATGTTTATTGATTTGAGAGAGAGAAAGCGGGGGAGGAGAGCGAGAGAGAGAAAGAAACATCAGATACAAGAGAGAAACATCAACTTGTTGTCTCCTGTATCCACCTACAACCTATGTATATGCCCTGACCAGAATTTGAATCCACCCACAACATTTTGGTAAACAGGATGACACATCAACCAACTAAGCCACCATGCCAGGGTTAGTTTTTTTAATTCTTACAGGATCTTATGCCAAAATGGCTTGTCTTCAAATAAGTAAAATTACACCTCCAATATTCTAGAACCATTAATTCTCAGGTATAATGGCCTAGTAAGAACAAATATCAGAATTAAGTTCCCTGTATAAAAAAAGTATGCTGTCAACCACATTTCTTATTAGTCTGAAAGAATCATCATCTTTTATTATCTTTGTCTATCACTGCTATGTTCTAACATGTCTTTCCAGTCCTGGAAAGACAGATACCATCCTGTCCACTCTGGTGGATAGCTGTAGTTAAGGTTAGCTACAGTTCTAACATATTAAATCTGTTACTCTCCTCTAGCCAAAACTCTTTATGAACAAATTAACCTGATAAAAATATTAAAGGGCCATTACTACCATATTGATGTAAGAGAAACAGTAATACTATTAATATGCCATTTGGTGGCAGCAAATACAAAAGAAAGCAAATTTGCTAAGCACGTCTACTGATTATGTTATTACCAATACAAAGTCAGTCTTCCTCTAAGAGTTTCAAATGAAAAATAATGCATTATAGGTTTAATAGTTATAGTTTAATCTTATGTTAATAGTCAAGCTCAAAACAATATCATGAACAAATTCCTAATAAACTCATTGAAAACAATAGCTTTGTGTTACTACACCATTTACAATTAAATTTACAATGTCTCAAAAACTATGTGATCTTGATATTTATAAAAGAAATGTAATTGTGATAGCTTTCATTTGCACTAATATATGTACAGGAGTGGGGAAAGTAGGTTAATAATACAGCAATAAATAAATAATAAAAGTTTCACATATTCACAACTGTTACCTACTTTTACCCACCTGTGTGTATCATGTAAAAATTACAGTTTCTTACTCTAACCAAATCCAGCTAGCCTAGCTTCCCAACCCTTTGAGTAACTTACTCAACAATCATTTGTTAATAACTACTTATGTGTAAGTACAGCAGTGAACAAGAGAAATAATTTGTAGCTTCATGAGGCTCACAAAAAATTTCCCATATATTCCTTTTTCAAGATTTGGAATATAGGGTAATAAAAGATGTGCTTGAAAACCAAAGTATTATATAAACATATATAACATGAAAATATTA
Source organism: Glossophaga mutica (assembly GCA_039655065.1). Taxonomy (NCBI): domain Eukaryota; kingdom Metazoa; phylum Chordata; class Mammalia; order Chiroptera; family Phyllostomidae; genus Glossophaga; species Glossophaga mutica. The sequence goes on along the minus strand of CM077309.1, from coordinate 27,149,082 downwards.
TAGTTACCTTCCACATATAATTTCAATAAAAAATACACAAAAAATTAGAGAAAGAAATACAAGCGGATTTTTTTGGTATTATAATTGCTTTAATGTCTTTCTCTTTTATTGAAATATCAGGTTATTTCAAAAGAAAGAATGTTTGGTGCCTTTAATTTACTACTCTGTTTATTCAACTCCTCAAAATATTAAGTGACTAAAATAACGAATTACATCAAACTAAAAAATGTATGCACAGTACTTTTCACACAGAATTATCACACAACAAAGTATGTCAATCTTTTTAGTTACTTATTTATAGAAAACATTGTCTTTCTATATTCAACTTTACTTACAGAAAGCATTGTCTTTCTATTGTCTACTTATTTATAGAAAGCATTTAGTGTCTCATAGTCCAAGACATAAAAAAAGCAGGGGTTGGGATCATGATTGAATGCAAGCTGAGATGAAATTTGTTTATATATTGACAGATTAACCATGTAGTTAAGCACATCTGAACACTGTAAAAAACCCAGTCTTCCACAGCAAGAAGGGGTCATGTCCTATTTACTACAGTATATCCAGCTGGCTTTGCTTATTAGCATACAACAGTGATGAACAATGTCATGTATGAACATTTCTCATACTGATGACTGGATCTTGTCAGCAAAATAGAATTTTCATTTTTTTGTTTTTCTGTTTTTGTCAACAGGATACAAGATTTAAAAAATTAACATTGGCAATTTCATATGGTCCAACCTAATACCAATTATTCATGACATAAGTTCCTTGAGGGCAGGTACCTTTTCTTATTCTCCTCAAAATGCCCATCTTCTAGTAAGGGAGAAAGGTAAGTAAAAAGTAAACTGCCAAGCAGTGCAGTAGGTGCTCTGACAGAAGTTCATGTGTGTATGCATAAGAGAAGGACACAGACATACACACATACAATGCATTAGAAATCACCAGATATACTAGTCAATAATGAATGGTATCAGGAAAACTGGAAGTTACCTGGAAAATAAAATTAAATAGAATTCCTTAGGTTAGTGATCAATATACCGAAATGTACGTGTTTAAAGAAGTATAAAAGTACTAGGACACCAATTTCTCCCTAAGACGAAAAACAAGACAGGGATGCTCTGTTCCCGCCACTCTCCTATTCAACACCTACTCAAAGTCCTAGTGTTAGCAGACACGGCTGACTGTCTATGTATAAAATCCCATGGAATCTCCAAAAAAGTTCCCAGGACTAATAGGTAAATTTAGCAAAATCATAAAATATAATTATATTTCAACATACTACCAAGGATCGGAAACCAAAAAGTTAAAAGCAGTAGTATTTGTAATAGCGTTCTCAAAACTGAAATACTGATATAAATTTAACAAAATGTGTGAAGAATCTCTATGTTAGAAACTGTAAGATGTTGATAAAGGAAACCAAAGACCTAAATAAATGAAGAAAGATACTACATTCATGAATTGAAAGACTCAATATTGTTACAATGTAAAATTTTCTTCCTTTAATGTATAGACTCAATGAAAACCTAATCAGTCTCAGTGTATTTGTGGAAATAAATAAGCTAATTCAAAAATTTATATGGAAAAACAAAGGAACTAGAAGAGCTAAAACAATTTTTAAAAAGAATCAAGTTGCAGGTTTCAGACTCCTAGAAAGTTACAGTAACCAAGAGTATGACAAGATGGAAGGCGAGCAGACACATAGATCTGATGGAATAGAACAGAGTCCAGAAACAGAGCCACACATACATGGTCAACTGATTTTTTTTACAAAGGTGCAAAGGCAATTCAACAGAGAAAAAAAGAATCTTTCCAACAAAATAGTCTGGAACAACTGTATAATTCTTTGCAAACAAAACGAAACCAACAATTTAAAAAAAAACATTTAGACATTTACCTAATATTATACCCAATAAAGAACTCAAAATGGGCCATAGACCTAGATTAGATGTACAACTTGAAACTAAAAAAATTCTCTAAGAACATGTAAGAGAAAATCTGTTACCTTGGATAGACAAAGATTTCTTAGAAACAACATCAAAGGTACAATCCACATATTAAAATACTGATTTATTTAAATTCATCAAAATAAAGAATTTCCTGCTCTTTGAAAGACATCATTGAGAATGAAAACACAGGCCACAGACTGAGAGAAAATACTTGCCAATCAGATACCTGACAAAGCATTTATATGCATAATAAAGAATTCATATAATTCAATAGGGAAGCCCAATTTTTTAAATGGGGAAAAGATGTAAACAGTTTGACACTTAACCAAAGACATACTGACATAAAGATATATAGACATTAATCATTAGAAAAATGCAAATCAAAGCACAATGAGATGTTATTACACACCTATTAGAATGACTTTTTATAAAAACTGATAATACCACATGCTGGAGAGAATGCAGAGCAATTAAAATTCTCATACATTACTGGCAGGAATGCAAAATGGTATTTAAAACACAACTTTCAGTTGCTTACAGTTATTCATATAATTAATGTATAACCTAACAATTCTACTCCTAGGTATTAACCCAATAAAATAAAAACTCATACTCACCAAAAAATCTGTCCATGAACATTTATACTGGCTTATTCATAATCTCCAAAACCTGAAAATAACCCAAACATCCCTCAACTAGAGAATGGAAAAATGTACTGTGGTAAATCCATGTAATAAATACTATTCAGTTAATAGAAAAGGAACCAATCAGTGACTAAACATACCAACAACAGAGACAAATCTTAAATACATCATGCTAAGTGAAAGGCTACATACTGAATGATTCTATTTCCTACGACCTTCTACAAAAGACAAAACATTAAGGACAGCAAAGAAATACACAACTGCTAGCAGCTGGGGACCTGAAAATGGTACAAATGCAAAGGAGCACAAAGAACATTTAGGGGTGATGTAAGTGTTCTGTATCTTGATTGTGGTGGCCGTTACATGACTGCATGCATTTGTACAAGCTCACAAAACTGTACACTAAGAAGAGTGCATTTTACTCTATCTAAATTATACCTTAATTTAAAAAAGAAAAATAATAAACATATTAGAAGAAGCCATAAGAATTTTTAGAACATAATCTCATAAAATACAAAAACTGAAAATCAGATGTAAAATTTAGAAGACATAAAAATTCATAAATTTAACCATTTAAAAATATTAAATTTCTACATTGAAAAAATATAACCACAAAGTGAAACAAATGACAATTATAAGGGAAACACACAATCCACTAGAAAAATAGGCAAAGAACATAAACAATTCATAGAAATGGAAACACAATATATATATTTATATACAATAGTTCTATAATATTATGTATAAATATATAAAGAGATGTTCAACCTAATGTGAGAAATTCAAATTAAAATTACATGGATATACTATTATTCATCTCTTAAACTGCAAAGATCAAGAAGTCTGAAACTGCGTAGGTCCTAGAGTGAATGAAGTACAAATATAATTTCTGTGGGACCGCAATTTGTCAACGTCTAGCAAAATTGTGAATGCATATTTTTCTGATATGGAAATACACTTCCAGGATGTATTTTTAAGAGAAAAAGCAAGTTAAATTAACAATCTATACTACATGCTACCTTCTGTTTAGCAAAGAAAGGAAAAGAAAACATTAGTATTTGCTTTTATTGGCATATGGAAACACTGAGGATACATGGGAAATGAAGTTATTTATTTGGAGTGGGTTGCACAAAGTGGAAGAAAGACGTCTCAGTTATAGCTTTATCTGATTGAATTATGTGAAGGTGGAAGAAAAAAAGGGAGAGAGAGGAAGTGGAATTTACCGATATATTTGCACATGCCCTATGAAGGTGTTATATAATAAAGAATTTGACTGGTTTTTGTTCTGAGTTGCCTGTGAGTTTCTAAACCCTTGGAATTTCCTAAGTGACAGGTGTCTATTACTGCTGGTGAACCCTTAGAACCACATCTGGGTTTATGCTAATGAAGTGACTCACAGTAGGCCCCTAGATTGTTCCAGACTGGGGTTGGCCATGCTGGAAAGAACCACCATGTGATAAGAGGTTCAGGGCTGTGGGCCATGTGATGTCAGCCTGACCACCAAAACTTCTGACCTCTGGGGAGGGTAGTGGGGCAAAAGATTGAGTTAAATCTCGTGGCCACAATTCAACAGATCTTTACATCCAATATACCTATAAAATGAATCCCCAATATGACACTGAAATTGGTTGAGGATCAATATACTGGGAAGGTGATGTGTCCAGAGGACATGGAAATTTCGAGTCTGGGATCCTCTCAGACCTCACCATGAGTCTCTCCTATTTGGTGTTTTGAGTTTGTTCTCTTGCTATAATAAAACTGTAATCCTAAGCATACCACTTTCCTGAGTTCTGGGAGTCATTATAGTAAATTATGGAACTTAGGGAGCAGTGGGAATCCCAAAATTTATAGCTAGTTGGTCAGAAGCGTGGGTGGCCTGGGAACACTGGAGCTGCAGCTGGTATCTAAAGTGAGGAGTCTCTGGGAGGACCAAGCCCCTACTTGTGAAGTCTCCAGAACTGCATTATAGTAGGTGGTTACTTACTGCAACATTGTTTGTGTTAGCAAAAGAACAACTTAGATATCAACAGGAAACTGGGTACATTAACAATGAAATACTAAGCACCCGTACTCTTTAAGTACTGAAGTAGAATAAACTCAAGATACTAGAGATAGAGAAGGCAAATAAAATGTATAACTGGACTAATACACTACCTACCATGTAAATGATGGAGAGTTTAACAGATATCTGACTACAGAAACGTAAAATCTTTAGGGATAGAGAAGAAAATGGGCAGCTATAGTAAGGGAAACCAGATGACTTTGGGATGATGTGGCTAGAGGTGGAAGGGGCAATTTTTACATTATACCCTTCACATTCCTTTTAAATTGTGAACCATAATTACCTGTTAAATTAAAAAATCTACAAAGATGAAAGAGATGCACACCAAAGGTGAGAATTACAACAGTGATTCACTCAAAAAAATCAATAACTGAAGTGTATGAAGACAGATTTATTCTACTCTGCAACCTGTTTTCCTCCAACTCAAAGTCTGATAGACCAATTAAATTAAAAATTTCTGGAGAAGGAGCTTAAAAATCTGTACTTTTTTTTTTTTTTAAAGATTTTATTTATTTATTTTTTTAGAGAGGGGAAAGGAGGGAGAAAGAGAGGGAGAGGAACATCAATGTGTGGTTGCCTCTCACGTGGCCCCCACTAGGGGCCTGGCCTGCAACCCAGGCATATGCCCTGACTGGGAATCGAACCTGTGACCCTTTGGTTCACAGCCCGCACTCAATCCACTGAGCTACGCCAGCCAGGGCAAAAATCTGTACTTTTAAATAGTAATTCTCATTCAGAGCCAAGATGTAGTACCACTGATAGGAAAAGGTTACTAAATTTACAAAGCATTATGCCAGCCAAACTGAGTTGATGCAATAAAAATATTCCCCACCCTAACAGACACAAAGCAAATAATCAAGATATACCACTTCACAAATGGGAACATTAATTTAGTCACATAGTACTGCAGAGAAAAGAATTTCAGAACAATCATCATTAGGTGAAAGGATGAAGCAAGATAGACCATGCTAACAACATGTGCATAGATTAGTATCATCACAAAGAATGAACCTTCATCATGTACTCACCTGCTGTGAGAAAATATATATTTGTGTTGTATATTCAAATAAGTATATGCATATATCACTATACCAACCTATAATATTTATGACACAGAATACACTGATAGGTGGCTATATGTATGTAGACATCTGCTTATTATACTTGACGTATTCTTGCTTAAAAAAGGAGTGGGGAGGCCTGGCCAGGTAGTTCAGTTCAGCAGAGCATTGTCCCAATAAGCTGAAGTTGCAGGTCCGATCTCCAGTTACGAAACATACAAGAAACCTCCAATGAATATCTATATAAATGCAACACCAAATCAATCTCTCTCTGCCCCTCCTTCTAAAACCAAAAGGACTCTAATCCCACTTCTAAATCTACCAATTTACAGAAGAAAATAGAGGAACATGCTAAAGGACATCAAAAGGATCCAATTAGCCAAGTTATAGTTAGTATATAGGAAATTCCATAAAACAAATGAATTTAACAACACATGGATTTTTTTTTAAAGGGAGGAAGATACTGTTACAGACTTAAGAAACCAATCATATGTAATGTTCAAACTTTAACAATTATTCTAGTTAGCTTTAAAAAGGCATGTGACACAAAGAAAATGTAATAAATACTGATTTTGCTTCAAAATACTCCAAAAACATTTGAGGAATGGTAAAAATATTGATAATTACTGAAACTGGGTAACCAATTCATAGGAATTCATTAATAATCTCTGTGTGACAAAGTTTAAGAATTAAATTATATTTAAAATTTTTAATTAAAGAACATCAATTATATAGTGATATTTAAAAAATGAGTGCAATTTTAGACTGACATTTCCTTATGATTCTGCTCACACATAACAACACTATTTGAAAAAGAGAAGTTTAAAAAAGTTAAAGTGGTTAGGTCCAACTTAGGTCTAAACTTTATAGCAAAACCGATACCAGCCAATTTATAGAATCTAGGAGATTTGGTAGTTCTAAATCACAGTTCCTCAAAACCAGCACTACAAACATTTTACGCCAAATAATTATTTGCTGTGGAGTCCTGTCTCATCCATCACGGGATGTTTAGCAGCATCCCTGCTAGGACCCACTAGATGTCCGCAGCATTTCCTCTCTCCAAGTGGTGACAACCAGAAACATGTCCAGATATTGCCAAACCTAATCTATCCCTGATCTAAACTGGTAAATTTTTAGAATGGTGAGCTTATTACAAAAAGCAAAAGGAACTTAATACTATATTCCTCAAAATCTTCCAAAAACAACTTGAGTAAAGCTGCATGACACTAGCCAGAATTAGATGAGATATATTTTTCATATGAACTCCTCACAACCATCCAAGATCTCAAATACGTGAATAAAGATTCAATCTTTTTTTAAAATGTAAGTATGTACATTTCCTTATATTTAAATACAACACGCTAAACAAATTCGGCTTTTCTGGTGATTTATATGAAATATCCAGAATAGGCAAATCCATAGAGGCAGAAAGATTAGTGGTTGCTAAAAACTGAGGGCACAAGGAAATGGGCAGCAACTGCTTAATGAAAACGGGTTTTCCTTTTGGGGCGATGGAAATGTTCTGGAACTAGACAGTGCTAATAATTGTGCAACACTGTTAATGTATTTAGTGCCAGTGAATTGTACACTTTAAAACAGTTAAGTTTATGTTATGTGACTTTTTCCTAAATAAGAAAAAAAGGATAAAGTAGGTAGCTACTTATGTTGTTTTGCTAGTATAGATCTGAGAAATGCACAACAATCAAGTAAAAAAATACTGAATGTAACACTGGATATGAAATCCACTCCTCTGAAAATTAATTCAGATTACATATCTAAAGTGCAGAATGGCAAAAATCAACTTGATAAAATATGATGCAACTGTTAAAAATTATAATTAGGAAGATTATGTAGCAACTAGGAAAAGCATGACAGGAATGAAATGAAGCTGTTTGAACCCATGTTGTATATGGAAGCTCCATCTTATTAATGCATCCTTGACAAACATATTTTTATGAAATAACAATACAGCTAACTGGTGTGACTATGAGGAGTCATGTTCACATATGTAAAGCATCTATCAAAGTGTATTTTGCTAAAAGCAAAGGTTATAAAACTGCATATACTCTCTGTTTAGAATTATGTATTCATAATTCATTCCATCCCAAGAGTTCCAAGAGTTCCAAGAACTCATTTCATTCCAAGAGTTATTGACTGTGTTGCTACAATGTGTTTGAGTGCTGGTAATAAAGAGATAGCAAAACATTATTCTAAAGGAGTTACAGTTTTAGTAAAGGAGACAAGCACACACACAACTTGTTTATAATAAAAGGATACAGTACAATGATAACTAGGAAAGCCCAGGCCTTAAAACAGGCACAAAGGAAATGCTTATAAATACCTAATCAATGAAACACATTATACAGCCAGAGAAACACAACCAGCCCACTCCAGTGTAGCAGGGTAAACTGAGTGTATGTGTGCACGCATGTTGTCAGATGCCACTTCTGTCAAGATGACTGTCTTTAAACAAGAATTTGGACAAGAAAGGCAAAAGCCATTTGTAATAAAGAGGACAGGATGCAAAGCTGGCGAGGATGCAAAACAATAGAAAGAGAGATACTACAGGTTGAAATATAAATTGATATAGCCTCTGTGGAAGACAAGTAACAAAAGCTAGCAAAATTATGAATGTATATATCACTGAGAAAGATCTCCAAAATATATGAACGGGGGAGGGAGGGATACAACAATCAAGTATGCTGCCATGTATGTTAATAGGGGGAGAAAAATGAGAACAGATTTGTATATGCCTGTCCTGTCTTCTGTAAAATCTGTATCACCAATACGCAACTGAATACTCTCCTCTGCATCACAGGGCAGAAGTCTGGAATTACATTTCCCAGAACCCCTTTTCCCAAATGATTCAAAGATAGCACACACCAATGAAGGGCGCTCATGTAAGACTTAGTGAAGAAAATGAGAACTATTGTCTGATAGCATCTGTGAGTAAATGGACAGGAAGACAACAGGCATGAAGTTTGAAGTAGCTGCTGCGTGACCATTACCTGCTTTTTCCAGACTCAATATTGTACAGCAGATCCTCAAATAACATCATTTCACTCAACATCGCTTTGTTATAATGTTGATGAGATGCCGTAAGAACTTACCTGTTGATATCAATTAGCCTATGGTAAAAATGGTTTTGTTATACAACATTTTGCCCCATTTCCAAAAGCCTATCGACAACAGTAAGCAAGGACTTATAATACAATGTCAATTTTCCAAAGTAAATCCACACTTTCAAAGTAATAATAATTAAGGTCAACAGTTTCACATGGCAATTTGAAATTTTTTAAAAAGTGTATAGAATATCAAAGGATAAAAAGAGTCAATCTTCAAAGAAAACAAACTTCACACCATACACAAAAATAAAATTCTAGGTGTGTAAAAAAACTAAGTGGGTAAAGATACTGCAAGTTTTTAGAAGACACAAGGTATCTTTAGGAACTTGATGGATTTCTTACACAAGAAAAGTAAAAGATACATATGATTATATTACAATTTAAAATTTCTGAACAAGACCCCTAAACCAAATGACAAGATTAGCAACATATTAACATGTATATACACCAAAACTAACAAAAAATTCATGGCATGCACACACAATCACAGCGTTGTAAGGGCTGGGATAGAAGCGAGCAATTCACACAAAAAAACTTCATTAGTCAAAAATATAAAAAATAGCCACTCTCACCAGGAACCTTCATTGTACAAATTAAAACAAGATACTTCATCATACCCATCAGATTGTAAAAACTGAAGTCAAACTGAAACAATTATCAACAAGTATGAAAGAGGCAATATAACTGGTACAACCACTATGGAGAAAATAAAAACTACACAGTAAATGTGAACATGTGTACATATCCTATGGCTCAGCATGTCTACTTCCACACATCAACTTCAGGGAACTCTGAAATGGGCGCAACTGTGAAGGAGACACACAAGAACTTCTACTAAAACACTATCTGTAACAGCTAAAAGTGGGAAACTACTTAATTGCAGTATGTTAAGGGAATAAACTACGGTTTATTTGTACAAACCACAGCAACTGTAACAAATGTATCGACATGGATAATTTTTAAAAATAATGCGATAAAAGACATATAGTCTAAAAGTTTAGAAACACCAAAAATTGCAGTATGTGCTGTTTTTGACATTTTTATGGGTATGTAAATACATTATAAATACAAAAAATTAATACTATATTAACTTGCAAATTGGTTTACCTAGAAAAGGATGGGAGTGAGGCTCTAGCTTTATATGTAACTACTTTATTCTTTAAGAGACACAAAGCAAACATGGTGAAGTATTTAACATCTATTTATTCCTGGTGATAGGTACTTTATTCTTTAAGAGACAAAGCAAATATGGTGAAGTATTTAACATCTATTTATTCCTGGTGATAGGTACTTAGGTTTCTACTGAATTTTATTTTATCCTACGTGTCTAAAAATTTCAACCTAATTAAAAATATTTTTCAAGAAAGATTTTTCTCGACTTGACTATAGAAGATGAACAGAAATGGGGGAAAGACCAGATAAAAGACGACTGGTCACAGAACTACATAAATCCAAGGGAAAAACGACAGCAGCATGAACCAAGATCATGAAAGAGAGAAGGACAGAGAACAAGGACTAGAGATTTCTTCCTACAGTTATGCAAGCCTGGTATGCTTAAGAGTCATTTTCCTTTCTTTAAGATCCCCTATATTGTTGAAATGCTTGTGCACATACACTAAACCAAAGTAAGGGGAAAAAAGTCCCCCTGTGTCAGTTTGATTTGGGGGGCTGTCTTACAAAATTCAAGTTCAATTATGTTACCTCTAGTAGTTAGTGAACTTAGGGTACATTTATACAAAATTATATAGTAAAAATCAAAGCCTGGGAGCTTCTATCCAGAAACTCTAATTCATGGTATTATATGTCTGAATTACTCACACAATGTACCAAGGACACATGCTTGTCAACTTGAACCAAAACTTGTCACTTTCACTACTGTGTATTATATAAAACTGGCAGCTTACAAAGTCTAAAATTCATCATCTCTAATTACCAAAAAAAAAAAAATATTCTACAGACATGGGCCTCAATAGTCAGTCATTAACACTGGATCCAAACAGAATTATAGGCAAAAACATTGCACATTCCAAAAAAAAGGATGTACGAACAACCAAAGAGTCAACCCTACCAAAAAACAATGCCCTCATACATATAATTTAAATCTAAGAGTATCCTTTCATCAAAACTAGTATTTTAGATGATTCCATTTTATGTGTGACACATATATATTCACTGTAACTTATAGACAGATGACAACCCTACAGACCCAGCTCTGATGAAGGAGGGAATGCAGGCCCAGAAGTTCACCAGGTGACCACTGTGCTTCCTTTCACAAACACTGCAGTAAGATCCCAGGACCCTGAGAAACACCATATGAAAAGTACTGCTCTTAGTCAATTTCCAAAAATACGCTAAGCCCTGGCAGTCATTTGTCTGTGTAATTTTTTTGTTTAAATATTGAGGTAACACCAACTTTTAAAACAGAATACTAGTTTCTTTCAGGGTTGTCTACTTATCAACATAACTGCCTAAGAGAGACCTTACTTTTTTAAAAAAAGGAATATAGAAGAAAGGAAGGGGGAAATGTACCCACTTTACCCTCTGCTCTACTTGTGCTTATACAGTTTCTTTTCAGTTTGTCCTTCAGAAACTCCACACACATCTTTTTATTACATTTGGTAAAAGGAAAAACAGTTTGATTCTCAGTAACGCCAAGGTATCTTTCAGAATCATTCATTTTTTAGAGGCAAAGATGTAGGTATTATAACCTGGGCTATCTGGTTGATACAACACTCTCTGGGTATTGGTATCACTGAATGTAGTTCAATTGGTGATTAATATGAGGTCTGTTCAGAAAGTATCCAGCCACATAATATGCACAATAGAGACATTTATTGAAGATACAAGATATGACCGGGCCTTTTTTTCTGGATCATAACCATAGCAGACCCATGATTCCTCTCTGGCTGCAATCTTCTTGATGATCTGGCTCATTGATAGCAGTTTGTATCAAGTCATTAGCAACTGTAGCACGATGTTCCTTCTGCTCTGGTAGCAGAGGCCATAGAACAATTTTACCACGACATGTTTCATGCCAAGATCCTGCATCAAAGTCTTAGACATAGTAATTTCTGGAATCCCCTTATCAGCTTCCAGTTCTCGCAGATCTTTGTTGACAGTAGCCGGTACACATCCAACATTCTCAGGTGTTCTGCTCATGCAGGCCTCCCAGAACATGAATCACTTTCAACAGATTCTTAACCATCTTTGAAGCATTTGTGCCACATTTTTACTTGTGTTGCACTCATTGCATCGTCCCCAAAAACCTTCTGCATTATCTGCACAGTTTCCATGGAGGAACGTTTAAGTTTAATGCAAAATCTGATGCACATTCATTGCTCTACTCACTCAGTCATTTTGAATGCGATGGCCACAACTCAATGGTGTCTACTGCCCCCACTGACTAGCACAGTGAAGTTGTCATTGTTTATTCCAATCCATCCTCCTAGGCTGCCAGGTTACACGGATGCCACGCAAACCATGTTCATTAAATTAACAACGGCTACGCTTTTTCTGGACAGACCTCATACTGACCTATTATTTTTGTTTCTTTTCTTTTTAGTCCTTTATAGTCCTTCAGGCCATTTTTTGTCTTTTGTTTCTGCTCCTAACATTTGTCTTTTATCTGATGAACTCAGATGCAACTGTGATTTTTGAGTTATGAACTACCAAACAGGTAATCAATCACTCTCCAGTAGCAACATGAAATGGTTATGTTTTAGAATTAGAATTCTAAGATCTAGGGTTAGCTCTGTCACCTTGGTAAAGTCACTTAATCCCTCTGTACAATAACGCCATTTACCTCAAAAATTCATATAAAGCACTCAGTACTCCTGAAGTACTTAATAAACATAAATCCCTTCCCCATCTTTCTCCTCCTTCCCTCCAACTGCCCCAGAGTAGCTGCTGGGTCCTTTGTCTTTAAGGATCAAGACAGAAGAGCAGAAGTTAGGAGATTAGGGGAAAAAAATCTTTCTAGATCACATCAAGATTCCTCAGGAAATAACCACAGGGGCAGAAAAGGGGTATGAAGAACAGGCCTGTGCTCCAAGCACTGCTCAACCAGAAGAGCTCTGCCTCTGTCATAAGCAACTGGTATGAACATTAGGTAGAATGGATATGGCAGCTTTTGAAATATGAATTCTGCAAATCACCAGAGTTGACAATCCCATCTTCCCCCAGTACAAATACATGTAACACAAAAACTGTACTCTCAAAAGTCACTGGCTAGCCATCTTCTTCAATGGTTCACTTCTCCCCGGTCAGTTGGTTTGACCAGGACACAGCCCTCACAGCCACATCTCATCTGTCCAAAGTGACCAGTACTGTTCAAGGCCCAATCCTTTGTGCTTCTGCAAAAGATGGAATTTTTGGAAAGCTACTGGGGATATCTCACATAGGAAAAGGGTGGAATAACTAAATCATGACAAGGGAAGGAATGCAGATGAGCATCAGGAATAACTGGAACCAGGCATTCAAACAGCTAAGACACTTTCTTGTTAGACAATGGGCATCATTCTCTTTCAATGCAGACCAGCATCCTCCGAAAACTGGCAAACACGAACATGGACAGCTCTCAAGCACTATATTTTACTGCATCACAGAGAAATGATTCTCTTCTCTGGGTTCAGTTTAAAACTCCTAGGGAATTCTGACTGGCCTCTGTGAAAGGAAAGGGAGGGTGATGACCAAGCAGTGAAGGACTCTAGTCAGTCCTATTCAAACCATGTGGTAAGCAACAGCGAGATGGAGAAACAGAACCCGAAAGTAAGAAAGTACTAGTCCCATAACATACAAACACGGTAGGTAGGCCAAACAACATAACTATTATTGTGGGACAATTTTTAAAAAAAAAAATCAGTTTTGGGAATCAAAGGCATCTAGGTTTAAAACATTAATCAGCTGGTAATAAACCTTGGGCAAGTTATAATCTAAATTAGTTTCCTCACCTAAAAAATTAGACTAAAGTAAGATTTAGGGGAAAAAAAAAAACACAAATTTCCTAGTATAATTCTAGTACGGAAATGTTGTATTAGGTCATTAACTCATTAAATCTCAGTGTTTTCATCAGCAAAGCTAGAAATAACAATGTTTACACACTCTTTGTATTAAGTGTTTATGAAAGTTCCTGCCATATAACAGGCATTCTTCTATCATACAGAATTGTAGAATTTCAGAGGACTCAAACTGATGCTTGATTATTTGCAGGAAGAAATCTTTTATGTTACCTCTAAACTAGAAAAGTTCTTCCTGATACCAAGCTGAAATCAATTCCCATAGTTTTCACCCATTAGTTCTTAATTTGGCATGATAAAAGTCCATTCCTGCTTCCCCATGGCAGGCCTCCAAATATTTGAGGCAACCATGATGCCTCCCATTCCCCTACTCATTAATTTTCCCAGTTACACATTCCTATTTGCCTTAATTTTTCCATATAACATGCACTTATTGCCAGAAATGTGATAATTCAGATGTGGAATAGTCAGAATTGAGGCCTCCTTGTCACTTCCCTTGCACCAATCACTATACTACTTTTTGTCACATGTGCTGATATGCCAGCAAGATGTACAACACCCCCCCTTTCATCAGTAATATGCCTCTAGATTAGTTCTTTAAAAGAACAGGATCTTACATTTCTCCCTATTCAATCTCCCTTTGTCTGACTCATATCTGATTATAGCAGCCTATCAACATCAATTATCTTAATTCCTTAATCTGTCATCCAAAGTCTTGAACTGATGTTCACTGATATTTACTGGTTCTCTTCCTCCCAAGTTTACAACACGATTATACTTCCCTACTCATCCAACACCTAAGTTAGGGGGTGGTCATATAATTGGCTTTAATCAATTAAACATGAGTTGAAGCGAAGTGACAGAAGCCTTTGAGGCCTGACATACAATTCATCAGATTCCTTTTCTTGTACCACCAGTACAAACTAACTCTTCATGATTAGTGCTTCACCTCCCCTAGAAACAAATAACTCTTTAAGTAATTTATTCTAGAATCTCACCTGAGAGCCACATCCAGCTCTATAATCTTCCTTCTTCCCCTTTCTGAAAAGTGGAGTAACCTTTCCCTGTCTCTAGTCTTCAGGCACCTCTCTCCTTAACTCCACAAGGCCTGAAAACATAAAAAGTTATTTAGAGAATTCATTTTCAAGCTTCTACAACCCAAAAATATAATTCATTTAAGTCAAGAACAAATAATCACTATTCTTATCCATCTCTGGACTTTATTTTCCTCATTCTGTTAAATCTCATTATTTTGCTTAAACCCAAAGACTGACCTTTGATGAACATGGCCCATCACAGGAATCTTTTCCTTCAGATGTAATATTTGTCTTCTCACACAGAGCTATTCTCAGTATCCTTGCTATTCATTTGCTGCTTCAGATTTATCAACATTTACCAAGGACCTACACTATGTATAAGACAACTGCTTGGTCTGAGTGAGACATGATCTCTGCCCTCAAGGAATTTACAGTTAAAAATGTCAAATGAATACCAGTGGCGTGGATAAGAACAATGACAGAAGGGATCTTGAATGCCCTATGTAGTAAGCAGCATAATGCAGTACTTAAAAATATAAACTCTGAAATCAGATGGCTCTGGGTTGAGATTCTGATGTCATCTTCCTCACCTATAAAGTGGAATAATTAACAGCAAAAGAGTGTTCAAATAATTAAATCAAACAACACAAGTAATGGACTTAGCTCTATTTAATACTAATTTTATCCTGAATATAATGGTTAATAATTTAAAAAAAAACTGACACTCAAATATGACTAATTATATTTATATTTTACAAATATTATGATTTCAATTCAGTAGCAAAGGAATAAAGAAAGGGTTAGTCTAAAGTCCAGAAATACAGTTAAAAGGCTCTTGTAGGAATCAATGAGTAAGATAGAAAGAATGAGAGAAAATCACCAAAGAGTTTAGTCCTGGCTCTTATTAATAACAGTATAATGTTATACAAGTTAAAGTCCTCTCCAGGCCTCAGTTCTGTCGCCTAAGATTTGACCTAGATTATTAAACTTTATTTCCAATGCAACATCTCTTTTTAATTACTTCATGTTTTATCTCTGTATGTCTATTGTAGCCATCTCTTATACAAATACCTTTAACAACAGAAACAAAACCTCCAAGGAATAATTAAATGCTAACAATTACCTTCGGGTGCAAGCATAAAACATAAAAGGCATGCACAATGTCAAGGACTGGAAGAAAACTGCATCTGTGATTAGGCTTTCTTTGAGACAGCAAAAAACCAACCAACCAAACAAACAAAAAACCCTGTTACAAATCTAGAAACTGAGTTAAATTTTCTTTGAAATGTGTATTATCTTTACCATTTTGTAAATAACAAACCCAGAGGTTTCTATAGAATAACATGAACAACTTTCAGGGTATACTTTCCATAGTAAATCTCTAAATAAACAAATTTCTAAATCATCTAATACCATTTTCCATTTACTCTCTCCATCAGTTACAACTAACAAATGAGAAAAATAAAAGGCATCCAAACTAGAAGGGAAGTAAAATTATCTTTGTTCAGTGGCAAAATGAGCTTACATGTAGAAAACCCTAAAGATTCCACTCACACCTAAAAGCTACTAGAATAAATCCAACAAAGGTGCAGAATACAAAAATCACACATGGAGGGTTATCAGTGGGGATGGAGGAGGAGAGAGAATGGGAGGAAAGGTACAGGGAATAAGTATAAATGGTAAGTACAAAATAGACAGGGGAGGTTAAGAATAGTATAGGAAATGGAGAAGGTCAAAGAACATATATGTACGACCAATGGACATGAACGAAGGAGGAAAACTGAATGCTGGTGAGAGGGGAGGTACAGGGTGGAGGGGAATAAAGGGAGAAAAAATGGGACAACTGTAATAGCATAATCAATAAAATATACTTAAAAAAAAGAACTAATACAAAAGTTCAACCAAAAAAACCTGACTTTTGTGCATGAAAGGACGCTACCAATGGAGTGAAAAAGCAACCTATGGAATGTGAGAAAATATTTGCAAATCATATATCTGATAAGAGATTTATATCCAGGACACAAAAAAGAACTCATATGACTCAAAAACAAAAACAATAGAAAACCTGATTTAAAAATGGACAAAGAACTTAAACAAACATTTCTACAGAGATAAACGAATGACATTAAGCACATGAAAAAAAGCAAATCAAAAATACAACAAGCCACTTCATACTCAATAGGTTAGCCATTATAAAAAACAAACCATCTGGAATTATAACTAAATTATAGAGAAATCATCCTGAATAACCAACTGAACACTAGCTGGAAAAGCCTTACAAGCAAGGACAGAAAGAAGAAACCACTTCACCACAATGAGACAGGTAGGGAGTACAGAGGAGGCATGAGAGGGCTGGTTAGGCTCCCAGGATTAGCAACTTAAGTTTTGGAGGGGTATTTTAGCAGCTGGGGGTGATCCACATGAGAAATGTGGGGTCTAAACCCCAAGCTGGGCT
This sequence comes from Glossophaga mutica, assembly GCA_039655065.1. Lineage (NCBI taxonomy): Eukaryota > Metazoa > Chordata > Mammalia > Chiroptera > Phyllostomidae > Glossophaga > Glossophaga mutica. Next base: position 27,131,737 of record CM077309.1, on the reverse strand, counting down.
CCCCAGCCTATAGCACCAAAACTGAAAAGGAACCCAGATAACATCCAGCTGTGAGAAGCAGGGGGGTTTCTGTTTGCCAGGGAGAGACTGGCTGGAGACACAGAGAGCCTCTTACAAGGCCAATGCACAAAATTTTGTTTGTAGCAACTAACCCTGGGCTCTGGCACAGGGAGGGCGGAGTGGACTAGAGATACTTGAGGGGAGTCTGGGGCTAGTGGTTCTGGGGAGAGAACTGAAGGAACAGCTGCCAAGATCCTTATGGTCAGTCATTCCCCATACTGTAGAGGGCATCTTTCTCAGGCAGAGCACTCCTCTCCAAGTGGCATCAACCTGAGGGGAAGTAATAGCCCCATTCTCAGAAATTACTCTCCCCATCTGATGGAGCTTAAGCTGGGCCGCTAAATACAGCTTAAGGCTATATAAGTGATTAGTTTAACAACTAAGGCCAACCCCCCCCCCCCCAAACAAACAAAAAAACTAAACAATAAAGAAGCAGCCAAAATGGGAAGAAAAAGAGACCCCAAATGAAAGAACAGAGTTCTCAAAAGAACTAAATGCAATGGAAGCAAGCAATTTATCAGATAGAGAGTTTAGAGTAATGATTATAAGGATACTCAACAGCACAAAAAAAGACATAGAAACCATAAAAATGAGCAGTCTGAAATAAAGAATGCAATATATGAAATGCATAATACACTGGAAGGAATAAGCTGTAGGTTAGATGAAGCAGAGGATCTAATAATCAATGCTCTGAAAGGTAGAAAAAACACTCTGGCAGACCAGCAAAAAAGAAAGAACTTCTTAAAAATACGAAGACGGCTTCAGAAACATTTTAGACAACATGAAGCATAACAACATCTGCATTCTGGGAATACCAGAAAACAAAGGGAGCCAGCAAGGGATCAAAAACCTATTTTAAGAAACAATGACTGAAAACTTCCCTAATCTGGTGAAGGAAAAAGTCACACAGGTCCAGGAAGCTCAGAGAGTCCCAAACAAGTTGGACCAAAAGAGGCTTACACCAAGACACATCATGATTAAAATGAATAGGCTTAAAGACAAGGAGAGAATACTAAAAATTGCAAGAGAAAAGCAGGTAGTAACCCGTAAGGAGCACCAATTAGACTGGCATCTGATCACTCAACAGAAATATTTCAGGCCAGAAGGGAGTATTGTGAAATATTCAAAGTCATGTAAAGCAAGGATCTACAACCAAGGCTACTTACTTTACCCACCAAGGCTATCATTTAAAGTAAAGGAGCAATAAGGAGCTTCCCAGATAAGAGAAAGCTAAAGGAATTTGTTAACACCAAACCTGGACTGCAACAAACATTAAAGGGTGGAGGAGGAGGAAGAAGAAGAAAGAAGAGGAAGAAACAAGGAGGAAAAGAAAGAGAAAGAAAACAACAGAAGAAAACAGTAACAATAAAATGGCACTACATACATATCTATCAATAATCACCTTAAATGCAAATGGCTAAATGCTCCAACCAAAGGACACAGCATAGCTGAATGGGTAAGAAAACAAGACCCATACATATGCTGCCTCCAAAAGACCCACCTCAGATTGAAAGGTACACAGGCTAAAAGTAAAGGGATGGAAAAAGATATTTCGTACAAATGAAATGGAAAAACAGCTAAGGTAGCAGGTACTTATATCTGACAAAATCAACTTTTTTTTCTATTATAGTTGTCCCATTTTTTTTCTCCCCTTTATTGTCCTCCACCCTGTACTCACCCTCCCACCATCATTCCCCCACCTCAGTTCATGTTCATGGGTCATCCATACAAATTCTTTGGCTTCTCCATTTCCCATACTATTCTTAACCTCCCTGTCCATTTTGTATCTACTACTTATACTTCCTATTCCCTGTATCTTTTCCCCCACACTCCCCACAGCTCCCTGCTGATAATCCTCCATGTGATCTCTATTTCTGTGAATCTGTTCCTGTTCTAGTTGTTTGCTTAGCTCATTTTTGTTTTTTTAGGTTCGGTTGTTGATAGTTGTGAGTTTGTTGTCATTTTACATTTTTTACTGTTCATATTTTTTATCTTCTTTTTCTTAGATAAGTCCCTTTAACATTTCATACAATAAGGGCTTGGTGATGCTGAACTCCTTTAACTTGACCTTATCTGGGAAGCACTTTACCTGTTTTTCCATTCTAAATGATAGCTTTGCTGGATAGAGTAATCTTGGATGTAGGTCCTTGCCTTTCATGACTTCAAATACTACTTTTCCAGCCTCTTCTTTCCTATAAGGTTTCTTTTGAGAAATCAGCTGACAGTTTTATGGGAACTCCTTTGTAGGTAACTGTCTCCTTTTCTCTTGTTGCTTTTAAGATTCTCTCCTTATCTTCAATCTTGGGTAATATAATTATGATGTGCCTTGGTGTGTGTTTCCTTGGGTCCAAATTCTGGGGGGGGGGGGGGGTTCTAAGCTTCCTAGACTTCCTAAAAGTCTATTTCCTTTGCCAGATTGAGGAAGTTCTCCTTCATTATTTTTTAAAATAAGTTTTCAGTTTCTTGCTCTTTCTCTTCACCTTCTGGCACCCCAATGATTCGGGTTTTGGAACATTTAAAGTTATCCCGGAGGTTCTTCAGTCTCTCCTCATTTTTTTTATTCGTTTCTTCATTCTGCGGTGGTTGAATGTTTATTTCTTCCTTCTGCTCCAAACCGTTGATTTGAGTCCCAGTTTCCTTCCTGTCACTGTTAGTTCTCTGTACGTTTTCCTTTATTTCACTTTTCGTAGCCTTCACTTCTTCCTCTATTTTGCAACCACACTCAACCATTTCTGTGAGCACCCTGATTACCAATGTTTTGAACTGTGCATCTAAATAGGCTGGCTATCTCTTTATCACTTAGTTGTATTTTTTCTGGAGCTTTCTCTGTTCTTTCATTTGGGCCACATTTTTTTGTCCTGACAGAACAGACTTTAAAACCAAGGCTACAGTAAGAGACCAAGGAGGACACTACATAATGATAAAGGGAACTATCCAACAAGAGGATATAAACCTAGTAAACATTTACACACCCAACATAAGAGAACCTAAATATGTGAAGCCAGTCTTGATGGACATAAAGTGAGAGATCAGCAGAAATACAGTCGTAGTCAGGGATTTTAACACCCCACTGACTTCAATGGATAAATCTTCCAAAGAGAAAATTAACAAGGAGACAGCAGTCTTAAATGACACACTAGATCAAATGGTTTTAAATTGTTATCTTCAGAGCATTTCACCCCAATGCAGCAGAATATACATACTTTTTAAGTGAATATGGAACATTTTCTAGGATAAACCACCTGTTAGGACATAAAACAAGTCTCAGTAAATTTAAGAAGACTCAAATCATCATATCAAGCATCTTCTCTGACCACAATGATATGAAAGTAGACATCAATCTCAAGAAGAACACTGAAAAAAATCATAAAAAGCCACGGAAGCTAAATAACATGTTATTAAACAATGCAATCAATTAAGAAATCAAAAGATTCTTTGAAACAAATGAAAATGAGGACACAACAATCCAAAATCTGTGGGACACTGGTAAAGCAGTCCTAAGAGGGAAATTCACAGCACTACAGGAAGATCTCAAAAAACAGGAAAAAGTGACTATGGGTTACAAGGTTCCCATGGATTAAAGTAGTACACATAAAAAATTATATTTACAAAATCAACAAAGATATTAATATCCAGAGGAGAAAATCACTGCTTTTAAGTGTTTAACTCAACCCCTGACAAATATTCCTCACGGCTTTCTTCTGGATCTTCCACAACTACTTACACCACACAGCACTCATTCATTGACTTCACAGGTATTTCTCAAAGCCCTAAATACAAGCCAAACTTACCCTTTACTAAGGGTTAACGAAGACCAGGACTCTAAATCAAGGTAATCCTGGTGAATTTTATATAAATAAGAAAACATCTTTGGAAAGTCTCTTTCCCTCTAAATCACTTTTAGCAAGGTTCTCCTAGATTTTGCCTGAAATACTTCCATACTAACCAATCAACAATTCACTCAAACCCACAGCTTTAATTTCAGTGTTTATAGAAACAGAAAAACCTATGATTTCTTTATGGTTAGATAAAGCTATAATGTGTGTCAATAATTAACATGCTCCTATAATAAAATCCCCCTTCAATGGGTATGCAATCTCTTACATTTACGATGCTTGCTAAATCCCATGTTATTTCTCTAAGACTCTCATAAAATAATGCCTTTTCATAAGATGCCTTTTTCCATGATCAGTTGCCTACTCTAACCTCTAGAAAATATTTTTCTACTATTTCCTGCAATTGTTTTTATCATTTTTCCAGATATAATTCTCCACTCTTGCTTTTTTAGCCATATGGAGTCAATAACCATCATAAATTCTGCTATATATTTTACACATTAAAAATACACTTGGGTTGAAATAAAAAGCCAGCATTTCCATAAGAACCCAAGGAATTTAAATATTCTAGCCTATGGGTAGCCTAACTCAAGAGACACAAACTTGGCTTCCACAATATTTGAAGGACCAATCTCAGAAAGCTATCTGTTAAAAAAATTTTTTTGGTCTCAAAACCTTTTAAATTGCTGAGGACCCTAAGGAGCTGCATTTATGGGGGCTACTTATTTTGATGTTTACTATATTTAAAATTGAAACTGAATAATTATTTAAATATTTTCAATTTACTTAATGTTACATATCAATATAAACAACTCTATGAAAATTATTTTTAAAAAAAATTAGTGACGCCTGGACCAATGTGGCTCACCTGGTTGGATGTCATCCCACAAAGCAAAAGATCACTAGTTCTATTTCCACTCAAGGCACATGCCTGGGTTGCAGGTTTGGTCCCTGGATGGGGTGCATACAAGAGGCAACCAATTGATGTTTCTCTCACGTTGATGCTTCTTCCCTCTCTTTCTCCCTCCCTCTCCATCTCTTAAAAATAAATAAATAAAATCTTTAAAAAAAAAAATTAGTGAAAGGAGTGACACTGTTTTAATTTTGTAAGTCTCTGTGATGTCTGGCTAAATAGAAGACAGTAGAGAGTAACAGAGCCACTTCTACATTCAATCTGTTAAGTTTTCCTTATTCAACTATATGAAGAAAATCTGTAACTCACAACGACAGAAAATGATGCCATATTAAAAAAAGCCTTTCCAAAAAATCGTGGATATTCTTTAATATTGCATCAAAACTTCACAAGTGGTATATCTCTTAAACATTGGTTACAATGTGAAATGTGAAACTAAATCAATGAACTTTTCATTCTTTTTCACACTGAAATTTGAGCACTTTTAATGTATCTTTTACTCATGTATGATTTTATAACATTATAATCAGTCATTTGGAAGATGCTGGTTCACAAAGATATTATCAAAGTATTGACTGTGGTAGGTAAAATGTTATTTTGCATTCTAGTGTTTAGAAAGCACATGACATAATTATATGCCTAAACTCCTTGTTACCTGTTTGGTACTGGGCAAAAATGTGGCTCTTACTCTCTGAAAACTTTAAAGTTCAAGACTACATAGGTAAGTTCCCCTACAGTGTCAATTATAACGTCCATCAGTTCAATGAAAACACTATGTTAAACTCTTGAAAATGGCAGAGTTTGATGATTTTTATTAATAATGAAAAGAAAAGCTCCTGCACTCCTAAAGGCAAGAGTAGGCAATAAATTATAAGCGTGGTACAGAAACAAGGTCATCTACTGCAGTAAGTTACGCAAAGGAAAAAACATCCATTAGCAAGTTGCCAATCACAAGGATTGTTTACAACAAAATCTGGCAAGACTGGGGAAGGGGACATTTTTCCTTTGATTTTATACTTCTGTGAAGAACTGGTAGGTGACAAAAACCTGGAGTAAATAAGGTCTCTGCTCTTCAGCTTTTTTCTAGGAAGCAAAACAAAACTTCTTTTATACATTCATTCTATGGTTCTCAAAAAAAAAGTTGAGAGTGCCAAATAAAATAAACACTTCTCTGTCATATCAAAACTACTGAAAGGTACTGCTTATGTACAACCAGCCTTTAAGAATGAAAAACATTTTTTAAAGGTCAGATGCCAAAAGATGTTTAAGTTTCAACACACACCAATTCCCACGTACACAAACAGTAAGCAATCTGTTCATCCAATGACAGTGATTCTCAAACTGCTGTTTCACAAACTTCAGCCAGTTCCATGGTTCCATCCGACAAACTGTATAACTCTAGATATTTTATGCCTGCAAGGGAGTAGCTTGCAGGCATAAACATCTTTTAATTGCCCTACATTGGATATAAACATCTTTTAATTGCCCAAAAGCACAAAGAAGGAATTTCAGAGAAAAAGGCAGATTCACCTTCTTCTTAGAGCCTGCCATTGCTAAAAAAGCATTCAGAATCTAGTCTTTCAAAGTCCTCTCCTCAGGGCTCAAATAGGATGCCAGAATTCCACATAAAATTTTCCAACGGTTGCTTCCCACAGCTATGAGGTTCAAATTCCACAGCACAAAACCCAAGATACTCTAGGAACTGGCCTCTACATACTTTGCCCCAGCCTCATCTCCTGCCATCCCTTCTCAATCCTCACCAACTATTACCATGTGTATGATCATAAGGTATAAATGATCCCTAATTGAGAAGATGGGAAGGGACTCACTAACTCTAAAATGTATTCTTCAGGAGCAAGAGATGAAAGGAAGTTCTTCAGGATGAAAAAAGAAGTGACACCAGAAAACTGAAGTCTACATGAAAAAAGGAACACTGGCAAAGGTAATCACAGGTAAAGGAAAAATGACAATATAAGACAGTATAAATATATTTTTGTGTTTTTTTTCCTTGATTTAAAAGGTAACTGCCTAAAATAAGTTGTTAGGGATATAACATATAAAGATGTAATATACATAAAAGTAATAGCAAAAAAAAGGGAGGAGAGAATGGAGCTACACTGGAGGAAGGAAATGATGCCTATTATAACCCAAATCCACAAGAAGAAATAAAGTATCCGAAGTGGCAAATATGTTGATTAATATAAAAGACTATATTTTTCTTCCTTCTCCTCCTCTTCAAAAGACATACGTTGTTTAAATATCCAGTCAAGATGGAGGCATAGATAAACACACCTGGCTTCAACGTACAACTATAGCAAAAATTAAAGACTAGACTACAAAACAAATTTCACCCAGAATTGTCAGAAAATCAAGCTGTATTGAAGTTTGACAACCAAGAATTTAAATAAGCCACATACGTACATCCAGACGGGTGGGAGGGGCAGAAACACATGAAGAAGGGTGGGGAGGAGCAGGAACGGGCAGACCACATCCATGTGGCAGGGGGGTAAAAACTGGGAGGGGTACCTCAGGAACTAGGGATACCAGGCCCAGACAAGACCACCCTGCCCAGGGTTCCAACATCAGGAAGATAAGTCCCCATAACTTCTGGCTGTAAAAACCAGTGGGGATTGGGGTGGTGGGAGAAACTGCAGGATTCTCAAAAGATTCCTCTCGAAGGACCTGCAACCAACTTAGGACTCACGCAGACCCATACCCTCTGGGATTCAGCACCAGACCAACAGCTCGAAGGGCACCAGTGGCATACAGGGAGAAAATGAAGTGACTGGCAAGAAGCTGGTGCTGGGAGACAGCTTCCTCCCAGGCAAAACTCCAGAGGCCAGGCAGCGGCAGTGTCGTCCCCTCTGTGAGCCCACTCCTACACAGAGCCAGAATGATCACATGGGTTGCCCCGCCATGGCGATTACCTAAGGCTCCGCCCCACACAATTTACAGGTGCCTTTTCTAAGAGAGAGAGTCAAAGTTGCTCTAATACACAGAAAAAAACACAGATGTTTGAAAATGAGGAGACAAATATGGCCAAAATGAAAGAATAGAACAAAACTCCAAAAAAAGAACTAAGTGAAATGGAAATAAGCAACCTATCAGATGCAGAATACAAAACTCTGGTTATCAGGATGCTCTAGGAACTCACTGGGTACTTCAACAGCATAAAAAAGACCCAGGCAGAAATGAAGGTTACACTAAGTGAAGTAAAAAAAAAGACTACAAGGAACCAACAGTAGAGGAGGTGAAGCAGAGAATCAAACCAATGATTCGGAACACCAGGAATAAGAAAAGCATTTAATCAGAATAGCAAGAAGAAAAAACAATTTTTAAAAATGAGGATAGGCTAAAGAGCCTCTGGGACATCTTTAAACAATCAACATCTGAATCACAGGCATCCCAGAAGGAGAAAAGGAAGAGCAACAAATTGAAAACTTACTTGAAAAAAATAATGAAAGAAAACTTTAATTTGGTGAAGGAAATAGATATACAAGTCCAAGAAGAACAGAGAGTCCCAAACAAATGGGACCCAAGAGGACCAACACCAAAACACACTGTAATTAATATGCCAAACATTACAGATAAAGAGAGAATCTTAAAAGCAGCAAGAGAAAAGTAGAAGTTACCTACAAAGGAGTTCCCATAAGACTGTCAGCTGATATCTCAAAAGAAACTTTGCAGGCTAGAAGGGAATGGAAGTAGTAGTCAAAGTCATTAAAAGCAAGAACCTACAACCTACATTACTCCATCTAGCAAAGCTATCATTTAGAATGGAAGGGCAGATAAAATGCTTCCCAGATAAGGCAAAACCAGAGGAGTTCATTACCACCAAGCCATTGTTATATGAAATGCTAAAAGAAATTATATAAGAAAAAGAAGATCAAAATTATGAACATTAAAATGGCAATAAATTCACAACTATCAACAACTGAATCTAAATAACAAACTAAGCAAACAAGCAGAACAGGAACAGAATCATTGCCATGGACATCATTTGGAGGGTTATCAGTTGGGAGGGGAAAGTGAAGAATGGGGGAGAAGGTGCAGGGATTAAGAAGCACAAACTGGGGGTACAAAATACTTAAGAACAGTATAGGAAATCTGAAGCCAAAGAACTTACATGCATGATCCACGGATATGAACTAAGGAGGGGATGCTAGAGGAAATGGGGGTACTGGCTGGAGAGGGGCAAAGGGGAAAAAAACTGGGACAACTGTAATAGCATAATCAATAAAATACATTTTAAAAAAACAAAAAAGACATACAGTATTTATTTATTTATTTATTTATTTATTTATTTTAAGTGTTAGGTATTTGTTTCACTGCTGCTTTACATTCTTCTGGAATAACTTTTTTTTTTAATTTTACTTTAATTGTTGATCTTGTACAGTTTTCTGTCTTTTATTCTCACCCCAACCCACCACCCCAGCCCTCCCAATCTCCCTCCCAATTCCACCCCCCCCCCATAGTTTTTGTCCATGTGTCCTTTATACTTGTTCCTGTAGATCCTTCCCCCTTTCCCCTGAAATTCCCTCCCCTCTCCCCTCTGGTGACTTCAGCCTGTTCTCAGTTTCTATGTCTTTGGTTATATTATGCTTGTTTGTTTGTTTTGTTGATTAGCTTCCTGTTAAAGGTGAGATCATATGGTATTTGTCTTTCACTGCCTGGCTTATTTCGCTTAGCATGATGCTCTCAAGTTCCATCCATGCTGTTGCAAAGGTTATGAGCTCCTTCTTTCTTTCTGCTGCATAGAATTCCATTGTGTAAATGTACCACAGTTTTTTGATCCATTCATTTACTGATGGGCATCTAGGTTGCTTCCAACACTTGGCTATTGTAAATTGTGCTGCTATAAACATAGGGGTGCATAGGTTCTTTTGGATTGGTGTTTCAGGGTTCTTAGGATATAGTCCTAGCAGTGGAATTGCTGGGTCAAAAGGTATATCCATTTTTAGTGTTTTTAGAAAATTCCATACTGTTTTCCATAGTGGTTGTACCAGTCTGCACTCCCGCCAGCAGTGCACTAGGGTCCCCTTTTCTCCACAACCTCTCCAACACTTGTTGTTTGTTGCTTTGTTTATGAGGGCCATTCTGACTGGTGTCAAGTGGTATCTCATTGTGGTTTTAATTTGCATCTCTCTGATAGCTAGCGATATCGAGCATGTTTTCATGTGTCTCTGGATCCTCTGTATAGAGACATACAGTATTTAAAACAATAATTAAAACACTGTATTGCTGGGTTTGTTACATAAGTGAACATAATATATATGACAATAAGAGCACAAAGGAGAAAGGAGGAAATAGAGCATTTTAACTATTAATCTGAAATAGTCTGTGATATTCTCAGATACATATTGTAATCCCAACAACAAACACTATAAAAAATATAATTTAAAAAAGTCTATAAAAAGAAAATACCAAAGTTGAAAAAAGAACAACCGAGGATTAAAAAAAAAAAAAAAAAAGACACCAGGTATTACAGAAAACAAAGAGCAGTGGGAGATGCAAATCCAAGCATTAAAAAAATAACATTTTCAATAAAATGTTTTTTAAAAAAATAACATTAAATAGGAAAGGATTAAACACTCCACTAAAAAAAACAGACTGTTAGACTAGATTAAAAAAGGAATACCCAACTATATGCTGTCTGTAAGCTAGATTCCAAGATACAAAAAGGTTGAAAGTATGGAAAAAGATACAGCATGCAAACAATAACCATCAGAGACCTGGAGTAAAAAGTAGGTTTACAGTTCTTCATATAGAAGATAATACAATAATAAATAGTAATACAAGAATAAACTCTGTGTTTTGTGTGCTCACAACTGTAAACGTACTTTTGCCCCACCCTGTACACTAATATCTGACAAAATAGAGTTTAAGTAAAAAAATTAATGTTATGCAGCTAAGAGGGACATTTTATAAAAGTATACACTTAACCAGAAGACATAATGAACGTAAACATCTGCACCTAACAAAACAGCCCCAAAATAGAGGAAGCAAAAAATGAAAGAAATGGAGAAACAGGCAATTAAACAGCAAGAGACTTCAATACCCCACCATCAATAATGTGCAGAACAAGTAAACAGAAAATCAGTAATAATACTGAATTTAAACAACGCTATTAGTCAACCTGACCTAACAAACATGTATAGACGACACGACCCAACAAGAGCAAAATTCACATTCTCCTCAAGCATGCATGGAATATTCTCCAGGAGAGACCATACACTAGGCCATAAAACAAACCTCAAATTTAGAAGAACTGAAATGATACAAAGAATCTTCCTCAATTACAACAGAACTAAATTAGAATACAAAAAGAAATTTGGGAAATCTACAAATGCTTGAATATTAAACAAGACACTTCTAAATAACCCATGGATCACAAAGAAACTCTGAATGTATTTTGAGCCAAGTGAAAACAAAAATAAAACTTACAGCATATGGATTAATGCAATACTAAAAGAGAAATAGCTGTATACACCAATATCAGAAAAGAAATACCTTAAATAAATAAGCTTCCATCTTAGGAAATTCAGGGGAAAAAAAAACTAAACCCAAAGCAAGCAGAATATTAGAGAGGACATCAACACAGAAAAGAGATTAAAATAAAGAAAAAATCAATTAAAAAAGGCCAACAAAATTAGCAAACCTTTAGCTAGATTGATTAGGAGAAAAAAGAATGAAGACAAATTACCAAAATTAGGGAGGAAAAGGGGTACATTACCACTAGCCTTACCAAAAATAAAATAATATCAAATGTAAACTGTAACTGAAAAAAATTAATGTTAAAAAATAATTTTGAAAAATTAAAATTTAAAAACTCAAGTTATGGAAACTAACTCAGGAGGAAATAGAAATCTCAACAGACCTATACATACAAAGTGAAGAAACTGAATTAGTAACCAAAGCTAACCACAAAGAAAAAGCCTGACCCACACAACTACACTGTTGAATTGTATGACGCATTCAAAGAAATTAATAGCAATACTTCACAAACTCTTCTAGAAAAGAGAACAGTTTCAAATTCATTCTGAGGCCAACATTAAACTCATACCAAAGCCAGACAAGGACACCACAAAAACAGAGATAGAAAATCCTCAACAAAATAGCACATTCTCTCAGCCAAGGGGCCTATCAGGCCCCACCTGGGGCCCACAACAGGCTGTGTGGACTCTTGAATGCAAGCCCACTGGGCACAGCGCCAGTGGAAGCACAGCCAGAAACAGACTAAGCTGGACGGATGGGGACAAAGCTTGGAAAAAGCTTTAACATAGACTGAACCAATGGCAGAGAATCTCTGGACCTTGGCCTTTGTTCTGGGCCTGATGAAGACAAGTTTGACTTCTTTCACAGAGGGATGGAGCTGAACCCAGGACTGACCTTTGACTTTGCTTCTACAATAAATCTTACCATTACACCTTATCCTCCCATATGTAGGTCTCCTTGCTTTCCTTGCAACTCACTGAAAGGACCCCATTTACAATGGTAACATCAGCAAGCCAAATCCAGCAACATATAACAGGGATTACAGTTTGGCTATTCTTGAAACATTAAACATAAGCTTACCATACAACCCAGCAATTTCACTCCTATGAATCTTTCAAAAAAAAAGATTAAAACACATGTTTACAGAAATATTTATATATAAATATTCATAGCAGTATTATTTATAATGGCCAAAAAGGAGAAATCATTAAAATTTCCATAAACTGATGAATGGATAAACCAAATGTGGTAGAGCAATAAAGAACTAATATATGCTACAACATGAACAAACCTCAGAAACACATATGCCATTGAAAGATGCCAGACCAAAAAAGACTATGTACTGTATCAGCAGTCCCCAACCTTTTTAGTACCAGGGACCAGTTTTTCTACAGATGGATGGGGGCGGGACGGTTGGTGGGGACAAGAGGCAGAGCTCAGGTGAGCTTCCCTCATGGCCCTGTTCCTAACAGGCCATGGATCTGTACAGGTCTAAGGCCTGAGGGTTGGGGACCCTTATATCATGAGTCCATTTAAAACCCTTGGAATTTCCTGCGATGAGAATAAATGTGTCTTGTTATATTTAATGAGGTTACTTTTGGAAAACACCTAAGGATGGAGGAGGGTGGCTGCCTGGAGAACCAACCAGGTGATTAGAGGGTTGGAAGTTTCAGTCCCGTCCCACCCTTACCTCCAGGGAAGGGAGAGGGACTGGAGATCAGTTCAGTACCAAAGGCTAATGATTTAATCAATCATGCCTATATAATGGAGACTCAACAAAAACTTAAAAAAGGATGGGATTCAGAGAGCTTCCACGTTGGTGAATACACAGACCTTTGGGAGAGTGGTATGCCCTGAGAGCATGGAAGTTTCATGCCCCCTTTACCCCCATATACCTTGCCCTCTTCCCCTGTTCCTGAATGTAATCCAGTAATCTGGTAAGTAAAATGTTTCTCTGAGTCTGTAAGCCACTCTAGTAAATTAATCAGTAGCCTCTGATTTATATCCAGTCATAAGCGCACGTGATAACCCGAACTTGTGGTTGGGTTCTGAAGGGAGTAGTGCAGTCTTGCAGGACTAAACCCTTAATACGTGTGGTCTGATGCTATCTCCAGGTAGACAGTGTCAAGTGTGGTAAGTGTGATAGTAGTGTGAGAATAAAAAAGAAACAGGAGAACTGCAGTTTTCCAAAATAGGTATCTTTTGGGGTGATGGAAATGTTCTAAAACCAGATTGGGGTGATAGGTGCACAGCTCTTTAAATGTACTGAAATAGCCCTGGCTGGTGTAGCTCAGTGTATTGAGTGCCAGCCTATGAACCAAAAGGTACCCTGTTCAATTCCCAGTCAGGGCACATGCCTGGGTTGCAGCCAGGTCCCCAGTATGGGGTGCAAGATGGGCAACCACACATTGATGTTTCTCTCCGTCTCTTTCTCCCTCCCTTCCCCCCTCTCTAAAATAAATAAAATATTTTTAAAAATAAAGTAAAAATAAATAAGTGTATTGAATAATTGACCTATAATCTTAAAACAGGTGAATTGTTAAGATATGAAAATTATACCTCAATGAACTGTAGGAAGGAAGGAAGGAAGGAAGGAAGGGAGGGAGGGAGGGAGGGAGGGAGGGAGGGAGGGAGGGAGGGGCCACTGGTCTAACCAATCAGTCTCCTGAATCCAACTTGAAAGGTCGATCAACTAGCTATACAAAATCTTTTTAGACAACACTGCAGAAAATGACTGAATTGTATCTGAAGAGACCTAAATTGGGTAAAAGGAAGCTTTTCTGACAGAGCAATTAGGCACAAAGGAATACAGAACCAATGAAAGCCATACAAACTCAGCACATTTTAGATTCAATGTGGTTCAGAGAGAAGACCACCAAAGGATAAGTCAGACTTGTCTCCAGGATTCATAATAAAAAGATCATGAAAAAAAAGTCTTCCTTTTCTTTTTGAATGTTATATAGCCTTAACATATGACAATGGAAAAGAAAATGTTTTCACTATTCCAATCAGAGAAATTCGACTCAAACAATTTTGATTAACTGCTTTACACTGAAGCATATTTTAAAACTTATATTGTAACAGATGGCATACCCAAACAGAAATAAGCCTTGTTAAGGTTGTCTGTAGTGGATGTTGCTTACGTGGTTTTGCCCAATCTGAGTATTAGAATTTTGGTTAATAGGTGGTGTCCCTCCAGACACCAGTATATAACAATGTGTAGGAGTGGGGAGAGAAAAGTACAAAAAAAGGAAAAAATAAAAATAACACATCTAAATTTTAGATGGGGATATGACTTGGAGTACAGTAGAACAGTCTAAGAAAGAAAAACGCATATTTATTCCTCTGAGGCAAAATAAGAAAGAGAAAAACATAAAGCAAAGAGTAGAAATAAATGATTTGCAATAAGAGAATCAACAAGAAAACTTACATGGGTAGGTAGACTTCCTTGCTCTAAGTAAATTAGGAGATACTACTACATGTTAAAATGGAGAAAGGAAGAAATTAAAGATTAATGGATATACAAAAGATATGACAAGGACTGTTAAATAGCCATGAGGATGTAACTGAAGTTAGATTGGAGTACATTCAGCTTGGTTTCATTACTTTCTACACCAATTTTCAGTGGTCCTAGAGCTGAAACAGAAAATACATCTGGAAGAAGTAATCCACAGGCTGACTGAAAATCAAGGGTATATAGTTTAAATTTTGGGATAAATGATCATTTACTAAGCAACTACTATATACTGGATACTTTATCAACAGTCTCACAATCCAATGAAGACATTGCCCTGCCCATTTTACATATTAAAAATATGCAGAAAGGGGAAACAATCCAATAGACATCGTGAGATGAATGGATAAACCAAATGTGGTATGTCCACACAATGGGATATTTTCTGGCAAAATAAAGAAATAAAGTTCTGATACAAGCTAACATATGAATAAACTTTGAAAACCTTTCAAGTAAAAGAAACCTGTCATAAAAGACCACATATTATATGATTCCATTTACAAGTGTCCAGAGCAGGCAAATACTTAGAGACAGGAAATAGATTAGTAGTTAGCTGCCTAAGGCTCAGGGAAAGGTTGGAGGGGAATGGGATGGTTAAGAGGCATGAGAGTGATTGCTAATGAGGAGGGGGCTTCTTTTCAAGGTGATAAAAATGTTCCAA
The DNA here is from genome assembly GCA_039655065.1 of Glossophaga mutica. Classification (NCBI taxonomy): domain Eukaryota; kingdom Metazoa; phylum Chordata; class Mammalia; order Chiroptera; family Phyllostomidae; genus Glossophaga; species Glossophaga mutica. Next base: position 27,116,258 of record CM077309.1, on the reverse strand, counting down.
AGTTAGATGGTGGTGATGGCTGTACAACACTGTGAATTTACTAAAAATAATAATAATAACAACACTGAATTGCATAGTGGGTAGATGTTGTGGTATGTGAATTATACTCAATAAAGATGTTTAAAAAAAAAAAAAAACTCAGGCTCAGATTTTAGTTTCTTTGGTCAACATCATACCGTAAGATAGCAGCAGAGCTGCCTAGATCTCTCAACCCAAAGTCCTTTCCAATGCATTAGCAGCTACCCTGTATCAAGTGCCAACTGTGTGCCAGAAGTTCTGCATACCCTCATTTAATTCAACAACTCTTGGTGACAGACACTATCACTTCCTTTTTCTAGGTGAGGAAACTCAAAACCTGAGTGAAATAACTTGCCCAAGGTCACAAAGGTGATAAGTTAATGAGCCAGAATTAAAAACACATGCTCTACCATTTCAGACATTCAATTAAGGCTCTCATAATTGTTTCCCACGTCCATGTATGACAACCACTATAATTTACCTATCATTTTTCTTTAGGCCATTTGCTTCTCTTGTCTAATAAAGCCACGGTAAAAATGGAGCTATAACCTGAAAGGGTAGTACTGAGACTAAGGATATGAAGACTGGTGAACAGAAACCTGATTAAATTGTGGTTGGGAGAGCCTGGAGGGGAAGCTCTAAGGCTGTATCACTCAGAGTCAATTACCCCAAACAGGAAGAGACATACTTTTCATCTCCAACAGAAAGATGCTTTTCTATTCTACTGCTCCAGCAGGAAGGAGGATCTTCTCCTTAGACACTGAACCAATGAAAAGCCACTGTACTTTGAACTTCCAGATTCCTCTAACGCACTCTTTGTACACACCGGCTCCTCTAAACCTCCCTTTCCTCTACGGAAGATCAGTTCCTCTCCTTTGTTCTCTGTACTTGCCAGTGGTTCACCATTAGACTGCATGTCCTCAACTGCAATTCTTTGTTTTTGCTGAATAAACCCATTTTGCTGGAGAAATAACTGGTTATTTGTTTAAGGTCAACAAACAGGAGTAGGAAAGGTAGAGAATAAGGATGAAAGGCCGACATTACAGCAGCAAAGGGAGAACTGCAGGTAAAGGCCCCACTGGGAAGCATGGTTTGCTGAGAAAAGGGTTCAGCCTGAGAAGGGGGTGGTAATAAAAAGGACAGCAAGTTGCAGGAGATAGAAGACTGAGATGGAAACTGAAAATACTGACAGTGTTTAGAAGTTAAGAGGTTGAAGCTCAAGAAGTTGGGCAAAAAAACCTGAAAGGAGGATGAGGTGGAAAAGCAGAAATAAAAGGTGAAAGATGGATAGGGATGGGGTGACAGTTGAAGGAAAGAGCACTGAGTGTTAAAGAGGACAAAATGAAGACTTAACTTACAGAATAGTAAGTATGAAAGATTGCAATGGAGTGAGCTAGGAGACCCCCACCAAACAGGCCAGAGGAAGCGAGAATCAAGCAGGTTGCCAGGCCATGCTCTCGAGTCTGGAGTCTGGACTCTGGACTGGAAGCAAGAGGTGCCTAATCAACATCTGGTAACTGAAGCAGAAATGTCACCCATGCAAAAATCTCAAGAAAGACACCAGCAGTAAAAGCTGTTCCATGCTTCAGAAAACACTATCCTAACCAGTACTGCTCATATCAGGAGGTCAAGATTTCTCAAGAGGTCAGTGTATGGCCAAATTGAACCTAGCAGACTAAGCAAAATAGGTTTCAATACAGCAGAGCTCAGGTTCACTGTGGATGAAACCAACAATAAAAGAAGCTGTGGTCAGAGAAAAGAAATTCCAAGTTCAAAACTGTGGCTCTAAGATGCTGAAGAAACTAGGTGATAAAAAGTTCGTTTGACTTTATAATAGAATCTGGATGTTTTAAAAGATGCAGCATTGCTAGTAAGGAAATTACAAATAGGTTGATTAGAGATATTTCAAAAGCAATTAATTCAATAGCCAAAACACAGGGGGACCTAAAACCAATAACACACCAGGACATGCAAAATAATCCATGTATTACTGATCCTATGTAATAAGCAGTTGGTACCTCTAAATTTAAGTGAAGGTGATATATGGAAGCTCAGCTTTATGAGAAAAGATGAACTGAAGGATAATTTGTTTTATTAGGGGACTATATAAAATAATTTACAAACAAGGTTCTTTAAAACAAAGTCACTCACTGTTAAGTAAGTTGATTAATCATTATTTGACATACGCACAATCTTCAGAACATTTCTACATGAATACCATATATCATTTACAGCTCTTGAGTAGTTTCAAAATTGGAAAATATTCCATCCAGGTTCCCTCTCATTGTCCTTGCTACAGTATCAAATAAGAATGTCTGAAAGGTCACAGTTCCTTAGCCTCACCTACTGAAGTCTCCTGAGTCCATGTATCTTCTCTATTTGTATGATTCAAGCTCTCACAGACATGCTAGTTTCTAACGACCTGCCTGTATGTTGGATATGACTACTTATCGGCTCTATCCGACTAATACTACACTTACTATTCTAAACTATTCACTGGGTTTCAACTCCAGGGCTCACCCTTAATGCTATAGTTTGCTTTTACATCCCTTAAAAGCCAGGTGTTGTTAACATCCAAGGTCAACTAACTTCATTTCTCCAGCATGTAGTTGTTGTTTGCCTAGCTTTTTATAGTTCTCCCAGGGACACACTTTTCCCTCTTGGAATAACCCAGTCTGACACTCAGTAACTACACACTGCTTAGCATGTATGCTTTCGAAAAGTGAGGGAGCCCTGGCTGGTGTGGCCTGTGAATGGAAAGGTCACTGGTTCGATTCCCAGTCAGGGCACATGCCTGGGTTGCAGGCCAGATCCCCAGTTGGGGCGTGCAAGAGGCAATCAATCACATATTGATGTTTCTCTCCCTTTTCCCCCCTCCCTTTCCTTCTCTCTGAAAAATAAATAAAATCTTTTAAAAGAAGAAAGTGAGGGATACCTCTCACCACTCAGAGAACTATCCAATATATAAACTTTCTGTTTGCCCATCTACGTACAATCTTTTAAATTCCTCTTTGAATTATTTGATTTTCATCCTAATTACCTTATACTAATAAGAATATAACACTAAAGATAGTAAGCCCTCTCTTTCACCATTTATAATCCAAAAGTTCCCTCAAAAGGAAAAGGGGAAGAGAAAAATGCAATCAATAAGATAGTCCTTAAAAAAAAAAAAAACAGTTAACTGCAGGGAAAGTTTAATACTCTAAATCTCCATCAAGGCTAAAAACTGCAGTTCTAAAGTATTCAATTTTTTTTCTTGGTGGTAGAGATAAGAAAAACACAGGCTTAAGCACATACCTTCACGTAACACAAATCTACCAAAAATGTAGTCTTCAGTCCTCTAAAGCAGGGGTCCCCAACCCCTGGGTCACAGACCAGTACCAGTCTGTGGCCTGTTAGGAACTGGGCCACACAGCAGGAGGTAAGAGCTTGAATGTAATGTGCTTGAATTATCCTGAAACCATTCCTCTCACCCCAGTCTGTGGAAAAATTGTCTTCCGTGAAACTGGTCCCTGGTGCCAAAAAGGTTGGGGGCCACTGCTCTAAAGGACTTTAAACAGACTACGTATGGCTTTTGCCCACTAAGGATGAGAGAAATCAGTATTACAGGAGGAACGTAAATAAAATCTCATTAAAATATGGTCCCCAACTCTACCACTGGGTTTAATTAGCCATTTCTACATTGATGGATCTCAAAGCACAGGTAAGATAATTGCCCTTATCTAATTCCATTTATCCCATAATAACAGGCAGACCCTGTTTTATATAAAGATGCATACCAGCATCAAGAACCAACAGGTAGTAAGCATACAGATGTTTATTGCTTAGTAAGATAAACATGATGTTAATCATAACTATTTCCAGGAAAATTAATACAAAGAAAACACAATATTTATATATAAGATCTAGAGTCAACAGCTGAAGACTAACCTACAAACCAAAGCCAGTGGGTCCCAAAACAGAATCTGCATAACAATCTAAGGAGTTGTATTGATGAAAGACAGTGGATATTATAAAAGATAAATCCCCAAACTGTGACATAACATAATAGTTTATTTTATTTCATGCTTACATGAAGTCCAAAAATCCATGTTAATGATCATCTAGGGGCACGAGGAGGCTGGAGATGACCCAGGGTAACAGATGTTCGGTATTCTTGGACATCATTTCCAAAGTTGCTCTGGCAGACAATACCCAATCAGCAGGTGAAGGAAAGAGAGCATTGTTCAAGAGAAGTTTGTACTGGTCAGGGCTAAAGAAATACTCAACACTTCACTGCTTAATTTCCTATGGTCAAATCTCAATCTTACGGCCATCCCCAAACGCAACAGGGGCTGGTAAATAAATATATAAGTGAGTTGGGATCTGAGAGAAAAGGAAACAAGCTTGGTGAAGAGCATGGCAGTCTTTACCGGAAGTTTTAAAATACAGATGCTGGGGCATTACCCCAGGTGATCCTCATTCAGATCTAATAGGACCCCCAAAATTTGTATTTAAGCTAGCCAAGTGAATCTGATGTATGCCCAAGTTAGGAATTACTGGCTTAGGAAGTGAAGAGCTTGGGGCAGACAGAAAAAAATATTTTCATGGAAAAGTTTAAAACACTGAGGGTGGATAAAAAGAAAACTAAAAAGAGATGGGAAAATTGAGCCTTTGTGTCTAAGACAACACAGGTATAACTTAGGAAACTCTTTCCTCCTTGGCCTGTGATAGTCTTTCATGGTTCTCTTCCTAATTCTGGTAGCTTCTTCTTAGGCTTCTTTTCCTCCACTCATTTCATATTCTCCATTATATTTTCCTTGGCCATGAGCTGTTCTCATTCCCTGAGTGACGTCATTCACTTCAATTACCACTAAGAACACCTTTCCCTGAGTCCAGCCTCACATTTAACTGCTATTAACAACGCTTCTCCACTTAAATGTCCCACTAAGATCTTAATATTGCCAGAACTGAATTCACCTTACCCTTAAACCAACTCCTTTCTTACATGCCCTATCCACCTAGGCCCTCTAGTTAAAACTCTAGGAGTCACTGGTAACTAAAAGCTTTTGTGCTTCAAAAAATACCACCAAGAAAGTAGAAAGACAATCTATAGAATGGCAGAAAATGTTTGCATATCATATATTTGATAAGGGACTTGCACCTAAAATATATAAAGAACTCCTACAATTCAGTAATAAAAAGACAAGTAGCCCAATTAAAAAATGGACAAAGGATCTGCTAAAAAGATATTAGATATCATTAGCCATCAGGAAAATGCAATCAAAACCATAAAGAGGGGGAATGTGGGTGGGAGGGGGTGTGCAGAGTGGTGGGGAATGATGGGGGAGAAATGGGACAACTGTAATAGCATAATCAATAAAATATATTTTTAAAAAACCATAAAGAGATATCACTTCATACACATTAGGATGACTATAGTAAAATGTTTTACAAAGACACATAATAGTAAGTGTTATTGAGAACATGGAGAAGTGGGAACTCGCATACACTGCCGGTAGGAATGCAAAATGGTGCAGTTGCTATGGAAAATGAACTGGCAGTCCCTTAAAAGGCTAAATACTGAATTACCATATAACCCACCTAGTCCACTTCTTAGTATATATCCAATAGAAATGAGAACTTATTGCCACACAACTGACACAAATGTTCAGAGCCGCATTATTCACACTAGCCCCAAAGTGGAGAAAACCCAAATATACAACCCTTGAGTGAAAAAATAAAATGTGGAATGATAAAATAGAAAATCATATCAGCAATAAAAATGTTGATACATGCTACAATATAATGAACCTTCAAAACATGCTAAATGAATTAGGCAAATAGAGACAAAAGGCAAATTAGTAGTTGTCTAGGGCTAGAGAGGAAGTGACAGGTTTAGAGTTAAGAGGTTTCTTTTTGGAATGATAACATATTCCAAAATTGATTGTGGTGATACTTATACAGCTCTGTAAATATACTAAAAATCACTTAACTGTACAATTTAAATTGGTGTGAGAATTGTATCTCAGTAACACCGTTTTAAAAAGAAAAAAACTATCAAACTGATGCAAGAGAAAAAGCTGCCTCTCCAGACTAATTTACATTTTCTATTATAAGATAAAAAGTGTGGGGGGTGGTTTGGGTACCTTAGATAACAGAAAATAAAGATAAAAGTAGTACTACTCAACAGTAATAACTCATCTAAGTTTCTGGAACAGATATTTATTTCAGAAGTAACTGCTTCCTGATTTTTCTTTTTAAATATATTAATTGTCTTTTGCTGAATATTATTTGTGGCCTTATAACCTTAACAGTAGAAAAGATACATCTTTAGATTTAAAATAAATAAATTTAAATGGTAAACCATCACTAATTAAGAATCTGAACTTAAATTTACTAGGCAAAAATGAACTTTTCACTAAATCGTAGAGGCAACAATCCTATCTAGACTTTGCTTTGTATGCCAATCAGTATACACACAGAGAATGCTGGTAACTTTAAAAAAAAATCAGTATCATACAAGGCAGGTGGATGAATCATCTAATAGTGTAAGAACTGGAGTTGGGGAGTAAGAATGGAAATTAAATCTAAAGTACTTAAGAACTTTAATCATTGTATACAGTGTACTGTAACACATTAAAACATTATTGGTTTAAGTAACTAGAGATTTCATTTATTTTGCTTTAAATCATAAGTATTGGTTTGATGTGAACTGTCCACAAGATGCATTATCCAGAACAAAAAGACTAAATCCTAAACTATCTTCCCAGCAAAGAACATTTTCCAGGAGCATCTCATTCCAGCTCAGGTAGAGTGCATTCACTGACTATAAATTTTACATTAGACTAAAAAAAAATTAAAATGAAATAATATAAAATCCTGGGAAATTTAATGTGGCCCAAATCTAACTACCCTGATTATCTACTTTTTTTTTTTTTTACTACCATAACCAATGTTTGACTGAATTTCATGTTTAATTTACTCTAGTGGAACTATAAAACAAAGAACTGTCAACTGTCATGTGAATATAAAACACTCTCAATTGTACAAACAAGTGAACCATTAATATAACTATGAGGATCCTTTAGAGATGTATTCATTCCCATCCAAACGTTTGCTTTGTACTTAATGTACTCAGTTTGTACTAAAACGTTTTACATACGTTCTGAATTACAACAGTAGCCACCTAACTGATCTTGGCTGTCCCCGTTTGTCTTTTAGAATCTATTCTTCTAAAACCTATATAGTTATTTAACTTTTGGGTGACACAGAACCCTCCAAAAATCTAATAAGAGTTATAAACCCTTTTGAGAAAAATACATATATGCATGCACATTCTTCCTGAGGTCTTTCAAAGACCTTAGGTTAAGAAAGCCCAGCTATGACTTCCCATCATCTACCAATCAGTGCCAAACCTCTCAGCTCTGCATTTAAAGTTCTTCATATGGCGGTCACTGCTAATTTAGTTAATCCATCTTCTGTCCTTTCCAACTACACACACTACACACAACTACACACACTATCCCACCACAGATATATCATTCTCTTTTTCTGGCCTGCCTTCATAGTTCCCTCTTGCTGCTTTTCTGCACAACTGTTGCTTTCAACAAATCTTTCCTGTGAACATAAACTACCTCCCCTGCTGTGAAGGGTTTTGCAGATCAAGTGAACGTTTGCGAATACTGAAGCATGTTATCTGTATCTCAAGGAGCTCTCCACCTTCTACACTGTATTGTACAAGGTCTCACAAAATATATCAGGAAACATAAGACACATATTTTTGAACTATGTTACATTTCCAAATAACATGCTCCCAATGTTTTTCTTCAACCTCTATAAATTTCTTCATGTGAAGTGTCTCAGTCTCTGTGCATTTATGTGAGTCTTTTCTCCTCTTCTAAACAGTAAGAATCTTAAGGGCAGACAGAGATAATTAACCACTGCACTCCTGTGTCTCCTACAGTCTCCAACACAGAGCAAGGGGGCACTCCATATAGAATATCTGAATACCTGGGCATCGGGTTCTCCTTAGGCATTTCATATATTCTGCATCCCCAGTTAAAAGATTTTTCAAGGACCATCTTTTTTTTTCCTACTCAAAGTCAAATAATGTTCTGACCTTAGTGAATATTTAATCAGGTAAGAACTTACGAACTATCCAAAACAGTGTTTAAGTTATTCTTATCCACCCAGCATCTACTAACAGACATATGCCAACCCTGTTTAAAAAATATCAAGAATCCTTATCTATTGACCATTAATCCAGAAGGGAGCACAAAAGAAGGCTCCTACACAAAAATAATCTAAGTATAAAAGCTACTATCCTTTAGCACTACCGCAAAGTTTTATTCCAATTATAAAACAAACTCAGAAAATAAAAACAAATGTCCCAGATTATATATATATGCACACTATAGGCAGTAGTAACACAACATAAAAGTGGTTTCTAGAAACATGATGTAAGTTTATGACCAAGTAATTCATGTTACAACATGGTGAACCTTAAAAATACTATGCTAAGTGAAATAAGTCTTCATCCACCGAAGACCACATATAGTATAATTCTATATATATGAAATATCCAGAATAGGCAAATTCATAGATACCACAAGTAGATTAGTGGCTTCCAGGGGACAGGGGGGAAAAGAAAATAAGGAGTGGCTGTTAATGGCTTTTTACAGTGATTAAAATGTTCTGGAATTAGTGGTAATGGTTGCACAAGTTTGTGAATATACTAAAAGCTGAACTGCACACATTTTAAAAGAGTGAATTGTATTGTACATAAATTATCTCAATTTTTAAAAGTTTATGACAATTTGGGCTATTGTATCTCAAAGAAAACTATTTTTTAAAATTTTTTAAAAGACTTTATTTACTTTTAGACAGAGGGGAAGGGAGGGAGGAAGAGAGGGAAAGAAACATCAATGTGTGGTTCTACTCATGTGCCCCTCACCAGGGACCTGGCCCACAACCCAGGCATGTGCCCTGACTGGGAATCAAATTGGCAACCTGTTGGTTCACAGGCTGGTGCTCAATCCACTGAGCCACACCAGCCAGGGCTCAAAGAAAACTATTTTTTAATAGGAATCTTACTTTGTAGGGTTTTTTTCCTCAAGCTGATCTACATTAGCTGTTACAAACTGTTCTTCTACTAGCCCCTTTGAAAATCACAGCTTTAAATTTTTGTCAATGGAAATTACCAACTTGCCAACATTTATAAATAGACTTTTCATAAGAATCTTGAACTCTGACTTCCTAAAGAAAACAAAACAAAGCAAAACTGGAGTCCTAAAAATATTAGGCACACCTGTACGGTAACAATGGCTCAGAGCTGAGCGGTAACTAACACACCTGGCTCCTATTTGCCATGACCTCCATCATTCCTTATTGTTTTCCAGATACCGATGCCTTGAGTCAGTTACCATTTAACTTTCCGGTTGCATGTTTTCCCTAATCTAAACAAAGACCACCTACCTTTCTTAATAGGTTATACTATGAATTACTACTGATAAAATATAATCATAAAACTAGTCAAAGGGTACAAATTTCCAGCTATAAGATAAGTAAATTCTGGAGATCTAATGTACAGCACTGTGACTATAAATAACAATACTTAAATGTTATCTCCACACATAAAAAAGTGGTAATTATGGGAGGGAACACAGGTGTTAACTAATCCTATTGTGTTAACTATTTCACAGTATGTACAAGTATCCAATGATCATGTTGTATACCTTAAACTTATATGTCACAAACTTAAACACCAATATCTCAATGTGGCTGGAAAACATTAAAATTAAAACATTTTCTAATTGTAATCATACATGACTACATTTTTATTAGCTACAAAGAATAAAAATCTTGGAAGTGACACCTATTGAATAAAACCCTGCAAGTGTTACCAAATCATGCTATATAAACTCTTTAATAAGAGAACAGAAATCAAGGGAAGAACTTTATGTTCTTACTACAAACAGAAAACAAGTTATTTTCATTTCATTTACCATTGAAAATTATTTTTATTTACTAAAAGAGTATAGTACAATAGTAACTTTTTATCCCCATATTAGGTGTTGGCACAAAATGAGGAATATTGTCTCATTCAGATTCTTGACTGGATATGAAAACAAACTGCTTTATTTACTCACAAATTTTATGGTTAAGCCATCTAGAACACTCCTCCTTAAGTGCACAAAGAAAAACAACCCCTACCAACTTATAGCTTCTATGTATTAAATTGTATGTGCAAAGCTAGAAGTAAACAATACACAAGGTGAATATGGAAATACTGAAACACAGAAAAGATCTACTTCCTAACTCAAGTATAAATGAGGATTGAGCCAAATGCTGTATCAAGTACTTCCGGCTTTACAATTCTGTGTAATCCAGATCTCCTTTCCTCCAAAGAAAATAATTCATCTAGCTGAACTGTTATTCCTGCAGATGGGAAATGTTAAAATAGTATTTGTGCCCTGGCTGGTGTAGCCCAGTGGATTGAGCACCAGCCTGCAAACCAAACAGTTACTGGTTCCATTCCCAGTCAGGGCACAAGCCTTGGTTGCCAGCCAGGTCCCCAGCAGGGGGCACCAAGAGAGGCAACCACACATTGATGTTTCTCTCCCTCTCTTCTCCTTCCCTTCCCCTCTCTCTAAAAATAAATAAATAAAATCTAAAAAAAAAAAAGGTATTTAATGTTTCTCTTCCTCTCTTTCTCCTTCCCTTCCCCTCTAAAAAATAAATAAAATCTTTAAAAAAAGATATTTTTATTCCATTTTATTTTTACCATCACTTCTAACAGCTAATAAAATATCAATACATAGGATGACTTTTAAAAGCTATATCCTTTAAATAGGAAAAAACAAACTCATTTCTCAAAGTCTCCCAAAAGAGAGACCAGATGAGCCAATTACTTAGTAGAGGTAAACTTCAATGTTTTGTTCCCCTTCTGAGCTATGACACTTCATTAGCTTGTCCAAGTATTCTCAAGTTTATATGTGACATTTTATACACCATCATTACCACTGAGTATTAATAGACTGCACAAGTATCAAACACGTACAAGTATTACATAAACCTGAAATAGCATCAAAATTGCTTCATAATTGGAATTTCTAAATACACAAATGCAATGGTGCAACTGGATTTTATGTCCAACCAAGAACACAATCCTGTTTTGGTTTAAAACTGATGGTGAATAAAATGGGATGCTCTCCTAAGAGTTCATCAAATTCCTAATGCAACTTTTTCACTATTTCAACGATAACTTATGGAAGCAGAAAGTGCCATTAAGATTGATAAAGATTAGCGGAGAACCCAAATCTTGAGTTTCACACCATTGAGAGTATAACGTGAGTCAACTGTACAGGAAAGAGCAGGAATGGGTTTATGCTTTAACTGTTTACCTGTTATGCTCTAACAGTGCTGTCCCATAGAACTTTCTAATGATATGAATCAGAAATTCTGTATACATGCCGTCCAATACCATAGCCATTGGTCACATGTGGCTAATTGAGCACTTGAAATGCAGCTAGCAGAACCAAGGGACTCAAATTTTTATTTTAGTTTAATAAATTTAAACTGAAGTTGACACATGTGGCTAGTGGTCATCACATTCAACAATACAGTTGCATAATTTGAAATACAATGTATAAACTTGACTAAACAGTTGAGTTTATCAAAGTATCATTTCCTGATGATGTTAATGCCGCCAGTAAAACCTTCCTGATACCAAATAATTCAGTCATCCGCCTAAGCATAAAATAAAATTCACTTATGACAGCCTAAATATAAAATAACATTCACTTGTTAAATGAGAATTCACGATACTACTTACATTCAGAATTTAAAGTACAACATTCACAGAGACTATTAAAAATACATTTCAAGTTTTCCCCATTGTTTTTGCAAAAGGGGTAAAAACGTTCGGAATAGTTTCCCAATGTATGCAAGTTACATTCCCTTCGAATCTATTCAAAATCTTCTGTTCAGAAAAACAAGTGGTAAAAATAAATTTTCAGCACTAGTAAGTCTACCGCGACTCCTTAAATCATACGTTAATTTCCCTTTTCCTTAACGGAGAGATACAAATGCTTGGAAACCTATGCATTGCCTGAAAGCCCTGTTACCCATCTTTTCATGTTTTCAGGTGTACAAATCGATCTTAAACAGTGACGATTTCGTTGCTAGGCACAAAGTATCTTTTTGTCCATGACAGTCACTACTCTCTTCCGCACTTCAGGTATTCTTTGACCAGCTCTTCCCAAGTCAAGAAAGTAACCAAGATGGTGCACAGATGTCAAAAGAAAATAAGTCTGGAAACTTGCACGTTGAGTAACTAGTCCCTAGGCAAAATCAACCGCCTTTAACGCGGAGAGACTGAGCCTTGAACTACGCGACGAAGCAAACAGGCGAGTAAGGTCGTGACCCTAGGTCACAGCCGCCAGCACCGCTCCCGCCCGGCAGCAGGAAGCCACCTGTTAGGCCCGAGCCTCACCTGGCAGGACAGAAAGGCGCAAAACCGGCAGCGCGCAGGACGCGGACGCCTAAGCGGCGAGCGTGGGACCCGCCCCTTTCGCGGTCAAGGCGGCGGCGGCGAGCCCCCCAGCGGCACGTGGGCTTCGACCCGCCTAGGTTTCGCTGACAGGAGGGTCGCCTGCGGCCCCCTGCCCGGCTGATCCACGCAGTCGCCGGGACGGCACCCAGCCTCCCTCGCAGCCACTCCGCGGAGAGGGCGCCCCGGCGGCCCACACCGCTGGCCCGCCCGCCCGCCCCCCCTTCCTTCCTCCCTCCCCGATCGGCGCGATCCTGCCTAGCCGCCCCTCACCTACCTGGTCACGGAATTTGAGGAACGCCATGGCGGTCGCCTCCGCCGCCGCCCCGGCCCACCGTTCCCGCCCCAGTAGCCTCGGCCGCTACCCGGGGCCGGCGGGTCGGCGGCCGGCTGCACTCTCGAGTCCGCGGGCAGGGGGCGGCACCGCCTCTCGAGCCACCCGCCGCCGCTACCGGGAGGTGAGAAGCCCGGCCGGTCCCGCCTCCTCCTTTGAGGACTCCCCGCCCTCTTCCTTCCTTTCTTTCTCTTTCCCTCAGCTGCCTGCCCACGCAGCCGCCGCCTCCTCACGCCCCCTTCCCGAAATACCCTAGCAGCCCCCGCGCCGCGCCGTTCCAGCCCGCGGCAGCGGCGGCATCCAAACTCCACTCCACAATATTACCACCACCGCCCGCCGCGATTGGCGGCCGCGCGGGGGAGAGGCCAGAGTAAGCGGAGCGCCCATTGGCCACGCCATCGCGCTCGCTGTGTGCCACCCCCTCTGCCTCTGGAGGGGGAGGGGGCGGGGAGGAGGAAGCCGCGAGGGGTGGGCGCGGAGCTGGGGCGCTAGCGGGCGGTGGAGTGGGGCGGGGAGCGGAGCCGGGGGAGGGGCAGCCAGGTGCTCTTAGGCGCGCGCCCTGGGCGTGGTGGGCGGAGCCCGGGGCTGAAGGTAGGGGTTACCCGGAAGGCGGGCGGGCGGGGGTGTAGCTCCGGGTTTGCACGTGGAGGTAGAGTGCAGAAGCTCCCCAAAGCCAGGGTAGGTTGAAGGAACGGGGTGAAAGGCCGGAAGGGGTGTGAGCGTTGGGCACCTGGAGATTGCAGCCTTCCTGGAAACGGCTAGAGGAGTGGGGCAAACTAGGCTCGCCAGGAAGAGACTGAAAAGCACCCTTAGGTTGGGAGAAGGTGAAAGAGCCAAAGGAGTGGGCTGATAGGTGGTCATAGAGAGGCTGCTGCCCTACCGCGGACAGCGGGCAGGGCCAAAGGGAGCGGGGGAGGGGAAGGATGAACTAGCCGGATCTTGCACGTCGAAGGAGAACGAGTTCCTTCACCATCAAGCTCCTCGAACTGGGGAGGTTGGAGGATATGTGGAAAGGTGAGAGGTGACGCCAGGAGGTTGTTCCCCTCTCGGGGGCAGGAACCTGGGTGTAGGTGGCCGATGTTGGAACTCCGGCGGAAAGCAGCATCGTTGCAGGCGAACAGGTTGTGAACGCCCTGAGCCTTTTTCTACCCGCTGTCCCAATCCGAAGCAAGGCTGTGGTTCTCTCCAATGTACCCCTGCCAGGCTTGATTTTTTTTTCTTCTTTAGCATCTGAAAGGTTTTGCCTCCCACGCGAGAGAAGTCAATTTAAAAAATGTGCTGGATTTCCAATAAATAGCATCTTTGGATGTAGAAGAGGAATGATTCCCTCACCCTGCTACACACACCCCACGCCACCCCGCAGCTCTGAAACGGCTTTTCTTTCTTAGGCAGCCGCACACTGTTACCATTCCAGGCTTGTGTGGGAGAAGACTGTTGTGCGCCTGTGTCTGTCCGCTTGGGCGGCTCCAGCCTCTGGTTAATAAAAGGTACAGATGGTTAGGACACAAATGTGTGACGTCAGGCTTGGTTTTAAAAAGTCCCCTGTTCCCTACTTCGATTGTGTCTCTTGGGATAGACTATTCAGAGGATCGATTTGAGTCTAATGGCAGTCATGAGAGAGGGGGACCTGTGCCAGGACTCAGTATATTGAACGCTGTACTTGCAACAAAAAGCTTATCTTTTAGCCGCACAAAAAATGAAAATATTAAAGTGCATAATGATTCTATATAAACAATTCCTTATCTAAAAATTATATTCCTCATCATAAATTATGTTTTCGACTTAAATTGGGGAGATTATAATAACTGGGAGGTAACAATCAGGATGGTGTTTAAAAAGAAGTCCAACTGCTCTCGTTGCACATTATTTTTGGTACATCACTTTCTCTTTGTCAATTGCAGCAGACAAAATAGGGATACTATTTGTCACTCGACCTTTGCTTATCAATTTAGTGAGAGTAAATGAGTTAATGTTGTGAGAGCATTTCAGTTCTCCAAACAACGGTGTTATGATAATATTATTATAGCACTTTGTATTTGCAAGTTACCTCTGTAAGAATTTCTCATGTGCTAGAGCCAATACAGAGTTCTCTTAGTCAAGGAGTTTAAGAATTTACCCTCATTCATACATGAGCCTGGTAAGCACTGTGGATGTCTAGGCAGGAATTAATACATCCCTCTCTTCCCTGTCCCACCCCCCAGTAATATCTCTTCTTAGGTTAAAGTTCAAGAATTTTAAAGCACAACAGGAACTTGATTAGGAACATGGTGAAAATTGACTTTTGGGAAAACACAAGTGCATTTGAGAGTATGACTTTAAATTGTGGAGTATGCATTTTAACAGGTTTTATGATGAGCTAATGAAACTTTTTAGAGCTCTTCTGAAATTTTCTAACTAATAATAATCAATGAAAATGTTTTATAATGCACCATCTCTGACAACCTTGCCAATAGTAGTCCCTGAGGTCTCCCGATAGAGAATGCTTAATACTTAGCCTGGTTCTCACACTTCTCTACCTTAAACACCATTTAACTTGCATCTTAAATTCACCATTTATAAAAACTAAGCTTAACGTTACCTGGGTGGCTCATCTCACCAAAGCAAATAAGACAATGATATGAAAGGCTGTGGGAACTCTGCAGGATCTTTCAAATGTAATGATATTATTAAAACAGCTACTTTTCCGTAGCCGGAGAAAGGGTAACAACCATTCTGAAATATAGGAACAAGGAATCTATATAATTAAGCAATAAAATGAAATAAGATTCATTTCCAAATTCTGATATTTTAAAATCTTTATTATAAGTATTTCTGCCTATTAGAAAGTATTCAAATATTAAAGGGATCTGTAGTATCGAAGTCTTCTATCATCAAAGCCAATGAGGCCAGGAACCTGAATGGTGTTAGTAATCTCTTTTTCATCCTTATTTTCCCTCCCCCTTTTCTAAATTTTGCTTTCATTCTCCCTTACTACAGCCAGCAGCTCTACTCACATTTTTAGTACTCTGCAATCATAAAGGAAACTTCAAATTCTAAAAGTCTCAAGGACTGATCAGTGGGACTAGGCTCATGTTCTCATGCCTTAGGCAGCCACAGTCACCAAGGAACTGATAATAGCTGCCACTCAGAATTAATGTCTGCATGGTGGGAGGAAAGATGTCAGACAGATGACCACCAGGGAAATTGCTGTGAACTAGGGCAGCACTCCAAATTTTAGTTACTGTGCTACTGTGCTGTGTACTTGTCAGCACCTCACATGCTTTACCTCAGTTTATTCCGTAATCTCAGTAAGCTCTTTGTATCTGGAAACCAGGGCCAAAGAAGTTGTGTGCTTATAGTTACCCAACTAAACAATAGCAGAGTCTGGAGGCATGAGGGCCTTGAAAGCCTGAAGAGTAGCTTGTGTGGTAAGAAATACACAACTATTGATGACTTTCATCAATAGTTGAGTAAGGTAACCCCTATATTATAAAAACTTTTTGTGACGAGCCTGAAATACATGGATATGCATATACTAAACTGCCAAAGCAGCAAAGATAAGTTCAGAAACCTAGAGGGTAGAATTAGAAGACCCAATATACATGCAAAAGACTTTCCGGAGGAGAGAAAATTGAGTGTGAAGCAAAAGCAATATCCATAAAGATGATATGTGAGAATTTTTTGAACTTGGAAAGAACACGAGTTACCAGATCAAAGGAAGATGCTAAGGTTCAAGCAAAATAATTTCTTAAAATTGAGACCTGTACATAGTAGTGACATGCAGAATACCAAACACCATAAGGAAATGTTAAAAGTTACCACTAAGAAAAGTCAAATTATCCTAAAAGAAATGACAGTCATCCTGTCAGCAGATATATCTGCAACAATAGGTTATAGAAAACAATGGAAATATCTTCAAAGTATTAGGAGTCCATAACTGAGAAACTAAAATTCTATACCTAGCTAAACCATCTTTCCAGAGGAAGGACAAAATAAACACATTTTCAAAATTTAGAACTTACAGGTGCTTGGAGAGAGAAATACTAAAGAAAATATCCTTAAGAAAAAAAAGCTGAATGACTAGACTGTTTTTATTCAGAAGTGAGATACTCTTTAACTTTAGACTTTGACAAGTTATTTTATTGGTTAAGGATTGTTGCAAACAACAGAATCCAAGCAAGAATTTCTTGAATTGATACTCAATAGCTCCAAGAGTTATTGGGAGAATTGGGGGGGAAAAAAAAACCCAGCTTGGGCTAAGCTTCTAGAAAAAGTGCCCTGAACCATACAGTGGAACTAGCATGATAAACTACTGCTGCTCCCATCAAGCACCAAATGCCAGGAGCTCAACTTTTCCTCATCTTCTCCTGCTGTCAATATCAATGCCAATTCTGTCAAAAACTTGACCTTTCAACCGCTGCCACCTCCACAAACTGAATGCCTTTGCCTCTACCTGCACTTTCCCTCTACCTGGGAAATTGGAAGCTGTGTGCAGAGCTTACAGCCTCACATATCCACAGGTGGTTCTTGCTAGCAGAGCCTATGTCATAGGCCTGCATCCTAGCTGCAAGGGAGGCAGAGAATTTGAGTTCTGAATTCAATTTTATATTGGGGAGGAGGGATCTGTAACTAGGAATTATCCCAAATATAGAAGGCTATTTAAAACATTAGGACATAAAAAAGATGAAATATTGCCATTTGTGACAACATGGATAGATTTTGAGGGTATTACATTAAGTGAAATTAAGTCAAATAGAAAAGGACAAAAACCTTATGATTTCACTCGTGGAATATAAAATGAAAAGTAAATGAACAAAACAAAAACAAACTCATAGATACAACAGAATGGTAGTTACCAGAGGGGAAGGGTCAGGAGGAGGTGAAGTGGGTAAAGGGGTCAAATATATGGAAAAGGAAGGAAACTAGACTTTGGGTGGTGAGCATGAAATAGAGTACACGGATGTCAAATTATAATGTACACCTGAAAATTATACAATGTTATTAACCAATGTCACCCCAATGAATTAAATAGTGAAAAAGATCTCGAATAATACAGCTAAGGATTTAAGGCAAGAAGGATTGATAGAGATAAATAGGTGATATGTAGTAATCGTAAAAAGAACTATTCACCAAGAAGATGTACAGTCATGATACAATCATGTACTTGTGTACATTTAACCACCTAAAGCAAAATTTGAAGAAACTATATAAAGAAATTGGCAAATACAACATCAAAAACTAGTAGACAAGCAGACAGAAGGTTAGAATACCATAAAATTAATAATCTTGATATGTGAGATATATATGTACACACATTCAGACATAACCAACAGTATAAAATAGTCCGAATGACTCCTCCAACACACCAAGTCCAGCTGTTTCACAGGTGAGTTTCACCAAACAGAAGAGAAAACATGCCTATTGTTAACACAAAGTATGAAGCTAAAGTGTATGAGCAATCAGGAATATTTAAAAAATCATATGAGTATCAGCAATATTTTCCTGATGCACAAGGTGCTTTTCGGACACCTTGTCTTCAAAACCAACCCTCCAACATACCCCATTTTTTGACAGGTGCATGTATTTCAACAACAGCCATGCATAACCATTTCACTTAGTTAAAAGCTTTTCAAAGAGGATATCTGCCTAATGCTTCTAGTATCTTTCTGCTGGTGACGGCTCTTCTGCGGTGGAAATATGTGAAAAATGCATAACAAACTGCATAATATAAAAATATACAACAGTTGACCTGGCTGGGTAGCTCAGTTGGTTGGAGCATTGTCCAATATGCCAGGGTTGTGGGTTCAATCCCCAGTCAGGACACATACAAGAATCAACCAATGAATGCATAAATAAGTGGAACAACAAGTCGATACATCTCTTTCTCCCTTCCTCTCTCTAAAATCAAATTGACTACAATAGTATACAGTATGATATAATTTGTAAAAAAAAAAAAAAAAAAAAAAGCAAACACCTGAATAGAAAAACATTTTGAAGACTGCAAGGAAACATACCACAATATTAAATAAAGTTATATTCAAATGAGAGAAGTATAGGTCATTTCTCCTATTTTTTGATATTCTGCCTATTTTATTTACTGAGAAATTATTAAGTAGTTTACAGATATATTTGTGCTTTGTGCTTCCATTACTTCATTAGACTAAGGACATGAGGCATATAGAAAACCGTTGAAATGGCCAAAAAAATTCTGTATCAATAAGTATGCTAAATTTGATTAAATACTCTACTCAAAAAGCAGATATCAAAATGAGAAAAACAACAAGACCAAACTCTGTCACAGAAAGTGTGCTCTTCTTTGTTCTCTGAAAGCGTATATGAGGGATTGGTATTCTTCATTCTTTAAATATTTCTTCTTGAGTCAGTTTTGATCATGTGTGTACTTCTAGAAATTTGTCCATTTCATCTAAGTTGTTTAATTTGTTGGTATGATAATATTCCTTTATAATCCTTTTAATTGCTGTAGGGATGGTATCCTTTCTTTCCTGATTTTGGTAATTAGTACATTTTTCTTGTTTTTCATCAGTCTAGTTAAGGGTTTGTCAATTTTGTTCCTTTCAAAGAACCAACTTTAAAAAATCTTTCTGTTGTTTTCCTGCTATAATATTTATTATTTCACTCTTTTGCTTGCTTTGGATTTAGCTTGCTCTTTGTTTTCTAGTTTCTCGAGGTAAAAGCTTAAGGGTTTTTTTTTGTTTTGTTTTGTTTTGTTTTGTTTTTTATGATTCTGGTTCTATTCTGCTTGTTCATTTACTTTGGTTTTTGGATTCAATTGTTGATAGGTATGTACTTATTGCCATTTTATTCATATGTGTGATCTTCTTTTTCTTAAATAAGTCTCTTTAACATTCCATATAATACTGGTTTGGTGGTGGTGAACTTTAGCTTTTTCTTGTATGGGAAGCTCATTATCTGTCCTTTGGGTCTAAATGATAGCTTTCCTAGGTAGAGTAATCTTGGTTGTAGGTCCTTGCTTTTCATCACTTTGAATATTTCTTGCCAGTCTCTTCAGGCCGGCAAAGTTTCTTTTGAGAAATCAGCTGACAGTCTTATTGGAGCCCCCTTGTAGGTAACTAACTTCTTTTCTCTTACAGCTTTTAAAATTCTATCTTTGTCTTTACCCTTTGGCATTTTAAGTATGATGTGTCTTGGTGTGGGTCTCTTTGGATTCATCTTGTCTGGGGGACTCTGCGCTTCCTGGACTTAGACATCTATTCCCTTTACCAAGTTAGGGATGTTTTCTGTCATTATATTTTCAAATAGGTCTTCAATTTCTTTTTCTCTCTCTCCCTCTTCTGGCACCCCCATCATGCAAATGTTTTTGCACTTGAAGTTGTCCCAGAGGCTCCTTACACTATCCTAATTTTTTTTATTCTTTTTTCTTCTTGCTGTTCTGATTGGGTGTTTTTTGGTTCCTTATATCCCAAACCACTGATTTGATTCTCAGCTTTATCCACTCTGTTATTGATTCCCTGTAAATTATTCTTTATTTCAATTGGTGTATCCTTCATTTCTACACTTGCTCTTAGCCAAAAGGCTGAGAAGCAATGTGTCCTTCATTTCTGACTAGATCTTTTTTATGCTGTTGAGATCCTCACTAAGTTTATTGAGCATTCTTATAACCAGTGTTTTGAACTCTGCATTTAGTAGATTGCTTGTCTTCATTTCATTTCATTCTTTTTCTGGAATTTTGTTCTGTTCTTTCATTTGGGCCATGTTTCTTTTTTTGGCAGCCTCCCTGTGTTTGTTTCGATGTATCAGATAGAACTGCTATGCCTACCAAGCTTGGTAGAGTAGCCTAATATAGTAGGTGTCCTATACGGTCCAGGGGTACAGTCTCCCTTATTATGCAAGCTGGGTATTTGAGATGCATCCACTGTGTGAGCTGTGCACACCCTCCTGTTGTAGTTGAGCCTTGATTGCTGTTAGCATGTATATGGGAGGGATTTACCCAGGCCAATTAGCTACAAGGACTGGCAGTGACCACTGACCATTGACCTCCGACCATTGACCTCTGACCACCATGGAGGATCAGCTGTGCAGGAGCCCACTCCACAGGGCAGGACTTACTTCAGCAAGACTGGTGCCTACTGAGTCTGCCCCTTGAGTGTGTTGCTTGTGGAGGTGCTTGGGTGGTGGTGCTCCAATATGGTCTGAAGCTGTCTACTGGGTATGCTGGTTCTGGGACCTCCCTGGAGGTGCAGGTCAAGGTCAGCCACTGCCTATGTTCTGCTTAGGGCTACCTGGCATAAGCTATCTGCAGATAGCTGCTACTTGTGCTGTACTTGGAGGTGCCCAAACAAAGTGAAGCTGTGAACTAAGTCTGGCTGCTGCTAGTGCCTTTCTTGGGGCCACTTAGCAAGAAGTATGGGGCTCATGGAGGTTGGATACTGCTTGTTTGAGGGAATTTAGGAAAATCTGAAGTATGAGCCAAGACAAGCCATTGATACTATGGAAAAGCCACTGGAAACAGCTTGATAGGACCCAAATGTTGGGTGGGGTGCAGTCTGAGGGAATAACCAGGGTGGGGCAAACAGCATGAGCCAGGTTGATGGAGTCTCAGATATGGTGCCCTCCATCGGGGTCTGTGGGGGGAGAACACGTCAAAGGAACAATGGCCTCTGCCAGCACTTCTGTCTGGGAGAAAACCTCCCACAAGCTCTCATCTTGATGCTGAACAATTCAGTTCTTCCCCATATGTCCCTGGTGTCTTTCAAGCTGCTGCTCCAGCACTGGAGCTCAGAGGGAGTGAGTCTAAGTCCATGCACAGGCCCTTTAAGAGGGACTCCAGAAGTTTCCATCATTCTCAGTCTGAATCCCTGCTGTTTTTTTACAGCCAGAAGTTATGGGGACATCTCTCCCTGGTGTGGGGCTGGGACCCTTGCTTCTCGGCTGCAATATCCCTCCTGATTTTTATCCATCACTCATTAGTGTGGGAACAGCCCCTCTCTACCCCTCCTACCAGTCATGATGGGGTTTCTTCTTTAATTCTGCAGTTTGGGACTTCCATTTAGCTCACTTTCTGGCAGTTCTCAGTGATAGTTGTTGTGTAGTTTACTTGTAATTTTGATGTGGTTTGGGAGGAGGCAAGTACCATATTTACCTATGCCACCATCTTGACCAGAAGCCTAGAAGCTTAAGTTTTTTATTTAAGGCCTTCTTTTATGATATAGGCACCTGAAGTTATACATTTCTCTCTAAGCACTGTTTTATCTGCAACAAGGCCATTGGAATACAGCCTTCCAAGGCCATTCGCTCTACAAATATCTTTGATAAGATAGCCTGAAACAAAGGAAATGTGAGAGACTCCTGAGAACTGTCTCAACAGAGAGTTTAGCCTTAATTAAGGGACACTCCATTTATTTTAAGGCATGAAGGTTGGGGAGTAGGGAAGGTAAACTTTTTGGAGAAGATGCTGGTAGCTCTTTTGCTTAGTTTTATTTATTCCTAGTGTATCAGTAAGTGAGTATGTCAGGTAAGAGTGAGGACTGGACATTGAGAATGGAGTTCAAAGAGATATAAAATCTAGAAGAGTGACACGGGTTGTCCAAGGAAATGAGAAATTACTGGGTGCTGCTGAGGGCTCTCCTATAATTTGTAATTGTAAGTTTCAACAGTCAGCATTGTTAGTACTGTTTTAATCAGATTCATTCCACTACTATTGAGTGTAAGGACAAGCTAAGCAGAGAGTTAGTTGGTTTTAAGTAACATTGGAGTTTTCCAGGCAAGTGTGGTGGAGAAAGAAGGTGGCAGGAGGGTTGAGGATACGCACAAAAGAGTGATTACGGTGGTCAACCAGGGAATCTGGTTGAAGACAAGAGTGGGTGAGGCAGGACAGTGAAAAAATTGATGAGGCCAAAAGGTCAGAGTTCCTGGTGATGGAAGAATGGTTGGATTGGGTTGTTAGAGTAAATGAACTGGAAGACAGGAAGTGGTGGTCAAAGAATGGAATACTTAAAATCAAAATTTAGAGTTATGGTATTTGAGCATGGGAATGGGTAGCCAAGGTAGATGGAGAAAAAGATCACTGGAGGTGAGGAGTTCAGGGAACTGAGTGGCAAGAGTGTCAGATGAGCTTGTCGAAGTCACCAGAATAACTGGAGTTATTGTGGGAAGAAAGACAGTGAGCTAGGTGCTGAAACTTTCAGCGAATGAGGGAAGTAGCAGGAAAGTTACAGGTGATTACAACAGGGAAGCATGGTAGGCGCTATGGACTAAGCAGACTATTCCTTCATTTAATAAACATATATTTATATATGACCAACTAAACACTGTGGGAGAAAAAAAGTATTATCACTGTCCTCAAGAATTGTATGAGATAATATGTAAACCCGTTAAAAGCTGAACACCAAGGCAAACGTTGCAGTGTGGTGAGGCAGAAAGAACACTGGTCTAAGGGTCAGAAGATCTGAGTTCTGGTTCCAGCCCTGACAATAATTAGCTGTGAGCTTGAGTAAATCACTTAACCTCATCAGGACTCAGTTTCCACATTTGGATATGGATTATATGATTCTCAAAATATCTCAGGGGGCCCCACATTCCATAATTCTATGATATAAAATAATACCTATTTAACAAGGAAGTTAGGAGGAATAAGCATGATTATCCAGATTTTACAGAAAGAAGAAATTGAACTGTGAAGGACTACATAATTTGTCCAGCATCAAACCATTAAGCCAAGTTCATCGTTGTTAGATTATATAGGGTGAAAGGATGGACCCTAGTCTGTGTCTGTTTTCCTCCACTTAAACAAAGCTATATTTGTCTTTCCATTATATGGTTTTGGCTAGGTTATAATTGCTATGTCAAAGAACAAAGAAAATACCATCAGAACCTATACTGGAACACTGATGTTTAACACAGCCCTGAAAGCATACATTTTAACAGGAAGCAAAGAGGTGTGTTGCCCTCTAGGAAATGTATGTCACTCTGGAGTAATTAGGCTGACATGCATCTTTCCTGGTGGCAAATGTAATGAATGGGTCCAGTAACCCTTGACATAAGCATAATGGTGTGGGGTTGGAGGTCAAGGTTTTGAAGAATATAATTGGGGTAAAAGGGTATAAACAGTTTTTTCTCTATAACAGATTCTTCCTTCATAACTGTAATATTACTCCTATATTTGTTAATATATGCAAGCACATTCAATCATACAGTTAAATATTCATTGAGATCCCACTATAAGGTAGGCACCATTGTAAGGGCTGGAATTATTGTCAAGAGCAAGATAGCTAAGAATGCTGTGCTATCTTCCTTTGCTAATATGTACTGAATGGGGGAGGTGGACATAAATAAGAAAAGGAATAAATAAGATATTTTTCAGAGTATGATCAATGCTATGATGAATATAAAATAGGGTCACAGTATATCCCTTACCATATTCTGCATTCCCTCCACTTAGAATGTAAGCACCACAAGAGCTAGGACTTTGTTCTATTCATCACTATACCCGCTGTGCCTCCATACAATTGGTGAATTTTAAATACAGGCTTCTTTAAATAGGGTTGTCAGAAAAGTACCGTCTGAACTGAGACATGAAAACAGAGGAGTTTTCACCCATACAAAGTTTGGGTGAGGTTTTATATGAAAATATGTAAGGTTTTCACCTTTTATTTTTAAAAGCATACTCTGGCAGTTGTGTGGGCAATAGACATGAGAGGAAGCAAGAGATCAGGAGATGAGAGATGATGGGGGCTTGGTGCAGGGGAAGAAGGATTAAGAAGTGGTTAAGTCGGAGCTCTATTCTGAAGTTAGAACAACGGGACAAGCTAGTTGGATGTGAGATGTTAGAAAATGAGATGAATCAAGACAGGCTTCAGTGTTCTGGCTTGAGTAACTTGGTGCTGGTGGTACCACTAACTGATAGGGGAACTGGGGGAGGAGAAGTGTTTTACCAGGACAAATCAAGGATTCAGTTAATGGCCATGGGAAGCTTATGGTGCCTGTTAGACTTCCAAATGGATATGTAAATTAAGTGATTGATATAAGAATGTGGCAAGATGTCAGAGCTGAAGATATTCTTTTGTGAGTCATTAGTATTTAGGTGCTGTCATTAAGCAACAAAACTGCCTGAGATCACCAAAGAAGAGCCAAGAATTAAGCCTTGAACATCTGTCATAGGACTCCAGTTTTGGCCTCTGAATAATGTGATGTTTTATAGAGAAATGCATTACCTATTTTGTCTTTCTTCCTTTCTCAGCAAGTAATAGGAGCCATCTTTGAGGGAAACCATCTAGATGAGAACTTTTCATCACATAGCAGCCCCTGGGACACACCAATGTGTCCTCAGATACATAGGGGAAAGGCTCTGGTCCCCACCATGCTTCTGTCCTGTCATTCAGTCTTACCTGACTCCCCCAGGCCACAATGATCCCTCCTTTCTTCTCTTTTCCTCTGAACTGCAGTATTCCTCACAATTGTCTGTACCTCTGTAGACATTCCTGCTGGCGTGGATATTTATGTAGAGCAGGTACTCTCATCTGTGCTTGTTTACCTTCACTTACATAGTTGTGTTTGTCTTTCTATTGTCTATATTTCATTCTATCTAGGACTTGATTGCTTATCATCTGTACTCTCAACTACACTGTAACTTCTTCAAGGACAGGATATTCTCTTATATAGCTTCCTGTCCCTTATGTGTTCAGCAGTTCCCCATTTACCATAAGAGCTAGGACCTTGTCAGTTATGTTCGTCACTGTACTCAGCACTAAGACTGGAATAGTGTTCTTGAATAAATACAAACAGAATGACCGAATACAATAGCTGTTGATAGATTTATGTTCTAGATAAGTGATGGAGTCCTGCCTCAAAGCAAGCCTTTGTTCCTTTTCCTTGATATCATCTCCACTTTGGATCCCCTTGAACTTTACCACTAGATGAACTTAACAGTGAAGTACAGAAAGGTATTTCACTTCTCACCCCTCTTACAGACTCTTTCCACCATTCTGCTGGTGTTAAAGTACGTGAGAATAGGGCATGCATTTGTGGTGTGCCTAATGCGTATATGTAGTTGGGATCTGTCGTAGATTGTCTGCAAAGTGGCCGTCAACAATTTCTTTCATCTCTATAGTGCATGTTGCTCCTCCCAACAAGAGATGGAGTTTGTTTCTCTTCCCCTTGATTATGGGTGGCGTCAAGACTTGCTTTGGCCAGTAGAATGCAGTGAAAGCAATGCCACATGGCTTTTCCACCTGGGATTTAAGAAACTTTGCAGCTCTCAGTTTTACTCTCTTGGAATCTAGACAGCATGTTTAAGAAGCTTGAAATTCTGGATGACGTGAAACCAGATAGAGAGAGAAGCCCAGCCAGCGTCCATCCCTTCCAGCCACTGCAGCTGAGGTATGAAATAGGTAAATAAAACCATCTTGGATTCTCTAGCCCTAGCCAAGCTGTTCCAGCCAACCACGTGGGGCAGAGACAAACCACCATTGAGGAGCCCCACCCAAAATTCACATTCATGAGAGATAGCAAACAATGCAGTTTTAAGTCACTATTTTGGGGGGTTATCTTTGATATACCAACAGATAACTAAAAAAGGATCTGTTTCAGGATCCATTTTATGACAAAACTTCTAGAAACATTGCATTTAAAAGCAGAGCTTCTGCAATTTCTAGCAAAATTATAGATGCAATTGTATCTTCTCAGTAGTTTCTTGTCTAGGAATGTATTCCAAAGATATCCTGACAAAAATACAAAGAGATGTGTTGGCTATTCATTGCAGTACCATTTGTAATAACAACAAACTTCAGACAACTCAAATGTCTACTAGTAGAAGACTGGAGAATACACCATGTAACATCCACATGATGAAGTAACACGCAGCTGTAAGAAAGGAATGAGGAGTACCTCTAAACTGCAGTGGAATAATCACCAGATTATAAGAATGAATGAAAAAAGTGAGGCAGAGGAAAGTGTGTATACTATCATATGTTACTGCTTAACTTACTTTGTAAATGAATGGAATAAAATATAACATTTTCAAAAGAAATTATTACCTATAGGGGGAGGAAGGAAATAGGGTAAATGATACCACAGGAATATAACCTGCAAACTCCAGACTATGGGAAACTTTATAGAATAACCAACCTAGTTTCTTCAACAAATAAATTTTTTTAAAAAAACAAAAGGGATAGAATGCAAACCTAGTGATTAAAAAGAGGGACTTAAGCCCTGGCTGGTGTAGCTCAGTGGACTGAGCGCGAGCCTGCAAACTGAAGGGTTGTTGGTTCGATTCCCAGTCAAGGCACATGCCTGGGTTGCAGGCCTTTTCCCGAACTGGGGGCGCTCCAGAGGCAACCACACATTGATGTTTCACTTCCTCTCTTTCTCCTTTCCCTCCAAGTAAATAAATAAAATCTTAAAAAAAAAAAAGAGGGACTTAAGAGTTTATCAACCAATTGCAATTTATGAACCTATTTGTATTCTGATTTGAATAAATAAACTGAAAATGTTTAAATATGAGACACTGGGAAGTTTTAAACACTGGTTGAATATTTGAGGCCATCAAGAATTTATTGTTTAATTCTTGTGATAACAATAGTGCAGTTACGTTCTTAAAGGATCTACATATATTAGAGGTACTCACTGAAATTTTTAAGGCTGAAATGACACTGGGAGTGGCTTCAAAAGAGTTACATGGATTGTGAAGGGGGTGAAGTTATAGGTTAAACAAGATTGACCATGAGCTGTTAATTATTGCTCTGGTGACTGGTTCCTGAAGGTTCATTATATTGTCCTATTTATTTTTATATATATTTGAAATTTTCCAAAATTAAAAGTTAACATAAAAAGAAGGGTTTCTGTTTTAAGGGCATTGAATCCATATTCTTCATAATAGCACACCGCAGGTCCGTCCCTCCAAGAAACTGCATCTATGTCAAATGGAAGTCATGTCTATAAAACCATGACAAGTATTTAGGACTGTGTGTCATTGACACCATGTAAGTGATTTAAAGGTACAATGAGTTCTTTAGAGGTCCAAGTGTTTTTGGTTTGGTTTTGTTTTTTAAACAATTTCCTGTGTCATTGTAATCTCTTAAACTCAAATGTTAGGCGAACATGTGAGTAGTCCCCTTTTCTCTTCCAAATATGTATCATTTGATCATTGAACACTCTGATCAGGTGACTACCATGAGAGGCGCTGGTGTCAGGGAGAGGGTGCTGCCAGCCAGCGGAAGTCTCTGGCCCTACTGCACACCACTGTCAACATGCACACTCAGATGTTTACCACAACGTGGACAACAGGGCTGTGACAGTGGTCTGTGAAGGGACAGAAGTGGGCTCTGGTTGCTCTGCCTCGAGCAGGAGATTTGGGGACAGGCCTTGAAACAGGAGGTGTTAGAGCATGCTAAGATACTGGTTCTGAGGGAAAGAACAGAATTGGGTTTGGCTTATTTTGGAGGAAAGATGTAGCCTGATGCTTTTTACTTTAAAAAATTCTTTCCCCTTCAAAGCTTCTCATCTCCTTCCTCTGCTGAAATGAATTTTATATATAAAATCATTGACTAAAATTGACTGATGATGTATGTATATATATATATCAGTGGTTCTCAAAGTGTGGCCGCTGGACAAGCAGCATCACGATCACCTGGGAGCTTTTAGCAGTGCAAGTGCTCGACCCCCCCTACTCCCCCATAGGCCTACTGATCTGAAACTGGAGCTGGGCCAGTGGCCTGTGTCTTAACAAGCCCTCCTGGTGGTACTGATACTCACTAAAGTATGAGAACCCCTTGTTTAGAGAAAACCAGTACAAGTTTTATACGTGCAGTTTAAAGGAAGAGAAAGAAGCCTATTCTTTTCTCCAAGATAAAAAACCAATTATGCTCATAGGAGAAATTTTAAGAGAATCCACTGTAGAAAAGCAGTTTAGCTTGGCCAATGGCCTGACAGAGTAATGGTGTTAGAGAGACCAGTACTCCACCAAGAAAACTACAAACGCCAGGCTGGGCGGCGGCTGTCTGCACCCAGGAGCAAATGCGGAGTAGAGAGAGCTACACGGCGGGGACCAGGCCCCTAGTCTTGTCTGAAATACTAATCCTTGGCCGGAGATACCTGAGGCCAACAACTAAATATAAAGATTATCCTTTGAGAGTGAGAGTATATAAGACAAGGTATAATGGGCAATAAAATTGCATGATAAAATTTTTCTGAAAACCTGTCTCTTCCCACTTTTCATGTGGCTACTAGAAAATTTAAAATAACCTACTGTGTGTAGCTCACATTTATGGTTTGCATTGTTCTGTAAGGTGTATATAAAAAGGAGAGTTAGGAGAAGACAAAATTTGACCATTGTTTTTCTCCAGCTCTGAGCAAGCACGTGGGTGTCCAGAATCACAAATCATCATTTCCTACTCATTTATCATTTGTGTTTATATTGTTGTTATCAAAAGGAACTCGTGGCGGCGGAGGGGGGGATGCAGGCCCAGATACTGTTATGGAAACAAGCCCCTTCCCCCGGGGTCTTTCTGTACTATGGTTCTTCTTGCCTGCTGCCAAGTGTTAGGAACTGTGGCTTTCAATGCCAAAGTTTAGTAAAAAGGAAAGGAACTATTTATTCAAAAGTTATACAGGTTTAGAGTAACAGCAGAATGTTGCTGTTAAATTTCAAAGTCCCTTTAAAACGCACCAATATACATAGTCCTGCCTTCCGTTGCCAAACCAGGCCAGTAAGGGGTACCGCATCTCAGGAAAAGAAATAGAAGTCCGTATCTCAGCTAGATTCCTGGTTCCTCCCAGTCATCCTTGCTCAGCTGGGCAGGTCTCCCACAGTCCCTAGCACTAACAGCTGTGTCTCAGGGAGCTCCAGTTCTTAATCCAAAACCACGTGGCACCTCCTCATGGCCCACCAGTGAGAGTGTTTTCACCCCCTTTTCTTCCCTCATGGTCTTGCATCATCCCCGCCTTGTCTCCTGTCCCACATGGCAGCCCTCCTTTAGTTTAAATCCCAGCCTGGAGCCTCCTCTGTAACCCCATTTCCGACTCCTCCCCCAGTCAGCTACACCTGCTAGCACTCCAGTATTTTTCAGCCTTTCTGGGCTGCCATAGTTAGTCCAGGCAGGTGTGGAGCAAACCATCTCCAAGCTCTCATGCAGGTGCAATAATGGGGGTAGGGGGTCGATCTGCTTTCCAGTTGTTATATCTTGGGTTTAAGTCATGCATACTTTTCTGGCTCCACTCAGGCTGGAAGACTAGTCTGCTGTTACTGATATGGAAAATAACTCAATGGCCCTGCTCCATGTCCCCACCCCTCCGGGGAGGGCCCTAGCTGTACCCTATTACATTGTGAAGATAGTTCAATGATAGTAGCCATAAAAATTATGCAGTAAACAGCTTTTACATCCTTATTCATGAAGCAGTTTTTCAATTCTAGAGAACAGACTTTCCTATCAAGAGAGCATGCATTGATTGGCAAAAACTAGAACATAAAACAATATATACCAATAATGGCCACTTCTGGCCCCCACCTTGACTGTTCCGACATAGTTAATTGATCAAGGCTTTTTTTCCCCCCCTGCTGGTTCCTGATGCAGCATCAATGTCCTTATCAGCAGAGTGCTCTGGAGAAGCTATGTAGCTAGTCAGAAATGCAGCCCAGCCACAGTGCGAAGTCAGGTCTGCCTGACTCCAAAGACCAAGTTTCTTCATCGTACTATGCAGGTTCCCATTTAATAAAGCTACACATTCACACTTTTATTTCTTATTTTAGTCAACGCACTGTCCTTTCAATTTATAAATTAGTGTCATGAATTTGGTTGGCACAAGTCCATCCCTAAGAGATCAAATACCTTTTGATATGCTAGAAAATTTGAATATCTGACCTTATCTACTGACAGCCAAGCTCTAGACCAGGAATGGGCTGTACAGAAGCGCATGTGCTCACTCCCTTCCCCCTCAACCAAGCCCAACATTGCTAACGAATTGCAGTGTTATTCTGTTCCGCCTAGACATAGCCTCAAAGACCTTTTCAACCCAGTGCTTCAGGAAACTACGAGGGTTGCTTTAGGTTCAACTTGCATGGTCATTTTCATGCTCCTGTACTCCCATGCAAAGTGAGGACTGCCTGCGAGGCAGGAGATAGTCAGGAAGGAGGGAACTCAGGAGGTGCCCCAGGGCTAAGATAAAGGACAACCATACAAGACTGAGACCCTGTTCTAAGACTGGTTGTTCCTGCTTTCTGGAAAAGTGCTGAATTTTGGTGACTCATGAATGCACCTGTGCAGAAGATGCTGCATGACCCCTGCTTCATTATAATAACATTATAATAAATTAGCATTGTGCAACCCCCTTCTCCAGTGGCCAATCAAGGAAAATCATGGGAGACCACATATGCAGTAGCTTTAAAGTAATCCAATGACTTGAACATGCGCAATAAAAGCCTGCCAAAACTAGCCAGGAAGGATCTGCCCTATAAGAACAGAATCCCTCCAGCCCGTGAGGTCAGTCTCTGCTCATCGTTGGCCCGCCCCCATGTTCTGTGGAGTGTACTATCACTTAATAAATCTGCTCTCTCAGTTTATGCTATAAACTCTGTGTATTCAGTTCAATTCTTTGTCCACAATCACCAAGAACCTGGTTACCTGTGCCCACCTGTGACACCTATATATATAAGTGAAACAAGAAGAAATTCAAAATGATAGATTTGTACTAATGCTTTGGCAATGTAAGTGCATTTAAAGTATAACTGGAATTTGAAAAAAAGATGCAATAATATTGTAGACAGACCTGCCAATGCAAATCAATAACTCACAGCTATTTCAAAGGTGCTATATTTGAGGCAGATTATCTGGGTACTCACTTGCTTGGAGGGTGGGAGTATAAAAAGGAAAGGATGGAGAATAGGTATGAATCACTATATAATGATGTCTCATCCTTGAAAATGTGCACCAATGTCAAACTATCCTAACATTTGCTTGTTTAAGGAATGGGTCTGCACTATTTAGAAAGCCATTGGCTGCTAGCACCTCAGGCCTCCAGCATTTTTTGCTGGGCATTTCTTTTGACTTTGCCTTCTACTTGTGTATTGGCTCTACTTCAGGCTGGCAGCAAATTGTGACAGCTGTACCAAGCATCACATCCAAATGCCACATTATCCAGAGGCAGAAAGGGGCTGTCTCTTCCACAGTCTCCTCTGGAGTAGGGGGAAGCCCTCTAGCCTATTCACCAGAACTGGACCACGTGCTACTGTACCAGTTAGGGTCTAGGATGGTAAACTAAAGGCACTGTATGCATTTTTTGATATAAAGGGCTGAACACGGAATTTGGGGCATACACAACTTCTGGGAGGCCAAGGGAGTAGAGTTCAGAAACTCAAATTGAAGATCAGAGGAGCAGACCCTCCAAGAGCTTAGCCTGAAACACACAAGTGTGTGATTCCTCAAGTTTGTGCCAGAAAGCTACTGGGAGTCTCTCTTCTGCCCACTTATCTACAACCATCTCTAGAGGAAATAACACCACCCTCTGCACGTTTTGCCCTCTTGTGAGCAATACTCTTGTTCAGGAGACAGACAGTGAATCTAGGGAGCATAGTTCCTAGAATTAGAAGGAAACGGCTGTGGTACCATCATAGCAGCAGGCCATCCAGCACACCTACTCCTAAACCAGCCCCACAAAGGGGAATGGGCCACTGGGATTGGCATAGGTCCATTAGGACTTCCCTTTCATCCTGGAGGGTGGAGGAAAGTCACTCAACTGTGTTACATGGAGGAGGATTGGAATCCAAATCCCCTCCCACCCAAATCACTTTTTGACTGAATGAGGAACAACCCGTGGTGCCTGCTACATGCTATATCACACCATAATCATGATTTTCTTTGCAAATAAACATATTTGTTACCAAAGTAGCTAGCTACACATTTTAAAGGAATATGTTACAAAACATTCACTATGCATTCCTGTGATTACCCACAAGGTCCAATCTTCTGCAAGCAATTGAATTGCCAGGCTAAATTGTAAAATTATAGTCAGCTGATTAGTAATTTATAGTGTTACAGCATTCAGTAAAGTTAAAGCTCATTTTAGAAAGTTCCTCCACCAGCTCTTCTCCTCCAGGTAACCAGCCAGAGTTATCTGTCGCTGTTCCCTTACCTGCCTCACCAACACCCCAAGTACATCCTGGATTTAATGAAGTTATTTGCAGAGCTCAAATGTACAAAGTCACCAAACCCCGCCCCCTTCTGCTGCTCATCTTCCTGATCTCCATTTGGCGGTAGTTTTACAGTTAATGTCACTCCAATTTCCTCAGTTTGCCCTGGTCAGGGGGTTGCAGGGAGGCTGGAGTGAGGAAGAAAGGAAAGCTGATGACTGTGAACCCATTTGGGGGCAGAGGAAAGAAAGAACACAAGGGTCAAGGATGCTAGTTTCTCATTCTCTCACTAGGGCTGTTTACAGTAAATCCTTTTTATAAGAAAGCCCTGGAGACTAGCTTTATTCCAAGGGGGTGGGGGTGATATCAGGAAAGTTGTGTGTGTGCAGGTGCCAGGGAGTGGCTTCTGTTCTAGAAGGGCCCCACAGCTCAGCGTTTCCTCCCACATGCCTCCTCAGATATGCAAGCTGTGTATGTATTTATAACTCTGCAGTTAAAAAGTGAACTTTATTAGCAGAGATAACTGTCATAATTTCAGCAACTGCACTCTGTAGTGCAACCAGAGATGATAGGCACCAGGATTGTCGCTGTTTGGTCAAATCTTGTGCAACTGTAGGGGGATTATGAGTCACTAACGGCACAAAGAAGGATGGAGGAAGGGGTAGAGTTTGATGGTCCCTGTGGGGGACTCTGGAGGTCCAGAGGACATATCCAAATGCTTCTTCCAGGGAGTTCTTATGACCTTGAGGTTGGCGACTTCACGGTGCATTTTTGCATCCAACCATCGTAGTAGCAGCCCTCAGTAAATGTTTGTTGAGTGAATGAGTGAATGAAATGTTGATCCTGGAATGCTCAATGGCTCTTGAATTGTTCTGTATGTGTGCACATCTTCTCCCCTTCCTATTCAAACATTTGTTCTAAATCAGCAGAGCCACAGCTGTGCAATTAAAGAGTCCCACTCACAATCACTGTGAGCCAAGAGAGGCTCTAAGCCCATGATTCTCAAGCCTGGCTACACATTAGAAACACTTGGAGGATGTTTGAAAGTCCCAGCACTCAGGCCTTACCTTCGACCTGTTACAATCGGAATCTCCGGGGCTGAGGCCTAGGCAGTGAAACTCTGAGGTGGAGAACCACCACTCTAAGCTAGCATGGAAACTGCTCTGGCTCAGGAGCCAGGAGACCTAGACGCCACCCCTCAGTACAGATGAGCCCCAGAGCCACTTTCACTGAGGCCCAGAGTGCAGACAGAAAAGAAGGAATTCTGGTGGGACCTAGGAATGTGTTTTTGTACTCATCTGGAATTTGAGGACGGGAGGGTGTGTCACATGTCTAGGGAATACGTAACACTTCAAACAACAAAAAGATGCCACGCTGTGAAATGAGATGGAAAGCTATTGAATATCCTGTCCAGCCCCGGTTAGTGACCCCTCTCCAGCCTTCAGCCCCACACACGTAAGCTTCTGGGCACTGTGCCTACAGCCCAGCAGCCTTAGTCCACAGGACCCAAGTTGTCTCTGGGGACTTCACGCTCTTGTTGGGAAAGGTAGGTTTCTGTTTGGGTTTGTAGGCATCTCAGGGTGAGGTGCTGGCAGTGGCTGAGCTCGCACTCAGGGCAGGGGAGCTATGACTCAGGGGAAACTCTAAGTTGCTACAAGCTTCAGCAAGCCCTGCTGGTGGGAGGTGAGAGAGACAAACAGAGGGCTGAAAACTGAGCCAGGAACCTGCCTAGCGGAGAATCAAAACTTGCCTATAAATAACTAATGGACCCATGAACATGTTAGAGAAGTTATTTTCTAAAGCAGCATATAGGCACAATGAGTGCTCCCCTTGAGTACACCCTCAAACTGTTCCAGAAGGCCAAGTAAAAATACAGAACACCTGTCTGCTAGTGGCACCTTTACATAAACAATTTTTCAAGATAAGTGAAAGCTACCTTCATAGATGCCAAAAAAAAAAAAAAAAAAAGCCTAACATTTTAATTATGTAAGGGAAATCTTTCTAAAATGGATTATATGCTTCCCAGGGGTGGGAAATAGAGCACACAGTCATTTATTGGCTTTTTATGGTGGTCTGGGAAGCAGAACGCAGATTTCCCTCGGACCCACCCTTCTCACGTGCCTTCAGTGGGGCTCCAGGAGTGGGAGCAGGAGACTCAGGCTGCAGGCAGTCACAGCGTCTTGTTCCCATGGCCACAGGCCATGGGATCTAATGCATGGGTTTTGCGACAAGTATAGCCCTTGCTTTGGGGCCTTTCTGGCTCCCATGCACTTCGATGTGTTTTAAATAGATACAATTACTGTAAATCTGTTGCTACATAAGTAAAGAGTACTGAAATGGATGTACTATTATTTCTTTTAGTGTTGTTAAAATTCACTTTGGTTTTTGAATATCCTCAAAAGATTCATAAAACTTCGTATCTCATGACCTGAGAATATCCTGCGGAGAAACAGCTCAGGAAAGTAACCTAAAATAATCCATACCTAGATTCAGGCTTATTTCTCAGAATATTTTGTGCACAATCCAATTCTGCCTTGGTACCCTGGACATTGCAATATTGACATGTCCAGAGTGGCACAAGTAAAGTAAAATAAAATATCACACCTTTTACCCTGCAGTGAAGCATTTAGGAGCCTTGCATCATTATAGGCCTTTAAGAAAAAAAACGTATTGTAGAAAATTGTGTTCAAATCCTGCATACCTGACTCAGTTGGGAAGCTCTCCCAGGCCTAATGCTTTAGAACTGTGGGTGAAATTAAGCCCATCGAGTTCCTGTACTTGGTTCATTGCTGAGCTAGTGAAGGGAGGTGGGATGCTGTCAAAAGCTACCACATCAAGACATGACAGGAGAGAGGAAGCAGCCGAATCACTCCCATCTGTAGAGACATGAGTGTAGGGAAGACATCCCTATAAGCCTCACTAGGCCCTGCTCTGAGGGCTTCATTATAATAACCCAGAATGACAAATGAGGTTCACAATTACAGCTTTGTGTTATTAAGAAAAATCTACAATTATGGCTATGTGGTTTTTTCCCAAGGCAGGGAAATGTGCAATACATTTCAGCAACCTTTACGTCAGAGAATGGTTAAGCATGGACATTTAACATGGCAAATTTGAATTATCTGGGGAAAAAATCACTTATGCAGTTTCCTCAATTCCAATTAATAGGATGGAAAATTAGAAAGAGGAGGCCAAGCTTCTAGTTGTGTTATTAACCAGCTATGTCGGGGAGCTCAGTTTCCTCATCTTTAAACTGGGAAGGCCTAGATTTACACTGTGCAATAGGGTAGCCACTTGCCATATATAGCTATTAAAGTTTAAATTAGTTAAAAATAAATGCAATTAAAAATTCAGTTCCTCAGACACAGTTCAGGTGTTCAATAGCTGATGTGTGGTGAGTGGCTACTCTAATGGAGAGTGCAGATTTAGAACATTTCTGTTATCACCGAAAGCTCTGCACTGATCTAGATCCTAAGGAGAAAATGTTTCATCTCTTATGCCACTGTGGATTGATTGATAACAGTAATGGAAAACATCTATGAGTTGTCTGCTCAGGCTGTGAGCCTTCCCTGCCGTCTCTGGGAACTGCTCCTCCCCATTCCACGGGAGTGGGCACTCGGTAGCTTTGTGGAATGCTGTCACTTCTTTTTTGATTATGACAGATTGGGCTAGGAGTAGTCACCTGACCCAACACAGTACTCAGAGTCTCTCCCTCAGGAATTTGATGCTGAGATTCAGATACTGTCTCCATAGGAGACTGTAACTTGAATAAGTAAACATGAGTGCTATGAGTGGCCACATGACCTCAAGCAGATGGGAGGCACAGAGAGAGCCTGACTGCAGAGAGGAAAAGGGAAACAGGCAGGCTGAAACAAGCAGAGATAAGGGACAGAGTCCTGAGGACTTTCTGGTTCCTGGTGCCCGAGGCCTCGCTACATTCTTGTGCTTGACTCTTGTGTGTTTATATGAAATTCCTTATTTGCTCAAGGTGGCTCAGGTTGGTTTCTGTTGCTTGTTGCTGAAGAGCCCTCTCTGAATCAGGAGCAGTTTCCTAGAGTTAACTCTGAAGCTCTATTCAGACTCAGCGGAATATAGTGATTGATGGATGATGTCGGTCAAGGGCACAGGTTGGAGGGGTTGAGGCATCTGTGCTAAATATTTGCCATTCCTGATTAGTCATTTTCTGAAATGATGTTCAGTGCTCAAATTCCTATTGTTCCTCTGGGGAATTCTTAGGGTTG
The DNA here is from genome assembly GCA_039655065.1 of Glossophaga mutica. NCBI lineage: Eukaryota > Metazoa > Chordata > Mammalia > Chiroptera > Phyllostomidae > Glossophaga > Glossophaga mutica. The sequence goes on along the minus strand of CM077309.1, from coordinate 27,079,056 downwards.
TTGTTTTTTTCCCCTGATAATGCTGGATGCATATCACGGTATTGTTTCATTCCCTAATATTTACTATTAGCTGTTTTCGTTGGTGAAATGAAGTATAATGACACTTTAAGACCTTAGAGAAGTAATGAACTGGAGCTATTAAGCATCAAAGTCTCCAAATTTTACATAAAATGTGAGCTATAAATTCAAGGAGCTTTCAGCAAAATGTGATTTTTAATAATGCCAGCCAAATTCCCTGAAGTGTATCTTTCAGGCTTAAAAAATATATATATATCACAAAGCTAAAACAAAAAAATCTAAATGATGTCAAGTTTATCAAGGCAGAGTGCAATTAATCTAAAATAGGGTTTTTTAATTTACAGAAATTTAAACAAGATTTGCTTGTTTAATAATTATAGTGTTGTTTGACCCATACGCATTAGCCTTTTCCCATATGACAGTTATGATCAAATATATGAAGACTGAGGCAGCAAATTAACCGGGACGAGGTCATCAGTGTGGGACGAGGTCATACAGTGTGGGACTATATCTTTCAGCAAGAGCTGAAAGAGTGCAGAAACAGGGCAAGGCTACATACAAGCCAGGGAGAGTCCAACACTGAACCAATGGTCCAAAGACAGGTAAGAGATGGGACAGGTCAAAAAGCAAGGCAATAAATCAAAATCATTCAGGGTAAGTCCAGGTTGGTATGGATGGAAGAATTCAGAATGAAGCAATTCCTTCTCCTACATCTCAAGGTTTTTGCATCTTTTACCATTAAGCCTACTATTAAACACTCTCCCTCCATAGCTGCTGTGGCGGATAGACCCTAGTTTGGCCCCCATTTTTATGCCCTGTTTAATCTCCTCTTTTTGCGTGTGGGTGGGACTTGCTCCTAACAGAATACGGCTATTACATAGGGGCAATGAGCTATTACTCCCATGATTATGTCATATATACACGTATAGCTGTCTTGCTGGCATGCAAGACATAGGCAGCAGACTCTCTTTCCATTACTGCCTTGAAGAAAGAAGTTATCCTGTCATGAGAGGGCCAATGCAGCTTTTACTAGGAGAACTTCCTTAATAATTCTTTTGCACATTAGTCCTCATCTCACTCTCTGTTTCTGGGGAACCCCACTTGAGACATGGGGGTTTCTTGAGAGGACATATGGCCAACTGAGACATCCAAAACCTTTGGGACTCAGTTATTGATTCCTAGTACCTATATAATTATTGCATTTTCTTATTACATATATAATTTTAAATTTTCTACTAGTCATATTTTAAAAGAAGAAACAGATGAAATTAACTTTAACATTTTATTTAACAAAATAACATTTCAACGTGTAACCAATATTTAAAATATTAATGATATTCTTACATCATTTTTACATCTTATATATCTTACATTTTTACATTTTACATATCGGTTTTACATTTTATATATCTTACATCATTTTTAATATACACTGTATCTTAGAATAGAGTGTGCGTTTTTTATACATAAAACATCTCAATTTGGACAGTAAATTTTCGCTGGAAATTCTTGACCTGTATTTAGATTTCACAAAATTTATCATTAAAAAGAAATAGATTTACATACCCAAGTTGTTCCAAACATGAACTGAGTATCAGATTTTTAAATTAAAATTAACTAAAATTAACTATTCAGTTTTTCAGTTGCACTAGCCAAATTTCAAGTGCTCAGCAGCCACCTCCAGCTAGTGGCTAACCATTTCAGTGGTGCAGCTCTAGACCCTCATCCTTCTCCCTTGAACTTGGCTCTGGGGTCCCTGTGGGCTGATGGGAGGGAGCTAGACAGATACCCTAGTGTAAATCATGCTGGGCCGGTGCCAAGATGGTGTTTGGTGAGCACTTGGGATCCTGAACACAGGAACTTTGTCCTGCTACTTAGCCACTGAATCCCGAGAGCACTGTTTTAGTTCAGATTCCCTGGAAGCAGAGCCGGAGACAGTTTCAGGTGCGTACAACTGATGGAGGGATGCCCTGGAAAGGAAACATGGAGCGAGTGAGGGAAGTCGGGTAGGCCAGGGAGTGAGTGGAGCCGCGATGGGGGCTCAGCTAAATCCTCACCTTGCCCTGAACAGTGGAGACTCTGGACTGTAAATTGCACAGCAGAGTTGTCCCACCTTGGGCCCAGGGAACTGGGTTTTTGTGCCTCTGTATCCATCAGTCATTGGCTGCTTGGGGTGAGAGTGGGAGTGACACATCCCCCAAGTTTCTAGACAGCTCCTCCAGCAGCAATCGTCCAAAGATGATCTTGGGTGGAAGCTTTGAGCCAGAGGACTTGCAGCAGTTGGGAGACGAGTGCATTGGCTAGCGATGGAGGTCTGGACAGTGACCTCAGTAGAGGAGACTGGGCCAGGACCAGAATACTATATTATCTGCTGGCAGTTTGGCCTTAAGCCTCAGTGCGGAATCAGAGAGAACAGGCTGGACTGTGTGGGCCTCAAGGCTCCCTTGCGTAAAGGCTTGAGGTATACAATCCTAACAGGTCAGGCATTTTCCTTGGCCTGACCTATTTTGGGGTGACATTAAATCTCAGCCTTCTGCATCACATTTTTTGGGTGGCAAAGAAAAATGAAAAGCAAAGAGACTGAATCCTCAAAAGGAGATATAAACCCTAATACTGTGGCTCAGTATGAAGCAAATCTTTGTTCTTCACTAATTCCCCCAACAAATATTTAGTTGAGTGCCTACGCTGGGCCAGGTAGTATGCAAGTCTGTGAAGGCAAATCCCAAGAGCAGTTCCAAGGACACTTCAAGCAATGGCAATGTGACTAAAATAAGTGCTGCTGTAGGGTTTTGGGTGTCCACAGAACAGACAGGCCAAGAGAGGTGGGGTTTGGGGAAAGTCTAGGTCAGAGGTGAGTGCTGAGAAGTATAGCAACGGGCCCCCGCCAGCCTGCCAGGGACTCCAAGGAGAGAGCTGAGGTCAGTCTGGGGCACCAGCCAAAGGCAGGGTCTGAGTAAGAAAGTTAAGGTCAGCATTCAGAAGCCCAGGCCAGGGAGAAGGGCTCAGGCAGGTGGAGACTGGGCACAGAAGCATGGCAGTGCCAGGTGCCAGGTGAAGGAAGATGATAGCATATTTAGCACCTAGCACTTGCCAGGCACTTTGAATACATTTAATTTGTGCAATAACCTTGTGAGATAAGTATGAGGTCCAGAAAGATTAAAGCAGTGCTTCTCAAACTTTAATGAGCATATGAATTACCTGGGATCGTGTGAAAATGCAGATTCTGATTGAACACTCTGGGTGGGGCCCAAGATCGTACATTTGTAACAAGTGACGGGCGATGCTGATGCTGTGGGTCCACAGACCATACTTTGAGTATCAAGAGGTTAAAACCCTCACCACGAAGTCAATACTTTTATTATTATGAAGGAAAAAAGGTAAATAATGAAGGGCAGGAAAACAAAAGTAGTCCAATTTTAGAGTCTAGTCCTCCCAACACAGTCTTGGCCATGAACCCTGACCCTGAACCTTGGCTGTCTGCCAGCCTGGGTGTGGGCAGGTGTAGGCAAGGAAGTGTGCTGGCTTCAAGACAAGAGCAGCCCGCTCCAGCTGCTTCAGGGGCGTGTGGGGAGGTCTGACAGTTCTCCTGGAGCGACTTACTCATTTCAGTGCAGGCGATCCAGTGTGTTTTAGCCATTGTTCACTGGCTTAGTGATCAGTTAATTTGGATAATATAATATGTACGATACATTGTGGTAGAAATTAATTTTCAGCAGTTATTTTTAAGCTCTTAGTCTCAGAGTGAAACCAAATCAACCTCTTAGAAGATCTTTTGACCTTTATTTTTTAATGGTTTGTTCTTTATCTAACACCTTTCTCATGAGCATTCTTATTAAATTTCCTCCCTTATCTCATTATAGATATTGTTGCAAAGACTTATTGAAACACTCCTTAGGGGCCTACGATAGTTTTTTGTTTCCATTGTGATAATAATAATTGTGATAAAGCTGGTTTTCTGGATTTTGCATTGGTCCAGCGTGAAGCTGAGTGTGAGTCGCACCTGGCTGGCTGAGGACAAGATGTTACGGACTGAGAGAGGCAGTGGTGAACCACAGGTTGTGTTGTGATGGCTGAGGCACCGTGGTGCCCTGGAGAACAACAGTCTGTGAGGTCCATGCCTTGGGCGTCCAAAAGTCAGAGAGGGTTCTAAGTATGTGAAGTGAAGCCTTTGACATGGTGAGAACAGACTCTGGAGCCAGGCTGTTTGAATTCGAATCCAGACACCACCTCTCACTGGCTGGGTGGGCCTGGGCACTTCTCTGACCCTCATTTTTCTCATCTCCAAAATGGGTGTGATAATAGTTCCTACGAGATAGGATTGTTGTGAGGACTAATTGAGTTAATTCACAAAGTGCATTTTAGAACCCTATATATAGTAATCACCATGTCAAAACAAAACTTAAAACCCTACAGGGATTGTGTCCAACCAAATGAAGATTTTTTAAACCAAAAATCAGTGAAAACTTATAAAAGTAGAAGGAAACACAGACAGGTTGTAGGAACTGAAATAAATAATAGGAAATATAATCAGGTTGCAGGGAGTTTATCTACAGTCTCACCGTGAATCAGACTCATTTGGTGACACTTGGTACCATTAAGTCAGTGAGTATTTACTGACAACCTGCACTAGCTCTCTGGGGAGATCTCTCATGACTTAATGCCCCACCCAATTCCCAACTGAAGATTTTTCAAAAGAGAAGTCAGCTCACTTGGTGTTTGACTAAATATTTGAGATTTTGGGGGAGCCAGTTTAAGAAAATTTTCTAAAATCTTATTTTCTCCACTGGAAAAATTAGGAAACGATATTCCTGCGTGACAAGATTTTTCTGAAGAATAACACAAAGTGTCCAGCACATGGTGCTCATTAAATGTGAGCTCTTGTTATTGTGTTTATGATTTCACCTTTGAAAAATTTGACAGTTATACAAAAAATCTGCTTTCTATTTTTTTGACTGCTTTGAAGAATTAGATTCCATTTTTGGAATCTAATTAATTAAACCATAAGCCTGATAATAATTAGGAAATTTATTTTTATAAATTAGTATTATAGATGGAAATGTACAGTACTATGAAATTATCTTATCAAAAGATTAAGTTTTTAAAAATATATTTTATTGATTATGCTATTAGAGTTGTCCCATTTCCCTGCTTTATTCCCCTCTGCCCTGCACACTCCCTCCCACCCACATTCCTCCCCTTTAGTTCATGTACATGGGTCATAAGTTCTTTGGCTTCTACATTTCCCACACTATTTTTAACCTCCCCCTGTCTGTTTTCTACCTACCATCTAAGCTATTTATTCTCTGTACCTTTTCCCCCTCTCTTCTCCTCCCATTCCCCTGTTGCTAACCCTCCATGTAATCTCCATTTCTGTGGTTCTGTTCCTGTTCTAGTTGTTTGCTTAGTTTGCTTTGGTTTTGTTTTAGGCGTGGTTGTTAATAACTGTGAATTTGCTGTCATTTTACTGTTCATATTTTTAATCTTCTTTTTCTTAAATAACCCCCTTTAACATTTCATATAATAAGGGCTTGGTGATGATGAACTCCTTTAACTTGACCTTATCTGGGAAGCACTTTATCTTCCCTTCCATCCTAAATGAAAGCTTTGCTGGATAGAGTAATCTTGGATGTAAGTCCTTGTCTTTCGTGACTTGCAATACTTCTGTCCAGCCCCTTCTTGCCTGCAAGGTCTCTTTTGAGAAATCAGCTGACAGTCTTATGGGAATTCCTGTGTAGGTAACTGTCTCCTTTTCTCTTGCTGCTTTTAAGATTCTCTCCTCTTTAATCTTGGCTAATGGAATTATGATGTGCCTTGGTGTGTTCCTCCTTGGGTCCAACTTCTTTGGGACTCTCTGAGCTTCCTGGACTTCCTGGAAGTCTATTTCCTTTGCCGGATTGGGGAAGTTCTCCTTCATTATTTGTTCAAATAAGTTCTCAATTTTTGCTCTTCCTCTTCTCCTTCTGGTACCCCTATAATCCAGATGTTGGAACATTTAAAGATGTCCTGGAGGTTCCTAAGCCTCTCCTCATTTTTTTGAATTTTTGTTTCTTCATTCTTTTCTCGTTGGATGTTTCTTTCTTCCTTTTGGTCCACACTGTTGAGTAGAGTCCTAGTTTCTTTCCCATCACTATTGGTTCCCTGTACATTTTCCTTTATTTCACTTAGCATTGCCTTCATTTTTCTCCATCTAATTTGTGACCAAATTCAACCAATCCTGTGAGCATCCTGTTTACCAGTGTTTTGAACTGTGCATCTGATAGGTTGGCTATCTCTTCTTCACTTAATTGTATTTTTTCTGGAGCTTTGATCTGTTCTTTCATTTGGGCCTTTCTTTTTTTCTTTTTTTTTTTTTTTTTTGTCTAGCTCCCCAGGTGTTCCTCCCAGTTCATCTGCATGTGAATGTGGGACTGCCCGCTCCACCAGCTGCCACCTTATCTGCCCAGGTACTCTGCCACCACTTTGCCATGAGTCCTCTCTGCCTCTCCTGCTGGTCTGGATGGATGTTTCTTCTTTAACTCCTTGGTTGTCGGACTTCCATACAGTTCGATTTTTCTGTCAGTTCTGGTTGTTTTTTTTTTTTTTAATTGCTGTTGCCCTTCTTTTGGTTGTGCGAAGAGGCACGTGTGTCTACCTACGCTTCCATCTTGGCCAGAAAAAGATTAAATTTTAATCTGATCAAGTTTCTAGACCTAACCACCAACATACAAAAGACACAGAGCACATACGAACATATTAAGTGACACCATGGAGATACAATCAATAAAATCCAGAATGTAGGTGTTATGAACTGAATTGTGTCCCCCCTGCATGCTCCATCACTTCATATATTGAAGCCCTACCCTTGCCATGTGACTGAAGGTGGGGGAGGGAGGCTCTGGAACACCCAAAGAACTTGCTCAGGGGAGCCATAGGAGATCACTGTTAGCTAACTCTTATATTTCCATTTTGCAGAGTGGAGTATTGCACCCGAGAAGATCTGACATACTTGGCGCAGCAAATAGGGCTTTCAAGGCCACTTGGGAAAAACAAAAGGGAGAGGTGAGGAGGCTGACCAGAAGAGGGTTCTGATGGAGACCAAGACCCGATCCAATAAGGAATTAGAGACATTTTTGTTTTGTGGTGTGTGAAATCAATCCTCTCTCCCTTCCCTCCAACAAAAGCTTCAGTAAATGATTTCTTCTGTTAATGCATTGTGGATCTGGTTTGAGGGATCTATCAAATGCTGAGTTATGAGGATTCAGGTGGAGAACACGCGTTGCCCAAGGGAGCCTGGCCACACTAGGAGTACTAAAGAATGAAAGAGCAATGAATGAAATGAAATGAATGAATGAATGGATGGATCCCGGAAATTCTGTGATCTTGCACTAGCTCGTTGTAATCCATGGCAATGCCTGGAATCGTTTCAGTCAATCTTCCCTCTAAATTCTGGAACTAGCCAACTGGTCTGCTCCATTTCCTGATTCTTTCTATCCCAACTTCCCTTCTGCTTTCTTTTCTTTCACATTGTGGGTTTGAAGATTGAAGTGATTTCTATAGCTTGAATGCTCTATTCATTCCTTAATTCACTGATGAGTTTTGAGCGCTGTCTTACGTATAAAGCTACGTGGGATGGAGAATTCTGAGAAAAGATGGAATTCATAGTCTGCAAAAGTACTATGACTAGTACTAGACTATTCTATGAAATAGGAAGAAACAGCTGCCACAGAAGAGGCAAGAATGAAAGGCTGAACTGTTCAAAGATGAGATCTCAGTGGGGACAGGATAAGGTAGAAGGTATGGAAAGGCTTAATATAAATGGTAGCCTTTATGTGTCAAGCCTTAAGTTAAGGCTGACATTTGGACATGAAGAGATAAGGATTTAGGGGATAGAGACTGGGTGAGGAGGTAATTCCTGTCCTACCTACTCTGCCTTCCCATCAAAGTGCTCTTGACCTGTGCACAGACCTCTGTGGGTCTTTCCTCATGCTTTCCTGGCTGAGAAGGGAGCTTCCCTGGAATGTTAACAAAAAGAAATTGGCCTCAGGCTTTTCCACCCACCCCTCAGGAAACCAGGGCTCCTTTTCCACTGTGACCTTCTGGGAATGGCTCTCCATTCTGGTCGCCAGATCAGAGGAGGAAAGAACTAATGTTGAAAAGGATGTTACTACCAGAGTCCTGGGATGTGGGAGGGAAACTGAGGTTCAGAGAAGAGTAGTGACACGGTATCCCCTTATCAGTGCTCAGTGAATAGATGAATTCATGCTTGTGTCTGTTGTCCCACTTTGACTATGAACTCTCTGAGGGCCTGAGTCTCACCCATCTTGGTGTCTCTCTTAGCACTGAGTCTAGTACATTGCAGGTGCTCAGTGTATGGCTGCTGTAGTAGCATTTTAGGGCTCTTTAGCAGTGTTTAGCAGTATACTTTGAAAATCAAAGTGTGGTTTCTGGACTTGTATCATCAGCATTAGCTGTGGACTTGTTGGAGATGCAAATTCTTGGGGCCACACCCTAGACCTACTAATTCAGAAACTCTGGGGGTGGAGTCCAGTAATCCGTGTTTTAACAAGCCCTCCAGGAAATTCTGATGCAGGTTAAAGTCTGAAAACCATTGTTGTTGGATATCTGAGCCTAGAAGACTTGCTCTAGCTTTCTTTGTGACCTCAAGAACTCAGATATTTTTAAATTTAGAACATACACATTTTTATAATATTCTATCACCACCCACCCTCTTTGTAAAAGAAAGGAAAAGAGAACATTTACATGGCAGGGGAGACACCATGATCACAAAGGTGATTCACCCAGGGCGAGGCTCTGCCATTGCACTCAGGTGGTGCTGTGATTAAAAAGAAAAAAAGGAAAGAAAACACCAGAAATGTATACCCATGGCCAAGAAAGAATTAACCAGTAATGTCAGGTTGTTATCTTTCCTGAAAAAAAAAAACCCCAGAAACTTTGCCTGTAAAAAACACATTCAATGAGTTCAAAAACAGACTTTTTATAGAATAGGAAAAGAGCAAAGAGAAATGTCAAAAAAAAAATTGAGTTGTGGTTTTATGTGAAACTGCCACTACTTCCAGACAAAACCACCTGCTTATCCTCCTTGTCAATTTCCATTGTCATCCTCAGTAACTCCCTGGAGCTGCTACCAATTAATTCCTTCTGCAGTGTAAGATCCTATAAAATTCATTATTTTCGTAGTCACTGACAATGCCCCAGGACTTATGGGACAGGCAGAATTGATGAATCTTCTGTCCAGTGTATGCTTGTGCCTGGCAGATAAGAACAATAAGGAAGATGTCTATACAGAATCATTCCCCACTGTGGTCCTCACTATGTACTCTATACTATGCTGGCTTTGTATGGAATGCAGTTATGATTTTATTTCTACCCTCAAGAAAACCATGATCTATTAGGATGGCATGATGAATACACACGAAATGAATGACTTAGTACTTAGATTAGGGCTTTTGAGCTACAAAGTATTTTCACAGATACTGTTTCATTTGACCCTTACAGCAGATCATGAAAACAACACATAGTGGCTATAGCAAAGTTCCATACTTGGAGCTATATCAGAAAATTGGCACATACAAGGTCTGTCCAGAAAAATTCCAGCCATTATTATTATAGTGAGAACACTTTGTGCCACATTGATGTAACTTGGCAGTCAAGGAGAGTGGACTGGAACAAGCATGTGCAAACAATGATGACTTCACTGTACTAGTCAGTGGGGGCAGTAGACACCATCAAGTGAGCGTGTGTACTGTCTGTCTATTGCGTTCAAAATGACTGAGCAAGTAGAGCAACAAATCTGCCTCAAATTTTGCATTAAGCCTGAACATTCCTCCATGGAAACTATTGGGATGATTTAGAAGTCTGCAGCTATTGGCAACTGTTGATTGGCAGCTTCATCATGACAATATGCCTGCTCATGCATCATGTCTTATACAGAGTTTTTTTGGAAAAATGTCAAATCACCCAGGTGACTCTGCCCTCCTACAACCCATATTTGGTGCTCTGCAACTTCTGGCCTTTTCCAAAACTAAAATCACCTTTGAAAAGGAAGAGATTTCAGACCATCGATGACATTCGGGAAAATATGATGGGGCAGCTAATGACAATTAGGAGAATTGTGTAAAGTCTCAAAATGCCTACCTTAAATGGGACTGAGACATCATTGTCCTATGTACAATGTTTCTTGTATGTTGTGTCTTTTTCAATAAATGTCTCTATTTTTCATAGTTCATAGCTATATACTTTCTGGACAGGAACATTTAAAGGTTCTAGAATAAAATGTTAAATGAATTATTTTCTTTATGATACCTAATTCTTTCGATGAACTTTAAAAAAAAAATTCTACTAACAAACTACCTTTCTCAATTTTATTAGATAAGAGGTCTTGTTCTGAATTATACCTACATCAGGAGTGTCAAACTCACTTTCACCGGGGGCCACATCAGCCTTGCGGTTGCCTTCAAAGGGCAGAATGTAACTTCAGGACTGTCTAAATGTAACTACTCCCTAACGAGGGGCAAGGAGCTCAGCTGCTGTCGCCAGTTAGAAAAACGAGGTGCTGAGCCGGATAAAACAAGGTGGAGGGCCGGATTCGTCCTGTGGGCCTTGTGTTTGCCACCTGTGATCTACATGGAGCCTAAACAAAGAAGAGTTGAGAAGAGGCATGGAGAATGAAAAGTTGATGGTGTTCTCCATGGTTTTCCCTTAGAGAAAGGAGCAGAAAAACTGCCTTTCCTTATAAATAACTCCTCAAAAAACTGTCTTTTCAAATTCTCTTCGGTGAAGGGTATGGTTGTCTGAGCTCATCGTAGATTGATGTCACTGGCCATTGGGATTGTTTAACATTCCTCTTGTTCTGATTTTCTCTTCACCGAGACATTCTCTATCTACAGTCTAGCCATCCACGTGCATTTCCTCCTAGAAGAGGATGTGCTGATAAGAGTCCAGACTCCCGAACTCTTTTTTATCTTCTCTATTAACCTTCCTCGTCCCTCCTACCTTCCTTTGACAAAGAGAAAACAGAAACAAAATAAGTGAATAACTCGTAATTTGAATAAAATCAGTTATTTAAAAAGCAAACCAAATAAAAAAACTTATTGGTAAAACCAGGACACCAAAGATGTCTTCCTAAAGTCTGAGAAAAATGTTCTGCCGTGATATCGATTCTCTTCGGTCACGTGTACCCTGTACTCTATGATAGGAACATGAGGTGGTGATAATCTGGTGAAATGCAATTACACAGAGAGACACCTTGGAATCAGGGTCTTGAAGAGCTGTTGTTTTTTAACCCTTAGAGTAAGTGATTTTGTTCAGAATAATCCACAATGCCTGGCTACATAGTGTAGAATCTATCTATCCTTTATCTGTCCTCTAGAATTTATCGAGTTCTTTCTTTATGCCAGGGCTAAGCAGATGCTAGAGATGGTAGAGCTAATCACACTGCAGGACGATGTTGTGTGGTTGGAGCCAGGACTTGAGAAGAGCTGGGGGCACAAGTGACTTGCTTTGCCAGCCCGAGAGGTCAAGAGGGTCTCATACAGATGAGACGACTCTGTCTTGATACGTCTTGAAGGACAGAGGAAAAGTTTCAGATAAGCGCCCTTTAAACTTCTTTTTTTTTTGCCTTGATCTTCTTAAAGAAAATGTGAAAAGCTATGTACAACTCATAATTTTTGTGTTTATATCTAAAATTCTTCATTGTAAGTTTAAGTATTTATAAGGAATGCAATTTCCTGTTTATTATAAATACTGGTATTTTAAAACAGGACTTATATATAATTTTAAAAATACTTCCAATTGAATCTATATACTATAGTAATTTTTTAAAATCCTCATCCAAGGATATGCTTATTGATTTTAGAGAGAGAGGAAGGGGGTGTAGAGCATGGGGGGAGAGAGAGAGCAACACCAATGTGAGAGAGAAACATCAATTGGTTGTCCTCACCCTGACCAGGGATGGAACATGAAACCTAGGTATGTGCCCTGACCAGGAACTGAACCCACAACATTTTGTACAGGATGATGCTCCAACCAACTGAGTCAGCAGACCAGGGCTGTACTATGGTAATTTGGTATATAATCATCTATTAAAAATATACAAGAACAAGGGCTCCTTAAAATACTAACATTTAAAACAAGACTTTTATATAACTTTTTAAAATGCTTCCAATGGAATCTACATACTGAAGGGGAGCAGAATAGGTTGCCCCAAAATGTACCTCTTTGGCATGTGGATTATTTTGAGCTGAAGGCAATGAAGGCCCAAAAGACTCAGGAAGAGCCGTTTACCTTCCCCTTTACTGCCTGAAGGCGTTTAGATAGAAGGTCTGGTTCAGAAAGAGATCACCAAGGTTAACTACCGACAGTACACAGTACGGGCTGGGTGTGGTAAGCTGCAGGTAGCTGGGCAGGGCCTGTTTGTTCAGTTTCCTCTCTGTCCCAATGTCTCTGCATGGAATGGCAGAGATTTGTTTACCAGACATTTGCTCTTCCCATCTTCCTTTGCAGTGTCTTTTTTCCCCTTGAAGCCCCAGACCCCATCCCCTTCTTCTCAGCTCAGGATGCTTATAAACCTCAACTGCCTGACTACTGGGTAGCTCTTGTGTCTATGGGAGGCTTTGATAGGTACAAAATGAGTTTATCTCCTGGAAATCTATCTTATGTCAATTTAATTATTAGACCAGCCAGAAGAACCTAGAAGGGTACAGGAAAACTTTTCCTTTACTACAATACCATAGAGATTTGACATTGTCATCCTTTCAGAAATAGTGGAACAAACTTTTCTTAAATGTTGCATCATTCTTTCTTCTCTTTATTTATGTTTTCATTCATTCACCTTATGGAACTTCATCTCTATGAAACATACTGTCTCATATTTTTCTATAACAAAAATGTATATAAACTCACAGCCCATAAGTTGTTAAGTGTTAAAACATTTCTTAATACAATAATTATTGGTATATGATGGATAAATAAAACATAAATATATGTTTTGGTAATTATTATTAAACAAATTTTTTGTTGGAAATGGATCTCTTCATGAGATGGATAGTTTTTTTCCTTTACTTTTTAAAAACAATTGAGTAACATTCATGTTCACTATTATTTATTTAGCAAACAAGTAATACTCCATAGTATTGACATTGAGTCAATAGTATTGATACTGAACCAATAAATATTGATTCAACATCAATACTCACCTTATGTTTTATTTTATTATACAAGTAAATGCTGAGAAATTTAAGCAGTGGAATTGGAAGTTTTGTTATAGAAATGTCATTTAATTCTTTTTTTTTTTAAGATTTTACCCATTCACTTTTAGAGAGAGGGGAAGGGAGGGAGGGAGAAGGAAAGTGAGAGAAACATCAGTTGGTTGCCTCCCACACGCTCTCAACCAGGCACCCAGCCTGCACGCAGGCATGTACCCTGATGAGGAATCAAACCAGCGACCCTTTGCTCTGAAGGACAGTGCCCTACCTACTGAGCCGTGCCAGTCGGGGCTTATTTCATTCTTTGAATTTTTAAATTTTTTTCCTCAAAATTATTTTTAAATAACTGTCAGTGCATAACTCACATCTCCTTCAACTATGAATCAATACCATTTGACTTGTGAAAATATTTGTAACCAGTTATTAGACTTAGGTACTGTCTCAACAAAAGCTGTAGTACTTTGAATTGTTGCTTTGCTTGGGACTGGCAGATTTTGTACCCTGAGGCAGGGCGCCATTATAAATTTTGAGATGAAAAGAGGAAGGTTGCTCTGGCTGGTGTGGCTCAGTGGGTTGAGTGCTAGGCTGTGAACCAAAAGATCACCCGTTGGATTCCCAGTCAGGGTGCATGCCTGGGCTGCAGGCCAGGTTCCTTGTTGGGAGAGGCAACCCATTGATGTTTCTCTCGCACAACAATGTTTCTCTACTTCTCTTTCTTTCTCCCTTCCACTCTCTCTAAAAATAAATACATAAAATCCTTTTAACAAAAGGAAGAGGGCTTTTGTTTAATAAAGTGGGATGAAGTCCATTGTAAAAGGGGAGCTTACAGTTTTGACCTCACCCTTTCTTAGGTAGATTTTAGAAAAGAGTAAATATGAGCTTTGAGAATCTGGAAATTAACTCACTTTTTACTACTCAGCACTCTACAATGGATAATTCTCCAGGCTCTTGGTACTTGGTACTTGGAGTGTGGTCTGCGGACCAACAACACTGGCATTACCTCGGAGCTTATTGGAAACGCAGAATCTCAGGTCCACTCCAGACCTAACGAATCAGGACATGCATTTAACAGAATCTCAAGGTGAGTCTCAAACACATGAAAGTTTGAGAAGTGCTGGACTAGGCCACTGCCATTCCCCTCTCCCCCAAACCTTACAGTTTACACACTGGCTGTTCCCTCCCAGTGTAGAAAATCGTGTTTCTGGCTTCGGTTCGCCATGAAGTCACCTGGTTCAGTTTTCAGCATGCTATGAGACAGAGTGAGCTTGGCTTTCTGATCTGCAAATAATTTGAAGACGGCTTACACAAAACTCCATGGTCCTTAAGGGACGCATGGTAAAGGTAGCTGATAGTTCTCACTTCCTTCTTACTGCTAGTCAGATTTGGGTACAGAGAGGTCTGTTTTCCTCTCTGAGTGTCACTGCAGCCCATGAATCCCCGAGCGTTAACACTGGCAAGCCCTGCCTGTGTCACAGAGAGGTTTCCTCCTATCAGCCCTGTGAACATTGTAACCTTGTCATTAAGAGAACCACAAATAGAATAGGGCCTTTTGTTTGTTTGTTTCTGTTTTTGTTTTTAAATAAAAGTCTATTCAAATAGTCAGTCAAAGTGACTGGCTCTAGCAAGAAGAGAATGGCTATGGTATTTTTGAAATGTTCTTGCCGTTCCCTGTATTTTTGCTGTGTTGACAGTTGTGCCACCCGAGCTTGGCCTAGCCCTCCACCCTCCCTCTCTTTTGGCTCTGAGTTCACTTTTCATGTGTGTGGGACTCCAGACCTATAAACAACGGGGCCTGGTGCCAAAGCCTCCCTCTTGGGTGCAAACACCCAAGTGTCAGTGGTGTCTGGAAGCAGCACAGCAGTCCGTGGGAGGAAGCATTTCCTTGACATCATTCTGACTTTGCCCCTGCAGCAGGAAAGCCTGTGGTAGGCAACAGAGCAAGGACGGCTGAGAGTTCAAACCTTGCTCCATCGCCCGTTAGCTGCGCAACGTGGGCAAGTTACCTGAACGCTCTGATCTTCTGTGTCTCTACCTCTAAAATGTCCATCAAAATGGCTGCTGGAGAATAAAATGAGACAACGTTACCAGGACCTCAGAGTTAGGGTTTTGTTTTTGTTTTGTTTTGTTTTTTCCCTTTTTGGAAAAAATCTGTCAGCTTGTGGGCCCTGGCCCCCCAAAAGGCATAAGCAGGAGTTCGCAGTTTAGAGAGAATAATCATTTAATTTTGAAATAAACTATTATTCTGCCAATCCAGAGGCAGAAAGCTAATGCCCAAAAGTCGACTCCCTCATGGCTCTAAGTTATAGATTATATTGAGCAAAAATCGCAAGACACCATGGGTTAGGGGCTTCCAGGTTGTGCTGGGAGCTGATTGGCTGGAAGTGAGGCAAGGGTAATAAATCATGTATTGGTCTTGAGGACAATTCTGAAGTCTGCTCCCCATCTTTCTGTCTGATCTCATGAGAAAGTAGCCAGGGGGGTTGTTCCACCTTAGGGGTCAGGGGCTGAAACCTAACTAAGGTCAAGATGTTATCTTTAGCCTGCCAGAGGGGCAGATCTTGTTACCACTAGGTGGGGAGCAGTGGTCTGCTGCTGCCTCAGGGGTTGCTGATTATCTGGGCAGAAGGCCAGGTTTCTGAGGGGTTTGGAAGGGTGGGACGTGATTTCTAAAGCTAGGAAATAAAACTAAATCTAATCAAAACCATAGGACCTTCAGTTTCATTAGTACATCAGAGGGTAACTGCATGCGCTGTAGAAGTGATTTTCCTCCTCCCTCCAAAACAATGGGTAGTGCTTCTTAAAATCATTGCTTCGTAAAGTCATGGGATCTTAGACTGGGCCAAGTTCCTAAACATCATCTCCTGTGTTCTTGAAGAAAATGGAGGGAAAAAGAATCTGCACTAATGAGCCTAGTTTGATCCCCCATAGCACCTATATGCTGGCAATAATTGAGATGATGGTGGCTAAGAAGGGGCATGTTTCTCCACAGCTGACTGGCCGCAGATCAGGGCTACAGGTCACGAGAACAAGTCAGAACATGAATAGACTAGCAGAGAATAATACAGTGGAGCAGAAGGGGGATGACACTGAGCGTCCTCAAATGCACTTTAGTTGCTGCTTCGAGCAGCATTTTGAATAGTGAAATTATGTCTTAATATCAGGGGTTCTCAAAGTGGGGTCCCTGATCAGCAGCATCAGTACCCTCTGGGAACTTGTTAGAGATGCAAATTCTCTGCCCCCAAGCCCAGGCCTCCAGAATCAGAAACCCTGCGGGGGGGGGGGGGGGGGGGGGGAGGGGGCGGGGGGGGGAACCAGCAATCAGTGTTAAGCAAATCTTACCTGTGATTCAGATGCATCGAAGAGGTATGATTCCGATGCATAGAAGAAGTAAAGAATTGCTGATTAACATTATAACAGCTTACAACCATCGTTTCCAACGCAAAGCAAAACGACATTATAAATGTCTTAGCATTTTAAATTCCTCACCTCCCTGACATACACTGTGAAAATTCCCAGACGAGATTGTCTGCTGAGTCTGGCAGAGACATGCTTGAGCACCAGTCACCAGATCCACCTTCCTCCTCGGCCTTGGGTGGAATTTGTTTAATCATGAAGCAGTAACGAGAAGAATGATTTTAAAAATTAAGCAAATGAATCCGATCTCACTTCTGTTCTCTAGAAATATCTTTCCTCTGCAGTTATGACGTACGTATACCTTTATTACAAATGATACAAATCGCTAGGTTTTCCTTTCCACACCTTAACAATCCCCTCTCTAAATGCAGTTCCGGGGAAGCCCTGGGCTGTCTGGAACGAGGCCGTGTCTTGAGGGTGTGGCGTCCCAGAGACAGAGCCTGGGGCCCCTCTGAGGGGTGTCATCACTCTTCTGCTTATTCTGAATTTTCGGTTTCATGGTTAAACGTCAAGGAGAAAGCCAGAAGTCAGAAGCCTGTACCACATTCTGCCTCTAATTTATCTCTTATCATTGCCTGTTTATTTGTTCGTCTCACTCCCCCCAGATTGGAGCTCTTCAAGGGCAAGTGCCATCTGTTTAATTACCCGTCTACAAGGTAGGCATGAAATAGATGTTCATGAATATGATTGAAACTGAAGCCCGGCAAGGCCGAGACTTGCTGAAGGCTGTGGAGCTCTTCTCAGTGTCCACGGCTGCTCCCTGCTGCTCCCTTCACGACACTGCCTACTTATCGTGGGGGTGTGTATTATTGCCTTTATTTCCACATGGTATTCTCGAGGGACTTTGTAGGTGATTGACTGTGCTCGTCCCCAAAGCCCTGCAGAGACCAGGCTTTGTAAAGATAGTGGAAGACAGGAGATTCACAGCTAAAACTTCCTAATGAGGACAACTCGAGTGTGTTATTTTCAACATTCAACTCCCAAGTTTGAATAATTCATGGGGAAAAAAAAAATCTGTTCAACTAGAAGTGACTGGGTTGTTTTAATGAAAGTAGAGGTGTGGAATATTTCAGGGCTGGAGATTACGTGAAGGAACTGAAGGTAGGGGGACGAAGTGACCAGCCTGGCAAACAGTGAATCAGTGAACTCAGGTCTCCTCTGGCCAGCACCCTGGGTGTCCAGGGTCACACGGTGGCTAGTGGTTAACCCCAAATCAGAACTCAGACCTTGAGATGAATGCACTTGGCTCTTTCCACTGAGCCACACAGCCTGCTATAAGACACCAAAGGGGGGTTAGCCCAAGGTCCTTCTCTCTTGCATTGCTGGGCCACAGGACACACAAGAGGATCATATTTCCTTTTCCGTCTTCAATCTAGCCTACTTGATACCAACTGGCTGCACATTAGAAGGCCCTGGGGAGGTTTTTAAAAATCTGGATGCCCAGAACCCATCCCTAGACTGATTAACTCAGTCTCTGGGGGCGTAGCCCCACCCCCTGTCTCTTTAATGCTCCCTAGATTATTCCAACCACACGCAAGTTTGAGAAACATTGAGTCTAGCCTTTCTCTCTCTTGTTATCCTATTCTCTTAAAGACCAGAATCCTTCTCTTAATCCCCTGGTTTTCTTTTTGCTAATGCTTAGAGTTTTTCTTTTTCTTTTTAATTGTCCCTAGAAAGAGAGGAAGGGGGTGGAGAGAGAGAGAGAAACATCAACTTATTGTTCCACCCATACATACATTGGTTGACTCTTGCATGTGCCCCATCAGGGTCGAACCCGAAGCCTTGGCCCATGGGGATGACACTCCAATCAACTGATCTACCTGGCCAGGGCACTAATGCTCAGGTTTTAACTATACTCACAAACCATTTAAGATATTAGCGAAAACTTAGCCTTGTGGTCTCCTCCTCATCATCTACTTTTCTCTCTTCAGTTGGCTGGGTCTCTGTGTCCCTTCTACAGGCCTACACCAAGTCACCCCCACAGGGTCTCACTCTCCAGGAGGGGGTTCCTATTCTTGGCCCTCCCCTGCACCTCCTCTCAGAGCCTCCCTCTTCTTGGGCTCAGCCTATGAAAGCTGTGGGGCTGGACTAGAGGAACAGGGAGCCCAGGATGGATGGGAAGCTTAGGGACGGCTGCGCTGGTGATTATTGGTCCCAGAGGGAATAATTCTTGCAGCAGCTCTTCTTTTTCTCTTGCTGGCTAAGTGTGTGGGTGTGCAGCAGGCATTTGCTAGGGAACGTTGGCAAAAAATAAAACTTTTCAAGCTTCAATTCTGTAGACAGATTGAGAGGCCTCCCAACAGTTCAGAATTGCCGAATCTGGTTCTATCCACCCACTTACCCCCCAGGAAGTGGTAGGTTGGGTTAGATGTCATTCGAGTTGTTAACAGTGGCCTAGCTTATGGGAGTTTAAATCATAAGGGTGATACTTTAAGATAAACCAGTCAACACATAGTTATGGAACACTCGTTGCATTCAGGGCACTGTGCCAAGTGCTGATAAAACCAAGTGGGAGGTCACCTCTGCCAAAGGTACTTTATGGCCAATGGAAGGAAAGGAAGAGAGGTTTGCAGCGGGCAGTAGTCAGTCTGAAGTTCAAGAAGAGCAGAGGGCTGAAATGCAGTCACTGCGTAGGCAGGGACAGAAAGAAAAAAAGAGCCATAAAAGAGGGAGGAGGTGGGGGTGGCAAGATGACAAGTGTGTGTTCGACTTCCCAGGATTTAAAGTCCTGAAACTATTGGCCTCCCCCATGCTCACTAACAATATTTCAGCCTCCACAGGGTTTTAATCTTGCCGTTTTGAGCCCCAAGACATCCGTACCCCTCAGAGAGCCTAGCAAACACTATCCCAAGACAGCTGCAGCTTGGTTCTCAATCTGCCTCCATCACCCTCTGCCTGTGTGTCTTTTGTCGTTTTCTGACTCCCACACTTGATCTCTTTTGCTATCTCCTGGATACATAAGTAAAGGACAAGTAAAGAAATGAATCTAAGCTCTCAACATTTTATCGAAGTAATACCGAATATTACTGATAGAAATAATCAACATAAACTAAGATTAACAGCAGCTAAAACTTCATGCAGGAAAAAAAGTTACTGACTAAAAATTGCCTGAAGAATCAAATCTTGACAAAATGTTGATGTCTACATTTGATTGGGAAAAATTGGATTTGGTAGAAATAGTGGCCACCAAGTGAAACTCACAAAGGCAGGTGTTATCATTGGAGCGACTGATACAGGGAAAAAAACTGATGATGAATCAAATTTTATTGTAAAATTTAAAGAGAAAAAGATTTGATGGCAATAGAAAGAATTTCAATGAACTATAATAAAATGGTAAAAACTGGAAACAAATTGGGTTCTAGGGAAAACTGATCAATGAATTTCATTACTTAATGACATGTTTTGGAAGTTACTTTCTTGATGGAAATCTATCAGTGTTGACATAGTTCTGACTGAAATGTTATGGCCAAAGGTCCACTGGGTTAAAATAGTTGTTAAAAAATATGAACCCAGAGGCTGCCTGCTGAAGAGGCAGCAAGACTGAAGCTAAATCACAACTCTAGGGTAGGCCTAAGAATCTGTATTTCTAAAAGAATGTTCCACCTTTCGAAGCTTAATTTAAACACACCATTAAAAATTGTTTTGGCAGCAACTGAGAAATTTTGGACATGAACAGAATATTAGACATATTAAGCAGTTATTATTATTTTAGGTATAATAGTGATTTATGATCAGGTTTTTTTTTTAAAAAAGACTGTTATAAACTGAATTGCATCACTCCAGAATTCATATGTTGAAGTCCTAACCACCAATGTGACTGTATTTGGAGATGGGGCCTTTAAAGAGATAATTAAAGTTAAAAGAAATCATAAGGAAGGGTGGGGTCCTATTTCGACAGAGCTGCTGTTCTCGTAAGAAGAGGAAGAGATACCCATGAATACATGGGCACAGAGAAAAGGTGATCGTCTGCAAGCCAAAGAGAGAGGCCTCGGGAGAAACTAAACCTGCTGACACCTTGATCTTGGACTTCCAGACCCCACAATTGTTAGAAACTAAATACTGTTACAGCTACTGAGTCTATGGTGTTTTGTTATGGGAGCCCTAGCAAACTGAGATGAATCCTTACATAGTAGAGACAACTACTGAATTATTTATGAGTAGAATAAATGATATCTGAGATTTGCTTTGAAATATTCCAGAAATAAAAACTGAGAGTAGGGGATAGATGAAACACAACTGGCTAAGAATTGACCATTATTGGAGCTGAGTAACAGGCACATGGAAATTAATTATGCTATTCTCTTCTACTGTAGAATAGGTCATAAATATTCAGATAAGTTTTAAAAAGTTGACATGAACAATTGTACAGGTGATTTTTATGCACATTTAATAGATGATTACTGAGAAATAGCTTCTCATAATCTTGTGTTCTAACCTGGGCTGCCATGGCCTGGAATACATGTATTACTAACATACATTTATGAATAAAATTACAACTAAATATAATAGGGCAGTAGGGAAAGGAATCAAAGTGCCAGCTTCAGGCAGTGGAACTGTGAGTGAGAGACAAGCAGACAGGGAAGAAGGAATCAGCATTTATTGAGTGCCTAATGCATACTCAGAGCTTTGTCAACATTATCTTTGGATGTTCGTACAGGTCTGTGATGGATGTTCATATAGGTCTATGAAGTAGACTTTAAAATTTTTAATCTTTTAAAAAAGTTTTAATGTGAAGAAACTGAGGCCCAGAGAGGATGAATAAATTCCCAACATAACACACTAGAAGTGGCTGAGCTAGGTTTAAATCTCATCTGTCTGCCTCCAAAACTTGCATCTTCCCCCCCAAATCATTACCTCCTCTCTAGATATTGCCAAATGCCAGATCATAAAGGACAGAGGAATTTTGAGGAGGCTGAGGTCATGGAGACATGGGGCCAGTAAAGACTAAGAAAGAACTTGGTCTTGGAGGTAGGTCCTGGAGCTGGAATAAAGGACATGAGAGTACCCCAGGTCTGGGGAAGGATGGCAAGATGCAGAAACTCGGCAGCAGATAGAGACTGAGGGGGGAGTGAGAGGGCATTGTGGACTCTTGGGAAGATGTTGTGAGGACAGGATTAAGTTATGGGCAGTGAAATCTAAAAAGAAGATGTCCCAGGACTTGAACCTAGACCAGATTGGTAAAGATAACAGATTTCAAACCTAGGTGGGGAAAGCAAGGAGGAAGTTTTTTCAGGTGCGGAGGAGAGAAAGGGATGAATTCAGTTTGAACACGTAGAACTGGAGATGACAGTGGAACGTCCTAGTGGGGAAGCCCAGGTGGCAGTTGGGTTGACAGAATTTCGGATTTGAAAAATCATCTGGTCTACCCCTTTATTCAAGGACCATGAATGCAGGATGTAACCAGTGAGTGCCCTGGGAAAACAAAGAAGATTTACACTGTGGTGCAAAATGTAGTCATTTATTCTTTGCATGCCTATTATTTTCTAGGCACTGTATATATAAGTTCTGGGGATGCAACAGGGCAGGAAGTAGATAAATTGCCTGGATTACTACAGGGTCTTTTAATTGGTTTTCCCACTTCCACCCTGGCATCTCCTGCATTTCATTGCAGGCAGTGGCCATTAGAGTTGCTGCGTTACATGATACAGTCTATGTGAATGGACTAAGTGTAAAAAGAGCCCCCTAGACTGTGCTGTGGAATGTGCACACTTTGTGGCTGTATGTGACCGCCCTGGGATCACTTATCCCAACAAAGTCAGATCACATCACTCTTCTCAAAAATCTCCAGGAACTCCTCTCTCTGTTCCCTGAACACATGAGCCATGCGCTAGCCTAAGAACCTTTGCATCTGCTCTTCCCTCTACCTAGAAAGCTCTTCAGCCAGATATCCATCCAAATTTCCCTCAAGGTTTTCCTCAAAATGTCACCATTTCAATGAGGACTTCCTTGACCCCACCCATTGTAAATTGCAATTATTTCTACCTTTCCCTGCTGCATCCCCAATCTCCTATGCCCTATTTTTTGCCTTATTAACTTATTTCTTTTTTACACAGTATTTATTTTAATTTTTAAAATTGTTTGTCTACCTTCATTGGAATAGAAGCTAGACAAGAGCAGGGCTTTTTGATCCATTTGTTCACTGCTTTAACCCCAAGAATTAAGACCAGTGCCTGGCATGTAAAAGATGCTCAAGGAATGAATTCATTGTTTCATGAAAGAATCATAGCAAAACAAAGTAACTGATAGAATAAAGACATGGACAAGGTGCAGAGGAATAAGAAGTGGGTGCCAATTCACTCCACCTGAGAGTGTCAGGGCAAGTTCCACAGAAGAGGTGACAATTGGGCTGGGACTTGAAAGAGAGACACATGGATCAAGGCAGATATAGAAGGCTAAATAATGGCCCCCAAAGATATCCAGATCTTACTCTCTGGAGCTTGCGACCGTTACCTTATATGACAAAAGGGAATTACAGGTGTGCTTGAGTGTCTCGAGATGGGGAGATTATCCTGTGTCATCCAGATAGACCCCAAATGCAATCACAGTAGCCTTATAAGAAGGAGATAAAGGTAGATTTTAGCAGTAGCCTAAGTCAAAGGGACAGTGAAGCAAGTTACTTTGCTGCTGGCTTTGAAGATGGAGAGAGGAACCATAAACCAAGAGATGTGAAGAATGCAGCTCCAGGGGTTGCAAAAGACAAGAAAGCTGATCCTTCCCCAGAGATTTCTGAGGGAGCATAGCCTTGCTGACACCTTGATTTGACTTAGTGAAACTTGTGCTAGACTTCTGACCCCCATGACTGTAAGAGAATAAATGTATGTTGTTTAAAGCCACCAAGTTTGTGGCAATTTGTAAGGACATCCTAGCAAAAAGAAATAGTTTGTGCAAATCAGGGAAGCAGCAGCACATTCAAGAATTCCCTGGGAAGTGTAATGTACCTGGGTTAGACCATGAGAAATGGGGAAAGATGGGGTTGGAGAAGTAGCAGGGGCCCGACTGTGAAGGGCCTTGCAGGGCATGCAAAGGAGATGTTGGTGTAGGAGAGAGTGCAGTGAATGGTGTCAGGCCACCCGGATCCCCTCTTTCAGGACTGAAGAGCTTAGTCTCTTGGTTTTAGGAAGTGCTGCTAGCAGATGGCCCTTACTCCTGGCCCTCTTACACTCTGTTTTCTGAAGATAGACACCTTCATGCCAGCTTCCTGGGAAGCCTAAAACCAGTGACTGGTCTACATAGGAGTATAATGACTGTCAATCTCACTCCATTTCAGAACCCTGAAGGACCACCCCAGCTTCAGAACTCCCCGTTGATTAGCCACAGCCTTGTTGCAGTGACTTCTCCATGTAGCCAACCCTGCCTCCTTCCCTCTCTTCCACAAGGGTTAATTCAAGAGCTCTTCTCAATAAATATCAGACATGCTATTCTCTGTTTCATTCTGCTTCCCTGGGAACTCAACCTGCCAGTGTAAGCTAAGAGGTCTTTAAGCAAGAGAATGAAAAGATCGGCTTGGGTGGTGGTGGTGATAACTCAGATCAGTGTGAGCATGGGCTAGGTTTGGGAGAGAATGGAGGAGGGATCAGTTAGGAAACTGGGGCAAAACCCCAGGTGAGAGATAACAAAATCCTGAACAAGGGTAGAGGCAAAAAGAACTCTAGGCGTGGCCATCAGCTTTTCCATAATAGCCTCATGGAGAGAAGGTCATTATTTTCAGAGAAGCCCAGCCTACCGAGTGGAATTAAAAGCAGTCCTTCCTCATGATGGCCCATTTCTGGGCTTCATTTCTAATCTGGTTTTCCAAAACACATCTGCTTTCTTACCAAAAATATGTTCTCTGTTTCCCTGGTGAACAATCAGCTTTGGGAAGCAACAGATCTGATCAACTATTCTTCTCAGAACAAGAAGCCTGTTGTATTGGGAAGTCTTCACTGGGAAGTGTTCTTTCAATTTCTCCTTGGATACCTCCAACATTGTGGAGCTCATTATCTTATCACATGGCTATATTTTCTCACTGTTAGCCTGAAATTGCCCATAGCTTTCATTTGGTTCTAGCTCTGAGACATGATCATTAGCATGGAACTCAGTGTTTAGTGGCCTGATTTTGGAATGAAACAGAACTGGATTGAAATCCAGACTCTGCTCCTAATAGTGAACTCAGTATATTTATTTCAGTTAGTTTGCTCAACTACAAAATGGGGACAACAATGTATAAACTACCTTCTGAGGTGGTTGTTAAAAAGTATGTTTAGAGCATGATACCTGGCAGATGGTAAGTGCTTAATAAATGGTACATAGTATTATGGACATTAGATGTCAAAAAGCCTTACATTATGACATGTCCTGTCTTCAAAGGAGGGAACAAGAAAGATATACGAGGCCTGTCCAGAAGGTATCCAGCCATGTAATATGAAATATACAGACATTTATTGAAGAAGGTACAAGATACAAGAAACATTGTACGTAGGACAAATATGCCTCAGTTCCCTTCAAAGTAGGCACCTTGGGAGTTCACACAGTTCTCCCAATTGCCATCAGCTGCCCCATTGTATTTTCCTAAATCTCACTGAAGATCTGAAGTCTCTTCCCTTTCAAAAGTTATTTAGTTTTGGGAAAAGCTAGAAGTCACAGGGAGACAAATCTGGGCTGCAGCGGAGCTGAGTCACCTGGGTGATTTGACGATTCACAAAAAAACTCTGCAGGAGACATGATGCCCGAGGGGGCACATTGTCATGATGGAGCTGCCAATCACCAGGTGCCCATAGCTGCAGCCTTCTGAGTCATCTGAGCAATTTCCATGGAGGAATGTTCAAGCTTAATGCAAAATTCGATGCAGATTTGTTGCTCTACTTGCTCAGTCATTTTGAATGTGATGGCCACACAGTACACATGCTCACTCAATGGCATTTACTGCCCCCACTGACTAGTACAGTGAAGTTGTCATTGTTCACACTTGCTCATTCCAGTCTGCTCTCCTTGGCTGCCAGGTTACATTGATGTCATGCAAGCTGTTCTCGTTACATCAGCAATGGTTGGACTTTTTCTGGGCAAACCTTGTATGTGTGCATGTGTGTGTGTACATATACACACACATATATACATATACACGTGTGTGCGTGT
Organism: Glossophaga mutica; assembly: GCA_039655065.1. Taxonomy (NCBI): domain Eukaryota; kingdom Metazoa; phylum Chordata; class Mammalia; order Chiroptera; family Phyllostomidae; genus Glossophaga; species Glossophaga mutica. The sequence goes on along the minus strand of CM077309.1, from coordinate 27,053,311 downwards.
GTGTGTATACACACACACACCGAGATCTCCTCATCGACTTATAAGTGGATATGTATCTGGACTTTTTGAATTAAATGTATGTTAAGCATAGATCCAGTATGTGGACTCTCATTCAGGACAAGTGTGGGTTATAATCAAGGTGTCTCCCAGGGCTTATTTCTGCCTACTTACAAAGGGAAAGAATATGCTTTCCATTTACCAAACAGCAGGACTGCATAATAAGGAGGGATTGATTTTCTCAGCATTCCATTAACTCTGGGTCTTTAAAGAGAGCGTAATGTATTCCAGTGGGGAGATAAATTGCGTCATCGGGGAGCTGGAAAGGGACCTGGAGAGGAATCAGGCTCGAGTCATAGCTTTCAGGGGAATAATCCTACTCTTCTCCACGTTTACTAGATACTTTTTTAGAAAGTTCTTTAAAGTTTGACAGTTTATTCCCACATTTCCGATCCAGACACATGTTTCATAACCAGCTTTGCTGCTGATGCAGTTAAATAGTAAAGAGTGATTTTCATAAGTCTAAACTTTTTTTTTTTTTTTTCAGAAGAACCCAGCGGAAGAGGCTGCAGGGTGATCGATGGTGCAAAACACAGGCTGTCTGCACCCCATCCACCCACTGGTGGGAGGGAAGGAAAAATTCCGTTAATCCACTGGTTGTATTGTCCACCTGGCATCCATCTGGAATCCGCACAAGTAGAAGATGGAAAATGGAGAAGAAAATGCTGCTTTTGAGAGAATTTAGGGATTTCTTCCCCCCCTCCCACCCCGCTTGAGAAAGATTGCTTGCTGGAGGTTTGGGGGAAAATGTAGTATAACCTCTGGTGATACGGTAAATGTTTAACAGCAAGCTGGACCAGGGGTGGGGTAGAGAGAAGTCCTGACTTGCAGAAATTGCTCCTTTTGATGGCATAAGTGCTCTCATCATCATCTATTTCAAGCTACCAACGTGACGTTACTGAACGTGATATTGGGAAGGGCTGCATGCGCAGTAAGTAGCACACCGTTGCATCCTATTTCCACTGTCCAGATATAGTAGATGTAAAGAAACTCAAGAGCATAGAAAATGTAGTAAAATAATTGGGAAGTAGAGAAGTTTGAGGATTTCCCCTTTGTTTTTAATATACTGTTTTTATTTATATGTACGTTTCTATAATTTGATTTTTAATTGTGGCTGTATTTGACAGCCAGCTCTCAGAATTCCTGAAAATACAACAATCAGCTCACATGAGCCAATACGAGTGGTCCCAGCTCACCCCAGACCCTGTGGCACTTGAAGACAAAAGAATACCTTTCCCTTGGGTACTGGGGACGGGAGACATTTAAGCTTCTCCCAGGTTCAGCCCTCATCACTAAGCACTTACTCATTCATCTTTTATCTATTCAACAAACATTTATTGAGCGTTTGTTGGGCACTGGAAATACTGAAATGACCAAGAGAGCTCTAGATAGACAAGGGAACTGATTACAGGGGAACATGATACGTGATAGAGGTAGAAATGGTCAAGGTGACAGGGAGGAAGGAAGAATGGCCTCTTGGACTAGGGCCCAGGGAGGCCTGCTGGCCACTCAGTCCTCTGGCTGCTTCACTACAGGTTTGACCTCTGGTGTCTTCTTGACCCAGTAGATATTTCCCTTATCGATACACTCTCTTCCCTCAGATTGCAGGGTACCACTCTCTCCTGGTTTTCCTCTTACATTGTTGGTTGCTCCTTCTCAGCTCTCCTTGGCTGATCCCTCCTCCCTCCTTGACCTCCAAAAGTTGTAGTGTCCCAGATTCCAGCCCTTCAGCTCCTCTCTTTCCCACCTCCCTCATCCAACAGTGATGTATTCAGTGTCATATCTGTAGATCTGCACTTCCAAGTCTGACCCCTCCTCTGAGTTCCAGACCCATCTATCCAACTGCCCATTTGAAAACCCTACTGGATGGTGAGTTGACATCTCACATTTAGCATGCTGAACCCTTGACCTCCTGTCCTCTGAAATCTTATCCTCCTCCATCTTCCTCATCCCAGGATGTGACAACTCTATCATTTTAGGTGTTCAGAGGCTCAAAACCTATGAGGCACTCTTGTCTCTTCTTCTAACATGCCAAATCCACCCCATTGGTAAAGACTGTGGACTTTATCTTCAAAACATCCAAAATGCAACCCCGTCTTATCACCACCACCATCTTCCCTATGGATCCAGCCATCATCACCTCTCTCCTAGATATTGCAACAGCTTCCTAATTCATCTCCCTGTTTGCACTCTTGTTTACCCCCACACCTCATCCCCATCCCCTGCAGTCTGTTTTCAATGTCCTGTTAAAAAAAAAAAAAAAAGATCATTTTATTTACTTCAAAGAATTCTTATGTGTATTACATAAAGTGTTTGGCATATGGCAAGCATCCAATTTTTATTAACTATCATTATCGCATTTAAATTCACAGGCTATTTATTATACTGTGTGATGCCATGATTTCTAATACCAGATTTCGTTGGTCCTTGAAGACAAATAGCTTGTGCGGAGAACAGGGCATCGATGATTGTACAGACAGCTGAGCAGGTCTTAAGTTTCAGAGCAAAGGAGATGCTGGGCTGCAATACAAACAATGCCTCAGAGGAGCTATTTCAGTAACTGAGACTAATTAAGTTGTTTTATTTAGAGAGTGAAAGCCTTCCAATTTCACAAAATGAAAAAGTCTCCCTGTGTTTTTTTTTTACTTAGCAGACATTTATTCAATAACTGTGCCCATCCCTGTGTTCAATTTTTTAACAATTGAGATGTAAGTTACAGTGAAATTCCTCATTTTTAGCGTACAGGTCTGAGTTTCGACGAACATCTACAATCAGGAGAGCACCACCACAGCTTGATTGATAGTTTACATTTCTCTTGAGTAAAATAGAGATTCCTGGGTATGCCTGTGTTATTGAAAAGCCTGTATTTTAGAATATTAAAAAATTTTTAAAACCCTCACTGAGGATATGTTTTTATGGATTTTAGAGGGAGAGGAAGGGAAAGAGAGAGAGAGAGAAACATGGATGTAAGAGAGAAATATTGATTGGTTGTCTCCTGCACGCGCCCTGACTGGGGATCAGACTCACACCTTTTGATGTATGGGACGACGCTGCAACCAGCTGAGTCACCTGGCCAGGATGTGGAGTAACGCAGACCTCTTACTCTCAAACCCCTGACAAACACTAATGTAAAAAGTACAATCATGCTATGCCCAGAATTTCTGTGTTTCAATCAACAGGAGGAGTGATTTGTAAATGAGCAAAATTATCATTTGGTCAAATGGCTCTATTCAAAATAATTTTGTAAGGACTTACAAATAGTTTGTTGGCTTTCTGTTTTAAGAACGATAAACATTTCTTTGTCTGTGTATTGATTTACCTTACAAGCATTTTTCCCACAGAGAGTGCAGAAGTCCAGCCTGCTGGAGCACTATGATTATCACCCTGCGGTGCTTGAGGTCTTGCCATGCTCTTCTGGTCCCTGTGCTGTGAGCAAATCAGGGCCAGTGTCCTTATCCAGGCTAAGGGGCTCCCTGAGAATTTATTTATTTATTTATTTATTTATTTATACTCAAGATAATTCTTTATGGTTGCAAAGAATACACTGATGTAACAAAAACAATGAAAAAGGACACAAGCACTGATGTTCAACACCATGGCATAATTGAAACCTGTTCCTCCTTATCTAACATGGTCTCTTACTAGCAGAGTTACTATTATTATTAATATGCAATGGTTCTCAACCTTGGCTTCAGCTAACAATTGTAAAAAAAAAAAAAAGCTTTAAAAGCAAACACATAAAAATGATTCCAGGGCCCATCCCAGAAAAATTGAATTAAAATCCCGGAGAGCGGGACCCAGGTATTAAAGTGTTTAAAACTCCCTCAGGATATCTAAGGTGCATGAAGTTTCCTGCTTAGTTTTGAAGGCCTTTCCTCGGAAAGGGTAGGCACAGCTGAAGGCAGCCAGCAGCAGGGGGAAGATGCCAGACTTGGGGTTAGAGAGGACGAGTATTAGTTCAGCTTTGACACCAACTAGTCAGGAAAACTTGGCCTCTTTGGCCGTTTGCTGCAAGCCCAGAACAAGGGGGAGGCAAAGGAGGCCCCCAAAGTGCATAATTGAAGGAGACATGGCAAGGGCTGACTATTTACTCAATCCTGAGAACGCGTGCCTTCTTACATGTTGTGTCTTCGGCGTCTCCTTCGCCTTACTCTAGTCCTGGTTCTGCTTAGTTTCCTCATCTGTAAAGTGGTGGCACAGGCCTGACTGTTTACTGTTTTTCCTGGTGCTAACGTCTTATTTCCCAAACCTAAAACTTAGGCCAGCACAGGACCAGGCAAAGTCAGATTTGCGTAATTATCCTGTTGAGTTTGACCAATAGCCAAACCGAATAATTCAGACAAAAAGTACTCTCTTTTTTTGCAAGAGGAGGGTGGATTTTCCTCGTTCAGTACTTCAGGAAGGTTGTATGAACAATGCTCAATCACCTTATCCCTTAATTATATCAGTAGTCCTCAGCCCATGGCTCTAGTGCTTCACTTGGGGTTTTAGGCCATTCACAAATTGCTATTCATTCAGTTGTGCAATAGAAAAAAAATTCTCAAAACGTTTTTGTATTGGTTGGGCACAGTGGTATTAGGGAGGTTATAAGCATACAACTAGCTATGTTCCCGAGGGGTGGTGCTTATTTTATTTTAAATTTCAAATAACTTGAAAGGAGTTGGTTTTTATTGGCAGGAGAAACCAATGGTTAAATTTTCAGGGATTTGGTGAACTGTTTATTAAATGCAACCATCATTAAAAATTCCACTATATACATTTACAATGGAATAAATTATATTTAAAAACAGAGGGAATACATACTCAAAATTATTAACGTCCTAATCATTTTCCTATTGTCACGTCCTTGAGGTTACATCCTTTGCATCCGAATGGCACAAACAGGAAACGATGCTGTGCCACTGGATACGTCGTCTTCCGGGCCTGAACTCGGTGACATCGCAGGAACACTGGCCAGGGCGGCACATCGGGCTCTTCGCTTGGAGATCCAGTGTTAAACGTTTATTAGCACACCACTGGCATGGGTTAGCCAGAAAGTTTAAAAAGTATGGTATTTCTGCCATGGCGCGTGGCTCAGTGGTTAGCGCATCGTCCCTACACATTACGGCTGTGGGTTCAATCCCTGGTCAGGGCACATAAAGGAGTCAACCAATGAATGCATAAATCAGTGGAGTAAGAAATCTTCTCTCTCTCTCTCTCCCTCTTTTTCTTTCTCTCTGAAATCAATAAAAAATAATAAATTGTTCTGTGGTTTAATATTTGTGGTTTAATGAAAGGGCTTTAAGAAAGTGACTACCTTATATCAACAAAAGGCCTTGTTACAAAGGATCACGCAGCCTTAAGAGAACAGTGAACAGACATGAAGACATAGTTTGCTATTTTCTTTACCTCAGTGTCTGGCTGGGTGTGAGGAGTGAGGATAGTGTTCCAACGCCCATCTGTGGCAATTTGCCCTTTTAAGGGAAAAACTTGATAGCACTGAAGCAGCTTGCAAGGTGGTGCGTTTTAGTTATGCTGGAATACCTGAGTGGCTCAATGAACTCAAGGCTGAAACTAAGGGTTATTAATAACTCAAAATTTTATGTTAAGATTACTCATTTGTAAGCATTTTTTCCACACAGAGAATGTGTGAACAAAATGTGAAGGGGGTTATTTAGCACCAAAGCATGTGATTTATTCGTTGGGGCAAAGCGGTAAGGTGTCACTGTACCTCCTTCCTCAGTTCTCAGCCTTGACCTGCAGTTGTGAACGTTTTGGGGCCAAAGAGAGGCAATGTCCAGTCCTGATATTGTCCCCTGGTGGCTGTGAGACACAGTCTTGAGTGGTCTTAAGCCGGCTGTGGACTACAGATCCTTGGGGAGGAGTAAAGTCATGGTGAGAAATCCCTGGATCGCTTTCAACTCCCAAAGCTCTGTCTGTAGAATAAAGGATGACTGGTTTTCAGATTCATCCGTGCACCGTTGTTATGGAGCAAACACAATTTTATTTCAAAGCCTTACTGAATCCATAGTGTCTTTGGATCATCAGGGGCTCCTTATAATTGGAACAATTTTCTTCTGCCCAAGGGCACCCAGCTGAGGGGGCTCATACAAGGGCTGAAAACCAGCTCCAACTCCTTTCCATGAGCCGTTTGTCATACTCCGAGACTGAGCCAGCCCTAGGAAGTGGCACCCTTTTCTAACCGACCCATCTAGAAAGCCCTCCTTTAGCTTAATTTCATAAAGTCATGTAAGTACCAAAAGGTACTTACTGTGAGCGTTATATCTGTTCTCCATCAACAGATATTAACAAACAATCACCAGAACAGTACAGGTGTCTGGGTGTCCTGCCATTAGAGAAAGAGGTCTTTATGTCAAAAAGGGTTAGAAAACCCTGAGTGAGATCTTCAATCATTCTGGACCAACATTTCTAATTTTTGTCTGAGTTGTCTGTGTGTGTATGGTTTGTACACGTGTGGTATATGTCTGTGTATCTGTGTGTATGTGCGTGTGCATGTATGAAATTGCAAAGCTCACCCCCCAACAGAGACCAAATTAACTGAAATTTACCAGCCTCCATCTTTCCCCAGACTCTGGTGAAGATTCTACTAATGTCGTGGTTGTCATCAACCCATCCATACTCTACCAGTCAACTTCTGCTGCACAAGCCTTCCCAAAACTTTTGTTAAAACAATAAACATTTATTACGTCTTATGACTGTATGCATGGGTCAGCTGGACCAGCGCAGGTAGGGTTGGCGAGTCTAGAAATGGCCTTATTTCTGTGTGTAGTGATCGACTCCCTGTCAGTGCGGGAAATGGAAAACTTGGCCATGCATCATCATCCAGCAGACTAGCTTGCCTTATGCACTTTGTGTTGGCTGCCAGGTTCCCAAGAGCAGCGAGAGAGTAAGCCCTGATGCATAAGCATCTTGGCAGCCTCTGCTTGCATCATATTTGCTAAAGTCCCATTGCCAAAGCAAGTAACAAGTCCAGATCAATGGGCATGGATAGAAATTGTGGTCATGCTTACAAATGACCGTACTTACTAATTTTAAAGACATTAAGGGAATGAAGTCCTTCTTCCAGTTTCCATTAGAGAAAAATATTGTTTCCTACTTTGCCTAACATTATGACTGGGCAATTTCAATTTTTTTTACTAGCTACACTAAGAAAAGTAAAAAGAAACATATAAAATTAATTTTCTTAATGCATTTTCTTTAACCCAATATAGCCAATGTTATTTCAGCACATAAGTGTAAAGGATTATGAGGTCTTTTTCTTTTCTCATACCCACTTTTCCAGACCTGGGTATGTATATCATACTTAATACTACATAGGACTTTGGACTAGCTACATGCCAAGCTGCAGATGGCTATCACACTGGACAACACAACTTTAGAGATAGACTTCATTTCCTTATTTACATGAGAAAACTGAAGTTCAGAGAGGATAAATAGGTTTCCCAAGATCCCATGGCTCAGTGATTGAGCCAGGATTCGACCCCAGGTCGGTTGGACACCAAAGGCTTTATTTACTCTTTCCGCTCCATGACACTGGCCGCATCAGTAGGCGCGCCTATTTGAGCGGTGGGGAAGAAGCTTTTGAGATGTAGACTATTTCCTTTTTCCTTAGGTCACTGGCTCTAATCTTATCTTTGATATCCAAGGCCTTGCACTGGTTAGCCTTTTCTCTCCCCATTCATTCACACTGAGTCCCTTCCACCACACCAGTCTCCCTTCCCATCCTGCACGCTTACCGTGTTAACCTGGGAACTGGAAGACATACTTTATTCTTGCACTACCTGTATGTTGGGTCTCAGTGCATCAACTTTTTGATATGTATGTGCTCTTCTTCCTTTCTTGGTGGTGCTGTATATCCAGGAAAATTGTGAGGTTCTCAGGAGCTCAAGCTCTGTTAATGATTTTTCTCTTATCTTCCCACACAGCATTTCTTGGTGGTGGGAGTTTAATAAATCAGTGACCATTCTGAGCAGACATCAGAGAAAGGATCAAGGCTGCTCAAAAGAAGGCTCTAATGTCCCTGGGAACATTGGATGATGGTCTCCAAGGCACCCTCTTCCTCTCAGAGGGAAGAAAGACGGCCTGCTGACCGTGTGGCTATGCCCCAGACACGGGGCGGCCTGGCACTTCAAAGGCCCTCAATAGATGTTTTGTGGGAAGAATGGATCAACTATGCTCCGCAGCTGATGTGAGCCCCAGACAAGGAGGGATTGACAGGCTGCCTGCCACACCCACAGAATTGATAAACACAGTATTTTGAAAGCGTTAAGTAAATTTCGAGGGTAATCTTGGTGGCAGAATACAAATGGATATTAAAGATTGACAATTAAAAACTGCTCAGTCCCTGACTGATCTTTTCCAACATTATATCTATTTTTCTATCTGAAGAGAGTGTATTTTCTAACTTTTTAAATGTTCCTCCGGTGGGGGTGGAAAGCAATTAATGACCATTTCACTTCTGACTGATCCTTTCCAATATCTTATCTATTTTTCTGTTTGAAGAAAGTATATTTTTCAGCTTCTTTTGTTTTGCTCTGATGAATACTAGCACAGTTTTGGTTCTTTGGTTTTTTTTCCCATGTAATTAAGCTGATTAGTATCGCATATGGAGTGGAAACAATTGGTTTCACGTATGCTGGTGTGTAATTACCCACAGAGCTGTAATTGTTTACATGTTTCTCATTTCCTTGTGGAAAATTTTAGACTTTGTTAGATAAAGATCTGGCAGACTTGAACTCTGTGAACATTATAGCCTTTGGTTATGAGGCATGGCTGTATCCTGTTCAGTGGTCTCCGGGATGAGACAGGTAGTCTATCATTTTGTACAGAACAAACTTGGAAGATGCCTGACCAGCATCTATTTTCTCTTGCCCATTTCTGGGCATACCCTGATTTTTGCCTGGGGATACCTCTTCCCCCATGCAGGCATGAGGCTTAAGGAAGCCGATTCTGCCTCTAGTTGCAGTGTGGCCTTGACTGGTCCATAAGTAACCCTGCCCCCTTATCACAGAAAGTGGCTTAGGAATCTAAACCTTAGAGATCGGTGTGTGGCATTCTTAGGCCAAGGGGATTGGTTCCGAAGTGGGCATGTGACCAAATTTTGGCCAATGAAATAAGACTGAAAGTTTGATAGCGATAGAGTGTTCCTGCTTTTAAGAGTAGTGTTACTGAACCAGATGGTACCACTTCTAGTAAACATTGCTACGGCCAGACTATAAGACCAGGAAATACTCCAGTCACCATGTGGCCAGCCTGAGTATTTTGCCAACCCACAAAAGGAGGGTGATAAGTACATCATACAGAGGCAGATTTGGAAGCTGATGGCAGTGCACCCGATAGCTACCCAGCGTAGGAGCTTTTTCGGTTACATGAACCAATAAATCTTTAGGGAATGAGTCCATTGGAATGGAATTTTCTGTTACAGCCAAAAGCATCACTGCTGATATAGACAGTTTTACCAACAAAATGTGAATCAAAAAGTGAGAACTCAGTTGTATGAAAGATAATTGTATATGTACAATATAGAAAAATAAATGTATATGTACATATAGAAAATAAAATACAGAGCAGGCATGGATATAGAATAGGCCTTCCTCTTTTATCTTCCAAATGAATACATAAATTCAGAGAGTTTTGATAAAGCTTCCACGTGGCAAAGCCAGAATTTCTGGTGGGCTTATAAACTGTAGACAGCAATAAAAACTGTAATTTGACAATTTCCTTCAGAGAAGCCATATGGGCAACTTGATACCAGACCCACCTTCACCTTATCTTAACAGCTAAGCCTAAGGCCTTCTACTCCTTTGCTTTAATTTTTATAAACTACTTGAACAGGAAATGATTCTGTGTGTCTTCTGGTTTTCTACTCCAGGTTCTGTCTTGATAACTTGCCATTTTTTTCAAGTGCTTTGGTGTTTCTTAATGAGGAAATGGTTAAGATGTCTCCCACTTACCTAAACATGAGCATGCCACCTTGATACAAATAGTGTAGTCAAATTCTGTCTGAACCTCACTCACTATCCCCATGCAATTTGTCAAGATATTTTCCTAAATATAGAGAGTTCGCCTGCCAAGAATTCTGGTGGCAGCTGTCAGGCAATAAAATTGCAACCTCCTGGCTACCAATGAATGAATGAATGGTTTCTTCACTGCTAGATGACATCGGATTGTATAGATTCACTGGTACTCTTTGAAAAATCTGTTGCAGCCCTGTTTGAGAGTGAAGGCTACTATCCTTATCTTTTAAAAAGGGCCCTGAACTTTTTGAAGTTTAAGCTTCAGAATGAAATACTTGAAAAACTTTTCTCAGTGTGCAGCAATGGGTATTATGTCATTATTTTACCACGGAGGAATTATTGTGGCATAAGCCCTGGTAATATGGCCACAGCAGAGCTACATTACCTAATTACTTAACCCTAAAGTTTCTTTTTAAAAATCAACTTATAATTCTACCAGCATGTAAGATTTCAGAAGAGAAAACACTCATTGTAGCCTAAGAGATTTAAGAAGATTTCAGCACCTGGCCGGGTAGGATTCAGTTAGGAGAGAGAAAGCCGGAAGGTATCCTTTTTGGAGGGAATGGTGTGGACAAATGTGTTGTGATGAGAACATATAAAGCATATTTTAGGGAACAATAAATTGACCAGTTTGGCTGGAGCAGAGAACAATGGGGAATCTTTTTCAAAAGGTAATGTTGTAGAAAAATCTTAAAACCTGAACTGATAAGTTTGGTTTTTCCTCTGGTAGGCATATGGGAGCCTTGTCCTAGACAAGGGACAGATGAGGACTGCGGGCTTTAAGAGGGTGAACCTCGTGGCAGAGTGCATGCTCCTGGAAGTCTGGGGCCCATTCCAGATGAAATGAAGCAGTCCCTGTGCAACTAGATGGACATGACTGAAGGAGTAGCAAGAAGAGTGGAAATGATGAGCCAGCGTGGGTGACATTGGAGAGGCAAAGAACTGACTGCTCTTGGGGACCAAACTGGACAAGGAAGTCCAGACACAGAGGCCATCAAAATGAGTCTGAGATTCACAGCTTCTATGATGAGCGAATGAAACTACCACTGGACAAGTCAGGAAATGCAGATAAGGGAGCCAGGATGAGGATATAAGAAATTTGTTTTCTGACAGACTGAGTTTGAGGGGACAGGACAATAAAGCAGTGCTCCCCAACGGGCACTTGGGAAGATGTAACTGGAAGTGTGAACAGTCAGGGTTGAAAATAAGGATCTGGGAGCTGTTGCCTCCTTAATAGCTGTTCCGACCTGTTTGGGTGGCAACTGCCCATACACGGAGGATAAATCAGGATTGGCCTAAGTCAGAATACGGTACTCATTCTCTTTTGATTGGTCAAGGGGTTCTGGCCAGTGAGACTCAGGGGTTTCTGAGAAGGACTTTCCTTCCTGATAAAAGAGACTTCTTTGAGGAGAAGGCCCATTTTGCTTCCATCCCCTTCCTTCCTGCTTGTGACACTGTCGGAGAGACTGGAAGTCTTGAGAGAGGTGGCTGAGGGTGGCAGAGCAGAAAGATGGTAAGAATCTTTGGTCTTCGGTACGTTTGCCGAGCTGAGGAACAAAGTCTGGAATTGCCTACCTCCAGATGTCCTGTTCCACATGAGTTTATTAAACATCTTTGTAATTTAAGTCACTGTTAGTTGCTGTTTTATTACTTTCCCCTGAAGGTATCTTAATCGCTATGGCTGTAATTATCAATGCCTGTGGGAAGGGATGTGACCTCAGAGGGAGGAAGTAAGAAAAAGGCAGAGCCTGGAGATATACCCATATTTAGGAGATGAAAACTTTTCACTAATTAAACCTGGAGGTTTTAAATGAGAAAGCTACACAGAAAACGTGCTTTAATGGTGATCTTGTTATAACATGCACACATACACACCCTTCTGCACCTCCCTCCTTGAACTACATTTTCCAGAGAGCGTATGTTTCAAAGGAAAGGTCAGAAAGGAGATCAGTTTCAGTGTGGAGCTCCAGGAGGCGGATTATTCCTCTAATGTGATTTGCTTCCTGTGGCTGAAACAGAGTCCGTTCAAACGAGACTGTTTGCTAAGTGAGGCGGCTCCTTCCTTTTCCTCCCTTGGACGAAATAGAGAGCAAGAGGAAGCATTCTGAGGCTCCTCGCTGTGATGGATGTGGAGCTTCCTTTATTTCCTGTGGATAGTGGCCTGCCACCAGAGAGGCCACAGGCTGGAGCAGGGAGCTGACTCACAGGGTAGGGAGAAAGTGGCCTGGATCTCTGACAGAGGTAAGCAGTGTCCGATTCCGCCTGGGGGGAGGAGGGAGAGGTCACGACAAAGAAAGCCCTATCTATTCCACCCAGTGATTAATGCCATTATTTTTCTGGAAAAAGCATTTTCTCTTAAGCCATTGAGGATAAGTTAGTCCGCATCCCGACAGAATGTACTAATGACTGCTAATGGATACATTTCTTTTAATAAATGAAGAGGCACGAGAAAATTGCCCGATATTAAACAGAGTCCCACATGTCTTATCTGAGTCTGTAATGGCCCTATCAAGTGACCTAAGTGAAAGAAATGTGACTCTTCAGGGGTTAAAAGAGTCTATTTTTCCTTAGTGCAATATAAATTCACTGCTGAAAAGAACAGTAATTCACTGGGCTAGCCTAGGAACTGTTGAAAGGGGTGGGGGGCATATCTTGAGTTAAATGATGCATTTCCTATCAGTAGCAAAGAAAATATGAATAGAACCTCTGTGCACTGTGGATTTATGTAAATAGCCTCATACCTGAAAATAGAGCTTAAAGTCCTGTTGGGTCTTTGATCCTTGGAATTTTCAGCCAAGAAGTCAAAGAACTTGTGTAATTTGTTGTTAATTTATTCACTTTTTCAATATCTTCTTTTGTTTGTTGGTTTGGTAATTTTAAATTCTATTCTTGGAAATGTTTCTAGGTCATTCAAATAATAGGAATTATTTGAATCTTGGGGACACTTCTAAAATTTATAAAGAATTCTAAAAATTAGTAAGAAAAAAATAATCTGAAAGAAAAACAGATAAAAGATGTGAACCAGAAACTCAGAGAAGAAATGGCCAATAATCATATAAAAAGATGAATGATCTATATTGCTGTCTTCTTCAACTTGCTCTTTTTCATACCATGCTACGCATCCATGATACTGTGCATGGCAATGTTCATTTTCACTGCTGTAATAATATTTCGTTGGGTGAGTATTTCACAATTTCATTCCCCATACAATACATGTAGCATGCATCTATATTTATAAAACTCAAAAACAGCTCAAAATTATAAATAGATTGTAAAAATACAGACATACCTGATAGAACTATTTTAAAAAGTAAAGCAATGATTAAAAATTTCAATATACTACTTCTTTAGGAGAGGAGGAGAAAGATATTGAGAGTGGGATGGGAGAATGTATCAGTTATCTGTTGCTGCATAACAAACTACCCAATTGTTCCTCATGATTCTCTAGGTCAAGCCTTTAGGGAGGGGTCAGCTAAGCTGTCTTGTCTCTGGTCCACATAGAATCAACCAGCTCACTCACGTGGCTGCACTCAAGCTGGGCCCAACTGGAGAGTCAAGATGTCCTCATCCTCAAGGCTGGACGCCTCAGACATTTTCCACATCATTCTCTCTCTGTGTTGTATCTCATCCTTCAGGTCCTTTTTCTCAAGTGTCCTTTCCCTCCAGCAGGATAGCCTGGAGTTCTTCACAAGGAAAAACTATAACTGTGTGATTAAAACTTGATGCAACTAAAATATATTACCTAAATGGAGGAACTACTCTGTGGTCAAATGCTGTTTTGGAAATGCATACGGCATCCCCTCTTAGACATTCACAATGTAAACAATAGGCTTGCTCAAGGCTGTGAGAGGTCCTACAAGGAGCAAAGAAAAAAAATTTCCGTTGGTGAAAGGAGCTGGTGGGAACAAGGCTGAGAACCTTTATCTTCTCTTTCCTCGGGGATCTGTGGAGGGAGGCCTGGGTTAGAGAAAACCAGAGGCTTGAGCTGCCTTAGGGAACCTTCTCATCATCCGAGCTCTGCTATTTCTGCCCCCACCAGAGTCGCGGTGTACCTGCAGGTGGCTCCTTCGGACTGCCAAAGCCTACTGCACACACTTAGGGTTGGTAGGTAGTGGCCTTGACGTCAGAGCATCAGCAATGCCTCTCCTGGTCTGGTCACCTACGTCTCTGCCCTTCCCCACCGCCCTGCCATGACCCGGTCTTGAATTAGCTCACCTTCCTGACTCCTGTCTCTTGTTTACTTTAACCTCTCTAATCTGCTTAGATCAATTATTGTGACCTGTTTGTCCTCAAGGATCTTCAGTTTGTTGCCGATGTCTGGTGACCATAAGCAACTTAGAGTTTCTTTTCTCTCTTTCTTTCCTTTTATGTAATTTGAAAGTTTTATTAAACTCAGATAATAATACCCCAAAATGAAAATCTCCCCTTGTCTATTCCAGTTCCACAGTCCTATTATAAACAGTTGTTTCCTTGCAGACAATTTCCTATTTATATAAACAAATGTGTGTGCGCGTTTGAACAAAATGGGTAGGAATACAGGGCAGGGCAAAAGTAGGTTTACAGTTGTTCATGTGGAAAATAATGCAATAAATAAATAATAATACAAGAATAAACTGTTTCTCATACTTACCACTGTAAACCTACTTTTGCCCCACCCTGTATGTTGATACAGTTCTGTAATCTTCCTTCCCTTTTAATAGGATATCACAGACATGTTTCTAAGTTCATATATATAGACTGATATACCATATTTTTTAGACTATAAGACACACCTTTTTACCACATTTTTTGCTTCAAAAATTTTCCCCCTATTTTCCTCCTCTAAAACCTAGGTGGGTCTGGGGTCCACATCATAAGACGCACCCAGGTTTTAGAGGAGGAAAATAGGGGAAAAAATTTTGAAGCAAAAAATGTGGTAAAAAAAAATGTGTCTCATAGCTCAAAAAAGACAGTAACTCTTTTTTTTTTAAGATTTTATTTCTTTTTAGAGAGAGGGGAAGGGAAAGCGAAAGAGAGGGAGAGAAACATCAGTGTGTGGTTGCCTCTTGCGTGCCCGCTACTCAGGACCTGGCCTGCAACCCAGGCATGTGCCCTGGACTGAGAATCAAACCGGTGACCCTTGACAGGCCAGCACTCAGTCCACTGAGCCACACCAGTCAGGGTAGACTGATAGAACTCTTTAATAACTTCAGTACTCCAAAGTACGAAAGTTCTTTAACTTATTCAGCTGTTTCCCTCCTGATCGACATTTCCGTTGCTCCTCGTTTTCTGCTGTCGTAATCAGTGTGGCAGTGATCCTCCTCATTCACACATGAATCTTTGCACATTCTTCCTAATATTCTGAGGAACAGGTTGCTAGAACAGGTAGTGCTGGATCTCGGGGCATGCTTGGCCTCCCTCTGTCTCACCGTTCTCCTGACCTTGACGTCCCAGAGACCTCGGCTGACACCTGCCTGCCTGCTCAGTCCATCCTGCGGTTCACCCTTTCCAGGGCCTGTCTGCCCCGCTCCTCCTAGGAGAGCCAGTCCCTTGTCATCTGCTCTCTGAAGTTTTGCCCTGGCAGCATAAGATGCTCACATTGTTTGACCACTATGCCTCAGTAACAGGACTTGCCCCATTGTGTTATCATTATTTTCCTACCCGTCTAGTTTCCCTACTAGGTCAGAAATTTCCAAAGGCATCATCAGTGTCAGGCACCAGGCTTGGCGCTCAGTAAGTGAATGAATGGGCACATTTAATGGAACTCACGCTGTGTGCTAAACCCTGGCACTGTGCGTATACATCATGAACAAAACCAAACTCCCTCCTCTGGAGTGGGCAGAGACACAAAATAAATCGACAGTAAGTGCTATAAAAAACAGTATGGCAGAGTGCAGGGCTAGAGAAAGCTAATGTTTACTGGCGGGTGACATTTCAGCAGAGAGAGAAATGAGGTCAAGGATTGAGGTTGCTGATTGCCTGGGGAAGAATGTTCTAGGCGTGAAGGTATGAGGGACCAAATGCAGGTGAGTAGAGGTCTTCCCACCCTCTGGTATGAAAGGAGGATTCCCCAAAGGCCAAAAGGATGCAAACAAAGTTGACTTGATTACTGAGCTTAACATGAACGTCACAGCTTGTGTTCCCAGGAAGAAGGCTCCAAGATGAAGGTTAGTGTGTAGGAGGTTTATGAGGGAGAGGTTGCAGGCAGCAAGCCTGAGCACAGGAAAAGTTGAGCTACCATGTAGTCTTAGTGAGGGTGTCTGCCCACCCCTGGGGTTCTCTGAAGCTGGTAACCCTTTAGAGTGGTCCCGAAAAGGGGTGAGGGGTCTGGGCCTTCTCACCTCACCCCAGTCAGTCACCGGATATTGGCTTCCACAGGAAGGGCTACAGCCTTGGGCACAGTGGCTCTGCTTTGCCATCACCACCGCCCAAGAGGGTCACAGCTGAGGGCTGTCTGCCGGCTCTCCCAGCAGGTGACAGGCTGAGTTCTTTCCTGAAGGGGTTGCTGGTGGGCCAGCACAGAGTCATTTACAGTGAGACCAGGTGGCTGGTCGGGACAGAAGCATGACAGGCCAGGGCCTGCCTGCCAGTAGGCCCTGGTTCTAAGCTTGTGGCATTGGAGAGAAAACAAGAGGAAAAGTTGCCGAGATGGTTTCCTAGGCCTATGGGCTTGCAGGGTCCTTTCTCTTCCCCAGCTCTGCTCAAGGGTACTGATACCTGCAGACTGTATGTCGCAAGCTCCCTGTCAGATGTTTCTGATCAGGTTTGGCCAGTAGGAGCCGCTAATCAAACATTATAAGCAAGAGGAAAAGGGGAGGTCAGGTATTTTTTTAAACTCTCTGTCTTGGGTGGGACCTCCATTAGCAAATACTATGTCTCCTCCTGCTCTAACTCCCCTGCCTAGGCCCAGTGTGGTTCCAGCCTCCACCAGGGAGCCTTGGCCTCGGGTTCTGGTAACACCACTGTGCTCGGGTCCCCTGTAAGGAGGCACTTGCTGCCCCTTGGCAGGAGGTGCAGCCAGCAGCCAGCCTCCAGCTGCAGCTCCTGCAGGGTCAGCCTTGCTGGAAGTCCTGGTCTTCTCCAGGCAGCCCGGGTCCTGTGACTGTGGGGGACGGGTAGCAAGTGCCCTGCCATCTGGCTTTAATGCAGGACACTCCAGTGGGCAACACTCCAGACGGGGCTGCGGTGCTGGTCAGCCTGCATCACAGTGTGCCTTCTCCCTCTGCCATCCTGCTTCTCCTTTCCCTCCCTGGGCTGACCTTAATAAACACCTTACACCCAAACCATCCTTAAGGGTGTGCATCTGGAGAACCCAACCTGTGCCACCACTTCCTTCCACTGTCCTTTCTGCCTTGACGGCCAGTGGCTTCCTGCTAATCTCAGGATGGCCTCATTGTACCCCGTTTAGATGTTCAGGTTTTGCATCACCCATGTAATCAACTCACGGCCTTACATTGCTACCTGTTTATATATGCTTAAAGGGTTTCTGTTTTCCTGGTTAGACTCTGCCTGATGTACTGAGTTTTATGTCTAAACTTAAGTTTGTATCCTGACCTCCCATCCTAATGTGTTATAAAGGGCCCCCTAACTCACACAAACATATTAAAAAGGCATCCTTTTCTAGGCTTCAGGGCCATCTGTCAGTTGGAGGCTTGTGACATGGGACCGTTTGAAAGACAAGGCAGAAACAACTGTGGAGGTGTGGCATAAGCAAGTACAATAAAGGCAGCAAGAAGCAGGTGAACCGTGATCACCCACGGTGCTCAGCCAGTGGCCCGGTGCTGCCCCTCACCGCCACCTGTTCCTGGCTGTCACATGTGTGACTTCCACTGAGGTTTGATCAGCACCAGTGGTCCCTGATTGGACTCTGGCTTCCTTGCACTGACCTCCGTCTTCCTCCCCCATTGTCTGGCTCTGAGGTTGGCTGGTACCTCTGGTCCCCCATTACCTGGCTCTCTGCTGAGGGCAGGGATGGGACTGCGGTGAGCCCAGGCAGGAACCTGGGGCCCACAGTCTCAGGAGGGTTCCCTTGTAGGGCTGGCTGTGCACGTGCAGAGTGGGCAGCTCTCCGTGGAGTAAGATGGGGCGCCGGCGTTGAGCCTGGCCAGAGGCAGGAGTACAGGGGTGACCCCTGCGTCAGCCAGGGTGCTCTCGGGAGACAGAAATCACACCAGTTTGTTTTTGTAACAGAGAGGATTTAACAGACACGATTGATCACTAGGTAACTGAAAAGGCAAATGAGAGCTATAAGGTATGCATGGAGGCAGCAGATACAGAAAGCAGCCACTACTTCTAGGGCTGGGGGAACTAAAACTAAAAAGGGAGATTGAAATTATTAAGACTTAGAAGCACAATAGAGGGTTCTGGGACTGGGACTTAAAAACACAATAGAGGGTTCCAAGCCTCTGAGGAGTGGGTGCTCCTGGGCTGGTGCTGGTGTCTCTGAGTGGCCCCACGAAGCTGCTGTGATGAAGAAACTGCAAACTGGATTCAGCTGCAGCCCAGAGCCCCTGCCTCCTCCAGCCTTGCAGCCGCTCTCTAAGGCCCCCTGTTGGCAGTGTCTGGCACGGAGCCCAGGACAAAGCCGGAATTTCATTTTGGGGGCATCCCAGCTCTAGGGTCACAAAACCGAGTATAGAAGGGTAGATTTGGAGTCAAGAGACAAGAGCTTGAATAACTGGCATACCTTCCCAGAGAGCACACATCCACGGAGTCTCAGAAAGAAGCGACCTGTGACCCGACCAGCACAGGCAGACCCAAGAACAAAAGTCAAAGGGAGAAGCAAGACAACAATTCTGTGGGCCCAGTAGGTGGTTGGATAATCAGTTTGCAAACTGCAATCACAGGTATGAGAGCAGGATTTCAAGAATGTTCAGTGACGGGCAGGAGCATTGCTAGAGCTACTAGGAACTTGGAAATCTGATGCAGTAAACCACAAGTTTTGTCTTCCTTTTGACCCAGCCCCCATCCACCGACCACGCGCACTGTGGCCTCCTCCTCTGTTACTCTGTCTGCACTGCAGAACACAATGGTTAGACTCTCAGCATCTCTCTCAACAACATACCACAGAAGTCTGGTCCTGAATAAGTGTGAATTTCTTGTCCGTTGCTGCAGAACAAATTACCCCAAATTTTAGCAGCATAAATAAACCAACATTTATTATTAGCAAGTTAATAATAATCTGTAGGCCAGTTTGCCTTGGACTCAGAGCTTTTTACATGGTTGTGGTAAGGTGTCCACCAGGGCTACCTGCATCTCAAGGCCCAACTGGGGGCGGGCCCTTTTCCAAGTGTGGCTGGTGGCAAGTCTCAGCTTCTCCCTGGCTGTTGGCCACATGTGGGCCTCCTCACAGGGCGACTCACAACAGGGCAGCTTGCTTCTCCCCAGAGCAAACAGGCGAGAGAGCAAGAGCACAAGATGGCAAGAAGTACAGAGGTCACAGGCATTTTTTACCTGATCTTGGAAGTGACATCCCATTACGTCCATTGTATTCTATTAGTTAGAACTGAGTCACTAGATCCAGGGTGCACCGGGGGGAGGAGGTTACACAGAGACATGAATATCAGAACTGCAGGGTCACCAGGAGCCATTGCAGAGGGGCTCTTGCCACACTCAGGCCATAGTCACAGTAAATTTTTATGAGTAGCAGATACCTATTCTGCATGAGTAACACACTGGGAAGGCTCAGTTCTTGTTGAGTCTCCAGTTCTAATCAAATTACCCTTTATAACAAAGTTAATTTAAGGCATATATAATGATACACATAAGTATTATGGCATCATATGGTAATTAGGCATCCGTGGTAGAAAGCTCCCTGAAATAACTGTAATTAGTATTTCTTCTGCACAGCCAAACCCCAACTTTTCTTATTTGTTTAGGTTGCCAGTGTCTGTCATCAGCCTGCATGTTGATGGTTTTACCCCGACCCCACCTACCACTTAATCATTGCCCCACGTGCCAGCGCTGACGCTCACACGGACCGAGTAGCAGAGATCCTAGATATTACCATGCAATAGTGGGGTGCTTTGTCTCTGCCTCCTTTTTTTTTTTATTTAAATTTTATCTTTCAATTACAGTTTACATTTCATATTATTTTATATTAGTTTCAGGTGTACAGCATAGTAGTTAGACAATAATATACTTTACAAAGTGTTCCTCTTGTTATTTCTAGTACCCACCTGGCACCGTACCTAGTTATTATAATATTACTGACTACATTCTCTACGCTGTACTTTGCATCCCCGTGACTATTTTGTAACTGCCAATTTGTACTTCTTAATTCCTTCACCTCTTTTTACCCGGCCTTCCAACCCCCTCCCCTCTTCTGCCTCCTTCTTCCCAGTGTTTTCCATTTCTCCCTGTTCCCCAAACGAAAACTCCAGAGCAGCAGGAGGCTTAGGCTGCAACAGTGGGATCCAGAGCCTGTGACATGGATTTCTGCAGGGAGAGCCGATGTCGTAGATGGCCTGGTGAGAACGGCTCACACTCTCCACTTCCGAATGGCCCACTTGAGTTATTAAAGCGTCTTGCCCCTACATCTCCTCCCACCAGTTGCAAATTGCTTGGGGGTACTTTTAGCAGGGAATACATTCTTTAAACTTTGACAGCCATAAAAAAGTAAGCATCCAAACCGAGGCAAGAGAACATACTGGTGTTGAATGCGTTTCAGTTATTTGGGACGGGTTGTCAGATCCTTTCTTGAATTGAAGAATGAGGAAGGAAGGCGGGAGAGGAGAAAAGGGGGAAGAAACCACCCTGGGCAGAGTTGAGGTGGGACGGGCGGACAAACCGCAGAGCTAGGGGCCTACAAAGTAGGCTTGCCAGGTAACTTAGAGGACATCCCAGTTAAATTAAAATTCCAGATAAACTACAAAACTAGTTTCTAGTGTAAGTATATCCCATGTAATACTTGGGATATACTTATACTACAAATCATTTGTTTTTAATGTCAAATTCAGATTTAACTGAGAGGCCTGTATTTTTATTTCTTAAATCTGGCAACCCTACGAGAAGATTAATCTGTCACACTTCCCTTTTGTCCCAGAACTTGTTATCATGTGTGAGGGTTGAGTTGCTGTGGGGCCAAAGGGGCTTCGTGCCCTTTCTCGTGCCCTTGATTCTGACTTTAACGTAGGCCTCTCCTGCCATTCTCAGCCTCCTTCCCCCAGGGCCCCAGGCCCCAAAGCCACTGTTCTACCAGCCTCAGGCAGCTGCGTGGAGATGCCCCATTCATTCATCTGGGGTCTCCCTGCTCCTCTCTCCCCAGCCCGGTCCATAGCACTTGGCCCCCACCTGGCTTGGCCCCCACCTGGCTTTCTGCAGTGCCCTGCCTGCCTCCAAGTCTCTAAGCGCCCACGATGTGAGTGTGTGTAAATCCAGTGTGACAGACAGATTTTAAGACAAAAAGGGACTCACGGCTGGCTTTAAATGTGGGCAAAACAGTTTTGCTGAGCAGTTCATTTTAAAAGGGATTTAGCGTGCCCCTTGGCGAGCAGCTGGAGATCTACCCCTGTAGGGCTTCTCCCAAATGTGCTCTTTTGGGATTTACAGGGTCATGAATCTTATTTTAGTGACCACTTTTTTTGGTTAACAAAGCAGGTGAAACCACAGAAATACACTTTCATGTGAAAGGGGGAAACAAATTTTGGGTCTTCAGGGTTTCTAATAAATCAGAAAAAGAAACAAGTTCCATGAAATGTTAACCCTCTCTGGTTTGCTCTCTCCCCTTCTACCCGATTGCAGTGTGGGTGGGACTGTTGCCTGATACGAGGAGGAAGCTATCCTTGGGTCAGTTGTCCGAACAATGGGAATTACCTTGATTCTTTGCTGCAGTTTTTCAAATTCAATGAACATAGGCTGACTTTTTAAGAGCTAGCTATTACTAGAGGTAAAAAGAAATACAAGAGAAGAATGCTTACCTTCTAATTTCAGTGCAGGCAAAAACTTCTTCCTAGAGAAATGGACCACGATAACAAAAGTGCCCACGCTGTTCTTCATAAATCATGATGCTGGCTCTCACGCGGCAGGTTGCTAGGTCCCAGGTAGGATGCTAATACAGGAAGAAGGAACAAGATAGGATCCAGAACTGGGGTCCAGTATTGTAGCAAACATGTTAGGCTGTTGCTGCCAGGATAACCCCATCCTTCACCTCTTCTTCTTCTCTGCTCCGGCAACCTGAGCTGCTCATTGTCCTCTGAGTATTCAAGCTGTTTCTCCCTGCTGGGCCCACACCCTGGCCATATCTTGTGCCCGGCCATCCCCATTCCATTTCCCTATCCATTAATATTCAATATGGGAATGTCTCTTCCTGGCAGCACCCCCGGGCCCTGACCTGCCCAGGTTATGTTAGGTGTCCTGCCAGTGTGTGAATCACAATATATATAATATTTTTTTAGTTTGGGTCTCAGTCTCTTTCTCCACAGTATCTAAACACTCTGAGGTCAGAGACCTCAGACAGGTAGGGGCTCAGTGGGTGGCTGGATGGACAATGACTTTGAGATATTTGATAATGAGTTCTATCATGTTGGCTGCAGTTCCTCAAGTCAGTCACGGCCTCCTGGAGATGGCAACACCCATAATGTGGGCCTGTGTCCAGTGCCCATTAGATATGATATAGTCACCCAGGTTAAGAAACACGCCCTCCAAGTATTCCTGGCTGGAACTGTCAACCCTCTCTGATGACCCCACTTTTTTTCTTCATGAGGAATGGAAGATATACGAGTAATTGGCTGTTACTATATCCTTGTCCTTTTAAGAAAATGTGCAAATTATCAAGTGTGACTTTTTTATGGGGAGGAGTAAGTAAAGTCACTAGCTAAGTTGCACTTAATAAAAAATATATACATTTTGGGTGGTGAAACGGTAAGATGCAAATTTTATGTCATTATTCATTAAATTTCTTAAGCACCTATTACATGCCGAACACTGCTTTAGGGGCTCCAGACACAGCAGTGGGCAGAATGGACAAGATCCTGCTCACCTGGAGTTTACTTTCTATGGCAAGAAAGAGATAATAAACAAACCAATAAATATATAAGAAAATATCTGACAATAATAAGTGCTACTCAGAGAATGAAGTCAGAGGGATATACTAGAGCAACTGGGCAACAGGGAAGGCTTTTGCAAGGATTATGTTTAAGCTGACACTTCGAAGACACAAATGTTAGAACAAAGAGAAACTTCAAGAGAGAATTATGCAGAGGGCTCCCAAGGCAGGAACAGATGTGGTATTGGTGTTGTATTTGTGTGTTTACCTGTTTATGTCTCCCACTGAGTTGCAGCTTCCATGACAAGAGGGACCATATCTATTCTATTTACCCACCTATGCCCAGTGCTTAGCATAGCACCTGACTGGCATATAGTACATGCTCAATATAGGTGTATTACTGAACAATGAGTGAACCGCTGCCCACCATTCTTCTTGCCTAAGGTGTGCGTCAGAGGACCCCAGCTGAACAGAGTGGGGTGAGGCAAGAACATGGAGCTGGTTGCCTTGGCACCTGGCAGCAAGAGAGGGTTGAAGGACTCAGGGGCTGGGTGAGTGAGCATCACATCTCAGCCACTGGTTTCAAGGCTTCATGTTCAGACTGCTTATTTTCTGTGCTTACGGGAATCTGAGATCAGACTTGGCTGGATTTATTCTTATCACTCAGCTGCACAATAATTTCTGGGCAAAAGGAAGCTTCTAATTAAGAGTTCAAATCCCCCAGCAGTCATATGCCAAGCCACATATGTGGAAAAAATCCCCAGCTGCTGTCTTTGGTATAAGGATAATGGCAGCTAACTGGCATGCTGCTCTGGGCCAACCAGGCCTTTAACTTCAACAAAACAACAACAACACCCGCGACAGCTACGAAAGTCCTGCCGCAGCTGTTTGTTCTGGGGACTGGGGTTGTTCATGAGCTCATCTCCCAGCAGCTATTTCACATCTTTTCGTTAGGAGCTGGGATATTTCAGGTCTTTGAAGACTCTGGGCCAATTTCATTCTGTATCAAATATCTTAAATTCTACCCAAATCCCACATTAAGTCTAATGCATTTTGTTCTTGCTCTAAAACATTTGAAAGGGTTTTGTTTCAGTCTGTTAATGCTGTGTAACAAATGATCTTAAATCTTAGGGCTTAAAACAATGATGTATTATCTTTCATGGAATGTTTCTTCTGCTCCAAGTAGGGTTAGCTGGTACAGTGGGTGACCACAGTCCTCTGAAAGCTTGACCAGGAGCTCAGCTGAGGTGGATATGTCTGGAATACCTGGGCATCTGGAGTCAGATGGAGCTTGACTGGACATTCGGTTGGGGCTGACAGCTGGGGGTCTTGGTCTTCTCCACACGGGCCTCTGCAGTGGCTGCTTGAACTGCCGCATTGCATGGTGGCTGAATTCCAAGAACTGTTCTAAGGGTTAGCATTCCAAGAAGGACAATTAAAGTCTAGTCTTAGAATTGGCATAACATTGTTATCTCTATATTTTGTTTGTTGAAGCAAAGCAGTGACAGGCCTGACCCACCATTAATGTGGGCAGGAATTACACAAGGGCATAAATACTGCGTCATCAAAATGACAGCCTGCTGCAAGTTTTAATATAATTATTATTTTGGTACCTGAATACAATTGAACACAGAAATACCTTATGATCTAGCAATTCCACTTCTGGGTATATAACCTGAAAGCAGGGACTTGAATGATATTTGTAAATCCACATTTATTAGTCGAATGAGGATTGGTAAATCCAGCAGCATTATTCACCATAGCCAAAAAGCAGAAATAAGCCAGACGTGCATTGATGGATGAACAGATAAACCAGACACAGCATCTCCACACATTGGGATATCATTCAGCTGAAAGGAAAAGTGAAATCCTGATACATGCTCCAACGTGAATGAACCTTGATGATATTATGCTAAGTGAAACAAGCCAGACTCCCAAAAGGACAAATATTGTATGATTCCACTCATCTGAGGCACTTAAAGTTGTCAAATTCAAGGAGACAGAAAGAATAGTGCTCATTAGAGGCTGGGGAGGGGAGAGAATGGAGAGTTATTGTTTAATGGGTATGAAGTTTCAGTTGGGGAAGGTGAAAATGTTCTGGAGATGGGTAGTGATGAGGATTGCACAATAATATAAATATACTTAATGCCACCGAAGTGTACACTTAAAAATGGTTAAAATGGTAAATTTTACATTATGTGTATTTTACCACAATAAAAGATTATTATTTTGAGTTTTGTAAAAATAATGTCCATTTTATGTTGTTGGTATCTATTACATTTATAACTATGTAAGAGTTGAGTTGAGCTGCAGTTAACTATTTCTTTGCTGTCCAAAGTGTGGTCCGTGGACTGGAAGCATGGGCCTCACCTGGGAGCTCGTTCCAAATGCAGGATCTCAGGCTCTACCCCAGCCCCACAGACTCAGCATCTGTATTCTCACAAAATCCCCAGATGTCTTGTGTGCTCGCTGATATTTGAGAAACACTGAGTTACTTGACATATGTTGCGTGTTGCAGGCATTTAATTAAACATTCATTGATTTTGATTATACTCTAATTTTCTGTTTTGCAGTTTGGAGTCATTACAGATCTCTTTAGGCCCTCACATGTTTTCATAGGACTCCGAGGCACTCGCAGGCCCTTGGCACCAGGCCTCGAGTGCCTGGGGAAGCTCCTGGTAAATTTTGCATGTAGTCGTTTCCTTTTGGCTCCAATCCCTGACTCTCTCCTGTCTGGTTCCAGTTCTTCAGATCGTCTACCTGGTTTTTATGTGAGCTTTTTGCTGAGATGCTGCTAGGAGCTAGGATGATTCCCAGGCATTCAGAACCACAACGCGTGGCCAAGGGACCCTGTCCTCAAAGCAGCCCCAGGTGTTAAGGGTACCACATCCCAGGCCAGGTTTGGCTGGCCAGGGAGGCCAAATCAACCGTGTCTACTCCAGTTACTAATTGATCAGGTCAACCTTAAACCTTCCCACAGGAGAAGGTAACCTCAGCCTAGCCCTATTTTTTCTGTTTACTGAAGTACAATATACACACAAAAAGTACACTTACAAGTTCACAACTCAATACATCTTCATACACTGAACACAGTCTTATAACTAACCCACAGATCAAGGACTAGAACATTACCAGCATCCAGGAAACCCTGCTGGTCACCACAGTCCCCTCTTCTCAGAGTTAACCACTCTTTGGATGAAAACTACAGATTTGTTTTTACTGGTTTTGTTCTTGATAGAAATGGAATGATATACTCTTTTGTGTCCATCTTCCTTCGTTCAACGTTACACGTCTGAGATCCAGCCATGGTGTTGTATGTAAGGGAGTTTGTATTCCCATCGCTGTATGGTGCTCCATTGTGTGAGCTGCCACAATTTAAAAAAGTCATTATATTTATTTGTTGATGGCCATTTGGGCAGCTTCCAGTTTGAGGCTATTATGATAGTGTAGCTAGGCATTACCTCAGTACATTTTGGGAGAAACATGTACCACATTTCTGTAGGAATTATCTGGGAGTGGAATTGCTGGATCCCAGGGTATGTCTATGTTAAAGCTTTAGTGATACTGCCAGGCAGTTTTCCATTCTTAATCTAAAAATGAATTGTCCTGCCCCCATGCTATCCCTCAGAGTTGTGACAAATCTCAAACATGGCGGTTATTTCTCAAATGCAAGATTTACATATTTTTACCAAAACATTGGTGCTAACACTTCAAAATAAATAAATGCATTCACAAAATCCTCAGCAGAGTGAAAATGCAAAGAATTCGGGTGACAGCTATAATGCCAGAGGCTCAGAAGGTTTTCCTTTGTTGCCGAGAGGGCTGGGAGCCTTTTGCAAAAACTGCTGCCAATCAGGCTTGCTGATTTGTGTAGGGCTAATTAACAGCACTTGGACTAGCGAGGGGGTGGGCGCCTGCACAGTGATGCCAATGGGGCCATCCCAGAGTTTAGGACAATTTATAAACACAAAGAGCATGTATTGTAAAGGATCTGATTTAAAGGGAAAACAATCCAAAACAAAACAAAAAACCTTTTCAGAGTTCTAATGCCAGCGTGTTTGCATGGCTTGGGGGCAGGGGGCCAGCATAAATCTCTTACCACAGATAAAATTGCTCAGCACCCTACAGTTCTGCAACCATCCTCCCAGGCACACACAGTGGAAGGGTTTCCTTTGTGTCTGCAGGAGTTGGGGGAGGGTGTCAATTCCATTCCCAGGGGTGTCCTGGCCCTAGCATGGTATTCCCTTGTTCTCACCAAGCATGGAAAAGCAGATTGGGGTAATCCAGGCTAGTGCAGGGGTGGGTGGGGTGGGGTCGTAGGCGCAAGCTTTCTTCCCCTTTAGCTGCAAAACGCTAATAATCCATAAGGTATGCAAATCAGGCCCCAATTATTAGCACTTATTAACATCTCCTGGAACTGTGCGAGGAGAAGCTGTGAATTTTTTTCAGGGAGGAAAGCAACTCTTGTGTGTCTCATTGCGAAAGCTTGTCTGATCAGGGGAAAAACCCTGGGCTTTCTGGGAAGGAAAAATGAGGCTGAGACTGAGAGGCTGCATTGGTGCCCTCAGGTCATCTGGAAGAGTGTCTGCACCGCTCAGGCATACGAGAGATTTGATGTGGGATGGAGGGATGAGACAGGAGCAATTACCTCTGCTGCCCCTTCCCTGGGGCACTGCCTCGTCCAGGCCCCAATGAGTTCTGAGTGTACAGCCACGGTCCCACCGCCAGCCTCTGAGAGGAGCCCAGGACAACCGAAGACCCCAAAAAAACTGGCAGAAAGGGGCTAGGCTGGGAGTGGGGGGCGGGGGGAGGAAATATTACTTAAAAGGATTGCGGGTAGCTGTTGGCCCTAATAGTTTTGCACACTCTAG
The DNA here is from genome assembly GCA_039655065.1 of Glossophaga mutica. NCBI lineage: Eukaryota > Metazoa > Chordata > Mammalia > Chiroptera > Phyllostomidae > Glossophaga > Glossophaga mutica. The sequence goes on along the minus strand of CM077309.1, from coordinate 27,025,403 downwards.
AGCAGGGGTCTTAATCTTGCCTGATTTGTGTATCCTTTTGGCAGCCGAGTAAAATCTCTGGACCCCTTTGCAGATAAAAGTTCTAAATGCATAAAATATAACATATAGTGTTTTATTAAAGTACAATTATCAAAACATTTAAAATATAATATGTGCTTGACTAATACATGAAATATCAAGATGCAATATCAGATCCACTGACTACAGTAGTTTTAAAGCGATGGTAAGCATAGATAATATTTTTAAATAGTTACAGTGACTGCCATGTAATATAAAAATTTCTGTCATTTTGCTTAGTGACAGTCGCAGGTGCAGCTGGCATTCCTATAGTGGGTTGCCTACATCCAGAGTTGAAGGAAATGTGAAATTTCAGTTACAGTTTAGTGAAAATAAAGATAGAGCTTTCCCCCTAAGTTTATAAACTTCCTGAATTCCATTTTTAAAGTGCCTGGGTTAAGAACCCCAGTGGCATAAACTGAATTTAAAAAATATATTCAAAGTCACTAATAAATATTTCCCTTGCTCCAGAAGACCTAAACAGCACAAATTTAAAGGAATTTTTAAGAAAAAAAATTCTTTTGGATGATAGAGGGTAATTCGGGGCATCAAGGAACATGTACGAAGGACACATGGACAAAGCCAAAGGGGGTGGGTTTGAGTGAGGGTGAGAGGCAGGGATGGGTCAGGTGGAGGGGCATGGTGGGGTGAAAATGGAGACAAATGTACTTAAACAACAATAAAAAAGGGCTTTTAATGTCACTTTAAATTTAATAATTGGTTTGAAATGCAAAGATTTATTCACTCATCCATTGATCTGTTAAGGACTTACTGAGCCCCAGTGCACTCTATTAAGGATGAAACCATCCATAGCGATTCCATCAAATTTAGCTGGTGGCAGAGAGCTAGCTGTCTATCAAAGATTTGTACTTTTCATCCATAGAGCAGAGTTGTTGTCAGGAAGTTGCTACAAAGCTAGGGACCATATGTCCTTCGTATTTTTTAAGGCGAAAGGGGCATGGTGAGTTTTCATTAGTGGAATGTGAGTGGAAGTGATGTGTGTCTCTTCTGGGTCAAGACTCTTAAGAAGAAGTAGACATGCTCTCCTCCCTTTCTTCCCCTTCAGTTGAATCTTGAAGAAGTCAGCCTGGATCCCAGAATGAGTGTATAGTATAGGGAACTCTCATACCCCTTCCACGATTACTGAGACCCACTGGGTATTTTGCGGGATTAAGTGATAAATTTATGTTGGGCTAAGCCATTGAGATTGGAGGGTTGGTTTGTTACAGTAGCTGGTGTGTTACAATACAACAGGCCTTGCTCAGAGATGCTTCCTGGGGGGGGGGGTCCGTTTTTCTACTTATCATGGATGTATGCCAGGTATTTCAGAGGGGCTCCCTCAACTCCATTCTAACCCCCTTGTAGTGTGCAAGCTAAATAGTAGAAATCTAAGGATATTTCCTTTTTTCCCAGGTATCCATTTACAGTTTAAGTTTTACATGAGACACAAGTTTTGCCAAGTGGAGGTACTTATGTGGGATTTTGGTAGCAGAAGCGAACACTGTGCTCCTACTGCTTCAACTCTTTCTTCTGGCAAGTGTGGTTGTGAAGCTGCAGGAAGTAGAAAACCCATCTACAGTGACTTCAGCAACTAGGGGCTCATTTTCCTCACATAACAGGAAGCTGGGCTGTAGGCAGTCACTGGGTTGGCTTACAAGTTCAACAGTGTCAGGATCAGCATCTGCGCGATCCTTTCAGACTTCCCTGTTGTTTCAGCTCCAGCCATCATATCTCTGTTGAAGGTAAAACAGAACAAGAGAAAACCAAACAAATATTGAAAAGGGGAACAACACTAACAATGCCTCCCTTTTTTTATGGAGGACAAGAGCATTCCCAGAAACTCTCACAACAGACTTAACTGTACGTCTGACTGTCCAAAATTGGACACGGTGCCACCTGAACAAAATTAGAGTTCTGTTGATAAAGAAGAAGGGGGAATAGCCATTAGGGAACCCCAAACCACAAAATTAGTGCTCTCTGTTTTCAAAGATTAATGATGGCTTTGTAGAGACAAAACATATGCAGGGATCTTTGAATAATAGTGAGGAGATTTAAGAAAAGTTGTGAGGCAATAATAACATAAGCGACAGAACAGATGCCTTATTTTATTTTTATTTTTCATGAGCCATTATTTTATTTATTTACGTTATTTTTATTGTTTACATGATTACAAATGTCTCCACTGCCCTCCCCCCAGACCCCGTCCATCCCCACACTGTCGTCTCGATCAATGGGTTATGCTTATGTGTTCCTTGGCTAATCCCTTCACCTTCTTTTTTGCTTTTTTTTTTTTGGTCCATAATCACTTTTTGGAGGGTTATTATTTATTTATTTTTTGAATCAATTTTATTTATTCTTTATTGTTGTTCACGTATAGTTGTCTCCTCCCTGCACTTTCTTTCATCCACTCTCCCCCACCCACTCCCCTCTGACGCTGTCAGTCTGTTCCAAGTTTCCATGCCTCTATTTCCATTTTGTTTATCAGTTTATTTTGTTCATTAAATTCCACACATAAGTGAGGTCATATCACATCTGCCTTTCACTGACTGGCTTATTTCACTTAGCATAATAATCTCCAGGTCCATCCATGCTGTTGCAAGGAGACTAGGACTTTGGAGTTTTCAGGTCACCCACCCTCATTTTAAGGAGTGCTGGTGTGAAGAAATTGCGTGTCTCAGTTGGAGTCTTGCTGGCTGCACTGCGTCATGCTGACATTACCTGCCAGAGATGACAGGTGTTCTAAGCAAATGCTCAGCAGGTTGATGAGCAGGGAGTGGTGAGCTTGACCTGGCCATGGGCAGATGAAAAGGCACTGCAAGGATTTAAAAAGGGGTCCCAAACACAAGTCCAAAAGTTGTGTGAGTAGAGAGTACCCTTGGATGTGGGAAACAATAAAGATGGCTACCTACCTATAATTAGTCCCCTTAATCACCCAGACTTAAAACCAAGCTCTAAATTTGCCTTCAGAGAGTAAGAGGCTGTCACCCTGGACTTACTGGCATTTGCTTTTTGGTACCAGATTTATTAATATTAATGATTCTGATCCCATATGGAGTTCCCTGGACCATTCAGATAATGAATTTTCCTTTATAGCAGCGATGCTCCTGTTCATGAGAGATGAGTGCTTTCTAGTTTTTAATTTGGTGGCTCTTGTGATATTGGTCCCTATATCATGTGCTGCTCAAGCTCAACTTTAGCTTCCTCAAGGGCATGGCTCAGACAAGGATAAAAATCTACGGAAGTGTCGCTACCATATCCTTAAGGCCTTTTTTGTTGAATTTCAGTGGCCAGAATCTTAGCTCTGTGAGCTTTCTTTGAATCTGTAGGAGGACTGTGTGTCTGTCCACACTACAGGCCAGAAGTCTTGGGAGGTTGATGCCACCCTTTCTCTGGAGTGGTGCTCAGCCAGGACCAACAAGATTTGATGTGTATAAGTACCTTGCTCCTCCACTCCTCTATGGGATAACTCTGAGGCATGTGGTCTACAATATTTCCTGGATTTCTCCCTAGGATTAAGCTCCTGTTTTGCCCATGGTGGTTGCCTGCTTACTCACACACCCTGGACCAGAGACTCCCTTCTCTGTTTCACTTTGCTCTGTCCCTCTGCACCAATTTCCTCCATGCAGCCTCATCCATCAAGTGAGGAAGGTCAATGTTATCTGGGAAAAAAAAAAAAAAAAGCCCTGGCAACCCTGGGAAGACCAAAGGGAAGAGCACTGCTGTTTCCATGTCTCACCAATGATGGAAAGAGGGCTCCAGCCCAGAGCACTGCGCAGACAGAGTCTGCCCGAGGGAGACGTGTCAGAGGGCTGAGAGCAACAAGCCACAAACAGTAATATAAATTATTTATTCTCACTTTGCACTTATAGTCATCATTGATTTTAATCCTCCCCAAGTAGCTGTTATCATCTCCATTTTCTAAATGAGGAAGCCAAAATTCAGAGAGGTTTAAGGAGGTTGCCCAAGGTCACTGAGCAAGTAAGTGAGTGGCATGGTCCAAACTCAAACCAAGTCAGTTTCCTCTCTGAGCCCTAACAACTATACTGTACTTCCTGGTGTATGGGTTGAATTCAACTGTTCCGTGGAAACCATGTGACGTGGTTCTTAGAAAATGGAAAGGCCGTATCCAGAGACAGTGGTAGGACATATTAATAAATGTGCAGTGTGGCTGGCCCTCTTGTCATGTGTTATGGCCACTGAGAACGAAGATCAAGCAGGCCTCCCTGAACACTCCTCCAGGGAAGTGCGAGTTGGTTAACAGCTTCACCATTGCTCCCCTGAACGTGTGGACACGCCTTCCTCTGAGTTCTCTTTCTCTTTACCTGTCCCTACTCTCCAGCCTATAAGCAAAGGAAGGCTTGCTGAGGGTTCCAGGTGAAAGGTGCTGTCACCTTAGAACCCTGGTCCTTTGCTGTCCTGAGAGCAAGCCCACTGCTGCTGGATGGAGGTGTCTTGAAGGACTTGTTAAGCACTCACCCAGAGCTGTGAGGTGTTTTAGAAGCTGCTGTCAGGGAACATAAGGATTTTGCTATTTCCACATTAGCAGCTTACTCTCCGTGGGTTTCGTCACATGAATTTCAGAAGGATGACGTGTTTGCCTGATTGACACTCTAGGAGAGCTCTTTGTGGCATGGTCACAAATATTTCCAGGTCTTGCTGGGCATAAAGGTGCCTGAGCCACCGGAGGCAGTCCATCCATGTCACTGACACAGTGTGTGAGGTCAGACGGGGTGAGCACCCATGTCTGGACACAAAGCCGGAGCATTATGTGCCCTGTGGGGAGGCCCATCACGTTCAGCCTGCTCGGGAGGAAGACCGGCACATGTGGGCCATTCCGGAGCCTTCTCTCCTGCACAGAGCGGAGCAGAGTGGACCCTTCCCAAAGAAAGTGACTCTGAAAGCTCTCAGCCAAAGGAGGAGCAAACGTTCCCGATGCTTCTGGAAAGCCCCTTCTCCATGGACTCCTGACAGTCATTCTCTTACCTTCCTTAGCTAACCCACTTCTATTTTCTGTTACTTAATAAAGGAACGTTAACTGCCATTTGTTGGGTTTCTACTGTGTGTACTAGGACTGGTAGCATGCTGGAGATGGCTTGGACAGGTCTATGAGAACCAATGTTCAATTTCCAGAAAATTTGTAAGACAGTTGTTAAACAGAGCCACTATTAAAAATTAAATTACATTAACTTATACTTAAATATATTAAAAACAAAGAAATAAATACTCAACACTCATCACTTTCTATGTATTTAGTTATGTATTTTTTTACTATTTTCTGTTATGTTCTCTAGGTTATTTGCATCTATTATTATATCAGATTGTCAGAAACACTGTATGACAGCTGGCTTCTATACCTCTATTTGTCACATTGGTGGCTTGAAATTGGCCCTGGTGGGAGTATTTACACCACAGAAATCAGCAAATGCTATCAGGGCTTGATCTGTTGTTTTGTTGATTGTCTTGACATAAGACGATGGAAGGATCCTAATAACACTAATTAAACTTTAAAAAGTTGTTATGTCTGTAGCTGTTATAGTTTGACTAGCACCAAAACTTAAGAAATAGTCTTCTAGTATTTGACACCATTATCCAATTCAGCAAAGAAATTGCTCATGTCATTGGCCAATGAGTGAAGTTGAGACGTGCATTATTACTTCCCTTTTTATCTTACTCATGAATGTAAATAATAATATCAACCAATGTCAGCTGCAACAATAAGCTGGCTATAAATACATCAGTTCAGCAAAAATTAATAGAAGCATTTTATGAGAATTAATTGACTAAATTGAATTTATAATAATAAGTACAGTATATTTTATTATCTGTAAATTTTTATGCTATACATCCTTTCTACCAGTGAAATTTATAGTACATTTATATATATAGACACATACTTATTTTGGAGAGCCAGTTGTATTTATTATCTATAATATCCTCTGCTATGAATATACTTTCCTTTTTATCTCATCTCCAAGACCTAGTACAGAGGCTAATTTGGGGGGTCCTTTGTTGCAGTCCATGCATTAGGGTTCTGTGCGGCTTCCTCTACATTCTAGAACAAATACAATTGAAGGGTAAGGACCTTGAAGTATTCAGCTCCGAACCTCTAGAGCTGAGCTCAGTGCTTGGTACAAAGGAGGTACCCAAAAGGCATTGGTTAAAATAAACAGCAAAAGTATTAGGTGGTGAGGTGAGCAGAAAGAAAAAAGGAGGTTACATATGTAGAAAAGGGACATGGGGACTACTACAAACCACCTTTTTCTTAGGGTTCCTAAAAGTCTGTAGCAAACAGACTGCAGCAAACTTTGATTGACCAAACCACAACTAAGAAGAACCCTCAACGAAGTAAACGTGTTTGGGGATGATCATGTGTTTAGAGAAATGGGATGAGTCACAAGGGAATCAGCTCACTCCAGGTATCTGATGGATGTCTTGGGTGAATTCAGCCCAGAGGCCAAATCTTTCTAGATAGTTTTCTATATAACATTTATTGCACACTTTCGTGAATGTGGCAGGCACTGGATTTTCCATGAATCCCACATAAAAGGAAATGACAATAGAACATCAAAAGCCCAGCAGAACTTAACTCTCCTCCCAGCCCACATGTTCTGCTGCATTTTGGTGGCAAGCTCCTCCCCCCACCTTTTCAGAAGGGATCTGGATGCCAGCATTCTTGGTTGAGAGTTATTTTCAGTCTTTAAAACCCAGCCATTATTGACTGGTTGGCTGCGTTTCCTGCTCAGAGTGCACAAGCACTCAGTTCCCCAAAATACACATCCAGCCAGGATCAGATTTCTCCAGACCTGCCAGCCACTCCTCTAAGATGAACAGTTGCCAACAAACTTGGAAGGAAACGGTCTCCCTTTCTCCCTCAGTATCTCCATCGTATTTGTCGTAACTCCCAGGGAAGGTTAGCTTGGACCTGTCCAGCCTCAAGACATAGTTTGGTGCCGAGTAGGTACGTCCAAGAGAACAAGAAACATCATTTACATTCCATCTCTCCTTTCCCGTAGTTTTGTGCTCCATTTATTCAACAGATCCCCACAATAGGCCAATGAAATAGGGTGTGGATTCTCATCTCTCCCCTGGATTCTTTCCTTGCTCCCTCCATGTCTATTCTCAATTTAGAGGCCCAACGAGAAGGGTCCTCGTAAAAGGAACGTCACGATATGTCATTCTTTTTTTCAGAACTCCTCAATGGCTCCCACTTCAACCCGTGGTAAGGCCAAACCTTACAATGGCTAGAGGCTCTACCTGATCAACACCTATCCCCACAACTCCTATGTACCTGATTTCCTACTAGTCTCTTTTTTCTTCACTCCTCAGCAGCCACAATAATCTTGCTGTTCCTCGAACTCACCACTCCCACCTTGGGACCTTTGCTTTCATTGTTCCCTCTGCCTGGAACACCCTTCCTTCAAATATCCACATGGCTCTCTCCCTCTCCTCCTTCAAGTCTTTGCGCAAGGTCACCTGTCCAATGAGGTCTATCTTAATGCTTAATGCTTAATGTATGGTGCTGTTTAGCATGGCAAAGTGCCCCCCTGCTCTTGTAACCCTGTTCCTTCTCATCATGTCCTGTTTTTCTAGTGGAATTTAACACCTTCTATTATATCTATCATACCATATAATTAACATACTGATTGTTATCCGTCTCTCCAATTGAATGTAAGGTGCAAGAGAATGGGGATTTGTCCTTTTTGTCTATTTTGTACATCAATGTATCTCAAATGTCTAGAACAGTGCATGGCACATAGAAGGATCCAATAAACATTGTTGAACGAATTACTCTTCATTTTAAATATTAGCAATCTAAGTCCTATTCAAAGTCACAAACATTATTGAGGCAACTGGGAGTAGAAACCAGTTTCTTCCATCCTAGAGCCCACATGCATCATCTAATCCTGGATTTCCTTTTACCGACCACTGGATTGAGGGGGAAAATTTCCAGGGAATTCTCTATAGAGCTGAGTAGACAGGTGCCCTTGGGGTGTGCTGCGTTAGCTTGTCCATCAAGGTCAAGAAAGCCATGGAAAAAGTCTAAACCATGGTTTTTCAATTAAATTCATTTTCTTGAAAATGTTCTTTTATTTGGATGATTTTATATACTTGCAGAATAAGCCTCAAGTAAGGAGTTTTTTGGTGGTGGTGGTGGTGGTGGAGGTGGAGAGAGGGAGGTGTGGTTGAGGAGGAGGAATATAGAAACATTAGCTTAATCATGTGAGCTGCTCTAATAATAAAGCCAGTGTCTCCTTCATGACAGAGAGCCCTGGGAAACCAAATAGACAGTTCCTTTCCTTTAAAGAGATTTACTGAGTCATGGTCTTTGAATTCCCTCCACTTCTTCTCACTCAGACTGCTGATATTTCATTTCTAATCCGACTAAAAGGGTTTGTGAGTCACCCCAGAGATTACAGTTTCCAGAAAGTCCTCTATCACTAAACACTGGGGTACTCTGTTGTAGTTACCTACTACTGCTTAATGAACTATTCTAAAACGTGGTTAAAACAGCAACCATTAAATTTGCTGGTGATTCTGTGGCTCAGGAATTCAGGCAGGGCTCAGCTGAGTGGTCTTTCGGCTCCAGGTGAAGTCAGCTGGGATCATTCTTCACACAGAGTTTGTGTTCGGGGCTGGGCTCAGCTCTAAGCTGGGCTTCACGCACATCTCTAGTGCCTTGGTGCTCACCCAGATGCTTTTCTCCAGAGACTCAGGTCCCTCACAGAATGGTGAACTTAAGGTTTGGCCCTGGAAGTTGCACAGTAGTGGCATTTTGACCATTTCTATTGGTTAAAACAGGATGCAGAGCCTGCCTATTTTCAAGGGGCGGGGACTCTAGCTCTCATTGGGAGGAGTGGCAAAGAATTTGTGATTGTATTTAATCCTCCACAAAACCAGATACGGGCAGTCAATCTTCACCTTCTCCTGTGCTGTGTATCCCTTCTCTTCTTAATAAAAGATTTAAGGAACTTTGGGAGTATGAGAACCCAAACTGTTTATGTATCTCCATTGCTCATAATGTTCCCACCTCAGTCAAGCACTCCCTTTAGGGATTTCTCACCTCCAACTCTGAATAGGCACTACTTCCGCTTGGAACCAGTCTGTCTTGCCGCAGAAGTTGCTCCCCAAATCCCAGATTCCCCATCTTCAGGAACCACCCTGTGCCCAGGGTTCCTTGAAGTACTGGGTCTTACCTCAGTCCTAGCAGGTCCCCTGAGATCTGCTTGTTACTTTGGAGCATTCAGCCTTTGGCCCTCTGATGTAGGTCCCTGCACCTCTTGCCCTGCTGAACTCTTCTGCTAGCCCTCCCAGCTGTCATCTGAGACCCATGGGTCTTCTCTTTGTCTAGGCCAGCCCTGCCACCGATTCTACTCCGTGGTGGCCACACCATGTTGTCATTGAACACTCAGAGAGTTAGTTTCCTTCCTCCTAGGGCTCCAGGGGAAAAGCAGGACTTTCTTCAGATCTTCAAACCTAAGTCCCTGCCTTCTCTCTTCCAGGGTTTCGACATTAGGAGGGGCAGGACCAGGGCCCCAACGCAGAAACACTGCCCTTGTATCTAATTTTCCTGCATTCTCTCCAATCCTTCTCCTTCCTATCGTACGTACTTACCTCTTCAAGTACTGGAAATTGATTATATATCATTTCTGTGTCTTCTCAAGTCTAGGGTTCATATTATAAATCTCTACAGTTAGCTAGTCCTCCAAAATTGGCTTTTGATATTTAAACCCTAGTTTCTGGAATCTGAACAAACTAATTTACCCCCTTCCTTTCTTCTCTCCTCCTCTTGCTCTTTCTCATCTTCCCCCTTCTCCTTCTTATAAAATCTCAACAAAACCTGGCTCTCAAGAAAAAAAACAACAACAACTTTATTTGCTGTGGGTTAAAAATTCCAATTGACAATTCAGTTGAATCACTAGAATCAGGTTGTATCAAAATATATGTCATGCTTTGTTCTTTGCAGAGAATCTATCCTCTGTTTTACTTTGGGTGAGAGTGGTCAGCTATTAGGCCGCAAGAAAACCTTTATATATTCCAAGGAAGGAACCATGTAACCATAATCTTAAATCACAATGCAGAGAAACTACACATTAATTCCCAAACTTAAAAAATCATTACCCTCCTACATAACTTTTAGATCAAAAAGAAATCAAAATTGCAATTACAGATTATTTAGAAAACAACAATAACAAGAACATTACGTAAAGGAAAAGGCCAAGGCCATGTACACTGAATGACTAAAAGGTTTAGAGGCTTTTGTAATTAAATAAGAAAAAGAATGTAAATAAACTGTTCAACTGAAAGTTAAAAAGAGAGCCAAGAGAACATGACTAAGAAAAAGAGGAAGAAGGGATTAATAAAGATTAAGACAGGGCAGTGGTTAGAAAAAATAAAATTAGTAATTTTTCTAAGAAATCAAAAAGATGTTTCATTAAAACACAAGAAAAGAGAGAAATCTTTGGCAAAGCTAATCAAGAAAAAATAGGAAAAAACAAACAATATGGAAGGAAGAAAGGAATATTGTATAGCTATAGATAAAGAAGAGATTTACAGGTTTTATTATGCAGATTATTACATTAAATTCCATGCTTAAAGTTATGAAATCTGGGTAGATGATCAAGATGTATTAGGGTCAAAGAAAACATAAATATACTCATGATCATAGAAGTTTAAAACTTGTCAAAGGGCTCCCAAAATGTGTTTGGACTTCACAACCCAATTCCATTGGAACTCTGGGGAGCACATAACGGCCATGTGATTTCAACTCTTCCGAGGACTGAAAAAGATGGAGCGTGTTTCACTTAATGTTACTAAACTAGCATTATCTTCATATCAAAACCTGTAGCAGAAATCTACTACAACCTCAGATAGGAATACAGTTCCAAGAATCCTAACTAAAGTGCTAACAAATCAAATTCAGTAGTACATCAAAAGAATAATGTACCATGAGTAACTTTTTTTCTAAGAAGGTAGGCAGTAACAGAAAAATCTCAGTAACAGAGTTCAGTAACAGAAAAATCTCAGACATTGTTGGGGGTGGGGATAAACTGATACAGTTTCTTGGAAGGGTAACTTGGTAGAATCTATCAAATTTACAAAGGCCTCTGTAACTTCATAATACCCCTTACAATTATCTGTGTCCTAAAGAAAGATTCTTATATAAGTACAGGGTGTCCATGAGAACATTGGCTATAGTGGGGTTTTATTGTTGTTGATGTTTTAAAAAAAGAGAGAAATGACGTAAGTGTTCATCAGTAAGGGAATGACTAAATCGGTGTTTCTTCCATGTTAAAGAATATGAGGCAGCTGTTAATTTGTTACTCCATATATTCAGATACAGAAAAATGTTTTACACATTAAACAAATAGAACAAAACAAAACAAAAAAACTTTGTAGGCTAAATCATATTATAGAATGATCCTATTAATATTAAAAAAATAAAACTATTTCTGTATCCACGACTGTACATGTATATTACTACAGAGAATATTTTTCTGCAGAAGATGAGTGAAGACAGGAGAATGGGTCATCGAGACACATGTGGGGGCCAATGGGATGGAACTGTTATTGTCTTTTCTGTATGGTTCTGTATGATTAACATTTTTAGCATGAAGATACGATCTGATATTACTTGAGTAACTAAAAATAATACAAATCACATAAAACATTTTATCATGATTAATTTCATTAATAGCCAAAACAGAAAACTACACTCTACTTATCTCTTTTAAAAATAACTTAGCAGCCCTGGCTGGTGTGGCTCAGTGGATTGAGCATTGGCCTGCAGTCCGAAAGGTCACTGGTTTGGTTCTCTGTCAGGGCACATGCCTGGGTTGTGGGCCAGGTCCCCAGCTGGGGGTGTTTGGGAGGCAACTGATAGATGTGTCTCTCACACATTGGTATTTCTCGCTCTTTCTCCCTCCCTTCCTGTCTCTCTAAAATAAATAAGTAAAATCTTTAAAAAAATAACGTAGTGAATGACAAACAGAAGAAAACTTTTAAACAAATAAGATCAAGATGGTCTTAAACTCATTGTCATCGCTATACTTAATAGTGAAAGGCTAAAGCATTACTTAGCAAAGTCAAAAATAAGGCTTGGGAGGCCAATAACATAATTACTTAATGTTTTCAAAAGAGTAACAAATTCAATTCAATAGGAAACATTTAAAAGCCCTGTCATTTTAGTTTAAAAGAGACAGAAAAAAAGGATGTCAATGTTATTAAGAAGGAATGTAAAAGTATTTCTATTTATAGGTGTGATAATCCACATGGCAAATCCAAGAGGCTCAAGAATAAAAAATAATTTGCATAGGCCAAGTGCTTCTTTCCTGCAAGGCCCTCTGCTAACTGCTTTGCTTACATTATTTCATTTAATTCTCACAAGAACCTTACGAGGCACATTTATTGTTGTATATATTTTACAGATGAGGAAATAATATTCTGGAAGAATGTACTAGGTGGTAAGCAGTGAGTGATGAAGTTGGGATTCCAAGCTGAACCATCTGATTTGGAGCCTGCTTGAGATTTTGCTCACAGATTCTGGAGCCCTGCTATACAATGTTTAAAAGTCAAAGATATTTTTCTCTCTTTCCTTTTTTATTTTTAAAGTATATTATATTGATTATGCTATTATAATGGTCCCACTTCTTTTCTCCCCTTTATCCCTCTCCACCCTGCACTCTGCTCTCCCCAGTATTCTCCCCCCACCACTTAGTCCGTGTCCATGGGTCACACATATAAGTTCTTTGGTTTCTCCACTTCCTGTATTATTTTTAACCTTCTCTTGTCTATTTTGTACCTACCAATTTTGCTTCTTATTCCCTGTACTTTTCCCCCCATTCTCCCCCTCCTCCTCCCCACTGATAACCCTCCCTCCATGTGATATCCATTTCTGTGAATCTGTTCCTGTTCTAGCTGTTTGCTTAGTTTGGCTTTTGTTTTTGTTTTTCAGGCTCAGTTGTTAATAGTTGTGAGTTTGTTGTCATTTTACTGTTCACAGTTTTGATCTTCTTTTTCTTAGATAAGGCACTTTAACATTTCATATTATATTTCATATAATTTCATTATATTTCATAACATTTCATATTGGGGATGATGAACCCCTTTAACTTGACCTTATCTGGGAAGCACTTTATCTGCCCCTCCATTCTAAATGATATCTTTGCTGGACAGAGTAATCGTGGATGTAGATCCTTGTCTTTTATGACTTGGAATACTTCTTTCCAGCCCCTTCTTGCCTGCAAGGTTTCCTTTGAGAAATCAGCTGACAGTCTTATGGGAACTCCTTTGTAGGTAACTGTCTCCTTTTCTCTTGCTGCTTTTAAGTTTCTCTCCTTATATTTAATCTTGAGTAACGTAATTATGATGTGTCTTGGTGTGTGCTTCCTTGGGTCCAACTTCTCTGGGATTCTCTGAGCTTCCTGGACTTCATGGAGGTCTATTTAATTCCTTCACCAGATTGGAGAAGTTCTCCTTCATTATGTTCTCAAATAAGTTTTCAGTTTCTTGCTCTTCCTCTTCTCCTTCTGGCACCCCTATGATTCAGACGTTGGAATGTTCAAAGTTGTCCTAGAGGTTCCTAAGGCTCTTTCTCATTTTTTAAAATTCTTGTTTCTTCATTCTCTTCAAGTTGAATGTTTATTTCTTCCTTTTGTTCCAAGTTGTTGATTTGAGTCCCTGTTTCCTTCCCTTCACTGTCTGTTCCCTGTATATTTTTCCATGCTCAATAATTTCTGTGAGCATCCTGATTACCAGTGTTTGGAACTCTGCATCTGATAGGTTGGCTGTCTCCTTGCCACTTAGTTTTTTTTTCTGGAGTTTTGATCTGTTCTTTCATTTGGGCCATATTTCTTTGTTTCAGCACAGCTGTTGCATAGTAAGGGGCAGAGCCTTAGGTATTCACCAGGGCAGGGCAACCCACCTTGCTAGGTTGTCAGGCTGTATGTAGGGGAGGGGCCAGAGAGGGAACAATGCTGCTTGCTCAGCTCTCTGCCAGTTTCCAGTCACTTCCTCTGCTACCCACAAGCAAATAGGGTCCTTCTGGTGCTGATTTCCAGGTGGTTTGTGTACATTCTAGGACCCCATGGATCTCTTCAATGAACTCTCCTGCGAGGCTGGGAGTTTCTCCTGCCACCACAACCCCCACAGGTTTTTACAGCCAGAGGTTTTGAGACTTTAGTTTTTCCACGCTGGAACCCTGGGTTGCTCAGTCTGTCTCGCTTCCCAGTTGTTCCTCCTGGTTTATATGCAAATGTGGGACTGCCTGGTCCACCAGCTGCCGCCTTGCTGTGTCCTCTCTGCCCCAGATGCCTGTCTTTGCCCCTTCCACAAGTCTGGATGCATGTTTCCTCTTTAACTCCTTCGTTGTCAGACTTCCATGCACTTCTATTTTCTGGAAGTTCTGATTGTTTTTTGTTTTTAAATTTGTTGTGTCCTTGTTTTGGTTGTGTGAGGAAGTAAAACATGTCTATCTATGCCTCCATCTTGGCCAGAAGTTTTTTCCAATGCTATTTTTCAATTAAAAACTCTGCTTATATATTAAATACATAAAAAGCAACAACTTTTATATATAATATGAGTGTTTTTATATATAATATCAATAAACAATTTGGAAATATCAGGGAAAAAATGCATTCTATTAATATTAACCATGGCAGCCAGAATTAAGTAGCACACTTAAAAAGGACCAGCAGGAGGAAAACCTCAAAATGTATTAAGAGACAAAAGAAAGACTTGAACAAATGGAGAGAAAAGCTCAGTTATATAAGTCAGTATTATTTTTTCCAAACCAATCTATAAACATAATATAAATTCCAAACATGTTAACATTTTTGTCAAAGCTTGACAAAATTATTCTTTTTTAAAATATTTAATTTCAAACCTTATGATATAAAAATATCATAAATGTGTCACGTGAAATGTTTTCTGCAGAAGTAAGTACCACTTATAGTTTAGAATGCATCCTTACACACACACACACAACATGGACATGCACACACGCACAGAGGACCCTGCTCTTGTAACATAATGAGGTTCAAGTGGTGTGTGGAGCAGGCTTATCATGGGTCATAAGAGCATACTATTAAATTTTCAGGAGTTTTGTGAGCTGGTTAACAACCACAGCCACTGTTAAAAATCAAAATGCACAAACTTTAAATGAATTATTTAAAAAACAAAAGTAATACATACTTAAATATACTCATCACTTCCTAATCATTTTAGTGTATTTTGCTATTCTGTATGTTCTCGAGGTCATTTGCACCTCTGGTGTCTGGATGATGGACGTGGTAGGTAATGGTCTGTGTTGCACCTCTCTTCCCAAACTACCACAGCATTGTGGTTGTTTGACGTTGACCATGGTGAGTGTGTTTAACCATGGAAGTCAGCAAATCCTACAAATCAGAGTCTTCTTCTTTTCAGATGGCTGAATAGGGGATCTGGAATATAGCCAGTGGGGATGAGGAATATAGCCTGTTTTACAATCAGTACTAGATGAAGTAAAAAGGGTTTCCTTGTGGCAACATACTGAAAAGAGATATACTGGAACATGGTATGAATTTTTCTTCTATAAATATATGATGTTCTAAATCTACTGACCTTTTCCATGGTGAAAATGGTATCAGTAAAATGTACCTAAAAGATATTTGAAAAATAAATAAATACAGTTGTCTTTAGGAGGCAAAGGTTATGTTGTAACAAAGTGAGAGAGTAATAGCTTTTCAAAATAAACTCATGCTTTGGAGAGCATGAGTTTATACTGAAAATGGATAGTGGAAATTTCTCCAAAGTTATGTGATTTTGAGGCTAAAAATTACATAAGTGGACCACACATAAAAGCTCACATATCAGCTTACTTTAAAAACTTCGAAACAGGACATTCTAACCTTAGATATAGCTCTTCTAAAATAAACTGATTTGTTAACAATGTGAAAAGGTAAAATCTTGTAATTATTTTGCAAGAACAACCAACTGACTTGAGGAATTTCAACAAATACCTTTGCATAGCTGGTGGATGAGGCTGGAAAATGAATATCATTACTTACTAGGCATAGTCCATAAAGCACCTCTTCTGTTTGGTATACATATATGCACGTTGCTGAAGCTCCTTTTAAGTTATTTCAAGACCAAGTACTGGCATAATGTGAATTTAGAACTAGATCTTCAAATGGCTAACCAAGATTGTCAAAAAAAATCAAGCATATTTTACCTTTGCTGAAACACTTTTTTAGTAAGGGCAAAAATATGCTGTATCTTAATAATTAAAATAAAAACATTTAAATGCAAGTGTATTTGATATTTGTATTTCCTTTTTAAAATTCCGCAGGGCGGTACTCAGACCAGCAGCATCAGCATCACCTAGGAGCTTGCTGGACAGGCAGACTCTGAGGTCCTGCCCCTCCCCCCGCCGTCATTGCTCTGAGTTAAATGGAGGGATCACCCGCGTCCACAGGTTCTGACATAAGTGGGGGCAGGGACGGCAGAGCTACTTTGGTCTTAGGTAGGCAGGTGTGTGAAGGGGTAGGGAGTGGTATGTTTTCAGACTGGAGATTTTGGAGATTAGAATAATTTTTGAGATTTTTGAGGTAGTTTATGTTAAAAACAGACTTTCTGGAAGTAGATAGAGGCCCTCCTTGGTGTAAATCCTAACTCCATTTTTATAAAGGCACCAAATTGTAAATGTATATAACAATACTAGCTAATATAAGATGTACTCCAGGGGTGGGTGAAAGTAGGTTTACAGTTGTAATACAAAGAAATACAATAATTAATATATAATAATAAAGAATAAACTGTGTTTGTGTGCTCAAAACTATAAACCTACATTTTTTCCCACCCTGTATGTGCCAGGCATTGTGCTAAATTCTCCTCTTGAATTAATTTATTTAATCCTCCCCACAGCCCTGCAAGGTAAGTCTGCTATTATCTTCAGTTTATCCATGAGGATGCTGAAGCACAGAGAAGTTATTGGCTGCTCAAGGTCAAACCACCAATAAGCAAGGCCAAGACCTAGTCAGTCTGGCTCCAGACCCTATGCTCTTAATCCGTACACTGTACTGCCTGCGTATTAAAACGCGTGAACAAATAAATACCCATATGTTGGGGGTGTATACTCAAATATTCTTATCGATGGCAAACGTGATCTAAAAAGTTTAGAGACCTAGGGCATATAAGCTCAAACGCTCCTGTGATATATAAAACACTTTTCATAATCCGGTCCTCGCCCATCTCTCTGACCCGCCTCTCATTCTCCTCCGTTGCAACCTGGGCTGAGAATTGCTCCAGCTTGAACTAGATCCTGGCAGCTCCTTGAACTCCTAATGCCTCCTCCCAGCTCCTCTTCCTAGGTGGCTTTTGGAACTCAGCTCACCCACAACCTTCCTTTTCCTAATTATCTGCCCTTTCCCCTGCAAGGCCAGCCCAGGTGCCCTTTGAACTGCCCAACATTTTCTGCAAACTTCTCCATTTTCTGCAAACTACTATTTTGTAATCCTCTATTCACTTGTTTGTCCACCACTTATGAGGGCAGTGCTCTATCTTGTTTATATTTGGATGCTCAGCACCTAGTGCGGAGCCTGCCACCTGGTAGGTGGCGTTTGCCTGAATGAATGAATGAATGAATGAATGAATGAATGAATGATGGATGAAAGAGAAAGCAACTGCTGCCCTAGTTGCTCTATGGCCTGTTATTTGTGTAACGGCCACCAGAGGGGGGCAGACGAACAGGGTCCAGTGAAGAGCACCCATCTGGAAGATTTTAGGGTGAGAAATTAAAAAATTATTCTGGGGCCGGAGGGGAAGTTCAATGGTCACACAGGTTATTCCTCTGTTTTGACATGAGTTAACAAACTCTTCCAGGTAAAGCACAACAATACAGTTTGTATTTTCTTTTAATTTTTTTGGAACCTAGACAGTCTTTAAATTAGAAAAAAAAAAAAACACCCTTGGATTCTGGTTCCAGCTCTAACATTTATTTAGGTTTTTAGGTGTCAGAAAGACCCTTGAATTCTGCAGCCTTAGTTTCCAAATATGACAAATGTTCTGAGACCCACAGGTAATAATGCTCATAAATACCCTGAAAATGACAATGCAATTTATGCTGTGTAATTAGAATCAAGGGACTAAATAAAAATAAATCCAACTACCCTTGTTCAAAATTAGTTTTTGAAATGTGGTCGAGAGCCAAGGTGTCCTTCTGGGTCAAGCAGCACAGACTTCACCAGAAAGCATCGATGCGTCGAGATTTCAAGCTGTGGATTCTTTAGACCACCTCGTTCATTTGGCTCCCGCCTGACTATCTCAGTCATATTGCCAGAGGCCAGCTGGTCCATCTGCACCCAGCCTCACCTGTACCTGGATAATTCCCAGATCTCTCCATACAAGCACAGTCGTATAATTTTTTTGTAATCGTGCAAAGATGCTGTTGTAATAAATAAAACACAGATTCACATAAAAACTTCCCTGAGTTTCTAGTGGCGTGTATCATAACATGGTTTTTTAAATCAACAAATATTTAAAAGCACACTTAGGAGAGAGGTGCATCCTGTGCACGCTAATCCTGTGCAAATTCGACAATAGGTGCTTAGCAAGCCACCTCACAGACAGCGAAACAAAAATTAAGCCCGCCAGCATTGAATGACATTGGCAGTTTGGCTGCCGTTCCTCTCAACGGGGCGTGCCCATGGGTTGGCGGATGTGACTGCTTCCCTTCAGGGGGTCTCTGATGTTACAAATGCCCCTCAGAATAAGTGTATCTCTGTGTTTGTGGGTAATTTACGGGATTTTATCGTGGAAGAGGTGGAGGTTTGTGAAATTTTTGACAGATTAGGAGGCCTCAGCGGAAATGACTAATCTAGCCTAGAAAATCCTGAGAGCACCCCTCCCCACCCCCGTCGTCCAGTGGCTCCCTGGAGCCTGGGCTAGAAACCAGGCTTCTCACGTCAACACCAATGCTCTTTTCGCTCACAACTGTGCATGTCATCATCACTTTCATTCTTTAATTTTCATTGCTTTTAGAGAGAGAAGAAGGGGTCAGCGGGGAGAGAGAGACAGATTGATCAATTGCCCTCTCGTGCGCACCCCTACCCTACTGGGGATCAAACCAGCAACTGGATATGTGCCCTTATGGGGAACCGAACCTGCGGCCATAGTCTATGGGACTATACTCCAACCAACTGAGCCACACCAGCCAAGGTGGTGTCACTTTCATTCTGAAGGACATCCTGCACACAAGCCTTGGGGAGTCCACGAGCTCCTAAACTGTGCATAGGTACAGGGACACTCTCCCAATATAGGCAGTCTACTTGGCCACAGCTCTTACCCACAAATCTTTATTTTTCAGCGTCCTGCCTTCTTGAGTGGATAGTATCCCACGGAGCTGGGTGGCATGGCAACACTTCCGTTTATTGTCTCCATTTTTTTTTCTTGTGTGGCCCTTATGTTGGCATCAAGACACAAACTGGAAGAGATCCTCAAGGCTGTTTTTAGCTTCTGTCTGCGCAATCAGAGCCATGTGGGAGAAATCTCAGAGGGCAAATTGCCTTCAGAAGGCCACCAGGGACTAATTTCCTTTCCTCCCTTACTGCCTCCAAAATGTTAACACCAGGTGTATCCTATGACCCCAAAGCACCTCACCCTCTGACCCAGCTTTTGAGCTTCCTTTTCCTCTTAGGTGAGGCCATGCTTCCTTGACACTTTGGCCTCTGTTTTTTGAAGGCCAGAGGACACTCTTGGTGGTGGGAGTAGGGGAAGTCCTTTGACTTGGAGTGCAGGGTTCCAGGAGAGCAGTCCGCAGTGTGGACGGGCAGGCCTGTGGAGGCACAGGTACCAGTCGCCCACTCACTCACTCACCCTCGAAACTAGGGTCAGCTGGCGGTGCTACTTGGAGACAGCTTTCCTTCTCTCCAGTGAATGAAGAGACCTCTTCAGTGAAGGGGAAATTCAATCAACCCCAAGCTCCTAGAGCAACAGATTTTCCAAGCCCCAAAGGAGGCTGTGCACATTAGGATTGTCAGGGCTCTGAAGGCTTACTGACCAATCTGAAGGCTGGAGGAAGATCATATCAAAGATGGTGGACGGTTCCTCAGGCTCCTGTGGCTGCTCCTATGTCTGGGTGGCCTGAACTTCTGCAGGCAGAATTTAGCCAGATCCCAAGGAGAGCTTGCCAGCATTGAGAGTTTGTAGATACCAGAACAGTCTGTGAAGGAAGACGGAATCTACTTTGGAGGTCTTTAAAAATAGGATGACTTCTCTTTCCTCTGGAATGGTCTGGAATGACAGTCCGTGAAAAGAAACACCGAAAACATGACAACCACAACACTCTTTATTTATGCCAAGCCTTGATTTTAAGCTGTTTTAGATTTGTTACAAATCCCCACATTCTTCGATTGCCTGCATCTGCATGATATTAAATACATATTGAAAGTGCTTTGTAACAAATCCGGATACTGGAACTCCAATGTGAAGGAAGGAAATTAATACTCGACAGGGAATCCCTGACTGATAACTTTGTAAGGAAAATTTGAACCCCACAAATGGGGGTTCAAAACCCACCTCTGAGGGACTTCCCAGTAGGTAATCTCCCACCTCCACTAATTGTATAAGGGAGTTTGTAATCTCGGCATCCTTTCCCCAGTCTCCTTCCTCACTTCCTCACCTCCTTCCTAACCTAGTTCTGCAGACTTCCAGAAGCATCTCTTGATGGGTCCTTAATGTCTTCTGCTGCTTTAACTGGGATACCCAGAGGTAGGACAGTGGGTTGAGAGGCAGCCTGGGGAGGCAGTCAGGGGGAACTTGATCTTGAGACCTCCTTCACTTCCCTCTTCCTTCTCCCAGTCATACCCTTAGACCAGTGTTCTCTGTGCTTAACTATGTTTTCTGAACCAAAGCAAGGTCATGGGAGCCGTCGAGGACAAATGTGCTTTTGGAAAAACTGGACTCAGTGTCCTTGAGACTGGTCCGGTCCCAGGGAATTGGGGATCTTAGTCACAGATCACACAGCAAGCCCTAACTCAAAAATCAAGTGCACATTTACTTCTCTAGACCTTGCCATTATGACAAGGTTTCATGTACAGATGAATTCATTTGTAGATGAGGTCCTATTGGTCACGGCTTAAGGACACTAAATAGTGTGAGATCCATTGTAAGATGTTCAGCAGTGCTTGGCACAGTAACTTTGATAGAATCCCCAGCACCCCAAAGATATGATAGAGTACTTCCACCCCTCGCTTCTCTGGGAAGTACATGAATGCAGTGCAATGAACAAGTAGATGTCATGTAATGTTCAGCATGCACTTAAATGTTTATTGAATCATATTTTTTCTGTTTGACAGACAATACTATTTTCTTCAGACCTCAGGCATTTTAGAGGGCATTCAAAAGCTATAGCCTCAGATGCTCTGCTTTCAGGAGCCACTGGCTAAAATGCCCTGGACACTGAATGTTTGCTTAGAGGACCAGACTCAGAGAAACATGCACACAGTTTCGGCATATCATCTGCAAACCCAAACATATTTATAAGCATTACCTTAAAAATGTACATTTGCAGTGGTGGAAGGGCAGGTGGGAGGGCAGGTGGTAGGCTGTTGAGGGAGGGAAAATCCTCCAATGTTTCCAGTGAGTGGAAATTACTTGACTCACTTTGATTGCCCCTGGGTGTGATTGGAAAGTACCCAGTATTGTTAATCAAAGGCAAGCAAAATTATCTTAGCTTTGCCTTTATTTTGGGAATAGTTTCTGTTCTATTTTTTAAGGATTTTATTTATTTACTTTTTTTAGAGAGAGGGGAAAGTAGGGAGAGAAGCATCGATGTGCGAGAGATATGTTGATCAGTTGCCTCTTACATGCCTCCCTCTGGGGACCTGGCCCACAACCCAGGCCTGTGAATCAAACTGGCAACCTTTTGGTGCACAGGCCAGTGCTCAATCCACTGAGCCACACCGGCCAAGGCAGACTTTCTGATCTATTTTTAGGGAACTTAAATAGTCATCATTGAAGATGGATTCTATTCCGTGGGCCACCTTGCCATTGACGTTATGGGTCCCTCACCACAAAGTCTTCTATCATGAAGGTTTTCAGGGCCCTTGCCCTCTCAGTGTGAAGCTCTTTCAATCTGTGAGGAATGAAGGAAAATGCTCGGTTGAACAAACGTTTATTGAGCACAACCTCTGTGTGACTGTGTGCTAGGATCTGGGGGCTCTCGTGGTAAATAAGACAGTAAGGCTCCTGCCTGTGTGGAGCTTCCACCCAAGTGAGGGTTGACAAATAATTAAAAGAACACATAAATGAACAAGATAATTTCAGATGGTGTTTGTGCCAAGAAGAAAAGAATCTGGTGATATGAGGGAAACAAACAAGGGAAAAGGTATGAGGCTATTTTAGATTGCCAGGTCCAAGAAGAAGTAGCATTGTAACCAAACCTTAAAAGCTCCAGAGGAGCCAGATGGTAGAATCTTCTGGACACAGGGATCAGGTGGCGCACATCTCCTTAATGGAGAACCTGGACAAGTTTCAGGAATAAGAAGAAGGCCAGTGGGTCAGGAGCACAGGGAGTAATGGGGAGTGCTAGGTGATGAGGTCAGAATCAAAGGAAACTGCGATGCCCTCACTATTCCACCCAACAGTTGCTCTGGAACCCCAGACCTCTTGTTCCCCAGAATGGGGAGTCCATTTCTTTCTACTCCATTGACTCCATCGCCCCCACGACTCACCTGCCTTCTGCCCCCGCCTCTCTCTCTGTTTGCTCCATCATTTGCAGCTTTCTGCATCTATTTATTTTGTGTTCACATCTCCCTAGAGTGAGGATGTGAGCATGTTGGTTAATCACTACTAATAAGGTGTGGTCCTACTGGGCAGAGTTTCACATTAGACCTTCTCATTGGCTGCTGCTTTCCCCTAGGTCCGACTTCTTTAGCCTGGGCTCCTGCGTCAGTCACTTGTGGCCAGGGTCTCATGACCCAGAGCATGGCAGCTTATTTTGAAGGAAACTATAACAACTACTTTGTTCAGGATCAGGTTGAGCGCTAGGCCAGAATTAAAGAGACTGCCGTTATTTTTATAGAAAGAATATTTACAACCCCTTCCAGGTAGCAGGAGGGCTTGGTCTTTACAAAGGGCTGAGCTACACTTCCTGGGGACCACTGATTCTGATCCTTTTCCGTTCAGCTCTAAGCCCTTCAAAGTCTTCCTTCTGCTGAGGACCATCACAATTATATTTCCCATCCCCCATGCTCTCGTGCAACTTGCCCTTGCCATTTCACCGTCCAGAGGTAGAGTCTGTTTCCTTCCTTTGAATCTTGTCTAGCTGTGTGCCTGGCTTTAACCAACAGAAGCACTGTATGTGAGAGAACAGCAGCTTCCGCCTTCACCTGTTGGGTCATTCCTTCTTGGAAGCCAGCTGCCATACTCCAAGGAAGCCCAATTAGCTATATGAAAGGCCCAAGGGGTGGGGGTGGGGGAGAACTGAGGACTCCTGCTGGCAGCCCCAGCTGAGCCCCTGGCTGACTGTCAGCACCAACTGCCTGTCAGGTGAGTGAAGCTACTGAGGCCCTTTGAACCATCCCAAGACCCCAGCCAACTAGTGAAGCCTATGAACACCTGACCAATGCATAGAATTTTGAGAAAGAGTAAACTATTTTGTTCTAAATCCCTAAGTTTTAGGATGGTTTTGTGCAATAATAATTAACCAAAACATCTCCTAAACTTTCACAGCGTCCCTGCAGGAGTTGTGAGGGGACAGCAAATGGGTCACATCCCATTGTGTTATAATTTTGGCCTTAGAGAGCTTCAGAATCAGATACAGGGAGCCAGGCCTGAGAAAATGGAAAGCAAAAAAAGTAAAATTATTCATTTTGCTTGATAATTGCTTCTCTTTGGAGAATCATTAGAAGAAAAATCTTTTACATCCTAATGACAAGCTGCCCAGGACAGTATTGCTTGGGACCCACGTGGCGGTGGCAAGGGAGAGACTGCAAGGACAGCCGGGACCAGAGGAAAGATCGCAAGAGAGGATTAAGTGTGGTGGGGATTCGGAGTTTGACATTTCTAATCTGAGGGTTCAGAGTTCGATACTGTTGTTTTCTATAGAACCAGAAGACTTCACATGGATATTATTTTATTATTTTGATGCTAGTTCTTCAGATGATGAAAAGAGAAACTTCTTGTTCTTTTCCCCTTTCTCTTCCATTTTCTGCTTCTCTTTCCTTTTCTCATGCTATGCTTTTTTTTTTTTTTTTTTTAAGAGAGAAGAACAACAAAGATGTTCAAGTTAGTATTGAGCTCCAACCTGAAATTTAAATATTTGGTCTTTACCTAAAGTTAATATTTTGGGAGAAGTTTGAACTAAGTCATTCATGCACTCTTGGGTAGGTATCAAGCATGAAAAATCCCCATAGTTTTCCTTAAAAAAAAAAAAAAACCAGTCTGAAATCTATGTACTGAAAAGCTATCAAACATTGTAGGTCAGGCTGTAAACTTCAAACTTGGCAAGATGAAATGATCCAAAGGAGGAAAGTTAAGTGCAAATAAAGTAGCCAAAGCTTGTAATTTGTTAAGGGCACTTGGACCAGAGCTTGTGCAGAGCATCAGAGGGTCAAACCCTGTGTCACAACTGACCTGTCACTGAGCAGGGTCCTCTACATAGGGCCGCTTATTTCTTGCTGGATAATTGTGATGGTCTTATAACTGGTCACTCTAATTTGTTGTGTCTGTATCTTTTTAAAATTACAATCTGATCAGGTCATTTTCCTGTTTATAAGCTTTTGGCGACTCCTCACTGCCATCAGGATAAATCAACAATTTTCAAGATGCCTTAAGAGGTGGTAGCATGATCCAACTCTGCTTCCTTCTCTAGCCACAGCTCTGGCCACACCCGAACTCACATCCTTTCCCCAGTCATGCTGAACTCCATGGTGTTCCAAGAATGTTCACGGCTCTCCAGCAGGAGTCCTTGCACATACCGTTCTTTCTGCTGGAGCTGCACCCCACCACCAACTCTTATTTGTCCAACAAGAATCAGCTCAGATATCACCTCTTCCAGAAATGACTAAGGGTACCTCTTCTGGATTCCCATAGCATTTGGGAATTTGTCATGTGGTATAATAATAATAATTAATTTACATGAATATATCCCCCACTAAACTGCGAATCCTTAAGGTCAGTTACCATATTGTATTTTACTTTTTAATTCCTAAAACTTACATAATATGTGACTTATAGTAGATGCTGGATAAATCGTTGTGAATAAACACTACATAGATAGCCCTGGCTGGGTGGCTCAGTTGGTTGGAGTGTCATCCATGCACCAAAAGGTTGTGGGTTTGATTCCTGGTCAGAGCACATACCTAGGTTGCATGTTCAATCCCCAGTTGGGGCATGTACATAAGGCAACCGATATCTCTCTCTCTTCCTACTTCCTCTCTTTCTAAAATCAGTAAACGTATTCTCGAGTGAAGATTAAAAAAAAGAACTAAACAGATAGCCCTCAACCCCCTTCGTTTTTGTGATGGGAGGGAGCCGGAGAAACATAGGGTAGCGGGGCTTTGCGAGTGAGGGTCCACAGAGTTGAGACTCCAAGATCTGAAGAGAATTGTATGTCCATATCATAATTTTGCCCAGAACTAATCCTTCCTTATAAAATAACCCCCATATCCACAGCGGCTCATCATGGCAGTGTTCTTGTTTTCAGAAGTGTTTCCACAACAGACACTGCATCAGCAGAGGTTTGGAACTTACTCATTTAATTAACAAAGATAGTTTGAATTCCAGTTGTGCCAGGCCTTGTGCATATTTAAATATGAAGACAACAGGACTTGTTTTCCTCACGGAGTGTGTATTCTGGTGGGTAATTGGTGATGGGGTTTGGTTTTGATTTGATCCTGTTGTTGTTGTTGTTAAAACTTCTGCAATAAAAGCGTCTTTGGGGGAGGGCTGTCCCAATTACAAAGAACTCAGCTGACCAATGTGAATTTTGCTCCAAAAAATATTTTTATTTCATTCCCAAAATAAAAAAAATGCAAAAAGCTCATGCAAGAGAGTAAATGTGATGACATTCCCCACCCCAGGAACAAAACATTTTTAAAAAACAAATGACATATTCATGCCTAAGTACGAAGATACAGGATGCAGACACCTTGAAGCACTGATGCTTCTGACATACCTGAGTCACAAGGATGGAGCAGACTTTTCTCCCGAGAGGCACGGTCTGTCCCTAAAACCCTTGAGAATCATCATCCAAATCTATGGGTGGGGGATGAAACATCCTTGGACAAAATGTTTAGAAAGGAAATAGAAGATGGTGAGAACCTAGAATGGGCCTTCTGTGTCCTAGGTCAGATTTCAAGTTCATGTTTGAGAGGTGATGCTGGGAAGAATACTAGTATGTACATGACATCAATCAGCGGGCCTTTGTTTGTGGATCACAGGACTGTAAGATGGCTATCATGGGGTACAACTTGACTAGCGCCATTGGGAAGAGAGCAGAGAAACACACCTGAAATTCTCCTCTGAATGCAGTTTATTATGTCAACTGTCCAAATCCGAAGTATCTATTCACTTCTATAGTTCTTCTGGAAGTTCAACTTCTGAAATCTAGAAATACATTTAAAGGTGAACCTAATAATAGTTGTCCACTTTTTAGTAATAATATTGTTAAATATTATGAATTATTGGCTTTAATTCTTCCCCCTCTGTCTACACTCTCTGGCATTGGTATTTGCCATATATATTTGTACTTGCCTGACCTTGACTTGTGCTTTGGCCAATGGAATGTGTGTAGAAGTGATGGTATGACTTCTAGATTTGAGCCTAGGTCCTGAGGGGCAGTACCTGATTCTGCTTGTCTCTCTCTCACCTCTTCCATTACCATGAGAAGAGTTTGTTCTGGGTAGTGGCTACCTCTTAGCAACAATGAATACACAAGGAGCAGACATGAGCCCAAAATCAATGAGGAGCCAAGCCCAGCTGGACCTTCAGCTTGAAGCAGAGTTACCTGACTGATAGCAGCCTAGATCAGCAGACCACCCTCAGGTACGTGAGCAAGAATTAATAATTGTTATTTATTTATTTATTTACTTATTTATTTATTTAATGATTGTTCAAATACAGTTGCCTCTATTTTCCCACCATTTAAACCACCACTTGGGTTAATTTGTTATGCAGCAATAGCTGTGTAATAATAATAATAATAATAATAATAAGAAGAAGAAGAAGAAGAAGAAGAAACCTAACTTGCCTGTAACTTGCCCAGGTTTACTCAGCCAGTGTCCAGTGCAGATGGAGGTCCTTCCAATCTGGCTCTAAATTCTGTGCTCTTCATCTCCTCCTTATAAGACTGAGAAATAAACCTAATTAATACTCTGATGAATTCTTCCCAAACAAAGAGTTTTACACTGGAATGAAGAGGGGATGAGAAAATACACAAGTTTCTTTCCACGTGGTTTGCAGGGAGGAGGAGAACTGCAGTCACACCAAAATAACGCATTCATGAGAACGTTCAGTTAGAGCCCCTCCAGTCTCACACAGAGAAGGACTAGTATACTACCAATAGAAAAGTGAAGAAAGACAGGATTCAGGACTAAAGAATGACAGGCCATAAAAATATAACGATGAATGAAAGACTGCCCAGCCTATTGCCATTGCACTAGGATTTGCCTGTTGCTTAATAGTGGTGTGATCTTCTCCATATCTCAGTTCCCTCATCTGTGAAATAAGAATAATGAAACAAATTACTTTATCAAGTTGTTGAGAGGATTAAATGAGTGAATATACTTGTATGTCTATCTATCTATCTATCTATCTATCTATCATCTATCAAGTGCTTAGAAGAATGTCTGGCACATAGTAACTTACTAGCTTAGTGGTGCCTCCATAATTCAGCACTGTACTTACTTAATTAACATCTGCCTGAGCCCTGGCTGGTGTAGCTCAGTGGATTGAGCACGGGCCTGCGACCCAGAGGATCGCGGTTCGATTCCCAGTCAGGGCACATGCCTGGGTTGCAGGCCAGTTCCCAGCAGGGGACACACCAGAGGCAACCGCACATTGATATTTCTCTCCCTCTCTCCTACCCTTCCCCTCTAAAGATAAATAAATAAAAAATCTTTAAAAAAAAAATATTCTGAGTTTAAAAACAAAAAACAAAACAAAAAAAAATCTGCCTGGTATTTCTGACTTTTGCCACTATGATGGTTTTGTACTGTGTTAACTTAGCTACCAGAACTACATTTCCCAGAATTTCTTTTTCTTTATCCTTTGGGCTAGGATTGCCATAGGAAAAATTTGCAGGGGGTTTGGAAAGCAGAAGTGAAGCAGCAGCCATCCTGCTCTGAAGGTCAGTGTAGGACACAGAGTGGGCTGCAGCTGGTGACTGATGTACGGGGTCACCTTGTTGGTACAGGGCAGCAACTGGGCCTGTATCTCCTCCAGTCCTTCAGGACCTCCTCCTGCAGCTTCCCCGAGGCCTGGCCAGTTGAGTGTAGCTCCATAATGAAAGGCCCCAGTCTCCCTGGGGTTGAAGTTGAGACTGTGGGAGACAGACAAATGGTCCTCATGAATTTCACCTTGTCCTTGCAGATTACTGTTGGTTTCCATACGTTATAGTTATCCCTGCTCTTGCCTTCCCCCACTTCACGCCCAGTTTTCCCCCCACACTGCTGGGACTGCTAACCTACAGTGACTTCAGGATTGACCTCCACCAACTGAGTTATTGACCAGCTCTCGTCATTACTCAAGGTCTCATCCCTATGACAAATCAGTGTTTTTCTACTACTCATCATGGTTCTGCTTTCCTGATTGAATCTTGAGTGATATGCAACACCCCTGCCCCATTAACTTATGAGTTGAGAGATAAGACATTGACATCGTCAAAAATGCATGGTTCTTTAAAAACTGTTTTTCATTTACCACAACTCTTAAGTATTTTGGTTCTCAACTACACCCCCATTCACCTATCACCTCCCCAAAACTTTCCTGTAAGGGGATTTTGAACAACAGTGAATGAGTACTGCCTGCTGAAATGCTCAGAGAAAAAACATTCAGCTCCAGGCTTCAGAGCACTTTATGGGTGAAGTCAACCACAGGTTTGTTATCAGATTTAAAAATCAGAGCAGTAGGATTTTTTCTAAAAATAAGAAAATGAAAGAGAATTTTATTCACCTCAGTATTGTTATTTTCACCATTTCCCAGAACAAGTTGTACAGAGTAATACAAATGTTATGAAGATAGGTCCAAATGAAATACAGAATTCATAATAAGAGGATGTTGTTACTCAAAAAAAAAAAAAAAAAAAAAAAGAGGCAGCCCAGCATGCTTTGGGATCATGTTGCGGCAGTGAAAACAAGCTCCGTGTTCATGTCAGATAAACAATTGTAGTCACAGCCCTGGAAGTTTAGGAAGTGACTCATCTGGAGGAATGGGCACTGCGTGCAGGCAGCGTTTGCTTCAGCCCTTCAGTGGTTGACACAAACATTCTCTTTACCCTTGTGATTCTGGCGTGGGAGGCACGGGAGGTGCTGTTGCAGCCACATGCAGAGGCATCTCTGCTTTTAGTGCCTACGCCACGCACCTCTTCTGCCCCCTGATGCCTTGTGTTCTCTGCTTTAACCTGTCACTGTCTCCAGAAGTGGCCATTTTCTAAAACCAATGAATTTTAGGCAGGAGGGAAAATACTTCAGGAAGTCTCTCCTTGCAAGAAGGGCCCATTGTTAAGGACTATTGGTCTGAGAGGTGGTGACAGGGCCAGGGAACAACAGAGAATAGAACAGGGGCCTGCTTCAAACCAGCAAAAGGAAAAAGGGACTGAAAGGGAGCTCAGGGACTCTGCCAGGGTTGCGGGGGGAGGGCAGTTGGAAGGCCAAAGACAGTGGGGGAGACCTGCACACAGAAAGTGATGGCTGGGGTTGGGGCCATGGTAAGGCCAGGGATGGAGGCATGGAGGACACGTCAGGCAGGAGAGGTTGAAGGGCCTCTGATTCTGAAGCTTGGGCTGCAGCTGGGACAGGTCAGAGGGTGCATCACCAGTAGGTGCTGCTGATGCCCTGCTGTCCTTTTATCCTTCATCTAAGTGTGTTTCATGACCAGGACCAGGAGTTTCTAATGCCATGGCCATAGAAGGGTGACCACTCAGGAAGCAGGGTGGTTCAATGTCATCCAGAGAAACACTCATCCTTTTGCACCAGGACACATGGATGCCAATATTCACAGAGGCATTATGCATTATTGCTCCCAACTTGAAACTAATTATGCTACCCCAACTACAGAATGGATCGAAGTGGTGGTATATTTATAAGCAAATTGTGGCTAATTTATGCAGCGGAATATTGTGTTGGTTTACTGGGGCTTCCATAGCAAATTGTTGGGAACCATCCTGCCTGGTTTCAGGAGCTGCAACGCCCCCATGGCTGAGGCTGAGTGAGCGACCTTTAGACTGTGAGCCATTAAGGAGACAAAGCTTATTATCTCCCTGGCAGGAGCACCACCTCTGCCCACTTTACTTCACCCTGCCTGACCCCCAATGCTTGGTTGGTTAGCCAATGATGGGTAAAATTCCCTCAAGGGAGGAGTCACCTAAGACAGTCACGATCACATGGAAGGCCCTCAAGGAAGGACTTGGGGGCCTACAACAAAAGGGGGTGATGGACCCTCACCCTTCGGGTATCCTGACATAGCCTGAGTCCTCATTCTGTCTGCGAGAAATTTCCTAATCTCTAGGTCGCCTTGCTGACTCTGCTTGACTTAAGTCTGAAACAATGACAGAGGGCGGTGCAATGCTGTGCTGGATAGGGTGGGCTCCCCGGGTGCTGAGGCCTAAGAAAGAATATATAAAATCCTGTGAAACCTGCTTTGTTAGAAATGTTCTCAATTAAATGGTAAGGGTCCGAGCAGGAAATGAGTTTGTTTCCCAAAGTTTTGTAGCCCTTTAGCTGACAGACCCTGACTCAGAATAAGCTCTCAGAGTTCTTTGTATGTTATCTATTGTTTGATCCTTACTGCCTGACAATGATTAATGAGCTTTACCTGTATTCCTGTGTAAAACGAACCTAATAAAAGCCATTGAGGAAAAGGCTCTTGGCCCTTCTCCTTTGAGAGATCGGCTACCTCTCCTCCCCAAGCAGATCATGTCTTGGTAGACTTATTCTCATCCGTGGCGGTCGGAGAGCTCTGTGGGCAGAGCCCCCCCACAGAAAATCACCACAAACTGGATGGCTTAAAATCACAGAAATCTATTCTCTCACAATTCAGGAAGCCAGAACGCAAAATCAAGATCTCAGCAGGGTTGGTTCCTTCTGGAGTCTCAGAGTGAAAATTTTTTCCATGTCTCTCCCACAGCTTCTGGTTCTTGCCTGCAGTCTTCGGTGTTCCTTGGCTTGTAGCTGCATCACTCCAGTCTCTGCCTCTGTCTTCACACAGTGTTCCCTTCTCTGTTTCTCTCTGTGTCTTCACATGGCCTTCTCACTCCAGTCCCTGTGCTTAGAGTCTACCCTACTCCAGTATAACCCCATCATAAATGATTCCATCTGCAAAGATCCTGTTTCCAAAAAAGCCTACATTCTGAGGATCTTGGAGGACATGAAGTTTTGGGTTGAATTTTGTACTATTTAAGTTAGGGCAAGTACCGTACAACACCGAAAATGAGTGAACTGCAGCGATATGCAACAATATCGACAAAACTCTCAAACACAACGTTTAGTGAAAGAAGTTGGACACAGAAGAGTGTGTACTGTGATATTACATTATAAAGTTCAAAGTTAGGAAAAATTGAGTTCTAGTGTTTAGGGATGCATAATTACAGTGATCCCCATAAAAGTCAGGATAGTGGTTACCTTTAGGAGGGAGATGGGGAAAGGGGCATGAGAAGGGGTTTCTGACATGCTGGAACATTCTATTTCATGACATAGCTGGTGGTTATGAGAGTGTTCATTCTTAATATTTCATTAAGCCACTTTAATTTCTGTATGTGTGCAATTTTTCACAATAAAACAGGCAGGTGTTTAGAGACCAGTAGTTCCAGGTTCTGTCAGCAGCCACTGGGTCTTAGGTTAGTTACCCCTCTGGACCTCAGGTTCCTCATCTATAAAAGGAGAAGCTTGAACATGATGATCTCTGAGGCTCCTCTCAGACCTACCATCCTGGGTTAGTGACCCATTGGCTTCTTGCAGCATTTCTGGGAGGAGGGGAGGACACCCAACTTTATGTTTACAAAGAGGAAACCATTGAGAGAGGTTCTATGGCATCACTGTCAGACTTTTGAAACCAGGAGGACCTGGATTTGAGTCTCAGCTCTGTTCTTTCTCTTCGAGAGACCATGGGCAGGTTATTTCAGTTCTCTGCGCACTGGTTTTCTCCGCTACAAAATGGATATAATAAGAAAATTTTCCTTCAGCGTTTACGAGAAGATAAAGAAGGATGATGTATATGAATTATGTGGCTCAGTGCCTAAAATCCAGAGAGCCATTGGTCACTAACTAGTAACTACTAACCTGGCAAAAACCAAACAAGTCAGATCAATTCATCAAATCGTTCTTGGGTATGTATTGTGCAGCTGAGAGTTCTCACATAATATGATGATCTCCTTCAATTCTCACCTCAATTCCGTGAGGCTGCTATCCTTCCGAGTTTTCACAGATGACAATGTTGGGGCTAAGCGGGAGGGAGTGAGTAATACGATCAAAGCTTTTCTTTAGAAAGATTCCTCTGGCAGCTGTGGGGACAGGTGAGAAGGGAGAGAGAAAGCTGCAGGGAAGGAGACCTCAGTCAAGGGGAATCAGAGCAGGGCCAGGGCGTGCAGGTGTCACGGGGCAGGGTCACACCAGTCTCACTCACGACTGCAGTCAAGTCTCATTGCATGTTCGCTGAGTGGATGGGTGACTGAATGGTGTTGGACAGAGACCTAATGGATATAAGGTGGGGAGGCCAAGGGCGGGGAAGAGCCAGTGGTGACTCTAGGGCTTTCACATCTGTCTATCTCCTGGTCACAGTAGAGTTGGGAGGAACAATCAAAGAGGAGAGGCAGGTTTGGGTGAAATGGGGTTGGATGTGAGATGTTAGTGCTACATTGTGTGTAGAGTTTGGTAAGCGGAACAGGTGTAGGGCATGTGGCCAGGCCTGAACTAAGCACAGAGAACTTGAAGTCAAGTCCTCTGTTTTGTGGCCCAGGAACGGTCCCACTTCACTCCCCCCTCATTGGAATCTTCATTGATGGGGAGTAGGGGACTTTGCAAGACAGAGTCAGCCCTTCTTTTGCCCCTATTTCTATCTGGACCTGCACTGCTCACAGACGAGCCATTGCTGGTTCTTGGTCAGCGATGCCTCTGGTTTCTGACTGCTGAGGACTAATTTATGAATCGGTCATCTACATGGCAGAATCCCAAGTGTCTCAGTGCCTCCAATCCCACCACATGTAATTAAATCCTTTAAATCAAGTATTCCTTTTCTTTCGGCCTTTTGAAAACGTAAACGCGTCAAACCTCATAGACAGCATAATTCTCCAACACTCTAGCAGGACGGTTATCTCAGGTGTTTCCTTCTTTGGCGGGAGAGTAGGATGCAGGACAGCAAAGGGCACCTGGGCAGGAGAGGGAGGTAAGCAGTGAAAGGAACTAAAAAAATGTGTTAGGAAAGGACAGGTATATCTGGGAAGAGAAAATAATTTTTTAATTAAAAAATTTGTTCAATTACAGTTGACATTAAATATTATATTAGTTTCCAGTATGCACCATAAGGGTCAGAAATTTATGTAATTTATGAAGAGATCTCCTGATAAGCCTAGTACTCACCTGGCACCATACAAAGTCATTATAATATTATTTGCTATATTCCCTACGCTGTACTTTACATCCTCATGACACTTGACTATCCTGAAAATTTTCTTCCTCTGCATTCATTCTTCCATCACTTCTAATGTACTTACTTAACTGGAGGAAAAGGTCTTATGTGCCAAACACAGAGAGGCTCTATACCAACATTAACCAGGCAAACACCAGAATGACCCATTTTACAGATGAGAAAACTGCATCTCAGAAGAGCCATTTGCTCATCCAACCAGGAGGAGGCAGCAGAACCTGGTGGTAAAGAATTCGGCTGAGGTGAGTTCAAATCCTGCCCCTGCTGTTCAGCTGGGTGACCTTGAAGGTGTTACTCAGCTTCCTTCTGCTGTTTTTTCCTTCTCGTCTTCTTAGCATTGGAGTGAAGGTTAAATGGGACGAAGCCCATGAAGGCATCAGTGTAAATGTTAATTGTGCTCTCAAAGTGCGCCGAGGCAGCGGGTAGGCCCTGTGGGCTCAGCGACAACAGGATGACTCACAGGAGCTCACACTGGCTTTCAAAGTGTGGTGGGTGGTGAATTCTTGGGGGCCTATCCCTGAGTCAATATTCGCAAAGGCCTTTGTGCTTTGGCTGAAGGAGGGAAAGGGATGAACTGTTTTGGAAGGGGCTCGGGAGAGGGGCTGAGAGATGGACTAGATCGAGACTGAGGTGCTGTCTGCCCCCTTCTCTGCCCCCAGCCATGAGCTGTACAGCCTGGATAAGAATGAGTCCCCAGGTGACACTCGCCCTCCGAGGGAAAAACACAGGGTAAGTGCATCTCCCTCCCCACTTCTTCCCTCCACTGGCCCAGCAGCCTCGAAGCAGCAAGAACAGTGTCCAGGGCCAAGATACTCACATCCAGATGACAGACTGACCCTCCCAACCCCAAGCTCCACCCTGCTGTGAAAGAAAAGGCCAGTTGGCACAGTCAGTAGCTTAGGTATTCAGTGACAAAACCATGCCATTGATCAAAGAGGCTGATTTCCTGCCAAACACTGGAACTAGTTCAAGCTACATTCTAGTCAATCCCGATGAGATTCTGGGCCAGCTGGTCAAGCTTGGCTCTACTTGCCCTGTTTGTTTTGTTCTCTCAGCGTGGAGGGGATCCATTCCACATCTGAGTGCCCATATCCAAACAGGACATCATTCAGGGCCCGTTGAAGGAATTCACTTTACAGATCATCCATCGTGGCTGGAGAAAACTGATAAGCTCCAGAATATAAAAACTGAGGTCTAGCCCTTGAAGGAGGCTTTGGGGGCAGAAGACAGTTCGTGTGGTTGGCTGGCCACCTATGGCAATCTTCATGTTTCTTAGGCATGTCATGTCTTTTTAAATGTCCAGAAAGTTTTAAAACACTCTTTCAGGACTGCATTCAAAGATGGGAAGCTGCTTTTGCATGTGCTCTTGGGTACAGCTCTGGGGGATGCTGATGAAACAGCCCCTTGTCCCTTTGCCAGGAGACAGCTGTGCTCAGCCCTGGCAAGGTGTATTTTTCCATCCTCCTTGGTGCAAAATTCTGGGGTTTGTTTTGTGTCACTTTGGATCTTGGTGAAACAACATGCAAAGGGAAGATTAATGGAAAAACTCCACTTCCAACTGCCAGGAAAATATTTTTCCCCTTTCAGCATGAAAACAAAGAAGAGTGTCAGCTGAGTGGTCTGGAGAGAAGAAGTTAATGTTCCCTGGGTTAGAAAAGGCCTCTGCTCTTTTTACTGGGCTCCTTTTCTGGACAAGACTTTATTTTTTCCCTCTAAGGGTATCTCCTTTGGCAACGTAAAATAGATCAAATCTGTCTGTAAGTGACTCTGCCCAGTACTCACTCCCTGTAGGCCCTGGGCAGGCTGCTCTCCTGCCACAGGCCCGCTTGATCTGAAGGGCAACCCCACAATGAAGAGACAGAGGAGGAAACTGAGGCTCAGGGAATTAAGTAGCTTCCTCCAGATTACACAGCAACTAACTGACGGATCTGGAATCCAAACCTAGCTCTACTTGCCAGGGGTCCTCCTGGGTCCTTTCTATACTGTTGCAAGCATCAGCGCCCGGCACACTGCAATGCTCAGATGTCTGATTAAACGAAGGAAGGAGGGAGCCAAGGAAGGAAGGCCTCCTCAGGCCCAGGTGGCCTGGGTTGACCTTATTTTACCGTCTTTACTTCCCAAGAAGCCTTCTGCTCGGAATGCCTCAGTTTCCTCGCTGGCAGAACTGACATGAAAATCCTGCTCCTGTCCTTGAATTTGATTGGTGATTTATGGCGGACCCATGAGGGAACGGGGCGGGGCTTATGAGCCAGGATGGTGAAACTACTCAGCTGTCTGACCTCACACACGATGCCTAAGACCTCTGAACTTACACAAAAGGTGAGAGTAGTCCCTTGACACTGGCATTTTTCTAAAGATTAAATGAGATGTATTTTGTGCAGCCCCGGGCCCATGATGATGTTTATTAACTGTCCTCTTCGATTTTGAAGATTTTAATTCAGGGAGTCTTATGCCTGAGGGCGGGGGAGGGATCCTGCGTATGGTCATTTTGCTTGGCTGGGCTTTTGTCTGGGAGTTGGTCCGCAATATTCATTTGATTCTCAGAAAGGGTTCATGACCCAAAAACGTTTAAGAACCACGGCATTTGAATTTGATTTTTGACCCGTGGTTATAAACCGCTGAGCTAAGAATATATTAAGTGTCCACATATTCCTGGAATCATGCTGGAGGCTATTCAAACAAAAGGAACAGGAGGAATCTTTGCCTTTTAGAGGTTCCCAGTTTAAATATGGACAACCTTGTAAGGGAGATGCACTGACAGAATTATGCCGTTTGACGGGAGATGATGTGATGGCTGAGTTAGGATATCAGACATGATGCGGGGGGAGTGCAGAAAAAAATTGTAGAATGTTCAGGAACTGCATAAAAGCAATAGATACTCACTTTCTGATTCTACTTCAACTTTTCTTCCAAGAGTACGTCTAACGGCCAACTATTAGTGGGCATTTACTACGTGTCAGGTGGCAGGGTGTTTGTTTTAACTGCTTGATCCTGTCTAATGGTATAGATACAAGTAGTGTCTCTATTTTACATATGAGGAAACTGATTCCGAGAGGCTAGATAACTTGTCCAAGGTAATACAGCTAGTTAATGGTGATTCTTAAAATTATGAATTTTCCTGGGACTAGGCTTTGAAAATGTCCTCCTCCCATTGGCATTTTTTTCAGCTCATAGTAGTGTTTCAGTTAGAATGCTTTTGGCTAAACATCACAGAACTCCTCAGCTTGAGCTCTATGTTAATCAATGGGGGGACTTTATTTTATCATACAACAAAGACACCCGAGGTCTGGCAGGCTCCAGGGTGGTCCCTTTTCTCTGTGATTCTTTTGCTTCAGCTACCTCCTGTGCTGGCATGAACCACAGGGGTGAGTAAGACATCTGAGGAAGTGTTGTTTGTTGGACACAGGCTTAGCAATGTCCAACAAATGTCCAGAGGAAGAGCTGGGGGTTGTTTCTTCTTTGGTCTCATTTTGAGGAGCAAAGAGATATTTCTCAGAAGGCCCAGAAAAATTCCCCTTATGTCTCATTGGTCAGGATAGGAACACATGCCTATTTCTAAACCAATGACTGCCATGAAATTGTCATGATGGGCTTACTAGCTACTTGGGGCTGGAATGGATGTTGGGGAGCCAACCCTGTAAAGTAGGGCCTTTGATGTAAGAAATTTGGGGGCAGGGCTAGCTCCTTGGCCTTTTCTGAATTTTGTCTTAATATTTTTATTTGTATGACAGATACAGCACTTACCTCACAGCCTGTCCTAAGGACTGAATGAGATAGTATTTGTTACCTCAGAGAACCTGGAGTTTGGTAGGACAGTTGAAAGAGATGCCCTATCCTTCCCCGTGCTAAGGTAGGCATGTGACCCAGAATAAGCTGGCTAGACAGCTCCCTCCCCCATTTTTTTGAAATCTGAATCTTTAACAGACAGAGAAAAAAACCTTGAAAATAGCAGCTGAAGATCATCCCTTCCTCCCTGAGTTCCTTCTCCAGGGATCACCCCCACTGCACCGCTCACGATGGCTGCCATTGGTCCTTTCTTCTCTTAGTACTGTGGGCTTTCCCAGTGCCCTTTTGTTTTAGGTTGGAGTCCCTACAAAGAGAGTCTGAAGTTGGGATTTTTGGCATAGAAATTATTGATGCTGTCCAGAGTGTCTACAAAGAAGAGAGGGAAGCCAGCTAGGACAGAAGAAAGAGTTGGTATAAGTTAGAATATAAGTATTATTTTATTTGATGCTTCAAGTACATCATCTATTCGGCAAACATGGTGTTTGCAATTCCCAAAGGTCTCCTAACCAGATATCGCCCTTTTCACCTGTGTGCGTAAGTGTGTCCTCCTCTCTCATTCAAAGCATCCTACAATCCAGGCTCTCCACTAAGCAAATTTGAAGATGCATAGTTAAATTACTGTGACTTGACCTTTGATGAAAAACTACAAAAGGAAATGTGAACATAAATAGACATATCTTAAAAGAATGCTCACATGCATGACCTAAGAGAGGTACTGACAAAATGCCTACTGAGGTTCAGAAGAGGTTCAGAGCACTTCCATTGGTGGGTGGGAGTGGAGGAGGGCGGGAGGGCGAGTGTTTAGTGAAGGCATCAGGTAGTGGCTACATGGTATAATTGTGCCTTAACAAATGGATGGAGTTTGGGCATTCAGAGATGGGTCGCTCGCGGGTAACAGAATAGCTTGAGCAGACACACTGAGGCAGGAAATTTTATGAGTTTGTTTGGGGAACATCAAGTGGCTTGTGTCAGCAAGCAGAGCCCTGAATATAGTTGTGACACTCCTGAGACACATGTAAGAGCACCCTGCTCATCTGTTGCTGGTCTAGCTGAGAAATACACATGTCCACTTGCCTACTGTCCACCATGATGTAGGACAAAAAAAGTTCCACATTAAAGCCAGGTGGATGAAGACACAGGAGTATAAGCTCTAGGGGCTGTGGGAAGGTTGAAAGGTCTTTCCTGAGGAAGTGATGAATTTGGCTTGTGACGCAAGGGTAAAGTTAGGGGTGGCTTTAAACAGGAGATAAAACCCACTGCAAAGCTGAGAGGAAGGAGGTGGCTTTGGAGAATAAGAAGTGCAGTCTGTTTTCCTGATAAACTCTCCCCTGGGCCGTCCATGGGAGAGCATTTTCCCAGGCCTCAAGGTCTAGGATAAGAGTGTAGCTACAGGATAGTTTCAATCCATTAGCTAATGAGAACTCTGCTGTACCGAGGCCCATTAGAACACTTCCTTCCTCTATCAACCCAAAGGGCTAGCTTGAGTATCCCCACAGGCTCTTGGTTTCTGTTGCTCAAGTTGCAAACTTTTCTATCTACAAGAACTCGTGTAAACTACTTGACTTCTCTGAATCTCAGTTTTCACTTGTATCACAGGGTTAATATCAGGATTTACTTCATAGAATTGTGAGGATGAAATCAGTTAATTCGTAGAAGGTGTTTAGCAGAGCATGCCATTGGATCTATTTACATATCAACTCCAAATTCGAGAGAGGCAGCTGTAAGCCAGAATGTCAAAAGCAGGCAGTCAGAGGGATGAGGCGTCCCACCGGCCAGCTCAACATCCAGCACTGGAGAGCCTAGGTCCCTCCCCCATTAGAGGCATATTATTCACACAGCCGACCTCACACACATAGTCCCCTGTTGAATCCAGCATGCAGGTTAATATATGCACAGGGAAGGGAAAAAATGTTAGTGTCTGTCCCTTTTCAGCATCATCATGTCCAGAACACTCTTCTCAGTGGCAGTTCTTCAAGTGTACGATGGCAAGGAATAGTTTTCTTGAAAGATTTCCTTGCAGAGAAAAATCTTTTTTTTTTTTTAAGAGGAGAGGTGATAAAATAATAGACGTGGAAGCATCTGAAGTGGAAAGCCCTTGGATATGGAAGGATCCTGGTGTCCAGATGCTGTCCTTAGGGCTTCTGGGGCCAACAGAGAGGAAGTGAGTGTGTTGTCACAGGCGTTTTGTCTCTGCGCAGCTACAGAGAGGAGCACACTGACCTCACTAATGGAAGGCAAGAGGAAGCGAGAAGGGGGTGCCCATCGGTGCTGTTAAGATGAGCATCTTATTGACAAGAGTGCTCTCAGCCTGGGAGTCCTGGATCACATGAATGCACAAGCCTCTTTCCTGGGGGCTGGACACTGACCTATTTTGTATGGTCCATTCTTCTCCTGAGAGATTTTCCCACTCTTGAGCTGACATACGCCTTTCTAGAGTCCTCCAGGTAATGCGGCATAGGGCCCACATGCTTACTGAATAAAAGGCATCTTTGCAGTCTGCACATCTTCACTCTCTGGTTTTATAAGACATTGGTTTTTGAACTGTGCTTCTTTCTCCTCTGGTCCCAGTCCCT
Organism: Glossophaga mutica; assembly: GCA_039655065.1. Lineage (NCBI taxonomy): Eukaryota > Metazoa > Chordata > Mammalia > Chiroptera > Phyllostomidae > Glossophaga > Glossophaga mutica. The sequence goes on along the minus strand of CM077309.1, from coordinate 26,985,153 downwards.
CTTCTGAAAAGAGAGGTATGTAACTACGGAGGCTGTACCCCCAGGTATGCAAAGTCCTGCCTTATGTCATTTGTCCTGGCATAATTATTAACAGTGTCCCCTCCCCTTTTCATTCTCACAAGTGTCCTAGTTTGGGCCACACATTACATGGTCGCCTGTCTTGGCTTGGTTGCCCTCAGAAGCACACAGGGGGTGAAGGGTTCACGTATTAGGGGCCTATTGGGGAAGTGCAGGGAACACATGGCTAGGAGAATAGAGAAGTAAGTCAAGAAAAGGAACGCAGCTTCATTAGTGTGCTGGGAAGCCAGCTACCACAGAGAGCACCGAGAGCTTAATCTAGGGGGGGAAACTCCGAGAAATGGTGCAAACTCCATGCTTTAGAATCGCCCCACCTCAGGAGCATGGCAAGAGAGCTGGAGAATTTATACCCCGACCTTGAAGTCCAAGGGCTGCTCCTGGGGGCTGTTAATTCCCTATTGTTTCTGCCTTGCCTCATGGGCAGAGGGGCCCTCTCTGGTTCTGGGGACACATTCCAAGGGCACAGAGATGCAGATTCCACACTGGGAAGCCAGCAGGAGTCCACCAGGAAGTTCCGGGAGTGTGAGTGCCTACCAGCCGCTCACATTGCCTTACCTAGAACTTCTCTCCATCCTAGAGCTAGCATTCTGCCACATCCAAGTTCATTCACCAATAACTTCCTGTTCCTCAGACCTTCTCATCGTTCATCATACTGGCTTCTTTGTTTCTTTTTACCACTGCTCAACCTCTCTTTCTTTAATCTCTTTGCTTACCTGGTTTTTGCGATCCTGAGTTTTTAAATTCCTGATGATCTTATTGTCTTTGATTAATTGTGAGCATTTATCCAAGAGCCTTTTCTCTTCTTTTCCTTGAGAATTTTCTGCATCCGTGACTTCAACTGTTATCTCCATGTAGATGGCTCCCAAACTGATAATATTCTCTTTAATTCATGGACTGCATTAAGCCGTAGAAAACCCTCTCTCACTGGAGTCTTTCAGACTCTGAGTGCAGCGCTCTTTTTGCTATAGTTGCATCAGCCACAATTTCTCTCTGGAGACTCCTTCCACATCCTGGTTGCCTGCTCAGTGTCTCCATGGACATGTTCTGCTGTGGTCTCAAACTCATCGTGCTCAGAGCTGGTATTCTGCTCTTCTTTTATGCCAGTCCTCAGCTCTGGAAACACTGGTTTCTTCACTGTCCCCACAGAAGTCTGGAGCCTCCTCAGTTCCCATGTGGGCTCCTTTAGTAGCTTCTGCCAAAGAGAGGGCAGCTTCCCCTCTCCTCTCCAACTGTTCCCATGGTGAAGCCTAGGTTTGCAAGTAACATGAGCCCCACGTGACCATCGCTGGGAAAAGGAGGTAAAGATTGACACAATGTAACAATGACCTGCAGGGAGGACAGGGTTCTGCTCCACCTGGAGATTGCTGTAAGCATGTTCCCGACGTCATCGGTACTCTCTTACCCTATCTCAAATCTCAGCTGTCTTTCTCAGTCCAATCTCCTCCACAGAGCAGGACCCATGGCCTCAGCTCCGCCTCCTATCTCATGCAAGCAGAACTGTTTCCTTCTCTTAGTTCCAATTAAAAAAATAAAAATTGTAATAGGCTAGAATTGGGTACCATACCCCTCCAGGGGGTCAGGGTTTAGGGTTAGGTGCAAGATTCTACCATTGACAGCCTCATCTAGAATCAACCTCAGATGACTGGAATAGGGAAACGAACAATTCTCCGAAGAAAGAGAAGGATGCTGAGCAGATAAGATAATTTCAGTTACATAATTTTGCCCCTTCCTACAATTCCAATTCCTCCATCCAGCCTTTGTGGTGTTCCAGCCCTGTGTAGTCTTTCGCTCTTCTGACTGGCCACCACACTTCTTGGACAGGCTTACCCCTTCTCTTCTGTTATGAAGAGAAATTGCTACTGTAACATTTTACTTATCTTTAAGTTGTTCACCTATTTAAATTATTTTCTCCCTAGCTGGGCTGTTGTTGGCTCGTGGGACTGGTTGTAGATTACTTTACTTTTTATTCTGTAAGACACCCAAGCATGAGACTGTACCCAGACTGGGCTCAAAAACCTGTTTGTTTGATCTGCTGCCTGCTGGGCTATCATCCACGTTGAAGGCAAATCAGCCTGGGAGGTCTGCTGGAGAAAACCGTCCTGTGCGGAGAGTCAGGGGACCTGGCTTCTGATTCTCACACGAGCCATGAGAGCTGGCCAAGTTCCAGCTCTCTTTATTTTGTGGATTTCCATCTGTGAAGCGAGGACAGTAGCATGTACCCAACTCTTAGAATTGTTGGGAGAACACACTGGGAACAACAAAAAGAAAAGTGCTATATGAATGGGAGTTAGGGTGTTCACACTAATCCTCAAAGAGAAAACTCAGATGTTACTGATGAGGAGTTCCTTTCAGGTACAAGTCTTGTCACCAAGTTTGCACTCACACCATTATTTCCTCCCCTAGATGATTCCGCTTCGTCTGCCAGAAACATGAACCAGTGATTAAGCCAACCAGTTAATCAACTTGTATGAGCTTTGTGGAACTGAAGAAAATCGAATAGTAAAATTTGGTTTCCAAAACTTTCTAGTGGGAAAACTCATTTCTTTGGTCCCTTTTGGCATAAAAATTCCAGATTGGCACATAATGACTTTACTTCTAGGCAGGGTTTCTGTTTGTTTGTTTGTTTCTTGTTTTGGGTACTTTTGACAAGTATTTAAATGACTATATTTAGTCATAAAGTATTAATATAATGTTCTTTTTTAACATTAACATTAACCTTTCGATTCCCAGTCAGGGCACATGCCTGGGTTGCAGGCCAGTTCCCAGCAGGGGACACACAAGAGGCAACCGCACGTTGATGTTTCTCTCCCTCTCTCCTTCCCTTCCTCTCTAAAGATAAATAAATAAAATCTTAAAAAAAAAAAAAAAGAATAAAAGAAACATTAGAAAACTGAAAAAAACAAAACAAAACAAAAACCCCCCAAACATTAACCTTTTCTTTCTTCTGTTGCTAAGGAGTCCAGATTCTAATTCTCTTCTCCTAATCAAGCTGTAGATAATCAACTCAAATTTACTCACTGCTCAGTGTGTACCTCACACAGTGTAAGGCCCTGTCGCTTAGTAGGGCCCGGTCCTTGCCCTCAAGGAACATTAGCCAAATGGAGAAGACAGATGGTGAACAACTCTTTGTAATTATCTACAATTATGTATCGCACAATTCTCTATGACAGTGCATGAGTCAGGGTGGGCTAGCTACTATAACAAATTGCCCCTATTTTCAGTGTCTTAACCTAGGCAAAATTTATTTCTCATTCACAGAGTCCAGTGAGTGTGTTCCTAGTTGAGTGGCTCTCTTCTAAGTGGTCACACAGGGATCCAGTTTTACCCTATCTCGTGAAGTCATCACCTTCAACTTGTGGGCTTCAAGGTCACCATACAAGTAGATGATAGTGTGGGCAAAGCACATGGGATACTTACCCACCCCAGCCTGGTAGTGACACATATGATCTCTGCTCACATCCCATTGGTTCACTTAGTCACATGGTCCAACAGATGCCAGACAGCTGTTCCCCAGCCGTTACTGTACTATGCAGGAGAAATGCATATCTTTGGTAGACAACTAGCTGCCTCTGCCACAGTTCGGTACTATTTTTACAGGTAACAAAACTGAAGCATGAAGAAACTTACCCAAGGTCCCACTGTCAGTATGTGGAGAAAACAGATTTGAATCCAGGTTTGTTTGATCCGATCCTACGCTCTCGCCATTATGTGACACTAGCTTCTTTGCCGTGACTGTGTGACAGGCTCCAGGCCATGGTCGGGTTCTTTGTACACAGTCTGTCCATTAAGCCCATTTTTCTTGCTTTGGGCCAGTGGGTCTTTCTGTTGCCCCACTTTCTGGCCTGATTTTCCCGATGGCTGTTGGCTGTCTGGAGGCCTTGCTAGTCTGCCAAAACCCTCTTTTCCCAGATGCATTCAGGGCACTGGGTAAAGTTTCCATCTTTGTGACACAGAAAGCAAAAAACTAGGATTAAAGCTTTCACAACCGCTGTTTGAAGGAGATAGCAGCCAATTTGCATATATAACTTCAGGCATCTTGGTTATAATATAGTTGCATTATTTTATGGTTCTATTTCCCACAGGCTAATAAATGGTTAGTATTAAAGAACACACAGGTCTCTACGAGGGTGGATATAAGAGAGCACTTGGGTTTGAGTAAGAGAACCAGTTCGTCTTGTGAGCATGAACATGGACACCAGGTTCCAATCACAAGCCACAGGACAAATGTATATAACAGACTTTCCAGGTTTGGGGTGTAGATGGGCCAAAGCTGAGAGCTGTGCTCACATTCACTCTGCCTGATGGAGACGTATGTGAGAACTGTCCACCTCGTCCACGAAGCCCTGATTACACTGAGTTCCAGTAACCATGGCTGTATAACAGATTATCCCCAAACTTAGAAGCTTCAATAACCATTTATTATGCTCACAGATTCATGGGCCAGGAATTCAAACAGGACAGAGCAGGGATGACTTGTGTTTGTTTCACATGTTCTGGGCCCTCAGTTGAAAGACTAAATGGCCGAGGGTTAGGATCATCCTAAGCTTGTTCACATATAAGTCTGGTGGTTGATAATGACTATTGCCTGGGAGATCTCAGTTCCTTTTCATGTGAGCCTTTCCATATAGTCTCTCTATGTGGGTGAGTTTGGGCTTCCTCTCGGCACGGTGGCTGGTTTCCTAAGGCTGGGTGGAGGTGCATCTGGAGAGAGAGAGCTGAGCAGAATCTGTGTTGTCATATTCCATATCCCTGGAAGTCATGCAGCATTGCTTCCCTACCACATTTTATTCATTAAGGCAGTCACAAAATCCTGCCGAGTTCAAGCTGGTGGTTGGGGGCAAGACTCTGCCTCTTGATGAGGAATGGCAAAGTCCTGGAAGAATCAATGGGACTAGAAATATTGCTGTGGCCATTTTTGGAAAAGCTAAGCTACCATACCTTGCTTTTATTCTGATCTTTAAATCAGACTTGAATATTAGTTATCATGTATTTGATGCCCATGTGTCAAGTACCTTATGGCCATTAAATCTAATTTTGAGCTCAACTCTACAAAGCAAATCATGTTCCTTTTACTGATTAGGAAATTGAGGCCTAGAGAACTTAACTAACCCAAAGACACAGAGCTAGCTAATGGTACAGTCAAGTTGCAAGGCTAAGCCTGGCTGACTGCAGATCCCATACACTTTCTCACAGTTCCTATATGATTCCCAATGGGGATGAGTCATTTCTTTAATGAAAGGAAAGTTTGGCAGGGCAGGGCCTGACTGGTGGAGATGGGGTAAAGGGAAGTTCAGACATTTGGATTAATGGCAATTTCCATGAAGGTGTTTGTTCTAATAATTTCCACCTTCCAGAATCCACACATCCTCAGAGCCCATCAAATCAAGTCGATGTAATTTAATCCTCCGTGGTTTCCAAACAGCTGCAACACATTTACTTTGACTCTCCAGCATGTATAAAATATTATGCAAAGACCAGAAGATGGTATAATGTTAATGGGCAATGAAATCCACCCCCCTTCAGGTAGGCTGAGGAGAAACCCTGGTGAGACTTTCCTGGGGTGATCGAAGAGTTTATCTTCCAAACCAAGATATTTTTGAGAGTGAAGAGGGGAGGGTTGTGCCAGAAATGGTCTATATCTTGATCTGGAGAATAGTTACCTGGGTATGTGCCTATGTAAAAAGTCATCACACCGTGCTCTCAAGGTGTGGACCGATGTAAGTTATACCTCAACCACAATGTCAATATGGCTGCAAAATGATGGTAGTTATGCCAAGATGACAGAGTTGCGATGGGGGCAAACTGGAACATGTGGTCACTCTAGCCATTAACAACTCCCAAGACGGCCTCACCAGGGCTAGACAAGCTGGTGTTTGTGTTCAAAATGGACTGATTTTAAAGTCAAGATCCTGTAAAGTTGCATCTTTGGATTCTCCTTCATAGTAAGTGCATACTCTCACACAAGTTACACTCACACACACTCAACTTCATACACACAACTTACAGTCACACAATTCACATGCACGCTCATATTTACATCCAACTTACACTCACATTCACATTCATACTCATACAACTTACACTCTCACACAGAACTACACATCCAACTTACACTCATACACTCACATTCACACTCAGGCAACTTACATGCATACACACCTTTGCTCACATGCATACCAATGTGCACTTACACACTCACATTATATAAACCACCCTCATACACAAATATGCTCACAGTTATACTCATACAATTACATTTTTGCTCACACACTCATATATTCACATCCACACTCACATATTCACATTTACACTTATGCTTACACGCAAATGACTTATACTCACACACACACTTACCACTCCTCACACATTGAGATACACACACACACTTTATCTCAGTTCTCTGGGGAGGGCTTAGCTGGAACTAGAATGGGACACGTTAGAACTGGTTTCCTTTAATTTCCCTGCGTGGGTTGCTCAGGGTTCTTATCATTGCTGCATTATTTCTTTGGTGCTTATTTGTGTTTTTCTTCAAGAATCCTCAGGGCTTTTTGCCACAAAATAAAAAAATTTGACATTGTAGTACGCATATTGCACATGAAATTCACATGAACACAACAGAGATTCTGGCTAAGGGTGATAACATTAAAAACAAAATGACAATCAATCCAAAGCTACCATTTTTATGATTTGAAGTTGGTGGTTTTGATATCAGGGACTGAGTGTTTCATAAACTAAAAACTCCTCAAGCTTTGGCCTAAACATGTCAGATGCAGGCAGCTGGAGGCCTTAGGCACACAGCCTACCTGGGACCTTTTGTGTCACTTTGTACTCACAGAGGCAGCTGCCCTTGAGGTGTTTTGGGTTGAATTCAGGATTCTAGGCTTAATTCTTGAGTCCCAGCTGAGCTGATCAGAGTGTAGGCTGGAGAACTGCCCTGGGGAGTTTGCACAGAAGTGGACATGAAATAGTTATGAGACAAAACATGAAAATAAAACCTCAGACAGGGTAGCTGCAAGGTGAGGAGGGGGTGGTGCTATCAATACATCAACTAAACTGCCAGCCCTGATGATGGCTCAGGAGAGGCCTTTTTGGGCTGCTTACATCTCTTGCCACCCAATAAACAGGGCAGGCTTTACAATCTCCTTGCACTCCTGCAAGGCAGATAGAGACTACCCACAACAGAGAGGCAGACTGTGGAGCAGCCCAGGCAGTACAAGGCCATTCCCAGTAAACCACGGAGTAGACCTTTCACAGCCCACTTGGGAAGGAGGGCCAACTCCCTTAATGATCCAATAGCAAAGATGGGATTAAAACTATGAACACAACTCATTAAGATCTACCTTTAGGTCAGAACCATGAGCAAGTGAAGTTGGAGAGAGTGGGAACCCTGTACAATCTCAGTGAAAAAGCCAAAATATACAGGGTACTTTTATTCAAGAAAGTGCCCTATACACAAAGGGGGAGAGGATTGCAGAATGAACTCATAAAAGAAGCACAAAGATTGGACCAAGACCCAAACATCCTTGCCCACTCTCCAATGAGGAGTCCTTTGATTCTCAGTTAGTAGAAGTGGCAAATTCATACCAGGACACGGTATAGAAATTGCTTCTTATTTACATTTTTCTTTTCCTGACTTTGACTTTCTGTCTCTCTTTTTATTATTTGAGATAGGATTAACATGTCTCTGTAGGCCCTTAACAGAAACGCTTGGGCCTTGTCCATTAACCAGGGATATCAGAAAGCCAAGACTTTGCATCTAACTACCTGCAAGGCTGGCGGTCACTGGGGCCAGTTGTCTACTCGATTACGTCATCCTTCCATTGCCTTTGGTGACTGACTGTCTTAAGAGGGTGGAGTTGGAACTGTTTTTGGAGTCTATTTGCCTAATGAACTGGTTGACTTAAGATGGATGGACCCAGCTGTCCTTTAAGAAGGAACGAGCCTCCCATTTTCTCTGTCAAAAGGGCTCCCCAAGACTTAAAGAGTCTGAGCTCCCAAAGACCAGCGTTGTTTTCTTTCCATACACATGCACTGCTCATTACCAGGGTGTAAGTAGATCCTAAGACCCACGGTCTCAGAAGGACAAAACTACCATTGCCCTTCCCCTCTCCCCTCCTGGGGTCAAAGCCCCTATGGTCTCCCTCTCTCTCTTTCTCTCTCCTTTATTTTAGGGTTTGGGGACAATGGGCTTAGGCCAAGATCCCTTTTCCAAACTTAAAGATCAGAATTTTAGGAGGTGGCGTGCTGGTGATGATGAAGGTGATGAACTGTGTAATGGAAGTGGTGATGGTGGAGGTGGAGGTGGGGTGGTGACGATCAGTGGTGTGGTAGTGCTGATGGTGGTGTGATGGTTGGGAGAGTATGCGGTACCCTGGTGGCAGTGGTGGTAGGCTATGTGATGGAAGTGAAGGTGGCGATGGTGGAGGTGGAGGTGGAGGTGGTAGTGATTACAGTTGGTGGTAGAAATGGAAGTATTGGTAGTGGTGATGGCTAGTGCTGAAGTGGGCTGTGGCTGACGGTGGTGACATACCATCAGTCCCTTTCCTTCCAGGGGACCCCTGGGATTCTTATATAAATAATGCAAATCTTCCTTGGACCTTTGCTTGCCAAAGAGCAGTAGTTTCCCTAGTCAAACTGAAGGTGTTTTCTCCCCCATGGGAGGAGCATCCCTGGCTTACACCCTCATAACAAGGAGTGGCCCTGAAGATTAGCTCAATTGTGACTCAACAGCTTCTTTTACTGAAGAAGGGGGGAGGGGGAATCCCTGGCAGGCCACCCACTACCCATTTTTAGTTAACCACAATTTTCAGTTAACTCAATATTTAGTTACTAAAATAAATTATGTATAGTTTCCATTCTGTCTTATGGGTTCAGATATCCCTCATCAGAGCGGTACTTGTCCTAACATAGTAAGTCAATCTCTGCAGATATTAAAGACAAGAGGTCAGAACAGGATGGACCTAATGAGCAATTATGCAGTAAGGAGGCGGGTGCCTTGAGTGGCAAGCAGTTATTCCCCAACCTCCCTCCACACCCCCCGGCTGAACCTGTATAAAGGCCACCTTTCCTGAATCTTTTGCTGTGACTCCTATTCACTGATTGCCTATGTGTCAGACACTGTGGGAGGGGCTTCCAATAAATTATCTCAATGTGGTTCTTAACAATAATGGTGTAAGGAAGGCAGTAGTATCCTTGTTGTAAAGATGAGGACACTGTGGCTCAGAGAGGAGCAGTAACTTGTCTGAGATCACACAGCTGAGAAGTGGACAAGGCACTACACTTACCACCGTGCCTCACCTCACTGTTGCCGTTTACTCCATCACAGGATGGAACAACCTAGCCAGGGTGCCTGGAGCAATAATGGATTTTTTTTTTCTGCCCAAAGCTCAGCACTCAAGCAGGGGCCAACTGTAAAAGATAGAATGACAGGGAGCATCACTATTATTAAAAGTTTTCAATGTCTAGTTAAAACAACATTGAATTTCTGATGAGAAAAAAAAGAAAGATACTTCTGTGACTTGAAATCAAGTCATTTAGGAATTGCTCCCAATGAAAAGATCCTATTCCTTTTACTCAGAAGTGACCCTTCAGAATAATAAAAGGAAAGGCTGATTTGGAAGGAATCTATGTTTTCTTATTAATTCCTATTTTAAAATAAATATTTAAAGAGCTTTCTGTTTGGAACATGTTTTGTGAAAAGAACTTCTTTTCATAACAAAGCCACAGGTCTTTCTTGGGAGCTGAGGAAAGGAGGCATCTGCCAAGACTGATGGTCTGCAGCCAGGTCACCTTGAAGCAAAGACTGATGGGTAGGTAGAGACAGACAATGGGACAGTTCTAGAAAGCTGGGACATACAGGTCTGTTTTTCCTGCTCCCATCTCAGCAGCCATTTGGGTTTGGGTCATACATCAAGAGAGGGGAACAAGGAAGGCCATAGCCTGTTGGGGATGGTTCTGCCTGGTTTTAGGAGTTGTAACTGCACCCCATGGCTAGGCTGAGTGAGCGACCTTCGGACTGTGAGCCACTAAGGAGACAAAGCTTATCTCCCTGGCAGGAGCGCTGCTTCTGCTTCATCCATAACTGGCCCCCAATGTTTAGTTGGTTAGCCAATGACGGGTAAGATTCCCTCAAGGAAGAGGTCACCTAAGCCAGGCACGACCACTTGGAAGGCCCTCAAGGAAGGACTGGGGGGCTGCAGCAAAGAGGGGGTGATGGACCCTTGCCCCCCCACCCCGGCTATTCTGACATAACCTGAGTCCCCTATCGGTCTGGGAGAAGTTTTCCTTATCTCTTGGCATCCTGGTCCTAATCTGCTTAAGCCTGAAACTATGAGGGAGGGTGGTGCAGCTCTGTGCTGGATAGGGCTGGCTCCCCAGGTGATCAGGCATAAGAAAGAATTTGTAAAGTCCTGTGAAACCTGCTTTGCTAAGTGTGCTCTCATTTAAATGATAAGGGTCTGAGGAGGAAATGAGATTGTCTCCCAAAGTTTTGTAACCCCTTAGCTAACAGACCCTGACTCAATTAAACCCTCAGCTTTCTTTGAAATGTTATCTATTATTTGATCCTTGTCACCTGACATTGATTGATGAGCTTTACCTGTATTCCTGTGTATTAGGAACCTAATAAAAACCACTGAGGAAGGGGCTCTTGGTCCTTCTCCTTTGAGAGATCAGCCACCTCTCCTCCCCAAGCAGATCATGTCTTGGTAGTTTTATTCTCATCCATGGAGGACAGGACGGGGGTGGGGGTGGGGGCTCTGCGCGCAAAGTTCCCCCACAAAAGCCCCTATGGGGTAAAAATAAATATTAGACAGCTTGACCCCATGGGAAACCTGAAGAGAACTGTGATGACCGGACCGTAGGAAGGGATGGAGGGGAGGGAGCTTGGAAGCAAAATAGTGGGTGAGGGAATGAAAGGAAACCATTCTTACAGATGCAGCCAAGGGATCTGGCATCAGATGATACCCCTCCTTCAAACCCCATGGTCCAGGCTGCCAGACTGAGAGGGAGATCACAGACAGAGGTCAAGGAGCTGCCTCCAACTGCCCTTGGTTTCTGATACTGTGAATGAGTTGTAGCTCTTACTCCTCTCCTGCCAAAGTCCAGGAATCTATGACAGTTTTGTGGGGCTAAACCAAAGCCTTCATCTTGGTGTTTTCTGGCAGCTGTGCTTGCAAAAGGGGTTGAGGAGGAAGAAAATGGAGAGGCGGGTGCAGGGAGGGATTGGGTCTGAGAGGCGTGGCCAGGAAGGACAGGAGCCTTGGAGGTTTTCTGCATGATCTCCTTGGGTCTCTGACCTGAGAGCATGCAGTTTCTCTTTATTCCTCTCCAAGGAAAGGAGGGAGCAAGGCGGGTAGAGTTATAGGGCCTACTCAAGAAAGTGAGGACACTTTCAGTCCCAGGTGCTTCTGGAGCCACAGGCTTCAGTGCAGATATGGCCAAGTTCAAGAACCACACTATGCACAACCAGTCCCCAAAATGGCTCAGAAACTGCATCAAGAAATCCCAACCACAAAGATACGAGTCTCTCAAGGGGATGGATCCCAAGTTCCCAAGGAACGTGTGTTTTGCCAAGAAGCACAACATGAAGAGCCTGAAGAAGACGCAGGCTATCAACACCAAGGCCATGAGCGCATATGCCGAGGCCATCAGGGCCTTCGTGAAGCCCAAGGAGGCCAAGCTCAAGATCCCAAAGGGCAGCAGCCAGCCACAAGCTCAGTTGACTTGCCTACATGGCTCACCCCAAGCTTCGGAGATGTGCTCATGCCTGCACTGCCAAGGGTCTCAGGCTCCGCTGGCTGAAGTCCAAGGCCACGGTTCAAACCAAACCCCAGGCTATGACTGCAGCTCTGTCTCAGGCTCAGGCTCCCAAAGGTGCCCAGGCCCCCATAAAAGCTCCACAGTAAATGCCTCTGCCACTGTAAGGATGGAAGGACTGGCATGAACCCCTGGACTGCTGTCTCCATGGAGCTGCTGTTCTCCTGTGCTGTTTGTACAAATAAACCTTAGACAGGATCTGTAAAACTAAAAGAAAAATTAAAAAGAAAAATAGAAAAGCAGTGCCGGCCTGGGAGGAGCCTGCAGGTCCTTAAGGGCAGAGAAGGGGTGGGGCTGTTTCTTTAGTAACCACTCTGTTGTAGCAACAAGCAGAACTGCTCCAGGCCTTTCAATTTCCCTAAAGGGCTGTGGTAAGCCTTTCCCACTGTGTCAGTGGAAAGCCGCACTAACGATTTTGTTTTGCCAAAGATTTCACAGCATGGCCCTGCTTGGGCTGGGAAGGAAAGAGCGAGCTGGACCTGACTTGATAATAGGCACCAGGGGCGCCAGAATGAAGGCACCCACAAATATGGGAGAAAAAGATATGGAGTACATTTCACCAGCCACCAAAAAAGGGGGAAGACTGGTGTCCTTAGGTCATTTTACTATCACCTTTTCCTATTTGATAACATTCAGAAAAGTACTCAACCCTGTTGAATCTCCATCCATACCTCAGCCCTGGACTTACTCTTTCATTTATTTATTCAACAATTTCTGATGAAGTACTTCCTATGTGCTGAGGAATTGCTAGATGCCAGGGATACTATTAATTATAAAATGTAACATTTATTGGGTGCATAATTACCTCCACTCTACAGATGGGGAAACTGAGGAACAGAGAGGTATTATAGTAGTGAATGTGCTAGATCTGTTCCCTGACCTCAGGGAGCTTATATTCTAGTAGGAGAGATGGACATCAAACAAATAGTTACATAATTATTTAATTATAATTGTGATGGATGTTATAGGAGACATGGAAGTCTGTTATTGTCTGGGGAAAAGATGTGAAAAGAGATCAGAGAATCTCTTGGAAGAACACAGAGACTGCACCACTTCTGGCATGAGGCAGGAGAGGCATTGAGGGCTTGACGTTTAAGGACACACAGGTACTCTAGGAGCCTCTCTTGTTCCCTAGTCTTGGCTTTGCCCAGGACAGGGTGCAATGAGATCAGGGTAGTTCATCTGGTAGATATATGGGTGTAAGCGAATGGCTTTGAGTTTGTCCTTGGAGTTAGAGAGAAGGAGTAGTAAGTGCCGTAGTAATGACTTTGAGGAGTTGCTACTAGCTGAGAACAGATGTACTTCACCCACTTTAAAAAAATATGTATGTATGTATGTATGTGTGTGTGTGTACTTATTTACTTATTTATTTATTTATTTCTAAAGAGAGGGGAAGGGAGGGAGAAAGAGAGGGAAAGAAACAGCAAAGTGTGGGTGCCTCTTGCACACCCCCAACTGGGGACTTGGCCCACAACCCAGGCGTGCACCCTGATTGGGAATTGAACCTGTGACCCTTTGATTCACAGGCCAGTGCTCAATCCACTGAGCCACACCAGCCAGGGCACTTCATCCACTTTGATGGAACGGAAAAGCAAGGGTTTGGTGGTAGATGAGGGTAAATTGGGAGATTTGGTGGTAGGAGGATAGGAAAGTTCCTGATTGCTTCTATTTTCTCAGTAAAATATAAGGCAAGATACTCATCTGGGAATGAAGCAAGGAGAGGGTGGATGGGCGGTTTGAAGACAGGAAAGATAGTTTTCGATTGTTGTATTCAAGAGAGGTGGAGCATCTGTGGTGGTATAGTGGGTTGTCCAGGTAAGGCCCACTAAGTTTTGTGGTTTCAGGAATTTAGCGTGAGACCTGTTGGCACAGCTGAGAGTTTTGCAGCAGCAGAAGTCTGCTACTCAGGTAGAGGTATGGAGTTGTTGGATGGGTGGCTTTAGTCTGGGTTGTGGTGTAACTGGGCGAGCACAGGGAGGGGAGGGAAGGGAGGGGAGATTGCCAGGCAGTGACTGTGATGGCGGATTACAGGATGTCATTTGAGGAAAGAGGAAGGTGGGGACCTGAGGGGGGTTCATGAGTAAGAAAACAAGTTTCTGGACTCAAGATCTCCGTGCAGAAGCCTGTTTGGTGGCTTGGAATGGGGTTTCTGTGAGTGAGTGAGTGAATGAGTGAGTGAGCAGGGAGGTTTCTAAGGTGACACTTTTACTGGTGGTGACAAGTTCAGGAGAATGCTCTGGGAGAGAGCGGCATTGGAGGGAAAGGTAAACGGAGGTGAGGAAGTCAAAGAGTGGCGACGCCAAGAGTTGGATGAGTCGTCCATATATGTGTTGATTGCCTGGAAGGGTTGCACTGCAGCACTCATCTCTGTATTCCCCTTCCTGCGGGCACTCAAAAAGCTTCTGGTACGAGGCCACCGGAAAGTCTCCAGGGTGGAAAGAAAGGTAGAGAGCTAGGTGCTAGAAACTTCCATGATTAAGAGGTGTTCACTTAGGAATTGTTAGATGACAGACCAGAGGAAGGTTGAGGTGGTCTAGTTTGGAAGCATGAACCTCAAAGGAGCTGGGGTTTTTGCAGGTAGAAGGATGAAAAATGGCTTGGAAGTGGTGATGGGAAGCAAGGAGATAGCTGTGAGAGCATCAGACGGTCTTCACTTTCGTGGGGCTAAAGGAGAGAGAGGCGGTGTCTTCAGGGCAGACCCTGGTCCCATAGTTAGGCCTGGAGGTTAAAGGGAGGGCTCAGGGGAGATGGCAAGGCTCCGGAAGCTTTGGGGGATGGCAGAAGGTGAGTTCCGGTGGGCCCAGTGGAAGGGCGGCGTAGAAGATTGCATGGGTCAGCGCATGCCCAGAGGACGACAGAGAGACTGGCTGGGGATGGTGGTTGACCTGGGAGACCGGGATAGCCGAGGGTGTGTAAAACGGAGACAAATTTTGGAGGTGAGGGGGAAAACGTGCTAATAGCTCTCCTAGTAACAATTTATGAAGTTTTTCTAAAAAACATCGTTTCCATTTATAATCCCTTGGTTGCAAATGCCAGTAGAAAACATAAATATCACATCTTGAACTCACCTTTGGTTAGTGTTCCTGAAATTGCTCACCTATGTCCTTTTTATGGGTTTCACGACATGGCCTGTTCTATGACTTCTGCAGCCTGGAGGCTCACACCGTCAGAAGCAGCATAAGGAATAAGCAGGGAGCATTGGGTCTGCAACTGTGTTGAAGTTGCCTCGTTCAGGGCGTGACTCTCTCTCAACAGCCATCGAAGGTGTCAGCCTGGTCAGGCCACGCTGCAACCAGAGTGTTGCTGGGGCTCCAGGGAATGATCTGGTGGAAACAGTCTGGTCAGATTAGTCATAGCCAAATCCCACTATTCCCTGATCAAGTTCCCACTTAAGTGCATTTTCCCAAAACACTTTTCCCTAACAGGAAGAAGCAGAAGAGGAAGCTACGGAGGAATTTTACAGTCAGAATCCCAAGTCAATTTTCATGATTTTATGATTCTTCCCCTTTGTCTCCTGAACTGATGAATTTATACTGAGGCAAGGGTCCTTTTCTTTTAGGAGTTCTGTCCGGCAGGATGCATGTTGGAAGTTCCAGGGAGCAGCTGGTACGCTAAGGCAGGCAGCTTTGTGTGGGACTATGAACCTTTGCCGACTAACGTAAAGATCACGCATGGGAAACAAACTAGGTAGTCATAGAAACCCCAAATGCAGTAGATGCATAAGGATCCAAAAACTGGGCCCGTAGGAGCCCTCAGGCTCAGAGTAACACCCTCAGAGTCGTCTACACTAGCTCGTGATTGAGCGTCTACAGGAAGGATTATACAGAAATGAGTGCAGTAGGCAGGATCCTGGACTGAATGTCTGTCTTGGAGGGACATTTTCTGAGTCCATCAAGTTTTAAAACATCATTAATTAGAGTGACCCCAGTGAGTGATCATGCCTGGCATTCAGGAGCACACGTGCATGTCTGTGTGCACACCCACACCCCCACGTACTTGTCAAAGCCTGCTAAATCTGTGACTCATCTAGCTTGAGCTCTTGGTCTAATTGTAGGTTGGCTTGAGGATGAAAATGCAAACAGGGAGCTGGAGTAAGACGCCACACTTTCAGGTCTGATGACCTGTAATATGACAGCAACCTTAGAGTTCAGGTGCAGAAGGAGGAGAGAGGATCTGAGCGGAGGGTAACCACCTTTGATAATCTCTTACCAGTCTTCAGTGCCTTACAGTTTACAAAGCCCTTCCATCCAGATTATCCATATGACCCTCACAGCATCCCAGTGAGGCAGACAATTCCATGTCCTCTTTCTGCAAGAGGAAACTGAAGTGCCAAAAGTTTACATTTCTGCAGATCCAGGGCAATGTCTGAGGTTTTCAGCTCTTCCTACCTCTTCACTCTTAGTAACGATAAAGTCAAGTACAATTAGTTCTTTAAAGAAAGTAACCAAACTTTGCACCTGGAAAAAACTCTGTAAAAGGGTGTTGGGCAAATTAATGAACTTCAGATAAGCTGTTTACACAAATGCCATTACCAACTGTGGGAGAGTCTTGTTTATTGCTAGGAAGCATGTAGACAACAGACCGTGGATCTGAGTTGAATGCTCAATGGACCTTATAGGATATTCATTTTCTAGAACCTTCTAAGAAAGGGTTAATTGTCGGTTGCTCAAAGGAACCAACTTAAACCAGCAGAAACAGCTAAGCCATAAAATTAAGTGGCTGTTTTTGCCAACTGTGCCCTCACCACCCTTCAGATGAACTTGTGTTTTTCTCCCCAGAGGAGCCAATTTGTTCAGACTTACACATAATTCTAGGGGGTGGATGGCATGTCAGTGCCTTGTCACAGTGAGTTCACCACTAGGGGTGTATCTCCAGATGCTCTGGCTGTCCATTTGGCTCCCCAAGTCAGTTCAACCTCCAGCCACCCAGACCTTGCCACGGGCCATCCCGAACACTGACCCATCTTGAATAAAGGCATGTCTTGCTGTGGGTTGGAAGTAATTTATATTAAAAGCTGCCCTATGGGGAAAACACTATGAGTCCTCCCAGAAAAAAAAAAAAAAAGCATCTTTTATACATTCGTGCCCTCATTCTCAGGGCGCATTCAGAGCCTCCACTTTTCTTGCTTAATTTTATTTCATTCTAGCCCTAGGGAGTGGCACAGGCCACATCTACATTCCAGCCAGAGGGAATGAGAAGGGAGAAGAGGAGCTGGGAAGGGCTAGGCAGATGGTTGCAGACAACTGGGGTTGGGTTTGGGGGAGCTGGCACAGAGACCAAGATCTGAGGCTGGAGCCTATTACCTTGGGAGAAGAAACCCAGAGAGAGACAGTGGGCTGACTTGCTCTTAGATTCTGAGGACTCACACCAAGCCCAGGCAGTGGGCAGCAAGGCTCTGCATGAGCTCACCCGGAAATACTTGGGAAGATGTGACATCCTGGTCCTCATGACTGGGTGACTCAACGTGGGCGGGCATTGGCCCTACTTCCCATGGGTGGTGAGTGGGGCAGGGGAATTCAGGGGCTGAGAAATCCAGAGGGGTAAGATAACCACCTCACTTCTTTGGGAGTGCATGGCATTGTTGTTAGAGCAGACTCCTCCCAGCCTGGCTTTTCTGGAGTAGAGAGAGAGGCTGTCTTCCCAGGGGGGCACACAGCAGCCTGGATGAGTGATGCAGGAGACAGGAGGGAGGCCAGTTCTGTGATGGGCGTGGGACAGGGCATCGAGCAAGACCATCCTCTCCAGCGATTGCCATGCCCACTGGCTGTCAGTAATTCTGACAGGACACATGTAACATGGAGCTGGAGAAAGGCAGGGCACCCAGGGGGCCAATCAGGATTGAAGTCTGCTGGAGTACAGAGAGCCACGTGGTACCAGATTATCATGGTAACTGGTTCACTATGGGAAGGGTCACAGAAGACCAACATCCAGGTCTTAAGCCAGCTCAGGTCGACTAGGAGCTCCTTCTCTCAAAGTAGCTTGGAGCCCAGCAGCTCACAGCTCTCTGCTCTCACTCTCTGTTCTGCTCAGGCTGGGGACCACAGAACACCTCGAACCTTCTGCCTTTCGGCCTGCTTCCACCTCCACCTGGAGCAGCCACCCTCCATCTTCATTTCCAACGTGGTCCATTTTACAAGGCTTAGCTTAACCCCTATGTTCTTTTATTAAGCTTTCTGCCTCAGTTTCACACCTGTAATATGTGAGTCAAGATTCCTATGTAACTCATAGGGTCCTTGGGAGGGGAAAAATGAGACAAAGTATGTGAAAATGATTAAACACTAAAGGACTATGAACATATGAGAAAGTTCCATTATATTAGTAGTCATTGCAATTACTACTGCAGAATATTCTATGTACTATATAATGAATAATCAACTTTGTATATTATTTTATAACAAGGTTTCACTTGCATTAACCTATCTTCTCAGCCAGATCATAAACTCATCGACGGCAGGGAATCTTTCTTCTGTCAGTAAAGATTGCTGCTTCCAGCAATATATTGCTGAGTACAAGGTAAGTACCAAACTGGCTGGTTGACTGATTTCTTCCTTCCAAAAGAATAGCCTACTTCCCAGACAAGAGAGAGAACAGGAGTTCAGGAAATCCCCAACAACGTTATTCAGAGGGCTGACTCCCTTTCCTAACCAGGTAACATGATTAACTGGATCAGCCCTGATCACCCTAAGTAAGGATCCTATTTTGGAATCCAGCATGGTGGCTTGGTTCCAGAAGGAATTATCCCAAGAGGAGAAGGTGGAACTGAATGATCTTTTATTAGACAGCCTTGGAAGTCATGTAGCATCTCTTCTGCCATATCTACCGGGTCAAGGTAGTCACAAAATTCCACCCTGGTCCAAAGGAAGGAACATAGACCCTCCCCACTTCCTGATGGGGGTGGAGTGATGGCAGTGTTCTAGAAAAGGGTTTGGCAAACTTTTTCTTAAAGTGCCACATAGTAAATATTTTAGACTTTCATGCCATATAGTCTGTTGCAACTATTCAGTTCTGCTGTAGACAAAATGGGCA
This sequence comes from Glossophaga mutica, assembly GCA_039655065.1. Taxonomy (NCBI): domain Eukaryota; kingdom Metazoa; phylum Chordata; class Mammalia; order Chiroptera; family Phyllostomidae; genus Glossophaga; species Glossophaga mutica. The sequence continues at coordinate 26,966,232 of CM077309.1, read as the reverse complement.
TGACTGTGTTCCAATAAACCTTTAATTATAAAAACAGGCAGCTAGTCTGAAGGCCATAGTGTGCCAACCCCTGTTCTGGAAGAACACGTGCAATAGGGATGCTGCAGCTGTTTTTGAAAGATACAGTCTGCCACAGTTCACTCTCTGCTTAGAGGGGGAGATCGTTCCTTCCTCTGAATGCTGTGGGTATTGGGAAAGTCCTGTGGGTGGGTCAGCGATCAAGCTGGCTTACAGAACCTTGGGAAACTTCAGTAACTTTTTGACCTTTTACTGTGCCAAGGAGGCATCACAGGGCTAGCTGAAAGCTTCTTTAAGCCAATGAAAGCCTCTCCCATCTCATTTCCCACTCTCTTCCCAACACCATGGCAGCACATAGCCCAGGCCATTATCAGGTGAGACAGAAAGAGCCTATGCTACCTTTATCCTCAGTTTAGTGATCTTGGTCTTTGGGGTGCCCGGTAGTCTGCTCTCCTCTTCGGGGCCCCTGGAGTCCTATGGCTTTCACCTGTCAGCCAATAGCCCGGGATCTGGAATTTGCTCAACATCTCGGCACTGACAAGATTGCCTGGGTCCTCCCCCGAGTGAAGAATCAGATCAGAAAGTTAGAGATGAAATGTTTAAAGGATAAGAAGCAATGCTAGGCTTCGCCAGCTTGTCAAAGATTGCTAGGTACTAGTCGCTGGTCATTTTGTCTAACTTAGAAATGAAAGGGGACAGACAGTGGCCAACCCAGGAACCTCTGGGACTCTGCCCCTCACCCCAGTGGGTGACTGTTTCTCTCTGAGGAACACCGAGTGCTCCCTCCTGGGGACCCCTTGGGCAGTCACCTCCCAGAGCTGAAGCCCAGTTCTGATCCATTGCCTCAGTTAAGCCAAGAAAGGAAATGTCCTAATCTGCCCTCCCTCCATCTGTCTCAAATGCAGCTTTAATTCTATTTTCTATATTTCCCATCCTTCCAGTCTCTTTGGTCTTAGCGCACACACACACACACACACATTCAATCTTTACACACATCTCTTACACAGAACGACTAGAATCAGAGGCCTTAAGACTGCTTGCTGCTAAACTCATATTAACAGGCAAGAACTGATGATATTTTACAAGTTCTGATGCTGAGTGTTTTACTGGGAGACACAGACCACAGTCTGTGATGAGTAGGCGGGTTGGAGGTCTCAGGCTGGCCAAATCCTGAGTCCTGAGCCCTGCTGACCGCTGGTCCACTCTTGGGTGATGGAGTATGGGCTGGGGTCCTGGAAAAACTCTGACCACTCTGTTTCGAGATGGGCCTCTGGGGAAGGAACTTGGGAGCTGCATCTCCCTACAAATTTCCCTAGGATTTGCCTGTGACCTTTTTCCTCCCAGAAAAGTTTCTGTGACAAACCGACTTCCTTATTTGACTAAATACCTTTTTCTCCTACATATAATTATACTGGAAAATATATGCAGAGTGGAAAAGACCAGGCAGTTTCTTCCCATGTGAGCTTGTGTGTGATGGGTCCAGGAAGAGCGAAGATGAAATTTAGCTTTCTTTTCATGTGGGCTCTTGGCACCGGGTTTTATAGGCACTGGGATCTAGATCTTGAACAAAAATCTATAGCAAGTGAAATACCTACGGAATATGCCTTCCATAGTAACAGCCACACCCACCCTCTCTCCAGGGCCTCGTTTCCCCTTCAGTAGATTTCACTCACAGATGGCAATGACTTGTTGAAACATTCTGGCTCAGGCTTCACAAGCTGGCACTGATGTTGGGCTGGCAGAAAAAGCAGCCTCATCTTGGAGCAGGATGGATGGACCTGGCACCGTGTGGGGGAGGGTCAGGATGGCGACTCCTTCCCTCCACTCCCTGCCCTCCCAGGATGCTGCCTGCTGCAGCCTGGCACAGTGGGAGGCCCAGTCACGGGAGGAGCCGAAGTGTTTAATTACTGAGGGACACTAGCTAATCACAACGACTGGGCCACATTGGCAGAGGAGGGTCCCAAAGGCATCTTGCTGTGCCAGGCATCAACCCTGTACTTGCTGTATTAGCCAGGAAAACAAAACCAGTAAGAAGCTCTCTCTCTCTTTCTGCTTTCCGTCTCCCCATTTCTCTCTCTATAAAACCAACAAGATGTGCTGTGTAGACAAAAATTTGACAACTGTGTAGCAGCATAAAAAGTGTCTGACATGGTGCTAAAAAAAAAAAAAAGAAAAGAAAAGACAGCCTGAAATGATGATAGCACACTGGCGTTCTTTGGGTTCCTGAACGTACCAAGCTTGTCCCTATCCTCTAGCCCTTGCACTTGCTGTTCCTTCCCCCCGGAATTTCCTCCCCCAGGTCTTTGCCCCGATGCCCCTTCTCGTTATTCAAATCTGAGCTTAAATGCAGTGTCCCCCAAGGAGGTCTCCTGCCACCCCACCACAGAAGCTCATTCCCCCCTAGCCACTCTTTCTCTGATCACACTGTTTCATTTTTTTATCCATGGCTCTTATCAATGTCTGAAATTATCTTTAAAAATTTATCTGTGTACTTGCTCACTGTCCCATCTCCCTCTCTCTAGAATGTAAACTCTGAGAGAAGGGACTTTGTGTATCTTGTTTGTGGCCTATTCTCAGCACATAGGGTAGTTTGTGGCACAGAACACGTGCTTGAGAAACGTTTGCTGAGTAAACGGATCAAGTTCTCACTCCACCCTGTGGTTCAGTGGATTTCCCAGAGCACCCGGCCTCCAGGTCTTCTAGACAGCACGGAGAGATCTGGAGACAGACAGTCCACTCAGAGGCAGAGCGATGGCGCTGAAGCCAAATTTCGTTTCTGAGCAAACACAGTCTTTGAGTCTTGGTCACTGTGGTAGAAGGCAAGTGAAGTCATCTATTCCACCCAAGAAGAAATGTCAGGGAAAATGGTCATACAACATTCATGAAGAACGGATACCAAGAGTGGAGTTTCCATAGCTATGGCTTCACAATGATTGTTTAACGTGTTGGATGAGGTTGGATAAATCTGAGCCTATCTAGACAAGCCGCTCCTTCAGTTGTCTGACTTTGGGTTAGACTTGGACAGCCGAGCCATCTGGAGAGGTTTCAGGCTCGGTGCCAAAGGTCTGGTCTCTGCTGCAAGTGCCTCATTGCTCTGTCATCTCTGCTTCATGGGCTGGATGTCTGTCCTCCTGAAGTTTTGTGGGAGAAATTGGACTCCGACTTGGTTTTTATTTTCTCACAAAACCATCTAAGGAACTGAACTGGGGTAGGGGATAAAGCACCAAACCTCTGAAGTGAAGTTTTAACCGCAGCCCAAATCATGTGGCTGACTACGAGACGTCTCAGACTGTGTGAGTCCTGAGACTGTTTGCTGATGACTTGGCCACCAGCATTCCCATCTCATGCCCCAGGCAGGTGAGAGAGATGCTTCCTCTCTACAGAGGCAGAGGATTTGGTGGGCAAATTGAGCCTACAATGTTTGCCACAGTAGCCCTTGCCTCTGTTTTGGAGTGACTTGTGAGATAAGAAAAGTCACTAGAGATTTAGACTTTCAGGGTATCTTCCCTTAAAGAACTCAAGATTCTTAGCAGAATTGGATAAATGTTGAGGTTTGATCCTGATGGAACCCTAGAGACTGATGATTTGAAGATTACTTAACTTTCTATAGAGAATAGATCCACCCATTTTGGGAGATGGGCCTGGATGGGGGAAGGGAAAGGGAGACTTTTGGGCCCCAAAGCTCTGTCACTGTGGACGGTGCCTTCCAATAGAGGGACCTTGATTCTCCAGGCTGAAGAAACTCACTCAAGATAGCTTGAGTCCAAAAAAGGAAAATTTAAATAAGGATAAATTTTATCGTTCTCTAAGGAAGGCTACTGACATTAGCAGACATTCATCTCTCTGTTTCTATATTTATTTAAAACTTTTTAAATTATATTTTATGTGCTTAAGCTTTTTATTAAAGTATACAACAGAAGAGTGTATATCTCTTAAGCATACAGCTTGATGACTTTTTACAAAATAAACACACCTATGTAACCAGCACCAGGTCAAGAAACAGAATTACTGCCAACATCGCAGAAGCCCCACTCCCCGCCTTTTCCGCTCGCTATCCCACAAGCCTCACTGCTGTCCTGATCTCTAACACCTCGAGTTATTAAGGGCAGCCGTTAAGTAGATGTTGAACATTCAAAGTCATCTCATCCTACTTTTACTTTTATTTATTGTGTTCACTATTAATTACATTTACTATTAGACTTTCTTCTGATGACACGTAATAAAACTCAACTGGTATCTCACTCACTGCTCAAGTTCTGCTGAATTAATGAATCTGTCCCTTTCTACCAGTAATAATAATGGATAAGGCTTCCACCGTATTACAACATAACAAGTATTGCTCTGATTACTTACCTAAATTGACTCATTTAATCTTCACAACAGCCTGATACATTATTTTTATTATCATCCTCATTTTATAATCATGACTTCCATTGTGCCTTAATTGTTGCTGCCACTCATACGATATTTTCAAGTCCATTTACTTTTCTGCACCACATTTCACATCCTGCTCTTTCTCCTCAAACTTCCAGTTCTACCCCTCCATCTTTATCTTAGCTGATGACTTTGTTCCCAACTTGAACAATCAGAGAAGAGTTTCCATGAACTCACATCACTATATCTATCTACCCACCTGCCAGCATCTGCCTTCCTGCACAATAATGTAGATGGATTGTCTGTGCTCCTCTAGAAAGAGATATCTCTGTTTGTGTAGGAATTCCCATTTTCCTCTAGTTAAGGACTTCCCCCCAACCCTTGGTCTCTTCTCTATATCATTAAACTTTCACTATCTTATGGTTCATTCCCATTCATACAAATATTGTTGCCTTAAAAAATCATTTTAATTATATTTCCTTTGCTTCCCTTTCCAGCAAAATGTGAAAGATTTTCTAAACTCATAGTATCTAATTTCTCTCTACCCATTTGCTCTTAAACCAGTCCAACCAGGATTTTGCCCCAACTACCAAACTAAACCTGTGCCTATCACAGACACCTCCATGTTGCTAAATTCAATTCTTGTTCTCAGTCCTCTGTTTTGATGCATCAGCGACACTGGGTGCAGTTGAAAATCCCTCCTCCTCTGTACTCTTTCCTGTACTGGATTCCAGACCACTGTGCTCTTCTGGTTTTCTTTCCATCTCTCTGCTCCTTTTCATGCTCCTTTGCTGGTTCAAACCTCCAGTTTCTAGCTACCCTTTTAACATTGGGGTGCCTTAGGAATCCATTCATCTTGATCCTTTTCTTTAACCTACATTCATTCTCTTGGTGATCTCTTCCAGCCTCGTGGCTATAAACACCACCTATATGCCTGTGACTCTCACATTTCTATGCTTAGATGAGATCTCTCTCCCAAACTCAAGAGACATAAACACAATGTCTTCTCAGCACCTGCACTTGGATATCTAGTAGGTGTCTTAACATGTGTGAAACTGATTTTCTGAGGCTATGGCAGTAATATTGGTCATAGTTGTGACTATGAGGAGAGCTGCTGTGGCGACAATGCTGCCAACACATTGAGAATGGCTGAGTACAGGATGAAAGAGTCAGTGTTCTTGAAGACGTCGTTGGGCAATTTTGGTAACTGACCTGTGACTGTTCTGGTGCTGGACTTCCTATTGTATGAAATCATAACTTTTAAAAAATTATTTGCTTATTTATTTTTTTTAGAGAGAGGGGAAGGGAAGGAGAAATAAAGGAAGAGAAATATCCATGTGTGTTTGCCTTTCAAGCGCCCCCTACTGGGGACATGGCCTGCAACCCAGGCATGTGCCCTGATTGGGAATTTAACTGGCAACCCCTTTGTTTTCAGGCCTGTGCTCAATTCACTGAGCCACACCAATCAGGGCCATAATTTATTTTTTGAGTTGGGTTTTCTGTTACCTGTGGTCCAATCAGCCCCAAAATTAGTTACATAGCCCAAACTTGGGGCAATTTAATGGAGATCTCATTTTTTCTGATTGTTTTTCTTCATTTGTTTCCCATGAAGAGACTAGACACAATGCAAGAACCTTATGACAGGAACATTTAAACAAACTATCTGTAGGAGCCAACCTGAGATTCCCTCTAGGGATCCCTTTTTCTTGTTGGAAGAAGATACCCTTTCCTTTATTTCCTTCAGTAGCAAAATGTTGCCAGTTAATGTGATGAGTTTATGCCAAGGGTTTGGCTAGGGTATTGGGTGTGTAATGAGGCTGGCATCATTCTTGGGTGGGAGCTTCACATATGAATAAGTATTCTGAACTCAATTTTCAAATATTCCTCATCCCTAGAGTGATTGAGCCAAGTTCTAAGTAGCAAAATTAAGGGTTAAGTCCTAAGAATGGGGGCCAGTGACATGATTTAGGAATATAGAATAGCCACTAGGTTTAGAAAAAGACATTGCTAGGGGACTGCAATATGAAAAGTAGTCCAAGACAGCAGTGAGGGTATAAGGAACATGAATTCAATGCTTAGTCCCTTGTCTAACTTTTCTGGAAGCAGTTTGGCAATATGTATCAAAATCCTTAATAGTACTTATACCTTTTAACTCAGTAATTTTACTTTATTGGAATTAAGAACAAGGAAATAATCTTAATGAAGATACATAGCATCATACCCACCCCCAACTTCTGTTGTTCCACTCCTCTGGAATGCTCAGCTAGAACCGTTCTCAGTGAATTTGATAGCACTCATTGGGAAAGAAGCTGAAGACAAAAGGTGAGCAGGCCTTAGAAATTAATAGAAAATATACATTTGAGTCTACGTGCTGTTGTCTTGGGAAAAAATGATTGCTTGTTGTGGTGAAGAGTGCTTCCCATTAGGTAAATTGGAGGAAGCTAGCTGAAGATTGTGTCACTGGAAAAGCTGAATTGGACTGTGACTATTTTATTCCACAAGGTCACATGACCAGAACCCTTCCAAATATGCTCTTGAGTCTGTGACTCCTGGGCATAGCAAACCTCCACTAACATCTGGCTAAATCTGTGGCACTGGGTTTTGCAAGACACAGGAAGAGACTGAAGGCTGGGAGGTGGAAGAGACTGAAGGTGGGTGGGCACAAGAGAAATGACATCCTTGTTTTCCAAGCAGCCTCCTCAGTCATGCCATTTTATGACTCCATGGCCTTGAATTGTCCTCTGTGTATCTTTCTCACAGCTTAAGTGGAATATTTATGGGTCCAACTAGGTTCCTACCTCACCCTCTCAGCTCTCTTTCAACTTCTGGGAACACGTGAAGAGTTCTTACCACTTCATGTAGGTGTGCACAGAACATTAAACCTTCTCGCAGGCTTTAAGGAGATTTGGAGTTTTAAGTCCTCTTCCTTGATGTTCCTTTCTGCCTCCTGCCTGGGATTCGCACTGGTAGAATAACACAATGTTAGAGATTGGCATTGACTGAGATGAGTGTTGAAGTAAAAAAAGGAAAGTAGAAACATCTGGGAGGTCCCGAAACTTTGCCTCAGGAGATAGAAGGAATAAAAAAAGGACTAACTGACTCCAGTTAATACAGAGAAACTCTTAACGTATCAGGAGAGGCAGCTTTCCCATTAGTTCACAGAAGAGGTGTGTAGAAGACACTGGGAATCTGCACCTTGGATAGAGCTTCCAAACGCACCCTTGTTGGCAGTATTCTCTAGACTCCCATGTGGTAAATGAGTAGACATAAGAGTTGCCACAAAGCTGTGCTAGTCAGGACTATAATCCCTCTCTCAAAGATCTTGGGTTTCTGCTGGGAATGGGAAAATTACCAAGTGATGGGATTCCTTCTTTCCCTGCCCTGGCCAACTCTTCCATTCACCACAGAATCCACAATTTGGTGTATATCCCCAGGGTTTTCTCCCTAGGAGTTTCTACCTTACACATTTCACTCATATTTGTTTTCTGCAGGCCTGTCAGTGAGTTCCCCAAAATAGAGTTTGAAGGAAAGTACATAGAGATGCAAAAACTTGCCTCCAGAATTTGGAGACAAAGTTATGAAGAGACAAGACTCTCAGATAAGAAATAGTACAAATTAATGTATGCAAAGGAAAGTGGCTTTTTCAGAAAACTTCAGAAGGATATAGGATATAGCCTCATCAATTTATAGACTTGCAGAGCTGGAAAGAACAAAGTATGTGAAAGTGCCTGAGTACTATCTGGCACATCATAAGTACTCAACAAATGCTAGCATTTTCCTTGTCTCTTCTAGTCCAGAATGAATCTGAGGTGTAAATCATCTTGGACTTCTCTGCTGGAATCCACTCATGGTGAACATAAATATATTTCTCTGTAGTTTCCTCTTATCGCACATCTATTCTCGGAGACTTTACAGAATAAACCTTATCTCTCTTTTTTTTTCTTACCATGACATACTTTAAAACATTTAAAGGCAGCCATTTTGCTTCCCCAACATCTCTTTAATAAAAAATCTTTTTCAGGAAATTTTTTATTAAATCCTCAATAATTTTGCTCATGACCTGCTCTTGAGATCCTCATCATTCTGTTCACTCTCTCTGAATATACTTACATTTGTCTTTGTCTGTCCTGAGAGATGATCATGAATTGGCCCCTATGGGCGTTGGGGGTGTAAAACAGCACAGACAAAACAGTGCTATTACATTTTCTCATTGTTATTTATGTAAGTGGGCATAAAATTTATTTCACTTTCTATTTTCAGAAACTATGTCACTATGATAACTCACACTATCTTGCTATTCATGAACATGTTCACAGATTTTGAAACCATTTTTTCCAGTCTATAAGTAGAAATTGCTAATCACTCATCAAAAACTGTTTTTCTCTCCTTCCCTATTAGTGGACTATATGGCTAGAGAGTACACTTCCCAGCCTCTTTTGCAGCTAGGTGTGGTCACCTGACTACGTTTCTTACCAGTTGAATGCAAATGGAACAGATGCACTCAACTTCCAAGTTTTAGCCTTTACATACTGCCTATGTGCTTCTGCATGCATTTTTTTCTCTCCACAAAGTTGGATCCAGAACAAGCCTGTGACCAGGCTCCAAGAATGCAGATGAGGATCATACTCTAGGGGTTGGTGGAAGCGTAAGATGAAGGAGACTGAGCCCCTGACTGATCAGTGGAGCAGAAAATGGGCCAACCAGGACCTTCAACATTGAGATTTGTATTAGTCAGCCATTGGCATAATAACATTGCCAAGCAAATAACCTCAAAATGTCAGTGGCTTACAATAAAAATATTTATTCTTATGACCATGGGTCTGCTGGTCAGCCGTGGCTTGGCTGATGGAAGCTGGGTGCCACTCCAGGCTCTATGCCATGTGTCTCTCACCACATTGGACCAGTGGCTATTGAGGGCATAGTCTCCTCAGCAGATTATTGGAATAAAATAGGGTAAGCAGAGACCTGTGATATCTATGAATGCATAGTTTAGAGTATTTGTTTTATTTTCTGTAGCCCTCTAGTACCTTATTACTTGCCCCTGTTCGTTAAAAATTCTCAATGATGGTCTAACAGTCTCATTTCTCTCAGGAGTTTGGGACATATCTTACAGAACATAGCTCATTTTAGAGTCTGCAGAAGATCTGTAACTTCTTCACCAATTTAGATCTTAATCTTTTAGCATCTCAACTCCAAAATCAGAGAAGAGGGTATGATTGGGTCTGCCCAGTGAATGGCTGGATTTCCCCTAGGTCAAGTGTTCACTCTGGTTTAATCATTCATGGTCAAGGAGACAGGATCTTGAAATAAAACCATGAGAACCTAAACTCATTTCTTTGGCAGGGTCTGTGGATGAGAGGCAATTTCAAACAAAAGACAGGGCTAGATACACCTTTAATCACCCTGAATTTGGGGAACTGCTAGGTCATAGACAAGGTATTGTGTCAGGCATTCTTACCTAAGCACTGATAACTGGGGAGACTCAGCTTGCACTGCTGCCCTGATCTCTAGGGGCAGATTGTTACACTGGTGGCCTCCAATGAACCACATCTCCTAGTGTTTACACCCTTGTGTACTCCCCTCTTCACTCACTCTGGACTTGACTGTGGGACTTGTTTTGGCCATTGAGACTTTAGCAAAGTGATGACAAAGAAGCTTCAGAAAGGAATTCACACTGGGGCTTGTCCTCTTGAAATGTTCTTTCTTGGAAGCAACTTCCATGCTGTAAAGAAGCTTGGACTAAACTACTGGATGGCAAGAGGTCTTGGAGGATGAGAGGTTATCTTGGATATCTCACCCAGCTAAGCTCCCAGCTGAATAGAGTTCATGGATGGTCTCAGCCATACCATGTGGAACAGAAGAACCATTCAACTGATACCAGACAGTCTACAGAATCATCAAAAATAATAAACTGCTGTTGTTTTAAGTGACTGTTTTGGCGTAGTTATAAGGCTGCAAAAGATACCTGAAACATGTCCCTTCTGTAAAATTTCCTTGGCTGCAAAACTAATCCGAAATTCAAACGTCTGGCCCACGACCCTTGGAGAAAATTTTCTGGCGCTGGGAATGTAGCCAAAAGGCCATGGAAATGAAATCTGAAGATGTCTTTGATCTCTTCTGTTCTCCTGAAAAGTGAGAAACATGTCCCTTCTGTAAAATTTCCTTGGCTACAAAACTAAACTGGAAATTCAAATGTCTGGCCCAGGACCCTTGGAGAAAATTTTCTGGCACTGGGAATGTACCCAAAGGGCCATGGAAATGAAATCAGAAGATGTCTTTGATCTTTCCTGTTCTCCTGAAAAATTGGATGGTTCTTCTGTTCCATATGGTATAGCTAAAGTCATTCATGGGCTCTATTCAGCTGGGAGCTTGGATGGGTCTTGGACATCCAAGATAACCTCTCATCTTCCAAGATCTTTCGCCATTCAGAATAGTTTACCAGCAAAAATCCTGAAAAGAAAACAAATCCTTGAGTCATGAGGAATAAGAATGTTCCACTAACTGGCCAGAAAAGACCAGGTTTTTGCACAGTGCCCACATTCTTGTCTCACATGTCTTGTTTCTTCCTCAATAAATACATCAACTTTAAGGCAAGGCCATGGATTTATTTATGTACTTACTTTGGTCTTCTGAGATACCAAGAAAGAAAACCCTCTTCAAATGCTTCCTGTTCTATTGCCCAATCTTCTGTGATGCGGCCCAAAGTGTGATGGGTTGTATGTCTTGGTTAATGCCAAAGAAAGATATCCAGAAACATAAAAATAACCATCTTCTGTGGCCATTAAAAATAGTAATGGTTATGATATCTCAGGAGTATTTTTGGTTTGTCCCTGGCTGAAGACATGCGACTCCCTTGTGTCCCCATTTGCTCACTGATGGATTCCATGACACTAATTCAGGATTTATGGTTCCAAGTATTGTTAAGTGTACCAAGATATTTATGTTCCAAAGCACCAAGACCAGCATCAACAGTCTCTTCTCTTCAAACACGTGTAAATGAGCAAGCTCTAAACTTTTTCCAGAAGGAAGTTTTCATTCATTCATTTCAGAAATATTTTCTTGTATGGCTGCCTGTGTGCATATCTAGCAGGAATCAATGTCGTGGCCTGGTAGATACTTTGTTGGAGGCTGGCTGGCGAGCCCGCATCCTCCGCTTTGGAAGAGCAAACCAAGCAACTATTTTTTGAGAGGAAGATTACTTCTTTCTTTAGCCTGATGAGGTTTCTTTCCTTCCCCAAGCCAAGAGTGAGCCCATGATTCATGCCAGGCCAATTAAATGTTCTCACTCTGGATTTGAAATCAAAATAGACTAATAAAGAGACTAAAAACAAGTTGGCATTTGGGCATCGCACGCCCCAACCAGGCTATTTCACTAGAACATTTCCTGCCACTTTAGGGAGCTTTCTACTTTTTAGAGCTGCCTTGTTCCTGCTTGTTTCCAAGCCCTGTGTTCTGGCCTGACTATTGACTCCAGTTGTCCTTCCCACAAACTCCCTTTTTCTTAGATTAACCAGACCAGTTTCTGTTGCTTTCATCTAAAACACCCAAACTGATTTAAGAAATGAATAAGACATTCATTACACATACTATCAATTTGGTCAGGAAGAACTACACTAAACACACAAAAAAATGTTACAAATAGTTGTAAAAAAATGAACAGGGTACTATAAAAGAGAATAATAGGATGTTGTAATTGAGATGATGGGGCCGTTGAAGGCCACAGCTGATTAGCAGGGCTAGAGAGACAAGGAATAAAGAGAAAGAAGCTTTCTGGCAGAGGACCAAGAACAAAGGCCCTGAGCAAGGAGATGGTTGCATTCCAAGAAGGAGTGGAGGCTGGTGTCTTTGGGAGGGTTAGTCTGAGCTGAGGCTGGAGAGCAGGGTGTGGGCCCCATCACGCACAGTCTGGTGGGTTGTAGAGAGACCTTAAATTTGATTTCAAGACAGTACAAAAAAAACTATTGGAACATTTTAAGTCTGTGAGTAACATGATCTAATTAGATTTTAAAACAATTTCTCTGGCTGCTGTATAAAGAGTTGGCTCAGAAGACAAGAGGTAGGGAATTATTAAATGGCCTGGGAAGGTGCTGTTAGGCTAGATGGTAACAAAAGAGATGGAGAGAGGCAAAGTCCCATTAGGACTAATAGGCACTATTTATATGCAGAACTTTCTGCTACTGAGTGCACTGCCTGTGGGCAAGGACGGAGCCCTTTGTTCTACACCCCCTGCAGTAACAGATAGGTTGTGCTTCTGTAGAATTCCACAATTGACAAAGTGCTCCTTGGTCCAAATCTCACTGGATCCTTGCAGCAACCCTCAGAGGCTGTTGAAAATAAACTAAGGCCTGGAGGGAAAGGTTAAGTGAAAGAGGCACACAGTTGATAACAACAAAACCAGGGCTCGGATCTTATTTTGCCCCAGCATCGCTTGCTGCCCCTAGCTCAGTGTTTAACCTATAAATTGTAGACTCCCCAGAACTATTTGCAGATCTGAAAATGAACTGAGACCTTCCACTGCTCTTTGGTGAGCATTTTTGGTCCATCTGTAGCTGGGCTCTATAGTACGGTCTTAGACCTTCATTTGCATCCATCACCATCACTGGTCCCATGACCTACGTAACCACCGTCAAGCTATGCCCAGCACATGCTGAGCACTCTGTGACCAAGTCGTTCACTCCTATCACCTTTTACCTCTTTCTGCCTGGATCTCCTTCAACATTGTTTGAGTCATTTCTGTCATCTTTCCCTGGAAGGCCTACTTCCCTTTGCCTGGATTAGTGTTTGGATAGGCAGCATCAGAATCACTTGGCAACTTGTTAGAAATGTAAATTCTAGCCCCAGACCTATCGGATGAGAAACCAGGGGGGTGGCCCAGTCATCTGTGCTTCAGTAGGCCTGCTAGGTGATTTTTATGCATGCCAAAGTTCGAGAACCACTAGCCCAAATCTTTCCAGGAACAATCCCTGAAAGCGACAGCTGAGCTAGCGAGGGATGTGTTTTCTACAAACCCAAGTAGGGGCTAAAGTCACTGATGGGTCTTGCCCAAGCTCTGGGCCCACATGTTGAAAGGTAGTGACAGCTCCAAGCTAAAGAACCTAATGAAGCTCCGAGGGGTCTTTGTGGGACCATCTTGAACCCATTGCTTCTGTGGACTACACCAGATCTTCAAGGAGGAGGCCTGGAAGAGGGTACAGAAGGGAAGCTGTCCAGGCCTTCCTCTCTTTGCCCTTTCTATTCATACCTCCTCTATTCACCAAACATTTACTGAGCACCCACAATGTGCCTGGGTCTGTGATAGGCTCAGAGAATACTGATTAGAGTCTTCCTGGAGATGGGGATCAACCAGGTAGATAAACGATTACAGGTAACACTGAGAAGTAGCCTGGCAGAGGTGTGCATTAGTCAGCTAGGGCTGCTGTAACAAAATACCACAGACTGGATGGCGTAACCAACAGAAATTTATTTTCTCACAGTTCAGAAGTCTGAGACCAAGATGTCAGCAGGGTCAGTTTCTCCTGAGGCCTCTCCCTTTGGCTTGCAGATAACTGCTTTCCTGTCGTCTCCTTCACATGGACTTTTGTCTGTGCATGTGCGTCCCTAGTATTTATTTTCGTGTTCTAATCTCCTCTTATTATAAGGACACAGGTCAGATTGTGTTAGAGCCCACTCACAGGACCTCATTTAACCTTAGTTACCTCTTAAAGGCCCTGTCTCCAAATTCTGCGGTACTGGGGGATAGGGCTTCAGTATATGGGTTTATATGAGGAAGAGCCCTTGACAGGTTGTGACCAGAATTCTCCTCAGTGGACTAGGGAGCAGCTGCATGCGGTAGTCAAAGGGGTTTTTCCTCTCTGACTTAATCAAGGTGATGATTAAGCTTAGTCCTAAAATATGTTTTTAAGTGAATAGAGAGTGGGAAGTAAATTCTGGGCAGGACAAAGCTACCTAAAAAAGACAGGGAAGTGGGGTGATACTACTGAGCTTGGAGACAGGAAGTACTTTAATGCGGCCACAGTGCGTGGTCTGTGATGTTGTGTCTCGCTGCCCAGATCAGGGAAGGCCAGAGGCCCAGTCTAGATTCCCCATTAACTTCAACTAATGCATCAGTTGGATTCTTTGGTCAAGAGTTTAAGTCAAAATGGAATTTATAGGAAGATTATAAGGGAGCTCAGAGAATTGTTGGGAAGGCAGAAGAACTAAGCACAGAAATGGTGCTTCAGGGGACCAAGCATCAGAAACTGCGTAACTGCCTTGGCAGGGTGAGCCTGTAGGAACAAACCCGATCTGACGGCTTTCTCTGCGCTTGAGATGCTCCGCTCAAGATTCAATATCCCATTCAAAAGAATGATAACACCAAGTGCTGGTGAAGAGGCAGGCAACTAGAAATATCCTACGATGCTGATGGGGAGGCAAACTGGTGCCCAAATTTTGGAAAGCTGTTATGCAGCATCTACTAAAGGTAAACGTACTTCTGTATCCCATGACTCAGCAATTCTGTACTTTCAAATGTAAGAACTCTTGGTGACACTTGAAGGAATTAGATTGCGCCAAGTGATTGCACCGTTTCATTGTTTTTTCTCTTTAGCACTGTCTCCTCTCGGCGCTCTTTCGTAGAAGCCAGAAGCACACCGGTCGATATGCAGGGTGTTTGTTGTTTGGTTTGTTTGATGGGAAGCACTTTTTCTGTCATAACCAGCTGTACCCTGAGGTACAGTATATCACACTGTAACTCATTCCAACAGCATTCACTGGAACAGGAGGTATACGCAGTGTAGAAACATAGTAAGTGTAAATTTTTTACATAGATAAAAACTTGGCAGCACTCTGTGAGGATTTTTCTGTACACCACTGTGCTTCTGGCAGGTGTTGAGGACCACAGAGCTAGTCCTCGTATCTAGCAGGGGCTCAGCACATATAGTAAAATGATATTTGGTGTATTGAATGGACTCCCCTCTGATTTGCTTGGGGCAGGCTTGGCATGACTTCTCTTATTGGTCTGCATCCAGGCTGGATAGCTCAAGCTCCGCTCTGATGACTCTGTTCAATTGAAAAATAATGTTCTATTGAATACTTTGCTCCATTGAAAAATAATGTTCAGCTTGCCTCTTCTGACCTCTTGGCCAGTTTTGTCAGCTTTTCAACTAAGACCTGGGACAGGTGCCTTGTATGTGCCATCCACAGGATTTCCTTGTTAACGGTCCTTTTATGGAGTGGCTGGACAGAGCTGCATGCCTACCATTGGTTCACACCACTATACAGTTAATTCTTGTTATTTGTAGAAGGCATGTTCTACAAAGTGGTCAGGCACCCTTCATCAGTGAATACTACAACATTGCTCTTAGGGGGAAATACGTCTAGACACACACACATCTCATGTAGATTATAATCCTAAATCCTAAAAACAAGTTACTCAGGGAGACTCCATTTTCTTTATTTTACAAAAAAGAAAATGAGGTCCAACAATGTTTAGTGTCTTGCCTGAGGCTGCCCGACTGACGGGGCCCCAGAGCCTCAGCTTCTTGCACTGCTCTGTGCTGCCCCCTGCCAGCTCCATTGTCAGCTGCTCTCTGTGTGAGAGGGTGCCCTCTTGGTCAACCTCAGCCACAGTGCACTTGGGGCAGCTCAAATTCTTCACTTTTCTGCACATGTCAGCAAATGACTGTGAAAACCTGCAAGTGTTTGATTTGGGGCTTACACATAAGTTTTAGCCAGTAGGTGCTATTTGCAAACATAGAATCTGTGAAAAATGAGGATCAGCTGTATATTGTTTATACCATTCATGAGAACTTAAATCTTCAACCCCATCTTTCAATCCTGTCCTTTCTCCTCACAGTGTGCTATGTCCTCAAGACTCCAAACTTTTCGATTGTCACTTTTATTAAAGATTTCCAGAAATATCATCAAAATGTATATCTATGCAAGCAGATGACAACGTTAAAGAGATAGATGGATGGATGGTGTGTATGGACATATGAGGCCGAATTTGACCTCAATGGACCCAACCAGCACCTTTCTTGCTGGCTTTGCAAGGTCCTTGAAGACAAGGCTGATCATGGGAATGTCTGTGGCCCATGTTATTTGACCTTCAGAATAAAAAGGAAATGGAGTACCTATTTGGGCAAGGCAATTACAATGTATAGGAACGTTGGCTGACAGAATGAGCACAAGCTCCTCCACCCCTTTCTTGAGCTTCTGGAGGTTTGAGAAGAACAAGTGAATTGTGAATGATGCCTTAAGCCCATTTAATTTCAGTAAACAGAGAAACTCATCCCCTGCAACCTCCCCAAACAAATCTCCTCACAGGCAGGCCCTGTGTTGATGACAGACATAAAGGGAGTTCTTTCTCAAAGGGGAGCTATAAAAAGCAAGCAGGTGGTAACACCAACTATACCTTAACCTCTGTGAGCTAAGATGGAAAACAGGAGGTATGACATTTCTTTGTACCATCCAGCATGGAATCAGCATCTTCATTTATCATCTATGATAACAGCTATGAGTAGCCATTGACTGAGTCGGGTCACAAAGCATCCTTGGTCCCCAAGAGATTTTAGTCTAGTAGGAAAAACTCTCAAAACAGCATTTGCTGAGGAGAGCCAAAGTAGGGGTGGTAGAGGTGGAGGGTGTGGTGGGGGTGGTGTGTGTGGTGGGGGTGGTGGGGGTGGTAGGAGTGGAGGGGGTAGAGGGGGTGGTGGGTGTGGTAGTGTAACCGGAAAAGACACCGGCATTCAGGCTGCCTGTCACTACCAAATCCAATAAGCAATGACAGCGATTGAATGTTTATGGCCCTTTTATTCAGATGGCCGGCCATCTGAGAAGATGGTGGGTTCATACCCTCACAAACCATCTTCCCTTCTCTTTCCTGGCCAGAATTTTTATAAGGGAGGTGGGGGAAGATGCGGTGAGGGCTTTGAAATTCAGGGAGGATTAGGTGAGCGAGGCTGCAGCATTCCTGTTCTGAGCACTCAGTTGTTCCCAAGGGGAGGGGTAGCACCTGTCTCCTCGTTGATACAAAGGCCCGGATGCCTCCAACTGGTCCCCAGGCGGTAACCTCTAGCCAGTGCCCCAGGAGGCCAGCTGTTTCCCAGGAGCCAGGGTGGGTCTTATCTGCAGTTTCTGAAACAAAAGCTTTAACATACACATTACTTGCTAGGTTTACTAACTTTTTCCTTAAGCTAAAATTTCCAGGTCTTGAGTCCCCTATCAGTAGGAGTGGGGGGGTAGAAGGGGTCGTGGGTGTGGTAGGGGTGGAAGGTGTGGTGGGTGTGGTAGGGGTGGAGGGTGTAGTGGGGGTGGAGGGTGTGGTAGGGCTGGTGGGGAAGAAAGTGCTTGGGCCTCAGGCCGTAGAGGTGGCAGAGTTCCCAGGAGGGAGACATCTCTGAGGGCTGGACTTATGGGCCCTTGAGAAGGGCCATGGAGACTGGGTCTTAGGGGCAAGCTTGGCAAGTGGGAGTTAATAGGGGCAGGGGAGTGGCAGGTGGGAAGGGGAAGGGAAAGACATGTGGGCCTCAGGGTAAAAGGCACAGAAGTTTCCCTTTTCAGCCCAAATCCAGTTTGTAAAATCTCTGCTGGTGCCTGTGAGATATTCAGTCAATGCCTTTCTTTTGCTGTGAAGGTGCCAACACTGGGTCCGGCTGAGAGTAAAAACTCTGTCTCACACACTCGCCCCTTGTTCCCATGAACTCATCTGCGCACCAATCAATGACAATTATGCTTTCAGGCTGCTCACATATTTTAGCATTCAAACTGTAATGGCAAATACAATAAATCTCCACTGTAGCAACTAAATATGGATTTTCTTCTGCAGAAATCTTGTCCCTAGGAGTCATGAAGCCGCAGATGTGAAGTTTGCTGGGGCAGGCCTGCTAGTGTGTGCCAGGAATGGGTCAGAAACTGTCTGGGAAGGAATGCGTTCCTCCGATGTTGGGGGGCAGTGTGAGGGCCGCATTGAAACTCCAGACTTGGCGGGTAGGGAATGGAGACATGCGGGACCGCAGTGGGTGGGAGCTTTGGGAGGACAGCCGGGCTCGGGCACTGGAAAGCGATGTCCAGGCTTACCAGCGCCTGGTTTTCCAATGGAAAGAGGACACAATGCTCTGAGCGCTTCCTGCATTTTTGCCATTACACGGATGCTTACGTGTTTGCTTGTATAAAGGCTAACCCCACAACTAGACTGAAAGCTCCAGGAGGGGAGATCGTGTACCTGCTTTGTTCACCGTGTTGCACCCAGCACAGCACCTGGCACATGGTAGGCTCGACAGAATATTTATTGACTAAAAGAAACATCCTTGTTAAAAACGTCATCCAGTCACACAGAAATAGTTCTAGTGACAGGAAACTCCTTCTCTCCTTTGGCAGTACATGCTGTCTCTGGTCATAACATTCTTCCTATGTTGATCTGACTTCTATGTCTTCCACCCCACAGAGAAAACTAGTCTGAAAAAAATAAGAAATAAAAATATTTATTTTGTCCATGGCAACCCTTCCCATACTTCAAGATACCTGTCTTATCGTGTCTGTAACATCTTTGTTAAGAAGCACGTCCTGAAGCAGAGAGCCAAGTGAGCTCTCTCCTGCCCCCCAAAATTGCACCCCTTCTCTCATCAAGGCAGCCAAATGGGCGGGAAGCAGGGGGCGCAGCTTCTCTGTGTGGAGTTTCTTTCACTGAGACGATAACACTTTGCCTCCTTCACCTTCATCTGGACTGGTGATGGTAGACCGGTTCTCATTTGATTGTTTTTCCAGAGCATTCATGTGTCAGCATTGTTTTCCCAACTCTTATGAACAAGTAAAAGACAAATTCATTGTCACTCAGAAAAGCTGATACTGAGAATGGGTTTATGGACGTGTCTCTGAATAAAAAGAATTTTCCTTAATTAGTGATTTGTGGTAGCTAATATAATAATGGTGATCCATGTTAGGAAGATGTTGGTTCTCTCTTCATGGGTATTATCAGTCAGCAACTATTATAATATGTTACATAACAAACGAAGCTACACTGGTTATAATGCATGTGAGTTGACTAAGGTAGCTTCAAGCCGATCAAGTTCGCATTTGCCTGAGTGTCTCATTATGGAACTGAGATGAAGGGACAGCAGTGACCCGCAGCATTATCTCTCATGGTAGAGGGCAGAATCTTCCAGAGGAGCAGGCAGAAACATGATGCCTTTCAAGACATAGACTTGGCAGCAAGAGAAAAGTAGCTATAAGGGAGCTCCCATAAGACTGTCAGCTATTTCTCAACAGAAACTTTGCAGGCCAGAAGAGAGTGGCAAGAAATATTCAAAGTGATGAAAAGCAAGGACCTACAACCAAAATTACTCTGCCCAGCAAAGCTATCATTTAGAATTGAAGGACAAATAGCTTCCTAGACAATAAAAAGCTAAAGGAAGTTATTACCAGCAAACCAGTATTATATGAAATGTTAAAGGGTGTCCTTTAAGAAGAAGAAGAAAATGCAGATTATATGAACAATAAAATGGCAATAAATACATACCAATCAACAACTGAATCTAAGAAAAACAAAATAAACTAAAAGCAGAACAGAAAAAAAAATATCAGGGTCAGCAACAAAGATTATCTAATACTTAAAAGTTTATATTCTCTATATAAAAGAGACGTAGGTTTGAAATGATCAAATTTTACTTCCACTCACATTTCATTGGCCAAAAGCAAGTCACATGGCCCAGCTCAACATCAGTGTACCCTCCCTTCAGGGAGCCAGGCTAAAGGAAGTAAATATGTGCTCTGAAGTAACCTAATCTACTGCTAGGTGGTCAGGGCAGTCCTGGGATGGAGGGCATCAGCCTGGGCGGGATGCTGGTGGCTAAGGTTCCATCAAGAAGGGGCAGGACCCCAGGGAAGTTGGGAGTGGATAGATCCAGAAAATAAAGCAAACCTTGTGTGAGGGAGGGTACAGATGGTCACTGTGGTAAAGCCCAAGAAAAGTGAAGCCTGAGGAAAGACATGAATTGGTCCAAGATTGTCACCTGGGGAGGCTGCAGCATTTTGGAAGGTACACACTGCCTATTGTGAGTACGTATATATACCAACGGAAGGTTGTAAAAAATACTCCCAAGATTCTCCCCCACTCCTCCCCCATAATTTCTTTTCTTTATGTTTACTCTCCTTTCTTTTCTTTTTGTACTTCACCTTGGGGTCAACTCTGCCCCACTCCTTCCAGACCTTCCTTTCAGGCCACATCTCTTGTTTCCTCACCTGTGCCCTTGCTCCCTAAAAGGCCCCTTAGGGCTTCCACAGCTCTTTGGAGAAACTGATGACTTGCAATTTGCCAAGTGAAGCTAACTGGTTGGCTGGTCTGTGACTTTATTGTGATGTGGACATTGGGGATGGAGAGCGCCTCCAAGTAGCCAGCTTCCAGGTATCAGCTAGAGCCCTGGTACCAACTAGAACAGGGCCGGGACCATGACTGTTGTTTGGGGGCTTATCAATTCTACTTCTGTGACACATCACTCTAACGCTCAGTGGCTTAACACAAGTCTATATTACTTCTCACGGGCATGTGGACAGGTTGAGGTCAGAGACTAGAGGCTGGGCTCAGCTGAGTGGTTCTGCTGTTCTCTATTTGGCTCACTCGTGCACAGCCAACAGGAGATAGACTGATCTTGGATGGACTTGTGGGAAGTGGCCCAGATCTGTGGCTTTTTTTCCCTTCCTGGACTAGTGGGTGGACCCAAACATGCCCTTCTGAAGGCAATTGCCTGAGTGCAAGAGAATAGGAAGAAACACCTGCAAGGCTTTTTGAGGCCTGGGCTCAGAATTGGCATACTGTTTTTAGTTTGGGAGTCCCCAAGACCACCCCCAGGTTCACTGGAAGGAGTTGCAGAACTCAGCAAAGCTGTTATACTTCTGGTTATAATTTACTGCAGCAAAAGATACAGATTAAATCGGCAGTGGAAAAAGGCTCATAAGAGGGTCTCCAGGAGACACCAGGTGCAAGCTGCCAGTTGTCCTATGGCAGCGGAGGTCTACAGGCAGTGCTTTTTTCTCCCAGCAACAATGCGTGACGACATACCCACCTACTGCCACCCAGAGAAGCTCACTCAAGCCTCAGTGTCCAGATTTCTTACTGGGCATTGGTCTCACAGGCATGGCTGACTTTGCTGTATGACTGACGTTAGTTTGGAGCCTCTCCAGGGGTGAAGCTGATACTGTGTATTTCAAGGCCCCCACCATAAATCACATTGTTAGCATCGCTACCTGGACTGGCCCAAGGACTCCAGGTAAACAAAGATACCCTCATCAGTCAGGATTTTCTGAGGGCTTAAAGATTACCTCCCAGGAACCAGGAACCAGCCTAGGGCCAAAGCTTTTTTTGGAATGTGCAGAGCTGGTGCCACTCAGACCTGCTGAGTTAATCCTTTATCGCACGCTGTCTCTTCTGTCTCTTCTGTCTCATTCTATTGGCCAAACCAAGCCACCTGGCTGAGCCCAGTCAAAGTGGTGTGCACCACAATTTCGTAGCAAAGAGCGTGGATACAGGGGGATGTGAGGAAGCTGGGCCATCAGTGCAATCCACCACAAGGACTCTGTGTAGGGTGAGGCCTGGACCAACACAGGGGCAGCCGTGGTGGCCTGTCATGGTCTCGACGCTCCTAGGACACAACACGTGCTCACACCTCTGTGCTTCCTGTGTGGTGTTCTCCACTTTCCCACAACTTCTCATCTACTTGGAAAGTTGCAACTCAGGTTGTAAAAGTTCCCTCTCGTAGGTGCTTTCCCTGACCACCCACAGCAAAGGCAGGAGCCCTCCCCTGAACTGATGCTGATCAAGCTAACGAATCATGGTCCCACCTTGCCCAATGCTCTGAGATGGGGAGACAGCTCCTTCACCACTCTCTGACTTTTCCTCTGTCCTCTCCTCCTGATCATCCCCGAACTCAATTTCACCCAGGACAATGATTTACCCACCCCCACATTTGCTTTGGAGACTCCGTGGCCCAACCATCTGCTTGTATTCCTGATAGAGTTGTTCCTTGCCGGGAGTGGAAAGAGCACATCAACTCTTCTGATGGCTGTTTCCAACCCTCAGTTATCACATTACCCCCTTGGTTCTTCTCCTCCCACATGTTGAAGCTATTTCCACTGCAGCACCGAATTAGCTAGAATCTTTTACAATCCACGCCCCATTGCCCAGGCTTGTAAAATGCTTTATGAGCAAATATATTGCCTTCTCCTTGGTGCCTGGGGTGTGGAAGTGCGGTTGCAGTGAACATCTCTGGAATCGGAGCAACTCCTGGGCCTGTTTCAAAGCAAAATCAAGCCTCCTGATTCTTTTATCCAACTCTGAAGATGTCAACTGCTACTTCCCAAATGTCACCCCCTCCATGTAGCGTGGTGCCATGTTTGCAGTGGCCAGGTAAGGCATGGGAGAAGCTCCCAGGTGCTCTTGAGCGGTGCTGCTCAAACTTTAATTTGCATGGAGGAGTTCGTTGAAGTGCTAATTCTAGTTTGGTAGGTCTGGGGTGCTGCCTGAGATCCCATATTTCTCACAAGGTCCTCGGTGACGTTGCCGCTGCTGGTCCGAGGACTGTATCTGAGTATCGAGGGGCTAGGCTAGCAGTGGTTTCCGATGCTGGATGCACATTCTGATCACCTGGTGGAACTTTAAAAAATGTCAATACCTAGTGCCAGTGGTGGGATGGCCTACCCTCAGGTTTGGTACCAGGACTGGCAGCATCAGCATCGCCTGGCAACTTACAAGAAATGCAAATACTCATGGGCAGGCCCAGCAGTCCAGATTTAATAAGGCCTCTAGGTGCACACTGAAGTTTGTGAACTACTGCAGGTTTTGCCTCCTCATGTGATGGGATGGGAACTACAGAACATCACACAAAGTCATCTAGGTGAGGTTCTTGCCGCAATTTGATTTCTTCAGAATCTAATCACGAGGCAACGGTGATTTTCTCAGGCTTGGTAACGCTCTGTGGTCGTGTGGGAGGATGTTTTTTCTTAGGGAGGCATGCTAAAATACTTAGGCTGAAATGTCTGCAGGCTACTTTTGAATGGTTTGGCTAAAGGGAAGTGTGTGTGCATGTGTGTGTATAAAACAGAGATGCTATGGTATGGCAAGATGTTGCTAGATGGTGAATTTCGATAAGAGGTTTGAAGGAATCCCGGGAACTTTCATTTCAAATCTCTTGTATTTTTGGAATTTTAAAAAATGGATGAAGAAGTAGTAACCATGCTGGGCCATGGCTCCAGTGTCTTATGATTTAATGAGGTTGGGGTAAAAGATGAATATATTGTAAGGTCTCTGCCTGGTCATTTGCATGTGTGGCCGGTACTGAGAACTTCCATTCTAGGGAAGCC
Source organism: Glossophaga mutica (assembly GCA_039655065.1). Lineage (NCBI taxonomy): Eukaryota > Metazoa > Chordata > Mammalia > Chiroptera > Phyllostomidae > Glossophaga > Glossophaga mutica. The sequence continues at coordinate 26,942,511 of CM077309.1, read as the reverse complement.
GTTTTCAAACTATGGTCATAAGACCACCTCCATCAGAACCCTCCAGGCTGCTGGCTTAACATGCAAATCCTGAGCCTCCTTTACTCACAGAAATGAGATCTCTGGGGCAGCACCTCAGGCAAGCCCGGAGAAGATTTTGATGCTAGTATTTGAAAATTGTCATTTGAAACCTGTCAGAGCATTAGGTTACCAATCCAGATTGCTACAGACCCAGGAGGTAAAATGCTCAAGTGAAGCAGGCTGGGGGTGTGAGGCAATAAGGATCAGTGGAGACTAAAGCAAATGGGAGAATATAAGTCCAGTTTAAAGCTCTAGCTTCCAGCTGACTGTGACAAGAACGCATTGCTGGTGTTGTTTTGTTGCCTCGTGTCACCATATCTTTCTGCCACTCTCTCTTTTCTTTTTAAGAGACACTAAGAAATCTAGAATGTTTAATCTTCCAATTTTAAAATGTTGATGACTTCCTCAAAAACTATTCAAACACCATGTAAACTAAAGAAAACGTGTCTGGGGTAGTGTTCAGCCTACTGACCCCTCATTCGCACGCCTCTTGGATGAGCTTAGCGAAACTTCCAGGAAACCATACAGGCCATGGTTCAAGGGTTCCGTAGCTCCGCAGCCCAGACGCACAGGTGCTCTAGGACATTTTCTTGTATCGCAGTGCCCCTCGGTCACTGGAACCATGGCAGAACGAACAGCTGGAAGGTGGCTTGCCAAGACCGACCTGCAGTTGGGAGAGCAGGAGAACTTGTGTGGACAGTCATCTCAACTGTGCTGTCATCTCAAAGGTCCCCCCCACCCCACTTCTTAGCACGTTCTGTGGCTCCCAATCCAACAACCATGCCAACTTCCCATAGACCCTGGGGTACGAGGCTCTGGTCCCAGCATCCCCGCTACCCTGCTGTGTGAGTGTTGGCGAGTCACACGCCCGTCTCTGTACCAGCAGTTCCTCCTCTGTGGAAGCAGACAGCGGTCACTGTTTTTTCAGCATCAGAACTCTTCTTTTCTAAAAGTCTAACGATATTTTATAGCAAAACCCAAATAGGAAACAAAAGCAATACAGAATTGAATTCTCCTGGGCTGATTGGGACATGTTAATACCCTCATGCAGCCATAGGTGTCAGGGAATGGAGTTTGAAAACTACAGGTTTGTTTATTTTCAAGCAACTCTTCCAGTTTGGAAATTTGCCTATTTTTCCATGTGTAAGATGTTTATGAACAATTTCCTTTAAGTCATTGGTTCATACTTTAACTACAACTGTAAGGAAGACCATTTCTTCGAGGCATTTACTGATGCCTCCTAGTTACACAGAACTGTGCTTGGTGCTGTAAAGGGAAATAGCCAGGGTCTCCAGTTCCCAGGTGTTAGGGTTATAAATCCTGAGAGGTCCAAGGGAAAGGGATTTTGATAGATTCTAATCCTGTGTTTTATAACCTATTCTACCCTACGACCTCTTTCTGACGGAAATGATAACCTCACAGACTGAGAGTGTTTGATATCATCCCCACTCTCTATGTGGAGACATCTTTTGTCCATTTGCTTTCTGTATTTTATGAGAACAATAGGTATTGTTTTTTATGTTACATATCAAAATTATATAATAACTGTATTATTGACCTGTTTTTTCCCAAAACACACACATGCCACACCAAAAAAAAATTGAGTGCATCAGAATCCTCTGTGCTGCTGGCTTAACATGCAAATCCTGAGCCTCATTTACGCACAGAAATGTATGCTCCCCCTCCCCATTCATTTAGAATAAATGGCCCAGTAAATTCTTCTTCATATACATTTGAGCCTTGGCTCCCTTAACTATGGAATGTAAAGACATAACATGGAGAATGAGCTGGGTTTGGGGAGATTGGCGGGGGTATAGATGAAACAAGATTAGCCTTGAACTGATAATCGTTGAAACTGAGTGATTAGTATAAAGAGATTCTTTAAAAGTTCTTTCCACTTTGTATGTTTTGAAAAGTTCCATAATAAAAGGGCTAACATGAAGATATTGTATACCTGTGGGTTGAAATTGAATATTTTACCTAGTTCCAAACCTAGAAGCACTTTGAACAGCTTCTTCATTTTTGCAACTACATCTGACCTTGGTTCCTACATTCATCTCCACTTCCTGACTCTACCCATTTTGTTGAACAAAAATCTCACACTGTGTCCCCTGAAGACAGACGAGGAATTGCAGCAGTCCAAATTCCAGATTGGAGGAAATTCCAGATTCTGGGTAATCATTCCTTCACTCACCCTCTTGCCAGCCGCAGATGGAGTCAGTCCTGGCCTCTAAAAGTCCTTTCTAGCCCTGAGTACAAAGGGTTAACACTCTGTCCCTGGAATCACTGGGTTTCCATTTGGTCAGTGTCACCATTCAGGCTCATGTCTTGTACATTGATATGACCATACATTTTTGGTTCCTGAGTACGTGGTAACTGACTCAGATTACCTCAAACTGAGAACTGATTACATTTGACTTCTCCATCTAGGTTGAAATAACGAACTCACCTGTCTCCTGAGTGGTGGAGAAAAGGCTTCTGTAACACTGGATCCTGAAAGGATGGGCAGTATAGCCTCAAAAAAAAAAAAAAAAAAAAAAATCAGAGTCTGCTACTAACTAAAGAATCCATGGGACTCAAATACAGTGGGGAGGGGACAGGGCACCAAAAGGACTGACACATGAATAATCCATCTGTGACAAAATGGTTTCCAACTAATTAAACATAGAAAAACCTCTTTTAGAGAAGATAATCCTATTGGATCAACTTGCAAGATTTTTCCAGCCAGCTTCTGCCTCTTGAAGCTCAATTAAAAGCTGTTTAACAGATGGCAATTTCTGAGTCACAAAGTTAGACTCTCTGGCAACCACGTGTGCTTTTGGTATCCCAGGGGATCCTGGCCACATATGGCCCTGGAAGAGGTGTGAGAGCTCTTTCTTGGAACACAGGAGACAGTTCCTCTCCCACCTTAGCAGATGACAGGCATTTCAACATAACCAACTAGAGTGATTAGCAGGAGAGTCTTCCCAGATAATTCAGGAATTCAGGGGCTCTGCAAGTCCTAAATCATCAGGGCTGGGAGAGAGCTTGAATGTTATCTTCTAGTGCAGGTGTTTTTTGTTTGTTTGTTTGTGTTTTACTTTGGGGCCCTAATTCATTGCACAGTCCTTTCTTTATATTCATGGATGTCCTAAAGGATATTTTACCGATGATCTGACAAATTGATCAGAAAAGGGGCTCGAAGAGACTTTGTCCACCTCCTGCTTCAGTGCAGGACAAAACCAGGACCCTCTGAAGTGGAACTTCATTGCTCTTCTCTTCAAAGATTTCTACCAGTGTCGAAGTCACAGCTTCCCTTGGTGCTGTCACAAAGAAACAAAGCCAGACACTAGTTAAAGGCAGTAAGAGAGGTTTTACTCAGTACTACTGCAGCGGGGGACAGACCTTAGCTCAACTCCACTGAATCAAAAGGCAGGAGGCTTTTTAAAGGCTGGATGTGCTAAAGGAAAAGTTTTGAAGGACGTTGGGGTGGGGGTGGGGGGAGGTGATTGCTGGGATTAGGCCACCTGTATTTGCTTTTCTTTTTTGGAATCAGTAGTAGGAACATATTTATTCCTCCTATTGTCCATCTAAGGGTTCTTTTTTAAAAAATATTTTATTGTTTGTGCTATTACAGTTGTCCCACTTTTCCCCCTTCACCCCCCTCCACCCAGCCTGCCCTTTACTTTTATAATCGGTCCCCTCACTATTGTCCATGTCCATGGCCTCTTCATATATGTTCTTTCACTAATCACCTTCTTTCAATCAGTCCCCACCTCCTCTCTCCCTTCTTACAGCTGTCAGTCTGTTCCATGTTTCTATGCCTCTGGTTCTATTTTGCTCATTAGTCTATTTTGTTCATTAGGTTCCTCTTACAAGTGAGATCATAGGGTATTTGCCTTTCACCAATTGGCTTATTTCAGTTAGCATAATAGTCTCCAGTGTGTTTGCTTTTTAAAGTTAGGCTCCCACCCTCCCACAGAGACTGGCAGACAGAGCCCTACTCTTTTTGAGAATTACATTTCAAAGTGATGGCTCCCAGGTCCTTGAGAAAAATATTCCTGGCTTGTTTAAGACATTGGGTTGGCCAAAAAGTCCGTCTAGTTTTTTCTGTAGAATAATAGACACATTTCGAAAATTTTCATTTTCGACAATAACTTTATTGATTTGGATATTTGGAGTATGTTGGCTATCTCCCATGTGCTATAACGTTGATCCCAATTAATGTCTCTATTTGATCACCATCAACCTCAACTGGTCTACCCTACCATGGAGCTTCATTCAGCAAGAAATCTCCAGCAGGAAACTTTGCAAACCACTTTTGACAGGTTCGATCGGTTACAGCACCTTCTCCGTACACTGCACAAATCTTTATGTGTTTCAGTTGCCTTTTTACCTCTCTTGAAAAAATAAAGCATACTATGGTGAAAATGTTGCTTATTTTCTTCTATCTTCCACATGAAAATGGCTACCTAAAAATTCACCAATTTTGATAAGTTTTCTTTATAATGCACACTGATAATACAGCTGTGACAATCTAACAAAATTGTTTCAAATGAAGTTAAAGACAACTAAATGCTAATAGAGCCATCTTACAGAAAAAAAACAAACGAACATTTTTGCGAACCCAATATATAACAACAGGACAGATAAAGGATTTATAATTGCAAGGTTTTTTGTTTGTTTGTTTTAAGTAAATGCTCCTAAGAAGATGGAGGTCAGGAGCCCATATTGAGGTTTTGGAACAAGTAGTTAATTCTTTGGCAGTATCGAGCTTTGTCAGACAGGAACTCAAGGAGATGGGAGCCACCATCCTAGGAATGTGCCCTTGAGCTGTTAGAAGCTATGCTCATATTGTTCAAGTCTCTCAATGTGGAGGGTTGAGAAAGTCATTTGTGCCAAGACTCACTGGCCAAAGTTGAAGCCTAGTTGAGAAGAGGGCTCGGAGTTAAAGAGAGTTTCGGTTAGAGCTAACGAGCCTTCCACTGCCTTGACAGTCAGGAAGTTGATTCGAATCTTTCCCCATGTTTCTCGAGACAGTGTAAACCCATTTCTGCCTGTTCTTTACAGTGGCTGGAAGTTGGTTCATGTTCTACTTGGAATGGCCCTTTACATATTTATAATTAATATTTCCTAAACGAATTTTTAAGCTGTTTGAAGACAGGTTCTGTATGGTTTTTGTTTTGTTTTGTTTTGTTTTAATCTCATCTACTGTACCTTGTAAGTAACTGACTTGGTAATCAATCATTGACCACAGTTTCAGATTACATGCCATTTTCAATGGTGTTAGCCAACATGCTAAGGCACATATTTTATTTCTAAAACCACCTTTGTGATTTTTTTTCTGAGCTCCCTTCCAACATGGGGGGGCCAAAATAAGGCTTGTCCATTTACTCCCATACATTTGACCAGCATATTCTTTTTCAAAAATGTTCCCAACAATTCAGTTCATCAAACTGTTACTGAGCAGGAGCTATAGCCAGAAAAAGCTGTTTGTGGGGCTGAGGAGGAAGATATCAATGGACCAGGGTTTCTGCTCTCGAGTCTGGTGGGGAGATTGACAAGTCAATGATTCCAATACTTAGTGAGAAGCTCAGCGACAGAGGTGTGTGCACGAAGGAGGATCCTTAATTCTGTTTGATTGGGAAATGGTCAGGGAAAGTCTCCCAGAAGAGACAACATCTGCTTGGGTTGGGTTGCCTCAAAGCAGAGCCTGAGAGGGGAAATCTTAGACAAGTGATTTACTGAAGGAGATCAGAAGAGACCTGTAAGGAAATGAGGAAGCACAGAACAGGGGAAGCAGCTAGGTTAAGATGTGGTTTCAACCAAAGTCTAGCCTCAATCTGATCCCAAGGGGATACCTAGGGAGAGTGTGAATTGCACCAAGGTTTCCTTCTTTGAGTCAAGGAGGCCAGCTTTTGTACTCCCTCTCAGCCAGTCATTGGCCACAGGCTCCTCCCCAGAGGGAGGGGCCTAACCTCTTCCCTACTTCTGGGGGAGGAGGTTCCTATAGGCAGAGAGTGAATTTCCAAAGAAGGATGTAGTTCAGAACTGTTAGAAGTCAACACTCACAGCACGTGGGGATGGGTATCCGCGACCAGCTAACAAGGACCTGGTTAGGGCCCCAGCAGCCTCTACTACAATGTGAGATATACATGAGGGGGAATAGGATGGCATTTCGGGGCAAAGTTGCAAAGGAAAGAGAGAGCATGATGCATTTGGAAAGGGCAAGTCAAATGGTATATATCTTCGCTCAGTTGCTATAACTGAATATCATAAACTGGGTGACTTATAAGCAACAGAAACTTATTTCTCACCGTTATGGAGGCTGGAAGTCCACGGTCAGGGTGTTAATGTGGTGGGATTCTGGTGAGGGCCCTCTTCTGGGTTTCAGACTGCTGTGTCCTCAAATGGCAAAAAGAGGACAAGAGAGCTCCCTGGGTCCCATTTATAAGGCCACTAATCTCATTCATGCGGGCTCCATCCATGACCTAATCACCTCCCAGAGGCCTGCCTCCTAATTCTGTCACATTGGGGGGTGTGATTTCAACATACGAATTTGGGAGGAATACATTCAGTCCCTTGCACTACAGGTGGGGTAGGTAGAATACAGTACTACACGTAAAAAGAAGGGCATGCGTACATGGCAGCAGTAATATCAGTGGGTGAGGACCCCTTCCCTGTCTTGGACAACTGATGTAATTGATGTCTTCCCTTCTCCCAGCTTGAAGAAGGTCAGAGAGATACTCACTGGACAAACAGAACCACAGATGGAAGTGAGCTCTGACCAGGAAACACAGGAAGATGACCAGTTGGAGTTTTATGGCAGTTGAGTGGCTCCAATTCACAGGTTGTTTTAGTTTCTCCCCCAGCAGTAGGAGATACCAAACCTTCTGAGGACAGTTCTGTGAAGAGGCATCTGGTTTGTTCACCTGCAGTCAAACACCTGGGAAGCCTACGCACCATCATTACTCCGCAACTGTTTCCATGTTCTGCCATTCTCAGTGGAGGCCATTAGCTGGTCCTGGCCCTGAATCCATCTTCTAGCCTAGCTGGTTACTTAAGAGCTCAAGTTCCTCATGGCACACGGCATTTGCAAACTGATAAATTGGTGTTTTGTTCTGTTTTTCTCCTTTCTTGAGGAGTTATTCCCTTTTGAAAAGATGGACACTGTTGTAGCTTTTTTCCTCCCCTCTGGGACCTCAGTCTCACAAGTTCACATCTTCTCAGTTCTACATGTTCTCAAAAATAAGTGTTTTGCAATAACATGTGTCAACTCCTTGTCTTACACCAATGGTTTGGATGTACCAATTTTCAAACAACTTTTCCTCTGTGAAGTTTAATTGGACACACACTTGTCTGCCTACAGGAGAATGTAGTTATTTTGGTATGAAACATAGGTAAATGACATATACATGCATTAATGAAGTTCGTGAATCAAGAATCTACTCTGAACCTAACTCTTAAAGGTGACAAAAGATTAAAGGCCCTTGCTGGGATAGTGTGTGTGTTAGTGTGCACTCAAATGTGATTGGATAGCTGATAAATGCAAAATACAAAATAGCACCCAAACTCCCCAGTTACCATGCTGAAGCAGCAAATCCTTCTTCACTTTTTTAATAACCAAAATAATCTTTTTGTATCCTCAGGAACTGTCCTGATTTTTATTTTCACTTTGATGACATTCCCATGTCCTGTCAGGCTGTATATTCATTCATTCATTCATTCATTCATTCATTCATTCTACAAATAAATTTGTGTGCCTGTGCTGTAGCAGCCACATTCAGGTGCTGGAAATACAATGATGGACAAGGCACTCAGGGTTGTGCAGCTCGTGGACTTTACAATTTAGGGAAAGCAACAAACATTCAGCAAACCATTTACACATGTTTGTAAAACCACAATTGGAGTTGCTTTAAGACATAAAAACACAGTGGTGTCTCTATCATCTATTGCTACACAACAAACCAGCCCAAAACTTTGTCTCAAAACCATGACAATAGACTGCAAACATTGATGAGCACTCATTCCTGCTCTGTTGGCATCGGCTGGGGTGGCTTAAAAGTGGGGCATTGGAATCATTCGAAGGGAAACTCACCTGTCTGGCAGTTAATGATGAATGTCTGCTGGGCTCTCATCTCGAGCTGTCAGAGGGAGCACAGACATGTGGCCTCTGCATGTGGCCTTGGCTTTCCTACAGTCTGGTGGCTGGGTTCCCAGGTGCCTTGAGAGAGAGCAGGGTAGAAGCACGCCATCAGGGCAGTTGTGGAGTCCAGCACAATTTCAGAGGGAGGGGAAACAGACCCCACCCCTTGATAAGGAAATGGCAAGGTTTTGAAACAACGTGTAGGATCAGAAATATGGCTATGGTGACTCTTGGAAAACGCAGTCTCCCACACGTGGCTATGAGCGAGCTAAGGCTGTATGAGAAGGATCCAAGAAGGGTTTAAGCTGGGATCTGGAGGATGCAGAAGGAAGGGAGGGTCCTGACTATGAGGAGAACTGGTGTAGCTGCAGCATGGTGAGCGAAGGCTCATGACAGAAAGCTCACAACGATGTAAAAGTCCTCCATAAGGGCCCTGAAAGTACTTAACCTGTACCTGGTACCTCAGTACTCATCGTTAATTCGTTCCAGAACTCATGACAAGTGCTGAAACTGACAATGAAGCCTTTTCTCTTGCTGGGTGGCATCATGACTCATACAAGTTCTAGCAAGGGCAACAAGTCTCAAGCAAGCGCTGATTGTTGGAACATTGTTTTCTCATCAAAATGAGACAAGTACAGGGTTTGACAAGCTCTGAAGCCAGCGAGTACCAAGGTATGACTGTACTTAGCATCTGGGTTTTCTATCGTGCCATAACAAACCATCTCGAACTGATTGACGTAAAAGAACATCATCATTTATTGTTCTTTTCTCTCACAGTTCTGAGGGTTGCCTGACCTCGGCTGGGAAGCTCTTACTAGGGGTCTGTCGTGTGGCCATAGTAAGGTGACATCTGGGACTGGAGTCATCCCGAAGCCTCCCTTACTCACGTGTTTGGTACCTGGAGGGAAGACCCCTCCGCAGGCATCTCTTGCTCTCTGGCTCTTGCTCCCTGGTGTCTGTCTCCACGGGGCCCCTCCAGTGGAACAGCGCTTGGGTGGCCAGACTTCTTACAACATCGGTGCATGGTCCCCAGAGCAAGTGTCCCAAACAAACCAGGAAAAGTTGCATTAACTTTTCTAACTAGACTTGGAAGTCAGGCAGTGTCTCTGCTGTCACACACTGTTCACTAGGCAGTCACCAACCCCCCGCCCCCATTTTTTCCAGAGGAAAGAACAACGATTTCTTGATGGTAAGAGTGTCAAAGAACCTGCAGACATGTTTTAAACCCATCACACCTAGGGTGGCCATGCAACTCCCTGTCCAAAGCAAGACAATTTCAAGAGTGAAAGTGCGTGCTTTTCGGGCATGACCTGGACTCTCTGTGGTAAACCAAGTCGTACGGTCGCCCCTAGTACAAGGTGCACCAAGCTCCCTTACATTCCTTTGCCTTTCTGACATTCATTGCATCATTTTAAAACATATTCTTTATTCATCAAAATTTGTGTTTTGAACTTTATTTTCTGTTTCTTGATCATTTCTTGCTTGTAGATCACAAATAATGTCTTGAGGTCACTTTTTCATCATGAATCTAGAACTTGATAGTTACAAATCTTGCAACTTGCAAACTGGGACCGCTTCTGGCATTGTACCCTTAAGTGCTTGGGATGCCTCCTCTCTCAAATGACAGACACCCAAGCAGTGGAAGAATTTGCTTCAAGAAATGCTTTTTTAAAAACCTCACTTTTTGGCTAAGTGGTAAAAAAAACACAGTGATGACTCATCAGTTAAAATCAAATCCTTCATCCCCAAAAAAGTGTTTTTATAAGAAGTGGGTTTTTTTTGTTGTTTTTTGTTTTTTTTTTTCCTTTTCCCGAAGGCAGACTGCATAATATTTGCTGCTTCTCTTTTCTGAGTAATATATTCCATTTCAGTGGAAAGTGACAGTTTCAGACTTGAGCCAATAATGTTTTATTTTCAGGCTGTGCCTGATAGCCCCTTGTTTATCTTCTAACCTAAGGAGAGCTCAGTAATGGACCACTCCACATACACACGGCCCCCCTTTGCCTCCCTTCCTGTCAGCCAGCTATTAATCCGTTTTTTCTAAAGCACCTGGAGCAAAGTGAGTGCCTAGAGACAGCATTTAGAAACTGCCCAAGGTGTAAATAAGCATGACAAGTTCATTGTCTTTTAAGAGTCTGACCTCAGTCAATCTCTCTGTCCTAATCCCAGTTCTCCATCCAGGACCCTTCACTCCTTTCACAGATCTGCACCAGGAAACATTGTCTTCCCTAAGACTTTACAACTCTGTGTCATTACTAAAAAAGAAAAGAAAAGAAAGCAATGTGAGTCATTCACGATCCATGATAGCAAATATCCCATTCCACTCCATTCGTCTTCTTGGAAGCTACCACAAATATCTCCTTGCTGGAAAACAGAATTGCAAAACTTGTATCAACCTCTGTTCCAGACTGAAATACACAGGAAACTTGCATGAGTCCTGAGCCAGGGTCTGAGCTTCCTAAATTAAGAGGGTATTTAAGAAGAAAGAGCAGAGAGTTAAGACTAGGGGAACTAAGAGGAAAGAGCTGAAAAATCCACTGAAAGTGGGAACAGCAGCACCCCACACCTGCTCAGAATACAAATGGGACTGAATTTAGGGTGATCAACAGTCCCAGTTTGTCAGGGACTCATGGGGGTTCCTGGCATGTGTCTTTCCAGTTTGGGAAGTCCCAGGAAAACCAGATGAATTGATCACCCTACTGGAGTTCCCCTCCTTAATCAGAAGCTGCCCCTCTGCTCCCGTAGAAAAAGCCAGGTTCTGCTCTGCAACAAGAAGAGGGGGTAAAGCTGATCCCAGGCCAGGGCCTGGAGGGGAAGGAGCAGAGCCAGAGGAACAGCTAGTCACTTGCGCTTCTACGTTGAGGGGACTGTGGAACGTTTGGGATAAGGAAGCAGAGGTGGTGAAGGTGAACAATACTGTTGAAAGAGTGGAGGCGAAACTCCACTCTATGAGGAAGGGATCCCTCAACTTTGTAAAATGAACAGGTTCCCCCTGAGCTTTTGAGGTCCCTTCCAGGCAGCCTTCCAAAGGAGAGTCCTGGGGAGTTAAGAGTGGTCTGGCTCTCTAGCCAAATCCCACAGTTCCACTCCTGTTCCTCTCACAGGCTCTGGGCCCTTCCTCTCCACCCATCCCCAGTGGTGGGACATTAATTATCCAAGCTTCCTTTTTGGTCCTCACTGCACCCCATGGCACTTCCCACCAAGAGGACAACCTCCCCGTGCTGCCTGCACCTGAACTAAGTGGAGGAGGCAGTCAGTATCACCATGGAGTCACCTGTCCAGGTTGCTTCTCTCTTCAAGGAAAAAAAAATATCCAAAGTCAAAAAAATATCCAAAGCAAAAAGATGTATGACCTTCATTGTCAAGCCACCTTAGGGTCATTCAACTTTCTAGTAGAATATAACTTCCATTTGTTCTTAATTCAATATTTTACAGCTCTCCAAGGTTAGCTATTCATTTGCTGAAAACCAATAAAGTGCAAGTGGTTGTTATCCAGCAGTCTGTCCTGTTAGGCAGGGCAGACAGCCAACCAAGGCAGAGAGAGGGCAGGAGACCGGTCTACTCATTGATTCAGCAGGCCTGAGCCCAGTCAGATGAGATCGCCAGGTGCCCCCCAAATCACAAGAAAAACCACCATAGTGCAGGAGGAGGGGAGTCCCTGAAATTCTGTGTGTATCTTTTCCACTCGCGGGGAAAGAAAGCCTTTGAAACTGTAGGTTAATCCCAAGGTCCGGAGAGGGAGGGAGGAGGGGGAAGCTAGAAACTGGCTACAAGCACAAAACCCCTGGAACCCCAGTAGGTGGAGCCTCAGATTAGCTGGGTACTTGCTTGCAGCTTCATGCTCAAGTGTATTTTATTTCACAAATAAACTTGCCATCTCATTTCCACTACATGTGCTGTCTCTTCTCTGAATTCATCTCTTGTAAGCAAGACAAGAACCGAGGAGGGGGTGTCCCCTGACTCAGGTCTCCCTGGTAACAATGCAAATCTTTTTTTTTTCCTGTAGAGATAGAAATGACTTCTGTTTGATAGAGAAGATAGCATAAGGATTAAAGCTTTATTTCATTGAAGAAAAATATCCAGTTTTGTATCTAATTTAGCAATCTTACTCCACATTTTTTTCTTCTACTAACCTTTTATACACCATCTCCTCCTACACACCTGATTATCTCGTTAATGAATTAAAATAAAACTTCGACTGTACTCATTATGAATTTGTATGAGAATTTTACTTCTTTAACATTTAAAAAATTGTACTTTGGGTAATTCCCTCTCCTGCACCTCCATTTTTAGCTCCCTTTGGACCCACAAACACGCAGTTGTAAGTCACAAGTTTTCCTTATTTTTCCAGCCTTCAAACACTGAGAATACCCTGGGCCTCCCTCAGGGCTGTGGTTTTATCCAAAGCCACCTTTGGATAAAATTCTTTTCAAAGGAATTACACAGTTGCAGAGTTACAGAAATAGCAAAATCTGGATGCTAAGATGTCCAGCAATTAAAAAATAGAAAATTATGGTAATCCATGTTAAATACTACGCAGCTGTTAAGTGTAACCATTGTCAAGGCCATTACATAAAAAATGCTCAAGCAAACATGTGAGAAGACAGTATGTAAAATATGAAATGGAAAGTAAGACAAACATGAGAGGGGCTATTAGGAAGTTTTCTTGTTTTTTCCCCCTTAAATTTTATTTAATATAGTTTTTGTCCTTTCAACGACAAAAAAATGTCAAAAAGAAAGTTTAAAACCTGAGCCATCAGAACATTAACATTATGCGGTATTGATATTACGTGAATAGTTACCACTATTCAACATGGTCATAAAACTACAATTAGGAGAGTTCACTGAGTAACTCTCCTGGAACCTCCCGAAACTTACCCACTCTTTCAGCCCATCACCACTGAATGCTAAGGTGCTCCAAGGTCACTTTCAACTCTGTCATGCTATGTATATGACCAGGGCGAGGAAAGGCAAAAGCTGAGACGTGAGATGGAGGTTGGCGGAGTAGGATGTGGGGAAGTGAGACTCCAAAGGTTTATGAGGACACACGGGACCTCACTTCCCAGACTCACAGACAGGAACATTAGCAGCTCTGCCCATAGACCTCTGGCAGGCTCTCAGGTCTCCTTGGTGGGGTGGGGAGGTGGGCTGTCAAGTTGTGGCCACCCATCCCTGCCCCTATGGCACTGTCCCTGGTGCCACAAACTGTACCTGACTCACCCACATGCACCCTTGGACCAGGGCAGTCCTGGGACCCAGCACCACCCAGGACCCCTTTGCTCAGACTGTTTTCCCACCACCTGGAGCATCCACATCTGGCCACAGAGAGCCCTTCCTGACCATGGATGTGGTGCCTAGCAGTCCTTTTGAGGACAGGCTTTTCCCTCCCAGCCCTCCTGGAGGAAGTCGCAAACACAAAGCAGGAGCCAGCTTTGTTCCGAAGAGAATGTGTTCGCCCAGCTCCCACTTCATGAAGCTCTTTGCCCTGAAACCCAGGCAATGAAGCATTTATGATGCTTCCCAGAGGTACTCACGCAGCAGGCCCAACTACCCGCCAGCTCTGACCTCACTTGCAGTTGCTTTTGGTTCTCTGGCAGCTGGTGTTTTTAAGCTGCCTCATCTTCCAAGTGCATGCATTTACAAACAGACTTGTCTGATGTTCCTTAAAAAACTTCCTCTTTCTGAGTCCCTGGCTCAGTCTCTGTTCAGTGAGTGAGAATCGTATTTTCTTTGACATGTTGGAGCATTCTGAGCTATTTTTTTATTGATTTTAGGGAGAGAAGAACAGAGAGAGAGAGAGAGAGAAACAACAAAGCGAAGAAGAAACATTGATTGGTTGTCTCCGGTACATGCCCTACCAGGGACTGAACCCACAACCTAAGTACATGTCCTGACTGGAAATCGAACCTGAGACCTTTTGGTGCATGGGACAGTGCTCCACTTGACTGAGCCACCTGGCCGGGGCCATTCTTAGCTCTTTAAAGCACAGATCCCAAGTGTAAGCTCCTGATGGGCAGGACATATTTTTACATTTCTTTATAGCTGAGCAGCAAACATAACGCAGTACACAGAATAAGTATCTCTTGGCAAACTGGAAACAACCAGTTTATCTGTTTATCAAAAGGAGAACGGAAAAACATTATTGTTTATTCGTATAACGGAATTCTACTCAGCAATAAAAAGGAATAGACCACTGGCACAGGTGGCAACGTGGGTAACTCTCAAAAACATCACACTGAACAAAAGAAGCCAGACACAAAAGAGCGTATACGATATGACTCCACTCACATGGAGTCCCAGAACCAAGAATGGTACTCTGAGTGACAGACTATGTCCCTTCAAAATTCCTATGTCAAAGCCCTAATCCCCAGTATGGCTGCATTTGGAGATGGGGCCTCTAAATAAGTAATTAAGGTTAAGTGAGGTCGTAAAAAGGAGGAGCCCTGACCCTATAAGATAGTGTCCTTATAAGAAAAGACGCCAGAGGGCTGCTGCTCCTCCCTCTGTGTGTGTTTCTCTTTCTCTCTCACACACCGAACCCTGCCCCCTTCTGCCCAGGTCATAAGAACACAGTGAGAAGGCAGCCATCTACCATCTGCAAACCAGAAAGAGGGCTCTCACCAGGAACTGAATTAGCTAGAACCTGAGTCTTAGACTTCTAATGTCCGGAACCGGAAGAAAACGAATTTCTGTTGTTTAAACCACCTACTGCAGTTTATGGCAGCCCAAGCTAAGGCGAGTTCAGAACAGCGGTTACCCCTGGGGAAAGCGACATTGACTGGAAAAGGGCACAGGGAACTTTCCAGGGTGAAGGAAACGTTCCACACTTTAATAGCATCATGGTCACAGGGATATTTACATGTACATGCAAAAAAAGTATTGAGCTAGATTTTTTAAAAAAAATTGTTGTTTAATTACCATTGTCTCCAATTTCCCCCATTAGTCTGTCCTGCCCTGTCCAACCCACCTCCCACGTTCAATCCTCCCCCCACCTTGTTGTCCTTGTTCCTAGGTCCTTTATATATGTTTCTTGACTTGACCCTTCTCTTTCTTTCCCCTCCCCTCTGATCACTGTCAGTTTGTTCTTTATTTCCATGTCTCTGGTTCGTTTTGCTTGCTTGTTTGTTTTGTTGATGAGGTTCCACTTATAGGTGAGATCTTATGGTATTTGTCTTTCACCACCTGGCTTATTTCACTTAGCACAATGCTCTCTAGTTCCATCCATGCTGTTGTGAAGGGTAGGAGTTCTTTCTGCTGTGTAGTATTCCACTGTGTCAGTGTACCACAGTTTTTTGGTCCACTTGTTCACTGATGGGCACTTAGGTTGTTTCCAACACTTGTCTACTGTAAATAATGCTGCTATGAACATTGGGATGCATAGGTTCTTTTGAATTGGTGTTTGAGGATTCTTAGGGTATAATCCCAGCAGTGGTATTGCTGCATCAAAAGGCAGTTCCATTTTTAGTTTTTTGAGGGAATTCCACACTGTTTTCCACAGTGGCTGCACCAGTCTGCATTCCCACCAGCAGTGCACTAGGGTTCCCTTTTCTCCACAACCTCACCAGCACTTATTGTATGTTGATTTGTTTATGATGGCCATTCTGATTGGTGTGAAGTGGTATCTCATTGTGGTTTTAATTTGCATTTCTCTTATGGCTAGTGATGTTGAGCATCTCTTCATATGTCTATAGGCCCTCTGTATGTCCTCCTTGGAGAAGTGTCTGTTCAGGTCCTTTGCCCATTTTTTAATTGGATTGTTTGCCTTCCTGGTGTGGAGTCATGTGAATTCTTTATATATTTTGGAGATCAAACCCTTGTCTGAGGTATCATTGACAAACTTTCCCATATGGTTGGTTTCCTTTTCATTTTGCTGGTGCTTTCTTTAGCCGTGCAGATGCTTTTTATTTTGATGAGGTCCCATTTGTTCATTCTTTCCTCTATATCCCTTGCTCTAGAGGAGATGTCAGTGAAAATATTGCTGTGGGAATATCTGCAATTTTCCTGCCTATGTTGTCTAGGACTTTTATGTAGTCACAACTTACATTTAAATCTTTTATCCACCTTGAGTTTATGTTTGTGTATGGTGTAAGATGGTAGTCAAATTTCATTTTTTTGCTCATACCTGTCCCGATCTCCCAACACCATTTGTTGAAGAAGCTATTTTTACTCCATTTTATGTTCCTGCCCTTTTTGTCAAATTGAGCTAGATTCTTAAGATGCATGCATGCATTTAACTAGATGTAACTACAAAGAAAAAAATGAATAAATAACGTAAAAGGGAAAAATATCTGGTGGTAAGAATGATGGTCTCTTCACAGTGACTCATGCCCTTTAATGGACCCATTGTGGGCAGCAGATTCGTGTGCTCACCACAGGTATAGCGAAAGGGGTGGGGAAAAGCAACCCTGGTCCCTAGTTCCCAGGGAGACTTTTTCAGCTCCAAAAACAATCTGGAAGTCCTCAAGTCACAGCCACAAAGCCAAATTGTACCAAATGCTAACAGCTCATTAAGAGGCTTTGGACACTCAGAAAGCCACGTTACATCCTTGATGCTTCCACGGAGGCAGCTACTGCCTGGTCCTCAGAGAACCAGCCAGACCACAGAACGCCTTGGCTGCTGAAAAGGTACACCACCAGGAAAAAGAAAAGGGAAATGAGAGAGCTGGTGCAGAAAGTCTTAACGAGATATTAAACCATGCGATTCCGACCTTAACGACTCCCTACACTCAAGCAAAGGAAGCTGAAGAACTATTTGTGCTCACATTACAGCAGTTAGCTTTTCTGTGGTGTGCAGTGATGGAGTTGTTAGCACCTTGGGGCAAAATGAGAAATTCTTCCCCAGGTGGTTCCCACTCCTTTCCTTCCAGGACTTTGGCAATGCTAATGAGATGCAGTCAGATGCCACCACAACATCATTGTAACCTGGGAGCGAAATCTGTATGTTCCCTCCCGGGGAGAGATGTGTCATTTCCTTTGGTGATACCAGGCTCTCTGCATGAAAAAAAAAATAAACTTATTTTCATAAACTCACCGACAGTCTAGAACATGTAAACATGTGGCATATGTGCCATATATCTCCCCTTCTGTGTCCTTGGCAGACCTTGTTAATTGATCACAGCACTGTTAATCATTGAGCCCAGTTCCAGAATCAATGATGGGCTGGAGGTGGCTGCCACTAGCTTATGTGAGAGCCAACTGTTAAATTTCAGGAATCTTGCTAGCCAGTTCTGAAACATATTCATTATTAAAACTAAATTATATAAATATATACCTAAAGGAATTATAATACAAGAAAAGGTAATGAATACTCACTATTCACCACTTCCTAATCATTTTACTGCACTTTGCTGTTATTTATGTATCTGAGGATATTTCCATATACGGTGTCTGGAAAAACTCTATCATGGTGTACTCCTGTGCAGCTCTGCTCAGCACTATGTTGAGAGATACAGTACTAGTAGCTTGAAAAAGGCCACAGTGATAGGATTACCTCACAGAAATCGGCAAATACTACAAGTTAGGGTACCCTTCCCATTTGCCTGGTGAGAGCCACCTGTTAAACACATACCAACATGCCACCATCAGATGTCAACATCAGATGATAAGAGACCCCAGAGGAGGCACACGGTACCAATCAAATTCCTGCTACCTGTGATGGGGGGCAGAGTTTAGTTACCGTGCCTTTCCTTTGGTATAGAAAGATACAACTCTGGGCACTCACAGAGGAGATTACAGCAAGGAGCTAGAGAGAGCCCCTAGATCCAGCCATGCCTGAAACTGGAGTCCTGCTGCACTTTTTTACTAATGTGAGACTTGCTTAAGGGCATTGTTTTCTCACTCTCACAAAAACACCATATGGACTAGCAGCTTGGCCCTGGAGGGGGTGGGAAATTGTTTGCTTTGGAGTCTCTCACCAGGGTACTCGATGGAGATAGCCAAGGACCATGGGTCAAGGTCACTCAAACTCAGAGGCAAACACAGGGTAGAGGGGCTGGGCAAAAGGTGGGCACTTGGGAGGCTGCGAGGTCTGAGAAGCATGCAGGCAGGGGTGTGAAGCTCCAGTTTTTTCTTAGGCACCCTGGCCCAGCTGCAAGGGGAAGCAGAGGCTAAAACATGGGCAGAGACCAGGCCCAGGGCTTCAAGAACTTTCTCACAGGAACTGCAACAGAGACACTTTTCTCATAATACCAGGCAGTGGAGCACAAAGAGGAAAAGTCCCCTCAATCGGGGCCAAGTTGGGGAACTGTAGGCTGAGTAGAGTGGCCTGAGGTTCCGCCTCCAGCAACTCCGAGCTGATCCTACCGCTCATCGCTTCTTCCCCCGCTTACTTTCTCTTTATTAATTTTGACTTAAAATCCACCTTTGCTCTAAAAGCCTGGAGCCTAATCTTTGCCAGTCAGCAGAATCACCCAGGAACTTCTAAAATGCATATTGAGGGACCATGTCTTTTGGAGATTTCATTGAGAGGTTCTGGAACTAGACCCAGGAATCACCCAGGTTTGTTGAGCCCTGAGGTAAGATGTCCCCATTTTATTGTCGATTTTTATAATGGCACCTCTGTCAAAGGTAGCAGAAGCCAATTCCTTGGGGTTGCCTTTGGGCTGGGGTGGCAGGCGGGCCTGGCTGTATAATTGTCAGGGCTTAGTGAGAAAGGAAAAGTGGACCCCTTGTCCAAAAATGATGAAGGATTTCAAGATGGTGAGAGCAAAAATATGAAACCAAGCAAGGACCCTCTGAGTTTGGGGCCCTGTGTGAATGCCCAGGATACCAGCCCTGGAGGCAGGTCACCGTTTGCCTGGGGGGTGGTGCTCTGTTATCTGAGCATTCGAAACCCAGGGGCCATCCATCTGATGTTCAAGGACAACGCTTCCAGGCAAAAGGCAGTGAGTTTTGAAGGCCCATCTCTTGACTTTGGAGGAGAGCCATGGTCCTAGAGCATCCCAGAGAGCGCACCTTCAGGGTTTGGAGAAGTTCCACTGCCTCCCAGCGAGGAACCCTGGAAGTAACACAGCAATGTGCCAGGGAGGTGGAAAGGGAGGTGGAGGAAGGAGACCAACGTTTAGCAGCCCATCTAGAAAGGAGACCACAGCTGATCAGATGAACATACACGAAGAGCCAGAACCTGCTCTGCCTCAGAACTGGTCCCAAGCATCTCAGGCCTGACTCTTTCTCACTGGCCAAGTAACCCCTTCCCCTCTCTCATCCTGTCCTAAGAAGAAGCCAAACCAAGAGCTTGACCGACTCATCCCATTCTGCCAGGGACTTTCCTAGTTTTAGCAATGAAAGTCCAAGGTTAGCTTGGGTGAGCTGCAATGGCTGGTGACCCTACATAAACCCAAGTCACAATAAATGTCCCATTCCGAAAGCCGAAGTCATTACTTTGGGTGGGTAACCTCCAAGACTGATTGCAAAGTTTCAACAATCCGATGTGGCAGGTCAATTCCTTCACTTTCTCCAGTTACGTTTTTTCTCATCGTTCACCAGAATGCTCTATCACTCACAATCAGATATAGCAAGGGCCTCTTACTAATAATGACTGTGACCAGTGATTGGTAACAGCTGTTTTGGGTTTTTCCATAGCCCCATCCATGCCTAGGCCGTGGTCTCATCTTTGGCTACATGTTAGAATTCACAGGGGTGGGGGGCTGGCCTTTAGTGTAGTTCGAAGCTCCCTGGTCGCTATGACGTACAGCTGGGGTTCAGGTCCACTGCTCTATGGACCCAGAACACTCAGCCCGTGATTGCCCCTTTGTTCAAAACAGTTTTTTGAGGAAAACACAGGCTCTGCTCAGGGACCCCTTCAGCCCACCTCCCTGCAGGTGTGGAGTGGGCCTCCACACAGGTATAAGTACTGGTTTAAGCATTTTTTTTAACCAGAAAGAATATTGGCCCTATATTACAGTTTCTTGGTTGTCAGCATTTGGCACTGCCCTTACTGATCAGTGTAGACACTTCTATCTCCAGGTTCTTAGCATTTAAAAACTAAAGTCCTGAACTCCAGGTTTCATGAACAATGGCTAGAAGGACCTATTGATTGTCCAATCGGAATGTTCTCATTCTGTGGATACCGTGAATCTAATGACTAATCATGT
Organism: Glossophaga mutica; assembly: GCA_039655065.1. Lineage (NCBI taxonomy): Eukaryota > Metazoa > Chordata > Mammalia > Chiroptera > Phyllostomidae > Glossophaga > Glossophaga mutica. The sequence continues at coordinate 26,922,234 of CM077309.1, read as the reverse complement.
TCCCTTCTTTACACTGGCTGCTAGGAAGCTCGGAGTGGCTCAGATTTGGCAACTGCACTTCATGTGCTAACTTTACTTCTGGTCTCATCTTACTCCCCAGGCTTACTTTCCCTTTGACCCAGTGTCCTTAGCTATTTATTCTGCCGTATTGGATTGAATGCACACGCAAGCTGTCATAAATCCTTTCAGAAGAAAGGCTTAATATATAAACATGGAAATGATAATTGCTAATATTAGGAAGAGGCAGTGCACGAAGCATATTGGACTTCACAGAGCAGATCATGCTGATTCTATGTTGTGAGGCTGCCAATCTTTGAGGCAAAGCAACCTCTTCAGGATGCATGCTTTTCCCCGGCTCATGCAGGAAAAGTACTACTGCCCAAATACCCTCCCCAGAGACTGGGAGACTGCCCTTCAGCCTTCTCTCTGAAACTGTCTTCTGATCTCTCCACACAGTCCCAACTAAGGAGCAGACAGTTCCCTTCAGCAGCATTTATCTTCCCATCCAGGACACAAATCTCTTGCGTAGTTTATAAGCTCAACTCTGAACTCTATGAATGGTTTCACTGCTGGGTTGGAGCGCTACCGCACTCAGTTGTTCTAATTAATTTATTTGATTTATTTACAGAGTTGTTGAGGATTCCATTTGAAATCAATATGCAAATATAATTTAAAATATAAATCAGTAGTTTGAGCCAAGATCATGGGCATTGTTAATGGGAAGTCTTCAACAGGGTAGTCTTCAACACCTGAAGTTGTTATGGTTCTTTGTGGCTGATGACTTGGTTCTCCATGGGGTTATATTCGCAGATGCCAGGAACTTGGTTATTCCAAGTTCCCTCTTGATCAGAAAGCAGGGAAGCTGTGTAGGACGTTGAAGATTTCTTCACTTTCCTCCAGCTGCATGACTATTCAGATCTTCTATCTAAATGACTCAGGCAAAAACTCTATTTTATAATGCATGTCCAGTTTCCACCTTAGAATCTTAGTGCTGAAGAATCTCAGGGGAACATCTAATCTATCACTTTCCTTTTGTCCAGAATTACACAGAGAATGAGTTACAGATTTTGGATCCAATCTTCACCATAGTAATGGCCAACTTAGAATCAGGTTCAGAAACTTCAATTCCATCTTCTAAGATGACCTCTCAAAGATTTTCTCCAAACTTTACCTTCATTTTACTCAACGATTTAAGGTGCACTCACACCAACTTCCTCCTTCCAAGCATTATAAAATTGCTTAGGAGGTCTATGCCCCAAACCATCTGGATACACAGCCTCCTGGGCATGAGGCCTAATGAAAGGCTCCTGCAGGCGACCTTTATGGGAATCCTCTCTGTATGGGAATCCAGCCCGCCCCCTCTCTAATGCCGGGGAAGGCCTACAGATCTGCCTGCCCTACTCTTGCTCATTAGCAAACCACTTTTGTCCTAACTTATCTCCAGCCTGTACAATCTCTCTCAGGGATCACCTCATGTTTTCAAGATTACACAAGGTTTTGAAATGCGTCCTTGAGAGACAGTCCCACCCTTGCAAACTGGGACACAGCGTAAAAAACATCCAAGGAGTAAAGCTCAGCATCCTCACCAGCCCATCTTGGGGACTGTTGTCCTCATGGTCTTCCTACACTCGGAAGTCCTACGGCACCCTGCCCCTCCCCTTCCAAGTGCTGCACAGCACTTAGGGAGAGCTGGGTGCTGACCTGAGAACATCTGGATTACATCAGCTCTTTAAATGTCAGGATAAATGTATTTTTCTAGTCTTTCCCTGAGGGTTAAGGTTGGACTGTTCATAAATTCATCTCTTCCCTATCCACTTGGATGTTACACAGCAACCGTTCACAGATTAGCTGTTTCCAACGCCTTCCCATCTCAAATGGCAGATAAAAGTGGAAGAGATCAGGATCAGCTAAACTGCCAAGAAGTCATGAGCTATAGGCGTGTGACCCATTGTTTGGGTGTTCAGGATTATAGTAACGCTGGCTGGAGTTTACTTTACACACCCACCTGCTGTCTCCAGCTCTGATCCAGCCTACGGAAGGGAGGCAGAAGCTTTTAAAAATGATAAACAATGAGGTCAGAGCCCAGAACATCCCAGCCCTACTAGACCTAGCCAAGAAAACATAGTCTTTGTGGCTGCAGAAGCCCTCTGAGTCACTAGGAGTCAAGAAATCATGGCTGGTGGGACCATCCAGGCTAGAACTTACAAATTGGGAGATCCATTTAAGAGTAATGGCTTAGAATTAAGGAATCTCAACAATAGTTTCAGATTGTTGTCTAGCCTAGGTTCTAATCTCTAGCACTTAATACAGTGCCTGGACATAGTAGATGGTTAATAACCTCCTTTCCTCTTAGGCTTTAAATTTCAGCACCTAATACAGTGCCTATCACATAGATTCCAGAACCCAACATAGCAGGTGGCATATACTAGGTAGTTAATACATATTGGTTAAATAATTGCATTTATAAATGAAAAACTGGATGGACAGATGCATGGAAGAAAGGATGAAAGGAAGGAAGGAAGGAAGGAAGGAAGGAAGGAAGGAAGGAAGGAAGGAAGGAAGGAGAGGAGGATGGATGTTAAATCTCTGCTTAAAACGAACAAGTCAAATTTCAGAGGAAAGGGGGAAGGGTTTAGAGCAACAAGTATAAAGGACACATGGACAAAAACTAGGTAGGTGGAAATGGGAGGGAGGTGGGGAGGGCTGGGGCGGTGGGCTGGAATGGGAGTAAAATAAAACTGTACAAGAATAACAATTAAAATAAAAAATTAAAAACAAAAACCAAAAAACCCCTAACAAGTCAAAAACTGGACTCAATTCCACACAGAGCAATCACTTCAGTTGTAGAACCCATTCTCTAATTATTACAAAGTTCACTGATTGAGCCACATCTGCCATGTAACTTGTCCTAGGCATTTCTAGCTTTCTCCTCTATGTCTTCAAGCATCCACTGAGAGTCTTGGAATGTATACCCTGTGGATAAGGGGGGGACTACTGTATCTACCTCCCAGTGATTCTGCTGCTCTAGTTGACCTGTGACCCCTGACTGATTTAGGTACTCTGCTATCCCCTGGGAGCATAGCCATTGGCCTCTCCCTCCCTCTGTGTTGCAGAAAATGTCAGCTGGTGGCCAGTTCCCTAGGCTCCATTTCCACACATCCTGCCACTCAATTTGCAAGCTCCTTCTGACAATCTCTATTCTGTGTGCAGGTGGAAGGCTGGGCAGGCAGCCGTGTTCTTGGTTATGGAGTGGGCTGATCAGCTGTGCAGACTAGCAGATACCAGACAAACAGCCCAGTAGGTTTGCCCATTTTCTTGCAATAGGAAAAGTGCCAAAACCGTGACAAGAAATCACTGGAGAACTTCACCAGCCACGATGAGTAGTAGTCTCTGGCCATCGAATAAATCTCAAGGTAGGAGAGTAAAGCAAGCTCACTAGACAGACACAGAGGTGCCTCGCCATGTGGATGTCAGGACAGACTGCTAGACATCTCTTGGCTCTCCCAGAACGCCTAGAGTACACACGAGATAAAGGTACATTTTCTCTGGGCTCAAATCCAGCAGGTGGGGCTTTGCATCATCTATCAGAGAGGTTGCAAACTGGCAGTCCGTGGGACTAAAATTGGCCTGCCAGCATAGTTCGTTTGGCCTTAACAGTGTTTTTAACATTTTTAAAATTTATTTCCAATTTTTACAAACTGGGGATTTCACATTTTAAAAAAATCTGAATTTCCCACCTTTCTTGAAAAATCAGAAGATTTGGTGAGTATAGGCTTATTTTCCTGCCCGTGGCCAAAAATTAGCCATAACCGAGGAACAGCTATCCTTGTTAGATGGGGAAGGAAAGTTCGGCTCCTGAAGTCCCACCCAGCCTACTGCTCTTGCTTATGTTACCTGCCTGACTTCTGGTGGCATCTAAATTTACAAGCCCTGATCATCCCATCTGTAGCAGATGCTCATATATTTCCCCACTGTAGTGGAAGCCCAGGCTGGACCTCAATTGCCAGTGTCTGTACCTCCTTGCCTGAAGACTTCCTTTGGCAGCCAGTCCTTCTGTCTGCTTCTCAGCAGGCCATGAGTGCCCCTTCCCAGCAGTCCTGAACTGATGGGAATTGGTGCATAAAGAGTCCAGCTGCCTCCCCTTGGTTGGGATCACTCTGAGCCATATGCTACACCCTGGCTCCCACAGGTCCCCAGTGATATTACATTCTAGTTACCCACAGTGGTAATGGCTTTGATAACATGCCTTTAAAGGCTGCCTTACCTTTCCTATCTCTTCCCTTCTCCCTCACTAGTGTCTTTTTTTTTTTTTTTACCACCAGAGTAAACCACTTGTACAGCTTACTGTACAATAACAAGAACTGGTGGTAGTTATTTTCTATACAATTCACATGAATACTGAATTTGGGAATACTGAACCATTGCTCCCAGGGGAAATAGAAGGTTAGGTTCCTGGTCTTCTGGGCACAACATTTTCATCAGCCAGTTAATACATAACCTTGTTTTATGTGCTTATGCTCAAAGCCACCTTATTTACTATGTATTGTTGATTAATTAACATTGAACTTATAGCTAACAGCACTAGGAGTCCAGCCTGAATGAAGCTCAGCTACTAATACATGTGCAGTTGATCCTTGAACGACATGGGGGTGAGAGGTGCCAACAGTCTGCCCAGTGGAAAACTCTCAGCCCTCCTCACACTGGGATTCCCAACTGCAGATAGAAAATACAGTTGATCATTGAAAAACAAGAGTGTCAACAGTGCAGGCCCATGTGGTTAAACCTGTGCTCCTCAAGGTCAACTGTATTTCCTCCACAAGGCACATCGCAACCTTCTTGCTCTTAGGAACACTAGGTCGCACTTCAGCAATGTGCTTGATGGTTGTTTTAAACAGGAAAATTACCAACACAAAACACAACACTGTAAAAAATATGCTACTAAATAGAGCATGAAAAGGACCTTTTTTTTTTTTTTTTTTTACAATGTAAGAACTAAAACAAGAAGGCAAAGCATTAGTTACCTTGTTTGACCTCAGCTGAGAATGTGCACATCAGGTAACTCAAATTCTGTATATGTCCACAAATGACTGTGAGAGTGACACAAATATTGATTTTGAGGTTACAAATAAACTGTAGCAAGAAGGCAAATTCATAAATACAGAATCCAGGAGGATCAACAATACCTCAGAGCCTGCTCCTAGGAAACCCCAAATGAAGACAACATCGTAGAAGTTCTTTCCTCTTCAAGTAATTCAGGAACAACTAAAAACCCAAAAAGAAATACAAAACAGTGGTTTTCAGTTTGGCTGGTGTGGCTTAGTGGATTGAGGGCTGGTCTGTACACCAAAAGGTCACCGGTTCAATTCCTAGTCAGGGCACATACTTGGGTTGTGGGCCAGGTCCCCAGTTGGGGGCAAGTGAGAAGCAACCACATATTGTTTCTCTCCCTCTCTTTCTCCCTCCCTTCTCCTCTCTCTAAAAATAAATAAATATATTCTTTAAAAAAATGGTTTTCAGGAGATGTCCATCAGATAGCAAGGAATAGTGAGCTCCAAGAGAGGCGAAATTAATGAGGTGAGTCCTCTGACTTCCGCAGTGTGCTCCCTGGAGATGTTTGCAGACTGCAGTCCAAGAAGGAGAAACCCAGGTGGAGCCTGGGAATAGCCCTGAGTTGAGGAGGTAGAGCTGGGAGACTGGGAAGCCATGGTGTTGAGAGTCTGAAAGGCAGAGCCCTGGAGAGCTGAGAGCAGTGCGCAGAGAGGGCTCCAGAGGTTTTCCAGGATCTCCCTGAGTCTTCCTATGAGTTCTGATCAGAACACGCATGTGAGTAAACAACCTAAGGCCAGGGAGAAAGCCACGTAAAGGAGCAGAGGGAAGAATCCTCAGAGTTCACGTAGGATTGGGACTGATTAGTGTTCCCACCTGCCAGAGCAGAAGGCCCCGTAATTCACGGGAAATAAGGCAGAGCACTCAGAAGGGTCTTGCCTCAGTAGGAGGGGAAAATTGGCCAACGAAAAACTCATCAAAAGATCAGATTGTGTCCAAGTAAATGAACTTTCTTCCAGAAAAAAGCTGAACGATATTTATAGAAATACTAAAATATACAACACCCAACAAGATAAAATCCACAATACCTGGCATCAAATTACAAATTACCAGGCATGCAAAGAAGCAGTAAAATATGACCCATAAAGAGGAGAAGAAAAGATAATAGAAAGAGATCAAGAAACGACACAAACAATATTATTAGCAGACAAAGACATTGAAACCATTATTATAACTACATCCCTTATGTTTGAGAAAGTAAAGACTGAGCATGTTAAGTAGAGTTGTGGAAGATAGAACACAGATCCAAAAAGAACCTGCAGAGATAAAATGAGGCTACGAAAATAAAAATGAGAAATACACTAGCTGGGATGACTAGCAGATTAGATACTGCAGAGGAGAAGATTAGTTAACTTGAACACACAGCAACAGAAACTGGAAATAGAAATTGACATTCAGAGAAGAAAAGAGTTTGCTAAGTCAGAGGTTGTTCAGAGTGTGGCTTCTAATGGCAGGTGGTTTGGCTCTGACCCTGGAACCTGACTGGTATGTGGGCGCCTGTAGCCCTGGGGCGGGTGAGCGAAGGGGAAGCTGGACGGAGGGTCACGTGCGCGGGGCACACTGTCGGGAGGCGTGCACGTGGCCCCGCCGCCGCTCAGGCTCCAGGTGACTTCCAATGCCGCCTCGCTTTCTCCTCTCGGCCTTAGCGCTTCAGCCCGCCTGCCTCTACCTGCTGTATTTTTAAGGGCTTTTCTTCCCAGGAAGTGCAAAGGAGTGGCTATGGAGTTTCCTGTCTCTCCAGTTCTTCCCCCGTTGTTGCCTTCCTACAAACACAGGCACTGTTCGTTCTGTGATTTACCGCTCATTAATGAGGAAGGGGCAGGTGGCAGGAATAGCAAAAGGAAGATAAAGTAAATGTCCTAAATATCACACTAAGTTTTCATAGGTTTTGTTTTAAAAATTGTAAAGTACAAAAATGGGGGTGAGTTTGCCTCTCTCAACAGATGTCTCTGAGCTCCTTCTCAGATTATACTAAATATACCCTGAATAAATGTATCTGAGTACATATACTTATTTATATAATACATACATGTATTTATTTATATATTATATAATGTATACATATAGGTATTTACATATTATGTAACATATAGATATATTACATATATCTGAAAATGCTAGGGCCCTGTGTAAATGAATATTAAAACCTCAATAAGATACCATTAAGTTACTTTCAATTATAAAATATCTCAAACATCCTGAAATTATTATAATAGACATGCATGTATTTACATTCCGAGTTTTTAAAAAAGTTGATTGGCATCAGATCTTTTGTTTTAATTTACGCGTGAAGTTAAGAACACAGTCAGCATCTTCCTCCACTCCATCCTTTGTTTCCTTCCATTCCCAGCAATACTCACCTCCTGAAGGGGTTGTTCTTTTAATAATTTTTATGTTTTATCACGTATGATTAATATGTACTATCATTTAGATTATTTTAAAGATTCACATATGTGCCAGTACCACATTATTTTAACTATTACAGATTTATAAATCTGGATCTCTGGTGAGCAGGATTTCTCTCCTTGTTTTCCATAAATATCTTACTGACTCTTGGCTGTTTACCCGTCTTTAAGACTTGTGGGGTAGCTTGTGAAGATCCATTCAAAGTTCAGTTAGGATTTTGAAGGTAATGACAGTGAATTTATAGATGAGTTGGAGGAGGATTGACATCTTTATAACACTGGATCTCTTCACCCAGGATTATGGTATATCTTCCCAGGCTTTCATTTCATTGTAGTTTATAGTTCTACCCTTAAATTCTGCAATATTTATTATGAGGTTCCTTAGAGTTTGTGTTACTGAGATACCACTTTTCGCTTATCAGCAGGCAAAGATAAAAAAGGTTTATAACACTCTGTACTGGTAAGATCATGCAGAAACAGAGTTTCCTATATTTTATTAGTGCAAGTGGAAATTAATACAACCTCTTTGGAGTACAATTTGTAACAGCTCTAAATTTTCATGCACATCTTATGTGACTGAGAAATTCCATTTTCAGGAACTCACAAATACATGCACATACATATGAGGCTTTGTGTGTATAAGGATAGTTAAGGCAGCATGATTATAAGAGCAAAAAATTTTAACGACCTAATTGGGCACTGGTAGAAGAAGACTAGTCAAATCACCCATTCGAGTTTATCTTAAGGAAATGCTGTGTGGTCATTAAATAAAATGAGGCGGCTTTATAAATACTTGCAGGAGAAAATGTTCAAGATTTTTGTTTCAAAGGTGCCTTACAGATGTTTCAAATGTATATTACAGATGCACAGGTAGGCACATGTGTGAGCACACACACACACACGTACTAGCTGCATGTTTTCTGATTTGAGTATAAAGGATGGTGCATTCATTCACCCTGCTTTCTCTACTAGGACAGAAAGGGGACCTGTATGCTCAGAATGAAAGAAATGATGAAGGGCAGGGAGGCACTGCTCTCCGAGACCCCTCAGACCTTTGCAGACACCTGAACTCACACTGCAGGATGAGATTTCTGAGGCACCAGTGTGGTTTGCTCCCCATAACTTCTACGCCCTAGCCCCTTCCTTAGCTTGACAATCAGCATGTGCCCTCCTTGCCTTGGCGAGAGAATGGCACTTTAGGAAGCTGATTACAAAGGCGTCAACTGCCTGGCTTTGGGGATTCAATAGACTAAATTGGAACACAAACAAAAGAATTTGGAAGAACACCTGAAGGATAACAACAGAGCCTCCCTGTCCTGTACAAGAGCCAAAGGTCCCCTGAGCAGAGTCTGTTACAATGAGTTTGTGGCATCAATAGCCACTCATGTCATACAGAGAGGGCTCATGTGGCCAACCTTAGGGTGGTTACAACAAGAATTTTGGTGCCGGTTCAGTAGGACAAGAGAGTCGGTGGTGGCTGACGAGATGGAAGGAACACGGGAAGACCTTCCTGCAGCGTCCGCAACTCGAAGCTGGAGAGCCTGGTGCTGGATGTGTCTGGAGTTATTTGCCTCATGCATCTTACACTGGGAGCTGGCAGAAACCATCCGGTCTTGTTTCCGGGCTTGGGAAGAGGCTGCCTGGGGTCAAGGTCATTGCTCAAGTCTAGGCCTCCCCAGACAGGCAGCAGCAGAGTGCTCCTGCCTCCCCATCATGCTCTCCAGGTAGATCCTCATGAAACAAGCTTAGGGTCTGTGACCTCCCTCCCACTTTGTCACTCGCTTGGTATTACTGAGCAGTCTTCTGAGCAAAAAAAGTAGTTTTCTGAAAACTTCTGTTTTTAGAAGAAAAGATGTTGCCTTTTAAAATACATGTAATGATGATTTGAAAACAAAATGGCAGGATCTTTCCCTACACTTTGTTAGAAACTATTTTTTTTTTAATGGTTTTGGGTGATTAGAATCAATTCCAGAATACTATTAGGGTCACTGGCATCAGTTGGGTTTTTAAGACAGGTTGACTGTAAATTTACAATGTCAGGCACGGCTTTACCTAAACATATTATTCTAGGGATAATATGGAATATAGTGAAGGATGTTTCACTCTTATTAAGACTTCAGGTTTATGAGACTACCAATTACATAGTTATGCACTTTATTGTACCTAACACATATCAGAAAGCTTGTCATGGTTAACTCACATCAAAAGAGCAGAAATGATCTTGTTGAATACCTAGGAAGTTATTTCTTTCAGCAATTCTTACTCTACAACCAGAAATAAAAGAAAGCGATAGAGCACGTGTGCTGTCTGGGATCTCTGTCTTCATTTGGATGCCCCTGAAATCAGCCCTGAGAAAATCACTTGGATGCAGGAAGTTTACTCGGGAGGACAGGGTGGGGAGAGTAAGACACACGGGAGCGAAGGTAAGGGTGTGATGATGAGCAGATACCGGTGTGGACAAGGGGGCCACATCCTGCTGGGAGCTCTTTAAAGGGCTACAGACGGTGTGTCAGAATAATCTCACCAAGTCAATGCACTATTCTCTCTGAAGGTATTTATTCACTAATTTCCTTTCCTTAATGACAGCAGTTGCTTAACGACTGCAGATAAATCCCTAGCACTCATCACCTGCTCTGCACAAATGGTGAGCACCCTCCCTGATGCTGGAGTGACCCTCAGGAGGGTGGGGAGATGCAGGCACCTGAGCTTATAGCCACCTCCATGTATGGTGCATGGCAACTGTCCACCTGCGGCTGCCAGTGACCTTGGAGCTAGGACGGGGGGTCTAGAGCTCCGAATCACCCGTGACTGCTAAAGTCTCTTTGGGAATTAAAAAAAAATGTTAAATATATTTTTAAGATCCCCTATGGTGGGAGAGGAATGGTTGAAAAGAAAGCAAAGAAACCTGGGTCCTGGTGGGTCTCTGAAAAGTGCCCTAAGGTCTCCTCCAAGTCCAAGTCCAAGTTCAAGTCCCAGGGCAGAATGTGTATGTAGAGGTAAGTCACAGATACCCTAGATAGAGGGGACCAAGGTACAGTCCAGGGCAATGTCAACACCGGAGTCCTCATCAACAGCATGGTGTGGGAATGGAGCCTTTCCTGGGTTTAAACTGCAGGTTTGAGACAGTCTCCCAGAGTTTCCTGTGTCCCCAAAAAGAGTGGCATGGGCTTGTCACAGAAAGCCCGTGACCCGAGGAGGCCTGGTGTGTGGAGAGCAGGTGGATGTACCAATACCAGCACATCTGCAGGGAAGTATCCGGAGGCCAAAGGGAGCAGGGCCCTCTCAGAGGACTCCAGCATCGACGGATGACAACAATGAGGACAGGCATGCTCTCGTCCAGCGCCTGGGCCCTGACAGCTCAGACCCTGTCCTGAAGAGAGTGATGGGATGGAGAAACTTTGAAATTCCTGATGCTGGTTCATGCATAAGGCTGGAGGAGAGTTTTTATTTTTGCAACAAATGAACTCATGAACACACACTCTGCTCGATGTGATTCCTCAATGTGGAATGAGTTCATTTGTGGCAAAAATAAAAACTGCCCTCTGGCCTTGAACATCTGTGTCTGTGATCTGAGGCTTATACACACAAAACTGAGTTCCCTTGCTTCCCCCTCAAGCCTAAGCAGAATTTATCCTGGACCAGAGAGAAGCTACTTGAACTTGGATCTCTTCCTTGTGATGTTCAGGGAGATGTGTTCTTAGTGAGAGTGCTGACCTTGGAAGTGTCTGTCAGGCTTGTTGAAACCCAGATGCCTGGGCCTACCCCATAAACTGAATCAGTACGTCTGACAAGGGCCTAAGAACAGCCTACATTCTTGGCCACCTTTGCATTTGAAGATGACCCTGCCGGTGATGGCTGGGTACAGAGAGGACGCTTAGAGACGTCCTAGGAGGCTGCCAGTCCTCCCCAAGGGAGTTCTGTGTGAAGGCTGTTCTCCGTCGTCGGTGCTTGCCCTTGTGACATGTAAACACGTGGTCACCCTCTAGTCAGCGGCACTGTTCTTTCCTAGGGCAACCCCTGCCCAGCGTGAGCACTCAGAGGGCAGAGTCGTCGGGGCTGTATCTGAGAACCAGGCAGTGGGGTGGGCCAGCTCTCGCAGGACCCTCCCAAGTAGTCCGAGTAGAGGGAGGAGTGGAGCTGGCTGCTTGTGGCAGCATGCCTCCCGCTTCCCTTCCCCGCTTTCTAAGTCCAAACGGGGATACCACCCAGGGTGTTACCTTATTATCAACAACCCATTTAGTGCATGGGGAAGAGTGAACATCAGATCTCATCTCTGAGAGCCTTTTACGTGACTTGTATTGCTGAGTCAGCACCGGCTGGGTGTGGGAGAGATGAAGATGGAGCTACTGTCAACAGGGGGAAGAGCCAAGTGCAGGGGCTGGGGCGGGCGGCAGGCACCACAGGACCATGTCCCGGCCCTGCTCCCCCAGAGAGCCCTGGACTGGGGCAGCGTAGCCTCTGAGACTTTGGGCAGTGAGTAACAGAAGGGACATCCCTCAGGGAAGTCCCCTTTCTGAGGCTGAGAGGAGGATGGTGTAGAGAGAAAGGGTTTTTGTGTTGTGTCTGGGGATCTGTCACTTGCTTGGTCTTATTTCTGAAAAGAAGACATGGAGAAGAAAATCCCGGCCACACAAGGACAGAAGCTATGAGGCAGGGCTGTAGACTGAGGCTGTGTTGCTGACATCCAGGTGCTGGAGGAAGTGCCAGGCTATGAGATTAGCAGCAAAGCAATACCTCTGTGAGCTGGCCACTGGATGGGGCACAGCAGCGTGTGTGGGGGACATGGTCCCTGCGGCCTGGGGTTGGGCGAGCCTGCTGCTCACCCCAGTGCCGATGACCCTGAAAAGCCTGGGGGGTTTGGGAGAAGTCGGGGTCCCACACTGTGTGGGGATGTAACACTTGTTACATTGCCCTGAGTGGGGCTCCTACCTTGAACTGTCTAATGAATACTTGGGGGCGCACCAGGGGTCTATTAGAGTGAATTTCCCTAGGAGCCTGGTGGGAGTCAGAGCCAAGGGCAGCCTGGCCGAGCCCCTCTGTGGCTGTCATGCCAAGATGGCCCATTCCAGCCCTAAGCCGTCCCAACAGGTATGGACCAACTTGAGGAGTTTTGAGGTTGTTTTGGCCATGTGGGGACCACCTAGGAATTTTATTTCATTTAGGAGATCCTTAAAGTGTCATCCTAAGATTATGTGGAGTTCTTTTAGGGCTGACCCCAACCCTAGAATCTCAGAAGACATGCAGACCTTGCTTGTCTTGAATCAGAAGAGCTGGACGCTTGCCTCTGCATCCACTGGACAGATGTCTGAGTGCCTCGTGTACGGCAGACACAGGTCTGGTCTCCGGAGAAGGAGCAGTGAGCGGACAGAGCCTTCCCTGGTAGAGATGACCTTTTATGAGGGTGAGATGGAGGACAGACAATAAAGAACTGACTAGCTTACTTCTCTAGTGTTGAGAAGAGCCACGAAGATTCTAAAGAAAGCAGGAGAGGAGGGACCTGGAAAATACGGTCCAATCCAGCAGTTCCCAAGAGCTGCCCCACAGGGTGCTGCTCTGGGAAACAGAGAACAACCACGGGAAACCCACCACTTCACCTCTGACTCTCTGAAGGGCGTCAGGGAAAGCATACCTGCACGCACACGCACACACAGGCACACCGGGAGAAGCAACTGGGTCACAAGGAAAAACGTTTTTTGTGACTTGTTTAAGCTCACATTCTAAGATCAAAATCAAAACAGGAACAATGAGCAAGTCACTTGAGGAATTCGCCGTTGGCAGTCTGGCCCCACCCTCCACTCCTGGCTGCAGGACAGCCTTGGGCTTTGCAGCCATCAGGAAAAATCCGCCTCACCTCGCTAGTTCCCCTTAATCAACATCCAGTGGAGAGCTCCGAGCCTGCTAGATTCCCTGTGCTCTCTCCGTCTCGCCCTCCCTGATCCTGCGCCGGCGTGTGGCTTCAAACACCTTCTACATGCTGTTGACGTCTGACTCCCTATCTGACGCAATCGTTTACCCAGCTGCCTACGCTGCATCGCCCCTTGGCTGTCTAAAAGACACCTCCAAATTCGCAGGTCACCGGCTGAGCCACTGCTGTTCAACTCCTACCTACTCCTGGCCCCGCTCTCTCAGCTGATGGCAACTCTATTCTTCCAAACACTCAGACCAAAAACTTGAAATCATCCCTGACGCTTACCTTTCTCTCACACTGGATATCAATCTATCGGCCAAATCCTTCATGTTCTTCCTTAAAATATGTCCAGAAGCTGAGCACATCTCACCACCTGCACCGATGCCACTTCGGTCCACGTCCTTATCATTCTTGCTGTGAAACGAATGCCTTAGTCGATGCCCCTGCTTCTGCCCTTTGCTCCCTCACCATCTAATCTCAACACAGCAGCCACAGCCACCCAGTTGAAACCCAAGCCAACGTGTCTGTCCTCCACTCACAAGCCTCCAGGGGCTCCCACCTTCCTCAGAAGTAAAGCCGAAACCCCTCCCATGCTCCCTCCCCTCAGCTCTTATCCACCGTGCCTGTCCAATATCTCTCCCCATCGTGTGCACCTTGCCCACTCTCTCCCAGTCACGCTGACCCTCCGAAGCTCCTCAGACAGGCCGGGCACGCTCTCACCTCCGTACCTTCCCTTTGGCTGGCTATCCTCTCGCCCCCAAATGTTGATAGAGTAGCTACTTAGCCCCCCTCCTTACACAAACCCTACCTCTTTTGGGAAACCTTCCTCGCCACTTGGTGTCAAATTTCAACCCCTAGCCAGGGTCCCTAAGCTCTTTCCCTGAAATATGTATTTTTCACCATCTGACCCACTGTAAATTTTAATGAATTATCTGTCTGTCTTTCCCACTAGAATATAAGCTCCACAAGGCACACATTTTGGTCTGTTCTATTCATTGCTGCACTCCCAGTCCCCAGAAGAGTTTGGGCACACAGTAGGTGCTCATTAATATTTGCTGGTTGAATTAAGTTTTATGACTGAAGGAGCATGCCACTCCTCTTTCAATAGCACCCTGCTTCAGTGACCAGCACATAGTAGGCATTCAGAGGCTCCTGTGGGCAAAAGAGGCTTCTATGAGCATCCCCTCCTCCCAGCTTCCTTCATTGTCAAAAGGATGGGGTTGTGGTCTCCAGGAGGCGAGGACAAGTCTGGTCAAGCTTTCCAGACACCTGTGGGAGGCTGAGGGTGCAACCAGACAGCTAGTGTCTTGCATCTACATCACATGTGCAGCCTTTCTGAAAACAGGAGGGGATGCTCTTTCCTGCCCCTTTGGGTGGGGCAAGAAGTCTCCCTAGGAACAAGATTCAAATCGGAATCCTTGGCATGGTTCTGTTTGGGTTTGGTCCTAGCAGTGACGACTTTTGTTTTCCTCTGGAACTGTGTTCCACGGGGTTGTGCAAAGCCTGGGAACAGTGAGGGCATTAGGACCAGGAACGAGGCGTCCGCCTGGCTCGGGCTGTGTCTGGCAGAGGGCTCTCGGCTGAGCACGGAGATATGTGTGAAAGGAAATCGGGCACTGCCTGCCGGCTTCTCATCTGTTGATCTGACGTGACTTGAAATGTCCAAAGGATGACGGCTGTCAGCTCTGCTGGACTGAAGACCCACCAGCTCCCCCCAGACATCGCATAGCAACCTGGCCACTCATGTGAGGGGGGAACGAAACAGGGGACGAAACACCTGAGCAGAGTGGAATAACTGTTTTTCCCCAAGGAAAAAGAGAGGGTCAAAGGGGGCAATCCATTTAATTTGAAGTCCCTGTGAATGGGCTTTTAGAAGGCAATTAAAGAAATCCACTCAGAGAGGACCTGGGGTGGGACTTGGGTCCTGTGGCTTTCTTATTGTAAGTGGAGACTGGCCTCACACACGCTGTTGGCAAATGTCAGATGGGATAAAAGGAACAGGTTAAGTGACTGTCAAAAAACTTCCAGGTGGAACCAGAAACCCAGGTTCTGCTGCAAGCTGGAAGGAACCTGGAGCAGGAGGAGAAAGCGAACTTGAACATGACCTGTTGCACTTGGCAAGTTCCAGCAACATGCTCCTAAGGAAGCGATGCAGGCATGGACCATGCAGACTGCACTTCCTGGTGCTCTTGCTGATGCTGGGATGCGTGCTGCTGATGGTGGCCATGCTGCCCCCTCCTCCGCACGCCCTGGACCAGGCTGTTACAGCTCAGGCTGCCCAGCACAGCCAGGCTGCTGCGTACCGCCTGGACTTCGGGGAATCCCAGGAGTGGGTGCTAGAGTCTGAGGATGAGGACCAAGAATACGGTCCTTTGGAGGGCCTGCCGCCTTTTATCTCACGGGAAGATCAGCTCCTAGTGGCCGTGGCCTTGCCCAGGGTCAGAAGGAACCAGAGCCAGGGCAGGAGAAGTGGCAGCTACAGGCTCATCAAGCAGCCGAGCCGGAGGCTGGACCAGGAGGCCCCAGAGAAGGACTGGGGAGCAGAGGAGGAGGACGAGGAGGTATCTGAAGATGAGCTGACCACGCTCCACCTGGAGGAGGCGCTCAGCGCTCGCATCCCCCTGCAGAGGGCGCTGCCCGAGGTACGGCATCCGCTGTAAGTAAGGCCCCTGCTTCCCCTTCCTCGGTACTGGGGTGCGATCAGCAAAGACGGGGAGCAAGCTTTCTGCACTCTGCCTAGAGCAGCGCTTTCAAGGCGTGGCCGCGGGACGAGCAGCCGCACGCCTCACCTGGGAACCTGTTAGGCACGCGGAGTCTCAGACCCCGCCCACGCCCCCTGAGTCAGAAACCCTGAGTGGCATCTTCTGATCTTTCCAGACCAGAACCACCGTCCTACAGGTCCTAGAGAACACAAAGGGAGCAACTCCTGCTTGTTCCTTCTCTTCCCCACCCTGCGTTCTAGTCCTTCTCTCTGGGTTATCGGGTCAAACAGCTTTATCTACATAAGGCAAAGGGGACATGGAGCGAATGTTCTCCAGGCCCCTTCCAATTCTAATACTGTGACTCCACTATATTTTGATATTATGATTGTTGTCAGTGTTTGCTTTTATTTTTGAATCAAATAATTGCAGCTAACATTAATGTGGCTCTTGTTCTGTGTCTGGCTTTAATTTGAGAACTTTTCTTGAATTAACTTGTAATGTCCTTACAGCTCTGTCGGATGGGTGCTCATGTCACCATTATGCCTATTTTATAGGTGTGAAAATAAGGCACAGAGAAACCAAGTGACTTCTCCACAGTCACACAGCTAGCAGGTGCCAAAGCAGGGATTTGAATCTAAGCAGAAGCTCCTGTCTGCCTGAGCCACCATTCTATGCCACCCTCCGTAGTCCAATAATGGGACAATTCCAGTGCCCAGGAGCTGGAATACTTCAGTCTGACCTGGCAGGGTGCCCACCTCCCCAGACCAGGAGCAAGCTGGGATGACATGCAAGCTGTGCCCAGGGAGATGGTGGGCTCATCCTGTACACACCTGTCCTCTTCCCCACCCTCACACCACCATGGCTGGCTGCAGAGAAAGGGGCCTGGTTAGCAGCAGCCAGGGCGGCTGGTTAGTTTGCACCCAAACTAACCCTTCCCCCTTCTAGGTCCCTTCCCCCTTCTAGGTCCCTTCCCCATAAGCCACATCTCTTTCAGAGCCCAGAGAGTTTCCTGGGAAGCCGGTGTGCCCCCCCGCCCCCTGGGTGAGAGGGTCCACGTAGAGCAGCAGCTGGGAGCAGGGTTACGTACCCCTTGGATCCCCACAGGGTCTTGCTCAGCCTGACACCTTGGCCACTCATTCTGTGCAAGGGCAGGACAGTGCATGGGAGTGATGCCTGCTGATATTGTGTGCCTGGGTGCCTTGCCACCTCCCTTTCATCCCAACCCTGCTGTTCTGACTTCTAGTCTTGGCTTTAAAAGCTCTTTTCAGGAAACTTCCAGCCCCAGCCAGCCCCACCCTCCTTTCAGTTTTGTACTCTCTGGAGTTTTAACTCATAACAGTCATTGCAGCCGAAGCTGAATGGTCATTGATGTGTCGGTTTGTTCAACGCCTGCTTCCCCTGCTGTGCAGTGAGCCCACGGGTCCCAGCACACTGTAAAGAAATGGTTGCTGAGTTAGGGATATAGAGTTTTCAAATTCTTTTCATACATTTTTTCATGGGCCTAGGGCAAAAATGAGTATCTTCAAACTAGAGATCTCTGGCCAGGGGTGTTTGTGTGACTACGTGCGTCGCACTGCAAAAGTGTGCCGTGCACATGTGTATCTGTGGGTGCATTGTGTATGTGTTTGTGCATCGTGCTGTGTATGAACTGAATGGATGTTGTGTATAGGAGATGTATGTAGTCCATGTGAGTAGCACATTAAGGGGTGCCTGTGTATGTGGTGTGGTATACACAGGTATGAGTTGTATTGTATGTTGTCTTGTGTGTTTGTAATGGGTATCTTCATGCTCATATGTGTTGATATGCATTGCAACATACATGGCACACATATATCGTGTGGTGCATGCGATGTGGCATGCACATGCACTGCACACATGCATGTATGTTTCATGATGCAATGTTTGTTTTGCCTATATTTTTGTGGTATGTATGTACGTGTATATTGTGTCATGACTGTGTAGCAAGTTTGTGAAGTGCTTGTGTGTGTGCTATGCTCATGCATATATGCACCCGCTGCATGTGTGTTACAAATGTCTTGTGTGTGGTACATGTGTACATGTGCAGATGTGCTGTGTGTTGTGCATGTGATGTGAAGTGCATGGATGTGTTGTGTATGGCGCAGGTGCGAGTAAATTTTGTATTATGTGTACGTGTGTATAAGTGTGCTGCATGCGTCCTGATGATGGTGTGTAGAACATGGGTGTGTGTTGTGCATGTTTGTGGTGTGAGCATGGATACATTTTGTGTTGTGTGTTGTGCACATATGTATGTGTGCATCACTTTAGTGTTGCCTCTTCCAGCCAGGGTAACCCATCTGTTTTGGTTTGCCTGGGACTTGCCTGATTTCAGCACTGAGCCCCTACAGGTAGGTCCCAGGCAAACCCCTGACAGTTGGTCTCATCTCCAGCTTCCCAGGGTTCTCATAGGACCGCCCCCAGCTGTGCCTGGAGGTGTGAGGCGCCCTCTGCTGGCTGCAGCTGCTCCATGCAGCCTGTGCTGCTCAAGACTTGGGCCCCAGACTCCCCTCTCCCGTCTGCGCCTCAGACACCCAGCACCCCTCTAGGATACTTAAAGGATTCTCTGTGAAGTGAGACAGTAACACCACCCCCCACACACCCTCTCTACAGGGTGACAGGACTCTCCTCCTTCTGCCACTTTCAAACCCAAAATAGAACCCATAAAAGAACAGCTTTATATTCAGCACCAGCTATCTGCAGGTCCCACACTGCTCCTTTCCCACCAGAACAAGAACACTAGACTTCCCGCGGCTCTACCTCCTGCTGTAGCGAGCCACACCCCGCACCATCATCCCTGCCCCCCGCCCCGCCCTCAGCGCTTCTTGCAAGCCCCTCCTTGACTCCTAACCCAGACAAACCACACTGGCTGGTCCAGTTCCCGCACCAAAACCCCCAAACCAGCCCTGTCCTTTTATAACTACCTGTGGGTGATCGCTGGAGGTCAGTTTGAAAAGGGGGCATGAGGAGACTTACTAATAATGAAAGATCAAAGCAGAAAAAAATCAGCGTAAGAGATCAAAGGGCAGAATACGGAAAGAACGGTAAAACTATAGTGAACATTTACTAAATATGTTCTATGCACTGGGGATTCTGCTAAATGATGTTTACTTGTTTAACCTTTATGACAAATCTATAAGGCAGGTCATATCATCTCTGTGTTATGGATGAGAAATCTGAGGATCAGAAAGGTGGAGAGACTGGGGCCAGGTTACTTAACTAGGTGTGTCTGACACTAAAGCCATGCTCTTCACCTCGATGCTGTATTTTCTGGGCAAGTTGTATAAGCTGGAAGCATTTCCAATGTTTCCATCTGTAAAATGGGGAGCACTCATGCCGACTGGTCCACAGGGAGACACGGAAGAGGAGGCTTATTACTGCATCCACAGTAGCCCTGAGGAGTGGGGAGCCACCTGGGCGTTTTGTCCCAGGAAACGGTGAAACACCTGTGGTCCTGCTGTGGGAAGGGCAGGGTCCCGGGCTCAGGGGCAGGCGGTGAATGAATACGTAGAGGAAACAAAGAGAAGGGCCCTCGATGCATCAGGGGCTGAGGACTGAGGTGGACTCCACCCTTCAATGCCGCTGTCAAAGGGTGGGGGGTGAGGGGAGGAGCAAGCCTTCCCCATTGAACCTCCTGGTGTTGACAGCTTTCAACACCCCTCCAGGCTTAGCTCTCCTTTGATCATCCTGGCATCCAGCATCTGACAATTGACTTTCAGGATCAAAGACCCCCAGCTGAGCAAGGGCTTTGTAATCTCCTCTCCAGGCAGTGGCCCTTAGACTGGAGCGTTCAGGTCTGCACCTAGAGACTTTGTAGCAAAGCAGATTCCTGGCCTCCGCCCCTACAGTTTCTGACTCAGCAGGTCTAGGGTGCGGTCTCAGAATTTGATTTCTATGAGTTCCTGGGTGCTGCTGCTGCTGCTGCTGCTGCTGCTCTAGGACACTCTTTCGGCCAAGCAGGTTGGACAGAGCTCTCAAATTGTAATATGCATGCACCCCCCGCCCCCGGGCATCTTGTTAAAACACAGAATCTAATTTACCAGTAAGAGGCCAGAGGTGTGACCTCAGTTACTGCGTTTCTGTCTAGCTCCCAGTTCGTGCCAGCGCTGCTGGTCCACAGACCATGCTTTTGAGCAGCAAGGGTCTGCATCAGTGGTTCCCTAGACTGTGTGCGTATCAGATTCCCACATATGGCTTGTTTAAAATGTGGATTTTTCAGACCCTCTCACTAGAGACTCTCCATAGTTCCGAGTTGGAGCCCAGTGATCTGAATTTTTAAAAGCTGATGCAGGATAGTTTGGGGAACCACTGGTATACAATGTGAGTGGAGAGGTAGTGGAGTTCTGGAAAGTTCCATGGAGGAAGTAGTACTGGGATTGGAAGATAGAGAAGAGAAGCGTAGAGGAAGGGTAGCCCCCCTCGTACCCGGGGGTTTTGTATTTAAACATAAATGTCAGCTCAGCTGTAGCTGGCTCTGTGCTGCCTGCTTACTTCAACCCTTGGTCACCCTGGTTTATATACTTACAATTGCAACTAAACCAAAATTACATGGAACAGTGGACTGGGGTTGAATCCCAGCACTGCCTCTTACTGTGTGACCTTATATAAGCACTCAACCTCTCTGAGCCTCAGTTTCCTCAACTGTAAAAGGGAGGTAACAACCTGGCATGAGGTTATAGCTCAAATGAGACAAAATATTGACGAGTTTTCACCCAGTATTCAAATCCAAACAGAAGTTGCCCTGTCACATTCTTGAGTGTAGGACCATAGGAGTGACTCGGAAACATGGAGGGAAGTTGGGGCCAGCTGCTGGGACGTGATCGTCCTTTCTCCGATTAAGTCGTTTCTTTTCTGCCCCTGGGGGCTGCAAAATAATCACAAACTTGGGGGCACACTGGAATTATCTGGAAGGTCCTGTTTCTGGGGGGCCAGGCCAAGGATGCCCAGAGTCCCTGCAGAGGGAGGCTGTGAGACTTCAGAAGACCCCCACAAAGAAGGGGACTGCGTGCGCCTTACATGGCTTGCCTCCACTGTGGGGAAGGACAGGCTGGCAGCACCAGCCTCAGGTGCAGGCTCCAGCCCTTCCTACCCATAAGCTCCTTTCCTCTGAGGGATCATCTCCAGGCTGTGTCCCAGCCCTTCTTCCCCCAGCCCTGGCTTGGAAATCGATGTTCCCAGGATGAGCCACATCAATTACGGACAAGATGGGCTGAACTTTTTCTCAGAATGTAAGAGAAGGGCTGTGCGGTATCACTCTGCTGTTTGTATTGACAACCAGCCTATACAAACTCCTTGGGAGCAAGAATAGTGTCTTCTTTCATTCACTGAACAAATATTTGTTTAGCAGTTATTAAAGGTCAGAAGGTAAGCAAGACCCAGCCCCAACCCCAGGAGTGTGGGGGACCCTGAGGGATGCAGGCAAGCAGCACAGCCGGCCGTTATACGGGTGGGCTCAGAACCGAGATATGGAAGCCCCCTGAGTGAGGGCCCTGCTGATTTGGTAGGAGCTGGGGGTCAGTAACCCCCAAGTAGCTTTAGGAAATCCAGCAGAGACTTTTCTACTCTAGCCGGGCAATGGGAAGGTGGGGGAGTGTTTGTGCCCCAGCCAGGCCATCTGGTGCAAGGTTGTGACTCACTCTCTTTGAGTCCTCATCCAAATGCACTTTCGGAGTTCACAGGGACCCCGGAGCTGGAGCTGCGTGGAGAGAGGGCGTGCCTCTGATCGTGGGGAGTGGCGCTGGAAAGCTGACACATCCTGAGCGGCTCCCTTGGGCCAGGATGATCCCCTGTAATCCAGGCAGCACCCCTGGGCTGCAGAAGGGCCTCAGCATCCTTGTGTTGGCCAATCAGGGGGTGTAAAAAGCAGAGCCAGGATTCAAAGCCAGGTTGATTCGATTCCAAAGCCCCAGATCTTTTCTCCCTGCTGCTGCTACTCAGAAGATGGACAAATGAGGTCAGACCGGCTTTTGGACACATGGGGGGGTGTGTGTACAAACTGAGAGAGTAAAATATGCACCAAATATGTGGTTGAAGGACGAAGAAAGCAGCTAGCCCCATTATTTAATAATGAAAACATGCGTTTCCCTGTGGGTCCTCCCCAGGAGCACCTGGTCGGTCACACGTGGGCACTGCTTCACGATAGCCTGTCTCTGCCCAGCCGCAGAGACTCCCTCAGCAAAGCCGTGGCCCAAATAGAGCAGGGGGCCTGCGCACCCCCACCTGGCAGATAGAATCCGAGGCCTGCAGAGATGGTGCCCTGCCCAAGTCCCCTTTTGTGGACCCCTTGCCTTTATCTTCGACCTTAATCCCTCAAAGGATAAGATACATTCTACAATAGCACGTTGCTATTGATAAAATGCTTACTCAAGATAAGGAAAAATATGCTTTTGAATACCTTTCCTTCAGTTCCTGGTCCCTGCCAAGCCCCTTCCCCCTTCCAGGCCTTTGCAGAGGCTGGGACACCAGCCGGGACACAGTTCCCCACCCACATGCCTTCTCTCCTGCCCACCGTCAGTCAGTTCTCAGCTTTCATCCCAGGCCCTACTCCCCGAGTGTCTCTGCGGAGCCCTCGCTACAGCTGTTGAATAATTATTTGGTTATCTATTTAATGGGATGTAAACTCCATGACAGCAGAGCCTGTCTTGGTCTGGCTTCCCCCAAAGCAAACCCTGAGACAAGCATTTGTTGTTGGTGGGAGCCAGGGAGCACTGGGAGGGGCCCAGGAACAGGGAGAAGCCAAGGGAAGGTGTGTTTCCAAGGCAGTTACTATGGGTGGCTAGAGCTCAGTGGGAGTCTGAGAGACAGTGTATCACTCATCCTGCCCACCCACCCTCAAGGGCAACATTGCTGGACATTAATAGGCCAATTCTGTTTTAGTCACTGGCTGAGGGCAGCTCACAGGGGTGGGTGGGAGGTTAATTCTCTTCTGCAGGTGAAGGGGAGAGCTCCCCCACAGTCAGGAAAAGCCCTCAGGCAGTTGGAAGTTAGGCTGTCCTCTTGATTGTAATGATATGGCCCTAGGGGGCAGGGGCAGGGGCACCTCCGATTCTGCTTCAAAGATCTTATCTAGTGAATTCCTCTTTCGGTCTTCCAGGTAGTGGGTTGTCAGTAAATATCTGATAAATGGCTGGATGGAAAGATGGGAAGACACATCAGAGAGAAAGTTAGAATAGAGATAGGCAATTCACAGAACCCTCTCAATGACTAAATAGCCTATCTCCTTACTCTGAGCTTCCTGGCGGCCAAGTTGAAAAAGGAAACAATGATTCTTATTGTTTGTTCACGGGAGGAACCA
Source organism: Glossophaga mutica (assembly GCA_039655065.1). Taxonomy (NCBI): domain Eukaryota; kingdom Metazoa; phylum Chordata; class Mammalia; order Chiroptera; family Phyllostomidae; genus Glossophaga; species Glossophaga mutica. Next base: position 26,898,804 of record CM077309.1, on the reverse strand, counting down.
CACCAGGTCCTCAGAGGAGGAGAAGCTTTTCCTGGCACTTGTATCTGACAGAATTTCCCACCAAAGCTTCATAGAAGGGACAGTGATAGAGAAGACAGCGCCCTCCACAGGCAAAGCTGATATCATAACATCGATGCTTACACTGTCCGCTGAAGAGAGCCGAGAGCATGATGCTACTAAGCATGACTAGACATAAACAAATCTCTAAGGCAGCCAAGGCCGTGGGATCTAACTAAGTTGCTTTTTGAGGGTCTTAATTAATCAGTATAGATAGTCCAGAACATATGAAGGCAGCAATGAATTACATGTTCTGCAAATAACCCTCCATTATTGTCACTTTGATCTGGATACTGGAACCCAAGCCTAAATCCAGAACACTCTCTAGCACTTTAGTTCAAGATAGCAGTGTATGTGCTGATTAAGGGCACTAGATTTGGAGTCAGACCGACCATCAGCTATTTGCTGTATAACTTTAGGTAAGTCATTTCAGCTCTTTGGGCTTGGGCTTCCTCATCTGTAAAATGGGTATGTTTATCCATTATTTAGTGCTGCATAACACACCACCTCAAAAGTTAGGGGCTTAAAACATAGATAAATTTGACTTTACAAAAATTTAAAAGTTTTGTGCTCCGAGAAAGTAAAACGATAATCCAAGAATGGGGGGAAAATAGCAACTTACATATCTGGATTGATATGTAAGGCTTGATATCCAGAACACAGAAAGATCCTTATGGCCCAACAACAGACACCAAATGTATAAATAAGCAAAGGATTTAAACAGACATTTCTCCAAAAAATATATAGAAATGGTCAAAAGTGCATGAAAAGATGTTCAAATCATTGGCCATTAGGAAAATGCAAATCAAAGCCACGGTGAGATACAATTTTCCCCCACTATAATGGTTAAAATAAAAAAAGACAATAATAAGAGCTGACAAGGATGTGAAGAAGTTGGAACCCTCATATGCTGCTGATAAGAATGTAAAATGGTTCAGCTGCTTTGGAAAGCGGTTTGGCGGCTCCTCAGAATGTTCGACGTAGAGTTACCCTGTGACCCAGCAATCTCACTGCTACGTATCTACTCAAGAGAACTGAAAACCTGGGTCCACACAAAACCTTACGTAAGTGTTCATAGCAGCAATACTAACGATAGCCAACCAGGGGAACACGCAAGTGGCCCTCAGCTGATAAATGGATAAACACCACGTGGTCCGTTTACACGGTGGAGTATTCTCTGGCACTAAAAGCGAGTGAAGTCCTGACGCATGGGACAGCATGGTGAACCTGGAAGATACACCAAGTGAAAGAAGTCAGACCCCAAAGACCAGATTGTATAATTCTGTCTATATGAATTGTCCAGAGTAGGAAAGCCTATAAAGACAAAACACAGATGAGTGGTGGTCGGAGGGCTGAGGAGTGACTACTAATACATAGTAGGGATTTTAGGGGAGGGGTATGAAAATGTTCTAGAATTATTTAGTGGCTATGAGTGCACAGCTTTGTAAATACACTGAAATCTACTGAACTGTACACTTTAATTAAGGTGAATTTTATGGTATATGATTTATAGCTCAATAAAATTGTTATTAAAAATAGCGGCTTAGAACAATAACCACTTATTTGCTCATGAGTCTACGATGTGAGCTGGGTTCAGCGGGGCCCACCTGCCTCTCTCACCTGGGGTCCTCCTGCTGCCTTCTGGGATTCCGTGGTTCAAGATGGCCTCGCTCACGTCAGGCAGCTGGTCCTCTGCGGAGCCACTCCAAGCGGCCTCTTGTCTGCCTTTAAGCTAGACAGGCTTCCTTCCATGGCGTCTCCAGGCAGCAAGGCCTCTTGAGGCCTAATCTGGGGTGTCCCAACCTGTCACTTCCAGTACATTCTGTTGGTCAAAGACAGTCACAAAATCAATCAGGTTCAGAAGGTGGAGAAGTAGATTCCACCTTTTGGTGAGCAATGGGATAAAGTCACATTGTAAAGGAACGTGCATCCAAGGTGGACAGAATTATTGGGGCCATCTTTACATGCATGAAAATCACTATTTCAAAGGGCAGTTGGAGGATTGAATGTGCTAGTGTGTGCACAGTGTTCAACACAGCACCTGGGGTATAGGAACACTCGTTACACGGTGTTGAGTGTGTCATTCAGGTTGATTGTCCTATAATTTACTTGTATTCCCGATTTAGTCCTGGGAGGAGGTGAGGGCAACTGCCACCTGCTCTGCCTCATTGAACTGTGGCTATGATGGGTATTAATAAGATGCTACCATTACACGGCCCGCCCGACCCCCATCACCCCATGGTGATCACAGATGCAAGGCTGGCAGGGTCTTTAGACCCGACATAGTGCGCTTCTCACCTACCAGCTGTGGGAACGGGATCCCAGAGAAGAGAGGTGGTGGACTTGTCCAGGGCCCCTTTGCTCCCTTCACTCACGGGGATTTCGGGGTCTGAGCAGGACGGAGGGTCTTCTTCCACACACATGACACCACCCCTCTGATGCCTTGTCTCACACTCTTCCTCCTGGACCAGGACCCTGGCTCGGGCCATGATGCGGAGTGGGGTCCCTTTGCAGGAGGGTCTTCGAGGGGAAAGAAGGGGGGTGGGATGTTGTCTGGGTGAAGGTGCGGGTGTCCCTGAGTTTAGTGACTCACACATCACAGAACGACGGCCCAAGGGTTGTCCTGTCACAGACGCGCTCTCTAGCCACACGGTCTGTTTTTTAGACATTGGATTAGTGGCCAACATTTGAAAATCAGGACATTTCCTATAAACAACTGAGATGTGTGGCTTTTTCTGAAAACCAGAAAGATCTGGCAGCCCTGGGATGAATCTCTCCCTGGTAACATTGGCTACTTTTCCGTGGGCTGTGTGCTCCCCAGCTCACTCCTGCCCCACGGCCAGCGAACATGGGGGACAGTGACCTCTTGGCTGCCTGTCCGCCTCTGCCAGCATTTGGGCTTGGGCTCCCTCCACACCCAGCAGAGGGCCAGAGCACTGAGGAGGCAATGGCCCAGATTGGCTGTAAGGCCCCCGTTAGAGACCCTTGTTGCCTGGATCTTAGAGGATTTGTTTTAAAGGTTTCCGTAGTTTCTCTGAATCAGTGACTCAAATGCCCTCCCTAGCTCTGGGCTCCTTGCCCCTCGCTCCCCACCCCACAAAGCTCCGTGAGGCTGGATAAGAAGTGGGCAGGAAGAGTGGGTGTGTATATATATATATACATGGTGAAGCAGAAGCAGATGACAGGTCCTTAGCTCCACCTCCCTCTCTTCATTCCCCACCTCCCTCCTTTTGCCCTCTGGTTCCTTAGAGACCCAGCGTCCTCTTGGTGACATCAGGGCCCATAAACAGGGGAGCTGGGCCCCACAATTTGGACCTTTGCTGTTTCCCCAGCGTCTCCCAAACCGTACGCACTCATATGAGCTGGACAGTTGGTGGATGCTCACCATCACAAGCGTTACCCTCCTGAAGGGAATTCATGCTGCATTTTAACAAACTGGAAGCCTCCAGAGCCACCTGCATGAGCAAGGAGGTGGGAGGCCTTTGCCCCCCATGGCTTCCTGGGTCATTGCAGACGCCTCCCTGCCAGGCCTGTGTTCCAGGGAGCCAGGTCCAGCAGGGGTCTGTCTCGGCTCCAGTGACTCCTACGGCTTTCTGTCTGCGACCTTGTGTGATGGACAGCAGTACTGCCACGCTTCGACTCCAAGAGACACTGTCACGTGGTGTCCTACCACGTGGCGCCCACCGGAGTTGGGCAACGCAACAGCCCCAGTGACGGGGATGAGGATTAGATGAGACCGCATATGGGAAGATTCCACGAATTATTCCAAGAACCTCTGGCTAGGCCTCCAGCACCAGAAGCCAGCCAGCACATACAACTAACCCGAGTAACAGTAACAGTTTCCATCGACTGAAAGCTTGCTATGGACAAAGCACACACAGCACTTCTCTCGGCTTAGATCAACTTTACATAGCCGTCTAAAGTAACAACTTGCTATCCTCATTTCACAGATGAAGAAACTGAGGCCTAGGGAGGTATCCAGCATGTGGGAGACTTGCAAGAAATAAAAACAATAATTAGCTTTTATTGAACTCTTACTATGAACACAGCACTGGGCTAAGCACTTTATCTCTATTAGCTCATTGGATCCTGCCAACAACCCCATTTTACAGAGGAGAAACCTGAGGTTAAGTAAGTACATGCTGAAAAAGGGCTCACTGGAATCAGAAGGGTCGCAGAAGATACAAATTGGTCGCTGTGGGTGCAAGTGGGTCTGTGGATCTGGAATAACGGAAGGAAGGGTGGTTATCAGAGACCTTCTGTTGCTCGTCTGAGTCACAGAAGAGCAGAGGCGGGATCTAGCCCCTTGACATGGAGCCTCTTCCTAAGAAGCTGTAAGCTGACCACAGTTTTGAGCAAGGTGGTGGAGCTGCAGTTTGGCTGCTCTCAGGGTATCACATGTCACCCCCTCCTCCCCTCTGCCCTACTCCTGGGCCTTCGGGCACAGAGGGGCCATTCCATTTGCCCATCCTCACAAGCCTCATTGTTCCCCACAGTCTGTCAAAGCCCATCCCTGGGATGATGACCGTGGACCCCCATAAGCCCATGCCTGTACTTGGTACCCCTTCTTTCTGCTGGCGTCTGAGGGCTACGCAGTCCGCACATCCACAGGCCGCCTCGTCCAGGTCATTGCTTCCACCAGGGACAGTCAATCCCTGACTCCTCTGAGAAGCATCCGACAGGCCTGAGACACGAGGCCTTGCCCGCATTGATAGCACTTAGCCCTGCACTCCAGAGCCGGGCCGAGGGTGCCGGGCTTTCTCGCAGACCACAGCATTCATGCAGAGGCCACGCTTGTCCTCCCCTTAAACCACAGATTATTTCCATGGCTATTTTCAGCCCTCGCCACCTGGCCCGTTCGAGGGTGCCCGAGGAGAAGCCCCCAAGCTGTCTGTCCAAACTTAAAGCACTTACCTGGTATCAAGTTCCCCTCCCACAGTAAGATTTTGCGCTGAGACTCTCACACGCAGGTTTCCCGCTCACTGGGAGTTTTGGCCCTGGCCGGGATCCTGCCAGGCAAGCGATGGATGAGCAGCTCGGACACCGTTACAAGGGCACCTCCTTCCGGCGAGGCCGGTCTGGCTGTCGCTCCGCCTGCAGTTCCACTGTCACAGGCACCTCTAGAAGTTGGAAGTTTGGGGTCCATGAGACAACGGCTACTCCAAAGCAAATACTCCCCTGAGGAGGGATGTGGTTTTAACAGTTAAAACCTGGAGAGGGAGAACAGCACCTTGGAAATGCACTTCAGGGAAGTGCCCTTTGTGAGCAACCGTGAGCCGTACCCGGCTCCACGCAACCGGTTGTTATCATAATTAGTGCCACTGTGGACTCTCTCGGACATCTCAACCGGCGCACTGCCAAGCAAATACAGAGCTTACCATTCACCTGGAGAGGGGAGGGAGCATGCCAGCCAGCCTCCTGGCGGTGGCAACACCACACAGGCCAGGAACCAGCAAAGCAGAAAGGGCAGGATAGCTTTGAAGGAAAATATCCAGCTCTGCCACTTAGTGGTACCGTGGCCTTTACCCAGTATTGCCTTCTAATGAGCCTCAGTTTTCTCGTCTGTAAAACGGGGTAAGACAGCCAACCCATAGACTAATTATAGGGTGAATATGCAATAAAGTGTGTAAAGGGCCTAGCATGTAGTTGGCATGCACAAATGTTTAATCCTCGTCCCTTCTTCAAAAATAATAATAAATATTTATTATGTGCCAGGTGCTGTGCTAGGTTTTAGGAATACAAAAATAAAGAAAATATGTCCCTGCCCTTAAATGAGTGACAATTACTGTTCGGAGGATGCTCACTATGGACATTGCCTCATTTAGGCCTCACAACAGCTCTCTGATACTGGTCATCAATCGCTCATTCCCATTTCCCCGATTAGGACAGTCATCTGCGGGGAACGGCGGCCACACCTCTCCACTGCTCTGAGGACGGCGGGATTAAAGCTTGTGAAGAAGCTGGTGGGAGGGAGTGCGCAGCACTGCCGCGGGGGTGCCACGGGCCCTCCTCACGTGGAAATTTTAAGGAAACGAAACCCAGGGAGAGCTGTTGAGCCGGGAGGAGAGCCGCATGGTTGGAGCAGCCCCAGCCCGGGCCTGGGGGGTGAGTTCAAGGGTGCTGAGCACCTGCTAAGGCCTTTCTTCCCCACAGCTCCCTGGTTTTCGTCCCTGCAGGTGTCGGCAGCAGCGGCCGGAGGACAGCCTGCCCTCGGCTAGCGTCATCCTCTGTTTCCACGACGAGGCCTGGTCCACCCTCCTGCGAACTGTGCACAGCATCCTTGACACAGCGCCCAGGGCCTTCCTGAAGGAGATCATCCTCGTGGACGACCTCAGCCAGCAAGGTGGGAGGGAGTCCTGCGGGCGTGGGGGGGGGGGTGCCAGCAAGGTGGGAGCGAGTCCAGGGGGTAAACAGTGGGGTTCTGAACCCGTTTAGGGGAAGTTCCTAGAAGCAGACCTCCAGATGAGAATTCGGGTGCAGGTAATTCATTACTGAAAAGCCCCTTGGGGCAACCAGTACAGAAGCGGGGGAACAGGACAGAAAAGGTGAAGCAGACAAGCCAGGCAAGAGTCTCCGGAGGGTCCCTCCAGCCTGGTCCCCTGGGATCTCTCCCCTGGGCCCCAACCTCCTCATAGTTCGATAAGCTTCTGCCCAAGACACTCAAGAATCACAAGGGGTGCCCTTTGTGAGTGTCCCCTACCTTGCAGACACTGGGTGAAGAACCTGACATGAGTTAGTCATTAAATCACCCTGTTTATTTAACCGAATCCACTCCCTTCCCAGAGGAGGAAACCGAGGCTGGGAGAAGAGAGTTGACCGGAGCTGAGTTATGTCCAGTGCCGTGGAGTTAGGCCCAGAGCCCAGACCAGCAGAATCTGCTCAAATGTTTCCGCTGACAGGAAACTCACCCCTGGAGACCAGCCCACTGCGCAGCCCAGTGCCTGGAAGAAGATGGATACAGAGAACCCCACTGCCCGCCCGACTCCTGGGCCTCTGGTTCTCAGACTTGAATGTCTTATCAGAATCACTTGGCAGGCTTGTTAAAACACTGATTTCTGGGCCCACCCTGAGAATTTCTGGATCTAGTATTGGGCTCAAGAATGTGCACTTCTAACCAGCTGCCAGGCAGTGCGGATGCTGGTGGTCATGGACCTCACTCTGAGAACCACTGCTGCGGTCTTTGGCTGGGGCCTGGGGACTATAGTTCTGGCTCAACTCGATGGACTATAGAGGCCCTTCCTGGCCTTGTGGGGAGATCAAACTGCCCCAAGAGAAGCCGAGATTTATGACGGGCATGACAGAGGAGAGGATAGGGTGGCCAGGTGCCTTTGTTAGTTCTTCCACAATTCTTCAGGTTGGAAATTCACCCAGCCTGGCCATGGCAGTGAGTCAGACTAGCCAGAGGCCTCAGAAGCACGGAGGTTACTAAAGTGCATCTGGCTGTGTATTAGGCAGGGCAAATGAGCAGGTCCTGGGCTGAGCTGAGGTGGCTGGTGAAGATGCCCAGGGAGACTCTGCAAACCCTCAGCGGGGGCAGAGTACTCTCAAGAGCACTCCTGTGGTCCTGCCCCCCACCATCAGCTGATGAATTGTGTTATTATCAGTGTCCCTTGGGAGACTTCTCTTTTCCTTGTGTGTGTTGAGGCAAAGGAGCTGGGCCTTAGGGATGGGCACTGCCTCCAAAGTCCTCAGTTCCGTTTGCCTTCCACTTAGCCACAATTGGAATGTGGCTTTTGGTCTCATAATCACAATGAGGCTGCTCTGCCTCTGGGCATCACATCCATATTCCAGGTAGGAAAAGAGTGAAAAAGCAGATAGACAGAGGCCAGCCAAGCTTAGAAAAATTCAGTGAAACAACAGTTTTTCCATAATCTTATTTAGTATATTTCTTCTGGAATTGGATCAAAAAACTACTAATAGCAGCAGAGATGTCTTGGCAGGTGAGTGGTTTTAGCTGCCCTGAACAAAAGCAAGTTTCTGTTAGTGAGGTGGAAGGGGATAATGAATGCTCAATGCCGTGGAGTCACAGAGGGGCTGGTTCTCAGACGTCCAAGTGCGGAAATTTTAACTTCATTAACAGAGGTCCTTCTCTAGGGAATGGACTGGGAGCTAACAAGCTTACCAGAAAAATAATTGCAAAGTAATAAGTACAATGTACAATGTCGAACTTATTGCAAAGTAATAAGTACAAAGTACAATGTTGAACCACCGAGAAAGACAACAGCGAAGTGGTAAAACGCTGTGCTGACCACAACCCTGTCGGTTCCAGGTCAGCTCAAGACCGCTCTCAGCGAGTACGTCGCCAGGCTGGAGGGGGTGAAGTTGCTCAGGAGCAACAAGAGGCTGGGCGCCATCAGGGCCCGGATGTTGGGAGCCACCAGGGCCACTGGGGACGTGCTGGTCTTCATGGACGCCCACTGCGAGTGCCACCCGGGCTGGCTGGAGCCCCTCCTCAGCAGAATAGCTGGTGACAGGTAACTCACCCCCTCAGGCTGGGGAGCCAGAGATGGGGGCTCGAGAAATAGTCTGCAGCCTCAGCCACTCACAGAAAATCTCAACCACGAGAGAGAGACATATTCCTTAGGGTTTTTCATGTGTTTCAGGCTTTTCAGAAGCACAGGGAAGTAAAGTGGAGAAAGGGAGGTTGCTACTCCATCTACCTTGTTTTGTAGATGCAGAAACCGAGGCTTAGAGAATAGTTTCTGTTAAGTTGCAAATACCCCTGGGAAGGGTCACAGCTTACCACGGTTATCACTACCTTTGATGGAAAGTCAGCAATTTTTATCAAGATTGTAACGTAACCTGGGAAAAAGTCCCTACATGTTGCTAGACTTCTCTCCCTGAAGAACAAAGCATTAGACGCTGAGATTGCTAAAGTTCCATTGAGAACTAGCATTCTTTGGTTTTCTGGTTTATACAAAGGGGTCTTTAATATTTTAATTGAGGCCAGCCCTTGGAATATGAAGTTGGAGAGGGCTGCATCACACACCCCTTAGTCCAACATTTAACGGTTTTGTCTGACCATTTCTCTGTTCTCTTTCCCCCGTCTTGCTGTCATTCTCTCCTTACTTCCTTAATCCACTCACATGGCCCTAAACACGTCTCGTCAACCACTTCCCTCCATCTGCATGTCCCACTCAAGCAAACCCAAACCTAGTGGTGACTAGCTCATCTTGGACCACCTCAGGTGTGCCTTGCCCTTGGGGAGGCCTGTCACACGGTAGGAGCTCAAGAAATGGTTGTTTCTGATGATGTTCAGTCAGACGGGGCTGATGCCAGAACCAAGCCCAGGACTTTTATCCCTTTGAACCTTCCTACGGTACATGTTGACTGCCTCATTTGACCTGGGGATGATCTCACATATGAAAAAAAATGCCTGAGCGAGAAGGTAAAGGTGTCAGCATCTCACCAGATGGAGATGGTTTCAAGCCACATGCAGTAAATGGCTAGCAGCCCAGGATCCCTTTTTCAAGAAAAGTTAAGGGTGCCCAGTTCCATGGCGCTGTGTACTGCCCACTTCTGGCTGAGTCTCACGAGAACAGGACATGGGTATAAGCTTAGCGCTGGGCCTAGGATGAGGGCACCAGCCTGGATTCTGTCCTCAAAATCACAACGACTATGCATCATCAGAGCGGAACCTAAAGTTGGCTCCACCCACACCTCATCTAATTCTCATCTTGGTATCACTGACAAATGGGTCTCAGAGAGGCCTCTGAGATCACCTGGTCCTATCTCGTGATTGCACTATTGAAAAAAACTGAGTTCAGGGAGGGCAAATGGGTCACAGAGAACAGCCACCTGACAGCTGGGCTGTCCTCTGTGCTCCTTTATGCATGTAGGAGCCCAGTAGTTAATGTTATTAAGCCTTCTGTATATATAACCCTAATAGACTCTTTTCATATACGTCCTTCACGATCCCCTGTGAGATGCCCCGGGCAGATATTTTTGCTTCCGTCTCACAGAGGTGGATCGGTTCCAAAAGGCAAACAGGTGTGCAAGGGCACGCATGCACCTCGTAGCCAAGTTAGGTGTCCTGATTCTGGGTCTACTGCTCTTGTCATTGTGTATGAATTTATCTGGAAAGGATTGGAGAAGCTGATCTGGGAGAAACATTGAGTCATCCCCACCCCTGCTTGTGAGACATGTGTTAAAACATTGATTAAAACCAGTCCCTCGTGACGTCTGCTTCTCACACTGGCACCCTTTTCACAGATCGGGAGATTTCTCACTGTAGGCTGAGCGGGAAAGACTTGGCAATGCCTCGGTTTCCCCAGCTATAAATAAAATGGGGCTTCCTGAGAAGGCTTCCATAGTTAAGACGTGGTGAGTCCATGAAATTCTAATTTCCTGGGCTCTTTCCCTCTCCTCTTTATCAGACTTTCTCCCTGTGTTCGTTCTCTCTCTCTCTCTCTCTCTCTCTCTCTCTCTCTCTCACACACACACACACACACACACAAGCCTCTGGTCCTTGACTGACCCTGCCTTGGTGTCCAGTCACGTCTCACCCCTCATTCACAGCCTCTGGCCCCAGGGTTTGTTGGGCTTGCAGGCGCTCGCTGGAGGGTGAGGGTCTGAAAGAAAAGCTCCCTCACCCGGGTCTGAGTGCTCGTCTTTCTCCACTACACACAGCCATGCTCTGTGAGCTGTGGCCTGGGAGTGCACACCCTTTCAAGGTCTGCTTTACTGTCCCAGGAGCCTCGATCAGACACTTCCTCCCCTCCCATAAAGTGAACGGTGCAAGCCACTGGGTGCCTCTCCTCAGGCGGCTGCTCTTTGAGAGAACAAAGGGCCCCAGCTGCCTCAGAGGCTCATGGCAAGAGGCATCTGTCACCGGGTGAGGACCCATTGTCCCCAAAGCAAGGAGAGGGCTTCAAGAGCTTTCATGAAAAAGGTGGAATGGGAATGGTGAGTAAACAGTGTAATAAGCCATAAATCAGCTATTTCAAAGTCATCGCTTTCTCAAAACGCTGGTCGGAGAATTCAGGGCCTGGTTTCTAGCCCTGCTTCCCTGCCCCGGCCCACAGAGCAGGTCTGCCGAGAGCCATGTGGCCACATGGTACGAATCAGTAAAAGGAGTCCCTTCCTCATGACCCTTTATTCCCACCCCCAGAACATTTGTCATATTGTACTCATTGTATTAGAACCAGACACTTCCATGCTACCTGCCAGAAAATGAAGAAACCCAGGTGTGAATTGACGGTGTCTAGGATACTCCAGGCACTCTTTAGAATGGGCCGGGCCCAGCCTTCGCAACTGTGCGCAGCAGCCCCAGGCAGCTTCTCTGGGAGCCATTGTTTTCCAGGTGGTCTGAGGACGCGGGGGTTGGTAGCTGGATTCTACATAAAGTAACAAGGATGAAAATCTAGAGTGGCTGTCATGATAGCTGCCAACTGCTTTGTGCTGACGCCAACTCTAGGACCCCAGCCAAGGAGTGGGACTCAAGGCCAAGTGAAATGAAGGTTTCTGAGGAGAGAGAGGCCGTCCTGAGTGAGGTGCTGAAAGGCAGCAGCATCTTAGGGGTGATCCTGGCTCAAGAGGCGGTCCAAGCTGTTTCCCACGTGGAGACTGGTCCGGTCCCCTGTCTTAGAGACACCCAGTTGCGAGGTCACCCAGTGTTCAGTGGGGCAAGCCTGTGCACTGGGGAGAAGCAAGGCGGGGCAGGGAACAGACCACCACCCACCTCCCTGCCCTTTGAGGAGTTAAATGACAGAAGGCAGTCTGAAAAATCCCGTGTGAGTATGTGAGTGTGAGTGTGCATGAGTGTGCGTGACTTTGTATGGGTGTAAGTGCATGAGCGTGTTTGTGTGAATGAGTGCATGTGAGTGTGACTGTGTGAGTGCATGAGTATGAGTGTGTGTGTGTGTGAGAGTGTGTGCTGAGGAGCAGCAGGGCGCCCCAGATGCCTCCCAGCCCAGCCTTCTGCGGGCCTGATTCCCGGAGGACACTCTCCAGCCCCCTCCTACTCCACGCCCCTCAGCCTGACAGAGTCCCGGGAGGGCTGGCGCCAGGCCTGGTGTCCCACCTGAGCAGCGAGAGCTCTGGGAAGAGAGAATTCAGAGCCTTCCGCTTCTCGGTAGAAGAAGCTTTTTACAAACACCAAGAATTTGGGTGAACTTCCCAAATGACTTTACATATCTCAGGCCTGGAGGAACATCCAGGCCCAGGAAAAACAAGGAGGAATGAAATGAGCCAGGGCTTCGTCTTTCTGGTGGTGAAAGGGTTGGTTGCTAAGGTTGAAACTGCAGGTGGCAGTGTGTCAGCTGCCCTGACGTGAACTGAGTGTGTGTGCCCCTCCCGCCATTCATATGTTGAAAACCTACCCGGACTGCTGGGGCCCAGAGAAACCGGAGCCCACAGGGAGCTGTGAATGGAGTGTGTGGCGTGACCCAAAATGGTCAAATCACAGGAGATGGGAACGTGAAGAGGAAGCCACACCAGGATCAGGATTTCAGTTGACCTGTCTTTGTTGACAGCTCAACGCCCTCTGTCTTCTGAAATGCAAACACTTGTCCTTCTGGCGCTTAGAAAGGCTGAAGAGAGGATGCACCTCTTATCTACCTGCGAGTTAACACTCAGTTCATAAGCGAGAGAAGGGTGGAGTAAGCAGACACGTGTAGCTCCTTCCAAGTCAAACAGGGCAGCTTTGCCGTTTTGCTTTAAATGAATTCCAAGAACACGAGACACAGCTAGGGATGAAACCCAAAGCTAAATAGAAGACACTTTGGGGTTTTTTAAATCAGTGTTTCTGAGTCACTGTACTGTCGTAACCCCCTGATTCAGCCCTGATGAAGCAGCCTCTGTGGTCCATGGGAATAAAAGCCAAAGCAGAAAACTTTTCACTTCCTCCATTGATGTTTTATTCTTCATCTCTATCCACACCGTACTCACAGAGGCTCATGATTAATCATGCATGTGTCTGGTTAAAAATAGAAGGAAAAGAAGATTTCAGAAAGGAAGACATGGTTTGGGGAATTGGGGGAAATGTAGTTAGTAGTAGTGAGCTTTACATGTGACTGACTCCCAGCTTCCAGCGAAACAGCAAAAACAGAAATTTGATGAATATTAGAGTTCTCATTTTCTGATATAAAGCAACGTATACTTTCTCAAAAGGGCACAGCTCCCAGGTCTAGGACGAGTTGAGTGTGTGGTTGCTGGAATGCGATTTCCTCTCTTGTCCCGTGATGATTCGAAGATGGCACAAATTCGATGGGATTCTTCAGAATTCAGCCACATGGCTCCCTGGCTCTCAGTTCTGAAATTCCACAAAAGGCTCTGCCAATAGCCAAATCCACCCCATCTGCTCAGTTCATTACCCAGTTAGTGGAGACTTGAGAGGGGGCTGGGTGCCCTCCTTTCATCCTTGACCCTGCTTGTCAATTTTCTGGGTCAATACAGGGTGCCCCAAAATAGCGTAGACCAAGAGGGATTAAGGTCCCCTTACCTTCCAGAGGGAACAGCGTGAAAAGGGCAGGAAAAGCATGTCAAGATCCTTGCTCCACATATAAACCCCACAACTCCTCACACCAATGTCGGTCACTTGAGGCCACAGATTAAAGCTGATAATTGGACCCCAGGACCACTCTGGCCCTCTCCATAGGGTCTGGGCTTGTGCCAGTCCTGGCTGTCCCTGAGATGGAAGGAACAGAGGTAGAAATTGATGGGAGCGCAAGCACAGCTTGGCTGGTATCTCTCCATCCAGGAGCCTCATTTCCTTAGAGGGGTACCTGCCAGCCACCCTTGAGTTTGGGCCTGACCCATCCCACCACACCAAGTTTAGAAGATTTTAGAGTTTGGGAGAGGCCAGGAAGATAATGTGATTGAGATATTGGCCAGGTAGAGAGTAGCTCCTGGTACATCCGAGTGATTACCTGTTTATTTCAAAGATGAAGTCTCTGACCTGTACCAATTTTTCACATCATCCTCAGATATCATATCACAGGCTGTGAAAAAAAAAAGAGAGAGAGAGAGATAAAATGCAATCACCAACAGCATCGGTAAATGAACAAATAAATCTAAACTCAGGACCTTGGTTTGCTGGGAGATACCACATGCTCATATACCAGAGATACTTTTGAGGCGTGGCTCTCCTGATCCCTCAAGCCAATCAAGTACATGATGCAGGCAGGAAGAAGAAGCAGACCCTCGTTCGGGGGCCCATGGGCCCTCTGAATTTGTGTGCAATATTTTGTGTATGTGCTTATGATTATTTTTCTGAGGAGCGGTTCATAGTTTCCCCCTGATCCTCAAAGAGATCAGAGACCCCCAAAGAGGTCAAGAGCCGTGAGCGTCCCAGAGCATTACAGCTCGGGGAAAGCTTTGTGGGAAGTAGTTCAGCCTCTCATTTTACCAATGAGGACACTGGGACCCAGAGACATTCAACAGCTCTTTTAAGGTCACACAGCTTATAGTGGCAGAGCTGGTCAAAGACCCCATTCTCCTACTTCTCAGTGCTGTCAACAGAGGTGTTTAAAGAAAGAAAGAGGCGGGCAGGCTCTTCTATGAAGTGGGCCCCCAATTTCTTATGGAAAAACATATTTTCTAGAACACTGCTGTCCAATAGAACAAAGCACGAGTCACATGAAATTTAAACATTTCTAGTACTCATATTGCAAAATAAAACACCCATGAAATCAGTTTTGATATATTTCGATATGAATCCAATATAGCCAAAACATTATCACTTCAACATATAATCAGTATAAGATTACCAAGACTTTCAACTTTTTTCATACCACCTTCGAAATCCAGGGTGTGTTTACTTATACTCACCCCACATCTCAATTCGAACAGATCACGTTTTAGGTGCCCACTAGCCCCGTGTGGCTAGTGGCTGACTATTGGGCTGTGCTTGGAGGGGCGGGGTTATATCCCTATCCCGCCAACAACGGAATGGTTTGTGTTCCTTATTTGATTCTACAATTCTTTCCAGGAGCCGGGTGGTGTCCCCAGTCATCGATGTGATTGACTGGAGGACTTTCCAGTATTACCCCTCCCAGGACCTGCAGCGGGGGGTCTTGGACTGGAAGCTGGATTTCCACTGGGAGGCTTTGCCGGAGCGCGAGAGGAAGGCCCGCCCGTCCGCCATCAGCCCCATCAGGTGAGGGCAGGTGAGGTCCCCCCACCCATGGAGGCTACTTTTCCTTTGTCTCCTCAGGATGGACTTGGCAGCTAGACTGTCTGGGAGCGGATCCAGGCTCCGCTGGTTTCCTAGCAAGTTACGTAATCTGTGCCTCAGTTTCCTCATCAGTAAATCAGGGATAAAAGACTGACTCAGTGCGTTCAGGATAAAAGCGAGTTACCCATCCTTATGTCCCCAGAGGAAGCCCACACCATTAATCCCTCAGTGACGAGTATAGGGTTGTTGTTAAGACTGAATGAGTCAATACACTTCTTAAGCACTTCACCTTGAAAAATAAATGTAAAAATGCATATAAAAAAGTAAATGATTTAATATATAAAAAGCATTTAGAGAGGGCCAGGCACTCAGCTGTGAGTGTCATTATTGTCACATTGTGGTGTTAACAGAGTCCAGAGAAGCTCTTCCAGATACCTTCAGGAAATCCCCCAGTACGAGACAGTGGCAGACCCTGAGCTGGGATCTTGACCTAGCTCTGTCTCACCAGGTAACCCTGGAATTTGCCTGGCTTCAGGTCCTTTCTCCGTGTAAAAGAAGGATTCGGGCAGGTGAATGCTAAGGCACCCAGTGGGTTGCTTCTCAACTGTTTGGTTTTCGGACAATGGAACTATTTAAGTGGACATCCCAGGGAGCTTCTGGTGCGTAACAAACTAACCCACACGCGGTGCTGCAGGGCAAGTACCACTCTGTCAAGCTCAGGAGTCTGCGGCTCACGAATTCTGAGGGGAAGCATCGGGGTTGGTTATTTCTGCCCCGCAGTGTCTGGGGCCTGGCTGGCAGTGATGCCACAGCTGCGGGCTGACATCCCCCGCAGGCCGTTTCAAAGTCTGAAGGTTTATGCTGGTCATCACTGGGACCTCAGCAGGGACATCCTCACAGGTTCTCTTCATGAGGTCACCACAGGGGGCTCCCAGAGCAAGTATCCCGAGGGAGCCGGGGGAAGGAAGCTGTGTCTCTCCACTCCCCTTTAAAAAATAATTTATTGAGATGGAATTCGTATAGCATAAAATTAATTTCTTAAACGTGAGCCATTCAGCAGCACTTAGTGCCTTCACAATCTTGTGCAACCACCACCTGTCCGTCTCCCTAGAGTTGATTTCGAGCTCCAGGCTTCTGTGGGGTTAGCTCTGGCAGGGAGGGAGAGGGCGCCCCACCTTGAGCTTAAGCTGACCTGCACCGGTGCTCACCACGGGGCACCTGCCCTGGGCATGGCCTTGGGTGGGGGGTTGGCATGCCTCGTCCCCCGCAGCCTGCACCCTCCACACAGTATCTGCCGAAGTCCCTCATCCTCTCCTGGCCACCATGCCATAGCCCATACTGCTCAGCTGCCAGTCCTGGGTCCTCCAGAGAGCTGTACCCGCCACCTTCTGCCTGGTGCCCCATGGTGCTGCTTGGGCCCTGTCCTCTAGGGCAGAGGGTGGTGAGGGCTTCCTGGGCTCTCAGGGCAGCCACGTGAGAGGCAGGCGAAGTGCTCTTCTCTCTCAGATCCCCGGCCATAAGCGCTGGGTTCTCCCCCTCCAGAATTTAACCCTGACATTACAAATATTAAGTGGCGGAGTTGGAAATTGTATCAAGCAATATAAAATACTGGTTTTTAGTATTCTGGTACAACCTAGTATTTTTAATAACCTAAAGGTCCGTAGTTTTGTTAATGTAACACTATTTTCTTGGTAATTAAAAAGTATATAAACTCTGAGTCATTTACATCTGAAGACATGCCCAGAGTTTGCTGCATTAATATTTGTGCTATTAAAAAAATTATTCCTGAATGGCACACTCATTCAAAACACTCCTAGCTATATCTTCTGTTTAAACCCTTCTGAGGGATATTGTTGTTATCTTAATTCCCTTATTCAGGGATTCTAGATTCCTGTATTTAAACTAGCATTTAAACATTAAATGTGTTTAAATAAGTCACATATATCTCCCCCACGGTGGGCGAGACCTATGCACTACAACAGGTCCTGGTGGATTTATCTTAGAATTGGGGTGGATAGTCCTGAAGCAAAAAGAATGAGTAAGGTCAGGGGTGAGGGAAGAAAGAGGAGGACAGAGCGGACCTTTGTCCAGGCCTGGTGCTACTTGCCTTAGGGTATCTTATTTTAACCACATCCTTCATCCCAAAGGTCTCAACTGGGGGGTCTCCAGTCAGACAGTTGGGGATGCTCAGGTGCGACCCTGTGGCCCTCCCTGGAGGAGCAGTACCCGGGGGTGGGATATAAAAGGCCCAGGCAACCACAGCTCTGTTTTCATAAAATACTGGGATTTCTGACATGATTGTTGTGCTTCAGTGTTGCCATTAAAAGCCTGGAGGTCTGTCTGAGCTCAGAGTCAACGCTTTCAACCACCGGAGCTCAGTGAGCCTCCCCGGTGTGCTCGGGGTTCTGAACTGCAGTCTGCTCCTGCCTTCTCTCTCCAGGAGCCCTGTGGTGCCCGGCGGGGTCGTGGCCATGGACAGACGTTACTTCCAAAACACTGGAGCGTACGACCCTCTCATGTCACTGCGCGGTGGTGAAAACCTCGAACTGTCTCTCAAGGTACGCCCCCAACCACGGGAGGAACCAGGTGGGCTCTCTGGAGTCGTGCGTGTGGTCACAGCTGGGAGGCAGCCATCAGAAATGCCACTGGTCAGGGATAAGGCTCTGGGAAAACTGTAAAGTCAGTAAATGTGGTACGTTGGCCCTCCCATGCCTTCCCCCTCCCTGTCGCTTTCCGTTCTAACTTGATTTTGCCCCCAGCCTCCCTCATGAACGTGACTTTCAAACTTGCCCACTGGAAAGAGCGTATTATCAGCCACACCTTAGTGCAGACATCCCCCTACATTCTCCGTTCACAGCATCCTTAGCATCTCAACAACTTGCACAGCACCCATAGACCAAAGCAAACCCCAAGCATTCTGTATACTGAGTAGTTTGGTCCAAACAATTTAATAAGTATCTGTTTTAACAACTTAGCACCCACTGAGGATGGCACCCTTCTCTAACGTTGGAATCAGACTGGATACCACCATTCTTATGTCCCGTTCCTCGAGGACATTAGCACGATATTTGTTTTTTCATCAAAGCAACCTCTGAAGACCCAAACCAGTCAAGATACACTCCATCAAAAGGTCACCAAGTGTTGAAACCGTGCATCGCCTCACACTTGTAGTTTGCAGGACAGCCAACAGATGTCACTACATTTCTCTCAAACATCTCGGCTATCCTCTTGGCCCCTGGAGTTTGCTGGTTCCCCCTGAGGTACCTTGGCACGCAGCCCAGGAACCCCAGGCTCGCTGTGTTTTAGTTGGTGTGCTACCTCTGCTAGGAACATTTTCATTTGCACCTTTATCGCCAAGTGTGCAATGAAAGGCTTCCTGTCAAATGAATTCTAGGCACGTGGGTGTTGGTGTGAGTTAGTGGAGAGCGGGGAGACTGTTTAAGGGGAGCTTGCTTTGATCTCCACACAGATAGTTTCTGGTGCCGCTACAGCAGGAGACTTCACGAGCTTGTAGAAATGACAGACCACTGGGGACACACTTTCCCCTGAGGAAGCAGCCTGTGGAGAACGGGGCGCTAACCCATGTGGCCACGCCTCCAGGAGCGCTCGTCTGTGCCTGTGTCCCAAGGGGGAGCGGTCAGGCGGCTGCGTGGGTGCCGTGCCCTCTCCTCACGGTTCCATTCCGGGACAACTGCCCCCACTTCCCACCTTGTCACTCCCCCTCCCGGAACTCCCAGATCTGGCAACTCTGCTGCACCTGAGGACTACCTTTGCCGTTTTGTGCTCATGATTTCCTGCGCATCTTACCAGCCCCTAGCAGGCCCCCATGCCCCACGTCCTTGGAGGGGAGCGCAGAGGTGTGTATTTTGTCCTTTCACGGCAGACCTGGCTGTGCGGTGGCTCCGTTGAAATCCTCCCCTGCTCTCGGGTGGGGCATATCTACAAAAGTCAGGACGCTGACTCCCCACTGGACCCGGAGGCCACCCTGCTGAACAAGGTTCGAGTTGCTGAGACCTGGCTGGGCTCGTTCAAAGAAACCTTCTACAAGCACAGCCCAAAGGCCTTCTCCCTGAGCAAGGTAAGGGGCGCCCGGCAGGGACTTCTGTGCCGATCACAGGGCCGCCCTCGGGGCTGAGCCAGGGAGTGTCTCTCCTTCTGTCTACAGCTCTCCCTGTCAAGTGGCTCTTCTGCCTGGCGGGACTGTCCTCCATCTCTCTCAGCACCCCCATGGGGCACTACAGCTGCTCTTGGCCTGGAACCCCCAAAGTCTGTGGGGTGACATCTGCACGGTGCCAGCTTTGCTGGGGCCCAGAGTGAGCCCGGGCAGAGAGTAAGGGACGGAACAGGTGTCAGAGGGCCCTTTCATCTGGGCAAAGTGCTTAGGCTGTGCAATTATCCAAGACATGCAACAAGTATAAGCATAAAATAATCACGAAGGATCCAAAATAAGCCATAGAAAAATAAAAGTTTTACACATTTAATTAAAGCCATAAACATTGTATCTCCAGCTGGTCAACTGTCACTCAGCTTAATTCTTACAGAGTGACACAAATATTTTTCCATGCGAGACGTGGGTTCACATCCATGTTTGCTGTGCTGGGAGTGGGGATCCCAAAGGCCCTGGAACAGCTCCCACAAGCCCCTCATCAGCCCACGCTGCTGAGTGTGGTCCATCCTCTGATCCACAAATGTTCCTTTGATGATTTTCATGAGAAGATGGCATCTCCTACTGGTAAGTGAGAAGACCTTTTTTCTGACTTACCCATATTTTTTGGAGCATAAGACGCACCTAGGTTTTAGAGGAGGAAAATAGGGAAAAAATTTTTGAAGCAGAAAATGTGGTATAATATTTAATAACATGAATAACATAATATTTCACCAATGAGAATGTAAACAGAACTCAACAGCAGCATTAACAACCATTATTCCTCCCAAATTTCTGTGGGGGGTGCGTCTTATAGTCTGAAAATATGGTACTTTTCCTTTTGAACATTTCATTAGTTCATGTTTTAGAAACATCCTATTGCTTACTTTGATACCAAGATTTCAATAATATCACTGCCTCCCTGAAGGTGTTTGATAGCATGCATTTACTTTAAATCTAAATACCTAAAAATTAATTTTGTTCTAATGATTTCAACCCTTCCATCCCCCTCCTGTCCCACCCCCAAAACCCTCACTTGAATTTTGAGATACAGGAAGCCCAGGCAGCCAAACACAGGCCGGACTTCAGTGCTGGAGGAGTTGACATTCTCCTGTTTTCTCCTCTCTCAGACATGACTGTCCGAGGGGAAAGTTCAATGTCAACATGCCCCCACATTTGAGGCTGGGTAGATTTGCGAGTTTGTCTCATCACCTAGAAAGGTGGAGGTGATGGCACTCTCGTGAAGAAATGTTTCTGCTTTAACAGCAAAATCCAGCCCTGGAGAAGAGCTGGTGAGGATCACATGAGCACTAAGAATGCCAAGAAGCCATCAAAAAACCTTTTGTAATTCCTTAGAGGAAAGTGACAGCCTTCTTTGGTTTAATGATGGGTAAATGTGTTGAACAAGAAATTCCCCGACACAGGAGTTGTTCTCAGACTTTCTGTGGAAAATAAATGGTTAAGTGCAGATTAAATGCCTGGACCTGCTGAATCATAGATGTGGAGCAGGGCCCAGGAACCTGCATTTTAAACATGTTCCCTGGGCATTTCCGAACCAGCTGCTCAGGGGATCACACTTTGAGAAGCACGAAGAGAGCAAGCATCTCAGCACTGCAGACTCAGACCTTACTCTTCCCAACATTTATATCTGAGGACTAGGGGAGGGAAAAAGGAAACCAAACCAAACTCACTTCACATAGCCAATTGGACCAGCGCCTCATTTCCAGACTACAGGCCATCCAGTTAGAACTCCTCCTGTGTCAGCTCCCTCTCTTTTTTTAAAATTCCACCCCAAGAAATAATTCTCTCTTTCTCTTCTTGTTTGTTTTTGGTCCTTTGAATCCATTCTTAGAACCTTTCTCTTCCTTAACAATACCCAGGATTTAGTACTAAACTTCTGAGTAGGGTTCTTTGTATCTTATCAATACAGCCCCAAACATTAATTTATACTAATGTCTTAAGGACTTACCTTGATATTCATCCCAGAACAATTGTATTATAAAAGAGAATCTCAAAAAATGGGGATAGTGGAGCCCAAAGGAATGACTTGTTAATGGAGGAAATTGGGCATCTGGAGGGAAGAGGGGTAAATTCACCTTGTCCCCACCCCCACCCCACAATTTTCCATCTTAGTTCATCTCAGTGGCCTTCGGGTCAGCTTCTGCCTCCACCAGGCCCATCATGGTGTTGTACCCCACCAACCAGAGGTGCACAGCTCCTTCATGTTTTACTAACTGCCTCGGAAAAGTCATCAAAGCATAGATATCATGGTCTTTGTAGACTGAAGATGTGAGGGCTTGTGGGAAGAGGTGACACCCCCTACTATGTGGCTGGTTCCACAGCTCTCTCTAAGGAAGACCCATCCTACTCTGTCCTGCCCAAACCCTCCTCTCCTAACACTGCCCTGGGCAGCTATGGTCTTGGGCCTCTCGTTCTGTCCCAATCCTTCAGCTTCAGCCACTTCTGTCCCTCCTCCACTGCGTTAAGCTCTGATGTACAACAAGCTTTCTCCCTCTCACCGCCCATGACTCCCTCCTCCCCAGGCTGAGAAGCCAGACTGCACAGAACGCCTGCAGCTGCAAAGGAGGCTGGGTTGTCGAATGTTCCACTGGTTTCTGGCCAACGTCTACCCTGAGCTGTACCCATCTGAACACAGGCCCAGGTTCTCTGGAAAGGCAAGGAGTGACCCAGGGAAGAGGAAGAGGAAGAGGAAGGGTGGGCAGCTTCCCAAGACAGGAAATGGATGTTCCGATGGTCTTCCATGACCCTGGCCAACCGGTCCAAGCTCAGTGGGGCCTCAGAGGCTTCTGTGCCTGCTCTGAGGGAGGTCCTGGATTGCCCCATAACCCATCCCAGAGCCCCTCACCAGCACAGGTGCTGCCTGCCTCCTTCAGGAGGCCTGTCCCTTAGCATCAGTGGCTTCAGCTTGACCTTGCTCATTTGTGTGGCCTGAACATGGCACCTTGAGCTATTCTCCAGAAAGTGAAGGAGAGGAATGGGGATTAACAGAGGGTGACTTTCCATCGAGGGCGGGATTCACTTCCGTATGGATGTCCACTTTCAGCTCCACAACACCGGACTTGGCTTCTGTGCAGACTGCCAGGCAGAAGGGGACCTCCTGGGCTGTGCCTTGATGCTGGCTCCCTGCAGTAACAGCCGGCAGCAACAGGTGGGTGGTCAGAGTTCTCCGGGTAATGCCCATCACTTCCCTTAGGGGCATCTCCTTTCAGTGGTTCCATGTCCCTTGATGGCTCACAGTCCCCCAGTGTGATCCCTGCCCTGCCCACCCCTCCCCCAGCTGCAAGCATGGACACCGACCACCATCAGAGAACGTGAGCTGTTGAGCCAGTGCTTTTATCTGGCAGATGAGGAAACCGAGGCTTAGACAGTGGCCATCCGGGGCTCAGGCAGGTAAAGGATATGAGTACCTTGAGCTGGGTGGAGGCTGCTGTGACTGAGGAAACCACAGCCCGTATGAAAGGGCAGCTGCACCTGCCCCAGCCTCAGTAAATGGTTTCATTTTGTATGAAAGTGGGCCCAGAATTATGAGATCATCCAAAATTTTCTGGATACTTGAAATCCAGAATTTGTGGAAATATTCCCTATTAAAATTAGAAGCTATAATCAGAGGTCAAAGAAAAGCTGTATGCCAGTAAATATCCACCAGGCCACCATTTATGAAATATTAGGACCAGCCTGAGGTCACCAGCAAATTGGATCCTGAGGTGGGGAAAGTGGGTCGCCTGAGTGGGGGGCAGTGGGCTCAGAATTCCTGACAATGCAAGGGGACCCAGAGAATACTAGCCCTTCTCGGTGGTGTCTCAAACCCATGACTCGTGTCTCATAGTCTTAAGTGTCAAGCCCTCCCATCCCAAGTCCGCCCGGAGTAGACATGCCGGTCTTTCAGGTATTGTGTGGGATCTACAGGTGCCAACACTGTATTCCAGAGGCAGAGCCTCAGGGTACCACAGGAGCCTGGTGTGTGTGTGTGTGTGTGTGTGTGTGTGTGTGTGTGTGTGTGTGTGTGTGAGAGAGAGAGAGAGAGAGAGAGAGAGAGTATATGTGTCTGCGTGTGTGTGTGAGGCGGGGAGGGAGGGCTGGATTTGGAGCAGACAGGCCTCATGGCCTCAGGTGACCAGCTGCTCCACTTGCCAGCAGAGGACTTACACAGAGATGGAGCCATCGACTCCAGCTTTCAGAGCCCTGGCCTCCTTCAGGACATTTCCCATGCACAGAGCGGTTTGGTTTGTGAAATTCCTTCTACAGCGAGAAGGAAGCAGAGGGTGCACACGCCCCTGGGGAGAGGAGGGAAGCAGCCCGTAAGCTCTCCCGGGACGCCAGGGCTGGTGGGAACCTCTCCCCATGATCGAGGCTCTGGTGACTTGTGTGGGGAGGGACCAAGAGACAGCACCGAAGACCGACTCCATAGCTTTCCCGAGTCCCCGCGCTGCGGTGTGGCTGGAGTCCTCAGTACTCAGGAAGAGTGGAGCTGCCCTGGTGACAACAAACGCTTATGGCCCAAAGCGCAGCCAAGGAGAAATGCTGAGCGTGAGTGGCAGGTGTGCCACCCAGAGGGAGAGACCTGCGCCTGAGCCAGAGGTCCGGCTCATGTGCATACAGAGCTCAACACCGAGAAATCCAGGTGGTGCCTGATTAAAACCTGGGCCTAGGGAGGACGGGTCAGTCCAGTGACTAGTCCACTCCTCCCTGTTTGTGGTTCTTAACCTTTGTAGGTTACAACTTGTGTCTGCCTTACGGGGGGCAGGAGGCTCCCACACAGGTCTGCAACTGGCTGGAGGTAGCAAGACGGGGTGACTGGCTCTGGCTCTTATGTGGTCAGGGGGCAGGCTGGGGCTTACCTGGTTTGAATGCCCCGCCAACACCAAAGAAGGCAGCAACAGCCTTGCTCATGAGCTCACCCAGAAATGGGGCAAGAGAAGAAGGAGATGGGTAGGACTTGGAAGCTCAGAAGTCAAACATAAGACATGTTTGTTACAGGTGACATGTTTCCTTTAAGAAGCTGATGAACTCTAAGGACACTTTCCCAATGAAAATGCAAAGAAGCACATCCACACAAAATTTTAATAATTCCAAGGGTTCGTGGAGTGCTTGAAACCCCTTAGGGTCCAGGGGTCTCTAAAATTGCTGGTTTATAATTCCCAAAAGCTAAAGGAAAGAGTCAAGGTAGAACTCTGTCTCTTCCTGCAGCTGCTCAGCTGTTGGTAGACTCTCCCAAGTGTCTGAGGAAAGAAGAAGAAGGTAATTGAGTCAGGGGAAGGATCTCGAGCAGGGTCCTTCCAGCATCCATATAGGCCCTTGGTCACCAGGAAGATCTCCCATATCTCAGAGTATCTTCTCTTCAAAATTTCCATCATGGAATAACTGCTCCAGGTGGCAGGCAGCTTCCGTGATGCTGGTTGAAGGTTGGTGAGTCCACTTCTTTTCACAGCTTGGGTGATGACCTAGGACATCTAACCTGACTCCAAATCTCTCTTTTACAACCGGAGACAGTGACATTTGAGTTAAGCTATAATACCTTAAAGGCTTCTATTAAAAACAAACAACCAAGTACAAGTTCCCAGAGATATTGATCACAGAATCCGGGGAGGCCTTGAGAGCCTGAGGGCAAAGCCAGAGCATCTCTTGGAGGGACCCGAGACCACTCCTTCACGCAGGAAGGACCAGCTCAGGCTGGGCTGGGCGATGCAGGTCCCGGGATACTGGGGGAAGGCGATGCTCAGGATCCATTCAGCCTCTTCAGCTTTGCCGTTTGCCAATCTTCCCGAACACATCACTAGGCATTCACACCTGGCACATGGGAGGAGGACACGCATATAAAGTGAGGAAGTCATGCAGTGTGGCAGAAACAGCTCACCAATTTCTGGCTGTGTGTGGTACTGGGCGGGCTTCTTAACCTCTCGGAGTCTGATGTTCTCATCTGCGATGGGAATAGTGTAGCCTCCCTCATGTCCACAGAATGTTAGCTTTTTAGGTGTTTTACATTTTTGGTGAAGAGGAGAATAAGCAAGGACTTGGGGATGCAGCAGAATGGTGAGCTAGAGAAGCCAAAAGCCCTTCTCTTAAAAACACCTAGATACGTTAGATTAAAAAAATAAGAAAGACCCTTTTCCATGCATAAGTAACTAACTTTGTAAGAAAGAAATCTCCAAGGACTAAGAATCAAGAGGCAACTGAAAATAGAGCTAATGGACATGGGCCATGCTGCCCTGCCTTGGTGGGGGAGTGGGGCGGGCAGTTACTGACAACCACAGGACCCAGAGACATTGGGTCCCTGCAGGAATAAGTGATGAGAGCCCTCCTTCAGCCCATTAGACATGAGAAGATGGAAATGAGACTTCCTTGTCAAGCCAGTGTTGACCTTCAAAGAGAAACTAAAAACTTCAAACTGTGAAAAGTTTGACTAGAAACACCCCCACATTGCCGCAGGAAGATGATAAGACAGCTTGTCCGTCGCTGCAGGCTCTTTGAGTAGGAGATGATTACTCTTCCTTGAATGTGTAACCGCAGGTTTGCATCCAATGTGGGTTCGGGATTCGGAGTTATGAACAGTGAGGTCTGGGAATACACCCAGCTATCTCATGTGCAGGGCCCACTGCAAAGTGGAAAGGTCAGGCCTCTGATGCAGCAGGCGTTAAGCATTTCAAGACAGCGACAGTACAGAATTAAACCAATTATATTACACCAAGAACACTATGTTTTTCTAAGCGTGAGGCCGCAGAAGGCAGCACAGGTCTCGTGCCCATGCAGCTGGCCCTGTCTCCATGCCAGAAAACTAACATAAAAATTAGTCCAGCCTCTACTTGGCAGGAACAAACAGAAAATGGTTTGGTCAGGACTCACCCTCCATCCCAGGCACACAGATTTCCCACAGGTAAAGCCCACCTGCAAAGTATGCACAGCCCAACACTCAAAAACACCAGAGGAAATAATAACCATAAGTGATTGTCAGCACATATAACAAACAGCAGGAAACTTAGTTGCAGGGCCGGGTCAGCTCTTTCTAGAAAGTGATCGCCTTGGGCCTCGGAGGAATTCCTCACCTGTGCTTTCAGCAGGACACTCACAGAGCACACAGCATTCTTCAACAGCCTCACCTACGATGCAGTAAATAGAGCAATGGAGGAAGACCCCAGAGTCTATAAGAATGAATATGGGAGCAGCTGAAAGGTGATGTCAGAGGCCAGGGCTAGTTGAGCAGCATGTTTGTGGACTTGACTATGAGACACAGTCTTGCTGACCACCGCCTCCCACCCCAATATCTGAAGATTTCCCCTGGGCCTCAGCTCCACTGTGAGCTCTGTGTCTCAGCTCCAACGTTGGGGAATGTCTCCTTCTAGCTGTGCTAACAAGCGTTCTCTCTCTCCCAGCACCTGGAGCACACTGGCAGGAAGGAGATCCACTTTGGCAGCCCACAGCACTTGTGCTTTGGTGTCAGGCGAGAGCAGGTGGTTCTTCAGAACTGTACCGAGGAAGGCCCCACCATCCATCAGCAGCACTGGGACTTCCAGGAGGTCAGTAATCCATTCAGAAGAGCTTGGCAGTGCCAGCGGTCAACGCTGTGTCCCAAGCTCTTCCAAGTTGTCAAGTTTTACCATTCAGATCCATACTTCTGTTGTTTAAATTAACAGCCTGGCAGTAAGGCCTCAGGGAGGTAAAGTCAACTTTGCAGAAATGCTGGGCCATCAGAATCTTGAAGTGGACTCATTCTCCATGTTTCCTTATGGCTCTGACCTCCTTTGTGTCAGAGAGTGGGGACAGTCCCTTTTTGAAGTTTATTAGCTCAAGTCACAGGTAGGACCATGGAGTACGTCATAGCAGCAGTCAACCACCTCATCAGTGTGGTCTTAGGATGCAGGGCTCTCCCCTCTGCCGCCAAGATAGATACCGATATAGGTATTGCTTTCTTCTTTGACAAATTCCACTGTGGACATTTGATCATTTCAGTAAGACTTTGATTCCCACCACCCCAGGGGAGAGAAGCTCTAGATCCTTTCCAAAAGCTATGCACCAATGAAGAGGGAGTAAGTAAAATACCAGTACTTAGAGAGAGTGCGCGTGCCCCCCCTACAGAATTGGGATAGGAAGGCGGCGGTGTCTGGCTCTTTCCCCACCTCAAATCCTTTCTGGAATAAGTTAGGGTAAAAATATACAAACAAATAAATAAATATGCACATCTTTTTTGTTTCTTTCCTTTAACTTCATCTTGGGAATAAAGAGTGTAAAATAAGCAGACTGTGCATTGGTATTCTTAAACAAGGCTCTGAAAGAAGAAAATTACACGGTGCGGAACTTAGGCTGAACTAACAGCAAGCATCTGAGAACAAAGCCTGTGGGGCTTTGGTGACAAGTAAACCAGGACTCTGGCCCACACACACTCAAAGAACCAAGGCAAGGTCCTTTATGAGTGATTATAAAGTGTCATTCTAAGCAAGTCTTGTGGGTAAGACACATTTTAGAAACAACACTTAAAAATAGTAAGTAAAAGATTAGTGAACAAAATACACCCAGAGTCTTTTAGGCATTAAAGAATAAGACTTAGAAAAAGTATCAGCATTCTTTCACAACAGGAATGATGTACTACTCATAGAAGCACTATTCACAGAAGCCAATAGGTGGAAGGAACCCAAGTGTCTAATGGTGGATGAGTAGATAAACATACACCTACAATGGAATATTATTTAGACTTAAAAAGGAAGGAAATTCTGTCATATGCTACAATGTAGATGAATCTGGAGGACATCATGCTAAGTGAAGTAAACCAGTCACAAAAAGAAAAGTGCTGTATGATCCCAAGTAAATGCAGCACTCAGAGTAGTCAAATTCATAGAGACAGAAAGTAGAATGGTGGTTACCAGGGGCTGGGGTGAGGAGGGGTTGTTTAATGGGTATAGAGTTTCAGTTTTGAAAGATGAAAAATTTCTGAAGATCTGTTTCAAAACAATGTGAATATACTTAACACTGCTGAACTTTACACCTAAAAAATGGTGAAGATGGTAAGTTTTAAGCTATATATTTTTACCATAATAAAAAATAGAGAAAATTAGTTGCTATTATATGCTACAACATGGATGAACCTTGAAAATATGCAAAGTGAGGAAGCCAGTCACTAAAGGCCACATGTTATTGCATTTATAGGAACTATCCAGAACAGACAAATCTGTAAACACAGAAAGCATATTAGTGATTTTAGTGGTTGGAAGGAAGGAAGAATTGGAAGTGACAGGTAATGAACAGTAGTTTTTGTTTTAATAGTGATGAAAATGTTCTGAAAGTGGTGATGGTTGCATATACTCTGAGAATATACTAAAAACTACCAAGCTGTATATTTTAAAATAATTAATATTATGGTATGTGAATTATATTTCAAAAATACCTAAATAATAAATAAATGAATAAACAGACATTATCAGTCATGCCATTGAAAATATTTAACTTGCCCTGGCTGGTGTAGCTCAGTGGATTGAGCACTGACCTGCAAACCAAAGGATCACTGGTTCAATTCCCAGTCAGGACACATGTCTAGGTTGTGGGCTAGGGGAGGTCCCCAGCAGGGGCTGCGTGAGAGGCAAGCACACATTGATTTTCTCTTCCTCTCTTTCTCCCTCCCTTCCTCTCTATCTAAAATAAATAAATAAAATCTTTTTTTTTTTTTAAAGAACATTTAACTTTTCATCAAGATGTTGATTTTTCCTTGAGAAGAGCATGGCTAGATTCATTATTAAATCTGACAGATTTGGTGTAGTTTTTCAGATATGGCCAACTTAGGCCTTTAGTATATCCTTAAAGTCTTACTCTCTACTGTAACCTGGTAGCAGCAGTACTAAACTGCAGGATTGATAGAGGGCAGAGATTAAATTAAATCATTTAAAAGCAGAAATTGACAAGCCACTGATAACAATGAATGTCATCAACACAATATAAAGACTGCATGCGATTTTTACACTGGGTATTCTAATAACCAGAACTTTAAGGTATGGTACAATTACCCAACCACAGTAAAGATAATTGAGTTTATGGCTCCTAGGCTCTGAATGATATCTAAATTTCAGGGTTACCTAAATTACATTATACTTTAACCAAAATACTACAGTTTCTTACCAGTTCCAGTTCACATTGCCTCTATTAGTCTCTTAATGATTAATACAAATCTTAGAAATATCCTTCTTTGCTGACTGACCGAGGGGGCTGACTGGCTGTCTTTCTCCCCCTTCTGACTTTCCAGAATGGAATGATCGTTCACGTTGTTTCTGGGAAATGCATGGAAGCGGCGGTGCAGGAAAACAACAAAGAGTTGTACTTGCGCCAGTGTGATGGGAAAGCCAGTCAGCTGTGGCACTTTGACAATGTCAAGGCTATGGATGAACCCTGAATGCCAGTGTCAGAAGGAAAAGAGAAGTTTGGCCCTCACATTTCAACCCCAGGAGAACTGAGAAAGCAGGTCTATTTCATGAGTCAGCCCTTCTGTGTTTGTAGTCTTGGGATCGTGGAGAAGAAGGCTCCATGAATGAATATAAGAAGTGTTTTCCTTCCCAATGGCACCTATGCCATTGACTGCCGGCTGTTTCAGAAAAAGAAAAAGAAATGATTCATTGTCTTCATCACGGGTAGATGACCATTACATAGTACAGAATATTCTTCGATTTCCTTCATTCAGCACTGGGTATGGAATAATTGCTTTTAATCTCTGACTAAGGAGAGAGGCCTGGCCATTCTCTGGTAGCACTTCCAGAATACATAAATTCAATTGATCAGCTTATTTCAAATGGCCTTGTCTTGGATTGTCTGTGTAGCCAACAATGAAAATTGAAGTGTAAAGAGAGCATCAAGGCCTGACATACCAAAAACTTTGGATCAGGCTTATTAGAACAAATTTTATGTTCACTGGTTGAGCTGTAGCTCAGAAGAAGGAAGGGAAACTACTGAGAGAAGACTAGGGTTCGAGGGAAGTTGGAAGAGAGCTTTGGGCCAATTCTGCAGCTCAGCCTAGCAGCTGAAAAGAGTCAGTAAACCTGGGATAGGGTGTTTTCATGTTAGTGAGAATTTCCTCAGACTTTCTACCTCCATTCACCCTCCCCTCGCCCTTCTCTAATTTGGTTAACCACAACCAGATTCTCATGCAATGTAGTGAATACTTCTCTTTAGTCGTTGGTCTTTGGAAGGGTCAGCTCATACTGAGGATTCCACTAACAGAAGTGCATACATACACTTGAGAAACTCTCCTGGTGCCCTGTTACAGGGTTTACATTGACCGGATCAGAAATAGCAACCTTTGCAAAGAGGCAAACCTCCCTGAGGGGAAATGCCAGCATCTGAGCCAAAATTCACACGAGAGGAATTCGAGTTGGGTGTTAATGCTCACGAGGGCTGACGAGGCCGTTTCTGAGCCTGTAGGAACTGTCTGGGACCCTCAGTGTGCCCACGGGTGGAACATTCACAACTGTGGGAAGAACACACCTCCTCCACTAGAGCAGAGCCAAGCTAGCAAGAGCTGACTGGCTCTCCCTGCTGTGATCTGGCCCAGTCCGACCATAAGGGTTGCTCAGTAGGGTTGGTTCTGCTAATCAGAAGACACCATTCATGCCCATTTCTCCTCCAAGTGGAGTTCACCCTTCACATGCTCAGCTTAGAAACCACTCCTCCAAGACACTGGTTTCTTTTGGGCCATTTCAGAATGCATTGTGTTTCAAATAAGGAAAACTCGTGGGAAGTGAGGGTTTCCCAACAATAGCTATCATACTTACATATATACTCCTTTTCCACCTACTGAAGTCAATGGCTCACTGCCTCAGAAGACACTTTGGACCTGTGCTAGTAGCCACTAGCCACATGTGGCTATCTACATGTAAATGCAGGAGCTCCAGTAGCTACATCTAACAATTGGTTAGAGCGAGGTACTTATAAATGTAAATGCACTAAAATTAAAGACAATGTAAACGCAGTTCCTCACTTGTACTGGTCACATTTCAAGTGCTCAATAGCTGCCTGTGGCTGGGGGGCTACAGTGTTAGAGAGCACATTTGCAGAACACTTTATGGTTGCAAACAGTTCCACTAGAACTGGTCTAGACAGATATATCATCCCATCAAGGGAAGAAACTTCCGCCATCGTCTTCTTCCTTTGCACTTGTATATATTTAAAACGAATTCCTCAAATATCTTGAGGTGAAGATAAAGCTAATAATTCTCAGATGGCAAACTTGTAAAGGGTATTAATGGTTGAAAAATGGAAATTAAACAAGACCTCTATTTTTTTAAATGAACTTTGTTATTGGCATTGTGGGTATTTGAAGTTGCTGAAATAAATTAATATAATTAAATAAAAGTCTGAATTCAATTGTCTAAGTTGTGTTTGACAGTAATTAACAAAAAGACCCAGATGGCTCATTGCTTAATTGGTTGAGCAAAGGAAGAATATGGTGTTTCTTGCTTCCTTAACCATCCCCATGATTTATTACTTTATTACAGAAATGGCTGTCAACTCGGTCCCTGGCTGGTACTTACAGACCCTTAATTTAAACAAAACAGATGCCTCCACTTAGTTCTAAAAGAAATTTAACCTTTTCCTCATAGTGTAATCCAGTGTTCAAATTCCCTTCTTTATGGGCTTTGTTCTGACTTTGTCCACAATGATTGACTTAAAAGTAGAGGAACCTGGCAGTTAGAAGATTTGATTCCCAAATTTGATCTGTATGTGTCCACCTGAATTTTTGTGATTGAAGTTTATTGTCTGGGTTTTAAGACTGAACTCGTCACCACCATGATCACCATTAAGTATCCCGTGAGGGGACAGAGAGAAGTATTCAGGCAGCCGTCTGGAGTCCAATACTCTTCCCGCTATTTCACAACAATAAAAGCAGACCTCATCATACCTGCAGCGGCCCTGGTCTAATTCCTCTTTGGTCTCAATGCCTTAGAGCCCACTGGCCAACTCAGAATTCTTTCTTCCAAACACATCCAAGTGCCCCACGTCCATGATGATGATGCTGTCCCTGCACCCGAACCGGACATCATTAGAGGTCACGTAGAGGGGATCCCATTTCCTGCTGAAGGGCCATGACAACAGCCAGTTGAACACCCAGTGATCTGTAAACAGTCACCAAAGCTGGACAAAGGCAACCCCCTGACCTGGGGCTGCCTTGACGAGCACAATTGTGTATACTATTGTGTACTCATGGTGTGTACTATTTATGATTATTCTTTAAAAGCTCTTTTAAAAATGCAACTTGTTTGTGATTGTTTTGACAAAACCCCAAAGCACCTACAAATTCTGCCCTGATTATTAGAATGCCTTGATTTAGACATTTCAAATGGTTGCGTTAAGCACAACAGCCAAGAGGGTGATATTTTCAGGATTCTAGAATCCTGTGCTATAGCTGTGTAAATAATAGTTCTTCCAATATCCAGTGTTCTTTCCAGTTCCAACCGCTTCCTCCATGAAATATGCCTTTTGGATGTAGAGGCGTGTCCTTAGCACTGTTTCCACATCGTGGGGATCTTTGCTGGTGCGGCAGTTCTTTCCACAGGTCCGGGATGCTGATATTCTCTCACCACCAAGAGAGACATGTCATACCAGTGCACGATGCTATCATAACATATAGGCAGCTTTCCTCACTTTATTTGGCTTAAAAGCAGTCATCATGATCACTTAACCCCCAGCGTAATAGTTTACAAGCTCAGACCTAACTGATCAGACTCAGGTTTGAAAATTCAAGTTTCCCAACAATCCCCAAACTATTCAGCTAACTCACAGTCAACTGACATTCCAGATTCTCTTTCCCTCATCTCTGGTTAAAGCTGCGTTTCCAGCACCGTGTTCTTGTGGCCTCTCTTATCTCACTCTCCCTTTCTCTCTACCTGCCCTCTGTCCTTCCATTACCAAGTCCAATTGACCAATGTCAGTGGAGTGAACAGCATCCTTTTCTCCAAAGGATTTTTAGAGCACTGAGCAAATCCACGAATTGCCTGAGTTTCCACCTCTTCTCAGTCTCAGCTCCTCTCCTGGAAGAATCCATAGAATAAAGACACAGAAATGCCATTTACCATGGATGGGGGATGATAGGGCTACTAGGGGTGCTGGGGGTAGTGACGGGAACACAGCTCTGGCTTTGAGGAGGCAGTGGGGGCCCTGGCAGACAGCTGGCCCTACACAGACGATTTACATGGAGGCGGCTGTAGGGGACTCTCTGGAGATGGGCTGGAACCTGGAAACAGCTGCATCTAAGAGCCAAACATGAGATTAGATGACCGGAAAACAAATCCTGCCAAAGCCCAAAATATGATTCTATGAATTCTTAATTTAAATCCCATAGTAAAGCTAAAGGACAATTATGAAAGAAATTCCAAGTTCAGCCTTCAATGCTACAGTCGGTGACAGTGTTCCAGCCCCACCGGGCTCTTGTCTGGACTCAAAGCTTTTGTGTGCTCCTGAAGAGCTTTCTTTCCAGCTGGCAGTATCTCCATTTCCTCACCTGAGGACTTTTTTCAGAGCCAAAGAAGGCCGCTTCAAGATGTGGGGCAGGCCAGGCTGCCTTGAAAGTCACCCGCAGAAGCAACCTTCAATCAAAGATTGACAAGAGTTGGTGTAAAAATACTCCAGGTCTCTTGCCTCTCCAGCAGGATAACTCTGAGGTGCATGTTCCACACCATTTCCCAGAATTTAGGGGAGGATTAAGTTCTAACCGCCCATGGTGGGAGACGGCTTGATCATGCATCTTTAATTGGCTACACTCCTTACAAATATTTTCTATGAGGGACTAGATAATAAATATCTTTGGCTTTGCAGGCCCTACGGTCTCTGTCACAGCTACTAAACTCTGCCATTGTAGTACAAAAGCAGCTGTAGACAATAATAAACAAATGAGCATGGATGTGTTACAATAAAACTTTATTTATGAAAGCAAGTGGCTGGCCAGGCTTAATTCACAGCTATACTTGGTTGCCCCCTGGATGAGAGTATTTGGCCCAATGGCAGAAAGAAATAAATGTTGCACATGCTTTAAAAACAAACAGAGCAGCATTACCAAAAAAAAAAAAAAAAAAAAAAAAAAAACCAAAAAAAAAACAAAAAACAAAAAAACCCAAAAAAACCCGTAAACTGGAAAAACAGATAGCCAACCTATCAGATGCAGAGTTCAAAAGACTGGTAATTGGAACACTCATAGAAATGGTTGAGCATGGTCACAAAATAGAGGAAGATGTGAAGGCTATGCAAAGTGAAATAAAGAAAAATATACAGGGAGTCAACAGTGAAGGGAAGGAAACCAGGACTCAAATCAGCAGTTTGGACCAGAAGGAGGAAATAAACCATCAGCCAGAACAGAATGAAGAAACAAGAATTCAAGAAACTGAGGAGAGGCTTAGGAACCTTCTGGACAGCATTAAACATGCCAACATCCAAATCATAAGGGTGCCAGAAGGAGAAGAGGAAGAGCAAGAAATCAAAACCTTATTGGAAAACATAATGGAGAACTCCCTAGTCTGGCAAAGGAAATAGACTTCCAGCAAGTCCAGGAAGCTCAGAAAGTCCCAGAGAAGTTGGACCCAAGGAAGCACACACCAAGGCACATCATAATTAAATCACTCAAGATTAAATATAAGGGGAGACTCTTAAAAGCAGTAAGAGAAAAGGAGACAGTTACCTATAAAGGAGTGCCCGTAAGAGTATCAGCTGATTTCTCAGAAGAAACCTTACAAGCAAGAGGGGACTGAAAAGAAGTATTCCAAGTCATGAAAGGCAAGGACCTACATCCAAGATTGCTCTATCCAACAAAGCTATCATTTAGAATGGAAAAGCAGATAAAGTGCTTCCCAGATAAGGTCAAGTTAAAGGAGTTCAGCATCACCAAGCTCTTATTATATGAAATGTTAAAGGGACTTATCTAAGCAAAAGAAGATGATCAAACTATGAACAGTAAAATGACACACTCACAAATATCAACAACTGAACTTAAAAAAACAAAAACAAACTAAGCAACAGGAACAGGAACAGAATCCCAGAAATGGAGAGCATATGGAGGGTTATCAGCAGGGAGGAGGAAGAGTGGTGGAAAAGGTACAGGGAATAACAAGCATAATTGGTAGGTACAAAATACACAGGGGAAGGTTAAGAACAGTATAGGAAATGGAGAAGCCAAAAAACTTACATGCACGACCCATGGACATGAACTAAGGGCGGGGAATGCTGACAGGAGGGGGTGCAGGGCGGAGGGGGATAAAAGGGAGAAAAAAATGGGACAACTGTAATAGCATAATCAATAAAATATACAAAAAAAAGAAAAATAAAGTGTTTCTGTGCTATAAATAACACAAAGCAAAAAAAAAAAAACAAAAGAAGGACACATTATGTAGCATATGTTCTCACTGTAAGCAGACTCCGATTCTTTTAAGAAAGAAATAGGAATAAACAAAACAATAAATCACTTTAAAAAATAAAAATGTAAACCGCTGACACTGCAGGCCATAGCTTCCACTGTTAATAGAGGTTGAAGCAGAACAAGTTTTCTTAATGAGACCACAGGCGGCAATAAGAACATCAACAGGGAAGGGTGGGCTGCTAAGTAGCAGAGTAACCGTCAGCCCTTTAGCCAAGCCGATGGGATTAATTGCACTGACAGATAAAATTTGAGATTCTCGTTTTTATGTTATTGCGGTGATGACGCAAAGGGCAATGCACACACTCCCCAACCCCCCACCCCACAATTCTCTTGCAACTGGGATATGAGGACAATCAGATACAGGTTCTTGTGTGGGGAAAGAGCAACAACCCCTGTGTATTTATACGAACTCTGATCTCTGGTATTCAATTTAACCAGATTCCAAAGTGCAAAGAATAAGAATCAAGCCAAGTAAAGAGACTCCCAACAGCAGGGCTTGAGGCCAGGGCCGTACCAGGCCAGCCAACCTCACTCCTGTGTGCCTAAGCCAACACGAGCCCATAAAACATGATTAAAGGCCCGAGCAAGGGGTGCCTCCTGCCTGTTGCAATCTATGAGGTTGTCATCCCATCGTGCCCTTCCAGGGTCAGTGCTGGCATGTCCAAGGCTGGCTCCACATAAAACAAACAGCCTCCTCCCCGCACTCGTGGACAGTGCCGGAGCTGTTTGGTTCCACTTCTTCTGTGCATCCTGTCGATCTACTCTCCCACTGCTGACCCCACTTGTCATTGTCCAGTGATCCTGCACCACACACAAGGGACAGGCAGCTCCTTTGCTTTGAGCACCTGCGTGGAAGCCATCGTTGGAACCTAGTGACTTTTATTTTGGAGAGATCTTCTTTTCCCCCCATGTTGGTCAGATGCTTAAAAATGAGACACCCCTATTTTTACTATCCATTGAGAATGTTATTCTCCTTTTCAGTCTACTCTTTGAGACTATCCCAGACTACTTCCCATGGGAGGCCCTTGCCCAGAGCTCTAGGTGATGGGTTGGTTTGCCTGGTGGTGGAGCTACCACTATCTCCCTGAGGGCCCAGCTCTGTGCCCTTGACAATGACATCCCCTCACAGATTGGTTTGGGCAGTGGTTCTTCCAGGAAATGAGGTCTCCAGCACCCTCTGCCAACCCATCTGCCACCTCCTTGCATAGCCTCCTTACGCAGCTGGCCCTAGCCTAACAGGCGGGGTCCAGATGGAACCATGACCCATGTAGCCTTAAGATGTCCCTTGTTTACATTGTATTCAATGTGGCTTATGCTGGAATTACATTCCCAACTAAGCAATAAGCTGTTTTTTTTTTTTTTTTTTTTTTTTTAAGAAAAGATTCATGGTCCACACTTCCTTGTCTCCCCCTTAGCGCTGACCACAGGGAGGGATGCTTCATTCCATTGATTCAGTCATGGAGGAGGGAAAAAACCAGGAGTTGAGATACAGATGAATGACATTTCAAGAGCTGGGTGAAAAATCAAGTTGAAAAAAACTTTGGATGCTAACTGGGCAATAGACAATAAGACCTGTGTGAACAAACATATGTACTCATGGACAGAAACAATAGTAATAACAAGCACAAGTGGTAAGCCCTTTATTGACATTATTTCTTTTCTTCACAACAGGACAACAAAGGAGATGCCATTATTATCCTCATTGCATTATTCCATTCTGTGGTTGAGGAAAGTGAGGTTTACATAGATAAAGCACTTTTTCCAAGACCGTACCATGAGAAAGTGGTGTAGCTAGATCACAAACTCAGTTTCATCTGGTTCCAAGGCCTCTGCTTTTAACCTCTACATGTTACTGTGTCCTGGTGTTCGGGAGTGAAAGATATAAAGGAAAACCGTGACCTTCCCAGTGGGAATGGGAGACAATAAGGACCTAGTTGTTTTAGGATCTGTCCAAATTAGATGTATCAGTTCAGGTGAGTGTAAGTGCAAGTAACAGAATTACTGACTCCCAGGAGCAGAGGGAAAAATGATCCTTAGCTGTCTCACCTGCCTGACTCTCAGGCAGGTGGTTTCATATCTGCTGCAGCAGCTCACAGGCACTGTCTACGAACTGGGGCTCTTTTTAACCTTCCAGTGACCTCCCTGGAGGCTTTGATTCTGGTATCTATTTCTCCCTGGTTATGGCCACCACACCACCAAAAATCACATCATTGCCTCGGTATCCCAAATAGGAAGGAAGAGAGGCAGCAGAAGGAAGCTCTCCTCAAACATCTTTGTCTTTATTGAGAAAGCAACTTCCTTCCATAAGCCCCCCAGTGACCTCCCCTTCTGTCTCATTGGCCAGAACTGTGTCACACGGTCACCTTTGGCAGCAATGGCACCCCAGCACATGGGAGGGCTGAGTACACAGCCACCCAGAATCTAACTGGGGTTCTGTGAGCCAAGAAGATGGGAGGTTAACTGATTGATGGCCAGCAAGTGTCCATTTGGAGATCACTCCTCTCTCAGGTAAGACTGAGCAGCTGCTGCTTCTTCTTCTTCTTCTTCTTCTTCTTCTTCTTCTTCTTCTTCTTCACTTTCCTCTTCTTTTCTTTCCCTTCTCCTCCTCCTCCTTGTTACCATTATGAGATGACAATGGTAGGACCCTTAGACAGAGACCTATAAGATCCCGAGCTAACCACCCCCAGATATTATCTATAAAGCTCCTGCCCTCTTCTCAAAGGTAGGAATCTTCACTTGCTCCAGAGACAGCTCAGTTTACTCAGTTTGGGGTACAGGGAAGATATAGGGGTGCCTCCCATCTGGATCTCACTCTTCACCACCAGGGTTGGTCAAACTTCCTAAGAAGCAAAGGTATTTTGACCTCCTTTGTTACACACCTTTTGGAAAAATTGTGGCCCCGAAGTGCCGTCCAATAAAACTCTTTTCCTTTATTTCTGTCTCTGAGAGGATGGTTTCTATTTGCTTAAAAAAAAAAAAAAAAAAGCAAAACAAAACAAAAAAGCCAGTAAAGATGGTTTACAAAAGTGAGAGGGGGGGATGTCCTGTGGGATTTACAATGATTTTCTTCCTTCACTGTATGTCACATGGGAGTATCTGATACAGGAGGTTGCCTGGGAATTTTGCTTAAAACAACAGTTACAGCCTGTTACCCCGTCTGCTTCCCATAAGCAGAAGAAGCCATTGCATGATAATGTCAAGGGGCCTCTGGATATTCCAAAGCTTTCCCATGAGGCAGATGCTCCAAACCCTTGGTTCGAATCCTCCCCCTCTCAGTCTGGTCAGTAACCGGATCTGCTGATACCCAGGAGAGCTGAGTGGGAAAATCAAAAACCTGTGCTCTGACAAACTGCAAACTTCAATTGAGAAGGTCTGCGAAGCACAAAGCTGCTGAATGGTATGTTTACTATTAGCAACCCAGAGAGTATAATGCTCTTTCTAGACCAGATTCTAGACTCTTAGGATCACTTTCCAAATATTAAAAACTATAAATATTCATCAAATATCTATGATGTACCAATGACATTTCTAGGTCCTTGTCCCAAGTGTTTTCTGAGCTCTTAGCTTGGATGACCTCGATAAGTCACCCATGAATCAGAAAATTGCAAAATATCATCTTCACTGCATTATGTCAGCACAGACTCGGAGCTGGATGTGCACTCCCTGGTTTCTGGGAAGTCAAAGATATTTCAAAAACAATTCCAGGAAAGCAAGCAAACATGTCTTTTAATACATTTGCCAAGTGGGACACAAAATAAACCTAAATTTGTAAATAACAATTATTTTTTTAAAAAATTCCCATGGGAACATGCCCAGCATTCAGTCACCTTTCAAACACTGTTTGTGAAGTAATAACCCACCTACATTTGGATAATTCCCAGGTGTTTCTCCAGCCTTGACTCCTCCCTCGAACCTCAGATTCATTCATTCAAGCACTTCCTTTCAAAATGGAAGGAATGC
Source organism: Glossophaga mutica (assembly GCA_039655065.1). Classification (NCBI taxonomy): domain Eukaryota; kingdom Metazoa; phylum Chordata; class Mammalia; order Chiroptera; family Phyllostomidae; genus Glossophaga; species Glossophaga mutica. Next base: position 26,859,135 of record CM077309.1, on the reverse strand, counting down.
AGAGCTCCTTCCCCTGGACAGGGTCCAAGTCTGGGGGGCTCTCCCTGTGTCTGGGCATCAGAGGCTGCGTGGGCGCCTACTCTGAGGGGCCTACAGAACATGTTCCAAAACTGTTTGCCTGACGGGCAGCAGGCTGGGACATTTTCCCACTAGTTCTCCTTACTGGTTCAAGGTTACCCCAGGGGGCATTAGTTGTCTCTAATGCACTTTGCAGGCAGCATTTGCAAGAGTAACCTTGTCCGATGCTGGTGTTCTGTGAAACTATGTTAAGCAGGGAGGCACTCAGCAGCCTAGGTATGGGTGCCAAGCCTAGAGGCTGGTGCCTTTTTCTTTCTTAAGCTTCATATGTTGCAGGCTCTGTGCCCTCCAAGAGTGAGAGGTGCCCTTGCTAGCCCAGCTGCACATAGCTCTAAACAACAATCAACTCATGGAGCGCAAGGAGCAGAACAGGCACAGGGTGATAGGGCCCTCCTGTCTCTCGGGATGTTCTTTCCCAATGTGTCAGGAGACACTTAAGTGGATTTTCTCTGCCTCCTTAGTCACTCACATGAAGCCACGATGCTCGAGGTTGAGCCTCGGAGTGATGCCAGGAACAAGGAAACTGACAGCACTCCGAGATCCATTTCCTGTCGTTTGTCTGAGGGTGACAAAGCAGGTTTGTGACAGTTCAGATAACCTCCCCAGCCACAAAATCCTAAAACCCCATGGAGCGTGGCTGTCAGGAGGAGAGTGACAGGCATTCCCCACTTTGCAGACTCTGTTGCTGGCTGCAACCATCACAGGAGAACTCCCAAGGGGACTTGGAGCCCGTGGGGAAGTTTTGGAAGCAGAGTTTGTACACGGCCACCTATGTGACTATCAAGTTCAAGAAGGTGCTGTTGGAGACACCTGTGATGCCTGCATCAAATGCCTGTGGCCACCTCTGTGTTCAGCCACAGCTCCTGGACAGTGCGGAGGGGCTCCGAGTCCCTGAGCCCCTGAGTCCCTCTTCCACATCGAGCCCCAGGATCTTCTCTGAAGGTAGAGTTGTTCACACAGGCAGGGAGCAAGTGCACATGCTCGTTAGGAGAATTAACTGCCCTCTCAGTCACCAGGGGGATAGGAACCAGTGGGTAGGTGCCCCAGTCCCCATCTCTCAAGCGGATGATTCTTGGAGGCATTCTGGACACTTCTCTCTGGATGGCCCAGCAGAATCAAGCAGCAATTTTGATAATGTGCCCCTCAGTTTGGCTTTTACTTTTCCCTCATTTCACTTCTTCCCCCCTGCACTCTTGCCTTCCAAATTCACCCACTCCATTAACCACTGCAGTGCTGGTTTCAGGCTCTGCTTTAGAGGGAACCCAAACTAAACACACATGACTTTCCAGGCTAACACAGCTGACACCAAGTACATTCCTCCTGCAGCTTAGGGCCACAGAGCTAGAACAGGGCCCAAGCACCCAGAGCCACTGGGTGCCCTGCCACAGGTGTCTGTGCCATGCTCTGGGGGCTGGGCCTGCATCCTAACGTAACGAAGAAGTTCTTTCCAGTTTTCTCTAATGGGTCATCCTTTCTAGCAGGAACCTATTGGCAGCAAGTGACAGAAATGCAAATTGCATGAGCTTCACCCTGTAGAAGCAGGAGAGACTTGGAGGCAAACTGCTGAAGCATCTCATGTAATTGGAGGAAAGGTTGGACAACCCAACCATAGGAAGCGCAGGGGAGCAACCAGATGTCAGAGGACAAGCCATGCCACTGGCTTCTTCACAGGGGCAGGAAAGCGATCCCAAGCTGCCCCGGAGGCCCACATTGGAGAGAACAAATAGTGGTCATGTGAACAGGCTTCTGTAAGCTCCAGGAAGCAGCTTTGTCACTGTTGTTCACTGATTAAGCCACGTACCTATAACATACCTGTAATATGGTATGTGGTTAATAGATGTTTGTTGAATGAACATTCATTCATTCATTCAGGAGCAGGAGACAGTGGGAGAGAGGAAAGGAGGAGATAGGGTGGGGGCAGGAGGTTTGGGGTGGGATTCAGGATGAAATGATCTATTCCCCAGCTTCGGACAGTTGCCGCTCTTTCCTGGGGGTGTGGCTGGTGATACTGTCCCATCATTCCTTGGTTCAGGAGGCTGCTGTGGCTCTCCATTGCCTGAGACAAAAACTGCCCCACTCAGTGTGACCCTGAGCTCCCCCACAGCCTGGTCCTAACCACCTCTCCCGCACACACCCTCCACTCAGTGCACACTGGCGCACAAGCCTGCGGCTGTCCTGAGGGAGCTGTTCTGAGCCAGCATCATTGTCTCTCCCCCAGGGAAAACATTGTACATATTTTGAAAGGGATTTTAAATTGGTTTGATGTGGGCAACATATTATGCTGTCATGTAATGCTTTATAGCAGAACCAGGTGGGGAATAGTAAGTTCTGAGTACAAAGATATACTCTTCTCACTCTAGAGGGTAAAGTAGCTTATCACATAGCTTAAAAGAAATGTATTTCTACCAATGAATACTGGCAATGGCAGAATTATAGGAACACAATATTTTAAATTAAAGTTAGAGCGAATAATTAAGTTGTATCTGATGAGTTGTGTGGCCGGTGGCTTATAATTTTGCTAAGAAAACTAGAGAATTATGAAATGAGTATCTTCACAGGTTTTGTAATTACGGGTGCTACATGCCTTACCATTATTTTACATCTTCAGAATGGGACTTTCCCTACATAAAAGCATTCGAACAAGAGTAAATTTTGAATGGATTTGGAACCAGGGGATGGAGGATAGGTCTTATACTCCAGCAACTACAGGGGTGTGTGTGTGTGTGTGTGTGTGTGTGTGACTCTTCTGTATTGTGGGATGCTTGGAGACAAAGTCTTTGTGAGTCACAGCACAGAAACATGACTCAGCAAATGCGTACTGTATGAATGAACGAGAGAAAGGCAGTGATTATTGCGCATCAACGTGTGTCTGACGCTGTGCTGGGCCCCTGTCGTCTCCTTTAATTCTCACAACTTCCTGCAATGTGAATTACTGTCGGGGAAACTGCTTTGCCCAAGGTCACAAAACTAACAAAGGACCCAAATCCAGGAATGTCTGAGCTCAAGGCCCTTGCCATGTACAGGCCTGCTGCTGCCCTGAAAAGCGAGCTTGCGCCATCTAGTGGCGGAACTACGGCAGGCACAACAACCTTAAAGCAGCAAGCTTACAGGCTCGGAAAGGGTTTGTGGAACGTGACCCAGCAAAAAAAGGCTTATCTGGGTCCCACCCTTTCTCACAAGCCCACAGGCAACAAAAGGTAACAAAAGCTAAAGGTGCCATAAATACTAAAGAAAAACAAAGAGTACCAAAAGGTTTTAGGAAAGTTAAAAACCACTGGACTGGGCTGCTGGTCCCGCCCTAACGCGGTGAAGTGAATCAGAGAGAGAAAACTCCTGCTTCCTTTTAAGCACCACCAGCTTGGATAGCACAATGCACTCACTGAAGAGTCCAGCTACCATTTCAAATACCCATTATGAGAAAGATGAGGCGAGCACTGGAATCAACTTGGAGATGTTGTAAGCACCTAATCTTTAACTCTGAAACCTCCATCATGGGGTTATCTCATTTCATTGTATGTATTTGTTGATTTAAGAAACAAACTTTCTCTGGCCACAGATGTGAGCCTGCTCCCACGCCCTGTAACTTCAGTGCCTCGTGTGGTGCAAAGGCTCTACCAGACTCTCCTGTCATTCAGCGTGTCCTCACGTTGGCAAGCACCGAAGCATTCACTTCCTCTGATTCGGGCAGGGGGTGAGAGGCCTGCAAAGGGGACAGTGACTCCAAGAGGGGGCAGCAGTGGAGTCTCTCCAATCTTGGGACCAAGAGAAGAGGAAGGAAGCCAGGTGGTTGTGGGAGTATGGACGAGAGGCTGGGGGTGGGGCGTGGGGACAGTTGGGGTCCAGGCCATTTTATCCTATGTGTGCTGGACGTCTGGGCCTCGAGAGGCCTCAGTCACTCAAAGACCCAATCTTTTGGAATTTTGCACGACTTTTTTCTCTCTTGCCTTTTTAGTCTAATTCCTTTGTCAATTATTTCTGTGTGTAATAACAAAATATTAGAACCATCCAACTTACCATGAGAGTAGTTAGAAGAAATCTAAGAATTGGTGGATTGTTTATATAAACTGTGGTAAGTTACAAAAAAACATGTACACAATGATTTCATTTTTGTCGAAAAAAGTACACATGTGCCTTTTGTACACATGTGTGTGTTTGCTTCATGCATGTGCACAGAGAGAGAAAAACAGAAGGAACTGGAAGGATATGCACCAAGGTGTTACCAGGTGTTGGCTGAGTTCTCAGGAAAGTTGAGATTGTAGGAGCTCTTGTTCTTGATTTCCTTTTGTATGTTTGTGTTTTGTAATTTTGCTATAATGAGGATGTATTGCTTACAGAATGAAACAAAACAATAAAATTCTATTGTTCAACATTTAATTTATACCTGCTGAGTGCTTACTTTTTAAACATTTATGTCCTTCCTGTATTTTGAAATTATAAACAACATGGAACCAGGAACATTCACAGAAAGTGAAGGAGAAATTAAACAGAAAATAATAGAATAATTGAAAGCAGTCCAAAAGTCTCTAGATGTGCAAAGCAGTTGTCAAATGCCCCATGATGCAACAAAATGACTAAGACTTGAGCCCTGACTGGTGTGGCACAGTCCGTCAGGCATCGTTCAGCAAAGCAAAGTGTTGCCAGTTTGATTCCTGGTCAGGGCACATGCCTGGGTTGCAGGTCCAGTCCCAGGTTGGCGCATGTACAAGAGGCAATACATCGATGTTCCTCTTCCTTTCTTTCTCCCTCATTTCCCCTCTCTCTAAAAATAAATCAATAAAATCTGTCGAAAAATTACTAAGACTTGAAAGAATATTGACAGGAATATATTCGTATGTAGTTATTGGTTTCACCAAATTCTTCTCTGGGCTTGTCAGCTGACTTGCTTTTGGGACCCACTGTAAGTCCCAGGTTTGGTGGGAGGAGGTGGTTCCCTTTCTTGTTCGTTCCTTGGCCACCTTAGTTCTTGCAGCCATCGGACACCCCTGGCCCCTGCCCTCTGCCCTGTGTAACACTAGGCTTACCTGTCTGTGTAATTGCCCACCGTTCTTTTGCAAAAGGCACACAGGCTCCCAGAATCTGCCACCTGCTTTCACCTCTAATTCACAGTATGACTTGGGGCTCCTTCCTCGTCTCTTCTAGAAAACTGTGAGGACTTTTCGTTGTTGTTGACAGTTTTGTGATTTGAAATCTCATGTTAAGCAAAGCCCTATAGCACTAGAAACAGACATTTAATTTCATATAATTTTACAGAAGTAACATTTTTTAGGGTTATCGGTGAAGTATAAGGCCATGCAACTAGCAGGTGATCTCGGGACCAGCCTGGCTTATTCTCCCTTCCTGGGCTATGTCACTGCTGGGTCCCGGAAACCAGAGAAGCTGGGGTCTTCCCGCCTGGGTCTTAACCACCTGCGTCCTGGGAGTGAAAATCAACCAGAAATCCAGCCCTTCCTCCTCTCTGAGCCCATCTCCTCCAGGGCGTGTATACCCCGGGGCACCTCCACTCCACGCGGAAAATCCAACTATTCTTTGGTCCTGTTGGGGAAGTAAAACAATCCTGCCAACAAAAAGATCCCGGGGCTGCCGACACGCTCCCTACAGGGGCTCTGGCTCCCCCTACAGGCCCAGCACTGACTGTTCACAGTCATTCTAGAGAGCTGTCTCTTCAACACTTCTTCCCGGGCCCACAGCCCAGAGCACAGCAGTTGCCGAGGCTGCCCCTTCAGGTAAGCCGGGGCAACTTCATCGGAGAATAGAAATGGTCATCTGCCTGCTCAAAGTCACATCAGAAAAAAGGCTGAGAGAGACCTTCAAAATTATTTCTTCAAACCCTCCTGCTTTATAGTTGAGAGACCAAGGCCTGGAGAGGTGACCAGTACCGTCCTTGGCCTCTTTGCCCAGCGCCCTGACCCACTGAGCCCACAGATGGTGCAGGAACACGTGTGCAAGTGAAAAAAACAGAGCCATCTGGCGGAGGTCAGGTACTCCTTCTGCCTTATTATGTCCACGCACTAGTTCCTTAAAATTAATGATGAATAAGGGGTAAGTTTGGCAGAGAACAAAATTTCCAATCATTTAACTGCCAACACATACATTTGGGCCACTTGCTGGTTAAAAAATAAAAATCCATCCTGTTCTTAAAGATTCCCTGTAATATGAGTCTATATTTTTAAATCCAACCCCCTCTTGCAGAGAGGTCAGGCCTAGCTCTCATAAACAAAATATTCTTGGAGCATATTCACTGCTTACCCATCTTTGCAGGGGGGTAACTACTAATGATCTTAATACTTTTCCGAGCAGAGAGTCCTCCTTCAGGTCTAGGTTTCCTGATTTCCCCTCTCACACAGCATGGTGTGGAGAGTGCTTAGCCAAGCCAGATGGACAAGTCATGAGTAGGCCGCACTTGGCTAGGAAACATCTAAGCTGTATTTGGCCGACTTGCTCAAGATCCAAAGTTCAAAGTTTCAGATATGGCCATGCTGATCACTTCAGACTTGAAGGGAGAGCTGCTCACCTGATTTGATTCAGTCTAGATGCAAACGGCTGGGTGCCACTGAATTATGTCAGGGAATTGGTTGCAATGAAAACACTCAAAATGAAGCATCTCCAAGTTCCAGCAACCCGGAAACAGACCTGTCAGTAAGGTGGGTAGTCAAGGTTCCCTCGGGCGTTACATCTCGCTTTTAATGATACCATATGAGCCTGTGGACCCTGTTTCTCTCTGTAATTAGAGCTAATACATATCTTCAAGTGGATATTTGTGGCAGACTCTAGAAATATTAACCTATTATTACTAGAGTCATGTGGCGCTGAATTGGAACATGAAAAACACAGTCGAAGCCTTGCTTATCTCAAAAAGCAAATGCAGCAAATTGAATCCTGTGGGACTGTGGTGAGATGTCTGGCTAGCAGATGAGAGTGGCTGACTTGTTCTAATGTTTCGACTGCATCTGTTTTGATCTCTTGGGAAGATTTTCAGTTCTTCAAACACTGCCACAGAGGGAAAACAAAAATGGGATTTGGAGTCAGAAGTATCAGGTTGAGATGCCAAGCATGCCCCTTAATGGCTGTGGTGGTTAGACAACTTCTGAGAAACATTCACTCCTTCCCTCCCCACCACTTTCATGGGAGAGTTGTATTTCCCTGCCCTGTTGACTTTGGGCTCAGCCCTGTGACTTGTTTTGGCCAGTGGAACTTCAGCAGACATGCTGCAGTGAAGACTTGACATGTGCATGCGCAGTGGGAATTGGTTCTTGCCCCTCTGCCCTGGCTAGTGCCCTGGTCTGGGAAGGAAGGGAGGCCTGGGACCAGGCCCAGGCTCGCCTGCAGTTTAGAGCCCACCCAGCCAAACCCGGGCAGGATCGGCCAACCCCGGCTGACACACAGACACATAAGAGAATTTTTAAATGACTCCTGTTTCAGGGCAGTTTGTAATGTAACAGTGCCTGGGTGACATACAGGCAGAGACTGGGTTTCAGCTAACATGGGGTGAGAATAGCAGTACTACAAGTGATCTGAATAATGTCAGGCTATTATTATCACTTTACCTGTTGAAGAACAAATAGAGTGACTCCTGCCTTGGGGACAGTTTAGCTAAGCTCCGACTACAGAACTGCATTTTTTTTTTTTAATTTTTATTTTCATTGTTGATCTTGTACAGTTTTCTGTCTTTTATTCTCACCTGAACCCGCCACCCCAACCCTCCCAACCTCCCTCCCATTACCACCCCCCCCCCATAGTTTTTGTCCATGTGTCCTTTATACTTGTTCCTGTAAATCCTTCCCCTTTTCCCCTGAAATTCCCTCCCCTCTCCCCTCTGGTGACTTTCAGCATGTTCCCAATTTCCATGTCTTTGGTTATATTATGCTTGTTTGTTTGTTTTGTTGATTAGGTTCCTGTTAAAGGTGAGATCATATGGTATTTATCTTTCACTGCCTGGCTTACTTCGCTTAGCATGATGCTTTCAATACAGAACTGCATTTTTAAGAATTCCTTTCCCTGTTAGTTATGGGTTAGCTCTGACCACCAGAGAAATTTTGTGCATGATTTGGAAGGCAGAAGCCAAGCAGCAGAAGTAACTTCTATGCTCTGACGGATGGAACAGGGCACCAGGAACGGTGGGTGCTTATGCACACTGTTGCCCATCAGCTGGCTCGCCTTGTTCTTGGCCAAGTACCTGCACAGCTCCACGGGGAAGGGCACCATCTTCCCCAGAAGTCACCCGGCTCATTAAGGTTGGGGGTGGTGAAAGACGTAGGTTCCACTTTTAATTTTCTCTTGTTCATACCAAGCTTTCTATTCCAGCTACCAGTTCGGCTGGCCTGTAGCTACTTTAGGCTCAACGTCAGATGCAGAGAGAACAGCCTTGCCTTAATGCTGCCACTCACTGTCACAGCCATCTACAGTTTAATCCCTAAAACCCTTTGTTCTCTGCCACTTAGAGTTCTTCTTCTGTGGATGGGGCTCTGACGCATGTGGCTGAGTCCATTGTTGTCTTAACCTTTAAATTCAGGCAAGTTCCCCAGACCCATAATCTTGAGGCATTTCTGATGGAGCAAGAAGTATGTAAGATTATTGTTCATTGAGCCCTTGCTATGCTCACTCTTCTGTTTTACATGTATTATCTCATCTAACCTCATTAAATGGTCCAATTCCCCATCCAGACTGGTCCACTCTTGTCATCGTTACCAGTTGGTGGTTCAGGGATTGCTGCTAGCTACAGTAATGGTCCCAGTTCTTCCATTTGGACTGTAGACTTGGACCCAGTGCCCTCTGGGGTGACTCTGGGTGGCCCGTGCTGCCCTCACATAAAGAGTCTGAATCGAAGAAGGTGCCCATTAAGGGTTTACCTTCTTTCCCACCCTCAACCTTGGCATTAATCTTTGTCCAAAGGAACATCCTTTGATCCTACCCAAGGACTCAGTGTTCCCCTGAGAAGGAGGCCTGGCCCTCAGCCTTTGCCCAGTGACTGGGCCTTGCTGCCACAGTCAGATCTCACACAGGAACTGCCTGCCCACCTCAGTCCCAAGTGCTGACCCTCCTGGACCGAAGCAGTGTCACCCACCGGGGTGCCCCAGCCCTTACTAGACGTTCATCCCTAATTGAGAACCACTTCATATTGAACCTCTTGCCCCACCCTGCACCCTTCATTTACCATCTAGGAGCTATGTAGCTGCCCTCTTGGCTGCAGCCCCATGGGCCTCTGCACTGGTAGCCAGGTGGGTTTCCCAGTGTTTGTTCTTATCTCAGGCAGCAGGTGTTCTAAGAAGGTTTGCCAGGTTGTACAAGATTAAATTTGCTGGGGCATCCAACCCAAATCCTCAAGTGGATTTTGTGGTTTTTCAGTATCAATAACCCTGGTAGTTTTGTGCTGTATCAACGTGGCTAAGCTGGACAGTGTTTTCCAGCATTCTCTTCCCTACACGGTTCTGGGTTACAGCTGCCTAAAAGAGGGATTAGTGCAGCATTTGGAAGGCAGGAAGGAAGCCAGCAGCAGCTGTGACTCCGAAGATCACTGAGGTTGGAGGTGGTGAGAGCCAGATGCGGTGGTGGTGCCGATGGCTAACTCGTCCTCTCTCTTTCCTGCTGCAGGTCAGCTCTACCTCCTGCCTGCCAGCTCCACTGACCAAGAGCAACCCCCTGCCCATCACCAAGTGCTTGGCTGTGACTTCAGAGGCAATAGCAGCACAGAAGCAATGACCTTCCCAGACTCCTTCCCCAGCCCCTCCATGGTTTCCACTCCAGCAGCTGGATGTGTCTCACGTTCAGATGTCCCCCCACCAGCTCAAACCTGTCCGCTGGCACCGCAGCTGGGGGAAGACTGGTTAGTGACTTTTCTTCCCTAATTTTAGGGGTGACCAATTTTCTTTTGAAAACTACCAACATGCTTTCCTAGAATTTGACCAGTATTAATTCAGAATTCTACTAGGAATTGTGTTTCCCCGCCCCTGAGTTCTAGCACTTTTCTGCAAGTCCATAAAGGTGGAGGTTCTGTTGCCCCGCCCCCATTCTAAGCATTTTGCGAGCTGGGAGAGTATTTTTCACTGGGATTTTTTCCCCATATATCCTTTGCTTTAAATCTTTAACAAGGAAGAATTTGTAAAATGGTTTCCCAGTCAAATATGCAATCAGGAGCAATTTGCTTCAGGAATGGCAGGCATCCTGTAATGGGGTTAAAGAAACCCTAATTGCTTACACCTGCAGAGGCTGTCCTTGTGTAAGGTGTGCAATTAGCAGCCAGCGTGTGCTGGAAGTGGGGCTGGCTGTTTGCACAGGGGGCGCAGCCCCCAGGCTGCCCACCCACATTGGGGCTTTCCCGCTGTGCTTATCAGCCCAGCCTGGGCTCTCCCGGCACTTCCGGGTGGACTGAGCACGCACACGGCTCCCCACACAAAGCAGGGGTGACCACTTTAAAAAACGAGTCCTTTTTACTTCGCAATTATGAGTTTTCTGCTTTTCTATCCCAGTGGCTCTCCGTTTTGGCTGTACATCAGAATCGCCAGGGAAGTTCTTTTAAAATTCGGATGCCCAAGCTGCACGCAGACCAATTAGATCAGACTCTTTCTGGGGTAGCAATAGTTTTAAAGGTTCCAGTGTGCCACTGAGTTTGGAAACCAGTTCTAGACCAGCGGTTCTGACACTACAGCTGCCTTAGAATCATCTGGAGGGCCTGTTAAAACCAGCCCTGGAGATACTCAGTGAGGTGCGGGGGGTGTTCAATACTTCGCATGTCTCACTCACTCTAAGAATGCTGTCAATGCTCAAAACAATGTTGAATTCCATTTCAAATTAGAATAATCTTGTTCTGCACAGGAAGTATCATGCTAAGTTTTTTAAAAAGGTTTTATTTATTTTTAGAGGGGAAGGGAGGGAGGGAAACATCAATGTGTGGTTGCCTCTCGCCCACCCTCTGCTGGGGACCTGGCCTGCAACCCAGGCATGCGCCCTGGCTGGGAACTGAAGCAGTGACCCTTTGGTTTGCAGGCCAGCGTTCAATCCACTGAGCCACACTAGCCACGGCTGTGCTAATTTTTTAGTCATTAACTCATTTAACCATTTGCACGAAACTTCCATTCTCATCCTTGAAATCAGAACAAGTGCCAAACTGAGACACCTCCCATCTACCCTTTCCAAAGGCGCCTGCCGTGGCTGCCATCCTATTTCTGGGTTCGTTTCCTTCCAGGCCCTAACCACGGTCTGTAATCTCGTTTCTCTCTTCCAGCTGCACGTCAGCTCCACGGTGGCAGAAGCCCTGCTTGTCTTCCCCTCATGCCTAGCAGGTAACAGGTGCTCCACAAACATTTGCTGAATTAATGAATCCACATAGCAACCCTGGGAAAGAGGTACCAATGTGGGCTGTATTTCACAGACCAGGGCCTAGAAATACAAAAAAGGTTAAGTCACGTGCCCAAGATCAGTGTGGAGGAACTGAGACTCAGACTGAGCGGGGCTGGCTTTCAAACCACTGCAAGAACTGGTCGTCAGCCTTCAGTCCTCTCCCAGAATAAATTGAACCCCTCGCCTAGGAATGCCATCAATGCTTGACTGCCACTTGATTCCAAACTATGCATTCCCTTCAAATAACAGTAAAAATCCAGAGCATAACCCCCTGTGTCCGGACTGCAGAAACAGTGGCAATTTCTTTCCTATTTAAAAACTCTACTGTTCGTACTGAAAATCTGTTTACAATGTTCCAAAGCAGGTTAAAAATTTCCACCTCCTATAACATTACATCAAAACCCTTTAATACAAAATGCTTGTATTTAGTGGGGGGGGGGGCCCACATGAAAACAAATGGATTTGAATTATCTGACTTTATTGAGCATGCCAACATAATTATTCTGGTAATAAATAAATATATAAGTTACAAAAATGTTGAGTGCTAAGAAAATTCTTCTGAATGTGTAAAAGATACGCAGAACCATTTATACAGTTGACTATAATTTTCAAACTCAGAAGTGTGGTAACACCGAGTTACTGAAGAATGGAGTCTCTCTTATAATTTGTGATTTAGATAGTTTTGAGTTTATGAAGGTTTCAATGACCATTTCAGCTCCTGCAAGGTACAAAGCCTGAACTGACAGTTTATGAATCACCTGATCTAGCCTCCTAAGAGCACTGGCCTTGCCAAAGATCACAAAGCTAGTAAAAGACAGAGGTTGAATTACAACTCACTTCTCAGAAGTCCTCCAGAAATGTCCGTTGAATTAAATAAGGTACATACATCACATCATACAGGACTCTAGCATGACTGAAAGACCCTGGCTTTACTTTCTTCTTAACAGAAATTTAAATTAAATCCTCATGTGTTCTTCTGTAGTTAACAGTTTTAGGGACTCGACTGCTTTGGAAACAAAACCATCCCCGGGACTGCAGGTTATCATTGATCACTGATTGCTATTTACCCTTCTTTTCTCCTATGTGGCCCCAGGCCATTTTTCTTCTTGCTCCTCTGTGCTCAGACCTGTATCAAGGGTCTCCGTTCTTGTCTGAAACTCATCATTAACGGAGGGAGCTAACACCATCACTATCTAAAAAGCCATCAACTTCCACACATGGGGCAGTTTATTTCTCTTTGCAGATCATTTCTAACAAAGTCAGCGCCCCCGCTGACTCCAAAGCAAGTGTGGATGGCTTCGGGGGGTCAACTGCTCCCAATAGCAATGAGTTTTCAATCACATCAAGATATGCTATGTAATGCTTCACACAATGCACAAATACTTCGGGCACACATTTTTGGTGATTTATTTATGTCTCCGCTAATGGCTGCACACAGCCATGCTGCTGACAGCCCCCGCTAAAATAAAAGCCACTCACTCTTTAAAATGTAAATCCTAATGAGGGCGTGCAGCACGTTTATCAATCAGTAACAGAATGTGCGCATGCTGGCAGGGATTTTTCTGTTTAGTTGTAGGAGCCACTGCCAAAACAACCTGCCAGATATCAGTGCATTTCTTAAAAAAAAAAAAAAAAAAATTATACACACAGCAAAATTGTGTATATAAAGGGAACTTGTGAATTTCCATGTAAGTGACGCTAATTCCTTGCTGCTCTCAGCACTGCAGCAAAGGAAAACTGATAGCCTACCTGTACATGTATCTTTTTCTCCAGGGCAACATTTCTCTGTGAGAGCAAGTGTCTGGTTTGTTTGCAACACAGAGGCTTCTTAGATGTGTCCCAGGGGCCCATTTATTTAGAGCAGATATCTCATTTTCAAGTTCTTCCCCAGCAAATACAAGTGTTGTAAAAGCTTCACCTTTGGAGCAGTGGCTTGATTTTGTGGGGATGCTAAAAGCTCTGCCGCCACCACGAAGACCTGACATCAACCCTTATCTAGAAGGAAATTCCATTACTCCTACCTACAAGGAGCAAACAAGAACCCAGATACAGAAGTATTATTTGCTCTGATCTCGCCGCCACATGGAAGCATTTAATTTGCTAAGCTGGCATGCTTTTCTCCTGTCATTGCTACCAAGTTCGCTTCCTTGGGCTGTCTATCTTTTCGTCTTGTCCCAATGTTCAGGGAACGTGCAGAATATTGATAAAGAAACTCGAAATTCTTTGGCCACTTCGCTTTTGACTTTTATTTCTCACCAACTTTCAGCTCTGGAGGAAACTGTGAGCTCCACATACTTTCCCTCTAACACTACGACCAGAACTCAGAGCAGGAAAATGGCAAACGCATGCTCAGTGGAACAGGAACGTTCCAGGAACAGCTGGACTGGGAAGCCCAGCCCGGAGAGCGCTGTGCGGTGCTGCCACGGCACCCAACTTTCTTAAGTTTAGAAGAACGAACCTGATGCCAGTTTCAAAAAGGGCTAAGTTTAATCACCTTAATAAGCAATTAAAAATAAAACCCCGTTTTTAAAATTAAGGAATCCTAATGATGTTGAGGTAGATGATGCTGTTATCAGGTAACACAGGTATAAGATAAAAATAACAAAACGGAGGGAAAGGATGCATTGCTTTGAAATTGTCTTCCTTTAAATTCATGTGGAAGATTAAGAACCCTTTTTCCAGTTCAAAGTTCTAAGCAGGAAATCCAGATGTGCCATGTCATGGACTTGATCTTTAATTGGAGGGCAGCCAGTGGGAAGAATCCAGAACAGCAAACTGCAAAATGGCTGTCCCCACAAGGAAGCCGTAACTTTGCCTTTGACTTGTCCAGCGGGGCGCATTCCCAAATGTTCAGGATTTGGAGTCCTAAAGTCTTTTTTAGCATTTGACTAATTCTTTGTTGGTGGAAGGGCTTGGGACCGTTTCTCCACACATAAACTGCTCCTAAGAAAGCACAAAAAAGTGGATTAAGCACTGAGTGTGTCACAGATGCATCCATATCAACTTTCATCTTGTCACAGAATCGATCCAGCTCTGTGAGCTTTTCCCTTCTCACTCCATCCTTCTTCGAGAGTCAATGTTAGCACCCGAATTATAAACTCAAAAATATATGTTTTCATGCATTCATACTTAATATAAAGCATCTTATCTTATAAACAAACACACCCATCTTCATTGCAAGGCACCCACCTCTCAGAAATGACATTCTTAAAGACACTGCCACATCTTTTAAGTTTCTGTATTAATTACTATTTACACTAAACTTTCCCCACTTCAGTATTTGGCCAAATAACTGTCCTCTTCAAAACTATTACTTCTTCCAACTAAAGGGATAGCTCCCTCTGTGTTTCCCGGCAGAGGTATCTGCAGTGTTAGCTCCGCTATCAATGAAGTCCAATCTCTGGTTATCTTCCTGGCTTACCAACTACCATGAGAACTCTCTGCCTCGCGGGTTACCCCTCATGCCCTGCAATCTGGTCCCCGTGAGGATCGGCCTGTGCTCTGTCCCTGCTGCTCCCTCACTCCTGCCCGGCACCTGGAATCCTCCCGCTGCTCTTTGGGATTATGGTTCATCAGCAGCATAATACTCCACATCATCAACCTCTTCTTTCAACATCCCTGCGCCTTCTTGCTCTCGTACAGTGGTTCTCAAGGTGCTGAGGTACTGAGGGTAGGGAGTGATGTTGATTTTGTCTCCAGGAGACATTTAGCAACGTCTGGAGACATTCTGGGTTGAGACAATTGGGGGTACGGGATGCAAGTGGGTAGAGGCACAGAATGGCCCCGTCCAACAAAGTTATTCAGCCCCAAATGCCCACAATGCTGATGCTGAGAAGAGGCCGCCCCCTAAAGACACCGTTCCCCATGTACTCCCTCAAGCAAGGGCTCTGGGCTCTCGCAGAGCCCCAGTGCCGCTGGGACTGGAGGAGGAGCTGGCTGCTCCTTTCCGCCCCTGTTCTCCTTCCCTGTCTAAAACCCACCAACTTTGATTCTTATGCCATGAGACCGTATCATCACTACTCCTCTCTGCTGCTGTCATCTACTCCCCTTGGGTTCCCATTCCGACCCTTCCGGAATCTCCAGGGTACTCATCCTATCCCCTTTTCACTGCCCCTCACTCCTTTAATTTACCTAGTTTAAAGCCCACAGTCAAATACATCACTTTTCTCCCACTCCTTCCTATTCACTTGGCAAAAACGCAAGCCTGGTTAAATCTAACTTCTTATGTCTACATTCACCCATGCAGCTGAATGTCTACCACCTACACCCCCCTAGACCCTCTGTCACCACCAGTTACCGCCCCAAGTCTCTGATCCCCTTGGCAACAAAATCCTTGAAAGAAATGTCTACATTTGCTGCCTCCTATTCTTCTCTCATTCTCTGCAGCAAGTTTTCCACCCATCAGGCTCTGCCTCCATTACTCCCCTGAGACTGCTCTCAGCACTGTCACAAGTGGTCTGTTAAAGCCAACAGTTAATATCCAGTTATCTTTCTATCCGTGGCATCTGACAAGGTTGATCACTTCCTCTGCCTTTTCTCATCTGGCTTCCAGGATATGACACTGGTGGTTTTCCTCCTTCCTCTGTGGTTGCTCCTTTTCACCCAGCTTTGCTGATTCTCGCTTCCCTTCCTGTTTAATGTAGGAGTGGCCCAAGGCTCAGTCCTTTGTCCATCATTACTACATTCACAGTGCTGGTGGTCCAGTCTCATGGCTCTAAATGCTGGTTATATGCTGATAACTCTCAA
This sequence comes from Glossophaga mutica, assembly GCA_039655065.1. NCBI lineage: Eukaryota > Metazoa > Chordata > Mammalia > Chiroptera > Phyllostomidae > Glossophaga > Glossophaga mutica. The sequence continues at coordinate 26,842,977 of CM077309.1, read as the reverse complement.
ATTTACAGTGCCAAGTGACCCCTCTCTGAACTCCAGACTTGCATGTATCAATTACCTTCTTGCCATGTAACCCCTCAAGCGATGGCTATGTTCTCTCATAGCACCAGGGCCTTCTCTCCAGCTCCACTTGAGGAAAAAACAGACTTCTCACAAAGGGTGTGTTCAACTCCTGCCCCTATCCCTGCAGCCACTTTCCCCTCAGTTCATGGCAAATCCATCTTTCCAGTTACGAAGGCCAAAAATGTTGAAATCATCCTTGACTCCTCTCATATATATCCAATCACTAAGAAATCCTTATCCTTTAAAGTGTACCCAGAATCCAACCACTCCCATTGCTGCAGCCTGGTCCAAGGTGCCCATCCCTCCTTCGATTAGTCTAACAGCCTGGTTTTCCTGCCTCCACACCTGCCCCTTCGTAGTCTACTTGGACACAACAGCCAGACTCCCTCTTTTAAAACCTGGGTTGATCCTGGCTGCTGGGGCTCAGTGGATTGAGTGCCAGCCTGCAAACTGAAAGCTCACCAGTTCGATTCCTAGTCAGGGCACCTGCCTGGGTTGCAGGCGAGGTCCCCAGTGGGGGTGTGAAAGAGACAACTTATCAACATATCTTTCGCACATTCCCATTTCTCTCCCTCTCTTCTCTAAAAATAAAATCTTTAAAATAAAAAAACGAAGAGCAACAAGTATAAAGGACTCATGGACAAAAACTATGGGGGGTGGAAATGGGAGGAAGGTGGGGAGGGCTGGGGTGGTGGGCTGGGGGTGGGGTAAAAGACAGAAAACTGAACAATATCAGCAATTAAAAAATACTGATTAAAACAAAAAAATTAAAGGCATGAGAGGTTCTTAAGACAAAAAAAATAAATAAATAAAAAATAAAAAAAAACGAAAACAAAAACTTGAGTTGGATCATGGCACAACTTCGTCCCAGCATCCTCCACTGGTTCCCTGTATCGTTGGCACAGGCGAAGCCAAGGTCCTTGGACTGGCCCACAAACTCGTCTGTGACCGGCCCCACTGCACCAGTTCTTCCTGGATGATTCTCACCCGCATTTACTCTGCTCTAGCCACACTGGCCTCCTTGCTGTTCCTCCATACAACCAAGCATGTGTCTGCCATAGGGCTTCTTCAAGGAAAGCTCCCTTTGCCAGACTGCTCTTGCCCCTAATATGTACTAGGCTCACTCCCTCACCTCCTTCAATCCTTGTTCAGTAAAGCCATGAGGCTCCTGTTTAAAACAACAACCTCTTCTCACATCTGCTCTCCTGATCTACCTTACCCTGTTCTCTCCCATTTTAGAACAAGAAAAATCAGCAAACTTCTAAATTACAGTCTAAATTACAGCCTGCTTCTCTATGAGGCTAAGTGCCTTGTTCCCACCTTCCCTATAATCATGTCAGAGATCATCCCAAAGAATGGCAAGCTGTTTTAGGTCAATGATATCTCAAAAGAAAAAGAAAATGTTAAGCTTTGTACTTAAAACTTTATTCAAAATACTGACCAAAAGTTGGGATGGGTAGTAATAATTCTTACTTTCTTTTATATTCTCAATATCCTTGGAGGAAAAACGACAGGATAACTACAGACTAAAAAAAATTATAAAACTGCAACTATGATTATATCTCAAACAAGATACTCCAGAGTTCTGTGTGTAAGCCAGACAAGAAATACTACACAATTGTTCCCTTCAAAATAAACCTAGGCAATCTGAATTTTAATTATTTATTAAATAAAGGAGAAATAAAAAATGTCAAGTAGCCTTTATAATCATTTCTTTAATAAGTAATTAATAATTTTCACTAGGTAAGAGCAGTTTTCTTTATTGCCCTGTCTACAGCTAAACTCAATTAATTTGAGCTTAAAAAAATTTAATTTACAATATGGCTGCTTATTAAGGGTTTCTAAAATTTGTTTTAAAAGACAAAGCATTTACTTAACTGTTAGAAAATATTCTCCCGCGCGTACATATCATTGACAGTGCCCCAGGTTTTTGTACCACAACCCTCCCACCGTTTAAAATTTGGCCCCTTACTTTGTCATAAATCACTTTTATAATGAGAGAGCAGCTAGGACACGTCGCCACGTCTTCCCCATTCTCCAAATCTTCCTATAACAAAATCAGACACGGAATGATCAGCATCGCCTTCCCTCTGCAAACTCCTGCTCCCAAACCTCCCCCGCAATGGGCAGCTAGCTCCTTTGTGGCTTGCCTCCCCACAAGGTATGTGAGGGCCAAAGTGGCCTTCGGAGAGAAATGCTGACCTCAATTTTTCCTGGGAACGGCGCTTGGGAGAAATACACCAGAAAGCTGGTCAAGGTTCAGTCGCCTCGAAACCTCTGGGAAGACAAAAATGCCTCCCTTGCTCCAAAGAAGTATCCCAGGAAGGTGGACCCGTCAGAAACTCTCCGCCATCCACCCGCTCCCTGGCCCCGGCCCCATCCACGAGGCCTGACTAAAGACCAGATCGGAATGACCACTGACAGCTGAGAATATCAGCTTTCGGGAGACTCACAAACTGGGTGATAACACGAGCCGCGTGGGCCACGGAACGGCGGAAGGAACACCTAAGCGCGACAACGCGCCTGCTCTGATGAGCAACCGGGCGGAACCTGAAGTTACCTTTGTGATGCAGAAGTTATCGCCACAAGGGCAGGGGTAGAAATACGTCTCTAGGTCCTCGTCATATTGGAAGTCCTCGATTTCCACCTCGTCATGAAACACCGCCATCGTACGGAGGCCAGATGACGGTCCCAATAGCCGAAACCGACCCAGCTCGGTCTAACTTGGCGGATGCTTGCTCCAGCCGGGAGTTGTTACGAAGCACCGGCGCAGGAACTGTCGCTTCCGGCGCACGGACAATGACGCATCTGCGGGTTTGGAGGCCAAATGGGTGACCGGGTCGCGGTCACCATGGAGATGGCTGAGCTAGGGTGTGGGGGAGACACTAGAAGAGCTTGCTTGCTCTTTGGTAGTGTTGTGTACGGCTCCTCCCATTGGACGGAAGTGACCAATAGAATGTGAGGATCGCTCTAGAGGCTGTTATGTCACGTCGGGGACACCGGAAGCTTTCAGGAACAAGCGGTGGAATTTGGTGCTTTCTTGCAAGCTAGGTACTCGCGGTGCTGGCGGCGCGGAGGCACCCTGGTGCGGCAGTAGTTGCCTGGCCTAGTGGCCGTGGACCTTCGATAGGCCTTAACCAGAACCTGCTGAAGGCCGCAGCAGGTCTAGATAGCACAGTCCGGGCCCTCGGCGCCCTTCGGGACAGGGCCGCAGCCTTGCTTGGTCTTCGGCGGCGCGAGCAGCTCAACCTTCTCAATCTGTGTGCCTTCCCGGCGACCGACGAAAAGCTTCCTTGGAATTTCGATTCACCGAGTGACCTTGATTTCAGGGCGACGCCTTGCTTGTAGTTCCTGGCTGCACTCGCTGTTCAGGTATATTCCCGCCTCTTCATCACCCCAGATTATCTTCAAATGCCCTAAATTGTGTTGCTGAAAGGACCAAGACCTGGGAGGCAGATGGAATTCTAGTCCTACGTTTGCCAAGCATATGACATTATTTACTATAGAGATTTGTAATAACAGTAATAGGATCACTTTTTATTACAAGGAGTGTGCTTTGTGCCCGGTATTGTGCCAAGTATAATTCTTCCACCAGCCTTGGGAGTTTAGACGTTATTCCATATTATTAATCTTCAAACTGAGATCAGGGTTGGGTATCTAGACCAAAATCATACATCTAGGAAATGAAGAGCCTGTCTGCCCCGAAAGCCTGGCAACACATTACTTAATTTACGTGAACCACAGTTTCTTTTTTGTAAAAGGAATGGCATCAACGGGCAGAGTTATTACCGTGAGGCTTCTTTATACCTTGAAAAAAAATGCAAATAAAAGGTGCTTTGTCTTGGAAGCAGTACCAGTGCCTGTTTTGGTACAGCCGGATCCCCCGGGGTAGCATTTCATTACTAGGCATTAATTCAGATCTTGGTAGAGCAGGCGTGCAGTGAAAAAAGTTCTACGGAGAAGCAAATCTGGGCCCAGAATCTGACTGTTGCAGCACTGGGAACTGGATATGTATGTTCTTTGGGCCTTATTTCTTCTTCTGACTAAAAAAAAAGGGTTGTATTAGAGATGTTTTACAAGATCATTTTCAGACCTAATACTCTACTTCTGTGGGAATTATGAGTTTTACTTGGCTCAGCAATCATGTGTACCACACTTAGTTATATTCACATAATACATACACATAATACTCATGTGTACACATCCCTCTGCGGACTGCTGAGATGTTCGCCAGAGCTTCCCTTGAGACCTGGATTTGGGTGTCTCTTGGCTTTCCAGTTTCCATCCTGCGGTCAGACATACCCTTTGGCCAGAGGTGGCACCCTGTGTAGTTCTGCACAGTTTTGAGTTCCTACTGTGCTGAAAAAAATAAAACATGTGATACAGTTTTTTTACTCCCCCCAGCAATTTTAAATAATACATTACAATAACCTTTAAACTTTATTCTTAAAAAGTAATGGGAAAATTCTGTAATGAGACATTTTTGGACCCCGAAAGCATGACAAAAGCCGATTTACTAGTTGCTGTAGGATCATTTGAGGTCACACGTTTATTTAATTGTAAAAGGTTAACATACTGATCTGGAAAATAACAGTGACCAAAATAACATAGGATTGAACTTAGAAATAAGTCACAATTACATAGTAGAAGCTGTATTTTATGAGTGCTGTTGTATATCGGGCTAGGGGGAATTATTAGCAATATCAAACTGCCTCTCAAGATTGTTGAACAGGAAGCCAGAGGGTTAATACATTTGGGTTGGTTTTTTGTAACACTTGCCTGCCAGGTACTTCCATAGACATTTATTTCTCTCAGCAGTCCAGTGAAGTGGTGTTGGCATTCCCATTTAAAAATGATAAGAGGTGACTGGCCCAAGATCAAAAAGCAGGAAGGAGTCAGATCTGAGTCCAGTTCCATGGATTCCAAGTCAAGCACTCTTGAAATAACTTGTATGCTACCAGGGTTCCCTTAACCAAATGCCACATGCCAGGAGCCCCTTTGCTTCTTCAGTGGCACCTCGGATTCTAAAACAATGGGTGCCATGATATTTCTGTGAATTTATTTCAGTGCATTGATGATCTTTGAGGCATCCTTGGTTTTTCTTTCACACCTCATCCCATCTATCAACAAGTCTCAGGGATTTAATTCCAAAATATGTTCCATGTTCATCTACTTCTGTCAGGTCTGTAGCTTGATCCTACTCCAGTCTTAGACTAGAGCCTTCTAACTGGACGTCCTGCTTCGAATCTTGCCTCTGTGATTAGTTCTTTGCATCGTAGCCTGAGCAATCTCTTAACGTAAATTCGATCATGTCCCTCTCCTGGTTTATTCAAACCGTTCAGTTGCTTCCCATTGCCCTTAGAATAAAGGTCATCCTCTTACTGCGGCCTGATCTGGCCTGCCTACCTGCTCAGCCTCATCTCGTATTGCTCTCCTCGCTCACTGCTCTCCAGTCACACGGGCTGTGGTTCCCGCACACACCAGTGTGGCTGTGACTGGGCCTCTGCCCAGGTGCTCTGCTCTGAACATCTGCTTGGCTTACTCTTTCTCATCATCATTCAGGTTTTGGCCTTTGTCTGAGAGACCTTTCCTGATACTCCCCCACCCATCCTACTCTTACCTGTCACACACACTATAATGAAAGCTTCATGATGGCAAGAACCTTGTGTCTGGTTCTTTACTGTGTCTCCATGGCCTACAATACTGCCTGGCACCCCAGTTATTGTTTAATAAATTAAGCGTACTTACTGAACAGAAACCAGTATAGGTCATTTTAAGTCTTAAATCCATTGCTTGCAGCATTTTTTTTACTGCTTAAATAGATATGTTTTCTTTAGCATTTAGGATCATTTTCCTCTTTCAGCAATAGTTATTTGAGATTTTTGGGTGTGAGGTAAGGCCTATGAGGATGTAAACGTTTATGGAATATTCTTGTTTGTATTGTTTTAGAAATTATTTAATATATGTTAATACTATATAGTTCTTTAAATACTTACGTTGAATATGCGAAACCATTGGACATATTTCAAAAGAGATATCTTTTTTTAAAAAATACCTTACTGCTTTGGTAATCATTTTGAACACCACTTGATAAAAATACCCTTTATTTACCAGTAGGTGGCACTCTTGGTCATGGTTGTTACAAAACAAGATTTTAGAATTTAAAAGAGAACAGCTTTAAAAAATTAACATTTCTTTGTTTTCCAGTTCATGTAAGCAGTAGACCATTCAGACAGCATAATCACTGAAAGGAATGTCTTATGAGCAGACTATTTTAGTAATAGTTGTCTAAAACTTTGGGCAGAACAGTGTTTTCATATTAAACTATATATTAGTTAAATTTTATTAGGGAACTTCACCTTAAATGACACTAACTGAATCCTTCCAGCCATTGGTCTTGTCTTTCATAGGGTGAAACCAGAAAAGTGGGGGGGAAATCCAGGAAAAAGAAAAGTAGAAAGATGAGAGGAAGAATTGATGAAAAGGGGGGAAATTGAGAGTTGTTTTGCTGTGAGGTGATGCCTGCTGATTATAGTCAGCCCTTTCCTTTGCAGCTAGCAGCTAGTAGTGCTTTTTAACAGGTTCCCAAAGCATTGTTCTTACATGTTGTCTCTGCCATTGCAGGAACTTTGTGAGAACTTCAATATATGGAAACTGCCTGGGTTCTAACCGGTGTGTATCTGAAGGTCTCAGTATAATACCAGGACCAAAGTATTGCGTATCAGTCAGCCAACCAGCCATACACTTAATTGCTCCTAAAATCTCATGGACTTCTAAAGTAAGTTTCTTTCTTTCAATGATTAACGTACCATTTTTGGTTTAGCATATTTAAAAGAGAGAAACTACATTTAGTAGTCTTGTATGAGGTAAAGAGGCACTATACTTTTTTCATTTATTCAAGAGAAAAATAGCCAGGAGCATTATTTATCTACATTGATGCTACATCATGCTATGGCAAGAAATAGATCTTTTACTTTATCTAAAGATTAGTTATGAAACAGTGGCTTTTTGATCTGAATTGATTATAACTGAATAAACTACGTATGACTTATATTACCACTTGACTGACTTTATTTTCTGTCTCTGCCTTCTAAAACATGAGCTCCCCAAGAAGGTCTGTTTTGTTAATGTCTGTACTCCCCGTGCCTGCCACATAATGAGCTCTTAATAAATATTTGTCAGATGAAGGGCTAAATTAATGAATGTGGAGTAGGAACTTTAGCATGTCTAGCTTGAATATTTTCCTAACACTAAATTTATTACAATTAGTTTATATAGTGCCTTCCAAAGAGCTTAGAAAAGAAGAGTGTTCTCATACATCTTTATTTATTCTTGAGCTGACCGAAAGGAAAGGACAGGTCTGCAGTATAACACGTGAAAGTGGCCATCTTAGGCAAAGAAATATTAAAAAATAGGCCGAGGAAGACAAAATGGTAGGGACCAGAAAACCTGAAAAAACAAAACACATTATCTGACTCCTACTCAGTGGTTTGCCTGATAGGCCAGTTGTTTTTAGCCTTTGAAATGGAACCTTTCTGGGTTTTTGTTTTTTAAACTTTTTACTCAAGTGTAATTTATAAACAGAAGTACATAATCCTAAGAGGACAACTTGATTCATTTTTTTGTTAAGACAGTTGGTTTCCCACGAACACCCAGCCCCCATGCGTGCATTGCCCTCCCCCGTCCCCCCCACCCCATCATCAGCCTCTTTCACTAGAACCGTGAAGTTGTCACAGCTGATGAACCTGCACAGACACATCCTTATCGCCCAAAGTCCAGAGTTCACGTCACGGCTCGCTCTTGGTGATGTACATGCTCTGAGTGTGTAATGACGTGTATCCATCATTATGGTGTCATACAGAGTATTTTTACTGCCCTAAAAAATCCCCTATGGTTTAATAGATTTTTCCAAAATGAGAATGCCTGTGCGGTCAGCATTCAGATTATGAAACGACATTGTCATGGTTACTTCCCAAGGGTAACGGCTAACTTGATCTCTAGTGTCACAGATGAATTTTGTGTTTCTATACTTTTTATTACTGGATCCATAGACTCTGCAATTTTGAGTGGCTGCTTTCATTCTTTTCATTCACTGTGATATTTGCAGTATTCATTTGTGTTACCATGTGTAGAAGCGGTTTGTTCTCATTGCTATGAACCTCAGTTTATTTGTTGCTTGCACTTTATCAAGAAATATCAGATACTTATGTGGTGCTCTTTGGTTGGAGTATGATTATCAGGCATTTGGAAAATCTACTCTCCTGTAATAGTGTAAGATAAGTCATGCGAACTTGGTCAGAGATTTTGGAAACTAATAGAGAACGTGAATATCTGATGGCACCAATAGTTACATACGTGTGTAGATCAGTTAAATTAACTCTCAGTAGAGGCAGAAATTTTGTCAGAGAGAATTAGGCCCTTATCTGCTTTGCCATTGGATCAGCTCATAAGAGCAGGAACAAAAATCTAAACCCTTTTTCATTGGCCCCTAAAATAGTCTGATATTTCTCTACTTTCTCTTAGCACACCGTAATTGTCAGTTTGTGTTTGCCCAGGAAGCACCATGGCCTGTGCCGCGGTCTTGGCTCCTGCGATGTTGCGAGGCTCTGTCGGAGCCATCTGTACCCAGGCTGCTTTGCTGAGGGCGACGCCCAGCCCTTTGCGCCACCTTACTCTAACCAGGTGAGCCATCGCCTACAGCTTCATTTGAGGTTGATTTTCAAAGAGACTTGATCTGCTGATGGTCATGGGAGGTATAGCAGACCCCTGAAGGCATAATATCACACACTGCTTAAATGTGCATGACGTCAGTAAATCGTTACGCTTCAGTTAGATGTGCAAATTTTCACTGACCCTTTTCTAGGGTCCATAATGTTGTATCGTGTTTTGGATCATCATGATATTATCATCAAGAACTAGTTTAATTATTTTTTATGAGGATAATACTTAATAACCTAATTTTACTTTTTTTTTTTTTTTTTTTTTTTACAGCATAATGAAATCCAGATGGAAAACTGATCACTTGGAGAGAACCGCAAATGTCCTCCGACACGAGGTTTGTATGTCTGGGCTGTGGCAGGATTTTCTAGGCTGGACGGTGTGCACACAGTTACGACTGGCTTATGGGGAAGGCACCGGATGAATTTTATCCCTTTGAAGACAGTCGGGGAAGGTGGGTTACTTTTTTGTTCGGAACTTAACAGAACATAAGACAACTGTTTGAAAAGATGACAGTGAAAGACTCAAAATTTTCCTTTTAAACTTGGAATGAATGGATGATGATGATGATGATGATGATTATTTTTTGGCTAAAGGAAGTATAACAGCAATTGAGGGAACTGTCCTCACAGATATGATGTGTGGGGTTATATTTTAGGGATAGAACTTCTTTTAGAGCCCACATTTTATGAATAGCTTTCCTTTTCTTTTTCTTTTTCTTTTTCGACACCGTGTCTCAAAGTCCTTGTTCTTATCCCTACTATAGAACAACTTATTTCATCAAGGGAGCAAACACTAACATCTGAGAAAGGAAGGTGGATGAGCTCTTATTACCCGTCCCCTGTGCTGACTTTTCCCACCATGTTCAAACTAGAAAAAGCTAATCTACCACCCGAAGGGGTGTCAAGGGCTGGGAAATAAGGATCCTCACCCTTTACCTCAGTGAGTAACCACATTTTCTTTGAAAAACATACATTGCGTATTTGTTTTGCTTTTTGAGTGATTCTCTACATATTTAGTTATATTTAGCTTAGTGTTGTAAGTTAAAAATCTATTTCATATAAGGAAGGGTTTATACACATCTAGAAGCATGGTCAGAAATTGTACTGTTGCAGTGACTTAATTTTTAGTAGTAAGAGTAGTACATACTTTGATGTAAAAGGGTATTGTTTAGGCCCCACTTTTCAAGCGAGTTCTGTTTTCAGAAAATTGCTTTGGGACTGAGGGCGGTGTGCTTATGGATTCAGCTTTAAGCCAATGTTTTTTGAGAAGTCTGTGTAAAATTAGTTCAGCATAATAGATTTATGGGTGTGTAGCAAAATACACTTTTCCCACTGATAATAAATCTGAAAATATATATATATTTTTTTGGTTTGTTGGGCACACAAAAATGCTGATTCTTTAAATGTGAGATTTGTTAGAATTTCTTTTTTAAAAAGCAAAGCCTTGCCAGTTTTGAAGAAAAAATGGTTTTAAGAGTCTTGGACTATATTCTTTACTGTTACATTTTGAGGCATGTGGAACCACAGCAGAATTTGGCAGATTTTCTGTAAAGGGCCACATAATCTGAGTATTTTAGGCATCACAGGCCGTGCTGTCTGTAGTCCAGCTCTAAAACTCTGCCTCCCGGTGTGGAAACAACCGTAGACAACCCACAAACAATAGCACAGCGGGTTCTGATGCAGTGCTCTTTATCGAGACACCTGGGTGTGGTCTGTGGGTCATAGCTTGCCAATCTGTGAACTAGAACAGTAATTTCAGGTTTTTATAGGACAAAACTATTGAGACTTTTGGGATGGTTATTTTAAGCCAAGTTTAAGGAAACGACACAGGAAGTTAGTGAAAACTTGTAATAGTATGATTGAAAAGTTGAGAATTTTAATACCCAGATGTCAGAAAATTATAGGGCTAATTTCAACTATGATGTTATCTTAGTGGAAGAATTTTCCAATTGCAACTCTCTTCCTTCTGTTTCTAATTTCCACTTCTTTCCCAAATAGAATGAGAGCTGGGAGGCGCTACATAAGCTAGACGATGTCTGACCTCAGCAGTATACGGTCATCAGGGGCTCACCCCAGTCTGACCTTGAACTTATTGAAATGAGCAGTGCCTCATGTTGGGCCATAAGAGAACTAGCCCAGCACATGGTCTCGTTTACCTCTCTTGCCTTTAATTTGTGTTGCGAGTATACTTTACAGAACTCCCCATATGGCATTTGCTCCTCAGTTTGTCTGTGAGGTAGCCTAAGGATAGGATGGCATCTGCATTTTACAAAAGAGGGAGCAGAGCCTAGGCCATAACTAGTGGCTTCTCCCAGGGCCAGAGGGAAGCTCCTGCCCAAGTTCATGATTCTGAAGCCAAAGGATCCTACTGTCCCTCCCGAGTGTGTAAAGAATGGAGCACTCACCCACCCGGAAATGTCCTTTCCTTATTGGCCACTGGGTTCCCTATAGAGAACTTATCGAATGAGCATATTAAGATGTTGATACTTCTTACTTTAGGCTGTAAATGTGACCAGCCTGGAGTCCTGCTGGTGCAGGAAACTGGGCTCTGAATTGAATGACATTTGACTGTTTGTGTTGAGTTCACATTCTTTTCTTAAGGAACAAAAGAATAAGCAGTCCGGGTAACCTGGGAAATGTCAGGGAGATAAGAGGAGAATAATGGTAATGCAGTAAGCATTGTTCAGGTAAGGCTGGGTTTTTACTGCAGGGGCTCACTCTACCCTTGGCCCCACAGAGGGCTGGCCCACTGAGCAAGATGTACTCTGTTCATCAGTTTGATGGGCAAGTTTGGTGATGAAAGAACTTTTTAAATTACTGTATTTTGTGCAGTCATTTGGAAGTGTGCTGGACAGTAGGCTAGGTCCTGGGGTTACAGCACTGAAAATGATAGATAAAGTCCCTGACTTCATATTCTGGTGGGACTGTGATCAGAAGACATGGACTTTGTGCACCTAATTGATTTTGGAAAAACCACTAATCCTTTCTTAATTGTACTAGTTTGCTTTTCTTAGAACCTGTGCCTTATCCTACAAACGCCTTGTGTGTACTGTTATCTGTTTTTTTTTTTTTTAAACAAAGCACTTGATCATACAAGAACTTGTTACTTAATTCTCAGGGATGCGCAGGGATCCTCATCCCCATTTCACAGGTGAAGAAATGAGGACTTCAGAGAGTTAGACAGTGTGACCCTGCTTCCTGGTTTGCCGGGATAGTCCTGGCTTATGCTTCCTGTCCCAGTGGAATAGCACCTCCTTTCACTCTCACAGGTGCCCTGTTTTAGGTGATTACACTGTCAGCCTAAGTTTAAAGGACTTGTTTAAACAGATCTTTGATGTCAAATTGGTTTTTCTTCCTACTACTACAAAAGAGTGCAACACTTGATTTATGCAAAGTTTACTTGAGCAGTACAGCAGAAGACAAATTTCACATAGCCTCATCTCTGTTCCAATCAAAATTTCAGTGAAGTGTTACTGGGCATAAGACGGGTCAGTTAGTAGCTGGTATAGTAGTTAGCTAATAGTGTCAAATTGCTGGGCGCCTGTGACATAGACCTTTGGGGATGGTATGGTTCCCAGTACTGAACATCAGGTGCCGACAATCTCCTTGACTTACGGCTTTGTTGAGGCCTGGGTTTGAGTAGGATGGGCTGCTTAGCTGAAAAGCTGGCCTGTGTCCCAAGTTTAACCCTTAGAATTTTCTATCAGTCATCACCTGTACATTTTGGGAAGATTGTATGCCAGAGTGGCCTTCTTCAGCTTGGGGGGGAAGAGGGGCATCTCTTTAACATGGAATGTTTCCCAGTAGTGGGACACCTAATTCGCTTTGATTATTGGAGTTGGTGGTCAACTCTGAGTTGGTTGGAAGCCTTTTAGACGTTACCCAGCCTGGGGTGAACAGTGCTTGGCTTTCCAGCCTTGTGACACTGTCAGCTCTGACTGAGCAGAGCAGAGAGTGGTGGGGAGAAGCCTCAGGCACCCACTACCTAGAGGTAGCCAGCTTGTAGAGGGCCTGGCCCCAGGCTCTTGGAGAAACCCCAGGGGAGGTGCAGTGTGATGGCCCTGGCGGCTGGCCTCTGGCTCCTCCGGGTGCACAGCTCACCCTGCTACACAGAGGGCGGGTCCTGGGGGAAGGCTCAGCCTGACAATGCTGTGGCTGCAGTGTCTAGCACAGTGCTGACACATCGTAGGCACTCAAGACAGGTTTCACTGAGCTGAATAAACAAGTGTTAACCCCACCTCTGTGGCTGATTACCTGAGCTGCCTTGGATGAGTTGCTTTTTTAAAGTGGCAGCAGTGAAGATGAGGTGATGATTCAAGTGTACTCTGTCGTTCTGTACAGATGTGAGCTGTGGGAAACGAGGGCTTGCTTAGATTGCTACTTCTTAACTATGCCCAGAACTTAACTTGTTCAGTAATTTATATGATCCAGGAGGCAAGGTTTTTGTTTTTCATTTCCCACCCAGCGGATTCAAACAAATGAAGTATTTTATTTTAAGTTCAGCAGATGTGCATTGAGTGCCTGCTATGTGCCCAGTCCTGTTCATTTTTTTTAGAGATTTTATTTATTTATTTTTAGAGAGAAAGGAAGGGAAGGAGAGAGGGAGAGAACAGGACCACGACCATATATAACTCTTGAAAAGTTTTTATGTGATTGTGAGCAGAGAAATGGGGTGATAGCTGGGTTAAGGGAGAAACTTGTTTTGTTGTATTTTGAGAAGCACCCAAGCACAGTGGTCGAGTGCCTGGATTCAAGTCTCTGCTTTGCCTCTTACTAGCTGTGGGACCTCAAGTTTTCTCATTTGTAAAATGGGGAGAGTACCAATACTTGCCTTCCACAGCTTTTGTGAAATGAATGAATGAATGTATGCGAAGTGCCTGGTGCCTGGCGAGCTCTCTATATAGGTGTTTGCACCTGATGTTGTATGAGGTGAAGGTCTGAGTGCTCGCCTGTGTCCTCATGGAGAGGGGAGGAAGGGTGATGAGGCTTGGAAAGGCAGAGCGGAGGTGAGCCCTGGCAGACAGGTTAGCTTTGGTAGCAGCGAGGAGAACTCCTTTGCCAGGATGTAGCGTTGACGGGCATAACCTGCTTGAGAAGTCGTACGGCGGACAGAATTCTGGGCTCTTTCCTCGTCAGTAAATCACTTCAGTAAAACCAGTGTCTTTTCATCAGGGTCCTGCTCGTCAGATTGGTGTTTCTGCCGCAGCTGAAATCGCGTCTCTGGGCCTTGGTTTTGATGATGACTAATTATTCTTCAACTCAGAAATTCTCCGTGCCCTCTTTTGTTTCAGGTCATCATTAATCTTGGCTTTGTTTAAAAATTTTAAGCCAACAAAAGAATGAATGGGAATGAACAGAGGAAGCCAGTTAGGTTTCCCAAAGAAAGACCTGTTTCCTGTGCAGGGACTTTGTAGCGGCAGTAACATCAAGATACCCTACATAAAACCAGCTCTTTAAATCGGAATGATGGAATTTCCTTTCAGATGCTGACTTTGTCAAAGCATTAAAACTGTGTGCTAGTAAAAGTTGGCAAATGTATTGTTATTTTATTGAACAGTAGAAGAGTCTAAATGTTATTTTATGGAGAACTTCATTTCCTGCCATGTGTTTTAGCTTAGGACATGGCTAGTTGAGGTTTCAGTTGCGAAATCTTTTGATCTGTTAAGTATGAGAACAAGTACAAATGTTAAAACATAGTTTCCCCATCGTGTTTTACTTATTCAATTGAAGTAAAGGAAAAAATGGCAGAAACAAGGGCCGTGATTACAGATCTTCATCATCCGAGATGAGCTTCAGAATAAAGTAAAGATGCAGCCTTCAAAAAGACTTTGCTGGAAAATTTTATATAGTGTACGGTATTTGTTTTAATTAAATAAAGTGTTAAGAGGGAGGCATGTCTTTCAAAATCAGGATTGTTAAAGATGCTCTGTGTGCCCAGTCCCCGCAGTTCTGCCCGGGTCGGGAGGGCTCACAGCAGCAGGCACGTTACTGCGCGCGGAACCCAGCAGGCACGGAGGTCGCAGAGACTGTCCACGGGAAAACAGGACTTACTCAGTGTAACCTGTAGCTTCTTTCCCTTCTTCACTGTATTTCGTATTTGGACATTGGCAAATGACTGGTGACCTCGTTCCACGTAGACGAGCATTGGGCTGTGAAGCATGCTGGCGCATTTCAGTTGGAACTCCATGTCCCTGTCCCTCCCCCTGCCCACCTCCGGGGATTGCAGGTGTTGGTTTTCCTGCCACCAGGTGACTGTGGGGTGGGCTTGGTGCTTACGTGGGTCTGGCTTTGCTCACGACTGACGGACGCCAGTTCCGCCGTTACAGATGGAGTAAGCTAGCTCTTGGCTGTGTTTCTACAGGTTATAATATTGAAAAGAAATAATGAGATTTACAAAATGAATATTTCTTCTTTGGAAACTTAAGAAAAATGAGAGTAATAATGTAAGGGAGAGCCCTCTGATGATTCATGGTACTCGTCTTTGTAATAAGGTATTTAAAATTGAGTGTGTGGTAAACAGAGAAGATTGGTGTTCTCCAGTGGAGATCCCCACCTTCCCTGACCTCTCCCACAGTTTTCAACACGAATCTAGATTTTCTGTAGGGGTTCCCAACCCCCCCAGCCCCCCTCCAGCTTTTTTTTTTTTTTTTTAAGAAACAAAAGGCTCCTGAACTTCAAACTTGTTATAGAGTTTTCATTTATTCTGCAAATACCTACTACTTACTGAATCTTACTGTGTGTTTGGCCTTGTGACTGATCTAGGAAGTTGATATAGATGTAAATTCTACCTAATACCTGATCTCAGGAGGCTTGTGGTCTGTGTGGTTGAAAAGACATGTTCATGTGTATTTATAATTACATTAATATGTGCTAAGTAAGATAATAAAGGCAGGAATATTTTATGGGTAGAGTTGAGAGGATGACAGGAAGAGGAAGACCTCAGGCAGAAGGGAGGGGTCTGTACTTGGGCAGGGCCTGGAAGCGGGTAAGGGGCTGACAGACAGGGCTGAGAGAGCGTGCTGCGTACCGCAGGACGTAGGCAGGGCTTGGGGAGGTAGGCAAGCCCCTGAGAGTCAGCTGGTAGTCCAGTTTGGCTGGTAAACCAGTAGCACAGGGATCCAGGAGGAGCTTAAGCTGGTGTGAATTACAAAGGCCTTTTAGCATTTTTTGATATTTGTAGTTGAGTATTAGAGAGCCCTTGAAGGTTTTGGAGCTGGAGAGTAACTCAGTGAGGTCAGAACATTAGGAGTATTCATCTGTTGGCTGCTTTGAGTGACACAAGAAGGAGGCCAAGGGAGCAGCGGTTCAACTGAAAAGAAGATCCGTGATTCAGGATGGTGGTGGGTGCACCAGGGGAGAAAAAGACATGAGCTACATTCATGGAACTTGGCTGTGTTAGTGACATAATGCCTCGAAGAGGCAAAGTGTGCGCATGCGTGCGTGTGTACGCCAATTGAAAGTGGATTTGACTTGACTGAAGCCAGGATGGGTCCAGAATTGAAATCCTGGGGATGGAAAGCAGCCGACTGTGCGGGGTCCTCTGGGGGCAGGAGAAGCCTCCATCTCTGCACCTCCAGCACCAGGCGCCATGCTCAGGAAATGCTTGTGAATGAATGTGGTGCATTTAGTCGCTCACATGTGTGAGCGTATCCCTGGAACAGCACTAACAGGTGGTCAAGGGCCAAGCAGACCTGGGTTTGAATGCTGACCCTGCCATCCCTGAGTCATCTTGAACAAGTTACCAAACCTTTCAGTTTCCTCTACTGCAGAACGGAGAATCACACTCTCTTGAGATATAATATGAGTATTCATATTAGCCAAGTGTATTAATACACATAAAAGATGTAACCCAGCCTCTGATACACACCTGAGACAAATGCCACTCAGACATCAGCTGCTGTGACTCATCCAGGGGAGGGAAATTGTGAACCTGGGACTGGCAGAAAAGTAGTGGTGAATTTGGGTTGGGGGTTACTAGATTTGGGAATGCCTGAGGGCTTCAGCCTGGGGGTGGGAGAGGGAGCAGGAGTGGGGCAGTTTAGAGAAGGCTCCCACTGAGGAAGTGGGAGGGAAGGGAGAAGAGGGGCCAGGTAAGGGAGGGTCCGGAAGGGACCCGAAGGGTTCAACATCAGCTGCCCCAGGCAAGGACTGTGGGGCCAGCAGCAGTGTGCATGCTTTGCACGGATCATCTCACTGAATCCTCCCAGCAACTCCGTGAGGGAAGGGGTTGTAATTCCCATTTACAGCCAAGGGGGGCTAGGTCGCAGCGTGCCCGGAGTCTCACAGCTGGCGGGTAAGTGGTGCAGCCAGGGTTCCATAGCAGGTCCAGCTGTGGAGCCCAGGCTGTCACAGACGCGCTGTGCTGCCCCCTTTTATTTTGTTGCTGAGTTGTTTAGGGTGACCAGCTGGCGGTAGCTATCATGTCTGATCAAACAGAAGATCTAGAGAGAACAATTGAACGTGAAGGAATGGGTGGGAGCTGATGGAGCAGTGTTTCAGAGACAGTGGGCGGGACAGGCATGAAAAGTGCAGGTGGAGGGTCAATAGTGGGAAAGCACCCCGCTTGCTGTCTGGGAGAGGAGAGGAGAAAGAGAGGAATGGCAAAGTACAGAGAAAGAGAGGCAAGGGGTTTCACAGGAGCAAGGGAAAGGTAGAACATTTTATTTTGAGGAGGTGAAGGGGACCACTGCTCATCTTGAGAATTTTCCAGTGGAAAATTGGAATGGTTAGGAATGGTCTCCCACTGATAGCTTGATTAGACCTAGTCCTGTTGGAGAAAAGGGGCTGAATGGGCTAGCATTAGGGTGGGAGGGTCATTGACCTTGAACAGATTTGTAAGGCACCCTTTGGTGGAGCCGTGAAGGTCACGAGATCCAAGGAGAATGACCTTATTTTGGTCACCTGCTGTGATGTGATTTGCTGCCAGTGTAGCTGAACAGCAATAGGACGTTGAAGAGAGAGTCATGCTGTGTTTTCCACTGTTGTGAAGCTGTCCCAGGTTTAGGGAGGAAGAGAAACCCAAAGGCAGAGACACAGAAGGAAGCAGAGGCAGTTTGAGGGGTGCCAAGGCATGGGTGGCACTGACCTGAGGGGTGCCCGACTCAGACTGTTCTCGGGTTTCTAGAGACCAGATGTGTCATTGAGAACAGGCTTCTCAAACAATGACGTCTGTTATTCTAAGGTTGTGGACCGTTTGTATTTTGTAAAACAAAGACATAAGATACCAGTTCAATTTGTTTGCTGTTATTCGATTCAACAGATACATAATTTACTCTGAAATTGCTAAAATAGAGTTTTTAAGTACGTACCTTTCATTTCTGAAGTTTGCTTGTCATGGACTTCTTGCGGATTCGGAACAAACGCAGGCTCATAGCTAACAGTGGGCATCCCTCGGCGTAGGCCGTACTCACAGAGAGTTTAGACGCCAGGTAGGTGGTCTTCAGGGCTCCACTTCCTGAGCGATTCTCAGAGCGCGAGCCTGGCGCATGGCGTATGCTAGGCATGCAACAAATAAACACTTGTTAAATAGTCCCTTTAAGAGACGGTTTTTGTATGCAGAATAAAATTCAATTAGTATTTTAGCAAGCCTTTCAAAAATCACACATTCACCTGGAGGTAGGCAGAATTTTAAAGCAAAATATGCTTTACCTTGTTTTGCAGTTTCTAAAAACCACATTTTTTAGATTTTCAACACCCCGAGTTACCAGAAAGCCGTCCCCTGTGCCTCACGTTGTGTACACGCTAACCTCACCGCAGCCGTCTTTTGACTCAAGGTCGTGTCAGCTGCTAAGGTGTGTGGAGCAGCCCAAGAGTCACCCTCCGTGAAGAGGCTCCGCCTGCTTGTTGCCGATGGAGATTTTACATTTAAGGCTGGCCAGTGGTAAGTGGCTTTTCCGTTTCCTAAGTGTTCCGCGTGTTCAGGAAGGTGCCATCAGATAGAAGGGCTTAGTTTTCTTTGTGGAAGGGACTTCTGTGGCCAGCTGTTCCTCCTGAGGGGGGAGACTTCTAGACCCTCTCCGTCCAGGGCGAACTGTCTTTGGCGTGGAGGCTCGGGTTTCTTTCCTGGCCTCAGCGTGTGCCTCGGTTCGGAGCCCACGACCGTCTCAGTCACACATGAAATTTGCTGCCTTGAGTTTTTCAGATGGAAACAAAGGAGGTAGATTTGGTCTGTGGACATGACAACCCTGATAATTCTGTAGGATGGTTGCTAATAAAATGCACTGTAGTAATCTAATCGTGAGTTATGATTTAAAAAATCAGCGTTCCTTACGTCAGATACAGAGGAAACACAGTGGTCTGAGAAGAAGAACTGGTATGATACAGAGCTGACCGCCCCCTTGACTGAGTTCCTGCATCACTCATATCCCATCAGGGCCGACTCTGTTATCAGTGCCAACATTACTGTCAGGACCCCCGTCAGGGCCCCCTTCGCCCTGCCCCCCCCCCCCCACACACACTCACGGGTCTGCACCTTTAGCTCTGAGGACTAGTCAGAGTGCTGACAGGGTGACAGCCCCGCCACCCATCCCACTGCCTGAGAAGGGCCTCACGGAGCTGCAGTGCAAGTTGAATTGTAAATAAACCAACTCGTATTTCCTTAGGAAAGGTGTGTTTGGGTGTATGTTTCCTTTATTTAAATAAAGCATTCATTTCTAAATGAATTTCTGGCATGTCAATCTTGGTAGTATTTCTTAGGGTCACTCGACTAATTTTGGCAGTCCATCTGGAAATGTGGTTTTGTTGGAAGGAGGATGTGTGATAATAGCAAGTGTGATAATAGCAAGAGTTAGCAGTCTTGTGTTAATAGTTTGCCTTTGAATTTAGAACTAGAAAACAAGATGCTGATTGCAATAATTTGCGTTTGTGAAGCAATTTGCTGCAATCTTTGCACATGTTCAGTGATACATATTAAATGCATGTGGGCTGTTTGGGGGGGGCGGGCAACATTTTTACCCTTCAAAAATAGTTGAGCAGTTATTACATTGACAAGTGGAAACTCTAATTGTAACGATCTGTCTTTCCATATTTCCCTTCTGTGGGAACGTTTGTGTCCCGTACGCAGCGTTGTCTCTGTGCCTCCGGCTCCGGATTGTGCCAGGACTCCGTCCCCGGTCCCCAGTGTCCGGATTAGAACAAGCCTGTGCTGCACCCGTGATGTGCCCGCCAGTGTAGTAACACCTGCAAACTGTGGTTGCCTGACGAGGAGAGTCATCATTCTCTGGGGGTGCATGTAGACATAGGGTCCCATGTGGGCCTTGGTGAGATTAGTCAGGGTCGGAGTCATCCATCCCTGTCAGTGGGTGGCCTTAGTCGTGTCACTGGTGCTAGGAATGGTTCCAGCATGTGCCTGACAGATTCCTGCCTCAGAGGACAGATGTGGGTGGCGGGGGCAGGGGGGTCATCTCTGCCTGTTCAGCAATGACCCTTTCCCTCCAAGGTGTCCCTCAGCGCTCATTCCTGGCACTTGGATGCTCCCGCTTTGGGAGATCGCTCCCTTAGCACACTTGCTGCGCGGTGTGGGGGCTGTTTCTCTGGCTGTTTGACTTCCTGCTGACAGAATGGCCACGTGCTTAGGTTGCTGGGGTCTACTCCTTCACTGTTGCTGCTGGGATGGTTTGCGCTCTAGGCTCTCTTGGATCCTCAGCATGGTAGTGAGCGCCACGTGGTGCTTTGGAGAAGACGGCAAGGTTAGGGAGAGGCAATGTGCATGTGGCCGCAGTACGGTTTGCGTGGTCAGGGTTGTCAGTGGGCTGCTTCTTAGAGATACAGGAGGGGATTGCTCTGGGACTTATCTTTGGGGTGGGAAATTGGGCCGTGATCTCAGGTCTCTGAGTTCTTGACTTCCTCTGACACCTGTCAGACTCTGAGACGGAGGCTCCAGACCTTTCTCAGTGCTCTGGAGCTTTGGGCATGGATCCCAGATAGATGCCTTCAACGCAGACGAGAGTTCGGCCTCCAGGGCTCTTCCCATGCTGCACTGGGTTCTTACGGAGCCCTCCAGTGGGGACTGGCGCCTGTACTGGAAACCAGTCCCAAGAACTCAAGCCACTCCGGAGAGACAGGCCAAAAGAGGAAGCTGTCTCCAAACCACTTTGCGTTCTCTCACCAGTAGGTCCATCACGTAGCACCTAACTCCTTGGTGAGTCCTGCTCTTGACCTTCTCGGAATTCCTTCGTCCTGGGGCTGAAGAGATTGGGACTCCCCCTCTGGAGTTTGCCACCAACTGTCCATCCTCATGCAGTGTGTGAGCGCTGGAGTTGCCCGATTCAGGGTTCCTTGTGGTGCCCACCGCTGCATCCCTCAAGGGAGGCCTTATCTCAGTGCCACACACAGGCTGCTGGAGCCTGCCTGGCTCACGTGTCACTTTTCTGCCTGCCGGGTCTGTCACGTGGGCGGTTTCCTCCTGTCTCTGGGCTTCATTTTCTGCGTCTTTAAAGAGCAAATAGTAATATTCCTATGTTTTGGGGTATGCCAAGCATCTAGCACAGTTCCTAATGTTTATAACTTTATTAGTTTATTTTTGTTTTTTGTCGGAGCCAATGGTTTACTCGGAGATCGTTTGTGCTGGTGAGGCCCAGGGGACAGCTTCCAGTTTAGTTCCTTGGCCAGTTCCGCAGCGAACCTGTCGGTTGGAAGAGCAGCAGGCCAAGCAGGAGAGGCTGAGCGCGTCTGCACTGTTGTGCTGCCCCCGTGCGTGCGGAGGGCGGTGCTCACTCCGCACTGGGGCTGCCTCAGGACACTGCCCGCAGGGAAGCATGGGCAGAGAGGAGAGAGAAAGACATGTCTCTGACTTCATACATCATACATTTTTGCGCTTGAAAGTGACTGGACTGTCCCAAGAGAAGGAGGAAACAGACTAGAGGAGAAAGTAGAGAAGTAAGACTCGACACTTCGCTACCAGCACGGTGCTGTGTGTAGACAGTGTACAACCTGTGTGGCCACGTGCGGAGGCCCTGCCTCCCACGTGACCACCCACAGAAAGTGTGGCCTTCTGGGTGTCCTCGTTCAGTCTGTCCTCCTCCATCGCTCGTCCATGGAGCGCTGTGTGTCCTCTAAGACTCCTCTGTGAGGTCTTTCTTAATTCCTCTTCCCTGGTGGCTTTGAGTACTTCTTCATCTGGTCTTCTCCCCACCCTCCCAACCACTCCCCACCCCGCAAGCAGATTTTTTAGGAGTAAAGCAGTGGCTTTATCAGTATTGTCATGATAAAAGCAGGTTCACATATGTTGGCATATGTGAAGAAATCTTTGCTGTAAGTACAAGTATTTTCTCTCTGCCAAGCAGGTTTTGCCATAGCCCATTTAATTGTATGTGTTTGTTAATTTTCCTCTCATTAGGATGAGTTTGTTGAGGGCAGGAACCAAGACATACTCGCATTTTTATTTCTGGTGTGAACCACAGTGCCTGTACGTTGTGGGCAGGTGCCGTCTATGGTGTGTGCCCGAGAAGCGAGTGTGGGACTCTGAGGACCGCAGCTGAGGACTGAAGAGTTTGGGGGTGTCATGGGAAAGCCTTGTCATCTGTCCGTGGTTTTCGTGCCTGCTGTGAGAGCTGGGCACTGGGGCTGCATCCGTGGGCAGGACAGGGCAGCCTGGTGGGTCACAGTAGGCTGCGGATCTGTGCGGGTCACGCACGCCCTTCATATACTCACCCGTCTGGAGGTGCAGTGGGTGCCTCACCTCTTGGCTCCAACAGTGCTAATCCTGCAAGGGATGTGTCTGTGTATAAAGCAGTTCTTTCCTGGACAAATGTTTTATTGAATATGTGTTGTGCCCATTTTCTTAAATCTATTCAAATGAAGTTTTTATGTCATTTGAATTCTTCTGTAACATTTACTGAAGGAGTGTCTTTCTGAAGTTTCTGGAGAAGGGTTTCCTTTCACTCACCTGAGAATGGTTTTTAGCAACATCAAGCAGCAGAGGGCGCTATAGTTCTGGAGATGAAGCCATAAAGTAGTTCATGGATGTATTTTTTTTTTAATGTGGAAGCTGTGGAGATGCCATATAACTCCTCTGTGAAAGCATATAGCAAGCATCTTTGTTAATAAATGTTAACTACAGTCTTTTAAAATTTGTGTCTTGTCTGAAATGAAAAGGAAATTAAGATATTCATGGGAAACAGTCAAGTAAATATAGCAAAAGCAGGCGAGGGACTGTTTCTGGAGTACTTCCAGTCCAGAACTGGTTTTTTAAGACTGTAAAAAATGACCGGATATTTAAGGTCATAGATCAAAAGACAACATCTTTTAAGGTCATAGGTCCAATCAGTAGAGGACATCATGTGTTTTTCATGGAAGCTGCTGGTAGGAAAACTGGGGGAAAATGGTACTTTGCTCTTTGGTGGCCGAGACACATCAAGATTGGATGTGTGTGTTTCCTAGACACGGAGAGGAGAATTTTTTGTGGTCCCAGGTTCTAATAAATTTTTCTTCCTTTGGTACGTGACTAGGTTTGCTGCATTTCCTAGGACCCTGCCAAAAAAGTGTTTCCGTGGCATAGTTATTGAAGGCTTGAAACTTCCAAGGGTTCTAGGTGATAGGAGTATGGTTAGAAGAAAAGAAACATAAGATTTTCGTAGCTTAGAAAGCCACATCGGCCTATTAGTTATATGCCAGTGAGTTTTTGTTGTCTTTTTCACCTTTTAAAACTGTTTTATTGAGACACACTTTACATATAAAACTCACTCAAAGTGTAAAATTTGCCCACTTTTATAGATTGTTCATTGCTCATGTACAGAAATACACTTGATCTTTGTTATTGATCTTGTATCATGCATCCTTATCTGTCCTGTTAATTAGTTTTATTATCTTCCTAGTAAATTACTTAGAATTTTCTGTGTAAAACATCATGTCTTCTGCAACTTCTTTCTCTTTCTCTCTAATCTGGATGTTGTTTCTTTCTTCCTCCCGCCCTACCTTCCTTCTTTCTTCCCTTTCTTTCTTTCTCTAATTGCCTTGATTAGAACCTCTGCTACAATGTCGAATAGATGTGGTGGGAGCCGACAACCTTGCCTTGTTTCTGTTCTCAGCAGGGAACTTTCACCATTAAATAGGGTGTTAGCTGTGGATATTTTGTAGATGTCCTTTATCAGGTCAAGTAAGTTCCCACTTACTCCTAGTTTGTTGAGTATTTTTGTTATGTAAGGGTTGAATTTTTTTTCAAATACCGTTTTTTGCATCTGTTGAGATGATCATTGGGTTTTGTCCTTTATTCTAAGTGGTGTATTTCATTGATTGCTCTTCAGATGTTAAACCAACCTTGTATTCCTGGGATTTTTGCGTCTCTATCCACAAGCAATGTTGATCCATAGTTTCTTTTCTTGTGATAACTTTCTCGAGTTTTGGTGTCAGGGTAATAGTAATATTGGCCTCACAGAATGAGTTAGAAAGTATTTTTTTGTTGTTGTTGTTGTTTTTCTATTTTGGGGGGAAGAGTTTGTGGAAGATTAGTATTATTTTTTAAATGTTTGGTGGAATTCACAAGTGATACCACCTGAACCTATCCTTTTCTTGTGGGAAGTTTTAAAATTAGTAATTCAATTCACTTGTTATGGGCCTGTTCAGATTTTCTGTTTCTTTTTGAGTCCAATTTGGTAGTTGTGTCTTTCTGAGACATTTATCCACTTCACCTAAGTTGTCTAATTTTTGGTTAAAAAATTGTTCACAGAATTCCTTTATAATCTTTTATTTTTTTAAAGGTTGGTCATGATATTCCTCCTTTCATTTTTTATTTTAGTAATTTTCTCATTTCTCTTTTCTTCATCTAGTTAAAAGTTTGTCAGTTTCATTTACTTTGCTGCTCACTTTTAAAATTGCTTCAACAGTAATAATTTACTTGCCTTTCCTTTTAGGATTGATTTCTTTATCCCAGGAGTCTCTGTGGTTGGTGGATTCTCAATATGCTCCAGCCCCAGACTGCTGGAACAAGAGAGAATAATAGAATTGGCAGTGAAGTATACGAACCACCCTCCTGCTCTGTGGATTCACAATCAGGTGAGCAAATCTCTGTTTAAATTTGCAGGTTCGGGCATCACTGCCTGTGACAAAATCTGTGTTCGGATCAATCTAAGCAACGTGGGCTTGAGTGAGAAGGATGCATCCTCACAAAGAGCCTCCTTGCATCCAGAATTCCAAAAAATGAAAGAAGCAGAATCCTTTTGGTGCATTAAAGATGACTCGATACTTCGGGATCTGGAAATTTCCTCTGGGTCACCAAACAGTGTTTAGTTGCATATACTATAGGAGTGTAAAACATTTTACTTTACATGTAAGGTTTTGATTGGTTCTTTGTATGTCTCGTAAATGGTAAGTCTACAAATCAGACTCTTTTGTCCTAATTGTCCTAAATAAAGGGAATGGAACTATCATTCCATCATTATTTGGAGGGAATTACACACTGCTCGTGCCCAGAGCTGAGCACCACTAGCCCTGTGGTGCCGTTGCCTCTCCACCTCAGTCTCCCAAGAGCTCTTCACGCAGGGCTCGGAGAGGGAATCGACATTCGCTGTTGATAACTCATGCTTCCTCAGGGGACTCAGACGCAGCCCTGCGTAGGCTGCACAGTCATTGCCTGTTAGAATCTGATAACAAAGGATGCGCTCAGAGCAGGCCAGTCATTTGTCGTTTTAGTTTTTGACCCCTGTATTTTTACTGCCGTCTCCTTCACTTCTCAGCTGTGCCTACTATATTTACCAACAGCCCATCCCATCCTAGGCACTTTCTTATCCTCTTTACCAAAAAGGACTGTACCTGTACAAATATTGTGGATGTGGAAGAACCGATCTTAAAATGTATGGTGAAGGGCAGAAGAACTTGAATAGCTAAAACAGTTTTGAAAAAGAAGACTAAAATGGGAGGAATCATATTACTCAAATTTAAAGTTAAAGTGAAGCTACAGTAATCAAAACAGTGTGGTATTGGTATAGGGAGAGGCACGCAGATCGGTAGAAGAAGGAGTTCAGAAATAAACTGACATACATACGGCCATTTGACTTTTGACAGAGGTGTTAAAGAAGTTCAGTGGAGAAGGGATAACCTTTTCAACAAATAGTATTGGAACAGTTGTCTGTCCGTATTGTCCGTCCATATTTAGACCCACAAAACATAACCTTTCATACTTTATATTCAAGGTTAAATCAAAAGAGGTTGTGGACCTAAGTATAAAACATGAAATTATACAAGCTTTAGAAGAAAGCACAGGAAATATTCTGCACTTCAGGGTGGGCAAAGAGTTCTTAGACATGACACCAAAAGCAAGATCCACAAAAGTCTGATACATAGACTTAATAAAATTTAAAACTTTTTTTTTTTGCAAAAGACACTATTAACAATTTTAAAAAAGCTGCAAACTAGGAGAAAGTATTTGCAATTTAGATACCCAGCAAAGAACTTGTATCCAGAATATATAAAGAACTCCCAAAAATCAGTAAAAACAACCAACATAATATAAAAATGGTCAAAGGATTAAAGAGACACTTTACTGAAAAGGATGAGGATGGCAAATAAGCTATGAAAAGGTATTTAACATCTTTTAACATTAATCATTAGGGAAATGCAGAGTAAAACCATTTGTAGTGAGTGAGATATCTGTACAGACCTATTAGAATGACTAAAATTAAAATGTTGATAATGCCAAGTGCTAACAAGGTTGGGGAGCAACTATAAATCTGCTGTATTGCTAACAGGAATGCAAAATACCTGCATTTTGGCCATTCTGGAAGGCATTTTGGCAGTTTCGTATGAAATTAAATATACACTTACCATGGGACCCAGCAGTACCACTCCTGGGTATTATACCAGAGATACGAAAGGCCTGTTCGTGTAAAAGCCTGTACCTGAATGTTCATAGCAGTTCTATTCATAATTATCAAACACTGGAAACACCCCAAGTATCCCTCAATAGGTGCATGGGTAAACAGTGATATTTCCATATACTGTGTTGTTATTTAGCAGTAAAAACAGAAGACCTGTTTACTGAAGGCACACAACAGCGTGGGTGACTCTGAGAGGCACACGTTGAGTGAAGAAGGCTAGTCTGGAAGTTTACGTACTGTGTGGTCCCATTTTATGTCACCTCCGGAAAACGGAAGTGCAGTGGTGGCGACCAGATCGGTGGTCGGCAGGGGTGAGGCGTGGGGAGGGCTGTGCGCATGAAGGGGTAGCACAGGGGAGTTTTTTGTATCTTGATTCTGGTGGTAGTTACACAGATCTATGCATGTGTTAAAATTCATTGAACTGTGCACCAAAAATAGTTTTACTGTGAAACAATTTTAAAATTAAAGGATTTTTAGATTTACGGGGCAACAAAATAGATGTTCTTCTTACGGTCAACACGTCAAGTTGTGTCCGTTCAGAACAAGCCCTAGTTGCTGGCCTTGGCAGTTCCATTGTAAATGTGCCCTGCCACATTTTTATCCTCGGACCTCTGATCCTTCCTTCAGTGTGACCTCGGCTTCATCTTTCCTTTTTAGATTCTCTGTGGATTTTCACCCATTACCATCCCCAGGCTAAGTCCTGAGCCCCTAAAATATGCTGCAGGGGTGGGACCAGCACGGTGTTCACGGGCCCAGTGCTCGCTGTTAAAATGAGCTTAGCCACCCGGCTCCCAGAGCAGGAGCCCCCTCCATTTGTAGGCCTCCCACGTGACCTGACCTGGTCCTGGTCCATAGCTCCCTGCGTGGTTTCATGCCTCATTGGCATTTCAATGAAGGAACTTATTCTTAGAGGCTGTCGAAAATCTCCACGTGGCAGTGCTTGAATGCACATCCTAATTGTAGTGCTTGCTCCACTCTGCCCAGTGGGAATTGCAGACGGCCTTTATGAAGTCAGGTTTTTCTTGGAACCATTCTCAGGTGGCTGTATTCCTCCCGAGAATTTGTCTTATTAAGCTGTTAGAGTGGACAGTCGAGCCATGTGAGTGTCTGGGTGGCAGCAGGCTGCTCTGTTGGGACATGGGATGAAGTGCCATAAATGTCTTCCTTTATTTTATCTGCTTTGGCTCAAACTCCTGGCAGGGTAAAGGGTTCTACACAGCAATTGTGCCTCTGCTCCAGTTGCTGTGGGAAAGTTGTTTATTTCGCAAGTAGAAAATCCATACTCGAATTAGGCACATTGCTGTGTAATTGAATGAAGGTAATATCCTTTTACTCACTTTCATATTGTGCTGTACAGACTGAGTCTTGTGTCCATGCTACCCTGGCAGTTTTTATTGATTAACAAAAGACAAAGATGGCTTTCAGATGCTAGCAAATTAGAAGATAGATCTCCTGAAGATTATTTTGTCACTAAGGAGACAACAGGCTTCTTGAGTATTATCTTTCCCTGGAGCACGTTTTCTTGCCAACTTTAGGGTTGAAAATATTGCAGTTTCTAAAAACAATAACCTAAGGGCTTTGTTTGTTGTCATTACTAAGCATGCTGAGATGACCATTTGGGAAGATTTTCTCTCTCATTTCATAATCTCTTTTACTCGTAGATTCTCACAGATAAAGAGATCAGTGTATGGGTGAATGAGAGGGGGAGGCAGGGTACAGAGAGAGTGAATCCACTGTCATTGTCAGGCAGAGACTCCTGGATCATAAAATCTGTTTTTCAGACTTGAAAGGAAGGAGTATTTCAAAGCACTTGGGTAGCCTGTTTAGGGGTTCCTCCATTTTAGTTCTTACTAACAGAATGCTTCCTTGCTGCCAATTTCTTTTGTCAAAAATGAAAACTACTTATCCTCATGTAAAAATCTACATATTTAAAGTAGCTAAGTTCAGATTTTTTGCCCCCTCAGAGAAAGGATTTTCATTCATTTAACAGTTCTTTACCAATAAGGACCTGCTTTGTAAATTCAAATAATGTTTCATTTTTTCTTAGAGTTTCTCTTTGAGTAACTCTTATTTAAATGGTGGAGCCCCAACAACTTACAGCGTCACTTCAGGAAGTGCTTCCTGCTGCCTGCCGTGCGCAGTGCCAGGTGTGGGTGCCAGAGGTCTGGTCCTCGGGGGTGTGTGGTGCGGTACGTTACTGCTTCTTACCGGGGAGTTCATTTGGTTGATGTACGTCAGGAACATGTCATGGAACAAACCTGTTCTCTTAATAGAAATGTCTTTATTTCTAGATTCTGGTTTATTTAGTGACAGGAAAGAAGGAAGCAGGCACCCCCAGAACTTTTCTGTCCAGACAGCCGCAGTGAACGCAGTGCCCTCTGCTATGGAGCTCAGTTCCCGCGGGGAGTTATCCCCACGTGTGTCACGTAGCGCCCACCACGGCCTGCGGGCTGAGCGGCACAGGTGCGGGGACGCATCGTCCAGATGTGGCAGCAGAGGCTCAGGGAAGTAAAGGGGCTTGCTGGATTTCCTGGGGGCTGCGATTGAAAGTGCCTTCTGTCTCCTAGATTACTGCATCTTTTCTCCAGACTACATGTTCTCAACCCTGTTAGATCCAATCGCCTTTTCTAGGACTAGCCTGAAACGAAATCCAAAGTTAATGTAATCAACACGTTAACATTTTTTTAGCAAGTACAGTTTACTGCACAAAATTTAAGCAATTCCCAAGCACGCTTAAAATGATAAAAAAATCAACATGCATTTTAAAGTTACAATTTGTGCCCTGGCTGGGTCGCTCAGTTGGTTGGAGCGTCATCTCCATACACCAAAGGGTCACAGGTTTGATTCTCGGTTAGGGCACATACCTAGGTTGCGGTTCAATCCCCAGTTGGGGTGGGCACGGGAGGTAACCAATTGATGTTTCTCACATCAGTGTTTCTATCTTTCCTTCCTCGGTCTCTAAAGGCAATTGACATATCCTTGAGTGAGGATTAAAAAACACACAAACAAAACATAAATAATAAATGGGTAAATAAAATTAGTTTGTTGTACATAGACACCTTTCCTCTGAGCCTGAGGACTCCCTTTTACGAGGAACCTTTTTAATAGAAATGAATAACTTAAAACCACCAAGTTTTCTAGACCCTCTAAAACACAGGTGGCAAACACAAGGTCTGCGAAGCCGAATCCAGCCCTCGACCTTGTTTTATCCAGCCTGGCACGTTGCTTCTACCCGGCGGCAGTGCTGAGCTCTTTGTCCCTAGTTAAGAGGTAGTTACATTTATACGGTCCTGAAATTACGTTCAGCCCTTTGAAGGCAACCTCGAAGCCAGTGTGGCCCCCAATGAAAATGAGTTTGACACCCCTGCTATAAAATATTGCCCTAAGGATCCTGTTATAACCTGAGACCACCACACATGGGATTCGCCTGGGACGTTGTCACTGGACATTTGTGAATAAGGCTGTCTCACATGTCACAGCTCTGTCCACGTGGTGAGGGTCCCTAAAGAAGAGACATTTCTCTTCAGATACACTGGTCTTTCTCACTGCCAGAAATTTTTACACATCACATTAATTTTTGTTAAGAAAGATACTCATGAAGTAGAAGTGTATGTCAAGGTGACTTTGCAGAACTTTAGACCAAGAAAGGTCTAAGACGCGAGGGGCTCAGAGAGACTAACCAAAATGCAGGTTCGGCTGCCTGCCATGAGGAAAGCCAGACTCTTGAGACAGGTGCTGGTGCAAAAGGAAAGAGGCTTATTCAGGTGCCATAAGCTGGGAGAATGGCGGACTCCTGTCTCAAAGACCATCCCACTTCCTGCTGAAGACCCAGTTCTTATAGGGGTAGGGTACAGGGGGCTCCTTTTCTGTCCTGTTACCTTGCTAGCTTTTGGAGCTCTCAGGCCCTGTCTATTCATCCTTCTGGCTTTTGGTGCACTCAGTGTAAGAACCTCCCCCGCACTGTCTTGGCAAATGCCGGAGACTCCCTGCCGCTCCCCGACTGTCCCCGTTAACAAGACTTCCTAGTGAAAATTAAAAACAACAACAACAGAAGTGATTCTACAAGTGTAACACGAAGGAGAAATAAAGGGAAGTGATTCATAACCAAATATAATGTAGTTCATTATATAGACAGTTGGGCATATCTAAACTAGGAGATGCATGAGATTGAGATAGTCAGATGTCTCCTCCTCGGTGTAGGGTCTCCATGAACACACTGTCCGCAGATGCAGGTGGTGCAGGTTGTTGTGTGTTGAAGGACCACACACACACATTACCAGCTGGGATTCCAGAATAGTGAATATGCTTGGTGGAAAAAAATTTTTTTTTTTTTTAGGATTTTATTTATTTTCAGAGAGGGGGAAGGGAGGGAGAAAGAGGGAATAAAACATCAGTGTGTGGTTGCCTCTTGCACGCCCCCTACTGGGGACCTGGCCTGCAACCCAGACTGTGCCCTGACTGGAAATGGAACCAGCGACCCTTTGGTTCGCAGGCCAGCATTCAATCCACTGAGCCACACTAGCCTGCGCATTTGGTGAAATTCTCAGTACCACAAAATACAGTCTACAATGGTGGCCACACTATAGAAAATTGAGACTATGTTAGATCTGTGCAAAACCCCCCACAAAACTTTGAGGGGTTTTTTGCAAAAGGAGCCTAGTCTCAGATCATTACGAACCAGTTTTCACCTGTGCATGCATGTCCCATGGGTCACTCAGGAGTCTGAGCTGGGCACTGCAGGTAACAGTGTGCTACTAAACCGGCTCTCTGAGTGAAAAAAGCTCTGCTTCGTACATTTGCTGATTTCTTTAAACACTCCCACAATGGCTGATGTCAGGCTATCAGTAGATACTGGCTCACAAAATTCCTGCACATTCAACCATCAGCTTAGTAGGTGCCAGCTCCAGGACACTGCTGACTGCATAGGACACTTGGCATCTCTGGTCCTGCCCTCTGAATGCCAGTCAGGTTCTCCAAATTATGGCAGTGGAAGAGTGTCATAGAAGTTTTCAAAAGAGCTCCCTCAGGGGCAGTATCTCCCCTATGAAGGAAACTGCACTCGGCTCCAGTGGTATTTCTGGTGTAAGTGACGTCACAGAACAGTGAGTACTTTACGTGGGTAGATGTATGTAGTCCTCACCCCCTAGTGTGAAGCCTCAGGCTTCCTGTTCTTGCTGCTCCGGGGAGAAGGGAACAGGACTGAATGGTGCTGCCACCGGCCTCAGCCTGTGGAGCAGGTCTGGCTGTGCCCTGCTGGCAACTAGGAGGAAGCTCCCGGCACCCACACTCCTCAGCTGTGATGAGCCCAGGGCAGCCGCAGTTGGTGACACTTGCCCCGTCCCGCCTTTCTCAGCTCCATGGCTTTGATCAGAACAGGAGCGCCTCTCAGAAGAGGAAACTCCTACTTAAGAGGTGGCCCCTGTGCCTCTTCGCAACCCAGTTCCTCACCTATGCAGTTAACAAATGGCCAAATTATTCAAGCGGGTCTCCTTTAAAGCCTCAATACTGGAGCAGCTGTGCAGTGTGGGTCACAAGGCAGAGTAGCAAATGGCCTGTGTAATGGCCAAGTGGAATCAATTCACAGGGCCCTGGGAAACTTGAGAGCAAGCTGTAAAAATAGTCCTAATACTGATAAAAATGCTGGAGGTAGACGCAGTCAGTTTTACTAAAGAAGAACATTGCGTTTAAGACCTGGGCTACAAAGGACTCCAGGATCTTTTCTCTCCTTCGTAGTGTACACTTGACTCTGAAGTGGCCGTGAGAGTGGGTGGAGAGTTCTACTTTGACCCTCAGCCTGCAGACGCCTCCAGGAACCTCGTGTTGATTGCAGGAGGAGTCGGAATTAACCCTCTGCTCTCCATCCTGCGGCACTCGGCGGACCTCCACAGAGAACGGGCAAACAAAGGAAGTGGATATGAGATGGGAACAATAAAACTGTTCTACAGTGCGAAAAATACCAGCGAACTCCTGTTTAAGGTAAGGGGGAAATGTTTGTTTTGTAGCCCCCTGCGAGCAGACTTGTCGTGGTACTAATGGTCCACGGAACTTTCCTCTCTCAGTTCTGTCCTCTCTGCAGTAAGTCTAATCTGATCTTGTTCGAGTGAGAATCAGCCAGCACATCTTGCCAGGACAAGTCAAACAGCTAGTGCTGAGGATGCGCCCTGTGATGGGACAGGGCAGGACAGGGCAGGCCTGGGGGCTGGAGTGTGCAGGTGGATGGACAGGAAAGTCGCTACGGCCCTGGGACTCTGCGCAGAGTCAGGAGTCGCACCAGCGGGCTCACGCATGGCGGGGGTAGGTGGGACGCACTCAGTGGGGACCCAGCTGGGTAACTGAAACCCCCAGCAGTTGCATCTGTTGACACGAAGTGCATTTGATGGAGAAGGCTTTCACTCCGGATTGCTTTGCAGCTGCAAGGACGAACAAAAGAACAGAAACAGTTAAAAGACACAACTGTGGTCAGTGAAACTGCTGCTTAATTGCCAAAGCTTGAGAAAAAGGAAAAAGAAAAAACTCCCGGAGAGTTAGTAATATGCTTGTTAGCATATTCAGATTTCAATTAAAGCCAAATAGCCCTCTGTACTCTGAATGCTCTGGCCTGCGAGGCTGCAAACAATATCTCTCTAAGTAGACAGCGAGCGCGGCAGACGTGTGTAGAATGGGAGGCGAGGTTCGGCGTCGGTGGTTGTGCACATCTGGTTTGATTTTTTAAAATTGTAGTGTGACCAAATATGTTTGACATTCCAGAAAAATA
This sequence comes from Glossophaga mutica, assembly GCA_039655065.1. Taxonomy (NCBI): domain Eukaryota; kingdom Metazoa; phylum Chordata; class Mammalia; order Chiroptera; family Phyllostomidae; genus Glossophaga; species Glossophaga mutica. The sequence continues at coordinate 26,809,633 of CM077309.1, read as the reverse complement.
TCCTCGATTTAGTAAATGAATTTCCTGAGAAGATCGCATGCAGTTTGCATGTTACAAAGCAAACTACGCAAATCAGTGCTGAACTCGAGCCATACATCACGGGTGAGTCTCCTAAAGGTATTTCGACTATCTCCAGGTAGTTGGTGGGTGTGCCAGTCGATTGCCTATAGATGCTTTATTGTTTGGAATTGCTGGCTGGGAATGTCACTACCTGGGGAATTGAGAGGTGATTCATCATGGAAAAATAAGGAGAGATTTAGTTGGATTTACTTAATATGTACAATTTTTCTACTGCCCGTATTAAAAATTTACTTTCCACATTTTTTAGGGGGCCTTTGCATCATCACTGTAGTATGCATGCAAAGAATTTATATTCCAGCCTTGGCTGAATCGATGCCATTTGCCATTAATGGTCATTTAAATTACTTGTGGTTTCTCCTGCCTGGAAGGATTTTTCACAAAAACAGTTTCTTTACTTCGCTGAAGGCAGTTCTGAATCTCTACCCAAGAGCAGTAAGTTCATGCTCTTCTCCGAAGAGGGCGTTACGATTAGCTTCCTGCTTTACTTGCCGTAAGTCGAGGAAGCCTGGACACGGGCTGTGCTGGGGACTGGCCCCCGGTGCCCGCAGGAGCTGTCGTGCGAATGGCTCAAGACGGGACTCACTAAGCTTGAGTCACTGACAGTGAGCAGTGCTGCGGAGTTGCGGTTAGTCGTTCCTCACCTCGGTACAAACGTGTCTGGCTTAACTTGGTGTTTATTCTGTTTCTTGGTAGAAGGAAGAATAACGGAGAAGGAGATAAGAGATCATATTTCCAAGGAGACTTTGTTCTATATTTGTGGTCCACCTCCGATGACCGACTTTTTCTCCAAGCAACTAGCAAATAGCCATGTTCCCCAAGAACACATCTGCTTTGAGAAGTGGTGGTAGGGAGCGGGCCACGGTGGAAGAGAGGAGGTTGGGAGGACAGTAAGATTTTATGTTCTGTGATTCGTGGCAAGATGAATGTCACTCTGCTTGGTCTGTTTTCTTTAAAGGCTGTGAACTGTGACCTGCTGGGGAATAAAAGAAAAACCACCTGACAGACTTCAACGATAAACTTTTGGCAAAGATGTCATCAGTTAAACTATTTTTATATTGATTTTCTTTTATTAATACTGTTTGATTGTCTCATGATGTACCTTGAATTGGTCAGTATAGATTTCCATAAGGATATAGACATGTACTTACATTTATTTAATCATATGAAAATGTGCTTTTTGTGTGTGAAGTAAAAGCTATTTTTAAATTATTTGACAGCAGCCTATATATCTTTATTCAATAAACTTACAATTTAAACACATTCTGTATAACATTACTTTGAAAAACCTTTATACTTGAAGCCATGGCGGACCCTACCATGGCCTGCAGCCTGGCTTCTTCAGGCCAGACAGGTCGGGTTTGGAAACAGAAAATGGTCAGGAAAGCTACTGCTTTCGGGAATTGAATATCCAGTGTATTTGCTTAATGGTAAAGACTATCCTAAGTTTGTCTCCTGGCTAATTGTTAGTTTCTTCTCAAATGAAACCCTTTCTATGTTCCATGTCCTGGCTGCCCACCTTAACACTGCGTGTAGGAGGCGGCTTCTCATTGGGGACAAAGGCACTGGTGACCTCTGTGTTCACGCTGAATCTGCCCGCAGTGGCCAGGCGGGCTGGCTGTAGAAACGTGCTTAGTTAGGATTGCTTAGGGGTATAAGGCCGTTTCCAAGTCCTGCTCCTCTGCCTTTATTTCATTTCATTCCTTCGCCAGGGTCGTTTCTGACCCCAGCAGCAGCTCCTCAACGCATACTTGTTGAATGACTGAAAGAAAGCAACTAATGACTAACTCCTTGCTGAGCCTGGATGGGGAGGCAATCCCCCAGGGCGGGAGAGAAAGCATGATGCAGCCTGACCCCAAGGCTGTTCTGGTGAAACTGCTAGAAAGCAGTTTCTTATCCTCGTTTAGACTTTGAAAAATCCAAAAGAAATCTGTGGGTCAAGGCCAGGCCGGGCCATCCTTTCCTGACGAGCACCCTTAGGCTGAAGGCTGCCTGCATGGAGACCGCTGTGCGGATGCAGGGAGTCGGGAAGGACAGATCAGTGCTGGGGACCCGGGAGGTCCAGTGGGGGAGGTCCTGTTCCTGAGCTGCTGAGGGAAGACAGGTTGCCCCCGGAGCTCAGGCTGCGGGCCTCAGGGGAACCCAGATCTGCAGCTCGCGGCTGACTTACGGGCCTGATGATGGCCGGCAGCGCTGTTCCGGCCTCGGCCGTGTTTTGAATTTTGTCAGGTTTTAAGCAGAGATCATTTGTCAGCTATTTGTTCCGTTTTTTTCTTTTTTTTTTTTTTTTATATATTAATTATTTATTTATTTATCTTTAGAGGGGAAGGGTAGGAGAGAGGGAGAAGGAGAGAAATATCAATGTGTGGTTGCCTCTCGTGTGTCCCTTGCTGGGAACTGGCCTGCAACCCAGGCATGTGCCCTGACTGGGAATCGAACCTCGATTCTTTGGTTCGCAGGCCCGAGCTCAATCCACTGAGCTATACCAGCCAGGGCTGTTTTTTTCAATTACAGTTGGCATTCGGTATCTTTATGTTTCAGATGTACAGCATAGTGGTTAGACAGTTGTATAATTTACGAAGTAATCCCCCCTATTCGCTATGCTGTACGTTATATCCCATGAGTATTTTGTGATGGCCGATTTATACTTCTTAATCCCCTCACCTTTTTTCCCCAACCCCCTAACCTCCCCCTCCCATCTGGCAACCATCAGTTTGTTCTCCGTATTTTTCAGTCTGTTTTTGTTCATTTATTTTGTTTTTTAGATTCCACATATGAGAGAGATCATGTGGTATTTGTTCTCTGTCTGACTTATTTCGCTTAGCATGATGCCCTCTAGGTTCAGTTCCTGATATGAATTCAGTGGGAAGGAAGAGGGGCCGTTGACCTGGTGGGAATGTCAGCATCCACTCACTCCAGGCAGTGAGCATCGGTGTTGCAGAGGTGAGGGGAATGTGAAAAGCTCTGGCCACTCTAAGGAACCCTGACTTGACCCCAAAGTGTCCAGGCTGAGGGCTGGGCTGTAGGGCTGGCTACTCGAGAGCATGGAAGCAAAGCACGATGCGATTCAGGGATGTGGGAGCGGCGAGGCTCTTCTGCCGCCTGGGCAGAGGCAGCAGGTGGGGGAGGAGACACAAGATGTGGAGAAAAGTGGCTCCCCAGGCCTTCCCTGTGTTAGGAGTGGAGGTGCCGGGTGAGCGTCTTCAGGGCCTACTGCCTCCCTCCACCCAACACCATGGCCTGTGCGCCTGCTGTTGTCACAGAGCAAGGGCCACTCGTCCTAGAGATCCCAGCTCTGTCCGCCACCCTGCTAGTGACTGTCACCATCTGAAAACTGCTGAGATGGGCCACGTCGTGGCCTTCACCTGAACTGTAGTTCCATCCAGCTCTGTTTCTGGGGCTCAGTGCTGAACAGTGTTTCTGGTCTGCTGGCCAAGAGTGTTTTTGTTGCTCTTGCTTACCAAGATCTCTTTGGTACTCACATTGAGCTAACTCCAGCCAGGGCGCCTTGGAATTTATATTGTGGTGCCTGAGAATGTAGACTGGAGAGAGCCCCCGAGCCAGGCTGCCTGGGGTCAAATCTCAGCTCTGCCATTCACAAGGGAGATGAACTTTAGCAAGTCACTTAACTGCATTATGCCTCACTTTGTAATTACACATGCGTGTGCACACACTCACACCTGCAGGTGATACTTCCTACCCCATTGGGCTGTTACGAGGTTGAAATACAATAATATATATATATAAAGCACTTGGCAGAATGCTGCCTGAGTGTGTGATTAATATGCTATTTTTTGTCCTATTCCAAAAGGATTTTAAGAGGTTGGATAGCGTAGGTTTAGTTCACTAACCTGTAACCCTCATGTGGGTAGAGCCCCGTTTTGTTCAGCACTGTGCTTGGCACAGACTGGGTGCTTAATCACATTTCTTATGTGGGTGAATGGGCCTGTGTGGAGCTGATGAGCTGTACTGAAGGAATTCTTAAGGATTCTTCTGAGCCTGTGAGTGTATGAAAAGATGATTCTTGTGACAGGAGACTCCTTCACATACTGAAGAGATTGCCTAAGCTGATGTAGGAGTCTTCCTCAAATTTTGACAGTCAGTATGAGCACCAGTGCTCACCAGAAAATGGACCAATACCTGGTCTTTCCTGAGTAGTCCACCATCACAGGGGCTTTCTGGGGGGCCCAGAGCCCTTCCTCACCAACAGGGTGTCTGAAGGTGGACATCAGGTCGGAGGTGAGAATGTTGTTCCCCGGGACCCTGGTTTTAGTCAGTAGCTCCTAGTTTACAAAGGAAATCCTAGGATCCTGAGTTTTCACAGATGCGCCGAAGTAGGGAGGACACCAAAACCCGCTCCTGTGTACCCATCGCCCAGCCCCAGCGGCTATCAGCAGTGCGACCTTTGGTTTTGTCTGCCCTCGGCTTCTCTGTGTTTGTTGTTGCTGTATCTGTTGAAGCAATCCCTAGAAATTACGTCATTTCACCTGTTGTTCAGCTTGTATCTCCAACAGATGCATCACTGAACATGACCACGGGGCAACACCACCCTCAGCACAAGTAACAGTGACTCCTTAGTATCAGCTAGGACCTTGCCGCGTGTTTTTCCCATTGTCTCCAAGTCCACACGTTGCACTGGGTTGACATGTCTTTTACGTTCCTTTTACGTGATGGCACTCTCTTTCCACGGCTCAACACACACACATCACTCTGCCCCCATCATATATTTGTCGAAGCAGCTGGGTCGTTTGTCCGTAAAGACTTTCCCCCATTTTGAACCCCGCTTACTTTACCCTCAGTGTGTGATTTAGTGTCACCCTCTATCCTCAGTGTCATGTAAACTGGTAGTTAGACCTAGAGCTCATTCAGATTCAGGTTCGAGATTTGTTTTGCAAGACTGCATTGTAAGTGCTGAGTACCTCCTGTTTCACACGTGAGGAGGCACATCGTGGCTGAGCGTCTCCTGCAGTGTTACTAAGGTGCATCAGGGGGTTCAGCTTTCGTTAGCCTGATCCGCTCAGTACAAAGCAGCAGCCTTTCACCTAATTATTTTAGCAGCTGTCGATCATGGCCTCTACCCACCATTTTATTAAGGATCAGTTGTCCATTTCTATCATTTTCCTGCATGTGTTCCCTGTGATTGTTCTGTAGAGAACTCTCCCTCATTGACTTTGCCCTGAGATGGGTATGAACAGGAAAGGTAGGATCAATGCTTGATTCTCACCCTTTTGAAAAATCCATTAGCTGCTATGAGTTGGTGCCCTGGCAACCTCCAAAGATGGGCAGATTTTTTTAAGTATCACTATGAACTCATGGCTTTTATGCACCGATTGTTTTTCTCCCTTATGGTCAGTTTTTGACGCCCACCTCGTTTCGGGCTGCCCCTGCTGTGTTAGTGGTCCTTACTGAGTCGTGGCTGGGGGGGGGGGGGCACTATTAGAGTTGCAGAAAGTGCTCTAATAAACAGGAAGGAGGGAACGAAGCTGAGTGTGGTGTCAGGAAGCCACACAAAGAAGGTGTCTCAAGGAAGAATGACTAGTCAGCTGTGTCATGCTGCTACTAGGACAGGAGACATGAGTTCTGCTGTTTAGCAACTGGAAGGTCATTGGTGATCTTGATAAGATGGATGTTAAGAGTGAAAATATTGGAGTGAGTTTAAGAACAGCTGGGAGGAAATAAATTGTAATGAGTGAATATACTTAATAGTGTCAGATAATTTTACTCTTGTATGAAGGAAAGAAGAAAAATGGGATAGTAGCTGGGAAGAGAAGTGGTGGTAAGAGAACTCCATTTTTTTGCTCATGTTTAAAAATTTGTTTTTTAAACTTTTTATTTTGAAATAATTTTAGATTTATAGAAGATTTGCAAAGAGAGGATAGTATTCCTGTATACCTTTTACATAGCCGTGTAAGATGGTATATTTATGAAAACTAAGAAATTAACAGTGTAGTTAAGTTGCACAATACTATTAACTAAAGCACAGTTGCTGTTTTTTAAAGACAGGCGAGAATAGACTGACTGTATGACTAACTCTCAGGAGGCATTCAGTGGGACTTCAGTTGGGGAGGAGACGACCTTTTCCGGAGGACGATAAACTTGTTAACTGTCATTTATTGAACATCTACGACGTGCAGCCACTGCTAGAAATCGGAGATAGGACAGTGTAAGACAAAGGTTATCTTGAGGAGCACATTAAATACTTTGGGGAACTCTTTTTTTTATGAGGCTAAAAAGTGATAAAAGCCATCTTCTACAAAGAAGTATATTGAATACTGAGAACATTTCAACAAAGTCGAAAGTAAAAATGCTCTGGGGAAAATAGGTCTTTTTGCAGCTCTCACTGGTGGAAAGGGAAGCTGTGGAAGGTGGACGTGTGGGCAAGTCGCTGGAGGGCTGCTGTCCTGTGGGTCGCTGGTGGGAGGGGCCGGGGGAAGGGGTGTCCCCACGCTCTGGAGATGGTGCTGGGAATCCTTGTTGTTATGGGAGGCATGGCTGCACGCGTGTGCGCGTGCACGTAAGTACGAATGCGTGCGTGCGTGCAGTGATTGTCAACAGTGCCTAGTGCCCGGGGTCTGTTTTTTTCTTTTTGAATGGAAAACAGCAATTTCCTTTATTCCTGGTTATAGCAGATGATCACATGCTGATAATTTAACCCCAGAGCTGTTATTTAATTTTATTTTAAATGAAACTCAGATGTACTGTTTTTATCTTCGAAGAGCAGTGAGATGTCCTGTCTTTAACATCACTCTCTGCTAACATGCGCACAAGCCGCAAGCACGGTGATGACATATAAAGCTACCTATGAACCCGCCACCAGATGGATGCGCGCACTGTAACGTGGTTCGTGCTCAGGATCCCAGACTTGTCCAGTGTGGTGGAGAGACATCTTGGTCTGCTCTGAGTTATTAAAAACCCTGATGGTGCGAATTAATCTCTTCCATCTCACCCCAAGTCCCATTTTGCTGTGCTTGAGCCTACTAAAATTTTTCTGTTTTTAACTAGCTGATAAATATGATTGTAAAAAACTAACATGGAACTATCCCTTGACCTGGCAATTCCACTGCTGGGATTATACCCTAAGAACCCTGAAACACCAATCCAAAAGAACCTATGCACCCCAATGGTCATAGCAGCACAATTTACAATAGCCAAGTGCTGGAAGCAACCTAAGTGCCCATCAGTAAATGGATCAAAAAACTGGTACATTTACACAATGGAATTCTATGCAGCAGAAAGAAAGAAGGGGCTCCTACCCTTCATGACAGCATGGATGGAACTGGAGAGCATTATGCTAAGTGAAATAAGCCAGGTGGTGAAAGACAAATACCATATGATCTCACCTATTAGTGGAACTAATCAACAAAACAAACAAGCAAGCAAAATATAACCGAAGGCATTGAAATAAAGGACAAACTGACAATAACCAGAAGGGATGGGGTAGGAAGATAATGGGGGAAAGAAGGGGAAGGGTCATCAAGGAACATGTATAAAGGAGCTCTGGACAAAGCCAAAGAGGGGTAGGAATGAGGGTGGGGTGGGTGGGGTGGGGGAAAGTGCTAGTGGGAAAATGGAGACAACTACTTGAATGACAAAAATAAACAATATATAAGTACGTACACTAGATGCAGAAGTCCTCTGTCCCCCAACCCTGATCTCACCTAGGATGAACTTCTGAATAAAGAGCTTGCTAGGTAGCCTTTTAGACATTTAACAGTGTATTAATCTTGTATACATACACAGGTATGTGTACTTGTTGGTTTTACTCTTTTAGCGCTCCAAATAATGTACCATAATGTACTTACCCATATCTCTGTGATGAACACTCATGACAGATTGTTCCCAATTTGGGGCTATTACAAACGGTATCGCAGTGTTCATATAGTATCGCACTTGTTCATATAATATCTGTGTTGTATTCCTGTTGAGTTTCTAGACGTGTCACTTCTGGATCAAAAATTGATTAGTATTGTCCTGGGTGGGTAGCTCAGTTGATTAGAGCATTGTCCCAATACACCAAGGTTGTGGTTTTGATCCCTGGTCAGGGCACAGACAAGAATCAACCAATCAATGCATAAATGAGTGGAACAACAAAAATCTCTCCCCCCCTTCCCTTCCTTCTTCTCTCTAAATTCAGTACATAAAGAAATTAAAAAATTGGCTAGTATTGCCAAATCACCCTATAAAATGCCCTGTCAATTTGTATTCTAATACAACATGAAAGAACTCATTTCCCTACTTTCTGGCAAAACTAGAGATTCTAAGTCCTTAAACTGTTTTTCCTAGTCTGTTGGGTGAAAAGATGATCTAAAAAAAATTAATTTCCTGATTTCTCCCTAGCATTCTTTTTTTTTTTCTTTTTTTACCTAAAGTGTTTTAGCCATTTCTCTTTCTTTTGAGAACGGTGTGTTTTTCATTTTTATATCCACTTCGATGTCTGACTGATTTGTAACTCTTTATAAAGTGAAATGAATGCTAATCCCTTGTTATACATGTTGCAAATATTTTTTTCCCTTTCTGTTACTTGTAACTGAATTCTGTTTCTTTTAACTTATACTAGTTTAAACTTATATATAATCAAGCATATTAGTTCTTTTCCCTTGGCTTTTATACATATATTTTCTTTCAATAGTTTTACAGGTCTTTTATCCATCGGGGATTTACTTTGTGCTTGATGGGGGTAGGAATCTGGCAATTTTCCACGTGGCTCCCCAGGTACCCAACACCGTTTGTCCAATGTTCTGCACTTTCCCCAGCGATTTGAAGTGCCTCCTTTACCACATACTAAATTCCCACCTACAAGTGGACTTTCCCCTCTGCATTCTCTGCTCCATGGTCTCCTTATTTATCGTGGTTCTGATATCACATTGTTTTAATTACTCTAGCTTTTTAGTATATTCTATACCCCCCTCTTTTTTTTATTTCTACGTTCTTTAAACATGAACAGATGTTATTGCATAGTGATATAACTTCACTTTCACTGAAAAAGTTAGGAAGAGTGATAGGAAATAAATAGTTCCTCTGGGGTTACCTGCATTCATTGGTGGTCTAGATTTTGCTTGGAATACTATTATCAATTGAATGTTACAGCATTATGTGGCATTTGACACGTACTTTGTTTTATGCCTCACTAAATCATTCCCCAACAGTTCGGGGAAGTAGGCGGGGTGAACGGTGCTGTCCCGTTGTACCAGTACGGGAGAGCAGATGGTGGGGTTGAATGGCTTGCCTAAGCTCCTGTGGCTGAGGAGTGACAAAGCCAGGCCTCGGGGACTGGTCTCCTTCCTGTCCTCGTGGAGGACTTTCCGCAGACTCCACCGTGGGCTGGTTTCCAAACCGCGCCCCCCCCCACCCCCCGCCTCACTGAAGAGGTAATTGCCAGCATCACCATTCAAAAATGTTTTGGGGGCAGAACTCAGGTTCTGTTCCTCAGACCCAAGACAGACACCTTTCCTTTGTACAGCCGCACGCCTGTCCCCGGGCACCGCCCGCCCCACCGGTGCTTCTGCCCAGCAACTCCCGCCAGAAGTGAAAGACTTAGTTCTTGCAGTCTTTAGGAAGGTATCCAGACTTATGTTCTACTGATTTTGTAAAATACTGTTGAATTATTCAAGTCCTGAAAAATAACCCCCAATACTGGTTTTAGAAAATCTCCAAGCAACAGTAGTATCACTGGGGTATTTGTTGCTCTGAGGAAAATGCCTTTGGTAAGGACAGTACTCACCTCTTTCTGGTGTGGCTGGTAGATTCAGTATGTCCTTTACTCCAATCAATGGCAAAATTCAGTCAATTTTTGCTCCTAAATTATCATCAAATCCGTCCTCTCCCTCTCCACAGAGGTGCAACCCACCAGCACTGTCACCTGGACTAAAGCACTGGCCTGCTGACTTGCACCTCTGTGCTCCCCGTGGGCTCCCTGCACACCAACTCCCTCATTCAGCAACAGAGATCTTTTACAAAAATACAGGTCCTATGTCATTTCCCCTTTAAATTAAAGAATCTATGGCCTCTCATTACTCTACCAGGAGGACAGGAATCCTCACCTTGGTTCCCAGGCTTTCCTGCATCTGGCCCTGTCTCGTCTCTGAGTCTTCCCTGCTACTTTGCCCCGCCCTGCCACACACCCACTGCAAAGCTGCCTTCATGGATTTCTTCCAGGGACTTGAACGTGATAAGCGTCTTGCTTCAGACCCTTCCCTTTTTAATTCCTGCCCCTCCCCATCACCAACACTTATGTAGCTCTTCCTGTATGCTAGCCATTCTTTAAGCATCTTGCATGTAGTAACTCATTCAATTCTCACAACTCTTATCCCCATTTTATAGGCGAGGCAACTGAGGCACAGAGGGGATAAGTACCTTGCCCAAAGCCACACGCCTGGTAAGGGGCGGAGCCTGGATTCCAGCTAGGGAGACTGGCTCTACAGCCTGAGCTCCTCGCCGCTGGGCACACTGCCTCCCCGTGGCGCTCAGCTCTCAGCCTGGCTCTGACGTCCTCCAGCAAGCCTTCTGTAAGCAGGTTGTAGCCCCCTGTTCTGCCTTCGTGGGCCTCCTGCGCTTCTCCACGGCTCTCGTCACAGTGTAACTACTGGGGCAACTACTCTGTGTCTGTTGTAAGCTCCAAAGGAGCCAGGGTTGTGTCTGTCTCCTTCATTGCTGTCTTCCCAGCACCTAGCACAGTGGTGGAGGCATTAAAAATTATGTATCTGTTGCCTTTTTCTGCCATGTGAGGACACAATGAGGAAATGGCCATCTATGAAATCAGGAAGCAGGTTCTTACCAGATACCAAATCTGTCAGTGTCTTGATCTTGGACTTCTCAGCCTCCAGAAGTGTGAGGTGTTAACATTTGTTGTTTGAAACAAACAACAAAGACCATATATATCTGTATAGTGAATGATCCAATCCCCTTTGCCCACATAAAACCACAGGTCTCCCACGTGGCCTGGCTTCCTCTGCTGGAGGGAAATGCCACCCCTCACTGTCTTGCAGGGGCTGGGGAAGCAAATACCTGCCAGCTTCAGAGAACCAGCTGTCTGGAACCAGAGTCAGTTTTTTATTTTTTCAGTCTGGCCACAGAAATGATCGTTATCAACAGGAACCTGTGGTGAACATTGCTTTGCTTCCTTCTCTGGCAACAGCCACCTCAGAAATCCCAGCCAAAGGTTTGTTAGGCCTTGTACTTAGAGCTAAATTTCACATGCCTCCCTGTTCCAAACTCTGGGAGCCAGGTACAGGAAACCCAGACTCCTGGGAAGCTGCACCAGTCGTTGGGCAGGTCACCGCACGGGCAGAGGGCTAAGGACCGGGGGCACGCCCTGCACCGCTCACACAGCTGGCACCGGCACGAGCGAGAGGGCTGCTGGAAGCGGGACCCGCTGAAACAGTGGGGGGCAGCACTGGGCTGCCTCCAGGCTGCCTGTCTGTACCCCAGTCCTCCTTTCCACGTCCCCCTCTCTCACCGACCCTCTCAGGGCTTCACCTGCAGTCCCAGCTGCTGCCATTGGCCTGCACAGGGCCGTGAGCTTCAGCAGGGCAGCTGGGCTGAGCTGCCCCGTGTGCTCCCCCAGGGCCAGCACGCCCCGTGCTGGGTATGGGCCCAACCAAAATGTGTTTCGTAACCGACGGGTTTGGGGTCAACATATTCCTAACTAATAAGCATTGCTACATCTGAGAGCTATTCTAGAAAGACGTTTTGTGGCTTAGTAAATGCCACAATTAATATGTTTAGAGTTCTGATAAAATGTGCTTCATAAGAAATGAATCAGAATGTCTCAACGTTTTTTTTTTCTTGAAGCTTGTCCCATCCAACCATAATTCCAGTGAAATATGATCAGTTGGGAGATTTAAAAATGTTCAGGCAAGGATTGTTACTTATAAACCACTAACAAAGATTTTGTGAACATTACAGTACGTCTGTTAGTCAGCACGGGGAATTCTGTGTAATAGGTAATCCTCAGAATCCCAGAGGTTTATCACAGTGAAGGTTTACTCATCCCTCATGCTGTGGTCCATCTTGAACCATGCCAAGGGCGTGGTCCATCTTGAACTATGCCAAGGGCGTTGGAGAGGAAGAGAGGGCCGGGGCTGCCTGGGGTATGTTTAAAGGTCAGGCTCAGAACTGGCTTACATCACATCTGCTTACACCCCACGGGGCAGAACCCTGTCCCGAGGCCCCAAATTGCAAGAGGGCCTGGGCAGCACAGGAGCCCATGGGTACCGAGCGAGCACTGTTGGCCTCTGCCATGTTTATTACCTGTCGGCATCATGATTAACTGGTACCCGGAGAGCGCTCTCCACGGACCAAGCACTGGACCATGCCTACTAATCCTCACAAAAATCCAGTGAGGTGGGTGTCATCAGCCTCACTTCACACACAGGCAGTTGATGCTTGGAGGTGTGAAGAATGAACCTGAAGTTACATCTGTAGGTTGTGCAAGGTGAGGGTTCCAACCAGCTCTGTCTGATCCCGAAGCCTGGCCGGGCTTTTCCGCTCCATGAGCCCGATGTAGAGCAGCCTTCCCGCTTCACTGAGGCGGGCGTCTGCAGGCTGACCATACTCACCCCGTGGACCGCGTGGCCGTGCGCTCTGGAAAGCGGTGCGACGGCGTTTCTTCAAGCAGATTCAATAAGCATCCCGCCCTGAGTGCCCTGGAGTGATGCCAGCCTCTGCCCACTACCCAATCCGGATCCTCTGAAGGTGAAAAGCCCGTCTTGAAACCATTTCCTAGTGAAAGACTCCAAATTCAGCCACAGTTTCATACAAACATCTCTTTTCCTAGATTTTTCTCTCTCCAGAAACCTCCTTCCACAGACAAATGGCTGGGCCTCAGAACTACCAAAACCCTCCACAGCCGTCTCTCTGTGGCCTCCATGAACTGGCCTTGGCCTCCCCGAATCTGGGTGCCTTGGACTCCCTGGAATGCCCTGTCGGGCTGCCCAGGGGTGGCAGTAAGGCCTATCACTGTCACGTAGGTCACTACTTCAGTCACCTGATACCCCTTCAGAACTCCCCGTTCCTTCAAGACCCCCTGTGACACCTGCAGCCCCGAAGACTAACCACCACGTGCACGAGCCGCCTCTTGCAAACACTGCAAGTCTTTGCAACCTTCACCGGTCACTGGGGCCTTGTCCATGCCAACGATGACCCACACAACTGTCACCAGTCACAGGAAATTAAAATTTCCATCAGGAATTTGCAGTGCACTTGCAATGCACATGCAGGGTGTTAGGACTGGGTGTTAGGGGCTCGGTTATTTACCTTTCATTAAAGCATTGCATTTCACAAGGAACAAGCTGCGATTTGATTCGTAGCAGGCCTGTGGCCAGTGGGTCTCACCTTTGGCTGCACCTTAGAATCCCTGGGTCAGGGAGGGGTTCCGAGTCCCGATGCCCAGCCCAGAGCAGCACCTCCGAGTCTGGGGTGGGGCCCAGGTATTGGGTTTTAAATCTCCAGTGATCCTAGCGTGCAGCCAATTTGAGAACCGCCTGCGGTAGACGGACATTTTGCCAGCTATCAGCAGGGGTGTGGAGAAGTGAGGGGAAAAAAACAAGATCTTCAGGAATTATTTGTTAGTTTGGCTCTAGGTCCCAATTTCCTGAGGAATTCAAATGAGCTGAAGTCACCTTTAATTTTTTTTCCCATGACACATTCAGCCAACATAAATGTCATTTAATTATTGAAAAATGTACCCAACGCAGAGCGGTGTAAGCCCAGCCCTGGGGGACTCAGCCTGGGATCACAGGCTTTTCAAAGTTGTGAAGGATGAGTGTCGTTTCTGTCCCAGCCTGCTGCTAACTAGCATTTTTTTTTTAAAGCTGTGATCCTCTACGATACGGGCTAAGAGATAACATTTTTATTAAATCAAGATGCCACATAGATATTCCAGAGTATAATTATGGAAAAATGCCATTTTAAAAGTTATCTTTGAACAGAGAGCCTTCAATCTTTCTAGGTCAGCAGTGGGGGTTGGGTGGGGACGTCTGCTCCGCCATCGAGAGGGAAGTGACTGCACGATGTTTCGGTACAAGGGTCTTCAGTTCTGCCCTATAGAAACGTGGGACCCATGTGTTCTGTCTTAGCAAACTTGCAAATAGGGAAAAAGACTTGCCTCATTAAATAATTTACTTAAAAGCTTGGTGCGGGGCTATTATTTGCTTTCAAAAGGTACCGGATGCCATCGCCCCCCGCGATGGGAGGTGGCTGTGCCCCGGCTTATCTGGTGGCACCTGCATCCCAGTCTGCTTTCTCTCTAACAAATGACAAGAAAGCACAGTGTGCTCAGCTGACTCTTCGTGCACATGGGCGCTTGATTTTCTCTAAGGTCATCACCTGCCAGGAGTTAGTAACTCAGGGAATGTGCATGAGGGATGTGGGACTGAGTCCCTGGGACATCAGGTTGGGACTTTTTTGTTGCGACACAATAAATACCCAGTACTCACAATGCTCTAACTCATAGATGATTTATTGCTTTAAGGAACTAAACAAGAAAGAGACAGGCTGTTGTTTTGGTCAAGACACCAGTTGTATCTACTTAAAGCCTTAACGATACTTTCTGGACAATATAAACACGTGGTAGCATACATAGGAATCAACTTGGCCAATAGTACACTGATTAAAATAGCACACAACACGGGCGCCCAACCAATTGGGGTGCCCTGAAATGACAGAAAGAACGTGAGTTCACATGATGTGCCGAATACAAAACCTTAAAAAAAATTTTGGCGTTAATGCTAACACAGAATACTTTCTCGGACATTCTGCAAGGGCAGGTGCACAAACAGAATTACCTTTTATTTCCAGATTACCAGCATCTATAGGAACACTTTGAGAAAAGCCGGGGAGAGGGGGCACCTCCCCGCCTCTAATGTCATTTTCTTTGCCAAAGCAGCAGGGTCTGGGGGCTTGGGTGAAGAGCAGCTGACAGGGCTCCAGGGGTTGTTACATTCACCAAGGGGCCACAGAGAACAGTGAGGATAGACACCGCCCCGGCAGAGTGTGGGAATGAAAACACACAGCCTCGGTCTGTAGCCTGGGAGGCCCATGGACTTGACCCAGATGCTCCCTGGAGGCCCTAGGGGGCGGACACAGGCACTGAATGGTCCAGACCCTCCCACTGAGGAGTGGTGGAGCCAGGGCTGGGCCTTCAGCCCTGAGGTTTAGAAGAAATAACCTGACCTCTTGCATTCTAACACTGGGGCATTACAACACATTTCAAATGGATGTGCAGAAACCAACACTGTCAGGGAGCTGGCCCTTGGCGGGTCTACTCGAGCTCACAAGGAGAGGTCAAGCCAAGCCAGAGGGTAACGCAGGACACCAGGGCAAAGCAGTCCCAGCCTGGCTGCTGGCACAGTGCCTCAGGTTGGCCAGCGTATCTGGCTTCAGTGCCGACTGCTGAGACTCAGTTGTCTTCTGCTGTCTCTGCAGCCACTTCCTCAGCACCTCCCTCCCTGGCATCCTCAGCAGGACCTGAGTGCCCCTCGCAGCCCCCGGCCGGGGCCCCGCAGTGGCTGGCAGGACCATTCTGCACGGCCCCGCTCTCCGCAGAGAGCCGGCCATCAGGACACAGCTGTTCTCCCACAACCTCCTGGGCGGGGGCCTTCACCTCCTCTGCGGCTCCCTCATTCTGCTGCCGGCTCAGCACACAGTTGCCCACATCTCCAGCCTTGGAAAACTGGTCTTCTAAATTCTTGTCGTTTTCTTCTGCTTGTCGCTTGTCTCTGGCACTGAGTTTCCCTTTGGATTTCCTCATCTGCCTGCTGTGCATGTCTTCTCTGGAGAATCGCCACTGAAACTGAACGTCAGAGAGGATGGGGATAAATAAATGCAGTCTCTGTGACCCAGGGCTTCACTGGAATGTCTCATGCACACCACTTCTCTGGAGCAAGACACACAATCCCCAGCACCCCTGGGACGGAGCAAACTTCCACCGCAGCCCAAATGCATCGCACCCACCTCGCGAGAGCCAGCCTGATGCTGTCCATGGTGTGGTCCAAGGTGTGTGTGTACTTTAGAAGTGGATGGATTTCAGGGTGTTGTGGGGCCTGAGGGGTACTTCTTTCAACTGGCTGCAAACTAAAGGCCTGGAAAAGGAGGTCCTGAAAGCCTACCATCTGGACAAGCAGCACAGGGAGGGGACACGGGGCCTGCCCCTCCCAAGGGCCAGGGCTCCCAGCAGGCTGTGGGTTACCAAGCCCTGGGCCCGGGATTCCCTCACCTGAGTGAGAAGGGCACCGAGTGTGGGGTGCCCGGGTCCCCCTGTACTGGTGGGCTTTCTGCCCCAGCTGTGGGGACTGCGGTCCGCTGACAGCCCCTGCCACCTCCCGGGGCAATCTACAGCCAAAGGCTGGTCCAGGCGGGGCACAGCGGCCCATCCCTCCTTGTCCCAACTAGGGATAACTCTGAAAGGACATCCCAGCTCCAGACCTACCTGAGGGTCGGCTGAGGCCACCGCTGAGACAGCACCACAGCTTAGCTCCCCAGCCCACTCCTGTGCCCTGCTGTCCCCACAGGAGTGTCCTAAGAGAACCTCCCACCCCCGAAAATCTCCACCATCCAAATCTGTCTCAGACCCTGCTTCCCAGGGAGCCCTTTCCCCAAGCGGCAGGGACGTCACAGAGGCTCCGAGAAGAGCCAGATCGTGCAGTCGGTAGCTGAGCTGAGCAAGATCAGACATACCAGGGCTGCGTGGTGAGACCATGTGCATGAAGAGTCCCAACTCCACCCCTCACCGGCCTCGCTTCTCAACCTCAGTGTCCTCATCTATACAGTGGGGACGGCAACGCTAACTAGAACCAAAGTTAGAGACTTGATTTTCTGTGAGAGCGCCGTCCGTTAAGTGTTTCTATAAAAGTCAGATAATATTTTATATTGGCTTTGCGGGCCTTGTGGTCTCTGCGGCAACCATTGAACTCTACCATTGCGGCAGAAAGGCAGTCCCAGGCAATATGCAAACAAGTGAGTGCGACTGTGCTCCAGCAACACTTCATCTACAGAAGCAGGTGGCGGGCTGCACTTGGCCCATGGGCGGCGGTTTGTCGAGGCTTGCCTTACAGGGTATTTATGTGGTCTCAACGATGTGATAATTCGTGCCATGGGTTTAGCACTGTGCCTGGCACATAATATACCAGATATGTTGCTGTCACCATTATTGACATCAGATGTAAGTTCCATTAGGCCAGGGAAGCCATCTGGCCTCCTTCATCCCTGGGGCACAGCACAGAGCAGGCGCTCAGAACCTGTCTGTGGGCTACATCACGGGCAGGACGACAGAGCCCCGCCAGGCCGGCCTCACTGTGTTTCAGGGTGAACCAGTCCTATGTTCGAGTCAAGACAAAGCTTAGGGTTTAAGAAGGAGGGACGGGGACAGCTGCATGTTATTTCTTGTTGATCTCCAAGAAGAGAAATTAATTTAAGAAAGAAAAAGTGGAAAATGTTCGAAGTCCTGCTGCATCTGTTGACTACGTGAACTGTCTCCGAGGAAGACAGTTTAGCAGCCTCTGTGGTTGGAATAAGTCTGGGCAAATGAGCTTGAGAAGACATGGAAACATTGAAGGGTGTGAGAAAATACACCTTGGAAGATTCAGAGAAATGGGTGTTTGTCTTTATAAATGAGGAATGCGTTCTGTGTGTTGACTCGAAGAACTGTGGCCTTTCTCTTACACTCCCTAAACATCCCGAGTCCCCCCATTCTTCCTGAGCAAAAGCCCCTCTGATCTCTGGCAGCCTAGTGGGGATCAGTATCCCCAGGATGGCCTCCACCTCAGAGCGTGGGGTCAGGGGGCAGTCCACTCTGGGTGGAGACCCACGGAGTCCGATGCCAGGCAGCTGTGTGGTGTACGCTTGGGAAGATGGCAGCCGTGGGACCTTTAGGATGTGCCAGGCACAGAGAACATGAGAGAAACCCAGAGGAGCGGGGGATGGGCAGATAGGGGCCAGAGTCAGGACCCCCATTGCAGGGAGTGGTCTCATCTGGAAGGAGAGAATCATGCAACTTGGCCGACCTGCAGGTGCAGCTCACTGACTCCCAGTTCGTACACCCAGGAGTATAGTTCAAGTTCCCACCACGGTTATGTCTTTCTACTTGAGTCGCACCACGCTGGTTTTTGCCAAATATGGACTCAAATCTCAGACGTTCTGTGACTGAGACAAAAGCAAAGGGAGCCCTGGGTTCCAATGGCTTCCCGCTGGGCTGGGGAGGGGAGCCCAGGAACGCAACCGAGCCATCGGTGGAAAACGATGGATTTCTTACGGCTGTAGCACATTGTAAATAACTGAGTGCCTTGCTGGGAAAAACCAAAAGTGTGCTATGTAAATTTAAACAAATCTGCCACCTTTGCAGAACTTCCCGTGGTGGAAATCTATTTCCCCAAATAAAACATTTGCCTCAACACTCCCCGGGCTCTGAGATTGAACATATCGTAGGATTCTTGGATTGAGCACCTTTGGACAAGGCTGGTAAATCTGAATATCCCATCAAAGATAAAGAGCAGCGAAATGCATGTTGAGGCTAGGATTTCACATTTATCTTGTCCTCCACTCCACCCTCCCCCCAAGCCCCCAGAGGAGTTCACCTGCAGCGTTGGAAGGGTTCTGCCCAGACACTCCTTTTTGAGGATCCTCTCGCTCATACTGTAGCGAACAGACTTCCCTTTGGGGATGGTCTGAGCTGCTTCCACCTAAGTCACAGGTTTCCAACAATGGAACTCCTCTACAGGCAAAGGGGCACCTCAGACCCCCACCCCAGCAGTGCCCACTTCAGCCGAGACTGAAGCAGGCACTCCGCTCTGTAGCCACCAGTGCAGGACGCCGACTTGGGGCTTCAGAGGCCCTGCTCCACCTCTGATGCCACCGTCTATGGCTCTCGGGCACAAGCAATCATGGTTCGTAACTGCTGCCTGGTCACGGCAGCAACTGCCACTGCGTTACAGCTCCAGCCCAAATGGAAGAGCCTTAAAGAGAAATCCATGTCCCCAAACACAGCGTCTGCAGTTTTTCTTGTTTTTAGAAAAACACCAGTTAAGCTTTGCTTATATACAATACTCCGAGAGGCAGTCGGTTATCAGGGACACTGGAGGAAGTTTTCCTTTTGCTAAAATAAGTGGTGAGATTGCTTTGGCTGAAAGGCCCTAAATGCTAAAGCATCAAAGCACTATAGTATAGCAGCTGAGCCTCCAGTTCAAATCCCAGTTCTGGCACTTGATAGCTTTCTGTCCCTGGGCAAGTTATTAATCTCTCCAAGTCTCAAGTGCCTCTTCTCTAAAATAGTTGCCTCTGCAGTGCACACCCCAAGGGACTATCCACATAAGTGGATGAGAACAGCGCCCCCTGCAGTTGGGGACTATACAACCAAGCAGCTTGCACCTGTGCCAGATTCTATCCTCCACACATGTTATTCACTAACACAGACCCAGACGCTCTCTCAGGGGCTGCTCTTGCTACATAAACAACAGAAGGCCTGTGGTTCCTCTGGACGCCCGGCCACATCCAGTTTCCAGAAGACCACACTTTGTTGACCTCTTGATATAATACAACAGAAGGACACAGCCTGTGCAAAGGGCCACTTTCTCCAGGAACCTGCGTGGCCTGCTGGGCAGAGGACGATTTGGGAATGTCAGAGCTGAGCTGGATGGGCACTACTACAGCCAGTGTTTAATGTCTTTCAGAGTAAAACAGAAAAATCTGCCAGGCCAAATGTCTTCTAGGATTGCACTGTTTTCTGTGTCCTCAGGTGGGTTGGCGGTGCCAACACGGACCCCCACGCTGGCTGGGCCCCCTGATCCCACTGCAGCTGTCCCCAGGCTGCAACTAGGCACCCAGGAGGCCCTGATCCGAGTCTGCCCCTTCCCTCCTTCTCTCCTTTTCGGGGATATTCTCATGAAGCAGGCAAGCAGCAGCGGCCAAAACTCAGGGTCTGTATAATCTAAGAGCTAAGTGTTTCAGGTTGCAAAGGCCGACTGCCTGCAGAGTAGCTGCCTAGGAGGACCGAACACAACCAAGGTGCCTACTATATATCTCACAACAGTGGCAAGGCTTCCCATTTCTCCGAATGCCCTGAAGCCATACTCTGAATGGGCATTGTGAGAGCCGTTTTACCGAGGAGCAGGTAGGTTCGGAGAGTAACTTGCCTAAAGGAACACAGCTAGGAAACAGCAGCGCTAGAATCCAAACCCAGCTGTCTCTGGCTCCGCACTACCCTTCCAGCCTCTCGTTCTTGGTGGGTGAAAGGCCGTGACTCTTGCCATAGAAAGAAGAGAGGAGAGGAAGCAAAGGCAGAGGCAGCCCCCCTTTGGGTGGCTCAGCCCAACGCACAAGCACCTTGGCTCTCCAACGTAGCCACGTCCAGGCGCATCCGCAAGGCCAGGCGCTGGACTCCTTAGGCCCGATGGCCAGCTAATGGAAGTCCAGATTTAACTGCCATTAAGGATTCTTTGGTTCGGTTTATTAAAAACAAGTAGGTACACCGAGGGCTCCCTGACAGGCCCATTTTTAAAAAATCAATAATGATAAAATTTGGATGGAGGTCCACAGGTGCGCCTGGAAAGGGCCCTAAATGACTCAATTAAGACACCGGCTCTCAGACTGGAGCGGGTGTCAGGATGACCAGGAGGGCTGGCTCCCTCAACCAAATCACTCACTCCATCGAAGTCAGTGGGCCTGGGGTGGGGGTGGGGCAGACTGCATTTCTAATGAGCTCCAGCCAAGGCTGACACTGCCCCTCCAGGGACCACAGTCTAAGAGCCACCAAGCTAAGAAAGGCACCTGGGCCCTTCAGCTGTGTGAGAAATGGCTGGGAAACAAGTACACCCCTTATACCTCAGGCCTCTCCCGGCCTCCAGGCCGCCCCCTGCCGCCAGCCTTGGCATCATCCATGAAAGGGCTTCCTCTGTCTTCCTCCCTTCCACCTCCTCACCTGCCCCCTTCACCACTCGGGCTTCTCTTCCTGCTTTAAGCTGGGGACAGTCACAGTCTCTAACAAAGAACAAAAAATTGCTCTAGATCCCAGAGCTCAAAAAGATGACATCTCAGGAAGCAAGAAGAGGAGAGGCAGGGATGTGGCAGCCCCTGGGACAGTGACAGGCTCCAAGAGGAGGCCGGTCACATCTACACTTAAAGGCAGGTGCTCCCGCCTGGAGGCCGGGCCAGGTATCTTGAGCAGTACCAGAGGGAGTCTCCGAATGCCGATGCCAGCCTTCCCGAGAAGAGTGTGTGGGCACCTGGGCGTGCTGCCGGGGCCTACACCAACAAAGATTCCAAATAGCTGTGTCAGAAACAACTGTGGGAACGGAAAACAGCCCTTCACTTCCCAGCAGTGTGTGACCAGAGTTCCGTGTCAGTGGGGGCTGACAGATTTAATTCACATGTTTTTAAAAACTGTCCGTTATCTGGCCCCACTTCAGCTGGGTTAGCCGGAAGGAAGACCCCCAGCGTCGGAGAAACCACCTATCACCTTCGAAGGAGTTTCAGGTTTGCCCTGAAACTCAGGCTCACACACCAACAGGACTCTTTCAAATGCTGGCAAGTCTTCATTTAGAGAATTTGGTCCATGTCACCGATGAGAAGACAACTAAATACGCTTCGTCCTCGGTGTGTCAATCTTGGGATTTCTTTTCTTAAACTTTAATGGTGGGCATAATAGGTATGTCCCAGGTTCAGCATCTTGATTCCTCATTCGCTGATTCAACAAATATTTGTTGAGTACCACCTAAAAGCTGGGTACTGGGCACACAACAGTCAGAAAAAAAGGCCTGTGCCCTCATGGACTGAATCTACCAGGACAGGATAAGCTAATGAGCACAAACAACTAGAGGAGAGCTCTGAGAGAGAGGAGTGTGGCTCTTCCTGGGTGTCACACGGTCCTGAGAAAATACAACGGAAGACAGTGTCCTAGGCAGAGGGAACAGCCAAAGCAAAGGCCCTGAGGCAGGAGAAGCATGAAAGGGCAGGCCAACAGAGCTGGAAAGCAAGAACATGGGGACTGATCACACAGTGACCTGGGGACCACACTATAGATTTTCACTTTTATCTTTTTTTAAAAAAAATGATTTGAGAGAGAGAGAGAGGAAGGAAGGAAGGAAGAGAGAGAGAGAGAGAGAGAGAGAGAGAGAGAGAAACATCAGCTAGTTGTTCCACTCACTATGCATTCATTGGTTGATTCCTAGATGTGCCCTGACTGGGGATCCAACCTGGAACCCTGGAATATTAGGATGATGCTCCAATCAACTGAGCTACCCGGCCAGGGCTCCATCTTTATCTTAATACAAAGCTTTAGGACCGTTTTAAGCAGTGGGTGACACGATTCAATTGGCCTTTTCAAAAGATCACTTTGGCTCTGAGCAGAGAACACATTGGAAGGGAGATCTGTCATCAGGGGACAGAAATAGTTGAGGCACCTGAGGGCGAAGAGGAGCAGAGGACTCCGGAGATTCTAGGACCTCAAGCAGACGTGTCTCAAGGACTGACTGAATGAGGGAAGGAGATGGGGAGAGTCAAGGATGGCCCCTAGGTGGGCGGATGCCTCTGGGTTGGTGGTGGTCCATTTCTCTAGGTATGGGGAGGTGGGTCAGATGTAGGGGAGGGGCAAAGGCAGGAGTTGCCCTGAGGTTGCTGTGCAGTGACTGGGCAGGTGCGTTGGGCCTCGGGGGAGAAGCAAGAGCTGCAGACACAAGAGTCAGGACCCAGAGGGGGCGAGTGAGATTTTCTCACTCTGGGGATGAAAGAGCCTTTCTAAGGAAGCGGTAGGGGAGTGAGGGGAGAAGCAGGGCTGGGTCTGAACCCTGAGGAACCTGGTGGAAACCCAGGAGAGTGCAGATGGAACCAAGAGAAAAAGGTGCTTCAAGAGGAAGAGGCAGCCGAGAGTGTCAGGACTGCGGGGAGCCCAGGCACCATCAAGACTGGATGGGGTTACTGCCACCGTCACAGGGGTACGCAGACCTTGTGGGAGCAGAATGCCCACCTGAGTCCACTGAGGAGCAAATGACAGGGACGAGGAGATGGAGACAAGGCATCTGCTGCAAAGTCCCCTCTCTGGGACTCTACTAGTGGGCAATCTCTCTAGATCACACTGAGAACAAGTGCTTGCCACCAGCCAGTCCGTGGGATGAGTGGGGGATACATAAGCACTTCCAAGGAGAAAGCAGCCAGCCCATATTTGTGTGGTTGATTAGGCCTGGAAGTTTCCACTGACCAGAAAATAAATGACTCCCGTCCTCTTTGGATTTTCCCCAAGGAAAGCCCTGCCTTCTTGCACCAGCTTTAAAGCTCTACCTCAAAAACCTCCCTGCCCACCCCAGTTTCCGATGGCTATCCTGTTCCAGGATGCGTGGCCTGAAGCAACGTCAAGCCGAGTGTCTTTGCTGTGGAATCCGTCAGCACCACAACCTGGACGGCAGCCCAGAAAAGGCTGCACTCCCCTCACCCGCCCTGCCCTCCCGCCCCCTTAAAGGCAAAAGAGGGTTTTTTGGTTTTTTTTTTGTGTCTGATGGAGACCTTGCCTGCATTGTTATTGAATGCCACTCTGTGAATGTGCACAGTCCCCTGGAGCCTATGGCTAAGTCACAACTGACAGCAGCCTGGGCTGATCCATCTTCCAGCCTGTGGCTGACTGTTCCTGGTGGTTAATGGCGGATTTGGCGGTTGCCGTCTGGTTCTCTGCTGCTGTCACCTGTCACATTAGTGCATCAGAGCTTGGAGAGAGACTGTCCTCTGCACTCCACCCCATCTGGCGTCACGGCGCCATTTCCTTGGCATTCACCCCGCAAATGGGTTCCCCCTGGATTTGTTGGCTGGTGAGGGGCTGTTCCAATCTGTTCACTCACGTGGTACTCCTGTCCAGGCTCTGTGTCCACAGAACATGAGGAGCCAGGTCTGGGGAGCACGGGGACGGTGCCAAGGGTGAGGAGAGAGCAGGCCCAGCAGGCTCGTGGGAGAGCATGGTCTTGGCCATCAAAGGTAGGGTGAGCTGGCTCCATGTGACACCCTGGACTTGCCTGAGCCACTGGTCCACAGGAATAGCACCCACCAGCAACAACGCATGGGGTGTGAAACATTGAAATCATTGGATGCAAGGGAGGACCTGGGCTGGACATCACCCAACGTGGGGAGAGTTCTGAGAATGGCCACCACCTCTCAGTGCAACTGAGTTTCCCGGACAGTTCCTGAAACAACCAGTGAGGGGAAAAGGACCCCAGCGACCCAAGGGCACTCTGACCTGAGGACCCGCTGCTGCAGGCAGAGGCTGGCCTTGTCTAGACCGGCCGCTGTCACTCAGAGGCTTTTGGGGAGGGGCCTGTCAAAAAGGAGCTCTAGCAGGGTCTGTGCGCCAAGATCACCAGACTTCTGATCTCCTGAGGGACGCGACAGGCAGGCCGGAGCTCCAGCCAGCTGGTAATGAGATGCAGATACAGACACCGGGCCTGAGCTCCAGCCCTCACCCCACGCGCATCCCGTCAGAACGCAGCTGACTTCATGCCCCTATTTCTAGCCCAGCGGGAATATCTGGCAGGCTGGCGTGTCCAGAAGAACCTCTCTCCTCCGCTCTTCTGGCCTGGCCAGCAGCGGGACACTGGCAGACAAGGCCCTCCAGTGCCCTCATCTGTCCCACTCTGGCAGCTTCAGGCCAGATGCAGTTTGCCAAGGGGCTCAGGTGTCCTTGGGCTCAGAGCTGCTGGCAGTTGGGGCCGGCTGCCCACCTGACTGCTGCAGACAAACGCACTTGAAGGTGAAGCCCTGCTAAAGGGACGTGGGGAAGGCCATCAAGGTGACTTACCCTCGATTCCTTCTTCTTGATTTTCTGAGGTAGACACGGTCTCTGAAGAAAGACAATCTGCTTGGTGGATATGTTCCCCTCCCTGTAAGACATGTGGAGCTGAGAGTGAGTTAGGCCAGACCTGGGGGAACCCCAAACCTCACAGCTGCGGCAGCTCCTAACTTCAGCAAGGCTTACCACACACAGGAAGCAGAGCTGCCACCAAAGAGTGAGAGGTCGGAATCAAGAAGCCCCCCGACACTCTCCCACCCCAGGCCATCCACCCTTGCTCCTGGGGGGCTAGCACCTCAGGGGTCCAATAAAGCATGGTGGACGTCCCTGCAAAGTCAGCTTCACAGCTAGAAACTCCCTCCCCTTGGTGTGAAATAACAACTAGCATCTTGGCCAAATGATGACAAACCGGCTTCTTTAGTGAATCTCAAAGGGGTAGCAGGCAGGCCTCTCCCCAATCTGTCTTTGGGAACGAGGCCCTGGAGGCATCCGGTCGGCCAGGATGGGCAGGAAGATGAGGACCTGGGGGGAGAGCTCCGACCAGCAGCCACCATGGGCGCAGCAGGTGAAGGGCTGGCTGCACACTGGCCCCAGCGACAGCCCAATTCACCCCCACTGAGCAGCAGGGCCACGTCGCTCCTGCGAGCACACAGATGAAGGCGGCCAGCAAGGCAGGGAGTGGCCTTAACCAAGCCAGCGAGGGGCTGCTCAGGGGCCCCACTCATCTTTATGGCCCAGTGTGTGCACTTTTCTTCCAAGAAGGCAGGACCCCACGGAGCTGCCTTTAGTGATGACAAACTACTGTAAAGCAGGAGTCATTGTTTTCTCTCCGCCCCTACCCTCTGATCACGTTCTTAAATCCCTGTTTTGTGACAGTCTTCTCTGCCGAGGCAAGGGGTCTCCACACGTGGTGTCAGAGGGGAAAGAGGGAGAGAACTAGTATTTCCTCTGTTCTTCCGGGGCTGGGCAAGTCCACACACAACGCCTCATTTAGGCCTCCCCACGGCGTTCGTTCCCAGGACTGCAACAGACACCTTACAGATGGGAAGTGGAAGCTTGTTTAAGGAGCAGGCTCGAGAGCACACAGTCAAGATACAAGCTCGGGTGTGCCTGGTTCGGGGCGCTTTCCCACTCCACCATGAGGGGACCTTTAAGGCACAGGGCAAGTGGGGGATTAGGGAGAATTATTTGGCAGGTGTTATTCTCTGAGACACACGGACAGAGACCTCCCTGCACCCTGGGCTTTGCTCAGAACCAGCTGGGGCTTCACGTTCAAAGACATTCTCATCGTGATTCTTGTCCTCTGGGTTCAGGATCAGGAGTTCTTCCATCTCGGGCTTGTAGAGGGACCCGGGAAAGGCACTGATTGTCACCATCATCCTCCACCCTCAGCCTGGGCTCTGGGGATGCGCCACCCTGCCACCTCCCCAGACCATCAGTCTTGCCCCAGGCTGTTCGTCATCCTGCAGAGATGGGGATGCAGCAGGACTTGGGGCAGGCAGAGCGCTGAGAGCCACGGAAGGGGCACCCCTATGGGCAGGCAGAGAGGCGGCCTGGTGTAGGAGAAGGAGCTCTTAATTCTCCGACTGAGGTTCTAGTCCCAGGTTCTGCCACTTAGTGGTGGTGTGGCCTCAGGTGTGTGACTGAGCCTCTCTGAGCCTCAGTTTCCTCATCTGTAAAATGGGAATCATAGCTATGCTTACAGGATAGTTAGGAGGACTACTTTAGATAGCAAACCTGCAGGGAAGGCCTTTCAGCACTGGGCTGACTGGGACCAGCTGGTGTGCTCAAGGGACAGTGGGCAGAGCTGAGGGTGGACAGACCGCCATGAACGTGAAATCATCAGGAGTGCCACCAGCCAGGGCCACAACTCCGGGTCTTTACATCTTCTTTGTGGGACTGCTGACTCACCATAATCTCGGATGAGTCCTTCCACCTCCCTGGCCACACTTTCCTCCACCGTAAAATGAGTTTAATTTTAAAACATGCACCTCATGGGATTTTAAAGAACTAAATGAGATTGTATATAGAAAATGCCTATCTAGCCTGGCACAGGGCACACAGTAGGTGCTGAATTTCTTTTGCAGATTAAGCCCTTCTGACAGCCGCGGGCCTCCTCAGTCCAGGTGGCTCAAGCACCTGTGACATGCTGGACTGTAGCGGTCCACCGGCCAAGGCTCCCCGTGGGGGAAGAGGGTGCAGGTGCGAGAGCTCTGGGTGAGGGGGGTTACGAGCCTAAATCCTAACTCTGCCACGTCCCAGCTGGAGAGTTCATGGAGCCACACCAGCCTCACGGGCTTGTCCCAGGATTAAACAAGCCACGTACACAAAGTGCTTACTGGGAACAGGGCCTGGCACTGGGTAAGTCTTCAGGAATCATACAGGCGGTCACTGTACCTGTTAGTCTTGACGACGGGAGTTGGGAGCACGCAGGTGAGCTGCCAGCCGTAGGCCGCTAGCGAGTTCAGCAGGGGCACGTAGTCCGTCTGCACCTCGACACCCTAAGGGAGAAAGGCCACTGTCAGGGATGCTGCCGCCTCCGCCCAGCACCCAAGGGACTGAGAGGGGGTCGTTCAACCCGCCAACTTGACACAGCAGAAAGGGGTGGGGTGTCCCTCAGCTTGGAGGCCCTGGCTCTGATGTGCTTAAAGAGTTCAAAGCCAAACTGCCCACCTGGGACCTCTCCTGGCCCCATCCCCGTCGGCATGGCAAGGAATCAGAGCCAAAGGACCGGTCCATTAATTTTGCTTATTCTTGGTTCGTGGACGCAGCACTGTCGCCTCCCCTCGAAGACGGATTCAGGGCATAGACAACACTCTGCTCTGCGTGATGTGGGAGCATGTCGTGGGGAGCGAAGTTACAGTTGACAGATGATGGAGTCATTGCATCCAGCCACAGTGGCCACGTGTGCACGCACATGGAGCCTCACCTGTGTCATGCAGCCTGCCGTAAAGCGGTAAATGAGTGTTTGCCCGTGTTTTATTTCAAATCGGCATGGGAGGCAGGAGACTGGCCCAACACTTGCCTTTGAATTAAAGACTCAGTCCTGAGCCCTCAGGGAGGGGTCCCAGTGTGAGGCCCCAGTGTGATTCCATGCAACCGAGGCAGCCATGTGTGTTCGTTCAGCTGGCGTTTGAAGCCATGGTGGGTGCACAGTGAGTGAGGGCGCTGTCCTGGTGCTGGAGGTCATGGTCCAGCATCGGCAGCGGCACATACACGCCAGAAACCAAAATACAAAATGGCCCGTCAGCAGGACCTCGAGGCTTCCAAGCTCAGCAGGAGAGGAAGAGAGCAAACCGTGCCCATGGCTGGGCCCCGGGCCTTCCAGGGAAGAACCCCAGGAGATACAAATGAAGGGCCAGCTGGGCTTAGATCACCGAGGAAGGTGGGCTTAACTGGGCAGTGGCGCCTTGCAGAGGGGCCACCTGCGGTGAGTGGCTGGCCTGCTGGGGGCCTTTGGGGAACAGAACCAGCTTGTCTGGCTGCCCTGGGCTAGAGGAGTGGAAGGAGTGGAAGAGAGATGAGGGAACAACCAGCCCTACCTCTTCAAATGGGCTCCAAAGATACCTATTTATTTACTTACTTACAGAGGGAGGGGGAAATAGATGGAAAGAGACATTGATGTCAAGGACAAACATTGATCAGTTGCCTCTTGCACATGCCCCAGTTGGGGACCAGCTTGCAAGCTGGGCATATGCCCTGACTGGGAATCAAACCACCTTTTACTTTTCGAGATGTTGCCCAACCCACTGAGTCACACTAGTCAGGGTTCAAATGGGTTTTATAGGTCCTCTTACTGAGCACCCATCCCAGCATGGCTACCAAGTCACTTGGACAGCGAGCAGTAAATTTATCCTTCGGGAGCCTTGGTTTCTTCAACTGTATCAAATAAGCCTTGGCCTGTATCAGTGGTGCTCGAAGTGTGCTCCCTGAGCCAGCAGCATCAGCAACAGCTGGGAACTTGTCACCGATGCAGAGTCTTGGGACTCTACCCACACCAACCAGATCAGATACTCTGGGGGTGGGACCTGGGAATCTGTTTAAAGAGTCCTCCCAGGACTTCTGAGGCAGCTAAGTCTGAGAAACTCTGCCCTAATGATCAGTTAGGTCCCTGCTGATCGGAGAGTCTGTGACGCTGTGGCCAGCGTCCATCAGCTGTTACTCGGATCTTACCGTTCCATCATTCCCCATGTGAGGAGAAGGAGAAGAGGGACTTCTAAAGGATCAGTTCTGTTAAAAGGGAATGGAAGGGAGGAAGGGAGAAGAGTGGGGCAAAAGAGAGGAGAGGGGAAGGAAGGAGAGAAAAGGAAGGGAAGTTAGAGGAGGGGGAAATTAAGGGATTTAAGGGAGGGAAGAAGGCGAGGATGGCACAGGTGTAACCAATTTACTTAAGAGAGAGGGACAGGAGGGACCTTATTCTAGTCCTGTCCCTTGAAGCACCACTCAGGTCAGGTGGCAGCAGATGACCCAGCAACCCCTCCTTCTGCCTGGCCCCCTGGATACATGGGGACCTCCCTTTCAGACCTGCACAGGCCAGTGTCCCTCGTGCTGGGCACCCGCTGTGGCTGCTTTGTCCTGAGAACCCCGCCCCCACCCTGGCATTTCTGATTTAGAGAGAGAGAGAGAGGAGGGGGGGAATGTTAAATCCACTCTCTCAAGCTTTGCGAGGTTATGATTACTTGAGCCTATCAAGAATAACCTTCCCACTTTATCAAGCACTGTGACAAACCCGCCACAATCAGACAGTAGCCATGGCAACCAGGACAAGCTTTGGTGTCTCACAAAGCCCTGAATGGCAGAATATAGTCCTTTTATTGGTGACTGTGCCCCAGCCAGGTTTTCGCCGCAGGCACCCAGAGCAACACGACAGTGGCCACCCTCTGCCGCCGCCTGACCTGCTGCTCAGACAGGCCTCGTCAGGGGCGGCTTCTATTTTGCTCTGTTTTATTGCATTTTGTCACTATCTTAAAAAGAAAGACAGCAGGATTTCTCCCAATTTTCCCCCTCTGGGTAGGGGATATCCGTCAGAGGGAACAGAATCATAAAGACTGAAAGGAAAAGGGAAAACACACAAAAACCACGCTGCTTGTGAGAGCTGAGCGTTCAGTCGCAAGTGTAGTATCTGGCTGTCACGTGGAGGGTTGAAAACTAAAATACACATGGCAGGGGGTGAGGTGTTACACTCCGCCAGACCCTCCCACTCCTCCCACTGTTGGGGCTGGTCTTGATGTAATTAAGGGTCCGTGGGGTTTTCCGCAGCGTCTATCAAAGCAGGCTTGCATACGATCAACACAGTCAGGTGGCGCTTCTAAAATAGGACATGAGCCCCATGCAGTCAGCGGAGGACGCTTTCAAGTCCATTAGCTGAGGAAGATGATAGGAAACCTATATGGAGGGAAGGTTCCCTTTGATCTGCTTTTCTGCGACACTCCAGCGAGGACAGAGGAGCACAAACAGCACTCCAAAGCCAGACTGCTTATCGAAGGAAAAGACGCTGCTTTCCGGGAGTAGGAGCAAACATTTTAATTAACTCTCCACTCTCCTGTGTGGATACATAACACCGTAACACTCTCCCACACCTGGAGTGTTAAAAAAAAAAAAAAAAAGGAGCGTGTCCTGTGGTTCTTCAACTTGTATAAAAGGAATTCATTTGTGTTTATGGCTCCGTTTTTTTCCCTTTGTTCCCTATCATTTCTCTGGTGTTTGCAAATGAACAACAACAACAAAAGGCACCCAGTACAAGCTTCCCTGACCGTCCAAAAATTGTGACAATGGAGTGTGGTTTATGAAGAAATGCAATTGTCTTTTGATTAATTTTTGAAAGATGCTCCACGCAGGGAAATCATGAGTTAACCCGTTGGTCCAGTGAGAAGGTTTGCATCCTGAATGTCGGTTTGCTCTTCCCTCTTCTCCCATTTTAACTTGTGGGAGCAATCTGGGAGAGAAGCAGCTTTTACAAGAGAAGTCTTATTTGTGACTGTAAATGAGGACAGGAATCCACTTTCTCGTATCTGAAGTGTGCGGGACCAGCTCTGGGACAGTCTCTCTACCTTGAAACAGCAACTGGGGACTGTTTGCCTGTGTTCCTCACAGCCACCAGGCTGGGCCCCAGGCTCTCACCGAGAGGACACCTGAGGGAAAAGCACTGCAAAAAACACCTGTGCATCTTTTGTAAATTGCTACCAAAACACCAATGCTCACCACTACTGGGAGGGTACATTTATACAACTGTTTCTTTACTTATCAATTTTAGGTATCTTTTGATTTCCTACCATGGGAAATAAAGGCTTATCGCTCCCATACACATTTCTTACTTCCTTTTTCTTAGTGCCCTGAATGGTTATAAGGTACTTTTAATTAAATCAAAAGTAGGTATTTATGGTGTTAGGACTTTGCAAATATTGCTCAACTTGATCTGGTTAAGTAATGAACTGTGACCGTAACTTCCTTTTTATATAACCTTTTCTTTTTCTTGGAATTGTGACCTCAATATTTTTCATTTACCTGGCTGTACAAGAACCTATCACTAATTTATTCCATGTGTTACAACACCTCTATTTTATGCCTATCTATGACTCTCACACACCTAAATATATTGGTTCTATTTTTTTCCCCACACTGGAAACATCATTTCTGGAGCTTTCTGGAACCTTGCTCCAAGCAGGTCTGGGTGCTTTCTATGACTGAGTTCTCCCTCCACTACTATCTATGGCTGGTGTTTCTTTTTCTTTCTTGGTTCCCTCCTCTTTTTGCTGGAGCACATCCTGCAGAGGCTCCTTAGGAATGGTGCCCTGGAAGTCATTTGTAGTCTTGCATTCCTAAAACAGGTTTTGTCTCCACCCTTAACTAACAGTTTGGGTACAGAAGTCTGGGCTGACATCTATTTTTCCATTAAAATTTTGAAAGTATTGTTCCACTAACTTCTAGATTTGTAGAATTGCTCCTGCAATATTTAATTATTAATACTTTGAGTATAACCTGTTGTGTTGCTCTTAGGGTATTTTTCCCCACAAAGTTCTAGAATTTCACAATGTGGCTTGGTGTGGGTCTTTTTTACTCAAAGGGCCATACACTTGATAGGTCTGCGATGTGAGGATTCTTGCCCTTCAGTTCTGAAGTGTTTGTTTTTTTTTTTCATTGATAATGTATATCTCCTCCGTTTTCTGTTTTCTTTCTTTCTTGAACTCCTATTAGTCAAAATACAGAATTGATATATTAATTTTATTACCCTCCACTGCTCCACGGTGATTCATGCTTTGAAGACCAAAGCTTTTTCTCAGGTTCTGTGAGAGAGAACGGCTCCCTGCTTCCCCATCTGGGCTGCAGGTTCCTCACTTTGCTAAATCTATTAGCATTCCTCCACGCACTTTCCCTCTTCTAAACATTTGTTAAAATTCCTCATCTTCTACCTTGTCTTCTTTCGATCTTTTCATTCGTGTGGCTATCTAATCTGTCATCTGCCTAATGACAGTCAATTTTCAAATGTTCCATAATGTTGCCACAAACACCGAATTGCCCAATACTGGATGGACCACTGCTTCCAGGGGAAATTACAGGGACAGGTCCCTGCGAGCCTCTGAGCACGACATCTTCATCACCTGATCAGCACAGACAGTTGTTTTGTGTGTGTTTCTGCCCAAAGGCACCATGTCTAATACCCATTGTTGATTCATTAACTCTGAACTCCCAGCCAACAGCACTGTGAACTCAGGTTCAAACTTACCTAACACAAATATTTGCCCTCTCAGGTACATACCTAGGACCAGTAGCCAGCACTTCAGCCCTATGCCTGGCGACACTTCAAGCGGCAAAATCACCAAAACAAGAAGCACAAAAATGTGAAAAGCATGGCACTAAGTAGACCACCCAAGGGGCACTTGTTTATAATGTGAGCTGAAACAAAGAAGGCAGACTGACCCCTTAGCTGGGGACACGCACACTGGCGACTCCAGCGTTCTGCCCCTCCTCACACAGCCGCAAGTGACTGTGAAGGCACCGGGGGCATCGCCCTGGGGATTACAAATAAATTTGAGAAAGTAGGGTTTGCAAACATGGAATCCATGAGTAAGGAAAATGGACCCTATCATCTCTCTGCCCATCGATCATTCCTTTAGTTAGTCCAACACAACATTTCACTGAGGGTTTTTCAAAAGAGAGAAGAAATACACACCTGTGTCCCATCACCCACATTTCACACAACTTTATTATTTTAATTTTTAAAGGGCCTACTGGAAGCCCTTTCTAACTTAGAATTCAGAAGCCATAAAGTAAAAAAAATAAGAAATGTGGTCATATTAAAAACCTTTCCACATGACAACAAACTATGCAAAGTCAAAAGACAACACAACAAAACGGGGAAAACATTTGTAACTCATATTACAAACAGTAAAGTGCTCCTAAAATTGACAAGGAAAAATATCCAGTAATCCACATTTGAAAATGGACAAGTGCAGGAAGAGACTCAGAAAAGGAAAGTAAAATGGCCATTAAGCATGTGGGGGTGGGGCGGGGGGAATGCCGAATCTAACAACAAGAGGAATGCAAATTCCAACCCATCACATTGGTGAAACCCCCGAGGTCTGACAACCGGTCTGTTGACAGGCTGTGGGGAAGCCAGCGTTCTGCTACATGGCTGGTGGGACGGCAAACCGACTCAGTCGCACGGAGAACAATCTGACAGGAGCTCTGAAAGCTTCACATAATAAAGTCCCCTCCCTTATCTGTGGTTTTGCTTCCCGCAGTTTCAGTTACTAACAGTCAACCTAGGTCTGAAAATACTAAATAGAAAAGTCCAGCGATAAACGATTCATAAGTTTTATGTTGTGCTCTGCGTCAAGGAGTGTGAGGAAAGCTTGCGCTGTCCCGCTTGGTCCTTCCCGGACATTAGCCGTCCCCTCTGCCCACCCCATCCTCGCCATGGGTGCTGCCTGCCTGTTCTCACTTAGTAGCCACTCAGTCACCAGAGAAAGACGCCACGCTCACATGCCTTTTATCGCAATATATTGTTCTCATCGTTCTGTTTTCATTATTCGTTATTGTTGTTAGTCTCTTACTGTAGCTCATTTATATATTTACTTTATCACAAGTATGTATGTATAGGAAAACATATAGCATATACAAGGCTTGGCTCTATCTGCAGTCCCAGGATCTACTCGGGGATTTGGAATGTATCCCCCACAGATAAGGGGTGGCTACTATACATTTACCCTTTTTTAAAAATATATTTTATTGATTATGCTATTACAGTTGTCCCATTTCTCCCCCATCATTCCCCTCCACCCTGCACACCCTCTCCCACCCATATTCCCCCCTTTAGTTCATGTCCATGTGTCATAAGTTCTTTAGCTTCTACATTTCCCACACTATTCTTGCCCTCCCCCTGTCTATTTTCTACCCACCGTCTATGCTACTTATT
Source organism: Glossophaga mutica (assembly GCA_039655065.1). Classification (NCBI taxonomy): domain Eukaryota; kingdom Metazoa; phylum Chordata; class Mammalia; order Chiroptera; family Phyllostomidae; genus Glossophaga; species Glossophaga mutica. The sequence goes on along the minus strand of CM077309.1, from coordinate 26,775,386 downwards.
CTCTGTACCTTCCCTCCCTCTCCTCCTCCCACTCCCCTGTTGCTAACCCTCCATATGATCTCCATTTCTGTGGTTCTGTTCCTGTTCTAGTTGTTTGCTTTTGTTTTAGGCGTGGTTGTTAATAGCTGTGAGTTTGCTGTCTTTTCACTGTCACACTTCCGGCCAAGATGGAGGCATAGGTGACACACTGTGCCTCCTCTCACAACCAAAATTAAGGACAACAAATATTTAGAAACAAGAAAACAACCAGAGCTAATAGAAAATTGAACTGTACGGAAGTCCAACAACCATTCATCCAGACCAGTAAGAGGGACGGAGTTGCAGCAGGAAAAAGTGGAGGTGTGGACTCGGGAATACATTTACCCTTTGACCAAATGACCTCACTTCTGGGACTCAATCCTCTGTATATAAAAAAAAAAAATGGCAAATGTACAAAGCTAGTCACTAGGAAGTTGTTGTAACAGCAAACCAATGAAGAGCACCCAGGTGTCCATCAATGCTGAATTTGTTAAACAAATTATGTTTTATCCACACAATGGCCTGGGGGCCTGAATAATGGTGGGTCCTGTGTTGCATGAAGGCACACAGGACAGGAGGGCAGTGGGAGGGGATGAACCCCACTGCAGACATGTTGAGTCTGAGGGACTCCGGGAAGGTTCAGGAGCTTGGCTGGGTGGTAGAATTGAATAATGCCCCTCATTCCCCCAAAGATGTCTGTGTCCTAACTCCTGGAGCCTGGGAAGGCTATCTTCCATGGTAAAAGGGATCTGGCACACGTGATTAAGTTAAGGACCTAGAGATGGGAGATTACCAGTGTGGGTGCAATGTACTAAAGAGGGCAGTTAGAAGAGAACAGCAGAAAGAGGGTCTGAGTCAGCAGGTGTGAGGGAGGGAGTAGAGGTCAGAGGGGCTGGCTGTGAGCTGAACGGCCTCTATGAACTGAAAAGTCAGGAACAGAGTCTCCCCTAAAGCCTCCAAAAAACCCTGCTAACACTCTGATTTTAATCTCTTAAAACCCATTTGGATTTCTGGCCTCCAGAACTGTAAGAGAATAAATTTGTGTTGTTTTAAGCCACTGAGTCTGTAATTCCTTACAGCAGCAGGAGAAAACTAATGTACTGCCTGAAGCCGGGAGCAGGTTAGGAAGATAAAGACCTGGAGACGAGAGGTGGCTGAGGAGTGAGCCGAAGCTGAATAAAAACATTCCTCACTGAATGTGGAGGAAATCAGCTCTTGAGTAGTTCTGGCTGAGAAACGGGTTTCAGAAGGTCCACGTCATCCAATGTCCCAAGAGGGCAAGACACAGGATGCCCGAAAAACCATCTCTGGAGAGGACAGTGTGGTCTCGGGAAACCACAACCAGGACGCTTCTGGAGCGAAGTGGCAGACGGCAAGAGGCAGAACAGTGGCTTGTCATGAGGATCAGACAGGGCGTGTACACATGGTCTCAGGAAATCTGGGGTTTGTCTCGACTGTGCCCAGGCTCCGCAGAGACCCTGGCCACAATGGCACAGGGGAAAGACAACGGTCATACCCACAGGTTATGCAAACAAGAGATCCAAAGTTGGGGTCGGAGGAGAAAGCCAAGCTGGAAAGAAGGAACACTTCACATCTATTCATCAAACGGAAAGTGGGTGCTGGGACTCCAGCGCAGGCCTGCGGAACACTCAGCAAGTCCTTTGGTATTGTGGGAGTGTCCAACCTTTTGGCGTCTCTGGGCCACATGTTAAATACATTGTGACATGTAATCAGAAAAAAATCTCATAACATTTCAAGTAAATTTATGATTTTGTGTTGGACCACAGGCATCCTGGGCTGCATGCAGTCCGTGGGCCGCAGGTTGGACATCTCTGCAAGGCAACACCTACTCAGTGCCACTATTCATTTATGAATTTCCATAATTAAACACCCTAGCTCCATGCTGGGCACGTGGGAAGCAAAGATGAGTGAGTCTCTTCTCCCGCCCCAGGAGAAAGTAAGCATATAGCTCCCCGACCAGATGGGAGGCACCGCAAGGTGTGGTGGAGGGAAGGAGAGAGGAAGGAACAACTTGCTTCTCCCTTCTCTCTGGGGACAGGGCAAACCTCTCAGAGGCCAAGGAGGCCTGGGTGGCCCTGCCTCCCGGGCCCTTCCCCTCCCCCAGGCCTCCCTCCCTCCCGAAGGACCACTGCCTCCGCCATCCCACAGGAGGGGCAAGGATGCTGGGCTGGCTGGAGATGTTGTTTTCCCCTTTGTTTTACACACAATGCCACAGAAAAACATTTTGCTGATATGTAATTAGGCCAACATAATAGAGTGTAAGAAAGCAGTCGGTCTCGTTTTAGACAACTTTGGCTTTCACAACGTTCAAAGAGAATATGTTAAAAAAAATAAAAGCTTAGTTCTCAGATGTGGAAAAGGGGGCAGATGAAAATACATGCAGTGCAGAGAAGGCTTCTGTTCCAAGACTCTTTACCCACCCCTGCGGTTAATTCACATCACTGCCTGATTGTCTCTTCCTCTCGAGACGGGCAACAAACTCTGCAGCCCTTTGAGAGCCCAACAAAAGCGTTATTATTTGAGATACACTGTCTGCAAAAATGGCCTCAGCGATTACCTCCCTGTGTCTGGGCCTCCTCACAACACAATGTGGGAGCTACCCCTGAAGAGGTAGAGTCCAGGCTGGTCTAGTGACCTGCTCTGACCGACAGAATATAATAGCCATGACCTTATGGGAGCTGAGTTCTGAACGTAGGTCTCCAGGGACCTTGCAGCTTCTACTTGCCTGTGCTATTACAGGACCATCCCAGGCTAGCCTGTTGGATGACTTGAGACAAGTGGCCCCAAGGAACAGACATAAGAGATGTCACCTTGGACCAGGTAGCCACCAGTCAACCCATCAGCGACTGCAGAAGCCTGAGTGAGCCCCGAGGAGGTCAGTCAAGTCTAGGCCAGACCAGCAGCATCACCCAGCTGACCTGTCACTAGCAACAATAAGGGCTGTTATTTTATATCACTAAGTTTTGGAGATGCTTTAGTCCATAGAAGAAGCTAACCGATATATTGCTATTCTAGGAAGAGCCAAATGCCTAGGCAAATCCCTAGGAGGAAAATCATAGTGAAAGTCACCTTGGTCTGATTCGAGTGAAATAAAACGTAATGGCTACTGCTGAATGGAATTCAGTGTTGCTAATCTTTCTCCGCACGCCAAGCTGGCACACCTAGCCCTCATTTCCTCCACGCCAGCCACACTGTGACCTTGCATTACATCTGGAGCCCTAAAGTCTGATTTATGATAACCTGCAGCGAGGCCCAGCACTGCCCACCAGCCTACCCTGGCAGGGACAGATAAAACCCAGCACTGGGGAAGAACACCCTAGCTTGAGAGGCTACCCTGGCTTCTCCTAAAGTACCAAGGACACCAAGCTGGCAGGAAAACCGAACCTGCATATGCAAGATAACACTCTTTTGGATTCTCAAAAAGTAGGGGTGAGTAATTGGTCCTGGTGCATGCAGTGTCTCTGAAGTCACATACCCGAGAGGCGGAAAGGGGAAAGGAGCTGGTGGGGCTGAGGGACAGGAGATAGCATGCTAAACATATTATCAGACCTGGCTGCAGATATGCACCTGCCTGGGCACAGTGAGGACCACCAGAGATGTGTGTTACAATACAGGGCTCAGATTCCGCTGGAGGTGATGAGGCAGGGCGTTTGGAGGTTCAGTGAGTGATGGCTGGGACAGATGCTTCTGCAGTTCCGAGCACAAACAGTTAAGCAACTCAAAGCTGTTACATCCTGTGGGCTGCTCAGCAGGGACCTCATAGAGAGACAGCGCAAGGCTTACATCCTCCAGAAGATGACATTTTACACGCACACTGAAGGCGTCAGGGGTGAGCGTGTCCTCTCCGGCAGACTTGGAAACAGCTTTGTTTGATAACAATTAAACACAAAACATTTTCTCCATCCAGGGACTTGCCACGTGCCTCCCACTTGCTTTGATGAGTGAGGAAATTAGGTTTTGGTAGTAAATGGGATTTGCTGCCATATTACTTTCTCCTCAGGTAATTGGAGGTGGAGGAAGGATCATATTTTTAACCTTTCTTTCTTCTTCCCTTTTTTTTTTTACCTTATCTACTACCTAGAAATGAGAGGATTTAGAAAGAGCTTTCCCACAGTGTATAATTAAAAGGTATTCACTTTGGAGTAGGGGACTGGAAGTTTGTCAGCAAAAACTCTAGACCTTAACACTATATCATAGTTAATCACCTTCATCTACAGCATATTCCTGTCACCTTACAAAAATGCTAACCCAGAAGATGTCTCTGAATAAAGGTTGGTTCAAAATCTTAACAGAGGAGAAATAGAAGTTAAAGGGTTATTCCACTGTCACCATGCAACAGACAGAGCCACCCAAAGCACTGTGTGCTGGGCTGTACTGGCCTTGGGTTCCTTCGGAAAAGCAAGTGGGTAAGAACCGTGTCTCTGTGGGATGCTCAGCACAACTGATTTTCTCTCCCGGACATTCTCCGCCTGGTAAATTCAAGGTGCCACAGTCCCACACTGGCATTCGGTCAATATTGCCTTCAGTCAATATCCTCCTCATTGTGACCCAGTTGTCCACATCTTGTTGCTATGGTTACCATGATTGTAACTCAACCTTCCTCCTGCTCCCCCTCCCTCAAGCCAAATTATATTGCACTAATCCCACAGCATTTTCTCTGAGGAGCCTGTTCCTGATCGGTACAATTCTAATAGGGCTTCTGAGAGGCTGGGAACTGTCAAAGGGAATATGCAACCTTCAGGATATGTCAAAGCCCTGCGCTCAGTGCCCCGCCTCACCACGAGTCCTTCAATTCTCTCTGGCTCCTGAATCCACCACAGTCTAGAGATAAATTCACTGGAGTCTGTAATGGATGCACCCCAGGGGTGTCCATCAGCATCTGGACTGGGACCCACCAAAGGAGGGGCTGATGAAGAGAAAGCCAAAGTCAAGAAAATTAAAAGGGTCTCAGAGAGATCAGCCAAATCTATTTGGGGTCCTCTAGAAAATTTCCCTCTGTTCCTACCCTATCGCTTCATCATATCAACTGCTATTTGGGACGGATTTATCTATTTATCTATTTATTGCTCTTTCCTTCACTGGAATGCAAGCTCTACAAAGGCAAGGAGTTAATTTTGCCAATGAGTTCCCAGCTTCTAGGAAGTTGCTGGCACAAGATAAGTGCTCAATAAATAGTTGTTGAGTGAATAAATGCATGCACTTGATCTTGCATTTTTGGGGTAGGTTCTGCCACCACCATCTTATATTCCCAGTCTCATCAAAATTGCTGCAAATCACATCCAACGTTGATGAGACATAGGCTTACCACTAAAAATGTGAGTTGATCTATCAGGATACTTTGATACCATTCTTGGGGGCATTCTGTATGTGGAAGTTAAAATATATTCATGCATGAAAATTAAATGCAGAGAGACATACGTTGGTCATCAGCTACTAAGGTTATTTTATGTTTTAGCAAAGGTTACCTGGTAAGTCATTAAACTGGCCACACCCAAATCCATCCACTCTCTGCATCTAGGCCTTTGCAGTGTGTTGCAGATTATCCCATCAAGGGGTAGTGTCTATTTCTCCACCTCTTGCATCTGAGCTTGGTTCTGTGACTTTCTTTGGTCAATGGGATATTAAAAATATGATGCAAATCAAGGCATGAAATAAGCTAGCCCATTGGGGTCCTTGGGAACCCTACGGTTGCCATCCTGTGAAGAAGGCCGGGTTAGCCCACTGGATATCAAGATGTGCAAGGCCCTGTCATCGCAGCCGGCAGCCAGCCATGTGAGCGATGTCACCCTGGATTGCCCAGCCATCAGCTGATGCATGAGAGAGCCAGGAGAGATCAGCTAAGCTGCTTTAGTGCTCAGCTAACTCCAAGAATCATGAGCTAAATAAATAGTCATTTAAGGCTATAAAGACTGGGATGGTTTGTTATGTAGTAAAAACTAACTGATACAGGATGGAAGACAAAACATCCAACTACCACGTAACAGGGGCAAGTCTACCTGCTTCTTTCCGAGTGACCTTATCTTCACCTGGGAAGGTGACTCTGTAGAGTCTGGTGGTCCAAGTAAGTTCTAAATAGGGCGACGTCTTTGTGATGGTCCCCGCTCCGCACCTGCCTGCCCAATGGCCCCTTCTGAACAGCATCAAGAATTGTCAAGGAGATATCCAAAGTAAAATTCGTTTTGATGGGATAAAAATGAGCCAGCTTGAAAATGTGTGAACCTTTAAATCAAAAAGTGATATGGAGTACAATGACCAAGCTAAAGACTATTTATGGTTTACAAAAGCAAGAAAATAGAAATCATCTAAAATCCATCAACAGAAAAAAAATAATGAAATTCATCATAGAAAACTAATGAAATAAAATATAATTGTTCATATACGGAAATACTCTGCAGCCATTGAAAGGGGTGAAACAGAAACAGTATGAATAGTATGATCTCATTTTGTGAAGCAATACGCAGAAGTAGACAGGACACACCGAAGAAGACTACACACGAAGATGTGATGCTGTTGCACAGCATTTCCTCAGTGGTGAGAGCAGGATGACTTTTGCTTTCTTTTCCTTATTTGTGTTTTCTAAACTACCTTTACGTGTATCACTTTTTACAAATATCTTTATCGAGATATAACGGAAGTTCCTAAAATTTCATCCATTTAAAGTGCACAATTCAATGGCTGTTAATATACTCACACAGTTGCACAGCCATCACCACGGTCTAAATTTAGGACATTGTCATCAACACCCCAAATTCTTTATGTCCATTAGCAGTCGCTCTTCTTCTCCTTCCCCCGCCACCTCCAGGCAATCAGCAATCTACCTTCTATTTCTACAATTTGCCGAATCTGGACATTTCATATAAATGGAATCATTTTATATGTAGTCTTTTGTGACTGGCTTCTTTTATTTTAGCATGTTTTCAAGGCTCATTTATGTTGTAGCAAGTATCAGGAATTTGTTCCTTTTTACTGCCAAATAATGTTCCCTTGTATGGATAAACCACCTGTTTATTTATTGACCACCTGGTGGACATCTAGATGGTCTCTACCTTCTGGTTATCATGAATAATGCTGCTACGAAGACTCACATACAGGTTTTTATGCAGACATGTGTTTATACTTCTCCTGGATATACACAGTTGACCCTTGAACAGCACCGGGCGTTACGAGAGCTGACCTTTGCACAGTTGAAGTCCAGTATAATTTTGACTCCCCTAAAACTTAACATTACTGATAACATACATAATTAAAATATATTTTGTGTGTTGTGTGTATTATATACTGTAGCCTTAGAATAAAATAAGCTAGAGAAAAGAAAATGTTATTAAGAAATCATAGGGAAGAGAAAAGACATTTACAGTATTTATAGAAAAAAATCTGTGTGTAAGTGACCTGCGTAGTTCAAACCCATGTTGTATGCCCGGGAGTGGAACTGCTGGGTCATATGGTAACTATGTTTAACACTTTGAGAAACTGTCCACGCATCACTTTTATAAAAAGAACAGACCTTTTGGCCTCATTAGATTAGCTCTTCAGCAGTCTGAGGTTTAACTTGACAATTGACAAAAGTAGAGAGACACCCGCTTCCACCTCAGCTAAACAGGATGTTTAAGAATTCTGCCTCAAGGAGGCCCCTGACTTAAAAGCAATGGTCACCTGTGCACCCCAGATTGTTAAAGCTGGAAGGGACCCTGGCGGCCTTCCAGTCCAGTGGTTCTCGGGCTGGCTGAAACTTTTACAGGCAGATCCCTAATTTCCACTCCCAGACCTACTGACACGGAATCTCTAGGGAATGTGTATTTTTAACACGTCCCCAGGTGGCTCTGAGCCTCAGTGAGGTTTGGGGACCACTGCCCACAGCAGGAAGACCACCCACATCATTCCTGAGACAGTGACTGAACATCTGAACGACACTCGCACCGGGGAGTTGTCAGCCACAGGCTCCAGCACTCACTGCTGATTGAGTCCAAATGAGCTCTCCAAACGGACCTAGGTTTTCCTCCGCAATCAAGGAAAACAAGAGTCTACCTCCTTAATGAGAAGTCAGTTCTTCAAAGACATGGAACCAGCTACATGATTGCCCGTGTTTTCCCCTCCTCCAAGACAAACATGCCCTAGTGTTGTCAACCATTTCCAGGCATATGTACCCTCTATCGCTGCCCCTCCAAGCCCGTCTGTGTCTCTCCTCAAACAGGGTGGTGTGGCAGGCCATAGGATGCCAAGTCAGCTGGCACCGGACTGGAGAACAGAGGGTTAGTGCCTCCTGTGTGCACGTTTAACTTGGCCAGTCATCTCTTATAAGTAGGAGTAACCTGATGTCGTTCCAGATCCTCAACCGATGTCCATAGAAAACTTGTAACACAAAAGAAACTAATTGGGATTAAGGCAACACGAACATTAGGAATAGCGAGTTCTCGCCTCAAGGGGTTTGTACGGCAACTTAAAAAACTAAATGACTCTCAAGTAAGGTGGGACATGCTAAGGGCCAAAAGGAAGGGAGAAGAAATTTGGCTTACAGTGTCAAAGGGAATCCCACAAAGAGCTGGGCCAGGAGAGGTAGCGATCTGCACGGAGAAGACCTGAGGCCGGGAAGGGGCTCCGCGGAGGCAGCCGAGACCCAAAATGGAGGCACGAGTAGCACAGGGCGGGACCCCGAAACCCCACTTTGTCACAGCCCAGGGCACGAGAAGCATTTGCAGGGGAGTGGAAGGCACACTGTTAACCCTATTAAATTCTTTTCCATTAGAATTGCTGTCAAGTCAGGCATTCTCCATTCTGTGTTTATTGATTTTTTTGGAACTTAAATGCAATTGATTTTTTGATAGTTAAATGTATCCCCATTACATTTTATTGGGATGGTTTTGATTCAACATTGACAAACTAATAGAAAATGAGACTGGAAAGGGTTTAAGAAGTCAAGGAAATCTAGTCAAAAAAGGAGCTGGATTAGGGAAGAAATTTTCAAAGTCTCTTTTCCTTTTCTTTTTTTTTAAGTAGTGGGGCACTTTGCACAAACATCAACTGCATCTAACAGGGGGCCGCCATCCACAGGGGGCTAGTGAGCACTCTGCCCCCGCCATCCGCAGCAGGCAAGTGAAGCTCATCTGAGCTCCGCCTCCCCCTCCTCCTCTTTCTTCCCTGAAACCGGTCCCTGGTGTCCAAAGGTTGGGGACCGCAGCTTTACAATACCTCTGGGAGCATCCCGGGCCTTCCTAGTCCCACTCAGTGGCAAATGCCATTGGCTGCTAAAGCCAGAGCCACTCGGAAGCCCAGGACCCCCTTCCTAGTTGACACCCTCTCCAGCACCAGCTAATCACAATCCTTGACAGTGACACAGGTCTGTGACTCAGCCCTGGCCAACGGGACCCAAGGAAAACACAATGATTTATCTCAATTTGCAACATTATCCTCACATGAAATTTTCTTTAAAGACATTCTATCGTAGGCCAGGTTTCCCAGAAGCAGACCCCGAGAGGAGGGTTTAGGTACAGGTAACTTATGAAGGCAGCGTCCCAGGTGAGCAGCTGGGGAAACCCAACAAAAAGCAGAAGCAGCCCAGCAAGGACTCAGGTTTATGCGACATCCCCTGGACAGGAGGTCAGCCTCACCCCTGGGGGAGCTCTGGAGGGTAGGTTGTGCTCAGAGGTGTGCCCACCTGAGGCAGGGGAGCTGGGCTTCATGCCCCCCCTCCTATGTCATGGACAAGGCCTTCCCCCAGGGCTGTAAACACCCAGGCACCTCTGCCGCTCCTTGCCTGAGCACAAATCAGGCTCCTGTAGCCCAGGAGCGGGTGTCAGCAGAGACGCTCAGGTGCTGACCATGGGAAGGGAAAGCACATGGGTAAAAAGGTACCCAAGAGATCTGGAAGAACAGTGGCACTATCCATTACATGTTCTAACTGTGAAAAAAATTAAAAGATGTGCTTTCTCTTCTGGTCTACCTCTGTTCCTGCCACTTCCCACCCACAGGAAATGTCCCCCCAATCCCCCCCCACTTCCTGCTGCTGGAGCAAGCCTTGGTCAGCCCCCATTTTCCCCCAGGGCACTTCTGGTAGGTCAGATGCCACTCAGCACTGAACACTTTGCTACTCATTCTGCAGGAAGTCTTCTTCCCACTGGGATGCTCCTTGAGGGCAGGGGCCTCAGCACACACCCCTGTGCGTTCTTGTCCCAGGACAGGAAAGAGCAGGTCACTTTTGCTGACCCTCTGGCATTTCCCAGTTTCCTGAGAGTTCTCTATTTTGCGTCCACTGATCCCTTTCGCCTTAATTTATTTTTACTCCTACATTATCTTCGACAGAGGGCCAGCCACCCACCCTCCGTGGGGAAGCTCGGGGGCTGGTTCTGGCCCATCCTCTCTGTCCTGCCACCCCTACAATGCACACGACATTTCAAGACCTGCAACCCTAAACAAAAAAGCAGAGGGAAAAATTCTGTCTGAAAACGATGAGCCAGCCATCCATCCAGGGTCCCATTGCCCCAGCAGAGGGACAAAGACTCAGATGCGAAATCAGGACCCAATGACCTGACAGTGAATTTTGAGGTCACTGTTTTTAAATACAAACGCCATCATTTTGGTAAAGGGGAGTGACTATATGAAAAATGCAGACTTTACAAACTTTGAAATTGTTTTGTGACTAGTTTCTTAACAGTGCTTAACAGTCCTCCACCAAGTTCTTAACAGCCAAAGAGCACTAGAGATACTTTCTAGGACAAGAAGAAAAAGGATCTTTAAAAAAGGAAAATTCCATCCAAAGAGAACATTTGTATTATTTTTTTGATTAAACTTGTTATATAAAAACAACATGGTAACAGCTAAAAAAAACCCCAAACTTCAGGGGAAAGTTCAATATGGGCCATGGCAAGAAAGGCTCACAGGCAAGCTGGCTCCAGGAGAAGTGTTACTCCAGGAAAAAAGGAGGAGGCAACCAAGGAAATCAGTGAGTCTGTGGGGACCGATGAGTGTGGATTAACCAGGACAGACGAGTGGTAGGTACCTGACCCGCCAGGGATGCTGGCACGGGTGAGGCAAATGCACAAAAGGGGGAAGCAGGTCAAGCCTAGAAGGAGTTTCAGTGTACACACACACCCACACCTTTTAAAATTATGTTCAAAGCAAGAAATTGTACAGAAAATATATTGAAGACTACAGAAAGTAGAGTTACTCAATTCCTTTTTCACTTTCTTTTTTTAGGAGAAAGTAAGTATATAAGTGGACCTGGATAGTTCAAACCCATGTTGTCCATCGGTCAACAGTATTTTTGATCTGTGGCTGGGAATCCGTATATGTGGAGGGTCGAGCTAAGTTATACTCAGACATTCAACTGTGTGGGTGGTCAGCGCCCCCAACCCCTGCATTATTCAAACGTCACTGTATGCCTAAAGCCCAAGAGATGAAAAAAGATGGTGAGACATGACTAGTTATCTTTGAAAACTTAATTATTAATTACCTAAGTTAAAGGACTATTTTCTATATAAAAATGAAAGCAATTCCAATAAAGCTACCTCCTACTCTTCCATTCCAAGTCCCACATAACCACCATTATCCGATGGATGGGTTCCTTTCCCTGCATTCCTTCCTTTCCAGCCCTGCAGGGCTGTTTCCCTGTATTTACATATGTCCACAGAAAATACGTCATATTGTTTCGTGAAGTGCCCCCCATTAATGGCATCAAACTGTGTCCATCTGCATCAGTCAGGGTTCTCCCAAGAAACAGAACCAGTATGATGGACAGAGATAGAGATACAGATATACCCACGCCTACATGCCTATATACACAGTGTGTGACTGAACGCCCGGGTGCCTCAGCCTAGCCAGACTGCTGCAGAAACTTAACCACATGGTTTCTTTATGCAACTTGTTTTTTTTCCCACCAAACATTTCCCGGAGTTCTTTTGACAGAATATACAGAACGGCTGCATCCCTAATAAGAACGTACCACCCCTTATGTAATCATTCCCCTACTGATGGGCATGCACACTGTCTCCTTTCTTTCTGTTACTGATAACCCTGAAATGCTGTCCTTGTATGAGCCTTCCTGTGAACAAAGGGTGTTTCTCTACAAGAGATGGACATGGGGTATGGACTTGCTGAGTCATGGGCAGGGTGAGCATTTATAATTTTTAATAGAGGTTGGCCACCTGCTCTGCAAAGCAAACCTCCAATTTTAAACCCATCAAGCCTCAATGAATTACGTGTAGAGGAAAAGGTGCTGAGCCATCCCATTCAGCACACTGGTGCATCACCAGCAAAGCTGAGGTGGGACACAAGAAATCTGATCAACGTGGAAGCCCCAAGAGAGCTGCTAGAAAGCCCTAAGGCCAGCCTGACCAGCCTGCAGACCTCCTCTGCGCTCTGATTCGCTCTGGGCGGGTGAAGGGGTGGAGTCACATCCTGGGAGTGGCTGGGTCTTCAGCCCTGGACCTCCTGCAGCAGTGGTCAATCACAGGAGAATCTGTATCGCAGGAGGAAGGCAGAGAACTGCTTTGTTTGGCACTAAAGGCTATGATCTCAGAACCAAAATAAATATCTTGGAGAAACTATGGCAGGGGAAAAAAAAAGCCAGATGGTTTAAAAAGAACAAATATTGGCTCCCTTGTCAGAGCAGGTGGTGGTGAATTCTAGATACCATAGACATCGAAATTACTCCCCGGCAGATCCGAGTGTCGATTGTCAAAGAGATGGTTTGAAGCCCTTGGCAGTAAGAGACTGCTCCCCATCAGCCTGTAGAAGCTCCTGAAGAACCAAGACCTAGTGTGTTGTTGGGCAAGGTCATGGGACAGGCGGGGTGGGGGTATGCCCCAGAGTGAGTTTCAATTACAGAAATGTATCTTACCAAGCCTCTCCTGAGTCCTTTAGGGGTAGGAGGGCGACATGTTAGTTGGAACAGTAGGGCCACCTGTAACCTCTGCAGAGAGGGCTGGGCAGCACTGGGGACTGCAGGAGGGAGTCCCACAGCATGCCAAAGGGCCATGTCCTCCACCCAGTCTGTGTGACGTAGGACAGGACAGTCGCCACCCCACACACAAAACCTTTGGACAAGCTAAAGCTGGGATGCTCCCTCCAAATGTGGGATATAATCATGATCAAAAAATGTCTCAGCAGACTATAAGAATGGGCAGAAACTAATAGGATGCAGTGAGCTGGGCGTCAATTCAGCAACAGATGGAACACGCAGGTCGAGGATGGAGTGAGCTGCCCACACAGCACCTCACATAATGAAATCTCTGGCGGATGCCCCAAAGCCAGTCCAGGCACCAGCAGAAGCCCAAGTCCAGCCTTAGGGAGACCAAGTCCGCACAGGTAGCAGGTTGCTCTCCAGGGTGCCCATGCCCTTCCGATCTCAGCAGCTGAGCACATCACGGTGAGTCTTCTGTGTTCCCGGACCATTCAGGTCAGTTAGATCCACTATGGCAATTATGTGTCTTATTTTTAAATTCATCCAACTGATAGTAAGTACAAAAGAAGTTGTTTTTCGGAGAACTAAGCACAATGCTTTGAAGAGACCTGGCGAAGGGCACTTGCTTAAAAATAAGAACCACGGCTGAAGTAGGTGTGCGGCAAGAGGGGGGCTGGGACAGACTAGGAAAAAGGGTCATGAAAACAGAAGTGCTGCAGCCAGATCGCTTTCCTGACATTGGGTGCTGGTGACTGTGCACTCTGGGTGTGGTTTCTACCAGAATGCTGAAGCCGAGTTCCAATCGGCAGACCCCAGACTCAAAAAGACTGGCAACCGGCTGAGTATGTCCGTAGTTTACAACAAGAGACCATGTGTAAGAAATGAATATGATTTTGTTTGGCTCTGTTTCATTGACTTTTCAATGTACCCACCAGCCACCATACCAACCACATCAGCTAAAGCTGAAGTTGCTTTGGCTGCTCTGTCTGCTGTCTCAGGCTGCGTTTGGGAAGCACGTTTTATAAGAAGCACTGGTGAACTTGAAGGCCTTCCAGGGAACAGAGATGGAGAAGGCTCTGGGCCTCCAGGAGCCCTGATGGTGTCCACAAATGCTGCCGGGCTGTGGGGCCCAAGGGGGTGTGGACTCAGAGAGAAGAGGGTCCCCGTCCCTGCCTCTCAGACACTCGCTCTTTGTCTATTCATCCGTGTACTGCCTCCCTTTCCTTTCAAGGAAAGACCCTGCCTGCTCACACTCTAGATCGTAACTCAAAGAATGTATTCAAAATGCCCATTATAAATGCCCTATGGGTGGACTTTTATCCTATTCACAACTGCCTTTAATTTTAGGCTGTAGGTTTCCAATGGAGAAAAACGCAATTATTTGCATTTGACTCCACACTTTCCCTAGCCCCACCGTCTCTGAGCTTTTAGAACAAGATCAAGGCAGCAGGGAAAGGCTCTTTCTAACTGATGATACCAGGTGACCGATGAAAGGAAGCGGTACTTACTTACTACACGTCAAGTACTATGTTCACCACTTTTTCATGTAGTCTCTCTTTTAATTCTCATCAGCTATGAGAGGTCGTTACCCATGTCCCCATGTACACAGTTGAAAATCGGAATCACAAAGAGGGGGTGATGTACTTTTCACACACTTAGTCGCTCAGCGGGGAGTGAGAGAGGCAGGATGCAAACCCAGGCCGGACTCTAGAATCGACATCCTCTTTCCAACATACGCCACCACGTGCAGAGCTGTGAAGAATGAGGCAGGTTCTCTTGTGAAAGCGTGCGTGTGTGCATGCGCGTGTGTGTACAGAGAGGGAAGCCAGGGAGATGTGGCCGAACTGGAATGGCACCTCTGCACACGCTGCTGAGAATATTAATACTGATGGGAGTAAAGAGGCAGGAAAGGGATGAGTCAGTGCCAACTGTGAGAAAAGACAGACAGCTGGTCAGAGATGTTTTGTGGTCACCACTGAAGAGTTCACGGGGTGGCCTGGGAGGACAGTGGTTTCCAGAAAAGCAGGGTCAACCACGAGTTGTGAGGAACCTGCCCAGGGCTTGAACAGGAAAGACCTTTCCCACAGGGCAGAAGGGAAGGAAGAGAGGAAGTAGCTGGGTCTCAAGAGTGGCAGGTGAGGGAGGTGGACCAACACCCACACACCTGGAGGGGCACGCAGAAGAGGGGCTGAGTGTGGGTCAGAGCGGGGTGCCTGGCAGAACCTCTTCAGAGAGCTGAGCTGTGGGCAAACCTGCCGTGGACTGGATGTTTCTGGGCTGTGCTGCTAGCTAACCCAGCTGCGTACACGTGGTTCCTCTAAGGCCGATTCTCAAAGTGGGCAGAGTAGGAAACTCTAGAAATCGAGCCTGGGTATCTACCCGCATTTTGAAAAACTCTCTAGGTGATTCTGGTACAAGCTCAATTTTGAGAACGTTTGCCTACTCCCGTGCTGAACCAATTCAGGAAGTTATCACTGGGTGCCTTGCAGAACAAAGATGCATATCCCCAGGCCAAGAAACTCAGAGTGATGGATGAAAAGTAGATATTAAAAATAAGTACAATAGGAGCCCAACAGATTTATGTGCCAAGAATTATGGAAACACAGAGGGAGGGTCTTCAACCCTGAAGGGGTTGAAGGGGTTGAGGGTCTTCAACCCTGAAAGGCTTCCAGGAGGAGGTGATCTCTGAGCTGATCCCTGAAGGCTGCCCACACCAGCTGCAAAGAGGAAGGGAAGCCCACAGGGGTATCATCTGCCCCGAAGAGATCACCTCTCCCTTTTCCCTTGTGAGGCTGATGCTGCTAAAAGGAACAGCTGTCTCCTTCCACTGAAGACTTGAGCAGGGGAGACTGGTGAGCAACACCACCAAAACCATCAATCCACTTGTCATCACTATCGGGAGAACTAAGAAAATCTGTTTCTGCCTAGCTGGCTGCCAGCCACACCTGTACATTACAATTGGAAATGTGATGGATAAAGGCCCATCCAGTGGTATGCTGGTGAAGGATTACAACTGGCTTTCCGGGGTGGGGGAAGGGAAAACACTCTAATTTCTAGCGTTTGCCAATTCCTATGGTGGAATTCTTCCACCGTGGCCAGTTTCAAGCTACCAATCTGACCAAATCTGTCACTGAATACAGAGTTGGGAAGAGACAGACAGAACTGGTTTAGTAAGCCTGAGCACACCCCTGGGCTTATCACAGGTCTCCAACATCCTATTTCATTCCCAAAGATCCCTGGGGAAAAGCGAAAACATTCCTGAAGTGCGTGAGTGTGTGTGTGTGTGTGTGTGTGTGTGTGTGTGTGTGTGTTGGCAGGGGTGGGAACAAGGGTCAACGGATGACAAGACCCAAAACTAGTATCACCGGCTAGGTAAACACACAAAACACACAAGAGGCCACGAGGGGAAAGTTCAAACATCTGATGAAGAAATAAAATCGGCAAACCTAATGAAAACCCATGTGCAAATCCAAGAAAACTTTCTGAATAAATGTTCATCTTTTCTGATCTAACTTCTTAACCCGTAGGACTGACCTCTTCCAATTAAAAAGGCAAACATCCTCATGTATATCTCTTTCCCACGAACACTTTACACGGCACTCATTCACGCCAGTGCCTCACCCAGGTCACAGCTGGTTCCATCAAAGGCTGAAGAAGGCAAATCACGGAGGAGCCCTTTCCCTCGCTCCCGTCCCCACAGACACCTGGTGAGAGAGGCACCTGTGCTGTTCTTTCAGACGCTGGTTCTTAGAACTGACTGGGCGTCAGAATCCCCTGGAGTGCTTGTGAAAACACACCCCAGGGTTTCTGAGTCAGGAGATCCAGGCGGGGCCCAAGAATCTGCCTTTGGAACCACCTCCCAGGAGGGGCTGAGGCTGGTGGGCCTGGGACCACCCTTTGAGAGCCACTTTCTTAGATGATTTTGGATCCCTGCCATCAAGTCATCTTGAGGAAACCACAACATCTCCTAATAGCCATTCCAATGGGCAGACAAGAGTTTGCACACAGCCCTGCAGCCTGCCCGCCGCTTCCGCACCTGCATCTGTGCAGGTGCTGGCGCACGTGGCTTGCTGTTATAACCAAGCGTGAAGAGCAAACGGAGAGCTGACGCTGTTTAAAGGGGCCCTCAAGAGCCTCGACGTTATTTCATATTTCGCCACCGCCTGGAGGCTTCGCTCTGCCCCATGCGGTGGGCTGGATGAGCAGCACTGTCCCACCTTCTAGTCGAGGAAGCTTAGGGTCCCGAGAGGGGGCATGACCTGTCCTTGGTGGACTCTGCATTTGAGCCTGAGCCTCACTTCCTTTGCACCCCATTTCCAGGTAAGGGCCCACAGGGACTGAGGTCAGGAGGGAGTAACAGGTGGAGCCTGATCGCAGACCGGGTCATCCATCACCTGGTTCCTTCTCATCCTCATTCCACATGAGTGCGCTCCCAGGACTCCTCGCCCGACCCTAGCGGGCCTTGGGTGCTGTGTTTTCGGAATTCCTGTTTCTCATTGGTACAGCTTTTCCTTCTACTCCCCTGCTGTCACACTGGCAAGCAGTTATTTCCCATCACTGCTCAGAGGCAGGCTTCCCCCCGACAACCCTGCTCCCCACTTCACTGCTGCAGGCTGAAAGGTTGAGTAACTGCGCCCGTGGGGCGCCCCATCCCAGCAACCAGGTGAGGGGTGCCCCTCCAGGTTGTACTTCCCAGGGGTGCGAGAGTGAGGTGAGCATGTGCTACCTAGCTGCTTGTCCTACCCAGTGGGTGCTGTGGCCCCACACCCCTCACAGAACTGCACTCGCCTCTGCCTTACTTCAGACACAGAGGAGAGTTTGGCAGGGACCCCGCCCCGGTGTTCTCCCAGGGCCTGCCGGGAGGGCATTCAGGAGTCAGTCCCGTAGGTTCCACAGCTTCTCCCTTTACGCTCCACTTGCTGCGGTGGGGGACAAGAGGGGAGCCTGATGAGAAGTCCATGCATCCACAGCTGGAGAAGTGCCTTTCAAGTGTACACTGGAGAGTCTCAGAAATAAATCAGCTCTTCCAATGCCCCAGAAAAACGTGGCTTGAGGAATTGCTCTGCCCACCGCAATTTGGTGGCCTATTGGGTCAACATTTCACAAAGACACCTTCAGCTTTTAATGAGTAACCTTAGGCCAGGGACCTGACCTCTCTGTGCCTCAGTTCCTCACCTGTAAAACAGGAGCAATTGCGGTACCTACCTCATAGGCTTACTGTAAGATTAAGTGAGCACATGTGCATACATTCTCCTGAGGACGGCTGGCACAGGCAGCCAGGGCCTAGCTCTGCTAACGATGCTGCTCTCATTACTAGAGAGGCCACAAACTGTGTTTGCCTCGTTTCTGTCACTTAAGAGTTTTCAGCAATTTGCAAATAAATGAAAGATGAATCTTTTTCCACCGAAGGGTCCCGTGTACACTGTGTGTTTTCCCTACAGAAAGGGAATCGTGGGGCCCATCCCCCAACGTAGTCAAGGAAGAGCATGGAAGGACGAAAGGGGTCCTCGCAGGGTCTACCCAGGTCAAGTCGCCTTTCAGAGGGAAGCCACAGCTGAGCAGCAATCACAGACAGATCCAGCAAGTGCATCAAACAATCACCGTCCGAACAAAAGGAGCTCCCCTGCCAATCCCACACTTACTTCCAGGACGGTCCATTGTTCCACAACAATAGCGTCGTAGCCCTGCATGGTTTTGCTATCTTCTGTGGAAACAGCTTCAAAGATGAATACTCCATCTGTCAAGCTGTGTAAGGAATCTGCGGAAAAAAAGAGAAAGGAGGGGAGGAGGGGGGGAACGTTCTGTAAACGGTCTGTGACAGAAGCCTTACAAGCAGGAAAAATTTTCACTGCATTCATTAATAATCCCAATCAGAACATCTTTTCAGCATGTTAATTAAAGAAGGCACACACAGCCATAGAGTCTAGCCCCATCAGAATGAATGAGACTAATTTACCTCTCAGTTCTGAATAATATCCTTGATTTTATGAGCCCAAATTTCATTGTTAGCAATCACCATTTGATTTCACGCGTCTACCTTCCTTTTCACGCTCCAACGTCAGGATGCACCGGGCAGAACTTGTTCAGGGCCGAACACAGTCATTTATAGACAGTTTTTAGAAGAAAACTATATTTAGGTGGGAGATTTTTTTTTTAAGGGGGGATAGATACAACACACCAGATCTGAGCTTGTCAGACCGATTCTGGATGCACTGGCTCCTGGAAGTTCACAGGATGCAGCCTGCTGTACAGATAACAAAATAGGCAGCCCTTGTCAAGAGGTGGAATTTGGGGGAAGCGAGAGTTTTCCCAAATGATTTATCACTGAAAACGTTTCCTTGGGCATTGTTTTAGTCAATGTGCCACGTTCTGAGTTCTGTACAATTCAACAAATGTACCTCCCACATACAGCACGATTCAAAGCTGCCTTGAGCAACGACAGTATAAACAAAATTAGAACAGGGTCCCCAACCCTGCACAAGACATTATGGGAGGAGCTTTCCACCTTTTTTTTGGTTGTTGTTAATGACTCCTAATGCCCTAGATTCATTTACATTAGAGATTATCGGAAAGAGGACTGGGCTTAGAAGCAGGTGGTTTGAGTCCATGCTTTATCAACAGAAGTGATGTGACCCCTTTCAGGGACTTGGTCTCTCATCTTTGGAATGTGGTGGTGGACAGAGAATCCCCCCTCCCTCTCGACAGTAGCAGAATCATTAGAATAAAGTCAAGACTAAGATGACTGCTGGGGAGACCAGCCAACTAGGGCTTATCCATATGACTTGCTTGGCTAATGGGATACTAACAGGTGTGATGCAAGCAGGAGCTTGAAAAGAGCTTGTGTGTGTGGCAGAGCCTGATCTCTGTGTCTGCCACCACTGTGAGAGGACATGCCCCAGCTGGCTGGCTGGTTCCAGGAAGATGAAAGACAGGTGGAGCAGAGCTGCCACAGTGAAGCTTAGCTTAGGTCAGCTTAGGTCAGGCCTGTGAGTGAGCCCAGCTGAGATCACTGCCTCAATGGGGGTGCTCCAGCCAACCTGCAAATACGTGAAAATAAATTACCCCTGTTTTAAGCCAATGAGCTCAATAAGCTCTTCTTACACAGCATTATCGCAGCCATAACTGACTGATACAATGCCCAACCTAAACCTAAGAAACATGAGAGCAGTGTACTTTGCTTAGCCTGGGAACATTCCTGACTGTTCCAGAATGATAGAGAGACCTGACCAGCTCAACAAACCATGGCTGTGAAGGCAATTCCTGGAGCATAGCAGTTTCCTCCTGATATTATTTCTACCTGACAAGATAATACTCCATTTCAGGTAAGATCCCTGTGAGTTCATGGATACCATGCTCCAGTTTTTTGTTTCCTATCCTGAGAGTCTGTTATCAAACAGCCTTAGCAAAAGTTCTAAGCTTGCCTCTCTCATCAGCTCTGCTAAAAAGCGTTCCCCAAGTGTTTGTTCCATGCCCTCCTAAGAGACATTTTACAAAGGTGACCAGGGAAGAACAGAGCTGCTCTTCAGCCTAACTGCATTACAAGTATTTTGGGGTCCAGGATAACCATGGACCATAGTCCAGCTCACTCTGTAAATTCTGGCCCAGCTGGAGCTGCTGCTACAGTAAGTGTGGCCTATGGAACAAATTCCCTTTCAACAAAGCTGTCCCAAGTACTGACCTGGGGATGCGAGGGACCAAAACATACGCAATGATTCCTTTGGGATTATATCAACCCAGCACAAATTCCCTCAAGGCTTCTACAGAAACATATTATATCCAATTTCCAAAGTCTCTATCTACAGATCTCCTCAAAGGAAAACCTCCCAGCCTTTTAAATGTGCCCACCGCGTGCTTTAGGTACTCAAGTGCCCCACTTGACACAAACAATATGATGGTATTTCGCCTGCCTGTGGCACTGTACTGTGGAGTTGAGGCCCAGAAGGCAGAAGACACTGCAGCTCACCCAGACTTTCTTTCCCCTCCCTGCCTGGCTGCCCCTCCTTCCTTCTGAGTCGTGGGCCTGGGACAAGGGTTGTGTGGTCAGTGGGGAGAGGTATGGCCGCACTCAAGGGCATGAAGTAGGAACAAACCGGGCCTTTATTTCCCAGCCTCCTCACCCAGTGTCTGCCTTGCAGCCTCTCAGCCCCGCTGCTCCACTGTCTCAAATCCAGAGTGCCGATTCACCTACTTAACTGCAAAGCCAGTTCAGAATGGCTGTCAGAATTTGGTCATCTGTAACAGCAAAAAAGTCAATGAACCACAGAGAGCAGACAGCTGGGCTTTTAAACTGCCCCCTGTTTTGACGGCCTTGTCCACTCCTGTCTCCTCACTGCCCTCTGGCTCAGCCTGGCTGTAATGTGCACCGAGCTGGGTATAAATAGATCTTACCGTGAGGGCTTCCAGTGTAAAAGGTTAAATCGCCCTTCATCTATGGAAAACACTCCATTATCACTGCATTTTTTATAAAAGTAAAGCAGCTTCCCTACTGTGCACAGAAAGCTATTTGCTCTGGTATTGTATAAATATTTGATGCCAGGCTTTTGGCTAAAGGCCACCTTAACACTCTAAGCTTGTGATTTACAAGAAGGATGTGGGAAAAAGAGATTTGCCCTATTATCCCAAGAGGTAAATTCTGTGAGGCAACAGCTCTTCCCCTGTAGCCTCTGAGACATTAAGAGTCTGTCTAGCAAGCTAACCTTGAGGCTCACCCTAGGCGCTACGCTTCCCCAAAGTCTGGCCGGAAACGTGTGCTCCATGACAGGTGGTCAATGTATGTGGTCTGGAAAAAAATGTTACTGTGCCCCTTTTAACCAGCTAGATTGGACCCAATTGTCCACCCTGGGGTAGCTGGCATGACAGATTTCCTTGGCTCTCTGAAATCCCCTTCTCCCCATCAGGCACTGCACGGTGCTCACGGCACCACCTTGGTTCCAGGCATGACTCGTACCGGTGCTGTGACCATAATTGCACACGTTGTCATACCAACCTCGAGCCTCACTGCCAATGTAAACACCAATCAGCCAATCCCAGGTCACGGTGCCATGTTGCTTCCCAATCACACGGCAGCTAATCTGCTGACATTATCAAAAGGGCAGGCAGGCTTGCTGCCTTCCCCTATTCTCCAGCCCTTGCTGCCGCTCTTAGCCTTCATTCCTTCCTGCATTCACAGTTGGAAGCAGTGAAATATTTAGGGGAGAAATTACTCCTTTTAAGCTCTAGTAAGGGCTAACCTGCAAGTGCCACTGAGCTGGCAGATGGAGAAGACAGGCTCTGATCGTTGCCTTTATATCAGAGGCACTGGAGCAGGCACAGTTCGTGGTTTCTCACTGAGCCCCCCGCCAAAGTGTGGCATTCCCTCTCAGTGGCTGAGAAAACAGAGGCTACGGAAGTTATCCATACTCATTGGAAGGTCAGGGCCAATGTGGATCTCAGATGCGGTCGGATGCTGAAGCCTCTACTCTTTCAAAAGCTGCCAGGTGTGCACCGAGCTGCCATGACAATGTGCCCTGAGGCTGCCGCCTGAGTGGGCGTGGGCCGGGGTCAGCCTAGGTACCTAGCCTTGGGAGCAGGTGCTGTCTAACCGGAACCGGACACTTGTTATCCGGGTGGCATCTCAGTGTGGTCACAATAAGATGGCCTTGGAGCTTCTGTTTGGGGCCAAATCTGTGCAGGTGCCATGCCCTTCTCCATGGAGCAAAAAAAATAATAATAATAAATAAAAATAAAAAATACTGATAAATGAATTAGGTTACATATATTCACATGAGGGATAGTATACAGCAATGAGAAAAATGATCTGTAATTACATGTGAATGTGGATGAATCTCACAAACATAATGAGCGGAAGAAGCTAGATAAGAAGGGCACACTCCATTCATATCAAGTTCAAATCTACAAATCAAAGCCACAAGGAGATGTCACCTCACACCTGTTGGAATGGCATCATAAAAAAGACAAGAGACAACAAGTGTTAGGAGGTTGTGGAGAAAAAGGAACCCTTGTACACTATTGTTGGGGATGTAAATTGATGGATCCATTATGGAAAACAGTATGGAGGTTCCTCAAAAAATTAAAAAAATGGAAGTACCAGCAATTCCACTTCTGGATACATATCTAAAGGAAATGACATCATCACCCTAAAAAGGTTTCTGCACCCACCTATTCACTGAATCATTTTTCACAATAGTCGAGACCTGGAAACAACTTAGGTGTTCACTGGTGTTTTAATGGATACAGAAGATGCAATACATACAATGAAATGTTATTCAGCCACAAAAAAGAAAGAAGTCCTGCCACTTGACATGGATAGACCTTGAGGCCATTATGCTAAGTAAAATAAGTCAGAGAAAGACAAATACTGTGTGATGTCACTTATGTGTGGAATCTAAAAAGCCCAACTCCTAGAAACAGGGATGAGATTTGTGGTTGCCTGAAGTGGAAGGTGGGGGGAAAGCTGGGGAAGGCATCAGGGCCTCAGACTTTCAGCTGAAAGATGAGTAAGTCCAGGGGCTGTAATGTGTGGCACAGTGACTGCAGTGAACAATATTGTATTGTGCGCATTTGAATGCTGCTAAGAAAAAAGATTTTAAAGGCTGTTATCAGAAGAAAAAAATCTGTAGCCATATTTGGTGACAGATGTTAACTGAGCTTATTGTGGTAATCATTTCATGATATACATACACATCAAATCATTATGTTGTATAACTTAAATTAATACAAAATTATATATCAACTATATCTCAATGAAACTAGGAAAAAAGTTCAAAACCAATCGGTGGTGTTTCATGTCAGGACTGTTGTCACCCCAGGACTTAGGGACTGTGAGGGTGCGGGAGGCTTCCGAGGGGGCTTGTAGGTTGCATTTCCTGATCTGGGTGTCAGGTGCATGGGTTGTGCGCCTTGTGAAACCCACTGCGCTCCATCCTTTCTGTGCATGTGCTCTGCACTGCAATACAAAGGTCACTTAACGATGTGCTGTGGATACAAGAGAAAACTCATTTAACGGTGTAAGTGAAACCTACCCCCTACATCGTTTGGCTCCTCAGAGAGCAAAGCCATGGCTGTAACCCCCAGGGCGAGTGTCCTTGGAGGTGGTAGGGTTCCAGGGAGCAGCTACTGGAAGCACTTGGAACTACCCCACTCTTCCCCCCTGTCCATTCCCTCCACTCTTGTCTCTCTGATCCCCCAAATCTGTGGTTCTGGGTGATGCACACCACCACAGCGGCATGGCTGCGCAACACCCAGAAACCTTTATTGATCACCTCTGTATACAGGTCCCGGTGTACAGGCACCGGGGCACTACGAAGAACAGGACGCAGGCCCTGTCCAAGGGTGTGAAAGTATGTCTGTATGAAAGGTATGTCTCTACACGTTTCATTTGAAACATGTACCTGTTTTTGACATGTATACTTTGCAAATATAAAGTCATGTAGGTTATGCCAGGTGTCAAAAAAGGCAGTATAAATACCAAAAAATGCTTGGATATAGGTGCAGCTGGGGTATCAGGGAGAGTCGCCAAGAAGATAATCTTTAAAAGGGTAGGAATGGAGACATCTAGGTGTAGAGTGTCTCCCGACGTGACATGTGTCGGTCACAACACCATCTGGAATTGTCCTGGCCAGAAGGGCTTAATTTATCAAGGCCTTACAACTCAACTCCACCTCCTAGGAAACACAGGCCAGAGGGGATAAGAAGAAGAAAAGGAGGGTAGGCAACATGAATGTGTCCGTGAGGCACTGACCAGACACGTCCAGAAAGCAGGACACTCAGCAGGGTGAGAGGCGAGTGTTACTCCAACAGGCAGGGTCACAAAAAAATGACTCTTCCTAGTAAAAAACAAGTGAGGACATGGTCACCATCTGCAGTACATGTCACGGGAGTCCCTTCTGGTGCAGACCACTTGTTGCAAAGGATATTTTTGAAACAATGAAGACATTTGAATCAGGGCTGGATAAAGATGATACTGCCAGGAAGGGAAGGACTTCGGGGCTAGGAGAGGGGGAGGGCAGGTTCGGGGTCATGGTCAGGGTAGAGGGAGGGCCAGGCCAGGGCCCGGGCCAAGGGCAAGGAGAGTGCAGTGAGGGCAGAGTGAGGTGGGGACAAGGACAGGGTGAGGGTAGAATAAAAGAAACAGAGAGCGAGGACAGGGCCAGGGCAGGGCAAGGAGCGGTGGCGGTGGCAGCAGCCACGGAGGCCGGTGACGGCAGCAGGGATGCTGCGGGGCCGCCGGGAGCACTTGGTGCAAAATCAGGTTCCTGGGTAGACCTCCAGACGGCGGCAGCTGCTCCACCTCATCCTGATCCCTGGCCCCTGGTACCTGCGACTCCTCCCAGCAGCCTGCTCAGCAGACGGTCTCCCTCCCGGCCTCTTCCGCCCTCTAGGAGCGCAGATTCTGGCCTCTGTCTCACTAGCTGGAGTGTTCCCGTGCGGTTGTCTGCTGTCTGTCCAGCCCCGGGACTCACCCACACTGCTGTCCGGCCACCGTGGTCCCGCTGCTTCCCTGAGCGTGGCCTTGGAGCTGCTCTCCCTCCCTCAGGTGGCCACCCAAGGCCCTGTTGGGGGCCTCAACTGCTCACCAACACGGCCACCTCTTTTCTCTCCTCCCCACATCCCCTTTCCCGCCCACACCCTCCTTCCTCCCTGCTACTTTCTTGCCTCGGCAAAGACGTGATCGCTCTGTGCCTCACCGTGCACAGCTCTAACACAGGGACAGCTGTGCCCCCTTCACCACGTTGTGGGGAGTAAATGAGTTGCTATGTTTGAGCGGCTTAGAGTGGCAACAGCACATAGAAATTGCTGGGTGGCCGTGACACTGTCCTCACCCTGCGCTCTCCCCCAGGCCTTGGCTTGCCAGGGCACCAGGGCCCCAGGGCTCGGCCTCCCCAGCCGAGTCAGCCGGTCATTCCCAGGGAGGAGCCCTGGACACTGTGAACAGAAGCCCAAACTTGAGGACCACGAAAGACTTTCCAGGCCCTGGGATTAAAGCCTCGAAGACAGAAGCTGGAGTCTTAACTGAGTAATTCAGGCTAAAACATCATCTTATTTACAGGACAAAGTTCTCACGAGTTTTATGGCTCTGTGGAGAATAGTCTGGAGTACAAAGATCTGTGTGAGTCAAGACGGATGCTTTTCCAGATGGTAAACAGCTTAAAGATGGGATTCTGGCTCTGCCCTGTTTATCTGCAAGGACACTAATTATCTTCTTAGAAACAGGTTCCTCTTCTAATTATGATTAACTTGCTTTTTTTTTTTTTCAATTCTGGGAAAAGAACATGTGCATATTTCATCCCCGGCCAAAGGAAACCTTGGGCTTTTCCAGAGCAGAAATGCCCAAACCCGCTAAGCATCATTCCCACGTCACACTCTCTCCCCCGTCAGAAACACACAGGGTGAGATGGTGCCGGATTTTGAGTGGGTTTAAGGTAATTTTGTGCTGAGAATTTCGCTGGCCTCCCTGAGACCGTCGTGCAGCTCCTGTGGAGCCCTCCATGTGGGCAGCCCTGCTGTGGAGAGGTCCCAGGCTGTGTGGGATTTCACAGCCGCACCGGCCAGGGGAAATTCCACGTTCTGTCCGCCTTCAAGGCTGGAAGGCTAGATTTAACGCAGCTAAAGCCAAGAGAGGATATAACAGCATTTCAACTCCCACCCCAGTCAAATCTGAAGAAAAAAGCTGTATAAATTATCTGTGTTGTTGGATTCAAGGTCGAAGAATGGGGTAAGGAGAAGTGGAGGAGATTCTACCTCAGTTGCCAAAGCCGTAACAACTAGAGAGACAGTAAATGCTGTTGCCAATTTCCAAGGCGACCTCAGCAGGGTTCAGCTTGCTCCTGACATGCTCGGGCAGTAAGGCCAAAGAAAAAAACTGCCCTTTTGACTCCCTGATTCTCCTAAGGAGGGGAATTACCAGCAGCTGTCCATGTAGCTGCTACCTTCAGTGACTCCCAGCGCATCCTTAAGATGTTGTTAGCACAACTAACCATCAGTTCCCCAAGAAAAAATTTAAAACTATGCACAGCCACAGAAAGCCACTGTGGGCACCAAGAGGAGATGAAAGGAGCTGACGTTACCACAGTGCAAGCTGGGAGGTGGGGTGTCCCTGCAGGAAGCAGGAGGCGGAGAGTTCTTCCCTGGCTTCCCCGTGAACACTGCCCCCAGGCCGATGCCACTGGTGTTTTTAGGTGTCTCTCAAAATGGACGATGACATTCTCCAGCTTGAGGGAACTTTGGAAGCTCCCATGGAAGGCCTCCTTGTGTACAGGGAGGTTACCAGCCGTGCCGCCAGAGAACCGAATGCACTCCCTTAGTTATGTTAATGAAATGGATACTCTAGGACCGTACTGTCCAATACACCAGCCGCTAGCCACATACAGTCACTGAAATTTAAACTAATGATAATTACATTCTAAAATTTACTTCTTGGTCCTCCTAGCCACATTTCAACTGGTCATTAGCCATGCGTGGCTACGATACTGGACCGTTGCTCAGGATGCAGTCTTAATGTCACACACCCACCCCACAGGTGGTCGTGGCCCACTGTGCCACACAGTGCCCGCTGCTGCTATCCCAACGCATTAACAGCAGGTACTGATATTTAGTTAGTGAGACAACAAGGGACGGCGTCCAAGCTTAGACCTGTCTGTGCTATACAGTGTTCTAGGGCTTTGGATGCTTTACAGAAGGTACATTCAGGATTAAGACTGATGTCTCTTCTATGCATCTCAAGCCTTGAAATGTTTGCTGGCGTTTCAAGGGTTGCACATAATGTAGAATCCAAACTCCGTTCCTGCTTTTGGGAATTCTTAGACAACTACCCAGCAACCAAGACACTGTGCTGCCGACGCCCCCTGCCCCGTTGCGCTGGGATTGCCAAGTTTGGTGTGACAATTCTTTCACCTAGGAACCCTGCTGACTGGCAGCCCCAGGACCCCCACACACCGGCTTGTTGGCCCCACTCCCCACATTGCCTCCCTTTGTGCTGGGATGCACCCTAGTGACTCAACCTGCCTTTGTGTCAACCCGAAAACCCTTCTTTGCCTGACTCATTTCCCCACTTTGGGCAGACTTTCTCTCTGCCTTTGAGAAGCTGACAACAATGTTGCTATTCCATGAGATAACCCTTTACTGGGGAGAGAGTACTGCGTGCCAGAGACCCAGGAACAACGTGTGTCCCCATGGAGCTTATAGGAACCAGGCTGTTCAGTTCACGTCTCTGCTGTTAATTCCAAGGTGCTGCTACTGCTACTTCAAACTGTAACAGCGTCTACGAACAATTTGCACTTTCGGAGAGGCATGATCCCAGGGGGTAATTAACAAAATCCGGGACTAATCTTCTTCAAAGCCTCGAAAAGCAACAGAGATCAAGACCACCACCACTGACACAGAATCACTCCTCTCTCCCTGTCATTTTAGAAGATACCTGGCTGACCCCCAGAGAGGTTTAGAGAGCATAAGCGGTGGGCTTTATGGAAAACTCCTCAAGATGTGTTAATTAGAAATCAAACGTGGCATGTTTATTGGCTGCAGAGCTTTCTGAACCGTGCAGGCTCCGGAGATGGGCTGAGATGACAAGAATGAGAAGCAGAATGTCTAAGGGCCGCCCCAGGGCTGCGAATTCCATACCATTGACCATGGCGAGGTGGAAGACGGCGTTCACCAGCACGCCTCCTTTCCGGAAGTGGTCGCTCATGTGCTCCAGCCAGTTGGCATCCAAGCTGCTCACCGCCTGGCCGTTCGTGGAGACCCGCAGAGGAATGGTGACGGGGTAGTATTGCCGGCACTCCTGATGGCTCCTCGGTTTGTTGAAAAGGGCGTAGATCTCCATTTCTGTTGGGATTGGAAAAGGGGGTGGGGAGACAAGAGTTTCAACAGGGGTAAAAAGCTGCCTCCTCGGGTCTAGTGGAATCTCTTAGGAGCCTGAAGAAATGATATCACAGGTGAAATCTCTGTGCGTGTACACTGCGGACAAATAATAAAACCTGATTCTGAGTGGAAAGTTAAGAGTGGCTTAAAAGTGACATGGGCCTCAAAGGTTGAACTTCAAGTGGAGGACTTAAGTTTTGAATCTGGCACAGAATGAATTGCTCTTATCCGGGATTAATTTGTACAGTTAGGTTTTGAGAGGACAGAGTAGACGGTCCTACGAATTCAGACAAAGGTGTTTTGAAAGAAAAAGCAGACATACTTGGGCGAGAGCTGGTCTTAAAAAAAATAGTAAATGTATACAGGCACATAAAAGCACAAAATACTGCTGTAATTCCAGGAACCTTGTCCACCCGTGAACTCACTATTTATAAACTGCAGTGGTGTTTCCTGGGGCTGAACCCATAATGCTTAATCAAGTACATCAAAAATACATCATTGATATGTAAAAATAAATATGTTCCCGTAAATGAGGGTTCCTTCCTGGAGTGGTCGGTCTGCTCAGCCAGGCCGGCAGACACTGGCAGGGGGGCGCTGGACTTTCTGTTCCTTCATTTATAGCTCAGTTCTTCAAAAATCAATAGTCACCAGCAGCCAGCAGCTGACCCATGCCTGCCGTGCGCGCTGCCGGCCGCGAGCGAGCAGCACTGGCCTCCGGGAGCAAACACCTGGAATCCCAACCTAAGTCTGAAGGTCTATTTCTGTGTTACTCATTTTGTCAGTCAGAGTTCACCTAGCTTAAAAAGCTCTGCTTACACAGGCTACTCAGGAATATGCTTTGGTTTCCAAAAATATCTATTTTAATAAGAAAATCCCCACCACTGTTTCAAATATTGTAAAGGTCATACACAATGGCTGACAGCAAAAAAGAAGAGTGCGCCCGTGCTCCCTGCAGGAGACACCTGGCCTGCGCCCGCGCTCTGGGACGCTGCATCTGCTATTTCAGCATTTCATCATTTTTGTACTGTCCAAACAAATGGACTCGCTCTCCTTTATTTAAATAAATGCATTTGAAGAAGAGAACTGCTTCTATATCATGAGGGAACAACCACCACTTGCTAGAAACAGGAGGCAGTGATGAAGCCCATGAATACCAAATACGTCCATCCATGTAACATCTAAAATTATGCCGCACAGGAACTGTGTTCAGGACAAAGGAAGCCTTCTCCCAGCCCCATGTGAGCGAGCATCAGCGGGGATCTCTGGGGAGCAATAAGGGGCCACCAGCCTCTGTCATCAGCAGGAGTTAAGCTATGGGGAAGGAGGGACTGTGTCCAGCTACCCATTGGCTGGAACCTATTAGAAGAGGAAGGTGCCCATCTTCACAAGGGGCCACCTGGATTTCAAACAAACGACTCTGGCCTGTTCATTATCCCCACCCTGAATTCCCTTTCTCAGTCCACTTGCCTGACTCAGGGAGCCATCTCCAGCCAGCAAGCACTTTCACACAAGAAATCAGGTCTTGGTGTACAGAGCTGGCAATCACCAGACGACTTCATGACTTTGAAACACACACTTGAGGGGCGGGTCATGTAAAGCAAGGTTCGTAATGGAGGGGAATCAAGCAATGGATTGGAGCTGGGGGTGGGGACAGGATGTGAACTGGATAATCAGGTATGTTCCAGCCCTAAGTGCCAGGGGTTCAAACAACAGCCATACCTACCAAGGCAAGAGGCTAAGCAATACTTTAGTAACTCCTTGATTTCATTTGGATTTTGTCAAAAGCAGACCCTGGTACGTAGTTTATTTGGGAAGTGATCCCAGGAAACAGAGTGAGAGGGGAGAGGTGGGAAATAGGGGGGATATGAGAACCAGTGAAGGGTGGCATTAACGAGAGGGTTACCCTTCCGGCCATTGGGGCTCAGTCTCCCCAAGATGCTGTAGAGAACACACACCTCAAGCTGCCTCACCAAGGGACAAGGAAACCAGGGCCTTTATCCTCGGGGATTGAGGGCCAACCTTGAGGCATTAATTCTGGGCCTGCTGGGCATGTTCCCATTCCAGGGGACACCTGTGGGCAGAGGCTGAGAAGGCTGGTCTCGGGTGACTCCAAGGAGGGCCAGAGCACCCGTCACCAGAGTCTGCTATAGTTCAGCACAGATGCACAGAAAAAAGAACAATCAATCACAGGCTTTCCGTGAAAGAAGTGAGTGGGGAATATGGAAGTGGCTGAAGTCCAAAAATATATGCCAACCCTTGGTCACAGGGGATCCCCCCCACACATGGCAAGACAAAAACACAACTTTACCAAGTGCGCAACGAAACAAGAAAAGGGGAAGGCCAAAGCGAGAAGTGAGAGTGCGGGGTGGCACGAAGGGAGGAGGGGGACTATCACACCAGGTAAGTGTGCGGTGCTGGCAGCACCCCCACCTGCCCGCCTGGACCCTCCCCGGGCCGCAGCACCGCAGCCAGAGTCAGAAATGCATTCTTCAGGAAGGAAAGGAAACACTGTTGGAATCACGAGCCTCCCAAGTATTGGGAGTAATGAAATATTGGGAGAACCCTCATTTCAAATGCGTAACCCTTTAGTAAACCCCTCCGTCCCACTGTCTCCTCGGCCCCCATCCTCTCTCCACTTACGTGGAAACTGGCCAAGAGAAACCGGCCCTGCATGATGCCCTTTGATGTTTTAATATTCTGATTCTCCAACACACATGCACAGGCACCAGGGATTCCAGAAAGAAGCCCCAAGTTTGTTTAAATTTTCTCAGCTGCTCTGTGACTCTGTCATGACCCCAGCTGGAAGATATTTCCAGACATGGGACAGAAAGTCCCGAAGGAGGGGGAAGGCATTGTTTCTGAGAATGTTCTGAGAACGGCTGAACACCTGGGCAGGCGGAGCACCGCAGAAGCATCACCACCGTCCTGTATCTCTGCCCTGGCCGGGTGGCTCAGTTGGTTGGAGCATCATCCCTGTACACCAGAAGGTTGAGGGTTCAATTCCCAGTTGGGGTACATACAGGAGGCAACCAATTGATATAGCTCTCTCACATCAGTGTTTCTCTCTCTCTAAGAATCAATAAAAAATGTCCTCAGGTGAGGATTAAAAAAATAAAACAAATGTCTTGTATTTCTATCTCTGTCTTGTTTTGCTGTTTCTCCCTGACACAGCGGGCCTTGCCTTATGCCATTCGGATCCTCTGTGTCTGCATGGGTTCCTGTAATGTGATAGGTGATGCTCATATGTTTACTAGATTGACCTAAGCCAGACAAGTGCAGGAAGCTAGGGGAGGATGAGGGGGCATGGGCCCCACTGGGTGCTGCCAGCCTTATAGCCAGGTCCACTCTGGCCTTGCTAAGATCCTGGGAGCAGGGCGGAAGGAGGCAGATGGCCAGTTCTAAGGCCTGTACCAGGCAGTAGGACCTTAGGCACGAGGTGGAAGTCTGCAGCCTGTCTGCAGGTAAGGTCCCAGAGAGTCTTTGACTTAGGACCTGCTGGGTCCTGGTGTTCCAGGAGACCTCCAGGCTGGAGGGAAGAGGGCGTTCAGAGTCTGGCTTAAGGCATGGGGCTCCAAGGGCTAGACTGGGAGAAGGAGCGGGCTGGTGAGTTAGCTGGATGGGAAGAAACAAGAGGAAGTCAGACTTGGCCTGGTACCATGACCAAGTGGGGGCTAAGGTCTGCTGAGGTCCTGGGCAGGCGGAGCCGAGCCAAATGGTTGCACTGGGAAGGCCGGACTGTGGGCACCATGGTGAGAAGAGAGGGCAGAGGGCCTTGGGCCCATCCAGATTGCCGGATCTGGGAAAGGGGTGCTTCAGGCTTTGATCAAGCTCGGGGACTAATAGCAGGCCCCTCTGGGCCTGGCTGAGGCCTGTTTACCCGGGAAAAGTGTGGGAACCACTGCGTGCGCTGCGCACCATGGGAATCCACTGGTACGGGTCTCAGCAGCCACAGGCGCGCACGCTGTATTGACAAGAGCCTTTTACCTTCCCCATCTCATGTGACTCTCCAATCTCCACCAGTTTTGCACCCAGAAGCCTTAAGTGGATCCCCCAGAAATCACAAGCTGGTAAGTGGCAAAGCCAAGAGTCTTTCAAACCCCAAAGCCCGGGCTGTTTCCCAAATCTAACAAGAGGCTAATTTCATCAGTACACAGAGAGCAGGAGCTGATGACCACAGGTAGGAGTTCAATGGCTGTTTGTTAATGGACTGGAAGGCCAGAAAGATGGTGGCAGGTGGCAGACTGGGATGGGGGCAGCTCCACGGGGCAGAGCTATCCTGGGGGCACGGGGAGGGAAGGCGGCCGCGCCTCAGAAAAGCCAGACTCAGGAGGGCACCTCCTCTCTCTCCACCCACATCGAGCTGCCCGCCAAGGCGGCCTACTCACTGAAAAGCCCACAGCCAAGAAGCACCCCTGAGATTGCTGGCTCGGGTTTCTGGCTGCCATTTCTTCTTTTTAATTTTTTTAAATTTTAATTGTTGTTCAAGTACAGTTTTCTGTCTTTTACTCCCATCCCACCCCACCCCCCAGCCCTTCCCACCTCCCTCCCATTTCCAACTCCCCCCTGCCCTAGTTTTTGTCCACGTGTCCTTTATACTTGTTCCTGTAAACCCTTCCCCTTTGCCCCTGAAATTCCCTCCCCTCTCCCCTCTGGTGACTGTCAGCCTGTTCTCTATTTCAGTGTCTTTGGTTATATTATGCTTGTTTGTTTTGTTGTTTAGGTTGGCTGCCATTGCTAAGCATTTTAAGTGAGTGGGTACAGGGTAGGAAAGGCAGGGCTTTGAAGACATTTTATTATTATTTGGGCAACAGTGAGAATAATTCTAATTTGCATGAACCTGTCTGGCCTCCTTCTTTCTGTGACCAAAGTTGCAGCCACAGAGACGCAGAGGGAAGGACAGGACGGGAATATGAGAAGTGACAGGCAGACATCTGGTGACACCTTCCTAACCTCCCTGCAGCGGCCTTCCCCACCCAGCCTGTTGGTTACCCGTGAAGAAAACATGTTCCTCGGGGGCAGAAATGCCTCCCAAGGGACCAGTCACGGGGTGAGGGAGTGTGAGAAGGGAACAGGGAAGCATCCTGCAGCAGCGAGGCACGGGGCTGTGGCTGCGCCAGCTCAGGTGATCTCTGCGCAGCCCAGGCCACCAGACCAACAGGAAATTCCCCTGGACCAGGAAATAAAAGTCAATGTGCAGGAAGAAAAAAAACCACGTGATGGGCCTCCCAGGGACCCAAGTGGGCAAGAGGAGCATAACCTCTGGGCCGCAGCCACTGTTCCCTGGAGCCTGTGGGGATGGGGAGGGGGCGACCTGCTCTGTTTCTGGATGAAGAATTCGCTGGCAGCCCTACCCGAGCACTCGCAGCCCCGACTGGCTCCCCTAGGCCTCCTATAAAGGAAATAAATTAAACGAGGAGAAAGAGGGGGAAAGGAGGGAGGCTCCCTCTGGACATTTTAAAATTGTCTTGCTGTGATTGCCTATTTAAGCCCACCTGGCAGAAGGAAAAGTAAAAACACTTCACCCTCCTTAGGGGTCCCTGAGAGAAAGGCAAGCAGAAATCTGAGCAAGCAGCAGAGAGGGGAAGCTTGGTGGGGGGGTTGCTCATGAAGGGTGGTGCTTGTGGGGGGTACAGTGTGGTGCAAGGAAGTGATAAGACTTCCCAGGAAAAAGATTAGGAGGGAGGCTGCAGTCAGATGAGGGCCATGACCAGAGCGGACAGGGTCCCTGGACGTCTGGTCTCCAAGGAGGCTGGATGCTGAAGCTGCAAGATGAACTTGAAGTGCACGAGGGCATGGAAATGGGCACAACAACAGCATCTTCAGTCACAGAGCTGCTGTGCGTGCAGTCACGGCGACACACGGGGAGAACTCAGATCCCAGAGAGGGCTGCCGCCACGTTTCATCGTGGCCGTCGTCTGCCCTTCCGCCGCAAGGTCAGGCGGGGGCACTAGGAACCCCTGGGTGCTCATTCACTCATGAAAAACATCCAAAGGCTCGTTTAGTCTACAAACAGAGAAACAGGATAACACCGAGCTGCCTACAT
Organism: Glossophaga mutica; assembly: GCA_039655065.1. NCBI lineage: Eukaryota > Metazoa > Chordata > Mammalia > Chiroptera > Phyllostomidae > Glossophaga > Glossophaga mutica. The sequence continues at coordinate 26,740,551 of CM077309.1, read as the reverse complement.
TTCAGAGAACCTGCGGCCTCCTGAGCAGAAAGATCAGGGCCAGCCTTGTGTGCACAGAGTAGACAGCTGCCCACCTAGTGAGATCAGGGGGCGGGGGGAAGGGGTGGGCGGGTGCTATAATGCCCTCCACAGCTAAAATGCCCATTCACCGCTGGACTGACCGCCTCCCAACACGCGGGAACCCGTATTCCGCAGCTGAAAGTAGTTTTCTGCTAGAGAACAGGGACTTGAGGAAACAAGACACAGGCCAAGACACGTGGGTGTCCAGGGATCTCTGTGTGTTTGATGAGTGATGGGGAAGGTGAACAGTCACAGGGCAGCAGAAGGCACCTGGGGGAAGGGTGGGTCCTTGGAGAAATCTCCCCAATTAACTCTCCCTGGGGTTGACCACTGAAGGCAGGACGTTTGGAAAAAGTTTGGAGACAAGTATGTTCTGGCACGGGGGAACCTCAGTATTAACTGCCTCCTTTCTTGAAGCCAGGGTTCCATGCAGAAGCCAAAGTCAGTGGCCAAGACTGTACCCCAATACTAAGAGCTCATGCTTATGAGTCAAGCAGTGCTAAGCGCTTTATATGTACGTCTCCTTTAACCTTTCAGCAAGGAACGATTGTCCTATCCCTATTTTACAGGGTAAGACACTGATGCCCAGAGGGGTACCTTGGCCAGACTGCCTGGTAAGAAGATACCAAGCTGGCATGTAAACAGAGTCTGGGATCCTAACCACTGCGCACCTGCCCCTCCACAGCTCCTGCCCCTTTCTCCTGGGGGTGTCAATGCATGCCCTGAACCCTCGCCCCCTCAAGCTCCTGGATTGTAGAGAAGGGCCCCAAGGAGGCCCACCTTCCTTCTCAGGATTCAGGGCGCACACACGCAGCCTGACAGCAATGAGCAGAGGGAGGTTTCTGGAATGAGACTCAGGCATTCATTAGGAGGTACACACAGGGTCTAACTGTGCTCTTAGCTCCTCGGGAGGGGAAGTCTCCCTCAAGCAGCGAAAAGCCCCCTAAATGAAGAGCTGTACTTCAGTGCATATTGAAACAGTAATCCCAATGTATCCAGGAACTGAGGCAGCGCCCATCTCTCCCTCTAAATCAACTTCTCAAGCAAGTCCCCTGAATGAACTGCCCTACAATTTTCTTTTCAGGAAGTACTGACAAGCACTGGCCTGATAGCTCAGTTGGTTAGGGCATCATCCTGATATGTCAAGGGTGTGGGTTCGATCCCTGGTCAGGGCACATACAAGGATCAACCAATGAATGCATAAATAAGTGGAACAACAAAAATTGATGTTTCTCTCTGTCTAAAACCAATTAAAAAGAAAAAGTATTGTCATAACCCCCAAAAACCCAAAACTATTTCACCTTCTTTTCTATTCTCAAAGTATGAACTGTTCTTCATCATTTATTTAAGGCTAATTTCAAGAATTAGTAAATAAATAATAACATTAACCAGGGAGATGACCCAGGAAGGCAAAAGAGAAAGGCTTCCTAAGGCCTGGGGGTCTCCCCCAGCAGTCTTATTATTAATTCATCTTCCAAAGACTAGAGGAGGCCACACAGCTCATATACATACATGGGTCTCAGGAAATGGCTGGATGCTAGATCTCCTGGAGAAAGAAGAGGACAGGGAATTGTGGGGAAATGAAGAGAAACGTCACTCTCTAAAAACTGAGGTTCTTGGTAAATCTTTTTGGCCTAACAGAGTATTATACAGGAATGCCCAAGTAGAGAGGTGAATTGGGATGGTGGCTAAGCCTGCCTGGGCTCACGTGCCTGATCTGCCAATTTTCAGCCAGGACAAAGATTTTTACTCTCTAAACCTCATTTACTCAGCCATGAAATGGGCAATGATACAAGAGCTCACCCAAATCCTAGGGCTATAGGGAAAATAAAGAGATTAGTCATATAAAATGCTTATTAGCACAGGGCCTGGTACCTGGAAGCATTAATAAAAGTTGGCCACTATCACCGCGGTTGCGCTGATACGTGAAATCCCCGGCCTAAAGCGCATTCTCGGCTGGCAGTTATGATGTGATTAAGAGGATTCACATACCCGTGGCCAAGTGTTCTCGCCGTGGTGCTGATCAGTCGACTATATGAAACTCCCTGAAACCTGGTTGTTTACAGCCTAGTGAGTTGAATCACCAGCTTCCCGCACAATTTGGCCTCAACTGGCTTTCTGGATTTCTTTCTTCAGGCAGATACTCAAAACCAGAGAACCAAAAGTGGAGCATCCGTTCTGCACTGAAGCCAGCACGCTAACACTTCCTGTGTTAGAGCGGGGTAACTCAAGGGCAGTGTGAGAGTGCGGGGCATGAAACAGCTCACATTCTAGAATCCACTTCAAAAGTGACATTTTGGAGCAATTGCAAGTCAAACTTATGTGGTTCTGCGCTCCTCGGAAGTGACAACTTCAGTAAGTAAACAGTTGGGAGGCCCCAAAAAGAGCTTGATGAAGTTTCCCCTATTTGACAGATGGCTGTCTCCACACTCTAATTCCATTTCTTCTTCCTAAAATGCTACAGGGATTACTAAAAAGCTGTAAGCCTCTCCTCCAGTCAGTCAAAAAAAAAAAAAAAAAAAGTCCCTGTGCTGACATACTTACTTCCCGAGAGTGTTTCCTCACACACTTCAGACAGATCACCATCCGGTCCATCCAGAGTCTTGGAAAATTCTGCACCGTCCCCTTCTTCCAAAGGCAAGCTGGGTTGTTCAGCAACGGGTGCCTCCCCTCCTGGGCGCTGGTTCGGCTCTGGGCTTCCATCCACCCCTGATGGAGCAGCAGGGTTCTTCTTATCCCCACCCCCGCCTGGCTCTGCTCTCACATCTCTGGCCTCCACCTGGGGACTGCTGCCTGCTGAGTTCCCGGGGCAGCGGTACTGAGGTATGACACCGACGAATTTCAGGCCCCGACTTGCAGCCTCCTGGATCTGTGAGGCAAACAAATGAAGGGAACCAAGTGAGTGGGACGCTTGACCGAATGGGGGACAATGTGAACATCCAAAACGACCCACTGCGGGCCTAGAGGATATGTCAGTGTGAACATGAAATACATCCAGCCAGCGGAGGCCCGGTGTCCTCAAGGCAGTACCCACCCCCACCCCGGCCTGACCTGGGGACAGGGCACGGGCCTTATGCTAACTATGGAAAAACAACGCATTCCGCTACAAGGGACTGGGATTACCTCTCTTTGAAACACTGCACTAGTCCTTACTACTTGTGTTTTTTCCTAAGAGGCTAGAAAAAGGTTATAAAAGGATGAGCTAGTATAAAGAGAGTTTGAAAGAGGAAGTTCATTTGGCAAGAGTTTCTTTTTTCCTTTTTTCTTTTTCTGATGAATCACCTACTTCCTGCCAATCAAGCTACTGTACAACCCAGTATTCCGCATAACCATAGACTAAGTACCAGATGACATTTTATGACCCAAAGAGCTTCCTCTTTTAAACAATTGTTTTGGCAGCAAAGGGCAGAGGTGGGGAAAATCAGCACAGTGCGAAAGCTGATGTGCACATTCCCGCAAGAGGGGACATGTGATGGACACCTACTCGGTGGTACTCTCAGTCCCAGGCAAAGCTGGAGGAGCCCCAGGACCACACCTGGCCCCCAGGCATTGCTCAGCACACTTGTGATTCTGCAGCTCACCATCCTGTCTAGGTAAGGGGTACTTTCCAGCTCACTCCCTGAGTCCTCAAAATGGGGGCATGATGGCCACATGGAGGCCCACGGCGTTTTAACTCTCCTCTCTCTAAAAAATTCCCCCAGGCAACTGGATGTAGCAGTCATACATGGAGGGGAAAAAAAGAAAAAGGAAAGTAATAGCTTAATACAATCAAGCAAAAGCCAGGCAAAACTAGAAGATGAATTTTAGGGGACTTTCTGGGCAAGGATGCTCAAACAAATCAGGAGGTAGAAACCTCAGAGCTGGGTTAAGTCTTCGTCACCAGCCCCTAAGTGGATGATGACCTTGGACAACCTTGAGTCTCTGTGGTGATCATCTCCTGTCATCTGGGAGTTACTAAGAAATTCCAGCATGGAGCTGCTCTCTCTAAGGAAGAAGCAAGACTTGGCAGTCCTCTTGGATGAACCACCCGAACTTTCAGCAGAAGGTCACTTTAGTTCAACACCGTATGTTCTAGAAAACAATCTGGGGCGGTTGCCAATGCACAGTCCAGGCTTTCTATAAAGTCTAGCCTGTGCTGGACACGACAATAGTGATAATAGTAAAATAGTAATTGCCACTGACTGCAATGCCTGGCGCTGCTTTAGGCACTTTACATAAATTGTTTTAATTCTTCAATGACCACACATGGTATCGTTCTATCTCCATTTCAGATGAGGACACTGAGACACACTGCATCATGAAGCAAGCAGGGAGTAGCCAGTGTTCAAAGCCAGGTCTGGCTCAGACCCAAGCTCATTCTCTTAACCATAAGGTTCTAAGTGGATACAGCAAGACATTAAGTACATACATGTTTTGGACATGTATGTGTTCACACACATGCTCACGGTTAGCTCAATTGACTCTTCAAAACTTTAAAAAAATCTTAAAGTCATCCTTCCATTCTGAAAACTCATTTTTTACTCATTAATCTATGATCTCCATCTACTTCTATAAATTATTTTGGAAAGCTTATAAAACTTTTGTTACACAGGTAACAAAAGAGTGGGGAGATAATTATACCAAAGAACCTGAGGCTAAGGGAAGCTACTGCATACAAATAATAGCTCTGAGCTTCCTGGTAACACAGGCAAAAAGGGAGAGGCAATGGATTTTACAGTCCTCAAATGGAATGAGGGAACATACCCAATCAATAAAAAAGAAGCATAACTTGCTAGTAAGAAACAGAAAAACTTATTGTATGACTCTTGTAGAGATACGGAGCAAATGTGTCTTCTTTAGTTTCATAGAAAATGAGGAGGCATTTTTTCTTACACCACTCATATAATCTTAACCCTTGAGAGCATTACGCTAAAGCACAAATCTTTGAAAGATCTTCTACATGAAGCTAAAGTGAAATAATTCAGGTAGTTGACAGACTTTAAATTTACTGGTTTGTGAGAGAGAGAGAGTTTTTTTGTCCCACATATTTATGTATTCGTTGGGTGCTTCTTGTATGTGCCCTGACCGGGGATCAAATCTGCAACCAGTCGTATCAGGACAATGCTCCATCCAACTAAGCTACCCGGCCAGGGCCAAGGAAGCATTCTCAGATGTGTCAGAGCCTGGGAACTGGGTCACTTCAGTACTAACTTTCCAAGTTCCCTTTGCAGTGGAGTGAGCTGCCTTTTTTCTCTAGTCTTAACTGTTTATGAAATCATGCCGCCAGCCAGCCTACTCTTCTTCAGAAGGGTTTGAGAAGATTGGCTTTTCACTTACTTTTAAACACTATGCAAATTTCCAATGCATTAAACCTGGAGCAAAAGTAAATTACAACTGAACTTCCACCAATTTCTAAATTTGAAAAAAAATCCCATCATCAATGTCCAGATACAGCTATTTCCACCCAAACTGCAGACCTGTGTCTCAGCTCTCAAGCCCCTCTAGACTCCAGTTTGGCTTCCTCCCTAATAAACTGCAAGTCTGAGCCTCTCCATTTCTGCTGGCTTGAGGCACAGGTGCATAGCCACTGCTATCGGTGGCTCAACCACAGAGAAGACAGCTACGGCCACTGAAACATTTAAGAAACTGGTCCCACTGAGGGCTCAACTAGAGGCCAGTCTCGACTTGAGTCACAGGGTTTGAAGGCAGAAAGGCCTGGCTTGGAACCCGATACATGACTCACTGGCTTGGGGAACCAGAATATGTTATGTAAGTTCTCTGGGCCTCAGTTTTCTCATCTATAAAATGGGGGCAATCATACTTTCCTTGCAGTTGCTCTGAAGATTGGACATGATGTATGGCAAGTGTGCCGAGGGACGGGGCACACAGAAGGTACTCGTGGCCAGCATTATTGATCTCCCGTCTCCCCTGATCAGTCCCAGGCTACCATGGCCCTGCAGAGACGCCTGAAAGTCATCCAGAGCGAGGAGGACACTCTGGGCACAGGGCACTTCTCCCACCATCTCCTTCCTCCCTGGGGCTTGAAGAATCAGACAGGCTTTGACATTAAGTCAAACATGCGCCCTTCTCCCATATCCCTTTGCCCTGCTGTGCTGCAAACTTGTCCTCTGTGCCCAGGTTCTCAGAGCGTGGTCCCATATCAGCAGCAGCAGCATCCCCTTGGAACTTGTTAGAAATGCAAGTTCTCAGGCCCCACTGAGTCAGTAAGTCTGGGGGTGGGGCTTGGAGATTCATGTTTTAGCAAGTCCTCCAGGTGATTCCAGCACACTCTAAAGTTTGAGAATTACTGCTCTGGAACAGCAATTTTCAACTGGTGTGCCACAAGAATTTTCAAAACATGCAGTACCTGACTATTTAGTCAGGGGCACTGACCTCTTTTCCCTTAGATTGTCAATTTAAAAAAATGACAACATCCAATACAACAATAGCCATCCAGTGTGAGTGCCCTGTCTTGAACAAAAAAAATATATATGTCAGATAATCGAGTTGCATCTTATTGGTCACATTACATAATCAGTTTGTGTCTGATTGGTTAATTCTTGGTACCAGAAATCCTTATATACAAGTACCGGCACCTGATTTTTTTAAAAAGTCACTTTGGAGTAGAGAAAAAGGGGAGGTAATTACATTAATTTTGGTAAATCAATCAGAATGATACCTATTTTGTCAGATCAGCAAAAAATATATTTCGTGTGTGTGCTGCAGAATTTGAGTTTCTGTGCGCCGGGAGATGGAAAGGTTGGAAGCTGCTGCTCGAGAACACACATTCCACGAGCGCAGAGCTTCTGTGCGCTGCTGTGTCCCCACGGCAGACCGATGTCTGGCATACAGAGTAGGTGCTCAAGATGCATTTGTTGAATAAACAAACGAACACATTAAACAATGAGCAAATACGCATGGCTCCTCTCCCAGTACGAGCTCCTTGAAGGTAGGATCGGAGACTGATTTTTTAGCTCCAGAATTCAACAAACATTCACTAAGTCCCTACACTGACCCAGACCGATGCTGCACTTACATGCTGGTTATACACAACAGGCACCTGGTTCTCAAGAAGATGCAGCCAAGTATTGTATAGAGGCTTTAAAAATAATTACATGAAGATGGTGGCACAATAATGCTTATATTATAATGTCATCTCAAGAATGAAGATCCTAAACTTTATAGACACAGAGTTATGACAGCCGTGTAACCTTTCTATTTGTGTCTAAGTTTTCAAACTTTATCTAATGAGCATGCACATGATCTTTAAAATTTAAAAAAGTAAATATTCCCAAAATCTCTTATAGGATGCGACAGACTTTTCATATCAAGTGATAAGATAGATGCAGTAATGGATATAAAAATACAGAAATGGCAGGGATGAAAGTGATTATGTCCGACTGAAGGGCAGACTGAGAAAATTTTTTCACAGAAGGTCAGGGCTGTAACACATGAAATGGTGTAGTACAGTGGGGAGAGGTGGGTGTGTGGCAGAACTGGAGTGTTTATGCCTCACCTTAACCATTAAAATTCAATTCCCCCCCCAAACATTGTGCTAGACAAAATCTATTTGGGGACCAAATCCACAGGAGGCTTTGAAGGGTAAATAGGAGTTCACCAGACAGGTGAAAGGAAGGTTGAAGGGCAATGTCGACAGAAGAAAGGATCGTGATGGGCAAAGGCTTGATGGTGGACAACATCCTTATGTACTCAAGAACTTCTCAAAATATTTCTGGAACATGACATGAGAAGCCAGCAATGCCCCAACATGAGGTCGAACCAGAAACAATAAGGGCCATAACACGAACGCCAACGAAGTCTCTCCCTTTACCCTGCAGGCCAGTGTGGCCCCAACCTTCCCACTAAGGTAACTCCAAGAGCAGAGGAAAGGGCGGGGGGTCTGAGGGCAAATTACAAGATTTCTTTGCTCATCGTCTTTTATCTTAAACATTAATGAAAATGTTGCGTCCTGCACTATAGACTGAACAGCATCAAAACTTCTTAAAATATGCTAAAGTTAAAAAAATATGCCAGAGCTAAATGGCCCTCACCCCACCCCAAGCCTTCCAGGGAAGTTCACGTCTTGGGAATATGAAACATCTTTCTGCATAAATCTTTGTCTGTGGCTCTGCTTACTTTCTTTGAGTGGATTCCTAGAAACGGAATTAATGGGTCAAGGGGTATTAACTTTATAAGGGCTTGATATAGGCTGCCAGATTGTTTACCAGAAATGGTGAGCTGTCCTTTTTAACCAGAAGAACTGCATTTAGAGTCTATAAATGTCACTATTTGGCTAAACCGTGGGGGCCTTGCCACTTCTGGTTTTCTGCCTTACTCTCGTGTAGGCACTTCCTTCTCTCTTTCATAAAGTCACTTGACTGTCTTTGTCAAACAGAGCCCTGTGTGTCCCATGCACTCATTTGTTCCGTGTTCATTCACGACCTTTACTGAGCAAGTCTCAAGTGCATGGCCATGGCGGGGATCAGGTGGTGTTTGGCAGGGTTCATCCTCTGCCCATGGTGACCTTCCATACTCACCCGGGCGTAGCCACTAGGGATATGTTGACTATTCCCAAATCTGAACTCCATGGCCCTGATTCTCCTCTGGGGCTCAGACATACACAACTGGTGAGCCCAGCTGATGGGGTCCACCATCGACCTCGTGTCTCAAACTGGCATCTTCCTTAGCCCTTCCCCTTCTCTGATCCCATGTATCCACTCACCACATCCTGCCAGATTTATCCCCCTCCCCAGTGTTTCTGGAATCTCTGTCCCGTTCTCCGTATACCTGAGATCACTTTACTCTAGGTGCTCAACATCTGCTGTTGGTCGCCACCGTTACTTCAAGCTACACCAGGTCCTTGTGAGCATCGAGTCAAACAGACATGGAAGATCAAATCGTGAACACCCAGGGCACCTTGGTTACAAAATTCCCCACAAAATTTCTCTAACTGTGATTAGTTAAAATAGTGACTGTTAACACTGCACAACTCTTCTGCTGAGAACTTTAATATGCATGACCTTAGGCCTCAAAATAATACCTTACAGAAGAGGAAACTGGTCAAACATCCCAGGGGACATCACAGGGAAAGCCTCTGAGTATCATACACCCAGCCTGAATGACTCTGAGTATCATACACCCAGCCTGAATGACTCTGAGTATCATACACCCAGCCTGAAGCTCCTTCAATAACACCACTCTTTCCACTTTCTATAATCCAACCTGTGCCAAGAGGCCCAGGTGGACACCAGTTTAAATGGACATACAACCTTACCCACCTTCTTCTCGTTTCTGCTGCATTTAGTAACTGCCCCATCCACAAGACTGAAGGAAGCAACAATTGCTGGTTTAGACACCAAATATTTAAGAAGGTCATTTTTGATGGATCCAAGACCCCATTCGATGGCTCTATAATGAGTCAGAACAAATTTGATGGTCACGATATTTTCCCAACCTAAATTCAGGAATCTCATAATGTGAAAAAGATTTTTTAAAAAAAAAGTTTACTTCTATAAAATGTCTCAATGCATTGTAAAGAAAATATCATCTTTGGATTATATTTAAAGAATCATTTTTATTCAAAATAACAACAGGGTATTTTCTGGGATAGCCCCAGAAAATCTAGAATATATTGTCTGCTACTCTACTTTCAAAGTGAACACCCTGCTGCTAATGATAAGTGCAGATATATACTAGACCGGTCCATGTATTCATGTTTTAGAGCACATGTACCAGTCAGGGTGAAACCACTGGGGGAGAAATGGGACATGGGCTGGGTTTAGCAGAAATGAAAGCTATACGTTACACAGGAAAAGGTGCAGAAGAGACTCCTGCTGATGGGTCAATGGAAACTGGAATGCCCACAGGTCATATTAGATGGTATAGGTGAAGGGTCACAGACACTGCAACACCATTTTGTCTGAATCTAAGGAAGAAGGTGTCGTGGGTCATTTGTGTGTCAACTTGGCTAAATTATGGTGACTACATGTTTGTTCAACTCTAGTCTAGATGTTGCTGGAAAGATATTTTTCAGCTATGATTAACATCTACTCTCCATGTACTTGAAGTAAAGCATATTACCCTCTATACTGTGGGTGACCTCACCCAATCAACTAAAGGGCTTAAGAGCAAAGACTGAGGTTCCCCAAAGAAGAAGGAATCGTGCCTCCAGACAGCAGCACAGGAGAGCGGCCTGAGTTTCCACCCTTTAGACCCAGCACTGTGACATTGCTTTTATCTGAATCTCTGATTGTGAGATTCCTGAATTTAGGTTGGGAAAATATCATGACCATCAAATCTGTTCTGACTCATTACAGAGCCATCAAATGGAGTGTTGGGTCCACCAAAAATGGCTTTCTTAAATATTTGGTGCCTAAACCAGCAAATAACAAGTGGGGAAGTAGTAAGTAATCTCAAGACGGCCCTACAGATTTTGGACTTGCCAGCCAGCACAACTGCATGAGCCAATTCCTTAAAGTACATAAATTTCAATCTCTTTCAAGATATATGCATAATATATGCATATATATATAATACATATATCTTGCGAGAGAGAGACAGATAGACAGACACATGCAATCATCCCTCTGTATCTGTGGGGAACTGATTTCAGGACCCTTGTGGATAACAAAATCCACAGATGCTCAAGTCCCTTATATAAAGTGATACAACATTTGCATGCAACCTATGCACAACCCCCTGGATACTTTAAATCATCTCTAGATTACTTATAACACCTAACAGTGTAAATGCTATGTAAACAGTTGTTATACTGCATTGTTTAGAGAATAATGACCCCAAAAGTCTGCACACGGTCCGTAGAGATGCAACCATTGTAGGCCTCGCTACACAGTACGTATCAGCAACAACGTAACATTTTTCCCCCCCCCCGAATATTCTCGATCCATGGTTGGTTGAATCTGCAGATGTGGAACTTGTAGATAGGAAGGGCTAACTGTAATCCTATCAGTTCTGTTTCTCTGGAGAACTCCAACTGTCCAGGAGGAAAGCAGGTAGAGGGAGTGAGGGGTATAAGGTAGCACAGGGCAGCCTGATGGAGGTCCCTAACTACACACCTGACTTGGTGTGAAATGGAGGGATGCCTAGGAGTTCTCATGAGGCAGTGGGAGAGCATGCACCCAAACAGAAACAAAACCGGTAGACTTAATCTCGTATTGATTCAAGGTGTCAGAGAGGAGGCTGAAGTACAGTAAGAAGGCTGGCAATCATCACCATTGCCCAAGTAAAGGAAATTTCCCCTCCACCTTTTGAGGTTGGGGAAGTTAAATCTTTAATTGGCAGACTTCGTATCTAGGAGGTTTAGGCAGTTTCTAACTTTATGATAAACTTCATGGAATTCCTATCACTAATGAGCTAATTAATGCTGGGACTCAGAAACTTACTTTCTAACACTACAGAGCTATGCTATCCATTTTGGTGGTCATTAGCCAAGCGTGGCTGTTTGAATTCAAATAAAATTTAGAAATGAATTCCTCAGTCACGCTAGCCACACTTCAGGGGCTCAGTTTGTGGCTGGTGGCTACAGTACTGGACAGTACAGACATGGAACACTTCATTCATCACAAAAAGTTCTATCGGATCGTGTAGCTATAAAGCGTGATAAAACATATAATACTGAGTGATAGGAAGAGTTTTTAAGAATGATTTCAGAGGCATATAATATAGGGTAAAGACCAAACCTCACACACACACAGCTCCCAAATACACCCTAGACCAGACCACTGCTCCCTCTTACCCTCCCTCATAACTCTTAGGCCACTGTTCTGTGACTACTGACATTTTAAAGTGTTTGGGCATCCACAACATATACACAGAGAATCTACAAACAGAGGCATGTACTGTATGGCAAGAGCAGGCACAAAAATGCTGCTCTGGGTTACACAGTTATACATGAGTCTTTACAGTGAATATTTTATCATACACACATAACCCTGCCCATCCTTTGTCACCTAAACTTTTGTACAGCTTTCTGAAAAAGGAAAGTTCAAAAATAACATGGGTTTTAGCTTGATTCTGAAGCTGTCTTTAGTTCTGATGTGTTAACACTTAGCTTCAGGAATTGAAAGCTTTACCAAGCACTGCTGGGTGTTTAGCTCCATCTGGGGCCCCGAGGAAAGAGCATGTAGACCATCTGGTGTTGTGGTTTTCTCTTCTAAAGACTGAGAGGTCTTCGAATAAGCCCTGGACAAGGAGTCTGAGACCTATGACTTTGGATTCAGCTCTGCCACTCACTAGTCAATAATTGATTTATCCAAGCCTCAGTTTCCTCATCTATGAAATGGAGATATAACACTCATTAATTCATTCCATAACTACTTACTCAATACCTACTAAGTGAAATCAATAGTGAGCCAAGCAGGCATGGTCTCTGACCTCTTGGATTGAATATGTGTTGGTCTAACTCAAGGGCTAACTGAGAAACTCTGAAGAGTTAATATGGTCCATCCTTATTAAACTGTTCATGTTCAGTTTGAGGGACCGCTGCTTGGCAGGGCTGGGGTTTGGGGAAAAAGTACTCTTTTATTCTTCCCTGCTATTAAGGGTGATTTGGAGTTCAGGAAATGCTGAAAGAACTGAGAAAACTGTAAACTCCTTTAAAACAAAAGGAAGAGGTAGGGTCCATTTTTTTTTTTTTTTTTTTTTGGTGGGAGTAGACAGTGAACCCATCCTTCGGTGGCTCTGTTCAGGGCAGGCATTTCTAACAAAAGAAGTCTTATTTGCCCTCAAAATCTGTGTTAATTGACTCAGTTCTTTCACTTAGATTGTGCCTATAATTTCACAATTCAGTAAAAAGGTAGTGTATAGGAGTTAAAGATAAGTGGGACTGAGAGGGGGTGCCATTAAACTCCCACTGCCCAAAGATCTTCAACTAGCTCTTAGTGCCCCCTGAAAATGAACCCACGAGGATACTCCAACTTGTGTCAAAAGTCTAAATAAAAAATGCAAACAGGTAAACAAGGAAGGAAAGGCCTATTATCTGTAAGGAATAACCCAATGGTACCTGAGAGCAACCAAGTGGCCAGCAGAGCAGAGCCAGAGCTGCACCTTAGGAAGACCTGGAATGGGTATCTGTGCCACTGTCAGAAAATTACTTCCAAATTCTGTCCCTACTTTTCTTTATTTGTTAGCATCATTCTTCTCATCTAGAAATAATTTTCTCTACGTGGCAGAAAATATATTCATTGCCAGCTTCTGAGTATTTTTGTTTACAGCTTAGTTACTCAAGATAAAATGGCCTAAACTGCCTGGTTACCCACAGCAAAAAATCCCAGGGAAGGCTTCTGATTGGCCCAACTTAGGTCGGTGTTTACTTCTCGGCCAATCAGCTCTGGCCAAGGGCAGGGTAGTTCCCATAGAAATTATACAGCTGCACTGTGGAACCTCCAAAGCAGAATTTCGGGAACAAACAAATATTTAAATATCTATCATGCAGATACATTATCATGTGAAATAAAATCTGAAATTTTTTTAGGACCCACATGTACTAAAATGAAGAAAGCATAAGCCAAGCATTATATAAGGCAACTAATATTTAAGCCAAATAAAGCTAAGCAAGTAAATCCATATCACCATAGTGTTGATATACAAGGGTGGAAAAAAATCAGTTTTTAGATGTGTGTATGCAAAACACAGAGTTTATTCTTCTATTATTAATTATTGTATTATTTTCCACATAAACAACCGTAAACCTGCTTTTGCCCCCCACCCCCCTTATATTTTGGTCCAAGTGGTTCCTGCCTCAATACTCCAGGTAATTTTGTCTGCAGACACACAGCGGTCCACTACTTCTCGTAGGGTATCTTTGCTTATGTCCATCAGGTCTGCTCAAAATATTTCCCCCTAACTTTACTGAGATATAAATGAAGATAGTTTTTAAAGACTGTTATATCTAGAGGCCCTGGCCAGGTGGCTCAGTTGGTTGAAGTGTCATCCCGATATGCCAGGGTTGTGGGTTCTATTCCCCGTCAGGTACATTACAACACTCAACCAATGAATGCAACAGATGGATGTTTCTCTCTCTCTCTCTCTCTCTCTCTCTCTCTCTCTCAAATCAATCAATTTAAAAAGACTATTTCTGGAATCAATGTCCAACCCCCAACCATTCCCCGCCCCAGAGCGGCTCGACGTAACAGGTGTGCGCCCGGATCAGGAGGGGCACAGTGGAAAGAGAACGTGCTGCAGCAGACGAGTGTCATCACCTCTGGCAGATTTGCACTGACCCTTCAAGTCCCTAAACTCTCTCAACAGAAGCCCATCAGGGGAATTTAGCACATGTGTGGTGGCCTGTGCTCAGATCAGGATCCTCAGAGCAAAAGCCAAGACCTCAGCCTAGGAGAGCTGCCGTCACCCAGACAGGAATGGTAAGGGGAAAGAAACCTTCCAGGAGCATCTGCCATCGCCCACAAGTCTGCAGGAACCCAGGCTTCCACTAATGCCAGTGCGCGCCCACAAAGGAAATGGATAAATTAAATCTCAGAACAGTATGTCAGCAAAGCATTCACAGAGACTCTCATCACAGTCTCGTGGGAAAGTCACAGAATACGTGCCAGACCTCACAGGGTGTTGTTCTGTGGCTGCCTAGATCCACGACTGGTGAAATAACTCTGCCCACAGGTGAAATCTGCGTACCCAGAAATGATGCTGCGAAGGAAGGATTCCCACAAGGCTAGCAAAGGCAAAGAGGGAAGAAAATGTCATAATTAAATAAAGAGAAAATTTCAATGTTCCTGCAACTAAAATCCACAGTCACAACAGCTTAAATTTACTGAGAGTTCACCCTGTGCCAAATACCGTTTTAAGGGCTTTATGCGGATTAACTCATTTAATTCTTACAATAACAATGTAAGTAGGTATTCTTTTTTCATCCCTATGCTTACAGATTAGAACTCTGAGGCACAGAAAGGTTGCAAAATGTGCCCAAGTTCACATAGCTAGCAGCAAATGGCAGGTAGGAGCCGAACGCAGCAGTCTGGCTCTAGAGTTCATATTTCTAGCTGTTACACTGCTCAGCATATTACAGTCATTATAGTGTGTCCTATACTCTGTGCTATTCTGTGAAATACCAGGACCAGATCTTCAAGAGTGTCTGGGCATTTTATTCTACAGACAATGAGATGCCATCACGGTCTCTGAGCGGCAGTGACATAATCAGGCCTATCCCAAGGGAAATGGATCTGTCCACAGGATGTGGTATGAATCAGGTGAGAGGTGGTAGTGGTGACAGAAGCGAGCAGACCGGAGGGAAGGAGAGTGGCTGGAGGCCTGGGAGTCACTGCAGAACTCGTGGGAGAGGTCACCAAGAGCCCCCTTGCCATGGGAAGGGATGTGAGGGAGATGGGAGACCAAAAGCAGAGATGGCAAGCAATCTGTTCACTAAAAGGCGGTATGCCACAGGGTTCTGCTGTGTTCAGCTACTGGTGACTAATCGTCCAAACAAGGACACTTTTGAAAGCAAAAGGTGAAACTGTTAATAATTATGCTGTGAGGACAGGCCTGAGCCAGAACTGTCCAAGCCAATGGAGACCTAGGGGCCCCCAGGTAAACATGACCGGCAGTGAAAGCTATTTTAAAAAACAGGTAGATGACTGTTCTCTCTCCTCCTTCTCTGTCTGGTATGTGATCCACTTCTTCCATCACTCTCCTGCTATTACACCCTGCGCTCTCTCTGCCCAGCCCCTCCCACAAATGTCAAATCCATCCCATCCACTCAGGGTCACAAAGAAGGCTCCAGGTCTTCCATCAGTGGACACCTTACTGACCCACAGTCCTTCCATCCACCCCTAGACAGCTACCTTGTCCTCCCCCTTGTGGCAGGGGGGCGGGTCCTACTCCACACCCAGCTCATTCCCCTCCACCTTGATTGCCTTTGTTTTCTTTACCATTCAATTTTGTTCCCATCTGGGGACCTTAGCACTTTGTAGCAACCTCTGTTTGGGATGTTCTTCCACTAAATATCCCCATAACTGTTTTTTCCTTGTTACCAGGGTCCCATTTAAGGCCTTCCCTGAAATTCTAGTCTAAAAAATGGTCACCTGGTCACACTTCAGCATCTCTTTGTTTAATTTTCATCATGTCACATATTTTCACATTTTTTTAAACTCATTTATCTTTCCCAGTTGAACAAGATCCTTGTTAGGCTAGGAACACTGTCCACTTTCTTCCCTGCTACATCCCCAGCCTCTGAAGCAGTTCCTGGTACCTAGTAAGTACTCAATAAATGTTTAATAAAGGAATGAACAGGTAGGAGATTAAATTTGCAGGATCTGAGGTTACTTCTAAGTGGAAACTTCTATGAGTCTGTAATTTCAGGAAATAATCCATCTGGGGCCAGTAATGTTTTGCAAATAAATACACTCTTTTGAGATTTTGAAAACCTGCACATCACTTGCTACTTGCATCGTTTTAACAGAGAAGAAAACTGAGGCCCAGAGAAATTAGGGGGTTGCAGGTCCAGGAGTACATCTCAAGAAAGCAACACTGTTCAAGTTATTTGCAGCCCCTGGGTTTTCAGTCCATCTCCTAGCAGACCAGGTCAATCTTCCCCTCAGGAAAAAGGAAATATTCAGCAACAATTTGTTAATATCAGTATTTCTTATCAAGGTAAAAAAAAAACAAAACACCTCACTACTGGGCATTCCATTGGGCCTACCTCCATAAAGGTACTATCTAAGACACTATATTTCCTTGAAAAGAAAGAAAGAGAGAGAGAGAGAGGAAGGAAGGAAGGAAGGAAGGAAGGAAGGAAGGAAGGAAGGAAGGAAGGAAGGAAAGCAGAGCAAAGAAAAAAACAAAACCCAGCAAGAATCTGGAATCCTGGAGCTGCTGAGGTTGACAACCCCAATTTTATACTTTGCTAATTCCAGTGACCCTGGAATTACAAGCTCGGAGCAAAGAGCCCCAAGGGTTTATTAAGACTTCTGGTGAATGTTCTGGAAAACCAGTTTTAGAGTCTTCATGGAACTCAAATCTCAGCACCACAGTTTAAATGACTGAAGCGAAAGAACACAAGTTTGAAGAACTTTAACCAGGAACAGATGTTTCCCTTCACACCACACTGCTTTAACATCCAGTATTCGTGACTTTTTTTTCCCCACCATCCCCTGATTTACATAGGCTTCCAAAACAATAATGAAAGGCACTCGAACGAAATGTTGAGATGGTGCAGTTGGACCAGTGCTATCCTGGTTTTAACCCGTGGTTAAAAAAAACCCTTTTCTATTCTCATGACTCCAGACCAAGCAAAATATAAAGCAGTCCTCATGGCATTTGAAACCCCTGTGGTAAACGGAGCAGTTCAACTCAGTACTTGGGATGGTTTTCATTACAACGTGCAAAGAATGAACATTTTATTGTTCTTTTATAAATGCCCCGGAGAACCCCAGCATGGTTTTTCTGGAAGATGAAAATGATTCGAAGAGAGTTTCAGATCTCATGAAGATATGTGGTCTCTCTGAGTAACGAAGAGGGTTTTTTGTTGTTGTTGGTGGTGGTGGGGTCTTTGCATTTACAACTGTTGAGAAGTCACCTAAAGACTACAGTCAATGCCCAATAACCCTTATATGCAGTACTCAACTTCTCTTTCCACTTCTTGCCTTTGTTTTTGTTTTTTATGTATTCCATATTAGCCCTGCCTGTTTCAAAGTCCTCTCCTAGCAGAAAGACCTGTGAATGAACACAGCATGTTCTGAATTCATGTATGAGGCAGAGTTCTATTTCCCAAAGATGGTCATAGCAATATTTTTCATCTACCTGACTGCTAGAAGCCTGTCACTATGTCACCAAGAGTGGAGTCTATGTCTCTCTATTTGAACCAGCGCCGACCTCCACTAATGAGTAAGGGTAAAAGGATGCTATGTGACTTTTGAAGCCTGATCGTAAAAATTTCGTGGACTTCTACCTCGGTCTCTTAAGATGCCTGCTCTTAGAACCCAGCCATCATGTTAGGAGGAAGCCCAAGCAGTCCGTGGAGAGGCCCACAGGCAGCCACGTGAGTGTGTCATCTCGACAGCGGGTCCCCCAGCCACTGACAAGCCACCCCAGCTGCGGAGATCAGCTGTCTCTGTCAGGTCCTTCCCAACTTCAAATCTGTGAGCAGAATAAATGAATGTTGTTGTAAACCACCATGTTCTGGGGTGGTTTGTTACACAGCAACAGTGATCCTTTTAAAATACAGTAATTCTCACTAATTCACACATATGGGAAGATACCAGACAGCAGTGATTCCTTCAAGTAAAACTCACCACCCTTTACAAAGGGTGCAGTTAGCAGCACTCTCAAATACGCACAAATGCAAGCGAGGGCAACACAAGTACTTTCAAGGAGTGGGCCTTTAGGGACGCGCTTTAATAA
The DNA here is from genome assembly GCA_039655065.1 of Glossophaga mutica. Lineage (NCBI taxonomy): Eukaryota > Metazoa > Chordata > Mammalia > Chiroptera > Phyllostomidae > Glossophaga > Glossophaga mutica. The sequence continues at coordinate 26,722,143 of CM077309.1, read as the reverse complement.
AGAGGAAAGAGCAAGTTGTAATTAGCCTCTGGTTTGTGATGACGCATCCGAAACTGCTGGAGGAAGCAGGTACCCTGAGGTAAGGCCTGCCCCTGCAGGGTGCCCTGCATTATTCATTGGCTGAGCGATCCTGTAGGCAAACCAGCGTAGGCTTAGTCCTTGTTTGTGACAAGTTACAAATGTGCAGCGCATGAATTAATGATGATGTTTTACTATTCAAGAGCGACACAGAATGATGCCCACATTCCCTGGCACCGCCAGAGTCAGAAAGGGTCACAGGGATCCTGGGCTTGAGGCTTAAGGGAAAAAACCCACCGGTGTTATTCTTTAGGTGCCACAAAGAGAATCGTCCCTTGCCCTCTGGGGAGAGTCTCAGAAGTCAGAGCAGCAACTGTCTCTCTTTCTCAAAATGGGAAGTCATCGAAATAAAGTTTCCACACCAACGGAATAATGAAGAGTTCCATGAAACACTAACTTTATTTCGACCAGGAATAGACTTATGCATGTTCTTTAAAAGTTTTTCTACCTTTTCAAGTATTCTTCTTCTGACTTCTACTCCCTGTACCCTCTGCATCTCAACCTTTTGCTCTCTGAAGGAGTTTCTTTATAAAAGCTTCTTGGACTGCCTCCATAATGCCCCACCGCTGTGCGAGTCCCAGCCCTACTTAAAGAAAACGTGGTACAGGTACACAATGGAATAGTATTCGACCACTGCAAAGAAGGAAATCCTGCCATTTGCCACAACATGGATAGACCTGGAGGGCATTAGCCAAAGGAAAAAGAGTCCGACAGAGAAAGACAAGAACCATATAACTTATATGTGGAATCTAAGAAAGTCAAACTCGCAGAAAGAGAGAATAGATGGTGGTTCCCGGGGACTAGGAATCAGAGGAAATGGGGAGGTGTCGGTCAAGGGGCACAAATTTCTAGTTACAGGATGTTCTTGGCTGTGACGTGCACCATGGTGACTATAGTTAACAGCAATGTATTCTGTATTATATGACTGAAATTTGCCGAGAGAGCACATGCTAATATTCTCACCACAAAAAATGGTAACTACAGATATGTTAACCAACCTTAACGTAGTAATCATTTCACAGTGTATGGGTTTATCAAATCCTCATGTTGCACACCTTAAACTCACACAATGTAACATCCCTGCCACTCCCACCAGTAACACCCCCCCGCCCCCCACAAACAATAACATCCTACTGTCCACCCTCCCTGGATACCTTTCAACAACTGGGCACGCTACTGCTGCAGGGCTAACAGAATGAAGACATAGACTGGGAAGTCATCGGTTATAGGAGAAACTCTGGTTTAATCTATTTTCTCTTATTGCTTAGGCTGGTAGATTTCAGCACCACTTACATAATGGTGATCTATCTTATTTTTCAGTCTTTTAAGCACTTCGGCAGTGAGAAGTGATCCAACAAATGAATCATTTTAAGTTTAGATTTTCCTCACCACAGATTTTTTTCCACTGGAGTATCAGAAGGCAGCGTTTGCTTTTAACCTTTAAAAAAAAAAGCCTGTAAAAAATAACAGCCCTTATCTTGAACCCCAATTACAATGATTACTTAAGGGGAAAGACAAAAGTGGTTATCAATCAACAAACATTGATTTACCAAATAAAGAGCACAGGGAATGTTAAGATGTGCCCAGAAAAATTCATAAAATGAAGACATATGGCAGTAAAATTCAGCATGTCAAAATCATAAAATAAATAAAATAAGCCTTTGGATAATGAGGAAGAAATAATTGAAAAGCTAGGGTCAACCACAGAAACAGAGAATATGAAGAGATTATTAATGTGCAAAAGCCTCATTTTACAGGGAAGAAAACCAACAATTCCGGCAGGGTTTTGTGCCCTGCCTGAATGACTACCAAGTCCCGAGTTACTAATTAAGTAGCAGGTTTCTTTTACTGGAATCAGGAGAAAATTCTGGAATTAGGCTTTTAAAGTTCCAGATATTCTCCTTGAGGGGGCAAGTCAGTTTCAGTGATTGAGTACTTTGTGGCCAAGAGCTCCCACGCCCATCCCACCCCCTCACAGCGTCAGCACTGCTGACTGATCCTGATGGGGTCTGCTCCTGGAGTGGGAAAGCTCCCCACGCCAGGAAGGGGGAAACCTTAACTGGGCTGTAATCCTGTCATCTGGCTCTCCATAACCTCAGAAAAGACTGCAGATAATTTCGAGGAGAAAAAGTGAAACCTTCCAGTTTGGGGGGAAGATATAGCTGGCAGCCTAACTGCCTGCCAGGATAAATTCCACTTCTCCGATGAGACACCCCACCCTCTCCATGCCGCCAGGTTAATCCAAATTCCCACACACGTTATCTGTGCTGGATGCCAGGCAAGCTCTGCAGACGGGAAGGAGGTCTCACTGAGCAGGGATGTTCAACACCTCTGAACAACCCAGATGGGGAGGTTCGACCTGCGCTGTAAACCCGCAAGCCCGTCAGCTGCCACATGTGTTCCCTGACGGTGCCTAATGAGCACTCAGACACGTTCCATCTCCTAAACACACACACACACAGACATACATGCATATGTGCACACATACACACATATGATGCATGCATGCCACTTGAGAAACTTTCCTGGTGATAACAGCAAATCCCATATTTGTCAAAATGTCTGCTGGGAAGCATGAAGCAGAAAGCGGTGCATATAATCCTCATAAGTCACTTCCAGGTAGGGTTACTCAACAAGGTTCAAGCACCCTCCAAACCCTCTGAAAGAGCTTCTGCATACGAGTCACAGGGAGAGAAGAGGTGTGAGTGCCTGTCCACCTCATCTTCATTGCTTCACCTCTGGAAGCATCTGTTCCCACGCAAACGTGACCCCTTTCGGGCCCTGGAACCCCACGGGCTGCTACTCCTTCACTCCGTAAGTATTCACTGAGCATCTACTACGTGATCTACATGCTTCTTGGCATGGAAAAAACAGACAGGAAATAATAAACATAATAATGAAGTAAAAATAGTCATGTTTCTTTGCAGGTGATAAAAGCTACAGATAATAGAGAAACAGAGAAAAGGGAATTACTAGGGTGGGAAGTGGCAAGGGATAAGGTGTTTTTTTAAATATGGGCGGGCAGTGTGGGCAGCTGTGCTGAGAAGGTCAATTTGAACAATGATTTGAAGGGAGTGAAGGAGTTAGCCGAGTGAATATCTTGGTGAAGAAGACCCATCAAAGTGACATCCCCCACCCCCCACCGAGAGCCCATATTCAAGAACCTCAACGTGCTGACCAGGTGAGCTGTGGGTGGGGAATGCACAGTCCATAATGACCACATGCTAAGCTCCTGGACACAACCTGGCTGTCTCTTGGTCTTTTACCACCCAAGTGTTACTGCTCAGAAGACAGGGCATCACTTTATACATTTACAGACTTTCACAAAGTCTCTCACAATGCAAGGACTCTGTCACTTCGTACTGAACGGCAAAATGCTCACCGAGGGAAACACACTAATCAAAGGCAGTCTGGGATGTTTACCGAAGGCATGGATGGGCATGATTTTCAAAAAGGAGGAAAATGCATTTCACAAAAATTCAAAATAATTCCTGTAGCATGAAACAAAATTTGGGGTGCTGCAATAAGCAATCTGCTTTTTTAAATTTTATTTTTCAATTATACTTGACATTCAATTATTGTGTATTAGTTTTGGGTGTACAGCATGGTTGTTAGACAATCAGATGCTTGACAAAGTTTCTCCTGGATAGTTCTAGTACTTCTTAAATTAAGATTACTTTTACAAAGCAATGTGGGAATTCTACAGGCAAATGAAAATAAGCTACAAGGACATGAATGAATCTCACAGAGAGTCTTGAGCAAAAGAAGCCACTTATAAGAAATCCCACTTATATAAAGTTCAAAACTGGGTGAAGCCAACCTTTGCTGTTAGAAATTAGACAGTGGCTGCCTTTGGGGTGGCAGGGGGTGGGGAAGGGATGGTTGAGGTCACAGGGGAAGCTTTGAGCCTTTCTTCCATTTCTTGCCCTGGGTGCTGGTTACCTGGGGGGCGTTCATCTTGTGCTGACTCACTGAGCTGTATACTTGTGATTCATGCAGTCTCCTGTTACTTATGTTAATGTCAATAGCATGAGATTTTTCTGTTTCTAAGGAGCAGTGCAGCGCAAGTGGTTGCATTAGGGAGATTTCTCATTCACACAGGAGTTGGATAACACGGTCCTAATGGTAAATGAATGAGCACTTGTGACTTACGACAGAGTTTTTAGCGATGGCATCATTCATTAATTTTAAAAGCACTGAATTCCAATCAATTTGGAGGAAAGTGAATATGATGAGCTTGAGACCTTTGTCACATGCCCCCAAAAGTTACTCTGGTGATGCTAAAGACAGTGAAGGCAAAGATGCCTGAAGCGTATTGAAATAAAATGGTTTCATGGGATGAAAACATGGGGAACAAAAGCATTATTTCCACATTTATTTATTTTTTAGAGAATGTAAACTATGCATGTGTGACTAAATAAATAATTTTTAAAACAGAAACTTAGTTATTTCAAGTATATTCTTAAAAAGTTATACAGTAAAGTTTTGGCCCCAAATGGTCGTTTGGAGCGTTCCATGGGGAAAATTTGCTTTGGTTATCCAATATAAGCCATATACATACTGCTCCTTGTTTCCTGGGGCTGACAAGACTCATAATCACAAATATATATATATACACACACACATATATATGCATATATATATATATTTTTAATCCTCACCCGAGGATATGCTTATGCTTTGAGAGAGAGGAAGACAGACAGACAGACACACACACACACACACACACACACACACACACATTGATGGGGGAGAGACACTGACCGGTTGCCTCCAGCACACTCCCCGGCCAGGGCAAGCCACAAGTGTTTTGTATCAGCTTAGAAAACATGGGAAACTGAAGCTGTTTAAACAAATGAATCCCACAGATCATGCCGTCCAAGACGGCAGCCACTGTCCACGTGTGGCGACCGAGCATGCGATGTGGCTGGAGTGACTAAGGAGCTGAATTTTTAATTTTACTAAGTTTTAATTAATATAACACCCTACGTAAATTAAAAAACTGAAGATGTATAAAATATTCATTTTTAAATATAACTTTATTTTATAGTGTATGTCACCTTAACTATTGAAAATTTAGCACCTGAATTAAGATGTGATAATAATGTAAATTATATACCAGATTTCGAAGATTTAGTTTATAAAAAAATGCACAATATTTCATTACATATTGAAAAAGTAATATTTTGGATATATGGGGTTAACTTAAATACATTACTGAAATTAACTTCACCTCTGTTTTTACTTTTTTAACATGGCTGCTAAAAATTTAAAATTACAGAGGTGGTTCAAATGATATTTCTATTAGACAGTGCTGTTAAGAAATAAAATGTCACTTTTGATCAGAGACTATAGAGGAGATAAAAGAATGAAAAAATCAAAGCTGGGGAAACCAGTGTATTTGCAGATCTGATTAGTAACTGTGGCGGAAGAAGCTGGGGGAGGGGCAGCCCAGGAAGCCCGTCCTTTTCAGAGACAGGGTCTGCTAAGCTGCGACTGACCCAGACGGCAGCGCAAACGCTATCTGCGATGCCACAGCCGTCAACAAATCCAGCGACCTCGTTTTTGCTGACTGTGGTAGAGGACAGCGATGTCTGTTATTAAAGAGGCAAGAAGAATGACAGAGGCACCGAGCACATGTCTTTCTGGGATGACAAAAGAGAGGAGGGAGTTTTAAATTGCCCTGCTGCAAATCTCCCCTCCATTAGAGATTTGGGGGAAGATTAGAAAACACAGTTACAGCAAGTGTCTGGGTGGAAAGATTTGTTTTAACAGAACCAAGAAAATACAATAAAAGTACTTGATTCATGTGAGCCTATGGAAACTCTGTCTTCCGTATTTTACTGTGTATAATGCGTACCCATGTTTTGTGAGCTTTATATACGGGATTAGTATACCCATTATTATACCTGTGGTATGTAGTCATTATATCCATGTATAATGCCCATCCTTATTTTTCCCACAAAAATTTGGGCAAAAAAGTGCACCTTATACACGGCAAAATATGGTAGTTGGAGACAGCCAGTACCAGGATCCCCCTGTGAAAAGAGAGGAACCCAGCGCCGACTACACACCCATGGCCTGTGATGGCTCATGGTCAGTGGGTTCCTCACTGACTTGGTACACTTTCCAAAGGAGGCTTCATGGTATAAACAGGCGTTCGGGGAGGAGGAGAAGCAAAGGGAAAGCACTTTAATTATATTGAGAAATGCTGAGTGAGTTAAAATAAGCAGATTTCTTCCAGCAGACCTTTTCAGAGCTTTGACTTTTTAAAGAAGCACTGTGACCCCCAGGAGGCTTACAACGCCCATGCTTCCCAAACACACTGGGCTACACAACCTCTTCTTCCGCGGAGCAGAGCAGGGAGGACACCCATCGAGCGGCCCTGGTCTGGAAGGAGGGAGCTCTTGCTCTTCATCCCTGCGGTGTCACCCTCAGCCAGAAAGGTCCAGCACTGTCTGCTGTCAGCACGGCTCCAAGGCAACAGGAGCCGGCACTTGTCCATGGGCAGACTCCTTCTGGGGCCTATTTCAATGACTGCGGGAACAAGGTACGTCTCGGGTGCCCCCGCCACAGCTGTGTCCTGGAGAAGCAGACACTTGTCCCTGGGCTGTAGGAGGCGCGGGCTGGCTGACAGCCAACCCCAACACCTGGCCTCAGGTGCAGTTACTGAACCTGGGTGCCATCGACCTCCTCCCAACAAGGCGGGGATGGAGGAGACAGTAGCCTTTCCAATGTTGCCAAACGCCACCCAGGAGCGGGGAAAGGTATCCCCAGAGAGAGAGCTGTGCCCAGGTCTCATTCCGCCCCAGAACAAAGCATTCATGGGCACAGGTCTGCGCCTCCTGCATGTTTACTTTCTCTTTCTCCTCCGGGCTTTTGCCTGCTCTACCAGCCTCTAGACGAGTTTCTGATTTCTTGGATTGGGGCAGCAATTTCTCTGTGGAGACCACAGAGGAATGCAGGCTCGACAGCCACCGGCTGCCCACGGAGCCACCGATAGGCCGCTCTGTTCTGTGTACGTCTAAAGGTCATTTTCAGGAACCCCAAGTTCTTTTTTTTTTCTGATTTAACTACAAGTTCTTTTATTACTATTATTTCATGTGATATGTGCTCTGAATGCTAAAAATTACATAAAATTGTAATACTTTACATGGGCAAGTTCTTATCCCCTAATCAGAGATTAAAATTTAGTTACTTAATAAAAAATTACACTACAGAAGGCAATGAAGATACACTACAGAGGGCTTCAGCAAGCCTATGGGGTGGGGAGAACATCTTAAATTTGTAAGTGAAAATACAAAAAGAACAACTCAGAACCATTCTATAAATAATACTGACACACACAAGTTCTATGGGGTCAACGGCTGTAGTTTGTTACTATAACCCAAAGACGTTCTGGATCAGGTCTCGCAAAAATATGTACTTAAGAAGGGAGAGGCCACGAAAATAGTTTCCACAGAGGTTGCCAATGACCTCACGCTCACGGCCACGCCACCAATGGGCCCGTTCCTGATTTTCAGCCACTGACAGGGCTGATGGCCCTCCCAGGCTGAAACACTTCCCTCAGCCTCCATCACTAGCACCCTCTGAGTTTCCCTCGGACCGCCCTAGACAGTTACTTTCTGCCTCTTTTCTCTGCACAACAGTAAGTGCTAGAATTTCCCAGGGCTCAGTCTGAGGTCCCCTTCCTTCTCACCCTCTGTTCCTTCCTCAGCAATTTTGTCCATGACCATGGTTTCTATGACCAATTACCAGCCGGGCCTCTGCCCCAAGCTCCTGGGACATAGAAACAAGGGTTTGTTCCTCAGGCTTCCTCACTCAGCGGAAGCCCCATTCATCCAGCTGCGCGAGGCAACCCAGCCTGGTTCCCTCCCTCCCCGCAGGCCGCCATCCAATCCATGAATAGCCCTGGTGATCTGCCTGCCTCCAGTTCATAAACCCATCCACCACCTGCCTGCCTCTCCATCAGGACGCTACCACCTGAGCTTATCTGTCTACAAAGAGCTTCCGGGTCTTGGATTCCTGCAGGGGGGTGGGGGAAGGGCACGCAAGAATTTGTCTCATTTTGGGAGAGTAATCAAGACGAGCATATGACCACCTCCCTCTCCTCCAGCTCCAACTCACTCCAACTAACCTCCCTGGACAGACCAGGAAGATCGCGGGCCAATGAAAATAGCAGAGGGCAGAGGATCAAGAGAGGCTCCGGCGCGAGAGAAACTTTGTAAGAAAACAGAGACCTCCGGACAGCAGCTCCCCCAGTTTTCCCCTCCAGCTGGGAACTCCAAGCCTATAAACATCCTCTCACCTCCTCCCCCAGCCTCAGGGGCAAGGGCGACCAGTTCCACGGGCACAGCTCAGGCCAGTCCTGTGGGCTCACTCTTTTATCACTTCTAACTTTTATTAACTTCCCCCTCTCTACTGGTTCCTTTCGGCTTTTAAAGGGGCTCAGATCTCCTATTCAAAATAAACCTTCCTTTCACCTGTACTCTTGTCTTAGTCACCACGCCCTCTCTCTCAACTTGTGTACTCTAAAACCCACGCAGGGAGGCCTCTTCCACCCCACGCAAATTGCTCTTGCAAGATGTATCAGTGGCCAAACCAGCGGGCCACCTGCCCTCCAACTTGACCTCTTTCCTGCTTTGATACCGTTTTGTCTCTTCCCTCAGACTCTGTAACATTCACCTCTCTCCTTGCTCCCCTGCTTTGCAACGTTCTTTCTTGTTCTCCTGCTCTGGATGCTCTCCGGAGCTCTGGCCAGAGTGCTCTCCTCTCCCTACTTTGCAAGCACAGTGAGTTCACATCACGGGTTCGTCCTGTCCCGTGGCTTGGCCAGCTCACCGGCCGCTCCTCAGAGTGCAGTCCTTGGCCCGCTGCTGGCCCACAGATGTTCTGTTACCAGTCCGGGACAAGACAGGTACAAAACATTAAAGTAAGTATTTAGGCACTTTGCTAGCTACTCAACATGGCTGCCATATTTTTATTGTATTTTACAAAAGTATTACTCCTTTATGGATCGGAAAACCAAACAAACAAGTGGGCAAACAAAACCTGGTCCTTCACCATAGATAATTTGAGATCTTACAGTTTTTTTTTTTAAATGATCTATCTGTTTACATTGAGAAACCAAGAGACTTCACAATAAGAACATAAAACTTTTATCAGCCTCTCTAAAACAAAGGAAGGCAACTAGTGAACCAAACAATAGAAGTTCTTGTGATACTGGGTCCATATTCTTACCAGGCAACAATGAGCTGACGGTTAGGCAGGGGCTGCCGCCCTGGAGAAGACCATGTGCCGCCCAGGTTATCGCCCAAGCTACCCCCTCACCGCTGTCACCTGACTGCCTCTGTGGGCCTCTGAGTCTGCCCCCTCAGACAATCACACGTCCACTCTTAGCCTCCTCCTGAGCTCCAGCCCAACAACCACAACTGCCTTCTGGACTGTCCCCTGGGTCCCGACAAGTCCCTCCCCAATCTCATTACCGCTCTGCTCCAAATGGCTCCTCACACGGTGTTCCCCATCCTCATGAAGGACCACACCTCACGCTGGGTGTCACCGCACTGATGGGATGTCACCATCAGTCACCTGGGTGTCATCTCAGGCTTCTCTCTCCCTTTCTATGACACACAATCTTAATGATTCCCCCTCTGCACTTCTCTTTTAATTTGTTCACTCACAAATGTTTGTTAGGTTCCGGAGACACAACAGGGACCAGGACACCCCATCCCCTAACAATGCCTCACCCTCACCTCCCCTCTGCCCGGCCCCGGCCCATGTTCTTCCACACTGAGGGCACGCTCCCTGCTGGAATTACACACCACTGTGCCTCCTCCCACCTAGGTGTGCCTTTTAAAAATGTCGTGATTCTCCTGGCTTGGGAGGAGACAGGGGTGCAGCGAGGAAAAGGAAGCCTTTTAAACATTTTTCTTTTCACTCTGAATTTGCACTAATTAAGTTAGATTCTCCGCACTGCACTAGTAGTAACAAGGCTCGGAATACTCAACAATCGATCAAATAACTGATAAGTTATTTATATACCACAGGCAAAGTTTTATAATCCTGGGGGTTGGGGATCTTTTGTTTCATTAAAGGGAGCCAAGGAGGTTTGTTTGTTTTTTTAATCCTCACTTGAGGATATGCTTTTTATTGATGAGAGGGAGAGGGGAGAGAGGGAGGGAGAGAGACGGAGAGAGAGGAACACCAGTGTATGTATGAGAGAAACATAGATCAGTTGCTTCTTGTATGGAAACTGACCAGGAATTGAACCTGCAACCTTCTGGTGCACAGGAGGACACTCCAATCAACTGAGCCACCTGGCCAGGGCAAGCCAATGAGATTTTAAAATTTTGTCAGGTTCCTTTCTTCAGAGGTCATGGTATAAGTAAAACCACTTGGTTCTCTAATGGACAATGTATCTAGTTTAAGCAAGGTCACTGAGTTTCTGACCATACAGTGGGACACCCCCAGAGGACATGGTAGTGGTCCCCTTAATTGTCTTCATTCTAAAGGCTCCATGGTCCAGGGTGAGATAAAATAAACCTATTTGTAAGTAGATCGTGGAGGTCAGTGCCACCCCGCCATCATATCAGAGAGTGAATCCAAGAGACAGAGCCCAGAGCTGAGGGCAAAGGCCCCCACCTGGCCTGGACAATGGCAGGGAGTGCGACCTTCTCCCATAAGCAATGAGGCCTAGAGTCCCAGCCTCCACTGAGGGGAGGTGCTTCAAATCTGTCCCCACATACTAGACCCAGTTGCTCCCATCTGTCTCCCATGCCCAACCCGGCCTTCTGGCTGGGACACCCCACCCTCAGTTTTTGGGGGCTGTGAAGAAGAGGCCGCATGGCCCCTTGGTCACAAATGTGGCCTCTGGGTCAGGCAGGCTGGGTTCACATCCCAGGTGTGCCTTTCCCAGGTGTAACTCAGGGCAAACTGCATAGCTTCCCTGCGCCTCAGTCTGTTCCCCTGTAAAATGGAAATGAGTCTTCGGAGGAGTGAGATAAGGGTCACAAGTATAGTAGGTGTGGAGCCCTTTAGCACAGGGTCTGCCTGGCTCATAGGGGGAGTCCCTCTGTGGTGTAAACTCCCATCTAAAATTCAAATAAACTTATAGATATATACACAGGGGCCAGCAGTGTATAATGTAGCCAGAGAGATCAATCTTTATCGATTCATTTATTTATCTTTTGGCTTTTCCGTACTGCTGCCCCAGGGAAATTCCTGCCGCTGGAGTGTAGGGCTCCAAGCCATTTCCTGCCTAATTCACCTAAGCTGGCTTGAGGAAGGCCCCTGTTTCATGGAATCGATAGAACCCTGCCCAGAACAGTCTTCCTCCTCCTTTTGTCTGTCTCACACTCCCACCAAGCACAATTTGACTCTTTCTCAGCCTTGAACCTTCATCTCATGCTCCTGATCACATCAGGAACAGCACAGTCCACCTCGCCCCTCCATTTCCACAAGAGTCTGTCCCTCACTTTTCAGGGTCCTCATTCTGCACCACATCTCTCCAAAACCTTCCCCCCCCCCAACCCCACCCCGGCCACAGAACCCTCCAGCTCCGCCCAAGTCCAGTTACCACCCACTGGTGCCTCCGATGTGGAAGGACCAGCCCAGGCTCCATCACTTATCTGCCCCAGAGCAAAGCCCTGGTCTCCTCCCAGCTTAGTTTCCACCTGTGCAGAAGGGAGATACCACTGGCAGGATGGCCTTTTGAATGGAATTATTGTGAAGCACAAACCAGAAAATGTGTGCAATGACTGAAAATTTTAAAGTGCTTTCCAAACACATAAGCACTTTCCCAAGATGCTCCAAAGACTGTAAAGTAATTTGAAAATGAACCTGTAGGCTCTTTATTCCATATCCCTGTCTCCTTTACAATCCACTGGGAACTCTGAAGAATAGGAAATTCCAGGGGGCCCCACAAACCCACCAGCCATGAGAGCCAGCCACCAGAAGTACCTGGTGGCTGAACCTTTGTCACAAAGGAGCAGAGACAACACTGTGGCGCTCCCACAGCCTCGCAGCTCCTCGTCCCTGGAGCATTCGGTTCCAGGACTTGGAAAACACCGTCTCTCCAAGTCTGCCCATAAATCTGAATTTCAAATGTTCTGTGGTCCACAATAAATAATTTACATAAGGGGCTGGTTGGAAGGAGCACAGCAGGATCCAAGAGGGGAAAACAGAATGCAGTAGCCCAGATTTAATTTGAGCAGCCCAAGTGCACCAAGAAATCCTTAGCCCACGGTGAAAAGCAAACAGAGCATCTTTTTACATCTCCCTTTGCTGCCTGTGAAAATCGTGATGGAGAGGGGCTGTAAATTATGGCATCTCCAGCTAATTTTCATGACACAGATACAAACGACTTTATTTTTCCTAATTGTGGAAAATAATGAAATCGCCTTACCCTCCTTCTATCCATGTTCTCTATCCAAAGGTTCTAATTTAAAACATTTGGTGGAAAAATAATACTGGGGCATTGTTCTTAAGGAAAAAAATTCTAATCACTTGGAGTTTAATTCTAATATGCAGAGAACATAAGCTTATCCTGCGTGATGGTACAATGACAAAATGAGTTAATTACCAACTCATCGTAAGACAGATGTACTTGTCATAGAAACAGGAGCCATTATTCCACACAAAATAATGACCCAGATAAAAAGTAATGACTGCAAGCTGTAGCCGCCAGTGACACAGCTTCATCTTGGCCTAAGTGAATGGCAATTAACAAGTGCCACCACCATATATATACATGGGGACCAACCTATTCATCAAGTATTCACTGAAAAAACACAAATGGTGTTTAGTGTATTTCTTCCGCGGAAGCCCCTGTGGTCGTCTACCTGTGTGATGACAGAAAAATTTACAACCTGTAAAATTCTGCCGTCAGCTGGAACAGCTGTTGCCCGTGCAGAGGAGCTTTCGGCTCCCCTCTGCTCTTTGCACGCTGAGGTGGTGTTTGCTCCAGAAATCCTGTCCAATGACAGAAAAGAGGAGCAGAGGAAAGGGGGCCCATTTGTCTCTCTTCTTCTGGTTGTCATGGACACTGGCCTAGAAATTGAAGCCGCAGCCGGCACTGACAGTCCACAGATGCTGGAGACTTCCAGGTCCAGCCCCCGGTTGTGAGAGTGCAGGGGCAAATGGTGGGGCGACCTCAGCACACCTGGGTTGTAAGGTGGGAGACTGTACTTCCTCTCTGCTGACCCTGACCATGAACCACCTCTCTATGGAGAGGAACACAGGTGAGAGACTCCAGCATACACATCTGGAGACAAACTCTGGGTCAGAAATCTCAGGACTGCTCTAGTGGGCAAGTTGTCTAGTCTGTCTGGATCCAATAGTTTTTACTGGAAAACTAGGTATACAGTAGGTGCAGGATGACACGGTGGGCTTTAAAGTATATAATTTTTGGCCCTTGATAGGTAGCTCAGTTGGTTAGAGTATCGTCCCAATATAACAAGGTTGCAGGTTCGATCCCCAGTCAGGGCACAGACAAGAATCAACCAATGAATACATAAATAAATGGAACGACAAATCTCTCTCTCTCTCTCTCTCTCTCTCTCTCTCTCTCTCTCTCTCCACCTTCCTCTCTCCCTCTCTCTAAAATCAATTTAAAGGGTTTAAAGTGTATGCTTTTTAAAACATTAGTAACAAGCAGAATTAGCCAGTGTCAATGACTCATCTAACTAATTATGGAATGAACCATCAGATACTGATGTCCACACACACTTATTGTGGGGGAAAAGAATGATGGGATAAGAGTAAAAGTCTTAAATAGAAACTGGTTTGCCTTTCAGGGTATATGAACCATACCTCTGAGGTTCTCTCCTTCTCTGTTGGAGAGCTGTGCATCAGAGATACACTTCAGACACTAGAGACCCACAGCATCCGAGTGCTTGCTAATCAGGACACTGTCTCCTTAAGACCTGATATGGGCCACATGCAATGATGGGTCAGCCACGCAACGTTCAGGTTTGGTAAGGACCAAAGCACTAAATCACATGTTTTTACAAGAGCACATTTGATAGTATGGCCAGAGCCTCATGCCCTCCTCTTACCAACTTACCCTCAAATAGTCCAAGCATCCCAGTCTTAATTACAAAACCATTTCCCAAACGATTTTCCCCCAGTACTGAGATCACGGCATAAATCCCACCTCTCAAATGTTCCTACCCAAGTTTATTGGAACACTTTATCTGCAGCAATTAAAGAGGATGGTCCTATTTAAACAGATATCTATACGACTTGCAGAAACACTCATGTTCTCAGGCTTATGCCTGTGAGAACGAAAATTTCTTTCCCCTCATTTTCTAGGTAATAATCTGAATTTTACCAGAGCAGAAAGAGTCTCCACAGTGCTAGTAAAATTACCAGAAATTTTGACCTAAGAGATCATCTGATTCCTGGCCCTCAGCCTCAGCCCCCACCATGCATCAGGGTTATTCCCAGGGCCTTGTAAAGCCCGAACACTCAATAAATGTTGAAGGGAGGGATGCAGGAAGCGAACAACAACAAAAAGAATCATTGGGTGTTTAAAGGGACAATCTAATTATTTCGCTCTGCTGCAAAATTCCTCTCAACAGCCTCCCGCTGCTTTACAGCGAGTCCTGGCCCCTTCTCCCACTCCTGACACCCACACCCTCCCTGTCTTCCCCAGAGACCCTCCGATCTGCAGACTCCCTTTGCTCCCTCCTGCCTCAGGCCCTCACACACACGCTGCTACCTCTGTCCGGAGGGCTCCCCCACCTGCCCAGCCCAGCCCATCACCAGGCAATCCCTCCTCACCCTTTTGTCTCAGCCCCAGGTCCTCATCACACCCCTTCAGCGTTTACCTGCCTTTTGGGAGGGCAGCGGGGCAGGGACCACGCCTACTTTGTTCTCTGTATCCAAGTACCTAGGCCAATTTCTGACTCAAAGTTAGAAATAGCCCACAGTTATTAGTGATTTCACTAGTTGACCGACTGGATCCCAAACAAATCATAATCACCTCTGCAGCGTGGGCAACTGCCAGTTCTTGTGGAAGACGGGGTGTGGGAGAACAAGGTAAGCATGAAGCAATGAACTGAGCCCCATTCTGGCAAGGACAGTCCTTCTGCAGTAAATGCCATCATCAAGCGCACCTTGAGATTGGACGGAAACCTCACATGGCATTCCTTTGATAAAAGGAAATCAAACCAGACCCATTTCTGGGCAGAGAAGGAATCCCCCGCAACTAGGGGATTCCCTGATTCAACTGCATGCCAGCAGCCACAGGCCTCTGGTGCGCTCCCACCCTAAGAAAGGAGGGGGACTGGTGGCAATGGAGTCCCCCAGGAGGAGTGGAAGGTGGGATGTGGGGGGTTTACACCGCCTTGAGGATTTGAGGGGTGTCACAACAGAGGGGCTGCAGGCCTGGCATCTGTTAACATCACTGCAGCCTTAAAAGGCAGGGTCCGGGGTCCTGCCAGCCTGAGAGGAAGGGGAAGCCACATCAGCCTGAGCAATGTGTGGGAGGGAGCCGCATCCCTGTGCGGTCAGCCCGGGTCAGAAGAGGCCTGGCTCCAGCCCAGCCCGCAGAGTCTGTGGCTGACCTGCCTGTTCTCTAGGGGGAGAGAACCTTCTCAACTGTACCCTGACTGCAGGGCTCACCTTCTTAATGAACTCCGGGATGATTTTTTGGTCCGTCAGGTGAAGTAAGGAGGAACAGCAATCTAACTCCAAGATGTAACCTTCATTGTGAAGATCAGTTTTCTGGGATCTGAAGAGAGAGGAAAAACACATATGCAAAGATTACCGTTTTTACAATATTAAAAAAAGTGTGGGTGTTTGCTAAAACCCTACATTATTTCCTGAAAGTAAATGCCAAAAGTGCACTGCTGAAAAATAATTTATGGTAAACAACTCAAATAATATAGAGAGATCACATCACAGTAAGACCTCTCAGACAAGCCATCAAATAAAAGACATCATTTTGGAATGAAGGGGTTAGCACAGTATGAAGCTTCTCATACATTCAACAACACACACACAGCCTCCAGTAATGTATCTTTAATACATTAGCTCTGTCTCTTTCACTATATCTCTAATTTTTTCCACTTTTTCTGAAGAGAATATATTCATATATTCATCACTTAGGAAATTTAAAAATATTTAAGACTTTTAAAGCATTCAATCCCTATAGAGGGCAATCTGGCAAACTCTATCAAAATTAAAGATGCATTAAGAAAAGACTATAAGGCCACTAAAGTAGAAACTCTGGGAATAGAGTGATGGCTGAGGCTCTGGCTGGTGTGGCTCCATTGGCTGGAGCCACTGTCCCGTAGACTGGAAGGTTGCGAGTTCGATCCCTGGTCAGGGTATGTACAAGAAGACAAACAACTGATGTTTCTCTGTTTCCGTTTCTCTCTCTCTACCTCTCTCCTTTCCACTTTCTCTAAAAGCAATGAAAATAAAAGGTCCTCAGGTGAGGATTAAAAAAACAACTGGATGGCTGAGGTAAACCCCTGCAGCCTTCCTGTCAGTGTAGAGGCGTCCAGCGTGCCCCTGCTGCCGCCCCAAAAGGGGGGCGGGGGCGGTTCTCCCTGCCTTTCCTGCCATGTGGGTGTGCACATGGCGCAATACTGTGCCTGTTCAGAACCAGAGGCAAGTGGTCGAGGACAGGACATTCTACCGCTTCCGCCATCCCTTTCGGGAGCCCCTGTATGACACTAACTTGGGTCTAGGAACTCCTGGAAGCCACATGGCTGGTGATCCCTTGGCCCAGGCAGGTATAAGGCAACAGGAAGTGGGGCTGTAGTTAAGGGTGGACAGAACATACTCTCTCTTCATGGGGAGTGGGACTTATCGACACCGAGGCCCTGGGATCTGTCCATGACTCACACCACACACACCGCCACTCTCCATTGGCTGAGGGGCTGAGAAGCCCACTTACCAAGGGCTCCACCAGGCCAGCCCCTGTGAGACCAGATGTGGCCAGAAAATTCTTAAGAAGTGAGCACCTTCACACTGAACTCCTGAGATACATATATCCCTCTGAAAAGTTCCTCATGCACATTGACTATAATATTTTTAAGTGAATTTCTAAGCTTCCTATATATCATTCAAAGCAATTCATGCTACTATTAACCATCTGGGTATGATTTACATGAAACTCAAAAGTGAAAATATTAAAGGGGATTTGGTTTTCCCCAGGTATGCAACTGTGATTGGGTGAGCAAACATCAATGGCATATTTTGATTTTATTATTCCTTCTAACATATCTTGTCAGGAGTAGAGACTGAGGCACATACTTTTGAAATATAAAAGAATAAACTGATTCCAAACCACTCGAACTGGGATAAACTAATTCCAAAAGAATAAGCCAATTCTGTGCTCCACTCTTCTTGCCTTGAAAACTTCATCAAAGACTAGATTCATTTTCTCATTTTCCCTGATGGTTTTTATCCCACCTCCCTCCAAACAAAAGGCATACTAAGAAGAATAAGGCAGAAGATCCCAGACTTTCGAAAGAGAAGACTTGGCCACGACATATCATCGTATGTTTTGCGTGGGGTCCCAAACAACAAAGAGGCGCGGGAGGCGGAGAGTTCTAAGATGTGAAGTCCCAGCTGCTCTGTCACACGGAGACTCACATTAGATTGCATGAGGGTATTTATAAATACCCATTGGGATTTTAAATGACTGGGTTGAAAAATAGTGATCATTTTAATTAAGTCAAGACTGGATTCACTTGGTTAAACACCCATACAGTGAATGGAGGGAAGAGTCTGTCTTTAAGCAACTCACACCCAGGCTTGTGAGAGATCACCGTTAGTACAGGATCTAATAATGACCTTCTTTGCTCCTGGAACGAGAATTCTATAGGAAGAAAGACAGCTCCGGGTCACTCTGTCAGATATCTATCTCAGTTACAACCGAACTGAAAAAGGTACAAAAGAGCGACAAAAGTCAGCATTGTTATAAGTTTCCTAGATGAAACATCAAAAATCGTATCTCAGTCTCTGATCTCTTGGAAAAGCAAATCCAATGCATATTGGAGGAATAGATGAACAACTAATAAGTCTCCTGTTGCCTTTAGGAATTACCTCCACTATTTGAAATGAAAGGATAGTAACACCAAAGAGTGTGTGAGGGGAGAGGAGGTGGCAAAGACTCCTAAATCCTCTGAGAAGAGCTGCTGGCTGCCCAAGCCTTTGAAGTCAGCGCCCTGAGAGGATGCCGGGCCAGCACTGGGTGGAGGGCACAGTCACACAGACACCCTCCCCCTGCCACAAACCCTGTGAAAAAACAGCATCAAATACAAGCAACGGATTGCCTGCAGGGCTTCTAGAAGGAGTCTCTGGGCTCCAAGCACTGCAGGGGTGGGGGTGTAGTAGTACACGGTTACTGTGGTGAACATACCCTAAGGGGACCCCCAGTGACCTCCACTTCCTAGAGTTCAAGCCTTTGTACAATTCTTCCTGCTGAGAGGGGGCAGGCCCCGAGACTTGCTTCCAATCAATAGAACACAGGGAAGGGGATGCGACATCACTCTCACTCCCACGACATCACTCTCATTTCCCACAGTTACATTGTGCTGTAAGCCTGGAGCTAGAGACTCCTCTTGCTGGCCTTGAAGAAGCTGCCATGTTGTGAGAGGGCATGTGGCAAGTAACTGCGGGCAGCCCCTACACGACAGTCAGCCAGAAACAGGAGTCTGGCCCTGGCTGGTGTGGCTCAGTGGCCTGAGCACAGGCCTGCAAACCAACGGGTTGCTGGTTCGATTCCCAGTCAGGGCGCATGCCTGGGTTGTGGGCTGGGTCCCAGGCTGGGGGTGCGCAAGAGGCAACCACGCCCTGATGTTTCTCTCCCTCTCTTTCTCCCTCCCTTCCCCTCTTTCTAAAAATAAATAAATAAAATCTATTTAAAAAAAGAAAAAAGAAAAGAAACAGGAGTCTCAGTCCTATGACTGCAAGGAAATGAATTCCGCCAACCACTCGAGGGAGCACGGAAGCAGACCCTTCCCCAGTCCCGCCTCTGAGTGAGACCACAGGCCAAGCCAACACCTGGAGTGCAGCCTGAGAGACCTGCCGCAGAGCACCCAGGGATGCGACAGAAACTTTGGGATGGTAAATGTAGGGTGTTTTGCTCCACTGAGTTTGTGGAAATTTATTACGCAGCCCAGAAAATGAATAATAGCTGCTGAGGAGGAAAACAGGGGAGCTTTGTGCTCAGAACAGGCCCCTTGCAGGCAGCCAGGTGCAGGCCCAGGACCACACGATCCAGCTGGACACCTGAGAGCCGCCCTGAGGACAAGGATCCACCTCAGAACAGTGTGGCTCCTTGAAGAATAAAATCATCTTCACGCTGCTGGGTCATTTCTTAGGAAGAGCCAAGGGAAAAATTAACTAAAAAGAGTTCTGACTCATCTCATATCTCGGGGCCCTCACTGGTACGCAGCTTGGGAGAGTCGAGAGGGGTTTACTTCCAGCCATTCCAAAGGGATTCCTTTTCTGAAAGGAAGAGGGAATAAAAGGATATCACTGAGCAGACGCACAATGTCCTGAAAGTCAAGGATGAGTAAGACAAAATGAATTCAATGCTTTGAGTAGCGGCTTTCAATTGGTGTGCCATGGCCCGCTGGGGTGCCGCAAGGATTTTTAAACTCATGCAGTACCTGACTATTTAGTCGGACACCGACCTCTTTTCCTGCAGATTGTCAAGTAAAGAAATGACAACAGCCAACACAACAATAGCCATCCGGTGTGAATGAATCAGAATTATACCTATTTTTCTTGGTCAGCTCAGCAAAAGATACATTTTTTTGGTTGCAGCATTTTCTTTACCTTCTTTTTTTATTACCATGTATCCCCTTTGTAAGTCACGACTCCCCCTACATTTCAGTAATTAGTTTACGTGTGCCATGAGATGAGTTGAGCATTGCTGGCTTAGAGAGCAGCAACGTGGTGCTAACAAAAGCCCAGAACACAGTAGTCCTGACTGCTGAGGACACTGGAGAAGCAGCTAGGACCTCAGAGCCCAACCACTTTTGAAAAGCCATCATAACATGACAATTAATGCAGTATGGTGCCCTGTTTTGCATCCAGGAACTAAAAGAGAAGATTAATAGAAAAACTGATGAAATGCAAATAAAACCCACTATTTAGTTAGTAGTGATGAACCAATGTCAATTTCTTAGTTTTGACAAATGTACCATGGCAATGTAAAATATTAATGATGGGGAAATTCAGTGAAGGGTATACGGAAATTATAATTCCTTTGTAACTTTTCTGTTAAATCTAAAATGATCCTCAGATAGAATTTATTTTTTGAAATGAAAGAAGAAAAGCCATAATATACTGGGGGGGGGGGATTTGTGCATTTGTTTGTTTTTATTTTTATTTATTTTTAGAGACAGAGAGAGGAAAGCAGGGAGAGAGAGAAACATCAATTTGCTGTTCCACCATCCACCTGTTCACTGGGTCACTCCTGCCTGTGCCCTGACCGGGGCTGGACCCGGCCACCCTGGTGCCTTGGGACCATGCTCCAACCCACCGAGCTCCCTGGCCAGGGCTGTGTTTGTTTTGATTCTGTAGCACAGGTGGCAAATACAAGGCCCGTGGGCCGAATTCGGCCCTCCGCCTGGTTTTATCCCTCTCGGCACCTTGTTTCTACCCGGCAGCGGTACCAAGCTCCTCACCCCTAGTTAAGGAGTAGTTACATTTACACAGTCCTAAAATTACATTGGGCCCTTTGAAGGCAACTGTGAGGCTGATGTGGCCCCCAGTGAAAATGAGTTCGACACCCTTATTCTATAGTATTTCTTCTCTGAGTCAGTGTTTCTAGACTTAAACTAACCTACACCCCTGCGTGACTATAATTCCCATATGCAACCCCTCACATCACATGAGGTCAAGGACTGAGATAACCGGGTCTGGGGGAGGAAAGAGGAACCTCCTCTGATGCACACCAACACTAGGCACTGGCACAATCCAGCAAGCAGTCCCTGCGTTCTATGAACCAGACAGGGCTTCCCACAGAGCAGCCATTCTCGCCCTGGCTGCACCAACCTTGGGATCCCGTGGGGAGGTCTCACAGATTCTGCTTTAATTGGTGCAAGGTACGTCTGGGGCAAAGGGTCTTTGGAAAGTCCCCCGTGATTCTATAATGTGCCATCGGAGTGAAGAGCCACTGCCTTAGGCAGGGCATGTTGTAACTGCCACTCTGATTTTCCTTGGGAGGTAACCAAACAAGTTGTGGAAAGGAGAAAACACAGTAAAAATGACTGGTCGAGACCAGCCTGCAGGCTCCGATGCCCTCAGAGGAAGACGAACCTCCAAGAAAAGAAGCAGAGATAAAGGAAATATAAGATAAATACTTTTTCCATGCTGCTTTTGGTCAGAAAAACTAAAAGATATTTCCAACTTATTTTCACTTTTTTTACAAAACATTTACTGTTTTAACCCTTTCCGTGGGTAGAATTCCGGGTCATTAAGTAGATTCACGATGTCATGCAACCATCACCACTATCCACTTCCAGAACTTTTTTATCACCCCGAACAGTCCTTGCTTGTTTGACACCTTATACAACGGGACTTGGGCCAAAACATGAGCAAGTAGAAAATTTAAATAAATGCTTGTCAAACAAACATGTAAAAGCAGAGTGAGATGCCGAGCATTTGTGCACACACCTTTCCTGAGGGTAGTGTAGGAGGGCAAAGAGCCCACCTGCCAAAGCTCCTCAGATGGCAGCACACCTGGCCACAGATGTCGGCGTTAAGACTATAACCTCGACCACCTGCTCAGGGTCGCACCGACCTGATTACTCACACACAATCACCAATGGTAATAAGAACTGGGCGCAAACCCAGAGCTGTACCGGAGATCCCCGCTCATTACAACCCGCACTTGTGCCAAGAGTCGTGCGGTCCCACCCCCCACGGGAAGCTGGTCAAAAGGTCAACTGAGGGAGGCAAACCTGAAGGCCCACAAACAGTGAGTGGAAGAAGATATTTTTTGACCAGAACACATAATCTAAACACTTTGTTCTCAGTAAAAGATACAGGACTGACTGCTCTTCGTGTGCATCAAGGAACATTTCTCCTCAAATGCAGTCAGTGTCAGGCGCCCTCTCGCTTTCCCATCTCTGAGAGCACGGTGGCTGCAGAGAAACCTGCCTCCCCCACGAGGAAAGTCACAGGGCAGGGGTGATGTGAACTGTCAAGTGCCAAGTCACTGTGACACCGGGGAGGCAAGAACAATGCAAACCACAGCAAACTGGGCAGTTTATATTTCAGCCAGTACCAGGAATTCCAGGCCAGGGTTGCCAAATCTTCTTAATGTTTTTTAAAGGAAGTCATTAAATTATGTGGGTGGGGTTTTATTTTAAGGATTGTCTTTATTTTTAGACAGAGGGGAAAGGAGGGAGAAAGAGAGGGAGAGAAACATCAATACATGGTTGCCTCTCATGTGTCCCCTACTGGGGACCTGTCCCACAATCTAGGCATATGCCCTGACTGGGAATTGAACCAGTGGCCCTTTGGTTCTCAGGCCTGCACTCAATCCACTGAGCCACACCAGCCAGGGCTAAAGTCATTAAATTGTGTTTTAATGTCAGCCATCACTGTCAAATTTTGGTTCCAAACAACGTTATGTAGGCCAACATGTCTGAGACTGAATCTGACCTCTGTGCCCTCAGTCTCCGGCCTCTGGGTTACACATCCAAAGCTACCCTAGCAGTCAGAGAAGGCTGAATGTCAGGGAAGAGATAAGAGTGAACAGATAGTATCTAACTGAATATCAGATCATCAGAATAACTAACCTTTAAACCCAACCCAGAAATGTCATTCCCTGCAGTGACTCAGCAGATTCTTTTTCCTGGTGCTCTCCCACAATCCGACCAGACCACAGCCGGGACATTCCCACAGCCCCGGTCTGCAGTCACAGTGGCTGGGGCATAGCCACTTAGTAAGCCAAGAACATGTCTGCAGGCAAAGACTGTAATGCTTGTGAGCACTTTAATATGTAACACTATCGCAGGCAAAAGGGTTGAACCTCAAATTATTCTGACAAAAGTCAAGTTGAACACCCATTTTGGTCTTGTGGTAGATGTGAGATCAGGCTACTAAAAAACAAATGCCTGTGGAAAAACTATTATAAACTATACTTTTAAATAATAAACATTGGATAGAAGCATCATAACACTACTTTTAAATAATAAACATGGAATAGATATCACTTCAACTCACACAGCCCTTAGATATAGCTTCAAAAACCATGAGTTTAAACATCTTCTTTTTCCCAGGGTGCTAAGCATAGTTTGACTTGAGTTATTAACAGAAAAGAGAGAGAATGTGCAGATATCAATAAGACTATTTTTGTTTCATTTAGGAATAATCAGGAAAAAAATAGTAACAAACACAAATTTAGAAAACTAGGCCCTTCTCCAACTCAAAAAAAAAAAATATTGCCAAATTACAGAAACAAATTCTCTATCTCTGGGAAACAGGAAGAAATTTTAAGATATTCCCCCAAGGCAACCCCAGGATCAAGTATAATGATCAGAATGGCTCTCTTTTTTATTTCAGCAGGGGTGACAGGGAGGGAGAATTATCTACAGAGCTGACAAATATCTGTTGACAAAAGAAAAAGAAGCCTTTTTCTGGTTTCATTAGCTTATATAAAACCAATAACAACAAAATATCTATTTATTCATCTATCCATCACCTTCTTGATCACTGAGTACATATAAGGCATTGAGTTAGATTCTCCTCTTTAGAGACTTATAGTCTAAGGAAAGATAATTGCTGTATAAATGAAAGCATGGGGAGAGTTCAGTTATTTCCATTGTCAGGGACCAGAGAAACTAAAAAAAAAAAAAAGGAGCCTATAAGCTGAGTTTCAGAAGCTGTGTGGAAATTAGTGATGGGACAATGGATTAAAGGACATTGCAGGCACCAAGAACAAAAATTAGTCAGGACCTAGACGTAGCATGAGTTAGATGCTGGAAATAATAAGCAGGTCAGTTCGGTGAAAGACCCGTGAAGGTACGGGTTGCTTATTATACAGTTCAGCTGCATCGGTAAACATCAGCCTAGTGACTGTATGGGTGAATTCGTTGTTAGGATGAATCTGAGATTGTGGCTGTGCAGCAGCTAGAGCAGAAAAGTAAGAAATGAGGTTAGAAAGAAAGGATGGGCAGGTGTTGCTACAGGATGGGACTGGACTTCAATTTGAGGTAAAGGAGAGTCATGGATGGTCTGAGATAAAAGAAGAGACTAAAACAGAGATTCAGTAAGATTAAAGCAGCATTTTGTATGATGTCGGAAGAGGGAACGAATATTTTAGGAGAGCAGCAACAAGAGCTAAGATTTCTGTGAAGGGAGAGGATGAGTGAGAGAGAGATTTTAGGTATTTCTTGCCTCTGCAACTGGTGGTGGGTGGGATGTGGAGGCGGGGAGGGGAATAAACAGCTGCCTCCCAAAGATGCTGTCAGAACAACGGGGAGATGATTTCAGGGAATTTTTATGACCTCCTCTTGGCAAAATGAACCAAAAAAAAAACCCTACCAAATCTACCAAAAAAAAAAAAAAAAAAAATGAGACTGCTGAAGTCAGAAGTTACCCCTAATAATGAAGCTTAGGAAATACTTAAAGAAAATATAGTCAAGAAAACAAATCTTAGTAAAGCTTTCAGTAAAGCACCTAACTATAGAGTTCATCAGGAGAATTCTGAAGTAGGAAGTAGAAGAATTAACCCATTGAGGGGTTCACTGCCCTTTCTTCTGATTTTCCCCTCCTCATTCACCAACAGACATTCACTAGGTCTGTTGATAAGGGTGTGGTATTAACTGGGAACATTCTGGAAAGTAGGAGGAAAGATGTGCAACTGATACCCTAACCACACACTCTCTTAGGCAGCAGAGCACTGCCAATGGGTGCAAGTCCCCAAAGGCACCTAACTACACAGTACCGACTGCTCTTTGTTCTAGAGAAATATTGCCACATCCTGTCTCACTGTTTACAGTTAAGACCTGCTCCCTGGGAGATAAAACTTCGGTGACTGCACAGCACAATGAGTTCGCCACGACCCTTGAAAGGCAAGAGGAAAACAAACCAGCTTTACCCCAGTGTCCCTGTACAAGGTACCTGGGAAAGGACTTCAACCCTCATCAACCTAAACTCCCAAACAGAGAATGACTACAAGGAATGGGACTTGGGGCAAGATCTTGCTTTCTCTGGAATCCTGTAAGGCCCCTCATTTACTTTGAAAGATATGGAAAGAACCGATATTAGTATTTGTGCATAAATAATATTTTATCACAAACAGAACACTGAATAAAAGCAGTCTGCCTGATGAGTTTTGGGTTTTTTTTTTTCTTTTGGATTCAGAAAAGTCATGAAAATAACGGTGCAAGCTCCACACACAAACTGTCCTCACAAGACTTTCTCAGGGGCCGTGTCCAGCTGAGTGACAGGAAGCCTCTTCTTCCATCTGTGTCTAGTGCACGTGTTCTAATTCAAGTCTGCGTATCCTTCCTTCTTCTCTAGATCCTCCTACCTACACCCTCTAATTGAGTCAGAGGATGGAAATGTTCTATATCTGCACAGCCCATCGTAGTGGCCACCACCAACATGTTGCTGCCCAACACCCAAAATGTGGCGAGTGCAGCTCAGGCACTGCATCTTTACCTTTGTTTAATTTTAATTGATTTAAATTTAAATAGCTACATGTGGCAAGTAGCTACATAATAGAACAGGACAGCTTAACTCTGTTTTAAACTTTAATGTCCACACAGCCATCACCTGAGATCTTGTGAAAATGAAGATTCTGCTTTAGCAGGTCTGGGGCACCTGGTAATCTGCATTTCTAGGGAGCTCCCTGAGGGTGCCTGCTGGTGCAAGAAGTGTACTTTGAGTTGCAGAACTCTACTGCCTCAGGAACCGTCAGTGGGATCAAGAAGCTTTGTGGATCAATGGTCTCCAAATTCTTTGATCATGTACCCCATCAGTAAAAACCGAATACTACTGTACCAGCATTTTCCACATGTTATAACACAATACATATGAAACAGAAGTTCTAAAAGATCATAGAGATGAAATAGGTGATATTTAAAAAGTATAATCACAGTAAGTCCATATTATTAATAACTAGTATTTCAAGGCATCATATATACTTGAAGAGAGACCCACTGTTAACAAGAGTGGAAATAAGTCCACATTTCAAAATGTCTTCTTAATGAGTCCAAGGTTCTTTGGTCATCCTCTGTCTGATCCAAATAGGTAGGCATTGATTTTTTTTAAAAAAATCTCACTAATAAAGCTCTTATGAACGGCTGGAGATGGCTCAGTGTGGCAATTTTCCGTGTGTGTGAGAGAGAGAGAGAGGAAGAGAGAGAGTGGATTTTACATTTATATTATGGGCTTTCTCCTCAATCTGCAATCACTTTACAGAAAAATTTTATGTCATTTGTATATTTCATGAGAGTTAATTTAGTTAAAGCTACAAAAAATATTCTGCAAATCCACTTCACCGAGTTCTGGATTGAAAGTGTTCCTCTGAACTCAGCCTCCCCCAGGACCCCTCCTGCTCCATGTGGACAGGTGAGCTCGGGCACCTGCACCCAGCCAGGCACTGCCTTCAAACTGAATGTCACATATTAGTATCTAACTGGATGTTACATATCAGCGATGTACAGTTCCTCTCCTAGTTTTCAGTCTAGGTAGAAACCTCAATTCTCCTTCAACCAGGAGACATTTCTCCTCCATCCACCTCACTTTGACAACTGGTGTAAATAGTATATAGAATTTTCAGTATGACCATAAAACTCCGTAATAAAAACTTACCTCCAACAATAATATTGAATTCTATACTCTTGAAAACACATGGTCGAAATTAAATTAGTATGCAGATATAATTGCAATTTTAATAGAGTTTACTGGGAACTGAAGAAAATCACTTCAGACTTTATATGGAAAAATCAATGTGCAAAAGTAGCCAAGATCTGGGAAAAAAAAAAAAAGACTAGTGCCCTGTAATATATACTACAGACTTATTGTAATCAAAATAGCATGCTATTAGCATAAAAATCAATAAACAAATAAAGGAACAATAAAGAATAAGGAATAGATTAAGGCAGGAGTCCCCAACCTCTGGGTTTGGGACCAGCACTGGTCCGGGCCTGTCAGGAACCAGTCTGCACAGCAGGAGGTGAGCTTGAATGTAACACGCTTGAATCATCCTGAAACCATCCTCCCTACCCTCGGTCTGTGAAAAAATCGCCTTCCATGAAACCAGTCCCAGGTGCCAAAAAGGTTGGGGACCACTGGTAGGGTATATATATAGAAATCCAACTATAATAAAGGTGGCATTTCATCCAGGGGCAGTTAGATTAATGTAATAAATGGAAGAAAATAAAGTTACACCCCCCTCCCAAAACCTCACATCTCAACTCTATTCCCCATGGTTCTCAAGTGGGGTCAGCTTTGCCTGTCAGGAGACATTTGGTAATGTCTGGAGACATTTCTGATGGTCACAAATGCAGAGGCAGGGAGGAGGGATGTTTGCTTGGCATCTAGTGGGTAAAGGCTAAGGATGCTGCTAAATATCCTCCAATACACAGACAATCCCCCACACAAAGACTTATCCAGCCCAAATGTCAAATGTGGAAAACTATGTAAGCTGCGAAATCTAACCCTAACTCTCACCCTAATGGTTAAAAAGTTAAAGAGGAACAGTACTAGAAGTAGACAGATCCTGATGTGAATCCCGGTTTCTCCACTCATCAAAAGTGTGAGTCTGGACAGGTCATCAGTCTGAGGCTCATTTTCTCCATCACAGCTTTCAGGAGTAAAGATAATGTATATCATGAAGCAATGAGCAAGAACTCTCATTAACCACTGCTTGGATTATATCCTAAGAATCCTGAAACACCAATCCAAAAGAATCTATGCACCCCTATGTTCATAGCAGCACAATTTACAATAGCCAAGTGCTGGAAGCAACCTAGGTGCCCATCAGTTAATGAATGGATCAAAAAACTGTGGTACATTTACACAATGGAATTCTATGCAGCAGAAAGAAAGAAGGAGCTCCTACCCTTTGCGACAGCATGGAAGGAATTGGAGAGTATCATGCTAAGTGAAATAAGCCAGGCAGTGAAAGACAAATACCATATGATCTCACCTTTAACAGGAAGCTAATCAACAAAACAAACAAACAAGCATAATATAAACAAAGACACTGAATTTGAGAACAGTCTGACAGTGTCCAAAGTGGGAGGGGAGGGAATTTCGGGGGAAAAGGGGAACGGTTTAGAGCAATAAGTATAAAGGACTCATGGACAAAAACTATGGGGGGTGGAAATGGGAGGAAGGTGGGGAGGGCTGGGGTGGTGGGCTGGGGCGGGGTAAAAGACAGAAAACTGTACAATATCAACAATTAAAAAATACTGATTAAAAAAACAAAAAAACAAAAAACAAACAAAAAAATAATAACTAACCCACAAAAAATAAATAAATAAATAAATAAATAAATAAATAAATAAATAAATAAATAAATAATGGGGGGGGGAAGAACTCTCATTAGCCACAGCAATAAGTAAAGGGTAGCAATTCTGACTATTACCATAAGTGATCAATCATATTAGGAAGTACCTGCCAACATATAAATGTTCTTTACAAGAAAAGTGGGCTTTTTGTTCCTAGTAAGATCTAGCTGCTACATAGAGTTTGGGGGTCTTAACCTGTAGAAGTTTGAAAATGAAAATTTCAACAAGTTTGAGAATAAAAGTTTCAACAAGACAGGTATGTTATAAAAGTCTTCCTAGAGCAGGGCTTGTACTTATCTCATTATCTCTGACAAAAGCTACGATCTTAGAATACACAAGACAAAGATACCTAATAAACACATTTTGATTCTGTCTTTAGGGAACAGAAGGAAAATGATGCACTAATGGCCTTAGAAGCAACATTTGCACAGAACCAGTTTCGTGCAGAAACTGATGAGACTCAGCCAACCTGCCAAATGGAGTCCTCTGTTCTGAATAATTTGCAGTGGCAGCCCTATGTTCTGAAACCAGTTTGGGAGTAACTAGGCCTGTGGTCCCACAGGCTACCATGGGGACCAGAGATGCTAAAAAGCCCAGAGAATTCTGGGAATTCTCTGAAGACCCTTCAAGCTCCTGGGACCCTGAGCTGAAACATGGAGTGTTTCTGAAGCATGAGTCTCAAGATGGAACTTAAGCCACATACCCACCAGACAGTCTCACTCACCCCCAACACTTCAGTACTGAGAAGTCATTAATCACTTTTTCAGCCTAATTTTCCCAAGATATAGAATAGAATGCCCCCACATAAGGGAAGATAATGGTACTTTTCAGCCTACAAAATGGTGTAAGTCTGAACCTCTGCTGAATGCCTAATAATGTTTTCGACAAATATTAACAAAAACAACCATCGTGAGGATGCAGAATATGGTGTAATACTTAACACATAGGGAATGAAGCAAAAGTGCCCTCAGACCCTCAGAAACCAGGTGTTGCATGAATGTGAGTCACTAATTCGGTGCTTAAATTCTT
This sequence comes from Glossophaga mutica, assembly GCA_039655065.1. Classification (NCBI taxonomy): domain Eukaryota; kingdom Metazoa; phylum Chordata; class Mammalia; order Chiroptera; family Phyllostomidae; genus Glossophaga; species Glossophaga mutica. The sequence goes on along the minus strand of CM077309.1, from coordinate 26,692,534 downwards.
TGTGGCCATTTTAAGTTCCAACTAGAAGTTGATGAATAGGAAGCAAATGAAATGATGTACTCCACTAAATCATATTTACGGCATTTATCTCTTTGTAAAATGGCTCTACCTTTCAACCATTTAAAAATTATAGAAAATAGCTATATTGTAGAGATAATCATTGTATCAAAATCTCGAGACATTGAAACTACTAATAATGTACTTATATGGATCCAAAGGTTATTTCATTCCTAGTGGAAAATATAAAATTCAAGTAGTACCAGTCTTTTCTAGAACCCACCACACGGAAACACCCATTACATCTTTCTCGGCTCAAAAACCACACACGGTCCAAGTTGCCTGCGACTGACAAAGAAAAGACAGCAAAGACTGTGCCAGAATATTTAAAGTAAGATGGTCTGAGTTCCTAACTTTAATACGGGATGGCCATGCCAACAGAAACATCCAACACTGTAGTAAAGTGATTTACAACCAAATTACCTGCGTTGTGTGCATAAGGACCTCAAAATAGTACGTGTTCCTAGAGTTCGCCTGCAACGCCACGGAACAAGTCTTCCTAGAGAGTCCGTTTCTGTGGAAAGGCAGTATGCACAGGAGGAAGGGGCTTTTATCTATTTTACCATAAAGCAAACGTGGACATTTCACAGCACCGGAGCACCTGCGTACAGTTTAAGATCAATAGGAAATTCCAAAGAAGCTCTGTGCCCCTGCTTCTGCGTTCGGTGGGGGCCCCTGCTCACTGTTCTCTGCCACTCCAAGCTACTTCTGGGGAAAGAACGGCATCACCAGTTTGCTAATGCTCTCTCCGAGGAACCCAAACAAATAAATAAACAATCGAACATGGGGAAAGCCGCAGACAATAAGGACAGGTTGGGGCTGGGGAGGGATAAGCTTTCAGGCAAATAATACATATCCCGACGCCGACGCCTTGGAGAAAGAGAGTAACAATAACTAGGCAAGCCATTTAGGGGTGTGGGTTGAAAAAAAACACCTCTCTTTCCCCAAGAGACTGTGGCTTTACGCTGGCATATTACTTTGGAAAGTGCAAACACAATAATTAACAGTGAATCCTGAAACTCCAACACACCAGAAAAGAGTGTCACTCCATGTGAGATGGGAAAATAGGAGGAATACATTAAGGTAGTCTTTGGTGATGCTGGACAGCTCTGCGTGTGTGCGCGTATGTGCGTGCGCATGTGTGTGTTGGGGATGGGGAGCGTGGCAGCCCAGAGAGCTAATCAAGTTCTCCAAACACCTCGGAAACACCTCGAGAAAACTGAGGAAGAATGATACCACGCCAGCGAGGAGGGGCAGTTGCCAGAAAAGAGTGGGGTCCTTCCTATGTGTAAATCCAAAATAACGACCTCCATGCTAAAACAGCACCTTCCCATTCCCTGCTCTGATTTAAGAAAAGAACTTGGAATACGCCTTCCCCGATTTCTGCTCCCCGGGAATTAACCAGCTGCTGCAGTGTCTCCACCGCAGTAACACATGTCAATCACTGCTAAGCCCAGCGTTACTTTTCTTCCCCATGTGTGATTCCAACAATCAGCATGCTCCAGGGCTGAACCCAGCCTCGCGTCTGAGCCTTTTCTAGGGCACACCCCGGTAGGCGCTACCACCCCCTGTGTATTTCGTTTAATTATGAAACCTCTTTCCAGAAGCCCCTATAGCTTTCCCAAGAGTCAAGGTAATTGGTAGAAATTAGACATGAAGAGACACAAAAACCACTTAAAGAGGACACTTTCCACTATGAGTTTTAAAAGAATTTTCATTTTAGTTCCAATATAATTTTGTACTTTCCCAGCTTTGCCCTTTTCAAATGCCAAAGAAAATGTTCGTGCTATCTTGTGGGCTATCATATAGGCGATGTAATGCATTTGTACTCCACTTAAGATCCACAAAGATTTGCTTTCCTTTAAAGGCCATCCTTTGGATGGTTTTTAAAAAGAAAAAAAAAAAAAAAACAGTGAAAAATAACATACTTTGAGGCAAATCACTGTTATTCAGACAAGGACAGGAGCATGTGTACCTGTGTGGATATGTCCCACCACTTGGGTCCATGCTGTATGACCATATTGTCAAGGTGCACTTCCGGCCCTGGCTGGCTGGCTCAGGTGGTTGGAGCATCATCCTGTACACAAAAAATGCTGTAGGTCCAACCCCTGCTTAGGGCACTTAACTAGGATGCGGGTTCGATCCCCAGTCGCGGCACATGAAGGAGGCAACCAATTGATGTTTCTCTTTCACATGGACATTTCTCTCTCTTACCCCCACCCCTTCCTTTCTCTAAAATCAATAAACATATCCTTGGGTGAGGATTTAAAAAAATGAGGCACTCGGGGTGCTGGTAACTATGTAAATCAAAATCAGATCCACCTGACCATAATGTATGGTCTTTTAATGAATGATGGTAGCAAAATTCCAGAGCATGGTTTTAGTCCACTCAAGTTAGTAAAATTCTGTTGAGCAACATCTACTTAGCACCTGGCACTCTGAGTAAGCAGTGGGAATCCAAAGAGGAAAGGAGAGTTAGCAAGGGGGAAGGGAGGTGGGCCGACACATAAAGAAGCAAGTGCAAGAGCATCTGAGAAGACTGATGAGTTCCTTGTGTGAAAGGGAGAACAGACAGAGCCAAGGGCAGACGATCAACTCAACTTCAAGGTTTCAAGATGGCAGCCAGTGGGGTGAACTGGAGGTACACAACGTTATTTTGAAAAAGTGAGGTAATGATTTATTTAAAAAGGCCAGTTTTCACATAAAATCCAAATTTCTGGCTTTTCTTGAAAAAAGTACAAGACCCGGCAACACTTGGCAACAAGGGGTCAGAGGTAGGCTTTGGCCCTCCAATGCCCAGGAGTCCCCACTCATGAAGCCTGGCATCTCTCGGCACCTGAGTCCGCAAGCCCTGTCTTAGAATAAAGGCAGCATCTTCAGGATTTCATATTTCTAACCCCCAAGAAGGGAAACAAGCAGTAAAGCTGAGCACTCTCTGAGATTTGCTTTCCTGGAAATAAAACAGCAAAAAGCCAGAAGAAATGTCTCTTTCTGCATCACCTGACACTGGGTGGCCAGAGCTGACTCACTTAGCAATCTGTGCTGCTCATAGTACTCGCGAGCACAGCTTGCTGATACAGTCAGAGAACAAAAACTCCGACTCCCAGCATATGGTCAATTTGGAACAGAGCAACTCCGCGCAGCTCTCGGCAAGGTACTGCATCTCTAAGAATCACCAGAGGTATCTAGGATATAAAGTGAGGACCGCAGCAGCCTGGGCTCAATCAACAACACTGAAGTGGGCTGGTCCTCACGGGCTCACTGCGGCCTCACACAGCTCAGACTTCTCTCTCGGCTCCTGAGTGCCAGTGGACACCTCCCAGGGGACATCCTGCCACCAGCAACTGCCACAAACATGATGCAACCAAACGAATGCTATCCACGCTTCTCTTGTGGTAGATGCTGTCCATGTTCCACCCAAAAGCTCTCTGAGCCCCCCTCCCAGTTCTGTGTGTCCCCTAAGCCTTGGCATGACTTGAGGTCATCTTTGGCTGTTGGCGCTGCTCCACCTGGATGTGCCATAGACCTGGAAGTGTCTGGAGCAGCTCGTGGGAAACGGCTCTCAGGCACAGGAGGGTGAAAGCCGGTTGCCCAGCCTTACGGTGCACTCACCACTTCCCCCAGGATCAGGCTGAGGCTGACACTGCACCCTGGTACCTTCCTCCCCTTCTATCCCATGTCCTCACTCCTGATTCCTCCTGGGAGCATTTCCTTAAGGATCCTTTCAGGGTCTGCTTCTGGGAAACCCCCACCAGACACATCCCTTTCCTCCCCCTCCCCCTCCCAGTTAATCCTCCCAGCCATTTGGAGTCAAAAGCTTACTCATATTTTGCTTTGTCCTCTCCCTCCATGCTGTCCTTTTCCAGCTAAACATTAAATCCAATTTTTCCTCCTGAGGGATGTATCTCACATCCATCGTCCTTATCTTCTTACTACAATCTACTCTCGTCACTGATCAGCTTCCACTACAACTATCGCCACGTTTTCTCAGCTTCCATTTTCTTCCCCTCTTATGCTTCCCTCTTAAGCTTTTGAAAACTCAACTCCTCTAGAATATTGCACTAATTCCCCACAGCCTTCAGGATGAAGTTCAAACTCCTCAGCTCAGCTGTCAGAGTCCTCCTGGCCCATGCTTCTCCCCATTTCCCTCTGGACCTTGTGCTCCAGTTGCCCCATAAGATCCTCAGTCTGCCTTTCCAGGCCCTGGTTCCGCTAGGCCAGTCTGCCTGCCTGGGAGACCTTTCTCATCACTTGTGCCCCCATTCAAAATCTACCCATCATTCCAGATCCAGAGCAAATGAGACTGCGGAGCCTCCTCCTCTAGGGAACAAATTCCAGGTGAGAGGTGAAAACAGAGACCCACAGATCAGGCTGGGTATTCACAAAATTTGCATATATACTTTACATCCCCCCTAGTAGATGAGTTTCTTGTGAGCTGGTTGCTCTTTAGAATCATCTTTGCATAGCGCAGCTATATCACATGTTTATCTTAGAAAAATCTAACTGAAAGGGAGGAACGTTTACCACTTAAAACAGTGCCAGTTATTCTACTCAGCAGGCAGATGTGCCCCAGAATGGATGTGAGATAGGAGGCGTGGAGATCCTGTTTTCTCAATCTCAGTTCCCACACACACCTCTCTAGGTGCAAGCATCTCAGCACCCTCGGTGTGATTCTAATGAACACTCACAGTAAACCCGAACCAACTTACTTCCCCATGGGACTCACTGCTAGAAACACCAATCTGATCTAGTTGGGAAGGAAAACGTGCATCGGTCAGGTAGAGATGCCACAGTATTACATAACACAGGCAATTAAAGAGATTTTCAAGGGCAGTGTTGATTATATGCATTTTTCCACCTCGAAACAGGGATTCAGAATCCCACCCCTTCCATTAGCTGCAGTTCCTCTGTGTGTGCCCCACCCCTGGACCTCGGCCAAAATGTGGACAGAGTTCACAAATGTCCTGGTCCTCCGTGCCATCGAAGGCATTATTCCAGGGGACCTGGATTCAAATGACTTCAACCCATTAGTGATGAAAAACACATCACTGGCACCTTCAACTAGCTCTATGTGTGAACAATGACAATTCAACAGCTGAAAAATTAATCGGGACAAAGCATTTTTGTACTTACATCTACAGCCATAGAATGACCTAGAATTAAACCCACACTCATGAAACATCAGAAGTGACATTTTAATAACTGACTTCCCTTAGCCATCATGTTTTGAGATCTTTGGCAACTCGTTCTAAGGACTGCCCGAAAAAATGAAGGACAACTGTATTTAGAATTCAGAGTGAATGCAACAATATTGTCTGTTAAAAATCACTAAGTGTTCTGAAGAAAGACTAGAGAGAAGGAAGTAGACTCTCTGCTTATTCATGAAGTATCTCATTCAGCCATTCTATTCATCTTGAGTCAGTTTTCAAAGCAACTGACTTTAAATTCAACACACTTAGGATTAACAACAATTTATAGCTAGATGTGTGATTTGGCCTGCCATCCATCCCATAATGAAATTTCTAAAGAATTTTCAAAAGAACAGATCAGGCAATTTTTCATGAATTTAAGTGAAATTTGTCAAAATGATAGAGGGTTTGGAGGAATGTTACTGCACTGAGCTTTGGGAATGACTCATTAATAAGCCAATTAAACTGTCCACAATGCTCTCAAATACCCAAATTCCACTAAAAAACATTTCATTATAAGACAAATAAAATCCTCCCACTTCATGTGCATTACTCCTATGTTTGCCCCTAAAACCAGGTCCAAATTAAAAGCTACTTCCTCCAGAAACATTTCTTTAGTTTCCTTTCCAGCAGGAAGTGACTTCTCCTTTTCCCACACTTTCATGGCCTGAAGTGCACTATCTTATTTTTTTAGTTAAACTGTAGGTTCCTGGAAGGTAGGCTCCAGGCCCAGGCAAAACTTCCATCTGCACTTTCTATCTTCCCATGAAGTAGAGCTCCTAGTATGTCATTTATAAAGAATATAAGCTCAGTAAGTGTTTCTGAATGAATGAATGAATAAGTGAGTGAATGAATAAATGTAAGCTTGTATGGTTCTGTTCTTTTTTCTGGTCTTGCCGTATACCCTAAAGCCTAGTTACTTGCCAAAAACTTTACACTTACCTTTCAAACACATTAAACTTAATATCCAAGTCATCTCACGGTGATTCTTGCTAATGAACTTGATCTGGACTGCCAGTAATCTAGAAAGTATCTGCACGTCTTTCAATGTGGTCTATTTACAAAATATTAAGCAGGCATTTATTTCTTCTTGGACAATGAAATCGTTTCATTTAACAGCATCTAAAGCTGTCAGAACTCTGGCAGACTTTGTGAAAAATATCATAACTGTCTGTATTAAAAATTAATCACATAAGATTTGTTTTGTTTCTACTACTTAAACTCTCTACAGAAAAGATTCTGTTGTGGGGTTTTCTGATTGTTTAATTTTAATAGTGTTTTTCCCCATGATGCAAAAACATGGTTATTGCATTTCCTAGGAGACAGAGTGCCTGTGCTTTAAAATGACACCACATAAGGAATGCCTGCTCTCCCACTATCACCGCTTCTCCCACACGCTAACAGGATATGAAAGTGGTGTAAATTCTCTTGGTCATTTTTGCAATAAGAATGGCATATTGCCATTCTCATTACCACACTTAGTAAATTACCAAGCTTTTGCAACTTCTTAAAAAAAAAAAAAACCAAAGTGGGAGAGTGCAGTTTCAAAGAAGACCCAGCCCAAAGTTATCCAAGGGATTTCCTTCTTGTATCTGTTCATCCAGGAGTTAGAATCTTCATTAAAGTCATCCAGGCAGGTAATCTAGGCACTCTGGTCTTGCGTGAACTTAAATCCAAGGAGAATGCCACCTTCTTTTTCTTGAAAACCTGCCTGCACACTTATCTCTCATTCTTCTTAATATCTTGACCCATTTTCCTCTTCTAGAAAGGAAGCTCATTAGTGACCTAGACAAATACCTCAAAGTCTGGATCTTAGCTTCCTCACCTTTAAAATGGAAATTAAAATCATATCCTTTTCATGGGCTGATTATGAGGATGAATGACACTCATAAGGCCTAGCACACAGTAAGTGCTCAATAAATGTGACCTCCTGTCATCACCCATGTCTCATGTGTCAGTGGAACCTGAAACCACTCCTGGAACAAGTTCCTCTTGGGATTGACCCAGATATTGATCTGCAGCCCATCAACATAAAGAAACGAATATGTCAGAAAGGCAGATGTTAAGGGAAAAGTTTTATTCTACAAATACCATGGTAAATCTGCACATGAGCAAAGGCTCATGCTATCTTTCACTTCAGATTCTCGTGCATGTCGACTGGGACTCAGCGCCCCAGAGCTCGGTCAGCCACGAAGAAATGAAGAACTCAGCTTGCCAGGAAGGAGGAGCCCATGTAGTCACACAGCCTCCTGCCTCCAGCTGTCCCTCCTGGGCTCAAAAGCCCAGGGTTTGTTGTCTACCCAGCAAAGCAACTTGTAAAAAGAGAGAAAAACAAGTAGGCACTCTGCACTCTCCCTCTTTTTAAAATACGGCCCATGTTGTCATCCTGCCATGAGAGAAGGTCAAAGGACAGATCCATTTTCCTCTGCCAGACTTTGTTTCAATTTTTATTTTTACAAAAGCAGCAAAAACATACTGTGTTTTTGATCCCACCTTCCCTGCTTAAAAATTATTTAAGACTATTATTTATAGCTCCTTTGGAGAAACCAACCTTGGTCTCTCTTTTCCTTATTTGACCCAATAAAAATACAGTACGAGCAAGAAAGCATTCAAGTGAGCAATCCATCCTGAAACACACTCTCGAAGCCTAGAAAATCAAAATCAAGACCAAATCAATTACAGCACTAGATTCAGGCGAATTTGGTTTTCCTCCCAAGTGAGGAGCAGAACTTATGGCGGGCTCAAAATGGTCAAGTATTTCTAGAGTTTGGGGAAAGACATTAAGTTTGTACGTAGCTTTTTAAAAAATGAGTGTGTTTTGTCGCCATGCATTTCCAGCTGTAGTATTACACTTTAACTGGCTGTGTCATTCTGCGAGTGCACCTCTTCAGAGGAGACATTCTTCTAGCCGAGTCGAATCCATTAAATTAAAGGGGGGAAAGGGTGTAAGAGGGAACTCTCTACTCATGCAGTCAGGCATGGACGGGACACAAGGAGACTTCTCTGGTTGCCCAGCGTAATGTCTTACCTGTCAGAGGGCAGAGGCCCTGACACCACGCATTGGCCACCTCATGATGCCAACCTCAGAGGCCTTACCTGTCAGTTTTCTTGATCAGGATGGCCCTGAAGATGTGCTCCAGGGGTGTCTTCTCCTGCTTGTGGGTTGGTTGCACAAAAGGGTGCAGGGCCACCAGCAAGAAGCCCTGCTGGTACAGGTCCAGGAGCTGGGCGGGCAGGTCTCGCAGGGATGCCAGCCTCACTGCTGAGGACCGAGGGAGCTCGGCTGGAGTGGAGAGAGGAGAGGCCCATCAGACACGCACCGGAACCGCCTGCCCCACCCCGCCCAAGTCCGTCTGCCCTGGCCCTTCCAGAGAACCTCTCGGTCACCCCTTGGTAAAATGAGTTCGTTCCTGTCTTCACTACTGTCTTCAAAGAGAACTTTTAAGCAGCTGGCTATTTTCCAACGCATCCAGAGACATTGGTAATTGGTAAACCTAGAGTCAATTTTCTCAGAGTTATACTGAAAAACCCATTTCTACTCCCTCAAAAAAATAAGAAAGAAAAGAAGGAGAGGCAACAAGAACTGTGAACAAACATAAAATTGCCAGGTGGCAAAAAGCAGCAGAAACAAGCTCAACAGACAAACTGGAAGATAATTTCTGTGATATATACAACAAAGTGGTGATTTTCTTGATTTGTGAAGAAACCACTCCCCCCAAAACAGCGAAGAAAAATGGGCAAAGTATATGAATAGGCAATTGCCTAAAAAAATCATAAAAATCGAACCACTATTTGAAAAGACACCCAAATTAACTAAACATTAGAACCACATGTCTCAAAACAAGTATTTTTCACTTAATGAATTATTTTACATTTTTTGAATTTAAAAAATTTAAGAAACCAAACAAGATTCAAAATTCAAAAGGCACAAGCATAAATACAGTGAAAACTATGTCGCAGCCTTAGCCCCTGCCTCTCAGGCCTTTTCCCCACAGGCAATCAATATTGTCCACTTTTTATATACATGTTGACAATCACTGAATTTATACACAAAGTCAGGAAGTCTATATACTTCCCTCCCTTTTTACACAAACGGTAGCATAACATTAATGCACTTTGCTTTTAATCATTTCTATCAATTATCAGTATAGCTTTCTTAGAGTCCATTCAACAATAGTAAAGAGAACTCTTCCTTATTCTTTTTACAGATGCATAGTGTATCACAGCATGATGTACCAGAGGTTATTCACACTTTTGCTTTTATAACTAATGCTGCAATGAAAAATATCGCTCACATAATACATCTGAAAAACAAATTCCTAGGTGTGGAATCGCTGGGCTAAAGATAAATGCAGGGCACTACTTCGGAGGGTGCCAGGCTTCCGCCAGAGAGCAGCCCAGACCCGCCTCTCATCAGTGATATGCAATCGCTGGCTAATCTCACAGTGAGGTGTCAGTTTATATTTCTCTTATTATGTAATTTGTATTTCTAATTGAATATTTCATTTTTAAATGCTACCTGTGTATTCTTTTCTGTTAATTGTTCATAATCTCTGCCTAGTTTCTGTTGGTTTCTAGGCCTTTTCTCTTCATGTGTAAAACCTCTTTATGTATTAGGAAATATAGTTCTTATTTGTGATACCAGTTGCAAATATCTTTCCTCAATTGTTGCCTTTTAATTTTGCAGAAGGTGGGGTTTTGCCATGAAGAACTTTTTTTATGAAGTTGAATTGATCAATCTTGTCTTCAATGGCTTCTGAGTTTTATGTCATAGCAGAAAGAACTAGAATTATAAAATAATTCTCCTGTGATATCTTGTAGTGCATATTTCCTTTTTCACGTGTAAATTTTTGATCCACTTGGAATGTATGCAATATGAATTTAAAAACTTCCCCCAAGGCTTACACATTTTTCCTCATTGATTTGAGATGTCATCTTTATTACATAGTATATTCCTGAACATATTTAAGATTATGGCTATGATCCATTCGTCCATTTTAACAATTTTAGTTTCATATTATGCTTTAATATCTGCTTAAGCTATTTCCTGATTTTTCTTATCTTCCTGTTTATTTTCTGAATATTCCTGTCTATTCTTACTTGTTTTTTCAAATAGTCTCTAAAATCAGCTCACCAAATTCCCCCTCCAATAAAAATCCTGTTGATATTTTTATTGGATCATGTTCACATTATAGCTTAATGGAAGAAAAATGAATATTTTCATCAGGGCTTTGAGTACCCATCCAAGAATAGGCATAAGTTTTGTTTATTCAAGACTTCTTTGGGTTTCCTCAGGTGCATATTGAAGTTTTCTTCACATGGATATTGAACAATTCTTCCTAGTTGTTTTGTATTTCATTGTTACCGGAATACAGATTTTTTTCCTTTTCACTTGTGTGCTATCCACTGTGGGCAAGAATCCTAAGGAAACAGGCAGACAGGCCTGCTGATAATGGTGAACCTTTCTGGACAGCAATGCCCTCAAAGCTAAAAGGGCACGTAGTCTTCGTCCGACCACCCTGCTACTACATATCACACCGACGGCTGCACTCAAAATGCTTCTGAAGGTATTATCAACAAAGATGTTCACCGTAGGTTTGTTCATACAGCAAAAGCCTGGAACCAGAGAGCTCTTTATTGGAGAGCTGGGTAAACTCTGGGACATCCCAAGGATGAATCAATCCTATGACCCATTTAGGAAGATTAAGGTAAGCCTATTAGTTGTTGATGGAAACGTGCCCAAGATAAACTGCTAAGTTAGGGGGCAAGGTACCTAACAGTATTATCATATGATACTCCTGTATAAAAACATTAGGAGGATAGACATAAATGAAGTCTTTTCTGGAAAAAAATCGGAGAAACACTGGAGAGAGGGATTGGAGTAGAGAGGGGAAGATGGAAAGGTGGTTTTTGCTTTATTTTGTACTTTCAATATTATTATCATCAACAGGGATCATTCGGGTGGAGGATTCATGAGACATTTTGATTTTCTCCTTTATAGGTAAAAACAATATTATTTAAAAGTTTTAATGTACTTAAAAATGATGTTATTTTAAGACACAAACTCAAAAACAAGATCGAGAGGTACTTAAGACTATTACTTAACATCAGATACTATAGCTCTCATTCCCATACATCATGCAAGAAATCTACGGGAAAACAAAATCTATAGCAATGATTCACTCTAACTCAAGTGTCCGGCATCCTGGAGAGACCTCCATCAATAACAGTGACAAAGACTGGCCAGGAAAGCAGAAAAGTCTGCACTCTTTCCCTTGAAGGATACATTCTGGAAAAAATCTAGAAGTCAGTTCAGTGAAGAATGCCGAGCCACCTCATGATTCCCATGCACAGAAACCCATCAGGTAAAAGGGGCCCCGTCCTGAACCCCATGTTTTAGAGCAGGTGTCTTCCAAGGGTGCTCCTTGGGCTACAGCGCTGGGGAATGTGTTAGATGGGGAGACTCCTGCGCCCCACCCCAGACTTACTGCACCAGAATCCGAGCCCTCCACGGCTTCCCACGCCCTCCAAGAGAGTCGGAGACTGAGCACTGCTCCCCAGAGGGTTCTGCTTCGGCCCTCCTCCAACCACTCTCCTCTGCATGAGCAAGGAACAGGGGACCTAAGGGCACGTGTCCACCTGTGACCCACGCCCCCACTTCTCACAGCCACGCCCTTGGAATTCCCTGCCCTGACAGCCCCGGGCCCAATGGGGGAGCCCGTGCAGACCTCGTCCCTGGTCTGTGGCCAGGGTGGACGTTGTCCCATGTGTGTGCATCCTGAGGTCCGAGGTGGGACAGAGACTAGGCTGAGGTAAGTGAGGAGACGTTTGCCACAGTTGCAAAATCTAGGGGCACCAAAAACTCACTAACCACGATTAGTAAGTATTTCATGCAACATGTTAAAAAGTGAAAATGAATGCACAAAGTCCGTAATGAGCAAAATGTCAAAAGTTGTAATTACGATAGGATCAGTATGGATTTCTGCTTTCCTCTCCAGCTCCAGTATGGCTCGGAACGGCAGCACCACTGATCTTGTCTATTAGAAAACACCGCCTCAGCCGCCTCGCCCTGCAGCCGGCCCCGGCCCAGCACCGCCTCGAGGCCTGTCCCAGGGCCTGCAAATGACAAGACCGGGTGGGTCTGTGTGCGGGCTGTGCCCAGGGAACCAGGGCCAGGTTTCCTCCGCTGTCAAGAGATTACAAAGCAACTAAAACAAAAGGGCGTGATTGCGTGTGGCGTAGATGTTGGTTGTTTCATTGGAAAACCTGAATCAACTCTCGGTAGGGGTGTAAACCTTTCTGGTGGGGTAATTTCATGGTCGTGACCAGACCTAAAAATACTTCCCAGCACTAAGAAGACCCCTTTTTTTTTGGATAAAACTATAGAGAAAGAGTCGCTGTGAGTCCTCAAATCTGAGACCTCAAACCCAGCCCATCTCTACAGTTCAATGTTTTGTAAACGTTCTGCATATTTTAAATTCTTACCGCTATAATAAAATTAAGCTTACTAAGATTTTGATCATTTATATATTTGTTTCCTCTTATTCATCATACTATAATAAAAAAATAAAAGGAGTCGAATGCGTTGAGAAAACTTGGGACTGTAGTATCAGCTACATTCCTCACTGGCATTAATCTTGGGCACGTGAGCATTTGGTTTCCTCGTATAAAATGGAGATAATAACATTGGCCCGTATTCCATCACAGAGTGGTTGTGAGAATCAAATGCAACGATGGGTGTGTGACCGATAAAACTCAAAGCTGCTCCATGCGGTGGTGCTGGCAGCGGCAAAAGGGGAGCTGGCCGGGCGGGGTGGGTGGGGGAGGACCTGTCAGCTCTGGGAGATGACAGTACAGTGCTGAGGCCACTAAATCCGTCCCACTCACATCCACACTCCTGACCCTCCACCCTCCAAATCAGGGCACTGAAAATAGTAGTCAATCAACCATTTTATAGTTAAATGCTCCCTAAATAAAATAATACCTTTTAAATTTTAATCTTAAAATCTAAAGACACATCTCCTGTCAAAACTGAGCAATTTTATGGCTTTGATTTTTGGTGCACATACTGTCAAAGTAAGTTTAGCCCTTGTGGTTTTAAAAACATTGAATCTCAATAATCTTATTGCAATTAAAAAAATGAGCAAAAATACGATTAATGGTCTTAATTTCACGATGCTTTTTGAATGTTAACCTTAAAAAAAAAAAAACTAGTTCTTAAATGACCAAACCTCCAAAGATTATTACTAAAAAAATAAATGAAGGAATGTCTTATTTGTTTGGATGGACATACCAATTACAACTTCTTGGTCTATTTCTCACCCCACCCACCAAAGTTACCTCTCCATTATTTTTGTTTTGTAATATTTGTCTGATGTCATTTATAAATTATGTAACCTTGGGCAAGTCATATAATTCCCACTTGAAAGGAGCTTCCAACTTTAAAATGCAATGATTTCGTTATTTTAATTTCAACACTAAGATACCAACTTCTAAGTAAAAAGTGGCCCTGCACAATACAATAAATGTTTTCAGTGGGATCTGAAAGAGTTGCCCCAAACCAGAGCCAAAATGGGAACACGGAACAGCCATGTGTGTGAACAGGTGCAGACAGGGAAAGAGAAACAAGAAATGAGCTATTGCCAGGATGGGAGATAAAAATCTCTGCTGTCCAAGGGTCCCAACCTTCCACCTGCCCCGGGCATAAGAAGGGATTCTGCCTGCTGTGACGGTCCCGGGAAGTGCAGGGGGCTGTCCAGGGGAGTCCCAGGGAAGGGATGCTGTGGGGTGGGGAGAGGGAAGTGTCACTGGGCCGCCATCTTCCTAGCAGACAGCTGCAAGGAAAATGTTCAGAGTCATTTGAAGTCACTATGGCTTCCTGAGCTTTCACTAGGACCCCACTCCAGGACTGAACTCCAGAAGCCACCTCATCGTAAGTTAAAATTTCTAATTATAATTCTGCATATGCTGAAGATGTGGGACACTGACAAGGTCTTCTTGGCCGGTGTTACTCCTTAGTCTGAGGAAACGCCACTGTGAGGGCTCAGTGTCTACTGGAAAGTCATACCGGTCTCTCCACCATCCCAACCACCGTGTTCCACAGTCTTCATTCACAGTGATCAAGCTACAAGCCCAGGGTCCAGGCTGGACATCCCTGTGCTCCCATGCAGGGGGTCCTCTCTTCGTCCTAGACGGGGACTTTTTCCTGTTGCTTCGCAAAGCCCAGTTCTCCAGCTGGCTTCTCCCACCAGCCTCATCTCATGACCTAGAAGAGAGTCTGGCGCAGATCTCAAAGCCGGAACAGGGGTTCCCAGGGACCAGCTGGATAAGGAAGAACAATAAACACCAAAGCCCCACCTCACCAAGAGGGCAGCATCTTGTCCTTCCAGCCTGGTTAATGCCAATGGGCACACGTGCTCAATGGTGCCTTAACTTCTAATTCGTACCTTCAATAGAAGTCAGAAATCTTGATCCTCATAGAAACTCTCCTTTAAATGTGGCAAGTGATTTCCATTTTATTTTCAACCCCATGTGGCCCAAAGCCATGACCTGGTAGGTTGCAGAGCCTGGAGGGGGCATTTGATAAAAATGGAGAGATGGATGACCCCACATCCTTCCTCTTTCTGATCTTGGCATAGTTGAGACACACAGTGTGAGCATCAGTCATGTAGTGAAGAGCTTGTGATCCATTCATTCCCACATCATCACAACTTACATCAAAGTCTTCTCAAGAACACATCTGTAGGTATTTGACATCAGCCTCTATTTTCTAATTCCTCCCTTTTTTATACAGATGTAGAGATGAACGAAGCATTTAGAACCACATAATATTTTGAAACCCTTGGAAATCTTTCATTTTCTGCCACTCAAAATAGTAAGGTATGCTGGAAGGTGTTTTGGGTGGCATGAGAGTCCAAAGATTTTTTTTGAAGTTAATGTTTTTCTTCGAGAAAATAACTTCATATAAATAAACCATATTCCAGGAGGGGGTAAAAAAGGAAAAGAAAGAAAGGAATTAATAAAGAAGAAAAACACATTTCTTAACACTCCTGGGATAAAGCAGATTTTGCTTTTGCTATGACAATGTTTTGTTTAGCAAAAACATTCCACAGCCCCATTTATCCCCTAGGAACAAAGCCCTTCAGACATCTGCAGAAGAGCCAGAGCGACGTCTTTGCTACTTCAAACTTTATTAGTGGGAAAGCACCAGCCTCCGGCACCAGGGAGAAAACGCTGTGCCCAGCGACAGCACAGGCTGCCCAGCTGGCTACAGCAGGCAACGGCACGCTGGACCACAGCAGCTCCCGTTACTGTAGCCAGCAATCAGGGACTCTAGCCTAGTTATCAGAGTGCGACTTCGCTCTTCTAATTACAGCCGCTAATGGATCTGTCAATACCAAGGAGTGTGGAGAGAGACAGCATCTCTGGCTGGTAATTTCCCTCACAGGTGAAGCTGATAAAGACATTTGTTCAACCAAAAAAAAAAAAAAAAAGTTTAAAGTTTCCTGAAGGCCACTATTTCTATAACATCAATCTGCCTGGGTATTGCAGTAGATCCAATTTAGCAAAAACACTAAAATCAATCATTTTTCAATGTGGAGTTTTCCCACTGTATCAGTGAGGAACAGGGATTCAATTTTTAAAAGGATGATGCTCACAGCCCTTGTCTTCTGTGTTGTTTCTAAATCTATGGAATAACACTTTCATTCCAGGGGTTTTCAATTTCAGATTTATGTCATCTTTTTATTAAGTGAATTCATGTTTCTGAAACTTAAAAAGGATACATATATCCAGGCTCAGGAGACCACTCCATTAAAATACTATTTATTCTTTTTTATTTTTTTAAGTTGGAGTGAAATTCACATAACATAAAATTAGTAATCTTAAAGTGAATGATTCAGTGGCGTTTAGTACATTCATAATGTGCCACCATCACCTCGACTAGCTCTAAAACATTCCCATCACCCCAAAAGGAAAACCCATCCCCGTACCCACTAAGCAGTTATCCCCCATCCCCTCTCCTCCCAGCCCCTGACAACCACCAATCTGCTTTCATAAAACACAATTCTTAAAAATTCTAAATCATGGATCAACTCAAAGGGGGACATCTCAGTAAGGGTAAAAGTACTTGAAGCTTATATAAACCTAGGATTCTCTAGGCCAGTCAGGGAAAAACTGACGGTATAACAAATGCCTCACCAAACGAGTTGTTGAGAAGCAGGCCACCAGGCCACCAGGCCACCAATGAGTGAAGCATCAGACGGCCAGGCCACCATGAAACGTGTGTGGTATGTGTGCGCGTGTGTGTGAAGGGGAGTGGGGAGGAGGAGTCAAGCTGTTATTGGTTTGCTAGTCATTTCAAAGGGTCACACAGTCACTGAGTGATACACACAATATTGTATTGTCAAAAATTCACTGGTGTTTTCAAGGAGATACCTAATTCCCACTGACCACGCCCACGGATCAAACCCAAACGATGGCATTATTGCTCATCTCACCAGTCCGTTTTATCAGGGAAGATGGAGGCTAAGATTCATCAAGAAAACTTTTCAAGAAACACCAGGCCCTGTGCGGCTAAGGTTTCACAGTGGCAGTACTCAAATATTTAAAGCAACCAGCCTGAAACAGAACCCAGAGTATTAATAAAACATTTTACAGACTAAAAAGTACTCTTTATAGAAAAGACGAGAAATCACCAAGCATTCAGAATTTCCAACCAAACTCGTCCACCCCAAATCCAAGAAGAGCTTAGCGTAAGTCAGAAGGGAAGCTCGTTTTCCATATTTCGTGCTATTTTCCTAATTGAGCACAACAGCACGATAGCTAACACTCCTGGTAGTTCTCTTTTGATTTTGAGAGTAGTACAATAAGCTGATTGCATCAAAGACCAGCCACTAATGAGTATGTACAAACAATATGGAAATGAAACTATTTAGAATGTAAATGGGACCCTATATAGATTTCTCTGATAAAGTCTCAAGACTCTGTATAAAAGGAACCAACACTAAAAATATTCAACACTTGAAGTGTGGCTAGTCCGAACTAACTGTGCCTTGAGTGTAAAATACACACCAGATTTCAATGACTTAGCATGAAAAAAAGATGTAAAATATCTAAATAAGAAGTTTATTTTACATTGATAACACATTCAAATGACAATATTTTGGATATGCCAGGATTAAATAAAATATTAAAATTAATTTCACCTTTTTAAATTTTAATCCTCAGCTGAGGATATAGTCACTAATTTTTAGAGCTACAGGAAGGGAGAGAGAGAGATGTGAGAGAAACATTGATCAGCTGCCTCCTATCAAACCTACAACCTAGGTATGTGCCCTGACAGGAGATCAAACCCACAACCTTTCAGTGTACGGGATGACACTTCAACCAGCTGAGTCACCCAGCTAGGGCTAATTTCACCTGTTTCAATGTGGCTACTAGAAAATTAGAAATTACGTCTGTGGCTGGTGGTATATTTCCATCGGACAGCACTACTCTATACCATTATTTACCAATCGTTTGTTTCGTAGCATCTATCATAATTTTTAATTACACGAATTACTGATTTACTTTTCCTTTTTCTGTCTTTCCCAATAAGTAAGTTCCACCAGGCCAGGGCCCATGCCTTGTTTATTCACCAATAAGCTGGATGACCCAGAGTACCTGGAGAAGGTTCGTAACATTCATGGCTAAAGGAAGTTCTCCACCGACACAGTCACGGCCCAGATCATCACATCAAAGAAAACTCAATACAAACTGCCACCCACAGCTACTCTGGGGGATAGGTAACCTCAAGGTCCCACACACTGTGGACTCCAAAGTAGATCAGCCAGGAGAGCAAGGAGAGAAAGAACCATAACTAGTTCTGGAAAACCATCAGACAGCATAAAACTCAGTGGGAACTTGGAAACCTCTATTTTTTTTAATGGTACTAAAATATACATATCATAAAATGGACCATGTTAACCAATTTAATGTACAATTCAATGGCATTAAGTATATTTTCAATATTGTGCAACCACCAAAACCATCACCAGGAAAACTTTTAACCAGGTGTCAGCTGCATCTCCCACCTAACCCATCACCTCCGCTACCCAAGAAGAAAAGGACACCTCACCTGCATTTCACCATCTTTCCTTTCTCTACCCCTCTGGTGTGAGCAGGGGGTGTGAGAGCAGCAGAAGAAAAAAGAAGCTGCTAAGAGTCACCATAATTCACACATGAGAAAATCTGCCACTGGAAAAAATCCAAGGTTGATAAGACAATGAAAGTAAAGGAAGATGTAAAAATTTCACTTTTCAGAGATGGCCAAATAACAGAAAAAAGACTGTGGCGGTATGCAAGAAGTGACTGGGAATCTTAATCCCAAACAGCATAAAATGGGGGAAAAAGCCATTACCCAGAAATTATGGTGCCCCAAGGGCATGAGCACACTTCAGCTGGGCATATACACAGGACACAAGAAAATATTACTATTTCTTTTTATCCTGAGTTATTATCATCGGGATTTCAACTCCGTAACAGAGTTTCACATTGGTATATCAACAGTCTTCACTTAGGAGATGGTTTTAAAATTGTACTATATAATAATATAAAATAATGGACTGTGGAGATTGTTATGAAATTCACCATGTGCAAGACTAATTCCAAGAGTGTATGCCAGAATGAATTCCACTCTCTCGGGGCTTAGCACAACTTCCACCCACAAAGGTGGCCCATTCATTGGTTCAAAGGCACTACCCCAGACACACCAGCAAGTTCACACCAGTGGCTTCTCCTTTACCTTGCTATAGCAGAGACACACCAAGTATTCAGTGGCACAGTCACATACGCCATCCGTAAGACTTACAAAAAGTTCCACATGTGAATGCGTTTTAACAAATAATGTTCTCGTGTGTATGACATCACAAAAGATTCAACAAAACTCAAAGGCCAACAGGGCCAGACAGTTCTTGTGCTCCAGCTTTGCATGAACAATTACTGCGTTCATGTGCAACCTCCCAATGGGTGCACAGAAACAGAAATCATACACACACGTTAAGCATCACCAGGCTCTGCTACCAATTTGCATGGAAAATTGTCATCGGTACTCTCCAGTTTATTTTTTGCCCATCTAAGAGATTGGGGGTGGGGGATGGTCTAGAATGCCTTGGGAAGCCGACTTTAAGAGGCATTTTGGTTCCTACTGTAAAAACAGTCATCCCTATGGCTTTTAGGGTCTATGCATGCATATATAAGGTATGTGCAGAAAAAGCCCAGACATTATTAATATAACAAGGAAGGTTTGTGTGGCATCGATGTAACCTGGCAGCCAAGGAGAGTGGACTGTAATGAGCATGCGTGAACAATGATGACTTCACTGTACTAGTCAGAGGGGGCAGTAGACAATGTTGAGTGAGCATGTGTACTGTGTGGCCATTGCATAAAAAATGACTGAGGGAGCAGACAACAAATCCACTCAAATTTTGCATTAAGCTTCAACATTCCTCCACAAAAACTATTAGGATGATTCATTCAGAAGGCTGCAGCTATGGGCAACTGGTGATTGGCAGCTTCATCAAACAACACACCCACTCATGCGTTGTATCTCGTGCAGAGTTTTTTTTGCCAAACATCAAAACACCCAGGTGATTCAGCCCCCCACTGTCCAGATTTGGTGTCCTGTGACTGCTGGCTTTTCCCAAAACTAAAATCACCTTTGAAAGGGAGGAGATTTCTGACCATTGATGAGATTCAGGAAAATACAACAGGACAGCTGATGGTGATTGGGAGAACTGTGTGAACTCCCAAGGTGCCTACTTTGAAGGGGACTGAGGTATCATTGTCCTATGTACAATGTTTCTTGTATCTTGTATCTTCTTCAATAAATGCCTCTATTTTGTATATTACAGAGCTGGATGCTTTCTGTACAGACCTTGAATGTCCCTCTAAGCTGTCTTCTCATGATTTTAGTGGAAGGGAAGAAAAGCTTGAGAATGAGACCAGTAGAAAAATTAAGTGAGAGCAAATAGCCAAGGGATTCTTTAGAACAGTACAACAGAGAAGAAATGTGGTTAAAAAATAGTTTGTATTTATACTCAGAAAAATGTCATCTATCAATGACAGTTGGTACTGTAAGAGAAAGATGAATTTTAACCAGGCAAAACAGGACTTTTTGGACTTGGCCAGTGAGACTTTATTGAAATGAACTTTGAGATTGCCCACGAGGATCTGACAGGCATCCAGGTGCTTACAAGGAATCTTAGGTTTTCTCTAACATCTTCTTCCCCCCTCCCTGTTTCTTTCCTCTGTTTTCACTTGAAATGTGGCTAGTGTGAATTGAGATACACTAAATGTGTGAAATACACACAAGATTTCACAAACTTTGTATGGAAAAAAAGAATGTAAGCTATCTCAGTAAGAATTTTTTATCAATTATATGTTGAAATAATATTTTGAATATACTGGGTTAAATTAAATGTAATAAATAATAATAAACATTAATTTAGCCATTTAAAATTTTTATGTGGTTAATTAAAAAATTTTAACATATATGTATGCTTCACATTACATTTCTGTTGGATGGTCCTGTTCTAGAACCTTTTGTTTTAAATGTATTTATTTAAACTTTGTTATTTTTAATTTATTTCAGTCCAAAAGAACATAATCCTTTCTCTACCTTTATGAAGGAGCCAATTTAATTCCTTACAAAGCATCCTTTAGCTACAGCCATGAGTAAGGTCACTTCTTTTCCCAAACTAAACCTGTAATGCCAAGGGCTGGAGAAAAGCTGCCAAAATATTTACAGCATGGGATTAAATGAGTAACTTTCCTTCAAGCATATTAAATCTTTTCTTTTTACTTGTCACCATGCCAAACTGCAGGGGGAAGGCGAAACTTCTTACTGCCTTCATGTGTGATGCTTGGGTCTCTGAGACCCTGAAAAGCTGGATCTTGGAGAATTTCTAGTAACACCATCACACCAGCCTCTGAAGTGTTTACCTCTCTGGAGAAAGTGGGTTTACCACCTCGTTCTGCCCTGACTCGGGTGTCAGGTCCAAACACCATCCTGAATCACACCTCTCAATCCACACAGGGAATCTTGTGCTCAGAACCTAGCTGTAACTCACGGCTCTGGGCAAAACTGGAAAGAGCTGCTGGAGGCAACCAGCCAGCAGGCATCCCGGCTGGGATTATTCAGATCAGAAATATCAACAGACAGTGCACCGACCTTCAGTCTGTTTTGTTGAGTCCCTGCAAGTGCTTTGTACTGATTTTCCGGATGATTTATGTTACATTCCAGAAATGCAAATTCTCCCTCATGCACTTAATAAATGCATCCGTGCGGTTTTAATGTTTCCACTTAACAAAGCTGTCTCCCTTTCTGTGCTTCCTCGAGTGCTTCCTCTGGGGGTGGGATGGGGGCTTTATGATATTCTGGATTCCCACACGTATCAGTAAGAAGTGAGTATCATTATTGCTTTGTGACAATTGCAGCATAATTTGTCTGAATTTAAATGATGCAGATCCTACCAGGCAAATATTAGAAAACAAAATCTGGTACTGAATTATAAGGTCAAAAGCTGGTGGTGTATTAAATCTGGCTCGGGCAAGAGACGAGGGTGTACTGGCCAAGGTTCTGGCTCTAAAGAGAGATTACCTGGGTTGCAATCTCAGCGCCACCCCCTACTAACAGTACCACTTCGGGTGAGTTATGGGCCCTTCCATAAGGGCCTCGATTTTGTCTCTGTTGGATGAAAGTCATGTCTATCTCACTGGGCTGTCATGAAGATTAAGTGAGATAATGCACACAAAGCACTAAAAGTGGGCCTGGAACCCACACTCTTCTCTATGTGGGAGCTGCTAAAATCATTACTGTCACTGTTATTGTTATTAATAACCTTAATCACCTCCTAACTTGTTACCAAGCACGACAGATCTTCACGTTGTAAGTTGATCCTTGTGACTGAATCCACTTCAGCTCTACATCAATATTTAGTTTCACATATGACTCTAATTTCTCAGCCTAAGCCACAGGCTGGCGTTTTTCTCCCTGTGACCCTCGTCTATTTATTTAATTTTTTAAATCCTCACCCGAGGATATGTTTTCATTGATTTGAGAGCGGGTGGGGGGGGGGAGGGAGAGAGAGAGAGAGACATCAGTTGGTTGCCTCGCATACATGCCCCACCCAGGGATCGAATCTACAACTTAAATATGTGCCTTGATCTGGAATTAAGCCCACAACCTTTTGGTGTACAAGACGACACTCCAACCAACTGAGCCACCTGGCCAGAGCACTGTGACCCCCTTTTAAATACTGGTGTAACTTCTATTCGTTTCTGAATGTGAACCGAAAGTGGATCTAGAACATCAAGACTCATAAAAATAAGTGAGGCAAAAGGCATGTTGAGGGGTCCCTATCTCCATGGTTTGCACCAGACTCTACCACAGACTCTGTAATGCTTAGAGAATGGGGTAAGAGGAGGAAGGGGTGAGGGTCTACAGAGGGCCTGGAGAAGCCTGGAGAGCCAGTTCTAGGAAATAGTACCCTGAGGGGAAGGACAGCAGAAGGCCCCAGTGATGTGCATACACCACATTCCAAAAGGAGCAAGAGAGTGAAGGAAATGATTGAGACAAGAGGGGGAATATGTGAGAATACGTTTAGAGCCTTTAGCACACAGCACACCAAGAAAAGGCAGGTAACGAGGGCATGGAAATGAGGAAGACACCAAGCAGGAGATGGGACAGGAACAGGTCACCTCCAACCTGACCACACTCTATGCTTATCTTAAAATCCACCCCAAATTTATAAAGTGAAATATGCAAAGAGAAAATATTTCTATGAAAAAAGCATAAACCCAGGGATAACCTCAGCCTCTTCACTTTCTATCCTCACCCACACTCCTTAAATTTCTCTAACTGCCACCAACATAAACTCATGCCCTGAGTTCTCCTCCCACTTCAGTCCTGCCCTGCCTGCAACTCTACCAGGGAGCATTTCAGGTCTAACATTTAAAATGCAAAAAAAAAAAAAAAAAAAAAAAAGCCCTAAAAATCTGTCCTCAGGGACAGCAAAGAAAGGCAGCTGAACAGATAGGGTCTGGCCACACCCGGGAACACAGAGAGGGCAGCCTCAGAGAGGGAAGGCAGGCAGGTTGGGGACAGGAGGCCTCTACTCCCCCAGGGCTCAGGACACCCCTCCCAGAGTTCTCCAACTGCACCATGATGCTGCAGGACCTGACGTCTGCCAGCAGCCCGTTCAAGTTCATATCTCCTGTATCCATGCTGCCTTAGGTGACTCACAGGCAACTGGTTTCATCAAACACCACCAGGTAGGCATCTGGACCTGTCTCTAACTGCTCTTGAGACAGGACAGGTCCTCTTAACCCAGGATTAGAATAAAAGTTTAACAAATGCTAAAGAAACCAACCTAGTATCTGTTCTACATCAATCAGAGAACATGTTATTTGGTCTTCTATTACCTTCTTAGAAGACTCTCTATTCATGTCTTTTTCTTCTTCCTTTTTTCCCAGTAAGAAAACAAAACCAAAGAAATGGCTGGGAGGAGGAAGAGCAAGCTGGGAATAAAAACAGCTCCTAGGTGTAAAGTTTGTGGGGACTGAAATGGATAGGGGTGATATTTACTGCTTGGTTTGGTCATGGTGATTGCCAGGGGCTTCTGGGACATCCAAGAGGAAAAGTCAGGTTAGGGTTTGGATATAAGGTGTGCAGGTCAGAAGAACTCTGGGTTGGAAATACAAACTTCAGACTCGTCCTCCTGATGTTTTTTGTTCAGGTTCCACCCTTAGTCAACTGCTTGGATTAGTGTTTTCCTTGGAAGACTAACCACAACAAAACCTTTTTAAAAAATGGAATGTTTATTTCTTCAATGAATTTTTTTAAAATGGAATATTTTTTTTTTTTTTTTTAGTGAATCTGGCACTGTAATCAGGATTGGGGAAAAAAATGCAGCATGAATGTGCACAACACGTTCACTGAAGTCCATAACAGGAGAACCACAAAAATAAGAAGAGCTACACAGTGATGATAAATAACCATCGTAAAACCAGACTTGCTGAATTTCAAGATAAGACCCATGAAAATAAAACAACTGTTTAAAAGTAAATTCAATTTAAAAGTAAATTCTAATTAAAGTTTTAATGGTGGTATTTAAAAACATTTATAATCTGGGGCTGATGTAACTCAGGTGAGCAAATGCAAATAACATGTTACTGACTTCCTCCACGTCCCTGGACTTCTGGACCACTCAGGGGTGTCCAACCCATGGCCCACGGGCCACAGGCAGCCCAGGCTGGCTGTGAATGCGGCCCAATACAAAATTATAAATTTACTAAAAACATTATGAGATATTTTTTGTGATTACATGTCACAATGTATTTAACGTGTGGCCCAAGACAACTAGTCTTCCAGTGTGGCCCAGAGATGCCAAAAGGTTGGACACCCCTAGTAGAGGGAGGAGGCAGAGGACAAAATTCAAAGCCAGGTTAACAGGGTTTCATGGCAGGCCTCTACAAAGAGTACGATCCACACTCGGTGTGTGTATCCTCTCACCTCTGCTCCCCTGATGGTGATCATTTCTTAAAAATCCTCACCCGAGGGCATTTTTTCATTTCTTTTAAAGAGGGCAGAAGGGAGAGGGAGAAACACTGATGTGAGAGAGACATCTCTCTGTTGCTCCCCATACCTGCCCAGACCGGAGATTGGTTGTACACACCAGATGGGAAATCGAACCCACAACCTTTTGGTTACCAGATGATGTTCCAACCAACTGAGCCACACCAGCCAGGGCATGATAATCACTTTTAATGATTTTCTAAAACCTATGTCCATATATCTTTACAGGCTCAAGATTTGATAGGAATCACCAAACTACCCTACACATTGATCTTACCAGTTCATAGTCCAACCTACGGAGTGAGACCATGCCTATTTCTCCACATTACTAATCCAACATGTAAATACTGATCCTGTTGCTTTATTCCAAATTTCAGTGATCAGTACTGCGGTGAGAATCTTTTTATATAAATTATGTAAATATATAATTGTATATTTCTTACTCTCCAGCTAAGATTCCTACTGCCCATTTTTCCATAACCCAGCTTATCTTTTTCTTACTGATTTGCAGTAAGATTTTCTATAAAATGGATATTAGTCCTTGATTTGTTACATATATTGCAATTTGTCTTTTCATTGCCTAAAAGTTTTTCAATAGTCTGAGATCAAAACTTCAAGGCTTCTGGGTTACATGGCATATTTCAAAAGGACGAGGCTAATATCTTTACATATTAAACTCCCTCCAAAGATGGAGTTAAAGATGATGCCACTTACCCCTAAGATAAATAAATGCTTTGGATTGGGTTTCCATCTGTGGCAATAGGTTGTGGACTTGGCCTTCAGAATAGTCCCTCTAAAACAACTGAGACATCTTTTTTCCCCATCTATTCACATTTAGACCATAGATTCCTTGTGTTTGTGTCTAATATTATATTTTTCTTGGCAATTCAAAAACATTGTTGGAACTTTAGAGTTGGAAGGGACACTCATTTTACAAAAAGGGGAAACCAAGGCTTCTCCCCTCCTGGATTTGGGCACCGCTGGAGAGAATCACTACACAGTCATGGTCTCCAAGTCAGCAGGGCCGAGGCTGCCCAGGTTCCCTGACTCCCTCTCCTAACTGGCCTAGGAGGAATTACCAACGTGAACCACGTTTCATCCACTCCACAGCTCCACCACGGATTCCTTCCTGTCGATTCCATGTGTCCCACGCTCCTAAGCCTCCATCTCCTAAGCTCCAGACCCACACCAGCAGTTGGTTCAGAAAAATCTCCATCTGCAAATTCCACAGGCAACTGAAACTCAAGATGTTCAGAACAAAACACTGCCACCGTTCCAATACTTGCTCTGCCCCCCACATTTCCTTATGGTTCACAGAAGCATCACAACTGAGAACAGCCGAGCCTGAATTCTGGAAAACAACAGACACTTCCCTCCCCCTCATCTCTACATCCAACCGGCCACTGTCAAGTCTCTCTCTTGAACTCTCTTTTCCAAATCTCCTTCCTCTCCCCAGCTACCCTCTTAGCCTCCTGCTACCTGTTGTTTCCTAATGACCATGCCTCTGTCTAAGCTGCCCTCTATGCACCTTCCACACCAATGGGGGGACCATCTGGCTAAAACACAAAGCTGGCCCACCTTTCCCCTGCCAAAAACCCCAAGGTCCCATCATCTGGCCCAGTGGTTCTCACAAGGAATGGTACTGCCTCCTGGAGTACATTCCGGAAATGTAGGGGTGGAACTATTAGTTGCCACAATGATTGGGAGGTCACTGCTGTGGGTGGAGGCCAAGCCAATGTGACACCTACAATATACAGGGCAGCCCCACAAAGAAACGTCTCGAGTCCTACATAGTATTGGAAAATCCCACTGGATGTTGTCTGAAGATGAAAAGTCTGTCTATAATTATGTAAGACTAGACTTTCACTTTGCTTTACATTTAAACAAAAATAATTTTGCATAGTTTAACATACAGTGAATTTTCCAGGAATGGACTCCTGTGTAAATAACAGGAGATCGACTGCAAGAACTATTTTTCAGCACAGTTGCTGAGTGTACTGGCATCAGGATCACCTGGGAGCTTAGAAGAGTATGTTTGCTTAAAAATGCAGACTTCCAGGGGAATGAGATAGTTGTTACCCATAAGAAGTTGTAGGCTATGGACTTCCAGTCAAATGGCTGCACAAGTAAACACGGCTTGCTTCCTCACACAACCACATCAAAATTATAACTAATGGATAGAATAACCATCACTCAGAACCATCAGAAATTGAGTTGGATGGAAGTTTGACAACTATAGAATTAAAGAAACCACATCCATCCATACTGGTAGGAGGGGTACAGACATGGAATGGGCTGGTCCCACACTGACATGTAGTGGATACAAATTCGGGAGTGGTGAGAGGAGTATAAGGACACTAAATGGTAATGGGAAATATATACATAATAAAAATATATTAAAAAATAAAAATTCAGGAGGGATATCTTGGGAGTGAGGAGTCCCAGCCTCACACCAGGCCCCCCAGCCCAGAGTTCCAGCTCCAGGAAGAAAAGTCCCCATAATTTCTGGCTGTAAAACCCAGCAGGGATTGAGTGAGTGAAAGAAACTTCTGGAGTTCCATGCAGTTCCTCTTAAAGAATCCACACACAGACTTACGCAGACTCACACCCTCTGAGTTCCAGCACTGGGGCTGCAGCTTGAAAGGTACCAATGAAATACAGGGAGGAACTGAAGTGTCTGGCATCAAGGTGAGAGCTGGGGGACAGCTTTCTCCCAGACAGAAATGTGGGCAGAGGTCATTGTTCCTTTTCTGACCCCTCCCCTACAGAGCCACAGAGCCAGCAGGCAAATGCCATATCTAAGACTCCATCACACTGGCCAATGCTGTTTGCCCCATCATGGAGCTCCCCTGAGACTTCATCCCATCCAACTTATGGGCCCATCCAAGCTGTTAACAGAGACTTTTCCATGTGAATGGCTGGTCTTGGCTCATGTTTCACAACTTCCTAAATCCTTTCAAACAACCAACAGCTGGCCTCAGTGAGCCCCCAGCCCTTGTACCTCTAGCTAAGTGGCCCCAGACCTGGGACTAGCAGCAGCCAGCCTAGATTCACAGCTTGGCTTTGCCTGGGAATTTCCAAGCCCAGCACAAGTAGCAGCACCTCAGATTTCTTTTTTTCTTTTTTTAAATATATTTTATTGATTATGCTATTACAGTTGTCCCATTTTCCCCCATCATTCCCCTCCACCCTGCACACCCCCTCCCACACACACTCCCCCCTTTAGTTCATGTCCATGTGTCATAAGTTCTTTAGCTTCTACATTTCTCACACTATTCTTGCCCTCCCTCTATGTTCTACCCACTATCTATGCTACTTATTCTCTGTACCTTTTCCCCCTCTCTCCTCCTCCCACTCCCCTGTTGCTAACCCTCCATGTGACCTCCATTTCTGTGGTTCTGTTTCTGTTCTACCTGTTTGCTTAGTTTGCTTTTGTTTTAGGTGTGGTTGTTAATATCTGTGAGTTTGCTGTCTTTTTACTGTCCTATTTTTTATCTTCTTTTTCTTAGATAAGTTCCTTTAACATTTCATAGAATAAGGGCTTGGTGATGATGAGCTCCTTTAACTTGACCTTATCTGAGAAGCACTTTATCTGCCCTTCCATTCTAAATGACAGCTTTGCTGGATAGAGCAATCTTGGATGTAGGTCCTTGACTTTCATGACTTGGAATACTTCTTTCCAGCCTCTTCTTGCCTGGAAGGTCTCTTTTGAGAAATCAGCTGATAGTTCGATGGAAACTCCTTTGTAGGTGACTGTCCCCTTATCCCTTGCTGCTTCTAGAATTCTCTCCTTCATTTGAATCTTGGCTAATGTAATTATGATGTGCCTTGGTGTGTTCCTCTTTGGGTTCAACTTCTTTGGGACTCTCTGAGCTTCCTGGACTTCCTGGTAGTTTCCTTTGCCAGATTGGGGAAGTTCTCCTTGATTATTTGTTCAAATAAGTTTTCCACTTGTTGCTCTTCCTCTTCCCCTTCTGGTACCCCTATAATTCAGACGTTGGGACGTTTAACGATGTCCCGGAGGTTCCTAAGCCTCTCCTCATTTTTTTGAATTCTGGTTTCTTCATTCTTTTCTGTTTGGTTGTTTGTTTCTTCCTTCTGGCCAACTCCATTGATTTGAGTCCCAGTTTTCCTCCCATCTCTATTGGTTCCCTGTGTGTTTTCCTTCATTTCACTTATTGTAGCCTTCATGTGTTCATCTAATTTGTGAGCAAAATCAACCAATTCTGTGAGCATCCTGGTCACCAGAGCTTTGAACTGTGCATCTGATGGGTTGGTTATCTCTTGGTCACTTAGATGAACTGGCTCTGGGGCTTTGATTTGTTCTCCCGTTTGAGCCATTTTTGGGTTTTATTTTTGGTCTGGTTGCAGGTGTTACGTAGTGAGGGGCGGAACCTTAGGTGTTCCCCAGGGCAGGGCAGCCCAGTTGCTGGGTAGTGACACTGTATTCGGGGGCGGGGTCCAAGAGGGAACAATGGTGCTTGCTCCACTCTTTCTCGGATTCCAGTCCCTTCCACCGCTTTCCTTTCACCTGGATTATCCGTGTGCGAATGTGGGACCGCCTGGTCAGCCAGCCGCCTTGCGTGGCCTCACTAAGTCTGCACCATTGCCACCCCATGCCCAGGGGTCTGCTAGCCGCTGCCTGTGTGCCTGGGTCTGCACGCCTGGGATCTGCCAGCCGCTGCTGCCTGTGCGCCCAGGTTGCCAACCTGCACTTTTTCCTGCCATGACCCCACCCCTCTTACTGGTCTGGATGAATGGTTGTTGGACTTCCGTACAGTTCAGTTTTCTATTAGTTCGGATTGTTTTCTTATTTGTAAATCTTTGTTGTCCTTAATTTTCGTTGTGAGAGGAGGCACAGTGTGTCCACCTACACCTCCATCTTGGCTGGAAGTCCTCAGATTTCTTTATAGCCCAGGCGGGGTGGCCCCAGGTAAAACACAGGTGGGGGCTGACCTCTGTTTGCACAACCCACGAAACCCCAGAGCTAGTACACACAGTGGACAGCTATAGACCACGTCAGAGCACCACCACCCTGCCCCTGCACAGCTGATCCTCCATGGAGGGAAGATGTTGGTGGTCAGTGGTCAAAGACAGTCTTTGCAGCTGACTAACCTGGGTAAATCCCTCCCATAGACCTTCCAACAGTAATCAAGGCTCAATTACAAGAGGAGGGAGTACTCAGCCCATACGGAGGTCATACGTCAAGTATCCAACTTGGGTCATAGGGGAGGCTGTGCCACTGGACCCTGTAGGACACTTACTATATTGGGCCAGGCTACCAAGACAGGGAGTCATAGCAGCTCTGCATAATACATAGAAACAGACACAGGGAGGCTGTCAAAATGAGGAGACCAAGAAACATGGCCCAAATTAAAGAACAGATCAAAACTCAGAAAAAAAAAGAACTAAACAAAAGGGAGATAAGCAATTTATCAGATGCAGAGTTCAAAATATTGGTTATAAGGATGCTCAAGGAAATTAGGACCAGAATAAAAAAGATCCAGTCAGAAATGAAGGATTCACTAATTGAAATAAAGAACAATTTACAGAGTATATGAAGCCAATAATCAAATCAATGATGTGAAATATAAGAAAGCAAAAGACAACCAATCAGAACAACAAATAGAAAAAAAATCCAAAAAAAAATGAGGACAGTGTAAGCAGCCTCTGGGACAACTTCAAGTATTCCAACATTTGCATCATAGAGGTGCCAGAAGGAGTAGAGAAAGAGCAAGAAATTGAAAATCTATTTGAAAAAAATAATGAAAGAAAACTTCCCTAATTTGGTGAAGGAAATAGACATGCAAGTCCAGGAAACACAGAGAGTCCCAAACAAGATGGATGAACAGAGGACTACTCTTAGACACATTATAATTAAAACTCTAAAGGTTAAAGATAAAGAGGGAATCTTAAAAGCAGAGAGAGAAAAGTAGTTAATTACCTAGAGAGGAGTTCCCATAAGACTGTCAGCTGATTTCTCAAAAGAAAGTTTACAGGCCAGAAGGGACAGGTAAGAAATATTCAAAGTCATAAAAAGCAGAGACTTACAGCCAAGATTGCCCTACCCAGTAAAACTATCATTTAGAATCAAAGGGAAGACAAAAAGCTTCCCAGACAAGAAAAAACCAAAGGAGCTTATCATCACCAAACCATTATTATATGAAACATTAAAGGGACTTATTTAAGAAAAAGAAGATCAAAACTATGAACAATAAAATGGCAATAAATACCTATCTATTAACAGCTGAATCTAAAAAACAAACTAAGTAAACGAAGAACAGAGACAGAATCATGGACACAGAGAGCGTTTTGATAGTTGCCAGGCTGGAGGGAGGTATGAGGGAAGTGGTGAAGAGGTGAGTGGATTAAGATGTGCAAACAGGTAGTTACAGAATAGCCCTGGGGTGTAAAGTACAGTATAGGAAATGGAGTAGCCAAAGAACTTATGTGTATGACCCTTGGACATGAACAATGGTGTGGGGATTGCCTGACGCAGTGGGGGTGCTGGGTGGAGGGGAGCAAATGGGGAAAAATTGGGACTGTAATAGCATAATCAATAAAATATAATTTAAAAAAAAGAAATGTGGACTCCCAGCCTATACCCCAGATCTACTATTATGTCCATCTGCATTTCAGCAACTAGGGCCATTCACTTCTTTTGCTCACTCAAGTGTGAGAACTACTGTGTGAGAGACTTCGAGAGCCATGACTTGAAAAAGACAGGCCAAGAGAGAGCTCCCCAGGCAATTGTTCTTAATTGATTAGTAATGCCTGCCTGGCGGCAGAAATGGGATAATGATGCAGATACACTTACACAAGATCCCAACCTCTCCCTTCTCCTCTCCCCCTCATTCTCTGCTTCTGGAATTCCTACTCACCCTTCATAACTCTTTGTAAAAGAGACTTCTTCAACCTCCCTCCCTCCCTATTCAAGGTACCATGTAGCACTCTCATGGTAACATAACAGCTTCTTAGTGTCTCTCTCCTGGGAAGACAGGGACTTTATCTGGTTCATTCTGCTCTGCTCATAACTAGCCTCCTCATTACCCAGCTAATAACTAAAATTCAGTAAATATTTAGCAAATAAATTCATGTTTTGTTTTTTTTAAAAAAAAGGATAAAGCAAATACCGAGTCAATTACCGGGAAGGACAAGATGGCAAAGTCGTCTCTTCCCCAGCACCAGGTTGTCTCCCATTAAGATTACTAGGTCTGCCGTGGCCAGGTGGCCCAGTTGGTGGGAGTGTCATCCTTTGTACCAAAAAGCTGCAGGTTCAATTCCCAGTCAAGACACATACCTAGGTTGCAGGTTCAACCCCAATCAATGTTGCTTTTTTTTCCTCTCTCTCTCCCCCCTCTCCTCTCTCTCTAAAATCATATCCTTCCTCTCAATAAACATATCCTCAGGTGAGGATTAAAGAAAAAGACCCCTGGGGTCTTTCAAAGGCAAGGGAAGGCAGGCTGACAAATGAAGACTGGCAGCCAGCAAAGCCTCCCATCCAGCACCAGGCTTTGTCTGGGCATCTGTTACCGAGACCCATAAGCCTTCAAGGCCTCCTTGCCCATGGGAGCTGGACACTGCTGGGATTAGCCAGCAGCTGCAGAAACAGACACTCAGAACCGGCCCTGTTTGTGAGGTGGTGTGCATTTGTGAGGAAAAACTTGCTCTGTGCTGATTTTCTTTAACTACCACTTCGGGGAATGATGCTCCATTTAGGGGGTGGGGGACACCAGAGGCTTATTCGGCAAATGAACACAATTTGCTCACCTGAGCTTTGCATGTGTATGTGAAAATCCTCACACTTAAAGCAGGGGACGAGACTCCATAAACAGAGTCTTATAAACAGGAAAAAAAAAAAAAAAAAAAAGCAGGATGGCAAGTGTGGAAATTCACACTGGAACCGGGTGAAGAACCAGTGCTGACAGCCAGAAAACAATAAAGCTGGCCA
This sequence comes from Glossophaga mutica, assembly GCA_039655065.1. Lineage (NCBI taxonomy): Eukaryota > Metazoa > Chordata > Mammalia > Chiroptera > Phyllostomidae > Glossophaga > Glossophaga mutica. Next base: position 26,659,722 of record CM077309.1, on the reverse strand, counting down.
TACGTAAAGATTAGGAAAATTCTGAATAAAGAAGCATTCTGCTCAAAAGTTTTATTAGGAGAGAACATTAACACGAGTCATTTATACATCCCCAAAGCCCAATATATTAGCATTAGTGGAGTCACGTCTGCACTGGATTCAAAGGACCAGAGGCCCAAAAATTCAGGATCCAGGGAGATACACTCTCCTCTGAGTTCACTCTTCCAGCTCTCAGATAATCAACTAATAGAGTCAAAATAATCTAATCATGAAATAATGCATGCACATGGCAAAAACACAATGGAGATCCTATTTGACAGAATTCTACATCAGCTGTTCTGTCAAGATGATAATGAAACATCAATCTGTGAGAATACCATGCCAAGGAGGAGAAATACAAATTGGGCTCCTCCATGCCTCATGGAAATTAGAAGGTTCTAAACTAATCAATTAGCTCAGCATCCCTCACTACCTCCATTCCCCCGCCCTCGCCCCTGCATTATCATTCCTCTTCTTGAAATTTCCTGGGACTCCACTTACTGCTCTGTGATCGCAGATCAAATGAAAATCAAGTCCTCTGCTGAATGCGAGCGAAACTTTACATTGTAATGTGAGATGAACTGATTAAGGGCACTTCATCAATGAACAGCTAATTCTTCAAACCTCGAAGCAGAGTCGGATAAAACGTTGTGAAGAAAGAATCCAGCTTAGTTTTGATCACACAGAAAAATGGATTCGGGCACTCAGCAGGCTGCCTCATTAACAATTACAGTAACTAGGGCTGTTCTTTCGAAAATAATGCTCTGCAAGTTAGAATGAAGACCCAGCCTTTGGGGACCCATGGTAGAAAGAATACTCTTCCTTTTAGCAAACAAGTTGCTCAGGGCGTTGACAGTACCCTAAAAAATGCCAGGGAGTACAAAGAGAAGAATGTTTTATCTTTCTAAGGCAGAGTTCATCTTACCCAAATACTTACACCTTGGAAAGGGATGGCAAACTCAGATACATTTGGAGTAAATTTATTATTTAAAAAAATGGTAACCCCCCTCCAGTGACCAAACAAAAAGAAAAATCTCAGAACTGCCTTTCACTCTTAAAAATTCTTGTGGTCGCCCTAAGAGCTTTGCTTACGTAGGTTGTATCTACCGATTACTTATTATATTAGAAAATTTTAAACTAAGATATTTTTAAAACAAGTATATCCAAGCACACATTAAGTGGCCACGATGCCATCGTCCACCATGCAGCCTCCAGAAAACTCCACTATGCGCCTGTGAGAAAGTAAGAGTGAACGCGGCAAATGAAGAGCTTAGTATTACTTTGAAAATAGTTTTGCCTTTAGAAACTCCCAGGGGCCCGGGGAGCGCACTCTGAGAGCTGCTGGCCTGGAGTCGTGTCTGGCTGACACAGAGATGTCAGCTGTTTCAAGAACCACTTCTATCACAAAAATGAAACACTCTCTGTATTACGCGTCAATAAAAACTTTACGAAATGTAACCGATGCCAGTTTTCTAAGAACTTCAGCAAGGATGTGTGAAACGCTCTGGTAGGGGACAGGGAAGCTGGCTCTTCCATCCATCCCAGTTCGCTGCATTTGTTTTATGGCCTCGACTGGCGCAGACGACTTACAGCTCCCACACGGATGCGCAACATCTCCTCCGCCAAGACACGCGGTGGGCCTCGGTAAATTCATTCCCTTCAACAAACGCTCCAGGCAGGAAGGGCCATCCCGAGAGGCAGTTTACTTAGTGATTAGGAGTGCAGACTCGGGAGAGGGACATTCTGGGTGCAAATCCTGGCTTGGCACCTTGCCAGGTGATGTTGGGTGAGTTACTTAATCTTTCAGTGCCTTTGTACCCTGCCAAGTATCAAAGGGGACAGTAACAGTATTCACCTGATAAGATCTTTATAGAGACCAAAAGGGTTAATTGCCTAAGACATAGTAAGTGCTCAAAAATGTCCGTTATCATTATTCCTTCTTTTACTACATAACAGGTATTCCAAAACTCCTGAAGCGGTTTTACGCTTAAACTTCAGAAGTACAAGAACTACACACTTACAAAAAAACCAAAAAACAAAAAAACCCACACAACTATTTAGTTCTGTGAATTTTAAATAATAAAATTTTAATACTTTTTTAATTCCTTTGATAGAAAATGGTAAATACTGCCTGAAACAGAAATTAAACTCATGTATTGATTTCATAGTGGGATGGGGAATAAGATGAATACACAAAGAATTTGTACGAAAAAGGAGAATAATTTTTACTATTAAGATTTAATGCAATGGATATTTATTAAGCACCTACCACGTACCTGGCTTGTACTAGGTGCCAGGAAGATAAAAGGAAACCGAAGTGCCTGGCCAGTAAGGGCTCACACAGTCCAGTGGGGTCAGGGATGGCATTAAATTGACCTAGCGAGCTTCCCACTGCATTGTTCAAACTCAGTCACATTCAGGGCGCTTCTCAGGTAGTCCAGTCCTCAGCACAAGCTAGGGCGGAGGGAAGGCGGAAAGTATTGCCTCTGAAAGTATTGCTGACATTTGGAAAACATTCTTTTTCCACTAGGGAAGTGGATTTTTCCTTTCACTTGTCATTAATTCTGTTCATCCGCAAGGAGCCCAGCTATCTATAGCTTTCCTATTTCACCAGCCCTTCAATATGCATCTTTATTGAGCTTCTCCGTCTTTGTGAATCATAAATTGTCCTTTCAACATCCCTAATGACAAGCATTTTGACCCATACATTCTATTTAGATATCATAGTAACAGCCCCCTATTTAGATGTCAAATTCCAGTAAGTAAAACTCAGACATGGACAAAACAAACAAAATAATTCTCAAAAGAATTCTCAAAGTCATGGCTACTGTCCATGAACTTCAGTTCCCTTTTGAGAGTTTCTCGGGCCATAGTTACTCACATTTTACACACACATATAGTGAATTTATTCATCTTTTTTTCCTACCACATTAGAAGTACGAAAATCTGAAAACTAAATTTAAAATATAATGCTCAGGTTCATGAATTCTCCCAAGTTACAAACCAGTACTGCTTGGTTTCTGCTGAATGAAATTAGTCTTAACAGACGAGAAAAGACCAAGTACTGTCCACAAGGGATTTCAGACAGCTGTGTAGTCTTACTGAAGACTCCTTTGGCCGAGTGAAAGACTGTTTTTCATTTTCCTGTATGTCAAAAGACCAAAAACTAAAAACGGAACTCAAGTGTACATCCAAAATTTTCTTTAAATTTTTCTTAAAAAATTCTAGTCCATGCTCAGAATTCACTTGCCTGAAGAGCTAGCTATCCCATATAGCTTTAATGACCTAGTCAATGTCATCATGATATAGAAAAAAGATTAAAAATGAGTATATTATTATAGAAACAATAGCTGTTATAACTTGTTTAAATCCTAGGGAAAAAGTAAACTATCTCTCTCTCTCTCTCTCTCTCTCTCTCTCTCTATATATATATATATATATATATATATATATATATATATATAAAGTAAGTTTTGAAGAGGTTTACCATTTTTTGGTTTCTATAACTTCCAGCTATTTAATAGTTGCAGACTAAAATGAAAAACTAAGAAAATCAAATGTGATCTTTTTTCTTCTCAGATAACTACAGCCAAGATGTCTTTGACAGCATGAATTCTCCAAATAGTTGGCTCATTTCAATGCTGTGTGGATACAGCCCTGGTCTGAATTTTTATGAGTTTTAGAGGTGATCCAGACATCACACATGAACACTACATAAAATCAGATAATGTAGAATATAAAATATACATTGCAGAAGGTGTAAACTATACAGATCATCTGGCCCTGAAAAACAGCAGAATTGTCTCAATTTCTCTTTTTTGGAATGTGATTCTTATCTTCCATGTCTTATCTTGATATGTGTACATTCATTAAAGGCTTAGCAGGATGTGTTGTACATGGAGAACTTTTACATGAATATGTTGTTTTCTTGTTAGAAACAGATTCTTCTTCTCCTCTTTTTTTCTTCTTCCAGGCCAATTCGGCTTATAAATAAACACAGAGCCCATAGGGAAGACTTCAGGAGGCTCAAGCAGACAGTTCATCTGAGTTTGCTGAGCTGATTCTGCCTGAATGAATGAATGGCCTTCCTGCTCTTCGAACCACAGCTGGGCAAGCAGAGTGAACCAGGGACTAGAGTAACTGGAGCAGTGATGTCAACAACCAACACCACTGGCCAAGGCCAAAACCCCCCATCCTCATCACAGACTGCGTGGGGAGTGTATTTTTTTAACCTAAATTTTCTCCCCCTTTGGTCACGGGAGAAATATTGTATCAGGGGCCTGTTACACAGATAACTAATGGGAGAGTCACATGAGCAGACATCACTGGAGCCTCACTTTCTGAGCCAAAGTTCAGGATGTAAAGATGACAATCGGAAAGTAGATTTTAGAACCATATGGCTTCAGAACATGGGAGCCATGTGACCGCCACAGCTATGACATGGTCTGCTCCCTCCCGCCCACTTGCCCCAGAATTTCGTACCCTTCATAAGGCAGCCCCCACTCTAGGATGAACAGACTTCTTAAACACAATGACGGACAAAGCAGGCTTGGCCCCACTGCAAAATGGAGAGGTCTTGGTTCCCAAAATTCAGTCATTCAGAAAGTGAGACAGAAAGGCAGTCCCTAGGGGCCCTTGCGGCAGCCCAGGTGCAGTGACAGCTCAGGCCAGCACTGGAAATAGGAAGGATGAAGCTAAGGTCTGTGACCTAATAGCAAAACCCCAACATGGGCCCCATCAGGTGAGGTTTAGGTAGAACCTAAAGAGCTGAGCCCAGCTCAGTTCAAAGGACATCAAAGATGTCCTTTGACCATCTTTGATAAGGAATAAGCTCTGCTGTAATGAGTTTCCTGGGCACTTCAAGTTCAAATACAGACACCAGGGTACAGCTCAAGTTAAAAAAAAAAAAAAAAAAAAAAAAAACCTCGTATACAGGCGAGCCAATCTCCCCCAATAGACTGTAGGGTGATTTACCTTGGAGGTACATATTTCTTTAAAACCTCTTACATGAATGATGCAATAATTGAACTTTAAAATACTCCCTATGTTCCAATTTTCAATTTAAAAATATATACACATATATGTATGTATTTTTCACTGGAAAAACCAAGCTAAGTACCCAGGGTTTGTCTGTAATAATCTAACATACAGTAACCCAGTGGCCAGGCCACAGACAATAGCAGATGCTTGGAGAGAAAGAATAGAGAGCCCTTTCAGCCAATTATACAATTACACCATATGACCGTGTTTACATTTTCAAAGGGGGCAGACCCAGTTACCTAGCTACTTCAACTTAATAACCCTGTTTACCTCAATTATCTGGCAGGCAGAGTCTAAAAACCTGAGTAATTACTTCAACCCACTCAGACAGTATAGATTTGGCCTGTGAGTCCAGAAGTAATTTTTCCTTCCAGAACACCTCCACCATCAGCAAATATCAAAACTCGCAACAGTAAACTCACATCTGCTTTATCTATAAGCAGTGTAAGCAAATTCTCTCCATTATCCATCAGACTAAAATTTGTTTTACTCTTAGTAATCCAGATTTACAGTATTTTTTCCTAACAAAAATTCATAGGACCAGAGAATTTTAGATCTAGAAAGGACCATCCATGGCTCGAGGTCAAAAAGCCAGCTGTTGCCAGCAGTCCAGCCAGAAATCCAGCTTACTGACCCGTGCCAGTTAACAAAAGCAGCTCCAAATCCCCAACGCCTGAGTTCAAATCCTGGCTCTACCACTTGGTAACTTCAAGGTGACCTTGGCAAGTACTTAGCTCTCTAAGCCTGAGAGTTTTCGTGTGTACGATGGTGGTAACGATGGCGTCTATCTAAGGAGTTGGTAGGAGGACTAAATGAGACAATGCACTCAGTGCGCTTAGCACAGTTCTTGGCATGTACTATCATTTTTAAGCACTATCATTATAACATCGCCACCACCTTTAATGGGCCTAATGGTGGCCCCCTCCAAAGACATGTCCACATCCTCATCCCCAAAGCTTCTGAATATCACCTTGTATGGCAACAAATGTGGTTAAGTTAAGGATCCTGAGAGAAGGAATTTTCCTGGATGGTCAGGTGGGCCCTAAATGCAATCCCATTCATCCTTAGAAGAGACAGGCAGAGGGAGTTTTGAGTCAGACACACGGAAGAGAACGCAGGCACACAGAGCAGAAGTCAATGTGAAGACAGAGCACAGAGAGATGCAGCTATGTAACTACATGCCAAGGAGTGCTAGCAGTGGCCAGAAGCTGAAAGAGGTAAGCTATAAATTCTCTCCCTAGAGACTCTAGAGGGAGTGCAGCCCTGCTGACAGCTTCATTTCAGACATCTGCCCTCTGAAACGACAGAAGACATTTCTGTTGCTCTATGCTACCATGCTTAGGGTGGTTTGCTACAGCAAGCCCTAGAAAACTGATATACAACCTTAATGGAGACAGCCCTTGTTTGACCTTTAAACTGTCTTGATGATGTTAACAATGACAATGCTAAGGCCAAAGGTAAGAGTGCCTGGAAGTGAGAAAGGCCAAGGGCTGGTGTTATGTGCTGAACTTGACAAAAGTAGAGACGCAGGAAAAGGCAGGAGACAATGAGTAAATCAGGCTTGGTTGGAGGAATGGGCTCAGAAGAGTAAATGCATGAAGCCTGAGGCTGGTGGCTCACCTTGTAATAGGTCTCATTCACCAGCAACAGTGATCTAAAATGCCAGTATATTGTTTGTTTTTAAAGAACAACTTTATCCACTCAGCACCCTGTGTTCTTTTTTTTTGGTATTTATTCTGCTTGAGGTTTGCACAACTTCTTGAATCTGTGAGTTGATATCTCTCATAAGTTTGGGTAAATTCTTAGCCATTATCTCTTCAAATACTGCTTTTGTCCCACTCTGTCCTGTCCAAGAATCCAATCACACATACCTCAGTTTTTTTTTCATGGTTTCTCACTTGTCCCTTTGTTCTTTTCCGTATGCTCCATATTTAATTCTCTGCAATGCAGTTTGAATAATTTCCATTAAACTTTACCCAATACACTATTCTTTGTCTTCTATATATGACTCATGCTACTAAACACCATTCTATTCAGTTTTTAATTTCAGATTTTTCCTACAAATAGAATGCCCATTTGATTTTTCTTTATAGATTCCAATTCTTTATTGAAACTTTCCATCCTTTCATCTATTTTCTCCATTTAAATTTTTTCCCAAACATATTAATCATAGTTCTAAAATATTTTTGCTGAATCTAATTCTGTTAATTCTGGATCACCTATGAGCCTATTTCTATCATCTGTTTTTCTCTTTTTTTGTTAAAGTGGCATGCCTAACAATTTTTTGTTAATACCAAATAGCTTGTATTAAAAAATTAAAGAAATTTCTGATCAAGTTATCTTTCTCAAAAGATGACGGTCCCTTTCTTCCGCTAGGCAGATGGAGTTGGGGTGGGGATGGGGTTGATCACCTGAACCAATGAGGCACTGGTACAAGACTCAAACCACTCCGGGTTTACTGCTGTTCTTCGGACTTAGCCCACCAAGGCTTTCAACTGAGAGTCTGGCGTGTTCACCATGCCCCCACACTCCCGAACCCCTCAAAAGCAGGGCCTGACCTTTAATCTTGATCTCCTCAGCACCAAGACTGCTGAACATTCCTTCTCCTTTTCAGAAGCTTTCTGATTAGCCTTTGAACCCTTCAGCCCATGCAGCTTCCGAATTTAACCACCATCTTGAGGGGAAGACTGCCTGTGTATTGAGGCTCCTTGAGTCTCCAACTTTGTCTTTCCAGTCCAGTCTCATGAGACTATCAAAGGCCCTGCTGGTGTCTCTTTTCCAGAGCCTGTATCTCCTGTGCCTTGCCAGCACGGGAAACCAGAAATACTCTCAGAGATAAAGTAGCTACAGATCATCAGCTTACCTCCTCGTTCTCCCCTTCCTGATAGCTCAGCCTCCTGGTCCCCATTGTTTCAATACCTCTCAGAATGATTCTTGTGTGTGTGTGTGTGTGCGTGTGTGCGTGTGTGTGTATTTTATATGGTGTTTCTTCTTATTCTTGGGGTCATTGGTTTACTTCAAGCTACTCAATCTTATCCAGAAGCAGAACTCCCTTTGTAATTTTCAAAGTGCTTTCACTACAATATTTAATTTTTTCCTTGTAAACCTATGGGGAGAAAATAGGGCTGTATTTATTACTCTGATCCTTTAGACTCCAGGTGGGCGAACTATGACCTGCAGGCCAACTCCAGGAACGCAGTCACACCCATTCACTTACATATTGCCTACAGATGCTTTTTTGCACCACAAGGGTAGGGCTGAGTAGGTATGAGAGAGGCTACCTTGTCCACAGAGCCCCAAATATTAATATTTACTATCTTTCCCTTTACTGAATAAGCTTGCCTGCCCCTATTTACATGGAGGAAACTGAGGTTCAGACACATTCAGTGACCTGCAAGTTAATTTTAGAGAGAAGATTGTATCCAAGGTCCCCTGATTCTTATTCTAGCCACCTCTCCATTCTCCTACATTGCTTCCCATGGCCACGATTTATTATAATCATTTTTTAAGATTAACACAAGGAAAGAGGGATGATTTTGAAGCAAAGAGTCCCGGTATGGAAAAAGGGAAAGAAGCCCCAGCAAATACAACCAATGTCTTTGGGATATTCTGGGAATTTTAGCAGTCACCTTGCAAATAATAGAAGGCAAGTATTCAAGGACATCACTTTGAGGTATGAAAGTCTTACTACTCCATGGGGCTTTGTTGTTGTTGTTGAGAAAATGAACATGTAAGGCAGAACAATGAAAGGAATCCTGAGGAATGTGTTCAATTTTTATCCATCTGATTGCTGAAAGCTTTCATCAGGGCAGCTCCCTGAGCTGCAGGGAAAAATGTCCACACCAGGGGATGGCCACTCAGAGGGATAGACACACACACACACACACACACACACACACACACACAGAGGCTATCCATGATTAAACAAAACAAAGCAAAATCTGATACAGTTCCAAACTTAACAATGACATAAAAGAAAGGCTGTCTTCCTCTTCCCCCTCCTCTGCTTAATACAAATACAGAGTAATTTGCTTCTTTTTTAATAGAACTGTACCATCTGATGAGTGGTGCAGTTTAGCACTCCATGTCAATTGGGCATACGAACAGTTTTAGAGTCATGAGAGCACCAAAGTTGAATCACACACGCACGCACACACAGTGTATGTGTGTGCAGGGAGAGAGAGGGCAGATGTATTAGATGCAGCTAGTCTTCTTCATTTCCCTCCATCTTATGCGGAAGGCTGAGTGGGCATGTCTGCATTTTGCAACTCTGGAGCCCTATTTTCCTAGGAAAAATGAGATTATGGCTAAGAGGGCAAAGCAAGGTGTAAAGAGAAGAAAAAGACTGATTTATAAAAGTAAGAGAATTATGCCCTTCAAAAAGAAATACGAACTCTCTAAGAGGTGAGGAAAGCAAGCAAGGGGGGAAGGAAAGGCTCTCTCAAGGCCCCCATGGCAGTGTTCCAAAGTTGGTTCTCCCAGTGCTTAGATGTTTTTTTTCAGAGACAGAAGGGCAAGAGGAGAACTTAGCTCACATTCCCATGAATGAGCCATTTAAACATCCATCATTCCATGTCACTTATGCTCTGAATTCTTTCATGGTTCCCCAAGGTCCAGTTTTAGAATCCAAGCCCCTGAACACAGCATACACAGTGCTTCGCGATCATGTGTCTCCCCTCAAACTCATTTTCAGACACTCTCTACTTTGTCTGCTCTGCTCTTGCAATGGCTTTTAAGCTCCCAGCTGATGCAGCCATGTGAGTGACTTCAGTTGGCACCAGATGGAGCAGAAGAACCACCCTGCTGATCCCAGCCAGCCCACTGACTTATGAAAAATAAGGCATTGTCTATAGTGTGTGACACAGCAAAAGAGAAGTGAAACAGTATGTATCTAGTTCTTTCTAGACAGTGAGTGCCTAACACAGGGCAAGATGCAGTAATCACCCTACAGAGAGAGGGGGATGGGAGGATAAAAGCGAGACCAGTGGGATTAAAGGAAAGATGGCCAACGAGGAGGAGGGAAAACAAAACGATAGACCTCAGGCCAATTCTTACCTTGTTGGTGCAGAGAAAAATGTGTTAAGAGCAGAATTTAGTTGTAAGGCGAGATGCACAAAACAAGGAGGAGGAGCCTCCTTCTACCTCCGGGTAGAAGAAGTCACTACTGCAGTCCACTTCTGAGCTAAAGGTCTAGGCAAGGGAGCTGTGGGAGGAATGTGACCAAGGGATGAATAGAAAGATGTTGGAAAGAAAAATCTAGTGGATAGGGGGCATTGGAAATGGTGGGGAGGGGGACAACAAGAAATGACAGCAGCTTGATCTTTGTATTTGTGCAGGTAAAGAACAAAAGGTCAGTAATGCCTCATTTACACAGAGGCCACATGGCTCCCAAACTGAACGATCCAGTACAGTGCACAGTTACAGCCCTGCTCAGATGGCTGCAGTGGATGACACGTCACTCAGAGGAAAAGTCACACTCCTCACAAGTAGGACTGGCCTCTGCTCCCTCTGACCTCGCTGCCCATCTTTCCTTCTCTACTTGGATCCAGACACATTGACTGCGTCCCATCCCTCAGCATGCCAGGCGCATGTCCACCCCAGGCTGAGCTTCTGTAGGAGAAAGAGGACAAGATCTGAATCCTGGGAATGCCCAGGCTAAGAGTGGGACAGAGAAAAGCACAACGATAAGTCACCAAAAGAGAGGAATGGCATGGTGTCATGGAAGGGAAGCCAGAGATTCCAAAAGCTAACAGTGTGATTCATGAGCATGAAAGCTTCAAGAGGGAAAAGCAAACAGAAACAAAGATCAGCTGAAGGAAGGAAAGGAAGGGAGGAAAGAAGGAAGGACTGAAGGAAGAAATGGACCAGAACTGTTCACAGCCAACAGCTTGGGCAGCCCAGGGAGTGAATCTATACAGCACAGGGCCTCTTATTCCCCACCATGCCCATTGCTCAGCAACACCAGAAGCAGGCTCACTCTTAGTAACCCCAAATTAATTCCTCAGCAAACCTTTCCCATTCATTACGGTCATCTTTTCTTCATAAATCAAGCCTGCCAGACCCAAAGACTAGAGCATTCAGGAAGTGCTTACTCAAAGCACAGAAACATCAATATGGAGACTTCGGACCCCAGAATGATAACAGGGTGAGATATATTTATATTCCGCAGTTGGCAATGCCTCAGCACACTTTTTGCTTTCTAGAAATCCTGTCAGCTTAATTTATGTGGTTCATACCTCATTCCCTTTCAGGAGACAAGCTTTTTATCTTTTTCATTTGGAAACTTATCTTCAGAATTTTTAAAATCCTTACTGTCATTAATGTCTGATATATGGCGTTCTGTCTAGAGTGTCTGGTAGATAAGCGAGGGTCCTTTATATGCTGTCTGTCTCCATCACACACCGCTGAACACGCCCCCACGCTGCGACCCAGCCTCGGATCCTAACAGCTCTAATAGCACGAGAGGGGCACGTCTCTCCCCTTTCCTGGTATTTTCACTTCCAAGCCACTAAAACACTCTCAGATATTTTTCCGTATCTTTACTATGATTAAATTAGATGCTTAACGCCTAAGACAGCCCAAGTAGAGTGATGAGGTAGAGAAAAAGGCTGAAACATGGCCTCACATACACCTCAGCATTTGGAGTTAAACTACTCAGAAAGAAGATAAGGCTAAAATCAGATTTCAGATTAAAAATGATAAAGAAACTGTGACTAGCTGGAGCCAATTCAAGCTGAGCCAATTATCACCAATCATAAAAGATGACCTATAAGAGGCCCCGATACACAAGTACAATAGAGCAATTAAATCTTTATAATGGAGACAGAAAATGCCACATAATTAGACACAGCCAGAAAACGGTACAAGTGCTTCCCCTTCCTGTGGCTGACCCACGAAGGCAGGCGTGCAGACATCTCTACACCGGCAAAAGGCTGGCCCCTTCTCCCACCACTCAGCCTGGCTGAACCACATCCAACAGCAGGCCACGAAGGTGGAGTTTCCTTTGGCAATGGGCCACTAGCAATCCTTGAGTTCCTTGCCTACTCCAGGTCCAAATAAGTACAAGAATAACAGCATCCCTACCCCCACAGGTACATGCCTGGTGACATGTGAGGGGTGGGGGGAACCTTGCTGTTTAGTGAAGTGGTCAAGGACGCAGCTTCTAGACCTAGGGGCCTAACCATTTTCTCATCTGTAAAATGGGTATAATCAGACTACAAAGTTCACTGAATGTTAGAGGATTAAATGAATTGATATACATCAAGGATTTTGAACAACGCCTGGCCTACAGGAAATGCTATATGAGTTGGCTCTTGTCATTCTGCCATTGTCACTGTTACTATTAAAATCTCCAAAATAGCATCATTATTATGATTATTTCACAATAACAAGAATTGCAAGTAACCAGTTGCAAAGATGTTACACTCACCCAGGCAGGACAAACTTGGGGCGCTGGTCAGAGGAATGGAGAAAACAAGCCAATGCTAAGAAGCACAGCAAAGGCAGATCCAGGGAGCACAGGAGAACAATGACCATGGAGAGAAAGGAGGAGAAGACCAGAGCTCAGGGTACACACTGAGTCGAGGGTCCCTCCAAGACTTCCAAGGAGAATGGCCTTGGACTTGGCAGATGCTTGTCACCTTGAACATGAAGCTGCTTCTTTTTTTCTCCTTCCACGTCAATGAGGACTGGACACAGAGCCAAGGCTGATCCCATGGGAAGACAGACCAACGAATCATAGAAAATAACCCCCAAGGACTCCTTCTGTTGACACGAAGACATTTCCTAAAGGTTTACTCTGTACCAGGCACTCCCATACATTATCTCCTCTCACCCTGACAATGACCCCAAGTTGCTGTGGGCTCAGAAAGGTTATGTAACTTGCTCAAGATCAGCGGGTTAGCAAGAAGGAGAGTGAAATTTGAACCTGGATGTATCAGAAACTAAAAATGCAGTGGAGCCCTCTCCCCACTGCATACCACAGTGCCCGTCCTCCGGTAACAATTGGTTTATCAAAATCAGCAGGAGGGTCTTGGGTGGATTTTCAGCAGCATTTAAAAGAAAAAGAAATTTCCCTGAGCCAGCTGCTAAGCCAATCCACATAAGTAGATGGGAAATACAGAAAAGAAGAAAGGGGACCAGACTACAGACCAGAAACTTGCATTCAGTCATTATGAACAAGCTCAGGGATACAGTCCCTCAGTGCCTTCATTTATTATTTCTGGCTCTTAGCCCAAGGTCAAGTCTTAGACTCTGTACAATAAGGGCAGCTGAAACTCAGAAGAAACAGAAGATAGAATCCAGGGTTATGTCAGCTGCTGGAATATAAAGGGGGAATCCAAGAAAGGAGAGAGCCAGAGAAGGAGCGCCTCAGATTCTGTGTATAAGCTGTCCGAGTCTCTGGCTGACCATTGAACCGTGCATGCATGAGATACTCTCCAATCAGCCCCAATGAGGCTAAAGGAACAAAGTGAGATCTGAGCCACCACTCAAGAGACAGAGTTGGCAGATGAAGTCCAATCTAGTAAATTGCCTGCTATTTTTTAAAAAATCGACACTCATCTGAAGAATATAATAGAATCCAGAGTCGCCACAATGTAACAGTGACAATGTCCAGGATACATACAATCCAAAATTATTCCAAACTGTGGTTATAAATATGACTCATTCTCAAGAAAGACAATCACTGATTATCGATCCCAAGTGAATGACAAGTTTTGAATAAACAAATAAGGATTTTAAAGCAATTGTCACTACACTCAATAGCTGTCCAACCTACCTCACAAAGTTGTTCAAAGCTAAAGTATGGTCCAGCAAGTAAAAAGTGTTCTGATGTTTCATATGTGCTATACCCACAACATAAAAATGCAAGTGATCCCTAATTTTCATGTCTTTCCCTAGAAACCATACAATACAGTAAACGATTTTAACATGCCTAGTTTTTCTTCTATGAACAAGTTATACTCAAGGACTAAATTTCTGATCAAAACTGTTTTTAAATAAACCACAAAGACAAGTCATTATAAATGGAGGCCTATAATGCCTATATACCACCATAAAGTACTTTCAAAAGCAAAATTGGGTCACACATCACAGCCTATTTTAGGCAGAGGGAGGGGACAGCAGGCACAGAGGTTACCATCATGGGTTTAGAAGTCAGACAGCCTGGGCTCAAATCCTGGCCTCAAGACATAAAAGCTGTCTTTGCACCTCGGTTTCCTACTGGAAAATGTTGATAAGAATTGGACCTGCTTTGCAGGATTGGTATGATAACTTACATTCAGAGCCTCTGCAGTGACTTGGTACAGAGTCAAGTGCTGAATACACAGGAAGCGAGAGAGGGGAGGTGACTTGATCGGCCCTTCCCAGCTAGCCAGTACTGGAGGTAGAACCTATGTCCATGCTTCCATTACAAATCACTTCAAAAAAATTCTATAAATAGCACAAATACACTATAAATTGGTTATTCCAAGTTCCTTAAGAATTATAAAATGTGCAAAGCACATAAAAAACACAACTCTGCCATGTCACAAATTTGATCCAAAAATATGCATAAAAATTAGTAATTTTTATTTTTAAATATTCTTTCAGTACTTTGAATTTGAAAGGTCTGAAGATGTGGCTTAGGGGGAAAAAAACCCAGCCTTTTAAAAAGGCAATCCTAGGAAATTTACACAGAGTGTTATTACCCTTTATAAAATTTGGGATTTTGCCTTAAAAAAAAAACCCAACAGGTGTTGGAGCAAAGTGCCACTGAGCAAGGCAACTGTCCTTTCCCCTTCCTGTGACAGAGTCCGGGCCTTGAGAAATGAAATCAGGAATCCATTAAATACAGAATGTATGGAAGCTGCAGCGACCTCCTACCCAGGTAGGTGTGGAGCCAGGAGCCTCTGTCCCAGTCCTCATTTTGTGGAGAAGAAATCAGAACCTTCGGAAGTTCTTAGAACAAGACTCCAATCCAATAACTTAAGTCCAGAAAGAGGAGGGAGAACTTGGGAGAGGCCCGAAGGCCTACAGGAACTTCTGACAAGTGTACAGCGGGGGAACCAGACCGGGGGTGGGGGCGTGGACGAGAACTCCGCTGGAGCGTTCTGGAATGTCAGGGAGCACCTGCCTGACTACGGTGGTGCGGAACCTCAGCAAGGCAGACACAATTCTGCTGTTTCCAACTCCAGGCAAATGTGATTTCCTGTTTGAAAGAGACAGGCTTTGTCCCAACGCATGATGACCTTCACAGGCCCACAGACTGGTCTCTAATTGCACAGGACGAGAGGTCTGAAGCTGAAGTGATTAACACAGTGGTGAATGATCCAAAGCTGAGAAATGTGGCCATGGTGAGACCAGGAGTTGACAAGAAATCTGGGGGTTCTTTCAGAGGCTGGTACCAGCATCCTGGCTGGCCCTGTGGGAGCCCTTTCTCCTCCAACGGCCTGTTTTCTCATCTGCACAGGGTCACGCTTGGGTGGGGTGACCTCAGAGGCTCTTCTCCCTTCTAAACATTTCTGGGAAATCACTGTTGGCCACAAATGTCCTCCTGGATAACACCCATTTCCCAGTGTGTGCCTGTGTGCATGCACACACACACACACCAACAGCTTGAAACACAATTGCCCTGTCTACCCTTCAGCATAGTGAGTTCACCACTGCCTGCCAGAGTAAGCCACATCAGGTCCCCAAGCTGGGCCAGGTGACCTCAGGTCACTGGGGGGGTCACTGTGTGGGAGACACAGATTGCCACAGTTGATCATCTTCTCTCCACTGTGGATAAACCCCGAGCTCTCCGAGTAAGACTCAGAATTCCTTATTATTAAATTATGACAGAAGATAAGGTCCACAAAAGCACTTTGCATTCTTATAAGTATTCTAATTAACATAAAGCATTCTGATTTTCCCTGACCCAGCTGGCCTGTACCTCAGTGGGGGAGCTTCTCCTCAAAGTCCCCCTACTTTTCTCAATCCTGTCCTATCTTTGAGGGGTCTCGAGCCCTGCACCTACCTCACTCTGTGAGGCTGACCTCACTCTATGAACACTGAGCTGTCCTCAGCCAAAAGATGCCTGTGGTCCTTGTGGCCCGGGTGGTGCCACATTTCACACTGCTATGCCTTGCACCTTCCCATCCACTACAGTGAACCACTGTCTGACAGGCAGATGGGACCTCAGACAGGGATCAGAACAAACAACTTCATTGTGCACGTTAGGGAAGGACCATTTTTTTTTTTTTTTTTTTTGTCTTTAGAGGGGTAGGGGAGAGGGAGAGGGAGAGAAATATCAATGTACGGTTGCCTCTCGTGTGTCCCCTGCTGGGAACTGGCCCGCAACCCAGGCATGTGCCCTGACTGGGAATCGAACCGCGATCCTCTGGTTCGCAGGCCCGAGCTCAATCCACTGAGCTACACCAGCCAGGGCAGGGAAGGACCATTTAAATCACTCCTGTCTTACGTGGTAAATCCTCTCAGGCCCTCCCATCCACAATTCTCACTCGACTCTTCTTTGCAATTGGTAAAATAAAAATAGCTTCCGTTTACTGAGCCTTATCTATGAGCCTGCCCGGGGCTTTATCTGATGACCTCATTCAGTTCAACCACCCCAGGGAACAAACATATATAGGTATTTTACAGACAAGAATCTGTGACTCAGAGGAACTAAGTAACTCACTCAAGGTCACAGAGCAAATGAGAGAGACAGGTCTCCCACCAGGTCTGCAGGCCCCAGACCCAGACCTGGCCCCACCGAAGTCCACACTTTCAATCACTCCCCCACACTGTTCCCTGACACGCAGGGCGATGGACTGATAAATAGCTGCTGATTAATTACTCGTGTGAGCTGCTATGGAGCCTCCTCCCTACAAGATAAACACAGGCAGGCTGATCCTGGGGCCATGAGAGAGAGGCCCACACCCCCCCAGGAAGCTGGCCAGCCCTGTGGTGACGAGTGATGCTGGGAACAAGGAACGGGACAGCTATGGGTGTCTGATGGCCACTTTAAAGCACTCAAGGAGAGGTGAAGACAAAAATAGGCTTCCATCCAATGCAGTTTGTAAACCACTGATTCCCCATGCAATGTCGTGTTAAAGTCAGAAGGGCCTCAGCCATCACTGTGCTTGCAAAATTGTGTACTTTGTTGGGAAAAAAAAACAAAAGCACCATTTGTTGATCCAACATACCCCATGGAGCAAGTTGGGAGGCAGTATCCTGATAAGTTGGAGTTCACTCTTTCAGGACAAGGAATATAAACCAAATCAGTTCTATCTCTTCTGCAGCCAGCATATACAGTTCCAGCAATCAAGGATAGAAGCAGAAATGGCTCCTCTCCTCTTAAATCTAGTGGAATTTTTGCTTCCTGGCCCCACAACTTTTGATCTACTCTCTGAAGGTCTTGGTTCCTAAGGGAGGAATGCTCCCACCAAGGAACTCAGCAATGGTTTCACCGACCTGGAAGCTGAGGCTGTCCCCTGGCCACTTCGGATTACGCACACCGCAAAAGCAAAAGGCAAAGAAGGTGGTTAGTGTACTGGCTGGGGTGAGCGATCCCAATTCTCAAGGGAAATTAGGTGCTGTTAAAATGGAACACAGGGAAGTCTCTAGAGTACCTCTTGGTACTTCCATGTTCAAGAGTAAATATTAATGAAAAATGAGATAGAGAGAGAGAGAAAGGATTAATTCATATCTGAGCAATGCTGATTCCTCTTCCTGTTCCATCAGCCCCATCCCATATTCACAGACTGAACTAGAAAAATAATTCATGTCACCCAGAGATGGACACCATTCCAGAAGGACATCCTGACTTTGTGTTTCCTCTCTTTGATGAAAGAGCAAGAGCACTGTATAAGGAACATTTGCATGTCGTTAAGCAGAAACAATGCTGTTCTGTTACGTCAAGAATGCGCACAAGGGTGCAGGGATGCTGAGAATCTGAAGGTGCGCACTGGGCTGGTCCTTTAGTTGTTGTTGTGAGCTAGGACTCTGCATTCCTTGTGGGCTACTGACTTCCTATTAGGTCCTGCCAGTGATGACTCTAGGCGGAGATCAGATGGCAGGGGAGGGGGAAGGGACCTCCTGTTCCTGCTTGTAGTACTTCATCCTGCTGGCATTGGCTGGTTCCAACCTTCAGCATCTTTCCATAGGCCCAGAAGCAGACCCATGCAGCTGAGGCACATGCAGAGGACAGAGCAGTTAATGAGAAAGAAATGGCCTCTATCTTCATGGTGCTTAAAATCCAGCAGGGGAGAAGAAACTGAACAAGTAAGGAATTGTGATCACTGCTGTAAAGATGAACAGCTTCTTCGGAGAGCATGTTGCAGAAGGTCTGGAAATGCTGTCAGTGGAATGGGTTACATACTGGGATTTCTGGCTATTGGCACTGATGTGCAAAGATAATGGCACCAAACCACATTCAGAGGATCAACCGAGATTGTGTTATCCGCCTGAAGTCAACATACCTTTAAGGAAGGCTGGTGTGAATGTGCAAGGATCTTTAAATCATCCTGTATGATAGAGTTTTTTCATCGATCGTTCAGTCACTCAACAAGCGCCCTCGGCACTGAGACTCCAAGGACTTAGCAGTGAACAGGACGAAGTGGAGCTCACGTTATGGTTGGGGGACGCCATAAGTAACAACAAAAATAACAGAGCATGAGGTCAGATGGCAACAAGTTCCAGGAAGAAAGGAAAGCAGGGAGTGGAGGTTGAGAGTGGATGGGGCCAGGGGAGGGGCTGTTTTAGGCCGGAGGGTAAGAGGAGGCCTCTCTGAGGAGGTGGCATTGAAGCAGAGACCCAGATGTGGGGGGGGGGGGGGGCGGGAACGAGCCGTGAGAAGATCTGAGAGCAGAGAGAGAAACACGCTGCTCGTGTGGTATCAGAGGAACCTGGAGCGATTCCAAGGTGAAAGGAGACCCTGCGTTGGGGAAAGCCGTCCCCTTGTTTCCAGCAAATCCCACAACTCAGACGTAGCTCAGTGGTCGAGTTCACGTCCCCACTCTGGCGTGGGGTTATTTTTCTTTACTTTCAATTTACATTGCAAGCTGGAGAGAAATGAATTACATCCCCCTGGGTTTCTCTGTTCCGTACAATTAAGAAAAGCTATTTCTTAGTCACAAGGCGGATGACGACACCAAGATTTCCTATTTTCTCTCTGCAGGGAGGCTGTCATCACTCAATATTAATTGATCCTACTTTTCATCCACAAAGCAGGGGTTGAAGCAAATTTTTGGTCACAAAAATGGCAACTATTACACTATTAAGGTAAATTATTAATGGCGTCTCCATTAAAACATGCTGGCGTTCACAGGCATCAGCTGCCCCGACTCTCACGGTTTCTTTAATGGGGAAAAATGAGTAAATTATTATACACCTCCCTGATACGGGATAAATTGCCAGCGCCTATCTCATTTAAGGTTGCCAGAGATTTCCCACCATTTCATCAAAACTAGGAACGCACAGAAAGGGTGGAATACATCTTGAGTTCCCAGCAGGAGAGCATGTCAATCGAATGCAATTTTATTTTCCTGCTAGAGAGCAGACGAAGTGGAAACAGCAAGGAGACACAGGAAACTCTAAAAAAACTGAGAAGAACTAATATATATATATTCTTTCCCTAAACAAAAACTTGATGCTTACTTTTAAAGTAGGGGACCGAATTAGAGGAACCTCGTTTGAGGAAGAAAGGAAGGGAAGAAGGGAAAGTAAAAGAAAGGAGTAAAATATCTAGTTGTATCTTCAAGTAAACAACCCACAGTGAACAGGGGACACGTGAGAAGAGCCGGAAACCTTCCTCCTGGTGGGCTGACCAGATGCTGGCATCCGGGGGAGAGCCGGTGTCAAGGTGAAGAGACAGCTCTGGATGCCCATATCTTCCAACTTCTCCTCAGCCACTGTGTTTTGCTAGGGCATTTGCTAGGGTAACCACAGGGCATTTGCATTCCATCAATATGTTTAAATGTCACAGATCTTTTTCGCAGCTAGAAACCCTGATTAGCAATTTCCATCCAGGGCAATGAATAACTGTGGTCGAAGCAGAAGGCTTTTCTTTAACATATAATTTAGTCTGGAGGAGAGAGGCACTCTGCTCAACCAGGCCTATGGCCTGCAATTAGAAATGCTATCGATGTGGCTTATGCCATCCAAGAAAGGACAGGAATTTGGTAAAAATGAAGTGATCATTTGCTTTCATATTAGCAGGTCACACCAGAGATCACTCTTGTCAATGGCCTTGAAGGGACCCATGCCCCTATCCCCCAGGTACTAGGTGTTGGCTGCCCCTCCTCTGGAAAATTGCCCTTGGCCAAATGGGAGCCACGTGGTCTGGGAATTTAAGAGGCTTGAGTCATAAAACCTACTAATACTGCCACTTCTTCATATTCACTGTGGTAGAAACTCTGAGTTGTGTCCATTCCACCTCTTTCAAGCTAGTCTTCCTAAAAGATAGAGGTTGGAAGCCATAAGCTACATTTCCCATTTACAGATGAGGAAACTGAGGCACGGAGAGGTTAAGTGACTTTCCCAAGGCCACACCGCTAACAAGGGGCAGGGCCAGAATTCGAAGTCTGGCTCAAAAGAGTCTGTGCTCTCAGCCACTCCACAACGCTGCCTCTCAGAGAAGCAAGACACTTAACATAAACCGCCTTTATTAGTTATCTAGTGACGTTTAACAAATTGCCCCCAAAGTAAGCAGCTTAAAACAACAAACATTTAATACCTCACAGTTTCCGTGAGTCAGGAATCCCAGTCTGACTTAGCTGGGAGTCTCTGGCTCAAGGCCTCTCATGAGGTGGCATCGGGGCCACAAGGATCTCAAGGCTCCGCTGGGCAAGGACCTCCTTCCAAGCCCGTGCACATGGGTGCTGGTGGAACTCAGGTCCCAAGGGCTGCTGGGAAGGGGCCCAGTTCCTCACTAGCTGTGAGCAAAAGGCCTCCCTAAGTTCCTTGCCACATGGCTCTGTCCACTGGGCAGTTCGCAGCAGGGCAGCTGGCTTCCCTCAGAGGGAGCTAGCAACACGGACTCCAAGATGGAAGCCACCATCTTTGGTAACCTAACCTTGGAGGTGACACCCCATCACTTGTGCTGAACCCTCTTCACTAGAAGCAAGTTAGGTCCTCCCACACACAAGGGTGTGACCACCAGGAGGCAGGAGTCATCGGGGGCCACCTTGGAGGATGCCAACCGTGCTGCTCAATAACACAGACTACGAAGCCAAAGTTGGGTTTCAAGTTGCTTTTGCCTCCGGTAACTTAGCTCCCAAATCCAAGCTCCGTCCCGAGCGCCCCCATTCTTCCCAGTCTGGAGAACAACACCTTGGTGGGCTCAGCTCTCTGGGGCACTGGAGCCTGCCTGGAGCCACCTCTGATGTCTCACTTTATTGTGAAGACAGTAAATGGCATTATGAGGAAAGGTAAGTTTTCTTAAATTTTAGTTATTTCGGTCAAATCCACTTGTATGGTGTCACAATAAGAATCCACTGAGTAAAGAAAAGGTTTCTGTTTTAATTTCGTTTCCAAATTGTCAGGAAACAGTGGTGAGGAAAAGAGCAGTCGGGCCACCAGTTTGGGGGATAAAGCAAGGAAATCCAGAAAACCCTAAAGACCCTTCTCCCTGCCCCTAGTCACGCTTCCGGCATCGCCTCAGCCCAGGCGGTGAGAAGCAGCAGCAGGAACTCATTTCACACCTCACCCTAGCCAAAGAGACCATTTCTCACCAAGAAAGCCATCAGGGACTGACAGCCTGGGAGCGCATGCCCAGGGCATCCCGGGTGCACCCACTGAGTCTCCAAAAGCTCAGCCTGCAGACAGGAGCAGCCCAGATGAGTCGCTCACCCTCAGGAAGCTGGTCTGATGGAGGCGCGAACCCAGGGCATGTCCCAAGCGGCAGTTTGGTGGGCCCAGAGGTCCGATTTGGTCTAGGACTTCCAGGGCTCTCCTCTGCCTGCCAAACAGTATACCAATCTCCAGCCATGCAGGGCCTGCTAGGTCAAAGATAAATCGTGGTAAGTTGAGGCAGATGCTTTTCCAAGAGAAAACACAGGCTCTATTAAAGCTGTGCCCAGTCTGGACTGGCTTCCAGATCCATGAAAAGAGACACGGGGGTAGCATGTTAATAACAGAGAATTGAGTGGGATGTTTTAGCCACTGGTTCCTACGCTGAGAGACCTCGCCTTCGTGTTCACCTGTGAACGCCCAGCTGGAGCCTGAAAAGGAGCAGGTATTCAATAACTATCCCACGAATTAACTTTGTTGTATAATCTGTCAGACAGCACTGCTTTCTCCACTAAGGAAATCCACCTCACCCAGCACACCAGTTCCCTCAAGGATATATCACCAATCTTGCATCAAAAGCAATACTCATTCTGTACAGTGTTTACCAAGCACCTCTGAATTTACACCTGAAATGCCCAACTGAAATAATCCCCTTCTTCTTTTAAGAGGGCCCTAGAAGGCTGTGGAACTCATGTCAAACTCCTCCTACGAAGTCATATGTATGCACCTGAAAAGCATGTTTATGCAACAGGATGGGGGGGAAAAAAGTCCCAGCTGCCGCTAAGTGTAGCAGGTCCTGATGACACACACGCTTTTTACTTATCAGGAGATCTGAACAGAGAACTGAGGCAACGGCTTTCTAGATGTACCGACCGTGACCTGCAACTTGGAGCCAGAATCACCGACCTTTTCACACCAGAATTGCTTTGGAAAATGTTTCTTCTGAAGCATTGGTGAAATCTGGCCAAAATATTAGATAAAGCCTCTTCATAAAAATTCTTTGAAGCAGTATCGCTGGTAACAATAATTAGTAGGGTGCACAAAACATTAGCTTGTGTTCTGTTCCATTTTAACCAAATTAGATCAAAGTTATTGCCACTACCACAACGCTGCTTTTATGAATCCCTGCAGAAAAAAATAACTGGGTTTTGCTTTGACAGATAACAGTCATCATCAAGGAATGTCGTTTTACATCCAGGCAGACTTGAGTCTCTGACACTGACTCCTTAAACACACATACACGCACTCACACAAACACACACACCGCTCAGCCCGCAAGCCTGAGTGTTGTTTCTAAGGCTGGGTTTGGAGTAGCTGGAAAAAAAGGCATGACTTTTTATGTCAAGAAAGGAATGCAAAGAATGCCTTCCTTTCTCTTAAATCTAATCTTATTACCTCCATTAGTGAATATTTAACAGTAACATTAACGCTAATAGCAGACTTGGTCGCATTATCAAAAGCAACAGCAATACAGGAGATGTATCAGCTCTGCTCAGAAAAGCTGAAAGCCATTTCACACATATTATCTCATTTATCTTTAAAAATCCCCGCCAACTCTGTAAAAGGCTATTTATCTGTGGTAAGACATGTTTTATGGGAACCGATTTCCTTACCACTTTGCATCTTCTGTTTAAAAACAGGGTCTGTTTTGGCACACGTCCCAACCAGAATCTCAACCTAAATGTCATACCACTGACTTCCTTTCATGAGTCTTAAAAAAAAAAAAACAAAACAAAACAACTCTTAGCAGTTACAGAAACTAAAACCAAAAGTGAAACATGGGTAGGAAATTAGATAAATTCACAGTGCCCAACAATCGCTGTTGCCCAAACTGAAATTAAATAAATATATACACACAGATTCTCCATGAGAACTCTGCAATACAATTTATTAATGAATAGTGAAAGAAAACAAAAGAATCTATTTAATCTAATAGTCTGGAAATTATATTGGAAGAACAGATGGTTTCACAGAGGTCGATGCTACCTAGTAGAGCAAGGAGCGATTTTCTAGGAAAGAAAAATGTTTTCATGCCCGGCAGCACGCACTATTTTCAGCAGAGGAGGCGTCTATATTCAGCACAGGATAAACTCTGAGCTTGGTGCATTGACAAAACTGGGAGTAAGTGGCAGCCATCCACACGTACCCAAGTTCAGACTGGGTCTTCCAAATCTGAGCTAGAGGTCAAACAGCCCTATTTTAAAACCAGCAACAAATAGAAGCCAACTCTGTACTCCACTGGGTCATTAGCCAACCTTCCTAACCTTGGCAAATAAGGAAAGTAGTTCCCAACAAGCAATAGGCAGCGTGATCTCAATGTAGCTTCCAACCCCCAGACTCCAAGAGGCCTGGGCAGCAGCGAGATGGACAGGCCACATGGAGAAGGAAGGCCCAAGTTCTCGCTGTGGCCCTGTAAGGCAGGCCCACCACGTGACCGAGCCTCCCCATCCACACGACAAGACTGAAAAACCACCTCTAGAGCTTCAAGGATCACTTGAGCGAAAGTACGTGAAGCTGCCCGACAACCCATACAGTACAATGCTCAGTTGCTATTCTCATGCCCACAACCTATAATTCACCAACCATATGGGAAAGTTCTCCCTAAAGCAGAGCTCTATTGAAGGGAAGGCCATCGCAGCTGGGGTCTTCAAGTGACAGCTCAGAGCCTACCAAACCTCAAAGCTGTACCTGAGAGACCTGTGGTATAGCCAACATTGCATAAGAGCAAAGGATTTGGAGAAGACAAGTCTTGGTTCTGATTGTAGCCGCATCACATATTTGCTGTGTGACAGTGGGCATGTTGGGTAACCTCTCTGAGCCTCATTTCCTCATCTGTAAAAGCAGGATCCTCTGAGGATTAATTTATACTAATCATGGCATATGGCTCATTAGCTGTTATTACTGTTGTTACTGTTACAATGTTAAGATTATCCTCATCGTCCAAGTCTGTTGCTCTTGTCACCTGCAGGGATTCTCGGCAAGCCCAGGCGAGCAGAAAAGCAGCCTTTCTGCTGTGGAGATGAAGGGCTGCAGCGGGAGGGTCCTCCCTCAGGGATGAGCTCACAGTCACCCCTCTAACTCAGACTCCCTGGGGGGACCCTCTGCCTTACGCTATAACCTCATAGGCTACTTTGGGGCTTCCTTTTATCCGTCCACCTCCTCCCTTTCATGGTCCCTGACATTTTGCTTTAAGATTGGTGTATTTGTTTGTTTGTTTGTTTTACCTGGAAAAAAAATGCCACCAACATCAGTGGCTTTATGTTCAATTCTGCTGAAGAGCTGAAAATATTATAGATGAATTTGTTATGTTCTAAAGCTGCAGGTATCGTATTTAGAGAGAGGTGATAAACACCTCATTACGGATGGCAAAACAAACACTTCAGGGCACTCGAGGCTCCATCTAAAGGAACCCCATGGTCAAACCCACTTTAAACCAATAATCTTTCTGTAATTCAAATAACCACCCCATGTCCCGGTTCTTTTCCATAGCTTCCTATGTAGGGCTTCCCTGTAAAGGAGAACCCATACCTGAAGCCACCTGCAGCCAGGGGGTACTCCTAGCCAACTCCCTGATGCAGCACTGACTCAAGCTCAGTCCTGTAATGCTTGTGCTAGGTTGCCAACTCTATGTCACTTCTATGGGGCCTGATCAGACTGGCAGGGGCAGTGCAAATGAACAGAAAAGGGGTGCAGGGAATAGAGGTGGTGGAGACCTAATTAAGGCAAAGTCTTCCCAAAAGAGCCAAGGAAGAGGCTGGATCACATCACTGTCAGGGCCAATTGCAGCTGGCAGATGGACTTCCACAGTGGAGTGGTTAGAGATAGGGTGATGGGCCATGGAACTGAAAATGAGGTCCATCTCGATGTGGGGATGTATGCCCCGTGTGTGCTGGCCAAAGCCATAGTTCTGAATGCCGCTGTGCTGAGCTACGGCCTCCTGCCTTGGCCAAATGGGAAGCGCATAGATATTCATCCCCAAATCCATCTTTCTCTCCTGTGCCCTCCTCTGTCCCCTTCCATAGTGGCTGATCATCCCCAAGAGCTGGGCTCTCAGAGAAGAGAACCTGGAGGAAGAGAAGCTTTCCCTGGACTGTGAAGGAGAGTGAGGACCCAGATACACCAAGGGGGTGGGCAGGAAGGGCTGCTTTCCATGTGGGGAAGAGTACGTGCAAAGGCAGAGGAGAGTGAATGCATGGTTCCATTTCAGGAACAGTGAGTAGGTTCCTGGGATCCCTGTTGGGAGAGCAGGGTAGGAACGGATAGGAGGGAGCCAGCTTGAGAAGTGCTGGCTTTCCTCACGGACAGGCATGTAATGTTTTAGGGTGCCCTGGGGGGTTGGGTGACCACTGGGGACAGCTGGGTTTCAGGGACAGTGGAGATATGGAAGACTCAGATAAGGAGGATGATTTTGGCTGCCAGGAGGACAATCACTGCCCTGAGACTAACCCAGTGGTTTTCAACGTGGTCCTGTAACAGCAATGGCAAGTGGCAATAGCACCTGGGAAACTGCTAGAAATGCAGAGCCCTGGTCCCCAGCCCAGACCTACAGAATGGCAAATTCTAGGGGCAGGGGCTCAGCAATCTGTGTCCTAACAAGCCCACCAAGTGATTCAGATGCTGCTAAAGTTTAAGAACAACCGTTTGTACCGGAGCATCCCAACCGACACATGTCACACATATTCTCAGCATGCAGGGGAAAGAAAGCAGCCTTTGGGATCTGAGGGCGACCTGCAGGAGGTTCACACAGCCCCGGGGGCTGACGGGAAACAGAATCTCAGCACATGGCCCACCTGAGGGTAACCAGTTGGGGTACCAACCACCTGGCAATTCACAAATGCGCGCTCACTCGTTCTCAGCCATGCTGCACGCTGGCATCACCCGCAGTTTAAAAAATACTGTCTGTGTCCCTTCCCCAAGATTGATTTAATTGGCTTGGGGTGCAGCCTGGGCATGGAAATCATTAAAGCACAGTTTGAGAATCACTGTGTCAATCAGTATATATTTTTAAGGAATATGGCCTGTCCTTCCAAACACATTATAAGGTACTTCACAGCAATAAATTAGGAGTTGGTCATAACATACAATTAGGTGTGAAAGTATTTATTGAATTTATTTTATACTTAAAAAAAATTTCACACCATCCCCGGCCAGTGTGGCTCAGTTGTTTGGGCGTCCTCCCACAAACCGAAGGGTCGCTGGTTTGATTTCCAGGCAGGGCACACGCCTGGGTTGGAGGTTCGGTCCCCTGGGGCACATTGCGTAAGGCATGAGATCAAGGTTTCTCTCTCACGTCACTACTTCACGCCCTTTCTCCCTCCCTCTCTCTAAAGTCAAAAATTAAAAAAAAGTTGCACCAGTATCCTTTTTTTCCCTTCTATCTCCACTCAGATAAAAGAAATTTGCACTCCACCTGGTCTTTGAAGGCTCTCAAAGTATGCAGCCCGGGAATATCAGCATTGCCTAGGAACTGGTTACAAATGCAGAGTCTCAGGCCTTGCCCCAGACCTCATGAACCAGAAACTCTGGGGCTGGACCCTGGGATACTGGGTCTCAAAGTGTCCTCCAGATGATTCTGAATCACCTCAAGTTGGAGAACCATTCCTTCAAAGAAAGGATTCATCCTAAAGGCTTGTAGTCTTTCTCTGGAAGTGAACATTATTTCAGATGCGATCTTTAAACTTGCTTATCCGTGCCCCCTTCCCAACCCATGAAATCCACAGTGCCAGGATTTATAACTGGCCATTGGGCACCCACAGTCTTAGCCCCAAAACACCTCAGTCTGTTAATTTTTAGATATTAATGTAAGTTGTGATCCTTCTTCTTATATTAGTCTTTTTTCCTAATTGGGAAGATAGATTAAAAGGGCAACTACATAGACAATGATTATCAACTGGTTCTGCAGCTGTGTTTAGGGCTCCAGCTGCCCAGACTGGAAGTTCAATAACAACTGGACCCTGAAATGATCGGTTGCACAATGTGCACGTTTCGAAGAATGAATATCGTCCTCTGTTATTATCACAACCACCCAAAACTGACAGAGCTTAAGACTAAAATGCCTGCAGCCAAAATCCCAGTATGAGCCTGGTCAGCAAATGCCAAAGAAAAATTCCCAGAGGTCAGCTCTTAAAGACCTCCTAGACAGGAAAACCACAAAGATGGGAATTTAAAAAATGTGGCAATGAGAACTGATCCCAGAAATGGTAACGTGGGTCACGGGAGTGCTTTACAAGCAAGAATTTGAGAGGAACCAGCTTGAAGAAGACATGCAATAAAGCATGCGTTACTTTCCAACATTTTCACGGTGAAGCCCTTCCGTTTAGTGTGAACTCACCACAGTGGGCAGGAGGTTCAGGGACTAAGAGAGCCCCAAGTGAAGGGTCCTCTGTTCGGTAAGATGACCGCATGTGCTGCAAACATCCAACTTCCTCGAGGCCTGGGACAAGTTCCTTTCATTACGTCTCCAAACTCAAGATCGGAATGTATATATACCATGACTCCACCTGCCTCATCTGGTTGTTGTGAGCTAGTTTAAAATGAATTAATGCAACGCTAGTTACTACTGAATAAACAGTAATTATTACATACAAAAAATGAAGCTACTACCTCTCGTACATTTTTGGAAGTGTAGAATGGTACAACTACTTTGGAAAACAGCTGGGCAGTTTCTTGCAAAGGTAAACATACGCTTAGCAAACAAGCCGGTGATTCCGCTCCTGCGTATTTACCCAACAGAAATGAAAACATACGTCCCCACGAGGCTTCTTCACAAATGTTCACAGCAGTTTGTTTGATAATAGCCCCAAACTGGAAACAGCCCAAATGTTCAACAGGAGAGTGATTAAATAAACTGTGGCAAAACTAAACAATAGAATATTCCTCAGAAAGAAAAAGGAATGGGCTCTTGCAGTGGCATGGGTGAGCCACAGAAGCACTGTGCTGAGTTAAACAAG
Organism: Glossophaga mutica; assembly: GCA_039655065.1. Classification (NCBI taxonomy): domain Eukaryota; kingdom Metazoa; phylum Chordata; class Mammalia; order Chiroptera; family Phyllostomidae; genus Glossophaga; species Glossophaga mutica. The sequence continues at coordinate 26,630,965 of CM077309.1, read as the reverse complement.
TATGACACAAAAGAATCTCTACTGTGTGCTTCATCCCTATGCTATTCTACAAGGAGCGCACGAATCTACAGGGACAGGAAGCAGATCAGCGGTTGTCTGAAGCAAGGGCTGGGGGAGACAGATGGGAATACTCAGGGGAGATGGAGACATTCCACACCTTCAACATGGTGGTAGTTACATGGGTGTTTACATCGATCAAAACTCATGAAACCGTACAGTTACTATGGGCGTATTTTATTTTTAGATAAATTATACTTCTATACGGTTATTTAAACAAATACTCTCAGAATCAGTCAATAGGCCTGACAGGTTGGCACTGAGCTCTCTTTCCTGTTCAGTACAAGAATTCTGGCTGAAGAGAGTTCAAACACTGGTCTCATTTACTACTTACTATCTGTCAAGGCAATTTCTTCATTCAAAAAAGAGAGAGAGAGAGAGAGAGAGAGAGAAATATGATATCTTCCCTATGGACTTCAAAGCTACTTGGATGATTGAGTGACCATGTTATCTGAAAATGCTTTAAAGCAGAATCAAGAGTATTCAGCTGTGTGGCCCTCGTGCCAGCCAACCAGATGCCCAGCAAATCCCATCCTCCTGTACTAGCCACTCTCCCTCACCTGCCAATCAGACCCTGGGACTGAGTCCTAATCTGTCTTGACCCGGCCCACTTCTCTGGTCCCAGTTGCAATGTGCTCAACTGAGAACACCTTCCTCTCTTGCCTGATGATTGCAGTGGCTTCCAAATGGTTTCCTTTCCCCCAGTTACACCTTCCATCCTTCTTCATTCTAAACCCAGAGTGGGCTTTCCAGAACATGAATTTGATCAAGTCACCTCTCCCCACTTTAAAATCCTCAGTGCTCTTAAGAGAACCTAGGCTCCTCAATCCAAGACCTAAGACCTTTAGTCATCTGGCCCCCACTTACTTCTCCCAAAGGCCATACTCTCACCAAACTGAACTGCTGCCAGCTACCCATGTCTCAGACCCTCCCATAGTTTTCCCTTTTACCTGGAAACATCGTCTTCTTCCAACCCTATTCTTCTGCCTGGCTAACTCCAAATCCACCTGTAGACCTCGAGCCTTCCTTGACACACGCACCCTTCCAAAAGGACTGGGGGCTACCACATTCCCTCTGTCACCATCACTTTAGCATTGAGTACTACAATCACCTGGTTCTTCATTTTTAAGAGATTTTGAACCAATCTAAACAAGTGGACTAGCCCGTTGAATTGTGTCCCTTCAAAATTCAAATGTAAAAGCCCTAACCCCCAGTGTGACTGTATTTGGAAAAAGGAAGTAATTTAAGTTAAAGGATGGCATAAAAGGGAGGGACTCTAATCCAACAGGATTAACGTCCTTGTAAGAAGAGACATCAGGGAGTTCACGCCCCCTTTCTCTCTCTCTCTCCCTCAGCCATGTGAGGACACAGCAAGAAGGTGGCCTTCTCCAAGCAAGGAAGGGAGCCCTTGCCAGAAACCATCCATGCTGGCTCCCTGATCTCGAACTTTCTACCTCCAACTCTTTCTACCTTTAACTCTGAGAAAATAAATGTCTGTGGTGTAAGCCACCTGCTCTCCAATACGTTGTTCTGGCAGCCGAGCTAAGACAACCGGGATAAACCTCCTGTCTGGTTCACCCCTACGTCCTGTAGGACTCAACATCCTGGCCCCAGATCGGCATTCAATAAATATTTGTGGTATCAATGAACTGATTTTCACGGTCCCTAGAGAACCCAAGGGTAAACTTTCATAATGAAAGACAATACATTAATCTGAAGTAGAGATGTGGATTCAGGATCCAGGAGGAACCTGTATTGCCCTCGCTTGAAAACAGACAAGAGCAGCCCAACAGAACATCACACAGTGATGGAAGTGCTCTCCATCCGCACCATCCAGCACGGCAGCCACAGCCACGTGCAGGTGCCGGGCTCCTCCAGCGTGGCTAGTGTGGCAGAGGAACTGAATTTTAAATGGTATTTAATTTTAATTAATTACGACATTTAAATAGCCATACGGCTGGTGGGTCCTGCACTGGACAGTGCCGGACTGGAACGTTCCAGCAGGGATCGAGCGCTGGGCACTGGCCTCCTTAAACAGATCACTCACTGCGCCGACTGTCCCCGGCACCGGGCACACGCAAAGAGCAGTCAGTTCCCATGCAGCTGCCGCAGGTGGCTTTCAGGTGGCGTTAGAGGGCCCCAGAACAGAGAAACTGGCAGAACACACACACAAAATGGGACAAACGAGGCACCGTTTTGCAGAAACTGCATCGCTTCACAGGCCTCCATCTGCGGCGAAACCCATCAAAGGGCAGGTTCATTCCTTGGTGCGCAGAGTTAATTGAAAATATAAGGCCCAATCAAATCACCCAGAATTGAGATTTTTGGCGGCTCGTGTGCTTCCCTGTGAGATTCCTGCTGTTCTTCGTCTCTGCCAGCCCTACAAGTGAAGTTGCAGGTTCCAGTGTCATCCATAACAGCACCGAGCTCTGAGCAAGGCACACACAAAACAGTGTTACTGTAATCTTGATGTTTTAAAAGCGCACATGGTCCACTTCCTGTCTAAGCCACCAGGTGGAAGTGGGCCAACTCCCTCTCCCCAACCTACAATTTGTTAAAAGTCTGATGAGCATCTTCTCTGGCAAAAATAAGCAGACCAAGAGCTACTTAAAAATCTCCTGTGGCCAACACCATATGGAAGAGGAATATTCTTATGTTTCTCTCAATGATAACACAAGTCTCCTATCAAGAATGTTCTAATTGGTGTTAGGGCCTATTTGTCTAGCACCTTGTAGTTTATAAGTCCCAAGAGCTTTGATGCCCAAGAGGCCTAGGTTCAAATTTTGCCCTAGTCACTTCCTAGCACTGTATCTTTCAAAAAGTTACTTACCCTCTCTGAATTTCTGTTTCCTCAACAGCAAAAAAGGCACGAGGGGACCCATATACCTCACCGGGTAACTGTGAGCACAAAATGATGTAAGAAGCCACACAAAGACAAGTGTCCGCAGCAATTTAATTTGTAACCACCAAAAACTGGAAAATAACCCAAATGTTCATCAGCAGATGAACAGGAAGACAAACTGGTACATCCATAAAAGAAAATACCACTCAGCGATAAAACAGGAATGAACCACTGACCCACCGACCGATGTAAATGAATCTCAAAATAAGTAAGCTGAATGGAAGAAGCCAGACCAGACTATTTATAGAAAGTTCTATAAAATAAAATCAGCGGCAGAAGGCCGCTGATGGCAGCAGTCAGATGATTAGCTGTCAGGGAACAAAAAGGTTGGGAAAAAGGAGGGATTCCAAAGGAGCAGGAGGAAACCGTTGGGGTGAAGGGAAGGTTCTGCGTCTTGATGAGATGGTGGTTTCACAGGCTAACACTGCAAATACCTGCAGTGCAGTGGGCTTAAATTATACTTTGACAACGTTAAAGTTGAAAAGTTGGGGGGGGGAATCAGGTCAGGAATATAATGCCCCATCATAGGACTTGGCACATCACGGACTCTTGACAAACGATGGCTCCATTCTGGAGCAATAACGAATAATCCCGTTAGAACTTCTGGAAAAGAACTTGAAAGGCCGCCAGGGAAAGGAGTCAGCATCCGCAGCCTTCACTCAGAAGGCTTACTAGAACCCCACTAGTCAGACACGCTGTGCTCAGCTAGAAAGCGTGAACGAGAAAGGAAACCAGAAAGGTGAGCCACGTTTGGTCTCGGCCCTCAAGAAAACACAAGTGTAATATATAATGTAATAAAGTGTCATAGGATGAGCCTGACAAACTACTGGCATACAGAAAAAAGTAATTCTGACAGGATGGATGTCAAGAAGGAGCAGGAGTCTGGTGAGCAGTGAGGGGGTGTGGCAGGCCCTCGGCTAATCAGGAAGCTGAGAAGTGAGGGTCCTGGGCAAGGGGTGGGGCTGAGGGAAACAGATGAGGCCAAGGCCACAGCACATGTCCTCCTGGACACGGTTGGGGGAGGGTCCACAAAGGGCCAGACCAAGATGCAAAAAGCCCTGAGCACCAGCAGGAACCTCCACTTCAGCCATCCAGGGGAACCAGCCACAGGGTTCAGCATGAACAGATTTGGGTTTTGCACAAACAGGTCCTATCTAGAAGGCCACTGAGCAATTTGTTGAGAGTTCTGACATTCATATCTTTCAACTCAGTAATTCCTAAGGAAATAATCAGAAGTATGCACAAATATTTATGTCCGGCATGGCTTATCGCAACATTATTTATAACAGCCCGAAGCCCAAAATAACTCTAATATCCACTAAAAGGGGACTGCTAAATAAATTATGGTATGCTGAATGATTAAATCATGTATAGCCATTATATCATATTTTTGGAATAAATGGAACGACAGGAGGCATGCCTCACTATAAAATGTTAAGTTGCAAAAATGCAGGATACAAAAATATGCATTGAGTATTCATTTAACAAATATTTATTAATATCTACTGTGTGCCAGGCATTGTTTTAAGTACTACGATAGAGCAGAGGATAAAACACACACAGTCCCTGCACTGCACTCATTAGGAGGACTTCTATCCCCTCATGAAGGAAAGACAGACAACACATGAACAAATAATGATAAGCAAAATACAGCAAGTAAGATGGTAAGAAGTGCTGTGGAGAAAACCAAGAGGGCAAAGGGATGGGGACTGGAGGATAGATGGAAATTTTATTTTATTTGTCACTGCTTTTTAGAGAGAGGGGGAGAGGGAGAGGGAGAGAAACATCGATGTGAGAGAGAAACATAGATTGGCTGCTTTCTTGCAAGTGCCCTGACCAGGGATCGAACCTGCAACCTTTCAGTCTACAGGACAATGTTCCAACCAACTGAACCACACTGGCCAGGGCTAGGCAGAAATTTTAAATAGTCAGGGAAAGTTCCACAGAGAAGAGGGATAAGAGTTTGAGCAAAGGGTATATCTGGGAGGACTTCCAGGCAGAGGGAACAGGCAGTGCAAAAGCCTGAGGAGGCCCAGGGACTTCTAGAAACATCAAGGCACAGTGGCAGAACATGCAGGACAAATGGCAGGAGAATGAGGGCAGAGGGAAGCCGGGGTCATGTGGGATGAGGGGGTCCACGGCAGGATCGTGAGTAGAAGGGCGATGCGAACGGCAGGACAAGGGCCGGATGCAGGGAGGTCAGTTGGGATTTTTAGAAATGTTTTCCTAACATTTTATAATGGGTGTAAGTTCATTTCATAATCAGAAAAAAAGGCAAGTCCATCAAAAAGAGCACAATGCAGAAAAGAGCGTGGGCACTGTGAGTGGAGCACAGAGAGACAAACAAGGAGGTCGGGGAAGTCACTCGGACGATGGGTGGTGGAGCAGGGAGGAGACAGGAGGGCAGCACCAATTGGTCTTCTCAGTAACAGAAGAAATAAACTGCGATGCTGTGTGTATATATATGTATGTATATACACACACACGTGTACACATGTATATGTATATAAAGAACTGCCCTATAACTGCAGCACCTCGACAGTCAATTTTTAATATCTCCATATACTTCCTTCCAATCTTTCTTCCTATACATGCTTTTGGGTTTTTTCCTTAATCATTCTAAATACAATGCCTAGAATGTTGTGGGCACTCAAATATTCACTGAACAAATAAATAATGGATAACCAGACACTCCAAATAATTTTGCATTTGGATTTGTTCATGTTATATCAGCTCTATTACAAGCATTTTCAGAAGTAGCTTTACCAGGCGTGGGTGATGTGACGGAATGGAAACTGTGGCTGAGGAGAAGGCCTGGTCACAGAGGACAAAGGTGTCAAGTTTGGCTGTTTAAGAGGATGGTGGTGACATTACTCATCACGGGCACCAGCAGAAAGCCATCTGATGAGGCGGTAGCTGGGCACAGTTTGGGGGACTCGGAGGGCTACACAGAAGGTGCCCGCAGAGACACCCAGCTGTCCATCTCTCTCCGGACTCGGGAAGCAGGTGGAGTCTCACTCAGCATGGAGGTGGACACCGCAGGAGTGGTTCAGGAGGAAGAGGAGTGGCAGTAATACTGGTGACCCTACTATGTGCCACACATTGAGCTTGCCCCTTCTAATGGTCACAGCTGCCCTAAGAGGTGGATATGCATTTGCTCATTGGATAGCTGAGGACGCTGCAGGCCCAGCCATGGGCCCAGCTACTCCACAGCAGAGCCAGGACTCACACCCGCGAGCATGAGGGCTTGTCCCACGAATTCTCTTTCTATTACTAGAAGCTTAAAACACACTCAAAGCCCAGGGAGGAAGTGTCTTAAGATACTTTAGTTTTGCAGCACCTGGTTTTTGCTCCCAACTTCCAGGCCCCCCGACCCCTGCTGCCCCAAAAGAACGCTCCCTTCCTCTTCTGAAAACATACTTTGTGTGTTTTCGGACTTATAATGACAGCATGTGGAGTTTTGTCCCCATGTGCGTGAGTCTTCTCTGTCACCAGGTGAGCAGCTCCAGGAAACCTTTCCCCTAGAGCACCGGCCCCATGCTCCACGCAGTGAGTGCTCAGCAAACCCTCTGTGATGACCCCATGGACCACCCCACTCGCCAGGCACCCCAGTACCAGTACTGGTGGTGGTAGGTGACCCGGAAACCCTCTGGCTCAGGTGAAGCAAAGTCAAGCCCAGATCGACAAGCACCCTTGAAAGGTGGCAGAAGAGTGGACAGGTGAATCTGGCTGGACGGGCAGACAGTATCAGTATTAGATAAGGCAGCTTTCCCTTTCCACATGGCTCGGCATGAAACACGGTCTGCAAACACGTTGGCCCATGGGCCAAATTCAGCCCACTCAGGTGTGCTAGTTGGCTCACATATGGTTTTAATTTGTTATCATTTTAATTAGTCACTATCTTTCAAAATGTGAAAGGGTTTCCCATGAAAAATCTGGACTTCTGTAACAGATCCCTTGGGACAGGCCCACCCCTTTCAGTTTCCCACAGCCCGCCCCACCCTGCCCACCTCCCCAGTATGTCCTTGTCGGTGCCCCCGCCCCCCACAGTGACCAGGGAGCCTCAGCTGAAGACCCTACTCAGGGTGGGGCTGCAGTGTGTGGCTGGGCCCCAGCTCACCGGGCACCAGGAGCAACGGGGTGCCTGTACTCACCGGCACTCAGGGTCGTGAACTCCAGGAAGCGGTATTCATAGGACACATCTATCTTGGTTTCCACCTGAGGCCTCTTCAAAGTCGAATAGATATTTCCAGGCCGTTTGTCATCACGCTTCTCTAACTTGTTCAATCCGCAACCCATCTCAGCAGCTGCCAGCAAAAGGGGAGGAAGAGGGAGTTGGAGAGTGATTTTTTTTTTGAGATTTTGTTTTTAAACACCAAAGCATAAAAGACCTCGTAATTTCCCTGAAGAACACATTAAGGACCACAGCCTTTGTGGTAACTAGAGTATCTATGACCCACATGCCAGTTAATCTCTGACCCACATACCGGACGACCTGTGCTCAGCACCCAGGCTGGCTCCCCTTCTCTCAAGATGTCACTACCAGCTATCCTGTGATTTTTTTTTTTAGATGTCACCAAGAGCATACCTGCTCTATAGCTTTTTTCCTGATCTGAGGACAATACTACCTCGGAGTGCCTCAGTTCCACTATGATCTGTACCTGTGATTTGAAAACGGGATCTAAAAAGCCATACAGTGCATTATAGTGTCAGCCCATCCTAGAGAGAGCGGGAGAGAGATGGAGAGAGAGGTGCCGCCTTCACTGCGGTTGCTAAGAGAAAATAATAAGTTGTTGTTACAATGTCGAAACTCCAAAGTCCCTTCTACCCTCAACGGTAATTATTTAGACAGGAATTTATATTCATGAAACAGGTCTAAAAGGAGATGGCAGTACTTTGATGGGCCTTTGTCCACAGGTCCCCCTTTTTTTCTTTTTTAGGCCAAACCCCAGGAATAATACCATGCTTCCACGCTCTTAGAGAGTCATTTTAGACCAACATAAAAACTGGCTGAACGCTAATAGCAGGGCTAGAGAAATTGGAAGCAGAAATCCACGCGCATTCAAGGGAAGACGTGTAGCCACAGTTAGAAAAGAAAATGGGGACATGTTAAAATAATGTGCATGTTAGGGTGGCTGAGCTTTCCGTCTTCCAGGGGGTGGAAAACAACGAAGGGTCTTTGTTTATTTGGGCAGAATGACTTTCATGAGATGACTTGTCACCCCTTCCCCCTCCCCAGACTTGGGGGAGGGTATTTTCCTGTTGTGTGCCGCGCATGACCGGTGCTTCCCCCTCCCCGGGGTGCTGGTGCTGCCATCAGAACATATTTCACAAAAATTTTCACCGGCCAAGAATATCACAAACAGAAACGTGGTAACCGCTTCCTTTTAGAGATAAGAATTTCCTTTTGCTCCATCCATTCACAAGGTACCCAGCTTCCTAAGGCAATTTGGCAAGGTCCAGAAAAACAAAGTGAACCTCAGAAAAGGTGCGGGGGGGAGAGGGTGGTGTAGCGACAACCAGGCTCTACTTTTCAGTAAGTAAAAAAAGTCTAGAAGGATGGATGAGAACAGGAAGACTTACTTATGCCTTAATAAGGGAACATTAGCGTCCAAAGGGCCGGAGCAGACATGATTTATGTGCAATCTGCATGAACTGATTACTTGTAAAATACTCTACTTCTGCAAATTTAATGGCTGATTTGTACAGAGGCTGCATATTTAACTGCTAAAAAGCAAGCCGGCTGGCATCTGCTTGGACAAAGCAGAATGAAAATGGAGAGGGGAGGTTCCTAAGTTCTGGGGACCAGGTAGCCCTGGTGAAATGAGCACTGTTGCTACCAGAACAGAGCTGGAAATAAGCCAGAGGCTCACCGAGTCACTCACTTCCTGAGAAGGACAGAATGTTTGAGAATCTCCAAGAAGTCTCTTCCTCAAAAATCCTCCCATTCTTACTATCCTGTTAGGGAAGGCCCAGCATTAGAGATTCATTCCTTTGAAATCAGACTTGCTCTGCCGCAGCATCTCTTTGGAAACTACAAAAACCTCCATGGGAAGGGCAACAAACTAAGCTCCAGGTAGCCACTAACACTTCATCTGATTAACAGTAATTTCTTCTATTTAGGACTAGTTCCCTGACAGCAGAAAAAAGGGGGAGAGGGTTACCCAGATGAGTAAGAAAGACTCAGGCAAGGCTGAGGCAGATGATGGTGGAGGGGTGCCAAGGAACATTAGAAAGACTCTCCCAATTTGAAACTTTGAGTTAAAGTTTCAATCAGACTGTCCCAAACTTGAGGTCTCTGCCAAGTTCACGCCAAAGGGCACCGTGCTTGTTTCATAGGATATGACGCAGCTCTAGGCAAATCATCTATGCGATCAGTCAGAGATAAGATAAACAGGACCCAACGGTAACAAAACAGTAATATCAGTGAATCTGCGGGGTCTCAAACGTTAGAGACTCATTTCTTTGGAGCGTGTGCAATGCTGGTTAAGCAACTGCTCTTACAGCACTGATCTCTCTAGAAAAGGAGACATCCAAGTAAGTTGCTGGCCACTAAAACCTGAATGTGAATTCGCACCTCGCACTCTTTTGTGTCCAAGACCCTCCTGGCACTCCTGTGTCCCTCTTAGTTCATTCCTTCATTCTGCCACCAACGCCCACCCCCGCCAAAACAGAAGAGACTTTTATATCATTCCAAAAATATAGTGACTATATTCAGTCACTACTGTGCTGAAACAAGTCACAAAAAGGTAGCTTACAAAAAGAGGGAAAATAAGACACTGTGTAATAGTGCCTTACATTATTGTAGAGTTTTGTAAACTTGACTGTTCACTATGGGAGGCTTCCAAATCACGCTCACATTAGAATCTCCTAAGATGCTTGGGGCAAAAGCTGTGTTTGGGCCTTTGAGAGGTAGGAAGGGGGAGGGGAACAGGCTTGCCGGATGCAGGCAAGGTGATTTCTGGTAACGGCTGCACGCATTCCCTCCTGTCGATGGCATTCGGGCACATCTTCCTCAGGGGTCCAAGCCTCCAGCTACTCAGGCAGAAGGTAAATGATAAACAGGGTGGTTTTTAACTGTGATCCTCATACCCTCTGACACTGAGCCTGGGCTCCATGACTGCTTGACCACCAGAACACGGCAGAATGACACAGCCGGTTTCTGGGTCCAGGACTTAAGGAACTGGGAGCACCCACTGCCTGCGTCTTGGGATGTCTACTCTTGGAACCCAGCCACCCAGCCACGAGGAAACCCAAGCAGCCCCCAGAAGAGGCCCATGTGGAGAGGAACCGAGAGCCAGCACCAACCTGCCAGCTGCCTGGCCAGGGAGCCCCTCTGGGAGTCGAGCCTCTGCCTCAGTTAAGCCACTGACACCACACGGAGCAGAGACAGGCTGTTTCCTCCAAGGCCTGCCAAAAACGGAGATTCCTGAGCAAAATACACCAATATTGCTGTTCTAAGCCTCTAGGTTTTAGGGTGATTCATCATGGAATCTGTAACTCACACCCCAAGTTTGCTCAAAATGACCCCAGCCAGCCACCTCCTTGGTCAAGCACCTGGGGAAGCTGGCCTGCGGTGAGGGGCCCTGTTTCAGCCGTTCACCCTTGGGAGGATATCTAGGTTGTTCCGGTTTGGGTGGATGAATAGAGTGGCTATAAACCTTCATGGAGAGGTTTTTATGAGGCATAAGTTTTTTCTCTAGGGTAACACCTAGGAGCGGGATTGCTGGGCGGCAAGGTACATGCAGGGTCCTGTCAATGAAGAACAAGTCCCTTTACACACTCAGGGTGGCCAGATGCTGACTCCGCCGGAGGCATGGTGGAAGGTGAGACCCTCTTAGGGACCAACAGACTGGCCCCTCCACCTCCGGTTCGCTCTGTGGCATCAGCTCACTGAGTGAAAACATGAGCAGAAGTGCCACTCACAGTTACTTCTCCTTTTGTTGTTGTCTGTTATGTAAAGGACACATACTAAAATCACCTGTGTGTGATGACATGTTCCCAGTGCTTTTCCATGGCCCGTCCAACCCCTACTGCTCTGCCCCTCCAAATTCCTATAGTCACTCCACATTGACGCCTACTGTGAATCAGGTTATATGTTTTATGTGTGAGTTGACTGTTGGATAAGCTTTGATTATTTGACAATCATTTGGAAGGCTTTTTTTCCTTCTTTTTATATCTTTGTCTTCCCAGAAGATATCCCTGGAGCCATGTGTATAGCGTGGTACCTTGGTAGCATCAAGGTACCAAGAAAAACCATCCACAAGGTCTTGAAAGGCAGAGGAGACAGAGGAGGTCTTTTTCCATCCCCGTGGTAAGGCAGCAGGAAAAGAGCCAAATAAACTTAGGCCCTGGCTGGTATGGCTCAGTGGATTGAGTGCCGACCTGTGAGCCAAAAGGTCACCAGATCAATTCTGGGTCAGGGCACATGCCTGGGTCTCGGGCCAGGTCCCAGTTTGGGTGGGGTGCACGGGGCAACCTATCAACGTATCTATCATACATTGATGTTTCTCTCCCTCTTTTTCTTCCTAATAATTAAAATCTTAATTAATTAAAATTTTAATTTATTTAATGCTTAATTGGTTTAATTAAATTGTGGTACTTAAATTAATCTTTAGTTAATAAAATATGTAAATCTTAAAAAACATATACTTAAAGAGTTATCTGGCAGAAATTGGCTGAAAGTAATTAGGAACTGGATGCTGACTAGGGAAGAAAATAAAGTCATCCCTGGGAGGTCCTGAGACCCAACTGCAATGAGAGGATGGACACTGGATGTTGCAAATGACCATGAAGCAAAGACCCCTCAAATGGTGACGTTCTGGAGAATCAATTCTTTTTGCATTAAACCTAGAATGGGGCATGTCTTTGGTACATGGTGGACCCGCTTCATGCAAACATTTTCAGCTCCATGAGGGAGGGAACTTATGTTCCAAGTTCATGCACTCATTCATTCAACGTGCATTTGGTAAGGTCTGCTTTGAGTCAGGTGCTCAGTTAGGAAATATAAAAAGGGGAAGACCAGGCCCTGCCCTCAAGGAGACGCAAAGTGAAAGGAGGAGAAAGGCGGTGAGCAGACAGATGCACACAGCGCGGCCAGGCTGGCTGTTCGGGAAGTCCGGGCGGAGCGCAGGGCGTTCGGAGGAAAACTGCTGGGGCACAAACCGGGAGCACAGCACCGCGGACCTGGCTCCGAGAAAGCAGATCCACGCTGGGGCACGACGCCCTGTGTCCTTTTAAAATTAATTTTTTTTTAATTTTAAAAGGATTTCTAATTTGTTTCTGAAATGCTTCCCAAGATGCCCATAAAACACTGAAAAAAAAAAAAAAACCTCCAACATTTCAAAAAAGATCACCTCCTTAGATGATGATTTTTCAGTGAGGAATTAAAAAACCTGAGTTTAAAGATTCATTTTTTTCCCCAGCAACTAGCAGGCATATATTTAAATAATGGGGGCAATAAATGTAGTTATATTTTCAAATACAAATTAGTTTCATTAAGAGTGAGCCCTCATTTAGCACACTTGCCACTAATCTGAGGCAAACTGTAAAACTAATTTTAACAATTGCCAACAGCTCATGACAAGCAAGCAGAGACAGGGCAATTATGGGCAATGATGCTGGATGAGCTGGCAAACTCGTTTTTTATTTCTACACTCAAATCCCGTATTTGAAGACAGGAGTGTGTTTAGTACGTCATCCAGTTGCCCAAAGTAAGAACTGATGATCCAAACTGAAAATATTTTAAAGAATAGGGTTGTCACTCTCAACCCAGAAATATAAATGAAAACTTCACAATTCAGTCAACTGATCAGATGGTGTCAAGCAAAATCTCAGACAGAAACCCAAGGATAACTAAAATTTATTGAAAGTGCTCCTGATCTGATGCCAAATAAAAGAACTATCTATCTGAAACTATATGGTTGTATGGGGCCACTTTTAAACGTCTAGGTGTATAACTATATAAAAATCCACATTCTTTTTTTAACTTGCAGGACACAAGCCATGATGCTCACAGAACTTCCCTCTGGCACACGAGATTGTAGATGACGTTCTTTTTATGGTTTCCTCTATTTTTCAAGTTTTCTGTTGTGCATGCATTATTTTCCTAGTTGAAAACAGGAAGAGGGTGTTATAGCTCTCAGTAATCCTCCTGGTACTGATGAGAGATTCCAGCCACACTGAATAGGGCTTATATCTGTACAGCCAGTGGGATATTGCAAAAAGGAAGGGTGTGATGGCCAAGGCTAGGCTATAGGAGACACATGGGCTCTACTTTGCATTCTCTCCGATGGCTCAGAGAGAGGCCCTACTAACCCTGTGGAGAGGTCCCCAGGGCGAAGAACTGAAGCCTCTGCCCACCAGCCAGTTAGCTCAGCACCCATCCGGAAGCAGATCCTTCAGCCCACCGATACTTTTTTTAAAATTTTTATTTATTGATTTTAGAGAGAGAGGGGAAGGGGGAGAGAGAGAAACACTGATTTGCTGTTCCACTTATTTGTGCATTCATTGGTTGAGTCTCCTACGTGCCCTGATCAGGGCCAAACCTGCAACTTTGGCATATGAGGTCTGCGCTCTAACCAACTGAGCTACCTGGCCAGGGCCCAGCCAACATCTTAACCACAACCAAACGAAAGACCCAGAGTTAGAACCACCCAGTTAAGCTGCTTCTGGATTTCTAAGTCACAGAAGCCCTCTGAGATAATAAATGTTTATTATTGTTTTCAGCTGCCAAGTTTGAGAGTAATTGGTTACACAGCAAAAGATAAGGAATACAAAGGGTATTTACATTATCAAAAGAAAACACTTGCTTACCACCCCGCCCCGGCCCCCACGCCCACATCCCAGTGGATTTCTTCTGAAGACAACCCTTCTGCTCTCCTCCTAGTCTGTGTCACAGCCCCACTCAACTAAATACCTGCCACTCAAAATATGGTGCTCAGATGGGTGGTACTGGCATCCCTGGGAGCCTGCAAGAAATGCAGAACTCAGGCCCCACCCAGGCCTGTGAATCAGAATCTACTCTTCAAGAAGTGATTTAGTAAAGTCGGAATCCCAGCCAAGTCTGAGAAACTCTGAGCTATGACAATGGTTCTCAATCTTGGCTGTACTATGGGATCATCTGGAGAGCTATTTTATAGTCCTGATGCCCAGGCATGTGAGGGTGGGGACCAAGCATCAGTATTTCTTAAAGCCCCCTAAGTGATTCTAACGGGCAGCCAGAGTGGAGAACCTAGGAACAAAGCCAGTCTTCTCCCCACTCCGAAGCCTATCCAATCTCCTAGTACCCAGGCTTCAGTGGGGCCCAGGGTCTTTCGCAAGCCTCTTAACCAGGGCTGAGAACCACAGTCTAGAAGAACTCGGCCCTGCTGATCTCCTTGCTTCCCAACCTGCCTAACTCCCAAGTCTCTCTGTAGCTCAGACGCTCCCTTCCCAGACTCTCTGCCGCCTCCCAAACACAGGTTCGCCCCTACATGTCTCTCTCCAGCCCTCCTTCTGTTGCTCTCTTAATATTATTTTCATTATACACCACTGACAACATATGGATACAGACGAAAACAAGACATCTGCGTATCTGCCACCTGGATCTCACAAATGCTCGCATTTTCCATTATTTGCTTCACAACTTCATTTTGGAAGAAATGCGACCTTTCGGAGCAGCCCTTCCGACCTCTCCTTTCTCCCCTACCCTTCTGCCCCCGTTCTGATTCTTTCTTTCAGTCCACATATCACACCCAGAACAGGACAAGGCAGAGGTTCCAAGACTCTCCAGTGGCACCTGACGTGTAAAAGGCACCCACAGTGTCTCGGCACATTTTGCACAGCACTCCCTAGACAAGAAAATAATACCTACGGTTCTACTTATTCAGCAGTCACATCCAGACAACTTAATAATTATGTCCAAACAACTTGGTAGCCTCTTGGAAAAAAAACAGAACCCAGAAATTGAAAGAAAGAAACTTTTCCCTTCATCCTTACATTACCATAATGATGCCCTCATGGGCTGGGTGCCTCTGCGGGTCACTGAACAACTTCTTAAACCTTGGAATCACCATTGCCTGCTCCCCGTGGCTTTCTTAGCAACCCCCCCAAATCCAGTTTTGTGAAGACATGATGTCCTGAAAAGGAATGCGGTGCTGTCTAATGTTGGGATTGTGAACTACCTCAAGCTAGCAGTGAGTGTGAGGTCCAACACATCAAGTACTGCTGTCTTTCCCTCGGAAATGCAAAATACCCCCTGCGCCCGCCCCCACTGTGAGTTCCCCGTAGCACCTTGGGGCGCCTTTGCACAGAGTTTGGGAACCTCCAATACTTGGTACTGTTGCACGTGCTCAAAAAAGTGTCACGGCTGCCCTGGCTCTCCCACGGCCCTCACAGCCTTTCTCACTGGCCTCGCTTTCCTGCTGTGGGTGAGAACTCCAGTCTCCCCCGCAGCCAGGCTTCCCTCCAACTCCAGGTGGACACACACAAGGCCTGTTTCAACACATTCACCTGGAACTTTCCCGGCACTTCCAGATGAACATGCCTGCCCCAAAGACAACTCCATGTTTTGTCCAACGGGCCTGATCCTCCCCCCATGTTTCTTGTTTCTGTGGGTCAGACCTCCACCCTCATGATGTCCAGGCTCAGAATGCTGGAGATGGGCCGGCTCCTGCCATCATCCTGTCCTTCTACTCACCTGGCCAGGTGCCAAGGGCTGGGGGACATTTTCAATTCCGCCACTTCCTTCTCGGGCCATCCTGCCATTTCAGGACTGTCAAAGGCCTTCCTCACATCCCGCTGTCCCTGGGCTCCCATCCATCTGACTCCTATCACCAGCTTTTGCCAGTCTGCATCACGCAAGTGGCCCAAAGAGCATAAGTCACATCTGCTGCCAGCCTGGAGTCCTGAACCTCACCCCAGCCTCCCTCCTTCCCAGCCCTATCTCCCACCGTTCCCCTTTCTGCACCATGGAGTCAGGTTGGACTAAGCCAGTGCCACCTTTTACTCCATTCCTTTACCTCCACTGGACTCACTACCTGGCACTCTCTTCCCTGCCATCTTGACCCTCTGTATTAGGGCTTTCCAGAAAAAACAACACCTATAGGATAGGGTGTGTATGTGTTTGGGGGTGTCTATATATAGAAACTATACAGAGAGAAGGTGGGGCAGAATTGCTTTAAAGAGTTGGCTCATGTCACTGCAGGAACTGTCAGGCTGGAAATCTGTAGGGCAGTCCAGCAGGCCGCAGACGCAGGGAAGAGCTGAAGCTGCAGGACTGAGTCCCAAGGCCTTTTGGAGGCGGAATTCCTTCGTCCTCAGGAGGCCTCTGTCTTTTCTCCCACGTCCTTTAAGTGATTGGATGTGGCCCACCCGTATTCTAGAGGATAATTGACTTTACTCACAGTCTACCGATTGAAATGTTAATCATACCTTAAAAAAAAACAAATACCCCACAGCAACACCTACACTGGTGCTTGACCAAAAACTAGGTACCCCAGCCTGGCCAAGCTGGCACAAGAAAACCATCACGCCCTCCTTTACTGAGCACCTAGTGCGTGCAAGCACTGTCTTAAATGCCAGGAACACCAAGGGCAACAAAAATAATAATAATAACAACAACCCTGCCCTTGAGGACCTTACCTTCAAAAGCAGACGAACAGACAATGAACAAAACTAAGAAATGAAGTTCAACTACAGAAAAATAAGGCAGGCAGGAGGGGTCGAAAGTAGAAATGAAGGTGGTGCATTTTTTTTTTTTTTTTTTTTGGATGGGTGATCAGGGAAGGCTTCACTCAGACGGTGACATTAAGCAAAATCCTAAAGTTGACAGAGGGAGCCACAGCCTAAGGGGGATGGTGGAGCAGGCCAGGTGGCGGCAAGTGCAAACCGACCAGAACGTCCCAGCACCTGCCTGGTGAAGTGGCGGCTGCAGGTAGCACATGAAGGGAGAGGCGTGGGAAGCAGATTGTGAGGGCTGTGCTGTGCCTGGTAAAAACTTTGGAGGGGGCAAAGTGGGGGAAATTGGGATAACTGTAATAGCATAATCAATAAAGCATATTTAAAAATTTTTTTTGGCTTTGCCCTGAGTGAGACAGCAGCCCCTGGAGGGTCTCCAGTGGGGGGAGACATGACCACTCTAGCCATGGCTAATCATGGAGGAGGGAGACCAGATGAGGATGAGGTGTAAGCAGCAAATGCTGGCTATTTATTGGTGGGCTGGTAATAGGGCATTAAAAAAAAAGAGGGCATCCCAGACTCCTCCAGGGTTTGTGAGCTGAGCAACCGGAAAGCTGGGGTGGGCACCTTCTGAGATGGGCTGGCTGTGGGAGAAACAGACAGAAGTTTGTTTCGGGTGTGTCGACCCTGTCCAGGTGGAGGTGTGGGGGTGGGCAGCCAGAGAGGCTGGGTCGCAGTGCCAGGGACAGCAACCTTCTCCAAGACAGCTGTGGCATCTTCTTCACCCCCACCAGCAGGTACACCCAAGGCCCCACCCAACAGACACACAAGGAGTAGGAAGGATGCTCTCGGATGGAAAGGGGCCTTTGGAATATTTGCCCTTCACTCTCAAGTTCACCTTCTTAACCATAGCGCACAGGACGTGGGTGCAAAGCCCCAGGAGCCACATCGCCTGGGCTCAAATCCCAGTGATTCTACCTGGAGGAAGCAACCTAACCTCAGTTTTCTCAACTTTAAAATGGGCATGATTGCAGAATCTACTAGTAGGGTAAGGGCTTAACAAGGTAATAGTTAACAGGGCTTAGAAGAGCTCAGACACATAGAAAAAGCAATATACATGTTAACCATTACATTATATAATATATTGTATGGTATATATAATACATTGTAATATTACATTACATATTATTATATTATATATATTAATGTTATATTAACTATTGCAGGCATGATTTGTTACCTACCATGAAGATCCCTTTTAATCCGCCTATACCCACAATTACACAACACTGAAAACAGGGCTTGTAAGGTGTCCCAAAACACCAGAAAAATCCCAAAAAGACTTCTCTAAGTTAACGAAGTGTTTAAATGAACA
Organism: Glossophaga mutica; assembly: GCA_039655065.1. Classification (NCBI taxonomy): domain Eukaryota; kingdom Metazoa; phylum Chordata; class Mammalia; order Chiroptera; family Phyllostomidae; genus Glossophaga; species Glossophaga mutica. The sequence goes on along the minus strand of CM077309.1, from coordinate 26,612,972 downwards.
GTCTGATTCCTTGTACTTGATATTTCTGAAATTCGGTGATCCACGCTATAGTCAAGTTCCATTCCCCAGAGGCTGTGATTCACCTAATCTGTTTCCACCCAACCTCATGGATAATGCCCTATTACAACAATTTCTCCAAATCTGAAGAATGCGGGAGCTATTCCATAAAACTTGAGCGGTTCCTCAAAAAGTACTTCCTCAGAGTGAAATACAATGCAGGGAGTTTCAACACACACCACACACCACACACACACACACACGCATACCCCCTAGAACACATGCAAAGAGCACACACTGACAGTGAAGGGGCCTGCCTGCCAACGGGAAACAGAGTGAGACAGTTTGGTTGGAAAAGCCAAAGAAAGCTGTCAGTGAAGTGCAGCTAGCTGGCTTCCTGGTTGAAAAAGTGTGGAAACATCTAATATCATTTTACAAAGTAGCTGAAAAGTTGGTCAGTAGAAAATAAGCTGAGCAAAACATAGCTGACATTGACGTTCCACCTGTGGCTGGTTGGGGTGCTCCCCACCTGAGGGCTGGTGTCCACTTTCCTTGGAACCTGATTCTGGAATAGCGCACAGCACAGAAGAGGAGAAAGCCATGTCCCCAGTGGCCAGCACAGCCAGACACAGAAGCTGGCAGCCCTGAGCAGTACTCCCTACACCACAGGGACAGGCCAGACCAGCAACACCCCCAAATGAAGCCATTAAGTACCAAATGGCATCTCCTCCATCTCAGTCTTGGCAGGTAGCCATCACGCATAGAATGCGACCTGATTTTCTAGCTCTTTGGTTCTGGCCCTGCTGAGAGTGATTTTTCTTCCTGAATTCAGCCCAGGTAGGGAGTAAGCCATACAAATGCATATGTAAAAGCTGAACTGAATTCTTATTTGGAGAGCAAGGAATTAACAGGGCTCAAGCAGTGGCCATGGCTTGCCTGCTGTACCGATCTTTCAAGACAAAGCATCTTGGTAAAATATCAATGGTGATAACAAAAGCCCCTTTTGGGGGCTCAGGAGGAAAAAAACCCTCAAATTTACGTCAAAAACTGAATGGGAATGAGAGAAAAGATCACACAGACACACAACCTTTAAAAGGTAAACACAAAGAAAAATCAGGCTAAATTTATCTCTTTGTCAGTAAAAAAATGGTCCAAGCCTTAGCCAAGTGTGTTGTCAATTCTTAAGCGGAAAGAAAAAAGAGAAACGCTTACTACGGAGGAGCACTGCAAACGCACTCCCAGCGATGATGAAAACAGTCTGTATTTGCACTGTCCAATTCAGCAGCCAATCACCACTTGTCGAGCACGTGGAAGGTGGCCAGTGAGACTGCAGAAATAAATGTTTAATTTTATTTCCTTTTCATTCATTTACATTTAAATGTAAAGAGCTACAGGTAGCTAGTGGCTACTGTACTGGACAGCTCTGCTACAAATACTCAGACCGAACAGCCAGCAATGTCTTTCATTTCCTACAATAAAATTGCAATCGTAATCAACCAATAATATCTTAAATTGTCACCAAAATTAGTGCCTCTAGACAGGCCCCAGCTGCTGCAAAGTCGGCAAGCTTAAAACACAAAGGAAAAAGACTAAAGACAGCGATTCAATGTTATCATTTTGGGGGATTTTGCTCTGTCTGTCCAGTTTACAGTTCTGTCATACTATGGCTTTGCATATTTGGAAGTCTGTAGATGGAATACACATCTGCGAAAGCAGAATGCAATAGTCTCTCCCCAGTCTGGAAAACATGAAAATGTGAACTCAGGGCAAGTTACATAACCTCATTAAACTTCAGTTTCCTCAAGGCTGAAAAGCAGATAATAATAGTGCTTGTCTCCCATGAGGAATGAATTCAGAGAATACGGCAGGTAAAGGGCCTGACAGTGCCTGGCAAAGAGTAAGCACTTGGCAAGTGGCCACTATAATTATTATTTTGTTAATAACAATAGCAAAATCTGTAATAAAATAAGAATGGAGCTACTACAATGATAGTTTACGGTGGGCCACGTTTTCCTACACCCAATCCCTCTAAAGCTGTTTCTCAGGCTCTGGAAAAGTGGCTTCTAATAAAATACATCTGGGGCCCTGACGTCTCTACACTCGGAGGTCTCCGTCAACCTCCAGAGAAGTCATCACCTAGATGGCTACCATGAGCCATGAGAATCGTTCAGCCTATGTTTATTGTGCCCCTACTCTCTGGCAGGCACGTACCAGGCTACGGATGAAAACAGTCCCAGAGTGTAATGTCTCCAGACTCTATACCATCCGCAAAGCTTGGGCCCCACTGAGACACCTTGGAGAGATGTAAAAATTTGATCCTGGGGTCCCTCACAGGCCAGGAGGCTCACTTCTTGTTTCCTGGATCAGCCAAGCCCAGATTCAGCTGCTGGCCCATGGAGAGGGGTCAAGGAACGAGGGCAACTGAGAGGAACCAGCCCATTTTCCCAGCCGGGACAATCGGTTGGGGGGGCGGGGTTGTCTACGGGCCATGTTTTCACTGACAGGCCAAATCGCTTTAACAGGAAAGCTGCTCTGTGAGCCTTCAAAAAGCCAAATCTGATCTTCCTCACAAAGCAAACACAACCCCTTTCAACAGCTAACTGCCCAAGCTGGTGAAATGCAACGGGACTCTCCATCAAGTTCACGTCAACCAGACCTATACGCTGGAAATTCCCCAGGAGTTTCTTGGCAGAAGTTTAGTGGAATTCTGTGGGGTCTGGGGGTTATTTTTGTTTATGTAGAATGCACTCAGTCAATCTTCTTTCACAACCCAGTGTACATTCCCCTATGGAATTCCCTTTTCTGAAGATTTCTAAAAAACAAAATATTCATCTGATCATCTGCAGTGATTTAAGTGTAAACCCATCCACAGGCGGAGTTGGGGACTGCTCAAAGCTCTTGTGCCTATGAAAACACGTTCCAGAATGTCTCCGTTGGTCCCGACTGCTGGCCCCGGAAGGATACTAGTCAAATGATGCTCTTGACTTGGGTTTAGGAAAATAAGGTTGTAATATCTGGAATTGGAATCTCATACTGGTATTCTGTGCTGGTGAGACTGTGAAGTGGTATAAGCACATGGGAAAAGGTCTGGCAGTTTCTTAGAAGGTTCTAGGACCCAGCAATTCCTAGACATTTACACAGAAGAAATGAGACCATGCATCCTTAGAAAGACTTGTACATGAATATTAATAGCAGCTTTATTCACAATACCCCCCAAAACTGGGAATAAGTCACGTGTCCATCAACAGAGGGATATATAAACAAACTGTGGCATAGGCATAACGTGGATATAACTCAGCAATTAAAAAAAAAGAAGATCAAAGGACTGAACATTCAGCGTGGGTGAATCTCAAAACACGCTGAGTGAAAGAAGTTTTACACAATGCTGGAAGAATTCCATTCACATCAGGTTCAACAACAGGTTAAAGGAAACTAGAGTGAGAAACAATCAGAGCAGCGGTTGCCACTGATGGGGTGGAGATGGGGACCAACTGGAAATGGAGATGCAGGAACTTTCTGGGGTGACAGTAATACTCTCTTTCTTGATAGAGACTAGGGTCATACGGGTGTACACATCTGTCAAAACATTATGCAAATGCTACTCTTAAGATGTGTGCGCTTTACTGTGTGTCTATAAATTTTACCTTAAGGAAATCATGAACATCAATGAAACTCTAAACAATAAAATGTGTGCTGAAATGTTCAGGAGTGACCTGTATCAATGTCTGCAATTTACTTTAAAATGAATAAAACAGTAAGTGAGACTGACGATGGACAGAGGGATGAATCAATGGGGAGATGTGTCATTAAACCAGTGTAGTAAAATTACAGGCTCTTAATGTGGGTATTTGGATGGTCACTGCTTTTGAAACTTTTCTACATATTCTAAAATGAGATGGACGGGGAAAGAGTCATAGTGCCCCTTCTTTAGCCCACCACATTAGAAATTTGTCAAGGTGCCATGCCCACCAAGCCGTGGCCTCATATCATTTCAGTTATGCTGAAAAGTGAAGATTGCAAGAACACGAGTAGCTTTACAGGAACTCACATCACTCATGCCAAAGATTTTCTGCCTGTTTCCCTACAGACAAAGCAATTATTTGAATGTAAGCCAAAAATTCCTTCTCAACAGGGAGAAAAAGGACATACTCACTTGTATCCCCAATTTGTTGTCTTTCAGTTCCTGCAGCAAATCCATTAGCTAACAGCACAACACTCCACTTCCACTTGCCCCATGTCCATGCAGCCAAAGACAAAGAAAAACCAACCCAACGACCTGTTATACAAATGCAGCCAGAGGAAGACTTCCCAGTTCTCAGGCCAGAAACCCCACTGAAGGCAAAAGAGGATGCAGAGCTCCCCTGAGGTTAAAGTGATTTCACTGAGGTTAGCACACATACGCACCAAGAGCCCCAAACAGCTTGTTGCTTAATCCCTCTGTGGGGTTTGGTGACATGTGGGGTCACTTGAACTTAGTAGGGAATTCAGCTGTTGAGAGGTACAAATTAGGAATCCCGGTGGCTAGGGACACGTGGGGTGCATGGCAAGCCCTACCCACAGGCCCAGAGGTCGCTCACATTACCCCGGCCTTCCTTCCTGGCAGGGCCTCGCTTATCCTGAGATGACACACAATGGCAGGGGCTGGAAGACGCCTAGTCTGACTGCCAGCCCAGCATCTGAAAACAGCTGTACCAATTACAAGAAGAGACTGTTGCTGGAAACCAGGGCAACCACTCAAATATAGGGATCTGTGCCAGACTTTTTGAAAAAATACTTTTTGTTTGTTTGTGTATAAGCCCCCTAACAAACTCACTGACACCGCAGCGTCCCCGGGAACCACCCACAACCACAGGAGGCAGCCCGGCGTGTGCAACAGGGAGGCAATAGGGAGCGCGCCTGGGTCCAGCACCTTGGCCTCCACGCTGCTCTCGCTGCCAAAAACAGCGACACTCTAGGTGAAGGGCAAGAGCCCGGTGCTCGGGAGGAGGGTTTGCACACCTGACTGCTGGGTTTCCTGAAATATACACCGCCACCGCCCCACCCTGACTGAGACCCACACTGCAGTCCCTTGAGCCTAGGTAAGTAGGTTAGGACTAGGGAAGAAACCCCCTACAAAGGGGGAATGCCTGTTTTCAGCGCAGGGGACTCCCCACGCCCGGAGTCTCTGAGCCTCCAGTGGCTGCAGCGCTTCTTCTGAACGTGCCGCACGTCTGCTCCCACTCATCCATCATTCCTGCCCAGAGAGCAAAGCTACCTACTAGGGCGCACGCATTAAGGGCAGCCAGAGCCGCCTCCACCCCACCCTCCTGGATTCCGTTGCCAGCTCCCGCCTGATATTTGCAGAGGACCCCCTGCAGTAGCGTCCTAGACCCACCTGTAGCCTGGAAGCTTCCCCTCTGCTTCCTTTCTAGGCGCCACCCCAGCCCCCGCCCCGAGCCGGCAAAGCCCTGGACCCCCAGCAGACTGCTCTGGGGTGCCTCTCCCCGCAGCGCGCCGGGATGATTTTTTTTTTTCCTCGAAAAAGTTGGCCCAAGATTGCTGTGCCCCATGGATCCGGCCCGACCCCATCCAAAACCGGGTCAGAGGTGCAAGGAAAGGGGTTGAGAGGAGGGGCCCTCTAGCAGCCCGGGAGGCTGGGAAACACGCCTCAGCTCCCGCAACCTGCAGGGAGGCGCCACGCAGGGCTCCTCCTGTCCACGGGGGTCCTGATCCAAAGGGCCAAACCGAGGAGCTTGTGCCCACGTACACCCCAAGTTCTACCGCGTGCCTACCTACCGTTCCGGACTAGCTCAGGAGAAGGTGTGGGTGCGGGCTCCCTGAGATCGTGTGTTCCGTCCCGGGAGGAAAGTTTGTGCCATGCAGAGGAGGCGGCGCGGAGAAGGCGTGGGCACCAGTTGGGGCGGGGGTAGGAGGGTGGCGACGGCGCGGCGTGCTCGTGTGTCCGTCCCTCCCGCGATCCGTGAGTCCGTCGGAGCCAGCGGCAGCCGCGCTCCCGCTCGCTGCGCGCTGCGCCTTGCGCCCGGCGCGCTCCAGCTCCAGTCCCGACGCGCCCCCGCTGCCGCCGCCGCCGCGCGTCCGCCGGCTACACTTCCTCTTCCTCTGAACTCATGTGCAAAATATGCTGCGCTGCATCTTTGGGGGAAGCCGCGCGGCCCCTAACAGCCGCCGCGGGGGCAGCGGAACCGCTCCGCGCCCTCTGCGTGCTCCGCGCCGCGCCTCTGCCTCCACTCCGTGGACAGCTCGCGCGCGGCACACGCTTTTACCCACCCAGCGACCCCTCGGTGCCCTCGGCTCAAAGGTCCGAAGCTCACGTACCCACCTCTCTACTCCTAACCAAGTCTGTGTGCGTTAAGAGCGCACGTGGGGTACTGGGATCCTCTAAATTTTGAGCTGGGATTCCGCAGGGCGACTGCTACCAAAGTACTATGGCTAGAAGGTGGGAGGATCATTAACGGAGGATCATTCCTCCTCCCTATTCTTCAGGTGGGCCCATCCCTGGAGGTCCTGGCGCTGCCTAAATTATTCCTTGGGAGTTAGTGCTTAGGGAGAGGGGTAATTGCCACTGTTTACTTGCCACACCCGATGCCACCAATTTAGGGTGACCAGAGGTTTGAGAAAATCTGGGAGACCATCTTGCTCTGCATTTTTAAGCTGCCCAAGAAGAAAATTATATAAATAAAGTGCCAAGCCAGGGCTACTTTAGTAAAGTGAAGATGTAGGGCAGTGAGTGCATTATAAAATTTCTTCCTTCTTGGAACTATTTAAACAAAGCAAAATTACAGTGTAGGGGTTAGGAGCTGGGACGCTAGAGTCAGACATGCAGGGCTGGGCTGCTGGCCTCCCTGCTCACTCCCTGTGTGACTTGGGTAAGAGACTTCACTGCTCTGGGCTTGTTTCCTCATTTCTCGAATAGCACTTCCTCCTGGATTTTGTATGTAAAGTGTTTAGGAAGCATTCTATAACTTAGCTATTATTGTTGTTATATATTATAAGGGGACTGGAACAGACAGCAGACATCATCTAATTAAGCGCCTTTTCTGCCCAAAGAGAGGGCCTTAGGCATCGACTCCACAGGGGAGAGGGCTAGATTCAGCCCCAAAGGCGTTATAAGGAGGTCTTTCTGGTACTAATAACACCTGCCCTGGGGGTAAGGAAGGGCTATTTGCATTTCAGAAATTCTTCTTGTTACCACTGCTTCTCAGAGGTTTTCTTCCATACGTTGCTTTTTCCACACCCTTCGCAGTTCTCCTTCCTTCCCCCTCCCCCAGTCCGGGTTTTTTGTTCTTGTTTTTTGCCCCTTACCTTTTCTACCGCGCCACCTGCTGGTGGCCGTCACCACCACCCACCAGCACTTTCCATCTCCCCCGCTCTCTGTCCTTTCTTGGCTTGCCACCTAGGAGAAAATAAGACCAGGTGACAGCTCAAGTATAGGTTCAAGTAGTAGTGTGTGGGGACAAGTGTCCGTGGCACCACCAGGGGTTCGGAACGCCCACCTTCGAGGCCAAAGGGAGAGATCTTTAATCTTCTTGAAGCCTCCAGTGTTGCAAGGCAGGCCCATCAGAAATCTTTCTGATCCTTTCATGGCATCCACATTGAAGAAAGAAAATAACATTTATAGGTGTTAACTGGTTAAAAAAAAAAAAACAACAACAACCCGCGAAGCATTTTTCAAAAGATAAGCAGAAAAAAAGGAAAGACAGCATACATTGGTTGTGGTGGAGCAAGAGGTTGATTTTTCCTTGAAGCAAACCATTTCGACTCTGTAAAAATTTTGCACATAATTTTTTTTAAACACCACGTCCTTGGGATTAATAACTTATTCTGATTGTTTCCTCCACTCAACATTTTTCTGAGTACTAATGGTCTGTAAATGTCTTAAATGTCTTTTTCCCCTGCTTGCATCTGCATTTTTTAGGGCTTTCTAGAACTATCAACCATTCCCCCTAGGTATTCTGACACTTCCTACCTGGTACACAGTAGGTGTTCAATAAACATTTATGGAATGAGTGGATGAGTTATTAGCATCTAGATCTTTTAAGGCTCTGTGTGACCTACATTGAACACTTATCTGGAGTATTATAGTATTCCGATTCTCTTTCACCTGGCATATCCAACTAGGAGCCAACATTGGGTTCATTGGTGTTGAGTATCGGCCAACCTTGATTTTCCACTTGGCTGTCATGGACTGGCCAGTCAGGGGATTGACCCTGGGCAGCTGGGCCTCACCTCTGACTGACCTCCCCTCCCCAGCCTCAACCCCAAAGATGCTGGAACTGTATCCTGGTGGGTTACCTTGGCAACCTCACAATGTCATCTGTTAGAATGTCCTAGGGCGGCAGCTTTTAATTCTAGCACAGCGGTCTCATCGGGGGTCATGTAATAGTGCTGTTTTTCCTCTGCTCACACTTTCTCCCCCTATGATTTAACACTAAGTACTTGGAGAGGGAGCCGAACACGGGGAAAACCAAGTTATTACAGCACGACAGGTCACAGATGGCCACAGAACCGGGATCCCCAGTGTTCCCAGTCGATAAAACGCAGACCCCAAGTTAATGGGGAAACTGGTTCTCCTCACACACCCCGTGGAATGGAGAGGAGTTAAGCCAGCCTGGGTAACCGTAAGCAGCAGCCGTGGCCAGACTGTACAATTTGTGTAAAAGCTCGGTTAAAGGGGCCCCCCACTGGAACAGTTCTCTCTCTTGGCCTCAGCAGCATCACCCACTCTGGAGATGATTACAGCCATGGCGACCAGCCGCTGGAACAGTTTTGCTGCATCCCAGCTGCGCAGAGGCTTGGGGAGAAGGATAGTCCCAGCTAACCTATTCTGCCCACCTCTCCCAACCTCCGGTCCCCATCCCGCAATTTCACCACACCCTGGATCCCTCCGCTCCATTTTAGCTTAAAATAACTCAATCTCCTAGTTATTCCGTAGACAGTTTATGCAGAAAATAAGCCCATCAAAAGCTTCAGACTCTGAAGAATGATTGTCCTAATTGTTTATGAACAGGACCACGAAACCCAGGTCTTAGACAGGGCAGGGGAGCAGCAACATTTCAGGGCTGACAGGAGAGATAAGGAAACTCAGATATGCTCCAGAGGTACAAGAGTTATTCGTCTTTATCTTCATGGTTAATATTTTAAGTGGGTTTCCAGCGACAATGAGATCACAGTTTGGCCAGCTACTCCATACTAAATAGGCTGCAGGAAGCTGGCCCCTCATAGGGTGACACTCATTCCCATAAGGAGGCGGGGTGGCAAAGGCCTGAGCTCTGTGCCCCAGAGCCAGTGGTTGGGGAGGAGCCCCCTGCCCTGTGTTTGCTGTGGCAGGCACAGCCCTCCCAGAGACACCCCTGGAAAGCCCACGGTGCCCCTGATCACAGAGGAGCAGGGCACACTTGTGCTGGTGTCCCCACATGCCCTGTACCCACCCCCCGCCCCCCCCCCCGCCCTGCAGTGTGGAAGTGTGAATTGGGATGGGAAAAGGCAGTTGTTAGGGTGCTTTATATGCATGTATTCGTTGACTGGCTAAGGCTTGGGGCTTTTGTCCAAAGTGTAGTCAAACTGATACTCTGCAAATGCCACCCACAGACATCACCAATTTGAGGAAATGTTGGGTGGTTGCCCAATGTTTCATTCATCCATTGCCAAAAACAAACAAAATTATTGTTATTTAGCTCCTGAACCTGCTCCTCATTTTACCTCTGAATTCCCAGTCTGTCAAAAGGGCAGTTCAGGGGAGTGGGGCCCTCCTGTGGCTGAGAGAGAATTTGCTCTCTGAAGCAGAGAGCCAAGGGAGATGGAACTGTCAGGAACTCAGTGTGACGCACTGCTGCCGGCAGCCTTGTTTCCCTCACGCAGCCCCAGGGACCCTCTGGCTTTACCAGAAGCCATCCACATCCACCCCTTCCACTGGTTATTCCTTTCGTGGGACCTATCTAGTTACTTGCATTTGTGAACAAACTTTATTACCAAAGATAGGAAGTGTATGTACATGAACATGTAGGAGCCCTATAGACTGAAGTATTCCACAGACATCAAAAAAGGAAATTGCAGAGATAAATCATCAAATAAGTGGTGGGCTAATATTTTGATATATGAATTGATATGGTTTCCCTTCCACCTCTGCTATTTCTAGTCCCCCCACTGTATGTCCCTCACACCGCACCAACCTTCTTCCCAACAGTTTAGAGAGAGAAGACATCGTTTGCCACGTGGGGGTGTTATCATGGTAATACCAGGGACAAAAGTCAAATTCTTGGCTTTGGGGTTTTCAAAAGTCAAGGTCCAAATATAAAATGAAAAAGATAAGGAAAAATTCGAAATCAGTAGAATCATTGTCCCTTATCATATCGCCTTTCCTTCCCCTACCCGCCCGCTGCCCCCCCCACACACCTTCCAAGAACAGATCACAGGTGCCAGGCTGGAGCAAGGGCAGCCGGGAGAAACAGAGGGGCTGTGTCGGTAGGGAGCAATTGATCAGAGGAACTGATCGCAGGACCGATCAGAGTCAGAATTGAGAAACCCACCTCTTTCCACTCAAGGGAGAGCCATCCATCCATGACACTTGGGAACCCTGTGAACAATGGGACAGCAGCTCTTGGAACTTGTCCTGGAGGAGCACTGTATGTCTTCAGTAGAGGACAGGAAAATGCTGTTCATCCTGCCCACTGACATGTGGCAGTGAACTCCCCTCAACAGCAGCCAAAGCACAACCTGTGGACCATTCAGAAAAACTAACTCCTGTTCCTGGAGTTTCGCCCTCATTTAATAGTTAAGGGTGCTGGTAAACCCTTGAGATGGAGAGTAGGGCCCTGGCACCCTGAGAGATGGTGAAAAGATCCAAGAGTAGGAAAGATGTTTCCAACTATTTTGCATCAGGCCTGTGCTTAGAGGGGCCTGAATGGACCAGCTCAGGATTTCCCTTACAAGGCAGGGCTGCGGTGATCATTGGCACTATTCCTTAAAGAGATCTTCTCCGTATGGTCTGAGGGTAGCATTGCTATCCTTGACTCCTTGTGGTTAGAAGAGGCTATATGACTAGCTCTGGCCAATGACTTTTGAGCGGAAGTGGTGGGTATCAATTTTACAACAATGACTTAGTTGATAGGATGAGACTCTCCAGAGCCCTCTCTTCCCTCTGGCAAGGCAAGGTCACTAGCAACATCACACGTGGTGCTACTTTTCAGTCGAGGCCCATGAATGGCTGTGAGAAGCTGAGCCCTCCATCTAACCTGTAAGGATATGAAACACGAACAAGAAATGACTTGTTTGCTAACCACTGTGACTACAAGTTATTTCTGCAGCATAACCTAGCCTATCCTGGTTGGTAGCATCTAATCAAGTCCAGCAAACATTCCAGAAGGCATCATGAGCATAGCTGGGAGCTAGAAGAACAAAGGAAGCATCCAGTTAGAGGAGCACTTCCCACTTTAACCTGGAACCCTCACAATTCTTGAGATGTCCAGTTAGAAAAGTCTGTGATCACAAAAGCAATAAGAGCTATTATTTAGTCACTCATTTAATTTTAAAGTATTTTTTTCAAAAACCTGCAATGTCCCAACACTATGCTAGGCATGGTGATACAGCTGGGAAGGAACATGCAGTTTTTTTTTTATTTCAGAAACCTTTCATTCCAGCAACATTCAACACTTACTGATGGAAAATGAAACTAGGGCTTAGATAAATGAAAAGTTTTGCTCACGGTGTCGCAGTTAATAAATGGCGAAGCAAGACTTAAACTTCAGCTTTTTGACTCCAGATTTTGTGCTTTCTTCACTCTCTCAAGGCACTTAAAAATAATGATACCAGTATCACTTCACATTTGCTCAAAAGCAAGTAGGTAGGATTTAATTCTAGCATGCCTTATGCCTCCCACCTTAATGTGTGCTGATACCTGAAATTTCTTTAATAAGCACAACTTTTCATTCCATAATTAGTACCTTGCACAGGGTCTGACAAATAAAAGGCATTTTCTAAATGCTTTTTTAATGAGTAAAGCATGCTTGAATGAATAAATGAGTGAAAGAAGAAGGCAAAAATACCTGCAACTATTGATTTAACTATCAGATCTACTCAATGACTCTCATACTACACCACAGCCAAATAATCACAAAACATAGATGTTGTCTAACAGGAAAGTGTAATTTTTTTGAAATATTAGTTGATGCTCTTTCCAATTCTGATATTTCCTGTTATTTCTCCCCCTGTATTTGATGAGTGACCCAACTAAACTATTTGACATCCATAGCTCGGGGGATGGTTGTTCCAGCAGAAAGACAAAAAAAAAGTCTTGGAGATCTCAAAAGCTTAGACTTTTGGGTTTCAAATGTCCAAGGGGACTCAGAATTTAGAAAAAATAAAGAAGCAGAAAAAAATCTCCCCAATTTTTCAGGATGCGTAATATAACCCCAGACTGTAGGGAGGGAGAAAAGTGTGAAGAGAAGTAGGAGTGAGCCCTGGCTAGCTTGGCTCAGTGGATTGAGCATCAGCCTGTGAACTGAAAGGTCACTGGTTTGATTCCCGGTCAGGGCACATGCCTGTGTTTCCGGCCAGCTCCCCCGTTGGGGGCACGTAAGAGGCAACCCATCAATGTTTCTCTCCCTCTCTCCCTCCCTTCCTCTCTCTCTAAAATTAAATAAATAAAATCTTAAAAAAAAAAAAAAGAAGTAGGAGTGAGTAGACACTGTAAGTCTCTGAGAAAGAGAAAGCCAATATCTTGCCCCTACAGTTTATTCAAAAGGAAGGGTGGTGAATTCCACTCTGGCATGGTCAAGCAGCTTGTATTGAACCACCTCTCCTACAGATAAACTCAAGACAAAAATCTAAAAGAACAATTCTCTGAAGTCAGTAGAAAGCAAGAAAGCTTTGCCACAATGCAAGGCCCCCACAAACAGGCACAGCTCTAGGAGAGCTGGAGCCAACCCTGAAACTGACTGGGAGTGAGTTTCTGACACTCTATTCCCCTTTGAAATGGTGTAGAAACCTGAGTTAAGTTGTACTCTTGGCACATTGGAGTACTTCTTGTGCTAACATGATAAATGTGCGTGATGTGCAGGGGGAATATTAGTCAGTTGATGGTTGACTTTGATGATTAGCAAACACCATAAGGTCCTTCTCCCACCCTTCTCCATGCTATACAGGAAGAAATTCTTAACAATTAAGAGTTATTTCCCCCTTAACTATTAGCATATGGTTCAGCTCTACAGCATGAATGACTTCTCAAGATACCTGCTTTTAAAAAAAATCTTTCCAAATATGATTTTGCCTAAAGGACCTTCCCTCCACGAGGTTTTGTTAACTGAGATTTAACTGCATTGCCTGATATGTAGTCATTTAATCCTATTTCCCTAACTATGTGACAGGGTTCTGATCCAGTAATTTCCCCATTTCCTAGAATGCCCTGGCTTCTAAAATAGTTCAAGGAATGAGTGAATAAAATCAAGGAATGAATAAATAGGTGAATATCATTTGTCTTAGTCCATTCAGGCTGCTTTCATTAAATACCATAGGTTGGGTGACTTATAAACAATGAACATTTACGTCTTATAGTTCTGAAGTCTGAGAAGCCCCAGATCGTGCCGCCTCCCTACCCTGACCAGGGCCCACTTCCCAGATGACCATCTCTCTGATATAACCTCACATAGTGCAAAGGTCAAGGGATCTCTTGAGGACCTTTTTTCCCCCTAAAGAGAGGGTGAGAAACATCAATGTGTGGTTGCCTCTCTCACGCTTCCCACTGGACCTGGCCCCCCCATTGGACCCGGCCCAAAACCTAGGCATGTGCCCTGACCAGGAATCAAACTGGTGACCTTTCATCTCACAGGCCAACGCTCAATCCACTGAGCCACACCAGCCAGAGCTCTAGGAGCTTTGTTTTAAGGGCACTAATCTCATTTGTGAGGGCTCTACCTGCCCAACTTAATCTCTCCCCAGAGGCTCCATCTCCTAATACTATCATCTTGGGGTTTAGGATTTCAATATATGAATTCTGAGGGGATGCAAACATTCAGACCATAGCACCATTCATGCCAGGAGCTAATACTTGTATATCGGGTTCATTATGTTTCTTGCAAAGCTTGCTCTTTCTTTCTTTCTGGCTCATTTTGTCTTTCCCATCCCATTTTGAAATGCATTTAGAGGGTTTAAATGTCAGTGGCTGCAGGCCCGTGTTCCTCCTTCCCAGTGTCAGTCCCTTCTCTTTTCCGCTGAAGTGGAGATTTTGGAATAGACTTTCCCCGAGTCCCCACCGAGGCCATTTCTCTCAGCTCTACCTGCAGTTTTCAGGCCCCTGTATCAAGACAGAGACTGACAGCCCGGACAGTCAGGGGAAAGCATGAGAGGCTTTTAACTGGCCTAAATTCGGGTTTTGGCACCCATTCTCAGCTAAGCAACAGCTGGGATGGCAATAGGCCAGACTCAAACATCTGTCTTCTTCTCCGGGCATTAGTATCCAGCATCTTCGCTAATGCAGTTATTAAGGAATTATCAATATTTTACAAGTGTTATTAGTTCTTGAAAAGACAGCTAGTTAAGTCATGCAGGGCAGGACCTCAGTGGTCAAAAGATAACCAAGCAAAATCTTATTCTCGCCTCTCCTTTCTTCTCAAAGTCATTGTGTGATCTTATTATCTTACAGAGGGAAACTGGTTCCAAAGCCACCTCTCCTTTTGTCTTTCCCCTAGGTCGAGTTTACAAGTAAACTTCAAGAGTGTGCCTGCCAGGGTTCTTACTGCATACCCGAGGGGTGCACTCTGATTACCTTAAGGTGTAAAGAATGTTGTTCGAAGGCTTTCAGGTAGTTCACAGAATCAGTGGGAACACTGAAGAAACCCGATGTGAGCAGTGTGGCTAACTGTATTTTCCAGCCTGGCCTGCAACCACATCTTCTGCCCCACATGCCTTTCTATGGCCTTGCCATTCTCCCATTCAACAGGTGAGTCTAGTTTCTCTCTCCTTAATCTGAACAGTTTATGATACACTTGTAATTAATAGGATGCGGCATAAATAAAGCCATGTGACTTCAGTAGCTAGAAGGCAATGCAGCTTCCACTCAGATAGCTGGAATTCCTTCACAAAACGTTTAGCTACTATACAAGCAGCCCAACTTCTTTGAGGCCACCATGTTTTGAGGAAGCTCAAACTAACCCACACAGAGAGGACCTGATAGCACATGAAAAGAGAAAAGGATGCCCAGCTGGCCTCAGACCGCACCAGCCCCTCACTGGCTGAAATGGCCTCAAATAACCAAGCCAGAACCACCCAGCCTACCCTTCCCAAAATCCTGACCCACGAAAATTGTAGAAAAACACAGTGGTTGTTATTTTAAGCCTCTAAGTTTTGGGGTTACTTGTTATTCAGCAACAGCTAACCAGAACAGTGAGGAACAAAGGAAAGTAGGAAAAGGATCAGTAACAGTTTGTCCCAGCAGGACCCTCTCAGCAGCTTGATGTCGCCCACCTCCCCCAGACCTGACACTGCTGAGTTTGTGGTCTACAGAGTTATACAGGCAAATGGGAAGTGAAGGGAAACCTTGAAAATCCCAGTAGCATACAGACTGTTTTAAGTGTAAAGTTAATAACCTGAAGCAAAAATCTCTCCATCTTCTTTCCTGCTAGTCCCTATAGCAAAACAAAAGTAAGCCAAAGATTTCAGGTGGTGTTTTGTCTGGTTAGACATCCATTTTGTGACTATACAGTTTTTTAATAAGGCAATATTTTTAGATATTAATTTTCATGTTTAAACATATTGGTTGAAATAAGCAAGAAAAATACCTCTAAGCCCTTTAAAAACACAGTCTCACACACACACACACACACACACACACACTTTGTGGACTTGCACATTAACACTCATCAATCCTCAGATGATTTGGAGAGAGCGCCCTTTGGCCCACAGGGAACAATGACAAATCATACCCCTGCCACTTTTTGAGAACCGTGAACTAACCTCATCTTCAAGTTCCTATTTTGGGTTCTCAGTATGACACTCAGGAAAAAAACTTTCATTAACATTTTTATTTAAACAAAACCAAGACACGATTAACAGCTGCTTCAAGATTTTTAAAGCCTAACATCTGGGAATTTCCCAGAAAGCATTATTAATATTACAAGTAAAATGTGTTCAGGAGGGAAAATACAGCCCGTGGCTCATCTGTCTGACCACACAGCAAGTAGAGTGTCATCAATTCCTGATACATAAACCCTCCTGGGTGTTGGTGGAATGACAATGATAGCCCACAAATGCCGGTGTCGCCCCATTTCCAGATGGTGGAAACCTGGAAAGCCGCAGCCTTTCCAAGTGTGTTTGCCAGCAGGACTACCAGCAGATACTGCGTGTGGGGGCTGCCAAATAGGCTGAGGGGAGAGCAGGCTATTGTGCATGTTTGGAGAAAGACTAAAGATTGATGTCTTAGGTCGTGGTCCAGATTTTATCACCAGGCAACAAATCACTCCAAAATGTATTGGCTTAAAATAATCATGACAACCATTTTTTATATCTCTTATGGGTTTTGTGCATCAGGAATTGGAGGAGGCTTGGCTGGTGGTTCTGACTCAGGGTCTCTCATGGGGCTATAGTTAGATGGCGGCTAAAGCCAGGCCTGGGAGGCTGGAGGAGCCAGACTCACCAGGAACTCACTTTCTCTCTCCTCCCTCCCTCCCTCCCTCCCTCTCTCTCCCCACTCTCCATCTTCCTTCCTCTTCCCCACCACCATCTCCCTCCTCCAAGTAATCTCTCTTCATGGGCTAATGGGAGTGCTCACACACACACAAAAGCTGAAGTTTTCTAGAACAAGTTCCTGAGAACAAGGCAGAAACTCCCTGCCTTTTATGGCCTAGACTCAGAGTCACATGGCGTCACTTTCACCATACTCTTTCTTACTCACACATCCACCAGGTTCAGTGGGAGGAAAGTCATATTGTAAGGAGGGCACGTAGATTGAGAGACATCGTGGCTGCCATCTTTGAAAATTAAAATTTTCCATAGATCAGGTTCCCTAGATGCAGAGCTTGAAATAGGCATTCTTGTGAAAATTATTTTTTAAAGAATAAGGAAGGAGGAGAAGCTCATCAAGGATGGTTTCAAGTGAGGTCTAGCCTCAGTTACAACTGAGGGGTTGTAATTCCCAGGTACCTTACAGAGAGGCAACCCCCGCCTCCCAAGGGCATTTCTCGGGGCAGAGTTACCATGTGAGCCATTAGCAGTAACCGGTGAGAGAGCCACAGGGATCTGGGTGGGACACTAAGGCCTCTGCTAATTTCTGTAAGGGACCAGCAGGTTAAGGCCTGAGTTTCAGGAAGGTCCAGTAGGTCAGTCCTTAGGAAGGAAGATGTTGAAAGATTGGATGGGAAGTATATTCACAGCACATACAAGGTGTCTAATCCTAACAGGATTTGGGGATTCAGGCAGAAGACACTAGAGTTTAGGGCAAGAAATTCACTTAAATTGGCTTAAGCAAAAAATGAAATGTATTGGATCATGAAATAAGAAAGTCAATGGAAAGTAATGACCCAGGCTGGATCCAGAGCTCAAACAGTATCTTCAAGAGCTGGCTTTTTCTATTAGCTCTTTCTACCTTTTTATGGGCCCTGTTCTTCAGAGGCTTGTCCCTTTTGGTGGCAGGATAGCTGCCAGAAATGCTAGCCTGATATCCTCTTCTTTCAGTAACCTCTGTGGGGAAAGGACTTTGCTTTCCTAATCATTCTTACAAAGGTTCCATTACTGAGTGTCTTTGGTTTTGAATTGCCTAACTTGGTCACATGGCCATCTCTGAACCAATCACTGTGGCTAGGGCGATGGGGTGCTCTGATTGGCCAGGCCCGCGTCAGGTGTTCACCCTTCAGGCTGAAGATGGAACTGGTTCCACTACAACCACAAGGATTGAGAGTAAAAAAGGGGCAGGAAAACTAGAGCAGTTACCAGCAGAAGAGGGACAAAACAAGATGGGGAAAATGCCTCTAGCAAGGGAAATTGAAGACCATGCAGCGAGTTAGGTGAACTAGGGTAGCAAGGCTAAAGGGATCATGGCGGAGACTCTCTTCAGTGTCAGGTGTCCCTGAGCCTGGGTTGCACCCGATTTCTCTGCTCAGGGACAATCTCGATTCCAGAATTTGAAGCCAGTGTCACACACATGAAGATTTGATCACCCAGGGGAGGCTGTGGGGCTCCAGCTCTGGAGGGATTTGGAATCAAGGGGCCAAAAAATTGTTACCATTTTGTTCCCCAGCTAAGCCAGAGAGCTTTAGGACCACACAAGATTTTAAACTCTCTAACTGTACATTTTGTTTGATCAAATTTCACATAAAGATTAGAGGCTAGAAAAAACATTTATGAATAAATTCAAAGAAATTCATGTTCATTAACCAGAGAAAACAAACTCTCTCTCTCTCTGTCTGTCTGTCTCTCTCTCTCTCTCTCTCACACACACACAGACACACACACACCACAGAGATGGAAGAGTATTTTAATTAAGTCATCTTCCCTATTAAAAAAGATGGTAACTAGCCATTCTTGAGATCTATGGAGGATGAAATAAAAAGCAAATGGGCTTAATTACAGCATTGGGGAATTAACATGAGAAGGAATTCTTTGTTAAACATTGGCCTAAATTTTAAGCTCTATTAATTGTAAGCTTTCTCTGGGTAAAAGAAGTGTGTCTTCTTCATCTTCCTTCAAAGTTTGAAAAGATGAATAACTAAAATATCTAAGAGTAAAACAGAGACATAGACCTATAGCAGATTCCATAAATTTTTAAGATTTACTTATGGCTATATATGAACCTGATTTACCCATTATACCAGGAATATTTTGGTTGCAAGTGTCAGACAATCTGACTTTAACAATTTAAACAAATAGGGGGGCTTTTTTTCTTACATACCAAAAAGTCTCAAGGCAATAGCTGCTAGTCCTAGTTTGCAGCTCATGATTCTTTTGGGCTATCCTTCATGGTTGCAAGATAGCTGCTACAACTCCAGATATCACATCCATCTTCCATCAGAAGAAGGAAGAGGGAAGGAACAATACCTATACCTGGAATGTATACACTTTCCCAAAAACCACAGAGTAAACACATATTTATGTTTTATTGGTCAGAATAATATAACTTGAACACCTCCAGCTGAAAGTCAGCTATAGTACAATGTTGAGAGTAGGAGTTTTAGATCCACGGTTTTGCATTATTTTTGCAAATATGTACCTGTGAACACAGTGTGAGCAAGTAAATATTTGTTCCAGACAATACATCATTTCTAGAACTTAGATTACTTGTCTCTTATGCATAATCTCAGCTTTCCAAGTCAACTAACATTTGGCTTTGTATCTTCATTTGGGGAGTGCATCTCTCCAGACTTAATCATCAGATTCTAATGGGAAGTTGATCCCAGGAGATGAAGGTCCTGGCCATAGATGTAGGCACATGACTTAGGCCCAGCCATTCATAATAATTTAATCACCTGGTCCCATTGATTAGACTGAAGTGGCCAAGTGACCTTAACAAGGCCAATGAGAGTTTTTTCCTAGGATTTTTTTTATTTAGAATTAGAGAAAGAAGAGTCTTATTTTTGGAGGTAGAGCTGGGAGTGGGCTGCTGGAAAACATTTTTTGAACCAACTGGATAAAGCATATCTTTAGAAGGAGAAAATGAGGCCACAGCCACATAGAGAGGTACAGAGTTTAGAAAGGGTACGAGACCAAACTACAATCTTAAGTCTGTGAATCCAATGGTGAGTGGATTCCCACTTATATGAGTCATAAATTCCCCTTTTTTTCAAAATGGTTTAGTTGGATTTCTAACCACTGTACCTGAGAGTCTTGATCAATTGAAAGGTTAAACAAACACTCAATAATGCAAATGCCATTTACTTGGAATTAAGGGGAAACTTTGCCAAGGGGAGATGGGAGAAATGCTTCATGTACTTATATGGCACTAATAAGATTTTTGAAGCACTTAGAAATACCAGAGTATGCAAATGCTGCTGTTGAACAATTACAATTTCTGTAATTGTTTCCTGTCTTTTTTAGAGGCCATTTAAAAACCTCTAAGATGAGCTGTGTATGCTGTTTGCCTCTCTACTATAATTACCTTACATTCTGGAAAACACCACTATACAAGGATTCTCGGGGTGACGGCCTTGTCAGATAAAAGTGGGCCGAATGAAATAGGAGCCAGACATGTGAGTTCCCACCTGTGCTGTGCTACTGGTGCTGTGTGGACTAGTAAAATTTCCTGGGGCTCTCGGGGCTTCGGTTTCTTTATCCTCCAATGAAAGACGTGAATTAAACCTTCTGAAGCCCCTTTTACCTCTACTGTTCTGTGTTGATTTGATCACTTAGACTTACACTGATTTTACCCTTAAGGCCTGGGGACTTGCCAAGGTCCCACAGCCAGGACACAGTCTAGAACCAAGACTTCCTGACCCCCATATTGTTCTCTAAGTCAGACTAATCCCCTTGTAAATTACAGGAGAGGAACAGGTTTCTGTTGAGCTGATAGGACATCTTTTCCTTTGATGCAGAGCATTCTGAGTATTTAACTCCATATTGCCAAGCGTGAAGAATGAGGCCCAGGTCAGATGCTCAGTCCCCGTGTGGGCCATTTAACTTCCTTCTCCTCATGGCCCAGGACTTATTCAGGTGATTGCCTGCTGTCTTGCAAATGAATGTACCTAGCATGGAAGAGCCGGGAACAACGCACTTGGCATGGAAAAGCCAGGAGCAAGAGTGCAAATGCATCCTGCAGGCCTTTGCAGGCACGATAAGAAAAAGCCATTTGACGTTCGTAATCCCATGGCGTACGTCTCTGAGTATATGAAAGGGGTGCATGAAAAATCTCTATCTGAGCGACAGCTTCAGACATTGAGGTGGGGAGGGCCACCCCGACAGGGACAGTGCAGTGAGGAGTCCACTGGGTGGGCAGGGGCAAGGCTGGGAAGCATGAGCTGGGTCAGCGTCTATCCATGGCCAAGTCTGGGGAGAATCAGGGAGGCTCTGGGGTGACCGAACATAAAAGAGGGAGGAGGCATTCAGTACTCAGATATGTTCAAAAATTTCTGAATTCAATAGATTTAATGACACAGACAAAGTCTTAAATACACTTCACTCCTATGTATCTCCAAGCAGGCTGTCGTGCACTGAGATTTTCTCTCTGTCACTTGCTCAGAGTTGTTCTACCAACTTGACTAGTAAATCCCTTTTGAAAGGAACACTTTGGTTGACAGATGTGTCCTGGAGAAATGCTTAACTAGATGGTCTCAGTAGATCAGAGTTTTCCAAACATTTGGACCATGACCCACCGTAAGAAATATACTCCACTCCATGACCTGGTACAGACACAGCTATCTGTACGAAACTGAAACAAAACATTCAGGGCACAAAACTGATGCCTTCTTTCTGTGACATACCCTGATACCTGTTCTGTTTGATCCAGGTTCCTTTTTTTAGTGGTGGTTGAGACACACTCAGCTGACACAGTAATGGGTTGGCACCCAATTTGAAAAACGTTGCTCTTCATAGTTTGTGCTGCTAGTTGTTGAATGCCCAGGACTTTGCTTTGTTTGTGTGCAAGGCATTATACCTGCTGCTTTCCTGTCCTGGAAAGATAGGAGAACAATAAGCAAAACACATTGCCATTTCTTCATCCTTCAGGGAGCTAATCATAGAGGCAAGACACTGAAGTAACGAAAGTATGAATAAGAATGCAGCTCAGGTGCAGCATCATGCAGCAACCACAGGCAGCACCAGGCAGTCAGGGTGTAACTTGGGGCCAAGATGGTTCTGGCTTGCTTACTCATTTATTCATTCCCTCTCTCTATGTGAGTTTGGATTTTCTGAGAAGAAGATGCTAAGTTGAGGTGCAACTTGCAAGGGTTGTATTAGAGGAAATGCCCTGCTAGAGAAAATGAAGAGGGAACTAGGAAAGACTTGGATAATGGTCATGGGGTGATGTGAGTCTGACCCAAGTGGAAGAAAGAGGGAAGGAAGTTGGGGTGCAAGCATTCTAGACTGCTGTGTGGCCTAAAGAAGCTTCTGCCATTCTGTTAAGGAGCCCGTGAGACAAAGTTAGCCATCTAAGGGGTCCCATGTCTCCCAGGAAGAGGACTGGCTTAGTGTCCTGCTGTGCTTTGTCATTGGTGTGAACTGCATGCCAATGTGAAGCTGGACCTCAGAGGGCGGGGAAGGGGCCCTTGGCCACCTATGCTCCCTGAGCTTGGAGACGAGCTGGGTGCATTCGCATAGCCACCACACCCTCCTTCTTTCTCCTTCCTTCAGTGAATATTAAGTAGTGTCTATCCTAAGCTAGCTACTCTGCTAGGGACTGGAGAGACAGTGGAGAGCCAAACCAAGCCCCTGACTCCTGGAGCCCGCAGTGTGGTGGAGACACAGACACGAGGAAAGAATTCCACCAGCAGATGTGAAAGAATCACCGTGAGCAACGGTCCCATGTGGCAGACCTCAGAACAGTGACAACTGAAAATAGGAGGGTTGGGTTGTAATCAGGAAGCTCAGAGAATGTGTCCCTGGACCTTGATGCTGATCTGAGATCAGAAAGAAGAATAGACATTAACTAGGTGAAGAGGGAAAGGAAGAGTGTTTGGGGCAGAGGAAACAGCATGGGCCATGGCTTATACTCAGATTTGTCCAAATCTTGGCCTCCCGCCCTATGCCTTGGCCTGGTCCTCCTCACCTTGGTCAAGATCAGTGACTAGACCTTGAGAAGGGAGCTCCTCAGGCAGGAGCAGGCTCAGAGGGCTTTTTGGAGGTAGTAGAAACAGAATGAACAGACACTTGAAAGATGGGCTGAGCCAGTGGTGAGAGAGGAGGAGAAAGGCAGTGGGTCAGCACAGCGTGTCTGTGGTATGAGGGAGAGGGGGGTGGAGTCTGGCATGTAGTAGGAATCTAGTAAAAGTTCTTTCTTGGAGTGAATGAAAGCATTACACAGGGTCTGAAGTTATTTTTCCTACTTAAATACTAATTGGCTTTCCAACATTTCATTACAAAAATTTTCAACCCAGTAAGAAGCTGAAAGTTTTGTACAGTGATTGCCCATATATTCTCCGCCCAAATTCTACATTCAACCATTTGCTCTATTTGCTTTATCACACATCTAGCCATAAGTCCTTCTGTCCGTTGGTCCATCCATCCATCCACCCATCCTATTTTTTGATGCACTGCCAAGTTGCAGACAAGTACCCCTTTCTCTTAAATATTTGGCATATATATCATTAACTAGCGTCCGATGTTTGTTTGCGCCTGTCTGTTTTCCTTTTGAGGTAGCACTCACATTCAATGAAACGCGCAAACCTTGAGTGTGCCATTAGCTGAATTCTGATAAAGGTATTCCAAACCTCTGCCCAAATATAGAACCTTACCATCGCTCCAGAAAGCTCCCTCAGATCCCTTCTCAGTCACCCCCTGCCCTCACTTTCCAGAAGCAACCACTATTCTTTTCTTTCCTACCACTATGTTTTTCTTTCCTACCATAGATTGATTTTGCCACAACTATGTGAAATCATAAATTAACGACTCTTTTGTGTCTGGCTTCTTTTCACTCAGCTTAGTGGTTTTGAGAGTCCTCCCTGTTGCTATGTAGATAAGTCGCTCCTTCCTTTTGTTTGCTGAGCAGTATGCCTTTGTATGAATAGGCCGGTTTGTCTGCTCTTTTGTTGATGGACTGGGCCGTTTCCAGTTGGGAATTTATTCATTTATTCATGAATAAAGATACTCTGAATAATCTTGTTAAGCACTAATTTTTTATTGTAGCAAGAGCTAAACATGTCATCAACTTGAAGCCTTAATAAAAATCTCCAACCAAGCCAGATAGTCTTTTGGATAGAAAAAGCAACAAAGGGCTACCCTTTGAGGTGGACTTACCATGTGTCAGGCTGTCTGCAGAGACTTTTCCTGCCATCAGTCATTCCTTTTCAACCCCACAGTCCCATTTTCCGGATTAGCAAACTAAGGCTTAGGGCAAGGGACTGACCTGCCCAAGGTCTAACAGCTTGTACATGGCAGACCCTACTCTACCTTTTGGAAAGTAGCATGAACATTGATACTGACTCAAGGCCAAGAGAAGATGAGTATAGTGTGTTTTGACTTATCTGTTATCGCACTTTTTTACGATGCTGACATCATTTTATTTACCTTCGGCAACAGACCTTAATGATAATTAAGAGAGAAAGGGGAGAGCCAAGGATCACATTAGGAACAAAGGCCATTCCTTTGCTAAGAAATCTTCGAGGACAACAAGGAACTTAAAAAAAAGGTTAAAAAAACTTTCTTATCACAAAAGACTAGAAAAAAAATAAGACTTCCAAAAGATAAGTGCTCGATCAGCTTTTTGTCCACATATAAAAGCAGATATGACCAAATTAGAATGTTTTGGCCAGGAAACTTGTACAGGAAGAAGGGAAGATTTACGAGTAGTGTTTATCTCGTAGACACTGAGTGTTCCCCAAATCAGTACTTACTACGTTTCTACCACTCATTCTCAAGAAGAGTTGGCTCAAAAACAAAACAAAACAAAAACACAAACAAGCCATAAAGCAGCAAAATTTACAGCCATCCCTCAAGTCAATCACCTCTCAAAGGGGCCTGTGGGACCCACATCCTATCCTCTGTGGGCCATCCTCAGTGGGTCTCTGTAGCAGAGAGATTCCAGCACAACTTTCCACATGGGCGCGATTCTCTGTGGCCTGTGCTCCCTGAGAAATGAATCCGGCTGTCATAACAAATACCACACAGATGAATACAGTGGTTCCCCACCTGTAGGCTATGTGGGTCTTTTTGGTAGGGGGCATGCAGTGATTTACAAAGAGATCCTTAAATCCATCTGCGTGTCTTATTGTCCATGGACTCAAGTCTCTTCATATGTATCCCACAGGGTTATACTACTAATTCTCAAATTAGTAGTATATATATGTATATATGTTAGTTTGATGAATAACATTTCATTAAAAAGAATGATATAAGCATTACATAATTAACAGATACTAAATAGACCCCTACTATCAGGTAAAAGTTAAACCCCTAGCTTCAGGCTACTGGACAAGGTTTTTGAGAAACAGTCACACAGCTAGCGATTCTCATGGTGAAATTTCAGACACAGGAACAATTCAGAGAACTACCAGATCATTCGTTCACCTTCAAATCACACTGAGACAGGCGCTCAGCTGGCGTGCTGTGCAGCTTCGCTGAGAAACACAAACTCCAAGCGTTAGGCCGGGGCTGCTGTGCCCAGGGAGCACGGTATGCATAATCTCCCTCCCTCTCTTTGTGAGGAAAAGAGGGCCCGGCCCCGCGTGCACAAAGCACCAGTGCCTAACCACCACCAGTGCCTAACCTAACAGGCAGCAGGAGAGAAGGCAGAAAGAGCAAGGGGACTAGCAGTGGGGATGAGTGCTTGTTACTGACTCTCTTGTTTCAGCCACGGCTCCCTGACTGCAAGCAACACACACTGGCTCTGGACACCTTAGGCCAGAAAGGAAGTACTGGAAGGAAAGCTGAGGACCCAGTTCTTAGAAAAGGACCGAGAGAGTTCCAACCATTTTCCATCCATGTGGTACTTTACTGAGATTGAGATTCTTTGGGAAGAGTGTAGGATTGGCTGGAAGAGAGCATGATTCTCTGAGCAGTAGCCTCCTGCCAATCCTTCCAGACTGGGGAAGGCGTGTCCTTCAAAGACAACCAGGGTGCTGGCACCAGACAAAGAGGGAAGGATGCTGAGCATGAAGGAAACAGCAGATGTCTATTCTCTTTCTAGGACTACATCTCGCCATTTGTAAAATAGGAGTAAGCATAGCTATACTGTGAAAATTTAACAAGATTATACAGAGCATTAGGGCACATGCGAAGTGCCTAATCTGCAACAGTCATCCAACCTTTCCTCCAGAGAATGGTATTGTCATTCACTCTGTAAAGCACCATCCCCAGGACAGATGGAAGAACTTGAAAGTCCAACCACGCCGTTTTACAGCGCTCCTGAACCTTCACCTAAAGTGAGCAGTGGCTATCTGCACGCTTGATCCATCCCCTACCTGTAGGGGAGTAAAAAAATAAACTGAGTTTCGCCTGAGTCCTTTCCTGTTGGCACACTTGGACTCTGGAGGAAATCAACCCAGACGCCAATTCTTCTGAAGTCAGAGGCTAATAGAGCTGTTATTTGCTTCAGATATTAAAGATATCCCTCTGGCACCCAGCGTTCTTTATGATGCATGGCCAGTCGCCTACTGAGAAGGCTAGTGCAGCCTGAACAATTTTATTCTAAAATCACATAATTTTGTTTTTATTTCCCACAGATACACACGTGACCCTTCCCCTTCAAAAAGGTAAATATTGGTCAAAATTATATTTTGCCTACAAATTTTAAAAAAATGTATTGATTGATTTTTTTAGAGAGAGAGAGAGAAAGGATGGAAGGTGTCGGGGGGAGAGAGAGAGAGAGGCATCAATTTGTAGTTCCATTTACTTACACATTCATTCATTGCTTCCTGTCTATGCCCTGACTGGAGAGCAAACTGCACCCTTGGTGCACTGGGATGACATGCTAACCACTGAAATATCCAGCCAGGGGCTGCCTACAAACTGTTCAACTTTTAGGACCGCCTGTTCCAGTTTGGATGTGGGCACTTCCCAGGCCCTGCTTGATGGATGGAGCTTGGCTGTTTCCTTCCTTTTCTCTTGACTCTAATTTTTGCCAACTTCAACAATTTTGCTTAGCTTCAACATCTTTCCATCAAAACAGACATTTCTGTGGCTTCACCATTTCAGGGGTTTTTTTGTCCTTTGTCAAAATTATGAAATTTGACAGATTATTTACTGATAAAGAGCTATTGAAAGATGAGGCCAGTGCAAGTAATGAGTTTCAAAATCTAGCTCTGGTGAATTCGTTTAAAATAATAAACTATAAAACTCTTTCATCTTTCAGGCATGATTTTTTTAAAAAAATATGCTTATTGATTTTAGAGAGAAAGGAAAGGAAAGAGGGAGAGAGAGAGAAATATCAATTGGTTGCCTCCCATACGTGCCCTGACTAGGGATTGAAACTGCGACCTAGGTATGTGCCCTGACTGGGAATTGAACCCAAAACATTTTGGTTTACGGGACGACGTTCCAACCAACTGAGCCACACAGACTGGGGCTCAGGCATGATTTTAATGTTAAAAATAAGTGACAGTGCTGGTCTTCTCAGCCTGTTAAAATTTTTGGTTTTCATCCTAAGAACAATGAGATGTCATTGAATGATATTTGACAGAGGATAAAGTCAACAGAGTTGTGTTTTTAGATTTCTCTAGCTACTGAAAATGGATTGGAGCATGGGGGTTGCGAGTGAGCATGGAGGCAATGAAAGCAGATAAAAGACTGTTGATATGGGCCGAAGATGCTGGCAACCTGGACCAAGACAGTGGCAGAGAGGTAGAGAGAGACAGATGATCTGAGGGAACTGAATGAATGTGGTGATCAGCACAGACAAAGCGGAATCAAAAATTAAGAAGGTAAGCTAAATAATGCCATACACAAAAAGACAGAATTGCATCCCTAATTATCATTTCTTCTTCTTCAAAGCAAATATCATCACCAAAGTGTGGCCTTTAGTGTTGCAACCATTTCCTCTGGGTTTATCTCCCAGGCTGAGAAAGTCAACATCCAAAGACCTAAATTCTGAATGATGTTAGATGATAAAGTTTATTTAAAATAGACAGTGTTGAATAACTAGCCTCTCAAAGTCTCAAGAAAAAATCATTCTCCCCCTTCTCCACCACAGACACACTATAAATTGAACAGTAAGTATATTTAGGAAAGAAACATTCTCTTTATGCTTTTTCTCTCAGGATGGATGGTGCTCTTTCTCAGAGTTGTAAGTGTCAGAATAGAGAATGCCCATGAGGTTGGATTGTATGATGTTTTAGTAAAGCGAGATAAACATTCTCAGAAGCATGATTGTGGCTATAAAAAAAAAATTTCCATAGAGGAATTCTCCTTTGGGAACAGAAACTTTTTAAAAATAATTTCTGCAGCCACACACAGATGAAGAATATGACAAAGGCATAATATATCAATGATAAAAACATGGCTGCATTTTAAGAGAACACAGACTTTTCCCATGTACATCTTAGCTCTCCAACTCAGGAATTCTAGGCTGAGACAGGAATGAGTACTGTTTCTAAAATCACTGATTTCTTTCTTGTTTAACACTGTGCACCAGTAACTCTGTAAATTAACTCAAAAAGTGTTTGTGGATTTAAAAAAAAACTTCAGAAAAAGGCATCATGTTAATTAGGCTATTGCTTAATAAAATAAAAAAATTTTAATAAAAATTTAAAAACCAATTCTGGCTCTCTCAGATAGCAAGGGGAGTCATCGGAAGGATGTCTGGGGCTCCCTGACTTGATGGCAGGCTGGGGCCCCAGAACCTAGGGGGCTCTGAAAAGCACCGTGTCACAGCACACCTGGGTGCAACCCCCTCCTCCGCCCTCACTGCTCCCTGACCACCACTTGCCTCGGGTTTCAGAGCCTGGAGGGGAAGCTGAGCCCAAGAGGCAGAGTCTTATTCCTTGGCTGTGCTCCTACCTCCCAAGGCCCCACATGAAGGAAAGTCCCTCAAGAAGGGGAAGTTACAGAGGGGAGCACATGCTAGGTGGGCTTTGAACGACCAATGTCCACTCCAGGCACTTCACTCCAGGGCTGCCCCTCATATTGTTCTTTACTGGGTTCCTTGGATTTGATTGATTTATCCAAAATTATTATTAATTCAAATCCTACTGATTTACTATAATAAGAACTTATACAGGGGACAGATTGGAGTTTAACAGTGCCACTGACAGGGAGAAAAAAGGTTTCTAATTGATGAAAGGTATCAACGAAATACATGTATCATTGCTTAACTACTTGAGAGGATTAAATTTTTTGAGATCTTGATGAATTTATTGGTAGTCAAATCACATAAGCTTCTCAGATTGGGATTTGATGTTCAAGGGGTAAATGATTCTTTATTTGTTAAAATTTAGCCTTTAAATGGCATGTTCAAATATGTCTCTGAACTGCTTTTGAACAAAAAGTTTAATTTTTTTAAAAAGAACTTGATTATTTGTATTCTGCATTAATTCAGATTCTTCTCCCTTCCATTGAGCCCTTTTTAAGATGCTCCCTTGAGTTACTATTTTCACAAAAGTTACACTAATGAAGAGGCTACTATTATTTGTATAATACTTCTGAAAATAGTTTTCATGGTAATTACCTTATCCAAGTACCATCACCATAGGTATACAAGGTGGGTAAATTATTCCATTTTGTAAATGAAGAACCTTATATTCAAACAACGTGAAGGTCAAATAACCAAAAAGTGTCTAACGTTCTTTCCTATACATTTCCCATGGTCCCTTGTTGCTATTTTTAATTTTCTATAACCCACCTCTTATTTTACTGCTGTTCCAGAAGCAAATCCAAAATCTGAAACAATGGAGGAAGCCAATTGCTGTCTAATCCTCAACAAGTGTTTACTGAGCCCAACTGTATGAGCAAAGAAACAGGCCAAGCTGCTGTCACAAAGAGACCGCAAGTATAGTGGTTTAAACAAAACAGAAGTTTGTTTCGCTCTTGCATAACTATCCAGGGTAGTGAGCAATTCAGGGTGATTCGTCTGGGGACCCAAGTTCATTCTAGTCTGCCCATCTATCTGCTAGGACAGAGATTCCCAAATGTTTTTGGTTCACAGCTTCTGTAGCATCTCAGTCATTCTTCCTGGCACTTGTGAGGCAAAAGAAATACTCAGATGTGGTTATCAATTAGGGCCAAATAATTTAACAATCTAGTAGCTATGTGGGAAAAAAGTAATACATATGATTGAAATCAGATAGCATTTTTATTTCATTTCTAAATAAACAAATTTCTTAATAATGGCATGTGTAGGCTGTTGGGTGCCGCACAACTTCTTATACCTTGGACTCAGATTGGATATCTCCATTGTCATTTCCTGTTCCAATCGATTTTTGCATAGAGATTGCTTTTTTAACATAGCACCATCTGAAACCCAGCTTCACAGAGATGTGATGTCATAACCAAATGTTAAAACTGTGAGTTCCCTTTGAGCCGGAAGTTTTATTCAATATCTGACAGTGGTTAATTAATTTCCCTCAACAATCTATACTATCCTATAGTGCTCCTGTACGTGTACCGAGGCACCTCAGAGTTCCTTGGCATCCAGTTTGAGAACCACTACCCTATAGTGTTGTCCTTGTCCCCCTGGCTGTACAAGTCACTGTGCTATGTCCAAATAGAGCTTCTTGTGGAAGGGCAATGGCTTCTGACCCCTCTGACAATCACTTGCTCAGCAACTCCCAGACTCCTGTCATCACATATCGCCTCAGGGGCTAAACCGAGAGGAGTGAGTGCTAAGGAGTTTACTGGAAACTTCCTTGCTACCATTTCTCAGGCAGTGGGGACCAAGCTTCTCCACCTTTGCTGGCCTCCAACAGAACTCAACCCACTTATAAAGTAAAGGTGATGATTTGTAGGCTCCTGCATTCCTCTAAGCCAGCGGTTTTCACTGGGTGTACCGCAAAAGGCACACCAGTGTGCCACAAGAATTTTTAAAACATGCAATATTTAGTCAGGAGCACTGATTTCTTTTCCTTTAGATTGTCAAATTTAAAAAAAATAATAATAACAATAACTGTCCAGTGTGAATAAACCAAAATTTTATCTGCTTTTTTTATGTCAGATCAGGGAAAAAACATACTTTTTTGGTGTGCCGCAGAATTTCAGTAATTAATTTATGTCGGCCGTGAGATGAAAATGGTTGAAAATCACTGCTCTGATCCTGTGACATAGACAAGACTTTAGACTGGGTTGAATTGCGAGGAATGAATTATCCCTACTTCTACGCATGCTCCATCTGAATGCTGGAAACTGTAGGAAAGTCTGAAATGGCAGGACGTGGAGGGGAATCCATTCTAATTAGAGCTGAATGTCCTGGAGACGTCCCACGCTCTGATCTCAACCACCGGGCATCTTGGAAACTGATTGGCGTCGAGGCAATTAAATGTAGTGAACACAGCATGCAGCCTGCAAGCAGGGGCGTAGGAAGTCCACATGTCTTTGTTGAACTGTGACCAAATTTAATTTCCATTTCAACCCCCTGTTCTGCTGGGTGATAGAGACTAAATTGCAGGCAGTTCTGAGTTTCCTATGATATTAGCCTACAACATGAAATCGCTGCTGTTTGAGCATTTCTAAACAACAAATGTGGCGATTGTATATGGTTCAAAGTGTACTTGCCCTGGCGTTGTATCTACATTCCAGGGGGCTTACGTGGTGATGGAGCATGCAAGGAAGAGCAGTCGTGTGCAGGGGCCCCTGGTCCCTAATCACTGCCCACTCTGTCTGCCCCTGAGATGTCCTCACTGTTTCATGCTTTCCATCACTGGTCCACGGAGATTGCTTCTCTGTCCTTGCCCCATCTCCAAGGTCTCTCTGAACCCGAGTCTCAACACGGTCCCCTTCCTCAGTGGGATATATTAGCATCCCAACTCTCCCGTTCCCTAAGCTTCTCTTCTCCACTTTTTGGAGTGAGAAGGACCAGCTCTTGTAAACTCATTTATTCTTCCAAATATGTTTCTGGGCCTTAATTCCCTCAGACCTCAGATGTTTAAGCACCTGCATCTCTGAAGCCTTGGTGTGGGAGACAGAAAGCATTCACTTCTTCATTAATGCCTTAGCATCCCTCCTCTGGGACAGCGGATGCCTTCACTGTAGTTTGAATGGGAGAAGGGCCTTGGGGTAAAAATAATTACAAAAATAAGCATCAACGTATTACCTTGCTGTGTAGTGGGGTGCCTGGCCCCTCCCCATGCCTGGGTCTTATCCAGGTGTGCAAGAAGACACCTGATGGGTGTCAGGAGACTGGGATAGAGGCCTGACTTCATATTTCCAAGCTGCGTAGTCCTAGGCAAGTCGCTTAACCTGTCTCTGAGCATCCATTTCCTCTAGTCCTCAGAGTCAGAAAATGTTTCTCCAACAGGCACAAAGCTCATGCTATGTGGTCAAATCTTTGACCAAATATCTTTTAGGCAGAGAGAGGAAAATCCTCAATGAAAATATAACTACCTCCTGGTGCATTGGGAGTATCAAGACCAAATGATTTTTTAAAAGCCTAGAGATATTATATTGGAAGCAATCTGTGTATACTTTATTACCCCTCATTTACCCCTATTGGCCAACTCAAATGAAAAGGATATAAAGCACATTTCTGGCTTGACTATCACTTTTTAGATATAACGCATGGTGAAACTCCCATTTTCCCACTCGGCTGTATCCCTGTTTATTCCTGTGAACACATGCTTTCTAAAATTGGCAATGACTTTCTCTTTGTTATGTTTACCTTCCTTTCGGGGGCCAGCCCAGACTCCTGGGTGGATTCATTTCCCATTGAATTACCAGAATAGGGCAGAATCTGATAGGAAGAACTGTGTGGAAGAAAGCTCAGTTCCCAGGCACTTACACAAGGGGATTTGTCCTCCCTTCTAGGCCAGAGCCGGGGGGCTGTGGGGGAGTTGAAACGGGACATCCTTTCCCCTCCACCAACATTCTTTCCCCCAGCAAGCTGGGCATTGTCCTTTGTGCTCTCACACAATTCGGACTGGGTGGAGTAGCCCGGGGCACGGCGGCAAAGACCCTGCTGAGCAGAAATAGCCCCTTCTCCCACGCCTCGTCCCAGGCCCCAGAGCCCACCTAACAGCCCCTTCGTTGGAGCGTCTCTGCTTGTGGTCCTTTAAAAAGGGGTACTCCAGGAATGGGCTGAAACACCAAGCACGTTTAAACCAGGGGCTTCACAAACTGCACTTTTGGGGAGACAGGACAGCTTCTGATCCATCATAACTGAGACCAAGAAAGAGTCCATAAGGGGCCCTGAAGACACACAGCTTTGCTGTGGACCAGCCTTGGGGCGTAGAGAGAGGGAGAGGTCGGCCAGGCGGCCGCTGTTCTGTGCCTAGCAGTGGGCTCAGCCACACGGATGCCTCAGCCACAGTGACAAGCCCGTGTCTCCCCCTGTCCTGACTGTGGAGCTATCTCTGACCAGAAGTTCCTAAGACCTTCCACTTCCTGAATGTGGGACCCTGGAAAAAATTCACTTAACCTCTATCTGAACCTCAATGTCTTCATCTATAAAATGACAGTAATAAACCCAACTTACCTGACAGGGTTGTTTAAAGCTTAAATGAGATAAAATGTCTTATAACTGTTTGATGATTTGTAAAGCATCGTAAGGATATAAATATAGTTTTTCCTGACTCATCTTAGAATCTTTTGAAAGAGACCTTAAATAAAGTCTTTAGTTCAACCTCTACTAATTCTGGAATCCTGGACAAAAGGTCACGTAGCCCCTGATTGAACCCTTCCTTTGATAGGAAATGCATTTTCTTTTCTTTTTTTTAAATATATTTTATTGATTATGCTACTGCAGTTGTCCCATTTCCCCCCTTCATTCCCCTCCACCATGCGTACTCGCTCCCACCCACATTCTGCCCTTTAGTTCATGTCCATGTGTCATAAGTTCTTTAGCTTCTACGTTTCCCACACTATTCTTGCCCTCCCCCTATTTTCTACCCACTATCTATGCTACTCATTCTCTGTACCTTTTCCCTTCTCTCCTCCTCCCACTCCCCTGTTGACACACTGAACGTGCCCGATCTCGTCTGATCTCGGAAGCTAAGCAGGGTCGGGCCTGGTTAATACTTGGATGGGAAATGCATTTTCTTTGACCACAGAGCTTTACAACTGGACTTTGCTCCCATTAAATCACGGCACTTTGCTTAAGCTCTGGAGTAAATGGGACGGGTGGGTTTTCCTCATCCAGTCATTGCCAAAGGGTCATCATGTAGATTCGGTTGACCGCTGTTATGGATATTTGTCTCAAATTCTGAAGTGACTGGAATTCATCTTTTTTTGAATGTGAAGTGCACTTGCTTTTTGTTTTCATTATCAGAAAGAATCAAAATGGGCTTGGGGCAGTGTTCAGAAAATGAAAATTGAGATTCCGAGATATCGAAGGCAGGGTAACCATTGCACACACATGGTCACATGGTTTGTCCCAGGGTGGCTTTGCTTTGACCGTTTAGAGAGGTGGCCTGCGACTGACACAGGTGTGGAAGGCAGCACTCTGTCCATTTCTCTTTAGCCAGGACAGTTGGACGACACTGAAAAATGTCAGGGGAACTCCTAACGCATATCTCCTCTGTGAGATGCTACTGAGGACAGCAGTATGTGCCCCCAAAGCCAAGAACTATGTTTAGCTTTAGTTTCGGCAAAGGTAAATTGCCTTCTGCTTTTGGATATAAGATTTGGCAAGCACATGAAATTAACTATGTCTTTGGGGAATTTTTATAGAGGGGAGCTAGGATTTTATGAGTGTTGGGGCTTATAGTTTATTATTTTAATTTTATTTATTTATTTTTTAGAGTGAGAGAAAGGGAAAGAGAAAGAAGGAGAGAGGAATATCGGCTTGCAAGAGAAACAGCCATCGGTAGCCTCTCACACGCTCACAGCCAGGGACCTGGCCTGCAATCCAGGCCTGGGCCCCAACTGGGAATCAAACCTTTCAGTTTGTGAGACAACACCCAACCCACAGAGCCCCACGGGTCAGGGCAGGGTTTACAGTTTAAATCTGCAATTAGTACGAACATGCTCAGGTCAGCCTAAAGGAACATGTGCCCCTGTGGTCTTTGGGGAGACAGATAAGACGGAGGGAAGTAGGCAAATAGGGTCTTACAGATAGTTGGGCAACAGAAGTTTAACTTCTCATGTATGTACCACATTCGAGGCCTAAAAGGAATCAGAGAGAGGGCTCAGGAGAAATCAAGGGTAAGGAATCAACAGCCCCACAGAAAAGATGTCACTGACCTGGAGCCTCACAGAGGTACTGTATTTTGCTATTTATAATGAGCACTCTTTTGCACAAAGTATTGAGGGGAAAATAAGGATGCACATTATACATGGGCAGCACTGAAATCGTGGGTGCGAGTTATACAGGGCAAAATACGGTAAATGATAATTGGGGCAGAAGCTGTTGGTCACCAGCCCAAGAGCCATTGCCTCCTTCTTCTACATTATCCAAAAAAAATACTTCTGTTTAGGAATTGAGCAGCAGATAGTTTTGGGAGGCTGGGCCCCACTGAAGGGTCAGGATACAAATCTTGATTAGTCTATGCCCAAAACTGTAATTCTATTGCCCTTTTCAGTGACTGGTTTGAGATGGGGCATGTGACACAATTCTGGCCAATGAGATATCTGTCAGAAGGACCTCTAGGAAAGTTTTCCTCACTTTAAAAAGAAGAAACCAAAGAGGCCTTCTGTTTCTGGCGTTTGGATGTTGCTGGGACAGAATGTGATGCTTAAAGCTGTTGTAGCCACTAGGTGACCGTGAAGGGGTCAGCTTGAGGCAAAGGCAAGATGCATATAGGATAGGCGTCTTTCGTATTAGGATGTCCTGAAAAAATCCTGAGTCCTGCGTTATGTTTTGTTGCCAAACCAATCAACGCCGGTACTGCCTACCTGTCAGCTTATTATTATGTGAGAAAATAAATCTTTCTTAGTCACCAAGTCAACCAGAGATGAGATTAGAGTCACACTTCCCAAGTTCAAATTTTAACTTTATCATTTACCAGTTATGGGAATTGGGACTTTTCTGTCCAAATTCACATTCCTGATTTTTGAAATGGAGATATTGATGGTACCTACCCTTTGGTGTTGTTTTTAGAATTGAATTAATATGTGGCAAATATTCAAACAATACCTAACATATACTAACTACTCAAACATTTAAACATTTTTATCATTTGGGTCATTTTGTGTTGAGTCTTACAGTTTTTGATTTTGAAAGTAGTCTATGTAAAACAGCAACTTCAACTGTTTCCCTGTCAAAAAGTTAGCCAGTCAAAAACAAAAAGACAAATAATCCCTTATAAAATGGACAAAGGACTTTAACAGACTTCTCCAAAGAAGATACACAATAGCCCATAAACACACGAAAAGAAGCTCAGCGTCATTAGTCATTAAGGAAATGTAAATTAAAACCTCAGCGAGATACCACTTCTCACCCACTAAGATGACAATAATTAAAAAATGGAAGGTTACCAGTGTTGGTGAGGATGTGAAGAAATTGGAACTCATGCATCGCTGGTAGGAACACAAAATGGTTCAGGTGCTATAGAAAACAGTTGAAGTCCTTTGAAAAGTTAAACAGAGAATTACCAAATGACCACGCAGTTTTACTCCTAGGTACATATACCCCTCAGAAACGAACACGGTGACTCGAATAACAATATGTACACGTGTGTTTACGGAAGCACTATTCACAACAATCAAAAGGGGAAAGTAGTCCAACTGTCCACCAACAATGGATGGGAAAATAATGGGTGGTATATACATACAATGGAAGAACATAAAAAATTAGACAATATAATGAAGATAATACTGCGTTCACAGAAGCAACAAAAAAATCATGTGATACTTAGGACCAAATACTGCAGAAATACAAAACTTGACCCAAAGACGCGAAGAAGACGAACAGAGCCAGGAAACACTGCGTGTCTGAGTGAGAAGGCTCGGGGCAGTCGTCAGGATGCTAATTTAAGAGAACTTTAATTTTTTCAACTTGACAAACTGATTTTTAAATTTTACTGGAAGAACATATTTGTGAGAGTAACTAAGATAATTTAAAAAAAATTATCTAGGCTCTTCTAGATACTAAACCATAATGCCCAAATACTATAATTTAGGAACTTTGTTAACAATGAAGAAACGAAAAAAAAAGATTATTGGACCAGAAATCAAAATTTCCCATATACTAAGATTGGCAATTACAATAGGTGGGAAAAAGATAAAACAACTAAATAGTCTGGGAAAGATTGACTAAAAACCAATATACCGAAACAAATTCCAAAGTGGATTAAATATTTAAATGAAAAGATGAAACCACAATACAACTAGACAAAATATAAATAAATATTTATGTCATTTTAGCACGGGGAAGGCCTGGCTAAGCATGACTCTGAGGGTGGAAACTACAAAGAAAATGACTGCTGGATACATATGACTATAGAACATTTTTAAAGAAATGTCAGCCCTGGCTGGTGTGGCACAGTGGATTGAGCCATGGCCTGTGAACCAAAGGTTATCTGTTTGGATTCCCAGTCAGGCACCTGCCTGGGTTTTGGGCCAGGTCCCCAGTAGGGGGCGTGTGAGAGGCAACCACATATTGATGTTTCTCTCCCTCTCTTTCTCCCTCCCATTCCTCTGTCTATAAATAAATAAATAAATCTATTAAAAATAAAGAAATGTACATAAGAAGTTAAAAGGTAAATAAAAATTGAAGATATTATTTGCAATATACATAACAAAAAATTCATCTCTAAAATATGCAGAGTCCTTATAAATCAATTAAACAGTAATAGCTCAGTAGGAAAATATAGTAAGCATATGAGTAGAAAATTATTACAACATGAAAGCAGCTTTATAAATAACTTTATTAGCAATTTAAATGTACAAATTATAACAAATGAATTTTACTACACTGAAAATATTTTAAAAGTTGTAACACTCAGCGGGAACGCAGGGAAATGAGCACTGTGTTATAATTTGGTGGCAGCTTTCTGGAAGGCGATTTGGAATCATGTATCAACAGTCTCTGAGCGCTGCCTGTGCACTGACCCATACACTCCATGTTTGGGCATTTATTTATCTTAAGAAAATAACAAAGGATACTATGTGGACAAAGACCCGGTAGTGGTAGCTGTTCATGGTGTTTAACTAATACGGAAAAATTTTAAATATATAGATAGCCAAAAAATTATGTAGCCATTGAAATAGTGTTACAGAAATATGTTTACTGATAGGGAGTTTTAGAAATATTCAATGAAAAAAACCTGGTTTTAAAATGATGTGCACAACGGTACCATTTTGTAAAAATCATACTATCTTTATCGCTGCACAGTAAGATATGCACAGTGATTTTCTCTGGGCGTTGGAGATCACGAGTACTTTTCCCCCCTCTTCCTTTGGCCCATATGTATTTTATGATTTTCGATAAATTCATCATGCTTTTGAAATAAAAAAGTCCTTATTACATTTGAAAACACTTTTCTGAATAAATAAACAAAAAATAAATACTTACATGTACTTCATTTGAACATTTTGACCAATGAGTATGTCATAAAACTAAAGAAGAGTAGTAATCTATCAGTAAAAACCACCACCACCACCACCATGCAAAAGATGATTCCAGAACAGGAGACAAGCAGAGAGGGGGAAATGTTAACAATTTCTTGGCTGCCTTATGTTAAGCAGATGTCTTAGCTGCAAACGGTAAGCACCTACCTTACACTAGCTGACCAGAGGGTTTATTCAAGGATACCAAAGTATTTCAAATAGTCAGAAGGAAGATGGTCACGAGTCTTGTATCCAACAAGCATTTCTTGAGCCCTTACCATGGACCAGGCCCAGCGCATGCACAGTGCTCAGGCCCCGAAGAGACAGGCAAGGTCCTGCCTTCTTGGAGAGGATAGGCTCTGCGGCAGCAACAAGTTAAGACCAGATCTCAACGGCTCAACACAACGGTAGAGGTTTCTCTTGTTACATGTCCAATGCAGGTTGGTAAAGGGGCCTTTGCTTCCCGCAGTCTCTCTGCCATCCCAGAGGGACACCATGTAGGGCACATGGCCTCCAGGATTGCAAGGCAGGGAAGAGGAGATAGAAGATACACACTGGTGCCTCACCCAGTGGCCCTGTCACTTCCACTCACACTCCCATTTGCCAGAACTCCTCCACACAGCTCAGCTGGTTTGCAGGGCCACTGCTGGGCGATGTATGTGGCTGTGAGGGAAGCACAACTTGGTACTGTTGCAGACACCTAACCTAGTTATAGGGGTCGGAGAAAGAATGAATAAAGGGTTGAAACCGAAGGATTTCTATCCCTATGTTTATCAAAAAATTCCCATATCCAAATACTCCATTCCACCATTATAATATTTGGTCTTACAGGCAAAGCATAGCTTTCTCATCTAATGATAGTGCATCTGTAAAAGCAGCAAATTGTTAACTGATATTTAAGCTGCTGATCGGATTCATACCTGCTCTCATTCTCTTTTTAATAATAAAACTTGAAATGGTAAATAGCAAGAGCTACCTTTGGAGGGATGGGTTCCAAATTCCTTGCTAATATGACATACAAAAGAACAAATCTATTTTGATTTAAGAATAAATTCACCGAGTTCTGGCCAAGATGGAGGTGTAGGTGGGCACACTGTGCCTCCTCACACAACCAAAATTAAGGACAACAAAGATTTAGAAACAAGAAAACAATGAGAACTGATAGAAAAATTGAACTGTACAGAAGTCTGGCAACCATTCACCCAGACCAGTAAGAGGGGAAGAGTTGTGGCAGGAAAAAGTGGAGGTTGGTGGACCCAGGTGTGCAGGTGGCGGCTGGCAGATCCCAGGCATACAGGCGGTGGCTAGCGGACCCTGGGCACAGGGTGGCAACGGTGCAGACCCAACGAGGCTGCGCAAGGCGGCTGGCTGATCAGGTGGTCCCACGTTTGCATGAAGATAATCCAGGCGAAAAGGAAGCGGTGGAAGGGACTAGAATCTGAGAGATCGAAGCAAGCCCCATCATTTCCTCTCAGACCCCACCCCCACATACAGCGTCACTACCCAGGGACTGGGCTGACCCGCACAGGGGAACACCTAAGGCTCCGCCTCTCATACATAACAGCCTTGACCAGACCAAAAACAAAACAACAACAACAACAACAACAACAAAACAAAATGGCTCGAAGGGGAGAACAAATCAAAGCCCCAGAGCCAATTCATCTAAGTGACCAAGAGATAGCCAACCTATCAGATGCACAGTTCAAAGCCCTGGTGACCAGGATGCTCACAGAATTGGTTGATTTTGCTCACAAATTAGATGAACAAATGAAGGCTACAATAAGTGAAATGAAGGAAAACGCACAGGGAACCAATAGAGATGGGAGGAAAACTGGGACTCAAATCAATGGAGTGGGCCAGAAGGAAGAAACTAACAACCAAACAGAAAACGAGGAAGAAACAAGAATTCAAAAAAATGAGAAGAGGCTTAGGAACCCCCAGGACATCTTCAAATGTCCCGACATCCGAATTATAGGGGTACCAGAAGGGGAAGAAGAAGAGCAACAAGTGGAAAACTTATCTGAACAAATAATAAAGGAGAACTTCCCCAATCTGGCAAAGGAAATAGACTACCAGGAAGTCTTCCTACCAGGAAGACTCAGAGAGTCCCAAAGAAGTTGGACCCAAGGAGGAACACACCAAGGCACATTGTAATTACATTAGCCAAGATTAAAATGAAGGAGAGAATTCTAGAAGCAGCAAGGGATAAGGGGACAGTCACCTACAAAGGAGTTCCCATCAGACTGATTTCTCAAAAGAGACCTTCCAGGCAAGAAGGGGCTGGAAAGAAGTATTCCAAGTCATGAAAGTCAAGGACCTACATCCAAGATTGCTCTATCCAGCGAAGCTTTCATTTAGAATAGAAGGGAAGATACGGCATTTCTCAGATAAGG
Source organism: Glossophaga mutica (assembly GCA_039655065.1). Taxonomy (NCBI): domain Eukaryota; kingdom Metazoa; phylum Chordata; class Mammalia; order Chiroptera; family Phyllostomidae; genus Glossophaga; species Glossophaga mutica. The sequence continues at coordinate 26,572,389 of CM077309.1, read as the reverse complement.
TCAAGTTCAAGGAGTTCATCATCACCAAGCCCTTATTCTATGAAATGTTAAAGAAACTTATCTAAGAAAAAGAAGATAAAAAATAGGACAGTAAAAAGACAGCAAACTCACACTATTAACAACCACACCTAAAACAAAAGCAAACTAAGCAAACAAGTAGAACAGGAACAGAACCACAGAAATGGAGATCACATGGAGGGTTAGCAACAGGGGAGTGGGAGGAAGGAGCGGGGAAAGGTACAGAGAATAAGTAGCATAGACGGTGGGTAGAAAATAGACAGGGGGAGGGCAAGAATAGTATGGGAAATGTAGAAACTAAAGAACTTATGACACATGGACATGAACTAAAGGGGGAGAATGTGGGTGGGAGGGGGTGTGCAGGGTGGAGGGGAATGATGGGGGAGAAATGGGGACAACTGTAATAGCATAATTGATAAAATATATTAAAAAATAAATAAATTTAAAAAAAGAATAAATTCACCGTAATTATATGTTGATGAATGAAACTGATCTGCTTGCTCTGGATGAAGCTCCTCACACTTTCTTACATTTTGCAAAAACAGTAGCAGGTACGGGGTGGGGAGTGGGGAGGCCTGGGCTCCCTTTCAGCCTTCTGAGCAGAAGCAGGTACAATGGAGCTGTCAGCACAGCCTTCCCTGCTGTGCCCAGCCAATTTGCCTGAACTTGAAACAGAAGTGTTAACCTCATGGAGTGCAAGTCCATCCATCCTCTGCCTTTCTCCTCTCTGTGGCTTTCAGCAACGGTTGTTGGGGGGAAAAGGTGCTTTTTTATTCCTAATTGTACAGAGCAGCTGATCAGTGTCTGCATGATTTCTTGAACAAAGAATGTATTTCAGACCTTCTTATTGCTTGCTTACTTCATTTAAAATTTAACAGCTGTCAATTGTGACACATAAACACTTTCTCCCTAGGTGATGGATTAAAGCAAATTTCATTTTATGCCTGGCACGAAAGCCACTTTAAATTGTGTCGAAAGACCATTTTTTAAAAAGAAAGAAAGAAAGGGAGGAAAAGCCATTCTGACTTAAAATCCTGTAATCATAGAAGAAACCAATTTCCACAAAGGCATTGTCCTGGAAACCTTTGTTGGGTTATGGTGCCACCTAATGGCTATGTGGCAGATTACATAAGGCCTGTGTGCTCAAGCTGCATAGCCATAGGGGTGCACACAAAGGCGGTGGTGTGTCGCTGCGGATGCAATTCCTGCAGATTTCTGTGCTCGGTGAGATAGTGTCTTCAAGTTTTATGTCTACTGGTAATTAGTTACGAAACCTTGGAAAAGCCTCTCAACCTTTATGAGCTCCAGGATCCTTCATGTAAATAGAAGTTCTCAAAGCCTTCTTTGTGTAATTGCTGGGATGACTAAGGGAGGGTGTATTTGATGTTAAACAAGGTCCTCGGACTCCCATGCCTACCAGTCATGAGATAATATCATGAGGCCATAGATATTTTACTTTCCTCCTTGGGGGAGAAACGTGGGTCCAGGGGTATATCTCTCAACAATAAAGAAAGCAACAGTGAGAGCGCACGCGTGCAGACACACACACACACACACACACACACACTCTCAGAGGGTGGCCAGCCCAGCCCATAACAGCCAGTTTCCTGTTTGCCAAAAGAAACCACCTACCCACATAGGATCTTCTGCTTTGTTAATTGGCCCATTTTTTGAAGCACGACAGGGGCTAGCTCATTTATGGGGTCTGGATTCAGCCCCCAAGGTCTGTAGCTTGTGATCTCTGCTGTACATTTCTTTAGAACTTTAAGAAGACAGGATGGTAGGAGCCAGCCCACCCTCTGTGGGGTGCTTGGTCTTGGGGAGGTGGCTGTGTGAGTCTCGTGACAGGAAAGGGAGCAGGGTCTGAAATCACCATTGGACTGGCCCTGAGGTGAGAGGCACAGCCTGTCTGGTAGAGGCCTCCCTCCGTACACCTCTCCCCTTCTGTTCTACCTCCTGCTCCTGCTTCCTTGTTCCTTGGGACAACTCCCCTAAAGCCACTAGGCTTCCTTGCTGAGATAGCCCCAAGAGTCACTGGTGACATGAGGGAAAATGCTGGACTGGGAGTCAGATCCTACAGAGACTGTCACTTTTGTCGTGACCTGGGCTGGCACCGCCACCCCCTCAACCTTTGTTTCACCATTTGTTAAGTGGGGAGGCAAACACCTCCCCTGGCTTCTTCAGGCTGGTGCTGGGTCATAGGAGACCATGTGTGAGGCAATGATTCGTGAACTCGAACGTGCTGAACATGACTGGGTTATTTTACAACTATGCTGTCTGCTTTGGACAATTCTTAAATGCTGGAAGGACAGCATTAAGAATGGGTCATCCGGACTTCTGGCCAAGATGGAGGCGTAGGTGGACACACTGTTCCTCCTCTCACAACCAAAATTAAGGAAAACAAATATTTAGAAACAAGAAAACAACCAGAACTGATAGAAAATTGAACTGTATGAAAGTCCAACAACCATTCATCCAGACTGGTAAGAGGGGCAGAGTCTCAGCAAGAAAAAGTGGAGGTGCGGACCTGGGAACGCAGGCAGCAGCGGCTGGCAGTTCCCAGGTGCACAGGCAGCAGCTGGCAGACTCTGGGCCCACAGGCAGCAGCTGGCAGACCCTGGGCACGGGGTGGCAACTGTGCAGACCCAGTGAGGCCGCACATGGCAGCTGGCTGACCAGGTGGTCGCACATTCCTGCGTGCAGACAATCCAGGTGAAGGGGAAGCGGCAGAAGGGACTAGAATCCAGGAGAGAGCAGAGCAGGCGCCATTCTTCCCTCTCGGACCCCGCCCCCACAAACAGCGTCACAACTCAGCGACTGGGCTGCCCCGCACAGGGGAACACCTAAGGCTCCACCCCTCACTACATAACAGCCGCGACCAGACCAAAAACAAAACAAAACAAAACAAAAAACCCACCAAAAATGGCTCAAACCAGAGAACAAATTAGAGCCTCAGAGCCAATTCCTCTAAGCCGTGAAGAGATAGCCAACCTATCAGATGCACAGTTCAAAGCCCTGGTGATCAGGATGCTCACAGAATTGGTTGATTTTGCTCATAAATTAGATGAAAAAAATGCAGGCTACAATACGTGAAATGAAGGAAGACGCATGGGGAACCAATAGAGATGGAGGAAAACTGTAACTCAAACCAATGGAATGGACCAGAAGGAAGAAACAAACAACCAAACAGAAAACAAGGAAAAAACAAGAATTCAAAAAAATGAGGAGAGGCTTAGGAACCTCCGGGACATCGTTAAATGTCCCAACATCCAAATTATAGGGGTACCAGAAGGGGAAGAAGAAGAGCAATGAGTGAAAAACTTATTTGAACAAATAATAAAGGAGAACTTCCCCAATCTGGCAAAGGAAATAGACTACCAGGAAGTCCAGGAAGCTCAGAGAGTCCCGAAGAAGTTGGACCCCAGGAGGAACACATCAAGGCACATCATAATTACATTAGCCAAGATTAAAATGAAGGAGAGAATTCTAGAAGCAGCAAGGGATAAGGGGACAGTCATCTACAAAGGAGTTCCCATCAGACTGTCAGCTGATTTCTCAAAAGAGATCTTACAGGCAAGAAGGGGCTGGAAAGAAATATTTGACATCTTGAAAGGCCAGGACCAGTCTACATCCAAGATTGCTCTATCCAGCAAAGCTTTCATTTAGAATGGGAAGGAAGATAAAGTGCTTCTCAGATAAGGTCAAGGTAAAGGAGTTCGTCATCACCAAGCCCTTATTATATGGAATGTTAAAGGGACTTATCTAAGAAAAAGAAGATAAAAATATGACAGTGAAAAGACAGAAAATTCACACTATTAACAACCACACCTAAAACAAAAGCAAACTAAGCAAACAGCTAGAACAGGAACAGAACCACAGAAATGGAGATCATATGGAGGGTTAGCAACAGGAGTGTGGGAGGAGGAGAGAGGGGAAAAAGGTACAGAGAATAAGTTGCATAGACGGTGGGTAGAAAATAGGGGAAGGGCAAGAATAGTGTGGGAAATGTAGAAGCTAAAGAACTTAGGACACATGGACATGAACTAAAGGGGGGGAATGTGGGTGGGAGAGGGTGTGCAGGGTGGAGGGGAATGATGGGGGAGAAATGGGACAACTGTAATAGCATAATCAATAAAATAAAATACAATTTAAAAAAGAGAATTAAAAATAAATAAATAAAATCTTTAAGAGATATGTTATTGATTAAAAAAAGAAAGGGTCATCCATTCAATTAATCAATCATTCATTCAACAAATATTTATTATCTATTAGGAGCCTGACACTTCTAAGCAATGACTAAGAAAACAGGGATCTTCCAGTCATGGAATACAAATTCTAGAGGAGGCAAAGAACAAGAAAAGAGAGGAAGGAAAGAATGAAGGAAGGAGGGGGAGAGGGAAGAAGGGAATGAGGGAAGGAGAGGGAGGGAGAGATGGAGGGAAAGAAAGAGAGAAGGAAGGAGGAAAGAAAGAAGCTTGAAGTGAGTGTCTTCACACCACTACAAATCGAGGCCCTTCCAGTGGGACGAATGTTAAATAATACTGTCCGCCACTGGGATCAGGAGTTAGATCCCAAGAACGAGGACCTGCTGATAGATTCTGAGCACAGTAGAAACACAATTTGCTCTTTTATCTAGTTTTCAAGTCGCTCTTCCACTGTGTGGAGAACAGCCTGTAAGGGCACACAGTGGCAGCAGGAGGACTAGTCAAGGAGGCCGCGGCAGTAATCCAGGCTCAAGGTGGAAGGGCCTTAGATCAGGCCGGTTACAGCGCAGGATGTGGACGGCCTGCGGTGGGCACCAGAGCAGGGCTGACAGCACTTGTTAATGGACTGGCTGTGGGGGGAAAGATGAAGACAGACACCCCGTCCACGAGGAGCTCATGGCTTAGTGGGAGAGACAAAACAGGCAGTCAGCTAGAACTCCCACAAGTAAATATTTAGTTACACTGGCTCTTTATGACACAGAATGAATACGAAAGCCTGCGGGGGACCTAACCTAGTCTGGAAGTGACAGTTAAGTTTATTAAGGTGACATATGGTACAATTACAAGGCCATTTACAGTATTTCCAGCATTTCCTCCACCATTCTGATCTGGATAGAATGCCCGAGTCCCAACACGTGCCAGCAGTTCCTAACAGCCCGCGGCAGGAAGGAAGCAGCCACGTGAGAGCGCTCACCAGCTGCCTCCCTGCCCTCTGTCGGTGTTTTGCCTGTTCAGTCTTGGTCCTTTGGGAGCTGCTGGAGTAACGAGGGGAAGGGTAGAGATGTAATGAAAAGGGAAAATCTGAGAGAGTAAGTCAGGACAGTGGTAGGAGGGTGCCGAAGGAGACGATGTTGCTAGTGGGAATGAACTATTTGGTAGAAAATTTGGAAACGATGAGGATCTGGAGGACAGCACATGACCTCATGAGGGTAGCCTTGAAGAAGGAGATGGGTGATGAGTCTTCAGGGCTGAGGATGTATTCGTTCTTTCAACTCTCCCACTATTGAGTGGCGTGGCTGCGTGACTCTTCAGACATTCCTAATAAAAGGGCAGAATAGATTTCAACACCCCTGAATTTGGGGGTTGGCCATGTGACTTGATTTGGCCAAAAGACAGATGAATAAAGTGAGCCAGTTCTGAGACTTAGACTTGAGGTGCTCCCCATCTTTGCCACTGTCTAGCCCACAGGTTCCAGAAGGAGATGAGTGACACTCAGAGCAGGACCAGTCCAACAGTCTTTGCCAGGTCAGCCAAGACGCAGGTGACCCACAGATATGTGAGCAGTAATGAATGATTACTGTTTCACCCCACTGAGTTTTGGGGAGGATGATTACACAGCGACAGCTGAGCGATGGAAGGCTTATACTGAGCATCGTGCAAGGTAACTTCTCCAGTAGCCCTTCTTCATAAGACTTAAGTGGAGACTAGAACTCCTTCTCAATGTTTTCCAGATGGTGAGTGACTATTTTTTTTTTTTTATGGTCTTGCCATGAAGAGGCTGGGCATGTGGTGGCCCTTGTACAATCCAATTCAGAAGTGTTTTATGAGAACAGGCACCTAAAGTCACACCTTAGCATTATCCATCTAAAGCTCCTCTATGGAGTTTTCAGGAAAATTGACAGTAACTGCAGCTCTTTTATGCAATCCTGTGCATCGCTGACATCTGGGACATTCTATTTAATCTCATATAACCTATTTTTCTTACTTTGATAGCATGTTTGAAGGAAATAATGAGCGATTTCTCACCTGTGTATCAATGCACATTCTAAATCACATTCTCAAATAACTTCTAACATCAAAGGATTTGGGTTCCATTGCTCCCATTCAGCGTTTTTCAAAGTAAGGTTTATGACCAACTAACATAATCGTAAAATTCACTTGGGCAACTAGCTAAAAATAAAAAGTTTCCTCTTCCTCTTCCCTTAACAAACAATTCTGCTCAAACGATTACCTGGGGCAGAGCAAGGCAGGCTCTGCACCAGCAGCTGAGAGAGAAAGAAGGGCGAGGCGAGGGGCCATGGTGGCCCAGGGCAGGTATCAGGGTCGAAGCAGGGCAAGGGAGGTGTCCACCCAGGAGTGCTGCTGGACATGGTGTTGGAGCCCATGTGTGGGGGTGGCCTGCTACCAGGTGACAGACCCTGTGCCAGGCGAAGCAGGGGTCATTGTGGAGCAGCAGCATAACATGGAATTTTAAAGCCCACCTGGGTATTGGAATGATGGCAGTGTCTTGAAACTAGGTAGGTGGTGTTTGCAAAACACTGTGAATGTACTAAATGCCACAGAACTATTCACTTCTGGATGGTTAATTATGTGAATTTCACCTCAAGTTTTTTAAAGATTCTACAGAGGAGGAATATATGCATTTTTTGGACACATATTCCAAGCACACCACCAGATCTGTTCTATGTAAGAACAGATCTGTACTATATTCTAAGGAGAGTGGTGTGAGGTAGGATTGAAGCTTAAGTGACAATCACAGAGGACTGGAGGTAGCCAGGCTCCTGACTTTGCAGCTTCACTAGCCAGTGACATTAGGAGAGACATTTCATACTCAAAGCATCTGAGTTCTCGTGAGTAAAATCAGGAATGGTATCTAACCTCATTTGGGTGTTGTGAGGATTAAATGAGGTGAGCTACCTAATGCAATTTAGCACAAAGCCTAGCACAGGTGAGTTTTAGCTCAATCCATTCTAAGTGATGTCTTTTTCTCCATCAAATGCTGAGCTGGCTGTTTTACATTCTGGTCCTAGTTAAGAGCTTTAACAGAGCACAGTAAAAAATACTTCTATCTTTTGTATTTGGAGAGACCACTCTCTGAGACAGTAGAAAAAAGCAATGGCCCAGCTATGGAAAGTCCTAGCTTCTTATTTTTCCCAATCTCAGGGCGTGTACATTTAGGGAACTCATACCTGAACCTAGATGAGCCCAATCCTTCAAAGGCGTTGGTGAAGGTCCCAATGAGATCATACATGTGAAGTAGCTGTGAAAACCCTGAAGGACCATACAAATATCGAGGAGTATTCTTGTGATGAAAAATCCAGATGACAAATCCTGACACTCTGAGCATTTTTGGAGGAGGGGGGATCAAAAACTGTGTTACAGAACGCTGGTCCATGCACAGTTACTTCCTTCACTTACTGTGGGCTCTATTCAATCGAGGCCCTCCCATAGAGAGGAGAACCATTCTAAAATACTCACTGAAACCTCAAAATAATGAGCTGCTTGCTGTTGCCAAAGAAAAATGCACAAAATACTGTATTTCTCAGGACACAGCATCCCTCCCATTTACTAAACCATGGTCAGTCTGTATATGGAATGTTTGTAAAGTTCTGGTCACTGAAGTGTAAGGGCAAAAAAAGCCTTACTGAGTGGGCTTTTGTGGAAGGTGGATAGGTAGAATGGTGAGTGGGAAGCTAACCAGGTCGCTATATTGCTGAATTTAATCTCACAGCAACCTTATAAGGTAGATACTAGAATTATTGTTTTGCAGAGGGGGAAACTGAGGTTCAGAGAAAAGCTTATCCAAGATTACTAAGTAAGTTCAGTTCACATTCTTTTAACATTCTAGTACCTAGCCTGAGATCGGTTCTAAAGTGATCACAGGCATAAAGGTGTTTAACAATGTTCAAAGCAGCATAGTTCGTAATAACCAACCTGTAAGTAAAATTTAAACATTCAGAGTTTCTTTTGCACAAGTGAGAATTTAAAGAATGTCCCTCCATATGCCTTCAAGCTACCAGCACACAGGCCTCACTAACACTGTTGATCTCAGCTCTTCTGCTAAAGAATTTGGCCTTCACAGTGACAGGCTGCTATGGGAACTCTCCCTCTCCCAGGACTTTGTCGTAGCCCAATGGCACCACATCAGTGATGGGAATGGCTCCAGTTTTGTTTTTGGCAGCATTTACCCATGTCTGCTCACTGACCAAGGTCCACAGCTTATCCAGGTCAACAGTGGGGCAGAAGCTCTGGTTCCTCTTTAAGTGGCCAGGCCTCATACCAACTTTCCCAAAGTAAAGTAAATATCCCTGGGTGATATTTGTTGAAGTTGATCCTGTGACGATGCAAGACACCAGCATTACCTTGGCCTCCTGGGTGCTTCCTGTGCTTGCTGACACGGCTGTGGCCAGGGCTCGCATGGCCCTGAAGTTTCCAGGCTTTCCTCAGTCTGGATGGCATGTTGGTAGCCAAGACGTAAGAGGGAAGACTCCATGAAGTCTTACAAGGTGTGGTTAAACATTTAGAATTTAAAAATGAAAAATAAAATTCAATGGGCTCTCAGCAAGAGAACAGATGAATAAATCATGAGATACTCAACTAAAACAACAAACAGTAGTGAAAATAAAAATAGTATCCAGGTCAACATGATGAGTCCAATAATGTACAGCTAAACAATGCAAGTTGCAGTACAAGTCCTTTTAAAGTTCAAAGCCATGTAAAAAATCAAAATAGTATTGTAAGTCTTTGCTAATGCACTTACACAAGAAAAATAATTATATGGAAAAAAGATAGAAATAAAACTGCCTTTGTTCACAGATGACATTATCATCTATGTAGAAAATACTTAAAAAAAAAAAAGTCGAATTAAAAAAAGCCTCCTGAAACTGCTAAGCAATTATATCAAGTTTGCAGCATACAAGGTAATATACAAAAATCAACTGCTTTCCCATATACCAGTAATAAAGGAGTGGAATCTGAAATTTAAAAAAATACCTTATATCAGCCCTTCAAATGGAATAGTTAGGTATAAATCTAACAAAATATGTACAAGAACTATGAAAAAACCTACAAAACTTTGATGTATAAAATCCCAGAACTGCATAAATGGAAAAATAATCCATGTTCACAGTTAGGAAGACTAAGTATTATTAAGATGTCAGTTCTTTTCAACTTTATCTGTAGACTCAATGCAATCTCTATTAGAATCCCAGCTAGGTATTTTGTGGATTTTGACAAACTGATTCTAAAGTTTATATGGAGGTGCAAAAGACCCAGAATAGCTGATACAGTATCAAAGGAGAAGAACAAAGTTTGAGGACTGATACTATCCAACTTTGAGACTTACTATAAATAAACCTTAAATAATCAGACAATGTAGAATTAGTGAAAAGAGTAGACAGATTAATGAAACAGAATAAAGCCCGGAAAGAGACACACAAAGAGCAAAGGCAATGTAATGGAGCAAAGATTGTCTCCTCAACATATGGGGCTGGAACTAAACCACCACATGCAAAAAAATTTTAATTTATACACAGATGTTATACTTTTCACAAAAATTGATTCAAAATGGATCACAGACCTAAACATAGAATGTAAAACTGTAAATTCCTAGAAGATAATGCAGGAGAAAACCTAGATGACCTTGGGTATGGCAATGACTTTTTAGATACAACTGTGAAGGAATGATCTATGAAAGACATAATCAATTAGCTGAACTTTATTAAAATAAGAAACTTTTGCTCTGCAAAAGATTTCAAGAGTATGAGGAGATAAGCCACAGACTTGGACAAAGTATTTGTAAAAGGAACATCTGATAAACAACTGTTATCCAAAACATACAAAGAACTCTTATAATTCAACAATAAGAAAACCCAATTATGGGCCCCAAACCATAATATACACTTCTCCAAAGAAGATATACAGATGGCAAACAGGCATATGAAAAGATGCTCCAAATCATTTGTCATCAGGGAAACGCAAACTAAAACAATAACACTATACACCTATTACAATGGCCACAATCTGGAACACTGACAACATGAAATTCCAGCAAGGATATGGAGCAGCAGAAACTCTCATTTATTGCTGGTGGGAATGCAACATGGCACAGGCAGTTTGGAAAACGGTTTGGTAGTTTCTGTCAAGACTAAGCATTCTTTTACCATACAATCAACCAATTGCATTCTGCTATTTACCCAAATGAATTGAAAACTGTCCACACAAAAACCTGCACACAAATGCTTATCACAGCTTTATTCATAATTGCCAAAGCATGGAAGCAACCAAGATGTCTCTCAGAAGGTGAACGGATAAACTGTGGTTCATGGACACAGGGGCATACTATCCAGCACTAAGAAGAAATGAGCTATCAAGCCATGAAGAGACACAGAGGAAACTTCAATGCCTATTACACTAAGTGATATAAGCCAATCTGAAAAGGACATATACTGTATAATTCCAACTGTATAAAATTCTAGAAAAGATGAAACTATGAAGACAGTAAAAAAAATCAGTAGTTGCCAGGGGTTGGGGTTGTGGATGAGGTTGAAGGGATGAATAGGTCAAGCACAGAGGATTTATAGGGCAGTTCAAAGTAGTCTGTATTATGTTACAATATAACGATGAATTCACATCACTATATATTTGTCCAAACCCAGTGAATGTACACCACCAAGAGGGATCCCTAAAGTAAACTATGGACTTTGAGTAATTATGATGTGTCAGTGTAGGTTAATCAACTTTAACATCCCACTCTGTTGGTGGATGCTGATAATGAGGGAGGCTATGTGTGGGGGAAAGGCTTAAATGGGATATCTCTGTATCTTCTTCTCGGTTTTCTGTGAACATAACACAGCATTAAAAAGTTAAGAGAAGAAAGGGAGTGAGGGAATGAAAGGGGAAGGAGAGAAGAAAGGGAGAGGGAGGGAGGGAAGGAAAGGGGGAGGGTTGGGTAAAGAGTGCCATAAAAACAAACTTGAAAAGAAACAAATTATTTCAGTGAATGATTAAATGAAAATTCAATTTAGTGGTTACCTCTTATTGAGGAGGAAGAGGGTATGCTTGGAGAGGACATGTAGGAAACTTCTAAATTAATGAATGTTCCATTCCTTAAGCTAATTTGGGTATTTATTTTATTATTCTTTAAAAGTAGCCCTGGCTGGCGTGGCTCAGTAGATTGAGCATGGGCCTGCGAACCATAGGGTCACCAGTTCAATTCCCAGTCAGGGCACATGCCTGGGTTGCAGGCCGGGTCCCCAGTAGGGGTAGGTCAAGAGGCAACCACACACCGATGTTTCCCTTTCTCCCTCCCTTCCTCTAAAAATGTTTAAAAATATTTTTTAAAAGTATACTTACTTTATACGCTTCTAGATAAATTATATGTGAATTTTTAACACACACACACCAACACAATATAGAGCTCAGTATGCAATATGTCCAAGTTTGTCTCTGGAATTTTATTTAACATATTACTTCTGATATTGATTTGTTATTAATATTCTCATTAAGAATGAGACATACCACAAGGCAGGAAAAGGAGCAATGACAGGCCACAGTCTTCTGAAATTAATGGCACTGTTATTCAAATTTGTCAAGTGGGCCAAAGACATAGTTCCTCCCTCCAAGAGGCAAGTGATGGCATCTCTGCCTCCACAATGTGCATAGTGCACCCTCCTAGCTGAGCCTGGTCCTTCACCTTTGGCTTGCCGGCAATTGGCGTTGGAACCCAGCATGTGTTCTGCAGTCACTCCCTTTGTTTTTGACCTAAGTCTTCGCTTTCAGACTTCATTTGATCCACTTTTCAACTTGTTCCTAAGTCACCCTTGCCTGTGGATGACCAGCACTCTTAGGCACAAGCTTGGAAGGAAGGATGAATTAAGCCAACAAAACCCATTACAAGAAAATGAAAATGACCTAAGAGGATTGTTCTACAAACCTAGCTATCCTAAAACTAGAAGTAGCCTGAAATGATATACTGAGAGGTGGCCATCTGGGACAGTATTTCTCAAAGTGAGTGTTGCAGAGATTAGAATCTCCTGAGGGAATTACTAAAAATGTAGATTACTAATTTTAGGCCCACAGAATAAGAGCATCCAAGAGTAGGGCCTAGGAGTCTGAGTCTCTGAAAAGCACCCTAAATGATGGTTCTGATGTTCTTTGACTTCTCTTGGAGATTGGTATGATTGAGAAAACTTGCCCCCAAAAGGTACGGGACTGATGTGATCATGGATATAACCTTAAGTATATAGCATTTTATTTTGTCAGAGGCAAGAATAATAAGCAGCAACCAAGCCATGTTCAGAAAAAGTGGTGCAGAATTAAACTTTCCTCTTCTAGCGGGTATACTGTTTAAATACTATTCAGATTTAACTTACACTGAAGCAGCTCAAACACTAGGTAGGGTTGAATTAAAACAAAGAAAAAAACGCTCTACTTTTATTTATCCCTCTCCATTCTCATTAGTCCAGCCAGATTTATTCTGGGGAATGGGGTGGGTTGAAAATATTACAAATTTTATCGTGTCCAAGGGCAGAGAAGCAGCTCACTGTAAATAACTGATGTCTCTGAACCAGAACAGATGAGTGTCAACCCTGCCTTTCTTCTATAGGAAGTAGTTTCACCCAAAATTGAGCCAGAATAGTGTCTATCCATTTTATTTTTGGGAAATTCATTAGGTATGAATAGAGCCTTTATGTACTTTTGCTAGGTCTGTTTTATGTTTTTAAAAAAAACTGATTAAGGATAAAACCTCCAACTTTCTGAACTACATGAAATGTTACCTTTGCTGCAAATTTATAAAGGACTTTCATAACTCCAATACCCCAGCCATTCAAGCATTTGTTCTATTGTGAAATTGGTATCTGGGAATTCTAAGTGGGAAAAGGCATATTCCTGTTTCACAGCCTTAAGAGGTGCACAAAAGATGCAAAGCCTCTGTGTGTTGGGAAAATGAACTAGAGACTCAAATGGAAACCTTTCTGTTTCAGACCACTTAAAACCGTAAAATATAGCTAACATAGAGCTTAATTGTACACTGGTAGTTTCAACTTCTGTATCGAGGTAATTTTTTGCATTTGCTTGGGATTGGCCCACAGCTACAGCCATATTGGACAGATGTTTTTAACTCTAAATGAAGTGCAGAATTACCTATCATTTCTTTGCTATGCAGATTGAATATTTACATGAGCATTCAAAAATGCATGTTTATAGTTTGAACTTCTGTTTATTGTTTTCTACTACTAAATGTATGTCTACAGATGGAAAATTCAGAGTCTTTGATGATGGGTGGTAAGGAATTACTCAAGAAGATTCAGTTACACAGAGAGAAATGTATTACACATAATGCTGGGAAGGGCTAGATTACACAGTTATCAAAATATGTACTGGAGCAATCCTCATCTAGAAGATGTTTCAGGAATTCCAAATGATCATACTCAACAGCTGGGCCTATTTGTAAGACTTGGTCAATGGAAAACACTGCCACATTTTGCCACTTATGGTTCCCCACCCTCTCTATTGCCATATTTGCAAAAGCAGAGTAGCATGCTGTCTTATTGCTACTGCTCCTTATTACCCTCAAATGACAGCAACGAAAGCTGGCAAAACGATTAAGCAATGTGGCAGCCCATTTTTACGAGTTTACCTTTAAAGACAACCAAGAGAATTTTAGAGAAGAGGGGAAAGGGTTTTACAATGCTGTGTTTATTTTTGAAAGTCAACAACTTCCTTACAGTTTAAGGGTGCTAATCAATATTGAATTATTTCCAACAATTACAAAGGAAACATGTTCTCTGGCAAAGAAAAAAGTATGCACAATATACCTCTTTCAAGGGTGACCAAGCTTTTTGGAGTCACTTGATTTTACCCTTATTTGAAACTTTAAAAAAAATGTGCTATATGAAATTTCTTTTACAATCCTAAAGATGTGGTTTTGTGTTGAGAATTTTGTGGTAATCCTCAACTGCAAATACACTTAAAATATCAAGTAGGTTTAAAGACACTTGTTATATGCAGTTTAGTTTTAGCTTGATCAGGGCTAATACAGTATTTCTGGATAACAGTACGTACGTGTGTGTGTATATATGCATAGGAACACTTAAGGATTACTAGTCTGTCAATTATTCTACTTTTAAATGACAAAATTTTATCTTTGGTCATTCAGAAGTCATTTTTTCAATCTTGCAGGACCTTGTTATCAAAACCAACTTTCTGGTAATGAGTCATTTTAAAGTAAAGCATAGGAGTATCCAACGTGGAAAATTTTCTCTCCAATGGCCGCAGCTTATAGAGCTAGGAGAACTGGAGCACTGAAAGAGGTGATGAATCTTCCTTGTAAGAAAAAAATACGGCATGAAAAAAAATCTATGCCCTATTGACAACTACAATACCCCAAAGTAAAAGAGTCACAGAGACTAGGCCCAACATGTGCAGTAGACAGAGGACACTTACAGCCCAAAATTAGGAACCCTGGCCATGGGCCTGCAGAATCGTTCAACACTCCTACTAAGTACTGCACTGTTGGATGCACTGCATTGAAACCCACTGTTAACTATTTCCAACTTAACACTGTGATTATTTTCTCATGAATACTTATCTCTTAATTCCATAAGAGAAAGTAATAAAAATACAATGATGCAAAATTTCCTTTTATAAACTTTACCAGATTAACAAACTGAACAATATATAATTTTGAATTTCAAGTATCTAAAACTTACCACTACTACCCACCCAACTCTCCACCATTTCTTTGGATAATACGACAATAAGTAGGTCAAAAATGCTCTGGAAAAGTTTTTTTATTTCTATTTATTCACTTATGCAAAAACAGTATCAGCAATATGTAATAGGAACATACTTTTAAGTTCAAAATTAATTTTCCATTTTGAAAGGTTCAGGACTTTATCTCTTCTTTATACCTTACCCTTTTTAAAATACTTCAGTCCAACAAAACAGCACACAAAAAGTTTATTCCCTTACTTAAAGTCATGTAAGTGGCTCTTTAGAAATTAGGTATCATTTACAGTAACCTGGAGATTTAATCACAGAATGATACATGTAAGAATGTTATAGCATACATAAAAAACAGTACAGAGAATTTTTTAAAAGACAAATTTCAAGTTACTTTCAAATTATGAGGCAGAGGAAAGCCCTATTGGGTATCCTTAAGACTCCTCTCTTCAGATTCAGAATAAAAATTACTAGGAATTATATGACAACGATGGGCACTGATGATATGGCCAATGGTAACTGTATTAGGTTAGGGATAAAAGAGTCTTCCTATGTTTTAGTGTAGGTGCCAATGAAAGAAAGGCCAGGAAGCCATTTTAAACTCATGTTCATGGCAGGTCAAATGATGCTGAGACACATGTTTCCTTTAGAAAGGTGTTATCCCATTGCTACCTTTCCAAGGCTTAGCCTTCAAACTGCTCATACTGCTACTTACAAAGACATCAAAGCAAACCTCCTGGGAAAATGGGTGTTACAAACTGGAAAAGCAAGGCTGTGGGTACAGTAAAAGGGGTTCTGGTGCTCTAGTTGTTTGTCACGATATACAATGTGTAATGAGGAGAGACTGGTTCATCTAGAAATGGATTAACTGACTCTACTACATTCTTGGGATAGGCTTACCAAATAACTTTTATGATTTAGAAATGCCAAAACTACTTTGACTCTCTTGGACATATTTTACTTTAAAAAAGGAAATGTAATAGGCTAACGAACAAACATAAAAATCTATTTGCTTTTTAACAAATAACTAATATTATAATGTTTTTATAAAAAGAATTCCTTTCAGATACTCTGATTAACCTGTAAGTGATATAAAACAAAAAGCTTCAGCATTTATTCCCAGTATTTTGCACAATTTAAGGTATGTTGAGCATTTCGAGAGGAAAAAAAAAGAGAATGGTAACTCACCAAGAAGCTTATGTACCTAGTATAGTTTTGTCTTGGATTCTTTAAAAAAATTAGGTCTAGAATTTTAGTTATCTAATTACCATCCCATTTAAATAGGATATCTATGTGTGGATTCTAGATAAAGGATAAAATATTTCCAACTAATAAACGTAAGACCCACTGATTGGACTGTTTTAGAATTGGTTTTACTGGGTTTAGATGAGGAAGACTTCAATAAAGCTAACTATGTATTGAGTGCCACTGATTTAAAAAAATGCAGTTTTAAAAACTATGCTTTTATGGTAAATTTCTAGACAAATCATAAATGTAAAGCACAACATTGTAAATACTGTACTATTCACAGGTACTTGCTGGAAAAATAAAATGCTTATATTCTATCAAAACTCTGACCTTTCAAAATAGTAGGTTTCCTAAAACAATTTTTTGAAAATCAGCATTTGCTTTTAAACTGTTAAAATGTCAATTTCAATTTTAAAAAATCCTTACAGATAAATCTTAAAGTTGTTCCTTTCAGTCTCAATTATTTTTTACTTTCAACTGTAGTCAACACAGAACCAATTTCTAAATAAACATCTAGTGAAAAACAGTTTCAATGTAAAATAAAACTAAGCAATCTAATACAGCTTGTATAGTCTTAATAGGATTTATCAATACTCAATTAAATTTCTATAATAGTGAAAAACTTTTGGTCTCTTCTTAATATTCAAAACCAGCAACTTCCCAAGAGACTAGAAAGTTAGAAGAGAGGATCAAACAGATTTAAGCACTGCTCGACTTCTTCTAAAATGATGCACTCTTTTATCCTAGAAGAGACAAAATCAGTCCTTTTTACTTCATTAAAAATTTCCTATTATCACTAAGACCTAAGAGAGTTGCAAAATACTTAAAATATTTACTGCAGGTTTAAAAACTATGAATAAGAGAAAAGTGACCCATCTGGAGAAATATTCCTGGAGCTTTGACAACAAATGTACCAATAACTACTTTTATGCAACAATTTAATTTAAGAAGAAATCTTGGTAAACTCAGGAACTGAGAGCTTAGACCATTTAATGCAGATTCTTTAAGATTTGACAATGATGACCCAAAGACAGCTGATGGAAAATTTAGTTTTTTAAAAAGTTTTGTTTTTACTAACGTAAGTCCATCTGGTACTCTTTAAATGCTTTCTGTATTTAAACTTTTCTATTTCCTCTAACATTCTTTCAACTCTTTTCTTTCACAAAGTCTTTCAATTAAAAGCTCCTGCTAATGGTTTGTTCCCTAAGAACAAACATTGTATCAAGGTTTGAGCAGCATAAAATGCACTACCAAGTAAAATTTGGGTTACAGTCGAATGTCGAAAGTTCAATGAAAAACTCTATATAATCTCAAAATGTATATACCACAAGAAAAAAAGATGCTTCATAGCTGGCAAATGTACTTTTTGTCCTGTGTACTATTCCTTTCATACCTTGAAGTAGTCATCTTGAGTAACAACAGAGTTTCTCAGTCTGTTCTCCGGATTAAACAGACAAGATACCACTGTCTGTATGCTTCGGTCCACAGATTTCTAAAACACAAAGTTTTCAGTCATGCAAAGACTACTCCTTTCACTTAGCGTTAACAAGCTTTTTAAATATAAAGTTTAATGAATACATATACTTATTTCTAAAGAATTCTTATGGAATTCATAATTCTTATTACATGTCTCTTAGAATGTAACTTTTCTACCTAACTGAAGAAGTATTTTAGAACCTTAGAGATAGAGTACTGGTTTAAAAAGCTCAATTGATGTTATTTGGCTGGAGTGGGGGGAAAATGCAGACAACTGTAATTGAACAATAATAAAATAATTTTTTTTAAAAAAGCTCAATTTAGTGAAACCCTAAGACATTCACTCAAGGCTCTGTAATTTTTCCTGTTAGATAAGAAACAGTGAACTTCAACATTTCAAGAAAAAATATCCAAGATAAAAACCTGATATTATAATTATACTTTGATCTATTTTAACATTTTTCCTAATTTCAAATCATGTATCAAATCAGGGAATTTTTTCACCCTATAGTTCAGTAGTTTTCAACGTTTTTCCCCACTGAAAAACACTTGGAAAAAGTCCACACACTACAATGAAAATTCCCTACTGTTACCCGTATTCCCACTCATTCAATTAAACTTAGGATAATTAATTAAAAACTGAGAGCACTGTTATTAAAGGAAATGTGCTGTAATGATAAAAAAAAAAAAAAAAACCAACTCTTCAGTATTTCAATCATTACTAGTGACTCTACCGCTCTTGAAATCTACCATACGTAATGTTATAGAAAGAATACCATAAAAGTAATTGTATGCTATTATTTAGCCAAATAAATGTTTAAATTGGTTAAAAAAACCCTGGCACAATTCATACTAATCCCTCTTTTGCAGATTGGGAGACTACTTGAGGAAGTCTGCCCATTGAATTCTGCTAAATCAAGTTAATACTGTATTTATTAAATATGGTTAAACAAAGGAAAAAATGAAAAAGGAACAGAGAAAAGGACTACTAGATCAGAAATTGTATGTATCCACTAAAAGTTTGGGGGTACCTAAAATATCATCCACTTTAACATAAACTGAAGAATTATCAGTCAATTATACAAACTCATTTATAGTTGCCATGTTTAAATTTGGAAAGCATGCTTACTTCTCGAAGGGCCATTATTAAAATGCAAAAAACATGAAAATATTAATAAAATTATATGTTTGCCTTTTGTGGGCCATTTGCAGATGATGGAGTAGCTTCATGAACTGAGCATTCACTAGTCAACACTTCAGCTCCTGAATCAACGTCACTACAGTGGTAGTTAACAGCTGTATAAACCTACATTTAAAATGATAAAAGTGTAATTAAAGAGATGTACATTATATACATTTCCAAACAATCTATTCTTCAAAATGGTAAGCTGATTATTAAAAGTTTAAATATTAAAGCTTAATATTTAAAATATTTAAACTTTAAATATGTGGGTCATATTAAAGTTCAATCACATTATCACAGAAACTTCATTTTAAACTGAATAGCTGAAATGCAGTAAGTGTCCTTTATTTTGAAATATCTTTTAAGACTCAACACAATCAGAATTAGAAGGGTTCTTATAACAACAGCAACAAACTTCAAAATCTTAGTGAGGGTATCTCCCAGTGCCTGAGAATTTTAACTCATGTCCTTCAAATATCCAGTTCTGATGAAGATTGAAAGTAATGAAAACTCAAGTATTTTAGAGATAGCACTCTTGTTTTACTCCTTTTCTTATATAACATGTAACTGTGTCACAGCAAAATATTACTTTGCTTCTCTTCAATAGGTTTTTTGTAGGTAGAAAACTATAAGCAGATTCAACACTAATTCTAAATCCACAGAATCCCATTAGCACAGGTATTATTAATACTACCTTTCTTCAGTTATGTATTCTATCAGTAACTAATTGAACATCTGTTGAAGAGCAGCCATTGCTTAAGCACACAAAAACAAGTTGGAAAAAAAGCAGTTTCTCTCATGGGAGCATACATTTGAATTGACAAATTAGAAAAATGTAACATATAATGTAAAAGGACAATTCGAAATGTTTCTAGGCATGCATGGTAAGGCAAAAGGTAAAGAAATATACAATAGTTAAAAAAATAAAAAATACTTTAAAAAACAGAAAGTATATGTTTGGCTAATTCAACTTACCGGAGGTATAACATAACTCCTTTGTTCCCCAGTGGGCCATTGTGGTGGCATCTTAAAAAGCAAACAAAAAAAAAAGCAAGATAGAAACAGACTAATAGAAAGGAGGATTACAGCTAAGGTGGGGTTGGGGGTGGAAGTGGAGGTTAGGGGTAGAGGGATTGAGCAAAAAGGACTCATGGACAACAGTGTGGTAATTGCGGGGTGAGAGAAAGGGTGTAAGGGGACTAAATGGTGATGGGAAAAAATACAATAAAAATTTTTAGAAAAGGTATTAATTTAACTGTTCCTGCACTTTTCACAAAGATATGAGATAGACAATGTTTTGTCATCCTGGCTCCTTGACCTTGTTATAATGAGAAACAAAATGAAAGAAAGTAGTATTTTATGTTCCTAATACTTGAGGATTTTATTATTACTTTCATATAAAAATACGATCTTTTTCTCAATTTTCTGAAGTTAGCATTCAGGAAAACTCAAAAATAGTAGTTCTTTGAATATATTACCATAGAAATGGTCATGAGACATAGATATGGTCACATCAAATCTATGAGCAGAAATTCAGAGAACTACTGTCTTGTAGTAGTCAGCTAAAACAAACACTCAAATATAATTGGAAGTCAATGCTCTAAGAATTGAATAATCATTTTATTTTAACCTATTCTCCTAATAAAATGTGTGAAAGTCAGTCTGAGTGTTTCAGCTGTTTGACAGCAAGGACGAAGAATTATGATGGGGACACCAAAATATTTTAAGACAGTACAAGAGAAAACTTCTTGCTAATAAGTACATCCTGTCAAAATATCAGTTATTTCTAATGATACAAATGATTTAATTCAAAGTGTTTAATTAAATTTCAGGCATACTCAACTAGTTTAAATGGCAAACTATTGGGGAAATCTATGTGAATAAAGGCCTCAATAATATTCCAAAGTAAATCAGTTTGTTCTCTCTTAAATTACCTGGTAATTGTACACAGGCAGCTGATATCCGGTGATGACCTGAACTGGTGAACTTGGATAAGGAGGATATGCCTGAAAATAACGTTTCAGAAAGAAGATATTAGCAAAGTATATGTTTAAAAATTAGAAAGGAGAAGTATTTTTCCCAAAAGAACAAAACTATAAAGAGAAAGAAATCTTAATCATTTTACTAAATACAATACGAGATCCTGTTTGAGTGACTGGCTTCATTTAAAAAAAAAAAGTGTTCTCTAGGAGTAAGGAATAAATAAGTGAAGTGACTGATTTTTCCAGCTTATGCTTATCTTATATGTATGTGTATCCCCACTCAGAAGTTCTTTCTTACACTGGTGACAAGGCTCTATTAGGATAGTTTTCCATGTTAAAGTTGTATTTATACACCTGCTATTTCTTGTAAAAATAATTTTAGGCAGTTTTTGTGTTTCTCTGACATTATCATGGGTTAATATGTAGTCAACATAGAGCCTTCCTACAGACTTTATGGCTCTTTCCATATTTTACTTCTAAACGTTAAGTGCAATATATAACCCAAAACTGGAAAAGAAACAGTAAAATACAGTGTATCTTTCAGTAAATATTGATTAAAAACTTCTAGGTTGTAGAATACATGAATACGCCCAGAATAGGTAATAACTCATAATAAATTTTAGGAGTGGGTTTATTCTTCTAGCCATGTTTAGAGCAAGAAAAATAAGAAATATACCCTACACTTTAGGAAGATGGAAAATGTAAACAAAGGAGAGATGCTGCAGCACTATTTCATTATTGTTTTGTTTCTTTTCTCACAAATAAAATGTCTTTTAAATAAAATAAAATGAAAATAAAAGTTATTTATCATCAATAGGAGATAGTAAATATTTCACATACCACTTCAAATATTGAAGTAACCATAACCAGATTTTACCTCGTATGCCAGACTGGCATAGTTTAAAAATACAGTTAAGTCATCAGAAACATATCCATTCTAGAACCAGAATACATCCGTAAGTCAGCAATCTATACAGGAGGCATCTGGAAATTATTGCAAATGAAGAATAACTAGACAAATGGCTTACCTTAGAAATAAGCCAGGCACAGACACATGAGAAAAGTTGCCTTAAAATATTTTATGAGTTATTATTGAAGGGAAAAAAGAAAAGGTATGTTCTACATGGCTACACATAGGTTAGTTTCAAGAAAAAGACTTACAACCATATAGAAGCAGATTTTAGCTTTTCCCCCACCTATAAGATCTCCATAATAAATGAAACTAATACATGAAAAATGCAAGAATGTAGGTAATTCTTACCTGAACATACTGAGTTATAGGATTCATCATGGTTGGAGGCTGCATGTAAGTTTCAGCATTTGGATTACTCCAGACACTCTGAAACTGTGGTGGAGGAGGAGGATTAAAAACCAAAGGGCGTTGCTGCACATGATAAGTACCTTTTTAAAGAATAAAAGAAAAACAAAGCTTATTTTTAGTTCTCTAAATAGCTACACGTGTCAACAAGAAAAAAATCCTTTCTTTACTCACATAAATTTTGTTTCCTGATTGCAGGGCCCAGTTTCAGCTTTTTACCATGGAAATTTATCTGTGACTGAAAATAAAATAGTAGCAAAAAGGAGAATCAATTTTCAAATCTTTTTTCCAAGACTTTGATAAATACCCCAAATCTAAAATTTCTATTATCAAGGAGATCAGTAGTAAAAACACAATAAATCAAAATGTATCAGAACCTTACTTACCGGCACTGCTGTAAGTCAAGTGTCGAGAGATGTTGTGCAATTTGATCAAAAACCTTTACATTCTATCTCTAGTTCATGAAGCTGGATGCCCAATCAAAAATACATTCTCACAGATTATGTAAGATTACTCAAATTCAGATTTCAAAAAGGAAAGGTATCTCTATGTTTTCTATAAGACTGGCCCAATAAAAAATAAATAGGTTCTCACACATTATGAAAGATTACTCAAGTTTGTTTTTCAGAAAGGAAGTACATCTCTATATTTTATACAAGACTGAATATATATTCAGGACTCAAACAATATTAAACATTACATTCATAATCTAATTAAGAGATTTATCCATAAAATTACTTACTTCTACTATCTTCTGCACATCCACATCATTATAAAATGAAACAAATCCGTAGCTAGAAAAGCAGATAGATGATGTGTAAAAGCACGTTTTACAACTACTAGTATTCTAAGAATTAACTAACAAGTTGTAATGATAAAGGATGAAGAATATACTGAGATGAGTATTTTAAAGATATACATGATAGATAATCTAGAAATACTACCACTTTTTTCCCTTACAATCAAAGTAGTGTGGAAACCTTATTCATTAACAGAGAATTCCCATCTACGATCCTAAATTTATTATCTATGGCAAGACAGTTAAAATTTAAGATACTATGAAATGTGCAAAGAAAACAATTCTTTGAAAAAATCAATTAATCCACATAGATGAAGTAAACAAAGATGGAAAAATTTAAATACAAATACTAGGAAAATGATTGAACAAAAGAGCTGGCAGCAAACTTATCCTCTACATGAAAGAAATTACCAAAGTAACAAACTTCATTTACCCAGGTATAAGAATACCAGTTTTGAATTCTGCATCTCTCATACTCTACAGACTAACTCATATATAATTTATAATTTATACTTAACATATATTTTACTTACCCTTTGGACACACCAGTTCGATCCGTGATTATCTTCACTTCTTTCACTGAACCATATCTAGCAAAGAAACTTCTGATTTCTGTTTCATCCATCTATGGAGAAGAATTTGACTTTAAATATTCAGCATTCAAATATGTCCATTATGTTACAAAAGAGTTGATGATGTGGATCTATTTCCCTCAAGTATCCCCAAACTACCTGTAGCTCTTTGTCAAAGATATTTTTAGTCCCCAGAGGTTAAATACAATACTAATTCCAAACTTGCACTAAGTACAAAAAACCTTATGTTTGCAAGAGCCAAAATCTTGTTCTTCACAAAATATATTTTTAAATAAATTAAATGAATACAATACCCTAACATCAATTCCACCAACAAAAACGGTGTTTGGCATGATTTTGCCTTCAGGTAAAACATAGCCTTGGCTGGTCGTAGATGAGGAGGATTGAGTGCTGGCCTCTCTGGAGATGGTTGGCTTTGGAGTCTCAGAACTTGCAGCAGACTGTAATTAGGTAAACAGATATTATCACTAGATATACAAGCAAAAACCATACACGATGTGAAATATAATTTTTTCTTTTAAATTATAAAACATTCTTATACAATGCTGTGGTAGAACACTAATTTTATATTGAGCTTGTGGAAATACTATGTAAACTGATGGAAAATAATTAGTAAATTCATGTTTGTAAAAAATAAAATTACTGAAGTCATACTGTTCTTTGCCAATAAGTAAATTTTAATTTTACAAATTAACTTAAAATTATGGTAAATCTTTTAAGTAGACAAAATTTTAAAAGCAGTATCAAAAAGAAAACATATCTAAGTTTTAGACTATTTTGTCTCATTTTTCTATTCCCCAAAATTAACATGGATTTTATAATATAAAATCCTTGTGTTAGTAGGCCTGTTTTACTTTGGGAAGTGCATCATGAAAACATTTACTTTGGGAAGTGCATCATGAAAACATTATCTGCTCACATATTGGAGTTCCTGCTAAAAAGGGCTTATCATCCTTTCTCCTAATGCTAGGGTAATTCAAAGCATCTTTTGAAATAACATATTCTTGAATTATACCAAATCAGTCCTACTGATAATTCTAATTTTCACAGTGGACTGATAGATGAGATACCATTTTTATATTCAGAAAAAGACCCACACATGAAACTCATTATTTTTTGGATTCTGGTCAGGACTCTGTCTTTAGTCTTCCCACACTAAGTTTAATGTAAGTTTCTTTGAGGCAGAATTTACTGATAATATATGCTGGAAAGGCAATATAGCATAATGAAACAAAAACTGATTTAGTCATGAGATGTAGGTTCATATCCTTTACTGGGTTATAAGCCACTTACTTTGCATCTGTTTATTTCTGGGAAAACTGCTTTGAGAATGAAGTGAGATAACATCTGTGAATTCATTTTGAAACGAGTATGCCAATATAAGTTAGTGTCCTGTTATTTGAATTTTCAATAGGTTAAGAAAGTTTATTTCCTGGTCTTACTATTGACTTATTTGCAGACACTTTATTAATTAACAACTAATTTGAGTTGGAACTTCAAGAAATTATTTTACGCCATATCTGCTCACTTGAAACTCCTTTATAAAGTGCCTACTGAATATAAGAGCTAAGCACAAAAAGCAGCAAAAGCTATTTTGTAGATATAAAGCTATTATACCTCTGTTTATGAAGAAAAACAAGGACAAAAGAAACCAACTGCTATACATTTAAAAGGTAAGCACAGTATTTTTTATAGAAATTAGTAAAAATGACAAAGTAGGTAAAGTTCCTACTTTGTTATGCGCTAGAAGTTACCGGTAAATTTAAGATCCTACAAACTGCTATACCGATAAAATGAAATAAAAATTGTCAAACCACCAAGTTTATTAAGCATTTTGGCTTTTTTGTATTAATGTGTGCTTGTAATTGCCATTCTGTGCTTCTATTTGAATACTTTCTAATTCTTTCCTTTAATTGTGGGTAACTATCTCTCAAGTTTTTCCATTAAAAAGCATAAAAACAATTTTTTTATAATTTTAACTTTTTTCTAAATGGGGCTGTATTACAGAAGTTACATATCTTGAACTATTGAGAACTCAAGTAGGTTTCCCTTACTATAGACAATTTTTCAACCCCTTTCAATTAGCTTAATCAAAATTCCAAAACACAAAATAGTGGTTCTGAAATTACTGTAGACTTTCTTTTCTCCTTCTCAATTTCCTCTTTTGTGGATGAATTTTGGATACTCTTTAATAACTATTTACAGTATTATCTGTGAGTCACAAAAGCAACTTTTTCAATTTACAGGTGTAACATCAGACCATAAAACTGTGCCAGATTATAAGGGGTTATGATAATGTAATGATTATCAACCAGGGGAGGTTTTGCAGGCCAGGGATACAATAAATATCTATAATCAAAGGACAGCCCACAACAACCAAGAATTATCTGGTCCAAAATTTGCATAGGGTCATGATTGAGAAATGCTTCAATAATGTCGCCAGAATTGAAGAGGAAAAGTTCTAAGTTTCACATTCTATTTACAAAAGTAAAATGGATACTTGAGAGAACTAAACAGTGATTGGAGGAAAGGAGAAAAAACCATTAGCTATTATAGGAAGTTTGGCTTGGAGTTGGGTTGGTCAGATTGGCTGCGTGCTTATTTGAGATATTGAATAAAGCACCCATCAAATCATTTTACCAGTGTCATAATGCCTTAAATTAAGGCACCCTCAGGTCCTAGTCCTTAGCCAGCAGGTGGCACTCAAAGCTAACGAAGTAAGCAAAGTACTCTAACAAGGCTGAACAGCAGGGATTTTTAAACTCCTACTGTGTGTATTTATATATAATTGTAATTTATATATGTAACATCATAACCAATAGAAAATCTTTAGTTACTTTAAACTATAGTAAAAAAGTACTCCACAAAAAAGCAAAAAGTTTGGTGAAGAATTAATCTTAATAATCATAAGCATACAGAAAATAAGTTACATACAAGTTAAGTGTAAGAAAGAAGTAATTATTTTTCTTAATTATATCTTCAAGTAGTTGGCGGATTCAAAATGAGTAATGCTGAGATGTTAAATAGGGGTGAACTTGGAGGCCATGATACACACAATTCTCATCACTGCTATTTACAGTAATATATTCCATTATAGCTGGATAACCAAATGACAATAACAGCAGGAAAAGAAAACACTGTCACTAAAGCTCTTGAGATGTCAGCTGTTTGACAGTATTATTTCATTCAACTACTATGCCTAAATGCAAGCAAACTGAGATCTATATACACTGACCCCCTCCAACAACTCTACGATTTGTACTCCTGTTGTATCCTTAGAAGGAAGGCGCTAATAAAGAAAAATGCAAAAACTAAGCAATAGGAAATGAAAATCAGAATAAAATCTTTAAGTAAATCCAAGAGTAAACTCTTGGAGGAAAAATTCAAACAATAAACAATACTGGTAAAAGCAAAAAAAGGTTAAGAAAGCAGACAGATACATTAGTCATGAAAAAAGGATGTGAACACGATTATGAAAGAATGCTATTTATGTGCTCCATGAGAATAAACTTGGGAATATTGATGAAATGGCTCACTTTCTACAGAAATGCAATCTTGGAAAACAATCTTAAGAAAAGGAAGAACCCTTGACTCCCAGGTCAATTTCATTGGGAGTTTTTTTCAAACTGTAAAGAAATAATTTGTGTTGGCGGTGCAGGGCACCAAGACAGAAACAATGATGGTAAGTATAAGAAAAAGTGGCAGAGAAAGAACGTTCAAACGTTTTTCTTGAAAAAAAAAAAAAATCAAAATCTGATTAAGATGGCCCACTGTTCCCCCAGGAAAGATGCGAAATTCCAGTAGTGTATTAAAAAAAAAAAAAAAAAAACCAAAAAAACAATGAAAGACAGTTTATGTTGGAAATGCAAGGATGGTTCATTCTTAGGAAACCTGTTTTTGTAATTCACTGTTGAGAACATTTGATAAAAATACAGCATTCATTTTTAAAATTTAAAAAACCCAAGTACAATAGAAATAAATTAATCTTATTTGCTGCTGATGATAATCGTAAGCCATCATCAGGTTTAAAGTGAAATATTATAGTCATTTCCATTGAAATTAGGAATAAGGCCTCTTGTTTATCACCACTAAATTTTTTCTATTATATATGACAAAGGGTTAATATAAATAGAGTTCTTAGAAATCATTAAGAAAAAATAAATATTCAAATAGAAAGGCAGCTGAAGAATTTATAAAGAAAAAAATTAAAAGCCAATGACAAACTTCTATTTCAGTAATAATAAAAAAGTGCATCAACACAGTGAATTATTTTCCTGCTACTAGATTGGCAACTTAAATGGAGACTAGATTACATACCATCAGTGGGAATACATACTGGTGACTGCTTTAATTTATCAAAAGTAATTTGGAAAGATGTGTAACTTAAAATTGTTATAAAATGGGCACAACACACCCTGTGAGTCTACTCCTAGCAATTTATTTCAAGGAATTAACAGAACAAGTATGTCAAAACATTTGCACAAAAATACTCATCACAGCATTTTTTTAATGCAGAAAAAATTATTCATTATAAGGCAGTTTGCTAAAATAAGTATTGATATGATCTTATATCCTCACATTATTTACCCAAAATTATTTTAAACTTACCTTTCAAATAATGTCCACTATATTAAGTGAAAAATGGAAGTTGTAAAATAGTATTGCATGGTACAACTTTTGTAAAATAAAATTTACCTATTTATATGCAATATATGCACAAAAACAATCTGGAAAGGCAGACATAAAAAATTTAACAGGTGCTGGGGTTAAGATAGACCTCGACTTTTTACGTTGAATGTTAATTTTATAATTAGAAAAACATCAGTAAGCTATTATTAGCATGGTCCCCCTTTTCCTCTGAAAGTGAAAAAAATTATTGCAAACGATTATTTATAGCAACTATTAAACATTAATATGGGTAACTACAAGACTAACAGTCATTACAAATTACTTATATAATTATAAATTTTTATTTCAGTATATGTACTAGTAAAAAGTTTTCTCTCTTTAAAAATAAAGAGTAATTATAATAAACACACATGATCTATGATGCATTTGTGACTTAATGGTTAATCAAAAGTGTTCACAGACTTTTATCCTGTGGTGGTGGGCAACCAACTCCCTCCATTTACCAAAACTCATATACACCCCAAAACACTCCCGTATGTACGCACACTTGGTTTAAAGCTCTCTGGTTTACGTACAGAGGAAAACCGTTCCCCCGAGACCAAATTCCTAAACTTCTCAAACCCGCGGTCCCTCACAAGCTAAGGCCACTCACGCTGCCCTCGGGCGGCAACGCGGGCAGGCGGCAGGCGGGGTTGGGGCCTGAGGCCGCCCCGCACCCCACGGCCCGAAGGAGGGGCCAGCCCCAGAGCACTCCGGCCCGGCCCCGCCTTCGGGACGCCGCGGCTGGAAGACGTCCCTGCCCACGCCTCCCGCGAAGCCCACACCTCAGCCCTCACAGGAACCGGGAGGGCCCCGCTTTCCGAGGAAGCTCCGGCTCTCGGAATCAGCCAGCCTGTCCCTCAGGAAGTCGGCGCCACGTGGCGTTTCATGGCGGCGCGCCCGACGCCACCTGGCGGAGGCCTCCTGCCTCGCCTGCACCGGTAAGAGCGGGAAATGAGGCCCGCGGGTGGGGGAGGGGCGGGAGCCGCGTACCCCGCACCCCACATCCCAGCCGGGCGGAGATCCTGGGCCCGTTCCCCGTGACCCAGTTCGCGCCGTGGCGGGAGGTGGCGATGGTGCGAAGGCCGCGGGCCTTGCACGTGGCCGGCCCGGGGACGGCCCGAGCAGGTCCTCAGCGCCGCGCCCTCCCGGCATCGTGCTCCTCCTCGCCTGGCCCGCCGTGCCTAACAGGCCGCACCCCAGCCGCCAGAGAGCTGCCTCGCCCCCAACTCTTAGGCCGTGGCCCGAGGCGGACCCAGGCAGGTGCCTCCGACGGGAAAGCTGGGTGACCCCACTTTTAGCTCCCTTCCGCGCCTCACCTTCCCGCCAAACACCGAGTTTCGGCCATGCTGTTTTGCCCCTCAGGCCTCCTCCTCAACTCACCATGATGGCGGCGGCTAGCAGTTCCCGCTGACGGGGCTTGAGGGGCAGAGGCTGCTCTTCTGGCACCACTTTTGGGCTGCTGCTTGGTCTGCTCGTGCCCGTTGCCCGGCCTCGACTGGGCAGCCGGAGAAAAGAGAAGAAAAGTCAAAGGTGGCAGCGAGGCTTAGGAGGCCTAAGCACTGCCCCGCGAGGCCGAGGGGCGCAGGCGGACTGAGGCGCGGTGTGCGGGGTCCCTGGATGTGCCCTGGAGCCTTGTGGGTACTGGGGCTCATCCGAGATTCCTTAGCCAATGGGTGACAGCACCGCCCCCTGCGGGGGGACGCCTTGGGGGACGTCGGCCCCCCTCCCCGGGCGAGGGTGCGCGGGGGGACGTCAGCCCCCCTCCCCGGGCGAGGGTGCGTGGGGTGTACGTAGGGGGTGTGCGTGGGCCGGCAGTGGGCAGCCGGGGAGGAGCTTCTCTAAGACAAACAGACCAACTCACAGATGCACCTGTCACCCCAAAAATGCTTTAGGGGCATACTTGAAATTAGTATGCATACCTAAATGTGTGTTCAAATTAAAAAAGAAATTTTAATGTGTCTACGATCTAGTTTCAAAATGGCGTCCTGAATGGAGAGGATTTGTCCCATCATGATTATCCCAAGCGTCGGGTCCCAAACTGATTGAACCGCCTGCAGAAATAGAAAGTAGAAATGAGTCTAAGCAGAACAGGGAACAGAACATCGAAAGAAACGAAACGTGGATGTCTTTCTGTCAAATTCGAGGTAGAATGGATTAGATTGGAAGAAATAGCCAGCTAGGTCAGGCCAGCTTGGTGTTCGGGATGTTCATTCATTAAAGAAATGTTTATCGAGTGCTTATGATTACCAGGTACTGCAGATGCAAGAACGAACAAAATGGGCAAATATATATATATTTTTTCTTTTTTTCTGCCAGGGAGTTTAAATTGTAATGGGGAGAATTTGTCTTCCAGGCCTTAGAGGAAGAAGCAGCTAGGCCTGCTTAGAGAATTCTAGAACATTCTCAAGGTCAGGGAAATAGTGCCTTGAGCGAGGATGAGCTGTGAGGCGGTTGATGTAGCAAGTCACACAACTTTGGAAACCATCCCAACACCCTATACCGATAGTGGATAACTGGCTATGACTATTATCCTCAAAGTTCACTTTTGTGCAGATGAAAAAGCATGAAAATGTTACTTTGTGAGATGGCAAAATGGTAGACTTTTATAGCCTGAAAAACTGTGTCACTACCAATACCTAGTATTACTGGATAAAATAAAAACTGGCTTTAGTTTTGATACGCAGCTAAACCCATAAAAAATGAAGGGAAATCATAAGATAACAGAAATTAAAATGAAAACTGGAGCAGTGACTTAACTGGTTCTCCTCTGGCTCTGGATATGAGGGCTGGAGTGTAGGGTAACCAACTAGTTTGCCCTGGCCTTGCCTGATTTTTCCATTGAAAAATCCCACCTGCCTGAAAACCAGGTCCCAAACCAACCAGGACAGTTGGTCATCTGGGGTATGGGCAAGTTGTTAGTCTCCGTAACTTGAGGCCTGGAAGTATAGAGGCAGGCGGTAAGGGTTTGGAGTGGCCCAAGGTGGGGGCTGGAACTGAGTGCATTACAGAAAGCCATTGTCTCTGAAAGACATTATCTTCTTTACCTGAAGGTAGAGTAGGGAAAATACAAAAGACCCAATGAAAGTATGTCCCATTTCTGGATGAAAAGAAAATATTATGAAATTTTGAAACCCTAGACCTGCATTTTACAAGAATACTTATGTTTCGTTGGAATCTCAAAACCTAGAAATTTATTCCCCAATCCCTACTTACTCCCTCAAAAGATCCCAGACAAGGTATATTTGGAATGCAAGGCAGAAACAAACGTAAAAACAACCCAGAGAGACGTTTTCCATAAAGACTGAAAGGGATTCTCATAAGCAAAGGACCCTTTGAAAAAGAAGGTCATAATGAAAAAATTACAAAACTATTATCAAAAATGAGAATGGCAGACAACAAAAAAAAGATTAAAATATCAGACTTAGAGAAAAGGCCCCTTTGGTGTGTGCCTGTGTGTGTTTGGTATATGTTTTTCTCAACTTATTTGGAGTAATATACTCTATGATATTTTAAGCTAATTATTCCACTATTTTAAAGTCCAAAATAATAAATACCTCTACTCTCCTCTTGAATAATTCAAAGGTCTTAGGATATTTTTCTCTCTGCACACCCACCTCCAGATTTATAAGCCACTGTTATTATTCGCTACATTAGTTCTAGCCTGTTTTTCTACTTTAAATTAGACATCATTTTCTTGTGCCTGAAGTAAATTCTATGGAGTTTTCTTTAATGAGAGTGTGATGTAAACTCTCAGGGTTTTTCCCACCTGAAATTCTTTTATTTTGCCCTTGTTCATTGAATATAATTATACTGGATATAGTATAATTCTAAGAACAATTGTCTTTTATTTTCTCTCATGATATTGAGTATGTTCTATTATCTTCTCGTTTCTGTTGCTACTAAGAAATACGCTGTTAATCTAATTTCTGGTTAAGATCTATTTTTGTTATTTTGAAATCTCACAATGTTGTGACTGGGTATGAAGTTTTAAAAATTTCTCCTGCTTACGAGTTTTTGGGTTCCCTGGGTTTGTGGTAGCTTTCAACAATTCAAAAAAAAATTCATTTTTTTTGTCAAAGATTAATTGGTTAAGGAATTTAAACTAGTTTTTGTATTTCTTATTCCATAAGTAATTCTTATAGTCATTTTTGTTTAGATTGTGACTTTTTCAAAGGTTGGTGGTATTCTCTTAAAAAACCAAGAAATCTTTACTTAGTAAAAAATTGAGATCACTAGTATTTGAGATCACTATTGACTGTAATCACTTCAATGTGATAAAATTGGTAGCAAATTCATATAAATTGAGAAATAAACCTCTACATTGCTTCCTTATCCTTTAGACTGCAGGGGTGTCCACCACGTGGCCTGCAGGCCACATGTGACCCAGGATGGCTATGAATGCAGCCCAACATGAAATCACAAATTTACTTAAAACATTCTGAGATTTTTTTTGTGTGTGTGATTACATGTCACAATATATTTACTGTGTGGCGCAAGACAACTCTTCTTTTTCTAGTGTGGCCCAGAGACACCAAAAGGTTGGACACCCCTGCAGAGCAAGCAGTGATTTTTCAACCAGAGTGCAGTGGCACCCTGGTGTGTGGCAAGAATTTTTAAAACATGCAGTACTTAACTATTTAGTTAGGGGGACTGACCTCTTTTTGCTTAGATTGTCGGAAAAAAAATGACAACAGCCAACAACAATAGTAGTCCAGTGTAAATCAAAGTTCTACCTATTTTTTGTCAGATAAGCAAAAAAAATTTTTTTGGTGTACCACAGAATTTTAGTACTTCCTTTATGTGTGCCATTAGATGCAAAAGGTTGGAAATCACTGCTTTACAGACTAATAGGATGGGAAGAAAAAAATGGCTTTTTAAAAAAACCTCCTCTGCCATTTCTATCGTGCTCCTAAAGCCTGGGACTCCAATTAATATAAGCACTCTCAAAATTTGTTTATTTGCAAACCACTTTCATGATTTATATTGTATCTGCTCAGAATTTCTACATTATTATCTACCTAATTTTAAGAAAACTGATTCAGTATTTTCCTATGCAATTATATTTATGAAATCACATTTGTTGTGCTAGCAACCCACATTGTTTAGCAATGCACATTAAAATAAATATATAACTAGTAAAATTTTAAATGTTTATCTGTGGATCTCTTCAGATTACACTCTCTCAGGGCAATAGGTAGCATACTTTTTGGAGAATACTGGATTAAGAGCACTCTTTATCTGGTCTTTGGATATGCAGAGTTGGATTTAAGGAAGTAGGGAGTGAAGTGTCAAGTTTTCTACATTATAAATGAGAGTAATTGAATTCGCAGGGGGAAACCGAGCAAGGCTCAAAAAGTGGAAATCTGGGAATATGGAGGAAAGAAATAATTTTGCAAAGTGAGGAGAAGTTGCAGCTTTCTTTGAAAGATGCTATCCAAATACACTGGAATCATCCATGGACTTTTAAAAGTTTGTATTCCCAGATAAATTAAGTCAGCTGAGAGTGAAACCCAGACATCAGTATTTTTAAATGTTTCTCAAGTTACTCCAATATACAACCAAATTTGAAGCCCTTTGCAATAGAGCTTTGCTATGTTGTGTGGTCCAGACCAGCAGCTTTGCAGCATTTGGGTGCTATGGAATCTCAGGCCTTCCTTAGACCTAATGAATCAGAATCTGCATTTCAATAAGACCTTTAGATGCTTCATAAGCACATTAAAGTTCAAGAAGCACAGACTTAAACAATTTGCTGTAAATACCTTGCATGTTTGAATTTGAGAATGCCTACCTTATGGAGAGCCTACTTTTCTAGCATCTCTTGCAGCTAGAGCTTGGCATATGACCTAGACAATACCAATGAGATGTACTCACCTAAATTTTGAATATGAGACTAATGATACCACAAAGCAGTGACTGCAGAGAATACATTCTGGAGAAGGATGGCAACAGCAGCATCAGCCATGAAGTCAGTTACAGTAGTCATGTCCACTGCTGTCAGTTGTGTAAACTGTGCTGCAATTCAGTGTCCAGCAGTGGCAGCTGAAGTTTCTTCACTGAGCCAGTTCTGCAACATGATTCCATGTGTCATTCTTGGAGACACAGATTCCTAGCCTGATTATTCAGTCCTTTCTGAGATTCCTTTCCTGCATAAAGCAGCCAAACTGTATGGGTCTGTTTCTTGCAACAAAGAATCTTAACTGAAATAGGTGATGAGTGAGGTCAATCAGAGCACTTTTAAGATGAGGGCTCACAGCTAAAAGATTTATGGCTTTGCTGTGTGACTCCACAACATAATGTCCCCGCTATTGTACAAAAGCTTTGTGCCAGTAGTGTTTTGTGAGGGATGTCAAGGAAAAGGTCTCTTTTTCCTCTCTGTAGCAACATATTATAGGCAGGGCTATAATCAGGGCAGCAAGATGATTCACAGATGAAATAATTCAGCAGGAACAGAAGCTTAGAGCACAAAGTGAGTTGAAAAAGCATAAATCATGCTCCCAGAAATCCTAGAGAGATAGAAGAGGCATATGCTAGTCCCACTGTATGTGGGCTGGAGTTTGAACCAATTCCACTTAAATCTGAAGGTATGTTGCCTCAGCTTCTATTGGGCCTTTATTCACATAGCCCAGCATAGCAACATGCATCTTAAGTGCACGTGTGCATACTTACAGAGATGTCTATCCACTGAGCAATGTTGCTTAAGCTCTTCTTGTGCACCTAGAACCTGTATAATAGTTTTTTTCATTCAACACTTGATCTCTTGAGCAAATTGCCTGAATTTTTGGGTTGGTCTGAACCAAGTTGACCTAATCTTCACAATGACTTCATAAGACACATAACTTTGAAAAGTGAGTGACTTATTAAAAGTAACAATAATGACAGTAAGCACTGGTACTGATAATGGTGTTGACTGTGTACTAGGCACTATTCTAACCATTTTACTTCTATTAGTTTATCTAATCTTTATGATGATAATAGGTACTATTATTATCGTCATCCCCATTTTATAGAGATGGAAGCAGAGGTATAGAGAGGTCAAATAGCTTGTCTGAGATTACACAGTTGGTAAATATCACAGTGGCAATTGTAACCCGGTCTGGCTTCTGAGTTCTTAACCATTGTGCTGTGTTAGCAAACTACCCAGAGGAAGAAAGGGCTAATATAGTTGGACAAGTTATATATGAAATCCCTGGTTTCCATGTGAGTAGCCAAATCAAAAGGGAGGCTACGAGTATTTTCTAATTTTTTTAAAAAAGTTTTTTAGTCATTTCTGATATCTTTGCATTAATAAGTGGGGTCATCATCTCCAGCCCTTGGTCCACACTTCTGGTTTCCTACTCACACATATACTTCTCCTAGTTTCTTTGAAATGGCTTTTTCCAAGTTGAAGCACCACTGAGGACACTTTTGCAAATCAGGGAAGCAGAAACTGTTTAACACTTCTGGAGGAGCAGGGAGGAAAAGCTGGTAGAATTTGTACATTTTCCTTTCCTCATCCCTAGTGACTCTCAACTTTATTTTCATAGTTTTATTCTATGTTTAATTTTTTCTTTTTCTTATCCATTTTTGAGAATACATGAATATGTTTCCCTTCCTTAAAATAATTACAAGCATTAAAAGTAAGGTTTAAGTCCCCTTTTGTCCACCAACTCTGCATCTCAGATCCCTCCCCACTGTGGCTAGTTTGGTATAAATCTTTTCAGACCTTTTTTCTAGGTATCCCTTTTGTATACTTATATAAGGGTGTACAAAAGTAGGTTTACAGTTGTGAGTATGTGAAACAGTTTATTGTGGTATTATTTATTGAGTATTGTATTTATTATTTTAATTAACCTACTTTTGCTCATCTCTGTATAAATATTTAGTATATGTAGTTACAGAAAGTGCTTGTACAGATGGAAAAATATGTACTCCTTTTACTATACTTGTAGAAGATGTATACTTATGCTATATATTTGTACTTACAGAGTACATCTGTATTTGGAATACATAATATTTTGCTGTGTTTTAATACAATGTTATTATACTATATACATCTTGCAACCTGATTTTTTTCCTTTAACAATATGACTCAGAGACTTCTCATGTAAGTATATAGATCC
The DNA here is from genome assembly GCA_039655065.1 of Glossophaga mutica. Taxonomy (NCBI): domain Eukaryota; kingdom Metazoa; phylum Chordata; class Mammalia; order Chiroptera; family Phyllostomidae; genus Glossophaga; species Glossophaga mutica. The sequence continues at coordinate 26,536,072 of CM077309.1, read as the reverse complement.
ACCTAGTTCCTGTTAACTGTGGCATATACGTGATATATACATGGACATATATCACATAATTTAGCCATTCCCTGGTCAATGGACATTTAGGGTTTTTTTTCCGCATCTTTATTGTTGCAAACAATATATAATGAACCTATCTAATTGGAACCACGTGAATATTTTTCTGCAGTGAATATCAAGAAGTTTAATGGCTGGGTCATGAGATACACACAATTCAAATTTTAATAGACTGCATGAAACTGCCCTTTAAAGTGCTATGCCAATAGATACTAATTTGCAGCTGTGAATGACAGTCCCATTTGTCTATTCATTTGCCAATATTGATAATTCACACTTTAATTTGTCATCTTGATGGGCAAGAAATGGCATCTGGTTTTCATTTTACTTTCCATTTCTCTGATTGCTTACGGAGTTGGGCCTCTTTCTATTGTTTGCTGGCTGTTCAGATTCCTCTTCTGTGAATGCCTTGTTCATAGCCTTTGGCCATTTTTCTTTTGGGTTGCTTGTTTTTTTATATTGTTTTCAGGAGTCTGGCTTCTTCCTCTCTTTTCCTCCTCAGCCCCTTGGGCAAAGGAAAAATTGGTATTGGAGCCTCCTTGAAATTCTAGTCCACAGTAATGAACCAGAGTTACATTCATTTCCAAGAATTTCTTTCCCTAAACTGGAGAGATGTAAGCCACAAAAGAGAGGAAATCTCTGGTATAAACACCAACTGTTGAATCTTTGAATATCAGCTCTTTCCTGGACAACCTCCTAACAAACCAGATAAGTGCTCTTATTTAAATCTGTCAGTCCCTCATTTTCAAAGAACATTTAGGAACTCGAAGAATTGCCAAAGAGATGGAGAAATGTTAGGACCTGTGATTTCTAAAGAGTTTTTTTTTTTAATATATATATAGTGTTTTTTTTAGGCAATGTGGAAAATCTCAGAGAAATCTGCTCTGGGCAACAATGTGCTAAGGTCTAACAACTTTTAAAGTTCTGTTCTTGCTCTGGGGCCCCTCAATTTAGAGTGACAATAACTATAGAGAAAAGAGGTGAGATGTCAGGTAAATAAATACAACATTTAGAAGGTCAATATTTAGAGCTTAGCAGGAAAGTCTCTGAAAACAATTTGATTAACACAAACATAAGTTAATTTCCTATCAACCCCCAAAGATGCTTTCTTTTCCCTTGTAAGCATTTTCCCTTTGTCCTACATGGAATTGACTGGGAAAAAATCCGTCTGTAGAACCACCATGGCTTCGCTTTTGGAAAAAGCTTTGTTTTGTGTAGCTGCAACTAGCATTTTGGCCAACACAGATAAAGTAAAAGGAAGTGAAAAGTCAGAAGAATAGAACACAAGTTGAAAGAAAATTACAGAGTGAAGAAAGAAAAGAAGAGAATATACATACTTTAAAAGGAAAGAAAGAAAAAGAGTTGAAGGAAGCATTCTTTTGTCATTTCCCATATCTTGTCAGTCATCAAATTCCATTTGTTTTTCTTTAAATTGATTCTCTAAAAGACCTTCCTTCCTCCCCCCCCCCAGGTTGTCTTATTTATTTATTTATTTATTTATTTATTTATCTATCTTTAGAGGGGAAGGGAAGGAGAGAGGGAGAGAAACATCAATGTGCGGTTGCCTCTTGTATGTCCCCTGCCGGGAACTGGCCTGGCAACCCAGGCATGTGCCCTGATTGGGAATCGAACCGCGATCCTTTGGTTCGCAGGCCCGCGCTCAATCCACTGAGCTACACCAGCCAGGGCTAAAAGACCTTCCTTTCTATCCCCACCACTTTCTTCTAGACCATAGGACATATCCTTCATTTAAAAAAAAAAGTGAGGCCATGTTCTCTTCATTTTGTGCTCGATGATTCCAATAGGTATCCGACTAGAATCCTTGCCACCTAAATGCCCATCACACACTACTGTCAATATATTGCTATTATGCTCTGTTCACAAAGCACCCAGGGTTTCCTAGTGCCAGTTTCATCGTATCAACTTTAACCTTTCCAGCCTGGCTCTTAGAGCCCTTTAACATATGATTTTACCCTAAGTAGCCCTCAGTAGGCTGCCCATCAATGTTCCATTCTCATTCTACCTTCTGTATTCCTTTCGTTTGGCAAGCCCTACTAGCTGTGCCTTTCCTCTCTCAATTCTATCTATTATTGAAGGTCTTGTCAAGTTTCCCCTAATGCGTGGAATTTTTGGTCTATCCCACCTTTACTTTCCTCTCTCATAGCCATTTCAGTGTCTAAAGTACATCATGTACAATTTTGGATGACAATACATGTGAAAGTGGGGAAGGAGTATATCAAGTCTTTGGATTTGCATTGGGTTTGCATTGTTTCTAGCACTTAGTAACTGGGCAAGCCATTGACCCTCACTGAAGCTTGGTTTTCTCCTCCATAAAAGGTGGGTACAACTGTTTCACCTTAGGGGATCAGTAGAAGGATAGGCTAGGTGGAAGGACAGGTATGTGGTACTTAACACCATGCCTGAACCATAAAAATACTATGCTAGGTATACCAAAATTTTCTTCCTGCCCTCATAACCCCTTCTGCAAGAACCTGCTCCTACCACAGTCCCAAAAGAGATAACTACCATTTTGGATGCTTTTTGGATAGAGGTAACAGAATGCCTGATTAAAAATGATTAAATAATACTGATTTTTTTTAAAAGCCAATTTAGCTAAAATGAAGTCTAGATGTAAGCAGTTCCAGCATTGGTGGTGAGGCTCAGTGATATTAGGGCTCTGAATTAGCACCTCTGGCATTCTTTAGTTAGTACCATAAAGCATGACTAACCCTCAGAATCCAGAGTATAGAAGGAAGGAAGGTGCTCTGTTCTTATATCTCTCATTTATTTGGGAGGAAAATCTTTCCTTAGAGCCTTTCTTTTATACTCCTTGGCCAGAACTGCGTTTTGTATCCATTTCCATCTCAAAGAGAATCTGGCTAAGTGCTTATCTGGCAAAAGGAAAATACATCCATAATAATTGACTTGGATCAGTCATGATTCATCCTCTGGGCCTGAGCACTTTCCTGCCTGAAACAAGAAGTGGGTTCTTTTATCAAGGAAGAAGAGAAGATGGCTATAACATAGGTGTCAACCATGTCTGCCCTTTGGGCAGTTCAAGGTGCCACATGACCTCTTTGTTCTGGCTCCAATTGATTGTATGTGAATGAACATTGACCTAAGTTGAGTCAATCAAATTCTCTCCAGTTAGAATTTGAATTAAGAGCTCAAGAATCAGTAGTTCCTGATTCCAATGCCTTGGTGCTTTACACTCTATGAAATACCTCTGCAGCTTTCCAATAAAGTCTGCTTTTAGTGGGTTTCTGTTTCTTGAATCACATGAACCCTAATTAGACTATAGACTCACTTACATGGTCTCAATTAATAATCACTAAAATAATAAGTATTGTAATATTTAATGTCCAATTTTGTTTTTGAATTGTTTCATGCATGTTAGTCTCATCTTACATGTAGCCTATAAATTCCATAAGGAAGAAATCAACTGTATATTTTTCATAGTTTTTAAACTAGTATTGACCACAAGATATAATGAGTTCCCTTAATACTTGTTGAATGATTGATTGGTTGGTTGCTCTTTTTTAGTCAATATTTCTAACTGTTCCAGAAGTAGATAAAAATCCACCAGATTAGCAAAATGCAACTCAGATTGCTCATTTGATAATGTAAAATCTTTAAAAATATACCAAATTGATAAAAGAATAAAGAGATATACTCCAATATACAAAGTTATCTCTAAAAGGTAGTACTGTGTGTCTATCTTCATCATAGTAATCGAAATCTTTCAGATTTTGAACATAGGACGTGAATTACTTTCAGAATCTGAAAATAAAAAAGTTAATTTGAAAAGAGGTGATCAGGAAAAAATATGTATTTGGCCATTTAGTACACATTTGTTAGTTTCCTGCTTTTTTTCTGAGGATATGCTTACACGTAAACTTTAGCATTACAGACCTCAACCTTGGATTTAATTGTACAGTAGAAATTTTGGATTTTGATTTCCTCTTAGCATAGAATAATATTAATCTCGTAGGAAAGTTAAACACAATTTTCAATACACATGATACCAAGTTATAAATTTTTCCTGAAAGAACGTTAAAATATTCCTATTTGATTTAAACATGAACAAAAAACTGCTTGGCTATGTTTTAAAAATCATTTGGGTTTTCTTGACATCGCTGTTCATTGTTTAAAAGAAATGCTACTTTGTTAACAGACCATTCAAATGTTTATTGGGCATTTGTACAGTCTGACAAGTAAAAACAAAATTCCCCAGAATCCAGTATCACAAAAGCTTTTGTTTGAAGCTACAAATTAGACAAATCTGTTTTTTCCCCAACATTGAACATTTTACATCAGACAGTCCCAGTTTAAGTAAATATCCATCCCTTTAAAAAACAAAATTAATATTAGAATTCTTTTTGTTTGTAAAAAGATCTAGATTCAACAGGTTCCAGATGTTGCAACTGGACCACAGATGTATCCAAAATAATAATAAAAGGAGTGCATTTTTTGTTTTGATTCCAAGCAGAAATAATTGCCACTTAGGAATTCACATTAGGGCCACAAAAACTGTACTCTCGATACTAAGTAAATAAATGCTATCGTTCGAGCGAAGTGCTTCAAGATGTAACGTTATGTAAATACCACACCTTCTTATCACAGGATTAGCAGCAGATACAGATTTCTCATCTTTATAAATCCACTGCTGTTGATATTATAAGTGCTAACCAGGCTCCAGTATTCATCCATGCTACATTCAGATGTACAAAGAAAAGGTAGCTTCTTTAAATTTAACTTTTCAACAGACCCCCGTGGGGTCACAAACTGTGAGGAATACAGTATGAATGAGTGGGAGACAAGCTCTCATCTGCCCTGTTGACAATATTTCAGTCTCTTCTGATGTCAATAGTCCCCTTTGGGGTGAACTCATTCAATTTGTGTCCCAGGATCAGATTAAAGTTTCCCTCCCATTTTCTCTAAAACATGGCAGCTGGTAGATGGAGATTTTATAAGGCCTTGCATTGGAGTGGGAGAAGGGCCTCTGATCCATACTGGGCCCTCACTGGTTGTGACTGCAGCATCACTGGCCTGGCTGCCTCTTTCTTCCACACCAAAAAGGGATTCTGAAAGATGCCGTAGGCTGGCTGACCTAAATTCAGCTTCAAACCCCCTTCTTTGTTACCCATCATAACTAGAGAGGCTGTTACAGCTAGAGGACCAAATGACACACTTCAGGTCAGTAAGATACAGGTAGAAGCCCTTTAGCAGGGGAGCCCCTAGTGTGCCACTTCCTGAATAAAAAGGCAAAGCCTCCTTAAGAGAAAGCCCATTGTTTCTTGCTCTTCTTCTTGAACATGGTTGTGAGCTTGAAGGGGCAGCAACCCATTGGAAGACCATGAATTGACAAACACGGACATGGAAATCATTACATTAAAGATGGAGAAGTGGAAGAAGAGAAGAAAACCTGATAGCATTAGCATCATTGAACTTTAGTACCAGCTCTGTTTGACTTAGAATGTAATGTTACATAAAAGAAAAAAGCTCCCTTATGTACCTAGTTATTTAAGTCACCATTTTCAGTGGGCTTCTGCTTTTGCAGGTAAGTGCAATCTTAATGTATACAGTGATCAAGGAAAGATCTATTTAGATTTATTTAGATCAAGGAAAGATTTACTTAGATTTAGAATAAATATGTAAACACAAGCATGTATGTTTGAGAGAACTTGAGTGCTGTCACCTTATTACTTCTGCTAAGACTAGTTAATTTATCCAATATGTGGCACTTTTTCTGTTAGTCAGCATCACTGTATGGAGGAAGTCATGAACAGGAAAAAAAAATGGTGGCTTAAACTTCTGGAGCCCTCCACGACTTGGCCTGGGATTGGAGCTAACTATGTAGCCCATTGCTGGGATGGCTCTCTTGCCCTTGACATTGCTTCTGTGTAGGGAACAGAACAGGCAGTCAATAGAATGCTGTACCCAGTGCAGAGGAGGAAGGAGGCTAATTTGCATAAGGCGCCAAGGGTCTTGTTGGAAAAAGAGTGTGAGGTCCCTACCGAGATTCCCAAACCCTACTTTCTGAGGTTTCAAAGTTAGAGAAAGATGGTGGGGTGTAATGTCATGGCTTTGACCAGGAGATGTGGTCCCAATAAGAATGAACCAAATGATCTCAAAGAAGAACTCAATGAGGGTGAAGAGGAAGTATGGCTTGGCAAGTTAGATCTCACACAAGCGTCCAAAGATTTGCAAGGCTTGCTGGCCCTGGTCATGTTGTTGATTTACTTATTCTTCACTCAGATTCAGGCCCCCTCACTATGGTGCCCCTCCCCATGAGAGGAGTATACATCTATACCCTATGAACTTGGGCATGGCCGTGTGATTTGCTTTGGCCAATGGGATGTAGTGTGTCACTAAGTAAGGGCATTTAATGATATGAAGCTCAGAACAGATACTGGATGGTTATACGCACTGGAGTGTCTCGTTTCCAAAACTGGGTCCCACAGAAGGCCAAGGTTGTGCCAGGTATCAGTAGAATTCAGTGGGGGGAAATTGATACTAGTGCATTTTTTATTAAGTATCTAAAAAAATATCAAATCTATAGTTATTCTTAGTCTCATGGAATAATTTATCATTAAGAAATGGCATGGCATTACTGAGAACACTGCTATTGCAGGATAATATTGAGAATGATCAATTGGTGCTCTTCTTACCTTGCATCTTCTATTCCAAAGTTGTATGTTAAAATCAAATTCTTTTTCTTGGGCCTTTCTCCTCTTTCTTTCCCCAACCCAAGCATCCAGACATCAGCTACCATCTTCTCTGGGTGGACAGAGGCACGGAAGACAAGAAAAAAAAAAAGATGGTATATTTGAGTCTTGAATTCAAATACACTGGTGAAAGGTAGACAATTGCAGGGGTAGTAAAAGGCACAATAGACTTTTAAAAACCCCGTGGGATCTGGAAAAATAATATTAGGAAGCGTTGGGAGGAACCAGTCTAAAGTGGTGCAGCATACAAGTTAGAGACCGTAAGCTCCCACAGAAATCAGCACAATCTGTTACCAGTCCCAGGAGGCTCTCTCAAAATCAATTACAGGCCTGCCTGGGCCTCCTGTTCTGGTCCAAACAGGACTGCTGATAGACAGTTGCCAGCGCAATGCTCATCAATCATCCAGCATGAGTGGCAGTCATCTGCGCTCTGAGATTTTATTCAGGTCCTCCCTTTGATTCACTACAAGTAGATCCAAGATGCTCAAGAATTTCCTGGAATGCAAAGTGGGGTGTGGACACCTTGTAGAGGATGGTGGTAGTGACCAGGGCTTGTGGAGAAAGCTCCTGCCTGGAACAAACTGGGACCAAAAAAGGCCAGCTGAAAATCTCCCAGCATGCCCCTGTTCCCCAGGAATTCACCTCATTCCTGAAGTATAGATTCAGGATATTTGATATACACTTTGTTCCAAGGGAAGAATTTACCCAAGTCTGTGTTATGTCTTAAAAGTTATTTTTTTGTCTTAAAATTTTAATTTGACCCAAGAGAACTGAGAACATATTTTTACAGAAGAATCTGTACATGGATGCTCACAGCAGTATTATTCATAATACCTCAAACTGAAAACAACTCAAACGTCCACCAACTAAAGAATGGATAAACAAAGTGTGTTATAGCCATCATACAATGGAATATTATTCAGCCACGAAAAATAATGAAATATTGATTCATGCTTTACTATCTATGAAACTTGAAAACATTATACTAAGTAAAGGATCCAGGCACAAAAGGCCACATGTATAAATTCCAATTATAAGAAATATCCAGAAAAAGTAAACCATAGAGACAGGAAGTAGATTAGTAGTTGTCTGGAACTGGGGGATTGGAAAGTGGAGAGTAACTGTTAATGGTTTTTTTTGTGGGGTGATAAAAATATTCTCAAATTAGTCATGACAATTGCATAGCTTGTGAATATACTAAAATGCTTTAAAAGGTCATGATATATCTCAATCAGAAATTAATTTGTAATAATATTTAGTTTTGATTGCATGTAAAGATATACTTACATACACTCATTCTCAGTGGAACTGAGATTGAAAGAAGAAAGTTGTAAATAAGAAGCAGAGTCTTGAGAACTCATAGATTCTAAAACAAGCAAAAAGTGAATGCTTCAAAGTGAAAATGAAAAAAATCATACTTTGTTTTCTAAAAAAAAGAAAAAAGAAGGAAGTGAACTATTTGGGATGAAACAATTGAATTTTGGAGAAGCCTGCTTTAGTAATCCCCAAGTGTAGCAAAACACACTGATCATATTGTTCTTCTGTTTCTGGAAAATGTGATTTTTAAAAAAGATTGTAATGCAGTTAAGGCAACATTTAGGAAGAGACTCTACGCTGTCCTTGATCAGCAACCTTGTTTCTGATATTAAAACAGGCTCATGATTTTTAAAAAGTCATGAAACTATTATTTTTATAGAAAAACTTTTGTAAAACAATTTATTCTAAAAATTAAAATAACAAACTTGATTTATTCATTCTTAGCATAAAATGATTTATTTTGGATTTATTCTAAGAATAATAAGATATGCAAATCAGGTTTAGATCATTGGTTCAATTGATCTGTATGACCTAATTTTGCTGTCTTCACTAATATAATCTAAGTATGCATTTTATCTCATGGGCCCTAATTACTATCCTGTTAAAACATTACACTTTCAACAGTGTTCTGCATTTAGGCAAGTTTGGGAAATGCTTTCATGGCATAGTTCTCTGCACACCTTTACACCGGAAAGCTGTACTTAAGAATATGTTAGGTTATGCAATGGGAATGAACAATCACAAAATTTCAATTGACTGTTTTTAAAAGTTTATTTTGAGCTCACATTCCATATCTAAGGTAAAGTGGCAGGGGCCTCAACTCATAGTCAGCATGACAGTGGTTCAGTTTCCATATTCACTCCCACAATCCCCTTAGAGGGCAGTGCAGTGTCTTGCATGGGCAATTAAATTCACTGTCCAGAGGAACACATATCTCTTCCACTCACATTTCATTGGCCAAAGAAAACTATATGACTACATGTAATTTCAAAGTGGGCAGGAACCTGCGATCATACTTTGTGCCTGGAAGGAAGAGTGACTATTAAACAGCCAATATGTACCTATTAGTCCAGCCACTGTCCAATAGATGTATAAAGCAAGCCCCAAATATAATTTCCCATTTACCAATAGTAACATTAAAACAAGTGAAAAAGATTACTTACCTGGTGGGGGAGATACCACAATCATGAAGGTGGTTTTCCCAGGGCGAGACTTACCCGTTGCACTCCGGGTGTGCTGACTCTGGTGATTTCCCCAAGTGTGAGAAACTTGACTGCATCATTTGTGGTAGTGGGGGAGTATGTGCATGCTCTTCCCTAAAAAAAGTGAAAAAGAATCAGGCACAATTAATTTTAATAATGTATTTTATTTAAACAAATTTATCTAAAATATTATTTCAATAGTAACCATAAGAAATTATTGAGGAATTTTATTGGTTTTGTTGAACTAAGTCTTTGAAATAAAGTGTGTATTTTATACTTACACAGCCCATCTCAATTCAGACTAGCCATATTTCAAGTGCTTGACCGCCACAGGTGGCCAGTGGCTGCTACCATATTGACAGTGCAGCTCTTGTGTTTATGTCTAGGGAACAGATCACTAAACACTACCACAAATGTGAACTTTCCTTGAAGAGTCTTGTTTTACTTTTTAAAAATTTAACGTGTATATTTTAGTAAAAATATTTTATAGGTTATTATTGCATGAAAATTCCTCTGGGGAAATAGGCTATGTTAATCCTATAGCTGTGCTTCTTGCCTATGTATTAGCTAGCACCCCAGAAGAACCTGGACCTGGAGATATCTGTTTCAGTTCCTGGGGATATGAATTAGTTTGAGGACCTCAAATAAGGGATGTGGACTTGCTGAGCCTCAGTTTTCTTATCTGTAAGATGGCAGGCTTAGACATCTTTTTTAATCTCATATTCTAAGATTCTTGTTAGAATTGCATTATTATGACAAGGGCTGGATGTTTTGTTTTGTTTTGCTTTTTACAGAAAAATTGACCTTTTGTACAGTAGCCTGTCGAGTAACCTGTTTGGAGTCTACCTACTTAGCTCCAGTAGCCATGTAAACTTCATATCATTACTGAGCAGTCATCGGCAAAAGTGGGGGGGTTCTCCTAGACCCCCAACTTGGGTGGCACAGGCAGCTTCTGAGAACTTGGAAAGAGTTGCTTTAGGTTTAGCGATTTGAAATCAAGACTCTGTTGGTCATAAAGGGAAGTCTGATGAATTCCGTCTTCTGACATTACCACTGGAATCCCACTGGGCATTTCACTTCAAGGAAGGGAGAAGCCCAGTGTCCGTAACCGATTAATGGTCCACAGGGTGGATCAGAGGCCAGAGGAATTATTTGAACAGTAAATGGGGAGGGGCATGAAAACTTCCTGCTTTTACTCCATGGGCAGTGAACTAGTCCAGCTGAGCATGAATGCTGATGTATGAGGATAGGACCTTACTCCTGCACCTCCCAGGGGTTTAGTGACTGCTGTGATTTTGATTTCACTTTGGATGGATTTCAGCACAGGGAGAAACAGCTTGAAAGAGCCTTGGGCATAGGCTCTGCACGTTCCCGAGTTGCACCTGATATGTTTTTCAGATGACGCTTCAGCCCCTTGCCTGTTCTTCAGATTTCTAGAGCAGCAAGCAGTGGAAACATAAGTGTCTTCCCATGGTCTGCTCTGAATTCATGCACAAGGCAAATTTTACTTCCTCTAATTATTCTAAATCTCTTTCAGACAAGACAGCAGGATTAATTAGCAGGGCTTATTTACTGTTGCATGTGCACTTGGGAATAAAGGATTTATAACTAGGTCACTAGGTGAGTGTAATTCATTACTAGTGCTCAGGGCAAAATGGTTTATTTAGAAATATTAATAATTTTTTATCATATATAAATTGAATACATATTTTTTCTAATCTCTTTTAATCCATGTAAAAACACACATTGAGTATCTTTATGAGACTCTCAGATTTAAATTGTTGGACCCCCTTTAGCTCAAGAAGGTGGGAAATTAGAAACTGAAGACTTCTTAATTAAATAGTCATATTTAGACTTCCGAATGTAGGCTAGAATTTTGATTTTTGAAGTTTCATGCAGAAACTCTAACCTTCAACATCATTCTTACCCCTTTGGGCACAAATTCATACCCAGGTTGAGTTTCCTCTTAAGAAATGGCCTTCATGTTTTAAAATAATGTGATAAAGGAACCTGAAGGAGTGTGCATTTCTGCTTTCCTTCCAACAGAGACATCTTATCAGTAAATTCCCACATTCCTGGATCAATTTCTGGCAAGCAGGACAAAATGAAATATGTAATGTGAGTTCAGATGAGGTGAAGTGAGACTATTTAATTGAAAGGAAAAAAACCCCACCTGTGTTTTTGTTTGGTTAGAGCTGGGTGTTTATTTCCGGCTCTAGGGGCCAGACAGTCCTATTGAGTGGGCCAGTGCTGGGTTGGGCATATGAGACATGTTGGCCAGTTCTCATTCTTGCTCCATCATTCTTGGATAGCCTTTTGTGGGGGCTCTGTCAGGAATCATTGAGGGTTATTTAGGATCTTCTTCTACAGGCCTCAGACATGGGCCCACAGGCCTGACCCTTCTTGGCTAGAGTGCCTCCCCAGGCCATTGCGGGCTCCTGCCCCCCCACTTGGCTTTCCTATCCGTCCCCTCCCTGGTTTCAGCCACTCCCCACCTTGTATACCTGTAGCTGCCCAAACGCTGTGGACTTTCTCACTCCCGCCCTGTCATTTTTGATGTTCTCTCTGACTAGTCTCTTTCATTCCCTTTTCACTTGCTTGCTACATGAACCTTTACTCCTTCAAGACCCAACCTGAATTTCTCTCCCTTTGTGAAGTCCTTCTAAAGTTCCTTGCTCCTACCTCTACCACCCTTGTCAGAAATAACTACTACCTCCCCTGTACTTCCAAAGCACACTGGTTATTTTTCTCTCTTTAGTATAGCACTTTCCACATGGTTTTTGATGCTGCTGAGGACATACTAGCCCCAAATTTAGCACCTTGGCATATGGAGTATTTTACACTGAAGGAATCAGAGAAACCATGAGTACAACTCTTTGACTTTTACCTGGAGTAGTGAAACGGGTTGCAAAGCAAGAGGACCCTGAAATAGGAGATTTTCCCCACAGCCCATGGGTGGGGGAAGGGGAGAAGCTGACGGTATGGCTTAAGACACTTTTCATAACAATGGCAAGGTGATAGCGCTGTCTTTCCTGAAAGGAAGCAGTCTACTACCTGGGGCAAAAGGCATACTGACTTCCAGAGTATTCAGGGACTCCTGATGTAGCCGGGCGGTTTGTACAGTGTCTGCAGGAGAGGCAGAGAGGTGGAGGCACTTGTGCCACTGAATCATTATTGCCCTGACTAAAGATGGCAACTAAAAGAATGTAAATGTTATGGGGAAATTGGCAAATGTAGCACATTGTGGGAGGAGCTAGATAGGAGGTCATGCAGGAAGCTCCAGGTAAGGACTTAAAAGTAAAGATGCTCTGAAAGAAAAGAAGATTCTGCCATGCCGCCAGTAGTGAGGGGGAGGCTAGTCTGCTCCTTTGAGGATCCAGCCATGTGGTCTGGGCTGGCCATAAGGCTAACAACCATGCAGTTTGAAAGGATGTAGAAGGGCTCCCCATCTGCTGTGAGGTCTGGTGTATAAAGGGAGAAGCAGGTGAAATGGCTTAAGAAGGTGCCACTCGGTTTTGGATTAAGAGCTGGAGTAAGGAAAAGAGACCTGCTGGGAAGTCTGCCTGGAGAACATGGCAGCACGGCTGATGGTGCTGGGACTTGCAAGGACCTGCCTAACCAAACACAAATTAGTGGGAGATGCCGGGAATGCTGAACTGTGACCAGGAATGCTGAGACGCGGACTTCTGCTTTTCTGAAAAGCAGTAGTCCGCTGGTGTACCTCTGGTGTGTTCTGAAACTGGCCTGGTTTAGCAAAGGGAGGCAGGACTGTGTGTTTACGGATGTTTTTAAAGGAATGAGACTTCATGGCAGAAACCTGCCATTATGGTAAATCTGTATAACCTTTAAATAAACGACCCCCTTCCTTTTTCACCAAACTCTTGGCATTGGGAGTCACACTTCTTGGTAGCAGGCAGTTGAGTCCCACTGCTGTTCCAGAACAGCATTGGCGGGGTTCTGTAACAGTGGGTCAGAACTCCTTATGTGAGAGGCGCCCTTCCTATACCTGGAAGAAAGGAGCATCCTTGTCTCTAAGACAAGGGATTCTGGGAGGAATCTGAGCAAACAGATATTACTTGCTGCAGTTCACTACACTTTGTCCAATCACATTTTCCAGTACTTTCCACCCTTCATTAAACACTCAAGTTTAACCAGTTCTTCCAGTCTTCATTTCACTATTAAGTTTCCTGTATCATGTAAAACTTGTATTACGTAAATGTGTGTGTTTTTCTCTTGGTAATCTGTCTTTTGTTACAGAGACCCATGGAAAACCTGGAAATGTAAAAGGAAAAAGATATTTTTCTTCTTACATTTTCATAATCACTTGGCCCTAACCAAATTTCTTATGCTTTCTGGACCTCAGTTTCATCATCTGTAAAATGTGAATAAAAATAATACCTACCTCATAGGGCTCTCATTAAGATATGACACTTGCAAAGTCTTTAGTATTGTGCCTGGCATACAGTAAGAACTCAATCAATGATAACTAATATTATTATAATTATTTACAATATGGAACAATGTGGAATAGTGGAACAAGACCATGCATTTGTATTAATCTTTGCAATTTATTAAAAGCTCTCATAATTTATTATTTCATTGAATCTTTCAATAACCCTATTGGTTTAGGTATAATTATATCAACTTTACAAATGAGAAACTGAAGCTCAGAGAAATTTAATGCCTCCATGTATTAGTCAGCTTGGGCTGTCGCAACAAAATATCATATACTGAGTGGCTTAAATAACAGAAATTAGTTTTCTCACAGTTCTGGAGGCTGTAAGTCTGAGATCAGAGTGTCAGTATGTCTGGGTTCTGGTGAGCACTCTCTTTCTGTCTTGCAGACACATGCCTTCCTGCTGTGTTCTCACATGGCTGAGAGATAGGGAAAGAAGGAAGGATGGAGATAGAAAGGGAGAGAAGGAGGAGCGGGAGGGAGTGAGCTAGAGCAGGCTTTCTGGTATCTCTTCTTATAAGGGCACTAATCCAATTATGAGGGCCCCACCTTCGTGAGCTCATCTAAATATAAGTATCTCCAAATACTATCACATTGGGGGTTAGGGCTTCAACATAGGGATTTGGTGTGGGATGGGGGATACCATTTAATCCATAGCACTCCACTTGCACCTTTCAAGGTTATGTGGCTTGTAAGTGGCAAAGCCAAAAATTAAATCCAAGTTTCTCAACTTTGTATCTTGAACTCTTGTCCTAAAAGCAGACATTTCACATTATTTTGAAACTAATTCATTTAGGGCTTTCACCTATTGGGTACTTGTTATGATGGATACTCTTTAAATAGAGATCATAGTGTTTTCCAGTCCACTTACCTGGATCTTGGAGAAATTGAATTTGAGAGTATTTCTTCCTTGGAAGTATAGTAATTTATTTTTTAAAAAGTACTACCTAACAGATCCTAGGCTCAGTTCATTTGGAAACTCAGGAGTTGCCAGAGGACCATCAGGTTTTAAGATATACAATAACTTCGGAAATTATTAGTATCATGGAAAGTGAAGTTTTATAAGTCAGTGTGTTGGTCTTTTATTTGGCCTATTTAATATGATATGTGTTTTAAAAAACTTCTTAGATATAATGTCATTTTTCTTGGTGACCAGTGAAATTCAGAAGAATTTCATTTTTCTCCTTCATAAAAAGTAGGGAAGAGGAGATTTTGTTTTTCTGGGGATTTTCATCTCCAAAGGTGTTTACCTGCAATTGAATATAGTGGTATCTGTTGTGATTAGAGTAAAAACAGAGGTTGTCCTTCACTCTTTTTTTCCTCCTTGCTGTTTCAGATTTTAGGGTTCATTATTTTGCTGCTCAGTTATGTTTTGAAGGTAAAAAATGATCTTTTTAAAAAATTTTTATTTATTCATTTTTAGACAGAGCGGAAGGGGAGGAGAAAGTGAGGGAGAGAAACATCAATGTGTGGCTACCTCTCACGCACCCCCAGTTGGGGCCCTGGCCCACAACCCAGGCATGTGCCCTGACTGGGAATCGAACCAGTGACCCCCTGGTTCACAGGCCAGTGCTCAATCCACTGAGCCACACCAGTCAGGGCTGAAGGTAAAAAAATGATCTTGAAGAGTTGATTACACTTAAAATATTTGCACTTGAAATTTTTATTTCTATTTTTATTCCTAAAGAGAAAAAAGATCCATTTGTTTTTCACTGCAGTACAACATACTGGTATGTCATTTCCGCAATAACCCAGGGAAGGTTTAAGAAGATGTTGATATAGGAGAACTAGTGTCTTGTTTAGAAGTCTGGTGAATGACTCAACTTCCAATAAAAGAGCAAACTCAAGGTCTACAGGAGGTCTGATAAGAGGGACCATTACTCTGGCTCCCTGTGTTTACTGATGTACAATCTAGGAAATGCTGTAAGCGATTTAAGATGGTTAACTTTACATGTTGTGGGAGTCCAGAATGAATCACCCCAAGATGTGCTTCTGCAGTCTTCAGATTGTTTTGAGCAACTTTTTCCACAGGCTCAAGAGAAATTTCTCCCCTACTGATACCCCACTTGACTACCTAGAAAAATTTGAATTACAGGCTTTGCCCATAAGAGATTATCAGAGGTAGCTTCTTTTGACCTATCTGTAGGGCAGAGAAAACTTGTTTACTAATGGTCTGCTCTCCTTATCACCCTCCAATGACCTTTTGAAGCCCCCAAGGCCCTTTACTTCATCCCTAGCTCAGGAAGTCTTACATACCTACGTTTCCTTTTTATCTCTGAACCTCTTGTGCGTGTGGTGTCTCTGACTCTCCCACATATGCAGAGTTCCTGTGTTAAACTGTCGCATGTCTATTGATTATTAGACAAGCTCAATTATGAAGAATCTTGAGGGTCAAGGAAAGTTTGTTCCTCCCTAACAATGCCAACTTGACTGGGCTATGAAGTATCCAGATATTTGGACAAACGTTAATCTGGGTCTGTCTGTGAGGGTGTTTCTGCATGACAGTAACATTTGAATTGGTAGACTGACTAGAGCAGATTGCCCTCCCTAATGTGCGTGAGCCTCATCCAATCAGTTGAGGAACTGAATAGGATAAAAAGGCTGAGTAAGAGAACGTTTCTTCTGCCTGACTGCTTTTGAGTTTGGATATTGATCTATTTCTGTTTTCAGGCTGGAATAGAAACGTGAGCTCTTTTAAGTTCTTGAGCCTGCCAGCTTTCAGACTGGAACTTACTGGAACTTCCCAGCAGAGCGGAGGTGTAAGTTCTGTAGCCTACTGACTGCAGATCTTGTCAGCCTTCATAATTGCAGGAGCCCATCCCTCATAACAGATCGTCAGTTGATCAATCTCTTTATCTGTCTCTCCACACCTTACTGGTTCTGCTTCTCTAGAGGACCCTGACTAATAGACAGCTCTTCCATGTAAATCCTGTGCTGGCTTTATAAAGTGTCAATTTGACAATGCTGAACTACATTTTCCAGAATTTTCTTCTCTCTCTATTTAAGGTGAGTGACAAGATTATTTTTGCTCAAGATTTGGAAGCACTGGCCATATTGCATTTGCAGGCAGGGGACAGACTTGGGGGATTGCAGGAGTCACAGGTGCAGAGGCTCCAGGTGCCCATGCAGCTCACACACTTTGTTGAACCTGCTGGCCCAACTCACTGGTGTGGAGCAGCAGCTGAGCCTGCTGCTTTCCCAACTGCCCCGGGTCCTTCTTTGACTTCCCTGACATATGAGCCAAGTGCATGACTTGCTCTGTGACAAAAACACCAGCAGGACCTCTGCATTACTGAAATTGGAAGCAGTAAGAGACATTGATTCTAATCCATACTCTTAGGTTCCAGATTACACTCACGGATTCCTGTTTGTTCCTCACTTTACATTAGTGTCTAAACCTTGGTACTCTAACCATATAGTTCAGATAATTCTTCACTGTGGGGAATAGTGCATTATAGAATATTTAGCAGCATCCCTGGCCTCTACCCACTGGATACGAATACCTCATCCCCCAGTTATGACAACCCAAAATGTCTCCAGGCATCCAGACGTCGCCAAATGACCTCTGGGTGTGGTGGGGCTGGTGGAGGCACCGTTGGCCCTGATTGAGAACTGCTGCTTTGTATTCATCTTCTCTTCCTGACTACTTGCTGAAGGCTTCAGGCTCTAACACCAGACCCAGAGCCTGGCAGAGACTGTATAACCAACTCATGATTGTGAAAGGTCAAATCCCTAAATAAATTTCTTCTTGTATATTTCTCTCCTAGTGGTTCTGCTTCTCTGACCAAATCCTGACTGACATCTCCCTTAGAATTTATTGAATCTTCTGGAGTCTTTCGGACCACTTCACTCCTTTTCTTCATCCTTTACAGCCTCCCATGCAAGCCCTACCCCCACCCCCACTCACCTAGTGAGATAACACCACCTTTGGAAAGGGACCCTCAGATCCATGGGAAGTGCTCTTGGCCGAGAACATAGATATAACCAGCCATTCGGAAATGTAAACTCTGACCTTCGCACTGCCAGGGCTTCCAAGTAGCTGGCTGAGCTGAGACAGAGCTGTGTGGTTGCCACAGGGTTCAGTACTACTGGGGATTTTATTGCTTTCTTGAGAATCTAAACCTAGAGGGAATACTTACAGGCTATGTTTTTAAAACCTTTCAATATATTCTTATTACATACTTTCTTAAAGGGATTTATACAGAAGTATATTGTGTATTTGAACCCATAAAAATAACTTGCTGCTCACCTAGTCCCTAGCTGCAGGAAACTTAGTAGGATGCAGTTCTTTCAGTAGCCAAATAGAAAATGTCGACAGCTAGGATCAAAGCCTCTATTTTCTAGTAGAAGGGTCAGAAATCTTGAAAAACTGGTGAGAGGAAGATTAAGCTATGATAAAAATCAACTCTATTCATTTTTTAAGTAAGCGTGGTGAATCTGGCGCTGCGTCTGGTGTTAAGTATCTGGTGTTCAACCAGACAGAAGATCTCTGCTCTCACAGAGCTTACAGTGAAGTAGGAAAAACATACATTGCATAAACTATCACATGGTCAAGTTCTATGAAGGAACAGTACAGCACCAATATAGAAGGCTGTGGTGGTAAGGGATGGCTTTCCTGAGGCAGTGAGGGCTCTGGTGAGAAGAAAATGGAAGAGTCTTATAAGTGGAGACAAGAACTTGGCCCATTCAGAAAGGTGCAAGAATGCCAGAGTGGTGGACAAGGACCGGGGAGAGGCTACAGTGGATGGAAGGGGTCAGATTGCTCCAGGGCTTACAGGCCAAGTAAGGAGCTTTGCTCTTTTTTTCCCTTAGGGTAGAGTCACTGAAAGCTTGGAAGTCAAGAAGTGTCACAATCTGATTTATAATTTTAGAAGATCCCTCTGGCAGCCTTGTGGAAAATGGGTCAGAAAGAAGCAAGCATGGGAGGGGGCTACTGTGACGGCCAGAGGAGTCCAGAGGAGAGCTGAAGGAAGCCTCAGCAAGAATCGTGGCTGTGGAGGTGGTGAGAAATGAATGGGTTAGAAACATCACTAGACAGTAGGTGCAATACAACTTAGTGTTAACTTCAAGGTGAGAGATGCATAAGAGGGAGACTCCGGGTTTTAGCAATCCAATGGGTGTGATGACAGAAAGGAATGTGTGCTACTCATGTCATTGCTGCCTTCACAGGACATCTACACCATGAGAATTGGAAGAATTGGCATTAATGCTAAATCACTTTACAAAATGGCACTCTACATTATGGATATAATATAAAGGTTAACATTGGTGCTTCTAGAATTCTCTCCTTTATTTTAATCTTGGCTAATGTAATTACGACAAAGCAGCAAGGAATAAGGGGACAGTCACCTACAAAGGAGTTCCCATCAGACTGTCAGCTGATTTCTCAAAAGAGACCTTACAGGCAAGAAGGGGCTGGAAAGAAGTATTTGAAGCCTTGAAAGGCAGGGACCTGCCCTGGCTGGTGTGGCTCAGTGGATTGAGCACCAGCCTGTGAATCAAAGGGTCGCTGGTTCGGTTCCCAGTCAGGGCACATGCCTGGGTTGCTGGCCAGGTCCCCAACAAGGGGCACATGAGAGGCAACCACACATCGATGTTTTCTCTCCCTCTCTTTCTCCCTCTCTTCCCCTCTCTAAAATAAATAAATAAAATCTTTAAAAAAAAAAAAGAAAAAAAAGAAAGGCAGGGACCTACATCCAAAATTGCTCTATCCTGCAAAGCTGTCATTTAGAATGGAAGGGAAGATAAAGTGCTTCTCAGATAAGGTCAAGTTAAAGGAGTTCATCATCACCAAGCCCTTATTATATGAAATGTTAAAGGGACTTATCTAAGAAAAAGAAGATAAAAAAAATATGACAGTGAAAAGTCAGCAAACTCACAGATAGTAACAACCACACCTAAAACAAAAGCAAACAACTAGAAAAGGAACAGAGCTACAGAAATGGAGATCATATGGAGGGTTAGCAACAGGGGAGTGGGAGGAGGAGAGAGGGGAAAAGGTACAGACAATAAGTAGCATAAATGGTGGGTAGAAAATAGACGGGGAGGGCAAGATTAGTGTGGGTAATGTAGAAGCTAAAGAACTTATGACACATGGACATGAACTAAAGGGGGGAATGTGGGTGGGAGAGGGTGGGCAGGGTGGAGGGGAATGATGGGGGAGAAATAGGACAACTGTAATAGCATAATCAATAAAATATATTAAAAAATTATAAAGGATAACATTGGCACCATTTGTTCTTTTTCTGATGCTGGTTTTTTGGTTGGTTTTATTTAAATGTGCATTTAACAAATCTAGTATAGGCAATATCTATGAGTTGCAGTTTTTCAGTATTATTCCAAAGATGGACTTCAGTACAACTTAGTTTTGAAAGTTGGACACTTGAAATGTGAGCTTCAGGTAAGGATGGTTCCAGGCAATACAGTAAAGTAGCATTTGTCATATTCAGGGCTCCTTTTAATGGTGGGCCTCTGTCACATGCTTGCTCCCATTGGGTATCCATTTTGTCTCATCTACAGATTGAAATAAGTTTTCCAGAATAAAACTAACCAAAAGGATCAGAGCCCATGATAGACCTTCCGACTGCAGAAGTAAAAGTAAAGGTATTGCCAAGTGCTCCACAGAAGTGCTACAATTCCTGAAAAAGGTAAACATGTACACATAATCTTTTTGTACCATTGTGTACAATTTTGTAAAGTAACTCAACAGCAAATAGTTTGTACCACAAAGTTTCCTCACACGTACTGTGTTGGATGCATTTACCAAATGTTTATGCCAAATGTACTGGTGGGAAAAAGAGAAAGTATCACCAGAGAAGAAGGAAGAGGAGGACGCAGGCTGGGACATGGAGGCAGAGTCTGATAGACAACATGTCTCTTCATCCCTGGAGTTGGAGAAAGGAGCAAAGAACCCAGTTTCTACACTAGCATTCCCCAAAGTTTAACCACAGATTACCTGCATTAGACTCATTCCTTGGTGCTTTTTAAAAATGTCATTGTATTAATTGGGTCCTTTGGGAAGCAGAGTCTAAGATGGAATTGGGAGTGTGAGAGGTTTATTGGGTGGCAACGCCTATGAGAGATAGAAAGGAGGGGAAGCGGTATTGGGCACAGAAAGGCTTTGCACCAGAATGCTCATCTGACACCTTGAAGCGAAGGGAAGAGGGAAGGAACCAAGGTTGGGCAGGGAGTGCTCAGAGCATGAGGAAGACCTGACAAAGTCTTAGCCAACCCAATGGGGAGTTTCAGATCAAGGATTGCCCAGCAGAGCCCCACAGTGGGCAGAAATGGCCATCCCCTGATACCCCTGCAATACTTCGTCACTGGTTGGGAGAGGTGTGTGGCTCTGGCTCAAAAACCAGGGTGGACCCTGCAATGCTAAAACTGGAAGTTGTCGGCTGATTGTGCTCCTCACAGCTGGGAAGGAAGTTCTTTCTTGGGGGGAGATCGATCTCCGCTCCTCTATGGCTACCACAACCAGTTTCCTCAACGCACCCTGCACTTCCCACAGCAGACTCTGGTGGTGTATCCTTAGAACCCGCACTTCAACAAGCTTGCCAGGGGATTCTGATGCACCCTGAGGTTTGAGACCTTCTGGGAATCTGCATGCATCCTGTCAGGTATGGTGTCCCTGGATGTCATAGTTCACCTGAAGATTCACCTAGGTCTGTATGCATTAGGAATGCTTTTGGCTGAAAAGAACAGAGCACCTGATAAGCAGCGGCTTAAGAAAAAAAGATATTTAAATGTTTCACAAAACAGGAAGTCTGAAAATAGGTCATCCCAGGATTTGGTCCAAAGGCTCAATAGTGTCATCAAAGACTCAGGCTTTCTGTGTCTTTCTGCTTTGCCTTCCTCAGGGTGACACTTTGCTTTCTTAAATTTGTCAACTCATCGCCACAAATTGCAACCACAGTTCCAAATATTATTATCTTCAAACATTTGGAGATTCAAACAGGAAAGAAAAGGTCGAAAAGAGCTCTTATTTTATCAGAGAGGAGACTCTTTCTCAGTTGTGCCCCAACTGACTTCCTCATGTTTTGTAGGAGAACATGACTGAAAACGTGAGTTTCTAAGAATCACCATAACTGGCTTAGACCATTGTAATTCAACTCCTAGAGCTAGGGACACTGTCATCACAACCAAAATGAGAGCTATATTAGGAAGAAATGGATCCTATCCAGAGCCCACAGAAAGGAACACAGTCCTGCCAATGTCTTCATCTTAGCCTTGTGAGAGCCAAATCAGACTTCTAACACACAAAAAACTGTATGATAATCAATTAATGTTGTTTAAGCCACCAAGTTTGTGGTAATTTGCTACAGCAGCAGTAGAAAAATCATACAGGGTACTGGAGGGAAAGACCTAGGAATTCAGGCAATGAACTTGAGTTTAGGTCAAGGATATGGTTATAGGTGGGAGTCTGAGGTGAGGCAGTCAACTGGTTTATTGGAAGAAAATGCCTCACAGAACTAGACAATTTGAAACCAAAATTTTGTTGTGTTTTCTATATCTAGGTCAAAATTATGTGGCAAAATGTGAATGTGTTCAAGTTCTTTTGTTTTTTGTTTTTTTTTTCACTAGCAGGCATACCCAGCAAAAATGTTTTTCCTTATCTTCCTGCAGCTGATCTTTATTAGTGTTTACTGCTCACTGGTATAAACTGTGCTACTCAGAATTGGATTAGGGGGAGATCTGGTCTAAATTAAAATGTAATAAATGAGCACTGCTTACATTTCCTCACACCCTCCCTTCTCCACACACACATCAAATTACTCTGGAAATGAAATGCAAAATAAAACAAGGAAGCATTCTGTTCTTCATTAACGTGTGATTATAAAATGCTGGGGCTCCCCTGCTGGGTGAAGTAAAGCCCATAGCAGGGGTGGGAATGCTTGAGGATGGGACAGCTTTGTCGCTGTTAACTGTGGATGAATTATTACTTTCACATCTTTACGGAGAGATGAATAAAAACGAGGACTTAATAAGATCTGTATCCTCGTACAGAACCGTACCGATGCGAGGAGAGCAAGTGGGCAGGACTGTTCCTATTGCAAGAATAGAAGCTGATAGTCTATAGAGTCATTGGATTCCTCTGTCATTGCTGGTTTTTTTCAATAAGCTAAGGAATTTAATAAGCAACTTCTAAGTCAGCTTTATTCCCTATTGTAAAAGTAGTCTTTCGTGTGAAAGTATCGAAGGTAGTAGATATGATCTTGATTTACTTACATTTATTTTAAAGATATTGGAGGTCTCAGCGCTGGAAGAAGAGAGAGGCTGCACTGGGCGCTGCTTAGTTCTGGGGTCGGACAGACTCAGCGTGTGAGGCCGGTGGGGAGGCCACGTCCTGCGCTCACAGGTTCTGTTTCTCTCTCTGGGTAATGGGCGTGGTAATAGTTTCACCAGCTGAACAGGATTATTGTGAGAACTTGATGAGGTTATTGATTAAAAAACAAAACATACAAACAAAGAATGCCTGCACAGTACCTGGTACTTTGCTTAAAGAAGGGAGATTAATGTTCTTATCATCTCTGTTCTCGGAAGTGAAATATGGAAAAGAGACAGGACCTGTGTCCCTCATTCCATCTCCTTTTCTCCCAACCCTGGCCTTCTTGGATTTAATTGAAACTTTTGTGTTTCATCTAAAATTTGCCCATCAAAAAGTCACTTCTTTCTTACAATACTTTCACAAGTTCTAAATAAGGAGGAGATACTGGCTGGTTTTCTTATTAATTCATATAATGATGAATGAAATATTTGTAAGGATACTTTGGTAAGAAGATATATAGATATATTTTTTCTTCAATGAGCTATAAATACTCTTTAAGGATGGAGCTGCACTTTCCAATATGGTAGTCACTAGCCATGAGTGGCTATTTAAATTTAAGTCAATTACAATTAAATAAAATTAAAAATTCAAATTTCGTAACTGTGCTAGCCACATTTCAAGTGCTCATAACCACATGTGCTACTACTGGCTACCACAATGGACAGTGGACATACAGAACATTTCTATCACTGTTTTATTGTGTTCATGCTAACTGGCTTAAACTGGTGTTCAATATACACAGGATAAAAAGTAAAAGGGGTGGGGACATGGTGGTGAAACACAGTGGGAAGGGAAGGAAGAGAAATTTTATGGATTTCATAAATTTGTGCAGACCGATCTGACATTTTGCTGTTATTAGAACACTAGACACTGAACAATATTTATTGCCCATAAATTGTCTGTGCAGGGTGTGAGAAAGAATATTTTTAAGCTATTGAAAGTTTTGATGATGTACTTCATTGTACATAACAGGAATTTACCCATTCATCAGATATTTACTGAGTACCTCCCATGTGCCAGGAGAATGAGCCATGAGAAGATCTGGGAGGAAAGTGTTCCAGGGAGAAAAAAAATAGTTCAGGTTAGGAAAGATCGGGATGTGAAGATGGAGAATAGACTGAAGAGAGAAGGTAGGGTCAAACAGATTGGTCAGAGAAGGTAGCCCCTTAGAAGGGGAGATTTGAACAAGACTTAAAGGAGGTGAAGGAGAGACCCATGTGGCTGTCTAGAGGAGGAGTGCCTGCAAGGACACATGTCCTCATGTACATTCAAGGCACAGCACGAAGGCCATTGTGACTAGAGCGGAGAGAGCAAAGAGGAGAGGGAAGGGTTGTTACCAGACCGAACAAGTCTCTGTGCACATAAAAGCCCAATAAGATACGAACAGGAGTTTGCAGCCCAAAAAGTAAGGGTTTATTAAGAAAATGGCACCATGCCGAGTCGCAGGTAGCTAGCTCATGCTCAGAGACCTGGCACCTGAGGGCTCCCAGACATGGTTGTATAGGGGATAAATCTTTGATCGTGGTGACTAAGGGAGTTAGGGATGTGGTCCTTCCTGCCTGGTTGGTGCCAGCTCACGGGGTAGTTTACCAGTGCATCTGGTCCTGATGTCAGCCATGGGATCGCATTGTCTGGTTTCTCAAGGGTGCAGTCTTTGGGGTCATTCTGGAGCTGAAACACAACTGAAGCCTAGATATTATCTCTAGGTTTGACCAAAACCTTGTTTGTATGGTCGGCAGATCTGAGGCTGAATGCTGACCAGAACCTCATTGTCCTGGGGGCTTCATGATTAAGTAAAGGAGAGGGAGGTAGATGAGTCAGGGTGCTAGGTGAGGCCAGTTTGAGTTAAAGGAAAAAAATCAGAAGAGCAGATTAAAGAAAATAAGTTTCTTGCATGGTTACAGTGATGAGGTCTAAGAGGTAATGGAAAAGGAGGAACAGATGAAATTTATTTTAATGGGGCATTGTTATTAACTTTGTTTTTTTACTTGGTCATCAAATAGTGTTTAAAGCAAAACAAACCAATCTGACTTAGGTGTTAAAAACAGTCCTCTGGATTCTGAGTTGAGAGGGTTGTGGCTTAGACTAGGGTAGAAATAAGAAAGTTGGTGAGAAATGATGGATTCTGGATAAATTTTGTAGAGCCCACATATGTGTTTACAGATTGGATGTGTTGTGTGACAGAAATTCAGGAATCAAGATGAATTATAAATTTTTGGCCTGAATAACTTCAAAGGTGGAGTTGCCATCAACTGAGATGCAGAAGACTGTAGGTGGAGCAAATTTTTCTTTTTTGGTGGGGCGGGGAGGATGGATAAAAATGCAATATTGGACATATTGAGTGTGAGATACCTTTAACTGGAGAGGGTGGGTAAGTGATTGAATATAAGAGTATGGAGATCTCTCCAAAATTCAAGTGTTTGGAAGTAGAATAATATAAAATTGGACAAACAGACTAGTAATGTGTATTTAAAGAAACCATCCAAACGCATATAAGCAACCACATAAAATTATTAATATCATTCATAAACATGTCTGGTTATGTGTAAGTTGTCCTTTCCTAAGGTGTTTGCAACTTTTTTGACAGAGAGTGGAAATAATAATACAGACTTATGTGCTCTGTTGTTTTACATGAATCCTGAATTTTATAGTTCAGATCTGCCTAAAGCAATGCATACATGTGCTCACATTAAGCAATGGCTCTGTCTGTCTTGTTCAGTACAATAGCCATGAGTCACGTGCTCCTCAACAGAGCACTTGAAATGTGACTAGTACAAATTGAGGTGTGCTGTACTTGTAAAATACCCATCTGAGTTCAAAGATTTAATACGAATAAATGCAGAATGACTCATTAGTAAATTTTAAAATATTGGTTACATGTTGAGATGATGTTTTGGCTACACTGGATTAAATAAAATGCTGTGGATAAACAAGGGGCCACACACTAAACCTGACAAGCTCAGGGGAGGGTTGCACAGCGGGCCTTGCAAACTCAGAGATGGGAAGGAAGTAACCACACAGGATGGTCTGAAATTAGATCTTCCTAAGTAAAAGCAGCTCATGGCAAGTAGTCATGTCCTTGGCCGGCATTTTTCCCTAGCAAAGATCAAATCTTTATCTTAACTGAGTCTGGTGGGTTGTCCTTTTTTTTTTTTCATCTATGATAACATACCTGATAACAGTAACTTTGGAATATCAAAGTAATTTCCTTTTCTCTGGACCCCTCAAAGCACAACCACTGCACCGGAGCAGAGACCACAGATCCCCTCCTTGTCACTGTCATCATGCTAATTGTTAACTATCTTATTCCCACCTATGTAAAAAGTACGCATTTGTTTTACTTTTTAACTAATCCCAGAGCTTCCCCCTCTTTTGCGTTCTCCCATCTCCCTTATCTATCACCAGCAGATTTCATGTAAGCCCCTTACCCCTCTTCCTTTGACAATAATGTATAAAATAAGGTGCAAAACTGCCATTCTCTGGAGCATTTTCTCAGTCTGTTGAGCTTTCGCTTCTCAGCAATTGTGGTCAGTTTGACTCAAGTAAACTCATAAAAATTCTTACAGGTTTGGACGTTTCTTGCCTTGACAGTGCATTCTTAAAATTATGTACCTATTGTTCACCAATTTCTTTTCATCTTTTTAAATGTTACTAGAAAATTTAAAATTACAAATGTGATGTGCCTTATATTTCTGTTGGGTAATGGTGGTGTAAAGTGCATCCTTTAGGCTTAAATTTTTGTAAACAAGTGGCTTAGGAAGAAAGTAGTTTGTAACATTTCTTTCCATTGATTACTTCATTGTGAAGAAGAGGATCCAGAAATCACCAGGCTTTCCCACTATAACGGGAGGCTCTGAAACCCATCCTAAAACGGAAGCCATATCACAAGCCTTTAGATTGGTAGTGTCCCCACCCCCCACCGCCAGATTAAAAGTGGTAATTATGTCCACATTGTCTAACTAAATGCTGCTGGTGTGTGACATAAAAGCTGGTTTCAGGCAACTCCCTCCTCCCTGAAAAGATAATAAAGGTTGGGGCTGAGCCCCCACAGCTCTCCTGTGCGGCTTGACACCTCCGTGGCAGCTACCACTTGCAGAATAAGAGGGAAGAATGGTTCTGAGAACCCCTGGGAAGTGTGTGTGGGGAGGACCCCCGCTGTTCCCTAAAAGGCATTCTAAGGAAAGACTTCACAGAAAATCAATTGCTATCACTTAAGACCTTTCCTTTAACTCACTATATTCCATTGTAGGCTTATTTTTTTCTTAGAATGGGACAAAGCAATGTGTGAAAAACTGTATACCGTTCCTGTGGTGTCTTTGAAAGCAAGTATATAAATTCCTAATATGCATTCCTATTAGTCAGGAATCTCAAAGAGAAGGGGCTGTCAATAAAAATCATCCACTAGACAGACGACAATTACTGAAGTGGGGAGAAAGGGCATCTTGGCAACAGAATGATGTGGGTTCAGGAAAGATGACGTGCATTTGGAGAAAGGAAAAGCGTGGAGGCACAAAGCCGCACACCCCCACCCCGTGAAGTTTCTGAATGAGCTGCCTGGCCCTTTCACGCCTTTGCTTCCCTGTGGTTTGAGCCTTTCATTCTGGGGAATCAGGAGGAGCTTTCTGCTGGAAAGACCAGGTCCCATTAGTCTACAGATTTACCTCGTTTGCTCTCTCCGTGCACCTAATACTCTTTATTTTTAAATCAGAGTTTTAAAGTACATCCACACATTTGCCCCATCATGTTGTATGGCTAATAGCCTGGATTTCAGAGGCACACAAGGCCTGAGGTCTAACCCAAGTCTGTCATTTCCCAGCTGTGTGACCTCAGGGAGCTGCCCCGTCTCTGAGCCTCTCTTCCCCGTGTGTAACTGAGAGCAAGCGCTGACAGTCTTCGTCCTGAGGGATGCTGTGTTCGGGACCAGAGAGGGTGCCAGGTGGAGGGTCTGGCACATCGGAAGCACTCCGAAATGTTAGCTATTCTTATACTTATTATAATAAAAATTAGGCACAATTTTAGGGAACAAACTGTAAAATAAGCATGTCTGTAGTTCACAGATAATTAGAATTTTACAGCACTCAATCTGTCTTATTTTGGCATAAGGCATTAAAGTCTTACCAGGCACTTGTCTAACAGGCAAGGGGGCCAACCACTTTGTCTTTCCTTAGGTGTGAATAATGAAGAACAGGGACAGTATGCTCCTTAATTCATTCTCTCTCTCTCTCTCTCTCTCTCTCTGTCTCTCTCTCTCTCTTTATTCAAATAGCCAAGGGTTAATATAATGAATCAGTAATTCTCAGCATTTGTATGCAGTATAAAGTGTAGCTGGATGCTGCCTGCTGGACTTAAAAAGCAAGCTCCCTACAGAGCTGGAGGGGAGGGAGAGGTGTACATGTATCCACGTGGAATAAGGACCTCTCTATTTCCTTCTATGTAAAAATACTTCCTAGGACTTTCACTAGGGGATTAAAGGGTTATACACCTTAGATCACTAGCTGGCATATGTTATCCATGATTCTGGGTATTCTTGCTATTGGAAACCCTTGGCTGATTATAACTGGTCCTTTCCGGAGTCACGGGCTGCGTAGACTCAAGAGACTGTAGTACTGATGTGATCCCAAATCATCCCCAGGACCTTGGTCTGGAGATTTCATAAAATCTGTGCCTATCTCCAGACTTACAGAATGTCTGCGTCTGTGCTGGAGAGCCCCCCGACCCCCAGAGGCAAAGCTGTTTCACAGCCTGTGTCCACCAAGCTCAGGCCTGCAGCACAGTGGAATTGGTTAGAATTTGCCCATTAAAATTTTTGCTCTGACCTTCCAAGGATCTTTCTGTTGCTATACAGTATTTTAGCAGAAAGACTGCAATACGATACACTGGGACAAAGCCAGGACAAAATCTTAAGGCTTTGGGGGGACCTCTGTGGACAAGGGAGAGAGGAACTCTTCATTCTTGTCTGTTCTGGCGGGAGGAGAGCAGGCTGAGAACAGGAGTACATTGAGCGGCTGAGAGATCCTCAGGCTGCTCAGTGGACAGCGTGGTGACTGGGCCCCAGGAGAGTCGAAGAGCATGCTGCCTGGGAATGGGAAGTGAGAGCCTTCCACTCTCCAGACCCCAGAAGCTGCAAACTGAAGTGGTTGAGTTTGAGATCAGGCTGCCCCTGGGGCTTGTCCTTTTCACTCTGAATCTTTCACCTGCTCCCCACCTTCTTCACAAGGGCACTGTGGGTGCCAAAAGGAGAAGGGGAGGTTGTGGGCAGAAAAAGGAAGAGACAGAGGTGTGGCAGTAAAGGGTGCTGCTGCCAATTCCATGGGGGTGGAGAGGTTAAGGAGGGGTTGGGGGTGGAGAACAAAGTAAGGGGAAGTAAAACAGATTGGATTAACAGTCACTTTACTGAGGTGTTCCTTGGAGGAAATAATAAGTGAAGCACTTCCTACGTCTCTTCTCCCTCTGTCTGGGGGCAGGTGCACAATTATCCCCATCATGGAGATGAATGAGAAGAGATGCAGCGAGCTTGAGGCCCTTGTCCACAGTCACAGGTTCATTAGGTTGGAGAGCTAGGATTCAAACCAAGCTGGTAGTCTCCAAAACCACAGTGAGCTCCCTCCTACTGGCCCCTAGCCTCCAACCCCAGTGGAGAATTGAAAATATGTCCTTTCAAAGCCAGCAAACAATGGGCGGACTAGGCTAGGGAGACAGGAGCATACATCTTGTTTGGCAGGGAAAGTTGACTGAGAGGCTGAAGAACATTCCAGAGAGTAGATGTAATAGAATGTAGCTTAGAGAGAAATGGAGGGATCCCTCAACCCCACCTCCCACCCACCCCCAAGGGGCACCTGCTATGAGAAAAGGAGAAAAGGAGCAGAGGGGAGCAAACTCTCTAGGTCCCTGGGTCCGGACACTGTGCAGTGATGGGCCCCAGAGTCACGCTGCTCAGCTTACTCAGTGCAGATCCCTGTGATGAGTCCTGGGAAAAGCAAGCCCATCACAGCCAGATCTCCTCTTTGAGGAAATGGCAACTTCTGAAGGGAGGAGGTACACACGTGAGCACTGGTCAGAAAAATTCAGATCCCACATCATTGGCATTAAATGGGGGGAGAAGTCACTTATGACGGGTTTCCAAGGGAAAACTTCCTGGAAGAGGTGGGATCTAAAGAATGGGTGGGATCTTTAGCCAAGGATTGATATGCATTCAAGGCAGAGAAAAGGGCTAGAAGTTGGAAAGTATGGAAGGTGTGTAAAGAGCACTGTGTGCACTTTGGTTTGGGTTAACCATCAGTGAGGGGGATACATGGGAGGCAATGGCAGAGAGATAGATGAGGGTAAAACTGGAGGACCTCGAAAGTCCCTTTATTCCGAGGCAATGGAGACTCACTAAAAATGTTTGAGAAAGGGGTGCTATGGTAAGTCCTTTGCTTAGGAAGATTATTTTACTCTGCCTCACCTTTGCAGCACTGGACAGGAAGTGGGCGAAGGAAGGGAGACCGTGGCGGAGGCTTCTGCAGCGGTTTGGAAAGACAGGCAGAAAGGTTTGGGATGGGAGTCATGGCCTATGGGGGTTCCTCTGCCTGGAACACACCCCCTTCTTTGTTTTACACCACTCATCACTTAGCTATCCACCTAAATGTACTTCCCTGGGGCAGTCCTTCTCAACTGTCCCTGTAGAGACCTTCATGACCTCTTTTCCTCCATTACAACACATATTTTAACCATAATTAAATGATTTCACGTGTGGTCATTTGTCAGCATTCCATCTTTTATAAGACTGTGAGCTTCATGAGGCCAGGGCTGGGACTCCGCTCCATACTGCTGTACTGCCAGAGCCCAGGGTTGTTCCTGGCCCACAGTGTGTGTTTCACCTGCCTGTGGAATGAATAAATAGGAGTGGAGTAGTTTAGGGTAGGGTGTGAAGTAGGATTCAAGTACTGAGGTATATAATTGGCTGGATATAGCAACTGATGGTGCAAGGGAGGGTAGAAGGCTAAGACAATGTCAAGGTTTGGAACCCATAGGTTTTTCCTGAGCTAAATCCGGTAATACAAAGAAAGGAATAAAAGGGGGCTGGATAGGGGTGTAATAAGTTCAGTTTTAAAAATAACACACTAGAAGATCAGCCAAGTGTAAATGTCTAATAGGCATTTGAAAATACAAGTCTGGAAACTGGGAGAGAATTCTGGGCTACAAGTTGAGGGTGCAAGGGTAGACACTGGGTTTGCTCCCCTCTGGTCCTGGTTCGCCTGTCCCGCTTGTGGTAGCACCACTAGGTATGTGGGGAGTCATAGCAATGTGACTGGATTTGGCCATTGAAATGTGAGCCAAATGTGTGTGTCATTTCTAGATGGACGTATTGAAGAGCTAGTGCGAGATTCTCCATCTGGTCTGTTAACATCTGCTGTCACATCAGCAGCGTTCCCAATGGGCCAGGCTTCTCAGACAGGGTGCAGAAGTGAGGATAAGGAGAGGAGAGCACCCTGCCAGTGTGCACTGGACACACAATGTAAATGAAATAAACCTTTGATGTTTGGAGCCACTGAGATTTTGGAGTTGTTTCTTATAGCAGCATAATCTAGTCTCTCCTGACTGGTACAGGAACCATGTACATAATGAAGTCATTCAGTCAGTTCAGGACTTCTCTGTGAGTGTCCCTATAATCACATCTTCTTTGACTCTGGCCCTCCTGCTTCTGTCTTATAAGGTTCCTTGTGATTACAGTGGGCCCATTTGGATAATCCAGGATACTTGACTCATCTCGGGATTCCTAACTTAATCACACCTGCAAAGTATCTTTTGCCATGTGAAGTAGCTGCACTAGTCTGCGTAACAAAATACCATAGACAAGGTGGCTTAAACAACATAATTTATTTTTTCACAGTTCTAGAGGCTGGCAAGTCCAAGAGCAAGGTGCTGGTCAGTTTGGTTCCTGGTAAGAGTATCTTCTGGCTTGCAGATGTCTGCCTTTTTGCAGTGTCCTCGCATGGCCAAGGCAGTGAACTCTCTGGTGTCTCCTCTTAGTCACTGGTTGGTTTAGCAAAGTGGAGATAGCTGGGTATCCTAAGCGGGTGGTGTGGTAGAGGGGAATGCCTGATTGGAGTAGCTGCATTAGAGAAGAGGAGAGAGGTAGAGGAGTGGACACAGTAGTGAATGGAGGAGAGAACACATCAAATACCTTCGTAGGGAATTTTGATCAAAATAGGAGCAAATAGGAAAGCAGTGGTATCTGATGTTGTCATCGTTGTCATCATCAGCATCATCATTGATTTGATACCTTTGCAAATATTGACTAACGCCTTTCATGAGCTCCAGAAGGTAGAGGAATCAAAGAAGGATAAAGTAAGAGTCTGCAAGTGCTTTGGTCCTAACCACCATGATTCAACAGAGACGCTCCTGAAGGAATTCGCATGGCACAGATGTCCTGAATTCTGATAGTGCTGCCAATACTCGCTCCTTCTTCCCTTCTTTCTTTCCCTTTTCCACCTTATTTTTCACTTATGTATTTATTCTTGCCTTCATTCATTCCACAAACACATATGAGCCCCTACAAACTTTGAATTTGGATCCAGCAAGGGGGATTAGCGTAAATTAGCAAACAGTAAAATTCTGTTTCTTGATAATTTTTTTTATTTTATCTTCTATACTTAAGAATGAAAATACTCTTAAATTTCAAAACCAGTTGGTTTTGCCCTGGCTGCGTGGCTCAGTGGATTGAGTGCTGGCCTGCAAACCAAAGGGTTGCTGTTTCGATTCCCAGTCAGGGCACGTGCCTGGGTTGTGGGCCAGATCCCCAGTGGGGAGCATGTGATAGACAACCACACATTGATGTTTCTCTTCCTCTCTTCTCCCTCCCTTCCCCTCTGTCTAAAAATAAATAAATAAATAAATCTTAAAAGAAAAGACAATTGGTTTTATCTGCCAAAAACACAGTCTCTGATTAAGTTGCAGACATTCCTCTGCTTAGTTTTACATGCAAATGTTTCTGTTACATAGTTTTTAGAAGTATTTTTTGGAGAGCAAAGTCTGGGTAGCAATAGGCAAATAATTTATGTAATGAATTCATTAACTTAAAATGATAACTATTCTTTTTTCATTTTTAAAGCTGCCTTCTTAAATGAATGGGGAAATTTCATAAGTGCTTCTAATTTTTTTCTAGGGCTTCACATTTCTGAATTTCATTCTTTCTTAATTTTGCTGAACTCCAGAATCTTCCCTTCCCTCATTCATAGACTCACTCTTCATTTTTTCTTGCATTTCACAGTGACTTCTCCTTAGTCTTTTTGTTTTATCTCTGTCCCAGGTGTGGCTAGTAATGATACAGGTGCCTAATCAAACTGCTTGAGATTGTTGTTTTAATCACCTCATATCTATTGGGTCTTTCCTCACTGTCCATTCTATGATACAGCGGTGTCCAGCCTGCAGCCTGCAGGCCGAGTGTGTCCCAGGATGGCTATGAATGCGGCCCAACACAAAATGGTAAATTTACTTAAAACCTTATGTGATTACGTGTCACAATGTATTTAATGTGTGGCCCAAGACAACTCTTCTTCCAGTGTGGTCCAGAGATGCCAATATCATTCTCCCTTGCTAGGATTTTCTACATCTTAGGTTCCCCTGTTAGAAACTTAAAGTATTTCACTGAAAACTTCTTGGTTTAAGTAAAGGAAGCAGACAGAATTTTTACAGTCTTGATAGTTACCTGTCCAAATGCTATCACATGAACAACCTAGAGCATTGTGTTCTGGTCTGGGTACCACATCTTGAGAAGGACCATGACAAACTGAAACATGCCCATTGACAAGTGCTCAGAAGTTGGAAAGCCATGTCAAGAGGAATGATTGAAAGAACTTAGGATTTTTTTTTTTTTTTTTTAAAGTCTTGGGTGGGAGTATCCAGGGATAGCAGATTAAGAGAGACTTTGGCTGGGATGGGGACTACTACTATGGGCCACATTGGGTGACCATCTCAGAAAGATACTGGTACTTGGGATGAGGATGGGGGCAGTACCCTGAGAGACACTCAGGGGAAAACTGGTTGTTATTAAGCTTGGCCCTTAGTAGAAAGAGCATTCACCCATTCCCAGCATCTACCTGACCATGGCTGCTGCTGTTTTTCCCAGTTTGACCACAGAGGCTGAGGTGGTTAATGGCCTCAAAGGACTAAAGATAATTCCACACAT
Organism: Glossophaga mutica; assembly: GCA_039655065.1. Lineage (NCBI taxonomy): Eukaryota > Metazoa > Chordata > Mammalia > Chiroptera > Phyllostomidae > Glossophaga > Glossophaga mutica. Next base: position 26,501,811 of record CM077309.1, on the reverse strand, counting down.
AAAAATCATGGCGCAGTGTAAGAAAACAAGTACCATGAGAGAATAACCGCAAAGAGAACAACTGTGGTAGAAGGAGGAGACCTATTGACATATGAATAGGAATCTTAATCCTAAGTAAGACATTGCAAATATGAAACAAGGATTGATAGTTTTGCCATGGTCGGATTGCTCAGTTAGTTGGAGCGTCATCCTATGTACCAAAGAGTCACAGATTTGATTCCCAGTCAGGGTACTTACTTAGGTTGTGAGTTCAGTCCCTGAATAGGAGTTGTAGGGGAGGCAACCAATGGGTGTTTCTCTCTCACATCGATGTCTGTCTTTCTTTCTCTTTTTTTTTTCTCTCTCTCATCCTTCCCCTCCCTCTAAAAGCAATAAAAACATATCCTCAGGTGGGGATTAAAAAAAAAGAATTGATAGTTTTGCAGGAAAGTCAACCAAAAATACTGGATATAAAAGATATAATTTCCCAAATAAAGAATGAGTTAAAAAGCTGATTGACTGCCAAAGGGACAGAATCTAGAAACCAACGCATGTGTGCTGGGGGCTTGATGTATGTTGCAGCATCGTAACACAGTAGGAGGAAGATGGAGCACTCATCATTAGTCTCTCAAAAACTGGTTCACTGTATAAGGAAAACTCAGATTAGATCTCAGTCTTTTTTAATTGGGTTAAAAGCCAAATATGAAAGAGAAATCTACATGTCTATTAGAAAAAATCTTTTGTAACATTGGGATGGACAAGGATGTCTTAAGATGACAAAAAGTGAAAACCATAGAAGAGATAACTAATGAAATTAATGATCCCAAAATTAAAGATTTCTAATACCATAAACAACATTGACAGGCCATAGAGTAGAGGTGATAAATTGGATAACTTACAAAGACATATTTAGAATACACAGATATCTCCTGGAAATCAGATAAAGAAAAAAGAAAAAAAATGCAGCAGACCCTGCTGACACCCTGTCCACACCCCTCAGCCCACTGCTGAATTCACCTGCAGTCTTGGTGGACTGTCAGTTTCTTGCATCACACAGCTGCCCACCTTGGTGTGGGAACCTCTCTCTTGGCCTCAATGTTCTCTTAGGTCCTGTGGGAACATGCTCAATTTAGGTGCAGTGAAAACTGGAAGTGCTGGTGGTTGAATTTCTGCAGGGGCAGCCTCAACCAACCAGGACCAAGGGGTAGTGTATAAATAGCCCAGCTTCCCCATTTCTTGGTGTGTCAATTCTGAGGAGTGTTCACATGATTCCTCAGAGGGTTCCCAGAAGGACTAAGCCTCAGTTGCCTAGCAGAAACCTGATCATGACCTACCCTTTATTGGATTTCTTCCTTCCTTGTCTTACTATTTTTACTCCTTCACTTGTGCTTCTGAATAAATGACCTGCCCTCAAGTCTTTGTCTGAGGGTCTGCTTTCCGGAGGGCACAAGTTAGCACAGACATAAATAAACCTTTCAGAGAATGGGAAATATGAAAGGCTAACAAGTGTGGGAAGAGATGCTCAACTTCCCTAATCAGAGAAATAAAAACCATGTAGGGAACTATAACTTTACCCCTAAAAATTTGGTGAAAATTAAAAATACAGATTTTATAAAATGCTTGTGACACTATAGAAAAATAGAAACCTTATATACCACTGGTGCAGCCATTCAGGAGAAAAATTCACAGTGTGTAGTGGATTTACATATATGCAGAGCCTACAGTCTCACAAATCCTCTCCTAAGTACATGCCCCATGCAAACTCACACACATGCAATCCCACCTGGTAAACGAGTCAAGCCTGGTCTTCAGTGCTCCTGGTAATCCTACCATATTTCCCATGTCCATCTATTTCCTTTTAAACTTCCCTCCTCTAATGCTGTCTCTTCCTTCCTCATGTTCAGCTGATGACCTCGCATATTAGTGGACTGAGAATATGGAAGCAAAGAGAAAGGTATTTCCTTGTACTCCTATCTCCAGATCTACCAGTCTGTCAGAAAACGCGCCTGTATCCTCTGTCTTCCTCCCTTCCCCACACTAACTCCTCCCATCTCTCTCACCTCAAGGACTTTGCCCTGGATTGTCCTTTCTCCTGCATTATGTTTTTCCCTTCCAGTTAGATCATTCACATCAGCATGCTGTTACAGTCCTCAGATGGGCGCGGAGGATGGGGGAGAAGAGTGGAGGGCAGAGGAGAAAGGAAGAACAAAGGAAAGAAAACCTCCCTGTTTTATACAGGGTGGGGCAAACATAGGTTTACAGTTGTGAGTATGCAAAACACAGCTTATTCTTGTATTGTTATTTATGAATTACTATCTTTTCCATGAGAACAACTGTAAACCTACTTGCCCCACCCTATACATGCCCCTCATTTTTTTGCTCCCTTCTTAACAGCAAAATTTGTCCAAAGAATTGTCTATAATTCACAGTCTTCCCTTGACTGGGCCCATCAATATAATTTGACATAATTGCTGATTTCCTCCTTGAAATCCTTTCTTCACTGCTCTAGAGACATGTATCTTGGGCTTGATTCTTCTGAGTCCTGTTCTTTACTTCTCACTTTCCTTTGCAGGTTCCTTGTAGTCTTTCTAGCCTTTCAACCTGTTCTCTTCTCAGTATGCACTCACTCCTAGGTGATCTTGGCTTTCACAATTCCTGCGTGCCAGAATGACTTCCCAAAGTTATCTCTAGCACAGAACTTGATCCCAAACTCCAGAAGTCAACTACTTACTTGACAACTCCCCTTGGATGTCTAATAAGCATTTCAGACTTGTAATGTTAACATCAAGCTATTGATCTAACCCTGAAACCTGTTCCACCCCTGTTATCTTTCTCTCAGTATATGGTAACTCCCTCCTTCCAGCTGCCTCCGTTGGTACTCTTGGGGTCACCCTCGATTCTTCTCTTTCTCGCACACCTCATTCATTCCATTTGCAAATACTATTGCAAATACCTTCAAAACGTGCTATGATACGTCTACCTCCTCTCCCTGCCTCCACTATGACCCAAGCACATCCTCTCCGCCCAGGACCAGTGCAGTGCCCTCCTATCTGGGCTCTCCCTCTCCCTCTTACTCCACTGCAGTCTGTTCTCCACGAGCCGCCAGGGTTATCTTTTTCAAAAAGTCAGTCAGATCTTGGCATTTTCCCCTCAAAAATCCTTCCCACTTCACTCAAAATGGAAGTTTAAGTCCTTACCTTGGACAGGACTCCATCTGGTTTGGCTGCGGCCTACCCCTATCATCTCATCTGTCACCATCCTCCCCTGACTCATTCTATCTCTGCCCCACCCAGGGCTATATCTGGAATGTGTCTTGTACCTTCTCACTTTGAGGACTTTGCACCTGCTGTTCCTCGAGCCTGGATTGCTCTTTTGCCAGATATCGGCGTGGCCCACTCTCTCACTTTATTCAGGTCTCTCTCAAATGTCACCGCACTCATGGCAAGGCCTTTCCTTCTGACCCCTCTGTCTGAAACAGCACCCTTCATTGCTCTCTGTTCTCTCATCCTGGTTTATTTTCTTTTTTGCACTTATACGCTAGAATTATATATTTGTCTATTTATTATCTCACTTTCCTAAAGTAAGGGAAGGGGCTTCATCTACTTTTGTTCATGCTGTATGCCCAGCACCTAGTGGTAGACACCTGATAACTACTTGTTGAATAAAGGCATAGAAATGAGAACCAAACAAAGATTTTCGTCTCAGAATTTTTCATAGTGAAAGTACCTTGAAACAATGCCCTTCAGTGAGAATGGAGAAATAAAATGCAGTCTAAACAAAAAGAATGAAATATTATTTATCTGTTATAAGAAATGAATTAGATTCATGTAAACATATAAGCATACATCAACATGGATACATCTTAAGAGGAAAAAATTCAGGTGGAAAAATAACAAGCAGGATAAGGTAAGATACTGGCTGAATACTTGGAATTGGAATGGAGGATAAGGATGCAATTTTTAAATAAAACAAATAAATAATAAAAAACAATAGATAAAATAATGGTTCCTCCATGGACTAATGATGGTAATTTGTTATGGATTGAGGATTTTGTTAAGTTCAGTTGTATGAGAAAAAAAATGAGTTGTCCTTGGGAAATACTTGCTTCACTGGAAAATAAGGGACAGAATTCCTAAGAGCTTTTGGTGAGACCAAGAGAGCCTGATCAGATCAGGGAAGACCTCGTGGGAGCAGTGAGACTTGTACATACCCTGAAGGACGGAAATGATGTAAACAGAAGGGGAGCAGTAGCAGGACATTCCAATGGGACAGAGAGACATGAACAAAGTTCGAGAAGGAGGAAAGCTGAAAATGTAGGGACAGAATCCATCACCCTCAGCAGATGAGGGTTAGGGAAGGGGTAGGATACAAAAAGATAAAATAGAAAGTACGAAGGTCAGATGGCAGAATGCCTTCGATAAGGCTAAGGAGTTTGGAGTTGATTCTAACACTAATGATAATGATATCTGACACACTGAATACTTAACTATTGTCAAAAACTTTTGTAAGTGCTTTATGTTTTATTTCATTTAAGTCTCACAGCAACTCAGGAGCACCTCTCTATTTACTACATGCTGCCCAATTCATGACTCATTCAACAAAGCCAACTAGATATTAAAAATAAAAAATAAATTCCACAGCAACTTTATGACACAGATTGTAATGTTACCCCATTCTATCAGTGAGACAGAGGAATATCAAGTTAACTTGCCCAATGTCACACAACTATTAGCGTGGAAGCCAGAATCTGACTTTAGCCATTCTGATTCCTAAACTCCCATTCAACCACTACCCTGAAGTTCCTTCACTGAGCAATAAGGATCTACTAAAAGTTTCTGAGCAGAATTGCAAAATAATGGACATGGGATTTTAGCAAGATGGGTTTACCAGCAGCGTGCAGAATGGAAACAGACTGTGAGGGGTATGGGGTAATGTCAGTGTGAACTACTACTGACGTGCTCCCAGTGAGACGGTACAGGAAGGGACTGACAGGGAGGCCAGTCAGACAGCCCGTAAGTTTGTCCTGTGGCCCTACTCTGTGCTAGGAGTAGGGCTAGGCTCCGGGATCAGTGTGGTGAAAGATATGGCCACAGGTAATTAACTGAGTGTGCAAACGGCTGCCAGGTAAGAGGAATGTAGGGGCCCAACTTAAAACAGAACAGAGGGGTGTTCTTTGTGTGTAATTACAGCTCTTCTTACTGAAATAAAAAATGCATAAAATAGTCAACATTTCATAAACTTCAAAAATAATTTTATTTTTATATTCGTATATTTATTGGTCATGAGAAAAAAATTTTTTAAATCACTGTTTTAGAATTTTTCTCTATAATCCAAAGATACAAAATTTGCCCTTAAAACACAGATGCCTTTTTAAGTTAATCACCTTTTATTTGAAAAAGCAAAGGAGGCAGCTCGATGGTCACCTAATTGACAGAAGTAACTAGAAGTCTCAGATAATCTGGTCCTGTGATGAACAATTATATAGGTCTGTGTTTGCGAATAATGAACATGTTATCTTCAAGTAGCTCTCAGAAATCAGAATAGATAGACGTTTTAACTGGAAGATCAAAGGTCCAACTCAAGAAAATCCAACCCCAGGCAGAGGTTGCCCAAAGGTATAGCAATTTTTATGAATATGTATACACTCATGCAGGGGCCCCTGTCCTCGGTGCCAGATGTGGGGGGGCTCCGCCCGCAGAGCCCCATCCCTCCATCACGGATGAAAATAAAAACTACCAAGACATGACTGCTTGGGGAGGAAAGGTGGTCAAACTCTCTGAGGAGAATGACCCAGAGCCCCATCCTCACTGGGCTTTTATTGGGCTCAAATACATGGGAATACAGATAGGTCAGGCGACAAGGATCAAACAATGGTTAACATTTCAAAGAAATCTGAGGGCTTAATCTGAGTCAGTGTCTGTCCGGAAAGGGGGTTGCCAAACTTTGGGAGACATACTCATTTCCTCCTGGGACACTTATCACCTAAGGGAGAGCACTCTTAGCAAAGCAGGTTTCACAGGACTTTAGGAATTCTTTCTTATGCCTGATCACCCAGGGAGCCATCCTGGCCGGTACAGGACTGCACCGCTGGCCCTCACAGTTTCAGGCTTTAAGCTTATTAGGAAGCAGGAGACATCTCCCAGATGGAAATGAGGACTCGGGCTATGTCAGAATAGCTGGGGGGCGAGGGTCCATCACATCCTCTTTGCTGCAGCCCCCCGAGTCCTTCCATGAGGCCTTCCAAGTGGTCGCGTCTGGCTTAGGTTGCCCCTCCCATGAGGAGTCTTACCCGTCATTGACTGCCAACCAAGCACTGGGGTCAGAGATGGGTAAGGCAGAAGCAGTGCTCCTGCCAGGGAGATAAGCTTTGTCTCCTTAGTAGGTCACGTCCTTGTGACAGAACAGACCCAGATGAAGTGGGTCTCTTGGGCTCTTACACAGCCCACCATGGGGTGAGGGTTACAACTCCTGAAACCAGGCTGAACGGTCCGCAACACACTCACATGAAACATTTTATTTGCCTTACATAGTAGGTTATTTGAATCCTTTAGATATCCTTTCATTCATAAAATGTGAATGCACTGATGTAAAAATGACTATCATATCTGATGCCTATGCAGACATTTACCTTTTATTTTTAACGCAGGGATCCTTATGAAATAGACGTCTTTCTGGAAAGTTGTGCTTAAGCAACCTGTCAGTGATGAGAATCAAATTTTCTCAGCCATCATCTCTTCTCCTCAGGATATTACAGAATCCCTCCCCGGTTCTTTTAGTGCCCCTGCCTTGCCCCTTCCCCAGCACATCCAGAATGAGCTTTCAACAAGTAGATTCAGTCACTTCACCCACCCACCTTACTATCTTTTACAGGCCTCTCATTGACCCTAGCAACTACCTGGAGGCCCTCCTGATCTAACTGCTGCCTCCTACTCCCCTTCACTGGGTACCAGTTTATTACTCTGGGCTCAACCACAATGATCTCTTAATCGTCTGTGCTTCCTTCCACCTCAGTGCTTTTACACGTGTTGCCTCCTTCCTGAAACGGTTGTCCACCCCACCCACCAGCTCTCTTTTCCTGCTCCTCCTTCAGTTCTCAGCTCAGAGGCACTTCATGTATATGTATATGTATATGTCACCTCCTATGTGCTAGACAGTCTTCTGGGTGAAGAGAAAATGTTTCGTCCCTCATGAGATGATATTCTAGTAGGGGGAGGCACAAAATACACAAAGGTGAAAATATGCGATATGTCATAAGGCTAGGTATGCTAAGAAGAAAAATAAAGCACAGTAAGGAAGGAGAAGCCAAGGTGAGGATGGGATTGGTCTTTTAGACTGGTGGACAGGGAGGGTGTCTCTGCTAAGGGGACCTTTGAGCAGGGACTGGAAAGAAGTGAAGGAGTGGACAACAGGCATGAAGGCCCTGGAAAAGGGAGTCCTTGTGGCTTATTCAGTGAACAACAAGGAAGCCAATGTATGTGACTGGAGCATGCTGAGCAGCAAGGAGGACAGTGAGGGAGGAGAGGTCTTCACGGTAACGGGAAATGGCTACAGATCACGGAGGACCTTGGGGGCCATGATAGGGTCTCTGGATTCCCGCAGCTGGTAAGGGGAGCTACTGCAGGTGTCCAAACAGGTTGGTAACATGGTTTGACTTTTGTTTTTGAAGGATCCCCTGGCATCTGTGTGGAAAATAGACATCGGTAGAAGCTGGGAGCCAGTGAGGAGCCTACATGATACATCGAAGTGAGAAGTGATGGTAAGTGGGACAGAGATGGAGGGGACAGAAAAGTGAGCATAAGGTAGATGTATCTCAAAGGTAGAACAAACAGCCTTCTTTCAACCCCTCCCCCAAACCAGGCCAAATTCCTTTGTCATATTTTCTCATTGAATCCTTGACTTGGTACTCATTCCATGTGGTGATTATACATTCTTTGTGTGATTATGTGATGGGATAACATTTGGAATTATTAATGGATACTTTCTGCCTCAGGGAGAGAGTGGACCTCTTAGGAGAAGGAGTCTTCTATATTTTTGAGATTTAAGAGTTTAGCACTGCTAGGAAGGGCCTGTCAAAGACAGTAGGTTGCAAGAATACATGACAAGGACTAGCAAGGCCTCGCACCTTCAGAATAAACTAAGGACTGCACAGGTTAGCAGCTAGTGGGTGAGAAGAGATAGAGAAGGCAGGAGATCAATGATCCCCATGGGTCCCTAAGACCTGGATCATGCCTTGTTCCTCCTAAGCCAATATGGTGGGCTGGGGAGAGGGAGGGAGCAGAATCTCCGGCTGAGGTTTATGAGATCTCATTATGGATGGGATCTTGGTCTGGAGCAAGATCCTGAGATGTGGCATGGCCCCTGAGAAGAAGCGCCTGCGTGCTGTGTGTAAGCAGATAGGGCTAAGGTGGCCTCGCAAAGGCATGGCAAGGTCTAGGAGTGACACAGAATCCTTTTTGTATGTAATATAAATACCTGTGCAGTCCTATACTTGTACCTATGCTATCAAATATGGTAGCCACTAGCCAGGTATGGCAACTGAGCACTTGAAATGTCATCAATGGGTCCGAGGAACTGGATTTAAAACAAAAATTAATTACTTTAAGTTTAAACAACCATAAGCGATTACTGGCTACTGCACAGGAAAGTGCAGCCTAAGACGGGGCATAGAAGTAGATTTAGGCAGCCCCGAAGTTTTCCTTGGCCCCGTGTGGCCACAAGTGGATGTACCACATTTCTTATCCATTCATCACTTGATGGAGATTTGGATTCATTCTAATTTTGACTATGATGAATAATGCTGCTGTGAACATTTACGTTCAGGTTTTTGTGTAGACATGCTTTTAATTCTCTTGGGTATATACCTTGGAGTGGAATCGCTGGGTTGTGTGGTAACTCAGTGTTTAACTTTTTGAGAAACAGCCAAAATGTTTTCCACGGTGGCTATGCCATCAGCAACGTGTAAGGTCTTCATTTCGCCAGATTGTGGCTAACACTTATGTGTCTTTTTTGATTGCAGTTGTTTTGGGGTGGTTGTAGTGGTATGTCCTTGTGGTTTTGGTTTACATTTCCCTAATTATTAATGGTGTTGAACACATTTTCACACCTTATTGCCATGTATGTCTTCTTTGGAGAAATGCCCATCTATAGCCTTTGCCCATTTAGAAAATTGGGCTGTCTCTCTAGTTTTAAGTTGTAGGAGTTCTTTAGGTGTTCTGTATACAGGTGCAATATTGTTACATTTTCTATGGGTTTTCTTTTCACTTCCTTAATGGTGTACTTTGTTTTTCCTTTCATTGCTTGCACTTTTGGTGTCATATGCCATAAACCTCTGCCTAGTGCAAGATCATGAAAATTTACACCTATGTGTTATTCTAAGAGTTTTAAGGAGATGAAGTGATATCTCATTATGGTTTTGATTTGCATTTTCCTAATAACTAATGACATTGAGTATCTTTCATGAATTTATTGGCCATTTGTATATCTTCTTTAAAGAAATGTCCCTTGCCCATTTTTTTAATTGGGGTATTTTTCTTTTTTTTTTTTTGTTGAGTTATAGAAGTACTTTATATATTTTAGATATTAAATTCTCATCAAAGATATAATTTGCAAATATTTTCTCCCATTTTATGGGTTGTCTTTTCACGCTCTTGATAGTGTCCTTGAATGCACAAAAAGTTTAAATTTTTATGAACTTCAATTTCTCTTTTTTTTTTTTGGCTGTTGCTTGTGTTTTTGGTGTTACAGCTAATAAACCATTGCCAAATTCAAGATCATGGAGATTTGCATCTATGTATTCTAATAGTTTAATAGTTTCACTACTTGTCATAGTTCTTTTCTCAATTTTGAGTTAATTTTTGTACATGGTGTGAGGTGAGGATCTAACTTTATTCTTTCATCTGTGGAAATCCCACTGTCCCAGCACCATTTGTTGAAGAAAAGTAAGCACTTTTTGAAAACATGGTTTTGGTAGCTGCATAGTATTCAACGGTGTATTGCCATTTGGTTACTCATTCCTCCCTCCCTTGTGCTATTCTAGATATGCGTATAATTTCCTCCTTGCCCACATCTTTCTTTAGGAAAACTGTCCAGCTCACAGCCCCGGAAGAAGCAATCCCTAGAGATCTCATGATCATTGCCTTTGGGACGGCTGATTGGACTACAGGTAGACATGCAGCCAAAGCTGAGCCCATTAGATGTTTCCTTTGGGAATTTGACATTGGACTACTGAGACTGTGTCAGTTAGATGTATGGAAATAAGTTTAAAGGTAATATAAACTCCGGGGATTGGAGTGATTATGATGACCTCTGTATGAAGGGAACGGAAGAAACTGACTATAAAAACAGAAAGAAATGATGTAGACACTATCAAAATAGAGGCTCTGAGAAGTGGAAAGGTTTTCAGTTTGGTAACAATTCAATTCACATGAAACCCGTAAGATTCTCCCCTTCCTTCACTTCCTTTCTTTTCTAGAATTAGTTTGAGTGGATGTCCATTCCTTTGCAAACAAATTTTGCCTAAATCTTGGTTGCAAGAGACAGAAAATTCAACTGGGTTCAAAGAGCCAACAAGACTCTTGTTGGCTCATATACCCAGAAGGTCCAGGGTATATCTTGATCTTGGACTAAAAAATGTCATCTAGACCTGGGTGTCTCTATCTTTCAGCTCTACATTCTCTGGTGTTCATTTAATTCCCAGCCTATTACTCTTGTCTTTAATTTTTCTTGTCTGTTAACAGTCTCAAAAGAAAGAAGGAACTCCTTCCTGTAGCTCCTGCACAAGTCTGGGACTCTCTCTGATTGTGACCATATTGTGTGAGTCATGGTGGATCCCTGAGCCAGCCCTGAGGGGATCTGGTGCCGGGTCTGAGTCATATGCCTACCCGTGATGTAGGCAGAAACCTCACTGGAACCATGTTGACTGAAAATAAGGAAGGAGGTTTTCACAATGGAAATTCTGGATTCTGTTATGAAATAAAAGGAAGAATAGATGCTGAGTAGCCAAAGAAATAACAGAAGTCCACCACAGCTATTTAGATTAATTCTAATGTTTTCCTATTATGTACATTGATAAGTATTAATTGATATTTCACTATTTCTTTACAATGTTGTTTTAGTTCTATTGCTGCATTATAAACCACCCCAACTTAGTGGCTTAAAACAACAACAGTGATTTCTTACTCATTGTTCTGTGGGTTGACTGGGCTCAGCTGGGAAGTTTAGCCCCATGCAGTATAGCTGAAGTCACTCATGTGGGCGCGTTGAGCTGAGAGCTTGGCTGGGGTTGCATCATCAGAGACAGTCTCTCTTCCTCTGTGATCTCTCTCCATGTGGCCCTTTATCATTCCACAGTACGGTGGGTGGCTGGCTCCCAAAAGGGAGAAAAGGAAACTACAACATAAGACGTGGGCTCAGGTGTCCCAATGTATCTCTTCTATTTCATTCTGTTAGTCAAAGCCATTCATAGGGTCAGATTCAAGGGGGGAGATGGAAATACTGGATGAAAGGATATGCGTATTTTAAGACTCATGACACACACATTATCAAATTGTCACCCAGGAAGTTTCTACCAAGGTATAGCCACACCCGCAGTATGTAAAAGCGTGCATTGCACCACCGAGTAACAATCCTTGGAAGTTTCATAGGTTTAGAAATGAGTGTTGTTTCATTAATACTAAAGATTCAAACTTTTTCATGCACTTATTGACAATTTAAATGTTTTAACTGTATACAGTATATATGGTATTAAGGACTGTGATACAGCATGCATACATAGTATAGTTAAAAACATCTTACTATGAAATGCCCTGTGGCTTTCTCCCAGATTCCATTCACTTCTCTTCCCCTCAAAGGTAATAGTCCTTTTGAAGTTTGTGTTTATATTCCCTCGCCCTTATTTTTTCAGTTTTATTGAGATATAATTGACAAATACAACTGTGTATATTGAAAGTGTGTAACATGATGATGTGATATACTGTGAAAGGATTCCCTCCATCGAGTTAATTAACACATTAATTACGTCAAATGTATTTACCTTCGTGTGTGTGTGTGTGAGCCTTGCCCTTATTCCTCTTTTGTAACAGCTTTTTTTTGAGATACAATTCATAGACCATACAACAAATCTGTTTAAAGTGTACAGCTGAATGGAGTTTATTTTAGTACAACCACGGAGTTGTGCAACCATCACCACAATACATTTCGGAGCATCCTTGTCATCCCCCCAATAAACCCTGTGTCCTTTAGCAGTATTCCTCCATTTCTCCCCTTGCCCCGTCCCCACCCTAGGCAACGATTAATCAACCTTATGTCTATTTAAATTTGCTTATTTGGGGCATTTCATATAAATGGAATCATACAATATGTGGTCTTTGTGACTGGCTTCTTTCACTTAATGTTTTCAAGGTTCATTTACTTTGTGGTCTGTATCTCATTCCTTTTTATTGCTGAGAAATAATGTATTGTATGGATATACCCCATTTTATTTATATATTCCTCTCTTGATGGACATTTAGGTGTTTTCCCACTTTGGCTGTTATGAATAATGTGGCTATAAACATTTATGCATAAGCTTTCTGTGGACTTTTGTTTTCATTTCCCTAGAAGTATCTCAATACCTAGAAGTGGAATTTCTGGGTCTTATGCTAACTTCATCTTTAACCTTTTGAGGCATTGCCAGGCTGTATTCCAAAGTGATTGACCATATTATATCCCCATCAGAAGTAATGAGGGTTTCAATTTCTCCACATCCTTACCAACACTTGGTATTATCTGTCTTTCTGATTATAGCCATCCTAGTGTGTAGGAAGTGGTACCTCATTATGGTTTTGATTTACATTTCCCTGATGATTGATGATGTTGAGCATCTTTTCACATTCTTATTCATCCTTATTTTTGTGATAGTTTAAATATGTTTGTATTTTTAAATGACATATTAATTAGTACTACATGTTTTGAAATTTATATTAACAGAATTTTTTATGCAAGTATGATATACATAAGTACACATCCTTCTGAGATACTTATTTACTAAATTTGACACTTTTGGATTTCATCCTTATTGACATGTGACTATTGCTTATTTTCACTTCTGTGTATATAGCGCATAATATTTATTCATTCTATTGATGGACACCTGGATTATTGCCAATGTTTTTGCTATTTTACACAAAACTGCTATGAATATTCTTGTACACAGATGCAAAAGTTTCTTTAGGGCATAATAGAAGTGGAATTGCTGGGTCATAAGGTATACAAAAGTTTACCACTGCTGTATAATATCAAGTTGTCTTCCAGTATGGTTGTACCAATTTACACTCTCCCAGCTGTTTGAGAATGTCTGATGTTCCATAATCTCTCTAACATAAGATGTTATCAGATTTCTTAATCTTTGCTAATTTGTAGGAGTGAAATCGTATGTCTCTGATTACAATGAGATTGAGCCTATTTTTACATGTTTATGGGCCATTCATATTTTCTCTTCTTGAAGTGCCCGTCTTTAATCTACTTTCATTTCTGTTGTTTGTCTTTTTCTTATGGATTCGTGGGTCTTTTTATAGTGTGGATACTGGTACTTTATCAGTTGTGTATCTTGCAAAGATTCCAGATTCTGGCCTCTCTTCTTATTCTCTTTCAGTATCTTTTGATGGACAACAATGTTAATTTTAGTGTAACTAAGTCTATAATCATGTTATATGATTTTTGTGCCTTTTTGTATTTTATTAAAGAAATCCTTTCCTTATTTCAAGGTAATGAATCTATATACCTATATTGCCCTCTAAATGCTTTGTATATTTCTGCCTTTCATATTTCAGTGTTTGCTGGACCAATAATTGATTTGCTGTGTGGTATGAGGAAGAGTGTGTGGTGGAGAATAGAGAGATACCAACCATCCCAGCACAACAGAACATCCTTTGCCCCACTAATCTGTTTTGCCAATTGCGCCATGTATTTAGTTTCTGTATATGTGTAGATCTCTTTCTAGGCTCTCTATTCTGTTCCACTAGATTTTCTGTGTATTCTTGTGTCAGTGCTATAGTGTTTTATAAACAACTATATCTTTATAATATATATTGATACATGGTAAGGCAAGCCCCTATATTATTCTCCTTTTGGGACAACGTCTTGGATTCTTTTGACCCTTTGATTTTTCATAGAAATTTTGAATCCACATTGTTGAACTAAAAATAAAAACATGCTGCAATTTTTGTCAAAATTACATTGACTCTGTACACTAAGTAGGGGATAATTGACATCTTTCTAACATCAGATTTTCCAATACACTAACATGGTATAAGCCCTCTGTTATTTTTGTCTTTTCAGATACATTTCACAGAAGTTGTATAATTTTCTCCATTGAGCCTTGCATATCTCTAGTAGATATATCTCTAGGTACTTCATTGTTTTTAATGCTATTGTAAATGGCGTCCCTTCAACAGTATTCTTTCTAATTGTTCATTATATGTGAAGATGCATTTAATTTTATATGTGGATTTTAAATCCAGCAAATTTGCTCGTCTTTAATTAACTCTAATGTTTTTTATAGATTATTTTGGGTTGATATGAAGATGTTATTGCAACTGTGAATAACAATGTTTTGTTTTAAATCGCATCTTTAATTTTTTTTTTTTTTTTGTATTGACTGGGACCCTCAGTACAAGGTTGAATACAAGAGTTGATGGCAGATATTCTTGTTTTTTGTTTTCCCCCTTAACTTCAAAGGAATGCTTTCAACATTTCACCATTTAGTATATTGTTTGCTGTAGGTTTTTGGTAGATACTGTTTATTGGGTTCTTTGTATTATTAGTTTGTTAAGATATTTATCAGTTAATGTTTTGATTTGACTGCCATCAACTTCAACTGGTATACCCGTCTATGGAGCATCATCCAGCGAGAACTCTCCAGCACAAAACTTCACAACCACTTTTGACATGTTCGATCAGTCACTGCACCTTCTCCATACACTGCACAAATCTTTTCTTTTTGTGTTTCAGCTGCATTTTTCCTTTCTTGAAATAGTAAAGCATAATATGCTGAAAATGTGTATTTTTTCATCTTCAGTATTAAAATGGCTACACAAAAATTCACTGATTTTGATAAGTTTTTTAAATGGATGCTGATACAACTGCTGGCACAATACAATTTAACAAAATTGTTTTGAATAAAGTTAAAGGCAACTAAGAGCTACTAGAGCCATCTATGGGGAAAAAATGAACTTTTTGGCCAACGCAATACTTCCATCATGACAAAGCCTCAGACTTTTAGCTGACTATTGGCTGCCAGAATAAAGACTACATCATATATTTCCACTGCAAGAACACTTGGCTCTATGAGTACATTCTGGCCAATGAGATGTAAGTACAAGTACTACATGGCATTTCTGATATTCTCCCTTAAAAGACAACTGGTAAGCACTCTCTGCTTTTACTTTTATCCAAATGTCTAGAGTGCAGATGTTGTGTCTGGAGTTCTTGTTCCTATCTTGGATCATAAAGACAAGGGCTACATCATAGAGATTATAAAACACTGACCTGGGAGAATCCTATGTCCCTGAGGACTTCATGGAGCAGAGCTACTACACTGGCTCGAATGCCAACCTCCAGACTTCTGCAGAAGAAAGAAATAACCCATCATCAAATAGAATTATGGAGTCCAAATTTTTAATTGTTAATTTTTTCTTACTTTGTTTTTTCCCCATGGAAGTTTGTACTATAGTGTTTGAAAGTGCTAATTTTCATATATCTTAAGATATTTTAAAATCTTAAGATGAAGATCTTCATATTAAAATGAAGAACAGCTGTAGTTGATTCTTGTGCTAAATTTATCAATTTAGTACAAAGGAAAGACTTTACTACTCCTGGGACTGCAAGGCACCCCTGAGTCTCAGAAATGGGCGTGTTGGCTGTTAGGCGGAGAACTGTAGCTTGGCTTGTGTAAGGAAAGTGCCCTTGGAGACCATCTACTAACATCTCTCACTTCCAGTTTATAGTTGCAGACACTACTGACTCCCACAGAGCTTCATGTAGTCTGAAATAATGGACAGAACACCTCTCGAGTGTGGTCTAGGTGTGCCCTGATTGCAGATCAAGTTCTTCAAATAATGTGCCTTACACAATCTCTGGCACAAAGATGCTCAAAAAATACCCCTTCTCTGCCTGCTACTGTCTGCTCACCCAAGATTCTAGAGCACACTCTCTTCCATGTGCTTCCTCCTTCAGGGGGTATGTTATGGTTGATGGTCTTAAAGGGTTGTTAAAGAGGCATTTGGCTCTTCAACTCTAACTACTTCTAAACATGGAATCAGGTTTCTTTCCTGTAAATCTGCAGCATTAATTCTTAAGTAAGAACTCAGCAACTATGATAAACCCATGATTGGAACTAGGTTTTGCAATGACTATAATAAAACGTATTTCATCAGCAGGTATTTGAAGCCCATTGTGTGGCTGAGTTTTCTTTGTTAATCCCTGCTTTAAAAGGAAGAAGTGATCTTTGCCTATTTACTTTTCCTGCGCAGTCTGCTCAGGTCAGCAGAATCCTATTAATTATTGTATTGGACAAATGGTGGTTTTCCTTTAAAGTTTCCCATTGTCCTGAAACCTTGTGTCTTAGTGTATTAGTTTAGATTGTTTCTGAATTGGAATGGAGGCATTACACGAGCTTAGGCTACATGGTAGCTTTATAAGTTCACTTAGACTCAATGTATGATCATTTTATTGTCCTGTGGATTGCCCATGTCCCTAATGTCAGCTTTTCCTGTCTTCACTGGTCATCTGCAACTTACTTATGTAACCACTTCCTGTGTTTCCATAAGTCCTTTTAGGATAGGCATCAAATCATTTGTGATTTTGTCCTCTACAACACCAAAGACAACTAATACTTTGTATATAGCAGGTGCTGGATGATTGAAAAAAAAGAACTAATGAGGAAACAAAAGTTTTGCTCCAGTTTTGGTTCTTATATTAATATTAAATATTCAGGTATGTCATAAAAGTTATAAAAATGTGTGGTCTTAAGAGATCATAATCCCATCAAGAAAGAGGTTTCTTTAAACTCTGTTATTAAGACAAGAGTTCTGTATCAATTACGAATAGCCTCAGCAGAGATTGATAGGAAGTCTAAAATGAGAGTGGCCTGCATAGATGTTTATTCAGTGTAATTTTCTCTCATGTAGTAGAAGCTCAAGAGGCTTCCATCCAAGAGTAGAGTGGCTTCTCATGGTAATAGGCACTTAAACTTCTCTCACCACATAGCACTACTATCCTCAGCATGTGACTTCCATCTTCATGGTCCCCCGTGACTGCCATCCTATGAGCATCCCTACATGAGGGAAGAAGAAAGAACATACCCTTTTCTTTAAAGATACTCCCTGGAAGTTGCTGCCACCTCTTCCACTTTCACCTCATTGGCTAGAACTATCACATGGGAGTCTAAGAAATGTAGTCGTTATTTTGGGCAGTTGGATCCCTGGTTAGATGTTGGAATTGTATTGATAAAGAAAGAAGTGTTGAACAGATCCGTAAGAAAGAAATAAGTGTCTCAACCAGAGTTTCCCATTGCTTTTTGCATGAACTCATTGTTATGATCAACAAGGCCCTGACTGGTCTAGTCACTGCTATGTCTCTGGCTTCATCCCTGGTTTTTTATTTATACTATTTTAACTCTTGTTTTTTTACTTTCATTTTCCCTAAAGGACCAGATTCTACCCTACCTTAGTACCTTCGCACATGCTCTTGTTGCTGATTTAGGAAGCCTAGATTAGGTTTCTCTGTCCCCATGACATTTTCTCATAACACCTTGAACGTTCTCTTTGTAACACCTCTCACAACTGCAAGTATTAAGTATTTATGTAATTATTTGCTTTGTATCTATCCCACTAAGCTATTAGTCACATGAGTTAAGGGACTTTGTTTTGTCTGTGTCCATATGTTCAACACCCAACACAGCATTTGGCACAAATTAGGCATTTAGTAAGTCTCTGCTAAATAAGTGAATGAATGTTCTAATGGAAATTTCTTATTTTACAGATACGGTAATTGTCTGACCAGAATATTCCAGGAATCTAGATTCTAGTTTTTTTTTAAATCGGTTAAAATGAAGGTTTCAACTATTACTGAAAACCTTTCTGAAATGTCCTAGTCTAATTTCTTGGCTTAGTAGGAACAGTGAATCAAACAACATTCTTCCTTGGATCGTCAGGGTCTTCATGTGCCTGTGGGTCAACATTATGATCATCACTGAGCTCTGACCAAAACCATAGATGTAGAACAAGAATCTGATTGACTCTGGGATGCACCTTGGAAAGTTGCTTTAAACAAATGTGCTCAACATTAGCTTGTTTTCTTTTCAATAGCCTCTTTCTCCCAAAAGTAGTGTGCCAAAATTCTAGTGATTATGTTTCCCAGTTGGTGGAGGATTTATTTAATGCAGGAATTATCATACATTAATAATTTTATTGAAAGAAATAATAACTTTTAAAAAGTGTCAGATGTTGAGGCTATGAGTGACAGTCATGTATGAATTCAACAATTTTTTTCTTCGAGAATATTTTATCGATTATCTGTTAAGGTTGTCTCAATGTTTCCCCTCTGTCCCCCTCTGCCCAGTACCCACCTTCCCTCTAGCAGTCCCCCTTTAGTTCACGCCCATTGGTTGTGCATATAAGTTCTTTGGCTTCTCCATTTCCTATACTGTCCTTAACATCCTCCTGCCTGTTTTGTACCTACCAATTAAGCTTCTTCCTCCTTATACCTCTACCCCCATTCTCTCCCTTCCCCCTCCCAGCTGATAACCCTCCAAATGATGTCCATATCTATGATTGTGTTCCTGTTGCAGTTGTTTGCTTAGTTTTGTTTTTTTTTTTTTGATTTTTAGATTCACTTGTTGATAGTTGTGAGTTTGTTGTCATTTTAACGTTCAAAGTTTTGATCTTTTTTTTCTTAAATAAGTCCCTTTAACATTTCATGTAATAATGGCTTGGTGATGATGAATTCCTTTAGCTTTACTGTGTCTGGGAAGCACTTTATTTGCCCTTCAATTCTAAATGATAGCTTTGCTGGATAGAGTAATCTTGGTTGTAGGTCCTTGCTTTTCATCACTTTGAATACTTCTTCACAGTCCCTTCTTGCCTGCAAGGTCCTTTTTGAGAAATCAGCTGATAGTCTTATGGGAACTCCTTTGTAGTCATCTCTTTGCTTTTTTCTTGCAGCTCTTAAGATCCTTTCTTTATCCTTAACCTTTGGCATTTTAATTATGGTGTATCTTGGAGTGGGTCTCTTTGGGTCCAACTTGTTTGGGGCTCTCTGTGCTTCCTGAACTTGTATGTCTATTTCCTTCACCATATTAGGGAAGTTTTCTTTCATTATTTTTTCAAATAAGTTTCCCGTTTCTTGCTTTATCTCTTCTCCTTTTAGTATCCCTATGATTTGGATGTTGGCACTTTTGGAGATGTCCCAGAGCCTTCTTATACTCTCCTCATTTCTTTGAATTCTTGTTTCCCTATTCTGTTCTACTTGAATGTTTAAGTAGGATTCTACTTGGATTCAAATTGTTGATTTGAATCCCAGCTTCCTTCCCTTCACTGTTGGTTCCCTGTGGATTTTTCTTTATTTCATCTAGTATAGACTTTATTTCTTCCCTTATGTTTATGATGTACTCAATGAGTTCTCTGAGCATCTTGATCACCAGTGTTTTGAACTCCACATCTGATAGATTGGCTATCTCTTTTTCATTTAGTTCTTTTTCTGAGGTTTTGTTTTGTTCTTTTATTTGGGCCATATTTCTTTGTCCCCTCAATTTGTCAGCCTCCCTGTGTTTGTTTCTGTGTATTAGGTAGAGCTGCTTTGACTCCCTGTCTTAGCACACCCATCTAAATGAATATGGCTTCTTTAAATCCTTGGTTGTTGGACTTCCATACAGTTTGATTTTATGGCAGTTCTGGGTGTTTTTTGTTTTGTTTTGTTTTGTTTTGAAGTTAGTTGTGATGCTTCTTGTGGCTGTGCGAGGAAGTGAAGCATTCCGCCTACACCTCCATCTTGACATCCTGACCAGAAGTCAACAATTCTTTTTTTTTTAACTGCAGAGGAAAATGGCATTGTTTCTTGTACTGATCTTTAAATATCAGCTGCTAGAATCAACATGAAGGAAGGAGGCCAGGGAAAAGGAAGATGATCTTTGGGGATACCCTAGATTCTGGTGATAGCCCAGAAGCTTATAGAATTTGTGGCTTAGGAACTTAAGTTGTTTTGAAAGCTGTTAGTCTCAGTTTTCCTAGAATATTGGGTTTCGATGGATTGAGGAAAACAAAATCTTTACATTTGTGACAGGTTCCGAAAACTACAGTATGGGTGGGGGAGAGGGGCGCATTTGTCCAAGATTTTAATTAAATAAAGAATGTCTTGCATCTTTAAAAAAGTTTAGTATTTTTATTTCTTTTCTTTAATTCCCTGTAACTAAAAATGGACATTTTCTTTCCAACATTTAGAATAACATTTGCCTGTTATGTATTCCCCTGAGGTCAAAGCTCCTTCCCTTTCCCCAGCACTTCACTGCCTTCCTCAATATTGTTGTCTCTCACCTTTGAAATAGTGGATAATTAACAAGTTGTAGAGCTAAAAGTAGTAGATGAAAGGGTATGGAAGCAAAATGTATGATGGTGACAAATGTTAATTTGTACAGAAGCCAGTTCAATTCCCAAACTGTTCCTGAAATACTTTATCTTCTAAAGAAATTTAGTCATCAAAGTCTAAACACTAACCCAGAATAACAGCTAAAATTTTATCCATTTAAAAAATGCTGCTTCACAGTATATATTTGGCAATTGAAACTTCATATGGGATTGGCGTAGATTAAAATATGCACCCCTCTCTTCTAGTTAAGAAAATGCCTGTGGACCTAATGTTAGTAACTTTGCGGGAGGTGTGACTTGATGGGGACAATTAGGCTTTTAGGCAAGGTAACTGTCAGTCAATGAATGTTCTGGCTACTTAATATTCAGTATGCTTTTATCAAGTAGGAATGTACTCAATCAAATGGGGCTTCAGTGGGGGGCAGAGGAGAGGGGTGAGATGAAGAACCCAGGCAATGACAGGATGCGGGTGGCATTGTAGCGAACGTGTTTCTGCCGAGTGGGGAGATCGATTTGCAGCTTGGATGCCAATGAGAAAGTGATGCTTTGTGTCATATAGATGTTAAATAGTTCCTCACTTTGCCCTGGCTATGTGGCAGATGCCACCCAAATATAGGTGGAGTGCTCAGAATAAAAGGGAGAGAATCTTAAAAAAAAAAAAAGGCAGGGAGAGAATCTTGCATGGTATGCCTGTTCCTGGGACAGTAAGTGAAGCAGGGAGCCAGCACTTTTCATAGGCAGAGCTTATCATGGAGTAAAAGCCTCCTTGGCAATACTACAATGAAAGCTCAATTCTGCTTCGTGTGTAGAAACAAGGAAGCAATCAGGGCCAATACTGAGAGCGTGGGAGAGGACCATACATGGAGCACACCAAAGAAAACCAGCACACATTGGAAAATAACAAAGGAGGACCTCTCTGAGTGCTATTCAAGGTATGGACTGGTGCTGGTCTGCAGACTACAGGTTACTGCTCTGCAGTTTGAGAATTACAGAGGTTTAGCGAAAGCATTTAGAAAAGGTGATAAGAATTTGATATTGCTGCCGTATCCAAGTGCAGTCTTGGATTCTTGTAATTTATCTTGTACCAAAGCTAGCTCTGAGCTATCACCAGGATTCAAGGTATCCCAAAGATTGTTGTCCTTTATCCTGGCCTCCTTCCTTCATGTTGATTCTAGCAGCTGACTAAAACATGGGAGACATACACTTAGGATTACTCAAACTATATAGAAAAGCTATGAGGCTTAACGTGTAGGTATTTGGGAGTTAAACTAAGGGAGGCATAAGCCCAAAGAGGCAGAGGCAGCATGGGAGGAACAGTGCACGTGTCTCATTGAACGCGGTATAACCCGACTTGAGCATTGTCAAATTCATGTGGCCAGTCATACGTGGTATGACAGTTTAAATTAGTTTGTCAATTTTAAATCCAAAGTTTAAAAAATCTAGAATCCTGCTGTTCACCGTAATTTAAATTTATTACTTAAATGATTAGAACTTGCTATAGATGAATTATGAGGGGACAACAAAATTTTTTTGAAAATAATTATGATTCTCAGTGTTAGTCACCTACACACATACTTTCAAGTGTACAATTTTTCATTGTACAATGAAGCAAGTGTACAATTTTTGTAATTATTTTTCTATTATCCTTGATATAGCTGTCAGACAACTCTCTGAACCATATAACCCCACTGGACTATTTCAGGCAAAATACTGTTGCCTTGAACAGCCACAACTGGGTTTGCTAAACCCTTCTGGAAGAGTTCTTTAACCAGTGAGACCTAGTTCTAGTGGGTTATACTACAAGTAAATCTTCCCAGTCCTCTGTACTTGAAAAGCTTACATTTCTACCTCAATAAATTGGGGTGGTGGGTTGGGGTGAGAATAAAAGACAGAAAATTGTACAAGATCAACAATTAAAATAAAAATTGAAAAAAAAACCTACGTTATCAAAATGTATGGCTTTGTTCCTGGATTCTTAGAATTTATCTTGTACTGGTTCTATATGTTTGGTTGGGCTAAAGGCAACAAGAAAAACCTAAAGATGTATACCTAAGATCTCTCATGCTATACATGAAGCCACACATCTATTGAGGGGAGCTCTTGTGTGAATAGGGGGTATTTAGGAGTTAAACTCGAGACCAGTGCGATGCAGCCCAAGGAAGCAGAGGCTAAGTGGAGAAAAATACATGGATGTAAAGTCAGAAGGTACGGATTCGGGTCTTGCCTCTGTCCCTTAACCAGCTTCATAATCTTGGGCAAGTCACTTAACCTCTCCGGGCCTTGATTTTCCCAACTACCTACTTTACTAGACTCCAGTGAAGTCTAAATCAGAGACTCTCTGTGAGATGATGCTGTTAACTGTGGGTAATGCTAGAGTTAGGGATCCGGGGATGAGGGAATAAACAATGGCTGGGAACAGGGCCAATATTGACTGTAAAAGACCAGATAGTAGACATTTTGGTTTTGTGGACCACATACCACCTCTGTTGAAACTATTCAGCTCTGCCTGAGGTGTCAAATAAGCCATATATATTTAAACAAATGTCCTATTAAAAGTTTATTTATAAAACTAGGCAGTGGGCTGGATTTGACTCAAGGGTCAAAGTTTGTCAACCTCTGTCCTAGAATCCTAGAGACTTGAATTCTATTCCTAGCTCTGATTTATCTAGCTAGGTCACCTTGTATAAATTTTTTAGTTCCTGAGCTTCAGTTTCTCTTTCACTACGGGGCCCTCCGAGGTCTCTTCAACTCTATGATGTGTGGAAGAGTGAGGCAGAAGGCAAGAGTGAAAGGATTTTAAGGAATGATATTTTTATTAAAATATTAAAATATCAAAAAATATAGCAGTACATAAGATGAAAAATTAAGCAAGGTGTAAATACAATGTGAGTATGGCTGGAAAGTATAAAGCTTAAAAAATGACAACACAGAACTGTGTGGTTTTTTAGTACGCAAACAGTGAAAATGACACAGGATTGACCTCAACCTCCCTGCCGTCAGGAAATCCATCGCTGCCCAAGACCAGATAGCAGTTTGGAACTCAGGGGCCAGACCTCCTCTGTCTCTGAGCCACAAGAGAGCCTAAGTGGGAGGGAGTCAGTAGCGGATGTGGTCATTGTCCTTTCCATAACCCCTCAGCCCTCTCTGTACCCAGGGGTGGATGGTTTCATGTCTCAGGTACCCAGGAATCCCCTATCTTTGGTCACAAGCTGTTACTTCCTTTGTGTGCATGTGGGTAGGCCAGAAATGCTGGGAGTTAATTTTCTCAGGAGCTGCCTTCACCCAGTAAGAGATGGGTATTGGTGGGTAAATACCAGCCCCTGCTCCCCCCCAACCCCACCCCCTCTGTGGTGAGCTAACTTAGAAGGGTTTTCTACACCATTTCCCAGAGTCACCCAGGATGGAGCCGCAGGTTTTCACAGCAGTAAACTCATTAACACACCTTTTACTTCTTGGCTTCCTTCCCTTGCCTTTCTCACTTCCCCTCTCCCTCACAGTGCTTCCTCGGATCACCTCTGTAATAAGCTACTGGGACCCAACTCTTTGTCTCAGGGTCTGCCTGTCAAAGAAGACAAAGCCGCAGAGATAGTCGCTGGGAAATAGCCAAAGGCTTAAAAAATACAGAGTTGCTTCAGTGCTCAGGACAACCAGAAAGTTCCCTTCAGTCTGACTACCTTTGGGCACGTGACCTTCTAGAAGAACATTGGAATTTGATCATGGGCCAAGGGAAGTTTTAGGTGTGCAGTTTCTGCTGGGCTCCATCTCTGTACAGGAAGGCTAGCCCTCTGTGGCCACCAAGATGAGGAAAACACAGTCCTAGCTTGCCAAGGGTTTATTTGGTTCTTTCAGAACAGCAAAAAAGGTTTTTCAGCGAATAGACCTCTTTCAATTCCAGTAAAAAGGGCTGTCCCGTGGAGTATTCACACTTATTTATGGCTCAAGCTATGAGCCTCTCAGTTTCTGAGACTCTTCTTAGCTTGTTTCTGGACCTCTTTCTTCCTGGAATACTCATCCCCATTCATCTTGCTTGGTTCCCACTCACACTTAATGTTTTAGGCTCCATGTTATTTTCTAAGGGACACCTTTTGGGATGGTCCCTAGACCGAGGTGATTATTATCATGTTCCTGTGGTACTCTGTTCTTCCACCTTTATTGCACATATCAAATCATGTGCTATTGATTATTTGATTGTGAGAGGGCAGGGTCAAAACTCTTATCTTTATTTCTAGTTCCTAGCACAGTCTGAGCTACGCCATAAATGTTTGTTGACTAAGTGAATAGTATGCTTAATAGGTGGAGGATCCGTCATCCTCGGACTCCACAGTAGTTTATGGAGCTGTTCTAGGGAGGTTAAATAATACAGAGGTGACCACTGATAAAAGGTTCAGGACTCTTTCTACCCCTCTCTTACCTATCTTAAAAGGCTCTGGGTGGTAGGCTTGTCAGCTTTCAAATATCTAAGAGGAATTATTATCCAGCCAGCCAGCCAGCCGGCCAGCTAACCAATCAGCCAGCTAGCCACCCAATCAGCCAGCCAGCCAGGCATTTTCTCTATCTACCCATTCATCAAAGGATTATTGAGTTCCTGTTCTCTGTCAGGTATTATGTTAATCACTGGAGACATGGAGGTATCTTATCCCTACCCTTTAGAAGTTAAAAGTCAGTCCCATTGAACAAATAATTAAAAGCTATTGCAATAAATGGCTCAATAGAGATATTATGAACTATTTGGAGCATAGGGCCTAGGCAGCTACTTCTCTAACAATGTATAATTTGTTCACAGATGTGACTGCAGGACTTGGAGTTGCCTCTTCAGAATGGCTAAATGCCCCTGCATAGATTTCTTCCTTCTTCCTCACTTCCTCTCATCTTTATTAGTAGCTTATTCCTTGTGGCCCAGAATGTAATGTGTGATTATAGGTTAGAGCAGGATGGATAGAGTGTTGGGAGCTTATCTTGCCACCAACATGAGGAGGATCCAACTGTGCCTTATTAACCCTATCAAAATAATTAACTTGCCTTGACTTTCAGCTACCCGCCAATTTCTATTAAGCTTCTTTTATTGGGCCAATAAATTGTGTATTAATAGTAATACATCCTATCTGCATAGTGTTTTATACTTTTTTTTTTTAAGATTTTTTATTTATTTATCTTTAGAGAGGAAGGGTAGGAGAGAGGGAGAGGGAGAGAAATATCAATGTGTGGTTGCCTCTCGTGTGTCCCCTGCTGGGAACTGGCCTGCAACCCAGGCATGTGCCCTGACTGGGAATCGAACCGCGATCCTCTGGTTCGCAGGCCCGCGCTCAATCCACTGAGCTACACCAGCCAGGGCTGTTTTATACTTTTCTAAGAACTTCTTCATAGATTGAAAGGAGTATTAAAGGTCATCATGCAGTCCAGACACCCATGACTTTAAAATTCTTCCTATGGCATAGACTGAAGGCCACCCACTGCCTTCCAAGACAGCCTCCTCTACCTCCCTGATCTGGAGCCAGCCACTCCTTATTGCAAGGCCAATCAGGCTCTTCGTCAAGTAAACACCTACTCCCCGAATGCCCAGAGTTCCTTCATTCTCGGATTTCGTTCCTGAATCCTCTGAGCCCATCTAGTTCATACCTTGCTGTTTATTCTCCCAACACCCTTGCCTATTTCTTGATACCTCACCCTTCCTGAATATGAGAGGTTAGGGTCACAACCCATTGTTTAGACATTCTCTCCCTTCCTCCTGATAGGAGGACCACAGTAGTCTCTTTGGCAGGACTCATCTGTTACAGTTACTTTGGTTGCTACAACAAATTGTCTCCAAGTACAGTAACACAAAAAGACTACTATATGCTCATGGATTCTCTGAGTCAGGTATAGTGTATACTCATGGAGCCTCCAGGCATAGCAGAATTGTTCCACAGTGCCTGGTGCACCAGCTGAAAAATCTTGAAGGATGAGAGATAGAATCATCTTAATTGTCATCTATTCACATGTATAGTGGTTAATGCTGGCTATTGACTGAGAAGACTCAAAGCTAGGAAGACTTAAACAGTAGCTAGAATATTTGCATGTAGCTTTTCTATGTGGCTGCTTGGTTTCATCATGGCATGGTGACTGGGTTCCAAGGGCAAGAATACCAAAAAAGAGAGAGCCATACATAAGATGTGTACTTTTTTATGACCTATTCTCAGAAGTCATGTAGCATCATTTTTTTTTTCTACTGGTCAAGAGAGTTACAAAAATGTGCCCCCATTCAACGTGGAGAATATACACCCTCTACCCCTGGATGAAGGAGTGGCAACATCACATTGTAAGGTAGGGGTAGGATGTATAATGGCATGGCTGTTTTGGGAAACTATAACCTGCCATTATATATCCTAGTACCCAAGGCTCTCCTTCCAGGCTGTAACCTGTGAGAAGTCCCATGACCTGGACAACATTATGGATATAGGTCTGTAGTAGAGTCAGTATTTCCTCATCATAAGTAAAACCTATTTCCCTAGGTCTCTTACACTTTGTCCTTGTTCTCTGTACTTGGGGCCACACAGAGCCAGGCTATTACTTCCAGTGCATTTGAGGAATCCGTCTAGTACTCCAGGAGTTTTTGGTCCTTTAGATTAACCATTTCATTTGGGGTTCCTATTACATCTTGTACATTCTTCTCTAAATGAGCTTTAGTTGTGTTTTTAGCCCATGTAAAGCATTGGGATTTTCAAATGAATACACACTCTAAATGTGATTCCTCCATTTCAGATAGGAAAGGATGAGCATTCCTCTTCATGTAGTTCTGGGCTCCCTTTAATCCGCCCAAGGCTACTTTGGCTTTTATTTTTGGTAGTCACATAGTACTGTTGACTCATACCCAGCCTACAGTCAACTAAAACTCCCAAATCAAGTCAAATTTGCTACTAATTCCTGTTCCTTGTTCTATGCTTGAGTTAGATTTTTTTAGGCCAAAGTTCAAACATTTTAATTTCTCTCTTAAACTTCATTTCATTAAATTTATCCCATAATTCCAGCCTATTAAGTCTTTTTGGATATTGAGCACTATCTGACATATTATCTCCCCTTCTAAAGCTGCATATGGCCTAAAAATTCTTTTATGCCATTAGAGCTCACATCTAAGTCATTGATTAAAATGTTGAGTAAACATGTAAGTCTTCATTCGATGTGTACATAAACCATCAGATAACAAAGGGAAATTATTAATGCTTTTGAGATAAGGGAACCGGGACTCAGAGAGGAATATGCTCAAGGTCATATTTCTAATAGGTGTGACCAAGAAGGAACTTGAACCTATGTTTTCTGCTCTTTTTGTATTCAGCCTTGGATATTGGCTAAGGAGGGGTTAGAAGAAGAGCAAACAAAATGTAAGCCATGACGAAATATAATTAGAATGATAATATTGATGAGCTCTGACATTGACTTGTGGAAAAGATAGCTTGGGCCATTTCTTTCTTAATCTCCATTTTCTACCATTGTGCATTTTTCCTCTTCACTTGCAAATACCTTTATTTTCCAATCTCAACTTCAGAAAAACTGTTTCCTGAGTTGTCTCCTTGAACCACAACCTTCATGAACACAAATCTCCTATAAGAAGACACTAGAATGCAAAAATGGGAAGAATATACAGTCCGTCAAGGTGAAAGAAGAATGAGGCTGAGTACGTAGGGTGACCAAAATGACTGCCTGGGATGGTCCCAGTTTCAGTACTAAAAGTCCCAGGACATCCCCCAGTCCTGGGAAAAATCACATGATTGGTCACCCTATAAGTAGAATACTGCAGCCTTCTGTTCTCCATTCTCTTCTTTAATACTATCACAGAATCTTTGACACTATTTCTACTGAGAAGTGAGGTCTATATTCCCTTCCCTTGAACCTGGGAAGCTCTGTGATTATATAGAATACAGGGGAATACTGTACCAGTTTCCAAGCTCAAACCTTAAGACAGGCAGCTTTTACTTCCCATCTCTTACACACTCTCTTGGAGTGCAGAGTCACCTTGTAAGAAGTCCTGTTACTCTAAGACTTCTATGCTGGAGTGGTCACATGTGGACACTCCTGTCAACAACTTCAGCTGCACACAACCTTTTATCCATCACCATGGCACTAACGAGTGAAACCATCTTGGACCCTCCAGACCAGCCCATGCACCAACCGAATACCACCACTAAAATCACCAAGTGACCTCAGTTGAGGTTGTATTGAAAAGGAGACTTACTCAGCTGAGTCTTATTAAAAGTCCTAGCCCATGAAAGTATATGATACAATAATAATGAAATGGCCATTTCCTTGAGCTGTTACACTTGGGGTAGTTTGTTATGCAGCTAGGTATTTAGGGTGAATGCCCAAACTGATCTAAATAAACTATACCTAATCTTTGTACTCATTGTTTTAAACAGTAGCCATCTCCAAATGAATGTTCTGCATAAGATCTATACCAACCTTGCCTAACCTCTGCAAGCCTCTTTGGATGCACAATGGTGTCGGGTAAGCTGAGATGCTGGCTTTGACTCCCTGCATCCACTCTTCCTGTGTCACCTGGTGTGCCATAGTGGAACTTTTCCTACTCTACGAGCTGGCTCATCTGTGTGTCCTATGCTCCAAAGATTCGTTATTGATGAGATTTACATTTTTCATTCTAGCCTTTGGCAATTTGTTGGCAGTAACAGAGAGCGCCTCTGTAGGCTACAGTCTCCACCAAGTGAATTCTCACTCAGCCTCACATTTATCTAGAGCAGCAAACACTTGACTGCTCCTTTCCAATTTGGCTCCATGATTGAAAATCTGATTGAAGGCTCTGTAGATTCCCGGAGGGCAAGGGCTGCAATTTA
This sequence comes from Glossophaga mutica, assembly GCA_039655065.1. Taxonomy (NCBI): domain Eukaryota; kingdom Metazoa; phylum Chordata; class Mammalia; order Chiroptera; family Phyllostomidae; genus Glossophaga; species Glossophaga mutica. Next base: position 26,472,395 of record CM077309.1, on the reverse strand, counting down.
AGTGTTCATGGGTCCCAATAGCTTCTCTTTAGATGAATGAATGCATTCTTGACACTCTGGCACTACCAGTTAGCTTTGCTTCTGCTGCTTTTCTTGCCTAACTTTTCACTTAAGCCCTTTAGGTGTCTTCTAACTCCTAGAAAGGATAGGTCTTAAGAAAGAGCAGTTTACTGTTGTTAGCAGGGGATTTTAAAGAAGAGGGCAAAAGGATTCTGCATTATTTTGAGACTCCTCAGCCCTCAGTTCTTACTGAATAGTTTTCTTCTGGTTATCTTCCTGCTTGAAATCTTTGAATCTTTAATGGCTCTTCGACAATGAGAAAAAGAAAGGTGACACAAACATCCATTTGTGATGGATTGGGGTAGCGGGAGGAAATGTCAGGGGTAAGACTCACAGAGCCAGTTGGTGGGTGCCGGCTATATGGAAAAATGTTCCTTAAAGTATCTCAGAATGTCGGAACTATAAGGGACCCATGAGGAAGAGGAGTGTAAGAATATGGTGACATAAATGATGATGGAACTAAGACAAGGACTCTAGTTTCCAATCTCTTAGTCAAGTGCCCTTGACACTACCTATGTTGTAATAATGCAGATTTCTAGGTCAAGATAAGGGGACCGCGTGCAGTTATCTTCCCGTTCTCTCTCTGAATCCCATTGAGATAATGACACAGAAGTTCCAGAGGAAATAAACCCCCGACAGTGTGGAGAGTGGAAGCAGGTTACATGAGAGTTATTAATGAATGTCTGGATGGCAGATGGCAGAATGGGAATACATCGACAGGTAAACACATGGAGGAATCCACTACTGCTAGAAAGAAGACTCCAGCTCCTCCCGGAGACTGTCTTCCCCAGGAGTCCCAGGAACGGGGAAAGCCTGGCAGGCATCACCAGGTAGGGAGTGTTAGTGTAGGAGGTGGGAGAGCAAACTGTAGGAGCTGTTAATTGGAAGACTGCCTGTGGCAAAGCTGTGCCAGTTTCCCCCAACCCCCACCACTCACATGCATAAATGTTTCGCTTACCCACCCGTGGAGCTGCAGGAGCACTAGCAGCCTCGGGTTCATTCCCCAGGCCAAACCTGGAGCACTGTCAGCTGCAGATGTCACGAGAGCTCCTAGGGAGAGAGCAAGGGCTTCTGAAGTGGAGGGTGGTGTCCCAAAGCAAATCCCTCTTGATTCTGACCTTTTGAGGGGGTTCTTAACAGTAGGCAGCTCCCAGGCTCACATGCTTGCTGTGTTCTTGCATGACTTTTCTCTGTGTGCTCACATCTCTGGTACTTCTTCACCTTCTTATAAGGGCACCAGTCCTTTTGGATTATGACCTCACTTAACCTTTAATTATCTCTTTAAAGTCTCCCAATACAGTCACATTGTTACTGGGGGTTAAGGCTTCAGCATAGGAATTTTGGGGAGACACAATTCAGTTCATAACACCATTCTACAGGAGAGTGGTTGAATAGACCAGAGATATCCACCCAATGGCATGCCATTCAGCTGTAAAATGAAAAATTACAGGGAGTCCTGGCTGGTGTGGCTAAGTGGATTTGAGCATCATCCCGTAAAATGAAAGGTACTGGCTTGATTACTGGTCAAGGCACATACCTAGGTTGTGGGGTAGGTTTTTTGGTTGGGGTGCATAAGAGAGTCAACCCATCAATGTTTCTCTCTCTCTCTCTCTCCTGTCCCATCTCTCTAGAATCAATGAGAAGGGCCTGTCTCTAGGCCCTTCTCAGGTGAAGAGATGGTCCTCACCTGAAGTCCTCAGGTGAAGATTTAAGAAAAAGTACAGGGAAACTCTGAACTGATATGGGGCAATATTCAAGCTGTATATAGTAGGTACTCAATAAATGTCATTTGAATCAGATTATTCAGAATATTCAAAATTGTTGCAGACCATTCTGCCCGGTTTCAGGAGTTGTAACTGCACCCCATGGCTAGGCTGAGTAAGAGCCCAAGGGACCCATTTCATCTGGGTCTGTTCTGTCAAGAGGACCTGAGCCACTAAGGAGACAAAGCTTATGTCTCTGGCAGGAGCACCGCTTCTGCCTCATACATCTCTGGCCCCAGTGCTTGGTCAGTTAGCCAATGACGGGTAAGACCCCTCAAGGGAGGGGCAACCCAAGCCAGGCATGACCACTTGGAAGGCACTCTTGGAAGGACTTGGGGGGGCGGGCTGCAGCAAAGAGGGGATGATGGACCCTTGTCCCCCGGCTATTCTGACATAGCCTGAGTCCCCATTTCTGTCTGGGAGATGTCTTCCCATCTCTTGCTTCCTGGGCCTAATTGGCTTAAACCTGAAACTATGAGGGTGGGTGGTGCAGCCCTGTGCCGGCCAGAACAGTTCCCTGGGTGATCAGGCATAAGAAAAAATTTGTAAAGTCCTGTGAAACCTGCTTTGCTAAGTGTGCTCTCATTTAAATGATAAGGGTCCGAGGAGGAAATGAATATGTCTCACAAAGTTTTTGCAACCCCCTTACCTGACAGACACTGACTCAGATTAAGCCCTCAGATTTCTTTGAAATGTTATCCATTGTTTGATCCTTGCCGCCTGACATTGATTGATGAGCTTTACCTGTATTCCTGTGTGTTATGAACTCGATAAAAGCCCATCAAGGAAAGGGCTCTTGGTCTTTCTCCTTTGAGAGATCGACCACCTCTCCTCCCCAAGCAGATCATGTCTTGGTAGTTTTATTCTCATCTGTGGCAGACAGATGGGACTCTGTGGGTGGAGCCCCTCCACACAAAATCATTGTGGAAAGTGCAAGGAAATGCATGGCATTGAGCAATGCCATTTTGAGAACAGATTTCAATAACCCTGGGCATAGCTGGAATGATCAAATTGTACAAACTGAGTGAGAAAATCATCAGGAAGACACAGAAAATCAGGAAGGGAAAGCACAGTTTGCATGTGAGTGGTCATCCCACATGACTCCAATTTCTTAAAGTTTGCGTGTCCTCAAAAGCAAAACCTGTGACAAGGACTTGGTCACAGATAGTTTATTTGCACAAGTAAGAGAGTGGAGAGAGATGGGGAAGGGCCAGTGAAGTGTGCATCTGTCAGTGGGTTACTGCTGTGGGCCACTGGAGCTCCGTGCGGCCGGGGCCTTCTGAGGGACCGTGTAGAATGTGCCTTGGAAATGGCACGTGATAGAATAGGAAACTGGATATTTACCTGCCAGTTCCAGCTCTCAGTGGCTGAGGGTTGTTTCTGGGGGCGGTAAATGCCCCGCACTTGCAAGCTGTCCTAAACACAGGTTGAGTAAGACCCACAGTGGGGCCGTAGAAAACTCTCTCAGGCATAGAAGCAGAGAGGCTCAGGGCTGAGGAGGGAAGCTGTCAGCACACATAGAAAATGTCCCCAGGTGGACCTTCCGGTGGACTCAGGGTGGACTAATGGGGTATGAGACTCACAGGGTGTGCAGGCGCATGCTTCACCTGACCTCTCCTAGTTAATTCCTCCTTTTCCAGCGCTCACATGACACTTTATTAATTCTTTCATAATAGCCCCAAGTTTCCAATCTTCCGTATCTGTTGGTTTCCCTAGCATGTATTAAGCACCCTTTGTTTCTGCTTTACATTCCATCCTCACAGCAACTCAAGAGCCAGGTGCTGTAATTGTTCCCGTTTAATAATGAGAAAACCAAGTCACAGAGAGATGAATGAATTCTGTGCTTGTGTGCCTGTCTCTGCTTCCAGCCTGTGAATACCTGAAGGTCATGGCCTTTGAGTTATTGCCATCTGTATACTCATATCCAACATGCTGACGGACACATAGTAGGTACTCGATAAATGTCACTTGAATCAGGTTTTTCAGAAAATTCAAAATCACCGTGGAAAGTGGAAGGAAATGCATGGTGTTGAGCAACATCATTCTGAGAACAGTTTTTCAGTAATCAACAAGGCCCTGGGCATAGCTGAAATGATCGGATTATATAAACTGAGTCAGTCAGAAAATCATCAGGAAGAAAAAAATTGTGTGGGATAATCGCTCATATGCAAACCCTCTGCTTTCCCTTGTTTTGGGATTAGCCATGAGTTTTGGTAACTCTGTTTACACCTGCAGTTTTTAAATAATTACAAACAGAATTAATCTTCAGTCCTTACCCTTTGATGCAATGCCAAGGGACTATTTGGAACACAATATATTCTCTGCCCAAGCATATATTGAAAATAGCCCAAAGTAGCTGTTAAGGCATAAACAGCTCAGGGGGAAAGTGTCGCTGTGGTTTTACTGAACAGATGGTCTGATGACGTCAGTGTCTCCAAATTACCTGCAGCAAAGCAGACGGAAAAATTCACATCACAGCCCAAGCCTGATGGCAGGCCTGGACTCACAGAGAACTTCAGGGGAGAAAAGTCACATGGGATGCCTTTTTTCCCTTTGTTTTCAGATTTTACCAGGAACCTTGTCCTCTTCACAAATTCCTCAAGTGAAATAGCAAGAATTATTTCAGCTGATCCTACAAACAACCTCCTCCAAGACAGGGCTGGAAGACATGACACTCAGTAATGCCGCTGCCAGTGAAAAGTGAGATTGATTCTGAAAAGAAGTTATTAAATATGTAACAGTGTTGTATCAATGAAAAGAAACATCTTGGAGCTATAATTGAATATGATGGTTCTTTGAAAAAATCATCACACTGGCTGTGTACTTAGCCCCGGGCACATTGTAGTGTGTGGAATTTATATTCCATCTTGCTCCAAGAGGCTGAATCAAAATCAACATTTTCACCTCCGCAGCCCCTCGTCTCTGCCCATCTTATTTCCTTGTTTGGTACCGTGCTTTCTTATTTTCCTGCCTGCTGCTGTCTCAGGCCTTTATTTCTTTTATGCAATGCTGTCAGCCGCAAGAAGCAGGGCACTGCAGCGTTGACTATGGATTGGCCAGTCTGTGCCCGATTACCTTGAATTCAATATCTGAAATCTCAGAGTCATAGTCACAGAGCTTCCTGTTTACAGATGAAGAAGCAGTCCTCTGGAGGTTCCACCCTTGTCTGAGGACACAGAAGTGGCTGAAGGCAAAACAAGAACCCAGAGGCCTGCAGCTCTTCAAACCCCCGAAGCGCCTAACTCACCTCTCTCAAGGGATACAGATCTTGAGATATCTGGTTTACATTCTTCAAACTCAAAGGGAACTCAGTCTGGTCAGAAAAACGATTTTGAAATCTATTTTTCTATAGTACTCCTGCCTAGTTTTCATGGTAGTGTAGCATCATACGAGGTTGTCTTTGTTTAAGTTCTAGGAAACAAATTCTGAGGCCAGACTCTCAGTGCAAGTTTTCTTGGGAGGTTATCCCAGGAAACAAAGATAGAAGAGAGGAAGTGAGACAGAGAAGGGAAAAAACTTGCCTCAGAGTATCCGTGGACCAAGAGGTGAGGGGTTTGGGGTATATATCCGCCAACTCCCATCTGTCCTTACGTGAGATCTGCTCCCAGGGTCATTAAGTGTCCTATACTTCTGAAACTTCAGACCTGCCCCACTGGGGCAAGAGGAAGTCCTTAAGTGAAGAGAGGCTTTGTGTAGTAGAATGCACTGGAGCAAAGAGTGCTTTGAGGAACATGGGCAGAATGTAGCAGCGTTTGCCATAGTCAGATTTGGGTTCAAATCTTTATCCATTGACTTGCTCGATGAACTCAGACAAGTTACTTACCCTTTCTAATTCTCAGTTTCTTTATCCATAAAATGGAGCACAATACCACCATGAGATACTGTGAGTAGTAAATGAGATGATAATACATGTGAAATGCTTAGCACGATGCTTAGGACAGAGGAGGCCCTTAATATGTGGTACTGTTACCATTATTGTTATTTTCCTTTCTTGTGTCATGTGCCTAGAGGAAAAATAGAATTTGGAATCACATTGGGCTAGGGCAGGTAGGAGCTTCAGCTAGCATTTAAGTAATCCTCCTCCAGATTTCACAGAAGAGGAAGTTTGGGAATGAGGAAAGTGGCTGTCTCGGGGGGGAAGGGGGAGTCCTCCGTTAGAGGGTGGCCGAGCCAGACCTCCACCCTGGGTAATCTGGCTGCACGTGCCATCCTCTCTTCACCACCGGGACTGCCTCCTTCAGCAGTGTTCATGCAGTACAGATCTAGAAGGAAGAGTGAATCATCTTGACATCCGGGGATGGCAAACCGGTTTTCTCTCGCAACTTTGATAAACTGGCAGTGGCTGCCTATGGGGCTGTGCTGAGAAGTATTCACTCTAATGAAGAGGTGCATCAGGCAAATGGGTATGATCATTGTCAGTGTCTGCCCTGGACCTGGGAGAGCTCACTGGCCACGTGCATCCTGTTGGTGGTGCTGTAACTGACAAGGCTGGCTGCTAGACTTGGGATTTGGCAGCAAAGAAATGAAATAACTATTTTGTTTGTTTCATCACAACAATAATGCCTATTCGCTGTAGAAAAATTCTAAAGATATAAATAAGAAAATAAAAATTACCTCTAAGTACAGCATAGAACAGAAGAGATCTTTGGAATTGAGGCTCAGTTTTCAAACTCAGAATCACATGACCTGGGAGTGAGAAAGGGGGCTGAAAACAGAAGTTAAATGAGAGTATATATAAGGAGTCATTGATTTCCCCACATCTGGATGCAGAATAGCAAGCAGCCAGGCATTTAATCCCAGGACAAAAAAAAAAAAAAAAAAAAAAAAAGTCATATCTCTTCAAATTAAATTCAATGCAAAATGTCAACAGAGTTTTTCATAGAATTAGCAGGCTGATTCTAAAATTCATCTGGGAGAGTATTGGGCCAAAAACAGTGAAGGCATATCTGAAGAAGGAGGATTAGAAGGGGAGACTTACCTTTCCAATAACTGAATTTATTTTGAAGCTACTGTAATTAAGACAGTGTGGCACTGGCACTGCAGTGGATAAACTGACTGAGGGGGTGTAATACAGAGCTCCGAGATAGACCTGTGTACACGTGGCACTTTGATATACGGTAGGAGCAGCTTGGCAGTGGGGAAGGGCAGTGGGGTCCTATGGCAGGGCTCTGTAATGAGTAGAGCTAAAAATATGCCTATCCATGTGAATAAAAATGAAACTGGACCCCTACCTCACACCATGTGCCAAAGTGCCTCCAGATGAATTAGTCTTTAATTATAAAAGCATAACTTTAAAATCGTTCATAGAAAATATAGGTTAACATCTGTCTGACCTTCAGGGAAGGCTTTCTTAAACGAGACATGCTCTGAGAGAATCTCACCCAGGTCGGTGAGATTCTCAACTCCAGAACAAAATGTCCCAGTTCAGGTCCTCCCACCATGCTCCGTCATAGCCCGGAGGCCCCTCGAGGACAGCTCGGCCCCCTCACTGAGAACACAGTGGTGCATACCAAATGGTGGCAGGTGGAGGCTGTTTGCTCACTCCCCTCATCTCTGTAGTTCCCTCTGTGGGGTGATCTGAGTGGCACGTTCCCATGGCTGCCACATGCCAGGATTGAGAGAATCTAGCTTCATCTGCACTCTGATAAAGTCTGATAAACTGTCCTGAGAATACCACTCTACTGACCAAACTACCTAGTTATATGAATGTACCAGGGAGGGTTTTCATTGTAAGCTACAGAACCTTCTTTAACTAGAAATGGAGTTTATTCAAGAAGATTTAGGTAGCTCATAGAATCTGTAGGAAGGCTAGAGAGTCTAACGTAGGGGAGATGCAGCATGAACAGTTTCTAAACGACCCCTGAGCATGGCTCCGGTATAAATCCACCTGGGCACAGGTACTACACACCACGCTGCAGATTTCTAGAACTTCCATTGCCACAGGCTCTCTGGCAGCTGGGTATCTCTGCTTCCACCAAAAATGCTTCTATGTCTTTCTGCCCTTTTTTTTTTTTTTTTTTTTAATCACTAGCTTTCAACTTGAAGTCTGAGATGGGAGCCTCTGATTGGGGAATCTTGCTTGAGTCATATGCCTTGGCCTTGCTTGAGGGAGGCTTGGGAAAACAATTCCTCCCTTATTTGTCACCGCTCATCACTCCCTTTTTATTTCGAAAGACTTTCATACCAGATTAAATTCCTAAATTTATAGATTATTTTTTAAATATTTCATTTATTTTTTAGAGATATGGGAAGGGAAAGAGAAAGAGAGGGAGGGAAACATCAATGTGAGAGAGAAACATTGATCAGTTGCTTCTTGCATATGCCTCAGCTGGGGTCCAAACCCACAACCCAGGCAAATGCCCTGACTGGGAATCGAACTGGCGACCTTTTGCTTTGCAGTGCACCCAACCAAGTAAGCCACACAGAACAGGGCTAGATTATTTTTTAATAATTACATTTTATGCTGGTTACTTTTCATACTAGAAAAATGGCATGGCTCCAAGTAAAACAACTCCAAAACCCCAAGTTTGGATTATTCCAGGGAAAATAGATGGCTCCAGTCATGGTATATGGGTTCTTGTTGGCTTCTTTCTTGGATAGTGGCTCTTTTTGAATTCATCCCCAGATTTGAGTGTCTACTTTACTTTGGGGCACACGCTCTTTGCTCACTGACTTATGGCATGATTCTCTAGCAGGCCCTGGCTACATGACAAAGTTATTTTTATTCCATGCAGTGACTGAAAGATTTGTGAAGTGAAAGTGGAGGATTGGAAAAGAAAATACCGAGAAGAGATAAATGAGGCAAGTTGAAGGGACATCATGGTAGATTGTATTACAAGCACAAAGTCATCTGTTCTAGTGTGCATGCCTCTTGTAATGTAACTTCGCTTCTATCCAGAGGAGAAGTCTACACTGTCTTAAAACCAGACTGGCCCTGTGACTAGCTTTACCAGTGGAATGTAGTAGAAGTGATATGACTCCAGAGCCTAGACCCCAGGAGGCCTTCAGGTCCAGCCTTTGTGCATTTGGAGCTCTGTCCTATGGTTACTGTGTCAGAAGAAGCCTGGATAAAAGACCACATGGAGAGGGAGGCCAGCTGCCTAGCAGTTCCCATTGGGTCTAGTCCCCAACTGACCTTTCATGAGTGAGCCCAGGTAAGACAAGCAGAAGAACCACCTAGTCAATGCCCAGAATCATAAAAACAAACAAACAAACAAACAAACCACATTCTTATTGTTTTGAGCCACTAAATTTTGGAGTAGGTTTTTATGCTTCAATAGATAAGTGCAATAGATACAGTCAAGGTCTTGAATGCACTGTGATGGTAGAAGAGCAGGATAACAACTGGATGGAGAGTTTATTTATTTGTCTAACATATAGTGGGTATCTAGTATATACTAGGTACTTTATATGTATAATTCATTTAATCTTCCTAACAGCCTTACGAGACAGGTGCTGCTATATAGTGGGTATTTGGGGGAAACCAAGGTACAGAGAAGTGATATAATGTGCCCAAGATCACATGATAGGCAAGTGGCAGGCCTGTGACTTGACTTTGTGTCTGCCTGATTCCAAAGTCCTCGCTCATGACCACACTACTGCACTGCTATGAGAACTTACAATAACCAACCTAAAATAATGAAGGATAAATAGAGACAGGGAAATAACGCTCAAGCTTTAAAACCCTTGCTTTCTGTGTTTATTTCCCATCTAAAGAGTTCTTTCTACAAGAAGGGAAGAATGATTTTTGAAAGGATCTGCATTCCTATTCAGGTTTCTGTTTCAATAATTCTTTTCTTGAATTATTATTAAATAGAAGATGAATGCTCTGAGACCGACTTGGGTTACACGAAATATAAAGATAGGGGAATTCAAACACACTTACGAAAAATAAGCAGACTTGCACTTACTCATAATTCCCATCAAGGCAGAATGCCTTCTAAAGCAATCACCGACATTTATTTATTCCACACGAATATGTTGGGTAATTACCAAGTGCCAGGCATTGTGCTAAATGCCAGGACCTCAAGTGCTGTGTAGTCTAGTTATAATAGATAATTAAACAAAATCTTAACACATGAATTTTCTAATCACCTTTCCAAAATTAAAGTACCAATGATCTAAAGAAAAAAAGTTGCTTCAAGGTGATATTCTAATTAAAGTGGTAGTTACAAAAATTAAGTTGTTTTCATCAATCTGTTGTATGCTGTGTGACCACATGTTTATTTCATTTCCAATAAATAACTACTATCTCAAATGTATAATCCAGAACTTGATAGGAATTTATTTCTTTATGAAATTATAAGGAACATTCAAATTATAGATGACTCTAGAAGAAAATAATTCAGAAAATCCTGTAAGGCAATAAATTTTTCTCATCTCTTTTATTTTCCTCTTGGGTTACACATACACACACTTGCTTAGAACCATATTCATATTTGATGACTATCAGTTTTTAAATGAGAACCACATTAGAAAGTTGGCATCAGAAAGATGTTCTACAATAACGGGCAGGGAATGTTCTTCTGGCCTCTGCTGAGTGGACTTGCTTATGTTTCTTGCCTTCTCTGTGCCTCGGCTTCTTTATTGGTAAAGTAAGGCTGTTGGGTGAAACAGTATCTGGAATCTTCTCCCAGATGTAAAATTGTATGGTTCTTTAAAGAGTTCTTGTTGGTTTCTGGATGTTTTCTCTAGCTACCTATGACATCTTGTTAAGAAATCAGAGAAAAAATTCTTCAGGATTCTTAGCATAAGCTTGATTTCACTTTCTCTGTTGATCTTCACCTGGAATTTTAAAAAGTTTTTTTAAAGCTGAATCACCTATATGTTTTTAAGGATAAGGAATATAGGTTGTATGTATATATATGTGTTTTGTATTAGTTTGTTGAAGGACGCAGTTCATCATAATGAGACTGATGCTTCTTAGGATTTGGGAATTTTGAAAAACTACTGGCTTCATTGTTTGCCATCTGCTAGGATTATGTAATACACCCAGCAACAAAAAACTGGGCTCTCTCCTTTAGGCCAGGAGTTCAAATATCTGTGTACCAGTCTTGATTCGGCACCCAGCTAGTTGTGTGTTGAGGAACAGCTTCCTTGATCTGAACCTCAGTTTCATCATCCGTAAAATGAGCTGCAGTAGAAGATCATGTTTACCTAGAATGCCTGGGGCCTGTTCAAGTACTCTTACCACTATTTTCGGAATTTAGATAAACTCAGTTCGAAATAGCACAATTAGCCGTAAAACGATTTCAGCATGTAATATGCATATGTAATTGCACTTCAGTGGTTAAAGGAGAAGTTACCTGCCCAGGAATCGTTGCAATGAGTGCCTTGCCTATAGGACCTCAGTGGTGTCCCTAAAGTTGTCAGTCATTCTCCAAGCTGCCTGTCCTCTTTCACATCTGTAGCTTCAGGAGCTGCTCCATCACCAGACCCCAGAAAACAACTCTTCTATTATTACAAGCAGAGGAGCAGCGGAGATGGCCTGGATGGTTCCTCTCTGTGAGCTCATCCTCCAAGAGCAGACCTTCCTACAATTTCGAGTTGAGCTGATGGTGCGAGACATGTGGGATAGGTGCTCTAAGGCAGGGTCTCCCACCCTGATGCTACAGTGGCCTTTCTTATGCATCATAGGATCTTTAACAGCATCCCTGGCCTCTGCTCATTACATGCCAATAGTATCTTCTCCTCCAGTCTTGAGAACCAAATTGTCTCCAGATTTTGCCAGGTGTCCTCTGGGGAGCAAAATTAGCCCCAGTGGAGAACCAGTCCTCTAAGGGGAGTGCCTTTGGATGTATGGACTTTCACTTTGTCTAAAGCAGTCCTGGAGACAGAGAACTAAGTGCAAATAGTTGATTTGGGAGGTCCTCTCAGGAAGGATTGGGAAGGATTGGGAAGTCAGGGAAGGGAAGCTAGCCAATAACGGGTGTGTTAACGAGCTGGTTACAGCTGTGGGTGGAAAGAGGTCAGCCTCACTCGGGGCCTCTGGGACTGTGCAGAACACACCTAAACGTTGTCCCATTGAAGAGCGTGGAAGCTGCGGTATTTATCCTCCATTAAGCCATGAGGCAATGTGTCTGCCTCCTGTCTGGATTCACCCCATCTCCAGACTTTTTCCTTTGACTCAGATCCTTTTTAGCCTTATGATAGCAATGTGCTCTTTTAAAGTACATAATTAATACAAATATTTGTTATGAACTCTTCTATCATTTTGGATGTTCAGATTCTCTACTGTAGCTAGACTAGAAATCTTCAAAATTCTACCCAGCACTCACATGCAGGGACTCTACCTGGTGATTCGAGGCCAGCCCTGAAGAAGCTGGTGAATAAATAGAAAGAGCACAGCCTGATCCAGAGGTATGGGGTGGGCGGAGAGGCACTCATCCTTTGTCTTGCAAATTGAATACGGAAATAATTACGGGAGAACAAGTAAGTCTTCCCACGTTTTCAGTTTTTACTAAAGGCACTTCTGTAACCATGACTTCACTTCTGAATTGACATCGCATCGACTCCTCCGACAGCCTTAAAGAGACACCATCCGACTCTGTCACAGACGCTGCACCATTTAGAGAGCACTCAGGCAACAATAGAGTGAACTTCAGCTGGAATGTGATGGGGGCAGAGGGATGAATCCTCAGAAAATTAAGTTTGTGCCAGTTCAACCTTCCTGTGTCTCCTCTCATAATCCACCTTAAACCTATTATTGAACCGGTTATCAGTTTGGAGCATAAGGACGATGTGGTGGGAAAATCGAATTTTAGTATATAAGAGAGAAGTAGCTGCCAATCATCTCAGCAAATGATGAACTGGTGAGTCTCCCTTTCCTTTTTAATGCCATTTATTTTCTTAACATTGAAACTGTTTAAGATAATCCCTTGTGAATCATAAGATTGTATTGCTTTCTGGCAATGAAAGCTTTGATATACAGCCATTGACTTGGCCATAGTTCTTGATTTTCCTCCAAGGAGGTCAAAGCACTTTCCCTTCAGCAGTATCATCTTATTTAGCTTTGTAAAACTGAAGGACAAAGTAAAGGGGGAGGATGGGCACATAGGAGTCTGTATTTGATCAACAGGGATATTAAAGTGCAGAAGAGAAGTGGCTTGGCCACAGTAACCTCGAGTCTGAGCACTGTGACCGGAGTCTCCCAAATTTTAGGGCTGGATTATGACCCTGGTGGGATTTTCTCTTTAGGAAACCTGCACGGAGGAGGAAAATATGTCCAGGATTCTGAACAGAAAGCTCTGCCTAGCAGTTTAAAAAATGAACTCCTAGGCTAGATTTGAGGTCAGTGGTATGATACGTATCCTGACCAGAGCAAAGAGCAAAGATTTAACACCAATTGAGTCTTTTTTTAATACTGAGAAACAAACAAACAAAAAAACAACCATCCCCTTTCCTGCCAAGCATGGCAGTGCAAAGACCGGCCAAGCCCACCTTTCTTGAAAACCCGTGATCTGCTTTTCCAGGGGAAGATGAAAGCGCCAGGAATAGACAATGGTTTTGAAACACTGGCTGACTTTTGAATATTCATGACTATTCTGATGCAAATGAATATTTCAAATTGAGCTGTTTTTGTAGAGGTGCTGTTTGAAATGTATAGGCTTATGGAATTGCTTTTCTGGTACTGCAAATTCCCCAGCACAACTTTCTTTGCTTATTTATAATTCTAGGTTTCCCAGGTGTCAGCCTTGGGCTGGAGTTTCAACTGGTTTCTTTTCACCAAAAACTAGGGCTATGGTTTAGCCTAACCCCTTACGAAAGCGTGGCTTTGTTTAATTGGAACCAGGTCTGATAGGCCCTTCTTGTTCTGCCAGCAGCCAAAGAGGCTTACTTATCACACATCAGATTGTCTTTCCTTTGAGGTAACGTCAAACCAAAGCTCACTGTTCCCTGAAGAACAAAGAGAGAGTGAGAACATCGTTCCTGTGCTTGGGAGCGCTCTGATGATCAGGAAGTCAGGAGGCTTGTTTGGATTTTGCTGACTTTGCACCAGAAGGGTCTCATGGTCCTGGGCCTTGGGTGTGGCGTGTGGCTTTGCCAGGTCAAAGGACTTTGAAGAAGACACATAGAGCCCACTGTCTGTTGGAGACTTAGAGACTTCCAAAGCACAGTGAGTGTTCAGTTCCCTGTAGGGGAGCTGTGGGACCCTCTTCCCTCTTCAGGCTGGGTGCAGGAACAGGGGCTGCTGGTCAGGCCCGGGAGGAAGATGGGCATGGGGGAGGTGGTTATTGCTGGAGGGGAGAAATGGCTCGGTGTGGAGCCAAAGTCCCTTTCTGAGGAGAGAGAGGCCTGAGCCCTGTCTAAGGCTAATGAAGGAAGATGCCATGGAGCTTCCTATGTCTCTAGGTAGGTGGAGTTAGCCTGTTTCAGACACCTGCTGGGACAGAGCAGGGAAGCTTTGTACCAGACCAGTACAGTCCACTGTAGGAAAGGATGCTCTCTCTCCTCTGGTTGTTTATCCATCTGGGCTCTGGGCTCCACCCCAGTACCCCTCCTGAAAGGTTATGGGTGTGGCCTCTGACTTCATTCCTTAAATAATCCTTGGAAATCTACCTTCTCCCCTGCCAGTCTTCCTTTCTCCAATCCAGCCCTCCATCCACAAATGCTCCACAGGCCACCCTCTCCCTGTGACTCCCCCTTCCTCAGTGGGTACTGTACTTACTATGTGACAGGCCCTGTGCTGGGCTGGGAACACGAGGTGAATCCAACTTGGTCTCTGTCTGTTCAGTGCTTCTGGTCTGTGGATCCAAACTTATTTCTTATCCCCAAATGGTCTCTCCGTTCCATGGTTATTCTCATCACCATTTCTTCTTCTGGGGTGTTTTCTTTACCCAGTGTGCCCCCTCCTCTCAGCTCCAGTATTGTAGGATCTGGCTCAACTTCTGAGGCATGCAAGAATTTCCTTTACAGTTCAGCCTCCCTGGTTTTTCCTTTTCCTCCTAATTTCTGTAAAATATTTGTTCTGTGTAATTTACAATGACTTTACTTAGTCTGGTGATTATTTTGGGTATGTAAACTAGTCTTTGAGAGTTCAATTTATATTTTACCCTCATACTGAATCTCTTCTTAACCTTTCATCCCCACCCCATCACTCGGCACAAAACTGAGCACATACTAAATGCCCAATAAATATCATGGGTTATTAGAGTCAGAATGACTCCGATTAGAAAAATGTACTGGTCCTGATAGCCCCTTTCCCCAGTAGGAGTGGGAGATGGGTAAGGCGGTGGGTGGGTGAAAAGGCTGTCTGTAGCCCAGTTTTCTGATCAAGTAGAGAAGCTCTATCCCTGAAGTAGACCTTGAATGTGATATAAGCAAATATATCAGCAATTTCTAACTAAAAGGTGAAAACATTTTTACATAGAGAGTAGATAACATTCATTTGCTTCCAGATCAATAAAAAAGTTGTAAGGGTCATCAAAGGTGACCCTCGGGTGACTTTTGGCAAATAACCTTTCTGAGCTTCGCTTTCCTTGTCTATACAATAGAAATAGTATCACCTACCTAATGGGTTGCATTAGCTCATGCATATGAACCATTTAACCCAGAATCTAGAAAAGTGTAGATACTCAGTTAACGATTGCTATTATACATATTGTCATTGTTTTTGTCCCATTAAACTGGCATTTCCCAAAGTCTCATAAGTGGATTGTTTGGTGGTATATAAGATAATTTTACGTGGTACATTGATTTTTAAAACATTTTAATGTGTCCTAGAAAAAAAATCATATTTATGATTTCATGAAAAGAACTTCTGTTTCAGTTATTTATTGCTGCATAACAAGTCATCTAAATTTAGTGTCTTTAAACAACGATGATTTATTATTATTATTTTTGATTTGTGATCTGGGCCAGGCCCCACTGGTCAGTTCTGCTTTCCTTCACTCACCTGTCTGGCACCTGAGCTAGGATGGCTGAAACAAGTAGGGCCAGCTGGGGCTCTCTCTCTCCTTCTAGGAAATCTCTTTAGCCAGGTAGCTGGACTTCTTTACATTATGGATCAAAGCTCGAAGAGTAAGCTTTCCAAGACAAGTCCTGTTATGTGAGTGCTTATCAAATCTCTGCTTCCATTATACTTGCTAATGTCCCACTGGCCAAAGCAAGACGTATGACCAGGTTCAAAGTCAATGTGGAAGGGACTGCACAAGGGTAGTGAATATTGGGAGGTGGGGTTCATTGGGGGCCGCCAGTGCAGCAGTCTTCCACAGTCATCAGTAACGTAGCTAGTAAGTAGTCAAACTGAGATCTGGAGCAGTCTGGCTCCAGAACCTATATCATAACCACCAGATAGATCTCCTTAAACAGAGTGTTTCAGTTATTTATTTCCAAACGTAATGAGTTAAAGCAACAAAGCATTTTATTATGTTCATTGATTTTGTGAGCCATGGATTCAGACAGGTTACAGGAAAGGCGGCTTATCTGTACTTCACCATATCTAGGACCTCAGAGGGATAACCCAAATTGCCAAGACCTGGCTGAGATGGTGCATCTGGTGTTGCAGTTCTTACTGTCTGCCAAGCTCCTCGGTTTTCCCCCATCTGACCTCCTCATGAAACCAACTTCTAGGCTCATTCACAGCGTGGTGGTCTTAGGTAGTCATAGTTACTGGCTTCTCTTCAGAGAGTAGGGTAGAAGCCGCTAGGGCTCGTAGGGCTGGTCTCTGAACTGTCACCACTTCACACTTGCCACACCGTATTGGTCAAAGAAAGTCACAAGGCCAGTCTAGATTCAAGAGGAGGAGTAATGGTCCCCAGACCCAGCCATCTTCAACTCCTTTCCTCTATGATTGTGCAGGAGGGAAGGAATTGATGGTGGCCATATTTGGAGACTTTCCACCACAGTATGCTTAAGGACTAAAATACTTGCCACTAATTTAAGCTTGTGCTGTTGTTAGTTTTTTAATAGACTATTTTTAGAGCAGCTTCATGTTCATAGCAAAAATCAGGAGGAAGGTAGAGAGATTTTCCATATACTTCTTGACCCAAACTTGCCGAGCCTCCCCCATTACCAATATCCCCCACCAGAGGGGTGCATGTTACAATAGGTAAAGCTACACTGATACATAATAATCACTCAAAGATCATAGTTCCCCTTAGGGTTCACTATATTACATTCTACAGGTTGGAGAAATGAATAATAACATGTATCCATCATTATAGTAGCATACAGAGTATTTCCAGGGCCCTATAATTCCTCTGTGTTCTGCTCGTTCATCCCTTTCTACCTCAACCCCTGGCAACCACTAATCTTTTTACGGTTTTTATAGTTTTGTCTTTTACAGAATGTCATATAGTTGGAATTATACAATATACGGCCTTTTCAAATTGGCTTCTGTCACTTAGTAATATTCATTTAAGTTTGTTCTATGTCTTTTCATGGCTTGAGGGAGCCTTTCTTTTTAACAATGAATCATATCCCATTGTCTGGATGTACCACAGCTTATTTACCCATTCACTTACTGAAGGACATCTTGAATGTTTCCAAGTTTTGGAAATTATGAATAAAGCAATTACAACATCTGCGTGCAGGCTTTTGTGTAAACATAACTTTTCAACTCCATTGGATAAATACTGAGGAGCACAACTGCTGGATGCAATGTATGATTTTAAAGTTAGTCAATCTGGATAAAAACATTAAGTAAATAGAATTAGATTAAACCATATGAAATTTCTTATCTTGTAGGGCATGCCCAAATATTGGTGACTTTAGGTGGTGCCACCTAATAGGACAGGGGTCCTAGATTATAGCTACATTCTCCATAGTGATATGCAAATAAAGTTTGGGAAACATCTTCTAAATGAAATATTGTATCTTCTGGTGGCTTTCATGTCTTTGTTTGACCAAAACATGGATGATGCTTATTTGGATAGCTTGTTTTGTTGTTGGTGGTGGTGGTAGTGATGGTTTGGAAAAGAGCTGATGTAAGCTACAGTGTGTTGGGTGCCAATTGAACATACTTATTTCTCGAAATGCCTTGATTCAAGGGATCACAAAGTTTCCAAGCTTGCTGCAAATCAGACACCTGAGACAGCTGGCAGGCCCTTTGATTTTTCTGAGGGAAGAACATCTTTTTGATTCCCAGTAGCAAAAGTATTTTCTGCATTATCACAGAAAATACAGAAAAATATATCGACAGAAACCCTATCAGCTTGGTGGGATGTTAAGACCATTTTCTGGCAGGAGTTGGCACAAGAAATTGGAAAATGAATCATTGGAACATTTGACTATACGGAGTATACATAAGAGGAAATTGTTCTCCAAAACAAACTGTCCAACAATTAAAGAGATTTTGTCTTGGGCTGGATTCTGACCATGAATCAGAACTTCAGAGATGCCGAGGGTCTGATTTGGATACTTTGCAGAATTTTGTTTGTATTTGGTTTCTGCCAGATTAAAAAATTTTTCCCATCACCACTCTGGTTGTTTTTCAGCCTGGCTGTCCACTGCAGTGGAAGGATTGTGACCAAATTGGGTAATGTTGCCCTGCGGATCTCCAGCATAAATATTCCAATGTTGTTTGAAGGTTTGGAATTGGGAAAATAATTTTAAGGGCTTCTTTCTTTCATCTCAGCTCTTTCTGAGTGAAATTTGTAGAAAGTTTTTGTTCAAAAATAGCATCCAAAATTTTAAATGGTCCAAATGGACTCAGCACCAAGTCCGAAAAAACAAAACAAAACAACCCCCGCCCAAACCATTTTCCAATGGGATCTCCTGAGTACTTTAAAAGGACTAGCTATATTCATGGTGGTTTAAATTACTCGCCTCTCTTAAGCCTCAATAAATGTACTAGCCTCACGTTCCCAGTAGCTTCTGAAGTTATTTTGGCTGCTCAGCCCTGACAGTCAAATAAAAACTTTATGATAGAAGAGGTTTCATTATGTGCGTGAACGTATTTTCTTCAGCTAATCAGCAAACAGCAGACTAGCAGGTATTCAGAAGCCCAGAACAATAACGTCAAAGCTAATTCAATTCCTCGCAGGTCAAGGCTTGTGATCCTGGCTCTAGCCTTTGTCAGGGAAACAGATGCACAGCACTTCTGTGGGCATCTCTTCCACACAATCACACCTTGAAATAAGTGGGCATTGATTTCTCTTGCTCCCATCTGTGTTTATCTTAGGTTCTTTCTCTGGGGATAATACAGAACTAGTGTTATCTCTGCCTGGCCAGCAACTCTAACACATTTCTTTCTCTGAAAACCTTTCGGAAGCATATGCCAGAATCACACCTTATGACACGCTTATTACTCAATAGTGATGGTTGAAATTTAATAATACATTACATTTCTTTTATTTGAACACGCCCAAATATCAGTGTGTCCATTGAAGGATCATCTTTTTAGGAATATGTTTATGATTAAATTTTGGATACAGTTATTCTTAATTTTTCTCATTCTTAATACAAGCTAAACAGAGATGACAGATTTTGTGTTTCCTTTGGATCATCCTAATGGTCTTTGTGTACCAACTCCTTCATTGAGAAGGATGTCTACATCTATATTTATTTAATATAACCAAGCCAAGAGTGGGAAGAAAAATACTATTCTTCAGAAACTGTGTATGACTTATTTTTTTCCCAGCTAATGGCAAGTACAGCTAAAGTTGCCTAGTGGACAATGGTTTTCTATTGTCACAGGCTCAACTGCAAAATCTTGAAAACCTAGCACAGAAAAATATCTGTAATTTCTTATTATGAACATATAAGGTAGAGTGATCTTGCATGCTAAATTTCCAATTAAGAAATGCAAATCAGTGGTCACATCATGTTTCACAATACCAGCCGCCTGTTTCTGAAGCTTGCAGGTCCTCCACTGCAAGAGACAATTTCTAGAGTAACTTTCAGGTTTTATAGCTGGTATTGGATGAGAAACCATACTGCATATATTTTAATGGATATAATTTTCTTACATTAAAATTATCTTACTGCTTTTAAAAAATGGTTGCAAAAAGTCTGTTGCTTAATATCCAGAAATCGTGATGTAGACATTGAGAGTATGATTTCTCCATCACCATGCCCACCTCAGAGAGGTACGTAAGTGGCTCAGAGACAGCCACTTCAGATTCCTTGGCATATATGTATACTTATTGTCCATTTGTGTTTCTTATGTGAATGTATTGTTTAATAATGTAAAATATTAATATTGTAAAATAGTGTATTAAGTTTATTGTTTAACATAATAAAAAATACACGTAGGCATCCTTCTCAATGAAGGAGTTGTTAAACTAAGACCATTATGGTGATTCAGAGGAATCATAAAATCTGTCATCTCTGTTTAACTTGTACTAAAATACAAACTTTTCCTTATTGATTTGTAAGAGCTCTCTATCGGTAATACTTAACTGCACTAGATTTGTAGGTGAGAATGAGACTGAACGTTGTGAGCAGGAAATAAGTCTTGTATACGTAGGAATAGGAATAAACCCTCTGGTCAGCAGCCTCTTTTGCGCAGGGCACTTTACGCATGCTACCGGTACACGTAGCAAATTGCCCTCGTTGTGAAGGAGTGCCCCTTTCAAAGAGTGGATACAGTGATTACACTTCACCAACATTTTGGCTTAGTTGTTTTGGGGCAATAAAGTTTAGAGTTGGAATCTGTTCCCTAGAGAAATTGCCTACATGTTTGTACTTTACAAAAATGCCTACTTCCCCATCAAGAGGTAGAGCATATTGCCCTCTTTTACATGTGAGCTACACATAGAACTCGCTTCCAAAGAGCACAGCACGGAAAGAAGGGAACTGACCTTTCTGTGGAGAAACCTGGGAAACAGTACCTCAGCCATGTCATCAGGGTTTCCGTCAGTAGTGAAGTCATGTTGTTAGTGCACACCCTCGATATGGTGAGATGAGAATGACCCTTTATTTCTGTGGCCTCCCTCCCCTAAACTAATGACTATAGTCTAACCATGAGAAAAAACACCAGGCAAACCCAAACCAAGAGAAATTCTACAAAATATCTGATCAGTGCTCCTCAGAACTGTTAAGATCATCAAAGACAAGAAAATCTGAGAAACTGTCGCAGTTTAGAGGACTGCTGGAATGTGGTATCCTGGTGCGATCCTGAAACGGAAAAGGGGCATAGGTGCAAATGGAGGAAATGAGAATACAGTATGGAGTTTGCTTAATAATAGTGAATCATCACCTGCTCACTCGTTGTGACAGATGTACCACAATAATGCAAGATGCTCACAAGGAAGGACTCTGGTGTGGGGTATAATGGAATGCTCTGTACTGTCCTCGCAAATTTTCTTTAAATCTCGAACTTTTCTAAAATTAAAAAAAAAAAGTGTTAAAAAAATGAGTGCCAGATATTTGCATTGGACCATTTACCCAAGGAGGACATAAAATTAATCTGATTTAGACTGCTTGTGAAGATAGCACCACTCAATACCAACCTTGAACTTTATTAGTCTAAGAGTAGCACAACAAAACAAAATCTAATTTGAGATGATTGTTCAGGGAGGTTGAGGTTTGCAGCCTTCACAGTTGTATGGCCAGACCAGTAAACATACAGAGCTGGTAGAGACTGTAGAGATGACTCCATCGAACCATCCCATTACAAAGATGAAGAAACTGAGGTTCGGAGAGAACAAGGGATTTAACGTAGGTCTTGCAACTACTGAACTGCAACCCATATCTTTCCTAATTCATTGCTTATTCTCTTCCCTCTGCTTCTTCCTTAACCTTTCTGCTTAACACAAACGTCTGTCTGTTACTGCCATCTTTCGTTTTCCCCTGTTTTGGCCAAAGATCTATGAAGTGCCACATATCCTAAGCACTGTATAAAAGAGCAACAGAACACATGAAATTTGGGATCAAATTGGCTGTGAAACGCAATTTCTTATTGTCTCTGAGCCTCAGTTTTCCTTAGCTGCAAGTGGCTCCGATAATACCCATCTCTCAGGATTAATGAGATCCTGTACATAAAATCTAGTACAGGGTCTGGCCACGGATAGCCCTCAATAATTGACAGTTTCCTCTCATAAGAATATGCCTCTGCGTACACCAACAGCAGCAGCCAGGATACCATGGGCCCTCAAAAAGCACTTAAGAAGTGGGTAAAAATTATATTCATGGAAGCTTTTCCTGACTAGGGCTTTTCCATAAAGCCAGCCATTTCTGCAGGCCTCTTCCTCACCACAAATTGTTCTCCATCAGACTCCAGGCTAGCAGGTGGGGAAAGATTGTACTTTTACAAGGCAATTAGCTCAACAGATTCAAGAGACAGCTGCCTCCTGCAGGAGCCTGGGAGACTGCAGCCTGAATGCATCATCATTAGAACACATTTTTTAAAATGCAGCCTGGGAGGAATGGCGTTTGGAGCCTTGAAATGTTTAGCTCAGTTCCTAAATATTATACTGGGATTAAATTGTCTCCCTCCCCCGCCCCAACTGATAAAAACTGAGATTCGCGTTTCAGAGGGCATTTAGTAAGGATACTATCTGTCTTTCATTTGCATTTGAAAGCAAGAAGCGGATCCTGCAGTCTCTGAGTGATCCTATTCTTCTTTTGATAGCTGCCCCCCTTCCCCCTCCCTTCACCTATCACAGAGGCAGGCTCAAAAATGCAGAAAGACAACCCATTATTGGCTAGTTAGTCAAAGTTTAAAAGATTTTTTTAAAAGTAATGAATCAGCAGCCTTTCTTGTGGGATGCTTAGGAAAGTAGAACCACTTTCTCTTAGATTGGATTCCTTCTAAAGCTTGTTGCCACCAGGGGCACTTGGGCACAAGTAGCTTATTTGGGAGGTGATCCCAGAAAGCAGAGCTGAGGGAGGAGGGAAAGTGAGAAAGACTAATAATAAAAGGTATATGAATGAATGGGTTACTTTCTGTGGGTATCTCCCTGGGGACCCTCTAAGAAGCAGGTGAAACCCATGTCAAATGTTTCCTCAGAATCTTCCGACTGGGGAACAGGGAGGCTGGAGCATTTAGCCACTGCCTTCTCTCCTCCGTTGTTGAAGATCGCCTCCGGGGACACCAGCTCTCCATCTCATCTATGTACTTTGCCTTTGGCTCTATGGCTTTCTCGGTCTCTGAGAAGGCAGACCAGACATATGCTGTAAAGTGTACTTGATGTGGGACTTGGGTTTTGGGCATGGGACTGCTCAGCACAGCTGCCCTGGAGTCGGATGGAGTGAGGGGCTATGGCATAGTGCATTGCAGCATCTTCTGCCATGGTACATTCTAGAAGTATGTTATCAAATACAATAAGCACTAGTCACATTTGAATTAATTAAAATTAAGCATTCAGAGTCTCAGTCATACTAGCCACACATCTCAAGTGCTTAATAACCACATATGGTTAGTGTCTATTGTATTGAGCGGTACCTATAAAACATTTCCGTAACTGTGGGAAGTTGTATTGAGTGATTCTAGAGGATAGCTTCCTGGGTCTGTTTAGTTCTGCAGGCCCTGACAAACTTATACAGACTTAATAGCTCTCAGCCAGGATAGACTAGGCTTTCTTGTAGTAGCAAATAACCCCCAAGTCTTGATGGCTTCAAATGGAAAAGATTTATTTCTCACTCATACTGCATGTCTAACTTAGGATCTAGGTTGAGAGAAAACCCACAGTTTGGAAAACTATCAATAGCCATCACTGAGGGAAAGAGAGCTCTGTGGGTCTTATATCAACAACTGAAGCCCCAGACCAGGAATGACACGCTGTTTCCGTTCACAACTCTTTGGCCAGAACAAATCAGGTAAGCCTATCTAACCACCATGGAACTAAGAACTTCAGAGAGGAAAACTGGATATTCGTGAGCAGGTCTGTTGACTAGCTCTGTTGACATGATTGTGTATTCATTTACTTGCTCACTCAATATTCAGTAGATATTTGCATATCTGCTGGTCATGATAGTGAACCTGTGGATATAGAGATGAACAAGCAGACATGACTCCTGCCCTTATGGAGCTTACTTACCATTTGCTGGTAAATGACCATTAAAAGAGCAATTACAGTGAAGGGGAATAAGTATTCGGATGAGGAAAGAGCAAGATGTTTCAGTATCAGCAAAGCAAGCAGTTTTCTTGCATATCCACGTGATAACTAGAACTGTGAGTATTTGTCCCAGTTAATGAGTGCAGAACAAGCCCTGGAATAGGAAAATAAGGACCTCTGTTTATTCCTCCGTTCCCATCCACCTGCACCTTTGCCCCGTTCCTGAATGAAGCCCAACAGAGGTGTTTAGCTAACCTCTGCCAAGTAGTGACCTTGACTCCATGTACCCTGGGCAGGTGCCTGGTGGTTGCATGGGCATGTGCCTGTGTGAGCACACTGGCTCACACTCAGGGAATCCACCATGGCACTCAGCACTGGTGTTCCCGGCACAGAGCCTAAGCTGGGCAGCAGGCACGGGAGCCAGCAGGTCCTTCTTGATTTTTCTCCTGAGGAGGTCCAGTGAGATCGGCCAAGAGCCCAGGGCCACCCGAAAGAGTCTCCATGGTGGTAAGGCTGGAAGAAGCAGGGAGCTGTGGCAGGAGGTGCTGCCTGGGCTTCTTGCTCTCTTCCAGGTTCTCTGTGGCCGTTGGCACAGTGTCCTTAACTTCTGACCTGCCTGTCCCCAGAATAGGACATGTGGCTAAACGTGACAGCTCAGTTCCTGTTACCTACCTGCTGTAGGGAATGTCTACAAAGTGCAAGTTTATTAAGTTTTATTTTTCAATGATATATCTTTCTTTCTGTTTTTTTCTTCATTTAAATCCATTTGTTCAAAATAGACATGCTAGGAGGTAACATATTGGTTAAGTGCAGGGACTCTGGAGCCAGACTTTCTGGATTTGCGTGTCAGCTCTGCCCCTCACAGCGTGTAATCCTGAGCAAATGATTGAATGCTTTGTGCCTCAGCATTCTTATCTGTAAAATGGGGAAAATAAGTGTAGCTGCCTCAAATGGTTGTTGTGAGTGTTGCATTGATTAATAGATGTAAAGCATTTGGGAAGGTGCCAGGCACAGGGTAAGCACTCAAGTTAGTTGTTATGTTTGATTATCAGTGTGGTCATTATTACTGAACACTTGCTGAAGTGCTCAGCAGCACACATTTTGTTTTGTTTTGTTTTGTTTTGTTTTGTTTTGTTTTGTTTTAAGGCTGGGGAGACACAAAGTCAGGAAGCTGTGGAGTGTGATGGTTAAAGTAGCAAGCTCTGTGGCTTGGCTTTAAGTCTGGACTCTGTCACTTGTTGGCTCAGAGACTTTGGGTAAGTTACAAAGCTGTGCAGTCTTCGTCTGTAAAATGCGAATAATGACTTCCAGCATTTTTCTTAGTGATTGGCTGAGATAATGCCTGTAGTTCAGGGTTTAGCTTCTAGTGAACACTCAAAATGGTCTGGCTGTAGGAGTGATTGCAGGGAGAGACAAAGCAGCTTAGTGGATGGTACATGAGAGAAAGCACATCCTAGATGGTTGTACTTGCAAAGTGCTGGGGAGTGGTAGAAACCAAGGGAGCCAGTAAGGAAGTGGTGATCTCAGATTTCATGTAGAAGGCATCATGGCACCTGGGCCTTGAAGGATGGGTGGGGGTTGATCAGGCAGGGAAGGCAAGAGGAAGCATTCAAGATAGAGGAAGGGGTAGGTCTTGAACACCAAGCTGTCTTATCTTATTGTGTAGACAATGGGGAGCCATTGAGATACTTTGATTTGGAGAGTGACCTGGTCACTGAGTTCAAAGAAGGCAGTGGGAAGGCATCTGCACAGAGCCATGGGGCCAAGGACAATGTATCTCCAGTAAAGGAGATAAAAATAATATAGTGACATTTAGAACACTTACTATGTGCCTGACACTGTCCTAAGTTATTTTAATCTTCATAGCAATCCCTTTGGATGGGTACTGTTGTTATTCACAAGTTATATGACAACACAGAGAGGTTAAGTCATTTGCTCCAGCATACACAGGTCCAGGATTCAAACCCAGACAACTGCCTCTGAGTCAGTACTGACTGTGTACCTGGGTTTTTTGAGATGCTTGCACTTCATTGTGGGCATCAGGGAAGGAGAGGGAGAAACAGAAAGTATAGAACTCAAGAAATGTTGCTGTTCCAAGGAGCAATGGTTCAAGGAGTGATTTAGAGCACAGCTGGGTGTTTATCTTGGGATGGGTGAATGTTTGTTCTCTGAAACATGAGAGAAAGAGGAACTAAGAGCAGAAGGGGGTCGGGTTGAGATGAGGTCAGTTGAGGGAATCTCCTGAGAAACAGCTTAGATGTGCTCACTCATGGAAGAGCTGAGAGGAAGGCAGAGAAGGGTGGTGCTTGTTAGGGGCGTGCAAAGGAGAAGTGGGTTTTTGAACGTGTCCCATCCTGACCACATCATCTAACAAAAGTTTTGTTGTGCCAGGCTAGTCACTCTCTGGGAAGGCAACGTAGCTGAAACTGGGCTGGCTGGATGCTCGTCCAAACTCTGCCCTTCCTAGCAGTGTGACTTTGGGCATGTCACTTGACCCTTCTGTGTCTCAGTGTTCTCATCTGAAAAATTGGTTTACCTACCTCATAGGGTTGTTCGAGGATTGGCCTTGTTAGTTTATGGAGAGAGCTTAGGGCTTAGGATGGTCAGCACTATGCAAGTTTAGCTGTTAGAATTGTTATTATTTTTTCCTGCAACCCTAGAAATTTCAACAGCCCAGGACAGAGAAATGGAATGGCAGCTGCCAGGGGTCTAGGCCTCTCAGGACAAGGCTTACAGTCCACTGGCTGGACTACAGGGACATGATGATGCTTTAGGTTAGAGATGTGCAAAGAATGAATCTAGCTTTGGTCAACTAACTTCCTGGTTTTTCTAGTGGTAAAATCCAGAAACACCATGGAAAGTGTTGTATTCAGATTCCCACCATGAGAACAAATGTGTTAGACTGCTTACTAATAAGATACCCAGGGGAACCACGAAGGTTTATTAAAAATACCAGGGGCACTAACAAAGGAACTTGATTTTTTTGTGCTTCAAACCACAGATGGTACCACCCCCTCATCAAGGTTTCATCTGGTTGAAAAGACTTCTCCCCAAATTTCCCAGTTCAGGGCAGACATTCTGTCACAACGAAGTCTTACCCTTCCCTGTTCTACCCCTCCCCCCACCCCAGTGCCATTAGAGTTTCTGATCAGCATCAAAACTGAAGGTGCTGGGTTAGTAATTTACAAACAAGCCTCCAGTGATAGAGTGAAATCAAAATCATTTTATTTTGAGAGCGTACTGTGTTGCATTTTTAGGATGTAACACATTTGATTGATAGTAATTCACTATGTCCGCAATATTTCTGACTTGATCAGTCAGCATCTCAGAGGTACCATCTTTCAATGCCGGTGAGCCCCATTAGAGGCCCCTGTTGCCCTGTTGGCCTGGGTCTTTGGAATTGGGAAGGTTCAGGGAGATGGGGAAGACATGCCCCCCAACTCTCCCGTACTCATCCCCACGTCCAAGCCTCCACAGTCTTATTCCACTCATTAAAGATTATTTGGATTTATAGATCCTTCTTTTAAACATGCACACTGTTCAAAGAACTCTCCCCGGTTCTTCCACCATGCAGCTGAATCAACCTCCGTGGGCTGCCCGAGCACCCAAAGCAGGAGCAGAGGCGTGAAAGCGGTGTGGAGGATGTGGGGAGGTTCTCGGAAGCATTTCACCTTCTTTGCAAACTTGCGCAGAATCTCGTGGCTCTCCCCATGCTGGAAGCTACTGAAAGACGACCACTTGGGGAACTTCACGAAGAGCCTGTAAAATATGTGCTAGAATGAAGAAGAGAGCATTTTAGTTTCTCTAAAAATTACTTACTCTGAGATGACGGCCACCATCGTAAGCTAGGTCAGACAGAAAATGGCTCTTCCCTGTGGGTTTCAGAGGAAGCATGGTTCTGCTGACTCTTGATTTTGGACTTTCAGCCTCCACAACTGTGGGACAATAAATTTCTATTGTTTTAACCCCCATTCCTCCGAATCAATTACTCAGAGGACCATCGTTTATTTAATAAGCACTTCTTTTTTTTCCTTTATTTTAATTGTTGTTCTTGTACTTCTTATTAAGAAGAACCTCTTAGAGGTTCTCGAGCTTGACTGCACATTGGAATTACCTGGGGAGAATTACAAAGTGCTGATGTCCAGTCCACACACTCCTCAGAGCAGTTAAAACAAAATCTTTGGGGATGAAACCCAAGTATCAATATTTCTTTGAAAGCTCCCCAGGTGCTTCCATGGTGCAGCTGACCTACATGGTGTTCACCATATGACCTATGCCTATAAACACATCTAATCCTTGCAACTATCTTATAAAAGATGTGCAGACATTGTTCCCATTTTACAGATGAAGAGGTAGAGGCACAGCAGAGTCCCATGTTTTGTCCAAGATCATAAGGCTGGTAATTTCCAGGGTGTGGATTTGACTCCAGGCCATCTGGCTCCAGAGTCCATGTTCTTAAGACAACCAGCTCACTTCCTCTTGTGACACAGGAAACACAAATTTTTGGCAAAGTCTCATAACTCTAAAGTCACCATGGAGCGGGGAATGTCTGCTTGCTGGGAAGCTAAGTAAAACATCTTCCCAAGCAATGCCACATTTATAATTAGTGATTTTTAAAAATTCCTACCGGAACATACAGACTTTCCCATTCCTCCCACAGACTGTCTAAGGGTTAAAATGCCAACTTTTTCTTTTCTTCCCCATTTCCAACCAAAAAGATGGAGAGCTAGATTCTAGCCAGAATTAAGTGGACAGTGGGTGGAGCTTGTCGGCTGGGTCTGTGTGGTTAAGGTCTAGCCCATCATGTTGAATGCTTACTGACATGCGTTGGGGTGGAAGACTTGTCACGTGCTCGTGTAAAACTAGCCTGCAGCTTTGTTAGATGGGCTGAAGGCTGAAGAAAGAGCATGAGATTAGAAGGTACAATGGATCTGGTGCTGGTTCCTTCCCCAAACCAGCCCCAGAACCCTCGGCAAGGAGCTTCCCTTCCCTCCGAGCCTCTTCGGTAAAATGAAGAGTTGGATTCCATTTGAGGTTCCATCTCAGTTTAGCCAAGAGCCGTGTTTTGCTCATCCCTCACAGTGCTTTCAAATTTCTCAAATTAACTGCCAACATTTAAAAATTGGAATCATTTACGTACAAGTCTAGATTTCCAGCTTCTCTTGAAGAATCCTTAGAGACATCCTTGCCGCGCTGGGTCCTGTATCGTAACTGGGGGCTGGAGTTAGGAGGGGCAGCACCCTTTTCAGACGGGGCACTCTCTCCCCACATTCCCTCATTACCGTTGGGCCCCTGCGGGACCTGGAAACCAGACGGTCTCCAAAGTCTCTTCCAGAAGTTGAGATTGCTTTACTCATGGGATCCTAAAACCTGTGAGGCAGGAATGAAATCTTAGAGACTCAGGCTCACCCAACATTTTCACGTAGAGATAGGGACAATCAAGGTAAAGCTAATAAATGTTAACGTTCTCTGTTAGATGCTTGCCTATGTTTTATCTTTAACCACAACACATATAATTTACACTGTTTGCCCTACTCCCTGTGCATTTTTATATTCTGGCTCACTGTTTGAAGTCATAAACAGGGACAAAACAACAGCCATAAAAGGTTATGAAGAAACGGCCTGGTCAAGAAGAGAGAGAACACCGGGATAATGTGTTCTCAGAAGGACAGTCTGAAATTACAGAGAAACTACCTGTTCTTCAAAACAAGATAAACTGAAATAAATTCTAGGAAAATATGTCAGGTGGGTTCTCAGTCTGATGTTGTTTTTTACACAGACCACTTTCAACAAAACTTTTCTTCTCTTAATGGGATAGGAAGCTTTCAGGGACCTATTTACTTAGGAACTTTCAGGTGGCCAGAGAGTCACTTGAAATTGCACATAAATGTAACTATTGCTGAGAGCTTTCTGTGTGGGACAATAATAACAATACGGCTGGATGTAGATGATAAGTGATCTTGAGCCCCTCTAATCGCTCAAACTTTCTTTTATGCCTTTTCTTTATTTTTTTAGTGGACTGTCTATGAAAATAGAAGTAATGTGTGCAAGTATCAGAGTAGAAAGATATGAAATGAGAAGTATATATCTCTTCTCCCTTACTTATTTTTTCTTCTTTATTGTAGTAAAATACGTATAAAATTTACCTCTTGACCACTTTTAAGCATTCCATCTAATAGTGTTAAGTATATTCACATTGTTGTGCTTTCTCCCTTGCTTTAACTCCAGTATTAGACTGGAGTATTAACCACAGTTATACTTTTCTATGTCCTTTCAGAAAATTATATGCACATTCCTTATTATTTACACAAATGTGCTTTTCTGTATCCTCCAAAGCTTCTACATTACTGTAGACCAGTCTTGAGTGTTCTTTTATGGATAGACCACAATTTACATAAACAATTTTTTTATTAATGGGTGCCTAGGTTCTCTTGAGGTATTGGCTATTACCAAAAAGCCAAAAAAATAATTCATATAAGGAGCATATTTGGTGCAAACATCTTGGTCTTTGGCCTATACACAAGAATATCTTAAGGGTAAATTCTCAGCAGCCCATAAAGTGAGATATTAATTTGGTTAACAATTTCTACCTGAAAATGAATATAGTTTGCATACTAAGAGTTTTTAGATGGACAGAATACTTATCATAACTGTAATGGCATAGAAAATACATTGCAGCGGTAACCCAGGCTCTGGAATTACATGACCTAAATCTGAACTTAAGCCCTGCCAGACTAACTGTGGGGCCTTGGGCAATGTGCTCATAACATCACTTGCCTCAACTCCCTCATCTGGAAAATGGGATTAGTAATAGTACTTTCTTCTGGGGGCTGCTGGGAGAAGTAAATGAATAGAATCTGGCACATATTAAACACTACAGACATTAGTTAATTATTTTAGTTCTCTTTTTTAAATCATGAAATTGGTGCCTGACACTTTAAGTGTAACAACAGCCTTCAAGATATATTCAATTTTAATATTTTAAGATTCCAACATTTTGTTCTATAATTCAGTTGTCAAAGTATCAGTAAAACAGACAAAACTCATTAACAGAGAAAAACTACACTATGAAAGACTTCACATGTATCCAGTCAATTCTTGTTTTCCTCTGTTTCCTTAGGAATACTTTAGATTTCCCTCTCTTTTTCCTTACACTTGGCATGGAAATTGCACTTACTTTTCCTGAATGCACAGTGGGTCGGAAGAAGCCAAAGCCCAGGGACAGGCTTTTGAGAGAACAATTTTGTTTTGCGTACTCTGCACATCTAAAAATCTCTCCTGCAATTTTGCTAATGGTCTTAACTTTGTTTTGTCGGTTTACCAGAAATGACTCATTTTCTTCTAATAAACAGAGTCAGAGGAATCCCTATTCCATCCTTCTCCCTCAGTTGCCGTGTCTTGGGTGGGTGGAGGAGGAGGCTTGGAGTTTCAGCAACAGCCCACCTCCCTGTGGAGCCGCTGGCTGCCTGCCTGAATTCCAAAAATCGTAACTTGTGTCATGGAGCCCAAACGACCCACTCTTTGTTCCAGACCAGCTCTTGCTCTCTTTAGCCTCAGAGAAAACTCTTCCTAGCACTCTTCGTTGCTCTGATTAATTATCTTTTTTCAATACTAAGAAAGGATGGTTCAGGTGAAGCAACACAAACAGTGGCTGGGAGATGCTGTTGGCAAGAGAAAGGATGCCGTGACTGGTACAGGTGGAGTCTGTGCAACACAGTGACTGTAGCAACTCTTGAATGACTTACCTCAGTGTGATAGTCAAAAGTCCCCTTAGCTCCCGTCACTGCTTTGTGGCCACAAGAGGTCCCTCTGCCCTAGGTTGTCAGTTGGTGGGAAAAGACAGTCCCTATGGTCAGGGAAGCAGTAAGGGATCCTGTAGACCCTCATCTTGGAGCCTGGGATGGAAGTTGACTTGCTGTCAGTAGTTACAGATGGGAAGCGATTTTGTTTTTTGTTTTTTGCAATGCCTTCTACTGGTTTCTGAAAAGGTGTGTGCATTCTGGTGCAGTGGTCCTGAATTCCCTGAACTGCTCCTGCTCAGCTATATCCTTAACTCCAAGCAATGCTGAGTCTGGAGAGCATGCTAAGATTAGGAAGATGTCCCTTTGGCAGATTCACCTTGAAAGCTAACAGAGAACTTAAACATTTATTGAGCACCACTATGTGCCAGGCTCTGCTCCAGAAACCTGGGAAGGCAGTGAACAGAATAAAGAAAGAACCTGCCTTCCAGAATCTTAAATATTAGTGAGGGCATTTATAAACAGATAAACATCCAGTACAATGGTAATGGTAGGATCTATGGGAAAAAATAAAGTAAAATAAGAAAGGTCAAGAGGAATAAGGGCAATGAAGTGAAATAAAGGCATCATATTGAAAAGAAAGAAATAAAACTAACCCTATTTGTACGTGACATAGTCTTGTATATATAAAACCCTAAAGAATCCACTAAAATATGATGAGAACTAATAAACAAGTTTAGCAAGTTTGCAGAATACAAGATATACAAAAATCAGTTGTATTTCTACACACATGCAAGGAACAGTCTGAAAAACAAATTAAGAAAACAGTTCCATTTATAATAGCATCACATAGCATAAAATACTTATGAATAAATTTTAACAAAAGAACTGCAAAACATATACTCTGGAAACCACAACATATTGTTGAAAGAAATTAAAGAAGATTTAGATAAATGGAAAGACATCCCATGTTCATGGATTGGAAGATTTACTATTGTTGAGGTGGCAACACTCTCCAAATTGATCTACAGACTCAATTCAACGCTTGTCAGGATCCCAATTGGCTTCTTTGTAAAAATTTGCAAGCTGATCTTAAAATTCATATGGAATTGCAGGAGCCCTATCATCAAAATAATCTTGAAAAACAAGAACGAATTTGGAGGATTCACTTCCCAAGTTCAAAAATTATAAAGCAACCACATGGTACTGGGATAGGATAAATTTACAGCTCAACTGGCTAGCTATATGGAAGACAATGAATTTGAATCTTTACCTCTCACCAAATACAGAAATTAACTCAAAATAGATCAAAGACTTAAATGTAAATCCAAAACTAAAGAAAACATGGGGGTAAATCTTCTTGACCTGGGGTGTAGCAATGGATTCTTTGATATGACACCAAAGCATAAGCAACAAAATAAAAATGAAACAAACTCTACTTCATTAAAATAAAAAATTAGGGGTGTTCAAAGCACACCATTAAGAAAGTGAAAGACACCAATAAAATGGGAGAAAATATTTTAAAATTATTTATCCAATAAAAGACTTGTATCTAGAATCTATAAAGAGCTCTTAAAACTGAATAATAAGAAAGCAAATAACCCAATTAAATTCAGGCAAAGGATCTGAGTTCACATTTCTCAAAAAAATATGTACAAATGGACAATAAGTACATGAAAAGATATCATTAACAATCAGGGAAATATAAATAAAAACTATACAAATATACCACTTCACATCCATCAGTATAGTTCTGATAAAAATGTCAGATAATAGCAAATGTTGATAAAGGTGTGAAAAATTATCAGCTTCACATATTGCTAATGGAAGTGTAAAATGGGGCAGCCACTTTGGAAAACAGTTCGGCAGTTCTTCAAATGATTCAACACAGAGTTACCATCTAATCCATCAATTTCACTCCCAGGTATACTCCTAAGAGAAAAGAAAACATGCACACCAAAAACTTAAACACGAATGTTCATAGCAGCATTATTCGTAATAGCCAAATCATGGAAACAACCCGATGTCCATCGATTGATGATTGGATGAACAAAATGTAAAATATCCATACAGGGGAATATTTATTTAGGCACAAAAAGGAATGAAGTATTGACATGTGCTACAACATGGAGGAAGTTTAGCAACATTATACTAAGTGAGTGAAGCCAGTAACAAAAGACCACATATTATATGATTTCATTTTATATGAATGTCTGGGATGAGGAAATATAAAGAGACAAAAAGTATATTGGTAGTTGCTTAGGACTGAGCTTAGGGCTGAAGCGGATGGGAGGGTTTGAGAGTGACAACTAAAGAGAGCAGGGCCTCCTTTTAAGGTGATGAAAATGTTTTATAATTGATTGTGGTGATGGTTGCACAACTCTGAATATACCAAAACCCCATAGAATTGTGCATTTGAAATGGGTGTATTTCATAGTTTGTAAGTTATATATCAATAAAACTGTTGAAAAGAGAGAGGCAGAAAAGAAATAAAGAAAGGCTGAGGGAAGGAGGGAAGGAAGGAAGGAAGGAGGGAAAGAGGGAGGGAGGAAAATGTCAGTATCAAAATTTGCAGGCAGGGCTGGCAGCTTGGAGAAAAACAAGAGTGACAAGGGTGGAAAAGAGGGGCCTATTTTATAGGAGGGGTGTACCCAGAAGGCCTCTTTAGTAGACTGATAGTCATTTCAGCTGAGACCTTCAGGAAGAGAAGTGAACCATACAGGTGTCTGAAGAAAGTCAAGGCAGAGGAAATAGTAAGTACAGAGTCCTCAAGACAGGTGTCGGCTCCGTGCATCTGAAGAGCAGCAGGGAGGCCGTGTGGGGGAAGCAGAGTGAATGAGGGGTAGGGGAGCAAAGAGGTGAGGTCCAGACCACCAAGGTGAGGACTTTGGATTTGTACTGAGTGAGATGGAGAGTTGTTTTGAACAGATGACGTGATCTGAATTCCATGTTAGAAAGAGCATTCTGGCTGCTGTGTGATGAATAGACTGTAAGGAACGGAGTGCAAAGGAAGTGGCAAGGCCAGGGAAGATGCCGCTGATCGGTCCAAGTGAGGTAGATGCCTTTGCTTCTGTGTAGTGCGCTGTAGTCTCTCTCACAGCTAAGTGGACTGGACCCAGAGTGTGAAGACTGCACAGAGCATTTTAAGCAGAATTGCCTGGAAAAAGTGTGGGCAACCACCCAGGGTGCTACAGCTGCTTGCTTTGAATTTCACTTTCCACATCCACGTGATATTAATTAATTGCGTAGGTACATGTTTGATGTCTGTCTCTCCCATTAGACTGGAAACTTTTTCAGTTGGTCAGAGCCATGTTCATTGTGTTCTCTGCTGTATCCCTGGTGTCTAGAAGAGGGTCTGGCACAAAGTAGGTCCTCACAATGAATCAATGGATGAACAGTTGTTTTCAATCATCTTGTCATTTGTGGTTTTTATGGGTAGTAAAGATATTAGGTGACCATCTAACATCTGTGCCTTCCCCCCATTTCCCAGCCTCTCTTACAATTAGTTGTGGCCATATGACTGTTGTTGGCCAGCGAAAAGGGAGCAGAAGTAACATGTATCAAGGCAGTTAGTAGCTGGAATGCATCTTCTGTTCTCCTATTCTCTGGCTGAAATACTCTTGAAGAACTACAGGTTCCGGATGAAATAGGATCACTTGACCTATCTAAGCTACAAGATGGAATAGGACCACCTGACTCATGTAAGGCTTTAGAAAAGTAAGAAACAAACCTTTGCTGAGTTAGACCAGCAAGATTTATTTTTTGCAGCAGCAAGTATTATTACTCTAACCTATTATTATGTTCCCCACCTCCCATTTTCCACAAGTATGTACAGAGTTTCACAAAACACACCACAGGGTGAGACCATTTTGGATAATGCTAGTTGGGAATTGATCCTTGCCCTTCAAGTTTATTTTCCCTTGCTGTTGTCCCCTTACAGAGTGGGGCAGTTTATGCTTTTTCAAATATTCCTATTGCTGTTGGAACCATGATAGGAGAAGAGTAGAACATTTCATAATTTCTGGAAGGCACTCAGTGTAATTGGACCAAAGACCCTCCTGATAATAATGGAGGCAATCTAGTCAAGTTCTAATAAATGGGGCTGGATCTTCTCCTGTATTTTTTTTTCCAGTAATTGGAAGCCAAAATGTGAAATCCTCATTCACTTGGTAAAAGGGATTGGCAGCTGTTTGCAAGAGATGAGCATTGACTAAGCTTTGTTTTAAATGTTTTTGGCTTGATTTGTTCGTTTCATCTCTACATTCTGCCCACTCAACTCCATTCTCAGTTTCTTGCTAGCTAGAGACTAGTCTGTGGGTTCTAGAAATAAAATGAGGAGAAAGATGGTTAGGATAACCAAGGCCATGTTTTATTTTTAACACTAAGCCAGAAAAACCACTAGTTTTACGTGTTATATCTTGATTGAAAGAATACAGTTCGAAGATTAATAAAAATAGCTCACTTTAGTAGGAAAATGAACACCTGGGCAGGACAGAATTCAGCTCTTAAGAGCATCTGTAGAACTCGATGTTAATCTTAGCACCTACTACTGTACTGACGCAAACACTGTGTAAGCCTTTTTAACAATAACAGTACTTAACATTTTTGGAAACTTGCATGGGTTCCCCTCCCCACAAAGTAAGTCACCCAATTAGTTCCTAAGGGGCAAGTGGTTGCTGAGGTCAGGTGGACGTGGAGGTAGTGCTGGCAGCCCCCAGACTGTCACCCGGGGCACGGAGGGGAACCCCAAGCTGCAGAAGCACTCCACACTCTGGCACTCTGCGGTGGGCTGCTATTTTCATTCCTGTCCCTGGGGGATAGGTACTCTGAGACTTGGAGGGGCCCATGCAAGTGAGAAGCCCTGAAACTTATGCTTCATTAGCTTCAAGGTAAATCCACCACTGCTCTCAACACATATTACAATCCTCCTACGATCCAGAGAGTTAACTATTATATATTAAGATCATTTTTCAGGTCAGGAAACTAAAGATCATAGAAGACTTTGTCCAAGTTCTACGAATAGCCAGTGGGTGGGAAAGCTGATATGCCTACCATCTCTGCCTCTTGTATTAGGGTTCACAGCTCTTATTCCATGCTTTGGGTTTTTTCTGTCTGGGAGAGGACATGGAGCAGCAGAGAAAAGCTGAGGCAAAGGAGACAATAAAGAACCTTGGTAGTTCCTCCTGACATCCTTCCTCCTGCCCTGATTTCTATCAAGGGAAGAGTGTCTGTCCTTCTCCCTAGGCATATTTGTTTGCCTTTTATGAATTTCCCCTTTTGAGAGCAAAGTTTACTTCTTTCGCTCACATAAAATTGTTGGGGTAATGTAGCCCAAATCCAAACCCTATAATCACCCACACCTCTGCGGCTCCGCTTGGGTCTTGGACCTATTGCCCCCTCAGTATCAGCCCCCCCAGAGTAGGTTTAGTTCTCCACATCTCTACATCTTGTTGTGATCTCTCTCATTCATTCATTCATTCATTCATTCATTCATTCATTCAACAAATATTTGTTGTCAGTTTCATGCCTGACACAATGCTAAGAACAACTGGGGATACTTTGCATCTCCTTCGGTTTGCAACTATTTCACAGGGAATGCAGAGTAGTGCCCCTCTGTGCTGATGGCCAGAGTTATGCCAGCTTGACCTTAGTTGAGCTGTTGTCCCCAGTGTTCAATCAAACACTAATCTAGGTATTGCTATGAAGACTTTTGGTAGATTAAAGTCCATAACCAATTGTTTTAAGTAAAGAGAATGTCCTCAATAATCTGGGTGGGCTTAAAAGCAAAACTGGGGTTTCCCTGAAGAAGAAATTCCGTCTGTGAAGCGCAGTGCCAGGTCCCACCAGCCCCTGCTAGTAGCCTATCCTGCAGATCTCAGACATGCCCAGCCAGCCCTCACAATTGCCTAAGCCGATACCGTGCAATAGACCTTTTAATATCTATTTTCACTGGTTCTGAGTCTGTGGTTACCCCTGACTGATACACAGTCCTAGAATACCTGTGAAGCAGTCCACTTTAACCATACTCATTTTTGTCAGCTTTCAGCTTGAAGAGGTAGACAAGATTAATGCCACGATTAGCAAAGCGATTTGGTGGGCCTCAGGGGTGATCCCACCCACAATAACATTTGAGCTGGGGTTGCCATTTTGGGTGGCTTCGAAGTTTCTGGAAATGTGTAGAAACAGGATGGAAACTCAAAATGTGAAAATCAGATGCCATACCATTTCTGGTCATGGTTTGATAAACCACCAAGGGGCATGGGGCCTTGAATAGTAGTACCCGCGTAGTCATCCCTCCCCATCAACAAAGCGCACTGTGTGGCACGAAGTGTAGATTATACCTGAGAAGGCCCATCTGAATTGCTTTTAGGTAGCCAGTGTTTCTGCATTGTAGACATTAAAGGCGGGGCCAGGCTCATGTACCGTCAAAGCCTTCATGGAAAAGAACTGGGAAGTGGTATTGCCAGTATGTGTTCTGGGCTCTAAAAACTCAGGTTTCCATTTCCTGGTTTATAAAATTTGAGGAGTGGACTTTCTCAACGTGTTTTATTTTTTGATTCTATGATTTTCTTTGCTAAGCCTAACAGCCTGTGTTATGAATTAGAATGGCAAGTAAAAAATGTTTGGTCATGGGTTTGGGTGGACTTGCCTCAGAAAATCTGAATTGTGGAAAACTGGTGTGTGTGTGTGGTGGGGCTGCAGGCCTGTAACAATTTACAAGTCTACCTTCTGAGAGACATTTGCACAATTATGGGGATTTTTCTGAAACTGAAAACTCTGCCAATTACTGTTTATCACAGTTTCTCGACTTGCTTTTCAAGCACCAGATTGCGATGGAAAATACCTACATTGCTGAGATAACGCTGGTTTTCTCGGATTTTTAGTGAGCAGACAGTGACCTGAGACTTGGGGCCAATATGTACAGAACCTTCTAGAAAAGGAAGACTGATGTGAAGTCAAGGTGAAAGGGATCCTCCATCCTCCAAATTTGGATTGAAATTAGTTTGATTGAGTAATGAAAGGGTAAACAAAAAAATAAAAATAAAAAATGGATAAACTAATTTTTTAAAAAATCCAACCACAGATCAAAAATCAACCAACGTATTGAAAAAGGAGATCAATGAATCTAAAATTAGAGAAAAAAGCCACCACAGAAAGTGGTTTAGGCCTCCAATGCTACAATCCTGGACAGGCATAAATAATGCAGTTTTTAATCAAGTGGTCAGCCCTGAAGCTCAGACAGATCATTTGATCAGCCCTGATGATCAAATGTTCTGTCTGAGCTTCAGAATGGCCAGGGGACTTCTAATCCATCTGTAGACTGAAAAAATAACTTCTTTCACAGATTTTTGTATGACTTGTCCCCAAATCTATATAGATGGTATGGCAAGGAACAAAATACAAATGATTTTTAAAAGCCTTTTGACTACTCAAAGTAGAACTGCTTGTACATGGGCTCCTTAGCACTGGTTTTGACTTTGAAAGAGATTCCTCTAAGCACAAAGTGCAGATCTACCGCTCTGGTCCCCACAGGCCTGTGATCAGGTAGTCTCTTGGCAGAATGAGGGAGAAGAGGCTCTGCAAGGCCAGGCTATGCCCAGCCGGCCGCCCTGGGCTTCACGGAGGCCTGCCAAGCCCACGGTTGCCGGTTCTGTCTGCACACTCCCCCGCCCCAGTTGTCAGCAGTGAAAGACATCCCCAGCTGCTCCGGGGAGAGGGGACACGCAGAGAGGCGCCTGGGCCTGCCTTAACCTTTAAAGCACAGCCACATGGAATGGCATTGTGGTTTAATGAAAGTCTCTCTGGAGCTCACACTCAGCTAGTTTTGTTTTGTTTTTTTTTTCTCATTTTTTATTCCATCTTGTTGCTGTTTTCTTTCTTGTTTGGCTGTGTTTTCATTTCCTCTAGAATGTGTGGTTCCCATCTCAGCCAGCAGATCTAAGGTAATCTCAGTTTTGTTTCTAAAACTGTCATTTGCTGCTTCCCCCCACCACTCCCTGTCTTTTGTCTTTGGAAAACATGACTATTTAGCCACATAACAAGTGGAGGTTCTCTTCTCAGTACTTTTAGAATTACCCAGTCCAGAGCTGAGTCCACAAAACATCCATCCCTTACTCTTCAGCTGTAATCAAAATTTGATAAATGGGTTAAGATACATTTCATGAAGCAGAATGGTGAACTTGCAGTTTTTTTGCCTGTGCATCATTTGGGATGGGGAAAGCATGGCACTGGATTTTGGATATACTTTCCTATTTCTTAAACGAACTCCATCCATTGGTAACTGTCAAACCCAGGGGGACTTTAAGCACTGATACATCATGTTTTCAATATGACTACATACGTATCCGGAAATATTTTAGTCTTCATTTCATAAACATATCCACCTCTTCTTGCTGCAGGAATGATCAATTATTTGACATTATGTTTTCCCATTTTCAGTACTTCAGAAACTAGTTCAATACATTAAACTGGTTATGTTGCTTTCAGATGGATTTCATGAATTGCTGGTGTCAAGTGCTTTGCTCTCTTTTCGTGACACCCTGCTTCTATCTATAGCCAACAGCTCATCAGAAGCCAGGGCCAGGGACAGTTGTTGTTTGGTCAAGCCCAGCTGTTGCATGCTGATTGGTAACTGGCAAGGTGTGGCGACTGCCATCTGGCCATGCCAGGTCCTGATAGCACTGCCAGCATTTGTTTGATTCAGGCAAAAGCAGTTAATTTCAGCTTGCTTCGAAGAAGCAAATGCAGTTAACTCTTCTGGACACTCTGGGTAGTCAAGTTGGTTTCTGAGTGTAGATCCAAGTTGGAAGTTAAAAACAGCATTATCTGAACTCATGAGGTCTACCATGACACACTTTTGCCTTTCCCTCCTGCTTAGCATTCAGACATGGAAACATGTGTATCTCAATCCCTTTCTGATAGGCAACATCGGATACTTCCACAGAACATAAATGAGAAAACTGATTTCTGTAGCTCAGAAGGATGCCTATTTTCACAGCTCTCCATGTACCGGAAAAGAGAGAGATATTATACCAATCATATGAATTAACATGGCATCATGGATCAGTATGCCTCAGAAATTAGGAAACCATAAAATAAATTAGGCTATGAATAAGTTAAATATATGTTTTGGGGGGAAATAGAGCTTGTCAGTGTGTTTCACTGGAGGATTATAGGTAATGCTATTGCATGTCCCTGCTCCGTAGGGACTGAGGGCTGGTGGGGAACCTGGCTCCGGAGGTGAAAGCTTTGCTGGGATGGAGATTCAGAACTGTCGCCAAGTCTTATGCAGATCCTGCTTTGTGCTGGCAAATGACTTTCACAATAATTTCAATCATCGTTCATCAGCAGGCATTGTATGAATAGCAGATGCTATACAATATCTACGCAACGGTCCTGAGTATCTGATATTCTGTAGCCATATTCCCCATGCAAGGAGCGATTCTCCTTTTTTAGGATAGGAAACCCGAGTCACAATAAGAATAACCTCCTTCTTGGGAGCCAGGATTGACCTTAGTTTCTCTCTTGGAAGTGAGGGACCCAGGTCGGTGATGGACCCAGGGAGTTCCCAGGAAAATGAATAGAGTCCTTTGCTGGAGATGGCTATTTTTACTTTGAGGATAAAAAGTAGTAAGTAGCCTAGAACTGAAAAGTTTTATTTGAGGCTCTCAGAAGATAAACATTTGACATTGTCGTGTTCAGAGACGATGTTTTTAAGGGAAGCTGTGTGGTTTGGCAGCTGACAGTGCCCACACTGGGGCTCACTAGGCCCAAGGTTGAATCCTAGCTCAGCCACTTACTCTGTGATCTTCAGCAGCTAAACTGCTGCAAGCCTCGGTTTTCTTATTCGTAAAATGGGGACTGCGAGATATGAGGGTATGAAGTGGCAGCCTGTGCCTGTGTAACATGCTCCTTGTGTCATCTCTCACTCTCAGGGATTAGGCAAATCTCGAGGTGCTAGCTGGGGCAGCTGGGAGTGTCACCCGAGTGTCTTTTTGCCTGGCACAGTCTCAGACGCTCACCTGGGGCTGAGCATGGATGAGATGGGCTGCCAGAAGCATCTAGCTGCCTAGGCTCTGGCTGTTACCCACCCTTTTCTCTCCCACTAAGTAATCTTGGACAGAATCTGTCTTAAAGACTACTGTATGGGTATATGTAGTGGCCCTTTGCCAAATATTTATAAATTGTGTGATTAAGTTTAAATACATCTCTAATAAAATCCCAAATGGTCTCAACTGTTAGATTTTTGTTATGTAGAAAATGATTTTGTTTCTGATGAGTTTTGATATGAAAAACACTGCACATGCAAAAGAAAACCCAAATCATTTGATATGTTATTATAAGGATTTTGAAGAGATAATTCATAGAAGAGGCAATACAGGTGATTAATATATATGGAACAATATTTCAATTTCATTGGTAATTTTAAAACATCCAAAATTAAGGAACAGTGATACCTAATTTCTACCTATCAGATTGGCAGATTTAAAAACAAAAGATTTACTCCTAGTGAGGATGCAGAAAGATGGGTCATCCCACTCCCGGCTGGCGGGCAATTTGATACAATCATTGGAAAGTTATTTGCCACTTGCATAATAGAAGGCTTTAAAGTGTTTATATCATCCAATATAGTCATTTTAAAGAAATATTTTTTAAAAATTATATTTAAAGATATCTATTGCAGTGCTACAATTTTAAATAGGAAGAAGTAGAAATAAGATCAGTACAATAAAAGGATAGTTAAATATGCTACTTAGAATGAAATAGTATGGTAGCATTAAAACGAGATCTTGGTGATCATCTGTAGCCATACCTGCCAATTATGAAAAGTCTACTCTATGCCCACCCCTAGGTTAAGTGAGCACTTTGAATATAGATGATCTCATTTAAACCTTATGGTGACAGATTAGTAACCTCCTAACTCCCAACAATTTATTGTCTCAT
This sequence comes from Glossophaga mutica, assembly GCA_039655065.1. Lineage (NCBI taxonomy): Eukaryota > Metazoa > Chordata > Mammalia > Chiroptera > Phyllostomidae > Glossophaga > Glossophaga mutica. The sequence continues at coordinate 26,429,948 of CM077309.1, read as the reverse complement.
TTAAACCTATTTGATGCATTAGAAAATTGAAAAAATATTAACATGGGAGAGCACTCTTGGTATTCTTTTAAGCAAATGAAATCATTATTAGCATACAAAACTGCATATAGTTTTTGTGCAACTATCTAAATACAGTAAGTCCGCCCATAGTGGGACCAAAGTTGTAAACTGCATGAAATGCGGGTTTGTATCGTTGCAAAATTCCTGAAGTGAAAGTGAGAGCTGGGGGGTGGATGGCGGCAGCTAATCCTTAGTCACCTCCCATCTAAACTCACATTATTCCAGGGCTATGGGTGTTTACTGAGAAATTTACCAAAACAGTAGGAACGATTTTTTCCGTATTGTGGCATTATGGGTAATTCATGCTTCAATGTATCTTTCACTTTTTCTACAATAAGCATGTAGAAGTATTGCATAAGAATAAAATGCTTCTAACACTTTAAACAATGAAAAAGCAATTTGTTTGACTAATGCTTTATCAGCGGGCAGTTGTTTCTTCTTTCTTATGCTCACTAGACAGCTCAGTAGTTTAAGCAGGAAAGGGAAGAGGCAAGCCCGGTGGTCAGAGGGAAAGGAGAGGTGTGTTTCTCTCCCAGCTCTGGGGTGTGAGTCACGTGACGCTTGTGGTAGCATCTGTGGTCACATATGTTACAAGTGAAAAAAATATCACAATGAGGTTGGCAAAGCCTTGGGCATTACCCAACCCCATGCAGCTGCCAAAAAAAATTTGTTGTGTTGTTTTTTTTTTTTTAAAGAGAGAGAAAAGAAACCTACTTACAAAAGAAAGACATTATTAAGGGTAAAGCCCTCTTTCCATGTTCTCTAAGAACAGACACTCCCCCAAGTCAGCGTGCGGGTGAGGGTGACTAGGGAACAGTCACTCTCTGGGAAGAAACTAGAAGCAGGCTCAGAGCCCCTTTCTGCCTTTGCAGGATCTCGGAAGACTAACCTGGAGTTAACCTTGACGTGGCCCAGCATCGGTTGACTCTGAGAGGTGCTGAAGCTGTCCCTGCAGGGTGTGCCTCCAGCACCTGCAAAAATCCCAAGCATCAGGGAAAAGGCCTTAGCGTCCTGGCACCAGGGAACCCTCTGTGGGGTGGGATACCAGACTGGGTTGGGCCCCACAGGAAGCAACCTGCTTTTGTTGAGGTGGCTGCGCTCAGCAGCAGAAGGCCCGCCCTTGTTTGCTGGGGTTTTTCTGCTGGCTTCTGTGACTAGGCAGCTAAAAGCAGAAGGCTCAGACAACCCCCAGCCCTGGCTCGGGCTTGGAGGCTGAAGTTAGGTGCATTCAGAGAAATGGGTCGCTTATCCAGGGGACGGCCTGAGCAGCTGGGAGGGAGTAATGCCAAGTACAGATGATGCTTTTTTTCAAAGAGAGCTTCACATTTTTTCAGAGCCACTTGGTTATTTATTCAACTGACACTTTCTCGGTATTGTTATAGGAACTGGAGAAGTCAAGAGAAATAAGACGCCATAGCTGCCCTCTAGGACTCCATGGAGGAAGAAGAGGGTCAGCAAGCCTCTGTGGTAGACCTAGCACCAGGGGACCGTGGGCACTCCCTGGAGAGGAACATTATTCAAGTCAGGGGCTCAAGGAAGTGACACGGCCGAGCCGTATCTGACCTTGGCAGTTCTCAGACTTTCATGGGCATACGACCCACCTGATGAGCTTGCTGAAATTCATGTGATTATTTAGCAGGTCTGGTGTGAAGCCTGAGATTCTGCATTTTTAACAAGGTCCCAGGTGATGCCGATGTTGCTGGTTCATGGTCCACACTTTGGGTATCAAAATATTAAGTGGTGTCTAAGAAGGAGCCAGGTAGAGAAGTGGGGAAAGATTCTCACAAGAAGCAACATCCCGGGTGGGCCACTTCAGGAGTGGAGAGGGTCGAATCTTGAGAGAAGTTGAAGTTTTGTTGGGTAAGCCTTGAAATAGCGCTGGGCTTACTTTTTAATTCTAGTAGGGGCTTAATTCAATTCATTCTTTAAGACTCAGGCCCCAAACCTGATATTCTGGGAAGCATAGTCCTAACCCTCACCTGACATGTGTCCCTCTGTTTAGTGGTCTTGCTTCCTTAGTGATTTTTTTTTTTTTTTTTTTGTCACTTAGGTCATAAGATTCTCAGAGCAAACCTGATGGTAAGTGACAAGTTACTATGACAGAGTTTGTGAAGTCCTAGGCTATAGCGCTCTATGAGGGAGGTCACAGCAGTTTCACTCCACAGATAGCTCATGTCTGATACACATAAGCAGCTAATGCTTATTATTTACTGAGTTTGAAATGAATGAATATTCATACTTCCTATTGGGCTCCGCAGGAGAATGACAGAGTTCTTAAGAGCACAGGCACTGGAATTAGAATGTTTGGGTCGAAATCCTGCCTCTGTTACGTGCTGGCTGCATAAATCTGGGCCTACGTAGCCTGTGATCTCTTCGGGCCTCAATGTCCTCATCTGTAAAGTGGGGATGATAGTAATATTGCCTCAAAGAGTTGCTGTGAGTCTTACGTAGTACCTATAAATTGCTTCCAGCAATTGTAACATTCAGTAAATGTTTTCTGTTATCTTTGTTAAGAGCTGAAGTTCATGGTAGCCAACTTGACCACATACTGACTCAAATGGTTTAGTGAGGATGGGTATATTTGCCTACAGTAGGACTTATGAGTAAATGTTATTTATTTTTGCCATGTCCACCCTCCAATAACATATATAATGACAGGTAACTGTAGTCCCTTTTAAATTGTTTTCCTTGAACCTAAAATAGGAAAATACACAGAATGACAGAAATGGGGGTCTTGGCAGAATACTTCAAGTGAGACCACTGGGTATGAGCTGGTTTCTAGTTATTTGGGGATGTCATGTGGGAGAATTCTGTTTCCCTATGAGATCACTTGAGCTGGGCTTCTGGAATTCCAGTGGACCATTAAAAGAGAAATGTTAGGTCAATAGCCAGCAAGTAGGTGTAAGCCTAGCTGAAAGCATGTATTATATTGGTGAAAAGGGCCGGGAAGCTCCTGCCATCACTGTTCAATACGGCTGGGGATTCCTTACAGTACAGAGGGATTAATGGCAAGCTCTGGAGCTGATATCATCTATGTTCTTTCCTCTTCTGTCTGTGAATACTTAGACCTGTAGAGTTTACATTAGCCACGTGTGGCTATTTATATTAATGAAAGTGAAATAACATTAAAATTTAGTTGTGCTAGACACATTCCATGTGCTCAGGAGGCACACGTGGCTCGGGGTTAACAAATAGGACAGCACAGATATAGATATAGAACATTTCATTGTGTAGAACTGACTTAAAGTGTAAGTGGGTTTTTGTTTGTTTTGCTTTAAGAGTTACCAGTTCTAACTGAGATAACCAGAGATGGCAAAATCCAGAACTCATGCAATAAGGATGTTGCAGAATTGAATACAAAAATTAAGAAATGTAAAGGATGAGTTTACCTCTAGACAGTAAAGTTTGACTCTACTTTTTTGTTCAAAAGCTGCTCCATAACTTGGCACTTATTCTTATGTATCACAGTAGACTAGGAGCTCTGAGGAAGTAAGTAGAGTCTGGCAGGTACGATCACTGATCCCAAATTGCTTGCCATTGAGTTGGATAGGTATTGAGTATATATAAAGAACATTAAATAGTATTCCAAGAAGGTATGTGAGAGAAATCCAATGAAATGCTGTGAGGCCAGAGTGGGTTTGATAAAAGACGTGATGCTTGCAGTTGACATAACAGGAGACACCAGCGGAGCTGAGACCAGGGGACAGAAATGGGTGCGGCATGCTGGGAAAGCAGGCCACAGGTACTTGAGATGAAATAAAAGTATTGGTAGGTAGTCAGACTGGTAATGGACTGGGGTCAGATTTTGGAAGGATGAGGATGCCAATCTAAGAGAATTAAATTTTACCCTGCAGACAACGGGCACCACAGAAGGGTTGTGAGCAGAAGAGCACAATCACACAGGTTGTATTTTGTCAAGGTGATCCTGGCAAGGCTTGAATAGCTAGACTGAAGGAACCAGCCATCTTAGCTGCGATACCAGCCCAGAGGTTGTGGGGAAAATTCAGGCAAGGGATAGGAAAGACCTGAAATAAGTCATTAAAGGGGAAATAGAAAGAAAAGGGATAAGAAGGAAAAACTGAATTGGTTCTGACTGAGCAAGAAAGAGAAATGGCAGAAATGTAGACAAAGATGGCTGACCTGCTTTGGGTGTTTAAAATTTAGGAAATACCTGTTGATTTAGATTTTGGAAGGTGGCTCCTAGATTTTAACCTCATTGGATCCTATTACACACACCTTCTTGAACTGCCATTTAATATTCTTCTATGCATTGAATACTTATCTACCGTCAGAGCAAGCAGTTTGGTCAGTGACTGTGTCATTAGGCTTTGTGTCTTTCCCCACAGCCCCTAGTTTAGTACCATACATGGAAAAAGTGCCCAGTGAATAAACAGATATTCCACAATTAATTGTAGAGTCAAGCCCTATTGCCTAAATACACCCCTTACATTTACTGACGAAAAGAGGAGAAGAAATTCCTTGTTTGTTTTCAAATAAAAATCCTGATAAAATGTTTGATTATGTTGGTGAATAGAAATGAATGCCCACAAAAATGCCAAAACAGTGGTGTGAATACCTACCTCACAGAGTGCTGAGGATTAAATGAGATGCATGCAAATTACCTAGGAATTAGTCATCAATAAATGCCATTTGATTCTAATCTAATGAACTGAGCAAACTTCATGGGATTGGAAAATCCCATGCCTAATTTTATAGCACCCGTTATCTTTCCACTTACTCATTTATTAGGTACCATAAAATAAGGGAAGTTCTAGGTTTATTCCAGATTGCTCCCAGCAGAATTGTTAAAGGTCTTGTTTACTCAATGAGGCAGAATCCAAGGAGACAGAACCCAGCCCCAGAGATACTCACACGCTTAGGTTTCTGGATCACCCTTCACTTGTTCTTGCCTTTTACTCTTTAGCAACAGGACAGTTGTCAGTGGAGCGCTGGACAGTAAGATACACAACAATATCAAATAAAACTTACCAGAAGAGAATAACAGACATTTCTATGTGATGTGATTGGTTTTCTTTTTTTTAAAACTTTATTGGTGTTCAATTATAGTTGTCTACATTTTCCCACCCCTGTGATTTACCTTTTTTTCAATTTTTTACTGTCATTCTATTACAGTTGTCTCAGTGTTTGCCCCTTTGCCCTCCTCTGCCCAGCCCACCCCCTGTCCCATACTCAATCCCCACACTGTTATCCATGTCCGTGGGTCCTTCATACATGTTCTTTGACTAATTCCTTCACCTTCTTTCCACCATTATCCCCCTCACTCCTTCCCTCTGTCAGTCTGTTCCATGTTTCCATGCCTCTGGTTCTATTTTGCTCATTAGTTTATTTTGTTCATTAAATTCCTCTTATAGGTGAGATCATATGGTATTTATCTTTCACTGCCTGGCTTATTTCACTTAGCATAATGCTCTCCAGTTCCATCCATGCTGCCATGAAGGGTAGGAGATCCTTCTTTCTTTCTGCTGCATCATATTCCGTTAGGTGAATGTACCACGGTGTTTTGATGCACTCATTTGCTGATGGGCACTTAGGCTGTTTGCAGCACTTGGCTAGTGTCAACAATGCTGCTATGAACACAGGGGTATATAAGTTCTTTTGAATTGGTGATTCAAGATTCTTAGGGTAGATTCCTAGCAGTGGAATTGCTGGGTCAAAAGGCAGTTCCATTTTTAGTTTTTTTGAGGAAATTCCATGCTGTTTTCCGAAGTGGCTGCACCAGTCTGCATTCCCACAAACAGTGCAGTAGGGTTCCCTTTTCTCCACATCCTCACCAGTACTCGTTGCTTGTTGATTTATTGATGGAAGCCATTCTGACAGGTGTGAGGTGATATCTCATTGTGATTTCAATTTGCATCTCTCTGATGACTACTGATGTTGAGCCTCTTTTCCTATGTCTGTGGGCCCTCTGTATGTTCTCCTTGGAGAAGTGCCTGTTCAGTACCTTTGCCCATTTTTTAATTGTATTGTCTGTCTTCCTGATGTTGAGTCGTTTGAGTTCTTTATATATTTTGGAGATCAAACCCTTGTTTGATGTATCATTGGCAAATATTTTTGCCCATAAGGTTGGTTTCCTTCTTATTTTGATGATAGTTTCTTCAGCTGTGCAGAAGCTTCTTAATTTGATATAGTTCCATTTGTTTATTCTTTCTTTTATTTCCCTTGCCCTAGGAGATATATTGGTAAAAATATTGCTATGTGGGATATCTGAAAATTTCCTGCTTATGATTTCCTCTAGAACTTTTATGGTTTCATGACTTATATTTGTCTTTTATCCATTTTGAGTTTATTTCACTGTATGGTGTAAGTTGGTGGTCTAGTTTCATTTTTTTGCATGTACCAGTCCAGTTCTCCCAAAACCATTTTTCAAAGAGACCATCTTTACTCCACTGTATGTTCATTCACTGTTTGTCTAATATTAATTAACCATAGAGACCTGGGTTATTTCTGGGTTCTCTATTCTGTTCCATTGATCTATGTGTCTGTTCTTACGCCAGTACCAGACTGTTTTGATTACAGTGGCCTTGTAGTATAGTTTGATATCGGGTATTGTGATCCCTCCTACTTTGTTCTTCTTTCTCAAGATTGCTGAGGCTGTTTGGGGTCTTTTTGCGTTCCATATAAAGTTTTGAAATATTTGTTCTAGATCTGTGAAATATGTCATTGGTATTTTAATAGGGATTGTGTTGAATCTATAGATTGTTTTGGGTAGTATGGATATTTTCATGATAATTCTTCCAATCCATCAACATGGTATACGCTTCCAATTGTTTGTATCTTCCTTAATTTCTCCAGTGTTCTCTAGTTTTCTGAGTACAGATCTTTTACCTCCTCTGTTAAATTTATTCTTAGGTACTTTATTTTTCTTGTTGCTATAGTAAATGGGATTTTTTTGTAGTGTCTCTTTCTGATATGTCATTGTTGGTGTACAAAAATGCCCTCAATTTCTGAATATTGACTTTGTATCCTGCTATTTTACCAACTTCACTTATTAGGTAGAATAGCTTTTTGGTGGGGTTTTCTATGTACAGTATCAAGTTGTCTGTGAATAATGACAGTTTTACTTCCTCTGTTCCAATTTGGATGTCATTTATTTCTTCTTCTTGTCTGATTACTGTGGCTAGGACTTCCAGTACTATGTTGAATAAGAGCAGTGAAAGCAGACATCCTTGTCTTGTTTCTTATCTTAAAGGGAAAGCTTTTAGTTTTTGTCAATTGAATGATATTAGTTGTAGGTTTCTCATATATGGCCTTTATTATGTTGAGGTATGCTCCCTCTAGTGATTGATTTTCATAAGCATGAGAAAATCAGTATCATTGAACTCAAATATGTCAATTACTGCTGGAACCCACCTCACGCTGGGCCACAGCACCTTGATATGAAGGCTAGAGCTTCTTCCCTGGGCGACTTCTGCCTAGTTCTCCCTTCTGGCCTCACCCTGTGTATCCAGTCAGACAATGCTATTTAATAGACCACCTTCAACTTGTCAAGAACTCTCAGGAACCCCTTTTATCTGAATAGGAAGCCTAAATTCCACTGCTTGGTTTTCTTTCCCAAATCTAATTCACCATGTTGATTCAACCATATTTTCTCATTTTCCAAGTGCATCCTTAGCTCCAATAAGGAAGAAATGCACTCTTTACTAGACTGATAGATCTAATACTCACTTCCCTTCTCTGCTTTGGCCACTGCTCTTGTCCAGTATGGCCTCACTGTTGCCCTCTGCTTTGCTAATCATTCTTCAAGACACATCCAAAATCTACTTTCTCTATGAAGCCCTTTCGGACTAGATTATTCCAACCTGTATTCATGTCACCTTTTTCTGGACTCCTACTGCACTTATTTACAATGACAAAAAATTTACCACTGTCTGATCATCTCTTGTTTCTTACTTCTGTCTTTCCAACAACATTGAAGTCAGGGTTTATGTCTTGCCCTTCAAATCCCATTATCAAGATGGAAGGTATGGTTAATAAAATTATATAGATTTTAGGTATACAATTCTATAACACATCATTTGCATATTGTATTGTGTATTCACCACCCCAAGTCCATTACTATTTATCCCCCCTATACACTCTTCTCCCTCCCCTGACTCCCTTTACCCTCTGGTAATCACCATACTGTTGTCTGTCTACAAGTTTTTTTCTTAATCCCTTCATCTTTTCTTCTAGTATAATTTTGAATAAAAGTGGTGAGAGTGGGCATCCTTGTCTTATTCCTGATCTTAGGGAGGAAAGCATTCTGTCTTTCACCATTAAACATTATTTTAGCTGTGGATTTTTCATAGATGTCCTTTATCATGTTAAGAAGATTCCCTTTAATTCCTATTATTGACTATTTTTATCATGAAAGGGTGTTGGATTTTTTCAAATGAGTCTATTGAGATGATAATGTGTTCTTTTTATTCTGTCGATACGGTGTATCATATTAATTCATTTTCAGATACTAAACCAACCATGCATTTATGGGAAAAATCCCACTTTGTCATGGTGTATAGTTCTTTTTATATGTTGCCAGAGGGCTAGTGTTTTGTTAAGGACTTTTGTATCCATATCTATAAAAGATATTGGTCAATAGTGATTGTCTGGTTTTGATATCAGGTTAATACTGGTCCCGTACTGAGTTGGAAAATGTTCTTTCCTCTTCCTTTTTTCTTAAAGAGTTTGTGAAAAAAATGGCTATTCTTCTTTAGATGTTTGGTGGAATTCAGCATTGAAGCCACTTTTCACTGTGGATAAGTTTTTAATTACCAATTCAATCTCTTTACTTGTTACAGATCTATTCAGGTTGTGTATTCTTGAGTCAATTTTGATAGTTTGTGTTTTTCTAAGAAATTGTCCATTTCACCTATGTTATCATGTATCTGCATAGTATTTGTCTATTTCATCTATGTTATCTAATGTATTGTTCATAGTATTTCTTTATAATTATTTTTTTCTTCTTGTAAACTCTTATGTTTCAGACTTGCAAAGCTATCGTGATTGCTAAAGAGTATTGAAGGGCATGTCAATGATGCTTATTAATCTCTTTTGGACCAATAACGATAGTCACTAGAGTTTTTCCTGAGGAATCATAAATAAGAATTTATGTATAAAATATTCAGAATAGAATTAATTACAGTATCAAGCATAGAATTGACAAGCTGATTCTAAAATTTATATGGGAATTCAAACAATTCAGAATATACAAAACAATCTTGAAAAAAGATTTAAGTGGGAGGATTCACATTTCTCAGTTTCAAAACTTACTGCAAGGTAACATTAATCAAGGCAGTGTGGTGCTGGCATAATGACAGATGCTATAGAGCAAATGAATAAAATTGAGAGTCCAGAAATAAATCCATGTGTCCAGGGTCAATTGATTTTCAGCAAGGGTTCCAAGACCAATCAACGGAGAAATAATAGTTATTTCAACAGATAGTATTGGGACATTTGATAGCCACAGGTAAGACAAATGAAGTTGAGCCCTTTCCTTATGACATATAAAAAATTAACTCAGAAGGGGTCACAGACCTAAATGTAAGAGCTAAAACTATAAAATCCTTAGAAAGAAACATAGGGAAAAGCCTTCATTATGTGGGTTTTGGCATTGGATTCTTAGAATGATACTAAAAGCATGAGCAACAAAAGAACAAATAGATGAATTGTACTTCATCAAAATTTAAAACTTTTGTGCTTTAAGGGCACTATCAAGAAAAAGATAGCTCACAGAATGGGTGAAAGTAAATGCAAATAATATAAGTGATAAGGGACTTGTATTCACAACATACAAAAACTCACACAACTCAATAACAGAATGACAAATAACCCCATTTAAAAAAATGGTCAACGGATCTGAAAACAAGTTCTCCAAAGAAGATATACTACAAATGACCAGGAAGCACAAGATCCTTGAAATCATTAGCCATCAGGGAAATGCAACTCAAAACCACAGTGAGATATTTCTTCATACTCACTAGAAGGCTAAAATAAAAAAGTCATATGATGACAAGTGGTAGCAATTGCAAATATATAAAAATTGGAACCCTCATGCACTGCTGATGGGAGTATAAAATGGTGAGGCCACTTTGGAAAACACTCCTCTAGCAGTTTTTTAAATGCTTAAACATGAATCATTATATGACTCAACAATTCGATTCCTAGCTATATTCCCAAGAGAAACAAAGACTTGTACATGAATGTTTATAGCAGCATTGCTTATAATAGCTACAAAGTGGAAAGAGCCGAAATTTCCATCTGATGAATGGATAAACACAATGTAGCATATCCATACAATGGGACATTATTTGGTCATAAACCTATGTGAAATACTGATATATGCTGCAACATTGATGAGCCCTGAAAATATCATGCTAAATGAAAGAAGCCAGTCACAAAAGACGACATATTATATGATTCCATTTAAATGAAATGTCCAGAACAGGTAAATCTCTAGAGACAGAAAGTAGATTGGTAGTTGCTTAGGGCTGGGAGGCCTAAGGGCTTAGCAGGTGATAGTTAAATTATAGATAGTTTCTTTTTGGAATGATGAAAATGTTGTAAAATGATGTAAAACTGACTGAGGTGGTCTTTGCCTATGTTTGTAAATGTATAAAAAAATAATTGACATGTACACTTTAAAGGGCTGGCCTGTATGGTATGTGAACTATAGCTCAATAAAGTAGTAAAAAATCTACTTTTCAATATGTCGGTTATAGAATGGAACAATATTTAGAAAATGTGAAAGAATATATGGCCAAATATTTTTCTCTTTGAAACTTTGTGTCACTAATATCTCTGTTCACAATTTATGTGTAAGTCATCAACATGGTTTCTAGCATTTGATGACAAAGGTGACAAATAAACCTTTTCTTTGGGGAACCTACAAAAGCGGGGCTTGAAGGTATGGGCTCTGTGATGCGTAAAAATCCTGACTCTGGTTCGAGGTTTTCAAAGTGATGTCTTAAAGACTTGACCAAGGAGCAGAGACTTTCATCTTCTCCCTCCTCTCCCCGCTCCCTACCTATTCCCGATCTTGGCATCTATCATAGAAGTCCTAATTCTAGATACTTTCTATGTTAAGTACCTGAGCAAACTTGCGCTTGAAAAAAAGAATTCTTAGCTAAAGCTTGAAAACTACGAGGTCTAGTCATTGGAGACAGGAGGGTGAGCTGACTAGTTACAGCGGTGGGGTATTCTCGGTTGACCCCTTCCTCTCCTCACGACTATCTGAAAGCTGAATTACTTATGGGAACTAATATAGAGGATGGGGCTCAGACCATGGGAGATACACCCCTGCTCCCCCTGCAGAAAAAGTAATTTGTTCCTTATAGAAAATTTGGAAAGCACAGAAAAGTATTAAAAAATAATCCTACCCACCGTTCCCCCCCGCCTCTGCCCCAGAAATAAACATTGTTAATCTTGGTGTACTTTTCAGTTTTCCAATTATATACATGCATATAAATTTAATTTGTCATAGTTGAGATCATCCCATATGTTGAAGTGAAGGGGCTGGACCTTTATATCCCCAGGTGGACCAGGGATTTGACAACCTTCCAGGTTGTCCCTGGAAGGATGCATGGTCTGAGGCCTGGTAGTATTCTTTAGCCAATGCAGTCCTCCAAAAGCACTTACAGCTGAAAGCTGTCTTGGGGCAGCGTGTCCAGAAGCCAAGAGAATAACTGCTTCATTCCCAAAGGGGGACCAGTGCAGCACGTCACAGCCTCCACTACAGGCATAATACCTCCCCGTGTAGTCAATAATAATAATAATGGCTGGAATTCAGTACTTACACATTGCAGCACTATGCTAGGTGATCTTACTTAGCCCGCAACTGCCCAAAGAGATGCTTATTAATGGTGTTTCCATTTACCCATGAAGAAATAAGGCAGTCATTAATTGGTCCCACAGCTGATAAGTTGGAGATTCAGCATTTGAACCCTCAGTCTTGGCTTTATTTGTTTTGGTAAGAGCTTAAAAAAAGAATGTTTCCAAGGAAGAATTTAAGTTTCCTGTGAACTAAACTTATGGTAATCATTTCACAATGTAAATCAAACCATTATGCTGTATACCTTAAAATTATATAATGATATATATATTAATTATAGCTAACAAAAACTGGGGGGGAGACAAATTACAGATGTTGCATTAAAAAAAGAACTTAAGTTTCCAGGCAAAATATAACCACATATTGAAATGATAAGAGGTTTACTGCACTCCCCTTTCCTTTTCAGGAGAAACTAGAAGAAATGGTAAAAATGATCATTGCTAGCCCCAAATTAGAAATACCGAAATAAAATACATTTATTTAGGCCACATTTTAAAAGGCTGTGAATAAAGGACAGTAGAGACTGTGAGGACTTACTTAGAACATACTCAATTCAAACTATTTTAGGGAGGGGCAAATAAAAAAATCTCTTTTTTATCTGATCCCTTTGCTGTTCCAACTGCAGATTTTTTAAAAGTGGTGATTTGTCCCTACTTTATTAAAGATTGAATGGAATTCTAATAAAACAAAGCAACAACTACAAATTAATGTGCAGCCTTCAACTCAAACTGCCCCTTTTCACTACCGTGCATGCAAATTATTATTTCCACTATGCGTGAAAGGGGAAGGTAATGCTACGGTCGTGAGCGGCCATCCCAGATCCTTCAGTGCATGCCGTATTTTGTGTTATTTTTTATTTCTGAAAAGCAATTCCATGTAAGGGGTGATAAAGATGACCATTTTATTCTTTATATTATTATAGATGTTAGAATTTTTTTTGGTTAAGTTCATCTCCCATTTTTACCTTCATACAATCATTGTACTAATTTTTTTTCCTGTGGCCTATCCAGATTTTTCAAAAATTTTTTTAAACAAAATCTTTCTGAGAAAGAATTTAGCAGTTTTTGTATAGTCCCATTTGCCATCCTATAATCTCCTACACATGCTGCTTATTTCTCAGAATGAACACCGTTTCAGGGAGATTGCATTTATTTATTTATTTATCCCACTTAGGCATCAGCACAAAAATTAAAATTCAGAGTCAGTTATTGCTGGGGAGTGTTCTTAGCAATACAATTTGGTTGCCAGGCAACCTATGGGTGGGCCCTCAAGAGAGGAAGAGAAACCTCCATCAGCCAGTCAGTGCTTCAAGAGCAGCATTGGCTTTCATTTCAAACGTGCTAAATAATAGGGCCGTGCAATTTGCCTCTTTTAGTCCAAGTTGCTTACTTTTCTTTTTGAATGGAAAATTAATCTGGTTTATTGCCGGGTAACATTTGCAACCATACTTCCTCTGCCAGGCATTTTTCAAAAAAAAGGAAAAAAGAAAAAATAGGTGTTTCCCTCTTTGGGAAATCAGGAAGTTCTACTTTATGTTTTAAATCTTCCTTCTCTCTCCCCCACCCTTCTCTTGTCCCCTCCCTCCCTCTCACCCTTTCTCCCTTCATTTTTTTTTTGGGGGGGGGGTGGGTTTTAAGAAAACACATTATTTACAAGCTGTTAAGGTAAGAGATAGAAAAGGTCAAGAAAAAAAAGAGTGTTCAGGAAATCACTTTATGAACCATAACACACCCTCACACATTTTCTAGGAAGCCATGTTCAATAGCCTTAATTTGTTAGCTACTGTGGTTTAGCTTCTGAAGTACATACACACCGATGAATCAGAATTGCTGCCAATATTGAGTGCCCCAAGTAAAAGATGGTAGTTCTGGGGTGTAGGGTAGGGTTACAGGTAGAAAGAACCCTCCCAGGGCCTGAGGAGGAGATGTGAGAACTGACCTAGGCAATATACAATGCTCTGGAAATTTGGCAGGGGGTCAAAGGGGACTACTACATTTCCACTGTGACTCAGAGCCAGTATACCCTCTGCTGGCTGCCTGCTCTCACATAAGACTGAGCACAGAGTAGGTGTTCAACAAATGTGTTGGCAATGCACAAGTCTTCATGTATGGAGCTTGGTTTTGGAAAATTCTGTCAGGACAGCTGCACTCAGTCATGCAGTTGTAGGGGAGAGTATTTTGGGCCTCACATAATTTCCTGTCTTAGGGATGAAGAAAATGGACTAGCCGCCAAGACCGGCAAGCTGTTCCTGGATGAATGTGAACTAGGCTAAACCTCGGCATCATCGAAAATTCTCCTGTGATTTTTCCCTTTTGAGTAATTTAACTTTCATCTGCCTCCCCTAAGTTTGCAAGAGTTATTGAGAGTGAGTTTAGGGTTACCTTCAGAATAACTTTAACAGGATTCTCACGACTTTGCAGATTTATAAAATGTGGTCCAGGCTAAGGATGCCAAGATGCTAACTTGAGGCTCTTCTTTGGAAACCCCTCTTATCGTTTTTCTTCCTTCTGTTGCTATAGGTAATTTAGATCCTTACTGTCCCAGGGCTTAGCACCAATGTAGCCTGCCAATTGGGCTTTCTGTTGACAGATTTCCACTTACCCAGTCTATCCACTGTATTCCCACATCCTCTTCCTTCCGTAAGCTTTCATTTGCAGCATCTTTTCCTATTGTTTGTCCTTTCTGTTGAATACCTCATTTGTCCACGATTGCTTCATAGGATCATATCGGCTCTTTCCACAATCACATAAAATAGAACTTCCAGGTTAGTATGTCTTAGAATGGAAACCAAGCCACCTTGGTGGTCTTCAGAGATTTTTCTCCAAGGTCTAAGCTCTGGAAGTTTGAGAAACAATGACCTATACTTTTCCACTTGAATGGCTGCCCCTCCAAAGATACCATAGTTTGTCTGCTTTTATTTATAATGAACATTTGTGTTGATTATAGTTTGGGGCTATTATGAATAAAGCTGCTATACACATTCACATATATTTCTTTTTGCAGAAAGCAGATAGATAGATAGATAGATAGATAGATAGATAGATAGATAGATAGATAGACAGAATGAATGAATAGGTCCCACAGTCTGAAGAGGATGGTTTTAAAATCTTTACTGGGTGAATTTCTACATCCTCGTATGGGCTTAGACAGAAAGATTCACAGACTTTAGTCATTTGCTTTTGCAAAAGAAATATTCATGTTGTTGTTGAGTGATAAATTGATATGTCTTATTTTTAGAAAGTACATAGTATTTTAAACATTTGTTGTTAATCAACTTTTTGAGGCATAATTAATAGTAATAAAATGCATAGATTTAAAGTATCATTTGATGAATGTTGACAAATGTATACCCCTGCATATCACCACACAATCATGATGTTGAATATTTCACAATCTGGTATCATTCCATCTTGCATTTTTGCCATCAAGCATACCCACCACATTTACCTCTAATCCCCACACTAGGCTACTACTTTCTGATTTCTCTTACCATTGATAAGCTTTGCAGGTTTTAGAACTTTATATGAATGGAATTATATAGTGTATACTCTTTTGTGTCATTTATGTAATGGTTTTGAGAGTCATCCTTATTGTTATGGTGTTAGTATGTCACTACTTTTTATTATTGAACAGTATTCCACTGTTAAAGATAACATAGTTTGTCTACTTTCATTTATGATGAACATTTTTGTTGATTCTGGTTTGGGGCTATTATGAATAAAGCTGCTATACACATTCACATATATTTCTTTTTGCAGAAAGCATATATTTTCATTTCTCTTGGATAAATACCTGGAAGTTCCGTTGCTAAGTTATAGGGTAGGCAAACATTTAACATAAGAAACTACCAAAATACTTTCCAAGGTGGTTGTACCATTTTATATACTCACTGACAATACATGAGAGTTCCAGTTTCTCTGCATCCTCAATCAGCATTTGGTATTGTCAGTCTTTTCACTTTTACTGATTTTAGTGAATGTGTAGTGGTATCTCCGCATTGTGGTTTCAGTTTGCATCTCCTTGATGATAAATGATCTTGAGTATCTTTTATTTCTGAGCTCTGAGCTCTTTGGCCATTTGTATCATATCTTTTTGAAATGGTTATTTTAACCTTTTGCTTATTTTTATCCACCAGGTTGCTTCTTATTATTGAGTTGTAAGAATTCTTTACATATTTGGCATACCAGATATACATCAGATATATGTATTGCTAATGTTTTCTTTCAGTACGTGCAGTTTCTTATCCTTGCAGCTTCTTTTTTTTTTTTCAACACAAACTCATTTTATCAATGATGTTATATTCAAATGTCTAGGTTACTTTCCAGACATATTTTTACTGTACTAATTTATTTTTTTTTCATTTTTTATTTTATTTTTTTAAATCAGTATTTTTTAATTGTTGATATTGTACAGTTTTCTGTCTTTTACCCCGCCCCAGCCCACCACCCCAGCCCTCCCCACCTTCCTCCCATTTCCACCCCCCATAGTTTTTGTCCATGAGTCCTTTATACTTGTTGCTCTTCCTTGCAGCTTCTTAATGGTATCTTTTGAAGTGCAGAAATTCTCAATTTTGATGAAATATGGTTTCTTTGTTTCCTTTTTATTGAATTTATTGGGGTGACACTGGTTAACAAAATTATACAAGTTTCAGGTGCACATTCCACAACACATCATCTGTACACTGTGTTGTGTGTTCACCACCCCAAATCAAGTCTCCTTCCATCACCATTTATCCTTTCTTTATCTTCCTCCACCTTCCCTAACCTCCTTCCCCACCCTCCTTCCCCATGGCAATCACTACATTGTTGTCCATGTCCATGAGATTTTTCTCCTCTTTTTTCCTCAATCCCCAATAAGCAAGCAAAATAGAGGCAGACTCATAGAGAGCAGGCTGACAGCTGTTGGGGTAGGGGCTGGTTTAGGGGGCTGGGTGGGGGATGGATGGAATATGGTTTCTCAATTTTTTAATTTGTGGTCAAAACTTCCTATTTCTTAAGAAATTTTCACCTACTCCAAGTTGTAAAGATATTCTTCTGGAGCTTCTAGAAGTTTTATAGTTTCAGCTTTTACATTTAGGGCTATGATTGAATTTGAGATGATTTTTGTGTATGATGTGAGATAAGGGTTTAGATTCAGTTTCTTTCATATGGAAGTTCAGTTGTTCCAGCATTATTTGTTTAAAAGACTATCCGAGAAGAAACATTGAATTATCTTGGCACTTTTGTCGAAAACTAATTGATTGTCTGTGTGTGTGTGTGTGTGTGTGTATCCACACACACACTGGCATATTTAAGCACTGATATATTTATTTCAACCTAAATTTGTAGCGACATTGCAAGACTAAAGCATGATGTGTTATTTTATTAGCCAAGGGAAATTGAAGTGAAAACCTTGGAGGTGACTCATCTCTAAGTTAACAGAGTGGTCGTGAATGCTTGTGAGAGCTGTTGCTCTGTTAAGAGGACAATAGATATAATCGGCAACATTTCCATTGTTTGATTTAATTGTTTTATATTAAGCTATATACTTATATAGAAATTTTAGGGCTTTTTAAAAGAATAATGCATCTTTTTAAAACTGAAACAGAATGTGAGTTTTTAAATTTAAGCTATTTTGTCCTTAAAATAAAAATTTAGCCAAGCCATCAGAAAAAATGTAGACTAGGATTGTGTGTGTGTGTGTGTGTGTGTGTGTGTGTGTGTATGTGTGTGTGAGCTTATGTCTTAGAAGTATTCAGGCTTGGGCAGTGGCTGGAACTGACTAGAAGATAGTAGCCAATTAGTGTGCATTGCAGTACATCTCCTATAAAGCCCTAACTCCATGGTGTTCCTTAATGCTTCCACATGGAAATTCCGCAACAGAACACACTCCCTGAGCCCAGGCTGAGAATGGCCTACTGAAACCCTGTGGTCTCACCTCTTGCTCTTCACTCCATCCTTCCCCTTCTCCAAAATCTAAAGGTACTAGAGGAGAAGATCCGTCGTACTTTGAGGCAGAATCTGCCACGCTGGTGATAATGGTCTAGCTGAAACTTCCCACATGAGTGTAGAGAGAGTGGGGTACATTGGAACTCTGCTCTATAGCAAGCAGTAGTAAGGTTGTAAGTCATGGTTAATTGCTTCACTTACTTTACTTGTGTTTAAAATACTCACTTAATTCATTTACCATTGGATGATAATCTGAAGAAAAAAATGAACTCAAACTGTGAGTCAAAAACTTCGGTTGGAGTACCAGTTATTTCACCTGGCTCGTGTGTACCCATAAATAAAAGGAAGGATATTAAATGACACACAGGGTTGTTGTTAGCATCAAGTAGGAGCATGCTGCAAGCTGTTATTCAAATGATATTCAAAATATCTTTCCTTCAGTAGCCCCCAAAGATGCCTACATTCAATTCTGAGTCATTATTTAAATAGGCTCTGTTGAAATCAAGTGCATAATGACTTTTAGTTGTTTGCTGGATATGCTCTCTTTAAACCCTCATCAGCAAACATTTGTTTGCTAAATGATTCCCCTGTAGCTTTGAAATACATTAAAGTTGCTTCTACAGGAGGGTATTGGTTAGGAGCCTCTGTCATAGTCAGCTTCTCATTTGCTATGGATTAATAATTTTGCCACAGAAGCATCGAAAATGCTAGCAAGACCAAGAGTTGGAAAGAGTGTACCTTTGTTTATGGCATGTAAATAAAAACAAAATGTTTCCCAAAAGGCTATATTAATATTTTACTTCAAGTATCATAAATAGACATTATTATATCTTTCCCTGATAATTTCAACAAATGTTGTGTTGTATTTCCAATTATAATAGCAATGCAAACTCATAATAGAACGTTTGGAGACTATAGACGTGTATACAGTTGAGAATGAAAATCACCTGTAGTCTTTGCATCCTGAGATAACGTTAACATTTTTTAATTTATTGGTTAGAGAGAGAGAGAGAGAGAGAGAGAGAGAGATTGATTTGTTGTTCCGCTTATTTATGCACTTATTAGTTGATTCTTACATGTGCCCTGACCACGGGTTGAACCCTGGCATATTGGGACGATACTCTGACCAGCTGAACTACACAGCCAGAATCCTTTTCCTATTTTTAAATTGGGTTATTTGTCTTTTTACTGTTGAGTCGTGGGAGTAATTTATGTATTCTGGATTCAAGTCCCTTATTTGATGTATAATTTGAAAATATTGTCTCCTATTCCTAGGATTGTTTTTTTATTTTCTTGATAGTGTTATTTGAAACACACAAAGTTTTAAATTTTGATAAAGTCCTATTATCTTGTGTCATTTGTGCTTTTAGTGTCATATCTAAGAAAACATTACCAAATCCAAGGTCACAAAATTTACTACTATGTTTTGTTCTAATAGTTTTATTCTAATGGTTCGCTCCTATATTTATGTCTTTGATCCATTGTGAGTGAATTTTCTTCATTTTCTTGCATGTGGATATCACAGGGCCATTTGCTGAATGATTTGGGTTTTAAATTATGATAATGATTGATCAACAGGTCAGGATCTTTGTCGGAAATATCTTTTCTTCTTTTCTACCACCCTTTTTTCTTCCTTTCCTTATTTGTAAAATACCATTTATCATATTAATGATATTTGAGAGTCATATCTTTTACTAAAGACTCTATTATTACCAATGATAAGGAGCTGGAGTGTTCTGGCTGCTTTTCCCCATTTATAAATGCAGTGTTTGGACCTACATTTCCCTGAGGTCCCTGAAACCCTGGTTAATACCATTTATTTACATCTTATCCACATATTGTCACTTTTCAAATAATTAGCTTGTCACCAAATTCCAATAGCATTAAAATTACTCTCAAGAAATATAATGTTTCTTTAAACATAACTGAGGGGATGGTGTAACTAGGAACATTTGACTTGTAATATGATGGCCTGTGTTCTGGTGAGGGAGGGTTTTATTTTTATTTATTCTGTTAATTGATGTTTTTAATTTTTTCTATTTTTAATGGCATTTTAAACTTGTTGTTCAAGTACAGTTGTCTCCAATTTCCCCCCCACCACTGTTCCCCGCTGCACGCATCCCTACCTCCCACTCTCAATCCTGCCCAAGGAAGGGTTTTAAAAAAGAAAAAGAGTGAACCCTGTCAAATGCAGTGGTGAATGAACTCCGTCCTATAAAAGGCTCTGGATTTAGCAGCCAGGACATCACTGGCAAATTTTGAGGGAAATCTCAGTAACTGGTTGGTGTGATGGTTAGTTTTATGTATCGACTTGGCTAGGCTGTTGTACCCAGTTTTCAATTAAACACTAGTCCAGTTGTTGCTCTGAAGGTATTTTGTATATGTAAAATCAATTGACTTTAAGTAAAGGAGAATATCTTTGTTAATCTGGTGATCTTTACACGATCAGTTGAAAACCTTAAGAACAAAACTGAGGCTTCCCTGAGTAAGAAATCCAGCCTCCCATTTTGGGTTTTGGACTTGCCTGCCCCCACAGTTGCTAAGCCAATTCCTTGAAATCTCTCTTTCTCTATTTATATATGTATAAAATCACATGTATATAAATTTTATATATATAATTTTCTTCCTTTATATGTGTATATCTAGTATATATCTTATATATCCTACTATATAATAATACGCAGAATATATTATATAGTATATTAATATATCTCCTAATATATGTTATGTCTATATGTATATGTATATCTATTTATATCTATATCTATATATCTGCATCTATATCTATCTATGTTTCTCCATGTCCTACTGGTTCCATTTTTCAGCTAGAACTCTAACTGACACAGTGGGGGAGCCAACTGGGGAACTGAGTGAGGAAAACAAGGCTGTGTGTACAGATACTCCCTTGAAAATTTTGCAAAGACAATAAGGGGAGACTAGAGAGCAGAAAATAAAGCCTTTTGCTGAGAGAGTTGAGACTTGTATGTAAGTGGGAGAGAGGAGGATTCTCAACTCAGTGTATCTAACAAATGATGTATGATATTTAGACTTTAGATACTCCATAGTGTAAGCCTTTGTGTATATTTAATAATGTTTATTTTGCCATAAATAGATCTAATATTTTATTTCTCTCCCTTATTTTTATAATATATGCATCTAAATAGTTTAATTGTATGATTGGGTGGCATAATTTTAGGGCCTGGACTCCCATTAAAAGGCTATTTCTCCCACTGAGTGTCAGTAACTGAGATTGTAGGTTAAGTAGCAACAAATGATCACTCAGCCTCCATAACAGTTTCCTTATAAAGTGCACCTTTTTGCATATTAACAGACATCAGAGGAAGGTCAGAAAAGAGTCATCATAGGGTAAAGTCATAAAAACAAAAACTAAAAAATTGTGGCTTGATAGCCATGGAGTCAATCATAGGAGAAATACACACACACACGTATTTGTGTATACATATATGTGTATACATAAATTACCCTAGGAACAGGTAATGTAATTATGCAGCTCATTGGAAAAAAGGGAAAGAAAATATATTTTTTATAAAATATAAGGGGAAAAGGGTTGCTCTTAAGTGATAATGCCAGAGAGATAGAGATTTTAATTTCTCATCTAAGTCAACAAAATGATATAAATATTTTAACTTTTAGTCTTTTAACTATTTTAACTATACATTTACAAGGGTAAATTCACATTCTAAAATTCATGCTTTAAGGAAAAAATAAAGGATTTGGTTTACTTTGGTGCGGAGCTGGGCATAGTATTCTGCAAACAAGATGGTGTATGTTGACACCATTTGATTAAATATCTCCTAGCTCCTATTACATCCCTACTGATTACATCCTAA
The DNA here is from genome assembly GCA_039655065.1 of Glossophaga mutica. NCBI lineage: Eukaryota > Metazoa > Chordata > Mammalia > Chiroptera > Phyllostomidae > Glossophaga > Glossophaga mutica. The sequence continues at coordinate 26,408,283 of CM077309.1, read as the reverse complement.
GGCCATGTTGGCTTTGAAAATAATCCAATTTTGTTGATGAGTATAAGGCTTAGTGGGCTGCTAAAACCAGTGAAACTGCTTTCTGAGTATTCTCATATAGTTTTTTTACAGAAGAGCTCCACAAAGATAATATAGAAGCATCCAGTCTGTGTTTTGGAGAGCCCAGTGACTTCCAACTTTTTTAATATCCTTGTATCATCTTGTATCAATTGTCAGCATGAAAACATTTGTCAGAAAAGACTATTGTAATTGGCTACTTAGGTTGTAGCCTATGTGCACTCTACTTACTTTATTCTTTGGGAGACTAGGGAAAACAGACCACACATGAAAGAAGAATCTTAGAAGGGCTGACTTTCCTTGACACAATTAGATCAGAAGGATTTTAACAGACTTAAATCTTGTTGCTGCTTGATATCTTTTGATTGTGACAATTACTATGGAAATAAGTAATATGAACTAAGTCACACCATTGTATTGAAATATTTTTTAAATTTCACAATAGAAAAGGTGGAGATGATGAAGATCTTGATGGCAGGGATTCTGGCCTACTTATCTTTTTATTGCCATTGGTAACTACATAGTCAGCATTAAAAAGTGTTTGAATAATAAAATAATCACTCAATTAATAGGAATATCGACTGAGGAATAATTGTATGTTGTTGGCTTAACAAGTAGTTATTAATAAGGTGATTGGTTTATATGAAATCTGTCTTTCAAGTATATAATTGAATACATTCTTGACTCAGAGACCAGATTGACATTAAGTCTGATGGAAAACTAGAGACCTGTTTTGAGATGGTAAGAACTCATTTGTGGGGATATTTGGGAGCTAAGTGATTAGAGGAAAGAAAGCTCAATTGTTTCATCCAGTTATCCTTCTTATAGTAAAATTCAGGGATATTTAATAACTGTCTGTGCAGTTTTCTCTTGGGGAAGATTATATTTCTGTTGTTCAAAATAATGATTATTATGCTCATATGGTCCATGCCCTCTTTTTCTAACTCTGCAGGTAGTAGATATTGTTACAAATGCATTCTGGTTGACCATAAAGACCTACTTTCATAAATCATTCTTTCTGCAAATAATACAGAAAGTCCTTGATTTGTTCTTGATTCTAGCCCTAGAAATATGTAGTCCACAGTAGGTTTTATTGGATTTTACAAAAGATTCTAAAGACTTAGAGAGCAAGTGTTGTCAACTTTTCATTTGGGACCTTTATTTAGGCAAATTACTGCATGCAGTCACCTAACTGTTTGCCACAGCAGGCCTAAAATTACAAAACCTGTTTCAGGTATGTTTGTTTAGGAGCTGTTCAATTTTGGTTATCAGCCTCTAACAGTAATGTTTACAGAATAATTATAATGTGCGTCTAATACATCAAAACTAATCTGCAGTAAAATTGACTCCATTTGTAGAAAAAGGCAATTTTTATTTGGTCCTTTCACTCAACAAGTAGGAATAGCAAAATGCATGGATAAGCCAAAAGGAAATACAAATGATAAGAAATAGTTTTTGCCTTTAAGGAGTTAGGAGTCTAATTAATTGATTTCTCTTACCTATAGAGAAATTAGGCTAGCCTCATTAATGAGAGCTTATTTGGGGACAAACTGTCAAAATAAGTATAATTTAAATCTGAGAATATGATTTTAAAGGAGGAAAAAGAGGAATAATTTAAGGGTATTTGTTATCATTGCTAATTTACATTGTTCTAGAGGTTCAAGCCAATGCAATACAATAAGAAAAATATGTACTATAACACAATTAAAAAATAAAAATAGAAAAGTACCTATATTCTTGAATGTGGACAGAAAACTATCTGACAGGGTAAACTATTAAAAGTGGTTGTTTTGAGAAGTGGGGCTCTGAAGTGAAGAAGAGGTTAGCTTTTACTTGTTTCTCTCTCTATGTTTCAATGTAGCCTGAATTTTATATTTTACCACAAATAGTCATTAATTTGTTGCATTTTTAAGTTTACACTTGATCTTAGCCAAAAGGCTGAGAAGCAATGCAAAAAATAATCAAGGAGTCAACAAGACCATGAAACAGGATCTCAATAAGCCAGAAAGAGAAACTAAACAAGCTTTTAACAAGAAGTCACGTCAGAAACAGATTTTTAAGAGCCAGGGGATGGAATCATAAGAATCAAGAGCTGGTGAGGTGAGATCATGAAATGATGAATAACACAGACACAGGGAAAGACTGAATGGAGAGTCGTCTGTGACAATGGACATTTATGTGAACCATGAACTGCAATGTGTTTGTGTGATTAAACCGTCTTTATAAGACTGAAACATGAATGTGTACAAGTAACTTCTTTTTAATGTCTAAATAAGGAAATTATACAATCTAACTTACACTTTCCTCTCATGTTTTTTATTTAAAAATTCAAATCTATGGAAAATTTGAAAAAATGGTACAATGAACATCTGTATATTCTTCATCTAATATCACCAGTTGTTAACACTTTGTTCTCTCATATATATTTTTGTGTTTACATATAGGATATGTATGTATATGTATATGTATATATATGTATGTGTATCATTCTTTTTAAGTGACAAGGAAAGAACCACCAGCTCTGATAAACAGCCACTATGAGACTCAGCCTATTCTGGGTAATGGACTGTGAGTGAAGCTTCTTTCCTTTATTTTTTATTGTATTTTTTTCCAGAATCTCCCCCTTTCTGCATCTTTCTAGCCAAATGAGTAAGAGGAAGGGGGACTGGAGAGGGTAATAACAGACTTCTACAGCCATCAAGGGCCTTACATTGGCAGGTTACTTAACCAAGAACCTCTGCACCCAGTTTACAGGACAAGCAACAGACCTGGCTTGAGATGGCTGAGCCAAAAAGGAACAGGCCAGGCTGGGGATGGAAGCTTAACCTCACAATCTCTGCTATTTTCAGCTGAGTCAAATGTCCTTGCTGGCCTTCAATCCTGTTGATTGTGTGATCAGTGGGTAGGGGCCACTCTCCTCCCTTTTTATAAAGTATATTTTATTGACTATGCTTTTACAGTTGTCCCAATGTTTTCCCCTTTGTTCCTCTCCATTTGGTACCACTCTTCCCTCCAGCAATCCCCTCTCACCTTAGTTCATGTCCATGGGTCATGCATATAAGTTCTTTGGCTTCTCCATTTCCTATACTCTTCTTAACATTCACCTGTCTATTTTGTACCAATCAATTATGCTTCTTATCCCTGTACCTTTTTCCTCATTCTCCCCCTCTCCCCACTAATAACCCTCCATATGATTTCCAAAGCTATGATTCTGTTCCTGTTTTGTTTGATTAGTTTGTTTTTGTTTTTTAGATTCAGTTGTTGATAGTTGTGAATTTATTACCATTTTAACGTTCATAGTTTTAATCTTATTTTTCTTTTTTTATGTTTTATTGATTATGTTATTACAGTTGTCCCATTTCCCCCCCTTCACTTCCCTCCACCCTGCACACCCCCTCCCACCCACATTCCCTCCCTTTAGTTCATGTCCATGTGTCATACATATAAGTTCTTTGGCTTCTACATTTCCCATACTATTCTTATCCTCCCTCTGTCTATTTTCTACCTACCATCTATGCTACTCGTTCTCTGTACCTTTTCCCCCTCTCTCCTCCTCCCACTCCCCTATTGATAACCCTCCATATGATCTCTATTTCTGTGTTTCTGTTCCTGTTCTAGTTGTTTGCTTAGTTTGCTTTTGTTTTAGGTGTGGTTGTTAATAATTCTGAGTTTGCTGTCAATTTACTGTACATATTTTTAATCTTTTTTTTCTTAGATAAGTCCCTTTCACATTTCATATAATAAGGGCTTGGTGATGATGAACTCTTTTAGCCTTACCTTGTCTGGGAAGCACTTGATCTACCCTTCCATTCGATATGATAGCTTTGCTGGATAGAGCAATCTTGGATGTAGGTCCTTGCCTTTCATGACTTGGAATACTTCTTTCCAGCCCCTTCTTGCCTAGAAGGTCTCTTTTGAGAAATCAGCTGACAGTCTGATGGGAACTCCTTTGTAGGTGACTGTCCCCTTATCCCTTGCTGCTCCTAGAATTCTCTCCTTCATTTTAATCTTGGCTAATGTAATTATGATGTGCCTTGGCGTGTTCCTCTTTAGGTCCAACTTCTTTGGGACTCTCTCAGCTTCCTGGACTTCCTGTTAGTCTATTTCCTTTGCCAGCTTGGGGAAGTTCTCCTTTATTATTTGTTCAAATAAGTTTTCCACTTGTTTCTCTTCCTCTTCTTCTTCTGGTACCCCTATTATTCAGATGTTGGGACGTTTAAAGATGTCCCGGAGGTTCCTAAGCCTCTCTTCACTTTTTTGAATTCATGTTTCTTCATTCTTTTCTGATTGGATGTTTCTTTCTTCCTTCGGGTCCACACCGTTGATTTGAGTCCCAGTTTCCTTCCCATCACTATTGGTTCCCTGTACAGTTTCCTTTATTTCACTTAGCATAGCCTTCATATTTTCATGTAATTTGCGACCGAATTCAACCAATTCCATGATCATCCTGATTACCAGTGTTTTGAACTGTGCACCTGATAGGTTGGCTACATCTATGTCCCTTAGTTGTATTTTTTCTGGTACTTTGATCTGTTCTTTCATTTGGGTCTTGTTTTGTTTTGTTTTGTTTTGTTTTGTTTTGTCTTGACGTGCCTGTTATGTAGTGAGGGACAGAGTCCTAGGCGTTCACCAGGGTCGGGTAACTTACGTGGCTGGGTTGTGACACTGTGTGTGGAGGAGGGCCCGAGAGGGAACAATGGTGCTTGTTCAGCTCTCTGCTGGATTTTAGTCACTTCCCCCGCTTCCCACAAGCAAAGTGGGCCCTTCTGGTGCTCCCATGTGGGTGGGTTTGTGTACATTCTAGGACCCTGTGGGTCTCTCCAATGACCTCTCCTGTGAGGCTGGGAGTTTCTCTGGCTGCCCAACCTCCACAGGTGTTTTCAGTCAGTGGTTTGAGGCTTCATTTCCCTGTGCTGGGACCCTGGGTTGTGCGGTCAGTCCTGCACAACCAGTTTTGCCTGGTTTATCTGCACATGAATGTGGGACTGCCTTGCTGGCCAGCGGTAGCCTTGCACGCAGCACCCAGTTCCACAATCTGCTGCCTCGCCCTGAGCCCTCTCCGTCCTGGTTGCTTGTCTCTGCCCACCCCCCCACCCCCCGCACCGGTCTGGATGAATGTGTTTTCTTTAACTCCTTGGTTGTTGGCCTTCCATACAGTTTGATTTTTCTGTCAGTTCCAAGTGTTTTTTTTGTTTTTAAATTGTTGTTATCCTTCTTTTGGTTGTGTGAGGAGGTACATTGTGTCTACCTACACCTCCGTCTTGGCTGGAAGTCCCTTATTTTTCTTAAATAAGTCCCTTTCACATTTCATATAATAAGGGCTTGGCAATGATGAACTCTTTTAGCCTTACCTTGTCTGGGAAGTACTTTATCTGCCCTTCAATCCTAAATGATAGCTTTGCTAGATAGAGTAATTTTGGATGTAGGTCCTTGTTTTTCATTGCTTTAAATACTTCTTGCCAGTCCCTTCTTGCCTGTAAAGTTTCTTTTGAGAAATCAGCTGACAGTCTTATGGGAATTCCTCCTCTGTAGGTAACTCTCTGCTTTTCTCTTGCACCTTTTTAAGATTCTCTCTTTATCCTTAACCTTTGCCATTTTAACTATGAGGTGTCTTGGTGTGGTCCATATGAGGCTTGGTCCTCTCTGGGTCCAACTTTTTGGGACTCTTTGTGCTTCCTGAACTTGTATGTCTATTTCCTTTACCAAATTAGGGAAGTTTTTTTTTCATTATTTTTTAAAATAAGTTTTCAATTTCTTGCTCTTTCTCTTCTCCTTCTGGCACCCTTATGATTTGGATGTTGACACTTTTGGAGATATTTCAGAATCTCCTTATTCTCTGCTTATTTGTTAAAAATTCTTGTTTCTTCACTAGGTACTAGTTGACTGTTTATTTCTTCCTTATGTTCCAAATCAATGATTTGAACCCCAGCTTCCTTCCCTTCACTGTTGGTTTCCTATGGATTTTTATTTATTTCACTTAGTGTAGCTTTCATTTCTTTCTTTACACATTTACTATACTCAATGAGTTCTCTGAGCATCTTAATAACCAGTGTTTTGAACTCTGCATATGATAGGTTGGCTATCTCCATTTTGCTTAGTTCTTTTTTCTGGAGTTTTGGTCTGTTCTTTCATTTGGGCCATATTTCTTTGTCTCCTCAATTTGGCAGCCTCTCTGTGTTTATTTCTATGTATTAAGTAGAGCTGCTTTGACACCTGTCTTAGAGCACTTGTTACATTGTAAGGGGTGGAGACTTAGGTGTTTGCCAGGGCTGGGCAACCTGCCTTACCACTTTGTAGTACTGTCTATAGGGAAGGGTTGGAGAGGGAATAATGCCACTTGCTCATAATTTGCCTCATTTCCCATCACTTTACCCATTTCCCATATGTGACTAGCTGTTGCCCTTGTGCTGGTTCCCAAGTGGGTGGGTTTTGTACATTCTTGGACTATGGGGGCACTTTAAATGGGCTCTTCTGAGAGGCTGGCAGTTTCTTCTGCCATCCCATTCTCCACTGTTTTTTACAGCCAGGAGTTACGAAGCTTTATTTTGCTGGTGCTGGAACCATGGGCTGCATGGTCTGGCCTGGGGCTGGGATTGCTGGCTCCCCAGGTGTTCCTCCTGGTGTTTTTCTGCCACGCATGAATGTGGGACTGCCGGTTCCAATGGCCGCTACCACACTGCCCCTGACACGGCATGTCCTCTCCGTTGCAGCTCCCTGTCTCTGCCCTTCCTACCTGTCTGGATGAATGTTTCTTCTTTAAATCATTAGTTGTCGGACTGTCATACAGTTTGATTTTCTGGAAATTCTGGTTGGTTTTGGTTTTGAGGTTTGTTGTGATCCTTCTTATGGTTGTGTGTGAAGGTAAAGCATGTCTACCTATGCCTCCATCTTGGCCATGTTTATATCTTTCTTTGAGCCATTTTCAAGTAAGTTACAAACATCATTCACTTCACCTCTAAATATTTCAGCAGGCATATAACACATATATAACTGTCAAATCATAGTAATACCTGTTGGTTTTATAGCTCATTTATACCTTGCACCCAGCCCTGTGCTAAACAATTTGTATGTATTAGCTCGTTAATGTTTACCATGATCCTTTGTGGAAGGTATGATCATTTCATCGTATCGATGAGGACCAACATGAGATTCAAGCCTATCTCTGACTCCAAAACACAAGATAGTAAATAACAAAATCTTGAAAGGCCAAGATTAAGGGGTCAAAATGAGTGAAACGACATTAAGTTTCCATTGAACTTCAGAATAGGCAGCAGTCATAGCAGACCAGAGTTGTTTACAAACATTTCTCAGAAGTGAATATTCTTGAGCTAGACTGAAACAATTTTCACTTTTTTACTGTCATTTACTGTCACTTTTTTACTGTCATTAAGATGTGTCCTAAAAGCATTGACATTTACAAATTCATTTTCCCTTTCTATTTAAAAGTAAAATGAACTATATATAAACATTTAATTTTCATCAACTTTTTCTTATGCATAACTACAATGTCAATGCTTATTCTCAAAAAGTATTACAATACATATTATATAAAATTTATCTTACTGATGGCATTAAGTATTTTCGTGGTATAAAGTAATAGATTACTATAAAAGAAACTTCTGCGAGTAGCTTTACTGAGAATTTTCAAATCATAGGAGGTGTCATAGCATTTCTATTTCTAATGTACATAGAGATGTTATGTGTGCAAATATATCATCCAGAATGCACAAAATCAAAAGCGTGAAACTAAACACAGTTCATAACTCAACACAACAAGAGTGAAGTTGTGCCAAAACAACTTTGCTCTTCGTATTTCCCATTGCAGCAACATTCAAAGGAAGATTATTTCCAAAAATGTGTATGAGTCAGAAGTGGGGAATGAGTAATACTGTGCTGTGGACTTTTATGAATGTTTCACTGCCAAAGGAACATCATCTAGTTTTTTCAGTAAGGCAATGGGTTGCTGCCTCATTCTCAGAATCCAAATAGGAAAAACTTTAATTCGAACAACTGGCATCTTCTAAATTTAGCACTGAGTTTTCTTAAAATGTTCTAATTTAGTGTATAATACTTTAATCTCATTTTAACTGGGTAGAATGACTGTTGGGGGGTTGAAGGTTACAATAACCTTAGGACGGGTCATCAAGGTTCTTCAGCAAATAGAAACAAGCTTAAAGTGATGCATTGAAAGGCAGGATATGCAAGAAAATACATTAGATGGTGTGTTGAAATGTTAACTTTATTTGTGGATTTTAAAACTCTATTGTGATGAAAAGGTTAATGAAAAATAATCATGATGGTGATGAATTTTATGTGTTTTAGTTGAAACATTACAATGGAATCTGGAAATCTTGACATTTCATCCCTCTGTGTATTCTTCCTTCTTCCCAGATTTCCCCTATTGTGTATAACATTTTAGGCTCTCATTATGAATGAATGAGTCAAGGGACTTTTTAAAAGGCCCAGGTTTGCATGGAGGTTCCATATTTTAAGCCCTTAGGGCCATGCTACCTTAATTTCTCAGATACTTTTAAAGGAGCATCAACTGTATTTCCAGCACTGGAGTTGGGAAAGTGAGCAAAATCATCTTTTTACTTCTTTTAACTCTTAGATCTTACAAATAAACCTAGTCTTCCCATTTGACACTCCCAGGTTTTAGGACAGTGACCCTGGTATTGACTTAACAATGGAATGAATGATCAGAATCTTTTCTGAGGGATGCCACTTTTAAGCTGCTAAAAAACAACAAGGTTTTTCATGTTAGAGTAAGAGACATACCCTAAGTCGCATAATGAGGCAAGATTTAATCTATAGTTAGATCTACAGTTAGATCTGTAGTTAGACCTACAGGTTATTTAATCTGTAGCCTCACTATATCATTTTGTTATAGGAAGAGACTGACAAAAAGATCTATTTAGAGTAACATTAAGAACAAAATGTGGACTTCCAGTCAAGATGGAGGTATAGGTAAACATAGGTCACCTCCTTGCACAACCACAGCAAAAATTACAACTAGACTACAAAACAAATATCACCCAGAATCATCAGAAAATCAAGCTGTATGGAAGTCTGACAAAGAATTTAAAGTCACATTAATTCAGATGTGTAGGAGGGGTGGAGACTCAGAGATGTGTGGTGATGCGTAGAGAGGCACAGAGACCCAGAGACGTAGAACGGGCAGGCCCACACTCATGTGTGGTGGATAAGAATTGGGAGGAATACCTCAGAAGTGAAAGATCCTAGCCCCAGACCACCCAGCTCAGGGTTCCACTGCCAGGGAGATAAGTCCCCATAATTTCTGGCTGTAAAAACCAGAGGTTGGGGTGGTAGAAGAAACTACAGGATTCTCAGGAGTCTCCTCTTAAAGGGGCTGCAACAGACTTAGGACATATGCAGACTCACTCCCTCTGGGCTTTGCCACTGGGGCAGCATCTGGAAGGGCACCAGTGGCACATAGGAAGAAACTAAAGTGTCTGGCATCAGGGAAAGTGCAGGAAGACAACTTCCTCTAGGACAAAACCCCAGTGGTCAGGCAGCAGCCATTGTGCCTTTTCTGAGCACTCCTTTACACATAGCCACAGAGCAGAGACACCATATCTGAGACACCATCAACCTGGTTTACATGGGCTGCCCCTCCCTGGTGATTGATTACCTAATTCTCTGCCCCATCCAGTTAATGGGGGTGCTTTTCTACAATAGGCCATGCTACTAAGACAGGGAATCAAAGCAGCTCTACCTAATACATGGAAACAAACACAGAGAGGCTGCCAAAATGAGGAGACAAAGAAATATGGCTCAAATGAAAGAACAGAGGAAAACTCCAGAAAAAGAGCTAAACAAAATGGACATAAGCAATCTATCAGACGGAGAGTTCAGAACACTGGTTAGCAGGATGCTCAAGGAACTCACTGGGTACTTCAACAGCATAAAAAAGACCCAGGCAGCAATGAGGGTTACACTAAATGAAGGACCTTCTGTGCTGTGTTAGAGATTGGGATCTAGCATGGGGGTGGTGAGTGAAAATATGATTTTTTAAATTGTATTTTAAAAATATGATTCTGGTCTGTAATATAATGGATTCTTGGAAGGGCAGTTTAGAGCTTGTTGGAATCAACAATGTAAAGCTACGGCCTGAAATAAGGCAAAGAGTCTTAGGGAAATGGACACAGGGAAAGAGACTGGGAAGATACCTAAAAGATACAATTTAATGAGACACAGTCAGAGGAACTGGTTATGTTTAACCTGGAGTAGAGAAGACGAAGATGAGTGGTGTCTCCTGATACCTGAAGGAGTATCGATATTTGATATTGCTGAGGACAGCAGGGCTAGACTCAATGGGCGAAGTCATTAGTAACCCCTGAAGTTACCCAACAATGGAACAGGCTTCCTCTCTGGGTAGGGAGTTCTCTGTCTTTGGAAGTATGTAAGGGAAGCTGAATCACCATGTGTCTCAGATGCTGTAGAAAGGACGTCTCCAACTTTGGGGAACAGGTTATAGTATGAGATTACTAATGTCTCTTCTAGGTCTAAAATTCCACGCTTCTTTGAGGTCATTAAAACATCAAGCCATCCAAATGAGCTTTAAGAGAGCCAGACTAGTAAACTTTTTAAAGGCACTCTTGAAATTCCACTCCAAAATGGAGAAAGGAAGAACAAACTGGTTTTGATGCCAAACAAAAGCACACTGGCTCTTACTGCCTTTTAAGTCAAAGGTTTTCAATTTACTCTCATTATGGAATGAGTTCTTATTTTGGACATGGGAAAATTCTCAAGCAAAAGAATTGTACATATCTTGTTCCTAGTTGTGTCCCCACAGACCGAGCCTAGTGCCTGGGATGTAGCTGATGCTCAACAAATTCTTGTTAAGGAAACATAGTAGGTGCTGTCGTGTGCCACTCAGATGTACCTTCAGCGCCGAAGGACCTGTTTCCTCAGCTGCTGGGGGTGCTATCAGCCGATGGCCCTCAGCTGGTTTTTAGAATTGCCCTTGGCTGGAAAGAGCTTCCTCACCCAAGGTCATGCCCTCTTTCCAGGGCAGCCCACATCTGATAACTGGTTAGTGGAAGGATACAAAGCCCAGCTTCCTACTCAACCAACACAGAGCAACTCTGAATGGCCATCCCAGCTCAGAACTTCCCATGGTGGTGGCTGAGGCCTGTGTTGTGACTACAGCACCACCCTGCCCCGCCCTCTGCCCAATTCTGCTTTATTTCCCTTCCTTTTTATGGGTTGATTCTGACAATACTCCTGACAATCCTTCTATACATTAATCACCTTTTCAGAGTCAGTTTCACAAGGAATCAATCCCAGCAATGACCATATAAAGGAGAATTCATTCAATTTTTGATATAATTTTGTAGATCACAGATTGAGGGGTCCTTAGCTATCTACAACTTTGACACATATTTCACTCAACCTCTTTGCAGCAGGCATTTCCTTTTCATTTGAACTTGATGTGAATGGAACTGTGTTCATGAAGGGATGCTGTCAAACCCCCTGCCCTCCCAGTTTTCTTGTATTTCAAAACATTGAATATTGTTTGATGTAAAGTCCAAGGCTGAACCTTCAATGTGTTCATTTGGGTTTTGATTTACTGCTCTTTGGCCTTGGTTTGTTTCCATTTGATTTTGGATGATCATTAATCTTCCTGGGAAAGCCTCCAGGGGCTGATGATATTCTTGCCTGTTCACTGATACAAGCAGAATTATTCAGAAGTTCATGTATCATCCCCTCTTCTGATAATCTCCATTCCGTTAAAGCCCCCAAATGTGCAGTATTTCGAGGGAGAAGAATATCAGAGGGCAAAGACATAATTGTTGGAGCTTTACTAAAGGGATGTAGCAGGGGCTACCACTGGTTTGTTGGCAAGAGGATCGAGGGTGCCGAGCAAGCACAATTCCAGATCTAAGTGAATCCATTGCTTACTATGAATGGATGTCTTAGGACACTGGGACTGAATTCTCTCCTGGAACCCCAGGTGAAAAAGAGAAAATGTAGTTTGGCAGCATTGAAAACTACATGGTAGAGAGAGGTGAGTATTTCGAATATCCCTAAGTCAAACATGTGGTGAGATTGCACTGTATAACCAAAACTTGGTAACCGTGGTGGTCAGGTTGCAGCAGAGCGTAGTATTTCCTTTCCTTCCTTTGTAAACAGAAGTCTCTGTTAGAATAGAGGCCTTACATGTGTTGAAATAGGAATAATGTAAAGCTGCTTTAATATGTCACACTATACTATTATGGCCATGTTAATATCGCATTCCTCACAATTCAGGTATTTCCTTTGTCATTGCACAGAAATGTTTTTTAGTGTATAGTTGCTTTGTTTGGCCTTTGTTCACTTCATGCAATATTACAATGCCAGTTTTTTTGTGCATTAACAGTGTCTTAGGCTTGTTACAGAATGTTTAATTTTGTTGATTTCACACTATTTTCTTAGCCTGGGCCCCCATTTAGTACCATTTGGATGTTTTCAATGTACTGATACCACAAATAATGCTATGATGATAACAGTTGCTTAAATCTGAGCGTTTGTATCTCCCCAAAATTCACATGTGGAAATCCTAATGCTCAGAATAACAGTGTTAGAAAGCAGGGCCTCTGGGAGGTAGTTAAGTCACGAGGGTGATACCCTCACATATAGGATTAGTACTCTTATAAAAGAGACCCCCACAGATCTCCAAGGTGCTAGTTACAAACCAGGAAGACGGTTCTCACCAGGACTTCCCAGCCTCCAGAAGTGTGAAAAATAAATTTCTGTTGTTTATAAGCTACCCAATCTGTGAGATTTTGTTATAGTAGCCTGAACAGACTATGAAACTTGCATTTATTTTTTTAGAGTCATTTATACATATACTATAAATATATACTACATTTTTACATGTAAACAACTTGTCAAATATTATTATCTATGTTGTTTTGTCCCATGTGCTGGCCACTAACCACATAAAATGTGGATAGTCTGAATCGACATGTACTGTAGGTATAAAACATACACTGTTCATAGTCATCTCAAAGATTACTGTAAACAAAAATGTAAAATATACCATAAATAATTTTCATATTGATTACATCTTGACATATTTTAAATATATTATATTAAATAAAACATTATTAAAATTAATTTCATCTGTTTCTTTGTACTTTTAAAAACGTGGCTGTTAGAAAATTTTTAATTATATATATGGTTTACATTATATTTCTTTTGAACAGTCCTGAGCTAATGCCTTGAATTTATGCCTGGATTTTCCATATAATTAATTTTTCTAATTATTTACACCTAATTCCTGCATTTTGGATAATTATTTCAATTGTTTAAAATATACTTGAAATAGAACATGAGTACAATCACATCTTTAAAATAGTATTTGATATTAGGGATTCCCTGGGTATCCAGATGTTGGGCAACATCAATTTATAAAGATCTGTATATTATTTTATGTCACCGTTGACTTTGTAGTGCATTAAATCTTTTTATTAATTTAAAAATATTGCAATTTTTAAAAACTTCAGGCTTCCCAAATGCCTGATTTCTGCTTTATGTATTATACATTCCTTTATTTTTCTGTCTGGGTTTTACAATTTTTTAAATATTACTTAAATTATTTTGGGGAGGAGAAAGGAAGGGAGGGAGAAAGACCAGGGGAGAAACATCAATATGAGAAAGAAACATCTGTTGGCTGTCATACATGCCCTGACCAGGGACCGAACCTGCAACCCAGGCATGTGCCCTGACTGGGAATTGAACCCTCAACCTTTCACTTCACCCTAGGATGCCCAACCAAGTGAGCCACACCAGTCAGGCATGGGTTTTACAATTTTCTAAAACCAATGTACTCTAAGCTGACATCATTAACCTTTTTTAAAATTTGTTTTTATAGGAACTCTTTGTATTTTCTAGTGGTGTTTCCTCCGTGTTAGGGAATGCCATTGAATTTTGTGACTCTTGATTCCTTTGATCTTTTCTTAATTATCTTTAGTACTTTTGGGGCTTGTTTGTTTCTAGTTTCTAGATATAGCTGTATTAATTTGCAAAACCAGACTTTTAAAATTCATTCTTCCCTATATATATTTTTATTTTCTTACTTCTTGAATACATTGTGCAGCATTTGTATTTGGCTTTTATTATTAAAGTTTCTGTGCTTTATTTAATAAGGCAGTAATCCACTGGGCTTATTTTCTTTATTTTTATGATTAATTTTATTAAACATTTTGTGATAGTATACCAAATTTATATTCTTGGAGTTAATCCTGCTTTTTCCATATTAAACAAAATTTTAAACTATTACATTTTGTTTGCTAAGATTTGCTTAAGGTTTTGCACCTTTATTCCATTAATGAGATTTTTCTATCCCAACAACAAAGGCTCAATAAATTTACTTAGGAAATATTTCATACTTTAAAAATATATTTTGGGAGCAATTCAAGTAGCATCAGGTTTTATTTATTCTTTAAAAGCTTGGAAAATTTTCCAGGTAAGTCAGCAGGATCATAATATTTATTTTTTCCTATTTATATATCATGAATTAATAATGGTTTCTATTTCTTATTGCATATGTTATTACATATTTGTGAGAAATAAGTGTGATTATTAAATGAATTAGCCATACACTTATAGTTAAGAACAATGCTCTTTAACATTTAACAAAATCTATGCTATTTTATCTTTCCCTGATTACATTTTAAGTATATTTTATTGATTATGCTGTTACAGGTGTCCCAATTTTTTCCCTTTGCCCTTCACCAAATACCGCCTTATCTACAGTTATCCCCACCTTAGTTCATATCCATGGGTCGTGCATGTAAGTTCTTTGGCTTCTCCTTTTCCTGTACTGTTCTTAACCTGCCCCTGTCTATTTTGTTCCTACCTATTATATTTCTTGATCCCTGCACCATTTCCCCCTTTCTCCCTCTCCTCTCTCCCAGCAGATAACCCTCCAACTGATCCTCATACTTATGATTCTGTTCCAGTTCTGGTTGTCTGTTTAGTTTGTTTTTGTTTTTCAATTCATTCATTGATAATTGTGAATTTATTATCATTTTAATGTTCATAGTTTTCATTTCCTTCTTCTTCTTAAATAAGTTCCTTTAACATTTCATATAATCAGGGCTTGGTGATGATGAACTCCTTTAGCTTTACCTTGTCTGGGAAGCACTTTATCTGCCCTTCAGTTCTAAATGATAGCTTTGCTGGATAGAGTAATCCAGGTTGTAGATCCTTGTTTTTCATCACTTTGAATACTTCTTGCCAGACCCTTCTAGCCTGCAAAATTTCTTTTGGGAAATCAGCTGTCAGTCTGACGGCAACTCCTTTGTAGGTAATTCTTTGCTTTTCCCTTGCTGCTTTTAAGATTCTTGATCTTTAACCTTTGGCATTTTGATTATGATGTGTCTTGGTGCGGTCCTCTCTGGGTCCAATTTGTTTGAGACTCTGTGTGCTTCCTGGACTTGTATGTCTATTTCCTTCACCAAATTAGGGAAATTTTCTCTCATTATTTTTTCAAATGAGTTTTCAATTTCTTGCTCTTTCTCTTTTCTGGCACCCCTATGATTTGGATGTTGGTATGTTTAAATTGTCGCAGATGTTCCTAAGCCTCTCCTCAGTTTTTTTGAATTCTTGTTTCTTCTTTCTGTTCCAGGTGAATGTTTATTTCTTCCTTTTGTTCCAAATTGTTGATCTGAATCCTGGCTTCCTTCTTCACTATTGGTTTCCTGTATATTTTTCTTTGTATCACCTTGTATAACCTTCACTTCTTTCTTTATTTTTTGGCCATACTCAAACATTTCTCTGAGCATCCTGATCACCAGTGTTTTGAACTCTGCATCTGATAGGTTGACTATCGCCGTTTCATTTAGTTCTTTTTCTGAGTTTCTGTTCTGTTCTTTCATTTGGGTTATATTTCTTTGTCTCCTCAATTCGGCAGCCCATCTGTGTTTGTTTCTATGTATTAGGTAGAGCTGCTTTGACTCTGTGCCTTGGTATTATGGCCCTAATGTAGCAGGTGTCCTGTAGGGTCCAGTGGCACAGCCTCCCCTTTCACCCAAGCTGGGTACTCCAGGTGTACCCTTCGTGTGAGCTGAGTACCCCCTTCTCTTGTAGTTGAGCCTTGGTTGCTGCTGGAAGATCAGTGGGAGGGATTTACCCAGGCCAGTCAGCTGCAAGGACTGGCAGTGACCACTGAGCACTGACCTCTGCCCTCCATAGAGGATCAGCTGTGCAGGGGCAGGGTGGTGGTACTTCGATGTGGTGACATGGTCCATAGCTGTCCACTGGGTGTATAGGCCCTGGGGTTTCCTGTGTGGTGCAAGCCAAAGTCAGCCCCCTCCTGTGTTTTGCCCAGGGTACCTTGCCTGAGCAATAAAGCAATCTGAGCTGGCTGCTACTTGTGCCGGGCTTGGAGATAACCAGTTGGAGCCAAGCTATGAATCTAAGCTGGCTGCTGCTAATGCCACCCCTGGAGCATACTGAGGCCAGCTGTTGCTTGTTTAGGATTTAGGAAGTTGCGAAGCATAAGCCAAGATCAGCCATTCATATAGAAAAGCAGCTTGGGTAGTCTGGTAAATTGGGTGGAGCAGAGTCTCTAAGGATCTCCAAGGCAGGTCAAACAGTGTTAGCCAGGTAGATGGAGTCTCAGATACGGCTTTGTAGGGGGAAGGTTTAGAAAAGGGACAATGGCTCTGCTCACCTTGTTGCCAGATACTTCAGTTTCTCCATGAATGCCACTGGTGCCTTTCAAGCTGCTACCCAGGTGCTGGAACTCAGAGGGAGTGAGTCTGAGTAGGTGAGTGTGTGTGTGTATTCTGGAACTTCGGCAGTTGCTTCCACTGACTTAATGCCCGCTGGTTTTTGCAGCCGGAGTTGTGGGGACTTATTTTCCTGACACTGGAACCCTGAGATGGGGGACCTGATGTGGGGTTGGGGTTCCTCACCCTGAGATACTCCTCCCGAATTTTTATCCAGCACATGTGAGTGAGAGAGCAGCCCGGTTCGCGTCTGCACCCCTCCTCCCCATCTCAATGGATGTCGTTGAGTTCCATAGTTGTCAGACTTCCATTTACCTCGATTCCTGACGGTTCCAAGTGACGGCTGTTCCTATCGTAGTTGTAATTTGTTGTGGTTCTGCACAGATGTGAGCCGTGTCTGCCGATGCTGCCATCCTGACTGGATCTCTCTGTCCTTCCCTAATCACATTTATTTGCAATTTCTCCTTTTGGTGGGACAGTGGTTTATCACTTTTGTCCATCTTGTCAAAATGAAAATAAAAACCTATTCTGTTGGCTTATGTCTATTATCATTCCTTTATTTAAAATTTTCGTTGTATTTTTATTCTCCTACTCTGTTTCTGTTCATTGCATTATTCCATTTTGAAGTTCTTTAGGTATAGAATTAATTCATGATGTTTCCCTTCTTGTTTTGTTGTTTATATATGTAGAGAGATAGATTTTCTTCTCAGCACCTCATTAGTTATTAATGAGATGCCCTGGCAGGTGTAGCTTGGTGGATTGAGTGTGGGCCTGAGAACCAAAGGGTCACCAGTTTGATTCCTAGTCAGGGCACATGCCTGAGTTGCAGGCCAGGTCCCCAGTAAGGGGCGTGCAAGAGGCAACCACACATTGATCTTTCTCCTTCTCTTCCCCTCTCTCTAAATATAAATAAATAAAATCTTTAAAAAAATAAAATAAAAACCAATAATTAAAAAAATTATTATGTGTTGTATTTATATGCTTGCAATTTTTTAAAAAGGATTTTACTATAGATTTTCTGTGGTATTTTGCATTTTAATTTTTATGTGGTTTGTTTCTGTTGAATTCTATTCTCCCCATTTATTTATAATTGTATTATTGTGTTGTGATGTGAAAATGTGGTTTCACAGACTTCATGCTATTATTTTTTTGCCTTAGATACGTGCATTTTCTGTCTCAGTACATGATTAATTTGTATAATTAGAAAGAATCTTTATAATCCCTTGTTGATGATTCAATACTTTCCATATGGCCATTAGCTCTACTTTTTTCTTATATTTTTTCAGCTATATTGTTTCTCTTCTGTTTGTCTACAGATTCTGCTACATTTCCTTAGCTCTGAGACCTTTTATTATAATTATATTTGTATGAATTTTTTTTTAATCAGTATTTTTTAATTGTTGATATTGTACAGTTTTCTGTCTTTTACCCCGCCCCAGCCCACCACCCCAGCCCTCCCCACCTTCCTCCCATTTCCACCCCCCATAGTTTTATATGAATTTCTTTTTGCACTTGGCCAACTTCTCCTCTCCAAGCCCTGACCAGGGACTGGCTTCCGTGGTATTTCAGTCCACGCGGTCACACAGGTCCTGCTCCCAGGGGTCCTGCGCTTTGTGTAATGCTGCTGTCACTGTCTCAAAATTCTTAATTTCTGAACAAAAAAGGATCTGCACTTTCATTTCGCAGTGGGCTGCCTCAGTGTAGCTGGTCCTGCTTGTTCCTTATATTCTGGAACTTTGCTGAACTCATTTCTTATCACAAGCTGATGGAGGATGATTTGTTGGATTTTCTAGATAAGCTATTCCATCATCTAAATGAGAGCCTCTTCCAGCCAGACACATTTGGGAAAGTCCTCTGGTTAGTGCTTTCCCACCCCCAGGGTGAAATCATTGCTAAAAGTTCTCTCCTTCTGTCTCCTTCACTTAATGTCAAGTGCTCTTTTATTACTTCCAGAGAAGATTGTGGTCAGGTGTCCAACAGATGGGACTCAGCTCTGGCCCACCAGGGTTTTTGCCTGGAGCAGCAGCAAGAGTAAAAGCAAGCTTTGCCTCTAACCCCCTTCCTTCCTCACAGCCCAGATTCCTCATCTTTGGTAACCTTTGAACCCAAAGAGAACTAGTCTTGCCCCCATACACTTTGGATTTCAAGCCTGTGATGCTTGCCACACGCTCTGCCTTAGCATATGTCTTCCTGGAGGCGCAAAGCTCACGTGCCTTCAAATGCAGCCCTTCTCTGGAGGAGTAAAGGAGGAAGCTTAACTGTCTACTTGCATCCTGGGAAACAGAGCAGCCACGGCACAAGACAGGGTTAAAACTCATCAGAACATCCCTGAAGATTTAAATCTGAGATGGCTTGTCTTTCATCTGTGGCTTGGCCTTAGGCAAGTTGCTTCACTTTTCTGGGCCTATGAAATGGAGAAAGTAACAGTAGCTATTTATCAGAGTTTCTGGGGGGCTCAGGGAGAAGCCCTTGAAATGCTGCCTGGTACATAATAAGGGCTCACCAGTTCTCCTCTGAGCTGCATGGTTGACCCTCAGGGCTAAATGGAGATCGTGATTCTCATTGAACACTTTGAGGTGTTGTCTCTTTGTACAGCGACCTCAGGAAGGGATGCGGGGAGAATTTTCCAGGTCTGTGTGACCCTAGCAAAGCAACAGCCCACCAGGATTATTGCACTGGGTCCTAGTCTGTTGAAAAATAACACAGAAATGTAGTGTGTCCCCATAGCTACCCATTCCTCTTGGGCTGGACTGTCTAGGAGGAAATCTGGCTTTTATTTTTTTGTCTCCCTCATAATTGCATAGTGGTTAATTTGATAGATACTTTGAAGCCATCCTTTGCCCTGGGCAAGTTACCAATTTAGGAAGTGCCTCTGTAGCCTCCTTAAAGTGAGAATAAATGTGTCCAACTGGCTCCTCTTCCTGGTCTCACCATGCATTCCCCCTTTCCTCTCACTCACTGGGGGCGCCTGTTGGTTAGGAGAAAAGCATGGTCTGTATTGCTTATAGACCCTGATTCCCTCTACCTCACTCCCCTCTTTCCTGAAGTTGACACCTTTTTTTTTTTTTTTGGTTGTTGTTTTGCTGTAGCTGCAGTCCCAGGCTGAAATCCACTCACTGAACTTCCACTTCCAGATTCTAGAGACAGAATCTTTATGAAATAAATCCATAAAGTTCAACTCTTAAAGCAGACCCATCCTCGGACCCCTGTGTACTCATCCCTGAAGGGCCTATGGTCAGGCCTGAATTGGGATGTGAGACGACTTCTCAGATGCTCATTCCAAGATGCCCACAGGCCCTGACCTGTGGCCTTGTGTGATCTGGACTTGCCCAGAGAAGCTGATAAGTACTTGGTTCCTTCCCCCTACTCCTCTCATGCCAGAAACAAGTAAGGCTTTTGAGCCAGCCGCAGAAAGAGTGCTCTAATTCTACTAATGCTTTCTTTCATTTTAATACTTAGGAATAGTCATGTTCCCAACTAGTTGTGTGAGCCCCATGACGCATCCACCTTTCTGGACGGATGAGTACTTTGGGCTAGCCTCTTTCCTTCCGTTGAGATTACAGTTTAGGAGGATACACTTTCTGTCCTTTTCGTTGTTCTACAAGATGTGTTTCTTTCTCTTCAGAATTGTTAGCTCATGAGATGGACCAGGAAGTTCATTACACGCTGTGTAAATTTGGGGGCAGCCAGGCAACTCCCAAGTCAACATAACGTCCAGGATTCAGTTGTCAATAGCATTATAAAGGAAAGGTAGCCTGTGTGTTCCAACAAGTGCTCATTTTCTGTGATTGAACAGCCATTTTGTTTTACTCAGAATAGAAATATGGGGGGTCACTTATTGGGGCTCTGGAATTTGGGGGGCACAGAAACTGTTACTGTGAAATATTTATTACACCCTACAATCACCTTTATAGTAATCAGTGAGAAGGGAAGTACATTAAACGGAGATGAGGCTGAGACTTCCTGCGCGTGCAAGAAAAACCCTGTGGGTCTAATTGACTTTCTGGGGAAATTATTTGTGAGCTCAAGTTGCTCCCTTTTCAATCAGCATTTATAGCATTCTTTAATGTTTGCAGTGTTGGTCTGCGTCCATCCTGGGAGATAGGCTTGCGTCTATCCCTATGTGACTGCAGAAGAAAATGAAATCCCCAAGATTTAAAGGATTTGTCTCTATCAAGCGGTGTAAATGTCAAGGGTTCTGATCTGAACTCCAGGCCACAGCATCTCAGGTCTGGGGGCTGAGTCACACAGCCTAGCCGCTTCTTGACATCCCGTTAGAAGGTTTGAATTTCCCTTCAAGGAAGAGTGAGAACAGCAGACTGTTGGAATGAAGTGTTTACCCACCACTTCAGAGAAAGGGCTTATGAAAGACTTAAGATTTAAGCTGTGTGTATAAAAGGAAAAGAGGCAGAGCGGAGGTGGTGGGGATCATTTTTATGACTGAAACATCAGTGTAGACTAATACGGTCTTCGTAGGGAGACAGACGGATGAAAGAACATAGAGATGGCTCAGTGTGCACAATGTTTATGGGGATAATAAGGCCGAGTCTGATGCTGGGGAATATGGCGGTAACATTTTTATTTTGGATATAACTTAGAATTAAAGACCCAGGATGCCCATGACCAGAATTGGAGACTGAGGGAGATTTAAAATTACTCCACATGCTCTAATTGCATTAACATTTTTCCTCTACCAGACTCTTTCATTGTCCCTAACTGTGTTACAAACACAGCAAGTCCTCAGCCTCAAAGAAGTCGCCATGTTAGGAAAAGGGCTATTTCGTAATTCGCCGAGTGGAGAATCTCCACTCAGTGGAGAAAACATCCTGGGTTCTTTGGCTCAGTGAACAAAGGAAACCAGGGGAGCTAAGATAGAAGGTAGGGAAAATGGACCAATTAGAAGATACACTTGAACTCAGATGATGGGACATGTGATTACAAAGGAATTCAATGTCAAGACAGCAAATGGTAGGGAACTGGATACTCCAGTGAGAAAGTACGTGTGATTTGAAGAGGGCTAAAACATTTCATTTCATTATATCACACCGAGGAGTAATTCCACTAAAATAAAGACTACCAAGAACTGAAAAACAAAGCATGTAATTTGACTTAAAAAAGTTTAAAAAAATCCGTGTTTAAATCCCCAGAACCAGAGGGTCAAAGGAGTGATTCATTATGAACTCTGCCTTCAGGCTGGAGCTGCTGATACCATCCTGGTAGATAATTGCCTGTTCTGTCCTTAAGGGTCTTGTGGGAAGGAAATTCCAAGGCCTCTTTGGTAATGAATGCATACCAGTGCCTGAAGGGTCCCGCAAGGAAGATTTCCTCTCCCTGGAGCCTGAAATCCCTTGGCCACAGTTTATCTACTTCCTCTAGTTCTGCTAGTCCCAGTTCAGCTCAAGATCCTCTATTTACAAGATCACGTGATTTTAAAAAGATCATTTAAGGCTCCCTCCACATCATGTCTTAACTAAAGTTTAATAATGCAAGAAATGTTTACGTAGGAACTGGTGACAAGGAGAGGAAGTTGGATGCGTCTTGGCTTTTGCTCTCTCGTTTCCCTAGAATGACCTTCTGACCCCTGTTCAGCAAGCCAGCTCCATCACTTCCTTCAAAGCCTAGTTTTGCTCCCTTCCTAAGCCCCCTCTTAGGTGTTACTCCACTGGGAGGCAGACACAGAGCCAGATAATAAAACCACAACACACGGTTTGCAGCCTCGCTGCATTCACTTGCCTGGAGCCTGCCCGTCCCACTCTGCTCTGGGCGTGGTGGTGGGGGCGGGGTGGCTAGTGTCCTGAGCCTTGTTCTCCACCTTCTGGGTAATGAGATCAACCTGCCTTCTCTCTCACGTGGCCCCCATATGTCTCTGCCAAAAGGGACAAGGTGACATTTGGCTAATTTTTTTTTGCTAATGAGCATAATTGGGAGCTGTCTAGGGAAGCTTCCTTTTTTCAGGTAATTTGTACATCTTCCAGCAGCCTTCTGGAGCTGTTGTCCTCCTGTGCTGTGTATGGCTACTGTGGGAATTTCTAACTAATGAACAGAGGAGTGGGCAGTGGGCCAAGCTGGAGAGGTAATGTTTTTGGTCTGGGCAGGCTTTGCTACACCCTACCTCTCACAGCTGGGTCAGGATTTTTATTGACCCACGGCAGGTCTGGAATTGCTCCTTTAATTTGTTATTTTTAATTACTTTTAAAATTGGAAATGTCATGTATACACAACGGAAAATAAACCTCCTCCAATCCCAAGCTCCCAGACGCCTTCCCCCGTGTCATCAAATATAGTCCTTTCCACAAAGTATGTGTGTCAGGAGTGGATGCTAATATATGGCTGGATTTATTTGTATCAGGTAATTTTTAAAAGTGGGGAGAAAAATGGGAAGGCATGGAATAAGGCATCCTCAGCATTGCAAAGAAGGAGGCCTTATGAAATAAGAAAGCTTTTTATAAGCATATGAAGGTCAATGATTGATTTTTGAAAAGACTGATTAATTAAAATAAAACATTTATTAAGGATCTATTATATGTCAGGTCCTGGTCTGGTGACGTTTGAAGGTGTCAAACTGATAAGCTGGATTATTCATGGAGAGAAGCCTTGTAGACTGTTAGTGCTTGAGGAGCCTGGGAACAACTTATTATGTTTTCAGGAGTCAGGAGCATCTTATCAAAGGGGGAAACATTTGTACTTTCTTGAAGGATGCTTCTAAGTCCTTCCAAACGAGAGAGAGAAACAGGAATTCTAACCCTAGCAAACACCAGGAGCCAGCACGCAGAGGGGGAGAATGCACCGCGTTTTCAGGGAAACGGGTCGCTGCGACTGGCATACAGGCAGCAGATCTGGGTGGGAGAGGACGCTGAAAGGGAAGCTGGGGGCCAGGTTGCCATGGGCGTCTTCTACGGAGAAGGAATTTTGTCCCGACGTGGAACTGTTGGAGACTTTTAGGTTGAAAACTGACTACCCCCTACATCCCCTCAGGACAATTCTGATGGTGCTTTGAGAAGTAGATTGATACAGGGAGGGACTAGGTCAAGCAGAATAACCCAGTAATCCAAGCCAAGAGTGATGACACAGGAATCCAGGCCATTCTGGTGGGAATGGGGTTGAGAGAAATGTCTACGTTGATTTACATGATTAACCGTCGTGATAGTTAGCTGGAACAAGGAAGGGGTTCAGGGAGTGAAGGCCGATGCCGAATTCTTTGTGGGCACAGCACTACTAAAAGAAACCCAGAGGGAAGGAGAATAGCTGTACGGAGCACGTATCTAGTGAATTAAATCTGAGGCTTGTTAGAGATTTCTGTGGCACAACCGAGCCGAGAACCTCTGTAGGGAAAGAGTTTCAATGATACAAGTGGAATTGGCAATATCCAGTATTCTATAAAGGTCAAAGGAAGATAAAAATTAAAAAGTAGCTGTTAGGTTTGTTAGTTAGGATGTCAACCATGACTTTTGGGAGGGCACTTTCAGTAGAAGAGGAAGGAAACCAGTTACAACAGGCTGGTAACTGAAAAAACCTTTAGCAAGACATATTTATATGTGGAAGGAAGACGGCTTAGAGAGAGAAATGGATGCAGACGTGTGACTAGCGAGGCAGGACAGGTGGGAGAACTGCCCTGGTTTGCCAGGTGTGTGAAGGAGAGGGACACTTGTCGTGCCACCACCTCGGGGATGTACTTGTCCCTAGAATCTCACTAATGGCCGCTGCAACCATCACACTCACTGTGAGGGTGGAGAAAGGGGCTCCTTTTTCTTTCACAGACCACCCACCCCCTTTTCCACAGTGGTACAGCTGGGAGGTGCTGTAATACCCAACCACTCCTTAATTCTCCTGGCACTTTGGTTAAAGAGCAACTTTAAACTGGCCACCCAAATGTCCCTATCCTTAGAGCTCATAGGTGCAGCCTTATGGGGTTTCTAAGGAAGCAGCTCCTTCCAGTCCTGGCTCCGGGAGGCCCTACTCTCCTCCTTACTGCTGGGGGGCAGTAGGCATGAAGACCTGAGATACTGGGCCTAAGAGAAGGGGGACCAGGACGAAGAAAGCATTTCCTTTCTCTTTGATCTAAGGCTGCCTTCCAAACCCTTGCTTCTTGTCCTTGTATGACTCACACTGAGACTGTCCACTCACTCCTTCAGGGAAGCCTCCACTCTACCTTCTACCCAAAGAGAGTGACAAAGCCCTGTGGTCCCAAAAGAAAGGACAATCACATCAGAATGGGACAGTCCAATAATCACACGGCATTCATAGAGAGTTTCTGATTTTGGATTACCTTAAGACAGCAGGGGTGGTGCGTGAGGTAAGGATCAGTGGGATGCAGGAAAAGTTAAAGCAGTCTATTTCTTGATGTATCTTATTGTCTGTGTGAGGCAGAGTCCTAGGAATACTGATGAGAGGAGGGGTAGTGGGTCAGTTGGGATTTGGAGAGGAATAGTTTGGAAAATGGATGTTGGAGACAACTAGAAAAGGGTGAAATATTGCCTAGGAGCACGAAAGACCCTGCTGAACCCAGAACTCCTTCACTTGTCTAGTCAGCATGGCTATGTGAGTTATTTCTCTAGCACAGTAGCAGCCTGGGGCATGTATGAGGAAAGTGGTAGTTGGAGTTATGCAAAGCTATGGATTGGCAAGGTAGGTGCAACCTAAGGACAGTGATGTGAAGGGTAGGATGCTGGTGAGAATGTGGTTGGAAGTCTTGGTCACGAGGCCCAGGCTGGGTAAGGAAAAGAAAGTACAGACAGGAACACTGGTGGATTGAACATAGGGTGCGGGGGGAGGAATCACAGGCCTTATGAAAGGAGATGGGTTTGGGGAAGTAAGGGAATGGGACTGATGGAAGGGCAGAGTTTTTGGCTAGACAGTAGGTTCCTGAGTTTCAGGTGTCAGAGAGGAAATAACTCTGGGCCTGGGAAGTGGGAGTGGGTGGATGCAGGGAAGTCATTTGTCTCACATTGGGATGTGTACAATGATGTGGTCATCAAACTTGGACTTCTTAAACTCATTAAAATAAAATTGTTCTTGAAAATCAGGTTGATGAAACCCAAATAAACACAAAATTTGGAAGGTAATTGCTCTGCTTTGCATATCTTAACAATTAGGAGGTAGGATAGGAAAAGATAGGCCTCTCTGTAGAACTTATAAAGAATAACACAGCCCTGGCTGATGAGGCACAGTGGACTGAACTCCAGCCTGTGAACCAAAGGGTCACTGGTTTGATTCCCAGTCAGGGCACATGCCTGGGTTGTGGGCTGGATCCTCAACTGGGGGCATGCAAGAGGCAACCACATATTAATGTTTTTCTGCCTTTCCTTCTCCCTCCCTTCCCATCTCTAAAAATAAATAAATACGATCATTAAAAAAGAATAAAAGAACAATACATGGAGACCTCACTTAGTGGGTGTCCTTCTATTAAGAGAATGAACTAACATATTGGCAAGTTTTAAATTCCAGGTATTTTACTTCTCTGGAAAAATAAGATGATCCTGGCAGCAGTAAGATTCCTCACCAGGTTGTCTGAACCCCCACCACTCCGTATTGCTGTGCCGCACCTGGCTGAGTGTCAGTTACTCTTTATCATTATGTTCACGCTGTCTTTCTTAGAGTTAAGAGGAAAGTGAAATATTTCTTATATCATCAAAGGCTCTTTTCAAAATTGGAAAACCAAAGATGACTCAGGAAGAGTGTCCCTCTGTATTTGATATGGAAATACATCGCTGTTGAAAAACTATAAATTATGCGGCTCTTATGAAACAAATCCTCCCAGCTTTGCTCACTGCATTATGTACCTGGCTCCTGTAGGTATGGGAGTATGCGATGACTCCTGTAACAAATAAGAGTAGAACTACAATCAAATACATGAGCATTTACAAAAGCAGCGTGATAAACAACAGTAATTTTTAGAGCAAATCATATTACTGTCCTGATAGAATAATCCTATCAATGTCCAGTAATTAATAGATTCTCTCAAAGCACTACCTAACTCAGTAGCCACTGATGACAATTTAATGAATTCACATAGTGGTTTCTCAGTGGCTGGAAAGCGTCACTGTAATTCCCTGAGTGCCTTATTTATTATCAGCCATATACACTTGGAGAAGGTGTCTTCAAAGTGGGTGAAAAGTCTTTAGTGTCAGGAGGGGAAGAATATGCAAATGAAAGCTTTTGGCAGGTCTAACTTATTTTATTGTTGCCTAGGAAGAAAGGGAATCGCTACATATTTCCTGCTGAGAATCATGAGAAAATAAACATAATCCAGGTTTTAGGAGCATACTAGATTAAAATCAACACCTTGGATTAACTCAGGAGGCAAATGGGTAGCCACTGTGGACCAGGACATTGATACGATCTGTTATTTCCTTAAAGCATTGTGGTCTTCTTTCTGCTCTAGTAAGCGCTCATATTAAGCATAAGGGGAGAAGTCCAATGTGAAAGTTCAGTGGTTCAATTACATCTTTAGAGAAATACAGGAAATAAAATGAGACTGAGATTTGGGAGAGAAGATTGTCATAATACATGGAGGGAAAAATGATCTGAAGGCCAAATATTCAGTGAGTCAGAAAAATTTAGAATCATAATGTGAGAGCCTACAAACTGGAAATTAGATACGAATGCGTAACCTGCGAGGATATAAATGACGGCAAGAAGTCAGCAAACAGCGTCAGTGTTTTCCGGGGGAGGCCGAAGGAAGGCTATTAGGGATGACAGAGCCTGGATAGCTCATGTTCTAGGCATCCAAGTGAAGATACAAACGAATAGAAGACCGTCTGGTGAAGGGCGACGACGATGAGTAAAAGCTGAGATGGACTGAAATAGAGGAAAATTTAGAAGATGAGGCTACGTATCGCTGGCACGAGGAGATGATGAGATTTTAAAGGTATCTCTTGGCTTTAAACATTATGAACAAATTATTCAGCAGCATCTAACTATTAGTATATAGATATAATAAATTGGCATAAACACCATGGAGTTATCCAGATGGAGCATTTTATTAACGTCTTACCTGTTTCTTATTGCCCTGCTCTGAAAATTAGTCTGAAGGAACCATTAGATAAGTATTTGCCGAGGAACGACTATGATATTCGGCTCCTTTTCTCACTCTAACTTCTATGAATTTTACAGTGCCATGAAAACACTCTGGCAAAATATTTACAATTTCTTCAATAACATTGTTCATGGAATAGGAGAAGTGGAAAGCAATCACTTAGAAACTGCAGAGAGACAAGCAGGAAGGAGAAGAAACAGTCGTTCCCTATGCTGTTTGTGATGAACAAAATCTGAGTTTAGCTCTTAAAAAGCCTGCTGGGAGCTGAGAATTCCACTTGCCAGAGGAACATGCTGCTTCCCATGACCATATAGGAGAAACGGTACCTACGGTCTGGCTGTCTGTGGGATGGAGAAGTACAGCTATAACATCCGCAGGCGCGTGACCAGCAGCTTGCGGGAGACAAGCATTTACGGGGATAAAAAGGAACCTGGCACAGGCCTTGTGCTTCTGGCATCATTAGTTACAGGTCTGCCAAGATACTTTGGGAAACATTTTAATTTAAATACCAAGTATATTTCAACGAAGTCTCCCTGGTTTGACCTGTTGGGAGTCCAGAGTGAGATGGATATAGGTGCTCATTTTGCAGATTAGGCAAATTAGATGGCGCTTTTATAAAAAGCATCCTGGAAGTTTAAATCTCTCTATATCCTCACTCACCCGGGGAAACTCCTGGTACAAGTTGCAGGATATACGGCTCTCACGGCACTTTACTAGTGATTGGTAACTGCCGGAAAGGGCAGAGACACCTCCAGGCGTTTATTCAAAATACCAAGGTTATAGAACCTTAGGAATAAAGGCCTCACATTCTTCCTTTCCTCTCCCACAGCATACTCAGAGGATACTATGACCAAAGCTTCACTAAGGTAGATCAAGAACTTGATTTGAATTCTTTGAACATATTTTTTCTACAAAAACTATCACAAAACCAAAAAAAAAAAAAAAAAAAAAAAAAAAACCAAAAACCATTTTTGAGCCAAAACTAGGGGGAAAGAAAAGGGATGGAACTGAATCAAATATTAAAACGTTGTTTTTCGATGTAAACATATGTCTGTGAGTGTGTAGGTTCTGGTTGGCAAGAGTGGATAAAAAGCCTGTTTGATGGTTTACAAAAATATGAATCCACAAGATCAAAAGAATTGAAACGCCTCCCAAGAATAACATCGAGGCATTTGAAGTTGCTTCAGAGGCAGGGGTGGGTATGTATATATGTATGTAAAGCCCAGTTCCTCAGAGGCTACTGGGCAGTTTGCTACAACATCATGCTAATGAGAGCAAGGGCTTTGGGTTCACCGCGCCCCCCCCCGCCCCCCCCCCCCGCCCCAGCGGACTATCAGTTTCTCGTTTCTCTTTCAGCACTCTGCGAGAAGCACACTCCTAGAAAAGGAAACTCAATAGTTGGAGAAGAGCTGGGGTGCTCAAGGAGGGCTGGAGGCTGGAGTCAGGGAGCCAGGGAGCCAGGGATGGAGAGGTGGGTGGGGCCTCGGGTACCAGGCTGTGAATTTGGGTCCTGTCTGGCTGGAGGGATGAAGATTCCGGGTCGGGGCGGGGGCGGGGGGTGGGGTGGGGAGGCGAGGTATTTTGCGCCCGGGAGCCACCCAACCAAGATTGATTTTTAGGTGTACCCAAGGTCACTGTACCCAAAGAGTTGGGGCTGGGGGTAACTGGGGGGGGGGACTAGAAAGAGGAGGGACTGGCTGTTGTGACCCAATTAGGATATACTGGCTCTCAGAGGGCTGGACCAGCCAGCATCTCAGGAAGGACACTAAGAGGAAGGGACATCGGTGATAAATCTCTGTAGGGCGACTCAGCGGGCACAGAGCAGGGTCTGCTGAGGTCCTCTACTTACCTCTCTCCATCTGCCCCCCATCTCCTCCATCCACCCATCCACGCCACCCTGGCATCCTGGAAACCGGTTGAATCAATTTACAGTTTCAGAGCCCAAGGGAACAGAACTGGTTTCTGTATGTGACTTGGGTCTGACCACCGCACTGGGGAAGCCCAGAGGGGAACGTCCGGATGGCTTTTTCCCAAGCTGGGTGGGAGGGGAACGAGTCCCGTGCTCAGGGGCTGGGGGTAGGAGGGAGGGGCAGCGGCTGAGTCTCCAGAGACGCCGGACATCAGCTCCTGGCCCAGGGGCCTGCATGGTCGTTGCCCCTCGGGGCGCCTGGCGGGTGATTGGCAGTTACCACAGTTCTAGTGGGGTACTGGGTATCCGGCACGCGTGGCCATCTCCGGTCGTTGTCAGCTAGGCTACTAAATTTCCGCGGCCCGATGACCTGGCCCCACAGCAACGGACGCGACCTCGAGCGGGAGCCCCGGCGACCAGCGGTGGGTCAGGGGCGGTCAGGGAGGGTCCCTGCGGCCTGTAGGGGGCAGCGCCGAGCCTAGGAGGAGACTCAGCTGCGGGCGGGGGTGGGTGGGTCTGGGCTACCTCGGGCCACACAGCGACTGTCAGGGCCCGGCTGCCCCTGCCCGCCGTGCGCTTCCTCTCCACGCTTCAGGCCTCAACGGGACCCTGGAGGGACGTGGCAGGGCCAGCTCGCGACGGCCTGTAGGGAGTTAGGATCAGGGAAGACCGCGTCCCTTCCCCTCCCCGCGGGGTGGCGATACCCTCCAGAGGCGCCTCCGCGTGGCCAGAGTTTGTCGGGTCGCCTGCGGCTTCCCCTCGCTTTAAGCCCCAGGTGGGCACCCTGAGCCCGGGGCAGGGCGCCCGGGTCCCGCGCGGTGACTGCTCCGGCCCCCGGGAGGGTGGGTGCCCCGAGCCCCAGAGCTGGGCGCCCCGTTACCTTGGGGTGGGTGCCTGGAACCCCGGGGTGGGCACCCGGCGCGCGCGGGTTATTTTTGGCGCCCGCGGCGGCATGTGTGTCTGGGCGTGTTTTCCTTCCCCAGGTGCCCCGGAGCCCCGGCTCCGTCGCCACCAGAGCTGACTTGTGTCTCTCTCTTCTCTCCCCTGCAGGAATCTTTCCATTCTGCCGTCACGACTTTCACCGCGCGCGGGGAGAGCTAGAAACAAACATCACATCTAAATTAAAAAAAAAAAAAAAAGAAAGAAAGAAAGAAAAGAAAAAGCGGAAGAAGCTGCGAGGCGGCGACAGGGAGGAGGCGAGGAGGAGGGGCCGCGCACGGCGGGCCCGGCCCGAGGCGGCGGCGGGGACGCGGGGACGCGGGGACGCGGCTTTGTGCTGGCGGGTCGCGGGGCGCCCATGGCGGAGTGCGGCCGGGGGGGCGCCGCTGGCGGGGCCCTGCCCACCTCCCCGGGCCCAGCTCTCGGTGCCAAGGGTGCCCTGAAACCCGGGGAAGGTGACGGTGGCGGGGGAGGTCGCCTCGGCCATGGGCGGGCGCGCTGTGACAGCGGCGGGGTTTCTAACGGAGACTGCAGCCTCGGCGTGTCCGGGGACGAAGCCCGGGTCAGCCCCGCCACGGGACCTCACGGTGGGGTGCTCGCTCCGAGCCCCAGCCCGGCTGCCTGCCCCCTCCTCCGGGAAAACAAGCCGGGCGGCCTGCCCCGCCGGAGCAGCATCATCAAGGTAAGTGGGAGAAGGGCGCTCATCGCCCACCCCCAGCCGCCCTTGGGGTCTGTTTCCCCCGGAGGGGAGTGGTGGTGGAAGGAGGGGTTTGTAAGAGGAGCCCATTGCTAACGGGAACCACTGGTGCACGGGTGCTTGGGAAGGTTGAGCAGGGATTGGATGCCAATGGCATTTGGAAAGATTCTAGAGGTGTTCCTCAATGTGCAGGGGGAACTGTGCTCAGACATACCCAGTTGAACTTGGGGCTGTCACCTCTCCCAGGACTGGCCTGGAATTATGGCCTGTACCTGGCTGGGCAGGGCATGTTCTTCTGTGGTAGCTACAGCTGGTAACAGACTCCCAGTAAGGTTTCTATTGTATGTTCAAGGCAGTTAGTGATTATGTGAAAACATTTTCTTAAAAATCCCAGGGGGAGAGCAGAGATTATTTTATAGGTTTCTGATCTGTATACAGTTGCCTTTTGCAAACGGTTATACTTGGTGTCTGCAAAGTCTCTGGTCACTCAGTCACACGGAGACATGGAGTAAGTAGGGTTCTGAATGTAAATGCAAATTTCCGCTTTCTTAGGCTCAAAAGCACTGAGAGATTATAGTTCTGGACGGTTTAGGCTTTTTCTTGCTGCAGTAGTCTGGTCTTCAGTTCTGTGGAAGTTCTTTCAGGCAGTTTGCTCGGGCTTGATATCTCTTGCATGTATCTCTTGCAGAAAAAAGTCAGCGATTGTTTTGTGTATTTTAAGCTCAAGAAGTAATATTAGGAACTCCTGAGTTTGTTGTGGTTTCATTCTAATATTTCATTTTGGTCTGCAGTGTAAAAATATTTCTCGTGACACAAAGTGGAAACAAAATAGTTGATGAGCTAAGAAGAACAGAGCCTTAGCAAGACTAGCTCCTTCTGCTCAAGTTTGGAGCAAATATGAAAATGTTGCTTTCTGAAAAGCAAGAGGTTACCAGGACAGTGAGCAGCCAAGCACATTGACAGGGCTGCACCTATAGCTGATGACTGGTGGGCAGGAAGACAGAATGGACCACAGTGAAAAGAGTTGGCACTGGAGGCACTGGAAATTGAATTGGACCTACGGCAGTCTTCTAAGTACAGTGTTAAGTGTCTGATGCTGTTATCGACTTATACAGTAATCTAGTGAAATACACCTCTGTGTAACAGGCAGTTGTGAAACTGCTTTTCGCTTTGTCATCTGTTTGCACAGTTTATGTCTGGGCAAGCACACAATTGAAGGGCTTAAAGCTCAAGTGTAGTGACCTACCTGCAGCAGGTGTTCTGAGTTAAACTAAGAAAAAAGTAAAGTATATTTTTGCTGCATACCTAACTTTTACTGATTCATATATATTTTTTACACTGTAGCTTATATTTCCATGTAAGTTGCTTTCAACTGTGTGGGATAATCAATCCTATTACAGAGCTATGTGTCATATCTGTTTTTATCCATGACTAGAGATTTGTGGTGATTTTGCACTGGCATATTAATGAAATTTGAGGTGAAAATTCCAGTGAAGATACCAGCCTACTTTAACTCTTCACCTCCATTTTTCTGGAGGGGCCTGTTTTTACACTTTAAAGAATTCCAACTTTATGGGTATCTGTAGTGGGATTCATAGTATAATTTAGTTACAATAGCATCTACTTCAATTTTACATTCTTGGAAGATTAGGAAGGATGGTTTGCCCGTATTTCTGATGTGTGGAATTGAGAACTTGTTGGTAGATGTCATTTCTTCATTGAAGATTCTAGAAGAACATGGGAAAATGATTAATTATACAGAAATCACTGGTTTCTGAATTGTTAAACTTTGAAAGATTTCTTTGTCATTTTTCTTCTTGCTAATGAAGGCAGTTGGCTTCTTGTTCACAATTGTTTTCCTAGGTACACATTGCCAGCAACATCATAAGGCCTCAATATGCTTCCTGAGTGAATGGAGGAGTGATAAGGAAGTACATGTTCTCTCTGTTAAGTTCTCTTAATTTCTGAAATGGGCTATTTTGGATTTACCAGTCTCATATCTTATTCATTGACTTGTACCTCCTGAGGTGACTTGATCGACTGCTTTTTCTTGCCAAGTTGATCAAGCCTGGATTACAGGAAAGGGTTGTGTTATAATTAAGTAGGTAACTAGTTGGTATGTTTCCCCTCAAATTGGCGCCTTGAAGAATCAAGATTTCAGCAAGTTAGTGTGGTATTTCCTAAAGACATACGGCCTCTATCCTAATAAAATAGAGATTTTTCACTTTAGCATTAAATTTCATATAGTAATGAATAATGCAGAGACATTTTTGTCACATGAATGGCAGAAATTATATTTCTTTCACTTTTGTCAAAAAATAATACAGAGCTTAGCAAAAGCCCATGTAAAAAAGCAACGGTGACCGCCTTCCTGGGTGTTCTTGTGTTCGTTTTGAATACAGGGGGTGAATGCCGTCAGGTGATGGAATAGTAGAGGCGGAAGTCGATTAATAAGCAAGACGATAATTGGGGGCGTGAGAAAATGGCAGGAGTAAGTTCTAGCTAAGGAACAGAGACCGGAATTTACGGGGTTCCATTTGCCGAAATGTCAGGCTTGTGAGCTATGCCCGTTTCCCAGCTTCCGTCTTCATCATAGCCCTGACAGCCCTCTCGGGTCGGCATCCCCGTCTGCACAGGAGAGAGCCTGTTGCTGACGCGCAGAACACAGGCAGAAATACACTGTGGTCTCACCAGAATTATATTCTCCCTTTAAAATCATCGCTTTTGAATTCCATCTGCTTTGCAAATGTGGCGTTAAGTAAGAAATTGTTGTCAAACTACATCTCTGCCAAAGTAGGTGCACAGATCTATATTGAAAGAGCTCCTTGGTTATGGTACCAGTGTTGATGAAAATACAGAGTAGGCAGCCTTATAGAACCTTTTACAAATACTACGAGAAGAAAAATAAGTCATGGGGCTCATCACCATCCTTTTCTATTTTTCCTTAGCTTATTGAAAATACTGTTATACTTTTGAGATTATTTACAAAGGCCTATGACTAGATTTTTAGGGAACGGGCCATTATGTTTGTCTTCTTAAGTGATCTAGTAAATGAAAACATCACTTTCATTTTCTCTTTTCATATATCGTGTCATCATACTCTTCAATACGACGCACACTTTATTTTGAAGCAGTTAATTTGGTTAGTGGCTCACGTAGCGTCCATGTTTTTTACAAATAGCTGAATCCTTTAACTTAGGAACTTGGTTTGAAAATATGAAGGAGCATTTTAGGCCTTAGATTTCTTTTTAATTTTGGAAATAAATGAAGTTAAAATGTCTATACATTTGGATGGTTTATTTTAATCAAAGCTAATTGAATCTTTTAGTTGGTACTTTTAAAAATGTGGCATAATTTGCATAAAGTAAAATTCACTTCCGTTGGTGAGTGCCATGAGACCCGACAAACACATATGCATGTTATCACCACCACAGTCAAGATATGGAGTAGTTCTGTCACCTCAGAAAATTCCCCAGTCCCTTTGTAGTCTTCCCCACCCCCGGCCTCAGACCAAGGCAACCTTCGATCTTAGATTCCTTTTGTAATAAGTAGGAAGTACAGATATTGCATTATTTTGGTATTTAAAAGTGGTAACTGCCACCACCATTTCCTGAACACTTACTACATGCAAAGCACAGGAAAAGTGCTTAATGCAGTTCTTGACTTGGTTCTGTACCAATTGTGTAGGCTGAAGAACACCAGAATTCAGAGAGGTTGACCACTTGGCTGAGCTGTTAGAGCTGGTGGATGTGCTCCACTTGGGTACAGCTGCACTCTGCTGCCCCCCAAATTATACTGGCTGTTTTAAATGCTCTGTTTAATTATGGTAGCCTTGGTAATTTGGAACACTGGCTTTGATTTTCCCCTTTAAATGTAGGGGACATAGGAGAGGGGGGAAAGAATCTCTGCTTCTGCTGGCAGAAGAGGTTGACAGATAATGTAATCAGGCAGCTGTTAGTCACCTGTTGTAGCTGCTTGACCAGCGCTACCAGCTTCACTGGGACGGATGGTTTGACCTTGTCAAGGTGGCAACCCTTATTTTTCTTAATATCATTACTGTCCCAGTCTTAGTATCATGCTGTGTAGGAGAAAGGCCTTTACTACCTTTTTGCCAAAATATATCCCTATGTCTTGATGCTGAGCGTCCCAAAGAGGGGAATAAACGGGCTTTTTGGATTTATCATACATATTTAAATGGAGTAATAAAAATGTGCCCATGAAATTATATTGTCCCATGGTTTAAATTAACTAGACTCCTTATAGGCAAAAGCTGGGCTATATTTATCAATTCTGCACTGATAATAAGCACTCAGTAACTGTATATTGAATTGGATCTTAAATATACTATTTGCATTTTACTTTAGGTATTTTTTTTCTTGAATGGTTGGGAAAAGACAACTCTATGCCCAAAAATCTCGTGGGCATAAATATTGAACAAACAGTAACAGGATCGCAAAGTGGATTTGTCTGGATAGATAGACAGCCTGGATCTTTTAGGTCAGAAAAATCTATTGGCCAGTCAGCAGCTCCCCACTTCACTTTGAACTAATGCATTTTAGGTCACACAAGATAACTGTTGAAAGGCCGGGGCAAGGTTCCTTCCCTCAGCTGCTCGATTTTCCAGCCTTTCCTCCAAACAGTTATGTTTGACTTCTGTTGTTTTTCATCATATTCAAATCGACAACTGACATGAAATTGTTTTGCTTTGTTTTGTTTTTAATTGCTGATCTCGGCCACTCAAGCTATTTTCTTAGATTGCTCTCTCCCCGAATCGGTTCAGTTCCTTTTATAGTTCTGTGCTCTCCACAAGGGGTCTGAACTTGACTGTTCCTTTTTTCTTTTCCTTTTCTTCTTCTTTTTTTTTAATGTCTAAGTTACCCATGCCTCACTATTGAACAAAATAGGGCAGTCTTATTTACAGCCGAAATGCAGATATACGTGAAGTATGAACATTCATATTTTTTCTTCAGTCTGTATTTTAAACACGTATGTCCAAAAATAGATGCTCTGTTCCTTATTAATAATAACTGTTGGCTGTCGTTACTTACTCATCTGCCAGACCCCTGGATTAGTTTAGCTACCTTTTTGTTTTACCTTAATGAGATTCTGTAGTTCAGGAGATATTCAATTATTTTTACCTGTGGGCGACAATATCTGAGACTGTGTTCCTACTGATAATAATTGTGAAGCAACAGGGTTGCGCTTGGCATAAGAGTATTAGTAGTGACTCAAGCTCCAGTCAGAGCCCCCAGGGAAGTCTCAGCAATACCTGCTTTCCTCGTGTCGGAGTAATTCCAGCCCTGGCCGGGTTGCTCGTTTGTTTGGAGCGTACACCAGAGGTTGCGCGTGTGATCCCTGGTCGGGGTGCGTGTGGGAGGCAACCGATCAATGTTTCTCTCTCACGTTGATGTTTCTAGCATACTCTCTCCCCCTCTCTCACACACCTCTCTGAAATCAGTAAACATAGCCTCGGGTGAGGATTAAAAAAAAAACATATTTAAAAAAATTCCATAGTTTTAGGGTGCTCAAAATATATAATTAATTACATTGAACTTTAGTGATGGTTATGCAAATGGACCAGCCTGCTGGGAGGACACTTGGCACCTGCCTATTTCCAAGTGGCAGAGGAAGGCAGGTGGCTAGGCACCCTGCTGGCTACTAGTGCCTGGTCACATGGGAGGAATAATTAGGCAAAATGTATTCTAGGTAATAATCTCAGCTGGGCTATGCTCTGGGGTCTCATGCTGCACTCAGGGCTCGAGTTGCATGTCTGGATTATTCAGGAGGCAGAATAGTGGTGGGAAGACTGGATGACGTGGAGTTAGGTGCTTGCGTCAGTTTCTGGCTCCCTTCCTTTCTGTGTTGCCTTCGGCAAGATATGTACGTCTGTGTCTAGTTACCCCATCTCCTCAACAGAGAGAGTAAAATCCCCCCTCGGAACGCACTGTAAGGATGAAATGAGATGATGTGTGTAGCACATGATAAACTTTCAATAAGCAGTACCTAGTGTGTTTTTTCTTAATTTTTATTTTTAGTTTCTCTGATTTAGAGTTTATCCTGAGATGAGCAAACTCATTTAGCTGCATTCGAGTTGGAGATCACTAACATTACCATGCCCACTTTGGACGTTTTGTCTTTTGAAATATGCAGAAAGTGCCCAGAGAAATTTCTCAGGCATATTCTAAAGATGCTTTCAAGAATTATTTGTTAGGATGCCTTTCTAAACCTGAAGCCTCAGACAACCGTGCGCATATCTAAATAGCCTCAGCTACATGGTCTGAGGGTGTTGAGCATCAGTTTCATTGGGTCAAGCTCCCACACGTCTTGATTTGCTCAGGCGGTCCAGATGTACACCTTTCGTCCTGACAAAATTATTAATAGTGCCTTCTTTCACTCTCAGAGGCATCCCGGTTTGCATGATAAATAGTGTGGCCACCCCACTTACCTGATTTTTACAAACTCTTTGCGATGGCCTGTGGGGGAGCCCCACGAGACTGCTCCCCGTGCCTAAACTCGGCCCTGGCGTTTATACCTCCCTTTTCTCAGCTTGGAATGCTTTCTTCCTCTCTCAGTCACCTTCAAGGTCTTCCTCAGTTCACCCCCTCTCCGAAGGAATTATTTCCTTCTCTGCTTTCCAGCCACCACTGTGCCTGTGTCTCTCTGTACAGCCCCATTTTCTCCTGCCTCGTAGGTAACTTACTGACCTTCAGTTTGTGCAGACACCTAGTTGATGTCTTGTAGAAAGCAGGTGTTTGAGTATATATTTGTTGAATAAATGTGTGATGGATGAGTAAGTGGACAAGAATGACATAACTTACCTTAGTAGTTTGATGAAGATGTTATTTAGACTTAACTCCCACCGGCTTTGATTGGAATACAAAGTTCAATGGGCTGTGTACGTTAGAGAAGAAATTTATTTCACGTACATAATTTTGGAAACAATCAAACGGAAGGAAGTACCTTGATTTAATGTTGGATTCAGGAATTTGGTTGGTTTAGAAGTGTTTTGCAAGATGTTGATAGCAATGATCTGACCCCTTTGGTGCCCCTGAAATAAGAGTAGACCTTTGAAAATGTCTTTTGATTTATGTTCTTCCAAAGTTTCAAAAGTATGGTGAGAGAGCTTTACTATTTGTTGAAACATTTAATTTATTTTCTAGTATTCGGTTTCCTTAAGGGATTATAGTTTTTGTTTTTTTTTTTTGTTTGTTTATTTTTAAGGCACTGAATTACTTAACCTTTTATTGTCATTAACATTGGATTGTCATAAGATATTCATTGGGAGCACTTTAGAATTAATAATAAAAAAGAATAAAAAAGAATAATAATAAAGAATAAAAAAGGGAATATAGGTGGGGTTGTAGAAGTAGGACCTTTAGTCCCTAAGCACATTCAGACATATCCTGGTAGAAATTCTACCTTTTATTGCAACTCAGGGATCAGGTATGGAAGTGTTAGTAAGAAATGCTGTGTATGCGTCATCTCGCGCAAGTCTGACACAGCCTGCAAGGAGACATTATCATTTCCTTTTTACAGACAAGGAGACCCACTCTTCAAGGTGGGGGTCATGTTCAAGCGAGGTCTCAGTGTGGGCAAGGCAGAGCCAGCATTCAGACCAAGTCTGACTGACTCAAAAGCCCACGCTTTGAACTTCCTCATCACCCTCTTTCTGTTGCATCTTCTGAAACGTGTCTTTGATTTTTTCCCCCTGCTTGCCCAAGCCATTCTGGCTTCTTGATCCGAGCAGTTTCTACCAGTCCTAAAATAGAGGACTGGTTTTTAATTAGGAAAGTTTGGCCTTTGGGGGCTGAATCTTGGGATGAAGCCAACATGTACCTAATCCACGAAAAGCCGTAGCCATGGTCCTGCCACCATTTCTGTCTGGTCCACAAACCAAACTTTGGTCCTTTTTCTTCTCCACTCTCTTTTGAGAAAAAGATTTATTTGGAAAATTTTTAAGAGGAGGGTCGTTTTCCATTTTTATTTCTTTCTTAAACAAAAACTGGATCTATAGTTACCTGCTTTCTAGGTTCCTAGAAGCTAAAGCAGATAATAATTAATAACAATGTTTTTATGTGAGCTTTTTCTTTTAATATCCACCCTTATTATTGTTTTGGAATTGTCAAGTAATTATAACATTATAAAATATGTTAATACTTATAACACATTATTGTGAAATTAGTATTCATGTATCTTCTTGGAGTATGCTGAGTCTACTGATTTGGAAATAGCAGATATTAACAACACCTCAGAAACTAAGCAGCTGGATTTAAAAGTGATTAATAAGGTAGATTCTGGGATGTTTAGAACTGAAAGAGATCATGTAAAATTCTTTTGTGATTAACTGTACACATGGCCATACTGATTAGTAGTACATTTAGCTCCTAGCTATGGTTGAGTTCATTTATTTGCATGTTAGTGAAACAATTGAAAAAATAGTTATGTAATACTGCAGTGTGTGAGTATTAATAGAACAAGATGTGGTCTTCCAAACAACTATATTTGAGAATTTGTTTTTTTGCTATAGATAGCTGCGTGTGGATATACGCTG
Source organism: Glossophaga mutica (assembly GCA_039655065.1). NCBI lineage: Eukaryota > Metazoa > Chordata > Mammalia > Chiroptera > Phyllostomidae > Glossophaga > Glossophaga mutica. Next base: position 26,368,353 of record CM077309.1, on the reverse strand, counting down.
TACTTGTGCATTCATATACTCTGAAGTCTCTGTTTATAAATAGTACAGATTAAGAGCAAATCAAATAGTGTAGTGGTGGAGCGACAGGAGTCCCACTGTGTGAAAGGCTGATGGGTAGCAGGTGTCCGCTCTCTAAATGGAAAATGCTCAGGAAGGGGTAGGCTGGTTTTGTTTTTGTTTTTGTTTTTGTTTTTATGAGCATTGCTGATGAAGCCTCTGTTGCTCTTGACCAATTAATGTGGCCAGAGGGATAAGTGACCTCGTTTGCAGCTACCATTAGAATCACAAGCTGTGTGACTGTCTCTGTATGGCTTCCTGATACCTTTTATTTTCCATCTTCCTTCTAAGCTCTGATGTCCTGTGGGCAAAGCAGATGTAATTTTTTCAGATAGTTAATATGGTTTAATCTTTATTCTTGAAGGAAATACAGCAAGTTGCTTAGATTTTTGTTTGTATCAATCCATACTAACGTGATATTAAATACCAGTGGAATTACTCAGCTGTTTTTATATTGGAACTAACAGAATTCCTGATGTAATATCAGTTTTAAGGATGTATTTTTCTTTGGAATTTTTGACGACTTGTTGAAAGAGATCTGTATGCTTTTTCAAAGCTTTCTCTGGTTTATATATTCCCATAAATGTTTTTATATATGTTATAAATAATAAAATTGCTATGTCATAAGATGTGTATATGTTGAGCTTTAGTAAATATTATCATGTGATTCTTCTAACTGGTTAAACCAATTTATACATCCCCACTTGGTTACACGAGTTCTAGTTGCTGTAATGCTTACTGATACTTGGTATTGAGTTTTTAATTGTAACCATTTGTGATGGTTATATCATGGTACCTTCCTGTGGCTTTTAGTGTGTATGGCACCGATGGCTAATGATGGTGAGCACCTTTTCATATGTTTCCTTGGTCATTTGGATATTCTTTGTAAAATGTCCGTTCAAGTCTTTTGTCCATTTAAAAAAGTGGGTTTTTATGTACTTTAAATTGATTCATAGGACTTATTTACATTTCCTGGTATGTGTTTTATGTTATATATACAATTTAAGAGATATATATATACACACACATTAATTGGCATCTTTTAATGAGAAACAGTTCTTAATTTTAGTGAAATCCAATTACCAGCACTTTTTATGGTTATTATTTTTGTGTCCTGTTTAAGATATCTTTATTTAGCTTAAGACCATGAAAGATGATCATTGGTAGACCTTTTTTCCCCCACACTCAGATCTACAGTCTACCTGGAAATTATTTTGTGTATGGTGTGAGGTAGGGGTCAAGATTTTCTATACATCTACATCCAATGAACTCAGCACAGTTTATTTGAAAAGATCATCTGCCCCGCCCTTCTCTGCCCCCCCCCACCCCCAACTGCGCTGCATTGGCCCTTTGTCATAAATCAGGTGACTGTGCATATGTGGATCTGTTTCTGGAGTCTGTTTTGCTGCACCAGTCTATTTACCCATCCTGGTACCACACTGTCTTTCTTACTAGGTATAATACCCAACAGATATTAGTCCATTTGTATTAAAAGGTATGCACAAGAATGCTGCTTAGAGCAGCATTCACTGTAACAGTCCAAGCTGGAAGCAACCAAATGCCCATGACTGCTACATGGACCACTTCAGTCTCTCAAGCATAATGTTGAGAGAAATAAACCAGCTACAAAAAAAAAAAATGCATACTGTATGATTTCATTTATGTTCAATAACAGGAAACTTTCACAAGTGTGTGGAACACCTTTTTGCTGCAGTGGAGCGCCGGTGCCCTGGGGAGACCTGAGCGCGTCCTGAGCGGAGTGAAGCGGTGGGGAGAGGGTGGCGAGAGGGGCGGCTGGAGTTGCAGGCAGATAGCGTCTCTCCTGGACCGCACTGAGAGCACATGGGCACTGGGCCTGTGGGACGTGACACAGCAGCGAATCGGGAGTCATCTTACACCGTTGCCGTGATTGCTGGGAGTTTTTATGATTTGTTTTGATATAGTTTTGAGAGTTTTAATTCATTCAGGTGCACTCAAAGGGTTTAATATTGCAAAGCGTGCTGCTCATAGAAAACTTTGAGAACCACTCATTTGTGGAGCACCTGTTCTCTGCATGACAGTTTTCTAGACAGCGCGTTTGGGTCTCAAAAGCAGTTAAAAACAGAAACCAGTTGTCCACGTCTGTAGACAAAAGCGAGAGTTATTTAATTACTGCCGAATAGCTGTCCACTTGGGGTCCCAGGAGGTCAGCATAGCGTTGAAGCTCCACTGAGCACTCACCTTGTCCTATGTAAATATTTTCAGGTGGGGGAAACACCAAATCTTTAAACCGGTCATTTGAGTACACACTGGAATTGCCTGGATTTGAAAACATACTAATGTGCGGATCCACTCTAGCCTGATTAAATCAGAATTTCTGGGGGTTTCCAAACCCTCAGCAATTTTAAGGCATAGCCAGGATTAAGAACAGCCAAGAGACCTTTTTCATGTTGGATCTTTGCTGGTTCAGCTCTGTGAGATAACAGGCAACGAGCGGCTCCAGAATCCACCAGGTGACATCGGTGACCCTGAAGCTGGCGGGTGCAGGGGATTGGCTTCAGCTCCTCAGTGCAGCTTTTCCTTCAAGGCTTAACCCGAGTTGCCCTTCTTCTGACAGGACATAAAATAACAACGAAGAGGAACATTTTCTTAGTCAAATTTGGAGAGACAGATTTTATGTGTGAAAATGATGGTCAGCCCTGTGCATTAATCATCATCTTGTAAGGAGGTATTTTTATGCAAGTAAAAGAATATGTTGTGCAGGTTGTCACACAGGCTCTGGGGTGGTCGTTGGAGCCTGACTCTGTAATACGTAGATTCAGCATCACTGTGCAGCCACTGTTTCCTGGTCCGTCTCTTGGCTCTTTTCCATCCCCACACAGAAAAGACATCTGTGCGTCCATGACATCATGCATCACGGAGGAAGAGCTTTCCCAGGAGGGAAATATTTTAGAAAGAACTAATTTTACTGAGGCATGAGCACTCTTTCTAGAAAGAGGTGATTGCACGTTTCAAACTATGCTGAATCGTGTCCTCACATTTCCTGAAGCCACCTCATCTGCGCTCAGATAGCAATGTGTAGCAAAAAGGCTCTTTGCTCATAGAAGATTATAAATCGACATTTGCCAGACACGTACCTATTTGTACAGGAGGAAGAGACCCAGTGTGTGATGCGTTGGTGCACCACGTTACGGTGGGCTGGCAGTCGGGCTTGGTACGCCGTGACCTTTGGGTAAATGTCTGCTTTCTGAATGCCGTCTAGCACTTTCCTCTTGCCACACAGGCACTTGCGGTCACGAGGAATGACCATTGAATTCCCAAAGCATCTATAAAAATATTTTATTGGCTGCAAGGCAGTAACATGAAAATATCAGTGTTGCTTATTTCCAGCCTCAGTTATTGGTGTGTACTCTTTTAGTTGCTCTGTTAGCAGATCATCAATGTTCACGTTTACTCTTTTAATAATTTTTTTTCTCTTCCAAATTAACAGGGGGGTACCTTCCAGCAGAGAAGCTTGGGTCCACTGATTCTAGGTAGGCGCCAAGGAAGAGACAGGGTCTGGTGGGAAGGCTGCATCCTTGGAGACTCCAGTCTGGAGAGGCTGGAGGGGTACCAGCCGCTTATCAGCGGAAAAGAGTTCTCAAACCTTCCTGATCGTGATGGGAACCCATATATTAGTACTTGTATCTTTAATAGGTAGTTTAATTTATTTCTTTGCCAATGTGAGGCATGGCGGATGAACGTAAATATTCTTGGGGGGAGAAATTCTACATTTTTTTTGTGAAAATTCAGTGCTCGGCGATGACCAAGCAAAGAATCAGAGAGGCTCCGTTTTCTACAGCACCGTCAACCAGATCTTCTTACCCATCTTCTTTGTAAGGGAAGAAAGTATTGTGGGAGAATATTTTTAAGTAGTTAAATAGCCCTTTGTCCCAACAAATAGCTGCCATTGATGAAGGCTTCCCCAAGGGGCCTGGAAGCAGGAGAGTGAAACTAAATGGGAGAAATAGGACACGGAGCGGTCCATGGGCACCTTACTTAGAAGTGGATGGGGGTGTGCTCTCTGCACCAGTGCCCTGACCTCGGGGCATTTATCCTGCTGTCCTCCTCATTACTGCCTGTGAGGTAAAACAAGGAGGAAGATGGCTTAGAGGATGTCCCCAAAGTAACAAGGCAGGCAAAAGCTCTTGTTCCCGGATAGAACTTGGCAACTCGCAGGCCTACCATTCCTAGGAACACCAGGGGCCATTAGATCCATAAATTATGCTCCAAAAGAGCTCTTTCAACCTTTTCTGTACCAGGCTGTGGATAGAAAATGATATAAGTGTACTGCTGAGTTTGAGGAGATGGCTTGTGGCTGGAGGCCTTACCCAGCTATGGTGAGGGCAGGGGTGGAAGATGGGGGGTTACAGGGATCAGCATCTTGGCCAGTCAGTAATCCACTTGTGGCACACAGTAGTGGTCCAGGGCGCACTGGGCACACTGACCAGGAGGCTGTGCTTCAGAGCGGGTGCAGAGGAGGGCAGAAGTGCCCTGCATCTCTTGCTGTGGAAGTGATGCCCTCCATACTACAGCTCCAATGGCAAATTCACTTAAGTGGTGGATCGAAGCTTGGCTCCAGGACATGCCATGGAGCTGCTGCCACTGTGCAGATGACAGCACTCAGGTCAGCTTGGCTTATGGATGTAAGAACTGAGCAGAATGGACCATCTCCAGAGTGAGATGTTCCAGCACTACATTGACTGGGGGCCAATTTCCTTTGTAGAGCAGACCGTTGATCTAGCCTTAGGCTGTTCTGCTGTATCTGAACAGAGCAGACCAGTGCAGTCATGTTTAAAACCAACAACTAAAGGGCCTTGAATAGGAAGGAAGGCTGACTTCCCTGAGCTTCTCTGCAGAGGTTCAAACACAAGATGTGGACTCCAGTTCCAACAGTCAGGGAGATGGCCAGTGGGGATGAGGAGCTGCGAGTCAGGAGTTTTGGGCTCTGATTTAGGGTCTGTGCCTCTGTTTTCATTTATCAGCATTGTAAGCTGGTGGGTCGGCGTGATTGTTTTCATTACTACCAGGATAGAGCCAGTGAAATCTTAATCTCAGCCTCTTGAAAGGTTCTGTTATGAGGTAGCATTGATTGTGATACTGAAGCAGATAACCTTTGTTTTTCCCCGGGACCAAGGTGAAAATTCAGAGAAGAATTCAGGAAGTCTCTGAAAGCAATAGTAATTTGCATATAGTTTTTGTGTATTTTTAATATTTTTCAGTGGATTTGAAAAGATAATAATAACATTTTTAATTGATGAAATTACACTTTTTTCTCGTAGAGTATCCAATTGAAGGCAGAAAATCTGAACTTTAGGTCTAGCTTGTATTTTGACTTGTAAGAATATCAGTTGAAATCTTTATATCTTACTATATCCTCTACAAATTAAAATAAGTTATATGTTGCCCTATCTACTCATTTTATTAGGATAATCATCCTAATGTTTTGAAGGGAGTTTAAAGCTACTAGAGCAAGATGTTATGAAAACATAAAAATGGTAGTAACAGTGCTCAGCACCAAAAAATCCCCCCAAACTGGAAAGTTCCTTCGTCTACTGATCACACATCATATTTGCATAGTTCTTTGATCTCTGCAAGGGACTTTTAACAACTCAGCTTACTCTCACAACTGTCTTGTGCTGCGGACGCCATTGGCGGCCCCCATGTTATAGGTGAAGAAGTTAAGGCCCATGTGTACCAAATCACACATGGCCACAGAAAATGTTAGTGACGCTGGGCCCAGGTCTCCTGACCTGTATGTAGTTTGGTCCCCACATCCATGTCCCTGCGACTCGGGTATCTTCACACATTTTATACCTGTAAATTGGAAAGGTGGCACTTCATTCCTCCCCACTTAATTAACGAGACACGAAAATAGAAACCCAGCGCCGTCAAAAGGTAATCTGGAATTGTGTGGCTGGCTGAGAAACCGGCGTTGTTTTCCTGCTGTGAAAGGAACTGAGGTGTAATGCTTTGAGCATTTGTCTCTGGCCCACTATTACTTGGAAAAATTAACTGCTTTGCTGCTTATTCTGATAGGCAGACCATCTGTACATCCTTGAAGCTAAAAAAAAAATTGTATTTTTGTACTGAAATTACTTAGCAAGTCAGACATATTTGTCATTCCAAGAAAGCAACAATATTGCTCCCTGCTATTCTGGAGGCCACCTGTTGCTTTCAAGGTGCTGCTCCTGGATGATAAAGACCTTCAGAGTGTGGGGGCATGTCGAGCCAGCTGTGCTGGGGCAGTCCTTTTCCCATGGCTACGGGACCCAGGTGAAGCTGGTGCTGATGAGGACAGGGTCACAGCCAGTCCTCCTCTGAGACGGGGAGCTTTGCAGAGAGAAGGACTCCGCTCTCTGGTCCAGTCTGCATCCCTGACCCTGGATGTGCAGTGCCCACACAGGTGGGTCACTCTCGGCAAGGAAATCCATGGCTGTCTGTCCTGTCACCTCCTCCCTACCGTCCTTAGATTTATCTCTTGCTTCGCAGAGAAACCTCTCCACCTTTGCCTTGAAGCCTGTCCACTGGTCAGTCCTCCCCCTCCTCCCCACGGCCCCCGTGCACCAGACCCCATCCTTACCCTCCTGTGTCTTTAATTTCTCCTTCAGTGCATACATCTTCTCGGTCATCAAATAAACATGCTCAGGTTCTTAACAAATAAGAAAGACAGCAGTAACCTTCTCCCTCCCTCTTCACCTCTCTCTTCAGCTGTATCTTGAGAGCGGCCGTGATCTCCTGCTCCATTTCCTTTCCTTCCCTTCCTCCCTCCACCTTCCCCCAGCAGTGAAGGTCATCAGGGCTCACTGTGCCATCCAGTGAATAGGCCTCCTTCCCTTCTACCAGGCCTCATCTTGGCCAGCTTTTTCACAGCCGTAGCTGCAGTTACACTAGGTATTCACTGAGGTGTCTCAACTGGATGTCTCTAGCTCAGATTTGCCCCCTTAGCCTGAGATACTGCTGTCCACTCAGCATTGCTCTAGCATGTCACTGCACATCCCATGGCAGCATGTTCAAATCCCACCTTCCCCTTCTTATCCTGCTCCCACCCTCCATCTGGTCCTTTTCTGGAGCTGTTTAGCTGGCACACAGAATCACCATCCATTCTGCTTTCGTTAGGGTCAGGGAATCAGTCTGAATGAAAGATAATTTTTTTAAAGGATTTGGGAAGCTTAGGAAATTATTGCAAGCTCTTCTTTCACAAGAAAAATGCTTGCACTTATCTGTTTTTTTTAAAAGAATTGGTCAGTTCTGATACCTGTTGCTATTAAAATTAGGTACGTACATGATTTCTATAGCAAGAACATGGGCTGAATTGAATTAAAATGTTTTAACTCTTAAGCATAACTTTCTCTGTAATTTTCAGTCTAAAATGGTTTAGAGGGAATCATACAAGTAACTAGGTATTCATATGCCTCTACCTTCAACCTCCATTAATCTCTGAGAGTCTCTTATCATTATTTGCCATGTGTTGGTTCAGTTAACATTGCAGAGCAAAATTTAATTGGTGTCTGGCTCAGAAACATTAGTTTCTTACAGGGAAAGTGTTATAAGTTAGGAACAGGCATATTTGTGAGCCAAAGAGGGACAATTTTTAAGCATTTCGGAAAGAGGTATCTACATGAAGAATTTGTTTTCTTTTAAGGTTTCAGTTTGGCATCGAATTATCTTCAGACTAGGACAGTCGTTCTTACTCTGGGATCTGTGATTTATAACATTTTCCTCATCAGTTTCTTTCCCCTTACTTTGGAATGTTTCTGAGGAAAAAATTTGTGTGTGTCAAAGATATTACTGAGCGGTTTTGCTACAGATGAGTATCGGGTGGGATGGAATGACAGTGGGCATGGTCTGGAAGTCGCCATTGGAGCGACCTTCACGTTGTGGGGTCAGTTTAGTTCCCCTTTGATGGGCGCTAAAGCAGGCCCGTTCTGTCACATGGCCATGGACATCCAGCTCTTCCCATGTTGGAAAATACTACAGACAGAAAAGCGCATCAGAGCTCCAGCCCGTTAATTTTACTTTTGTCGCTGAATATGGTGAGACACAACCCCCCGGTGCTGGTTGTACAGCAAGATTGTACAGTTGCCAGGGAAACTGTAGAATTAGCAGGCATTCTGGTGTGCCCAGCCGTGCTGGGATGGGGGGCACTCAGCCGCGGGAGAGGACAGAGCTGTGGACATTCAGGTTGTGTGTCATATGACCAGGTAGGAGTTGCCACCTGGTGGGAGAGACCTGGGGAAGCTTTATTTCTGGGTCATGGTCAGGTTGGTTCTGTGAGTATAGCAGGAAAGAATTGGAGGAATCTATTTAACATAGCATTGCACGCTCAAGGTTGCTGACATTTCTTCTAATATGTTAGAGCAGATTTTGGCAGGGCAGGTCCCTTCAGCCTGCACCTGGGTGAGCCGTTGGCATTCTTCATGACAGCCACCTGATGGTTTTCATCTGTTGTGTGTGCGTGGAATTTCAGAGAATTCGTCCTTTGTGATCTCTTTTTGGAAGGCGCGGTGGCCATGGCTGTGTTTGAAATGTAGCACTGTGATGGGAAGAAAGCCTTGATCCCGTGAAGAGGGAGCATCTGGATGCGGGGCAGCTGGCCTGGCCTCACTGCCTCGGCAACAGCAGTCCCACGTGTTGGGAGAACCTGTCACGTTCCTGGGTCCTTGCTCCATGTTGTCAAGTCTGCCAGCCAGTAAGCCTGAAAAACATTTGATGCCTGCAAAGTTGCCAGTTTGTCAAGAACCATGGCCATGACTTTCACTCCTTAACCATGGAAAGAGATCGTGACCAAAAAATGGGAGCAGACTATAGATTCCATTTGGTTAACACTGAGGCCAAATGTGAGAGGAGTGTGTGTAAGATGTGTTTGTGTGTTTTAAGAAAGGGAAAAAACCCTGTTTCCTGCTGAGTTGGCTTGTAAGTGGCCCTTTGAGTGAGGTCCATCTTACAGGTCAAGGCTTTGCCATCACCATGGCGCAGCTGCTGGAGAACCAGGACTGCTTTTGCCTAGGTGCCATTCAGGAAGCACGGCCTGGAGCCAGGTAACCAAGTACATCTGCTGGCCAGAGTCGGCGACACAGCCGTGGCAGCCTCTGTGCAGGCAGAAGCTTGTGGACTCCAGGAAAAACTACAGAACACTTTTGAAGGTTATTTTCACTCCGACAGCCTTATATTGAATGAGGATTGAATCTTCTCCATGACACAGACAGCATCAGTGGGGCCATCCTTGCTACAGGAGGCCCCAGGGCGTGTGGGCACAGGGAGTGATGTACAGTGAATGGCACTGGAATAGGTTTTCGGGGGACTGTCACACTTCTGCACACAGCCTATCCAAGCCTGCTGGCAGAGGGCTGCGTTTCCACTTGGCACCACTCACCTTTTGTTGCTAAAACAAAAACTAGAAGTCAACGCTGATTGACTGTCAAACGCCAGGACCCAATTTCAACTTCTGTATCAAAGTAAAGCAGCCGCCTTCTAATTGGAATTTTCTTTTAGTATGTAGTATACTTATGATTTAGCTGCACTATTTACATTTATTTCAGTTTCTTTAGGAAGGAGCTAAAGGAGCTAAATGTTCTCATTTGAAGTAAATTGGAGAAATATTATTTACAAAATTAAAAATCATCTATGTGAAGCCAAGTTCCAGTGAAGGCGTTAAATGTACACAAAGTTTTGTGGGTGTGCGCATAAACTTCTGAGATGTTCTCTTCAGATCTCCAGTGGCATCCTAGTTTTTAAAAACGGCCAGTCACTGAGTCAGAGCAAGACCGTGCAGTTGCAGCAGCTCTAGCTGACTGGTTAAGCCCCTCAGAATATTGACAGCATGCGGGATCCTATTAGTGCTGTGCCCCATCTTTGCAGGAGACTGGAGGGAGGAAGCTGAGGTGGAAGGGGGTCCCTGAAGTGGAGGAGCGCTTGCTGACAGGTGCCCATCCCTGTCCCGCGTCCAGCCAAGGTACCACTAACCATCTTCCGCTTGGAGGAGCACAGCCCAGATCTACCTGCAGAAGCTCCCGTGCGGGAAGCGCGTAGGTGTCGCAGGGCTGCGTTTTGACTTTTATGGGCCTAGGCCCTGTGTTCTCTGTGGGTTTCCTCCTCTGTTTAAATCAAGAATTAAAAGTCGTACTGCACAACTGCATTGGTATGAAGACAAACCTGTTAATATTATAGACTAAACCATTTTATTCAACCTAAAGGTTCTTTTCGTTCCTTCTGATTTTAAAAGAAATTAAAACATTATGCAGGCTCCTAAACCTGTTGTGGGCCTAGCATTGTATGCCGGCTGTCCAGTGGGAAAACTGGCCTTGGAGTGTGCAGCCCACCCCTAATTTTCTTTCTTAAATGTAGGAGGAGGAAGTGGAATATGCAAACAAATGTGTTCTTTTTACTTCCGATCTATTATTCTCAAGTAAGGTTGAGAGAAGTCATTGAACATACTGTGGATTTAAATTTTAGAGAGAACGTTTTATCAGTTAATATGTAACTTGTACCTTCAGCTTAGATTGTTAATTTTTTCCGTGACATTGATTTTCAAAATTTCAATAAATTTGAATTTTTAAAATAAAAATTTTTACTGTATTAATATCAGCAACTCATGTTCTGCAGAGTTTGAGAAGATTTACTCTTGAGTATATGCAATGAAAAATATTTTAAATGTTTCTAGTTTATTTTGTGAATATATTATACTTTTTACATAATACATGATTTTCAAAACTAAATTAACTTTATATAGGAATTTCTATATGTTTCCTCCAGATTCTGTGTTTTCTGTGAATTCTTTGAGCATAAATCGCCTTTTAAAGATAACAGGCAATAATTTTGTGACTTGGAAATTTCAGAGTGGCCAGGGAACGCATGCTAAAAATAGAAACTGTGTTTATTTACTCTCTGCTCCACCCAGCCTAAAGCACGGCCCTGTGGTTGCAGGGTTTGGGAAGGCTGCTGGTGACTCGGAGGGTGTTTTCCCCCCGCGTTGCAGAGTTGAAGGAAGAGATTGTCCTTTTAACTTCTCAGCCTTGTTTCCTCTGTTTGGCAACTCAGACGAACTATTGTCCCATGCTGGTGTCTGAAAATGAGTTTGACCAGTTAATTTAGTTTTCCATTCATTCTCCTCTTTATTTATATATTTTATCTAAGCTCTGTGCCATGAGTGGAAATTTTGAAATTTTGGTGTTACTAATGATTGTACTTTCAAAATTTGTTAGTTTGTGATTTTTCAGTTTTCTAGTTTTTCATGATAGTGTAAAAAGATGGCTACTTATTTGGTTAAAAGGGCCTAGATTATGAGTTTAGTTCTGGCATAAGCTTTTCACCTGACAAAGATGCAACTTCTTAAGATTGAATGACTATGAACAACACACTCTTGTCATTTGTGTCGTGTATCATGAGCATCCTGAAGTACATGGCTTTTTTTTCCTTTCCTTTTTATTTTTTTTTTAAAAAGAAGAGCACAGCTTAACTCAATGCTGTAATTACTATGACTACCAGACAGGCAGCCTCGTGATACCAGTCTGGTGCTTGAAGCATGTACCCCTTCTGGGACCTTTTGCCCAAATGTTGTTGCTGGGTTCACTTGACAGCAAAGGCATTGGGGCATTGATGGTGCCCGTTCCCCAGGGCCCTGCTCTGGAAGGAGGAGCTTATTGCTTTGGCTTCGGAGTGAGCTGACTTGGGTGTGGTCCGGTCTGGGCCATCTACTCACCTTAGTTTCCTCATCTCTATTATAGGTATAATAATGGCATGGACTTCAGTGGACTCTTGTCAGGATTAACTGAGGCCATACACGGGGTGCACAGCTGTTAATGAGAACAGACGTATACAGTAGCAGGAGTTTGAACTTGTCATTTAAGTTGTCATGCCCTTCAGTTTCTTTACCTCCCTTCATAATGACCGTGAAAGAAATGAGTGTCAATTCATTTAATCTGTTTCAATTCCATTTATTTCAAAACACATTTAGTGGGTTGCCACCACATTTTTTATTCTATGTCTATTAATTCCAAATAACAGTTAAGCAAGTGTAAGTAAAAACTTAATTTTGTGGACTGATTTGGCACTATCAGGTCATGCCTCCTATTGTATTTTAATTCCATTCTTTCTATTGTGGGTTCCCTCTATTGCAGTGAATGGTATTGTGAACCTTTATGTACCCATCATCCAGCTTCAACAGTTACCAGCTCATGGCCAGTCTTGTTTCCTCTGTACACTTATACCCACTCATTCTCATCCTGCATTATTCTAATGCAAATCCCTGATAACCTATTATTCATAAATATATTTATACAAACCATATCTCTTTATCACACCTAAAAATAACAGCAATTCCTTAACATCAAATATCCAATCAATGCTCAGATATCTGGTTTTCTTTAAAAATAGTTTAGTTCAGGGCCCAGATCAGGGCCCGCATATTGCAATTGGTTGATGTGTCTCTTAAGTCTCCTTTAATCATCCCTCGTGTCAGTCAATCATGACCTGTGGGCGGGAGGACATAGCAGTGTAGGGTTAGCTGAGAACTATCAGCAACCCATGCTCAGGGCAGCTGGGGGATTTGGGCAGGCCACCCGTGGCATCCCCGACTTGCTGTAGAGCCTCCAGACAGAGGGAGCAGCCTGAGCAACAGTCGGTGAATGTGCAGCACCGCGCCTTTGGTGGAATGCGAAACGCCGGCTTTCTTGGAGGCAGGCAGCCTTGGGGAAGAGATAGATGTTGGGGATTGTGGTGTGTCCCAGGTTGTAGTTTATTTTAAATTTTTAATGTTGGGCTTAAAAGTAGCTTGTTTTTTTTTCAGACGAGAATGAAATTAATAAAAATGTGATGGTAGCTAAACTCTTAGAAATACTTAGGGCAGGGGTGTCAAACTCTTTCACCGGGGGTCACATCAGCCTCACGGTTGCCTTGAAAGGGCTGAATGTCATTTCAACTCCTTAACAGTTAAGGAGTAGTTACATTTATACAGTCCTAAAATTATTTCGGCCCTTTGAAGGCAACCACGAGACTGATGTGGCCCCCAGTGAAAATGAGTTTGACACCTCTGATATAGTGTATCAACTTAACATTTATTTTGTGATAACATCTAAACTGGAAAATTATGGTAATGTGTGGTAAACTTCATGGAATCTATGTTATCTAGATATTTGGAACAAAGCGTGCCTTAGCCTTCCTTCTGTTTCTCCTTTTATTATACAAGGAATGTTAGTACATGATGACGGGCTGAAGGGCAGGCTGCGGTTATCTCTTGAGTCCCAGGAGTATCTAGAAGGGCTTGTGTTGTCCACCTGCTGAAGTTGGGTAAAAGTAGTTACATTTTGCCCGTTGAAAAGATCAGCATTTTTATGTTTTTGTCTGATACCTTTAAACAGTTATTATCCATGTCGATGTTCTTAGTCTGAGTTCTTAATGTGATAAAATGTACAGTCTTAACATACAGGTTTTGCTGTTTCTTGACAGCAAGGACCTGGGTTTCAGTTCTAACTCTGCCACTTACTGTTGGGCAAATTATGTAACTTCTCTACACATAGCTTCCTTGTTTTTGAAAAGCTGATAATAATAATAATAGTTATTATTATTATTTAATGAGAATGGCTATGTTAGAGCATTTATCAAGGATTAGGTACACCAAAGCACACAGTGCTTTGTTTATTATTTCATTATTCTTATTCTTACTGTTACTGTTTTCTTATCAAATATCTTTTGGGATCATTGAGGTGAAGTACACTAAGCAGACAATGATGAGTAAAGGGGATTAGGAGCAAGGGCATTAACTTTATGTCTCCTGGGGTTGAAATTTGCACTGTACAACTTAGATATGTTTCCTTTATGTTTTCTATTTTTCTTTATAGTCTCTAACTGATTTAATATTGGTTTGGAGTCCCCATTCCTGTCAGCAAAAGGCAGGATGTCAAAAATAACTCTTATCTGGCCCTGGCTGGTGTAACTCAGTGGGTTGAGCGAGGGCCTGCTAACCGACGGATCGCTGGTTCGATTCCCAGTCAGGGCACATACCTGGGTTGCAGACCAGGTCCCTAGTACAGGGCGTGCAAGAGGCAACCACACATTGATAAAAAAAATAAATAACTGTGTCTTTTTGGGCTTAAAACAGCCTATATTGGGTTAAATACTGTCTCTTTTGATAAGTAGGAAATTTAAGTTTAAGGTAGTTTTGTTCCTGTTTAAGGGCTTTTCCCTTCCTGTTCCTAAGAAACAATAGGATTGGTCTGACTGGTTACCTTTATTTTGACTTGGTCATGGCCCACTATGATGTCTACCCATTTATCAGCCTTGCACCCCCATCTCTGCTTTCCCTGGTGTTACCAAGAGGACCTCCCGTGGGTGTCTGCGTTCAGGTGGAAGATCTCCGCCCACTTGCAGTACTCAGCTCATTCATACAGAAGCTCTTCCCTCTTCTTCAGAGTCGGTTTTCACTCTCTACTGGATCATGCCCTTCAGCATCAAGAGTTCTGACATTCCTTCCATCTTCTCTTTATGACACTTCTCCACTGGCTACTGCCCAATTTCTTTGTCTCTTTTGGCAGCAAAACAACTTGAAGACTTGTATATGCTTTTTGTCTCCAATTCCTTGCTCCCAGTTTTTCTTAAACCCACTTCATTTCGGTTCTTGCCTTCATTCACCAGAGCTGCTCTTGTCAAGGCCACCAAGTTCTTAAGTCGCCAGTCAGTTCTCAGTTCTCCGTTTACTTTCCCCATCAGTAGCAAGGGACATGGTTGGTCACTCCCCGTCCTGAGACGCGTACTTCACTTGGTTTCCCTGGCTCCCTGCTCTCCTACTTTTCCTTGCGTCTCACCAATCAGTCTTTTCGGTTTCCTTTGCTGATTCCTCTTCTTCTCTTTGGTCTCAAAATGTTGTGGCAATCTCAGTCTTCTTCTATCTGTTCTTCTCCGTCTGCTTACATTCCTTTGGTGATCTCATCCTGTCTCCTGGTTCTAAGTGTCAGCCTCTCTGAAATGGGTATCTCCAGCCCGATATCTCTTCCAGTACTCCAGGCTGCCATATCCAGCTTCCTACTCTATCTCCCCACTTACCGTGTCTCAAACGCACTGTCCTTCCTCCTTTCCATCTGCAGGCTCCTCTGTCTCAGTTTGATGGCAGTCCAGGCCTCAGTGTCTCTTGGACTCTCCTCTTTCGTACAACACATCTAATCTAGCAACAAATACCTTCGAAACATAGCTAGAATCTCTAAGTGTGATGAGGTGGTATCCCCATTATAGAGTTAGTGATAGGCACAGCTCTGATTCGAACTCATGTCCATCGGATTCCAAAGTCTTCAGTCTCATTTTTAAGTTTATATTTGCATAACTTTTTAAATGTCGTAGTTTAATGGGAAATAAGTAGACCTCTCAGAACTATTATATGGATGCCTCACCTCACAGATAACCTTCCCGTTGGTTTAGTGCAGCTGTTAAATTATTTTTGTTTTAAGTATTTTATGCAAGAGTTAGTCCCAAACACTTTATTTTACAGGTTTGAGTTTGTTCGTCTTCCTGCTCCCTGGCCCCAGCCCGATAACCCTGCATGAGTTGTATCAGTTTGCTCTATCATTTTTCTTTGAAGGGAACTGAGAGACCTGTTTGGTTGTACCAGGTGATGAGCAACATTGCCCCAAAACCCAAAAATAGATTTGTGGGTTTTTTTGACTGTGAGACCAGGTGCTCTCCACTGAGCTATTCTGCTTTCTTTGCTTAAAAAAAAAAAAAATTAGCACAAAATACTGAATAACTAATGACTGTGAGATGAATCTGAGTTAGATCCATAACAATGTACTTCCTAACAAAACCAAATCAACACCTCAACCACCCCAACAAACAAAACAAGCATCCTCTTGAGATGCTGGTGTTAGCTGACCCTGTTCTCACTGTGCCCCATACTGGTCCTATCGTTCTGATGCTGGTACCCAGGTCTTCTTACCATACACTTGGGAGATTACAATACTTAATCTCCCTTCCTACTGCTCCTGTCCTTTCCCCCCAAATCCGTTTTCAGAAAGTTTGCAAATTAATACTCCTTTAACACTACTTTGTAAAATCCTTCACTCAGCAGTTCTGTGATGCCCTTTGTTTTAGGCTGGAGTCCTGGCTTCCTCTTGGTTTTCAGGATACTCCCCATCTGTCCTTGGTGTTTCTCCGGGATCCTTTTCTGCTTCTTGCCAACCCCCTACTCCAGTTTTGTCTTCCGCGCCCTATTCCAGAACTGTCCTTGTTCTGAACCTTTTGGTTAGCAAGCCCAGCCCTTCTCCTGGGGCTCCTCTTACTCATTAAGTGAGATTTTTATTTAGGGGGTGCTATAATATATCCTTTAGCTTCTAAGATTTTTCTCAGGGCTTAGTAATGTCTTCACTGAGAAAGTAGTGTCCCTACCTAGTATAGGATGTGGTGTAAAATGCTTCTTAATCATATTGCCAGATATTGCTAGAATTCTGTTATAAATAGTAAAAAAATAAATCAATACTTTACTGGTTTACTGCTTTGTGATACATTTACTTGAAATCACATCTTAAATTTAAGGTAAACAAACATTTAAATGTAGTCAAAAATTTTGTGAAACGTAAAGTGACTTTGCTTTAAGAATGGGAAATTAAATTCAATCATTTAATAGAATATAAATACATAAATATACTTTTGTATGTATGTAATTTACCTTTCACAAAGTCATTTTCATAATAGCATGTTCATAAAAAAACAATACAAGTTCTTAATCATTTTTGAGTAGAATACTTGAGGTGCTGATTTAGATTCATGATGTTGTGAAAGTAAAAAAGCCTGTAAATTTTGTTCCTGCTGTAAAAAAGTAAGAGATTTTTTTTTATTTCAGATTATTGAAACATAGAGACTATAGGTTAATGTAACAGCCACCATCGTGTTTTTCTTTTTAAAATGCTGTCTTCAGTACCCTCGGGTGTATGACCGGCCACATTCCTCTGATACTGGGAATCGTTAGCAACCTTGGCGTCTGTTGTCATGGAGTTTTAAATTTGGTAACTACAAAATGAAATTGAACTGTATTTCATTAGCATTAATCTTTTTCTTCTGATTTGATGTGGAACTTTTGGTGTGTGCCATTACTTAGGAGAAATTGTTTTAGTTGTGTGTTATGAAGAAACTGGTTAGAGAGACAATTAAGGTAACTCTAACGTAGATTTTTATATAATCTATAAAGTTTTTATGAGTATAACAAAGTACATTTTGTATATGAAGACATGTATGAGTACATCTAAACCAGGGAGGTAAATGTTTCCAGTGCCATGAAACTTGTGAATTATGGAACGTGGATAACTTGACCATGAAATGCATACTGAATAATTTCAGAAACTCTAAGAGCAAATGCATGCTGAGTTTCTCTATGTCAAGATTTGGCTAAATACGTTAATATAATGTTATATGGATGTTATGACTCAGAACTTTTACTTTAAAATTAAAAAGGCAAGGTGAGAATAAATGTGAAGATTTCAATGAAGTCTTAAGCAATGTCTAGGCCTTGAGTCAAAAGTATTAACCTCATAGAAGAATGCTTACTAAATGCTATGATTTGTTTGGTTTATGTTCATTTTTCTTTACCACATTATAAAAGATATGTTTTAATTGATTTGTGTATATATTGTCTGGTTGTATAGGTAAATTTCTTTGCTGCTCTCGTATTTTTCCTTTAATTTTATCACTTTTTCCTGTTTTTTTGTTCAGATAGTGTTTTATCTCTGTCTTTAAGAAATTACTTCTCATTGATTTATCTTATTTATGCTGTTTCATTTTTCTTTCAAATTCATCATTTGAACTATGGAAACCAATTATTTTTAGAAAGTTTTTTTTTTTTTTTTTTTGTGGACATTATTTGGGTCAAGGCACATTTGATGCAGGAGAAAGGATAATGCCTGTCCCTGTCCACCAGTGTACCTCTCACAGCTTCGTGGAAGGGAGAGAGAAGAGGTGCGAGGAACGGTTAGTGAGGAAAAGGGGGACACCCCATTCAGTTTACATTTAGAACCATGGAAGGGAATACGTATCGTGGAAAAAAAATCCATGCCCAGCTTGCTCAAACCTCAGTCTTGAGCATCTAAAATAGTCAGCTAAGGTTTCCATTATTTTTATTTATTTATTTTTTAAAAAATTGTTCTGTTACAGTTGCCCTAGTTTTCCCCCTGCTTCTCTCCCCTGCCCTGCCCACTCCCCTGCCCCCACAGTCAGCCCCCACCTTGTTGCCCATGTCCGTGGGTCATTCATACCTGTCTGTTGATTAGACCCTTCCCCTAATGGGGAGGGGGATAATAGGGTTTCCCCTCCCCCCACCCCTCTGGTCACAGTCAGTGTGTTCCTTCCTTCCAGGTTTCCACTATTTCTAATTAATTAAATCAAAGCAGGCATACAATCTTGAAAACCATTCCATATTTTTAAGATGACTGTGAAAGATTTTTGTGTTTTCTTTTTCGCAGATTATAATCTATATATAGCCTACTCTGTACTGTAGCACCAGAATGAACAGAGGTAACATTGACTTGGTATAACCTGCCGTACTAGGAAACAAATCTCAGGAGGGCTGAGGAGTATGGAATAAAAGATTACTCAGCTTTTTAAAACAATGAGTAACTAAATATTTTGTTTTTCAACTAGTTGTTTCTCAATTGTTTTGATCAAGAAAATGTAATATCCCTTGTTGGGTTATAGGTTCGCTAAAGGTGATGGGTTTCTGCAGTGAACTAATTTGTGCAT
Organism: Glossophaga mutica; assembly: GCA_039655065.1. Lineage (NCBI taxonomy): Eukaryota > Metazoa > Chordata > Mammalia > Chiroptera > Phyllostomidae > Glossophaga > Glossophaga mutica. Next base: position 26,349,564 of record CM077309.1, on the reverse strand, counting down.
CTACTGAGGGTATCTTTCCTGAAACATTGAAGAAGGGAAATAAGAAAATGGTCCATAGAGTGAAGAAATGGTCTAGAGGGAAGTAATCTCTCCCAGAAGTGTTTCTGATGGAAAAAAAAATATTCTGCAGCTTGGCATTCAAATTTGTTACTGCCCAAACTCCAGGAATAATTTACCACCAAGGGCATTCAATATGTTATTTCTAAAAGAGGAAAATTAATATCATCCCTATAAAAGAGTCCATTATACTGTGGCACCAAATGAATGTTCTTCATCTAACTCGATCACCTTTTTATTTAGAGGAGAAATCCAAAGGGTTAGTGATGAATGTTTGGAATTATTTTGGTACCAATTACTTAGAGACTTAAAACAAAAAAATATATTACCAATAGAATTTTGAAGGATAAAAGGTAAAGATAGTTGAAATACCAGTTTCTTTTTCCCTCTTTGGTGTTCAGGTCTGCGTGGTAAATTCTATCTTAGACTCTCCTCCCTTTTGTGGTCATACGTTAGCCATGTGTCATCCTGTACCTCCAAGGATAAAGGAACAAGTTGTGTGTTCTTTTGTCCCCCCTCTGCCCTTGCCTGCGTTCTTTGTCTTATGAACCCCTTGGAGACTCCTAGTTTCCTCAGTAGGTTGCCTGGCAGTGGCTGGAGCATGAGATAGCTATGCTATAAAAGGCTCTTCCTTCCCTGGCCCAGCCTTTTCCTGGTACTTAGCCCTTCTCTGTCCTTCCCATTCCGGATGTGCATGGAGTACGGCCCCGTTTTGTTCAGGACATGCATCCTCTGCATGCCAGTGAATTGATCTCCCTTTCAGTCAGGGTCAGGGCTTAAGGCCCCCTCTTTCGAGCCTTCTGGTGTATCTGGCTGCTTCACCAATGAATATCAGAATTCATCCTATAACTAGTCTCAGCAGTAATGTAGAGTTTTAGGTTTTTTGTTTTTGGCCCAAGGTTTTTTGTTTTTGCCCCTTCTGGTTATCTACAACTGTATAACAAATGACCTTAAATTTACTGGCATGGAATAATGACCATTTTATTATTACCATGGCTTCTTTGGGTCAGCGACTGGGACAGGACACACCATGGATGGCTAGTCTTTGCTCCTTAGTCTGGGCTCGACTGGGAAGACTTGAATGCTGGGTGACTCAGACATGGGCTGAGGCTGGAGTGTCCACTGCCAAGATGGCTTCCTCACTCACATGTTGAACATTTTTGTGGGGATGAGGTTGGGTTCAGCTTCATGCCGATGTGTGGTCTGTCCAACGTGATGGTCTCGGGTAGTTGAACGTCCCCCAGACCAGTCTTCCTAAGAGGACCATGTGGACGCTGCATGGCCTCTTCTGACCTCACCCTCATGTCACAGTGAGTCACTTCTGCTGCATTCTTTTACAAGTTACAAGTGAATCAGAGGCCAGCCCAGATTCAAGGAGAGGGGAATGTGACCCTACTTTTCTTTAATCCTCACCCAAGGATATATTTATTGATTTTAGAGAGAGAGGAAGGGTGTGACAGAGAGAAAGAGAAACAGACAGTGACATGAGAGAGAAACATTGATGGGTTGCCTCCCATATGTGACCTGACCAGGGTTTGAACCTGCAACCTAGGTGTGTGTCCTGAGTGGGGATCGAACCCACAACCTTTTGGTGTATGGGGTGACAGTCCAACCAGCTAAGCTACCCTACCCGCCATGGCAAGCGACCCCATTTTTTGATGAGGGGTAACAATGTCACACTAAAGAAGAGCATGTAGCGTGAGGGATTTGTCATCTGGGAACTTAATGCAAAAGGAAAGCTAGATCTTGGTATTTTAAATCCATAATGCTAATTTCTATTTCCTTATGTGAATCATTCAAATGTCTCATAATTTGAAAGTTGAGTGTTTTGTACCAAAAATTTGGATGATTGCCTGAATATTCTCCTTCTTATTTACTTGTCTTGCTGTCTGACTTCATATATAACTTTTGTGGAACTGCAGATTCAAAGGAGGACCGTTCAGCAATCTTCGTTTGTACCCTTCATCTGAGAAGCTAAAATAAGACTGTAAGATTATGCCAGATTATTATAAGAAAGAGCACATTGTTACCATGAACTTTCCAATCAGCAAGGCATTTAAGCCAGAAAGATGAAAGGAGAGAAATGTTAAAACAATGGAAATTTTTGTGTAGAAAATAGTCTTTTTAGATAAGGTATGACAATTTTTCACCAAGGGCTGGGCTGATGATTCTAAATAGCATGCCATAGAGAGGTGCACAGTGAGGTTTTAGCGATAGCTTCCCAATACCTTCCTTAAGAGGGAAGCAACACAGCAGAATTATGTTCCCCAGAGTACAGAATGGTCATGACTTTCTGTGTTGAAGGAAAGAGACTAAGGTAATATGTAAACCTGGACAAGTTACCTTAACCTCTTTGGGTTAAGGTAACCTCTTTGGACCTGCTTCCTTTTCTGTAAAGCAAGGCGTTGACATTTCTTCTGACTGTTTAGCACGTTGACTTTATTGTTCCTACACTTACCTAGCCCCGGAACAAGACAGTTATATGGCAGCTCCAAGTTAATATTAAATACAGAAGTACAGGGGTCATTCAGTTAAGTTTCAGAGTTATTAAATTCTAGTCACTTTATACTTAGCAAATAAACTTGTTTTAACTAGTCCTCCCAATTAAACAGACATACTATAGGAGAATTGTGGATTAAGTAAATTATTGAAAACAATATGGAGCCCTGACTGGTGTGGCTCAGTGGGTTGGCTGTCATCCCATGGACCAAAAGGTCTCAGGTTGGTTTGATTCCTGGTCAGAGCACATACCTGTGTTGTGGGCGAGGTCCCTGGTTAGGGCGTGCAAGAGGCAGCCAATCAGTGTTTCTGTCCTTCTCTTTCTCTCTCCCCTCCCCTCTCTCTAAAAATAAATAAATAAAATCTTTAACAAATAAGATGATATAGACACCTTTTAAAATTTAGAGTACTTTCAAACCGTAATATTTAGAAGCTTTAGTTTTATTCCTTTGAACCAAAAATACCTAAACTCATTCACTTGAAGCCATTAACAATTTAATAGGAGCTAGTATAATGGAAGTTTTAGTTTTATTCCTTTGAACTAGGAACCTGAACTTACATATTTGGAGCCAGAATTTACATTACTAAATAACATAAACACGAGAGTTTAGGATGGGGGAATATTGATAGGAGGGTGTGCCCCTGAGCTAGCAGGACAGTAAAATTTAACCCTAACATTATCATTAACTTTAGAGATTAGAATATTAAAAACAATTACTAAATAACAGTTTAATAGGAAATAATGCAGTTGAGGTTCTGGGGCTTGTTTTGCCTAAGTTTTCAATTTTATTGAAATAATGTTCATCATATTCTCTCACCTTTTGACAATCCACTGCACATAAAATTGTGCCCTTCTTTTCATCACTAGAAATGTATGTTTATTCTTTCTTTTTCGTCATTGTGCTTCCCATGGTTTATCAGTTTCACAGTTTTGTTACTGTTGTTTTTTTTCTTTTTAAGCCAACTTGTGGCTTTGTGGATCTTCTCTATTGCTGTCTTGCATCCCTTTTCTGTTTCATTAATTTCTGCTTTTATCTTTATTATTTCATTGATCCTTATTATTTCTTCTCCTTTTTTCCTTTGGGTTTATTCTCTTTGCTATTTTTGTGACTATTTAGGTTGTATGTTTAGCTCTTTAATATTTGGCCTTCCTTTAGAGTATTAATTCTGTGGCTTGTATAGTTGGCTTACTGTGTCTATACATTGTATATGTATACGTATATGTGTTTATACACATATACAAATTGGGTTGGTAAGAGCATATTCTGGTGATTAAGTTTTAGACAGATGCTGTATATGTGGTACTTTATGAGTATCAGTTATTTTATATTTTGCCTAAATGAATTTTCAATTGCTTTGCTCATTCTTACACCAATAAAATACCATTTTGAAGTCCATATTCACAGAATCTTTGCGACAAGCGTTCCCAAGAGAGAACATGTATTCACGTATTCAAAGAATATGGACTTCAAAATGGTATTTTATTGGTGTAAGAATGAGCAAAACAATTGAAAATTCATTTAGGCAAAATATAAAATAACTGATTCTCATAAAGTACCAAATATACAGCATCTGTCAAAAACTTAATCACCAGAATATGCTCTTACCAACCCAATTTGTTTCCTTCCCTGCCTCTAAGGATGAAAAATCAGTGAGGCAAAGTGGCTGTGTGTTCTTAAACAAATTGAAATAATTTGTCCATAATGTTTTGTTTATGGTACTGTTTGTAGTTTTGTTACTTTAGTATCCATAAAGAATCTTTCATTCTGTAGTCTGTAAATGTGACAACAGATTCTCGAGTCACTTTTTTATGCATTCCGGATTCCAGAAAGATTGGCTGTTAAAAGGCTAAGGAAGGTACTACTTCTTGGCTTTACAGTATCATTTAACTTTTCTCCACTGCATTTCTTAGATATAATGTCAATCCTTGTATGTTTTTTTCTTCTTTCATGGATGATGTAAGACATAGCATTATATTAACTCCTAGAGTTTACCAAATAAATATGTTAATTTTGTTATTTAATTGGTTACATGATAAACTTGTACTTATTGAGAATCTGAACAACTGGAAGGATCAACCACAAGTTAAAAGCAGGTATGTAAATTAGAGCGAGAGAGCGAGAAAGCAAGTGCTTCGAGCTTGTACGTGGCTCCTGTACACTGGCTTGGCTGTTGGTTCGAGTCGAGAGGGCCTCGCTCCTGCCAGGTGGGACGTGCTCCAGAGTGGGAGTGCTTGTGTGGCGTTTTTATTTACTTTAAAAAGATCGAGTTTTCATTTCACTGGAGGCCACCCAGTTCCTCAAATACTATGAATAAATAGGAGTTTACTGTATTGCAAACCATTACTAAATGAGAATACAAGAAAACATTTTAAATGTTAATTTCTCAGCACCAAACCATAATCTGTAAATGTGTTTTGATGATCCCACATGTACAGCTTTCCTTTATCCTTGCCATTTGGAAGAAAGTTAGTATGTTAACTCACACTAAAATGAACTCGTTTTCAATTAAAGTTCGAATTAGGAATTTCATCCAGAAGAACAGATATCTCAAAGCCATAAAAAAAGAGGCTCGACATCTTGACCTGAAAGCATCCTGAAGTCTAACCTGTTTTGTTTTGTTTGTGGATCTAGCCCAGATAGTAAGTTTTCCCAAGGGCAGGGGTCAGGTTCTCTGCTTTGTATGCGTACGTTTATAGCAACGAATACCTGCTACCTGGGTAGAGAGATGCTAGCCAGCTATTTCAATCACATCTTTTAAAATGAACAGTTTCAGACTAAAGTTAGTTTTGTAGAGAATCTTAGATAATCAGCACCAAGCATATTATTTTATTTTTAATTTAATCATCTGTCTTTATCGTGTAAGAGAGCTTTAAATACAGTGACCAAGGGATCAAGGGTCTGATGTATTGGAAGTATGATTTACCTGCTTAATGGAGACAATGAATTGGTGCCTCTCTGTCTATTCTTGGCAAGCTGATGAAATATCTAGTAAACGGTAAGATCGTTAACCACATGAGCTAAGAACAGTCTTTGAGGAAAACAGCATCCGGCTTTCCCTAAGAGGAGATCCTGTTTCACCGTGCTTTCAGAATTCTTCAAAGGCTGCGGGAGGATGTGGATGAGAAGGACAGGAGACGTACTGCTGCCAGCATTTTAGGGAATGTGCACTGGAAGTATGGCAGGTTGAGAGAACAAGGTTCCAAGTTCCCAGAATATCACTAGCCATTTTCGTATACAAGGGTACACGTGTTTTCTAAAGACAGGTGCAAATCATTGTACCATGATCTTTACCGCTGCCCTGTCTGTCAGTCAGACAGTCATCTGGAAAGCATCTGATTGTGTAGGGTCCACATAGAACTGTTGTCTATTTCAGTGCAGACACAGGAATCATTAAGATAGCTGTGTGGAAGAATCTCATCCAAGACACTGGTAGCTGTGGGGAAAAGAGCTGAAGATGCTTTGATTTTAGCAGGTTGCTTGAGTTATATTTTTAGTGGGACAAAAAAAAAAGAGTGAGAGAAAGAGTTGCATGGACCTATTTAAAAAGAATGTGATACAACAAAAGCTATTTTTAATCTGTGGCTTGGTGGGAGAAAATTCATGCTCTTTAATAGTTATGAACTTTTAAAATTAATTTCTGTAAGAAAGAATCTTTACTGAGAGGAGAATTTGGCTTTGCAGTTTTGTTAAAGCTTATTCAGGCACCAGTTTGGTATTCAGAATTCAGTACCACAATTTACAGTTCATAATAGAAATGCTCTGTCAAAACCTATTTTAAACACATAACCCCCCCTTAAACTTTAAAAATATTGCAAAAATCTAAAATCATCTAAAAATGATAACATAAAAGATTTGAAATCTCTTTGTGCTTTTCTAACTGGATGGAACTTTTCTAACTGGATGAAAATGCATTGTGTTACTAACTCATAAAAGATTACTTCCTTTGTCAAAACAAATCATTCCTAGTATCTCGTAATTCCACCAAATATAGCTACAGAGGAGGCCACATTTCGGAAGTAAGCTTTCTGTTAATAGTATATAATATGTTTAATAGAGGGCTTAGAAAGTATGGCATCAGGTGCTATTGAAATATATCCTCTAGGTATATCTCTGTCAGAAAAATCACATAAAAATTATTTCTAATTATTTATTGATCCTCTATTTGATGAGACATTACTCTTACAATGTCCGTGAGTGCTTTGTACATGGTTCCCTTTAGTCCTTGAGCATATTTGAAATAGCTGATTTCTAGTCTTTGTCTAGTTGAGTCCCATGTGAGGGCTTCCTCAGAGACAGTTTCTATTAATTGCCTTTTTACCTGTATGTGGGCTATAGTCGTTTCTTTACATGCTGTGTCATTTTGTTGTTGTCCTTGAAAACTAGACCTTTTTAATGTCGTAATGTGGCAACTCTGGAAATTAGGTTTTCTCCACTTCCCAGCGTTTGTTGCTGCTTGTCGTAGTTGCTGTTGTTTGTTCAGAGACTCTTCTGCGCTGTTTCTAAGCAGTCTGTATTCCTTTTCATGTGTGGCCATTGACGTCTCCATTCAGTGCTAGCTTAGTGGCCAGCTAGCGATGGGACAGAAATGTACAGTTCCTCCTTAGCCTTCACTTCCTGCTTACCCAGAACCTGCAGGTCAGCCAGACATGAGAGCTGAGGGCCCCCTCAGGGCTTTCCTGAGCATGTATGTATGTAACCCCATGTGTGTATGCACGTGATTGTCTAGATTCCCAGGAATATGTCTGATGTTTCCAAAGTCCTTATTTGCCAAAGTAGCTCATTCTCCAGCCTTTCCTCCCAAGCTTTTTGGCTAGTTTATTGTTTACCTCAACTTTTACCCATTGACCCAGACAGCAGGGACAGCTGTATTTGCTTTTAAGTGTTTTTTGACAAAAGCTCCCTGGATCACCACCTCGATTCAACACTTGGTAGTGTTCCATGTCAGGGGAGATCAAGCCAAGCTCTTTGAGCTGAGCCACTCAGCAGATCAAAGCAAACAATCATGATGCTTTCAGAATAAGTTTTGTTCTGCTCCCCCAGGTAATGGGATCTGTACTGGGAATGTGGGCTCTTGTCTTCAAGGCCCCCCACTGAGCTAAGGCTGGGGGGGCAGTGGGTGGGTCGGGGGACCAGCGTAAGTTATGCCACACACAAAGCTGGCTGTTCCTACTGAGATTCAGCTGTTTTTATTGATTGTGTTCCTCTGGTTGTTGCAATCTTTTGGTTGTTTCCATCGTTCCCAAAAAGTTGATTGTGACAGTTTTGCCGGTTCATTCCATGTTTTTGTGGAGAAACAGACTTTTGGAGTTTCCTACCCTGCCATTTTCATTAGTGTCCCTTTGTCATCTGCTTAATTTAACATTCGTCTAACTCTCACCCTCTCCTGATGCATCTTTTTTTACTGAAATATGCCAATAAGTATACTCTGTATTGCGACATTTGCTTTTCTTAATACTTTACTTTTTAGAACTCTCTAGAGTCTCTAGGCAGATCCAGAGCAATTTTATTGATTTTCCCAAGTTAATGTAATAAAAGTTTGAAATCTAATATATTATTTTAATAAAATAAGATTCCCTTTCATGACAATAAATAAAATAGAACTCGGAGAATCCCAAGAGTTGCTCTGAGACTCAGTGTTCCCAGAATTCATCTAGCTTTTAAATAAAGTGTTGATAGCATGTATTTATATGTGTTATTGATTGATGACTGTCTTGCCCACTGATTTTAGAACCCTTTAATGTAGACAGTCTTTGTTTTTATTCACTTTTCCACCCTTAGCACCAGGCATGGTACCTGGCACATAGTAAGTAGGTGTTTAAGAAACATTTGTGGAATGAATCCAGGGGCTGTTAGATGAAGACTGGAATAAAGATCTCCAAGGCTTGAATTATCCAGACCTTTAGACTGCGTTAGGTAAAACAATTGAGCTACAGGAAAGCTTTCTTGGTTTTGCCCTTAATTTCTGGGCCTTACTTAGAAAGGACCCATCCTTTCAAATGCTTCCAGTTGGACCTGTCAGGACAGTTTTTTCCCTTGTATGTAAATGAATGTAAGATACTCTTAAGTTGTATAATATCTTTTACAAAAAGAGTGAAATTTAAATTAGAAGTCTAAGACTTTAGCATTCCAGGCAAGGTAGCTTTTCCACAACCGACAGTCAACCCGTCATTGTCTGGGCCAGTTAAGGGATGTTGGCAGAAGGATGACAGATTCCCTCCTCAGCTCTGAAAGGAAATGGTGGTGGGGTGGATGGGGACTTACCGGCATTCCTCTGTGTAAGTCAGTGACTGGGAGTAGCTATGATTAGGAGGGACTAGGTATTAGAAGATACCTCTAGGTCATAATTTCAGATTTCATTCAGCTTTACTTCATAAGTTTATGTGGACTTTAAATCTACAGAATACAGGTTTTTGCTTTTTGGGTTTTTTTTTTTTTAGTGTGGATGACCTAAGTCATTATGGTTAATTAGCATGTCCACTTAAAATTCCAAAATCATACTGTACACATATTTATCTTAGTCAATTCATGTTATATTGAATATATAAGCTTTATTATTCAATTTTCTGTTTTGTTTTGTTTGGACTTATCCATTGTGCTTTTGCTATTGCGATGTAATTCACGTACATAAAATTCACCTTTTACAGTCTACAATTCATTATTTTTTTAGGATATTCACAGCTCTCAACCATCACCACCATCTAATTCCAGAACATTTCATCTCCCCACTCAGCAGCCACTCAGCCCCTGATAGCTGCCAGTCCACCTCCTGTGTCTCTGAATTTGCGTATTCTGAACTGTTCATATAAATGGAATCATATAGTACATGGTCTTTTGAAACTGTTTTTCTTTTCTTAGTAGTATGTTTTCAAGTTTCCTCCATGTTATAGCATGTTGTATAAGTACTTCATTCTTTTTTATGGCTGAAGAATATTCTGTTCTATGGATATACCACATTTTGTTTGTCTACTCATCAGTCAATGGATGTGTGGGTTATTTGAACCTTTTGGCTATTATGAATAACACCACTATGCACATGTGTGTACATTTTTGAGTGGATGTATGTTTTTATTTATACCTAGACATGGGATTGATGAGTCATATGGTAAATTGGTTAATTTTCTGAGGAACTACCTTATGTTTCTAAAGTGGCCCAGTCTGCTTTTCAGGTGACTGTTTCAAGTTCACAAAACAAAGGAGTGGGCCGCACAGCCTCACATTTCTATAAACTAAATGTTTTAAGCACTAACAGTTTGTAGGAAGACTGTCTGCATGAAAACAACTATTTTTCTTTTGATTATCCCCTCTCTGGATTTCCAAATATTACTGCCATGCTCATCAGAATTCAGTCTCTGATGGATTCTTTGTGAGAGCTGGCATTTCTGCTTAAGTAGCATTAAATTACAATCAAACAAAAAATTGCCCCATATTCATAACATCAAATATTCTACAGTCAGACAGATGGGAGGGCTAGCTCTGCTACTAGGTTCCTAGCATTGCTGCTTTTGGAAAGAATTTCCTTTTTGAACCTCAGTTTTCTTCTCTGTGTAATGGGATTAATCTACTTCTAGGTGTTCCTATCAGTGTTAGAATAAGGCCTGTATGGAAAGCACTTGCCTGGCACTTCTCAAGTGCTCCATCAGTGTTAACCGTGCTTAACCTTATGGTCATTATATCATTACTTAACTGAAAGATTTTCTTTGGAAGAATGCATTAAATAATGTTTAAAAGTATTCCTTGAAACTACTTGGAGGTGATTCTTATTTTACTATGGTGATCAGATTTTCAGTCTAGCAAACAAAATAATTTATAATCAAAACTTATTTATTTTTTATTATTTTATTTATTTGTTTATTTATTTTTGAATTTATTGGGGTGACACTGGATACCTGAAACCTGTATCATTTTATTAACCAAAAACTTCTTAAAGTGAGGGAATAATGGGGAGGGAAGCTTAAAAATCAATTCTAAATTGCCCCTTAGTAGCTATTATCATTTTATTCTTGAAGTATATAAAATTAAAGCAATTTATTTTTAATTTCCTTCTTTCCTAAAGCAAATGAAATTTGGACATAGAAGTTTTTTATAGCTCAAATGAAATGTTAAAGTTACCCCATTTAGCACTACTTTAACGTTATTCTTTAAGACAGAGCAAATTAAACCCTTTACAGAATGTTCATAACATGTGGTTGTACGACAGTGTATTAATTGTCACATTTCTGTTTAATTTTGCTTCGTTATAGTAAGTAACCAAACAAAGTGAATTTTTCCAGTTAAAGCCACATAATGTAATGTTACAAATGTAGTACAAATAAAATATTGACAAAACACAAAAATTAAAAATAAACAATTGAGGACAAAACTGAAAATGGCCAACAATGGTTAGTGAACATTCTGATTAAACCCTCTTTGTTAATTTAAAAGGAATGCATTTTTGCTCAGTCTGTGTTCTAAGTTGGATGTCCCATTATCTGCGTCTGGAGCATCTTGGTAAGTTCTGTTGGCTTGGTAGCATCAGCAGTTTGAGAGCTGGAGGGGTCCTTGGTAATAAAGATCAGAGGAGCTCAGCATTTCTCAGCCTGTGCACTATTGATGTTTTGGGCTGAGAGTTCTTTGTGTGGGGACTGTCCTGAACATTGCAGGATGCTGAACAGCATCCAGCATCCCATCTCTACCTAGTGGATGTCAGTAGCACTTCCCCCTCCCCCTGTACTCCTTTGTGACAACTAAAAATGTCTCCAGACTTTGCCAGAGCTCCTCTGGGGGCAAAACAGCCCCTCTTTGAGAATCGTTGGTCTAGCGAAACTTACCTCCACTGAGGACTTGCCTCAGAGCATTTCGATACTGCTGGAATTGAGATTTATATATTCCTGAACATCAGGACCTGGTGTACAGTTGCGGTGTTTCCTTTCTTTTTTTTTGGGGGGGGGGACATTGATGCGAGAGAAACATTGGTTGCTTCTCATATGTGCCCCTACCTGGACAAACCTGCAACCTACACATGTACCCTGACTTGTAATCGAACCTGTGTCCTTTTGGTTTACAGGACGGTGCTCCAACCAACTGAACCACACTGGCCAGGGCCATTGCAGTGTTTTCTTCATAAAGATAACATGTTTTCAAATCCTTAAAAGGCCTTTGAGAAGATGGGCAAGAGTCAGAGCATCTTGGTAAAGTTGTCAAACACCCTAGGAGTCACATTAGAATGCAGACTGACTCTGCAGACATTCTTCACTTTTAAAAAGAAGCCTCTCAAATCTTACTTTTTTGAACTGCAGCCCTTGGTTCTTGTCCTTCTGATTTCTCTGTGCACAGATGCATCTGCTGGCCTCCTTGAGCCGTTGATGTGTTGTTTTTCTGACCAGGGGTAGCAAACCATCTGCCTTCCCAGTTTCCTGTACTAGGCAGGAGGAATTCCCATCATCCCCCAGTCTTGGAGACTTTGGGAAAGCCTGGTGGTCCCAAAACTTAAAGAGAGGAGAATGCTCTCTACTTCTTGTCATGGGAACTACTTGAGTATAAGGAGGGTTCTCCGTGCTTGAGTCCAACAGAAGCAAGTGGACAACTGCTGTATATCTTGACTACCGTGTGGGGCCTGACAAGTCATCCCAAGGCCCTGGGCTTTAATTCCACACTTGTCCCCAGACTGTCCAAGTAGGGCCTGCATGTCATCTCACTGAGGCTATCAGAGACTCCTAGGATGGCGGAGGCCTTTACAGATGGAGAAATATGGGGTAACTTGCCTAAGGAAAAGAAGAGTCACAAGACTCTTAATTGAAGAGTTATATTCTTCCGGCCAGCATTGGCCTGGTGTCTTTTCTCTCAGAACCCAGAACAGCTTTGTCCTGTAGTAAATGCTCGTAGTTTATCTCCCCCTCTTTTTAGTAGAAAAATATTTAATGTGGGTTAAGAGTATGCTTTTAATTATTTCTCCCTTGAACTTGAGGACGTAACCTCATGAGATGCTATTTTTGTTTCCCTCATTTTGAAGACAGGCACAGTTTCATGAGTAGATGAAGATCACCCAGATTTGAGGGAGTGCTCCGAGCGCGCAAATACTTGTGGCCGAGTGAAAACAAAGGCCCTCCCTCGACTACTGCAGGGAAGAGCCAGTGCTGGGAACAGCTGTGTTTGGAAGTCTCCTAATTGTTATTTATTCTATCTGTAGATCGGTAGTTCAACAAATGTATGAATAGGACTTCAGCTGATCATATCTCTTTGTTTTGATCAGAACTGCTATGAATAAGAGCTGTAGTGTACTGTTTTCTTAAACTCCTAGGGCTTTTACCACAATTCAGGGGTTTTTTTTTCTTTTTGGGGGAAAAACAGCCTTCTTTAGCCTCTGTTCATTTCTAAGAAATTGAACCTAGAGTAATAAACAAGCGATGTTTTTTAAAAATCCCTGAGGGACCACTTCTCGGATTTGTGAACCCCATCATCTCTCCTAAATATGAGTCTCTTATTTTCTTATGCTTCGTGGAGCTCTCTTACAGGCACCTGAAGTTTAGAATGGCCCAAATGTTATCATTGTCTCCTGAAGTCCACTTCTCAAGTGGTTCCTATGTCATTAATGGCATTTTTTTTCTTTTTATGACCTACACAAGGAACCTTGGAGCCATCTTTCTTTCCTTATCTCCTTTTTGGCTTATCTTCAGGTATACATTTTTCTGAGATGCATACTCTTGTCGGGTCAGTCAGTACTTTTTCTTCTGTGAATGCAGGTGGTAGCAGGGGACCGTATATTTACATTAATGCTTCTCCTCGAAATTCTTGTTCTCTGGGCAGGTCCCCTTCCTCTGTCCAGATTTCTCATCCTCAGCAGAGATGTTCCTCCCTGACCACCCTTCCCAGGGTGAACATTCCTTTCCTTCTCTGGATTACCATTTCTTCTTTTAGTCTAATACTTGTGAAATTATTTGGTATTTTTAATTTGCAGGTCTGACCCTTCTGCTGGGTTAGGAGATCTTGGAGGGAGGGAACCTGCTGGTACTCAGATCCGTGTCTGCACCTCTGTCAGCATGAACACTCGCGGCCACGTTTTGATGTGAATTTAGAAAAAGATACGTGGAACAGATGAAGGACCTTTAAATCGTACTTATTATTTCTCGTTTGATCCCTTTTGAGTTTTTTCCTCTTCCCTCCTCATTTGCTTCTCACACATAGGAAAAAGCTCATAAAAGTTCTATTCCTCTAAAAATAACTTAAATACAGACTTTATCAGCAAGTGGAATAACCTGGCTGCATCATCAGTGTTCTTGCCAAATGCAGTTTAATTAACATCTGTTGACATTAAGGAATAGAAAAGAAAACCACCCCAGGCAAATCTCCACTGTTTTTTTAGGTTAAGTTTTCTCCTTTGCAAAATAATAATAATAGTAATAATAATAACAGTGGTAATAATAATAATACCCATCTGACAAAGTTCTGTGGTAGGGATTCCATGAGATATTGGAAATGAAAGCATCTTAAGAGAGCGGTCCCCAATTTTTTTTGGTACCAGGGACCAGTTTCATGGAAGACAGTTTTTCCATGGACTGGGTTGGGGAATGGTTTTGGGATGATTCAAATACATTACCTTCAAGCTCACCTTCTACTGCGCAGTTTCCAACAGGCCGGAACCTGTACTGGTCCTCGGTGGCCTGGAGGTCGGGGACATCTTGTGTAAAACATTAAGTCCTGAAATAGAATAAGTTCCCACTTAATTTTTAGGTGTTTCTGGATTTGTGTCTATTTATTAGACCTGGCTTTCATAATCATTCTACTAGTTGGTTTACTTAGCACCAGCTCTCAGTATATGTGACGCCTCAAGGATTGTTTTCAAAATCCATATTTATTGCAACATCTTTTTTGGTAGTAGTGTATGAATATTATTTCAACTGATGGTTTTGTGAGACAACTGGATCAAATTTTTTTCTTCTTGTTTAAGAATCTTTAGAATGCTCATTATTTCTCTCCCATGTTTTGGATATAATTGAGTTAACTTTTTAAATAACTTGATAATTAAATTTAGCAGTTTTGTTTTGGAGTTTATTTTTGTTTTGGTATGAAGACAGGAAGTAAGATGTTTCATGGTTATCATTATTTTGTTTGGAATTTCTGCTGAAGTTTCTCTCCATTGCAGCTGTACTTGGGGAAAGGCCCTTTCTCTCTGCTGGATCAGACTGGGTGAGCATGACACCTCAATGGCACTAGGAAATATAGGAGATCCGGAGCATATTAATCCCCTCTACTTATCTTTAGGGTGTAGGAAAATGAATCTAAGGTCTGAATTACAACTTACTTGTTGTAGACACAGCCCATAACCTGATACTAATCAGGGGAAAATCAGTTCCCCCTCCTTGTCCTGCCACGATGGCTGTGCCAGGTCAAAGGAAAGGGAAGAAGAGCCTATTGGAACGAAGGGGTTTTTCTTCCTCCCTCTCTCCTTTTCCTTCCTGTCTTGTTTTATTTAGCCTACCCCTTCCTTTTTTATATAGGTCACAAAAGCAGAATTTGTAGTGAGTGCTGTTTCGCTGTACAGTTTCATAGTTTTGCTTTTCTTTAAAGCTGAGTTCAGCACCGCTTTCCGGGAAGAAACCATCCCACTTGCACACTGCCTCCCAAGATGCAGCCAAGTGTCGTTAGACGGTGGGGGTGTCCGACATGGCTGCCGCTCAGTGCATTTTAGGGTGAAGGACTGAGGAAGGAGTGGAAAGACCCAAGAGAAGGCAGCCGCCCTCCACTGAGATGTTTGAATGACCTGGCAGGGAAGACGGCACTACTACTATCTCCTGACAGCCTTGTTCGGGAGCACTGGAAATTGCAACTTTTTTTTTGTGGGGTTGTTTTTTTTTTTTTAGATGTTACAATTAGTCTCTGTGCTTCCTATACAAAGAGTTTTGGCAAACATTCACACTTATTTAGTTAAATAAAAATCCAAAGTAAGCGGTCATCAAAATATGTAGTGTATACTAATCCAGCTGAAAAGTAAAAGATTATACAGGGAAAAGTCTCCCCATCCTGGCCTCTGCCACTCATTTTCCCTCCCCACAGGTGTGATTTTCCAGAGATACTTTATGCATACACCAGCACAGATATGCACCTGCCTGCGCTTTTTACACATAGCAGCATACAACATGTTGTTCATCACTTTCTTTTTTTACCTTACACTATTTCCTGACCTTTTCCAAGTCAGTATATGAAGAGTTTCTCATTCTTATGCCTGCATACTGCTACATTGGATTGATGTATAATTTATTTAATTAGTTTCCTCTTGAGGGGCATTTAGGTGCTGGGAGGAAGTAACTATTTTAAAAATTCTCTTCTTAATTTGTGAAAACTGTCCTAATATAATGTACTCTGCTGATGTGATTGAAAATTTGTTTTAGAAAAAAGAATACAAGGAACTATGTAGGATCTGTTTCCAAAACAACAAAAATCACATCTGATAAGGTGGGGGGGGGCTCCGCCTGCAGAGCGCCATCCCGTCCGTCACGGATGAAAATAAAACTACCAAGACATGATCTGCTTGGGGAGGAAAGGTGGTCAAACTCTCAAAGGAGAATGACCCAGAGCCTCTTCCTCACTAGGCTTTTATTGGGTTCAAATACACAGGAATACAGGTTTAACATTTCAAAGAAATCTGAGGGCTTAATCTGAGTCAGCGTCTGTCAGGCAAGGGGGTTGCAAAACTTTGAGAGACATACCCATTTCCTCCTCAGACCCTTATCATTTAAATGAGAGCACTCTTAGCAAACAAAGCAGGTTTCACAGGACTTTAGGAATTCTTTCTTATGCCCTTTCTTATGCCCGATCACCCGGGGGGATCACCCGGGGGAACGGTTCTGGCCAGCACAGGGCTGCATTGCTCCCTGTCATAGTTTCAGGCTTTAAGCCGATTAGGCTCAGGAAGCAGGAGACATCTCCCAGATGGAAATGGGGACTCGGGCTATGTCAGAATAGCTGGGGTGGGGGGGGCGAGGGTCCATCACCCCCTCTTTGCTGCAGCCCCCCCGAGTCCTTCCATGAGCGCCTCACAAGTGGTCTTGTCTGGCTTAGGTTGCCCCTCCCATGAGGAGTCTTACCTGTCATTGACTAACCGACTAAGCATTGGGGCCAGAGATGGGTGAGGCAGAAGCAGCGCTCCTGCCAGGGAGATAAGCTTTGTCTCCTTAGTAGCTCACATCCTCTTGACAGAACAGACCCAGATGAAGTGGGTCCCTAGGCTCTTACTCAGCCCACCATGGGGTGGGGGTTACAACTCTTGAAACCAGACTGAACGGTCTGCAACAATAAGGCATAAAGGAGAACAACCAGTAAGGACCCAAGAACCACAAAAATTGTCTGAAACGTGCAGCAGCTTTGGTACATCTGCTTCGTGTCTTGCTGTCTGAGGCAACTGCCTCCAGGTGTATGCATTATGGGATAGTTGAGCATGTGTAAGAGAAATGGCCTTGGTGTCATGGACCTAGAAGAACGTGGTACGTGAATCAGAGAGGGAGCTTTTGAGCATGCAAAGACTTTCTTTGCTGAAAAGGCCGTGCGCTGATAGAGGTGACCTGAGATGCCTGCACACCAAGTGACTGCCAGTTAAACCCATAATTCTGGTACAGTGTGGTCAGTGCCATGACCAAATAAGTGAATGGTGCTGTGGATAGTATGTGCTTCGACGCTCCATCTAACTCAAACAGGGCAGAGGAAGGAGAGTTCCACCCGGAGGAAGTACCTGCCAAACTGAGCCCTGAAGAATATAGGTTAACTAGGGGTGGAATAGTGTGGGCACCCTGTGCTCTAGGAGAGTGAGAGCGGCACTCACGGACCAGCAGGGGCCACGGGAGGAACTTCAGTGCATGGCTGGGCAGGCAGGGCTGGGAGAGGAGGCTGGCAAGGTAATCAGGGACAGGAGAGCCACAGCTCTCTGCAGGTGTTATGGACTTGGGTTTAGGCTAGTGAGGTCACTGAAGGCTCTCACCAGGGGTGTGAAGTGACTTGGTTTGTGTTTTTAAAATCTCATTATAACTGCCAGGTGGAGAATGAACTGGGAGGGGATAGGATGTGCTTTAGGACGGTGTTGCAGCAATCCCAGTGAGGAGTCATGACGGCCTGAACTAGGTGACCACGGTGCAGGTAGAGAGAAGTGGACCCTGGAGAGCTCTTTGGAACCTGAATCAGCAGCAGGGAGCAACTGCTAAGCCTGCGTGTGGAGGCAGACACACCCAGCCCTCTGGTTGTTGTTCACTTAAAAAATATAAACAATGCATTTAATATGTGCATCTTTATGAACTTTCCACGTTGTTTCTGTCGGATAAACCCTGGAAGTGGAATTGTTGATTCAAAGGAAACAAGATTTTGAAATCTTTTAACAATGTAGTCCAATTGCCTCCATGAAGGCTTTATGGATTTCTCGGTCCCCTGGCAATTAGGATGCTGCCGTTTCCCTGTAGCTTTGGCTTCCCCGGGTGCAGTCCCTGCTGCGGATCTGCACCGACCTCATTGTCAAAAACAAGTGTCTTTTCTTTGTGTTTCTGTGAGTACTGGTGGGGTTACAGTTTTTTATATGTATTTACTAATTATGTTTGTACTAACTGCATATTCCTGTTTTTTTGCTTTTCTCTTCAACCATTTGTCTTATTTCTAAGAGCTCTATAAATATTTTAGTTGCTTAACCCTTTGTCTTTTATATTTGTTGCAGAATTCCCCTAATTGGTTGTAGCATTCCTCTAGTTTGTTACTGTGCTTACTTCTGTCTATGTTGTTTTGTTGATCAGAAATTTTTGTTTAATGTAATAAACTATTTTGTTCATGATTTCTGCCTTTGGTGTTGAGAAAGTTCTTGAATCTTGAGTTATATAAATATTGGCATTTATATAAATATTCACTCTTATTGTCATTTTCTATCTTTAAATCTTTATAGTCAGGACTTTCATGGTGTAAAATGTGTTGTAGGAGTATACCTTTTTAGTTCCCAAAGTAAAAAAAAAAAAAAAGCTAAAAATAAAATTCTAAATCAGGACATGTAGTCTAAGAACTTTTGTGCAGTTTGTGTGGGGAGACAGTCTCAAAGTTTAGATGGAGAAATATTAGAACTTCTAAGGCATTACATGTGGTCAGAAGAACAGAACGTTTGAAATCCGGAGCGTGCGAGAAAGCTCAGCTCACCCAGTACTGCTCATGGTTTATGGGCTTGCAACCTGCATTTCACTTACAGCTCAAAGTCATCATCTGCCCTCTTTGACGCATTAATCAACACCAAAAGGACTTTTCAAGTGGATGGTGGCACTAAGCTTTGCGTGTTCATAGATTGCTTTCTATACAGCACGTCCAAGAGAACACATTCTCCCGAAATCAGAACAAGACTGAAGATTGTCCAGTCTTGACCCTCAGTACTAAATGAAGCAAAGCCTCCAAGTGACTCAAGGAATCTTAGGAAATAAAATACCACAGGCTGTGCCATTGATCGTTTTGGAACAAAGATTTCCTAAACATTTTCTAAACTTTTAGAAGTAATTTCAGTGCCTAATGGAAGTCTGACTTTTTTTAAGATTTTCATTTTGAAGCTTCACTGGTTGTGACTGAGAGAAAGCGCTGCTGCGTTCTGCCAAGTGAGGCGACTTTTGGAGACAAGTCTGGTAACCAACCGGATGGTTTGGTCTGCATGTGTGTTGCCCAGAGGGGCCGTGCTGTGTGGTCAGCCTGTGCCACTGTCTGGCGGGGAAGCTGTGCTGCCCAGCGAATGCTGTTTGCAAGAGTCTGAGGTGGGGTTCAGTGGCTTTCAGGCCGCCCAGAATGCCATGTGCATCTGTTTGATAACTCTGTGGTTGGTTTGTTCTCTGTGTTTTTGCCAACTTTTTTTTTTTAAAAAAGAAGAAAAGCAGACAAGCAAACAAGAATGGTATGTTAAATGTTTATCATTTTACATGGGAAAAGGTTGTTTTCCTGGGGAGGTTTATTTTTTAAGTGATTGGGTCTTTCTTTTTTAAAGGCTCAGAATATTAACTATGAAAATGAATATGACTTTGTACACACATTTTTTTTTTCACCTGGCTAAGCAATATCTTTTCAAAAAGGAAGCCTACACTTAACAGCGCTTTGTGTGTCAGAGATCAGGAAAGGAGTGACTGTTGGAAGTCATCTTTTTTTCTTTTTTTGGTTATCGCACAGGTTTTCTGATGTTGTCCAGGCCTAGGCAGTACCCTTAAATCTTATCTTATTTTTATAGCTCTGGGTTTCCAGTCTTAGCACTATTGACATTTTGGGCTGGATAATCCTTTGTGGTAGGGGCTTGTTCTGTATTGTCGGATGTTTAGCAGCCTCCCTGGTCTCTGTCCACTAGATGTGAGTAGCACCTCTCCCCACTGCCCCACGGCCATGGCAGTTAAAATGTACCCCCAGACATTGTGAAGTGTTGGCTCAGGAGCCCACAATCCCTGGCTGAGAGCCATAGCTGCAGAGAAGGTAGGATGGGTTGAATCAGGGCTTATATTTGATTTATCTGTGGTCTACTTTCAAGTCTGGTAGTTTGTCGTCTTCAGGACAATAATAGGCCACTGGAAGGAACCCTTTTACTAAACTTCAGTGGAAATGCAATTAAATTTCGTGACATTGGAAGTCACTAACTGTGAATTTGTTATATTGAAAATTAAATCCGTGAACTGAGACCTGAGGATAGCATTGAGAATCTGGGAGGTTATTTTCTGGAGAGAATGATCCGCTGTAGGTCTCAGCTGGTTCCAGGCAAAAGGCAGGAATCACGAGGCACTTCTTTGGAATCAGTTATGGTCGTTAAATTTAGTTATTTGCTGTGTTAATGATACAAATGGAAGAACAGGATGCTTCTTTCCTAAAATACCCATCTGCCCGTCTAGGCCCGCCGGCTATGCAAGATTTGCAGGTTGTGTCCTGTGGACGGTTGACTTAACTCAGATGAAACACCCACCTGCTGTGGAAAATCTGGAAAATCAACCAAAGCTTGTAACACAACCCTTCCTTGATGACAAGTTTTAATGACTACAAGTTACACACTTGGATGGACATTAGTGGCCTGTGTTTCCTTACATGCGGTTCAGTTTTCCTCTCACTGTCGCTGATTTCTAAAGATGCGTCTTCCTTTTGGTGAACGCCACAGTACAGACAGAGAGAGCTGTGTCGCAGACGCTGGCCCCAGCAGAGAATGTTCTACTGGCATTAATTTTGGACAGCAGGTTACAGTTTTTCTATTGGGTTTTAAATGATGTAATAGAAATGATGAAAAATTAGTCTGAAAAGTGGCAGTAGATATGTGATTTAATGCTCCATCTTAAGATGTACCTACTTGTCTTACATCATTTTTAGTACTTCTTTCAAGCATAACTGCCTGTATAATGCAATTGTGTTAATTCATTGTTAAATACATTTTTATTAATTTCTTAAGTGAAGTGGATTATAAATCACCTGCCAGAACATTGCTTTGCTTATATTAGACAAGCAATTTAATCATGTTTGGATCTGTTTTTTTAAAAAAAAGTTTTGATGATTTTATAAAGCTTTTGGATAATTAGTTTAAGAGCTGTTTCTACACTATGTAAAAATGCCCTTTAGTGCTTATAAAATAATCATTAGAACTTAGAATTATAGTCAACTTTCAGTGGTGACTTCTATGATCATTGCAAATAGAGGGCAGAGAGGTGTTACAGAAACCCAAAACAAGCATTTGGAAAAGAGTCCAAGCAGCCTACCACCCTCACTTTTCCCCCTGCCCAGCCTTCACCTGTCATCTGCTGCAGGAGTTGACCGGTCACTAAGGGGAAGAAGCCACAGCCTTAGAGAAAGCAGTCTACTTGTGGAAGTCAACTGCGTGTTGACTTTTTTTTTCCTAGCAGATTTTGATTGGCCCTTTTCCAAATGTATTTCTGTGTGAAACCAGGAAACAGTAACCCGTTTCTTGTTGCTTATGTAATGCAAAGGTAAGTAACACTTAGAAGCAGTTTGATGAGACTGGTGCCAAGAGGCTGGATGCTCCTTGGAAATGCCTAGAACAGGAGGGGTCTTCAGGGCCTCTTTTCCCTGTACCTCTTCTCCTTTTTCAGATGCCTCACCCAGGCTTGAGTTCTGGATGTCAAGTGTTTGTGTCCACTTGACCACTTTTATGTTTGTGCCTGAAACAAAGACAGCCAATGCAGTTACTCCAAAAATTAGAGCAAAAGAATTCAGTAACATGAGGAAAATGTATACAAGTATTTGAGGGAGGATATTAGTCCTGTCTCTAACTTTTAGTCTATTTTTAAAACTTATTAACAGCTAGCTCTATAGTGTGTTTGAAATGTCTGGCCATGTGTCTGTCTAACTATAACCATTTTTAGGGATGCTGTGAATCCATTATTTTATGTTTTATCCTCCTGAAAATCAGCTAGGGCCCGTACATGCTTGTGCAAATGTAGAAAGTATAATTCGCACTATACATAGCACTAGGGGTAAATGGGAGATCACACACTTTTTCTTGCCATGTTTTTGTTGTTGTTGTTGTTGTTGTTGTTGTTGTTTCGGGGTTTTGTTTTTGTTTTTTTTGTGTTTTTTGTAGGCCAATAGTCCAAGAGCTGTTGAAGTTTGGTTGGATTCAAACTACTAGTGTTTAGTCTTCCAGAGTTTCTACGTCTGTTGACTTAGAAACAAACACAAATCTTTGGGCTGTGGATTTTTAATTTTAAATGCTTATTTTAGGGAAGTCTGTTGGTTGTGTTTATTGGGGTGCGTGACTCATGAGGCCAAAGTCATGGGTTTGAGCTCTGTGTCTAGCACTTTGCTTTGCCAAATTCCGTGACTGCACAGGGTGCGGCAAAACTAGGTTTACAGTTGTAATACAAATACATGATACAACAATTAAGAAGTAATCCTACAAGAATAGACTCTGTGTGTCACTTACGCATAACTGTAAACCTACTTTTGCCCCACCTGTATTTCACTGTCTCTCAGGTGGCGGTCTTCACGGGCCGGGCCCAAAGAGAGCATCGTTTCATTCTACAGATGTTTGTTTCTGTTGTGCTGGACACACAGCCATGAACGAGACAGGTCACGGACACATAAGTAAATGAGAAAAGTATCAGATCTCAGTGCGTGCATATTGTTGAAACTGGACGAAGCAATCAAAAGGTAGTTACTCTAGAATAAAATCAATAAAAACGGATTAGGCCTCAGTGGAAGAAAAGCTATGACAGAATTGTAGAGCCTCTGAGCACAAAAGTTTAAGGCCTTGCTCTGTTTACGCCGCGCAGGATATTGGGGACAGCTTTCGTTGGGGTGATACTTTTGTTATTTCCACTCCATCTGTTTCCCTGCAAAGTAACATATTTTAGAAAACCTCAGAAAGATGTTTGTTTCCAGACACTATAGAAGGAGAAGAAACTGAGCGACTGTTTCCAGACTATTTCCATTCAGCAGGGCAGTGGGGAAGCAGAAGGAATACCAAGCATGTGGGTGGTGGGTGGTACCTGAGGCCTTCAGGTCTGAGCAAAAAGATTCACACTGTAAAAACACAGTATTCCTAATTGAGACAGAGGCATTCAAAACCCCAGATGAGTGGGATTTGAGGGAAACCACAGAGGATAAGAAAAGGCCTCGTTAAACGACCGGAAGGCAGGGGATGGCTGGGTTGCTTTCTCGTGCAAAGCGCCCAGGCAACTCTTGCCTATTCCGCCCTGCCACCAACCTCTGGGGTGAGTTGTGCCCCTGGTGAGACAGGACCACCCATCCATCTGTATTATCTTTCCGGCTCCATGCCTCATCTTCAGATGCTTTCTCTAGGCTGACTTTCCTTGGAGCGTCTGAGCATGCTCACATCTCTCTGAAATACTGAGAGACATATGATAAAGTGTATCATATGTGTCTACGATAAAGTGTGCAGTGCACGGTGCCAGCCCCCAGGAGACGCTGCGGGGGGATAGCTGCTGCTCCCACTTGTGGACAACATCTGGTGCAGTGGCTGCCACTAGAGCTGCGACTGCTTTTGATTTTGTAGGCCGCAGTCTTGCCCCGAGCTCTGACCCCTGGACCTCCATGTTTGTGCGCTGTGGGCGTGTTTCTGACCCGGCCTGCAGTGTCGTGCCTCCTTCTTGGCGCCCTTGTCCTGTTCCCACGGCCGAGAGGAGGGGGCTGCCAACGGTTCCCTCCGAGGCCTCCTGCTCTTCCCTCTGCCGTGCCGTTTGGTTCGTACTCACAGCTGCGCTTGCGTGCGCCGTGCTGTATTGCCTACTAACATTGTCACTAGGGTTTCCTGGGCCCCTTCACTCATGGCATGTTAAAAACCCCGCCCCTCTCAAGTCTGCTGTTGCCTCCTTTAAGTATTCTTTTTTCTTTTGTTTTTGCCTTTCTTAAATTTAGTTGTCACCTAGGCAGAATGCTTTCTGGAAAAGGCAAATCAGAGCATTCGCCTTCAGCCAAGCCCCTGGGCCAGCAGCACAAGCTAGAGCCCTTCACCATGACACCAAGGCCCCCCTTCTCCTGCCTCCCATCTACTCAGCACCCCGCTCATCGTCCCTCCCCGTGTCACAGTACACGCACGCTCTGATGCTACCCGATGCCCGTAGGTCCACTGAACAGACTGCACGTTTTTTGCCTCCAAGCGTTGGGATGTTTGCTCTGCCTGGAATCGCTTCCCTCCTGGCTCACTCTGGTTGCCCTCCGCACAGACATCATCTCCGTGAGGCGGTGGTGGATTCCAGGCTGGGCTGACGGCCCCTCCACTGGTCTCCCACAGGCCCCCATCTACTTCTCAGGCTACAATTATGACCCATTTCAAAAAAATTAAGTAAACCTGAATGGAACAGACTGAAAGAGAAAATGCTACCTCACATGTTTGTGTGTAAGTGTGCACAGCATTCCTGTATAGACTGGAGCTTTGTCCAGGGTTGTAACACGGGGTGCCACACTCTGCTGGAATCCATGCTTCCCTACAGATTATACATGCCTCCAGAGCAAGGACTGTTCTTAGCCTTTTGCCCTAATGTTTAGCGGAGTATGTACTCAAGTAAAAAGCTTGTTGAATGGAATCTGCTAATGCTCAAAGAAGCACAGGGGAAATAGTAAATTACATGAATCACTAGGATGCAACATGTGATCATGTGAGAAGCTGCTTCTCTGACTCTAAATGAGTTCCTAACTCTGGGCCCCCAGACGGAAGCCTCCTTGTCCTGTGGACCAGCTGACAGCCACGGAGAGTGTCTTGTTCTCTTTTGTCAAAGCGCATATGAGAATATTCTGTGGTTATTTAGGGGGCAAAGCAGCTCTCTTATTTCTTTACAGAAGCTGAGCTCGTACCACATCAGCTTGTGAACTGGCTTTCCTGCCGCCAGGGTAGGAGACGAAGGAGGGGGCGGTCTGGTGGAGGGTTCCACGTAGTCTTTCCGTACATTTTCCCACGGAGAGACCAGAAAACACGCCCCGGAGGAGGAGTGCATCCTTCCCTCCCAGGGGCCACTGGTGTTACTCTCAGAACCCCAATGCAGAGCTGGAGCCTCAGGGTGCTCACTCACGGGGTCTCCACGCTGCCCTCCTTGAACTTCCTAGTTGTCCAGGCACGGAGCCAGATGTGGCTCACGTGCTGCTTCCCTATCCTTCTGGCGTGTTCCGTCCTCTTTTCCAGGCACCTTCTCTCCCAAATTCAGTGTTTATTCCAGTACTTTTACTGCTTCCTCTCATGTTTTCATCAGCGGTCTACTCATATGTGTTTGTCCTCCTCGTTTCATCCCATCCCTCTCTTGGGCCTCCTCACAAGCAATGGATAAAAGAAGCAATGTAAATAAAACTTGTAAAGGGTGAGTGCCATCAGGTGACTTCCACTTCATTTGGGCACCTCTCCTCAACACAAGGAGAGGAGTTGTGTTTTAGGCCATAGACCGCGTAGAAAAATGACAGAGGTCCTGAAGGGGCTGCGTCTTACTTTTCTTTATCTTTGCAGGGAGTAGCATGGTGCCCTGCAGAGAATAAAGAGCTCAGTAATAGTTTGCTGTCCAGCTACTTGAATTAATAAGTATTAAGTATGATGCTCTCTCCCTCTCATGCCCTTAGCTGTCTCCTTCCTTCAAACATTGCTATCAGTGCTTTATTTTATAATCCTGACATAAATGACTTTGACATCAATGACAATCTTGGCAGATTTGATATTACTAAAAATACCAGCTGAATAATAAAATACCAGCTGAATAATGTGCTTGCGCTTCCTGAAGTCAGACACTTGGTTTGTGAAACGTTGATTCTCTGAGTCTGAGTTATGAGCTGTGAGTACAGTTGCCCTCTGTACCAACCTGTAAGCTCTAAAGTGCTTCTGTTGACAAATTGCCTCCCGGGGGTTGCTTTGGGTGTGAGAAGAGGCACTTAAGAGACGTTACTCCCAGAAGGCTTGAATGCTACGTCCTATCCTGAGAGACCGCAAGCTTCGGAGGAGTGTGGGCAGCCAGGTGTAAAGGACATAGTTTTAAAAAATCTTTCTAGATTGGCAGTAACATTATTGTTTTTCTGATTTTTACAATGTATATTTACTAGAGAAAAATCAGACATAGTAGAAAAGTATAAAAAAGAAAGCGAAAATTGTCCACTTTCTCACTATCTCTCCTTTTCAGTGTGTTTTCATTTACACTTTTGCATATCCATAGAATATACAATATTTTTAAAAGATTAGTCTAAAATGTTATTTTATTACCTGCTTTTAAAACGTGCATTGTAACAGCAGCTATCTCTCCACGTAATCAATAATGAAGAGCAATGGAGCTCTTCATTATCATTTTAGAGGTTGCACGGTGCCCTATTATAAGCTTAGTCCATGATTTTGCAACCAGCTACACTTGGGTTGTTTTCTTTTTTCTTTTTTAATATTATAAAATACTTTCTAATTAAGGTCTGTTCTAGGTAGCTTGTATTGAACAAGTAATTTAATCACCTTTTGAATTCATGCCTACTTCTGTTGGAGGATAGTGTTAAACTTGATCTCTTGGGTATCGTACCTAAGGTTTTGATTATATTTCAAAATATAATCATGGTTTATTTATGGTTTTATGCCTTCAACAGGTGGCTTTCTGTGGCAGGGGAGGTATAGGCAGTGGTTAAGGGCATGATGGCTATACTTGGAGTGCTTGGATCCAAATTCCTTTATTCCACTTAATAGCTATGTGACTTTGGGCATATTGTGTAACCTTGTTAAGTCTCTGCTTCCTGATTTGTAAGTGGAAATGATACTCCTGACATTATGGTGTTGTAAGGATTAAATGAAGTAATGCATGTCAGTGCTCAGCATGGCGCCTGACATGGAATAAGCACTCCAGTCATGTCAGCTGATCTTTTCACTCTAATGATTCCTACTCCCGGTGCCTTTCTCCAGTGTGCCAGAAACCTACTCATCATTCGATGGTGAGCTCAGATGGTTCTCTGTCTCCTCATTGGATCAGGCCAAAAACCTCGGAGTCATCCTTGACAATGGTCATGGAATTAATTGTGTTCTCCTAAAATTCATATGTTGAAGTCTTAATTAAGCCCTTAGGATTAGTGTATCCAATGGTACCCTCTGTGTACTAGGTGCTCAATAAACAGTTAATAGAAATTTATAGATACCAACATCAGGCGAATTTATATAGCCATCACTTTCACTTTTCCTTTCCTATCTAAAGCAAATTTACAGACTCTGAGCTCTTGGCTCCACTTGATGAATGTAGGAAGGACCTTTCTGACCCATCACTATTTACCCATGACCTCCTTCATCCTCTCTGCTTTTCCCTCCTGTCTCTTTTTCTTAGAGCTCTTCTCTAGCTTTCTCAGAAGAGCTTCATTTCTTTGCTTCCTTCTACCCTCACATTGGATTCCTTGTTGGCCAACAGATGACTCTCATTGGCCAACAAAAGCAAGAGCAGCACAGGTCCATAAATGTTTGTTGCCAGAGGAACAGTGTGAATTTACCGGAGCAGCAGGCTTCTGGTTTAGGAGAAGATCCATTCAGACTCAGATGGCCTTTGTAGAAATAGAACTATTTAAATGAAAGATTGAAAGTTGGCAGGCCTGGGACAGAAGAGAAGGGAAAGGTGGTCAAAGTAGTGGGAAATGAAAAGCAAAAGGAGGCAGAGCACCTGTGCCTGTTCCCAACTCCTCCAGGTGCCCCGAGGGCCCTAGAACTCCAGCAGAAGAGGGTGTCTCTCCGTCATGCCCCTTCAGTGAATGGTGCTTTCCTTCATATACTAGATTGGGTAGGGGGATCAAAATAAAAGTTCATAAAATTATTTTTACTAAATTGAAATTATTTTGTTTGGTTTAATTACTACCATTTCAACAATAATTTCCCCATTTAAAAAATGTTGTTTCTACATTATTTCAGCTACATTATGGACTAAGTAGGCTTTTCTGTGTGGGTCAGAGGTTATAAGCACCATTTACAGTATAGGTTTATGGGACAATGGGTTTGGAGTTGCAGACAACTGATTCACATAGAAACTTTTGGAATACGACTTAATGATGGACTGATTTCTTATTACTGATTTAAATTTTAGTTTTGGTTTCACATTTGTTTGTCTAGTCCATGAGCAGAATCCACTGTGGTTTTTTATTTTAATTCCATAGTTATTCTATGCAGCTCATCAAAAAAGTTAAAACAAGTTATAAATCCTGTCATAAATAATTTCATTTTAACTCTTATTATATCATAATGTTTTAAAATGATTAACAGTTATTTTTTCTCTTCTTTTTAATCATATAATAATCAGGTAGAGTTTCTTTTTACTTTTTAAAAATTGATTTTAGGGGTGGGGGGGAGAGAAAGAGAAAGAGAGATCCATTTGTTGTTCCACTTACTCATGCATTCGTTGGTTGATTCTTGTATGTGCCCTGAACAGGGATCTAACCTGTAACCTTGGTACCTCGGGCAGCACTCCAACCAAATGAACTACCTCATTTGGATGTACTTTAATATGGTCAAGGTGACAGAGGTTTTCTTTTATATTCATTTTACCACATAAAAAGAGTAAATAAATGAATATAAGATTAAAGATTTATTCTTTATGAATCATCTTTTTTTTTGATGTAGGAACAAGTGCAAACAAAATTGCTTAAAGAGCAATAAGTGAAGATTTTCTTTCTTTTTTTAATTCTTTTTTTAAAATATTTTATTGATTATGCTATTACAGTTGTCCCGTTTCTCCCCCATCATTCCCCCCACCCTGCACACCCTCTCCCACCCACATTCCCCCCTTTAGTTCATGTCCATGTGTCATAAGTTCTTTAGCTTCTACATTTCCCATACTATTCTTCCCCTGCCCGTGTCTATTTTCTACCCACTATCTATGCTACTCATTCTCTGTACCTTCCCCCCCTCTCTTCCTCCCATGCCCCTGTTGCTAACCCTCCATATGATCTCCATTTCTGTGGTTCTGTTCCTGTTCTAGCTGTTTGCTTAGTTTGCTTTTGTTTTAGGTGTGGTTCTTAATAGCTGTGAGTTTGCTGTCTTTTCACTGTCATATTTTTGATCTTCTTTTTCTTAGATAAGTCCCTTTAACATTTCATATAATAAGAGCTTGGTGATGATGAACTCCTTGAACTTGACCTTATCTGAGAAGCGCTTTATCTGACCTTCCATTCTAAATGACAGCTTTGCTGGAAAGAGCAATTTTGGATGTAGGTCCCTGCTTTTCAAGATTTCAAATATTTCTTTCCAGCCCTTTCTTGCCTGTAAGGTCTCTTTTGAGAAATCAGCTGACAGTCTGATGGGAACTCCTTTGTAGGTGACTGTCCCCTTATCCCTTGCTGCTTCTAGAATTCTCTCCTTCATTTGAATCTTGGCTAATGTAATTATGATGTGCCTTGATGTGTTCCTCCTTGGGCCCAACTTCTTTGGGACTCTCTGAGCTTCCTGGACGTCCTGGTAGTCTATTTCCTTTGCCATATTGGGGAAGTTCTCCTTTATTATTTGTTCAAATAAGTTTTCTACTTGTTGCTCTTCTTCTTCCCCTTCTGGGACCCCTATAATTTGGATGTTGGGACGTTTAACGATGTCCCGGAGGTTCCTAAGCCTCTCCTCATTTTTTTGAATTCTTGTTTCTTCCTCGTTTTCTGTTTGGTTGTTAATTTCTTCCTTCTGGTCCACTCCATTGATCTGAGTCTCAGTTTTCCTTCCATCTCTATCGGTTCCCCATGCGTCTTCCTTCATTTCACGTATTGTAGCCTGCATTTTCTCATCTAATTTATGAGCAAAATCCACCAATTCTGTGAGCATTTTGATGACCAGTGCTTTGAACTGTGCATCAGATAGGTTGGCTATCTCTTCGTTGCTTAGAGGAATTGACTCTGGGGTTTTCATTTTTCCTCCGGTTTGAGCCATTTTTGGTGGGGTTTTTTGTTTTGTTTTGGTTTGGTTTTAGTCTGGTCGCAGCTATTACGTATGAGGGGTGGCGCCTTAGGTGTTCCTCAGGGCGGGGAAGCCCAGTCGCTGGGTTGTGACGCTATTTGTGGGGGCGGGGTCCGAGAGGGAAGAATGGCGCCTGTTCCGCTCTCTTCTGGACTCCGGTCCCTTCCGCCGCTTCCCCTTCACCTGGATTATCTGCGCACGCGTGCGTGCTGTTACGTAGTGAGGGGTGGAGCCTTAGGTGTTCCTCAGGGCGGGGCAGCCCAGTCGCTGGGTTGTGACGCTGTATGTGGGGGCAGGGCCTGAGAGGGAACAATGGCGCCTGCTCCGCTCTCTCCTGGATTCAGTCCCTTCCGCCACTTCCTCTCTGCCTGGACCGTCTGCGTGCGCGAATGTGGGACCCCCTGGTCAGCCAGCTGCCTTGTGCGTCCTCACTGGGTCTGCACAGTTGCCCCCCTGTGCCCGGGGTCCGCCAGCTGCCGCCCGTGCACCTGGGAACTGCGAGCCGCTGCTACTTGCGATCCTGGGTCCGCACCTCCACTTTTTCCTACCGCAACTCCGCCCCTCTTACCGGTCTGGATGAATGGTTGTTGGACTTCCGTACAGTTCAATTTTCTGTCAGTTCTGGTTGTTTTCTTGTTTCTAAATATTTGTTGTCCTTAATTTTGGTTGTGAGAGGAGGCACAGTGTGTCCGCCTACGCCTCCATCTTGGCCGGAAGTCCGAAGATTTTCTTAAATTCTCACTTTTGTGATATTGGACCACTTAAGGTGTGAGTTCCTTAGTAGAAGGGATGGTCCCTGGAAACCCACTCAGTAAGTGGTGCTGAAGGAATAAAAATTTGTACTGAGACAGTCAGAAAGCAAGGGCCACCTACAAAGCCTTTGGATGGATACGTCTTACCTGTCCAATACTTCTGCACTTTTGAAGGGCAGTTAATTACATCCATGGGGAAAAAGAGTTTTAAAAACAAAATATCTTCTTTTTTCAATGGTTTTATCTCCAGTTATTTTGTTATTCCAAGTCAGAGTGCAAATTATTTTTGCCACCGAAATGTTTTTACTCCAGTGATTGGCAAGATTAAAAAACCCCTACCCCCTCCACATTCTAGAAAACCCTTTCAGGTCTTCCTCTTTGGAAAATTCTAGTCAATAAATTACTTGCTGGTCAAGGCTATTTCTCCAGTTATAAAAACTCATTTCTTAAAATTTAGCATCTAAGAGAAGGTTAATGTGGAAGTTAATTACAGTTAGTATGATATCAATAATTGTTTCCTGTTCATTATTTTAATAAAATGGCTCATTTGATTCATTAACAATTACTTGTTAGGACAAATAAAGAAGACATGTATTTTAATTGTCCTACTTTCTAAATCATTCAGCACACATTTACATAGAATTGTTCACCTTTTTTAAAGAAGCATTTTAACTTGCACACAAAAGTTTGTATCATCATTTTTCATAATACCCCAAAAGTGGAAACCACCCAAATAGCCATTAACTGATTAATGTATAAATAAATCATTGCACATCCATACCATGGACTACTGTTTGGCGATAAAAAGAGATGAAGTAATGATACATGGCTACGACATAGAATAACCTTAAACATATGCAAGTGCAAGAAACTAGTCACAAAAGGCCACATATTTATGAGTCCACTTATATGACATGTCAAGAGGGGCAAATCTGTGATAACAGAAAGTAGATTGTGGTTGCCTAGGATTGTGGTGGGGCTTTGGCGGGTAAAGGGATTGACTGCTGCTCGTAAGTGTGGGTTTTTTTTTTCTTTAGGGTTTGATGAAAATGTTCTAAAATCAATTATGGTGACCATTGCACAACTCTGTGAATATCCTAAAAGTCATTGAATTGTACGCTTTACATAAATGAATTGTATGGTGTGTGAATTGTATCTCAATAAAGCTGCTATTAAAATTTTTTGTTAGAATTCATTCACTAATTTCATATAATATAATGGAAGAGACTCTAGAGCGAGCTAGCATGTTCAGTCAGATAGATAAATATAATGCATAGTGAATAAATGCATGTAATACCTACTGAGGAAAACTCTTTGAAACTCTGTTCAGGTGAGAATGAATAAAGAACAAATACCCTGTTTCATGACTTGGAAAATATCATCATTGTGCTTATATCCCGGGGAACAGATCTTGGAGTTTACATTCACTGAATTTTTTTTTAAAGTCTGAATGACTATTTGAAATAATCTGCTTTGTTTCAAGAATGTACTTAAAATATTTTTACTATTTGCTTTAGAGATGACCTTGCTTTGCAGTGTCTGCAGGCCAGTTGTAACACAGTAGTTTGCTAACCATTACAAACCATAAAAGGCAGTTCAGACAATGCATTTGTCATGTGGATTTGGGAAGTTGAAGTCACTTTAATAATTGATCATGGTGTATGAAGGGGAAATGAGAAATGAGTATGCTGCAAGAGGTCTCAAGAAAATATTTGAGCTTCCTTTCTTCCTCTTCGAGATGGAAGAAACATTCTTGGCACTGGCGATTTGAAATTATTTAGTATTGTCCAGGTGGACTGTTTAGGGTAACACCTATTTTCAAAGTCCTCAATATTTATCCTGAAACATTTTACGTTATTTTTAATTATTAAACAATTTGTGAATATTTTTTAAAAATATTTTAAAAAATATTCACACATCGCAGATGTTTTCCGCTAAAATTCTGTTCGCCACCCAATCAATCCCATTTCTCTCCAGGAAGGAAACCACTGTCATTGATTGGGCAGATATTGTCCTTGGGCTTTGAGGTTTTTTTGTGTGTATTTCGTGTGTACACATATGTTCCTATAGACACACATAGTTCAGGTGTGTGGTTCTTTAAAAAAAATTCAACAACATAATAGTAGCAGTTTTTCCCTTTAAAAATATGTCTGGGAGAGCTTTTGATGTTTGTAGGCGTTGGGTTCTACCCTTTTATACCGCTGCAGAGCGTTTGTTATGTGCGCATGCAATAAAAAGCATGTAGATACTGTTTAACCATTCCCCAACTGATGGTCATTTAAGTTTTTCCCCTAGTTTTTGCTGTATGAATTTTATTGCTACCCGGCAGATAAATCCCGGTATATGTCTTCTTGTGGACGTGTACATGGTTAGCCCTTCTCTAGGGCAGTAAACAAGAGAAGTAATTGCTAGGTGGGAGGTATGCCGATGTTCTATTTTGGTGCTGCCAACTTGTCCCCTCCAATGTGCCGGTGTACCCTCCCGCCAGCAGTTTCTCTGCGCGCTTGCCAACACTTGACAGCATTGAACTTTATTTGTGGTTAAAAAAGTATCTCCTTGTTTTAATTTGCATTTGCATGAGTATTCATGGGTTGAACAGATTTTCATGTTTAATGGCTCTTTAATTTCCTCTTCTGCAAATTATTCTTGTATACCCTTTATCCAGTTTTTAAATATTGGGTAATTTATCTTTTTCTTCTTGATTGGTAGATTTTTAAAAATATATTTTCAATATTAATCATCTGTCTCATATATGTGCTGTAAATTTTTTTCTTCCTCTGTGGCTTGTCTTAAA
This sequence comes from Glossophaga mutica, assembly GCA_039655065.1. Lineage (NCBI taxonomy): Eukaryota > Metazoa > Chordata > Mammalia > Chiroptera > Phyllostomidae > Glossophaga > Glossophaga mutica. The sequence continues at coordinate 26,316,135 of CM077309.1, read as the reverse complement.
ACTTTGTTTATGATATCTTTTGTCAGCAGAAGTTTTAAATTTAGAGGTAGTCAAATTTATCTTTTTTATTTTATTTATTTTTTATTTTTTTATTTTTTTGTGTGTGCTCAGAAGCCTCTCCATCTCCCTCCTCACATTGTTTAATTCTCTACTGTAGCCATCTTGAAAGTCTTATTTTCATTTTGCACTGGGCCCCACAAATTACATAGTCAGTCCTGCTTATGTGTTATTTGAAGCTTAGGTCTTTAATTACTCTGGACTTGTGTGGGTGTGAGCAACTTGTGTGACAAGGAGATTTTATTTTTTTATTTTATGCTTTATGCAAATGGACAGCCAATTGTCTCAGTACCATTTATTGAGGAGTGAATGGAATGCCACTTTTATTATATTTTGAATTCTGTCATGTTCATGTGAATGTCTCTGGACTGTGTGTTCTGCTCTCTGGATGTGATGATCTATTTCTGTACCCATACCGTCCTGTTTTAATTAGTGTATCTTCACAGTGTTTTCAGTGATATCTGGGAGGGCAAGACCTTTGTCCTTTCTTGTTAAGGTTGACTCAATTATCTTGTATGCTTTTTCATTTGCTTTAATTTTTTTGGTATCAGCCTGTCCAATTCCTTGCAAATTCCATTTGGTATTTTGTTAGGGATTATATTAAATTTGTAAATTAGTTTGGGAAAAAGTAAAATCTTTATACTATTAAGTCCTCCCATCCAGGGATACAATATTATCTCTTCTTTAATTATTTTATGTCTTTCACTAAAGTTTTACATAGTTTTTCATAACAGTCTTGCACATCAGGCACTTTTAAAAATGTCATTTTGAAGATTTATTTCTAAGTTTTTCTAATTGATTGTTGCTCATGTATATAAGAGAATAATTTCTATTTTTCATTTTGTATGTGACCGCCTTGCTGACATCCTTATAGATCTAATAGTTTGCCAGTTGGTTCTCTTAATTCTTTGTGTAGACAATAAAACATCTTCACATAATGACATTTTTGTGTCTTAAAAAATATGTATATTTTACTTCTTTGTTTGAGACACTGCTTTGACTAGACTAGTACAAGTGTTACTCTTTAATTGGGGTGCTTCTAGAATGTCATTATTACATGAAAAGTTTAACATGAGTTTCTCATGGAGTTCCTTTTTCAGGTTAAGAAATGGTTCTACTTCTATTTTATTAAGAGTCTTATCATTAATGTGTTTTTTCATTTTATCTGTCCTTTTCTATGCAATAACTAACACAGTCATATAATTTTTTTCTTTTACTCTGTTAATATAGTAATTGTCTTTACAGAATTTTTTCTTGAATTTTCCTGGGAAATTGGCTGTTTTGTTTATTTTTCTGATCTATTCATATTGATTATTTATGACCTGAATTTAAAAATAATAGTTCAATCCTTGTTCTTTTCCAAATGTATTTTGTCAAAGAGTTATGTGTTTTATTTGTGTTTGGAAATTACCAGGTTTGGAATTTATTGATCAACTGTATTATTTTTGTTTGTTTTCTGTGGTTTTTGATTTCTTACTCATCTCTCTCTTGTTTTATCTTTATTAACTGCTCTTTTCCATGTGTTTATTTTGTTTCTCTTTTTCTATCTTCTTGAATTTAAAATTTAGGCCACTAATTTTTATATTATATTTATAATATATAAATATAATATTTATTAATATTATATGAATATTAATGTATTTATCAGCCTTACGTGTAAATAAATATATAAATAGTATATATTTATATTAATACAATATAAATATATACTGTTTATATTATATTATATTATATTATAAACAATAATAATTGTTTATATTTTCTAAACAGGTATCTGGTACTATATGAATTTTCTGAAGTGCTACTTTTTGCAGCAGCACAATGAATGGTCTCATGATTCATTTTCAAACAATTCGGGATTTCCATTTTGATTTTTTTTCTTATTCTAAAAGATTTTTGGAAGTGTGTTCTTAAGTTTCTCCATGTATAGGATGTTTTTGGTTATGTAAATCTGTCAGATTATTTGCCTGTATAATTCTGTTTAAGGAGTGTTTCTGAGGACTCCTCTGGGGCCTAACACAAGATCACTTTTTATAAGTATACTAAAGACTAAGACTTACTAAATTTATATTCAGATGCACCCATCCCTAGTTTTCTGTCCTTGACTTGAGGATTTCTGCTGAAAAAGTATGGTAAAAGTCTCTTCATGATTACTGCTTTGTCAGTCAAATATGCTAGTATTCAAAGTCACAAACAATTTTACAAAAGCTAAGAAAGGACACATGTCTGGTTTTATAAGTATAGTTTTATAAGTATAAAGTTCAGTTCAACCACGGTGCTTGTCAAATCCTAAGGAAGTGAAAAGTTACCTACATGGATGCGGCTCTACTTACAGATGGTAGAAACCTAAGGACTTGATACTGCAAAGATGTTATTCATTACTTTAAAATAAAGGTGTTTAGCCCCTCTTAGGACTCCAACCTAACTGGATCCTCAGAGGTGCACTCAGAGGTGCTTTTCTGCATAATTTGTAACAATGAAAAACCAGAAGTGAATATTCAGTAATAATAGTAAACAAATGAAGGGATATTATGTGATCTTTAAAAATTATTTTTTAAAAGAATATTTAAGATTGCGTGGGGGAATTTTTTGTGCTGTCTTTATTTAATAAGGAAGGATATAAAATATTATATGATTACATTTTGAGGAAAACAATATAGGTACATTAAATGTATGCATAGAATGAAAGGTTGTTTTTAACAATTGTCCCTTGAATGATGGTGTACATATTTTCATCTTATTCTTTGTATTTGGCTATGTTTTCAAAACTTTTACAGTGATGATTTATTTAATAAATCATCTTTGGAGACATCTTTCATCAGATAATTTCTTTTGTCTAGTATGTACATAACCTAAAATCAGGTGAGTGCTAATTGGAATATCCATTGTAGCTTTCCAGGGATGTCCAACCTTTTGGTGTCTCTGGGCCACACTGGAAGAAGAGTTTTCTTGGGCCACACATTAAATACATTGCGGCATGTAATCACAAAAATAATCTCATCATGTTTTAAGTAAATTTATGATTTTGTTTGAGCCACATTCGTAGCCATCCTGGGCCTCATGCAGCCTGTGGGCCACAGGTTGGACACCCTGCAAGTGATTATGGCAGATTTAATCTAAAATATACTCAGTGAAATGCAAATTAAAATGATAACTAATGAACAAAGAGTAAAAAGACTGGAATATTTTGTGTTGCAGAATTCGAAGGAGAAAATAGATATTCTTATCTGTTGGTGGTAGTAGCGTTAGGCAACCGTGATGGGCAATTTAGCAATATCTGTCTAAATTTTAAATATTTACATTCTTTGACCCCTCATTCTTTGACCCCTGTAAAAGTTTTGAATCAAGCCTATAGCAATTATAAAAGTAAAGAAGGATTTCACTGAGTACTGTTTATAATAGTGAAAAAATTGGAAGAAAAAATTTTAATATTCTGTATGGAACTGGTCAAATAGATTGTGTTACATCTAAACAAAGGAATAGTATACAAGTTTTAAAAAAGGAAGTAGAACTTTATGGATAATGACATCAAAAAATATCTGAGATACACTTTTAAGTTAATGAAATGAGTTGCAAAATACTGTGTAATATCTCATTTTTGTAAAGAAAATGGGATGTGTGTGCATATTCTCACACACACATATATGTACATTAAAAATTAAAAAAAATTGGAGAAATATGTACATTAGTTAACAGTGCCTACAGGTGAGCAAAATGCAAAACCTGGGCAACTTCACATATTACTATAACTTTGAATTTAATAATAAACATGGATTATGTAAAATAATTTTGATAAAGATACATTTTAAAAAGTAAAAATCGGTATCACTGTAATCTGATGCTGCTTAGGCATTTCCTTTCCGTGTGTGGCAGTGGCTCTAGTGGTAGAATTAGCATGTGAGACAGAATCAGGGTCACCACGCGTGTCCTCTGAAATCCTCTTTTTCCCAGGTATACAACATTCATGTAATTACTGGTAATGGGTAGCAACATGATAATTAATGTGCTCGAAGTCAAGGAATTATAATGTGAGTTCTTTTAAACATTTGGCGGTAAAGTTGACATAAAATATCACATTAGTTTCAGGTACCCAACATAATGATTTGATATTCGTATACCCTATGAAATGATGACCTATAACAAGTCTAGTTAACATTCGTCACCATACATAACAACCTAGGAATTTCTTACTTCAGTGAGCTAGTGCTAATTTCATGGACATTAATCCTATACAGGTCAGATAATCCCAGGGTAGATATTTAAGTTGTCTGAGAAAGGAATTAGGTGGGTAAAATTAGTAACATTAGTGCAAATTTAAAACCGCAGGAGTTCCTGTGAAATATAATAGAACTTAGAATGTTTGCACCATTGTCTCTTTCTTACTAGGAGGAGACGAATAACTCTGAAGGGTTTTTTATTTATGGGTCACAAGTGCTATATGAAGTTAAAAAGATCTGAACAAATATTTAAATTTTGAGTTGATTTCTCACTTTCATTTAATATACCTGATGAACTTTAAAATACCTGTTAATTCATACAGTATTAAGCTATCATTTTCACTCAGTGGCATGTATATTTCTTGAGCAGTCCTGTTGTCCCTTCTTTAAATGCCTCGCTTTCCAAGCCAAGTTCGGAAAAGGATGAGCAATAATCCACTAATTGAAGGTAGTAATGAAGCTGTATTTTAAAACAATGCTTGTAAAAGTGTCACACTAATACAGCTTACATACTCAGGGTCTGAATGCTTTCATGTTTTATTTCTGGTGTCTGAAAATGTCTTTTGTGTACAATAAATGTGGTACAACGTTCAAAGTAAAACTGTAATAAAGCAAATTACAAATGTAAGCTAAAGTTGTGGGCGGGGGGGGGGGGCAGATGGATTCCATTTGTAGTTTATTCCCTAAAACTTAGTTGATAGGTTAAGGCATTATGATCTTTAATGGCAGATAATCGAAGCGAGTGACATGTTGAATGTTGAGTTAAATTCCTGTTACAAAGATTATAAAGAAGAAAAAAAATAAAGCTACTGGCCTAAAATAATGATGTTCAAACTCTTTTATATAAAAAGTAAAGTCACTGTGGATAGTTATTGCAGGACTTCCCCTTTAAATCACTTATAAACTCATGCATTAGTTTTTGTCTCACTCCATTCTACACCTCTAAGCTCTACCTAAGCTGGTGATTTGTTTTCAGTATTTGTTTCACACACCGTTCAGAATGCACACCTGGGTCAGGAGCCGAGTGGCAAGCTAGGCTTTAGGAACTGCAGGACGAGGCTTCTGGTCCTCTGTCTTTCCCCTCCCCCATGGGTAGGTACTCTGACGACTGTAGGCCTTTCCCCCTAACTCTCTCCCCAGTGTGTTGGGATTAGACATCTTTGTACTCTGATTTTCGCTATGACAGCTTACCTCTACATTTGTCTCATCAGCACCTCAGTCCATCTTTGGCTTTATATACGCATATAGCATGCTTCCCATTCAGATGCCGAGAAAGGGGAGTCTCCACCCTGCTCTGGGGCTAAGCCCCGATTGTTACCTGATGGCATCAGCTCCTGCCACCTCAGCTCTTACCTCCACGTCTATCCTCACTGTCCCCAGGATCTTCCTTCTATCCCTCCGAATTCAACCACACGCCTAGCCTCTCAGGCATAACATTATGTGCCTTTTGACTCCTATTCTCTTTTACTCCTTTTTACTACGAAACACATGGAACAAGTGGTTCTTTCCCGCTCTCTCCCAGACTCTTCAGACTAACTTTTGTTCCCACCAGCCTACTCAGCAACTTCTTTCTCCAGTACTACCCTTGATCTTTATATTGCAAAATCCAAAGGTCTCCTGTTCTTTTGTTTCTTGCTTTGGCCTTTCCACAGCACTCATGTTGCTGACTCTGCCTTTCATGAGATTTTTTTTCTCCTGGTTTTTCACACATTGTCCATCATCATTTTTCTCCTACTTTTACGGCCAGTTCTTCCCAGCTTGCTTTGCTGGTTACTTTTCCTTCTGTTGTGTACCAGTGGGCACTCGTTACAGCTCCGCCTCAGGTCCACACTGCCCTCAGTCCAGTCCGAGTTTCTCCCTGGGCGAGCTGTCCCAAGGGCAGAGAGCGCCAATCTCCGATGGCTTCTTCAGCCTACTCCTGTCCTTAGCACTTACCTGGCTCTCACTAGTTTCCCACCTGTGTTCAGAGCCACTATAATTTCCTTTTTAACTTCAAAACCTGTGATTTGGGGGGTAAAAAGAAAGTCATTTCCTCTATAAAAGTAGTTAATTTATACAAATTCTTCCTTTCAACAAAGCACCGTCGTTATTCCGACCTTTTAAGGGGCACCACCTTGACTTGTGATTTAGCTGAGAACCTAGAAGTCTCTCTTCACTCACCCCACCTGTGATCCTCTGGGGACCGGCGTGCCGATGTATGTCAGTTCTCCCAGCGCAGTGCCACTGCCTTGCCCACCTCGCCTTGCCTGGCCTTCTCACTGTGAATTCCTCCCAGGCCGGATGCTGCTTTCTAAACAGCATGGAGGCAAGCCGCTAATCATCTTCGTTCCTTATTCACTTCGCCGGTTTTTAGCTCCGGACCGGACTCCCAGGGCCCCTGGGAGTCTGGCTCTGCCTCTGTCTCCACCGCCTTCCTTCCTTCCGTGTCACTTCCAGTCCGCTCCGTCCTTTCGTTCAGACCTTCAGTCCCATCGTTCCCCTTGTCCGGACTGGCTGCTTCACTCCATTCCAAGCTCTGCCTGGCTCGGGAGGGCCGCCAGAATCTCTCTGAATCTACATCCCAAATCGGTACCCTAGACTTTCATGGAGTATTTTTCATCTGTGTCTTATATATGAATAAATAAATAATCCCCTGGGCATAAACCTTCCCTTCCCTCAGAAATCTTCCCTGAAGCCACTTCATTTTCTTAAAACATATTTTAGTCTTATTCGCCTGTTAGTTTCTTGAGGGTGAGAATATAAGTCATCCCCTTGACTATGCCTTCTGGTGAGTATTGTTAGACCAAAGATAATTTCAGGAACTACTTTTAATTGTTGGGCGTCATAGTTTGAATACTTAACAGGTTAAGAAAATTTAAATCAGATTTTAAAAATCTAATCATCTGTAGTCAATGAAATGCTAAAAGTTTCTCACAGTAACATAGGCCAGAACCTAACATTCTTTGAACATAAATCTCAACAACGTTTTCTGGAATACTTGCTCCTCTTGTTTCAGTGGAGGTGGAGAGCCTGCCACGTTCCCCAGTATAGCCTGGTGGCATTTGTAGGTACTGGAGTTACAGAAGGTTAATGCTAGAAGGGGCCTTAGAGATGGATTTGGTCCTTGGTGAAGGATCGGACTTCCAAATTCAGAGTCGGAGGACGTAGCTCTCTTGACCGTTGCCTGTGGCAGAAAGGTCTGAGAGGCCCAGGCAGGGTGGGACTTGTCGCTAGGGCTTCTAGGCCACATGATGCTCAAACACAGCTGTGCCTTGGAGGTTCTCCCAGGAGGCTGGGGCTGGGGGTTGGGTGGGAAGATGTGCCCCTTAACTGAATGGCTGGTTGGGCAGAGGCCCAGGGTGACCGAATTGGGAAAGGGAAGGTACTGTTGGACTGAGGGGCTCTGAGTGGTTGGGGCAGCGGTCATCTGGGATACCATACCCCCGCCTTGGGGCATCCGGCCCCCTGAACTCCACTGGCCAGCAAGAACGCTGCTGCCAGTCCTTCGGGAGGCCTGGGCCCCTTGGCTCGGCTCTGGCGGGGCAGAGACAGGCCGGAGCAGATGGCACCTGCAGCGCCCCAGGCCCGTTTTAGAATGAACTAAAGGTAGAAGAAAATGTTGAACCTTGCTCCTCCAGATGATGACCTCTGAGGAAGAAATGGGTAAAGGAACAAAGTGGATGTCTCCAACAACTATTGAGGAAAAAGGAAGGTTCTGAAAGAGGCCGCTGTTCAGACTGCAGTTGTATTGCTCAGGGTTCTCCAGAGAAACAAAATGAATAGGATGCGTGTTGGTGGGAGGGAAGGCAGGGAGGGAGGAAAGGAGGGAGAGAAAATGAGAGATCAATTTTAAAGAATTGGCTCAGTCAGTTGTCGGGACTGACATGCTTCAAATCCATAGAGCAAGCCAGCAGCAGGTGGAGGTCCGGGTGAGAGTTGATGTTGCAGTACTGAGTCTGAAGGCTGGAAACTCAGGCAGATTCTCTCTGCGGCTGTCTGGAGGCAGGATTCCTTCTTGAGAAATCTGAGTCTTTGCTCTTAAGGCTTTCCAGTGAGTAGATGAGGCCCACGCTCATTATGGAGACTAATCTACTGTACTCAAAGCCAACTGACTGTAAATATTAATCGCACCTAAAAAAATACTTCTACAACCATGTATAGACTAGTTAGTGCTTGACCAAACAGCTGTTACACCATGGTGACACATAAAAGTAACTGTCACCACAATGCTCCTGGAACATGGTCCTCTCTTAAAGGAAGGAAGGCCATTAGGTAAAGCTTCTTCCCTCCAGAGACAGTAGGAGGAAGAGGGGACAGGAGACTGGTCCTTATTTATAGGGCTTATTTATTTCAACCTTTAGCTGCTCCTTGAACTTTGAATCTTTTATTGGCCCACACTAGGGTGGCATTTGGGAGACTGGCTTATTATAGATCACTCCCTTCTTAAAAGGTAACACTCCCTAGAAACAGCCAGAGCCTCAGGCTCGTGATCCTTGAGTGGAGTGTGTATGTATGTATGTATCTATCTGTCTATATATCTTAAGGGTACAATCCATGTTTGTTTATCTTCGTAGCCCCACGGTGTCTAGTATCTTAGTGCTGAGCCTCACACATAATGGACATTATTCTTTTCAAATATACTGAAGGCTTCCCAGTTCAAGGCACTGTGCTTGCTAGGTGTCGGAACAGCCATTGAATATGTACTTATTGAGTGAATTATTTCACATCACTTTACATTATCATTTGCATTTCCTTTTCCCCACGGTTAGAGGGAAGTGATCTTAAACTAGTACATCCTAGAACATAGTCCTGTGAGTACTCACTCCCTGACTGGCTTTCACGGTTTCCGTGACTTGCCTCTGTTTACCTTTCCAGCCTTAGCTCTTACTGTTCCCCTCCCGGAGCTTGTGCTCAGTCCCCACCAAACTAGCTGTCCTGCACAGTCACCCCCAGAACATTTTCCACTGTTACGATGTTCCTTTCACCAGAAAGGCCCTTTCTTGACGGTTCACTTCATTTTTATCCATTTGAGACCTATTATTCAATAGATGATGAGCTCAGGCACCTACCAGGACCCCATGCTTCCTACATTCAGAACATCGCAGCATTTTCACAAACTTATCTTAATATACTCACCACTTATGTATTTCTTTTCGCCTCTGTAATACAGAGTCTGTATTGAAAGCCTCTGCAAGCCCTTACCGTATCCCCCGCTCAGTACCTTGCGCCTTGCAGGTGTTGGTGAGGTGGAACTCATTGGAGCCCCTGGTGGTCCCTGCATTACATTTGACACATGTTAGGAATCGCTTCAGCCACTACATTATTTTGGCCAGATTATCCAGTTTCTGGGCAGTCTCAAACCTTGCCTTTCTTTTTGTACTTGGAATGTAGTCAGAGGACAGAAAAAGAAATCAGATTCCTTCCTGCCCCTTTTATTGTTGATAAGAGGGTAGTTAACAAACCAAAAACAAAACCATGGTCATTTGAAGGTTTAAAATGAATGGCTGCAAGACAGATTAAAAATCATGGGTGAATTTTTCGTCAGTGGGCCTCATTTTCATCAATAATCACAAACTGGGTATTGAAGCTTTGCTCTGGGGGCCTGTGACAGCAATCGGAGTCTTCGTTTTTCACGATACTCACAGTAGCCGCCACTCAGGAACTCTTCGTCCAGTCAGATGAGAGGCGAGAGGAAGGGAAAAGGTGTGCTGGGGTGTAGGACAGAGGTGGGGCAGGGGCCTGCCTTCGTTGCCTTGCAGTTCGGTGAGTTGGGGTCTAGCCTAGATAGTACCACTAAAAGGAGAAATCCGTACAAGAGGGGGGGAGCACTGGAGGCCAGAATGTTCCTGGGGATGTAATGCTGTAAGGACATTCTTACAAGCTCATTAGTTTTCCTGCCATAGAGGCATTGGCACGCTCAGATGCCAGACGACATTGTGTCAAAGCAACAAGCCCAGAATCCTAGCAACAATGTTAAATGTTGGAAACTTATTGAAAATGACTCTTTTCACATTAGGAAGTTTTGCTGGCAGAGAGGAAAGCAGCCCGTGCCCTTTGCCAAAGCTGAGGAAAAACTGGTGTATATTTTTCTTTTGCTTAGCGCTTGCTGTTCTGTTAGGAATTTTAGCTGATGCAGAGATATTATACTTGCCCTAAGAGAATATTTGTCAAGAAAAGAGAGTTCTAAGGAATGATGAAGTCTTGTTTTTGGAATGTTTACTCTTTTACAGCATCAGCAATTTGTTTTGTTGCTGCCTTGCTTGCTTTTGGGTGCTGTGCCTCCGGACCTTCGTAAGACCAAACAGGAATCTCTAAATTTGATCCAGTAGCAAAAACGAAACGAAACAAAATGCATTTTGCCCCGTTTACTTTTCTTTTTAAGAAATTTTGTATACAGTTAGGTTTTTTAAAAATAGTAACACTGCAAAGTTTTATGTTCAAGGGTTTGGGAAAAGAAAGCCAACAGCAGCCCCGTGACTAACATTGTTAATCTGTCTTCAATTTCACTGGCTCTGAGAAATGAACAGTTTCAATATTAGTGGGCTGTTATAAAGGGTTTGGAACAGTCGTGAAGCTCTCTGTGATTCTTGTTATTTGGTTCAAGTGTAAGTACACCTCCTGAAAGATTTGTATTTTCTTTGCAGAACGCCCAGAAACTGTACTTGATGGTTAATCTAATTGTTAAATGTTGGGGTTTCTCTTTTTCTCTTTCCTGAGTAGAAACGTAATTGCCACCCACTTTATTTGATTTCACAATGCTCTCTGTATAAGAACCATAGGATGATGAATTGCATCTTGCATTTAGTTTCTGAAAGTTAGTTTCAGCGAGGACTTGTGTTTGCTTAGTGTTGTAGAACAGCAAAATGCGTGTAACCCTGTGGACTGCCACCTGGGGCTTTTTTTGTCACACAAAGTTAGTATCTAGCTGTAGCAGCCTGTTTACTCAGGTATGTGGTAACATCTTATCTTGAAGCTTTTTTTAAGATACTCTCTTTTTGTCACCTTATACTATCCTCTCTTATACGGTTACTCTGTAACCATTATGTTAACTTCAGAGTGTTTGTAAATAGGTGGGATAAAAAAACATGTTTCCCAGTCAGTAGTTACATCCCTATGAAAGTGGCGCAGAGGAGAAGCCCCTGGAGCAGAGACTGTTTGCTTCTCGTCCACCAACCTAGGGGACATCAGAAAAGTTCACGGCACTGGGAAGCACTGCGTAAACCTCTGTCGAGTTAAAGTGGCAGACCACATGTCTCTTCCCCCAGACTGTGAAATGGAGACCTGTTCTCCCTGGGCGCCTTTTTCCTTCATCCAGCCTCTGGCCTCTTTTTTATTTTACCTGTTTATTTAGACTTTTGCAAGTTTTCAGTAACCGCTGTTTAGTCCCCCTGAGAGTTCCACAGAAGCTTCTGAGCCACAGCTTGCCATTTTGTGTTTTCTCTCCCTGCTTTGAGGAATATGTGTTTTTTGGGTGGAGGGGATGGTGTTTATCATCATAAATGCAACCGCTGGCACCTACCACCTTTATCAAAACCCAGGAATGTGGCCCAAAGCCAAGACAGAAATGCACACTTCTGACCAGAGGGGTTTCCAGCCATTTAGAACTGAAGAGCAAGTGTCAGAAGCAGAGCCTGGGACAGGATGTTGTCTGGACCTGCCTGGTTTAATTGAGCATTTAGTGTCTAGCAATTGTGTCCTCTCTTCCCCCTGCCACTGAGGAGCCCCTTGGTGCAAGGGGACCTGACTTCCTTTATGCACAGCGCCAACCACTCCCGGGCCATTGCCACGCCTTCTTCTCTCTCCTGTCCTCGCAGGACAGGAACTGTTGTATAGATGCACAGTGTCATACCCCAAAATACAGTAATGCAGAGAAGAAAGCCATCGTGGAGGTTTCTAAAAATGAAATCCATCCTTCCATTTTTAATGACAAATTTATCTTCACCCTGGAGCATATTTTTGTTTCTATATAACTATGTCTTCACCTGTATTTACATTTCTGTGTTCTATGTACATACGAATCTGTTACTCTGCTATTAGTGGGCCTTTGCTTTCAGTTGTTTTCTCATGTCAGTGGCACGTCTTTAAATTTCTTTTTTAATTCAAAGATGATAAAAAGCATGTATTTAAGAACACTTTGAAAAAAAAAATCCCTCTAGGTCTCATTCCTTCCACACAGCTATTTTTGCTAGTGTGCATTGCCTTCCAGTTGCGCACGTATCTGCATCGCTGCTCTGAAAGGATGCTTTTTATTTGTTTGGGGTTTGACTTGTCATGCTCCAGCCCCAGTCTCTAATTCCCTCTCCTTTGGATTTATAGAACGCTCCGCCAAGTTGAAAGGCCCGCGATTTGTGGCCGTGGTTCAAAGCAGAGCTGACCGACTCCTGTGGGAATGAAATGGCCTGTGTGGGCTGAGAGCTGCAGTGTCCTCAGAGCTGCGCTCTGACCAAACGAGGTGGCCAGGGTCGTCCGCCACCAACTAATTCAGTTCATCACGCGAGTAATGACTACCTTACATGGAGATGATTTTCATAGGAACACTGAAAAGACTTTATTTTACCCAGAAAAGTATTCCAAAACATATGTAAGGTATCATGTGAGCAAATTCTCATTCCTTAATTAACGGTGAGTGTTTCTAGGGCTTCCACTGCCTTTTCGGTCACAGTCTGAAACGTGATGCTTTTGTGTCTCATCGTGGTCAGCAGCAAACTCTGTTTCCTTCTGTGTATGGTGGCACTTGGTCAAAATGTGAAAGCTGTTTATTTTCAACCATTTGGATAAACTGTTATTTACAGCCAAGACAGAAAATGGAATAATTCTAAGGTTTCTGCCAAAAGCTATTTTAGTGTGTCTTTTTGTACTTGAATATGTGGAGGGCATTTCTTTTCTAGTACAGAAAGCTTAAATAGTAAGAGCCCACTAATAGGTGTTGATACTTGCTTTTAAAAGAAATGAGGAGTAATGACAGATCATTTGCTTTTAAGGATGTCATTTTTAAAAGAAGAAATAAGCCCTGACTAGTGTGACTCAGTGGGTTGGGCGCCATCCCGCAAATTGAAAGGTCGCCAGTTCCATTCCAGGTCAGGGCACATGCCTGGGTTGTGGGCCAGGTCCCTGGTTAGGGACTTGCGAGAGGCAACCAGTTGGTGTTCTTTGGCGCATCAGCATTTCTCTCCTTCTCTTTCTCCCTCCCTTCCCCTTTTTCTTAAAGTAAATAAATAAAATCCTTTTAAAAAAAGAAGAAATAAGGGTCTAATAATTCTAAGAATAAAAATAATACACCACTATCAATTTTCCTTAAGTCTTCCTTTCTATTTCACTTACTGATTTTGCTTAGTAGACCATAATTATTTGTACAGTTCTGGAATTTGGGGGAAATAAGGTTTTATTAAATAATAAATCATCTCCTTGGCTCTTTGATTATAAGACTTCTGTGTGGGCAGGAGTGTTAGAGTTTGTGTGTGTTTTTTTTGTTTGTTTGTTTGTTTGTTTTTTTACATGAATCTTCTCAGGGTTTGCCTCTTTAGGAATATACTTGGCTCTGATCTCCATAATGATCATTCATAATTGACATGGAAAGGAAGAAAAGGATGACACTAATAGGGAAAAAAAGGGGCTATGATTTAAGAATCAGACCCCTCCCAAGTGATTATAGGCATAAATTACCTAAAAGAAGCTAAGACTAAATGCTTTCTTGAAGTACAAGTGCAAGTGGTTCATTCCTGATCTTCAGACATTCCTGATGTTTCTATCATTTGCAAAGAGAACTTTTCACAGAATTTCTTGAATTACGTCTTGTCTTTAGTAAAGGACACAATAGCCTGACCTCTATGTGTTTTAGTTATTGGAAGGCTCAGAAGTCCTAGAAAGCCTTCTCTGAACCATCAGCCTGGGAATGGTGGCCCCACTCTGGTGCCACAGCCCCCGGGGCCTGCTTCTGTATTGGCTTCTAATCATGTACGTTTGCAATTCTTCTTTCTGCCATCTCCACTATTGAGCACTATATGATTTTTCAGTACTTCCACAGCATTTGACTCACGATGCTTAATAATTGTTAGTGAATTGAACTAAACTGAAGTCCAAAATAGCAAGCATAAAAATGGATTGTCTTATGCCTGAAGTTAACAATACATTTGATGAGTCTAATATTCCGTGATGATACATATTGAAACACTGAAGAGTAAAGGTCAGGGAGACTTTTCGTTTATTATTCTAATTCAGCGTCATTATTTTAGTGTATTTCCTTAGGGAGCTGAGAGTCACACAGCTGTGTCTGTGCTCAGTCTGTGTACTCCGTGTGCTTTTGTGTCTACAAGGGGAATGCGCAACACGGGTTTGGGGCCGTTGCCTCTCTGTTCCCCGTGCTTGGGCACTGCACAGAGGGGTGCCGATGACCGCTCTCCAGTGCCCCTGAAGGCCACTTTCATGTTATGTTAAAAGTGAAAAAACTTACCCCCTGAGAAAGGAGGCAGAGGTAGGCTACATTCACCCACGGCAAGAGCCGGTGGGAGGTGCGCATGGGAGAGTGCGTGCTTGTTTCCAGTGGCAGCTTCTGAGGGGTTTGCAAAAGAGACGGAGTTGGTCATCAAGATGGAGGTGCAGCTCTCAGTGTTCCTGGCAGCCCCCTGGAGACGCCGGCAGGAGGAGAACAAAAACTGAGATGATCATGGAACCATGACCGTGAGCTCTCCATGTGTCTGAGCAACCTGGCAGGTGTCTATAGGAGCAGGCAGTGGAGTCAAGACATAGGGAATTCTAATCAGCGGGAGGGAGACCTTGTCCAACCAACAGGAGCAAGCGGGAGGAGCTGGGAGGAACCAGCCAGACAGCTACCGAGTGGAGGAGTTTAATGACCCTTCGAGTCAGAAGTTATGAGAAATGATGCTGGGCAACCTGCATCTCTGTCGCTGTGGACCCCTGCTCTAGCCTCCCTGCGTGTTGGGTTTCTTCACAGAAGGCAAAGGATAATAATGTCTGCGTCTCGGGGTGGTCGCAGGGTTTAAAGGAGGTAGTAGCACCGGTGTGCCACTGTCTCAATTCCTTCCTGACCCTACAGTTCTAGGGTGAATCACCACCCCACAGCTGAAGGGGTTCCTTAGCTCCTGTTTTGGGCACAGCAGAACTGTGTTTAAAGAGCAAATGATAGCCTAACAATTGATCCAGAAAGGGTCACTTGTCATAGAATCTCTGGTTAGGGATCAAGCTGGTGATAGACTCTGAGGTTACTAAGAGCCCTCATCACATATAACTCTGGAATATTTAATATACCAATCCATGTTTACGATTTACAGTTCCTCCATCTCTTTGCCTTAAAATAGTGTCCATTTGGACACAGAGACAGCTTTGTGCTTTTAAGGGGAATTGGAGGAAGGAGTCTGAGATTTATGGGGCCCCTGAGTGCCAGATTTTTTCCCCTTTTCCGCCATTATTTCCTTTGACTCCTTGCAGCCGCCCTGTGGAAGTCATCATCATCCTTGCATAATGCCTGAGGCGGCTGAGGCCCAGACGGGCACATCTAGGGGCTTCAGGTCATCAGCTGCCAGCAGGGAGAGCCAGAATTTGGACCCCGGGTTGTCAGGTGTGAATAGCGGTGCTCTTTGTCCTCCCATGTTCGCTGACATGCAGAACGCTGCCTGGCAGGAGCAGCCCCTGCACCGGGGGTGGGAGGGTCTGGAAGGCGGGGTCCTGCCTGGTCAGCCCGGGGCGGGGGGGGGGGGGGCAACGTGGCCGGCCCATAGCAGACTGTTGGTAACTAGTGACTGAGTGAAGGAAAGGCACATGTTAAGGTTGGAAACGAAGCATTTCACCAACCGGCAGGTTGTCAGCAATATGAAATTTGTCGTCAACGTTATTGAATTACTGAAAAATATGTGACATTTACTAACACAGGCTCCACTGAAGTGGCTTTGCAGTAATTTAAAAGACCTACGTTCAGAATGGGACAATGTGTGAAAAACTGGCACAAAATGAATTCCAAAGATGTCAGCAATTTTTAAAAAAGACTAAAGAGGCACACGATGCCTCTGGAAAAAAGTAAACCAATAAGCCTAAAAGTATCTTTTGAAAAGTAACGATGTAAATACTGACTCATGTATTCTCCATTTCTTTATCACTTAAGTTTAAATGTTCAAAAGTTGCCCTTATGGAGATTTTTAAAAGCACTATTTTCCTATAAAGGGACAGCCCAACTTTGAATCAGATTGAAAATTAAAATTTACAGTTCTTCGCTCAGTAAATGAAGCTACAAGCTGTATATTTTATAAGAATGTTAAAAATGTAAAGGGCTAGCTAAACTGGCTTTTTATTAGTAACTATAGAACCAAGGATTTATCAAGCCTGGGATCTGATGGAAATTCTACTTGATTAAATAAATCAAGTTTAATTAAATGGAGTTTTTTTCACCAGAGGTAGAAAGACACCTCCTAGGGCTGTGGAGCTTCTCCTCTGCACCTCACTTCCCCCTCTCCAGGCAGGGAGGGGCTTCAGCAGGGGACCCGGGTATATACCAAGATGCCTTTTCCTTTCGATCCATTTGGTCAAAGTATATTTAGAACTAGAAGAAACCAATCCTGTCACGGTAAAGAGAAAAGCTTCCCCCCCCCTACTCTAAGTGCCTTTAGTGATGGTTCACTTTCCTTAGAAGTTCATTTCACAATTTTAGTGAAGATACGCCGAGTATTTGACAATTCCATACAACTTGTGTTGAGGCTGACCAGTTCCTCTTCTTGAGGGGAATGGGAAGCCTCTCAGGTTGTGTGAAGAAGCTGTCGCTGACCCCCGGTGGCAGCAGTCTGGGTAGTCTTTCAGTGGACAGGGAGCCTTGGTCATCGCAAGGAACTTGACATTGATGATGTCTGTACCACAGGTTGAAAGGAACTACCCTCTATCCTATGGCTATGTTTGTGTAGAGAGTGTAATCCTGTGGCCTGCAGGAACTATCCACATTGTTTGTAAGTGGTTATCCTGATGGGGAAACTTGATTTGTATCAACAGGTGAAAGCTAATCTAATTTGCATTTGTCGAGCCTCTATACCTCAAGTAAAATATGCATTTAGTAACTCCGAGGAAAAAAGACATTTATTTTCATAAACTATCTGGTTGCGATATTAGTTTTTGATTCCTTCCAAGTTATATCTGTGTCCTAGCATATATTACAGCTTCTGACATACTATCAGACATATGAGGTCATTTAAATAGTATTTGATGATTCATTGTGGTCATTTGTCATGAATATCTAATTAGGGCCATTTTTGATTTCTCTTTCTCCCCCAACTCCCTTTCTATTCTCTCTTGCAGGACAGTTAACCTTGCTTTTTCTTTATATGTAGTATGGCTTTTGGGGTGATATGAGGGTGAATGAACATTGTGAATATTCTAGCAGTGATATTTCATTTGTAATTTTTTAAAGTATAAGATGCACAAAATGTTATCTCTGCAAAAGAAATTGTTTTGACTTTGCTTACATTTATGAGTGTCAGTCCTTCCTTCCAGCCATCATTCCCAAATTCAGTGATGACATTTGCTGAGTGCTTGCTTGCTTGCTTGCTTTGCGCAAAGCACCACACTAGACGTGGGGGGCGTGGGGGGGTTGGGACTGGAGTATGACAGGCCCTTACCCTTAAGGAGCTTATCCTCTAGACCTCACTGTCTGATACATTAGCCCTAGAATCGGAGTCAGTGTGTCCCGCAGTGCGGTTAGTCGGCCGTGGTGTGGTCAGTGGGCACTGGCATGGGTCGTACATGAACTCTGTGGCTGAATTTCAGAGACTTAGTGTAAGAAAAGAAGACACAATATCTTAATAATGTGCATGTTAATTACATGGTGAAATAATAGTATTTTGGGTTAGATAAAATAAATTATTAAAGTGTATTTCATCTGTTTCTTGACATTTTTTGTAATGGTTAGTAGAAAATTTTAAATTATGTGTGTGACTCTCATACTTTTTGGGGCAGCACTGAGTGTGTCTCCGCTTCCTTCCAGTGCTATCATTAAGGGAGAGCACTCACCAACCCCACAGAACATCAGTGTTTTCCCCATAAGTATCCATATTTTTAACCACAACCAACAATAGCAGTCACAGTATGACAGGATAAGAAATCAGAGTATATGATTTCTTATTAGCCCTTTAAGTAGCCCATTATTAATGTAAATGCAAGGCTAGATAGGATAGTTTTTTCTTTCACAGCATTATTTAAAAAAAAAAAGATACTGAAACCTAGGTTCCCAGGTGCTTAGGATAGAGATAAAAGAAAGAAATGGGTGCAGGGGAAGCTGCTTTAAGTACCTTAAGTAGAACAACAAGAACAACACTGTGGTGGTCACCAGAGGTGGGGGGCGGTAGAGGAGGGTAAAGGGGGGACCAGTGGTGATGGAAAGAGACTTGGTTTGGTGAACACAACAAATACAATGTGCAGATGACATATTGTGACATTGTATCCCTGAAATTTATATAACTTTATTAACCAACATCACCCCCAAAATTCAATTAAAAATGTTCAGGAAGCACATCTGAGATTGCTGCTTGTCTTGCAATGATGTAGGCAGAAAACGCTCTGATCAAGCCCTTATTAAATGCTTCTTACAGGAGAGAATGATGGTGGCAATAATGTTGCGATGAGATCAACCAGGTTAACTAGATTGGACATTTATTGAGGGCATTAAGAAGTTCAGTAGGCATTTCTACATGATCTTGTTCAGTGCAACAGTCCTAGGAAGACAGCCGCCCCAGCCCGTATTTCAGCAGCATCAGGCCAGGGTGAGCTGCACAGGAAGTGGTGGTGCGGAGGCCGCCCCGAGCTGTGGCAGCCGCCGTGGCAGCCGGACAGACATGCTGTGGCAGCCACTGCGGAGACCATCGGCCAGCTGACTTCCCTTTTATGAGAACAAAGTGTTGGGAACTAGAAGTGAGCTCTTAGAAGGCAGCTTTGTGTAATCTTTAACCATTTAGATCCGTGAGATTAATTCGAGGGTTAATTTCAGGCAAACTCCTTTATCACTGTCCGGTAATCCCAATAAATAGGACTTGAAGACTTGTAATGTGATGTAAAAGTCATGGTTAAGTCAGCCTCCACAGTGTTTCACATTTGTTGCCTCATTCATGCTTTCCCAGGCCCTTTAAAGTAATTAAGGACAAGTAATTACTGTCCTCATTTTATAAAATTAGTGGCTGAGGTTTCAAGAGGTTTATTGACTTTCCTAAGGCTGCATAGCCAGTACCTGGGGATCTAGGAGAAGAACCCAGGTCTGGCTGGCAGAGAGGGCTGACCCAGCGGTGGTGGGGGCCCGGCCACGCCAGCTTCGGGACCTGGCTTTGCACTTAGCATCTGAAACTTTGAACACTGAGTCACCCAGGGTCTAACCAGAAAAACAGTATTTTCCTTGAGAGCTGAATCTAGGGAAGTTTTACAGGTGCTGGAAGAACCACAGGGCCAAACAGAGATTGGCAGCAGCAGAAAACCATCCTGCCTGCAGGGTGGAGAGACAGGGAGCCCCTCCCAGAGGCCACCGAAACCTCAGCGGGGATGGAGCCTGTGCTGAGAGGAGGAGGGAAAACCACCCAGACTCCCCCTTTCTCCTGCCTCACATGCCCAGTCCTCTGCCAGAGTCGAGTGGGCACAACCCAGCAGGTGTCCAGCTGACTTGGGATCAGAGGAAATCTGCCAAGGTCAGCGCTCTGGTCAGACAGAGCAGAGCAGGGTTACTGAAGGAACGGATCTGCCTGCCGGGCAAACTCTTTAGCCCCTGAAAGGAGGCCGGTAGGTCCCGCTTAAGGAGTTGGAGGTTGAAAGGAATAGTGTTTATAAAGTGCCTGTGCCTAACAGTAGCCCCACAAAGGTTAGCCCAGCCCTCCTTTCCGTGGGAACAATGGCATTTAAGGTAGTCACCATGTAGCCTACAAGGCTTAAGTGTGTGCGACAAGTGAGAATTTGCATCCTGGCCATCTTTCTGAGCACTGTGAGCAGTCATGGGTTATTCTAGTTCCTCGCCACACTTCATCCTCTTTATTCTTTTTGATATTTTCCTCTTTCTCAACTCATAAAGAAAACCCATTACATTGTCTCCATCAAGGACACTTCCCATTTTGTCCTGGGGTCGTGGGCTGTAAGAGCTAAAACTGCTTGGAGGAAGCTCATGCAGGCCATGTTGAGGGTTGATTTTTCCCATATTCCCAGTCAAATCTTATTTTGAAAAGCCCTTGATCTTAAGTTTTAGTCTTATTAAATTAAAAAATGTTCTATAGTAATGCTTTTAAAAGCACAACTAAATTACTTGGAAAAAAGCATAATTGGAATAAACACGGTTCAGCTAAAAACTTCAGTTCTTTTCAGAGGACAGAATGTGATTTTGGTGTTGCTGTTACAATTTCCAACGAACCCAAGTGGATTTTTGTATCATAATTGGATTGGGAGAGGAGGGGAGATGCATAAAAGCAGGTTAAAAGATGAACTGTTTGCTAATCGAGTTTTTAGATGCATTAAATGTCAGGAGCCACAAACTCAGCTCAGCAGCTTTACGAAGGAGTCTGAACTTGGAGAGCTGAGTTCTGAGGTCACTGTGGGGCAGAGATTCTAGATTGTCTGTAGTGATACATGGGCGAGTGACAATGTTATATGCATGTAATACATTCAGTTTTTTTGAAACTTAAAACGAGAACCACAATACACATACTTATTTGGGGCAGTGGGCAGAATTTGATCTCTAGAAGAACTGATCTATAGTCTATGAAAACGGTCAGTTGGAGTAGCCCAGCCATGAGTTCCTTCACCCTGCTTCACAGAACCTCACTTCCTTGCTCCAGCTCCAAGATCTCACACCCCGCCTGCAGAGGCATGAGTTGAGGATAGGAAACCTGAATTGCAGTGTCCAATGGTGTGTAATGAAGCCAGGCCGGTTCAACGGGCCTTCACCTCATGGGACTCAGAGGAGAGCAGAACTCTGTCTGCCCAGCCAAGCTGATGGTTCCCAACCAAGTCCATGAAGATCAAAGGGGAGCTTCAGCTGACAGCTGGGCAAGAACTCTGCTCTAGCCAGGCAGGCTGGGGATTGCACTAAGGGTCCCTCCCACAAAGGGGCAGGTGGCGGGGGAACTGTAGCAGCCTCAGGAATAAAAAAGAAGTAGCTACAGGGCTAGGCCACCTGTCCACTGGTTCAGGGCAGGAAGACGGTCCAGACCTCACAAACAGGTAGATGGGTTCCCAGCCTGGCTAGGATGGAACTTGACTGGACAAGGTGAGCCCTGCCAGTTTGCCAGTCAGCACGGGAACGAACGTCCCTGAGGCTGAGATTAGACTTTGGTTATACCTGACTCTTCAGTGCCTGGCAGTTAGTAAGAACTCAACACATTATTATTAATAAAGTCACTTTCAAGTAGGGTGACCATACATTTCACCTTGCCCAGAACAGTCCCTGTTGTTGTGGCGTATTTATTAATGATGCCCACCTTTGTTCCCAGAAGTGTCCAGTTTAGATGTCACTCTACCTCGGGGGAACAGAGCCTACCAATTCCCACCATCCCTATGGTCTGTGGGTGCTGGGGGCCTTGGGTCTTCCCCCCTCAGCTGGAGCCTGCTGTGGGGACACTGCTGCATTCCCCAGCGCGCTCTCTGTGAAGGTCTCCTCTGTGAGCAGCTGGGCCTTAGCGGGTCAGTGCAGAGTTGCACAAGAGGACTGATGCGTCCGCTTCAGGATGCTCGGGAGTCAAAGCGCTGTTCAGAAGTGGTAGTTGGAGTGGCAGCCTGATTCTTGGAGTAAGGACGGCATCCTGCAGAGTAAGGGCTTTCGGTGATCAGTTTGCAAGTGGAATTGGCCCTTGTTTTTGCTCCTGGATGACTTCGATGAAATCAAAGACAGTATCATGAAATGTGTCATTTTAAGCTTTTAATATTATAACACCTTTATATAAAATCTAAGCAGGCCTTATGAGTACCTGTATTTTATTCTCGCACCAGTACCCTGAAGCGTAGTAAGAAAAAGCCCTTCTCCATCCAGCTGTCAAAGCTGAAATTTACAGTGTGTACTCCATAGGATTGCCTGAGCTGCTTGGTTTTATGTTCTGTATGCTTATTAATGGTGCATGCTGTTCTGTATTATTTAAAATGCGAGCCAGGTTTAGGAAGCTGTATTTAGAATGAGTTTTGTGTCTGCCGCATGGATTTAATTGTACATTTGCTACTTGTACTTTTCTTCCCAGTAGTTAGGTTTGCAGCCATGAGGGGTAGAGATGGTGACGGAAGATTTCACCGAGGCAGTTAAATCACTTCAGTCACCGGCAGCACAGGCCATTTAAAATGCATTAATGATGAGATTTTGCTGGTTTTTAAAACTGCTTTTCATTTCAGTTTGATGAGCTAATTAATTTGGAAGGGACTTGTGGCTTTGAAAGGGAACACGATGATTCAGGAAAATGGCAGGCCTGGACCTTCTGCGGCCCAAACTGGCATCGAGCTGCTGCGCAAACGCTCTGGAGTGACCGCCGAGTGTCACGGACCCCTGCCATGTAGGCACTGGCATTTTTATTGATTCCTTAACGCATGGGTCTTTTAATTAAAAAAAAAAAAAAAAAAAGAGGGGGCGTACTGTGTGGCCATGACCTAGAGTGTGAGAACGTTGTTGCTGTAAGTCTGGTAGCTGCGAAGATTGGGAAGGCATACGTGTGCCACTTTGGTGATGTTTGTATTTGAAAGTTTGTATTTGCATATAATGCCTCCAAGTAGAAAAGCAGAGGGTTTGGAATTGACTATAAATTTTAAAATTTTTCAATGGACAAAAAGTTTTGAATTGTAACAGTGAGTACTATAATATTTGGAGATAATTATAACTGTTTAAAGTTATTCATTCATTCATTCATTCATTCATTCATTCATTCATTTATAGAGAGAGGGGAAGGGAGGGAGAAAGAGGGGAAGAGAAACATCAATGTGTGGTTGCCTCTCAGGTGCCCCCAACCAGGGTCCTGGCCCGCAATCCAGGCATGTGCCCTGACTGGGAATTGAACAAGCAACCCTTTGGTTCACAGTCCAGCATTCAGTCCGCTCAGTCACACCAGGCCAGGGCTAAAAGTTATTTTTAAAATATAGAGGTTTCTCTCTGGTGCTGAAAATGATGATCCTTGAAGTGGTAATCTTTGAGTTCACCCATTCATTTGGGGGGTGGTCAATAAACTATCACAGTTGAACATGATATACGCTTTAGCTCAGTTTTATTAGGACGTTAAGGCAGAAACAAAATAAATACCTACATGAATAGTCTGGTGCTTTTTAAAATTACAAAACAGATGAGACCTTATTCATTTGTTGACCCTTCAAAAAAGGTGGTGAGTTTTATTTGCACACACAGGAAGAGTGCACATGATTATCGGTTTTGCACTGGCTTGTATTTTTCTTGCCTGTGGCACAGGAACATGAACTCCCAAGGCTGCGGAGGCCTCCACAGGAGAGGTGCTGACTCCTCTCGCCCCGAAGCTGGTGGCTGGTGGCCTCACCCTGGAGTGCTGCCCAAAGGGCTCCCATCCAGCCTCTTACCTGCTGGGCTTATCCTGCCCAACAGCCCCGCCCTCCCCCACCCCCAACACACACACACACACACACACACACACACACACACACACACACACACAGGAGCTTCTTCAGACATTACAGGCTCTTTCCTATCTCACGTCTTTGCATACGCTGTTCCCTCTGATTACCTAGCCTTCCCTCCCTTTTTATTTCCCATCAGGATCCAGCCCCGAAGTCACCTCTTGGGGAACGTTAATGAGGCTCTCTTCCCCTGCCTTCCTAAGGACTTCGTTCCTTCGCAGATACGTTCTTTCTTGTGCATCATTAATTCCCGCTTTTCACTGGACAGGCGCCTTCAGCACAGAAACCTGCTCTACTATCTCCGATATGATAAACAAGGAAACACTCTCTCTCCGTCTCTCCACCAGTTCCTTTCCCTGGCTCCTTCTTCACAGAGTTGACTTCACTCGCTGTCTCCAGTCTTCATTCCCAGCTCACGCCAGCGGGCCTCCTGTCCCCTTTGCACGACTCTGAGACTCCTCCTCCAGGGTCACCCAAGAACTCTGTGCTGTCAAATCTCACACATACCTCACTAACTGAACATCAAAAAAATCATTACAGAAGGTATAAAGGAATGAAAAGATACGAGACACAGAAAAGAAAGTAAAATGGCAGATGTGAATTCACCTATAACAGTAATAATATGTGAATGGATTCAGTAATCCAATCAAAGGCAGAGATTGTCAGACTGGACTTTTAAAAAAAAGATCTAACTACATGCTGTCTGTACTTTTGGTTTGAAAATACAAATAGGTTGGAAGCAAAAGATGGGGGAAGATGTATCATCCAAATAGCAACTATAAGAAAGCTGGCGAGGCTATGCTAATACTAGGCATGCTTCACTTTCCTGTCCTGAGCTCCCAGAAGCATTGCTGGCTACCCTGTTCTTACTTAAACACTTTATTCTTGACTGTTGTAACAGCACAGCCCTCTGGAGTCACCATCATGTCTTTGGCTTCAACTTTCTTGCCTCTTGCTGATTCCTCTTTTTCTACCCAACCTAAACTACTGGAATGCACCAGATTCAAGCCTAAACCGTCTTCTCTTTTCTCTCTCCTTTTCATGAGCTACCAAAGCGCTCTGGCTCCCAAATTTATATCTATAGGCTTGAATTCTCTCCTGATTTCCAGGTTCATACATTAAACTGCCTACTTGACATCTCCACTCGGACATCTAGATGCATCTCAAACTTACCACGTTCCAGACAAAACTCTTGATTTCCTCCCCCTACAAAAAAACTATTCCTTAATCTCCCCCATCTAAATAAATGGCATCATTGTACACCATTTAATCAATCTAGAAACTTGGCAGTTATGTTAGATTCTTCCATTTTCTCCATGATTTGCATCCAGTCCATCAGCAAATATTGTCAGCTCTAACATTTGGATTATCCTGAAGTGATCCTCCTCTGTTGTTAACCACTGTGGTCCCAGCTACCATCCTCCTATATCTGGGATACTATGGTTGTCTCTAAACTACCTGCCTGCCTCCACTCATATTCTGTTTAATTCACCCTCCACTTGGCACTGCTTTAAAAAGGTAAATTAGACCATGACACTCTCCATAAATTAAATCCAAACAATTTAAGATACCTTTAAGATTCTGCAGGATCTGGCCTCTTCCTCTCCCTGTGTGATTTCATCCCCTTCCAGCTTCGCTAGCTACCTGCTCCACAGCCACCCTGGTCTCCTTTCAGCATTGGAGTAATCTAGCTCACTCGAGCTTCAGGGTGTTTGCACTTGCTATAGCTTCTTCTTGGGCTCCGAGTGGAACGAGCAGCAGAGGACAGATTCACTGGGGTTGGGGTACTTGAGGCACCTGTCCAAAAGCTTGCCTGGAAGGCACACTGCACCCACCCCAGCTGGGACCACCTCTGTGAATTGGAGACTAGGAACCTTCGGAGAAGACCTGAAAGGTTTTATGGCTGAGGGCTGCAAGGCCACGGAGGGGCCTCCCAAACCCTCTCCAGGGGTGTCTGACCTGCAGGCCGCATGCAGCTCAGGATGGCTATGAATGCGGCCCGGCACAAATCATAAATTTACTTAAAACATTATGAGATTTTTGTGTGATTATGTGTCACAATGTCAATACAACTCTCCTTCCAGTGTGGCACAGAGATGCCGAAAGGCTGGACACCCCTGCAAGCTATGGCATTGAGCGAGGGGTTCATGGGTTAGAGCAATACTTTCCAAGTTGGGTAAGTCTGGAAGAAAATATTAGAATTTCAGTTTAGTTTTTTGAATGTTTTCCAGCATATAGAATGTGTTAGTTGTTAGCACATGCATTTAACATATAAATAAATAAACATGTCTTAGAGACATGCTCAACAATAGGATCATGTGGTCAGTATGCAAAAAGCACTTTGTTAAAAAAAAAAAAGTCAGCCCTTTAAAACTGTGGAAACCTCCCAAAAGAGAGAAGCCCAGAAGAGATGACTTCACGAGTGAATTCCCCCAAACATTTGAAGAGTTAACACCAATGCTCCTAGAGCCTTCCTTTGTATTTCTGTGGTATCGGTTGTAGTGTCTCCCCTTTCATTTTTGATTTTATTTATTTGAATCCTCTCTCCTTTTTTTCTTGGTGATTCTAGCTAAAGTTTTGTCTACTTTGTTTATCTTTTCAAAGAACCAGCTTTCAGTTTAAGTTGGTCTTTTTCTGTTGTCTTTTTAGTCTATGTCCTCCATTCTTGCTCTGATCCTCTCCTGACTCGGGTTAGTTTGTTCTTTCTCCAGTTCCTTGAAATGTAAAGTTGGGTTATTTCAGATCTTTCTGGTTTCTGAATGAAGGCATTTATTGCTGTGAACTTCCTTCTGAAAATTGCTTCTGCTGTGTGCCGTAAGTTTGGGTATGTTATATTTTCATTTTCATTTGTCTCAAGGTATTTTTAAATTTCTCTTTCTATGTCTTTAACCCATTGGTCGTTTGGTAGCATGTTGTTTAATCTCCAAGCATTAGTGAATTTTTTAATTTTCTTCTTGTTATTGATTTCTAGTTTTATACAATTGTGGTTGGAGAAGGTGATTTGCCTGACTTCAATCCTCTTAAATTTATTAGGACTTGTTTTGTGGCCTAACATGTGATCCACCTTGAAGAATGTTTCATACATGCTTGAGCAGAATGTGTGTTCTGTTGCTTTTGGATGAGATTTCATTTATTTGTGTGTGTGTGTGTGTGTGTGTGTGTGTGTGTGTGTGTGTGTGTAATCTCCATCCATCCATCTGGCTTAATATGTCATTTGAGGCCAATTTTTCCTTATTGATTTTTCTGTCTGGATGATATATTGATTGATAGAAGTGGGGTACTGAAGTCCCCTATTGTTATTGTATAGCTTTCTATTTCTCCCTTTAGGTTTGTTAATGTTTATTTTATATAGGAGGTGCTCCTGTATTGAGTTCACACATATTTACCAATGTTATAGCCTCTTGTTGGATTGCCCTCTTTTTTACTGAGATGACCAGCCCCTCAAAAGGGCCCACTGTCCTGCCAGGGGCATGGGCCCAGCCAGCGGATGACAGGGCCTGTTCCCTCAGAACGCTGACTTTCTACTTGAGGAGATAAGCTAAGCCACATGAAACAATTAGAGAACTGAATAAGACTATAATTCAGAGTTAAATTATATGGTGGGGACTATAAATACTGTGTGAGTTTGGAGAGGAGACAACATTGAGGGCTGGGGTAGTAGAGGCTCATGAATGGCTTGGAACTTAAAAGAATATTTTGTAGAAATCTGAGTTTCCCTTTTGTACGATTCATTATTTTGTGGTTTTTTCCCCTTTGTTTTTGTTTATCTAATTGTCCCCCTGCCACACACACACACAGTAATTTCATATGCAAATATAAACCATTGGATTTAAAAAGGGCCCCAAGAGAAGTTTCTAAACAAAATAATATGGAAGGAAAATAATAAACAAGGTGATGGCATAATAAATTGTTCGTGAAGCAATTTTCCTTAAATAATTGTGGAAATCCTGACATCTCTGACTGAAAGAGCTACTCTTCTCCCTTCTCTGTGGCAGAGGTGGCCCAAGGGACAGGCCTCTGTGGAAGCTTCTTTCTGCATCCCGACTACCCGCAAACTGCCATAATTTCCCCCACTGGCAAGCAACGACAGAGTTAAGGATTAAAAAATTAGAAAAACGAACTGTTCTTCCTAAGCTGTCCAGAAATAGTGAAGAGCCAGTACAATTCAGGGGGGAAAAATTTGATTCTGAAGTTACTCTTAGACTTGATGGTATTTGTAGCTAAGGATTCAGATTATGTGATTTGACTTGCATACCTTTTGAAATTCAGTTTGATTTACCAGTTATTAGCAATTAAAATTATGTAGCCACATCTTGAAATAGCTCCGTAGTAGGGAAATCAGCAGGCTTTATAATGTGCTGGATAGTAACTACCATATACACCGTTGAGAAACACTGAGTTTTCACACTAAAGTGGGCCCCTTTAGTACCATTATTATAGATCATAAATTAAAATTCATTAGCATCGATATTTTCACTGGAATGTGAAGTAGTGCCAGTGTAGTTTATAGGAGCTCAGTCTTCACCATTAAGGTTTTCATTACTGGAGAAAACCGATGAATTTTATTGCAGCTTACATTGGACACAGATGTATGTTATGGCTTTATAAATTTACTCGAGGTAAATATTTCAGTAGTAGCGAAAGTGTTTCTCCAAAAGAATGTTGTCAGAAGGGTTCACTCACTGTCCCCCCTCTGCCCTCAGTGCTTGTCTGCATGCCTGGGTCAGAAATGCGTCTCTCCCACGCTCTTGCCCTCTCCCAGCTACACTGCTTGCTACTTGGTGCTAGGCCTCCAGTGGGGTCGGGGTGATTCTTGGTGCTCCAGTCTAGTTTCAACCCTTAGGCTGCGCTATGCACCTGGGCTCCAGGGGTGGGACCTTCCTAGCATTCCTGCCCTGTTCCCCAAGGCGGCCAACCTCTGCCTGTACCTGTGGTGAGTCTGGGCAGGAGACAGCTTTCTGCTTCTTTCCTGGTGGTAACAGGCCCTGCAGTCCAAGAGGTCGTCCTTCTGCCCCATGGGGCAATCACTCTGTGCCAGGCTGTAGAGGCAGATGGGTTTTTTCTTCTACCCTTTGCCCAGTAGCACTCGGAGAAAGAGCTTGCTGCCCTTGCCCTGGTGGCTGAGGCTTCTGTTGACCATGAGATGATGACCGGGGACATAGGCAGTTTCATGCTGTCCCCAGTGACAGTGTCGCCAGCTCTGTGCTGGTGCCCAGAGAGGGGCGCTCTCTTCTGCTCTGCCCCCAGTCTTTCTCAGGGGTGCCCGTGGAGACAAAGTCTCCCTGTGTCTGGGGCACCCACTTAACTCTAAACTGTCAGTTAACCTGATAACTGATCACTTAACCTCATAGTCTACAACTGGCCTTTAGGGATTCCTTAAAATTTCAGCTGATTTTTTTCTCACCTCCCTCCAAGATGGACTCTTCCTCCCATGCTCTGCTAAACGTGAAATAGTTTCTATGTTTGTCTTTCCTTGGAAGGGCTC
The DNA here is from genome assembly GCA_039655065.1 of Glossophaga mutica. NCBI lineage: Eukaryota > Metazoa > Chordata > Mammalia > Chiroptera > Phyllostomidae > Glossophaga > Glossophaga mutica. Next base: position 26,286,822 of record CM077309.1, on the reverse strand, counting down.
ATCACTCTGGAATTAGTTCTCTTGGTTGCCTGGGGACCGCAGTTCTCTGATGCGCACAAAATAAACGTTACAGTTGTATAGATAGTCTGGCTTCTCGTTAGAGTGGCAGTGATGTTTTCTTTTGGCTGTCTGCACTGTAAGCCGTCATCTGAATGCACTTGCCCCCTCCTCATGCATGACTTGAAGTCTCCTATAGGTTCCCAGGCCACTAGCAAGCCTGTGTCCTCATAGACGACTTGCCAGACTTGGGCCAGGCTTTGCTTTGGGAATCCAGTAGAGGGCATCCTGGAAGAAGAGAGCCATTAGCTTTCTGTTATTTGCAACAAAGGGCCTTCCACGTGAGTGGAAAGCAGCATTTGACTATACTTAGCTTTTTTTTTTTTAAGTCATTTTGTTCTTTTTCAATTCATCAGATATTATAAAATGACCTTCAGAGTGACCACTTTTGCTCCAGATCCTTTTCTTTTTCCTTTTTGCTTATCTTGGAGAGCACATCAAGGTTTTAGAGATGTGTGAAAAGCTTGCAAGGTTACCCTGATGTGCCCCACAGGACTCACTCTTTCAGTTCAGAGATGTTGTTACTGCACAGAAGGAAGGTCAGGCCTTGCTGTGCTCCTTTAATGGGCCTCATGTGGTTCTGGGGTGTTTTGTTTTGTTTTTGTTGATAGAAATTTCTTTAACCCAGTGTTTCTCCAATCCTAGACTCCTTTCACTAAACATAAAGATCTCACACTCTTCTTTGTGCTATTTATAAATCCAACTAAATAACTGGACTCAAAACAAAGCCGAAGGAGAAATGCCGCTGTGTTTTCACACTAGGCCCCCCTCCCCATTCTGTTACACCCCCCACCCCCACACCAGAATCACTGCCTAGGCTCCTTCACTGATTCTGCCAGCGTATTGACTCTGGGTATTGACTCATCATTTTCTCATGGTGCTTATTGAGAGATAATCACACAGAAAATGGAAACAAATCACTTTTGAAATACGAGAGAAATGCAGGAGGGCATAGGAGGTGATTCTCATCTAGCAGGACCTCCAGCCCTCTGTGTATCGTAAGACAGACCTTTCCCCAGCCGCTTCCCGCGATAGGTTTCCTTGGCTCCAGAATGAGCTGGATCGCTTGGATCAGTGCCACATGCTTTATTGCCCGCAGAAGAAATGGGGCACACCTCTTGGCTACTTCCCTTTGGGATGAGAATTTATGAGATTGCCCACACCCACTTAGGAAATTGCTACTACCTCTTAAGTAGCCCAGATGGTAGTTTTTTAATGGCCAAAAGGTAGAGACAAGGTTCTATTAAACAATGTAGGCAGACTTGTCAGAAATATGTATGTTTCTCCGTAGAGCTCAATGTGGCTATTTCCATTTCTAATGTTAAATATAAGTCCTGTAAACATGTTTACTCTCTTGAATTTGCTGTGGTAAGTTTGGTTAGCCTCTTTCTAGTTCATTGCTTTCTTAAAATCACTCTTGGTACAAAGTTGTTTTTCTGTAAGTAAGTGTTGGTTAAATGCATAAATGAATCTTTAAGCTTCTTTCTAGTTCAAAATTTTATGACTGTCTTTCTCCAGAATTCGTAATTTCAGGGTTGATACGGAGGTAGGTTCCTTTGGAAGCCGGCTTTCTTCCAGGCTAGACCTTTGCTTTGAGTCTTCTCTCTTGATGGTACTAAGTGTCAATGGAGCAGCATCAGTGCACCAACGAACCAAGTTTACGTCGCATTGTTTTCACCACCGAGCAGCTTTAGGTGACAAGTAGTTACATTATAAGTGCCAGCCCTGAAATTATTTTTATCAGTGTTTTGAGGGACCTCCCTCTTAGCAGAAACTTAGGGTTTTTCCCTCTGGTTTTAGGTGATTAATGCATATAAGTTATATGCATTTAGTTTTCTGTTAGTTAGAAAAAACAGTATGTATAGCACATATAGTTGGATCATTTCATTGTTAGATTTAAACTAGCATTAAGAGGCAACACAGAAAATGGATTCCAGCTTTGGTACTGACCAGCCGCTCAGCCTGTGCAAGTACCTGATCGCTGCTGGGCGAAAAAAGGGAAAGCCAGGTAGGTCAGCAGGAGTGGGATGAAGACTCCGGGAGTCAGGCAGGTTGAGGGCCTGGGTCTCCTGCTACTGAACTTGAACTCTCCTTCCCTCCCGCACCACCGCTTCTGTCCTCTCCTTCCTTTCCTCTCGGCAGGGGAGGGCCAGCTTGCCTTCGCACCCACTGTGGCCTCCAGCTAGTGATTTCCGTCCATCCAGTGATGAGTTCTCTTTTTTTTGGTCTCTAAGCATGCACACTCCTCTCTCAGAACTTCCTAATAGCTTTATCTGCTAGCGAGGAGGGAGAAACAGACCTTTCCATTCAGGCCTCAGCATGCTGTGGAGAAGACAGGATGGTTTAGGCAACAGCAGACGGAATGGGAAGGAGAAACAGGAAGTGTCTGACAAGGGGAGTCCCTGCTGTCATTACAGTAGCCTGTGCTGGGGTGACCGGCATGTTCGTGGGTCTGCTTCGATGGTCTGAAGTCAACAGTGTTTGCCTGGGCTGGCTTGGGAAAGGCAGGGCGATGTGTTTAAAGCCACAAGTACGGTGTTTATTTAAGCTGCGGAGCGTCCCACAGGTGTGGGTGCGGGAGCTCGTATGTATGCTGTCAACCTGCTTTGCCGTCTGGCTTTTTCCCTCTTGATAACGGAGACACCTGTGCATTTGGAACATACCATTTGTAATAAATTAGTAAGTGGTAGTCGAATATCGGTCAATATGTTTAAAATGACAGAATGAAAGACTATGATGTTGAAAAATGCTGTCTATATTTGTAATGGGTCAGCACCTCCATTTAGCTTCGTGACTCATTTTTATTAGTGACACTTTTGGGGTATAATTTATAAAGATTATAAAATTTACCTAATTAGTATGTTGTCTTCTTTAAAGGTGTTTCTTTTTAAAGATAAAGACAGCATTTATTCTGAAAAATGGTAAATTTGTACGTTTGTTTCATGCCGTTATGCATGGCCGGTTACAGATTTCATGCCAACTTGCTTGAATAGATAGAATAAAATATGCACTTTAGGGATTTGGAGCACCTATGATATAATATATCTTATGGATACAATTACCACAGTTGTTATGTCTTTTACACTTTACTGTTCTGAGGATACGGTTGTAAAGAAATACTCTGCCGTGTGGCTTTTCTGTTTTATCTTGGCATTCAGATCACAAAGGCCTCTATGGTTCATTTTGAAACTTTGGGGGAAATGATACCCATATGTTTTAAAGTTTAAGTTTAATTACCTTCTGCAAATTGCTTTTGGAAGTATAGGTAGTCACAAAATAAAAGTGGTTTTAAAATTGGAGATGGAGAGAATGGCATAATTGTTTTTTAGAGATTTTTTATTTTAATTGCTGTTCTTGTACTGTTTTTTTTAGAGATTTTATTCAAAATAGGTTCTCTCCAGAGCAGGAAAGTGAGAATTGCCTTCGTGTAATATTTTCCATGCTCTTCATTTTATTGCCATGAAAGTTACATAATCCCAACCTCTGTCTCCCTTGTTTATGAATGTAATGAATTTCTGAAAATTTATCACAGATTTTGTGCACCTCCTGAAGGCAATATCATGTTTGAGGTTAAGATTGTGAAGGTGCTGTGAGGGCCTTTGAACGACTGCTGCTTTAAATAGCAGAGGCCTTGGTGTAGGAAAGGGCTTACGTCCACGCGTAGGTATGGTGTCAGCTCTGCAAGGTGGGCACTCATTACATTGTGGAGGACAGTTGAGGACTGTGTTACTGGCGGTGTGCACTTCCTTAGAAACACATGCTGCCTGAACATTTCCACCTGGTAGTGTTAATAATCTGTTAACAGTGGAAGTACTTATACTTAGGGGACACTCGCCTGGTGCCTGGTAATAGGCTTTAGTAAGTCAACTATGGAATTTTAGAAATACCTCCAGCTGTAATGGTCATCTAGGCCTCCCACCCAGGCTTAACACAACTGCGGCAGTAAAACTGTGTTGATCTGAAATATTCAGGACCAGGGATAATCTAATATGCGACTTGGAAGGGCCAGGGTTCTGCTTGAATCCAGCGTCTGCTTATTTATTACATGGTTCGTATTGAGCTGGTTTTGGTCGCCACGTGTGTGTAGTTTCCAGAAACAGCCCAGGTGTCTCCGTGAGTTGAAGTGGTTTTCATACTGTAGTTGCCTCCCCATCACCTAGAATGTTGCCTGAAATGCCAGTTCCTGGGTAGCACGCCCCCTAGAGATCTGATACCAGAGCGCAGGGAATCTGTGTTTTAACCAGGTAACCCAAGTGATTCTGAGGCAAGTGGTCTAGTGACAACCCTCTGAGAAACACTCGGGTAGGGAAAGTGTGCAGGGGTGGGGCCTGCTTCATGGGTCTGTGGCCTGTGCAACTGTACAGCCCTGCCCCCCCCCCCCCCCGGAAGGGCCCTGCATGTGGTCAGTGCTCTTCTGCCTCCTTCTTGAAATCTTAGTAATTTTTCAGCAAGGAGTCCTGCATCTGCATTCTTCCCTGAGGCCTGAAAATTATGTAGCTCGCTCTCTCTTCAAGATGTGATCGGGTGTTACTGAAATTGTGTTTCTTGGCACCCACAGGTTGCAATTATTCAAGAATGATTTCTTCTCTGTTTGTATTAGGCTGAACTACCAAGGCCACTTCTAAGCTTTAGAATGAATGAGTATCATTCATCACTGGACATAGGATAGGAAATCCTAATAGTATGATTTTTTTCCCCTCAAGGAAATGAAATATTCACTCCTAGTCTTGAACACAGAAATCTCCCTTGATATTATTCTGATGCACTATTTCTTCTTCTCCTAGGATGGCACGAAACAGAAGAGAGAACGGAAGAAGACGGTCTCCTTCAGCAGCATGCCGACAGAGAAGAAGATCAGCAGTGCCAGTGACTGTATCAATTCGATGGTCGAGGGCTCCGAACTCAAAAAGGTTCGCTCCAACTCTAGAATTTACCACAGGTATTTTTTACTGGATGCCGACATGCAGAGCCTGAGGTGGGAACCATCCAAGAAGGATTCTGAGAAAGCCAAGATTGATATTAAATCCATCAAGGAAGTGAGAACAGGAAAAAATACGGACATATTTCGCAGCAATGGCATCTCTGACCAGATATCTGAAGATTGTGCATTTTCAGTTATATATGGAGAGAATTATGAATCACTTGATTTGGTTGCCAACTCTGCAGATGTTGCGAACATCTGGGTGACAGGACTGCGGTACCTAATATCTTATGGGAAACATACCCTTGATATGTTAGAAAGTAGCCAAGACAACATGAGGACTTCCTGGGTTTCACAAATGTTTAGTGAAATTGACGTAGATAACGTTGGACACATCACTCTGTGTAATGCAGTGCAGTGTATCAGAAACCTCAATCCCGGCTTGAAAACTAGCAAAATTGAGCTTAAGTTCAAAGAATTGCACAAATCCAAGGACAAATCTGGGACCGAAGTCACAAAGGAAGAATTTGTTGAGGTTTTCCACGAGCTTTGTACTAGGCCTGAAATCTATTTCCTTTTAGTTCAGTTTTCAAGCAATAAAGAATTCCTTGATACCAAGGACCTTATGATGTTTCTTGAGGCAGAGCAGGGTGTGGCACATATAAATGAGGAAATAAGCCTTGAAATTATTCACAAATATGAGCCATCCAAAGAGGGCCGGGACAAGGGCTGGCTCTCCATAGACGGGTTTACTAATTACCTTATGTCACCTGACTGTTATATATTTGACCCGGAACATAAGAAGGTCTGTCAGGATATGAAGCAACCTTTGTCTCATTACTTTATAAACTCATCTCATAATACATACTTAATAGAGGATCAGTTTCGAGGTCCCTCTGATATCACAGGATACATTCGTGCTCTTAAAATGGGTTGCCGGAGTGTTGAATTAGATGTGTGGGATGGGCCAGACAATGAACCTGTCATTTACACAGGCCACACCATGACCTCTCAGATAGTCTTCCGCAGTGTCATCGACATTATTAACAAGTATGCATTCTTCGCTTCGGAGTATCCGCTTATCTTATGTTTAGAAAACCACTGTTCTATTAAGCAACAGAAGGTAATGGTTCAACACATGAAGAAAATTTTAGGAGACAAGCTCTATACCACGTCTCCCAATGTTGAGGAGTCCTATCTGCCATCCCCAGATGTCCTGAAAGGGAAGATACTAATTAAAGCAAAGAAGCTGTCCTCCAACTGCTCTGGAGTAGAAGGAGACGTTACCGATGAAGATGAAGGAGCAGAAATGTCTCAGAGGATGGGAAAAGAGAATGTGGAGCAGCCCAACAACGTGCCTGTGAAGCGATTTCAGCTCTGCAAAGAGCTGTCTGAACTGGTAAGCATCTGCAAGTCGGTTCAGTTCAAAGAATTTCAGGTGTCCTTTCAGGCGCAGAAGTACTGGGAAGTCTGTTCTTTCAACGAAGTGCTGGCCAGCAAATATGCCAATGAAAATCCAGGGGACTTCGTAAACTACAACAAACGTTTCCTCGCTAGGGTTTTTCCCAGCCCCATGAGGATTGACTCCAGTAACATGAACCCTCAAGACTTTTGGAAATGTGGATGTCAGATCGTAGCCATGAACTTTCAGACGCCGGGGCTGATGATGGACCTGAACATTGGCTGGTTTAGGCAGAACGGGAACTGTGGCTACGTCCTCCGGCCAGCCATCATGAGGGAGGAAGTCTCTTTCTTCAGCGCCAACACGAAAGACTCCGTGCCAGGAGTCTCACCTCAGCTCCTTCACATCAAAATCATCAGCGGGCAGAACTTTCCCAAACCCAAAGGGTCAGGTGCCAAAGGTGACGTGGTGGATCCTTACGTCTATGTGGAAATTCACGGAATCCCTGCCGACTGTGCAGAACAGAGGACAAAAACCGTGCACCAGAACGGAGATGCTCCTATTTTTGATGAGAGCTTTGAATTTCAAATTAACCTCCCAGAGCTGGCCATGGTGCGCTTCGTGGTACTAGACGATGACTACATCGGGGACGAGTTTATCGGCCAGTACACGATTCCCTTTGAATGTTTACAGACAGGCTACCGCCACGTCCCCCTGCAGTCACTGACCGGAGAGGTCCTTGCACACGCCTCTTTGTTTGTCCATGTGGCCATCACTAACCGGAGAGGAGGAGGCAAACCTCATAAAAGGGGCCTTTCTGTGAGGAAAGGGAAGAAATCCAGGGAATATGCATCTTTGAGAACACTGTGGATTAAAACTGTGGATGAGGTGTTCAAGAACGCCCAGCCTCCTATCAGGGATGCCACGGACCTGAGAGAGAACATGCAGGTACGTGCCAGCGTTTAAGTATTTACTCAACGGTTTTCCTTCTTAGTGCATGTGTGTTGTTCATGAATACATTGGAGGGTTTTATTTTTTTAACCAGTAGTATATTTGATTGTTACATTATTTGTGAATTCCACCTGGTCACTAGAATGTTTACCACTAGTCTCATTCATTCTTCTATCATTTAAATTTCCGAAACCATAGCTGGAATTGAGAACGTTGACGGCGTACTAGAATGAAGCAGTCTCATTGTTGCCTCACAAACCACATCTCGGTTTCCTTTAATTAATCCTCAGCAGTACCCCCATTTTTTCTAGTAGTGTACATGGGAATCTCTGGGTTTTCTGAATATTCCTTAGCTGTAACACTAACCAATGACCTATCAAAATAAAAGGGACATGTTCCAGTCCTTTCTAATGGATCAATTCTGCTTGGAAAGTCGCAAGCATTCACATAAGCTAATGTGTTTGTATTTTGAGCTTCCTCTTGATTTTAGAGGATAGCTATTTAATTGTTTAAGTGAAAGACATAGTAAGTATATCTACTAGACGCCTAATGATTACCACTAAACTCTGTAATGGCTAACAGCAGTTAGCTAGGAATTATGTATGTAATTAAGGTTGGTCCACATGTCTAGCAGTATACTAGGGCGCAGGAGGGACACAGAAGTGGGCAGCAAGGGCCACCTCACAGGGATACCAGCCCTTGCCCGTCCCAGGGTGAGAAGGTCCATGTGCATGACAGCTGCTCGGTGTGTGTTTATTAAATAAACACATGCAATATTTTAGCTGATTATATGTTTACATGTGAGTATATACAGGGTGGGGCAAAAGTAGGTTTACAGTTGTGAGTACATGAAACAGGTTCTTCTGGTATTATTATTTAATTATTGTAGTACTTTCCACACAAACAACCGTGAATCTATGTTAGCCCCACCCTGTATATAACTATTATAAGAATGCTACCTCCAAGTGAGATCTGACTCAGAAAATTCAATATATTTCACCCCTCTCCCGATTCCGTGGATGCCTCATTAATAAAAACACCTTCCCACAGCAGAGAAATTTTATTTTCTTTCTTTCAAAATAAAGCATTCCAGAAATATGAAGGGCTTTTCCCCATTTCTGAGGGTGAGAATGGCTTGGTTAACCCTTAGCTCTGAGCAAGCCACATTGTCCCCAGCCCCATGGCCGCTGTTGTGCTTGTGACCCAGAATCCCCCCGAGGACCTGCCAGAGCCTGAGTGAGCATCACCTTTCCAGAACCACGTGCTCTGAGCCCGCAGAGCTGTCGGTGGTGACGTTCAATGAGCACCTTGAGCAGGCAGCCCCGGCCTTGAGGGCACAGCAGCGAAGGCACAGATGACCTCAGCTGGGGGTGGGCCGTGGGAGGGGAGACAGACTGTAAGCAGGTGAATGAACAAACAGGACAACTGCAGACGCAGGCGAGTGCTGTGAAGGAAATAAACGAGGAGGTGCGACGGAGTGGTGGGGAGGCTGCGCCCCGGACCGGACAATCACGATTTATTCTTTTACACAGTCAATACTGAAGTGCCTTTGAGCCACATAACCACAGTTCGCCGTCCATGCTTAAGGCGGTATTAATGAGAAGAACATGTTTCAATGTAAAACAAAAGTGCTGCTCCTTTCCCAGAACCGGCGGGTTTGAGGCAAGGGCTTGGCTGGCCTTGATCCCGCCCGGCCTGCTGCCGTGCACAGCTCAGACGGGGGCCCAGGTGGCCCAGGTGTGCCTGGGATAGTAGCCTGACTCCTGTTGTGATTAGAATTTACCTGTTTTTGTATCATAAGAATTAAAAGCGTAAGCCTCAACATCAACAGATTTCAGGTAAAATCTTGACTCCTTTACTTGCCCACTGGGTGGCCTTGGACAAGTAACAGCCAGCGGCTGTGGCTGAGGCTCAGTTCACTCGCCCACACGTGGCTTGTGGAGGGGACTGAATGAGGTGATGTGGCATAAATGGGCCTCCTGCCGCCTTGCGCTTGGTAGGTGCTCGGAGAATGCCAGCTCAGGGCACTGCCCAAGGTCGAAGTGTCTTGTTTAATGGATATTGTCATGGTGTACCTCTGGTGATTGGGGAAAAAGGAGGGGCTAGGGGAGAAGCTGATAGGGGAAGTTCCATGGGTAATCACGTCCCCCACTGGGCAGACCTGACTATGAGCTGCCGCATCCTCGAAGTTCCTTTAGATTGGGAACCAGCATGTGCAAACAGGTGAGAGAGATTCAAGTTCCTACCTCACAAATACTCCTTTCCTTTTTGGATGGATGGCTTCCTTGATATTTATTTTAAGCCTGATTTCATTTTTTTTTCTTAGTCTCTACATTTTTGTGACTGCAGAGAAGCCATTCTTTTTGTTTGCTCATAATTGCCTGTCAGCCTCAGCACTGCTCTGAACTTTGATCTGAAAAGAGGCTTCGCCCTCGGGAAGAATTTAACTTGTTTACGTTTTGTGTAATTTTGATAAATTGGTATTACAAATGCCTATAAGCATATTTACTTTGGAAAAGAAAAGAGCCTGTTTTCACAGGATGAAATAATCGTTAGCCAGTTCTGTCCTGGCGACGCCGACAACTATTGTGCTTGGCAGTCACAGTGTGACCAAGTGTGTCCAATGTGGTATCCACGAGAAATTCAAACGCCTGGTTAGTGACAGAGTGCCTCCTTCCTTTCCATGGCACAGAATGCGGTGGTGTCGTTCAAGGAGCTGTGTGGCCTGTCCTCTGTGGCCAATCTCATGCAGTGCATGCTGGCGGTGTCCCCCCGCTTTCTGGGGCCTGAAAACACACCCCTGGTGGTCCTGAATCTCAGCGAGCAGTACCCCACCATGGAGCTGCAGGGCATCGTGCCTGAGGTTCTGAAGAAGATCGTCACAACCTACGACACGGTGAGTAGTTTTTTGTGCTTTTATGTAGCCCAGGTGAGAGAGGTGTCTTATTTAGGTAACACACCAGACATAATTAAGAACTCTTGCGAAGGAGTGCTTTCCTATTTCATGCTTCATTTACCTACGTTGGAGAAATTATTCTCCTGACCTTGCAGGATTTGAAAGAGGTTACTGTTTTCAGTGTTGTTTTAGCAAGCAGGATTCAGAGACTCTTGACTCAATCCCAGTAAATAATAGCTTGCTCTTCAAGAGCTACATCTGAATAGATTTCTAAAGGATACACTATTTTCTATGTAGGTATAGTAAAGAGTTGTTTTGTTTTTAAATCTTCCCCTGCAGCCAGCCATTGATTCACTCACTTTGTTTTGTTTTTACTTTTCAAACTGGTAATGATGAGAAACTTAACATTCAAAAAAAATACATTTTAAGTGCCATAAGGGGCAGGCGCTTCCATCGCATAACTCCATTCTGCGAGACGATGTTCTTTCTGACAGCAGGTGCTCCGCGACGCCTGGAATTGTGATCAGCTTAACATGAATGAGGTATCCGGAGGGGACCTGGAATAGTACGTAGGTGCACTTATGGTATATCTTGTGTTTTCTTTTAATCACGTCCTGCTCCTAATGTACTTTTTGACTTATCATAACTTTAAGGGAGAAGAATTTAGTGGGTGAACCACATCTATTTCAAGCTCACAATGTAGTTGAAGCTCTCAGAACTGATGAGTGCTGGCAGTTACTCTCTAGCCTGTCAAGGTTAAGGTTGGTGTTGGACTCGACCCTCCCCAACGGGCCAGGTTGTCACCATTTACCATTCAGGGTGCTCAGGGTTAAGAGGCCTCCCCTCCCCCACACCAACGGCACCAAAACACTGGGCTTCTTCTGATGCAGGCTGCCATGGTCAAAAACAAAACAAGACTGGTATCATACACTGTCACAAAAATATTTTTAAGTGTTTTATTAATTGATCTGAAAGCTGCAGTTTGGAGGGATTTATGCAATTCAAAGGAAAAGAAAAAACACCTTAGGTCAGCATTTCCCACACTGCGTTTGGAGGAACCTTGGTTTCTTAGGATGTCAGTAAACGTCACATGGAGAAAAGGTTGCATGCTGAAATAATTTGGGGAAATACTGGTTTGAACGAAATTAACCAGATATCTTCATTGCCAGGCTTCTCGGGGCCTTTTATTTGCAGGCACAGCGAGTTCCCAAGAGGGTGGTGGACATAGCGTGCCCTACTTCACAAACTGACTTGACCACAGGGTACTATATCCAAAAACACCATTTCTGAAGGCCTTTTGGTCTTGTTTTTTTTTCACTTCTTGGAAGTATAAGTCAGAAGAATAGAAGGTTTTAAATAGCTTATCAGTTCATACCTTAAAAAAAGTGGTATTTGATCTTTTTCATAGGTTCCTGCACAGCAGCCACACTTTATAGCAGATGCTTTTTATCCCTGCTATTTCCAGCTTAGAGTTCATGGTCGTGTAAGAGCTATAAAGGAACTGGACATGGGATACTGCCGGCGAACTAGAGAGTGTCAGTCAACCTGCAGGAGGAAGGCAGGCCGGGGCAGATGTCCATGCCAAACACCACGCTGGGCCCCTGTCCTCAGGGAGCATCCCGTCTACTGGAAGGAAATGGGGCAGCTGGGAGGGACACCAACACAAAAAGCTTGTGCCGAGAGCCTTGTGGGGAGAATGGAAATACAGGAAGAAATGGTAGATGTGGGGAAGTTGGAAGAGCTCTTCCATTCTGTGACCCACGCTGCCTAGTTGCTTCCCAACTCTTTAAGTTTTATGAGACGAAGCCAAAGCAGCTAGCTGGTATTCATGAATGCCATTTTAGGTGAAGCCACAAATAAAATCATTAGACGTTTTACAGACCTATTTCACTGACCAGAATCTAACTCGACGTACTCGCGTCAGGGATTTCACTGATGGCTGTGGCAGTCACGCGGTGACCATCCTCCGTGGAAACTTTTCTAACAAGAGCTCCCTGTGAGTGTGGTGGTGGTACCTTACGTAGGTGGTGACAGGACAGACCGGACAAGGGCCAGCACCCAGGACCTGGTGCAGGGGCTGAGAGCAGACCCAGAGCAGGAGGGTGATCGTGGCCAGGTTCTCAGGGGACAGGGGACTAACCCTTGTCCCATCCTCTTACCACCCACGTAGGGCTCCCACTGCAATACCAGGCACGGAATTGCTCAGTCATCCTCGGGTCCCTGCTTCCTCCTCGTCCTGGGCTGGTGGATGATAGCACTTATTATGTGACTCTTATTTTGATGATGTGTGTTGTTGTAGAAGAGATAAGACAGAATGTATTCACATATTAACATTTTTTAAATTGTGGAACTACTCTTAAATGATGTTTAATCGAAATAGCTGTACTGAATTTTGCCCCTAGCTTTATTGATTTGTTCTGTTTTTAATTCTAGCTGATAAATCAAGCTATAAAATACTTAGAATTAATTCAAATTATTTGAATTTTAGAAATTGTAATTTTGCTACAGCAATATTATAACTCTTGTGACATTTTACAGTCCTTTCTTAGTGACTTAATGGTCTCTTACCTTGTGACAAAGGTTAAACATTGATGGGAAATGTACTACAGTTTTGCACAGCCTGTACCTTTAAATATAGCTCTTCAATTTTTGTAATGTTGTATTGAACTTAATCCAAAATTAACCTTTGAAATAAGATCTTATTTCATTTCATTGACTTCCCATCTATTCCCATCTATAATTTGAAGACTCCAGGTGAGAAGTAAGGGTAGTTTAGGAAATACCCCGCAGAACTCGGGTCACTGCTGGTCTACACTGCTGAGCTCACCCTGCAGTGGGGACCGCGCCGTGCTCTGTCCTAAGGGTGTACAGACAAGGACTGATGCTATCAAGATTGCGATGACTCTTCAGTGTCTAAGCTCTTATTAATAGACTAGCCTACCAGAAATATGTCAGTGTCTGAGAAAACCGTGTGCGGAAGAGTCGCTGATGGAGAAGGGAACACGGGAGCCTGCGTGGGGACCAGAAGAGAGTGCCTATACCTAACAGGCCGCACATCCCGGTTTTCCTGGGTTGGATCCTGCCTGTACACCTGCGGTCCCAGCATAATTATTAACATTCTCCCTCCAACTCTTAGCAGTATCTCTTTAGATAATTAGTTGTGCGGTCACCATGCCTATGGCCCCTCGATTGTTCTGATGGCTTTTGTGATTGCCGCCAACAAACAGATTTCAAAACTGGCCCAATTGTCATTCTACCTGACAATTTGTGATGTCTTCTCAGGTCCCAGAAGTGGTGAGGTTGGGACCCGGGACCTAGTTCAGGAAGGCAGGTGTCAAAGCCATTCAGGAAGAGAGAAGAAGAGAAGTACAGACACACCTTCTTAGATGGGGAAGGGCTGTTAAAAATAGGGACTGGACTGGTATGGAGAGTGGGGATGGCCATGTGTTGTCAGACAAATGAGACTTTGCTTCCCTTGAGGAGTTTACAATTCAACGGAAGAGATGGAGAGTATCCTTAGATGATAGTGATTGATTGATAGATAGATATTTAAAATATGTAAACAAATTATTCGAATGTATATGGGAGAGAATGTTGAATTTCAGGTTTGGGGATTAGGAAGACTTTAAGGCGTTTGAACTAGACCTTTAAGAAGGAGTCAGATTTCAACAGGTAAGACAAGAAGGAGGCTGTTGCAAGCTGACTTCACAGGGCAAACAAAACACAGTCAGAAATGGGAATGATTATGTCAACTGAGTTTAAGAGATTCTAGTGAATAACTGGATGTCCTTTATGATACAAAATGCCCTGAAGAACGGCTCTGCACTGGCATTTCAGTACCGTATTCCCCCTCTCCCACTGGTGTCAGCGTCTAATTCCCATCTTTTTAACCGGAAGCGATTTTTACCGCCCTTCTAATGCTGATGAGAGCAATCCTTCAGCTCTGACTACCTTTGTTTATTATTTACTGTCTGTTTCAGAATTAAATTTTTAAAATTTTTTACTAGATCTCTACTGTTAGAAAGAGACCAAAGAGTCAGTACTCTTCCTCCATAGAGAGAAAATATTGGAAATGTAAATATCCTGTGAAGTGCGGCATAAAAAGAAAGTTGTCTGTAAAAGCTTTTTCATTGGATGTTGAGTCCTGTTCTCTAAGTGAAATAAGACACAGGAAAACAAGTACCGCTTGATTCTACTTATTTAAGCTTTTTAAAATAGTCAAATTCATAAAGTCAAAGACTGGAATGGTAGGTACCAGAGACCGGGGGGAGGGTTAGGGAGTTACTGATCAACAGGCAGATGAACACTCTGGAGGTCTGTGAGCAGCAAGCTACCTGCAGCCACCACGAAGGTGCCGGGCAGTGGAAACTGGTTAGGAGGGTGGAGCTCACGTTACATGTTCTTATCACAGTAAGATTTATTAAAAGAAAAATATTTTTTCTTTTTTTAATTATTACTCTATTACAGTTGTCCCTATTTTTCCCCCTTTGCCCTCCTCCTCACCACCCCCGTCCCCTCCCCCAGCCTCTGTCAGTCTGTTCCATGATTCTGTGCCTCTAGCTCTATTTTGCTCATTAGTGTATTTTGTTCATTAGATTTCTGTTGTTGGTCTTGCTGTGATTTTTACGTAATATGGAATGTGCTTTAGCCATTGTAATTAAGTTGGAGATGCAGTTTTAGCAAATGAAAAGGAGAGAAGAGAAAAAAGGAAAGAAAATGATGCCCACCTCAGTTACGGGCAGTCTGGTTGTCCATCTACTGAGCAGCGGACTCTGGGGCAGCCACCCTCTCTGTTCAGAGGTTGTACATGAATTCATTCTCATCATCGCAGTTCCTTTGTCTGTCCTCTGGGCAGTCCATTTCCCAAGTGGAGACCGGTACATTTTTAGCATTAAAAGGAACAAGATGCTTTGTCTAAGAGGATGTTATCTACTCTCTGTGAATGTTTTTTATATAAATTACTAAGTCGTCTCTTCTAATTTATAACTTTAAATATTCCTTAAATAGAAACAAGTTTTTTTAAAGATTTTATGTATTTATTTTTAGAGAGGAGAGAAGGGGGGCAGAAAGAGAAGGAGAGAAACATCGATGTGTGAGAGAAACATCCATCAGTTGCCTCTCATACACCACTAACCAGGGACTTGGCCTGCAACCCAGGCATGTGCCCTGACCGGGACTCGAACTGGTGACCTTTCCATTTGCGGGATGATGCCCAACCCACTGAACCACACCAGTCAGGGCAGAAACAAGTTTCTTTAAATCAAATGTGGAAATGAAACACAGGCATACTGGTAGTTGGCATGAAATATAGGAACAGTCTGCTTTATGCTGTCAGCGTGGTTTCGTGTGTGTTGTTTTGCCACTGCTTAATGCAGTGAAGAAATAAATCACGCTTCATAACTGATGGAGTCTGCCCCTCTGGACCAAGCCAGAGATGACCTGTGATGGGGTTACTATTGATTTCCATCTCCCTTGTGACTCCTTTTATCACTCCCCTGACTCAGAACCTGACATTAAGCGCTTCTTTTAATTGGAAGTGTCAACTTGCCTAACTTTTGTAACTATTCAGTACAAAGTAAAAGGCCAGATAGAATATTATGCTTTGGAGTAAGGCCGAGCTAAAAAATAAAAATAAAATAGATAAGGAAAGGGGGATGTGTCCTGCCACAGAGGGAGGAGCAGAATCCCAAAGGCTGTAGCCTAATTCAGTGACAGGGCAGGTCCGCCCAGTGACGTTTCCAGAAGCAGTTTGTCTGGAGTCATCAAAACCATACAGCGGAGCCACTCCAGGACTGCTACCAAGCAAATGAGAGGGGGAAAGAAATATTTAAAAGAATGTGATGAGCCCTAGTCAATGTGTCTCAGTTGCTTGGAACGTCATCCCATAAACCAAAAGGTCACAGGTTCAATTCCCAGTCAAGGCACATCCTAGGTTGCAGGTTTGGTCCCTAGTCGGGGGCACATACGAGAGGCGATAGATCAGTGTCTCTCTCTCTCTCTCTCTCCCCCCCCCCCCCACCACCCCCTTACCCCCTCTCTGAAATCAATGAGCATGCCCTCAGGTGAGGATTGAAAAACAAAAGTTGATGACAGCATCACCTGTATCATCAGAGCAGGCTGCCTCTCTGGAATCGGATGCAGGGAGATTTGAAAACTTTTGAGAGATGGTCCTTCGGGGTGAGGCCCATGGTGGTGATTATAAGACTGTATTTCTGATCCAGTTTTCTAGCTATACACATCTCCACAGAAATCAGTGAGGAACACATATTTAGAAATATCCTTACACACACACACACACCAGATACTAAGTTATGAACAGTTGAGGAAAGAGAAGCATTTTAGGGACTGGCAATCCTCTTGAAAGAGACTTCATTATACAGCTGTTTTATCTATGTAATTGGACACCCAGTTCCAAGACCTCTGGGAGGACAGAGACGAACACCTCAATGGGGATCAACATGTTGTCAGATGGTGTCTTCAGACAAAAAGTGATAACTGGTATTAAGCACACCGCTGCATCACCTGACATGTTAACAGTCCGATTTAAAATTCCTCGGTGAGCTCAGTGCTGTGTGGGTAAGGGAGACTTGGGAGCCTGCTGTTGGCATCACTTCAGCTTGCATTTGAACCGAGGCCACCACGGGGGGGGGGGGCACCTGTATGGTGCCGTGGTTTGGGGCCAGGCGCTTGGTGGGGTCTCTACTGTTTTTCTTCTCAGTTTAGAGCTTTTCTATTGCTTTTTCAAGGGATAGAGCAAGCTTACTGATTTTTCAAACACTTTATTTCCCTGAATCTGGTAGACAATATGTATAAAATAGAAAATTTACAATATACCTGAAATCTAAAGCTCCAGAAAAGCTAGGGAACTTCTTTCTAAAGCTATGCTTTATGCAAAAGAACACTGCTCCATCTTTGATGAGAGATCTCTGAAGTACCATAGTCGTTTTTTTTCCTTTGCAAGAGCAGAGAAATTACTTCCTGTGTTTCCATCAAATTCCACATTGGATGGGATTTTGTTCTTGTATACTTCCTTCAGAGTTTGTTTTTGATATATTCTCTTCTTGATGGCAAGTATTGAATATTTTGTTTTTGTTTCTGCAGTGACTAAGGGTACCTCCATGAGTTATTTGCTAAGTTCTTCTTTGTCTCAAGGACCCCTAAAGGAAACCGTAGAAAAAGGGACCATATGCCCCTTTTAAAATTCGGTATTTTCTTTGTGAATAATATACACAGTTCTTTTGGTCAGCCACGATATGCACGGGTGGCTTTTCAAAGCTGTGAGGAGGCATTTCACTTCCTTACCTTAGTTTACTCACTCTTTGTTCCTGTTCGACTTGGAGTGAACAGGCTTTGATTGAGCAGATGAGGCAGTGCCGGCTGTCGCTCCATTTCTGTGGCCATCGTTCTAATTCAGCCCCTCGTCACCTTATGGCCCTGTGGCAGGGTCTGAGTTCAGAATTCACACTGAACTTCAGATGGTGAAGAAAATGTAGCTTCTCTCTCTCTCTCTCTCTCTCTCTCTCTCTCTCTCTCTCTCTCTCGGAGGTAGGTATTCCTAAATTTTAATTGTTTTGTAAACTTGATTCATCGCATTTGGACTGTAGATGCTCCGCTTTTTAGGGGAAATACTCCATCCCTCAGACTTTCTTTCCCTCTGCTCCTCTACAAAGTGGCCACCAGTTGCCTGGAGGGGAATGGGTGCAGAAGTCTTCCGTGTCCTTATTAAAGCTCACCGTCCTCCCCGCTCCCTCCCCTGCACCTTGAGTTTGGTCCACTCAGTAGGGGGAATTCCCAGCTCCATGTCCAGTCGCTCAGGACGGCCAGAGGTGGCCTTCCAGCTTTTCCTCCCCTGCTCTTCCTCCTCCTGCCCGAGACGCCAACCCCTGGTAGGCGGGAGGGCAGTCTTCTCCACCCAAGGGGGTGAAGCTCCAGGGCTGCTTCTTCGTATGTTGAAGTCGTTGAGAAAGTAGTTTCTCCTTGACCCAGCCTTACTTTCAAGCCTGTCCTTTTTAGTGGAAACCTGAATCAAAATCTAATTTGACCTTTAAATCTCAGAAGTGTCTTTGTTTTTATGAGATAGCTGCTCCTCACCCAGGCTCTGAAACTTGCTGTTTGCATAGGTGGAAAGCCCCCAAGGCAAAATGGTTTCTAAAATACTGCAGCATGTGTGGGAAAACTAGTTTTACCCCATCCCCAGTGTGCACCCCTCTTACTGCTGCTGCTGTAGCCGCCCAGACGACAGCACCCCTACCCTCCGCACCCATCCTCTGGACTGCCATAAAGCCAGACTTCCTGAAATGTCGCCTAGAGAAAGACCCAGATGTCTCAGAGGAGCCAGCAGGTAGAGCTAGAAGTGTGAAGTGACAACTTTCAGAACTAGAGCAGCTAAAGGGATATGGTGATCAAGAGAAAGACAGGTTGCTCTCTGTTACTTTGACTGTTGTTGTTCGATGGGTAATATTCTTCTCAGAGCATCTTGGAACAGCGACATCCCTTTGGTGTGTTTCGATAGATGAAGGATTTGTGTTAAGCCTCGTAATTGCCAAGAGAGGAATAAAAGCGGGGTGGGGGTAACTTTAAGGACATAAACTCATGCATGTGTTCCTCTAGCAATTCATGTTTTCCAGAATCAAAAGTTTTTATTCGCTCTTGAAACATGCATCAAACACTATCGATACTATACAGCCCTTCAAAAGTAAAAAGTTTTTACAGCGTCCAGAATCATTTGACGTTGAAAGGTGGTGTTATTTCTGTAGTGTCCGCAGAATGGTGTCATTTCTACATCTAGGTTTGTGGGTGTGATTGCCCTCTTTTGTGGAAATCCATTTCAGACAGAAAAGTGATGGTCAAAGACTCAAAGAGCCTAACGGGCCTTCTCCACGTGATTGACTTGTATGTTTTTACGCAGCGTGAATTCCTAATCCTTTCAGATTCACACAGTTGAAGATTAGCTGACCTGGAACATGCATCTCATGGCTCATTAATGCGTCAGCCTGCTTCTCCCCGCTGTTTGAGAGCCCTCCGGCTCGATCCCACCTTGGACCCAGAACAGAGCTATGTCTCTGCTTGACCCTGTGTGCTGCTGGCATTGAGGGGACTGTGCCAGTGTGTGCTGGCTACTTTGAGAGAGAAATAGATGTGCGGTATTCATCTCCATTGCTGTGAGCTTGCAGAGGGCGGGATAAAACTTTGGATCCTCCCAAGTCTGGGGCTCCACTTTGGAGCACCAGCCACTCTCTGGTAATACCCAATTGGAGGAGCCAGTAACTGTACCTTCACTGTTTAACTTAGTTTCCTAAGGGTGGCAGTTTTTGACCAGAGAGGGAGTTGGGGATGTGAAGCCGATGGTGGGTCTACATTCCACCTGGGAAGGTGGCTGCCTTTGCCATCTGAGCCTGCAGTTTGCCCTGGTGTCTGGCCCCACGTGGGGCTCCGAATGCTCTCCAGCAGGTTACCTGGAAGCAATTTCCTGAGTGATTGTTTCAACCATGCTGGCTTCAAAGTGCTGGCTACAATGAGCTAGTAGGAATTGCAAATACGAACTTAGTTTCAGAAGTGCTCTTTGTTAAAGATCCATCAAAAGAGTAAATTTTTTAATATCTCTTTGTGTTCCATTGTCGCTCATATTCAGGTTAGAGTTTAGAAAGCGTGTAAGGTGCAATGGTAATATAACTTTATTGTTTAGGATCCTGATGTTCTCTACATCATTCCCTGACTTTGTATGTGTAAGACCCACTCATCACAGATTAACTTGATTTATTGCCACCGATTCGTGTGCAATTTAGAAGGGCGCAGTGCTTTTCCATGTAGAAATTTGGCAGTGTTGGACTGGAAAGATTGACATTACATCAGATACGCGTGTAAGATTGTTAGTGGCGGTATATAGACGGGTTTGTAGACGCAGCGATGCGCTCTTCCGTGTTCATGGACGCATGCTCTTTGGATGTGCCGTCACATTTCAGAAGACAGCTCTCTAAGAAATGGGGTCATTGGGATGGAATCACCTTCATAAAAATGAAGCTGTTGAAATAACCAGTTTATATTTCAGAATTGTTTTTAAGAAAACACAATTGTAGACATTTGAGCCATCTCTGGCATCTTCGTTTTGAGCCGTAGGATCTCCTCATTTCTGATCTTTTTTCCTGTCCATTATGTTCCCCATCATGAGCCGGGGAAAGAAAACCTGTAAAGCCGTCTTACCACAGCCCGCTGAGCAGTGAGGCAGTGATTTTTCTTCACAGCTGCCTGTGTTCCTACTAATACCATTTGGCACTGTCTAAGCTTTGAAGCCCATTTCGTTGATATGCTGCATTTGGCCTCATGTTCATAAGACCGAAGAAACTTAGCGCAGCTTGAGGGTTCACTGTCCCCCCTTTACCAGTAGGTGGGCAGGCTCATGCTCAGCCTCACCAGACCCCCTCACTAATCAGTCGTGCCTGGGTGATGACTTCCGTCTCCGCATGCGAGCTGCTCTCTCCTCTCTCAGTGGGGACTGCAGGGACTGTCCCTTGGTTTTTATTTTAATAGTGACTGGTTTTCATCCTGTTCCCTTATATATTCCCCCAGACTGCTGTGAAATAGTTAATGCCACTCACCCCACTAAAATAACCACCTTTATACCAGAAATCTGATTTTACCACCACACAAATTCATCAGGAATACAAATAACACTTAATAATGGTTTTAGAGTCTTTTCTAACTTAATTAGGGCAGTTTAAATTCTGAACCATAAAAAAATTAACTCTCACAGTAAACTCGGTGGGTGGACAATATGATGCGTTAAGAGTTGAGTTTAACTCTACAAGCTTAATTACCAGTTAACTTAAAATATAACATGGTAAGTGGTTTAAAATATTTATTTCCCCACTACATTTAGTATTGGTGAAATCTTTGAGGCTAAATGTTACAGATTTGTATGTGGAGATTTTATATAGGATATCCTTTACCTACTTACAGAAATCTTTATTTCGAGTTTGATTGATAATTCAGCTCTGAAATCACTGTTGACCATCCTAGTTTACAGTTACTGCCCTGCTTCACTGGCTCAAATGCAGTTACACTGTCATTTATGTCATCAAGTGGCACAAAGTAATTTTAACTTGTAAGTCAGTTATCTGGTGCCAAAACAAAAACAAAAACCTATCTCTGTGAATATGAATGGTTATTTGAGTATTTAGCTAAGTATAACTGGGATGGTACTTAATAATTTTTAGTTGATTTCCTAAAACTGAGCCCTGTCCGTCTTGGGGGTTTGTGAAAGTCTTTAACCATTGTTAAGATTCTCCATCGCCAATTTTTTTCTTTGCTTACATGTATCGTAGCGCATGATTATCCTTTTAAAATACCAACTGCACTTGCTTTTTTATAGCCGTTTTCTAAAATGTAGCTGCAGCAAATCAAACTGTGCTTCTATCGAATACTTTTAGTCCAGTTTCACCAAATGATGCATCACATCACATGTCAGAGCAAGGGTTGCAACCTGGTGGCCTGGGGGCCCATCCGAGATCACCCTTTTACAGTCTGCAAGTTAAGATTGTTTTTTGCATGTTAAACGACTAGACAAATTTTTTTTTTAATAATAGTATTTCATGACCTGAGAAGATCACGTGAAACTCAAATCTGTGTCCATAAGTGAGATTTTATTAGAACGCAGCCACATTTACTACATGGTCTCTGACTGCTTCCCCACGGCGATCGCAGAGCAGAGTAGTTGCAACAGTTTCAAAACCAAGCCTCAAATTTAGCCTAAAATGTGTACTGTCCGTTCCTTCACAGAAAACGTTTTGCCAGCCCCTCAGAAAGAAGATCCGGAGAAAAGGTCCTTAGTGCACTTTATTCAATGCACTGGTTTCCAAATTTACATTTGCTAGCTTAAATTACAATTTAATTTTTTCCTTTTTTAAAAAATAATGTACTAAGTGCATTTTGAATTTTGGTCCATAAGAATATTCTGCTTGTTAACCCAGTGGGAGGAGAGGGCTCTAACCGCTTGAGTGCCTTTGTCCTGGGAAAAGCAGGAAGCCGAGAGCAGTAATGCTAATCACCAGCATTGTGGTGGGCAGGAACCTAAAGACGGTGGAGGCGGGAACTGGAAGAGCAAAGCCATGAAAATGGAAGTTTGCTCTGATTCTTACAGCATTCACAAGGCAAGCATGCTGTGTCAGTAGAGTTGTGTTATAATCCAACAAAATGTGTATCTAACTTCATACATATTTAGTAAGATGCATAATCACGATGGTGCTGCTTGGTAAGAAGGCATTGAAAAACAAAACAAAACAGCCGAAGAGTGGAGTTTGAGTGGTGCTCCTCTTCTCAGTCAGATCAAGCACTTCTTGTTTGGGGAGGGTAAGGCTTGGGTGGAGAAAGGGGAATTGGGCGGCGGTTCTGCATCTTCTCTAAAAACCCCGGGTTTCCTTTCACCCTCCCTGACAAAGTGGAGGAGGGCTTTCTCTCAAATTATCACCCCCAGGCCTTGCTAACCACAGTCTATTTAAAGCTGTCTTAGAAGGGGAGGGACTAGAAGGGGCGCTGGAGGCGGAGACCCAGCCCAGGAGGCCTTCTCTCAGCAGGCATTGGCGAAGCTGCTGGGAAGGCTCCCTGCCATCCCCACACCCTGTGACTCCGCATGCTCTTCATCTCCTTCTTACTCTCCCTGCAGCCTGTGCGTTCACTGGTGGGATTCTTTTTCATAAGGTCCCTCTCTCCCACTCCCCCAACTCTGAGCTCCAGGATGGCAGGGACAGTGCATGTCCTGTTCTCCACTGTGTTCTCGCCACAGAGCTGGCACTCAAAATACGTGTGTGAACGAATGAGTGAAAGTGACCTTGGTGTCCAAGACACAGGTATCAGATGTCCTTTCTACATGTGTCTCTGCCCCGAAGTGTCTACGTTTCCCTGAACAGGACTGAGTTATATCATCACCAATAGCCTTCCTTGGAAGAGTTAGGTTCGGGGACTGGCAAGGAGGAGCCGCTCTTCCAGTATTAATGCAGCACTCCGGTCCTAAGGCACTGAGTGGTGGCCTTGCCAGTCCAGGGAGTGGAGGGCACCGGAGACTGGTGGACACCTCCAGACACTTGGGGGGAGGGTGGGGGCAGAGGCAGAAGGGGCTGGGCCTAGAACAGGTGGGAGGAAGGCAGGCATGAGGGCCCTAGCTCCCCAGATCATTGACCTTTTTCCCTAGATGTCTCCCCTACGCTTTACCAGGGAATTCTTTACACTGTCTGAAACTCCTACTCAAGGTGGTTGTGTCCTAGTAAGAAAACAGAGCAGATTGAGGAATAGAGGGGGGAGGAGGAAGAATAGGCGAGGGCTCTTAGTTGCTCCCATGCCCAGTAGAGGAGCCTGATTCAGTGAAGTTTTATGAGTTTCCAAATCACGTTCGTAAATCAGTTGTCATATGAGCTAATAGGTGGGCACAGGCTCCTGGTGGGTTGAGCAGAGAAGTCCTTGAATGCCGGACAGCCACCTTCTCTCCATTTTTGTACCCACCTCATCTCTGACACTAAACCGGCCCTGGTGAGTGAGCCACACCACACTGCTGTGCTCCTGGCTCCGACCCCGCCTTGGGAAACCCTCGTTTGCATTATCTCACGGGCCATCCTGAGCTGACCCAGGGCACCTGGCGCCCAGCAGAAATTATGCTCTGGTGCGTGTTGCCAAGGCCACACCAGGAAGTACAGTTGTGACTCACACGGACCGTCCGAGCAGGTGTGTGTGGAGTGGGAATACAGGTGTACAGGATTATTCTTATACAGAGACCTCGTGACCAGAAAGTGGGGGTGCAGGGTGAGCCGGTGCTCCAGGACAGCGGTCTTGTACCACTTTCCTCTCGTGGCACGCGTGAACTAATGAGTAAGATGCTGCGGCACGCCAAAAAAAAAATGTATTTTTGTTGATCTGACCAAAAAAAAAAAAAAAAAACTGGTGTTATTTTGATTCATTCACACCGGATGGCTGTTGTGTTGGCTGTTGTCATTTTTTTTACTTGAGTAAAGGAAAAGAGGTCAGTGTCCCTGACTAAACAGTCTGATCTTGCATGTTTTAAAAATTCTGCGGCACACCCCTTGGAAATCGCTGCCCAAGGAAGGAGCTGAGTGGCACCTTTCCGGGGGGTGGCACTAGCAAAAAGTCTGAGCAGGAAGTCCCTGCTCTGGTGCTTACTCTGTGACTGTGGGCAAGGCCATTTCTTGATCTGTGAATTGGGCATAGTGTCACCACCTCCTCGGTTCTGAGGTTATGTGCCCACAGCCCAGAACGTAATGAAGTCTCAAGAAGTGGTGGTCATTATCACGTGATCATGAGTGTTCAAAGGCTAGAAACACGTAGACCTTTAAGTGTGCACGTTTTCACATCACTCCAGACTTCCCAGCAGCAGTGTACCTGTGTGGGGAGCATGGTTGCTCCATCTCATAAAGGCAGCTTTAAAAGTACCAAGTGAATAAAGAGCGGAAGGTGAGGTTTCACACCACTTTGCTAAGCCGATCGTCTCTCTACTCTGAAAAGGGGAGGCAGAGGAACGCGTGAGTAATGTAGTCACCTCCTCCGGAAAGGATGCCTGGGTTTACAGGGCGAACACTACAGTAGCTGGGCTGTGTGTTACTGTCTTCTAGTTCTGCCATTCCAGGAGCCCTGTGGACACCTCGTTGTGCTCAAAAATTTTGCTTTTCATTACAGAGAAATCTCAAATTGCTTTTCTCTGTTAACCAACATCTATACTTAGTTATCACAGGCCTGAGAGAAACTAATGATATCTTACACCAGTGCTACGATTGAATTACCTTCTGTTAATTAGGAGTTTCTAAATCACCTTGAGCCCCTTGGAGAAAAGGCTCGATATAAATGCACAGTAATAAACGTGGTACTATGTTTAATTCGGATTGTATCCTTTGAAATTTAATTTAGTAATAATAGTTTTAAATGAACATGTCAGAACTCTAAATGGTCCTCGGTGACATGAAAGAGTCAATGGAGCATCCTGAAGTTCCTAACCTGCTCTCCGGAAGTAGCTTGCTCACTGAGTACTTGGGTTTAACAAGTTCAAGGTCCCCTTTCTCCCTGAAGAGGAGATGCAAGCCAGGTTTTCAGCCATTCTCATCAGTTCTTTGGAGATGCTCCCTCCAATCCAAGATGTAGACCCTGCATTCGCTGTCTTTAAAACTTCCAGGACCTGGGGCGTCACAATGGTGCCCTGGCCCCTTGTCCTTCTTACCAGACATTTACTGGAGGCAGCAGTGAGTGAGAGGCTGGCTGTAGACCACATCCCCACTGGACCGTGCCTGGCTGCCCAAAGACCTAGCTGGAAGTTCCTTTCCAAGTTGTTTTGTCCCTAACGTATCCATCCCTTCCTGCTCTCGTAATCACAGCGGATACTTGAACACAAGGTGCCATCTGAGATGGTAGGAGGCCGTCATGTAAGCACATCATCATTACCCGTTAGAGAGCAGAGAAGTGTTTTACAGTGTAAGAGGCTGGCACGGCCGAAGGCCCCAGGGAGAATGGGTTTGCGTGTGTAGGTCCAACAGACAGCGAGGAGCAAACTTGTCACACGCTAAGACGTCGCCTGCTCAGGGTGGCAGAGTCGCATACGGCTTCCCACAGTAATCACGTAGAAAATGACGTGTAGCACACCTGCTTCCCTGAGGAGGTTTCTGATCATGCACGGTTGATTATAAAATGGAGAAATAGCAGGGTTATTACTGTTAAGTACATGTGAATTTACTGGATTCATGCTCTCCACACAGAAAAGCACAACATGATATATCACAACAGGAGCTGGTAGGAATTATTATATAGTTTTTCTGGGTAGTTTTATAATTGCAGTGGAATTCCTTTTTAGGGTAGTTTGGGTTCTGCATTTTTTTAGTTTTCAGTATTACCGTTTTCTCTGAATACTGTACAGGACAAGTTCAACCGTTTGAAATTCTGTGCACGTTGTGAAACTAAAGCTATCCAACAGTTCTAAAACTTTGCCAGCAATTTACAGCAGGATGATGATTTTAAACCTGTACGTTGACTTCATAATTAATCTTTTGGTGATAGGGACCCCTGGTTTTTCCAGAGCCCCTTTCTGTTCTCCCCTAGCTATTTAAATGTACTTGGGAACATACGGAAACTTCTAATAGTGCTAAATCCCAGTGAATCTAGAAATGTGAGTGAATAAGGGTTCTGTCACGGCTTTATAGTTTATTCAGTCATCTGCATAAAATAAAAAGTCATCTGATTTGAAATTTCTTAACTGACTTAAAAATGTGTCTTTGGATAAGATAAATCAGCATGGTGCATTCACTGTTTTGATGCCTCTAACTTCTGCCTCTGTGATTTTGTCTCGTTTTTTCTTCTGTTCCTCTGCGTGGTGTTCTCCCTCCACCCCCCACCCCCATTTCCTCCTTGCAGTGTTTTCTCTCCTCTGTGCTCCTTTCCCCTGTCCTCTCGCCCAGCAAGCGTGTGTTGCTAAGGACTTCTAGTGGCTAACACTGGAAGTGCCTCCCAGAAACGCCCGCAAGTGGAAACTTTCCGTCCACGCAGCATGCACTGGGTGCCAAAGCAACTGGTAGTGAGTAAGGACCTAGGGAAATCTGGCGTTTTGACTACGTAATACTGTTTATTTTTGTGATTTTTATACTGAACGCAGAAAGTTATTTAGGTGAGAACAAGAGAAAACTATATTGCTCTGTGTATAAGTAGCATAATGTCTTTGTCCCTACATGGTGATTCTCCTCAGAGATTGCACTTGAATTAAACTCGAAGTTTGCTCTGGGAAATGCTGCCCTTTCCAAGCGCATTAATATGGTAATATATTACTTTAGAGTGAGAATTTATAGATGGAGACATTGAGGTGGAGTAGGCTTTTTGTCATGTGAAAATTCAACTAGACACCTACAGATGAGAGGGATGTAACTTCACGAGATTGCTCTGAAACTCAGCGCACGGGAGATGCAGATCACATCCGTGTTTAGATGAAAGTCGCGTGACGGGAGAGCCGCATCCATCCCGCAGCACGCTGGCTCGGTGGTGAACTTTGTGAGATGTTAGAGCATATTGAAAAGCTAGAGAATGCTTGGCTTCCTGAATGTGGACCCTGGGTCACTCATAACTCATAATTCACTCCAGATTTATACAGCACTTGGCACCTATTCTTTGGCAAGAAACGACTGTTAAAATAGTTGAGTATGGTGTCGAGGCAGGCTCATACGATGCCCAAACCATTCTTCGGTTGAATGTGATAGAAACTGAGAGAAGCCCAGTTCACAAGAAGGATTTTGACATACTCTCCCCTTTATAGTGAGTTCTGCTACAGTGCTGGTTTTGAAAATGCAAATTTATTGGAATGACTGACACATTGGTGAATGATTTTAGACTAAGGCAGATTTTGTTTTCTTATACACAGCTCTGACCACAAGAAACACCAGTGAACGCAGAAAACTGCACCTTGGTGAACTGAATGCACACATCCACACCTCACATACCCACCAGCTACCGTGGCTCACCCAGCGTGTTAGGAGCTGCGCCCACCCACATCTCCTGTCGCCCCTTCTCATCAGGTTTCCGACCGCTCTCCATCTCCCTCTTCATAGTAACTCACAAGCCGCAACACTTCCGACACCCAGTTCAACAAGCCATCCTCAGGTCTTTTCAAGCGCCACATTTATTATAGTAATTCTGTATTCCCTCACTATTTGACATTCAGAACTACGTGCTATCACTTCTATTTAGTTCCTGTGTTTAATGTGTCACTGCAAAATTTTTTTTTCCTCTTTTTTAAAAATTATTTTGTCGTTGTTCCCCTAACCCCACTTCCCCCACAAACCTCTTGGTTTTTCTTGCACTGTTTTCTCTGGCGCACTGGTTTTGAGGAGCATGTGCGTCGTTGCCTGATAGCAGAAGGGTCAGGACTGTGGTTACACTCTCCGCAGTTAGCAGACCCAGAGTCCCCAGGACTGTGGACCCACCCCCTTCCAGCAACTCTCTTCGCACATCTGTGAACACTTAACAGGATCCTGTCTGTCTCCTCCCCTTGGACCACTCCTGTGTCTCTTACACTGGTTTTCTCTGCCTGTTTGTTGGCATGATTCTGGAGCACCGCTGTGATGCTTTAATCTCGGTTATCTTTCCAATTCCTCCCTCGGAGATGGAGACCTTCTTTGTCTCAGTTTCCACCTCAGTGCAGAAAGTTCCCAAGTTTCCAGTGCTCGCACGGTGTCTGGTGGTGGCTGCAGGTTTTCCCTCAAGGCTGCCCCCTTGTAACCACCAACTCGGCTCATCTAAGGTGAACTCCACATCCTGAAGCAGTTTACCATATTAAAGATACTTTGCAAACTGTGAAATGCTTTACAGCTGGTGGGTGGGTTACAGTTTTCCTTATCTATCCAGTTTACCCTCTATGTCTCCCGCTCTTCCTTTTGCGCCCACAGCACTTACAATCACCCAGTCCTGTTTTGTTCGCCTGTTGTTCTTCCTGCCCAATCTCTCAATTCCATCCTTTCTTTCCCAGCCCCTCTTTGGCCTCTCATGTTTCTCACACATCAGGGGGGCCCTGCTGGCTGCCTTCCCCACTTTCAGGCCCCCACCTTCACTTCTTCCTTCGCCCTGTGGTCCTACTTCTGAGATTCCACTATGATCACAGAGCATTTCTGCTTCAAATTGTAATGTTGTATCACACTGAAACCAGGATGCATTTCCCTACTTTCGTGCAATGTGAATGGCAATGCCTGGGGAGCTTACTGATATTTTGATTTACGTTGATTCGTATCCTGCCGCTCCCCCTCGTGCCTGCAGTGGGGTCCCCAATGGGGTGGCACCCAAGTAAAATAAGCTCCTCTCTACATGTGCCTTAACAATCCAGTAGTGCTTTTTAATCTGGTGGAGCTTTAGCTTTTTTCCATAATTTTTCTAATATAGAGGGTTTTCCCCCCTGTAATTTGCATAGTGGAAAATGTGGAAGCAGAAGTGAGATTTATGAGGAAACTAGGACAGGTTACTCGGAAACAGTTTGTTATTTACAAAGTGTTTTCACAGTGACCTTGCTGGAAGGGATGATGACCACAGCTATTAATGACACAGCATACCTCAGCCCTGGAGGGTGACCAGCTCTCTGCCCTTCCGCACACAGCAGAATGTGGCTGCAAACATTTCACCTGCCGGAGATGGGAAGCGGGGCAAAGACCCCCACAGCGATATAACTTTTGCACTCCAGTTCCAATGAGTGATTTTTATATTATTTTCAAGTATTAAAAGCTATGTTGTATTTTACAACAATAACTTTATAAATAGTTTCTCTTCTGTTAGTTCATCTTTGAGACATGCTGTATTTGGAAGATTTAATGAAAGAAAATGTTACCTCTGAATTTCAGTGTTTCTACATTTGATTCTAAAATTCTTCACCCACATACTATTAACTATTGTTTTGTGTGTGTGTGTGTGTGTGTGTATGTATGTATGTATACACACACATATATATACATATACATATGTATATATAAAGATAGAGTTGCTAACTCGGAGAGATATTACTTTCAAGAGCACAGAATAAAAGCACCAAAGCTTACAGGTTCCTGAGGGAATTGTTTTCTTATTTTCCGTCCCATTCTGAACATTAGTGGACCAGCTCGCTTTGTAAGGCTGTGTAGCACAAGGATGACAGTCCTCTGGTGACACTGAGCTTTAGAGACTGCCATAAAGATACTTCTCATTAGAGGTAGAATACTGCTTCAGATTGAATTGGTTCATCTTCCAAAGACCTCAGTCCTTGGTTCACAAGTGCCGTTTTGCT
This sequence comes from Glossophaga mutica, assembly GCA_039655065.1. Lineage (NCBI taxonomy): Eukaryota > Metazoa > Chordata > Mammalia > Chiroptera > Phyllostomidae > Glossophaga > Glossophaga mutica. The sequence continues at coordinate 26,256,824 of CM077309.1, read as the reverse complement.
CTTTTCCCTGGAGCACTGGGAGGCAAGTCCAGCTTCGGTCCCCCCAGGGTCTTTCCTGGGCCTGGTGGTACCCGAAGCCACACCTGCCAGCCTGGCATTTGGACCTTCGCTGTCAGCCGGGGCCTACCATGGGTCAAGACAGGCTTAGAACTCGGGGGGTGTTCAGCGAGGACTAGTTGTACCATTTTTATAAGTCCATCGTAAAGCTTGGGGATGACGCTCAATTTTTCGAGTTGGGGAAAATATTTACCTGTGATGTGTTGCCCAGTCACGGAATCTGTGCAAAAGAACCAACCTTTTTTGCTATCGACCTGTTCTCTTTTATAACATCTTTGGTACTTCTCAGACTACGGCTTCGTAACCTCATTAGAAACAGCTGCAACCGGAGCAGCAGCAGTATCCCTGTGTTGAGATGCAGACAGGCAAAGGAAGGTCTTACGAGAGAGGCATTTTCTGTCTGGAACTGAGGATCAAAGGGGAAAAAATGTTGAATTTAGAAGATGTTATTACTGTTATTAAATTTATTTCACCCAAGGGCTTAAATTACTTTTGTAGTTATCAAAATCTGTGTTTTCGGGATGAAAGGAGGTTTATGTATTGCCTAAAATCAAACATAAGAATCTTACATAAAATCATAGACTTGCTTATTCTGAAAACAGAATTTTCCAGTTTGACATGCAAATTTCAAAACAGAAAATAAAGAAGCAGTCTATAGAAATCCAGTAATATGAAATATACTAATATAGTAATTAGTCCTTATAACACCGATAAACAGAAAAGTTTGTCTTACACTAACATGGGGAGTTATTTTCAAAACAGCATCTTTTTAAAAGGCATTTCTGGTTTCTTTGCAGCTTAATAAAATATTAATTTGAATTTTTACTTTGCCTTTACTTCCTGCTTTTCATCTGCTTTATTCCTATGTTAAAATCTTGCGTTAAAGCTGACCAAATCTATATTAAACCTACAGATTTTTTTCAAATGAATTATTAGTTTCAGAAATGTAGGAGGTACTGGTAACTAGACAGTAATGTAAATTCCATTAACGACAGCTATATAAAAGCATCTTGTCCTTCATAAACAGTGTGGGAGTCCACACAGTGAGTTCCTGGGGCTGGCAGCAAGATGTCTGATTGCAGTGCCAAGACTCGTATGCCTCTGTGTTTAAAGGGGACTGATGACGTTAAGCCATTTGCATCAGTGCATATTATGCTTATAAAACCAACCACTCTAATGAGCCTTGCATTGTACTGGCATATTAATGTAATATATGCCAAAAAAAAAATAACTTAAAGCAGTTTTCCCTTTGAGTCATCTTTTGATGTCCCTCCCCACGTCTGCTTTTGTGTAGTCCGAGATGCTTATTCTAGTAGCTTTACATTAAATAGAAATGATTTCTCTGCTATAAGAATGAATTGTTAGGTGAAGCAAAGTAAATTATTTATTGTCATTTAAAAATATGTTTTCCCCAAAGTGCTTCATAGACATTATTTAAAACAACTCTGGGCCAGTGTCAGTAAGCTGCGTTACTACAGCCGTGCCCCACTGTGTGATCAACCCGTGGCTGCTGGTGTCAGTTCAACACCAAGAGGAATCCCCATTTCGGGGGTGCAGTGAAGAAGAAACTTTATTGAGTGCACACAGTTCAGTTGCGAAACAGCACAGCTGTTAGGAAGGCCTGGAGCCAGGCCCCTCTCTGGCTAGACAGAGCTGCTCTGCTCTGGCTTCATGTTTCATCTTCAGTGGTTCAGCCCCAGAAAAGGAAACACAGTCGTTAGCCTTTGGTGGAAAGGAAAAATGAGCTCTCTGAGCCAGAGGGGAGCTGACTTCTAAAGACAGAAGTCCCCACCCCTGCTTCCTCATGCAAATGAGGACTCTAAATTCTCACAGTTTGATTGGTCCAAAAGGCACCGTTCTGATTGGCCAGAGTAGAGGTGCTCTAATTGGTTGGTGAAGATGTTGATGGGGGTATAGGTACACAGCTCCAATTGGCCAAGGAATGGCTCAGTCCTGTTGGTTGAAACAGGATTCCAGAGACTACTTTAAGGGCTGGCTCAGAGAGCAAAAGCAGTGCAGGAAGGCAGCTCAGTGCAGGAGGCAGGTAGTTTAGTGCAGCCTTCTCCCTGAAGCACAGTTTGCATGAGAGGCCCCTGTGTAGAAATGGCTGCTCTGCTCTGTTTTTAAAATTGGAGCTCCGTTAGTTACCCAGGAGTAGGTATCTTCTTTCTCAGGGTCCACAGTATCCATCAGAAGTTACTAAATTTCCTTTTCCACACCTTTCTGGTTGGAGTGTCTTTCTTCTTCTTGTGCAGTTGCCACTCATATGTCAAGATCTCCCATGGTGCTGTGAAAAAAGCAGAGGCTCTGAGGTCAAATGGAATACCAATTCCATTGTTTATTTATTACAGTCCCTTTGTCCATAATAACAGACAACCTGGGAAAGTTGCCTACCTCGAAGGTCTTCAGTGTTCACATCTGTAAAACTAACACCCTAAATACCCACCTCACCTGGATTTCGTGAGCATTAAATGAAATAGAACGTAGCAAGTATGTACTTGATGCAGAGGAGGCCTTGAATTACTTCTGTTTAGAATCATCAGCACTTGTGCTATTTGTCATCACAACTTGTTACAAAGTAGCAGACCCGGACAGAGATTGGTCCCCACTAGATCTAATGGCACCCCGATCATGTCCCTGCTGTGTCCTCAGCGCCATGTGCTCTCTACATTCAGCCATAGTTGTCAGCTGAATGAAGCAAGACATCAGCCAGCTGGCAGGCAGGAAAGCCTAGCCCTGCCCTCTCAGCCTGCGGGACCCTTGATCTAGTGCATTTATTGGAAGGAACTCACAGTCCAGAGAGTTTCCTTAAGAATACCTAGAGGGGCTGTCTCACTTGAGAAGAACTTATGCAAATACTGCAAGAGTTGCGGGTGAATGAACTGATGCACTGGACAAGAACTACCAACTGCCATATGTTAATTTCATTACAAGTGCACACCCAAATATACTACCTTCAAACTATAGAAAGATATAAATTGACAGTTCCTCCTCCCAAAGGAAGTGGTAAAAACAATTAATAACAGTTATGTCAAAGAGAATCACCTCTCCTAAGATCTGGATGAGTTTTCTTCCTGCCTTGTCTAGTTTTGCTAGCTGTGTTCCTACTTTCTCCTAGGCGCTTCCCGCCAGGACTCCCCTCCAACATGATCCGCAGATACCTGCTGCTGTTTACTTACAAACCCGAGGACTGGCTTTTCACTGCGTCTGCATTCTCTACACTGTTGCGTTAGCCACCTTCAGATTTTATACACTGCTCACGAGTAAGGGTGGGGCAGGGGGAGGGTGGGCATGATTTTCATTGCCATTGTTAGGAGAAGAACTTTTGTATTGAATCCCAGGCCACAAATGGAGCATCACTATGGATGCCAGGACACCACCATTAAATATCCCACCAACCTGCCATGGCTGTCGCCCAATAGCATGTGGGCAATGAAAATGCCACATGTTATTGCGGTTGCTGTTTGCTCGTAGCCCTGGGTCGGCAACTCTTCTTTATTTATTCTCAGCACTGGTTCAGGATCCCACTTAGAGCCTTCAGAAGATGATTGTTCCAAGAACGAAGGACTGATCCTCCAAGTATTGCAGAGCACAGGAGGCTGGTGAGCTTCGCTCTCCAGCCCCTTGAGATAGATGTGTGTGTCTTAAGCCTTGTTATGTATTTTACAGCTGAAAGTTGCATAACTATTTAACTTTTAGTGGTAGTTTAATCTGGAAGATGCTTTCAAGAATAATCACGCAGTTTGTTGTTTCTCTGAGCTTCATCACACCAGGCTTTTTAAGTAAAACTAAAATTAGTGATGGGTGTTTGAAACACTGCCAGTGAATATATGAAAGGAAGTCATACTCATCTAGCTAATTTTGGGATGCCAGAAAATGCCAGGCCCCTGAATAAACCAGGAGTCAACTGTGACGTCAGCCAGTCACAAGAGTCTTCATTGTACCAGTCCCATACATTCTTTCATTTACTCCTCACAACATTATCAGGGTTGTGTCTGTTATTAAACACATTTTACAGGTAGGAAAGTATGGTCCCATGACTTTTAATGTCTTGTCGTAGTGACAGAGCTAATGAACAGCAGAACCAGGGTTGAACTCATACAAGCCTGTGCTCTTCCTGCTCCTGGCCCACCTCAGCGTGAATCTGTTTTGAACACCTTTCCCCCACAGGTTGTCTGTGTGCACGAGCCTGTGCTGAATGCTGCTGTTTGGTTTTCCTCTCTTCCTCCTGTTATCACGCCTGTCCTGCCCATTTGTTTCATGTCCAGGTTCATTTCATGGCTTGTATTTTTTTTTTTTTGCTTTTTTTTTAATTTGAATGATGGGGGCACGGTTGGCCACTTCTTGGATAGTGAGCCATGACATCTATGTCCTTACTTGAAGAAGTCCTTGCTTCTTCATCTCTCTCATTTGGCTTGACATCAAAGCTGAAAAAGGTTACCAATGACGAGATGAACCCTTTCAGTGTGCAAATTATATAACAGTACAAATGACTTTATATCAGTATAATTGAGTGCTTAACTATTCATTTTTATCACTGCCTGCTCAATATGTCAAGCTAGAATATTTTAATTTACAGGAATGACTCAGATCTTGAAGAATGACTGTGAAAACACTGAATTACAAGCCCCACCACTAGGCTGTGAGGTCCCTGAAGATGGGCTTCATCCTGTAGGTCACTGTGTCCCTACTTCCCGCACAGGGGCTGCCTATAATAGGCCTCCCATGAAAAATGAATGAAGCCATAAATGAACACCTGCTTTGGCCGTCAAAACTTTGGATGTTTACTATGATTTTCTTAGAACAGTGGAAGGTGATAGATGCTGTGTGACTCACTTTAAGAATCAGGTGCACTTCTTAAGAGGCATGTTGATTATGCTTTAGTATAAATAAGTAATTAATCAAAATATGGTGTTCTTTGAGTTATACAAATTATCCAACCTACATATATTTAGTTTCTGTAAAATAATTACTATGGCAGCCAGTTATAAATACATACTATAAAGAACAATGAGGCAGAATTTAAAGAAATGAAGAATGGTGGATTGGTATTTGGTACTTAGAACAGTCATGTAAAATAGATGAACAATATTATAATGCAAGATAGTTGGACATTTAAATACAAAAGTTAAACTCTGCACTTGCAGTTAGCATTGATCAGCATGCCCATCTGAGCAGAGCTGAATCTGGCTCTCCGATTTTCACAGTAACTTTAGAGCCAGAAAGATAACTTCAGATGCTCTTTTCCCAACATTTCGATGAGTGAAATAATTGGTCAGTTCTGCCCTGATACTTTTTCTTATGCCAGCTTGGCTCTTAAGCACATGAAATTTGGAACAAGAACTCAAAATTGAATTTTTAAAGTCATGGATAGGAGTATTAAAAAATATATATCATTAGTGATGGATCAAAGAAAAGCTGCATTTTTTATCCTCATTATAAGTTGTAAACTAATCTTCAGAGGAAGGCATTTTGGCTGAAAAGGGTAAGGTGTATAGGCTGTTGAAACTCTCTATAAGATGACATTGTTAAAATAAATGACTGAAAATAATGATTTAAAACACTCTGTACACACATATACTTGTAGCTTTTCACACTGAAGCAAACCTAGTTCAGTCCTGGCTCAGTGTGGATTAGGCTCCCTGTACCTGAAACTTCACACTCAGTCTTGTTGAAACCATCCTGTGGCGGTGCGTAGTTTCATCATTTTCCACATACACATTTGAACTTGAGTAGTGGGGAGTCAGATAAAAGAGTGTCTGCCTGATTTTAGAGAAGAGCCTCATGCACGTGTGCAGACTGGTATGTCACGGGTCAGGTGTAACCTCATGTCCGGACGTTCCCTTTGCAGATGATCCAGTCCCTCAAGGCCCTGATTGAAAATGCAGATGCTGTGTATGAAAAGATTGTGCATTGTCAGAAGGCAGGTAAGTGAACGTTTGTCTTTTCTTTAAAATGAATTTAGTAGCATCATGCACAAGGGGGGAACCCAAAACCCTGGAATTATCTTCTAAAGGGCTGGCCCCTTGTAGTACAGGCTTCTCCTGCTGTAGGTGAGTGTTCTCAGAACCTGTCTATATTGGTGTACTAGCTGGTATTGTAAGAGGCTGCATTCGGCTTCAGTGAATTTTTTTTGAAGACTCTTCCAATGCGATTGCCCATTTCATGATGGGTGATTTACAAGCACATCTGTCCACACTGCACTGAGTGTTCAGCAGTTTTTGACCAAAACCAGCATGACCCCCATGTCCCACCCTCCTTATTCACCCAATCTTGGCCTGAGCTACCTTTTTCTGTTTCCCCGGATAAAAGAAGTCCTCAAAGGGAAACATTTTGCTGATTGGGAAGAGGTGAAACAAAAAGCAGTAGAAGCACTAAAAGGCATCAGAATCAAGGAGTTCAAAACCTGTTTTGAGCAGTGACAAAAAAGTCTCCATAGGGGTATTGCATCAGATGGAGAGTACTTTGAAGGTGACTGAAGTTTAAACATGTAAGAATAAATACACAATTTTTTTATTTAAAAAATTCTGGTTTTTTGTCCTCCCCCTTGTATTTTGCCTCTAAAACTACACCATCCTATTGATACTATATCGAGAATCAAGAAATCAGATATCACAATGATTTCTCCATAGCTAAATAAAGTGCTGATTCCCTGGTTCTCAAGCCCGGATAACAAAGTACCAGGGCTGGGGGCGGGTGGGGAGGGTGGGGTCTGTTCATATAGTGACATTAGTCGGGAGCGTGGTGTAAGACTGCGTAGCTGTTGAAAGCTCCCGGGTTTTTCTAATGCGCAGCCAAGGTTGAGAACCTCCCCACTAATCTCTTCTCGGTATAACATGACTCTTTAGCGTGGCGGGAAGGGCAACACTGGAGCAGAGACAGAGTCAGTTCTGAGAAGGGAGAATGGGCACCAGCTACCATCTCCTAACACTTTTTAACGGGCCGACATTTTTGAATGCCTAGGAATTCATTAATTTAACATCCAAATGTTACACTAGGTTATAAAATTCTGGTTACATAAACAGCCACCTAATTAATTTTAGCTGTGATAAAACCAAAAAATCAAGTATTCTGCATTGTAATAAGAACAGACAAAATGGAGTTCTTTCAATTTTCAAATTTTGTTTGAATATCAGTTTGAAAGATTTTAATGTGGAAATTTTTAGTTCATAAATAAGAATATCTCCTTAATTTCTAAGGTTTTTGGTTGATGTTTTTTAAAATCAAGACACTGTAACTATTACTTAGCCTGGGGGGGAAAAACTTTCATACCAGAATAAACTTGTTTAAAATAGATTAAAGATAAGGATATTTGTGACAGTTTTCTTCCTCTTCTTTTTTTTTTTTTTTTTTGTGTTTATTGAAGGAATATACTCATTAGTGACTAATGAACAGACAAAAATTCTCATCTTGTTTTACTCATTTTGTTATCAGAACATTATTAACAAAGTGATCTTTCTACTTCCGGGTTAATATTCCCTATAACCAAACCTCAAAGAAGTTACATTAAACACCATTTTTATCACAACACTACCCTACACAAAATCACCTAGTAGCTCGCTAGAAAGTCTGTGGTATTAAATTTAAACTTCTAACTTTCCACGCAAAGTCATCTACCCACCAGTCCACCCATTTTGACAATGTCGTATAAAATTCATTAATTAAATCATCAGTTCATTTAGTAACTATCTTTTGAACTTCCATTACGGATAAGGTGCTTGTAAGAGGTACTTGCTTATCAGAAATAAACAGGATCGGTTTTGCTTTCTAGAACCTTCCATTTGAACTGTAGTTAAGAAAGTAGCCACACACAGTTGAACATGTTGAGAACTTGCTGTGTGTCACTCGGGAGTCTGAACTTGGTTTGTGGGTCAGTGGGAGCCATTGATTTTTTTTGCAGAATGGGAGAGAGATTGAGCTTTAAGATGATGATCAGAATAGCTGAGTGCAGAGAATTTTTGTGGGCAGAACCTGGTTGGGGGGCTATCAGAAGCTGTGAGGAAGGACAGGAGGGGATGGTGTCCTTGCGGCCTGGCCTTTGGGCCGCCCTTCTCCATTCCTTGTGTGTTTCTACTAAGTCGGGTTTTCATAAGCCATTCCTCTGGTAAGACTCTTCCCTCCTTTCTGCCAATCTGTACTTCTTTTTTTTCTATTTTGCCTCAACAGTCTTCCAGGAGACCTTTTATGATTCCTAGATTTACATTTCCTAACCATTCTATTCAGCCCTTCAGCTGACAGGGCTTCTTCAATTATTCTGTATCTCATTAACGTATGCCGCCTTCCAGATAGGCTAGTAACCCCCTGTGGCACCAGGTCTGCGTATTGAATTACTCGCTGGACTTTACCCGTGACATCTGTTCTAACATGTTGCCCAAATATTAACTAAGTGTGATTTGACTTTTATTAAGTGTTTGCTTCTATTATTACTGTGAGAATTATGGACTATTGGAATTTGAAACTGCATTTATTAGAAAAAAGTACTGTTTATTAATGGACATTTTGTCAATTCTCTGCAACTTCATTGGTTTATGGAGTTTGATAATTTCTAACATAATGTAGCTTTATGGTATTCTTCTATTTGATTTTAGTAAGGGATATATTTGTATTTAAAACACTGAAGAGTCTTATCTACTAAGGATTTTTGCTTGGGTGGCAGGGCAGAGAAGAACCACTGTGTAATGGTTTGCATCGCTCTGCAAAGATCTTTAAAGATCTTTAGAGATATATAATGATTATCTTTTATTTTTAACTAAATTTATTGAGGTGGAATTGGTTAGTAAAATTACAGGTTTTAAGTGTACAATTCTACGATATATCATCTGTATATTGCGTTGTGTGCCCACCACCCAAAGTCAGATTGTCTTCCGTCACCATATATGTGTCCCCCTTTACCCTTTACTACCCCCGCCCCTGTTCCCACTGGTAACCACCATACTGTTGTCTGTGTCTGTGAGTTTGTTTTATATCCTACACAGGAGTGAAATCACATGGTTCTTAGCTTTTTCTGACTGACTTATTTCGCTTAGCGTAATACTCTCAAGGTCCAGCCGCATTGTCTCAAATGGCAGTAATTTGTCTTCTTTCAAGGCCGAGTAGTATCCCATTGTCTATAGTGGCGCATCTCTAATGACTATCTTTTGGTTTCACAGTTCCTGCTGACCGCCCACACAGCCCCTCTACCATCCAAGTGCTTATTTTAGAGACCCTTGATCTTTTCTGTCTCGTGTTTACAGTTACCATAAGGGTGTATAGTCATTAGTCACATGAAGAATTGCTAATTTGTGTTGGGCTTAAAAACATTTGCCTAAGATTTTACTTTTAGTAAGTCATTGGTGTTCTGCTTGCATAACTTAATCTCACAGTGACAAAATGAAGATACAGGTCACCAAAGTGCTGTAAGAGAGGATTATTTCAGAAGTACTTCAAACTTTTAAACACTAATTTTTATTCTTATTAGAGAAGCACTAATTTATATTCTTATCATTCAAACGATTAAGTAAAAATGAGTTACACTCCCACCTGCAGTCGCATGTTAAAAAGTACACCCAGTTGGGACAGGTTCAGACTCCTGGCTGTGCAGTTGATTTTTTGGAGATAGAAACGTGCATGTTGACATTATTTGAGAAGAGGAAATGAGGCAGGAGAGGAAGGTAGAGAAGTGATCTCCAGCCCAGGTAGGAGAGGACCATGAAGGCAGATGACCTGAAGGGATGGACCACAGGGAGGGCAGAGGGGACAAGCACCCAGTGGGCCGTTGGGGGAGCCTCTGTAGCTCTTTCTTAACAAGAGAATACAGCAGTACGGAGGGTCAGAGTCAAAGGGAAACCTTAAGAAAACCATGTTCCCAGAAATAGGAAAGATCCAGAGAAGAGGTAAAGAGTAAAGAGGAAGACGAGAAAAGATGAGACAGGGATGAGGAAGTGAGGAGGGAAGGAATCAAGTATAACCCTTGCCACACTTGACCTTAGAACGAGGGAGGGACCCCTCCTCTTCTCAGACAATACAGAAGGCTATGGAGCCAAGAGGAATTCTGAGCAGGAAAGGAGTGGTTGCTGTTGAGAAGGTGGAGCACCAGCTTCGGGGTGAGGAAGTGAAAGAGGGAACCAGGACGGGCAAGGGTGTGGGGGCCTTGCTCAGTCAGAGGTCGTAGGTGCCGGGAAAGAGGACTAATTAAATGTTAGGTCTGCGGGAGTGATGGGGAATGAGCGAGTCTGGGCCACCACTGAGAGAGAAAGGTAGGTAAGAAGTTTCATGGCTACAGGAATGAGTATATACAAATCAATGAGCACAGTTGAATACACTCAGACACTCATTCTAAATCTAACAAATGCTTGTTCTTCTAAGAAGTAGTGAAGTCGGTGATTAGTGAGGAACACATACAGGGCAGCCAACTCTCTCAGTCTCTGTCTGTCTGTCTGTCTCTCTCTCTCTGTCTCAATGGCCAGAAAGGCAGACTATCATTGAATTTTAATTTCCTTTTTAATTGCTTTACTGATCTGTTTCATAAAGGATGGAAAGATGATCTAGAAAGAAACTCAAAGTGCTTTGCTTCAGTAAGTTGGATATTTTTATCAGGTGAATTTAAATGGAAAATAATTTGTTTTCTGGAAAAAAATAGAAATCAATGACATGCTTCTGGTCAAAGATGGTGAATTAACATCCACATTTGTTCTCCATGCCCTTCTGAGCCTTATGAAAATGATACATTTTTTTGGTTGTGGGTTTGTTGTTGTCGTTTTAAGGCATATAAACCCACAAGGACAAAAAAAAATGGGAGTCAAAAAATTTTGGAAACTAACATCAGCTGACATGTCATAATTGACTGAGCTGACTCAGATGAGGTGACCCTGAAGCTGGCGGGTGGGGTGGGGCCTGACAAGCAGTCTGGTTGACCCTGCAGGACACCCTCACCAGCTCAGAACTCGGTGGCACCAAGTGCCACTGGAAATTAGGGTAAAGGTTGGGATAAAGGAGAGCTGTCCCAAAGATGGGTTAGGAAGCAGTGAGACCCCCAGATGGCCCAGAGACCATCAGTGTCCTGATAGTAGAAGAGTGAAAAATAGCAAAATTCTCATCTTTCCTATGGGAGTTTAATAGGCAACGCTTGGAAAAAAAAAAATCTAACTAAACCATATAAGCATGTCATGTAGAAATGTGGACAATAAATACTAAAAAGGGAAACAAAACTCAGCTAAAGGGCTCGAATATAACTGCTTCTGGAGGGGGGCAATTAGGACAGTTATTTGGCTCGTTATGTGTATGCACAATTCTGATAACAAATTACTAAATTAAAAAAAAAAAGGAAGGAATAAAGAAACAGAGGCTGCTGCAGGAATCTGTGACTAAAGACGTTCCTGGTGAAGACCTGGACCACACCTGCAAGGCTTGGGGACCATATTGGGTGTCACCCCTCCAGCCTCCCTGGCCTTATGGGCAGGCCCAGTGCCCAGAGGATGTCTGTGTGCCTGGGAGCTGGGTGGGCGAGAGCCTGGTTCCTCTTCTGGCACGAGAATTGGTTCTCTTTCAGAATGACTGAGGGAAGATGAAGCTCTACATGAAAGATAACCCAGCCCCCCTCCCCCTACCGCCTACCTATTTATAAATAGAAGCTTCTTTTCTGAAAGCTCTAAGGCAGTCTCATGCATGGCAGGGTTGCATCACTGCTGAGTGAAGTGGGATGCAAGGTAGCTTTCCAAATAGTGAAAGCTTTAATTACCCTTCATTTTAATCAATGTAATGGGAATTTTTCTATAATGGATTCTATACATCCCTGCCTTCTTAAAATTGCTTTGTCAAAATGAATTTGAACTTTCGATGACTCGGGGTCACCTGGAGTGGCATCTGTTATTGCTCTCCTGTTCAATGTGGCCATTTCCCCATGACCCTTTGCGTTTTGGAGGACCCTTAACCTGCACACCAATCTGAACCTCTGTCTGTTCAGATCCCGTTTCCAGGGTTAATAATTAAATTCCATCTCATTCAAATTTCACTTCCTACTGCTAATTTGTACTGAATTTCTGACTCTCTGTTTGTACTCCACTTGCTATTTTCCTTCCTAATTTACTGCTTCTGTTCTGCTGAGCAGTTGGCGTCCCACCGTGACTGAGCTTGATAGATTTATCTTCCCTAAAAGCAGACGAGAGCTCCATGCACTTCCATATGGGGGGAAGAGGCAGACTGTCAGGCCAGACCTACGTGACCTGGATTTGATTGCTCAGAGACCTTTTTTATTTCACCAGCTCCTTGGATCTCAGTGTGTTTTTAGGAGCTGACGTTACCAGATAAGTAACTTGTCACCATTTATCACCTGGTTTGCTCACATCATTACGTTGCCCACCAGAGTGAACATAAAATCGTCTGGAAGATTTATTCTGAAAGCACTTCACGAGTGTTCTGTTTGAAAACGTTTACAAAAGGAATCCTGGGAGCCTGGGACTTTTGTTTTCATTTTTGTCAGGATGTTTCCCAGCTCTGTTTTACAGAAGTGACAGGTTCTTCCTCGGGGGTCCAGGGACTCCTGTTCTTGTGCCCTCTGTGCCACCCACGTCTTGCTGTGTGATACTAGGTGAGTCACTTGACTCCTCTCTGCCTGATTTTCATCCTCCTAAGTGACGCGGGATTATATGATTTCCTGCTGGCCCCATGGGCTCTAAAACAGTGACTTAAGATCAATGGTCTAATTTTGGAATGGCTTCATTACAGTTGCTTAAAAAGATCACCAGAGTAAAGAAGTAATCCCATTGAGTGGCACTGGATGCAGAAATTACAGCCCATCCATGTGAGTTTCAAGGAGGAATGTTAATGCCTGACTTTGAAGGTGGAGAGCGATTCACTGAAGGTGAGACCTGAGTCAGGCTTCCTTAACTCCTTTGGAGCCCTCAGCATCTTTCCTGTTCTGGAGGAATGGGTACTGAATCACCACATCCTCCCCTAGGTGCTTTAATTAACACCCAGTTAGTGAAGCCTTGGGAAGCCAGGAAATATGGAGGCCTTCAGTGGCTGGCCAGCCTGCCCGCTGGATCCCTCTTGGATTCCCCTAAAAGGAAAGTTCATCGCCGATAAGGGAGAGTAGAAGGAATAGTCACCAAGTTGACAACGAGGCCAAGTTACTGGCAAAACTTCAAAATAAGCATCGGGTCTCTAGAAAGTCAGTGTCTCACCATACAACCTTCTGTACCCGTCACCCCATCCTGCTTCCAGAGCCCCAAGTCAATGTTCTCACTGATAGTATTTCTCCTTGTTAAATGCCATTTCTTTGTACCACCATTTTCCTTCTTCCTTATATCATTCTTTCACTGGTCAAATTGCCCCAATGCCAAGAAAGAAGGGAATGGGAATTAGGGGATGCTTTACCTTCCTGGGACACCTGTCCTGTGAGCAGATCCCAAAGCAGTGCTTTCTGGTCACCTCTTCTCTCCTTCCTTTGTGAGCCCAGAGTGTCTGAAAGCATCACCTTTCATTTACATAGCGATTCTCAGGGTCATCTCAGCAGATGCTCTGCAGGGAAGGGGTCAAACTGCCTTCAAGAAACTGGTATTCCTATAAGTGTTTTTTTAATTATTCTGTTATATTTGTTTATTAAAGAACCTCAGTTCAAGTAGAGTCCCTAATAAATTATCATTCTCAGACAAATACCAAGAGAGGAAAGAATTGATTAAGAGTGGCAATACAAACAAATATGTCCTAGGTTACAAAAAAAATAGATTGAGTATAATTGGGGTGAAGAAGGCCATTTTATTCCTCAGTGAAATGAGATGAGGAAGGTCCTGCTAAACACATTATTCCTCTGTGATCCAGGTGAGTCATGTGGCCATGAGTCTAGAGTGGTGGTATGGTAATTAGGTACCACAGGGACTACAAGTTACACAACTTCATCTTACCTAGATTCACCCAGATGGAACGTGCTGGCAGAGGAAGTAGGACCTTCTTCACATAATTCATTCAGAAATTATACTGCTGTGGATTTGGCATTAGGGGATCTCGTCATCCATCCGGGTTTCATGGATATATTTAAGAGACCTGGTTTATCTCTTCCACCTCATGTGAAACAGGATATAACAGCTCAAAATCCATCTTAAAATAATTTGGCTTTTGGTAAGGCAAAAATTGCTTGGGAAGAAGGCCAAGAAAAAGAGACTACCAACTGGAACTATATGAAAACTAATTAGGCATTTCCATGTTCCATGGGGATTATGGAATGAACACCCACGTTTCAGCGGCACGCCCAAGCTTCCCACCACTGGAGTTCTGGAGCAGTGTGTAGTTCACAGAGGCTGCATAATTTAACAAGGACCATTCGTACATTAGTTGGAAAAATGATTAGGTATCCACATTTTGGTCTTCCAGGGGGTTTGATGTTATGCCATAAGACATGTGCAGACCATGTTATAGTTAGGTACTTTTAATAGTGTTGATAAATCGACCTCCTGAATCTAATATTCCGTCTTCCACGAAATAGCTCACTACACCTAATTTGGGACACTTGAAATAAATTGAAATTATAAATATACATTTTTGTCACCATTTGAAAAATTTTACCCCTTGCTTTTGGTTTCTATTTTCAAAACACAAAAAAAAATATTTTTGTACTGGATGTGTTGGTGACTTAAAAAAAAAGCTTAAATTTTCATTTGAAAAACCATTCTTTAAGTATATTGGTTTAAGATCAATCTGTCTCTCAATATTTTTTAAAATCATACTTCTAAAGTCTTTTAGCCATGTGCTACATGGTATATTCTAGGTTCATATCATTTAGATTGGTAGAGAAAATCCCGACCAGAAGGTTTGAAAGGTCATCTGCTTTATGTTTGGCAAGAATAAACGGCATTCGTTTTAGTCGAAGAGGAAATGATGCCATGTTTCTGCCTGAAACACCCTCCCTTCAGAGCAAAATCCTCTTTCATTTTAGCATTGTATATATATCACGTGTTTTTCAATTTTTACTTTATTTTTATGGCTGTTTGGTTTTCATCTACATTTATCTGTGATGGGAAGCAGGAAATATGATAGAAGGGGGCATTTCTTTTTACCACATTCCATTGTATGCAGTTATGCTAATGTTCTTAATTGAATGATATCATCTTGGAAAGTTGACTCATGTATTAATTTTTATAAAACATACATAATCCTTGTATGAGCATTACATTTCATTTTTTGTCATTAAGCTTTAAGCCTCTCCAAGAGAAACTTTTGAATTACTCAAGTTAGAAAGTATTTTGAAATAATAATTGGAAAATTACATGAAATGAACACCTACCTGTATAAAAATTATAAGTTGTTTAGACTTTTGAGAGGTGAGAAGGAAAGAAGCAATACCTTCCTAAAATACAGCTCTTTACCTATAAATGAAATTATATGCTTTTGTGTGGCCCGACCAATTTTTAACATTGCACCTATAAACCAGAAGACTGGATGATTTATGTGGTCCCCACCGTGGACTAGCTGCCCGGCCTCACGCTTCGGGACGTGCCCTTGTCTCCAGTCTCCGAAGACCAGCACTGAACTGAACTCACATGGAAATCACCAAGTGTGGGTTTCCCATTCCTCCTTTCTCTGGTATTTGGTGACTTGCTATCTACTTCCTTAGTTCTCAAGCTCATTACCACAAAAGAATTTGAGCAGATTTTCTTCTTGGCTAGCATTCCAGAAGAAAAATCACCCACAGCTCTTCCTTCGGAACAGACACTTGGGGTCACGGAATCAGAGGAACACAATTGTGGGTTTCTGGCACAGAGCAGTCAAGGCTCAGAGGCTGTATTTCTGGCGAACGAACAGCGACAGCAGACCCAGCCAGGCCTGTGTGCGAGACGCCATCGTTCTCTGCCTTCTGGACACCGCTTACACGCGCGTCAGTCAGCCCACGTGCCTGTGTTTGTGTGACATGCTCACAGCCTTCAAACTTCAGTGCCTTTAAACACATTGCATGTTTTGACTGTTAAATAGTATAGCGTATTACAGTTGTAGAACATGTCAAACTTTTCAAAGGATCATTTACCTAGTTACCATTGATTTTCAAATGAAGTTTACAGAAACTTAACAGAGATTTCTGTTTCTTTGGCCGGAAGGAACAATTACCTCGTGCCTTACTCTGATGGCAATGTTGTAGTAGAACCAAGGAATCCTTGCTTCCTTCCCCTGCCTCCTTACTAGCTGACTCCAAATGTTAATTTTGTCTTTAAAGAAAACCTGGGCAACGCCATGTTTGATTTGAGGCTCTCACAGTGCCATTTCGTTTCAATTGGACTAGTAGATGGGACATTAAATAATAGAAGAATACAGATGTTTACCTTCAATGACCAACTTCAAGATGGTGTGAACAGCTACACGTGGTTCTAGAATACACACATTTATGATGAAAATGTGTCGATGGAGCTTTTAGAAGGTACTAGAAACATACAGGGAAGTAGAACTTGTTCCTGAAAGAAGAAAATAATCCTACTTCTTAGTCCCTCATTGTTATTGTCCTGGTTTCTATTCCTGAACCTGAAGATTGTTTTCACAGTGGGAGTTCTTGTCACTAAGCAGCAGCCGCAGCGACTCAGTCAAGGACCTGCCTCCCTCTCCTTTGTCACCAGTGCCTGGCGGGTAGCTCTCTGTCAACCCACCCGGCAGCGTCAGGCCTTATAAGCTTAGAGCCACATTCTGTAAGAATATTAAATCTCCTTTGGCTAAAGTCCATAATTTTAAAACTTTTAAATATTGATTTTGTAGATGGTCACAAAAGTTTTCAGTAACATTCTCATTCAAGAGGATGTAGATTTTTCTTACCTATAATTCATCAACGAAAAGCACGTGAGTTTTGGCACTGGAAAGCCCTCATTTCGGCCCCTCCTGCCCCAGAGGAAGAAGCGGAGGTGCCAAGAGAAGCCACTTTGGTCTGCATCTTCCCCCGGCACCCTCAGGGCCGGGCGTGGGGCCCGCCGCAGTGGCGTCCAACTGAGGGAAGGATGGCAGCCGCGCTCTGTTCTTTTTACTCGCTCAGAGAAGCTGCTTTGAGTCGTTCTCTCAGATCTCCTTATCCTTTTAAAAATTGTAAGGGCTTCTCTTAACCAACATTATGAAAAGCCTGCTAATGAGGACTGCTTCCCGGCACTGCACCTGTGCAATGAACAGTGCCCCTCCCAGAGCAGAGGGCCTGTCACTCTGAAATGCTGGCAACACAGCCAGGCAGAGAAGAGACACACCGATGATTGGTGAGCAAAGAACATGCAACCAAAGCCAGCTACGGACTCGGCGTGAGTGCACGTCAGTGGGGTTAATCGTGTGGTTCTGCAATTTTCAACCGCTGTGCCCCAGGAATTTTTAAAACATGCAGTGTCTGACTATTTAATTAGGGCACTGATCCCTTTTCCCTCAGGTTGTCAAATAAAAAATCCCATCAGCCACCACAACAATAGCCGTCTAGTGTGAATGAATCAAAATTAGACCTATTTTTTGTCACGTTGGCAAATGTGTGTGCGTGCACGCCATAGAATGTTAGTAGTTAGTTTATGTGTGCCATGACATGACAAAGGTTAAAAGTCGCTGGTGTGGTTAATAGGAAGGCAGGAGGTAGAGCTAACCTCTGTACGGTGACCAGACGAACAGCCACTAGAAGTGGCCAGTTTTGTGTCTGAACAAAGTGATAGGCACAGGTGTTTCAAGGCTGGCCTGCACCCTAAGGTCACAATTGAACAGTGCTGGATGCTCAGGTGCCCTGCATCCCAGGTTCTGTCTGGTAAATAGGTGCTCCCCCACCCCCCTCCCTGAGGACAGGAGCTACACAAAGAGTCTTTCTTTAATCAGAGCGCAGCATCCTTACTACATCACTGAGGACACCGAGGCTAGCCAAGATCGGGTGCAGGAAATGATGCAGACGGCCCATCTTTCTTGTTATGTAACTTTCCAATGTAATTGCTCACGATTTTGTAACAGCCGCAAGGGCAATCCCTTGTACCTTAGGAGTGTTTGTTACCTTCTCATTTTCTCTGCAGTCATTTCAGTGCAACCACAGGATGGACTTCCTCAGGTTTTAGAAATTGAAACTTGTATGATTGATTATTTTTAGTTTATTTTGTGGGACTAAGTAATCTTACCCTAAATTACCAGTTTGTAATTTATTCTGTAACCTTCTACATTACAGTACACAGTCCGTGTATGCCTACACAATCTCCCATACATAGTTTCTTTTTCATAGTACAAAAGTCCTGACTTGATGTTGTACCTACAGAGTTTCTTTTGGCACCGATTTTTAAAAAGCAGCAATTGTTACATATTCTCACATCATCATTTTAATGCTGTTGCCCTATTTGCTATACGAATACCTTTAAACATGACCGTTGTACTCCAGAACAAAATTGTGAAGACTTCTTTATGAAACAGATGTCAATGAGCTGATAATGTAAGTACTAGTTCTCTTCCCCTACCTTGTTCCCCATGCGTCTAGAAATCTGTAGCTTTTGGCAGCGTTCAGCATGTAATGTAATGAGTTTTAATGGGACTCAACAGCACATTATTGAATGACCTGCACATGTGCGATCAATAAATGTTATTGGCTGACCAATTAGTGTTATTACTTCATAAATCAAGAATTATTTTCATCATCCAAAATGATGCAACCTTTTGTATCTCAATATTATAAAGATTGACTACTAATTGCAGAAACAGATAACTTCTGAAAAATCTACTTATAAAGGAAATCTGAGGTAATAGTTTAGTTTTTCATTACAATCTTTTTTAATAAACATGGAACTAGAAAACATAGAAAGAAATCTTATTCAAGATAAAGTAACTTGGAAATAAATATTTGTATACGTGAGCTGGGCCAGTTGCTTACAAAAGAAGAGTCGACTTCCTCACCACCACCCCCCCACCCTGCTTCTTTCCTTGTTTAGGACAGAGTTGGCAGCATCGTAATTCTTAGGTTTCTGAGACGCCCCTGTAATCATGGCCCTCGGGCACCTGCTGGGCTTGCTCTCCATCTTCATCATGACCTTCCTTCGCTCAGTCCCCTCTCTCCGTCCTCCTGCTCTCGTTTCCTCAGAGTGATCCCTCGCCCTCTTGCACGGAAGTCTTCCGGTGCTTGCTGGAAGTGCCTGTGTCTGGGCCCACCCCAGACCTCCTGAATCCGAGTGCTGCTGGACAGGCAAAGGAGCTGCCTTTTAAACATGCACCTCCCCTGCCTCTTGGAACACCGAGGTTTGAGAGTCCCTCTCTGGGAAGCCTGTCCCCACGATCCTCTTACAGGCTCCCCCACCCAAGCCCTTTGCCGAATTACCATTCCTCCAAGCTCTTTCGGACAATCGAAGCCACCAGGCCACAGCCCTTTACATTGTTTAGATCGCAAGAGCAACACCCTACCTAACTGAACTCCCCGCCTCCTCCGCTCCTGGCTCTTCACCAGCTCCCCGCCCACCCCAGGGCTCCTCCCAGCATTGGCCAGTGCCCCATCCTCACCCCCATGGTGGGAGCCCCAAATTCCTTTACCTTCTACTAGCTCCCAACTCCACCACCCTCAAACAAATTACAGAACCAGGAGTTTTAAAGCACAAAACAACTTGCTTTCTTTCTGGGGTGGGGGGAGGGCAGGTAGGGAGAGATGGTAACTTAGTTGGAAACGTTAACTTACCTGATTTTCATCAACTACTTAAAAACCCACTCTGCTCTTTAGTCAGAATGGTATGACTTACAGAAAGGAGAAGAAGTGCTGCTTTTAAGTTTCTTAATAAGATAAGAACTTTTTATTGGGCTGATTTTTCTTTGCTGAAAATTATTTAGAAAGTAGGGAGAAAATTACTTAACATCTACCCCAGACAAGTTCTTTATATTCACTGCTGATGTAAAAAAAAAAAACAGCAAAGACCTCCTGTGACATGTTAGAATAGGTTCCCTGGTAATTTAATGTCAGGGGGTAATAATGTAATTTTCACCTTAGAAGTATAATTAGATTCTCTTGCTGTATAGGGACTGACCCAGTTCAAATGCATAATCTCATTCTGCCTCCCTCCGTATTCCCTTAGAACTTGGTCAGTGCCTATCCGGTAGCCCTCACAGTGTTCCACCTCACAACAGAATTGTTTGTCACACGTAACCACAGCGTGAGCTCATATTCAGGGCAAAGGCTCTCACAGAGAAATAACTCATGGTGGCTGGAAAACCTCGGGGACCTGGGGTCAGGCAGACCCATATCCAAGTCCTTCTCTACTGTTTCCTTGGGAAAATCCTGCAGCCCCTCGCCAGGTTCCCCCTGTAACGCACGTAAAGCTGCTGGTGGGCCGCCTCTTGCTTCCCCGGGTTTTGCGCCCTCACTCCTTGCCCTGGGCTTTGCATGTGACGGGGGAAGCGTGAAAAGTGCGTTCAGCCTGCATCGACCAAGGTGAGGATCCTTTCATTTTCATAAAAATAAAGTCAACGTATACTTCGTAGAGATAGATTAGAAAATAGAAAATAATGTTTGCAAGGATCAGTCTATAAGTTAATAATGTAAAAACACTTTTTAAAGAAGCATGTTGTGCAGCAAGCCGAATAATGGAATAAATAACAAAGGTACTAAAAGTCTCGGTCACTTTAAAATTGGGGGGTTATATTTTTAACATAACTTTTCCAGTTTCGAACTTTTTTGTGCCCCCCACTTAAAGAACTTTATTAATAACGTAGTTTGCACTTCCCCATAGACTTTTAGTGGACTGCAGCTGTTTTAAGAGAGGGAAGATAAAAGGGAATTGTCTGGTCTTACTTTTTAATAAACATCAAATATGAGCTTTTTAGACAGCTATGCTCATTTCTTTAGCTGTTTTCCTACTTTATCCTTATCAGTGTCCTTTTCATCGTCTTTACTGTGTTTCCTCCTGGAGTCCAGGGGGTGGGTGATAAGGAAGAAACCACTAGTCCCGGTGACTAAGGGAGTTTGGGTCATGGGCAGCATCGAGGTCTCTACTGACCGGTCAGCAAAGGGTAGGGGTCACTGACGGCTGCATCTGGCCCTGGTAGCAGCCATGGCATCCCTTTGTCTGGTTTCCCAGCTTGTCTGGGCCTGGAGCTGAAACACAACTGAGGCCCAGATGTTATCTCTGGTTTGGCCGAAACTCTGTCTCTGGGGTCGCAAACCCGAGGCTTTGTTCTAGAGATTGTTTGGTGCTGATCAGAACCTTATTGCCCTGAGGGCTCAATGCCCAAGGGGATGGACGTTCCAGGGGGAAGGAGGCAGGTGAGTCAGGGGGCTGGGTGAGGCCAGCTTGAGCCAAAGGAAAGAAAGGAGAAAAGGTCGTATTAAAGAAGTGAAGTTTCTACGCAGGGACAGTGATCAAATATTCAGCAAGGCAAGAGAAGCAGCCGGCCTCTGGTGGAGTGAGGCTTCCAGGAAGATACCTGTGGGACTGAAAACTCCCCCAGAGTAGTCGTATCACACCTTTGTGCCAGTTTTGAAATGTGTGATAAAAACGGCATCATGAAGAAGCTGCATCTGGTCAGGCAATCACAGTGTATAGTCCTGTGTTAACATCCCTTTCATCCCCCTGCCCACGTTCTTGTCCTGGGCACCTCAAAGGCCATACAGCTGTGTGTCTTCTTGTTTACAGAGTTACCCGCCCCCCCCCCCCCACCACGCACACACACTTCTCTTGTGTCTCCTCTCTTTCCTATACTCCAGTCATGCATTCCATCTACTGAACCTCAGTGATATTTATAAGAATCTAGTGCCTTCCGACTGCCAGAACTATAAACATTATGAGTATTGATGGTTTTAGTCCTGAAACCCTGATCTTGCTGAAGTCCAATATTAAATCTTAAGTAAAAACCCAGCACGTTGGGGTTTTACCATGAGAGCCTCGCCTGGCCGTGTGGTGAGAAGTACAGCGCCCTCCAGGGAGACTCCCACACGTGACCAGGGAAAATGACGTATGTGCGTGCGTGTGTGGGGTTTCATGCTCTACCACAAAACCTGGGGTTTAGAACAAGACGGCCACCTAAGCCTGGCTGTTTTGTTTGTTTGCTTTCTGGTGCGCGTGTGTTTGTGTGTATGTGTTTTATTTGTTTTTCAGTGTGTTAAGCTAAGCACATCAATGAAAGTCAGAACTGGATGTAGGGGAGGCGGCCCGCTGAGCCAGGTCACCAGCAGGGGGATGGAGGGGCATAGTTAATAGAACTGGGGTGTTCTTGAGTATATCACTGACAGAGAGAAGCTGGGAAGGAGGACAGTGGTCAGTGTGGTAGTTTCCTAGACCGTGTAATGAATTTTACTCATTGTCGTTCTTCCTTGAAACCAATGAGGCTCTTAAGCCTTATTTAGCATGACAGGAAGTAGGGCCATATTTCCAAGTAGGTGGGGAAAACGATAGAGAGAGAAAAGAAAAATGATTAAATTGTCAGTTTACCATATATATATATTCTGTGTGTGCCAGCTTTTGCTCACTGTTAAAGCCCCTAAGGAATAAAGCCTTTGTCGATTACTTGTATAAAGGGTTGCTTTGATATGGGGCTGCGCAGAGAGAGAGAGCTAGAAATCGGAATGCCCAGCCTAACAGGAAAAAGTGTACAAAAGAACACAGGGCATGTCTTGTAAAAGTTATAACCACTTCACAATATTCGTAATAGCAACAGATTTGAAATAATCCTGTGCCCCTCAGTAGGGGACTGGGTAAATAAATGCTGGTCCATCCACACAGTGGAGTCTGTGAAGCTGTTAAGAAAAGAGTGGGCCCTGGACAGGTGGCTCAGTTGTTTAGGGCATCGTCCTGTAGACCAAAAGGTCGCAGGTTCAATTCCTGGTCTAGGGCGCATATCTCGGCAGGGGGTTCGATCCCAGGTTGGGAGCATATGGGAGGCAACCAATCAATGTTTCTCTCTCTCTTTCTGGCTCTCGAATCCATAAATATCTTCAGATGAGGATTTTTTAAAAGTTATTTCTTAAAAAAAAAAAAAAAGGTTGAGGAAGAGCTCTATACACTGCCCCAGAGCGATCTCTGTTGTGTTATCCCGTGAGGGAAAAGCAAAACCAAGATGCGGAACAGTGTACATGGTGTGTTGCTTTTTGTGCAAGAAAGACAGGATTATGTACATGTGTACATATTTGCTTATATTCTCAAGGAAAAACCAACAACGTACTCCCCCATGCTCACACAAAAAGAAAACAATAGAAAAGAAACAAATGAACCTGACAGTACTTTATTAGTGACATCATCATGGAGAGAAAAGAATTATTATGCCTGACCTGAGAACACATTTTACCATACATTCTCAGTGAGATAGACTCTAAGTACAAAAAAAATGCAAAGAGAGTTTAAATTGGATTCAGCTGTCGTATTATTAATAGTTATGTTGATGTGGCGAGGAATTAAGATTTTCCACCTAACAGATAAGAAATGAGCATAAATTTTTTAAAAAATATGTGAAAACACTGTATAGTTAAATTTGAATTAGAAGTTTAGCAAGATCTTATTCTTGCTAAAGAATAATACATGTGTTTTGAGATCTGTCCATGGAAAGGCCTCGAAAACAATGAGAACTCAGTAGCAGTAAGTACTCCTAGCACCCGGAGTGTGGCCTTTCAATGTCACCCCCCAACTGACAGAGTCCAGAGGTCCTCGGAGAAGTGTTCCAAGTCTGAGGCAGAGCATCTTGTGCAAGAAAGCAAGGAACGTATCTAAGCTGATAGTCGTGGAAACCTGTCTGAAGGATTCCCATTGGCCAGAGATGGGCTAATTGACTGCAGTCAAATATGCAAAAGATCCATGAAACATGGTGTTATTAAACCCGTAAAAGGGCCATCACAGTGGTCCTGCATCGTTGCTGTGTTACTGCATGAGGATCCTCCAGAGACTATTTTGAATGACAGTAGGCAATATAATTGGATTCCGTAAGTTTTAGTGAACAGTTGTAATACATATGCCAGGTTAGAGTTTGTGGTCTTTCTTCCTACCCTCTCCCCTTTGGAACAGGCTGGCTTGGTATCTGACCTCAGAGTGACTCTCCTGTGAAAGAAATACACCTCCCATTCATTTCCTCCCTAACTTCCAACACTGCGTCCTCAGCAGAGCTGAAGTCTGTCTTCTGAGGTTCCCAAGACCTGGGTTCTAGTCCCAAGCCCTTTCTCCTGCTCCCTCCACAGCCATCGAGCTCTGAGCCTTGCCGAGCCCCAGATTTCTCACCTTCAAAACGAGAATGAGAACGACCCTGTGTGCCCTGTTCACCCTTCAAAACCATGAGGAACGGCCCCTGACCTCTCCCACGCTGTCCGCCTCGTTGACACCAGGAATTCTCAGTGTTTCCCCCGTTACTGCATTCTTAAGTAGGCGCATTCACAAAATTCCATCAGAGGTCGGAATCGGTTAGCTGTACCTAGAAACAAATGTTGCTGGCCCTTCACCACAGAGTGGATGGAGAAGTAATCTCCTTTGTCTTTCATCTCTTTCAGCCATGGAATTTCATGAGCATCTGCACAGTATAGGCACCAAGGAAGGCTTAAAGGAGCGCAAATTGCAAAAGGCTGTGGAGAGCTTTACCTGGAATATCACCATCCTCAAGGTATCTCGAGAGTCGTTGCTGGTGCCTGTGATTCTGCAGGCTTCTTCAGCATGCTTCCCTCTGTCAGTGTCCCATGGTCTGTGCTGTATAGTACCAGCCCCTGAGGCTGTACATGCTCAGAGAAACCCGGTGCCCGGTGCCCTCCGGAAAGTCTGCAGACACCAGAGCTGGGTGGTGTGGTGGGGAGAGAGCATGCGCACACTTGACTGGTTGGCACATTGTGGATTTGGGTCGGAAGGGAGCAAGGATCTTGCTTTTCATCCTGGAAGCATTGCATAGCTCGCAGATGCCGGTCGCTGTGTGTGCGACAGAACATTTTGATAACAGAGGAATGACTGACACTTTGAAGACTCCAGTTACTCAAGTTTCATTAACATTTTAAATTACAATCAGTTTTAATATTAATATGATCCCAGAAAAACAGGAAAGAATTGTGTGGGGTATAATCAAAAGAAATATGTAAAGGAATTGCCATTTGAAATAAATTCTCCTTCAAGGGAAAGCCATCCATCTATTTTCCTCCCTCCCTCCCTCCCTCCCTCCCTCCCTCCCTCCCTCCCTCCCTCTCCCCCTTCCTCCCTCCCTCTTCCCCTCCTTCCTGTCCATCTAACTAAGCATGCCCATTTTTAACAATTAACTTTTTTATTGTGAAAGTAATATATAAGGGGGATAAATGGGAATGGAAAAAATGCAGTAACATTAGACATTAAAAAAATTAGAAAATGTCAAAATAGCATCACCAAAGGGTAAAACAAGCCCTACCATGCAGACAGCGCCTGCTGGTTGTCCCTCTGCTGTACTTCCTCCCAGGCCTTTGCTCTGTGCTGCATGGAATGTGACATGATTTTTAAAATAATGCCTCGTATGTGCCTTGAGACTTTTTTTTTGAGTTTTGTTTCAATGATCTTCACTTTTCTTCATCTCAGTGTTCGGGAACTTAAAAATAATAATACAGAAAGCATGATTTCATTCTGGATCTTGGACAGCAAAACATAAAATTCCTCTCAGGTATTCACCCACCAAACTTTCCGCTCAGTTGAATTCAGAACTAAAGACATTATCACGCTGCCTCTTTTAATTTCCCCGCACTCCTTCAGGTTAAAGGATCTGTCCCTGCAGCCGATGACAGTTTTCTGAGTTGATGTAATAAAAGTTGCTCTCCCAAAGCCAGCCAACTTGCATTGGCTCACATTTAACCCCTACTCATTTTTCTAGTTAAAATAATTTTCTTCTTCAAACACTTCCCTTCCTACACACGTACTTAGATCTTCTGCTTAGGATTTAGCTCTGATTGTTTGCAGTTCAGCGAACAGAGAGACAAGAATTCACAATGGAGAGGAGCTTGGCTTTACTACTTGCGGACTCCCACCAGAGGTGGGGGCTACACTACAAATTTCCTGCAAACCTCAGGAAAAAAGAGCACAGTTGTTTATAGCCTTGTGACAGGAATAAGTGCTCATTTGGCTTTTATTTTATTACAGGCGAAAGCAGACTCAGGGACCACACTTTTGTGTGTCAGCTCTTGTTGCTACTCGGTTGTGGTCCAGGCACGCGCAGTCTGGGCATCCTCGGGGAGCTTGTTCCCAGGCTGCATCTTGACCCACCCTAGACCCGCCTAGGCAGAATCTGAGTTCTTGCAAGGTTCCAGAGCGTTCATATGTGCATTAAAGTTTGAGAAGCACTGGGAAAAGAACCACCAAAAATGGGAGCCCGGCTCACACATTTATGAAAAACAGTTGACATACGGCAACGTACCAGATTTTAGAAATAAATAATTGGACCAAATAGCCATGCTGAGGACATGGGTTTTGACTTGTGAGCATAGGAAATGTCCAACCTGTTAGAGAATCTTTGTGAGAGTTTGTCTGAGCCCCGCTGACAGCAGTGTCAGGAAGCAGGATGTCAAATGCTCTGGAGAATGACAGTTGTGCAGTTGCTTGTATACCTTTGGAACCAAGGAGGGAATTAAGGAAGATTACGTGGGAGATAACAAGGTCCAGGATGGTTAACAAATTCTGTGCTCTCCTGAGGGTGGCTGCACCTTCCAGAGGTCTGTAAAACGGCTACTTCTGGCATTTCAAAGGTGTGTTAACCCAGATGCCCAAGAACAATGGACAGGGCTGGCTTGAAGCTTTTACTAAAGTTACAACCCTGGGCTGTCACTACTCACCATGACCTTCCCAGTTAGGAATTGATGATCATACCCCCACCCCGTGATGTTCCTTTTGGTCACTGAGCTTATACACATCCTGTCTTCCGCCCACAGACTTATGTCCAGGAACGAGAATTAACACCTCACACTTACATTCCTATGGAAACAAATGTATCGGATAGGGTAATCGATAGTTTTAAACTTTCCAGGATAATATTTGCTATGAATGGCGTGTGAGGATGGTGGAACCAAGCCAGAGATGGAGAAGAACTGGAGAGAGCTGTGTGTCATTTCTGTACAGTAGGAAGGGCTTTTCCCCTTCCTGTGTATTTCACAGGCTTCAGCTTTCTTTAGAAGAGTCAGAGCTCCTGGACTCTCAGACGTGAGCTGCGTCTGAGTTGAACTGCTAACCTTTTCCTGGCAGGAGCTCCTCCTGTTTCTTGCTTGTTCTCTGAGGTGAGCACAGAGAGGTGGCGGCCCTCCTGGGCTGCTGCGTGTGGTGTGCAGTTGGCAGCGGTGCCCACAGAGGGCGCTGGGTGTGGGGGAAGGAGGAGGAGGACAGCGAGGTGAGGGAGCTGGGAGGCCAGGGGTGGGAATGACCTGGGGCACTTACACGGGCAGCCCCCCGAGCCCCTCTCAGACCCCCTGGTCCTGGATCTGAATCTCCAGGGGTTGGGGGGTAAGATGCAGGAATGTTCTTGTTTCACAGCTTCCTCTGGGGATTCTGGGGTATCCTTTAAAAATCGAGTATTAACTCTCTAGGATCTAGTCAAAACTATCTTTCCTATGTGTCACCCTCCTGTTGGAACAGTCCACAGGGCGGGGTGACCAGTCATCCAGGACGCAGGACTTTCCCTGTGAAATCTGGGATGGGCTTGGGAGCACGGGACAGCCGGTCACCCGGGCGGGGGCACCCTGCCCTCAGCCCCTTTCATCTAAGGATGACCATCCCAGTTTTTATGACTCTTGACTTGCTTTGCTTAGTTTTTCAATTCTAAGAAATGATTTAAAATAGACTTCCGGCCAAGATGGAGGTGTAGGTGGACACACTGTGCCTCTGCACGCAACCAGAATTAAGGACAACAAAGATTTAGAAACAAGAAAACAACCAGAACTGGTAGAAAATTGAACTGTATAGAAGTCCCACAACCATTCATCCAGACTGGTAGGAGGGGTGAAGTCACAACAGGAAAAAGTGGAGGTTGGCAGACCCCAGCATGCAGGCAGCAGTGGCTGGCAGATCCCAGGTGTGCAGGTGGTGGCTGGCAGACCCCAGGCACACAAGCGGTGGCTAGCGGACCCCAGGCATGGGGTGGCAACAGGCAGACCCAGTGGGGCCGCACAAGGCAGCTGCCTGACCAGGTGGTCCCACGTTCACGCACAGATAATCCAGGTGAAGGGGAAGCGGCGGAAGGGACTGGAAATCTGAGAGAGAGAGCAGAGCAAGTGCCATTGTTCCCTCTCAGACCCCACCCCCAGATACAGCGTCACAACCCAGCCACTGGGCTGCCCCGCCCTGGGGAACACCTAAGTCTCCACCCCTCATACGTAACAGCTGTGACCAGACCAAAAACTAAACAACAACAACAATAAAAAAAACCAAAATGGCTCAAAGGGGAGAACAAATCAAAGCCCGAGCCAATTCATCTAAGCAACCAAGAGATATCCAACCTATCAGATGCACAGTTCAAAGCCTTGGTGATCAGGATGCTCACAGAATTGGTTGATTTTGCTCACAAATTAGATGAATAAATGAAGGCTACAATAAGTGAAATGAAGGAAAACACACAGGGAACCAATAGAGATGGGAGGAAAACTGGGACTCAAATCAATGCAGTGGACCAGAAGGAAGAAACAAACAACCAAACAGAAAACAAGGAAGAAACCAGAATTCAAAAAAATGAGGAGAGGCTTAGGAACCTCCAGGACATCTTTAAACGTCCCAACATCTGAATTATAGGGGTACCAGAAGGGGAAGAAGAGCAACAAGTGGAAAACTTATTTGAACAAATAATAAAGGAGAACTTACCCAAGCTGGCAAAGGAAATAGACTTCCAGGAAGCTCAGAGAGTACCAAAGAAGTTGGACCCAAGGAGGAACACACTAAGGCACATCATAATTACATTAGCCAAGATTAAAATGAAGGAGAGAATTCCAGAAGCAGCAAGGGTTAAGGGGACAGTCACCTACAAAGGAGTTCCCATCAGACTGTCAGCTCATTTCTCAAAAGAGACCTTGCTGGCATGAAGGGGCTGGAAAGAAGTATTCCAAGTCATGAAAGTCAAGGACCTACATCCAAGATTGCTCTATCCAGAGAAGCTTTCATTTAGAATGGAAGGGCAGATAAAGTGCTTCTCAGATAAGGTCAAGTTAAAGGAGCTCATCATCACCAAGCCCTTATTATACGAAATATTTAAGGGACTTATCTAAGAAAAAGAAGATAAAAAATATGACAGTAAAAAGACAGCAAACTCACAGATATTAACAACCACACCTAAAACAAAAGCAAACTAAGCAAACAGCTAGAACAGGAACAGAACCGCAGAAATGGAGATCATATGGAGGGTTAGCAACAGGGGAGTGGGAGGAGGAGAGAGGGGGAAAAGGTACAGAAAATAAGTAGCACAGACAGTAAGTAGAAAATAGACAGAGGGAGGGCAAGAATAGTGTGGGAAAAGTAGAAGCTAAAGAACTTATGACACATGGACATGAACTAAAGGGGGAAATGTGGGTGGGAGGGGGTATGCATGATGGAGGGGAATGAAGGGGGAAATGGGACAACTGTAATAGCATAATCAATAAAATATATTTTTAAAAATTGCTTTAAAATACAGAGATGAACAGAGAAGAAGCGTCATCTGTAATGACCATACCCAGAAGGACCCCCTAGTGACGTCTCAGCCTGTTTGCTTCCAGTCATTTTTTTCTTTGACTCAAAACCATGTACTTGTTTTCACAAACATATCTTCATTATAAAGAAGTTTTTTTTTTTAAGTGTAGGAAAGATGAAAGTTTTAAAATGATCTCAGGTCCTCCCTTTGAGAAATAACTATTATTAAGTGGACGTGACCTTACACCAGGAAAATTTTTATTGTGCGTGCGGATGGATGGATGGATGGATGGGCCAATGGACGGATGGATGAATTATTGAGATGCATTTTATTGACTCTGAGTCACAGTTTTTTTTTTTTTTTTCATATTTTTGACATCTTTGGAGTTGGTGTGTATCTATAGTCCACGACATCTTTGCAGGTGTCCTCATTAAACTGGCGGTGATTTTTCTTTCTTAGCAGTATGTAAATAATGATGCATCTTGTAAGTTCTAGCATCTCCAATATTATAAAATATGTCATTAATCTAGTCCTATCATAATTGCTCTTTTTAACTTATAAAAAAAGGGCTAAGTTTTACTTTACCTAATATAACAGAAGAAAAGTAAACCATAAAGAAGCTAAATGAAATGCTGAACAACTTCTACTGTAAGAGGTATTCATTTCCTCTAACTCCCTCTGAGGTTAAGGAAAAGTGATGAAAAATGTTAATAGGAATCATCTTGTTGGGTTTTTTAAAGCTATGCATTTCCATTATATACTCTGCTGGTTGAGTTTCTGCTATGAAAGATGAGACATTAGTACTCTAAAATATATCTAGGAAGGGAGTTGGGCATATATCGTTGTTTTCTATTTCGTCCAGGTTTGAATATTCCCATGAGGTCCCAAGACTAATGCCCATGTCATTTGGTGTAAGTTCAGTATCTTAATTAGCTCACTGTCACCACAAGATCAGGCAGTCACCCACGCTCTTCCACGGCCGGAGGGAACAGCAGAGAGAAGAGATAAATCCAGGTGGGATCATGGACAGCCTCGGTTTGAACAGTGGGACCCAGCTTCCTCATGTGCAAGGGTCCTGGCCTAGGGTTTCTGCAGCTTCATGGGGAGAGGCTGATGGCTTATCCCGCTCAGAAGCCAGCCCTCCAGACCTTACTCTCATTAGACAGCATCGTTCTCGCTTGCGCTCACTCTCTCTCTCTGTCTTTTTGGGTCACTTTATTCAATTTATATAAAATAAATCCGCCAATTATGACTACACAATTCAGTGAATTTTTACAAATGTATATAGTCAGGCCACCCCACAGCAGTGATGACAGAGCTTTCTGTCATACCCGCCCCCCCCCCCCCGCCAAAGGTCCCACATGCCCCTTTGTAGTAAATGCCTTCATCGTGCCAACCTCTGGCCTGGTTTCCAGCTCTGTCATTGCACCTGTTCCAGGTGGAATTGAGGAGTGCGTAGCTTCTGTGCCTGCCTTTTTTCACGAAACATAATGCTTTCGAGATTTGTCCCACGTGTGTGTCCCATCATGCCTTCCGCTCCATCAAAAAGGAGTGAGAACAGGACACTCGGCCACTTTGCTTCCCCTCCAGCTTGGTTGGCGGTTAGAATGTTCGGGATGTTCGTGAACTGCCAGTGTGAGTTCTGTGAGTTTTAGAAGCTTATTAAATCACGTTATATCCTTTTCTTTGTTTGGTTGCTGTTGGTGGTTTTATATTTGTTTTTGTTTTTGCTAATTTTACCTTTGTTGCTCCTTTCATCGAGAATGTGGGAGGTAAATTCTAGAATGCGTTTTCAACCCACCAGCATAATCAAGACGTTTCCTCTCCCTTTAATTTCCATTTGCTAAAATATTCCTTATACAGGTGATAATTCTCCTGTTTGTATTTATTACCATTTCGAAGGTCGTGGGATCTCACAGTAGATTCATATCATGACCCTGCAACTTCGCCTCCACCCGCCGGTCCCAGTGATGCCCTCAGGCAGCACAATCACTCTGTTCCCTCTTCTCCATCACCCCTCACACGTCTGGGAATGGCCCCATCTTCTCTTAGCCTCCCGGCTCAGCTCTGACATGCTCTCGCCCTTGCCCAGATGCTACAGGATGAGCCGGCCGCTGGTCCCCTGCCCTCTGGCCGCTGGGCCTTCCGAAGGCACTGGTGTGTCGGTGTTCTTTACAGAACAGGGTGACCAGAATTATCCGCATACTTTAGGTGCAGCCTGTGCTCCCCAGCCCAGAGGGAGACTCGACGGTATGGTTTTGCCCACGGTCTTAGAATTATCTTACTGTTAGTATAGGCGACATCGTGTTGCATTGAACAGCACTTGAGTCGCCGACTCAGATGGAGCTGTCACAACCCAAGATGTTCTCCAGGTGAACCGCTGCCGGGCCACCTCTCCCGACCCTGAGCCGTTCTGCCCTCAGAAGAAGACTACAAACTAAACCCTGAACGTAATTAGAGGCTTCTTCTTCTCTTCAGGAACCTGAGACTTAGGCCAAAAATAAATAATTAAACCAGACACATTTTGCACCTGGTAAGACATTAATCTTGATTGCATTTGTTTTTGCTTGAGGCACAGCGCTCTCACCTCAACGACCTGAAGCCTAGCATTCGTTTCCTTTCTGAAAATTACTTCGATGATCTCTGTATAAATTACTTACTTTATTGATGCTAATACCCTTTAGTTACACTATTTATTATAGGTGATGTATTATGTTGCCTGTTTTCCTGAAAAACTGTGATTGAGTGAAAGCCATTTCTCTCGTTAGCGCGTGAGAGCAGTGTTTATCCTGGGACAGTCCCCACGTCCTTACGCATTTAAAGCGTGGTGACACCTCACACAGCTGGGTCCCACTAGTGCAGAATTTGCAATCCCTCAGCTGACATCTGATTATGCAAAGGTGTGCCTAACAGGTTAAAAGGGCGAAGGAAGTGCTTCGGCGTGCGCTGGTTTCACTAGTGTCGGCGGAGCGTTCCCGGTCCAGCTGTGCGGCATCCCGGCACGCCCCGCCTCCTCTCTGGCCCTGGTCTCTCTGCCTTGAATCCGTTCTTATCCCCCTACCTTCTGTGCTTGGGTCATGGCTCACTTCCACTATCTGGGGACTCTGATGGCTGCTCCTGAAAACCACACCCCACTTCTGCCTCAGAGCAACCACCTCTGGGCCAGGAGAGGCCCTTCCCCCATGGCAGGGGGGCCAGCGTGAAAATTAGCCCTTCCTATGGCCAGGCCTGTCGCAGGAGATGCAGTCACCGTGGGAACTTAGGAGGCTCTGTAGGACAGAAACCCCAGGTAGGCCCCACAGGCACCGTTTGGTGGAGCCGTGGAGCCACGTGGGGACGTCGGTCCTGCTCAGACACCACCTCTTCCAGGGCGCCGCCTCCCAGCGCCTGTCCCCCCACCTCTGACCCTTCTTGAGTGAAACATAACATTGTTTCTGGGGAGAAAGGCATTCATTCTGAACTTAAGTTGAATTTTATATTTAGAATGTTTATTAACTTTCATACAAACCTTTGAGCACAACCATTGTTAAATTGGGCAATAACTAAATGTGATGAAATAGCACAAATATTGGCAAAAAAAATCTTAAAAAGGAAGATGGGTGGACAATAAGACATGAGGGTAGTCTTCAGATGGGCCCACTGGCCTTCCTTAACCAAGGCAGTTCACCGCACAATTGAACGTGTCTCAGGGCCAAGAGGAGAATGGAGGGTGAGGAGTGGTGTTCGCAGGGCTCTTCTGCACACGCACAGCCCCACGCGCACCTCGTCAGCGCCCCCGAGCCCTTCCAGGGGTGGGAGGCGGGGAGAGGGACCGCACTACTTCGTAAGCGTTCAGTGAAGCGAGTTTATTTGCAGCTCCCATTTCTCTCTTCTCGAACATGTGAATGAACATGAGAGGAAGCCAACAGGCCAGAAGGAATAATGAGCCCGTCGAAGCCCTTTTCTCTAACCTCCTAGAGAAAAGCGAGTGCCATCGTTCCCCGTTGCTCCAGCTGCAGGTGCTGATGGCCACCAGCTTGCACCTTTGCCAAGTGCAAGGTTCACTGAGACTTCAGTGGGAAGAAGGCCCGGCCAAGCTGGGCGGCCTTCCTCAGGTCTGTGAACGTGCCGCAGCCTTAGCCGGCCACACCCGGCCTCTTCCCGGGAGCTGGCATCAGAGCTTAGTGACGGCTGTTTGGAACCAGAGCCGAGACCCCCACGGCCCCTTCGTTCCCTGTTCACTCAGCTCTCACTCCACACACACGGATTGGAAACCTGTGTTTCTGGTCCTGTGTTAACTGCAGGAAGAGCGAAGAGTCTGCACAGTTGGTAATGCGCCGAGTGCGTGAAACGTGTGGTAGACGTTCCACTTTACTTAACTTTCTTTCAAGTGTCACATGTAAGAAATGAAAACACACAGAGAGAAACCTGTATGTAAGCGTGATTCGCTGGGTAGACTCTGCCTTGGGCGAGGCCCTTTTTCTCTCTAAACTCAGTTTCCTCATCTTTAATTTTTAAAAATCCTAACCCGAGGACATGTTTATTGATTTAGAGAGAGAGGAAGGGAGAGAGAGAGAGAATCTGTGTGAGAGAGACACCAATCGATTGCTTCCAGTTCGTGCCCTAAACCTGCAAACCTAGGTATATGTCCTGACTAGGGGTTGAGACCACAACCCTTTGTGTACCAGACGATGCTTCAACCAACTGAGCCACCTGGCCAGGGCAGTTTGCTCATCTCTAAAGTGCAGATAGTAATTGCACTCTCTCACAGAATTAAGAAACTCTCGTGAGATAATCTTTGTAAAGGGCTTAGTACAGTGCCTGGCATACAGTAGTCAGTAAATGGTAACTGTTCTTTCCTGAAGGCTTTGCCTGGTATACTATCCCACATATCTAATTTTGGGCATAATGTAGGTTCTACAGTTCCTTCCTTCCTTCCTTCCTTCCTTCCTTCCTTCCTTCCTTCCTTCCTTTCTTTCTTTCTTTCTTTCTCTCACAGGCTTAATTCACTTTATTTTCCTTGTACAAAAATTATGTGGTGGCCACAGCTGGAGCACAGAAACTCTGGTGTGGGTCTTTACAAGATGGTTGGTGAGTTCCTGAGGTCAAGTCCCTTTCCGGAGGTCAGAGGTGAGATAGCTGTAGGTTTTAGAGACGGCAGCAAAAGCGGCCTTGGCGAAGTTGCCCAGGGCAGCAGTGCAACCCCTGGCTGAGGCATAGCAGTTGTTGACATCAGCCCTCAGCAGCAGCTTTTTGGGAACAGGGGCCGAGACAATGCCAGTGCCCCTGGGTGCAGGGATTAGGCGCCCCAGCACAGAGCCACAGCGCCCAGTCACCTTACAAGGGACAGTGTGGGGCTTGCCAATCTTTTTCCCCCAGTAGCCTTGCTGCACCGGGATAGTAGAGAGCTTGGCCAGGATGATGGCCTATGGATGGCAGTGGTACTTCCTTTGAGCACTTAACACCCCGATCAGCATGTCCATTGTAGTCCCCAGTGGCAACAAGTGCCTTCAACTGGGTCCTCTGGCCTGCACGTGTCTCCTTTTGCACGGGCATAATCTTCAAAACCTGGTCCTTGAGGGATGCCCCCCCCCCCACCCAAAGTCAATGAGCTCAGATTCCTTGATGGGCAGAGAAAAGAGATAGATCTCCTCCAGAGACTTGATTGTCATGTCCTTGACCCGGCAGCCCAACTTGGTGATGGGGATCCACTCCTTATCCTCAGCCTTGCCTCCGTGAGCTCCACGGCCTCAACCCCGACCCCAGTCGCCACCTCGGCCCTGGGTACCACTGCCGAGTCCTCCATGGAAGCTGCCGTGCCTCCCGTTCCAGGGCCCCGGGGGACCCGGGGGCCTCCCACAGCACCGGCGTCATCCGCCATTTGGTGTTTCCTGGGATAAAAAGAGGAGGTTCTGCAGTTTCAAACTTAGAACTATAGTTACATTCTCAGCCCTTCTCTGCCAATTTGGATTGTAGTTGTAAGAAATACAACATACTAAATAGTTTCCATACCACTTTTAAAAGAGGTTTGTGCATTTGGCCTGTGGTTCTGTTTACTTATAAAATCCTGGCTTGAAATGTATGTGTCTCCATCACCCCGGTCAGTGACTAACCACACAATGTTTACTAAAAGGCATTATGTTTGTGACCACCCACTGTTAATTGTCTAGATAAACGGGACCGCCTTGGGGCTCTGCAGGTTTGATTCTCTGGCTCTGCTTTTAGAAGATGCTCACGTGAGAGACAGCGAAGGGACCCCAGACTTGTGTTCTGTCCTCTTACTTAAAGTGGTGCTGAGGGGACCTAAGGCCTCTTGGAGACTTGCAGGGTGATGGGAACGATACGGACACATCCATACCAAATTGCTGAGCGAGGGCCGGGCATGTGGCAGGTGTCGGGCTCGCTTGGGGTGACAGTCCACTCTCCTGCTGGGCTTGGGTGCTCCCCAGGTGCCTGCCTTCTTTCTTTGTCCTGGAGTCAGCCGCATCTCTTGGGGAACGGAAGGCATCTGTGGCGGCACATAAAATCTGCTGTGGTCCCTTCCGAGTTCCTGAGTGGATAAAGAAGCCAGAAGGCGGCAGCCTAGTCTGCACCATCCAGGTGCACCTTCTTGTGTTGGGGCCTGTGGCCTCAGAAAAACCCAGAAGTCACTATGGGCTCCAGAGGTGCTGAGGTCAGACCAGACACTGATAACTTACATTCCTATTTGCAATTTTTAAAACAAAAGTATTCAGTGACTTTGTGGCCTCCTTCACACAATGAAAATGGTCTGTGTGTTTTCTTTCTCTTCCTTCCCGCTGCTTGTAAGTTGGAAGGCCAGGGGGAGTCTTTGTTCTCTCCCCCTCTCAGCCATGCGGCCATGGCACGGGCTGGCGGCGGAGGCTGGGGAGCCTTTGTGGCCACACTCAATCACTCGCCTCAGAATGAGGGCACGTCCGTTTTTCTGTGTAAATGGTGTGACAAAAAAGCTTTGAACAAATTAGCTGACCTATACAATCCCTATTGTTTTAGCTCTAGGTTTGAATAAAAGCAATGAAGTGTGATCGTTAATCTTGGATTCAAAAGCTGTGTGTAGTACTAACAGATGTGCCTTGAAACATTTTCAATTTGTTGAAAACTGGGGCATCCTTTGCAGTCAGACAGAAAGTTTGTTGATCACCCAGCGTCGAGCATGGCTGGGCATCGGCTCTGGCCCCTGGCGTCTGCCAGCCTGCCTTCCTGGCTGCTCCAGCCTCTGCCCCAGCCCCCGGTGAGCCCCAGGCTGAGCCAGAAGGAGCAGGGTCGCAACAGACCCTCAGCAACAGCCTCCGGGATCCCCCCGCCCTTGGCTGTATCTTTCAAAGATCATTTTCTGAGTCTGACTAAGAATCTTAAATATTTTGACCTAAGGTTGTTATAAATCTTTCAAGATGAAAACCAAATAGAATAAGTTATGAAACTCAGCACAGAATGTGTGAAACCAACTAGGGTTTGAGCTTCTCAACTAAAAACACTGCAAAGCCCGTTCCGTAGGCGTCTCCAAAGCCAGACACCCAGTGTCGGTGGGCAGCAGCGTCTTAAATAGCCTGTGCTCTTTTGAAGCAGGCTGCTGTGAGCAGTGCTACAGCGAGCTCCATCGCCTCTTTCCGAGTTGTTTTCTGCTCAATCTAGACACCATAATTCCAAGGCATGCCAGACATGTTTTTAGATGCAAAGAATAAAAGAGTGATGAGGGTCAAGTTCGGCAGCCCCGCGGGCCCGCGTCTAGCACCCACAGAGATACTTGGTGTCTCATCTGGATCATGGCCAAAGGCCTGGTCTGTTCAGGATGCCATAGTGAGTTGTCCGAACTAGGGAAACATGAGATTCAATCAGATAAAGAACTCTCTTATTACCCCGTTAATTATCCTACACCATCTGGGGATTTTATTTTTAAATACCCTGTCATCGGTGGTAGGTCTATACATGCTGACGTGGAAAGATTGACCCAACATGGCTTTTGGTGAACAAAAAGGAAACTGAAGATTTTCAGGTATAGTTTGTTTGAAATCATTTATGTAAAAATAAACTAAAATACTTCTTTGTAATACATATAAATGCAGAGAGAGGGAAAACACATTGTTTGGGAGGGAGCTATGGAAATTAAAGAGACTTACACCTTCATCGTGTTCCTGCAACATGCTTCCTGAGCCCACGTCGGAGGGTGCATCGGTGACCTGAGGACATCAAGTCCCTGCCCCCGTGGGGTTCGCATGTGATGGGAGGAGCAGACAATAAACGAGGCG
Source organism: Glossophaga mutica (assembly GCA_039655065.1). NCBI lineage: Eukaryota > Metazoa > Chordata > Mammalia > Chiroptera > Phyllostomidae > Glossophaga > Glossophaga mutica. Next base: position 26,219,043 of record CM077309.1, on the reverse strand, counting down.
GGAGAGAATGTCTGATAATACATGTCCTGGAGAGAGCAAGGCACGGAAGGGGAAAGGAGAACTCTGAGCAGGAGGTGGGAGTTCTAATTTTAGAAAGGTTGGCACCAAAAAGGGCGCTTCAGAGTCAAGACCTGCAGGAGGAGAGCAAGTGAGCCGTTGTGCATTTCTGGAGAGGAGCCCTCCTCGCTCAGGCAACGGGAGGGCGCAGACCCGAGGCCGGGCGGAGAGGACCTGCGGTGCTGGGGGACATTCCGGGGAGCCTGGCGTAACAGAGGCGGGGCGATGGAGGGGCTAAGGACAGCGTGGGGGCAGGTCCTAGAGGGCTGCGGGAAAGGACCTGGACTCTCGCTGAGTTGTCTGGGGAGCCACAGAGCGGGAGGCGTGTTCTCGCTGTGTTTTGATTGGGTCTGTTTGGCTGTCCTGTTGAGAAGGGAGAAGCAGGATGACCAGCTAGAAGGCCGTTGTCACAAATGCAGAGAAAGGGCATGGTGGTTTAGGCTGCAGTAGTGGCAATGAAGGAGGTAGGATTCGGGGGCCCCTGTCCTGGGCGCCAGATGTGGGGGGGCTCCGCCCACAGAGCCCCATCCCTCCGTCACGGATGAAAATAAAAACTACCAAGACATGATCTGCTTGGGGAGGAAAGGTGGTCAAACTCTCAGAGGAGAATGACCCAGAGCCCCTTCCTCACTAGGCTTTTATTGGGCTCCAATACACCGGAATACAGGTTTAACATGTCAAAGAAATCTGAGGGCTTAATCTGAGCCAGTGTTTGTCAGGAAAGGGCATTGTAAAACTTTGGGAGACATACTCATTTCCTCCTGGGACACTTATCACCTAAGGGAGAGCACTCTTAGCAAAGCAGGTTTCACAGGACTTTAGGAATTCTTTCTTATGCCTGATCACCCAGGGAGCTGTCCTGACCGGCACAGGGCTGCACCGCTTGCCCCCACGGTTTCAGGCTTTAAGTTGATTAGGAAGCAGGAGACATCTCCCAGACAGAAATGAGGACTCGGGCTATGTCAGAATAGATGGGGGGCGAGGGTCCATCACATCCTCTTTGCTGCAGCCCCCCGAGTCCTTCCATGAGGCCTTCCAAGTGGTCGCGTCTGGCTTAGGTTGCCCCTGCCATGAGCAGTCTTACCCGTCATTGACTGCCAACCAAGCATTGAGGCCAGAGATGGATGAGGCAGAAGCAGTGCTCCTGCCAGGGAGATAAGCTTTGTCTCCTTCGTAGGTCACGTCCTTGTGACAGAACAGACCCAGATGAAGCGGGTCCCTTGGGCTCTTACACAGCCCACCATGGGGTGAGGGTTACAACTCCTGAAACCAGGCTGAACGGTCCACAACAGTAGGAGTTGGTGCGAACGTGTGTGTGTGTGTTTTATTATTTTTAATTTTATTTTTCAGTTACAGTTTACATTCAGTATTATTTTATGTTAGTTTCAGGTGTGCAGCATAGGGGTTAGACTTTACCAAGTGTCCCCTCTAATATTTACCAGTACCGACCTGGCCCCATACATAGTTATTGTACTCTTATTGACTGTATTCTCTATACTGTGCTTTACATCCTTGTGAGTATTTTGTAACCACCAATCGGTACTTCCGATTCCCTTCACCTTTTTCACCCGGTCCCCTGAGCCCCCTACCCTCAGGTGACTGTCCGTCTGTTCTCTGTGTCTATGAGTCTGTAGGGTGGAGCCAACAGGAGGTGCACACAGGCAGAAAGAGGGGTGCAAAAAATGAGAGGAGGCAAAAATGATGCCAGGGTCTTTGGTCTGAGTCACTGCAAGAACAGAGTTGTCTTAACCTAGGAAGCGCTGGTTCTAGGGGGAGGGGGAGGATGTCAGGAACTCAGTTTGGGACATGTTAAGTCCAGGAGGACAGGCCAAGTAGGCATTTTGATCGGAGAGCCACCAATTTTTACTAATAAAAATATTAGCGCAGAAATCTAATCTGCAGAAATATAAAAATATTAGCGCAGGAACTGAAAACAAGAAATTAATAGAGAAAATGAACACAACACAAGTCGGTTCTTTGAAAAGATCAATAAAATACATAAGTCTCCAGTCAGGCTAACTAGGGGGGAAAAGAGAGCAGACACGAATTACTGAGATCAGAAATGAAAGAAAGGGTGTCCCTACAGATCCGTCCCTACAGGGCTTTAACAGGATGACCACAGAAGACTATGAACAGCCCCGTGTCCACAATTTCGATAACCTCAAAGAAGTGGACCGATTCCTTGAAAGGCGCCATCTGCCAGAGCTCACACAAGAAGAGACAGACAATCTGAATAGGCGAATCTCTATTAAAGAAACGGAATCAATACTTAATAACCTTTAAGAACAGAAAGCACCAGCTCAATGGATTCCCTGGTGAATTCTATCGGACATTCAAGGAAGAAATCACACCAGTTCTCTATAGCCTCTGGCAGAAAATTGAAGCAGAGGGAGTACTTCCTAATACATTCTACACGGCCAGCATTACCCTAATGCCAAGACCAAAGATGTTATAAGAAAAGAGAATTGTTGACCAATATCACTCTTGAACATACATGCAAAAGTCCTCAGGAAGTCATTGATCAGTAGAACCCAACAATGTATAAAAAGAATTATACGCCATGGTCAAATGAGACTTATATCACATATGAAAGACTGGTTCAACATCAAAAATCCATTAGTATAATCTATCACATCAGTAGGCTAAAAAAAGGTCATTATCATCTCAGTGACAAAATTCAACACTTACTCATGCAAAAACTCTCAGTAAGGTGGGAATAGAGAAGAACCTTCTCACCTTGAAAAAGAACATCTATCAGAAAACGTATTACTAACATCATACTTAATGGTGAGAAACTCAAAGCTTTCCTACTAAGATCTGGAATGAGGGCAATGTGTCCCCTGGCACCACTGCTAAAAGTCCCAGCTAATGCAGCAAGACAAGGGAAAAAAGGTATACTGATTAGTAAGGGAGAAATAAAGCTTTTTGTTCACTGATGACATCATTTATGTAGAAACTCCAAAAACAACTTGACAAAAAAAAAAAAAACTCCCCTATGTAGAAATTCCAAGAAAGTTGACCAAAAAACCCCCTGGAATTAATAGGCTATTACAGCAAGGTTGCAGGATGCAAGGTTAATGTGTAAGAGTCAGTCACTTTCCTAGATACAGTAGCAGGAAAGAACGAGAAGAATGTGATATTAAACACATGATACCATTTATATTAGCACTCTCTTACAAAGAAATACTTAAGTACAAATCTAACAAAATATGCATGGTCTATATGAGGATCTATATAAGCAAAGCAACAAAACTTGGATGAAATGTATCAAAGAAGAAGTGAATAAATGGAGCAACATTTTATGTTTACGGATAAGAAGACTCAGTATTTTCAAATGTTGTTTCTTTCCAAGTTAATGAATAGACTCAGTGCTGTCTCCTTCAGGATCCCAGCAAGCAATTTTGTGGATACTAGCAAACCAGTGCCAGAGTCTACATGGAGAGGCAGAAGACCCAGAATCACCCACATGGTACTGAAGGAGAAGAACAAAGTCAGAGGACTGACGCCACCTGACTTTAGGGTTTCTGATAGAGCTGCAGTAATCGAGGCAGTGTGGTGCTGGAGAGGGGTAGATAGTCGCTTTGATGAACAGAACAGGGAGCTCAGAAACAGACCCACACATGTATGTAGTCAGCTGCTCATTGGCAAAGAAGCAAAGACAGTACAATGGGCAAAGGTGGTCTTTTCAACAAATGGAGCTGGAACAATGGACATCCACAAGCAAAAAAATAAATATATATATATGTGTGTGTGTGTGTGTGTGTATACACACACACACACACACACACACACACATATATATATGATTCTAGACACAGACCTTCGATCCTTCACAAAAATTAACTCAAAATGGATCATAGACCTACATGTAAAGTGCAAAACTCTCAAACTCCTAGAAGAAAGCATAGGATAAAATTAAGATGACCTCGGGGATGGCAGTGACTTTTTAGATACAACACCCAAAACGTGCGTGATTCACGAATGAAAAATTCAGAAGCTGGACTTCATTAAAATGAAACAACTTTCGCCCTGAAAAGGCAAGTTAAAAGAGTTAGAAGACAAGCCACAGACTTGGGGAGAATATCAGCAAAATACCTATCAGATAAAGGACTGTTATTCAAAATGTGACAACAAGAAAATGAACAACCTAATTTTAAAACAGTCAAAATACCTGAGCAGATACCTCACCTAGGATGACACACTGATGTCAGGTGAGTATGTGGAAGGATGGCCAACACCACATGTCATTAGAGAATCGCCAGTTAGCACAAAAGTGAGATGCCTCCACAAACCTGTTGTAATGACCCCAATCAGAAACACTGACCACACCGAACGCTGGCGGGACCGCGGAGCAGCAGGAGCTCTCCCTCCCCACTGGTGGGAACGAGGAAGGGCGCAGCCACTTTGGAAGGCAGCTTGGCAGTTTCTTACAAAACTAAACACACTTTTACCATATGACACACCAGCCACTGTTCTTTAGATATCTACCAACATGAATTGAAAACTTGTGTCCACACACAAAAAAAATCTGCACATGGATTTTTATAGCAGCTTCATTCATAATTGCCATAACTTCGATGTAACCAAGATGCCCTTCAGCGGATGAACGGATAAATAAACTGTGGTACATCCAGACAATACAATCTTCCTCAGCACGAAAAAGAAATGAGCCACCAAGACATAAAAGATATGGAGGAAACTTAAATGCATATTATGAAAGAAGCCAATCTGCAAAGGCTACATACTGTGTAAATCCAACTGTATGACACCACGGAAAAGGCGAAACTATTGAATCAGTAAAAAGATCAGTGGTTGCCAGGCATGAGGGGAGGGGAGGGTTGAGTAGGTGGAGCACAGAGGATTCTTAGGGCAGTGAAACGACTTCGAATGGTACTGGGATGGTGGGTACCTTCGCCCAAAACCGTAGGATGCACAACCCCAAGAGTGAACCCTAATGTTCACCACAGGCTTCGGGCGATAATGACAGGACCGGGTAAGCTCATCAGCTGTGACAGGTGTGGCGCGGTGGGGCAGGGCGCCAGCTGTGGGGGGTGTGCCTGTGTGGGGGTGGGGTGAGCGCAGAGACGGGGAACTCTGTGCTTTCTGCCCAGATTTGCTGCGAACCTGGAACTACTACTCTACAATATGAAGTTTATTAATTAAAAGTAACAACGTTTGGAATTTTAAAGCACAAATGGACTGTTATCTAGTTACAATCTATTAACCCTAAATATGTAGCAATCCTACATGTGAAGACAAATAAACTCATTAATAAGAACTTACATTCCCAGAACAATATGGTATATTTATATACAAAGATGTTACTACTTACAAAATTTCAGTGAAGGAGCTCAGTGCTAGTGCCACTGAAGAAAAACGAAGCTCCCTCAGTTAAACTAAGTAACAGAACATCTATTTATAGTAACTGATTAAAGGTCTCTCTGCAAAGCAGGACAATCACCAACAGTGAACGGCAAACAGCAAACCATCCTGTGGGTTCCCACCTCATGGCGCCTTACGTTGCGTTGCAGTTTGGTCTCACTGGTGCCTGCGATGCGATTACAGTCCACCCATCTGCCAGTGTCAGTCCTTACCTGTCACCCTCACAGGTGGCCCCAAGTTGCACAGAAGTACTTTAATGGGGATGCGCATTGGGAGCCAGTTCAAAAATAAAAATAAAAAAACAGACCGGGAGAAAGAAGGGGTGGTACTAAGAATACAAGTATGGCAAAGAAGACGTCAAACTACAGTGGAATCGTAGACTAGTAGAAGAAATTTGAGCCAAAGAAAAGGGGAAAAAATAGCAAAGAGAATAAGAAAGAAGGAAAGGTAACAGTATTAGTAGAACTGTTGGTTGGTGGGAAGCAGATTAAATGTAGGAAAGGAAAATAGAACAAAAAACCCAAAGTAGGAATGTTGGGATTTATAACAATGAAGCAATTTACTCTGAGTCGTCTCTTCTACTCAGTAACCTTGAAACCACTGGTTCTATGGGCGGTTTCAATCCCCAGGGGACATTTGACAAATCTGCAGGCAGTTCGGTTGTCTCAGCTGAGTGGATGCTGCTAGTGACTAGTGGGTGAAGGCCAGGGATGCTGCTAAGCACCTTACGATGTGCAAGTCAGCCCCCACCCCCAGGTGAGAGGTCGTCAAGGGCTAGGGATGGTGGAGGGGTGGGGATGGGTGTGACCGTGGGGCTCAGCACAGGGGTATCTGTGTGGCAGTGGAATAGCTCTGTGTGTTGATTTCAGTGGTGGTTACCTGAGTCCGAGTGTAGGATGAAGTGATGCAGAACTGTACACACGCGTTGTATTGGTTCCCGCCCCTGGTGGGGATGTCGTACTAGGGACATAAGATGTACGTAAGCCTTCGGGACATTTGGGCACACAAGACCTCTCTGTACTGTATTTGCATCCTCTGTGAGTTTGTACGTATTTCAGAATAAAAAGTTTATGAAAAACAAGCCTTAAAAGGAAAAACCAAGAGGGGCCGAACAACCAGTGGAAGAGGTCATTTTAGCCAGGGCAGATGGGAGCAGTGCGCGCTCACGTACACACACACACGTACACATGCACAAACACACCTCTGCTCAGGTCTGTGCATGGAAAGGACCAAAAAGGCAGTGTGCTCCTGGAGCATGGCATTGAAAACCAGGAAAGCAAACTCGTTTATTATTAAAATTGACCCATTTGGGTGCCATGCGAATAAGGAATACACACGCCCTCCTGGAGGTGTTTCAGTTTCATCGGAAGACCTCTATTTGCAAGCTGTCACAATGTCATGCCATATCTAACATGTTTCATCGTATGTTTTGTTCCAGGGGCAAGCGGACCTTTTAAAATACGCTAAAAATGAGACTTTGGAGAACCTGAAACAAATCCATTATGCTGCTGTTTCGTGTGGACTGAATAAACCAGGGACAGAAAATGCTGATGTTCAGAAGCCCCGCCGGAGCCTAGAGGTCATCCCTGAAAAAGCAAATGATGAGACCGGAGAATGAGGGAATTTCCTAGAAATCATTTTGGAGTTCGTGACCCTAGGACCAATGGCAGTCCAACGGAACTTTGCACTCACTAATGGAAATAATATTTGGGATCTTAAAGCACAACTGGAATAGCTAATTACAATCTATCAAAACTGTGAATGTATGTAGCAGTCCGGCGTGTGAAGGCAAATAAACTCTTTAACAAGAAATTATATTCCTGGCCAAAGTACGCTATATTTGTATACAAAGACATCATCACTCAGTTCTAGTGCGAACAACAAGCTAGTCACTCTAGTTCCATCGAGAAAAAAAATGTTTTCCTAAATGGAAACACTTTCCTTAAGGTGGAAATGGATTGTATTGTCAAATTAGTATTTATTGGAGCAAAACCTAGTCTGCGCATTTTACTTATGTGTGATTGCCAGAGTCTCTGGGCTGTAGATGATTTTGGTGGCATGCCTGCTGAGCCATAATTGCTAAGGAGAATGTAAGTGGACAGATCCCCTGAACCCCCAGGGACCCTGGAGAGCCATCGCATACAAGGACATGTGCAATTGGACTGGAGCTCCCTGGCTGGAGACATGTGCTGGGTATAATATATACGATGTAAAAGCAGCCAATTTGGAAGCAGCACATTGTAAATAGTTTTTCATTGTATGAAGTAGTGTTCACATTAAAAAGATGTTTTATGATATTTCTCCAATAGCAGTACATGCCTTTAATGAAATTTTAATTTTTTAAATGTTTACCTCAAGATATTCTTCTCTTAAGAGTAACCAATTACTTGGTAAACCGCTTTGTCAAAAATAAGTTGCTTGTCTGGCTTGACACCTGCTTTTAGTAAGGTGTTCACAGCTTTGCGTGATGGCAGCTGACTGTGAAGTACACCGACACCTCCTTTCGCTTCTCAATTTGCAGTGAAGCGTGCCTTGAAGTAGCACAAACAGTAAATCGAAGCCTAGAGAAGACGTAGCTTTCACAAGGGCCGGCTGAGTTTTGAGCCCCAGTTTGTAATTTTGTGCGATTTTTGCAAAGCCTTATTAGTGTTTCTCCCAAACCAAAATCGCTTTCAAATTTTGGAAGAGTAAAAGATATCTAAATCTTCACCAGCCCCTCCTTTTTTAAAACTGTATTTTACTGATTATGCTATTACAGTTTCCCAATTTTCCCCCTTTATTCTCCCTCCACCCTGCACCCTGCAACCCTCCAGCATCCACCCCCCCTTAGTTCATGTCCATGGGTTGTACGTATAAGTTCTTTCAGTCCTCTGTTTCCTATGCCACTTTTGACCTCTTACCATCTAGTTAATGCCTCCCAAGTATGCTGCTTCTTCCCTGTCCCTTCTCCCCTTACCCTTCCCCTCCCCACTGAAAACCCTCCATGTGATGTCCATCTCTCTGATTCTGTTTGTTCCTGTTCTAGTTTATAAGACTATCAGCAGATTTCTCTAAAGAAACCTTACAGGCTAGAAGGGGCTGGAGAGACATATTCCAAGTCATGAAAGGCAAGGACCTACATCCAAGATTACTCTATCCAGCCAAGCTATCATTTAGGATGGAAGGGCAGATAAAGTGCTTCCCAGAGAAGGTCAGGTTAAAGGAGTTCACCAGCCCTTTTTTGATTAGTCCATTTTCTTTTCAGTGATTCAGGTATGTGGGCAGATACGGGGCATGACCTTCAACTTATTTCCTCAAGAGTTAGGGAGATGCTCAGGCTAACATATTTATTTCTGCCCAGACTCCGAAATACCCTCTTAAAAAGCAACTCCTTTGTGTGGTTCTTGTCACTTGCATTCTAATGTGCGTAAGTTAAGGTATGCCTCTCCAAAGACTCTCCCCTATTTCCAGATAGAAAAACCTATCGCTTATTTGAATAATAGTGCGGTTTCCTGCACGCCCAAGCTAACAGGCAGCCAGTCAGTAGCTGAGGCTCTTAGCTCTGAAATGAACTCCACATGGGAACAGAAAAAGAATAGAAAATAACAAAGAATTTAAACTGGCTTTATAGGTTGAGGAATAAAATAATATGTAACTTCGATTTGTCAGCAATCCTTGAACTTAACTGGCAAGTAAAAAGCAATATCAATTTAAAGTGAAAATCCAGAAATCATTAAAAAACAACCTTTAAAATATAATGAAGTTGAAAAAATGCTACATTTATGTAGTAACGGCAAGCATTGTCTCCTACATGACATGAACGATTCAGAGCAAGTCACATGTAGTTTGTTGTCAGGCACTGGGCTTAGAATCGGTGACTAGAACTGGAGTCCACGACATCATTTCATCTGCCACCTTTTCAGAAAGATAAATGCCTTGCCCGCCGTCACAAAATCTGTTCGGGGGCAGTGTTGGCACTGGACCCAGCCCAGAGTTGGCTTTGCTTTTCCTCGCTAAAAAAACCAACCCTCTTTGACCCGTCTCTTCAAAGGACTAAGGCCAGTGGTGGGCCAAACAGACGCAGAACGCAGCATTTCTCCGGTTCGTCTAGACCCTGCCCCATCCCTCATGTGAGATGATGACCCACATCAGCAGAGCGCACACTCAGGGCTAAGTGAGCTCTTCTCTCCTCCACGCCAATGGGAACGGGAAACATTCGTCCGATGGGCAAGGGCCCATGTTGCAAACAGCTTTCTCTTCCAAAGAAAACTTTGTTACAGTTTTCTCCGGCAAAGGACTAACTGGCGCACTCTGGGCTGAACCTGTGGCGGCCTTGTTATAACCCCTGCTGGTCAAACAAAAGCGAGACACCTGCTTCTGAGTTCCCAAGCTGCGGGCAGTGGGCTCACGCTCGCTTCCGGCCGTCACTACGTTTCTGAGACAGAAGAGGGGAGGCGAGGAACACCCATTTAAGTTACTGATTGTAAATACAAAATAACCCGCTGTTGGTGTCCCTGTGTGTGCATGAGTCACACTGTACACACACATCATGCGTCACCCCTGTTAGGGCAAGTGCCTGATGGGACGTGCATGGAAACCACTGGTGAAGCTCTGCCTCGGACACAGGACAGTCGCGCAGAAATGCACGGACAGCAGCAGACAGCTGGTCGGTTAGTTCAGTGGGAAATGGAAAGTCACACTGGCAACATGCAGATGGAGCCCCACGTCGGGTTGCCAGCAGTCGGGTGGACGTCCTGGCCAGGGAGCAAACCCTGAGGCTTCTCTGCCGCACCAGGGACGTTTGGCCTCCCCTCTGCACCTGCCTGTCACACTGATCCTCTCTGCAGCTTAAGCCGTTTCGGGTGTTGGTCTATTTTCTGATTTTAGCAACTATGGATGGCTTCTGAATCGTGGAGAAGAAAGCGTCTACACCCCAAATGTTTTCCTCCTCCACCTCAGGGCGGTGTGGCCCAGGAGCCCAGGCGGGGGAGGGGGCCTCTCGGGTTGCTGTGCTAGAATGCTTCCTAGGAGGCGCGCTCTCCACCTGCATGGAGCTGAGGTTGTCCGGCTTGCAGTCTTCATCATGTGGCCTTGGTTTGTATATTGATATCAGAATACTTTATTTTTGTATCCTCCTCAACCAAGGATATGTTTATTGATTTTAGAGAGAGAGGGGAGAGAAACATCGATGTGAAAGAGAAACAGGGATGGGTTGCCTCCCACATGTCCCCGACAGGTGCTCAACCCTACAACCTGACCAGCAATCGAACCCTCGAACTTTTGGTGTATGGGATGACTCTCCCACCGACCAAGCCACCTGACCAGGGCCATATTGGAACACTTTGAATTCACTGAATCTTTCACCAAGGATTTGGAAAACTATAAACACAAATTTTAGCACAGTCGCAGCACAGCTGCACCGCACCCACCCGGTGAACGCGCCCAGGCTGGAGAGCTCCCTCCACTGTGGTCGGTGTCTTCTCACGTCCGGGCTGATGTTTGCTGTGAGCGGACCTCATGTGTGCCATCAGTGGGAAGAATTTCCTATTTGCTGTGTTTGACTGGGTCTCTTCGTGGGGACTGTGTGCCAAGCACTGTGTTCAAGGCACATCACATGTTGTCTCATCCTCCAACAATCAGAAAGATGTTTATCAGGCACTATAGGTGAAGAAGTGATGACCCGGGTCAAGGTCACAGAATGCTCAAGTCAGGATTTGAACCAGGGTCTGTCTGCTCCAGAGCCTACGCTCCCAACCACTTACCTCTATTCTTCTAGATTCCAAATATATGTATCACATCTAAACTATAAGGTGGGTAGAAGTCATAAAGAATAAAGTGCTTTATTCTTTCACATTGAACACGAGCCCCCCAGAGCCACTGAGATACACTCACTCTGATTTTATCGAGCACATTTTAGGCACCGAGGATTCCTCACGAACAAAAACAGTGTGGTTTCAGCCCCTACCGAGCTCACAGTTTAGGGAAGGAAGCGACACTGATCCAAATAATTATAAAGATACAGGTACAATGACAAACCACGGGAGGGGCTACCACGAGGCTACGTGGGTTCACATCCTGGCTGAGTATAGAGGGCGCAAGTGTTCTTAACTTACCTTGTCGCTGCAGCGTAAGAAAGACTAAGGAAATGCTGCCTTCCCTCGTGGGATTTTCATAAGGACTGAACAAGACAGTGTTTGTAAGGCACTGGGTCCGGTGCCTGGCTCACGGGGCACTTGGTGGGTTTTTACCATTATTATCCTTGAAAGGAGGGTCCATGACCCTCCTGAATGGGGGCCTCCCCCTCCTAGGAGGATGGACTGAACATCTGCTGCTCTGAAACACACCCCCCCAAACTTAAAACAGTCATTGATTATCTCTCGTGGTTCTGTGGGTGGCCGGGCTCACTTCAGTGGTTCTCCCTTCAGGTCTGTCGTGCAGTTGCTGGCAGATGTCAGCGGGGGCTGTGGTCATCCAGGTGGGCTGGACACTCAAGAGGGCCCCTCACACGGCTGTCGGCAGGGACCCAGAGCATCTGCACGCGGGCTCCCCGTGTGGCTCTGACTTCTTATCGCAAGGCGCTGGGGCCCGAGAGCAATCACCACTGGAGTCGGCATTCCAGCAGAGCCATACAGAAGCTGCAGGTCTGTCTGCTTGGCTTTCTCGAGCCTATTCTTGGAAGTCCCAAGAGGTCACTCGTCCTGCATTCTATTGCTCAAGCAGGTCACCAAGTCTGCCCAGGGTCAAGGGGGCAGAGAAATGGACTCCTCCTCTTCATGGGTGAGTGGCAAGGTCATGCTGCGGAAGAAGATACGGGACAGGAGATAGTGCTAAGCCCACCTTTGGCAAAAACAGTTTGCCAGGGAGGGTTCCCGGAGAAAGTGGTATTTTAGCCAAGACCTGAAGGCAAAAATGGACAGGAAGGGTGAAGCAATTAGGGCGATTTAGCAGAGAAAGCGGCAGGTTGCAAACCCCGTGGGTGGGAGGCGGTGGCCGGGAGGGCTCTGTAGGCCGGGCCGGGGACTTTGGTCTCATTTGCCTAAAAGGTTAGTGCCAAACATTTAGTTTTATTATATTTAATCCACCTTTTATCAGCTTTCCTTAATTACAAAAGAAATATATGCTGCTGTTGCCAAAGAGGTCAAATGCTGAAGAAGGTCACTAAAAAGTGTGTGAGCCCCTCACACTGCCGTCTCCCACGCCCTGCGGGCAGTGGCCTGGCCAGCTCCTCATCCACGGTCACCTTCAGATGCCACCAGCCAGCGCCCCGCAGTGCTCTCAGAGAAGCTCCGACTTCTACTGTCAAGAAAAGGCGTGGCTCTGTTTAAGGATGGCAGAAAGAAAATAATTGAGCATTTTAGAAGGAAAGCTACAGCCTGGAAGGTGATAAACAGCAATTCAATTTTACGAACTAGAATGATTTCGTGTTTTATGAAAGCCACTGAGGTTAGTTAGAAAACAGAGATTAACAACACTTGTTTAACTAGGACTATTAGAATTTACAAGAACAAATATCTTCTCTTTAAAAAGCTTTTGTTTTTACTCAAAACCCAAATGCACAAACCTCCTGTGGAAAGGGACCGGTGTGGCCACCAAGGTGACAGGTTGCAATGAGCGTTCTGGACGCAGAGGAAGATGGGATGCGGATAACACCTGTTCCGAGCAGGAAGGAGGGGGGATGGAGAAGTCCAAGCCCCCACCCACCTTCCCAGCCTCAGTGCCACGCACTTGCGCTTACTCACGTCTGGTGTGGATTCTTCTGAAAACTGTCACCCAAACTCCAGACCAAAGGCTGTCCAGCAGAATGCTCTATGAAGATGGAAACATCTCTATCTGTGCTACTCAATGCAAGAGCCACTAGCCACACTGGCTATTACATTACATTTTAATTAATAAAAATGTAACTACAAAATTCAGTTCCTCAGTCACACTAGCCCCATTTCAGTGGCTCACTCGCCCCTCATGGCTGGCGGCTACCCTGACGGACAGCACGGCGGCAGACAGGGTGCTGAGCACTCTGCTTCTGCTTTATCGACTGGAAAGATCTCTGACTCCGCCCTAGAGAAAATGACATTCATGGCCCATTCCACTGCTCCTTGCCCTCCCTCCATTCCCAAGCCCTTCTAGGAACATCTCAATTTAATTTTTTTTTAACCTCACCCGAGGACATGTTTATTGGTTTGAGAGTGAGAGGGACATTGATAGGTTGTCTCTCGCATGTACCCTGACCCGGAACACAGCCTGCAATGCAGGCATGTGCCCTGACCAGGAATCGAACTCATGACCTTTCGGTGTATGGGACGATGCTCCAACCTACTGAGCCACACTGGCCAGGGGAGGAACATTTTAATCTTGATTCTGTTGGTTTACCTTTATAGCTTTTAGTAATATATGTAAAACTGTTTCCCGACACATCGGCTGTTGACTGTATCTCTTCAGTCCGCCACGACGTTAGACCAGTGACTGTGTTCTTCCCGTTTCCCTCCATGACTCACCCCTGGCAGCTCCCGGTCACCACCCACTGCTTGTCACGTGGACGCGGTCGCTGGATGGCGTTAACGTTCCTCCCTGTCACTGTAACTGCTCATGCTCTAAGGTTGGTTCTACAGTAAAAATGCAACGGCCACTTTTATACTAATATTACTGTTTCAGAATCCAGTTGTCACGGAAACAGTGTGGTTCTACCCACCTGGAACGAGACATCTGTGACCCTGAGGCACCAAACCTGTGCTGTTGAAGGGGAACAGAGCTGCCTTCCACTTGTAACCAAGATGGAGTGGTGGAAACAGACTTTCTTTCCTGAATAAAATAACCAAAACTCAGGGAATATATATCAAACCACGGTTTTCAAGACACTGGACATGGGGCTTAGGAAGATAGTTGTCCCCTAGAGAAGGGAAGCAGATGAGGGGAGCCCGGTGATTGCCCCAGCTGATGGGCTGGAGGGAGCTTTGCCGGCCCTGCTGCAGGCAGGGGCGGTCGGGTGGAGCCTCGAGGACCCCTGAGTCACGGGGAGGGAGCTGAGCGACCTAGGTGGCTCCAGGCCTCAGGACAGGGGCTCGGAGGGGAGGCAGCCCCCCAGAGGAAGAAGAGAGACTGCAGAGGGTCAGGGCTCAGCAGAGGGCTCGGCAGCATGTGTGAAGACTCTACCGGGCGCAGAGGAAAGACCCACTCAAAATCAGCGCACAGCATTTCTCAACCTTTTCAAAATCATCGAACCCCTAAGGAATCATTTTAGACATCTATTTTTCATAACCACTCCCCCTATGAAATTTTAATGCCACACATAGTAATGTCTAACTATAGAGCTATTTACGTATATTGGGTGTACAGGTACATATGTGTATACAAATATGTGTACAACTCTGCTTCATATATAAGCAGAGGAAAAATTACTCTTCAGAAACTAAATTTTGCCCCTGAGGGGCAATGTCACCCCACTGAGAATCCAGGGCTCTGCGTGGACAGTTTCTGGCACTCGCACAGGGCCAAGGACAGTGTCGCCGCCAGCCAGACCAGAGGTTTACACGAGTCACAGGATGATCGGAGGTGCTCGGAGGGTCTTGCCTCAGTGTGAGAAATAATTAGCTCCAGAACATACGCTGCTCTGGTCCCACCTAAAAATTTTAAAAGTAGTACCTAAAAATGTTAAACTTTTCAAGCAACTGAATTGCATCTCCTAATAAAGCTCAAGAATATTTACAGGAATATAAAAATATCCAGGACCCAAAAAAGTAAAATTTACAATGACTGGTATACAAAAAATAATGACCTCACATGCAAAAGAAAAAGCAGAAAAATAGTACCTATAATGAGGAGACAAATCCATGAATCAAAGCCAACTCAGACCTGACACAGACGTTAGAATCAGTAAACAGTATTAAGAGAATTAAAAGTCAGACTGGGTCCTGGCTGGGTATCCCAGTTGGTTTGAGTGTCATCCTGATACACCAAGGTTTTGGGTTTGATCACTAGTCAGGGCACATATGAGAAGCAACCAATGAATGAATGCATGAATACTAAGGCCACAAACCAGGCAAGCAGTAATGGGGTTTGGATTAGTGTCGGAGTAGAGATGGGGAGAGGTGATGCTCTTGGAGTCTTCACTGGATGTGGCAGAAAAGAAAATGGAATCAAGGATGGCTCCTGGGTTTTCACCTGGGCAACTAGGTGGAATGGTGTGTCGTTGACTGACTGGGGAAGGCTTGGGAAGAAGCAAGCTTGGTGCTGTTTGGACGTAACTAAGTTGAGATGCCAGAGCAACCACTGAAGCCCTAATATGCATCCCCGACCACTAATTCTGTTCCTCTGGTTGAATCCCGACTGACACAGGCGGAGTTCCGATTATCCACCGCTGCACAACGAACCTTCACAAAATGCTGTGGCCACAGCAGCCGGTAAGTTCCATTTGTAGGTTCTGTGGGTCAAGACTTTGGAAAGGACACAGAGGCCCCTCTGTCTCCTCTGTGACATCTGGGGCCTCTGCTGGGATGACTGGGGTGGCTGGGGGGTTCCATCGACGGAGGAGGATCACACTGCCTGGGCTGGGGCACCCAGTTCCAAGATGGCTTCCTCACATACACCCAGTCCTGGGCTAGGGTGGAAGAAGGCCGGGCTCAGCTGGCCTGCCCACAGGGGGGCCTGCATGGGACCTCTTCTGCGTGGAGGTCTCAGGGACATCAAACTGCTCGAAGCTCCCATAGGGAGCGTTCCCAGCTGACAAGGCAGAAGCTGCACAGCCTTCACAACCTCCTCTCCTGCATAACTGATTCCTTGAAGTAGTCACAGGCCCAGCCAGGTTCAAGGGAGTGAAGGGAGGGGTGACATAGTCCCAACCTGTCAATGGGAAGAATATCAAAGAATTGGTGGCTATATTTCAAAACTGCCAACCAGGGCCCAAGTCCCAACAAGAAGGGTGGGGCCTTGTGCCCCAAATTAAGCGCAATGCCCTATGGGAGCCCCTGTATGGACCTGCCTTTCGTGAGGTGCCAGCTCAACCACATGCCCAAGAGAGCAGGAGCAGACTCAGAGCACACAGAGTGGAGAGCAACGCCCCCAGCTGCGTCTCGATCCGCCCTGAGCCAGCAGCGGTGGAGACCTCCCCACTTCCTCATCTGTCCTTGCCTGACTCTCAGTCCCACCGGGAACAGAGGTATCACCGGGCCAGGCAGAGTGGGATACCTAACACCGTTTTCAAACAAGAAGTGGCGCTGAGTGAATGAATGCGTGCAAGCATGGTAAAGAATAGGAGACAACTGTAAGGAAAGATGAGCAGTCAAGGAAGAGTGCTGGCCACCGGCACAGCACCGACTCCCTCGCACCCCATTTCCACTGCCCCGGAGCGGCCGGGAAACCGACGCACGGGGAAGCGCCGCATGGACTCAGTTCTCTTTTCTCCTGCTTTCCAGGTCCAGGGTCAGATTGCCGGTGTGACCCCCGGCGTGGCCGCTGACTGCTGACAGTGAGGCCCTGGGCAATCTGATTGACCTAAGGTTGTGTATCTGTGACAGAGACATCTCTGCGGCACGGACCCCGGAGAGACGTTGCGAGGATTGTGTGAGCTCGTACAAGCCCCATGCTTAGAACTGTGCCTGGGACAGCCCTGGGACAGCGTAGGAGAGAGGACATGTTAGCTGTTATTGTCCTCGCTGTTAACTTTGCTAAGATACTGTTACTATTGTTTACGGTAGCTATTTCATCAAGGATCAAAGTAAGCTATCAAAGCAATTCTCATTCCAACTGTCTGAGGCAGAAAATAGGTCTCGAGAGGCAGATGCGATAACCCAAACGCTTAACAACTGGCGCCATGCACAGTGGACACTGTGGTGATGCGAGGCGACCACACCTTGGGGACTGGTGGGTGTCTGCTGTGGCCAGAGGGGCAGAGGCTGGGGCATAGAAGTGGTGACAGGCAACAGGCTGGCAGGCTAGTGGATATCCAGGGGAGCCTCTGGTATGCTCGGGGTGGTAGGGAGGAGGGAGATACAGGGGCAGAGGCGATTTTCCTACTATATACGTCAACATTTTTGCAACAGGTACAACCATTCCAGCATGTGTCTGCTGACCTGCAGCCCAAGGGGGCAAATGAATGGAATGCTGAGAGTACCCCCACGCTCATCACCACCTCTCCCTGTGTATATGCCTAGGGTGCAAATTCAAATTGTTGCTGCTCATTCATCTGAAATCAATCAGCTCAGGTTCCAAGAGTGGGGACTGGGCCAGGGTAGGGGGACTCACTCTCATGCCTGGCCCTCATCTGTCAGGACCCGCAGCACCAGATGCTGACCCAGGGCCCAGCTGTGGGACCAGCTCTGGGCGCCGACACCTGAACGAAACCTTTGAGAGTTCCTGCATGCCCAGGTACTCCTTGTTATGTAGCCAACAGGAGAATGGAAGGAATACCTTAGAGCAATGGTAATAAACAAAACGCCACAACTCGCCACACTAGGTATCTCAAGGTATAACAGCAAATGAAGCCAGACCCAAAGACCACCCTCAGTCAATACAAAGAACATGCATTTTTCTTGCTCTTTCTCTTCCTCTCCCCTCTCCCTTCTTCCTCTTAGTCTCCTCCTCCTCTTCCTTCTCTTCATCTTTTAATCCTTCTCCCTGGCTGGCCTGGAGTAGCATGTGGACTTTCCCGGAGGGTCTGTGCAGAGCCCCCGGGCCCTGCTATAACTCAGCAGGCAGCAGCACCTTGAGCAGTGTGGTTTGGTTCCACATCATTTCGTCAGAGCAGTGACAAGAACAAAGTCAGCTCCTGGCCAGGGCCACTGTGTGGAGTTCCCATGTTCTCCCCATGTCTGAGTGGGTTTTCGTAAACATATGTTTAGCTCACATTTATTTCAATGTTTACTATTAGGCAGGTTTTAGGTCTTTATTTAGAGGTTAAGTGATGTTTTTGTGACCAGAAATATGCCACAGGAACTCAACTCATGTTTATGTTAATTAGCCTGTGGTAAATAAAACTGGTTTTGTTATACACCATTTTGCTTAAAGTCGCAAGAAACTGTTGGGGATGTTAAGTCAGGTCTCCCTGTATGATTGGCGTGAAGCCCCAGACCAGAGTCACAGCCCTGCTCAGCGTGTTCTAATGGCACCCCACCAAGCTTGGGATGCACGTCAAACTCCACCATGCCTGCAAGCAAGGGCTGGCAAGCTAAAGCCTCGGGGCCAAATCCTGCTCGTTGAATGGTTTTGTCCATAAAGTTTTATAGGACATGGTCACGCCCAGCCTTTACATGTTGTCTGTGCCTGCTTTTTTGGGGCAACCATATTTGTGACAGAAACCACACGGTTCACAAAGCCTACAATTTGTTATCCAGCCCTTCGCAGAAAAAGTTTGCCTCCCGCTCACTGGAAGGTCCCGCACACTCTGCCCCCTGCCCACCCACAGCCTCCTCTCCAGGTTCTGTCTCCCTAACATGTGCTGCAGCCACACCCCATGCGCCCTCCACCGTCAGGGGCTGGGCACTCACTCTTTCTACGCCTAGAATGTTCCCTACAGCACTGCATAGAACTGGCCCCTTCTCATCATTCCAGCCTTAATGCTAATGTCCCCGGGGCCTTCCCTGGTCATGTGATCTCATGCTGCAATCCTCAGCTCATCGACTTGATTGATTTCTTCCCAAGATGTTTTGTTTACTTGCACACCAGTGACTTCCCCCTGATGACAATATAAATACCATCATGGCCAGGACTCATCCATCTTGTTCACTGGTGCATCCCAGCATTCAATGCCACAACCTGTTACAGGCGCTCAGGAAATATTAGTTGAACAAATGAATGAAGGTGTGAACCTTTTCTAATTGACAACACTGCACGATGAAGACCTGGTGTCATGGGATACCTTGCAGCAATGCTCACCTTTCCAATGACCACCTGCTATGCTATGTAATTCCTTTTAACAGCCTGTGCAATAAGTAGGTAGTCTCATGCCCAGTTACAGAGGAGACCAAGGCTCAGAATGGTGGATCAGCTTGCCCTCAGTCCCACAGTTAGTAAGCAAGAGAACAAAACCACACCTGTCTGACTGCAGTGCTCAGACTTTCCCTGACTCTGGGCTCTAGAACCCAGCCCAGATGGCTCTGGCTCTTGCTAGTGTTCGAAAAGCACCATCCTCCCAGAAACCACCCTCTGTGGGCTGCAGCCTCAGAAGGGCACAGAACCCAGCTGGCAGGGAGCATCTTAGAATGTGAGCCCAGGCAGCACATATGCTATTGATCTGCTACCCTCATTCATTTTTTTTAAAAGTCCGAATAAAAACGGAACCCAGCAGTCAATCTGAATTAATTAGCTTTTCTGGCAGCTGCCATCTGAGAATTAGGAATTATCCTGAGCCAGTAAATTCTGACTGATTCTTTTTCTGTGGTGTCAGATTGAATTAAAGGAAATATTGTGGTTAAAATTAAGTGCTACGCCTTTTTTATTGCTTTAGTTGCCCAAAGATAAATGCTTTTCATGATGACAAATATACCATAAATTCTCGTAACAACAACTAAAATTCAAATAAATAGGCTGTATAATCCCACGCGACTATAATTTTCCTTTTATCGTCAGCTTGTTTATTGTTCATTGAAGAGAATGTCTGGTCCTTGCCTTTGAGGGATTTTAAATTGAGGGTTAGCCCAGATTTTGTAAGGAAAGCTCCAAACCAAGCACCTGTCTATATCTTTGATTGCACTCGCTTGATTAAGAGATTACAAAGTCACAAAGTCCATGATCCAGAAAGCTGGAATGGGCACAGGGGTGAAAGGAGAGGGGAGCAAGTAACACTTTGGCCAGAAGTCAGGAGCCCTGGGCTGAGGCCCTACACTTTGACCCTGGCCAAGCCGATTCATTCCTTTATGCCCCAGTTTTCTCATCTGTTAAATGAGAGTAGTAATAACTTCCCTGCTTACAAAATGAATTATTTTGCCCATACCTCATGTTCAGAATGAACAAAACTTGCTTCTTAGATTGATTTTTGGCATTATAATAAGTGAGTAAGTTTTCTGGTTTCTAACAGTCATTCCAGACACCTGATTCACAAAATACATGAACAGCAATGCAGCAGAAGCCACCAGGCATTGGCAATCATGAGTTAAATGCTCCCTGCATGACTGAGAGCTAAGGTTGAAGCAATAAACACATTTCTAGATATATAACAGCAGAAGTGGAATGGTTTTCCACTTCTGGAAAAGTTTTGACAGAGGCACCATAATGTAATAACTGTGAAATCACAAAGATTCAATCTACAATTCAATGTAATTACTATCACTATCAAACTTTCAATGGCATTTTTCATAGAAATAAAAACATAAAATACTGAAATTTATATGGGACCATGAAAGACCCCACATAGCCAAAATCTTGAGAAAGACAAAGTGGAAGCACACTACTTCTTGATTAAAAAATATATTCCAAAGCTACAATAATCAAAATAATATGGTATCGGCATAAAAACAGACACACAGAATAGGGAGCCCAGAAATAAATTCATGCATTTACTGTCAACTGATTTTTGACAAGGTTACCAAAGACATATAATGGAGAAAGGATAATCTCTTCAATAAATGGTGTGGGGAAAACTGGATATTCACATGGAGAAGAAGTGGGACAACTATCTCATACTACATACAAAAATCAACCCAAATGTAAGACCTGAAAGTATAAAACTACCAGAAGAAAACATAGGAACAAAGCTTCTTGACATTGGTCTGGGCAATGATTTTTTTTTTTTTTTTTTTGAAATGACACCAAAAGCACAGTCAACAACAACCAACTAGAGAAATGAGGGTATATCAAACTAAATACCTCTACACAGCAAAGGGAACAGTCAACAGAGGGAAACAACAACCTCTGGAATGGGAAAAATATTTGCAAGCCATACATCTCATAAGGAGTTAATATCCAAAATATATAAAGCATCCAAATGATTTAACAGAAAACCACAAACAAACAAACCGCACACATACATACATACACACACAAACCACTGAATTCTTTAGAAAATGGGCAAAGGACCTGAATAGACATTTCTCTAAAGAAGACAACCACATCAAAATTACAACTAAACTATGGAACAACCACCACTCAGAAACATCAGAAATCAAACTGAATGGAAGTCCAACAACTACGGAATTAAAAAAAACACATCCATCAAGATTGGTAGGAGGGGCCGAGATGTGGAGACACAAAATGGGCTGGCCCCACACCCATGTGTGGTGGATAAAAACTCGGGAGGGGTATCTCGGGAGCAAGCGTTCCCAGCCCAACACTAGGACCCCAGCCCAGGCTTCTGGTGCCAGGAAGATAAGTCCCCATAACTTCTGGCTGTAAAAACCATTAGGAATTGAGTTAGTGGAAGAAACTGCTGGATTCCCAAGCAGTTCCTCTTAAAAGACCTGCACATGGACTTACTCAGACTCACTCCCTCTGAGCTCCAGCACCGGGGTAGCAGCTTGAAAGGCACCAGTGACATATAGGAGGAACTGAAGTGTCCAGCATCCAGGTGATAGGTGGGGGACAGCTTTTTCCCAGATAGAATAGTGGGCAGAGGTTATTCTTCCTATTCTGGCCCTCCCCACCCTCACAGAGCCAAAGAGCTCGAAGGTGAGAGCCTCATCTGAGACTCCATCAACCTGACTCACACTGTTTGCCCCACTCTGGTATTTCCCTGAGGCTCTGCCCCACCCAGCTTATGGGCCTACCCAAGCTGTTAATACTGGCTTTTCAATATGAATGGCTGATATTGACTCATCCGTCACATCTTTCTAAATCCTTTCAAACAAACAACAGCTGACTTCTGCAAGCCCTTAGCCTCCTATACCACTTGCTAAGTGACCCCAGGCCCAACACTAGCAGCAGCAAGCCTGTGTTCATAGCTTGGCTTTGCCTGGGAACCTCCAAGTCTAGCACAAATAGCAGCCATCTGCAGATTGCTTTGTAGCTCATGCAGGGTGGCTCCCGGCAGAACACAGGTGGTGGCTAACCTTGGCCTGCACCACACAGGAAACCTCAAGCCTACACACCCAGTAGATAGCTACAGACCACAATAGAGCACCACCATCCTGATCCTGCACAGCTAATACTCCATGGAGGCAGGAGGTTGGTAGTCAGTGGTCATAGCCAATCCAGCCAGCTGACTGACTGGGCTAAATCCCTCCCATTGACCTGCCAACAGCAGTCAAGGCTCAACTACAAGAGAAGGGTGTACTCAGCCCACACAAAGTGTACACCTCAAGAACCCAGCTTGGGTGATAGGGGAGGCTGTGCCACAGACTTATAAGGACACCTAGTATATCAGCCCACTCTACCCAGACAGAAAGTCATGGCAGCTTTACCTAAATACATAAAAACAAACAGGGAGGCTGCCAAAATGAGGAGTAAAAGAAACATGGCCTAAATGAAAGAAGAGATCAAAACGCCAGAAAAAGAGCTAAGTGAAATGGAGATAAGCAATCTATCAGATGCAGAGTTCAAAACATTGATTATAAGGATGCTCGAGGAACAATGAAGACCTCAACAGCATAAAAAAGATCCAGTCAGAAATAAAGGATACACTAACTAGAATAAAGGACAATTTATAGGGAATCAACAGTAGAGTAGATGAAGTCAAGAATCAAATCAATGATGTGGAACATAAGGAAGCAAAAAACAACCAATCAGAACAGCAAGAAGAAAAAAGAATATAAAAACAAAGAGGATAGTGAAAGCAGCCTCTGAGACAACTTCAAGATGTCCAACATTGACATCATAGGGATGCCAGAAGGAGAAGAGAAAGAGTAAGAATTTGGAAATCTATTTGAAAAAAACAATGAAAGAAAACTCCCCTAGTTTGGTGAAGGAAATAGATATACAAGTCCAGGAAGTACAGAGGGTCCCAAACAAGATGGATGCAAAGAGGCCCACACCAAGACACATCATAATTAAAATGCCAAAGGTTAAAGTTAAAGAGAGAATCTTAAAAGCAGCAAGAGAAAAGCAGTTAGTTACCTACAGGGAAGTTCCCATAAGACTGTCAGCTGATTTCTCAAAAGAAACTATGCAGGGTAGAAGGGACTGGCAAGAAATATTCAAAGTCATGAAAAGCAGGGACCTACAGGCAAGATTACTCTACCCAGCAAAGAAAAAACTAAAGTAGTTCATCATCACCAAACCATTATTATATGAAAAGTTAAAGGGACTTATTTAAGAAAAAGATCAAAACTATGAGCAATAAAATGGCAATAAATACATAACTATCAACAATTGAACCCAAAAAACAAACTAAGCAAATAAGAAGAACAGAGACAGAATCATGGAAACAGAGAATGTTTTGATGGTTGCCAGATGGGAGGGGGCTGGGGAAGAATGGGTAAAGAGGTGAGGGGATTAAGAAGTACAAATAGGTAGTTACAGAACAGCCACAGGGATGTAAAGTACAGTGTAGGAAATGGAGAAGCCAAAGAACTTATACCAATGACCCATGGACATAAACAATGGTGGGGGGATTGCCTGAAGGAGTGTGGGGTGATGGCTGGAGGGGGGCAAAAGGGAAAAATTGGGATAACTGTAAGAGCATAATCAGTAAAGTATAATTTAAAAAAAGAATAAGAAGACATACAAATGACCAGTGGGTACATGAAAAGGTGCTCAGCATCACTTATCATAAAGGAAATGCAAACCAAAACCAAAATGAGGTATCACCTCATGCCCGTCACAATGTCTGTCATCAAAACAACGAGAGACAGCCAGTGTTGGTGAGGATGTGGAGAAACGGGAACTCTGGGGCACAGTTGGTACAAATGTAAACTGTTGCGGCCACTGTGGACACGAGTGGAGGGTCCTCAAAAAGTTAACCAGCTCACATGCAGGTTAGCTAGTTGGATGATCCTACTTGGGCTCTGTGGTCAGCTGTTGGGTCAGGAAATCAGTTGCCCGGATCGTGTCTGAGCTCCCTCACATGTCTGGGACCAGTGGTTGGCTCTGTTTTGCCCCATGCTGTCTCTCTCCTCCCAGCAGATGGCTCTGTTTGTTCCTGAGACAGAGGCAAGAGTCCAAGAGAGCGAGCGCTCAAGCAGCCCTCGTTCAAGGGAGGGAAAAATAAACACCTCATGATGGGACAATCGTTGAAGTCACTTTGGAAAGTCATGGAACTACAGGGAGGGTGGGGAATGCTGTCAACTTTACAAAAATCTTCATTGAGATTAAAATGG
Source organism: Glossophaga mutica (assembly GCA_039655065.1). NCBI lineage: Eukaryota > Metazoa > Chordata > Mammalia > Chiroptera > Phyllostomidae > Glossophaga > Glossophaga mutica. The sequence continues at coordinate 26,194,450 of CM077309.1, read as the reverse complement.
CGTGGTTGTAGGGTGGCATTGCGTTTAATTTCTTGCATATGACTAAGCTCTTGTAAGATTAGGAGATATGGCTACCAAACAATCACTGGGTGGAGAGAGAGGGAGTTGAAGGCTCAGTTTGAGAAGCAACTGCACTGCCACCAAGAACAGGGCGAAGGATTTGCATTACATGTCTCATGAGCTAGAGGCAGGCCAACTCAGAGAGAGAGGTTCTCTGGAGCTGTCCAAGAGGACAGCCAGGGGGCCCACGTGGGCTCCAGTGGAGAGTTCTGTGCAGAGACCCCTGGAAAACCAGGAGTTGGGGCAGGGGAGCAGCTGAGTGGCTTCATACTCGAGAGCAGAGGCCAGCAAATGCCAAGTGTAACCCACTGCCTGTTTTTGAAAAGTGTCTTATGAGGCCACGGCTACGCCTGTTCATTTATGTATTGCTTCTGGCTGCTTTGGGTGGACAGCAGAGGTGAGCGGTTGCATTGCAGCAGAGACCCTATGGGCCGCAAAGCCTAAATGTAACTCTTGTGCTCTTTCCAGGAAAAGATCGCTGCTACTGCTTCAAAGGTTTGTTTCTCCTTCCTGTCACAGTCAATTAGGGTTCCCAGGGCAGCCTTTCCAACTCCTGTTGGGATGTAGATTTCAGCTCCCCAGAAGCAGATCCTGAAGGTACCCAGGAAGCTCTGGAGGGGGGTGTGAAAGTGAGGCCAGGAAAAGCAGACCCAGGAGGCAATGAGCTGTGGCCAATTGGGCTCCAGTCTGCTAGGATCCCAGGAAACTAGTGGTGGGCTGAGCTTCTTCCTGTGGCCAGTGAGAGCCCTCAGGCCTGGAGGGGAAGGGCTGGGAGCGGCATGTACAGCAGCAGTGAGTGAGGTGAGGTGCTTAATAAGCACCACAGAGTCAGGGGCTCCTACGGCCTTTGGACTCCTTGGCTTCAGCCTCTGAGTTCGGTCAGCCAACAAAGCTGGACCAAGTGAGTGGCCCTCACGGCCAGGCTGGAAAGGGCACACTTCCCCCCATGCCCAGTTTGCTGGCCAGGACCTCCAACCAGGGCTGCCTCTAACTGTTGGGGGCTGGGAGGTGTCCTCGGCTTGCCCAGCACGCGGAACTAGGACTGATGAACTTCCAACTACTCTTTGCCTTAGTAACTTTTGTTGAGGCCTTAGTTTCAAAGAAGCTAGCAGAGATACTCCCAAACCCTGTGTCTGAAACTGTCAAGTAACTTCACGATGGAAAAAGTGTTCCTTAAATTCTGCGGTGGGTTGAAGAAGGTGTGTGTGGAGTATCTTTTCTCAAGCCTCCTCTGCTCAGGCTGCAGGAGGTTTACAATGCATTCTCTACGTGAGTTCAGAGGATGGAAAGACATTTTGGGTCATGGCTCAGTGAGGTGGAGAACTCACTCGCAGGAAGCTGGGTCCCCTGGGTCTGGTATACAGTAATGATACCAAGATGCAGTGGCATTTATGGGAAGCTCATTTCTCCCCTTCCTCTTCCTTTTGGTCTGCAACTCAGCAGCTCCCATCTGGAAGCCCAGGCTGCTGAGGCCAGTAATCCACCCACCTCCCTCCCCCTCTCCCTCCCCCACCCCTACTGCAGCTGGCCCATTTCCATGATCTTAGCAACCTGTGATCTCCTGGCACCTCCTTCAAATGTTTGCTCAGAAAGGCAGTTGAGCCTCTCTCACTGGCTTCTAAATACCCTTGTTGCTTGTTTTATTTTTTAACACTACAAACAGACTCATGGGTAAAAACATCAGCTAATGATTGCTGTGTGCTCATATATTAACTCATTTAATCCTCAGATTGCTTAAGCTCCTCATCCTTTGATTTCCTCTTCTGTGAAATGAGGGTGAGAATAGCTGTTCCCAGCATCCATTCTTCATTTCTTCCTTTCTGATAGACCTTCCACCACTACAACCACTACCACCACCACCAATTTTTAGCTTCACAGGGCTGCCTGTGATAACAAGTAACGTTTCCAGTCTTCCTGAGGCATATGACTACATTCTGGACAATGGGATACACTGTATAATATGTAGAAATGTCATGTGAAACTTCTGGGGAGTGTCCCAAGGAAGCAAGTGTGCCCTTCTTCAACTATTTCTCCTTCCTGCTGGCTGAAATATGTATGTGACAGCTGGTTCTTGGGCAGCCTCCTTGTGCTAGGAGGAAGACACTATTGAGGATGGCAGAGTAGAAGGATACCATCAAAACATATATGAGCCTAGGGCTCCTTCCCTTTCAATATCATTTAACTGGCAGAGAAATTAACCACTATCACATTTAAGCTCCTGATGCTTGATCAGGAGCATCGGTATCGCTGGTAATGTGTTGGAAATGCAGAATCTCAGCCCCCACCCCAGACTGGCTAAATCAGAGTCTGCATTTTAACAAGATCTCCAGGTGATCTGTGTGCATGATAAAGTTTGAGAAGCCCTGGTTTGACCTACTGTTATTTGAGAGGCACCTGTCGCTCACAGCTGAACTGAATTCAGACCAGAGCACCACTCCCTTCACACCTGGGAGGATTACGCGTGATCATTAGGTGAAGCACCTGACGCAGAGCTCTGCCCAGCGTGGGAGCAACAGTGACCGGGTTACACTGCCTGGGGGGCAGGGGTTCTGTGACAGAGCACAGATTGATGGCAACATTACCATCTGCCCCATAGGCCCAAAGACAACCCCTGACTCTGCAAAATCTTGGAGACAGAGCAGAGAGGGTGCAGTGTTTGTTGAGTACCAAATTAAGATGTTTTGCCTCACCCATTTTTTGAAACCAGGGAAGGGAGAGTTCCTTGGGATGAAGCTTACAGAGCTTCCCTCATAGCTGGACCCCAAATGAAGCAGGCCTAGGGGGCCGAGGGGAAAGGCAGTTTTAGAATGTTTTTGCCAAAGCCCTTAATGTGGGGGGCGGCACAAAGGTCCTCTTCATGCTGTGCTGGCTCCTGCTCTCTGAGGCCAGCACCCTTGCTGCGGAGGGGGAAACCTGACTAGTAATTGGGGGTGTGGCTGTACTTCTCCCCCATTTTCCAGCCGGTCACCCTTCATCTCTCTTGTGTTGTGACTGGAGAGGGGATGCAGAGAGCCAGGAAGTGAGGCCAACTGGGTGGGGCATCTTTGGGGAAGGATGGCATTTCTCTGCGTCTGGAGGTAATGGAGGTGGTCCTGAGGCAGGGGGCCCTGCAAAAGTACCTGCATTCAGCTGATGCAGAGGCAGTTCCTGAAATGCAAGGGGGAACAGCTCGTGTGCCAGGCCAGGCCTGCATTTCTGTGGGGCCTGCGACCACTCAGCCCCTCAGGTGGGCTTGGGTGAGTACCACTGCTGGGAGGTGCCCAGATCCCTGGACCTAGCTCGGGGCACCGTGCATGTGTGTGCATGTGTGTCTGTCTATCTTTCCACTGTCTCTCTCTCCAACTCAGTGACTTCCCCAGTGCCTGGAAGCGGACTCCCACAGCAATTAAGAAGGCTCTGGAGCTAGATTACCTGGTTGCTGAAACCCCAGTTCTGCCACGTACAGTGGTTTAATCATGGACAATTTACTTCTCTGCTGAGCTAGTTTTTTCATCTGCAATATGGAGGTCAGAGAGTTGTTGTGAGGTGCAGTCCTCACAATGAACCCTTGCTGAATGAATCGGAACTGCTTGTATTAACATCGTGGCACCTGCCTGGTCCCTGCTGTCCTTGCCCAGCACTCCCCCCCGAGAGGGCCCCACACCAAGCATGCCCGCTGGAAGGCTCCACAGTGCAGGCGGCCTGGAGGGCAGAAACGGTCCGTCCTCCATGCTCAGAGTAAGTCATCAGGCATCCCTTCTCATGTGAAATCCCCTTAAGTCCTTGCAGTTACAAACGAAAGGAGGTTCTGTTTCTCCGGGGCCACCGATCCCTTAATTAGCTCTCCCTGTTACCGGGTTTATATATAAGGTGACAGGACAATCAACCTCAACCTCGAGGACGTGATTTGCAGAGTGCTGCTGTGCGTGCCAACCACCCAGCCCTCTCCTCACCAGCACTCAGCTCCTAATCTCTTTTTTATGATCATCTTTCTGCTTGAATCCGTGGTTGGCCATGTGGGGGCTCCAGAATTTGGTGCAGCTAAATGTCTACCCAGTAGCTACCATCCCGTCTTTTAAAGCAGGAATTCTTTCAGTGGGATTTTACCTAGGGGCTGAGAGAGCTATTTGGGGGTGGGGGTAGGGAATCACAGGGCCACGGGCTGGAGTGGGTTCCCCTGGCCTGCCCGCAGTCACCCAGCCCCGAGCTGAGCCCTGGCAGGTGCGGGCGGAGCAGAGGGGCTGGTCTGCTGAGCAGGATCCATTGTCGGGTTCCCACGCTGAGACAAGGATTCAGGTGCAAGCAGTTCATTTAGAGGGTGATCCCAGGAAATGCCGGAGGGGTGGGCACGTGAGACGGGACAGGGTGCAGGCTGCCGTGGGCAAACCTGGAGACGCTGCTGGGCATGCTCCGAGGCCAAGGCATTCCTCTCCCTCCTCCCTCTCCGTCCTGGCGAGGCTGCTTTGGGGACAGAATTTCCCTGCCTGTCAGCCCGCAATAAGCCGTCGTCTGTGGTAGAACTGGACCTCCAGGAGCTTTGAGTCAAACCTGACCCATCACGGTGTCCAGGCCCCTGGCTGCAGACAGGGTCCTGGGCAGCATGTGACTGGAGGCGACCCCGGGGGAGGGGAGCTGAAGACTTGGCTGTTGTTGGTGGGGGTGAGCTGCTGGGGGGCAGTGGCGGGGGGCACCTGGGCCCTTCACCATTAGGTGGGAAGAGACTGCTTTCCCGTGAAGCCGACGTGGAGGAAATTAGAGCCTCAGACACCAAAAGACCCTGATGGTGTAGCCTCAACCCTTCGTTTAGAAACAATTGTGTTGTAAAAATTTATGAATATTTTGATTGTAAAACATGTAAAATATACATTACATAAAGTTTACCGTTTCAACCTTTTTAAAATGTGCGGCTTTGTGGCATTAAGTACATTCACACTGGTGCAGCATGTTAAAAAGTTTTTGAACATGTATTCTTGAGAAGGGCACAGCAACTGCGATCTATTTTCAGGGGCTGTTGGTACATCTGTTTGCACGGTTGGTCAGCAAAACACCAGAGTGTCCTGTGCTGAGGAGTCGGAAGTGCACAGGGCACCGCAGCCCTCTGGGCCGTGCCTGCGGTGTCACTCGGGCGTCTGTCCGCCCCACCAGCGCCAGCGCCAGCACAGCCCGCTTTGGCTTGCCCTCGACTTGGAGAAAAGCACTTAATCCCCCCCGCTGGAGGGAAGAGCTTGGTGCTGGTGGTGGAATTTCTCTCCATTGGGGGCCAGAACTCATTCCGATCCTGAAATAGCTCCTGCCATCTGTCTCCCTGGTTGGAACCCACGGTTTATTTATACCCATCCTGTTGAGGAGTGTCCCTCTTCCCTCTTCCTCAGGGTAATAGCTGTGGACAGACAGACAGACAGACAGACATGCCCCAGTTGGGACCATGATCCCAATCACTGTCTTCTCTGCCTTTACTGTGGAGCTGGGCATCTGGGGTTGAACTTGGGGACAACACAGCTGCTGAGGAGGCAGAGCACAGCTCAAGGGGCGGTGGCATTTCTTGTGACCCAGACACCTTGGCTACCTAACCAGGGCCGGTATCTGGGGCATCAGATTGTTTCCCTGGAGACTCACCATGTGGCGTCTGTGGGAGGCTTTTAGTTGTCCCTGCAGGTGGCCTCAGCTGTTGCATTATGGGAGGAGGCTGGGGCCCAGCAGTGCAGCCTCATTCTGCTTTGGGGTAGGGGTGTTCAAGGCCCTTACTGTAAGACCTTTCACTGGATTTCCCAGAGCGTGTTCTGAGCAAGCATTCTGGGGGCGGGATAAGCATTCTGGGGGCGGGATCTGCGCCGGGTGAAAAGGTTGTTAGTCTCAGGAAGCGCCGCTTGTGTTGCCAGACACGAAAGGCCGGATGAGCCCTGGTGGTCAGCACCCTGCTTAAAGCCAAGGAGTTTTCAGTCTGTTTGTTTTTCCTCTCTGCAGATTTTACGTCTTGCCCTCTCTTTCTCTTTTCAGCTGTTTCTTTTTCTCTCCATCTCCGCGTTGGCCGCTGTGGCTCTGGGTTTCCTGTGCATGTCTCTCTGTGTCTCCGTCTCCGAGTGCCTCAGCACCTGGGTGTCACTCTGGGTCTCTTTCTCTCTGCATCTCTTTGGCTATTTCTTTCTGTTTCTTGGTCTGGCAGTCCCGAGCTGTGTGTCTATCTTTTATCTCGGTTTCTCTCTATTCTGTCTCCCCCTGTTTCTGTCTCTCACTCTCTATCTCTCTTTCTAGGTGTCTTTGTGTCTCTGTCTCTCTCTATGGCCCAGTCCAGAAACCCTGGCTCGGGGACATGGGTGAGTCAGGGCAGCTGCAACAGGAGAACACAGGGAAAGCAGCCAGGGCTGGTGTATCTGAAGGGGAACAATCGGTTTACCTTTCGGGGAGAAACCCAGGCACACACGCTGTCCAGTGCCCTGTGCCTCACCGGTCCCATAGGCCCCTTTGGGGAACTGGGGTGCCAGCTGCCACCACACGTCCCCATCGTGGGGCTTCCACTCTGCCCTCAAGGCTGGGCCAGACTTAACAGGGAAGATAAGTAGCACGAGACATTCCACGTTCGAGAGATGCTTAGCGTTTGTATGCAACTGATTAATAAATTATATCATTTACAGGACATTTGAGCAGTTTACTTTTTTATTTTTCTGTGTGTGTGTTTTAAAATTTTTTTTTACCCTTTTTTCTTTATTGGAGTTAGAACCAACTTTTTTTCACATTTTTAAATTGTTGTTCAAGCACAGTCATCTCCATTTCACCCCCACAACTCCCCCCACCCCAGCCATCCCTAAATGTCTACATGGTCACAAAATGATCCAAGAGATCTTACTGGGAAAACTCTACATTTGTGTTCACTTATATTTGAGTAAAGGTGGCCTTCATGTTTACCTGTGCATTTAGGAGGTCTGGGGACTGTCATGCCCCCTGGGGAGCAGCCACAGGGTCCCAGAGCCAGAGGGGCCCCCACCTGAGGGGCCAAGAGCTGAGTGTCCCCGCCACATCCGGTTCATAGCACTGTCTCCCCGCTTCCAGCCACCTTAGACATGTGGGGTTCGACTTCTCCTGTCCGCCCAGAATGCCGACTCTGGCCTCAGGACAGCCTAACCCATGCTCATCTGCTGTCTGGCCCTGCCCCAAGGTGGTCACAAAAGCAAGGACAACAAATGGAGGGCTGGGACAAGTGACAGTGGGCAGATCACAGGCAGAACATGAGGTCTGCTGGCATTTGGGAGTGGCACGTCCAGGAGAGGGCAACTGACCGGGGAAGGCTTGCCTATGCAGTGGGGGAGGACTTAACCAACCTGGGCTTAGTTGGTTAGAGCATCGTTCTGATAGGCCAAGGTTGCAGGTTCGGTCCCCGGTCATGGCACATACAAGAATCAACTAACGAATGCATCAGTACGTGGAATAACAAATTGGTGTTTCTCATTCTCTCCTTTCCTCTTTCTAAAGTCAATTAAATAAAATAAACCTGCAACAATGGGCTGGTGTTCTCTGTGGTTCCTTTTTTTTTTTTAATCTCACAGACAGTATGTTAAGCTACAGAGGACAGGCACCAAAAAGTGTATGATTCTGCCCTGTGAAAGTCCAGCATGGACGTGAGCATTCCCGGTGGTGGAGAGCTGATCCCTGGTGCTTTGGGGCGGGGAGGGGCCGACCGGGAGGAGCGTGTAGGGTTTCTGCGGTGAGGGAAATATTCTGTATCTCGATGGGGCGCTTGTTACACAGGTACAAACACTTACCAACACTCATTGAATTGTAGCTTTAAGATCTACTTTACTCTATGCAAATTCTAACTCAGTTAAGAAAAAATAGACAATTACTAAAAAGAAAGAAAGAAAGAAAAAGAGAGAAAAGGTGGGGTGCAGAAAGAGCAGGATGTGGTCTGGCTTTCCAAGGGTAAACTGAGGCACCCACCAAACGTTAAAACCAGGCTCACAAACACAGATGCTTCGCTCAGCTGCTGTGGCACGGACCTGGGCGCAAGGCCCCTCAAATCGCTCACCTCCAGTACCTCCCTGGCTTGCCCTGGTCCTAACTGGTGAGGGCCCTGTGGGCAGAGCCTTGCTGGTCACAAGAGCAGCCCCAAATCCTGATTTTCATGTGAAATCTCCCTGTTTTAAATGTTGGCAGCTAACGACTGAATTACAAATCAAAAGTGGACTTCACAGAGTACATCCACCCTGTGGCCAGCTACCCCTCATCTTAACACTCTAGTCCTTGGAGCACTTCAGTTGACAGCGGGGCTGCTGAGGGCCCCTCTGTGTCTGGGGCACACCGAAAAGTCGGGTCGGATGCTCGTGGACCCCAGCAGGCAGTCGGGGGTCTGGGCCCGGGCCCGGCCCCAGGAGCAGTGGGTGCCTGGGGAAGAAAGACCTCTGAGGGTGCACATCCTCGCTGTGATTGGATGTGGGAGAAGGGCCCAGGGCTCCCGTTTGGCTGGAATGCCAGTTTCCCCCAGGAAACCCACTAGGGAAAGCCCACCGGAGGTCTCGCTGGAAGACTGGGCTCCCTGCCCCCACTCAGAGATACCCCAAAGTCCTGCCACAGCCCAGAGCCCTGCTCCCTCCCTCACCGCAAGCCCACGGGCTGCTGGGCCGCTCCCTCTCTCCTCAGGGCCCTCCAGCTCTGGTGGCACCAGGATCCCCATCCCAGCCCCACAAGGAGCCTCAGGTGGGGACTCCTCCCTGCCCCTCAGCCTCCTTGTCTTTACAGTGGGTGTCACAGCAGCTGTGGGGCCTCAAGGGGCCGTGCCCACAAAGGCATGCGGTTATTCACAGCACAGTGAACTCACTTGCCATATGAGATCTGAGCCAAGAGTTCTGGACAGAAACTACAGGGGTGGGTGGCTAACCCTTTCCCAGAGCGTTTCAGCCTCACCCTCACCCCCAGGACTGGCAGGCAGCGCAGTGGTTCACCTCCTGTCTCTGCCACTTACTCCTGTGAGGCCCTAGGCAAGTTACTCGCCTCTCTGTGCCTCAGTTTCCTCTCCTGTACAATAGGAGAACAACAGTCTCTACCCCATAGGGTTAACCTGAGTTAATATACATGAAGCACTCACGGTGCTTGCTAACTAGGCTTCTCCCTGCTGGAGAAGCAACTGAAGGCCAGTTACGGCTGGATGTTAATAAAAGGCTGTCTTTCCTGTAAGTGAAAAGATTGAGCATTCATTCTCAGTTTGAGTCACTGCAGGTGAGTAACGTGGAGGCTTTGCCCTCAAAGAGAACGTGGGTGCAAATCCCAGCTCAATGGTGTGCATCTGTGGCCAGCTGGAGAATTGTTTTAGCTCTTTCCTCCCTCGTCCCACGGGGGTGGCCTACTTCCTGCCTCTCACACAGGACTTGGCCACGTGACTGGCTTTGGCCGGTGGGCCGTCAGCAGGCATGCAGCAAGCAGCTGGGGTCTGAGAGGTACGTGCACAGTGGGCTTGCTCTCTCGTGCGGCTGTGGTGTCCGTGAGGGAGAAGAGTGTGCCCTTGCTTCCCGCAGCCCATCCAGGGATGCTGGCCAACGAAAGGGCCTTATGAAAATTAACTCCTGTTCCTACCAGTATTCCAGCAGGAATACCGTTGTTGTCCCATTGTGCAGACAAAGGAACGGGCCCCATGGGGTCCCGGGACTTTGACCCCAGTCGTCTCACTGGACCGTGGCAGCGGGACCCACCGCCTCTTGTCTGAGTGTCAGAGCTTGGGAGTTAGCTTCTCCCCAAGCAGGAGCTCCGCCAGGGTCACACTGCCCATAACACCACCCTGCCCCCTCCAGTAGGCAGGGCACCCACATTTCCCTGCTTAGGCATTGAACTAGACTCTCTCCAAAAGAAAACATTTGCCCCCGTGAATCCAACTAAGGGGCCGCGTCTGGAGTGGAACAAGCAGCTCCTGACTGTCGCTAGGAGGTTTGGAAGGTGGCGGGTGATGGAAGCTGATTTCATCAGTTTAAGAGGCTGCAGACTGTGTGGATGCTGCCTCCGGGAGCCCTCCGAGCTCCAGAGAGGAGAGGCGATGCTGGTGCGCCGGCAGAGATGGGGGTGGGGGTGGAGAGGAGTCCTGGCTGCGGGGAAGCCTCAGGGAGCCCTGAGTCAGATCCCTCACCAGCCAGCTGGTCCTCGAGCGTGCAGGAGTGCAACGAAACTCATAGCTTCACTGGACTATGCGTGCAGTGGAGGAGGAGGTCGGCAGTGGGGGTGGGGCGCAGTGAGTCAGGAAGTCTGCGAACAGAGACCCCACGGCCACCACCAGCTGGCCTCAGTCACACCACGTGGAGGAGGGTGGAGAGTTGGAACTACCGCGAGGAAGAGTTGCTTCTCATGGGAAATTCGTTTCTCGCGAGAACATTCTGAGACCCTGACGTGCCGCAGACCGCATTGCTGTTCTGTGTGCACCGTGACCCCAGCAGGTAGGCACTGTGGCTCCCGTTTAGTGACTGGGATACTGGGGCTCGGGGAGATTAAATGACTTGTCCAAGGTCACTCTGCTGACAATCACATCCAGGTGTGTGTGTGGCATCAGAGCCACGCTGTTTGGGGAACGTTTGGCTCAGTTCTTGTTTCTGCCCTGATTACACACAGAGAGCATGCCTGGGGCTCCTGGCCCGTCTTCTGTGGGGATGTGCTTATCAGTTAATAAAATTCGTCTGGCATCAGGGCATTCAAGTCAGCTTGCTAAAGCTTACCTCTGGAGCATTTTGATTTCTGTAACTGTCAATGGTTGAGGTGAATATTATCCCTTTAAAAAAAAAAAATCCTCACTTGAGGATAGGTTTATTGATTTTGAGACAGAGAGAGAGAGAGAGAGACTGGGAAGCAAACCCATACGGGACGACGCTCCAGCCAACTGAGCCCCTTGGCCAGGGTGGGAATCACTCTCAAACGCATGCCAGCTGCTGCTGCCTTGTTGAACAGCATACAAAACACAAGCCAGTCTTTTCTGGGGGACTCTGGCAACTAATGTGGAAGTTGCTCTGAGGCAGTAACACCGATGCTCTCCTGAACCCCTGACGTGTCTGGACTTCTCACTCTACACTCAAGGACCCCCCACTTCCAGCTTCATGGCTTTTAAGTGCCACCTGCATTGTTACCGTATCGCAAGCCCAACTTCCGTCAAGGTCCAGCATTGCTGTGGCCAAGGAGACGCGGCGGCCAGACCCTTTCGGTGTGTGGAGACCGTGCGTTCAAATTCACGGCAACAGCTGATGGACCTTCAGCAGGACTCGGTGATACTGACAGCACCTGTTATGGTCTCGTCTGCTTTCCCCCATCTCTCGAAAGCTGGATCTTGAACGTCTGAGTTGCCGCATGCCTCACATCCAGCGCAGTGAGGGTCTGCACAGGATGCAGTAGTCTAAGGAGGACCCAGTGGCTGGAGCGAGCAGGAAAAGTCAAGTCCGTGCATTGAAGACTATCGAAAAGGGCATGTCTGCACTATTCTTTTTCCTCCTCTTTCTCTAGTGCCGAGAACAGTGTCTGAGACGCCCCACACCTGAGCGTTCAGTGATGCTCGTGGGCCCAGAAGGGTGTGTTGTGTGACCATGGGGTCTGCACGTGTCCTTTTCCTACCAACTGCATGTGGGTACAGTTTTACGGAAAGAGAGCGAGGGAAGGGAGGGGGAGGGGCAGGGAGGAGAGGAGGGTGTTTGCTGTGATGCAGGCGACCGCCCACTGACTGGCAGCATCCACCCTGTCATGATTCTGGCTATAGATTTCTTTCTCTCTTCTTGAACTTCATCTGAGTCCTCCTTGGAGTCTCCTTGTTGGGCTGTTGGGGCTCGCCCTGATGAGATTCATCCACGTTGCATGTACCAGGTTCATTCCTTTTCTGCCCAGTGGCTCAGGGCTCCCAAGGTTTGCTCATTCGTTCACCCACCGATGGACGTGCGTGTCTTTCCCATTTGGGGCAATGTGGATGTCTACGTCTTTCTGCGAGACACGCATTTCCTTGTTCTCGGGTAAATCCCTAGGGGTGTGACTGCCGGTGAGCGCGCGTTTAGCGTTTTTAGAAGCTGCCAAACCATTTTCCAAACTCATTTCCCACCACAGATGATGAGAGTTTCAGTTTCTCCACCGTGTTCACGCTCCCATCAGAACAGCCTGCTGTTACTGGAAGAATTGTGGATTCCGTCGTGGTCGGTTGTTTCCCTCCCCGGCCCCCTGCAGCCAGGGCAGAGCGCCCCAGTCTCCAGGGAAGAGGGGTGAGGGTGGGAGAAGGGGGGCATTGGCAAAAGCAGGAGCCCCTCCCTGCCCCCCGGGACTTGGAACAGCAGGGGCACCTCCCCTCCTTCCTCCCTGCTCAGGGTCTTGACTCTATTCAGTGTGGCTGCTGTGTCAACCGTAAAAATAAAGAAAAAAAAAAGAGGTTTTAAAACATGCAGTGCTCGACTTCTTTTCCCTTAAATTGTCAAATACAAAGTGACGACAGCCAATACAACAATAGCCATCCAGTGTGAATAAATAAAAACTCCACCTATTTTTTAGTCAGATCGGTAAAAAATATATTTTTTTTGGCACAGAATTCTAGTGATTAGTTGCTGTGTGCCATGAGATGAAAAAGGTGGAAAATTGCTGCCCTGGGCAGTGCTACAGATGATTCTGTCTGGTCCCCACCTATCATTGCATCAACGAGGAGCTAAGGCTGGGGCCCCCGGAGGGAGGTAACCTGCCCAAGGGCACCCAGCAAGAAGCAGGGCCAGGATGGAAAGAGAATTTCCTTGCACATGTTCCTTCCTGACCCCAGAAATGTCTCGCTAGTCTTGTCTGTCTTTCCTTCTTTTGCCCCAGCCTTTCTGCCTTTGCTGATGCTGTTCTGTTACCACAGTGCCGATCCTCAGGTGCCCATCGGGGGCAGCCTAGCCGTTCTGGGGTGATTCCTTAAATCAACTTAAGTTCAGCTTTGAACCTTAGATATTCTAGAAATTCACCCCCTAACACACAAACCCAGGGTGGTGGGAAGGTCCCAGAGAGGCTTTGGGGTCCCCAGACCACAGGAGCTCTCCCTGCGGGGGGGCCCCCAGTCACCTCCTGCAGTTGGGCCCTTTGAGGAAGCCCAGCAGGAGCCCCTCCCTGCCCCCCCGGGACTTGGAACAGCAGGGGCACCTCCCCTCCTTCCTCCCTGCTCAGGGTCTTGACTCCATTCAGTGTGGCTGCTCTGGAGCACCCCGCCCCAGGCCCCCACTCTCTGCCAAACTGCCCAGTCAACTCTAAGTGTCAGTGCAAACTTCACTTCCCTGGGGAAGCCTGCCCGCCATCCCTTCCTCCTAGGCTGGGGCAGATCGTGTCCCTTCTTTGCTCTTCAGTCCACCTTTCCCAGACTCACCAAGTGTCCCACTTGGACTTGTCAGGAGGTACAGGGTGGCAGTAAGTTCCCCCAGGGCAGTCCCTTGGCTGGGCTGCGGCGTGTGACCCTCAGGATGCACGCAGGTTCACTTGGCCTGTCTCATCCATACTGGAGGGCGGTGAAGTCCATGCCCCCAGTGTAAGCATGTTTCTGCAGCCCGTCCTCACGGCAGGAGGACACGAGAGGCTCGTTGCTCTGGGTTCATAACAGGGAGTTTCACAAATTGCAGCACATGAACCACAAAACGAGGTGGAAAGTTCGAAGTCAGATCTGTACAGGAAAATCTGGGTCACTCCTTGAAATTGGATTTGTTTATTCACGGAAAAGGGCCTGTGTCTCAGTGTCACAGCAGGTCATACGTCATGACCTGAGTCCCAGAGTGATAAGGGGCTCTTTCCCAGGTGTTTCTGAGAAAAGAGTGCCAGGTTGAGAAGGTGTTTCGAGAAGCTGGCAGAGCAGACAGAACGTCAGCAGTGAGGAGGGTAGACCAGACCTTTCCTGGGGGTGGGGGAGGGTGGGAGAGAAGGGGTGATCTACGGGGACACCGGAAGCTTTCATGGCAGGTGCTAATGGTGACTCACCATTGCCACTTAGCTGGAATTTTGCCCAAAATCAGCTGCATTATGGGAAGAGCACTTAACCAAATCCCTCTCAGGAAGGAGGCTCAGGACCAGCATGTCCCTCCTCCAAACCTGGTTGTTATTTGCTCCAGGAACCACTCCCCTCGGCCCCTAGGGGCATCTTCTGCCCCAGTATCTGACCAGGACTCAAATCTCTGAGCAGACTAGGAGGGCATCCTAATCTACAGCAGGTTAAAAGCCAGTTTGCTTGCACTGCATCTGCCTCTGAGTGACAGCTACGACTTAAAGCAACTCTCGACTGAAAAAGTTCTTCAAGATGTGTGGCCACTGAACTTCACACACTCTACCGAGTTGGGTAATATTATCATCACTTCTTTAAGGAATCCTTTGTATTTTTAAAGTATAGGCATTGACCCAGTAGTTGGTCATGAAATTAATTTAGTGGGTCAGGCTCAGCACCAATAAAATAAAATAGAGTGAACGGTATTAGAATCAGAAAGCACCTCATGTCGTATGAACAAGTTTGCTTCATGAACTATTTCTGTGTGTGCGTGCGTCCAGGGTATGACAGAGGCCACTGACTCCTTCCTCTTGCATAGTTGTGTCCCTAGGGAGGGGCTGCCCTGCCAGCAATGACCACCCCCAGCCCCTGGACCCTGGGTGGGCCCCAGAATGACTGGCTCTTGCTCATGGAATGTGGTTGAAAATGGTATTTTACTTCTGAGTCAAGGTGGCTGGGTCCCTGAACCACCGCATAGAGGAGAGCTACCCCCAACCAGGAAACCTCACCTTGTTGTTATGTGAGAAATGAAATGTTCTTGTGTTAAGCCACTGATGTCTTGGGACCTGTGAATTATAGCACCTGACATTATTCTATGTAGTCCATTGTAAAATGTATTTCTTAATGTGGGTATGGTCAGAAAAGTTTGAGAGAAGCACCTGATCTAATCTAACCCCCTTATTTTTCAGATGGAGAAGCTGAGTGTCGGAGAAGGGGAGGGGCTCCCCAAAGTCTTCTGAAGGAGCTGGAGCCTAAGCAGGAGGGGAAATGCGGTGAGGCCTGGAGCGGGGCGGAGATGACTGCCGGGCTGTGTCCTCATGGCCCGGTGCTCCTGCGACCTCCACACGCACCTCAGAGATGGATCTGACATCTGTGCTCCCTATAGAGGACCTCCACCCACAGCTGGGGACAGGAAAGGTGAACTCCTCTTGGCCCTGCTGAACGACCTCTCACCTGGCCGCGCTGAGGCCCTGTGGTTAACATCTCTGCAGCACGCCGACAGATTTTCTCTGAAAGTCTGAGTTTCTCTGAATTCTCTGAGGCACAGGATTCTGAGAACCCAGCGGCGGCCTCGCCCCCACCGTCGCAGCCCTTGGTGAGTCACAGGAACACACGCACACAGGAACACACGCCCAGGAGCTGCCCCTCTGTATTTTGCCGCACCGGGAGTTTGGGTCCTGGTGCTGATGCTGACGGTGGGTGGAGGGAGGGCGTGGGAGCATTGGTAATGGAAACACATGGAGTCCGCTGTGTTCGTGCTGGCCTCGGTCCCACAAATGGGCTGAGCCCACCACCCGCCAGCTGCTCTAGGCTGCCGGTCAGCTGCAGGGGAGGGGGCGATTGAGAGGGCAGGGCTGTGGGCAGCTAGCTGCTTGTCCACATTGAACAAGTGAGTGCAAGGCTTGTGCCTTCCCCATTACCTCCCTCTGGGGTTATTGTATGAGTTAATAATGCAAGTGGTAGCGGGCATTTAACGGACTTGATCCTGCTTGATTCCGCTTGATTCCGCCCTGTGAGGTGGCCAAGCCTGGCATTTTCCCTTCCTCCCTCCCCGCATGTTATATGTGAGGAAACGGAGGCTCACAGAGCTTACGCTGTCATGCTCACAGTCCCCCCTCACTGGCTGAGAGTGCGCTGGAGCCCTGGCATCCTGAGGGTGGAGTCAGACAGGCAGGGCACAGGGCACTGGTGTTCAGTAGGCTCTAAATCTCCCCTGAGTGAATAGGGGTTGGTGAGGACACTGGCCTCCGTCTCTCCTCAGTCTGTCAGGCTGGCTCTGGCTTTTTCCCTTGTTCATGGTGATGAAAGCAAAGAATGAACCAGAGGCCTAGGAAAAATCTCAGATAGGCTGGGTCTCAAGATCTGGGGAGGTAAGGGGGTTCCCCAGTGCCCCCAAACTCCCTCCCAGCGTTCTGGGCTCCTAGGGCCATCTGCTTATCTGCTGCCCCTCCACACACTGCTGTTAGGGCATTACTCATATTCCAGTGGTCTGAGGTCAGTCAGTGCAAGGGAGTATGGGAAATGTGGTCCGGCTGTGCCCCTGCCCAGAAGGAGAGGGAACTGGACTCCTGAAGAGTCTCTGTCACATCACTGTCATCCGAAATTATCTCCTCCCTTCATTTACAAGCACAATGTATGGAATGAGAAAGTTAACCTTTCTCCCCAACCCGAGTGCAGCTCCCCGAAGATAGGGGTCTTACCTATCATGTTCACTGCACATATCCAGCCCCTAGAACATAGTGAGTGCTCAGTAAATATGGGTGAATGAAGAGCCAAGCTCAGCCCACCTTTTCAAGGGGGGAAATGCAAATTCCCTACGTGGACGGGGGAATTGAGAGGAGAGGAGTCCTGCTGGTCAGGGCATCAGGGAAAGTTGTCCACTCCCGCATCGCTCTTCAGCCCAAAACTTGGTGGCTTAAAACAACACGGTTATTTCATTTGCTTTCAATTCTGTAACTCAGGAAGGGTTTGGCAGGTGCATCTCTCTCAGCTCTACACAGTGTCACCTGAGGCCAAAAACCCCTTAGAGTGAGGTGGCTCACTCTAAGTTGGCCCTGGCTGTCGGTTGCGCATGGGCCTCTCTGCAGAGCTGCTCTGGCTTCCTTCCGGCATGGCGACTGGGTTCCCAGAGTGAGTGCACCAAGAGACAGGGAGTAGAAGCTGCCTGTCTTTTTAAAGCTGTGGGCCCAGAAACTGGCATTTCAGCATGTCCTCCGTATCATACTGGTTAGGAGGTCACAGATGCAAGATTCAAGGGGCTCTCGATGGGAGAACCATCAAAGAGAAGGCTTCCTGGAGGAGAGGAGCAAGAAGCACCAGACTCTAAGGTTTGGATGGTGCCTGCGAGCTCTCCTGCATGGCCGGAGCCGCCTCCGTGTACCCCAGCATGGTGGAGCCTCGTCTGGCTGCCCCGAAGAAGCCTCCAGTCGATCGACATGGCAGACTGTCTTCTCCAAAAGTGGCAACACTTCCATTCTCCATGTGTTTCCCTTGCCACTCGCTCCTGGGACCCAGGCATGACCCTGCAAGGAAGCCCAGACCACATGCGGAAGCCACCTGAAGGTGTTCCAGCTGACAGTCCAAGGTGAGGTCTCAGCATCTGCTATCAGAAATCTAAATGACCCACTTCCAGAGAATTCTAGCCTCCAGCGTTTGAGTCTTCCGTCTGAGCCCCAGACGTGTTCTACTGTACTTCTGGCCCACACAACCCATGAGCATGTTAAGTGGTTTCATGCCACCAAGTTTTGGATAATTTAAAATGCCACCTCAGTAACGGGCCCAGTGGGCAAAGTGAAATGGAGCAACAGCACCTCCAGAAAGCAGTGCCATGGCCAAGAGGGGGCTGGTGGAGCCTCACCAGAGACGTCCGACCCCTGAAGGTGGCATTTGCCATGTGTGAGTTGGAGAGCAGAGAGAAGTGTTTTGGACAGAGGAAGCAGTGGGTGGTGCTTTGAGCTAGGAAAGGGGCTAGCAGGAGGAAGACCAGTGGGGCTGGAGCAGAGCCCTGTGGGGTGGGGGTGGGTGGTCCAGCGAACAACTCCTCATCTTGAGGGCTCACAGGAGGATCCTTGGTCAGGTCTGCTTCCCGATGAGGAGGTGAGATGGATGGTCAGAGGAGCGAGGCCACCAGCCAGGCCCCAGTGGGCCTGAGGCCTCTGCTGTGGTGGGCAGTGGGGGAGAGGGCCGGACCAAGCTGTGGGTTGGATGAGGATGGGAAGCTGTGTAGGGACAGTGGCATCTGGATGGCAGGATGAATGCAGGACCAGGGCTAGAGCTGAGGGGGCAGGAGCTGGGGATACCTGTGCTCAAGGCCAAGTATGCCGTCGGGAGGGCTGTGGATGATGCTCTCCTCCTTACAGCGTGGCCTTTGCTGGCCATCTCTCCCCTGGAGGAGCCCCTGGGGAAGTGACATCCACTGCAGCCCTTTCACCCCTTCAGTTACACCACGTGACACACCCCTTCATTCCCGAGTCTGAGACTTGGGAGGGTTCCCGCTGCTGGGTGCTTTCTTGGCTACAGCCAGGATGAAGTTAGGCCCTGGGAAGCCTTTGGGGGTCCCCCCAGCTGGGTGTACTTCCTGGCTAGAACTGCATGATGGGACAGCATTATGGTTCTTAGTGAGGGGCCAACCCCCTACAGCACGTGCCTGGGGGAGAATACAACTGGCTGGGCTGCATTTACAGAGCGGGAAGTGGAGGTGGTCCCTCACTTCACCACAAGGGAAGCCTGGCCGACTCGCCTTGGGTCCTGCTCACCAGTCTCCCCTGAGCCTTCTGGAGCCGCCCCCGATAGGACTTCCTCTGGGTTCCCTTGGAGTATAAGCCTTTGTCAGCACTCCTGGTACCCTTTCCTGGTGAACTGAGGGGCGTTTGTGTGTCCCCAGCACCGTGCAGCCTCACACTTCGAGGGGGTTCAGTTGAATCAGCTGAAGAAACAAAGGAACCAACGTTGAGTGCATTCTCCGGGTCTGCGTGTCATCTGTATGTATTCCCAGGGCCATTCACCCTTCCGTGAAAACCACCCCCTCCCGGGACCCGCTGTGCCTCTTGGAGTACAGGAGTTTCTGGTGACATGTTCACCCTTAGAGGGCTGAGAACACTAGCTGTCACAGAGGCAAGTTAGCAGGTAGAAACGAAGCTCTCCATAGCTCCTCTAACGGCACAGTCAGCGTGGGCAACGCTCACTTGTAGGAGCTGCTGACTCGGTGGGCCCGGGAACCAGAACTGGCTCGGGGAGGGCTGGCCTTGGGTGGGGCTGGTGACGTGCACCCCCTGCTGACCAGAGAAGCCGGGAGGGTGCCTCTCAGCACGGCCCTCGTCTGCGAGGACACTTCCCACCTGACAGCCTGCGGCCTCCACCCACTCACCCAACCCTGGGCTGAGAGGGTGAGCCAGGGACACGGCTTCGGCCTGAAGGGGCCCTGGGAAGAAGGTGTGTTGGTGCGAGTTCCAGCCCTGAGAGAAGATGCCAGCGTGGCTCCTTGTGTGGGAGGAGGACACCGCAGCAGCAGAGCAGGGAAGGGAGGCGGGAGAGGGAAGGCGGCCAGCGACGGGACTCAGCCGTGCAGGGAAGCCACCCACGCTCACCTCTGCTTGGCCTTGGGTTGAGAGCTGCCCTCAGAGATTTGATTCCCTCGAAGTTTATGCAGGCCCTGGAGCAGCTTTCTGGGCCTGGGAACAGCTCTCAGGTAGAGAGGTTCAGGTAGGGCAGGAGGACGGTCCAGCAGCATGGAAGGGGTCTTCACGAGGCGCACAGGTGAGGGGCATGGGCCATCTGAGAAGTGTGCAAGCTCTATCTTTTGGTGGCAGAGCCTGTGGTCAATAAAGTCCCTTGGTGGGGGAGGGGGATGGGGTGTGACCCACTGGAGGGCAAGCGCCTGTTGGCTGGGCCCAGGACAGAGGCGTGTGAAAGATGAGCTCAAGCACAGATTCTGCCTAAGGAGCCACTGGCTTCACGTTCTACCTACACCATGAAGACCCCCCTGCCTTCCCCAGTGTGTCGCTTATGACGTGGAGTGCGTGCTCTCCCAACTCCCGCAGCCTCTTCACCAATTTCCAAGTTAGCTGGGGGTCAGCCAGGCTCCCAGGGCAAACTCCAGGCTGAGGGGACAGTGCGGAGGAGGTGGCAAGCTGTTGGGGGGCCACCCTCTAAATGGCCTTTTGGACCAGCAGGTTGAGCAGAGCTGCTACGGGGTGGGCCCCTGGGGTTGACTCAGAAGCCTTGGGGTCTGATGTCGATGGAAGGGGTGGGAGCACACGGCCTCCAGGGGCTCTTTCAGAACTGAGTGTCCTCCATGATCTGTCCTGCACGACACCGCGTGTCAGGCCCTGTTCTCAGTGCTTCAAATGTGCTGCCCCGTTTCACCCTCAGCACACCCGGTGAGGTAAGTGACTACGGTCAGCCCCCCTTTGCAGGTAAGAAACTGTGGCCCGAGGTTATGCAACTTGCCTGAGCTGGAGAGGAAGGGGATGGGATGGCAGAGTTAGGTGGGAGCCCGAGTCAGGCCTGGGCCCCGCTGCCCGTGCGGAGGTGCGGGTGCCGGCCCGCCTGGCTGCGCACCGGCACCTCGGGGTGAGGCCAGGCCAGCACCTTGTGCCCCCACCCCCTGCCTGGAACAAGTCAAGCTACGTCCTCAGTTTCACATTAGTCTTTTATTATAATCGTACTGAATGGGATCACTTTGCCAAGAGGAAAGTCAGTTCTTAAATCAATATGAGTTACAGCATCAAGATGAATGAGAAAAAAGCGATAGATATAAATGGCAAGACGGAGTATTCCATAAATCAAATGAATTGTGCCATCGTGAGAAAAATTATTATGGCAACTTTTACATCAAAGTGGTCTCAAGCCTGCGCATAGGAACTTTGTATTTTTTTTTTAACACTGTAAAAGGAGAGCCTTTGAAGGGAACGCTGAGGAAGCAGTTTTGGCCTGAGAGAAGGAAGCCTCGCACGCCAGTTTCTGCCCCCAACTCCTCCCGGCCGCCTCTCCCGCCCCAGGGCCTCATCGGGCCCTGCTCTGCACACAGGGGGCCAGGGCTGGGGCACATCTGCGGGGGTGGGGGTGGGGGGGGGCAGGATGGTGTGGCTATGCGGTGGGCTCCACAGGACAGCTGCCCCCAGTGGGGAGAGGAAGTCCCCCATCTACTCTTGTTCAGTAATGACCCCTGCGGGCAGCTTCTTAAAGAAACAATAAAACAGAAATAAAAAGAATAAATTTGGGTCAACTCTGGCAGGTTGTCATTAGGAGACACCAGAACTGTCACAGAGTTTTCTAATCGTCCGTCATCTCGTCCTTGGTAATGGCGAACGATGTAACCCCTGAAGGAAGGATGACAAGATTCAGCTCAGTCATGTACAGGGCAGGCAAATCACAGGAGGTCCTGGTTTATGGTTAGTCACATTCATTCCAAAGTGACAGTTTTTCTGACCAGATTGCAGTTAGCAGTGAACATTAGCAGGAGGTCATCTTTGGAAGAATTATCCATATAATGCAATGTTTTCAAGTTTTATATGACCCCTTGGCGTACACTCAAGGTAAGGCAAAGTCATAATGATTTTCTTTCTCTAATTGGTAACTCTCATATGTAATGTACACATATAATTTAACTCAAATTTCCAAACTGATCTGAGAGGAATGCATGAACACAGGGATAAGTATAAAAAGAGGAGATAATGGAAATTAATCTAAGCTTTATGTATATAAACTTTAACTGCTAATAATCAAAACACAAGAGGTTCCATTGATTACCACATTTTTGAAGAAAAACAAAAGGTTTCATATATTCAGCATTTAAAATGCCATTAAACATAAGTACCTGATAGAGGAATAAAAAGCAACACAAATTCTTTAATAGCACTGTAACTAATAAAAATGCAAACAATACTCGATTATGAAAAATAAAAACATGTCACTTAGAAAAGGTAAGACAATAATTCCATTCTCATACTCAACAAATATATGGGGATTGAGGGTGGCTGTGTCTGCACCCACCCCCCGTGGGTGTCTCCCCTCTGAGGAGTGGGCAGCGCGTTGAGGGCCAAAGAAGCAACACCTCTGAGTGACCCACTGGTTCCAGGTGGCACCAACTCGGAAGCACAGAACAGAGGACCCACCCCGGTGTGTGGGCAGGGCTGGGAGGTCGCAGTGACTGTTACGTGGGGAAGGAGCTGAGAGTGTGTTGGTGTGGCGGGTGTCCGGTGCCTACCATGGGGCCAGTGACACTCTGCTGCCCTGACTCCGGCTCTCAGGGCAAAGCGATGCTGAAAGTGAGCAGACGACTGTGGCTCGGCCGCCAGGAGAGGGCCGGTCCCACGGCCCTGCCCAGTCTCTGTGCTGGAGCCCAGGCGAGGACAGCTCCCCACTTCCAGAACCGCAGACACCGGCACCTTCCCAAGCCTTTGAGAGAAAAATGACAACTGTGCAGCTGCGAGGCCACTCAGGGGACCTTGGGAGCTTATGAAGTACCATTGAGGGGACATACACTCGGCAGCAACCTACTCAGTGAGCCACCCCAACGGGGTGCGGAGCCACCACTCAGTTGAGCCGGAGCTAACATGCACACCTCCACACACTCGGGGCTGTCCTCGCCTCACACGCTCGTGTGTTGGAGGATTTCCCTGCTGGAGTTTTAAGAACTGCAGAGCTGACCAGAAGCCCCTCTCGATTCCTCATCATTTCTTGGAGAAGTGGGGGGCCCGTCATCACCACATTTGTCTGTAGGGAAGTCAGCGGTGGTGGGGAAGCAACGGCGCCCACCCCCCCATAGGCAGCTGTTCGGTACCTGCTGCCCTGGAGGCTTCCGCTGCCTGGAGGCCTCGCCGTTGGCACAGGAGAAGCCCAAAGAACCACTCACTCCAGGGCAAGGTCTGCTTAAAGGGACCCTGTTCTCTGGCATGAAAGATGCTAACAGGTGAACTATGATTGTTTAAGGGGGGCAGTGATAACCAGAGTGATCTGGCCTGAGGCTTGGAAATGTATTTAACGAACGAGGAGTCTGAACCCCCTCATACCTGAATGAGCCCTAAGTTTAGAGCCACGTCCGAGGATCGCTGTGACTTTCTGAGAGGTCAGCAATGAACGGTTTCTCTCCAGCCCTGAACCCACTGGTCCTTGCCACGGCATTTGGCTTTGCCGTGCGACTTCCCAAGGGAGAATTGGCTGGCATACAGATGTCCAGAGAGAAAGTGTTCTGGATATCGATCAGCATCCCTGCGCCTGATGCTCTGAGGGAGGGGAGATTTGAAACCAACTCTTCTTTCTTCTTCTAGATTAATACTGATGGCGCTGCCACACCTTCTCAGTCTGGGAGTAGAGGACAGAGGAAAAGTCACTGCAACTGTGGTTTGGGCTTTCTTGGTGGTGTGGTCCTGGGCACCTATTGCAGCTCTCCCTCCGGGCGAGGGTGTGGCAGATCAGGGGAGGCCCTGGAAGGCCTGTCTGCACTTCGGTGACCATCAGTCTGTGTGCATGGTGGCCGTTTGCTTTTCTCTAAAGGGTTCCGTGGGCTGTTCTGGGGCCACAGGCACACTGGGAAAGCAGTGCTGGTTTCAGAGGGGTCTCCACTGGGGGAGCCTCAGCGGGACGCAGAGGCTCCTGGGGGTGGGTGGCCTGGGCACTGTGGTCAGATGTCCAGGGGACTCACGATGGTGAAGCCAGAGTCCTTGCTGTTGCAGCTGCTGTCGTCGTCGTCGGGGCTGGAGCTGGGGTTGCTGGAGGACGCCGAGGCCGGGCCCATCAGGGGGTCGGAGAAGACCAGTGGAGAGCGGGCCAGGGCCTCACCTTTCCCAGACGTGCTTCTGAGGGTGCGAAGAGGCTGGGCCTGGCCGGAGAAGGATGCCCTGGTGCCGCCTCCCTCCTCCTCTTTGGAAACCAGGATGAAGTCGTCTGCGCTCCCTCTGTCTGCATGCCCGGGCGCTTCCGAAGAGGCCTGTGAAGTACAGTCAGAAGTTCAGGGGGCGAGAGAAGACACCAGGAAAATGAGAGCTGAGTGGAGGCCCGGAGAGCGGGGAGTGCTCCACGAGAAACCAGGCTGCCTCGCCCTGTGCTCTTCCGTGGAAAGACACCATGTTCTGCCTGCTTCCGAGCCCAGGCGCTTCCCAGTGGCGCAGGGCTGGCCCCTTGGAAGCTGAATGCTGGTTTCCTAGGGGAACAAAGGAAACCTCCTGCTTGATAAGTTGTTGGGAGAGGCTGGCTCGGGAGCAGGCTGCAGACAGAATCCCTCCCAGCTTCAGGTGGCACCCTGCCGCGCCAATCACTCATCCTCCTGGGGCTTCAATCCCCTCATCTGTGAAATGGGGACAGGACAGCATCTTGGTCCTAGTGTGTGGCCACCATGTGGAGAGATGATGTATGTGGACGTGAGTCACAAAGACTGGCTCTCTAACGTGAGCCCCAGATCCGGAGAGAGTTTACGACTTGCTCAGAGGAGAGCGTGGGGAGGGGGGCACACACTTCCTTTCCTGCAGATCTCAGGGCTAGCTCATCCTGGGTATGCACTTGGGGGACCCGGGGAGAGTGGTGGTTAATTGGCAGGTTCTCCAAACATGGAAACCAGGAACGGTGATTGCAAAGTATATGCCAAAAAGCATAGCAATGGAATTGTTTTACAATTACTTCCTTCCTGTCTAAGCAATTAATTATAACTAGCGCTTCGTTTTTTAACTAAAGATGACATTCATGAACATCAGCAAAGGTTCTGAGTTAAGACCAGAGGTGCTCCTGTGTCCCCTGGGATGGGAGTAAAGCCACAGTCTAAGCAAAGATATTCCAACGCCAGCCTGGCAGAAACAGCACCTGCCCCCGTGCTGAGGTGAGCTTGCATGGTGCTCTCACCTGCTCTCTTGCCGGCCTGCCTGCTGTCCCCACAGTGTGGGGAGGGGCTGGGGCAGGGGTCTACATCTAATGAGATGCACTGAGCCCCTTGGCCGGAAGGGCTCCCCTAGGTCTTCCAGCCTCAAGACTGGCGTGGCCAAGGTCACCTCTGAGCTGTGGGCAGAGCCTGGGACAGGAAGCTGGCAACACTTCTAAGGGAAATCTGGGCCTGGCTGATGTGTCCCGCTCTGAATCTCATGTTCTCCTGGGGGCCATGGTGGGGCATGAGTGGGCAAATAATGGCTCGGGGGCACCCCGACAATCCATCCACTCTTAACGTTGAATGGGAGGACTGAAATGGGATTTGCCTTTAAGACTTCGGTACTGAAACAACAGGCCTTAAGGCTCTTGATTCAACACATTAATTCCTACAAATCTGAAGAGATCACGCAGAGCGCATGGCACTCTGGTAGGAGCGGATGTAGCCACAAATGGCGCTAGGGCGGTTTGGTAGAGAGAGACTGGCCTTTTCCATCCCTGTTACTGCCCTCCGTATGGTGCACCAGACCGGGGTCATGCCGCCTTTGGGGGGGGGTTGGCTGGGAGCGACACTCGAGGGGGGCTTGTCCCCCACACGCATGCACGTGGGGTGCACCTAAGGCTGTACGGGACCTCAGCTTGAGCTCCTACCTCCAATGTGGGGACACTGTGCTCACATGACTGTTGTCCTGCTTACCGTTCACTGTGAACCATGAACACCTGTGCTGGGAACGGGTAGGTTCTCACAAGCATGAAAACCGGGCCTGACCACCGCAAGTACAATGAAGTTCTGCAGTCAGCAAATTCGTTAGTGTGTTTGAAAGGTCTCTTGTTGTAGTATTTTTACACCTTCAACTAAAAGAATCATGCTAAATTTTTCAATAAACTTGTCAATTAAAAATGGGTGGGGCTCAATAATATTTGAATAAATGATAACTGAAAAATTAAACATCTGTGCAGGGAGGGAGAATTAGAAGTAATTAATCAAATTAAACATGCAACTTTAATGGATTCATGCAGCTAAAAAATATGGCTCAAAATGCTCTATGAAAACTTCTTTTTAAAGCTTGATGAACTTGGCCACATAGGGTTTACTCTTCTTAAAGAGTACTCTTAAAACTAAAAACACCCCCATTTTAAGAAATTATTTTGCTTTTTAAAAAACCATAAAAAATTAATTTGTAAAGCATCTGCATGCTAGTTTTTGAGAAAGTGACTTAGATGAGATTTTGCTAGTGTTCATTTTTCAAGACGAAACTTTGTGAGCCATGAAAAAGAACATCACTGGGGATTTCCAGCCCCATCAGATAACGCCCAGTGAGGCTGGGACGAGGGAACGTGGAATCAGGTCCGGCGGGCTGTGCGCCTCTTTGGCCTTTGTTTTCTCACTGGCAAAGTGAGCCAGCAGGACTAAGTGCATGAGGAATTTCTCTGATCTTTCCTAACTGGAAGATTCTGTGATTTTATGTTAGAACAAATTACACACCATGCTGAGACCTGAGAGCGGGGACCAGCACATACGGCCCGTGGGCCAAATCCAGCTCACGTGGCTCTCAAGCTGCGAATGGCTTATCCATTTTTAAAGAGTTGTAAAAACCAACCAACCAACAAACACATAAATAAACCAAGACACCAGGTACAAAAACAAATAGATGACAGAGACCACTGTGGCCTGCTAATCCTAAAATACTTACTCTCTGGCCCTTTACAGAAAAAGTCTGCTGACCTGCCTTCAAGGATGGACATTAATGAGAAGTCCTTCCCAATGAAGGCAAAAAAGGTTCCAGCCAAGTGAGCTACGCCCAAGACACATTAGGAGAGCACAGACAGGACTTCCCATGGTAAAGGGGAAAGGAGGCATCAGCTGCAGCCGATGGACCAGCGGCAGAGGCAGAGGTCTGGCTTCCTCACACCGTACGATGGGAGGGGTAGGAGGTTCAGGCCAGAGTTGCTGTGAAAAGGCGTGGAAGTGGAGCACCACGCGACTCCGGGAGACACCGGTCTAGTTATCAGCACTGCGAATGGGCCCGCCCTGCGGCACAGGAATAAACCGTCTGCACAGTGACAAGCAGCAGCCCTGGCTCAGGCCACTGGCGGTGTTTCACAGCTGGAGTTCACACACGGTAATAATCTGAAGTGACTCGAGGGGGGATGTCTGTTATTCATAACTTTGAGGAACTTATGGGACTGTGTCCCCGTCAGTGTGACACTGCTCGTCAGAGCTCGTGTACCTGCTTGGTGGCCCCAGGCATCTGGCCGCCCTGGCCCTGGCCCTGGCCACTGGAGCAGTAGTGGTCATCGGAGATGGTGATCTGCTCGTTCTCCTCGGCTTCCAGCTGGCTCTGGTTGAAACGCAGGGAGCCTTTTAGAATGTCTTTGATCTATTTTCAAGGGAAAAGAAAATACATGAAAAAGACAAATGAGTTTGTTTTTAAACACTAGCTAAATCTCTAATATATTTAAAGTGGACTTGCCATTGACACTTTTTTCATAGTATAGATATCAATTTATTAGCAAAAGAAAGAAATAGCAGAGAAAAATCCAACTCTGTCCATAAACGCCATTGACTTACTAATGCCCAAGGAAAATTTAAGTCTCAGCGGCCAGGTTCTCACAGGGTCAGACACGGGTGTCACGTCCTTGGCCGTGAAGGCAGGAAGTGCCCTTTGCCTGCACAGGCAGCCCCATGAGCAGCCCCCATGAACGGCCCCTAAAGTGCCGCCCCCCAGCTGAGCTGCTAGTATTACAGGCAGACACTCGAGAGCAGCACGCCGTTCTTGCTGACGTTCCTGTTCCACGATGCCCTTTAAGGGTCATGAGGGTCACTGAAATGTGGCCCTTGAGGGCCGGGGACCTGTGGCAGGCAGCGTTAATATGTACTCCAAGGGCGGCTGTGTTTGTGCAGGTGACCGAACATGATGCTGGACCACATGGCACCAGCTGCGGGTGAGGATCAGACAGAATGGGCGTGGTGAGAGGAAGGGGCAGGGCTGGGCAGGCCCGTCAGACTTGCTCACCAGAGACAGCAAGGGCACAAGGGGGGGGAGAGTCCTCAGGGCCCTGTCCGAGGGGCTGCGGCTCTAACGTCACGGTCGTCCTTGCCCTAGGGTGCCCTCCTCAGCGGGCACTAACAGGGGCCAGTGGGATGCCAGTTCCGATCACGGGACATACCTGTTTCAACCCTGCCAGGGAAACCAGGATTTGATCTTCTTTTTCCAAATTTTCTTGTAATATCACATCTTGAATGTTTACTGAAAATAGAAGAATGGCATCTTATAACTAAAGCTCCAAGTATAACTTACCTGCTGCCGCACCTAACTTCAGACAACCTTGGGAATTTTTCTGCCAAATTTCACAGCAGCCATTCCCACCAAGGATGCTCTGCCGAACCGCAGATGGGCAGGTGCTGGGTGCAGCAGAGGGGAGCGCCGAGCTGGCTGCGCACGGCCTTCCCGCCGACATCACACAGATGCGTTCTTGTGATGACAGATGCGTCTTCACTTCCACAGAGAGACCAGGCAACTCTTGCTGACCTACCACATGGGGAACAGCCTGGGGCCCTCGGCCAACCCCCGGGAGGAAGGGTTCAGCCTGGGCCTCCTGTTCTGTCTCCCAGAGTTCAGTGACGCGAGTTCACCTCACTCTCTAAAGACCAGCTCCTCCCAGGTGACTGAAACTACCAGGGACACCATCTTTAAGGACTGAAACAGCAAAGCGTAGTGTCAGTTCAACAGAGTGGTGAAAATAAAAGGACAAACTCGTGGCACTACAGGCTGCCATCAGGCAGCGATGCTTACGGAGCCAGCACGACGTGGCCCAGGGCCTTCACAGGAGCAGTTTCTGAACCTGAAAGGTCCCCTTGTCCTGACCTGATCTGAGGGATCCGCCCGGCCAGCTCTGCCCATCCAAAGTGTCACACCAAGCTGCCCGCTGACCGGTTAACACTCCGAAGTCCTCAGCCGCCCCCTCCCCACACCCCCGCCTGCCTGTGGACGCACTCAGCCCTACTGGGGATGAGAGGCTCTAGAGGCAGGGTTCTCAGGACAGCTCAGAGGGAGGAGCAAGCGCCCTCTTCCCTGGGACTAGGCAGAACGTGTGTGAGGGGCAACTAAAACACACTTTAAAAAAGATACTGATACGTGTGCCAATTTGAGAATCACTCTAACAAACAGGCTCACCCGCCATTAACATCTGCTTTCTGATTTTTTGTGCCCTTAAAAAACACCCCATTTATAAGGTCTCATAGGCCAGGTTCTTTGCCATGCACTCATGAAGTTGTCTCACTCTCTCCTCTGGCCCCCTTAATTCCGTGTGTGCCCCCAAGGGCCGCTGGAGCTATGTATCACTCCTTGCTTGCTTTCTGCCGCCAGTGGGAGAGGCAGAGCCAGCACACTGGTCCCTTGGCCTGGAGGCCATGTCCCCAGATCCATGCAGACTGGCTCCTCCTCTTTGCTCAATTCACTGCTCCCAGTGCTGCCTCCTCCGAGCAGTCTTCCTGACCACCCAAATGAAAGTAGCCCAAGTCACCCTCTAGTCTCTACTGAATTCTTTCTTCTACTATACTGATAATAAGCACTTCTCACCATCTGACACTATCACGTGCATTTGCCCATTTATTTGTTGTCCTTCTGCCCCAATAGGACATAAGCTTACAGCCTTTAGAATAATTCCTGATGCATTTCAAGTATACAGTGAGTATTTACTGACCAACTGAATGAATGAACAAACATGGAAAAACACTCCTGGAATTCGCATTTCAAAACACTGCTATCCTAAATTTTTCCGAACAGCATTTTCAGTAAGGGGCAAGGCAAGGACTGATACCATTGATTGAGCCCAGCTCGAAAATTTCTCAGAATCTTCACTGAGAGCAAGTCTGTACACCATGCTGACAAGTCCTCTTACAGACTGAGCAGAAAAACAGCAGCTTTTATTTATTCAGAAAATGTGACTGTTGTTTCTGACTAATAGGAAGGCCTGCTCCAAAACAAGAGAGCAAGATGAATGGGAAAGGAATAATAGATATAATTAGAGAGTGAATGTTTTCGGTTTCCGTAAAAGCCTGTGACAATTTGTTCTCTCTCAATAAAACACACACACACACACACACACTCCACTCAACAAGACATTAATGACAACTAACTGCAGAAAATTAACAAGGAACAGTTATGTAGGTCTTTTAGTGGACGGAGAAGGGTGACTTCTGTTTTGTGAATGCTGCGGTCTCAGGCAGGGCCTGAGGGCAGCCGGGGGCAGCAGTGCACAAAGCAGCCGGGTGGTTTGGTAAAGCAGTAGGTTCTGCCCCTCGGGCTGGCGGTGGGATGGATTTCCCGGTGCCTGCGGTGTCAGCAGGGCCAGCAGACAGACAGCTCCCAGCCCCTGGAAGGAAGCTCACCTAGTGGGCGCAGGAGCACTAGCACATCTGTAGAAAGCATGGGGGCCTTCCTGGGTCCAAGGAACTAAAGGAGGGGAGGCCTCTGGAGGCCATACCCAGTGAGCCAGGGGGCCAGGAAGAGAGGAAATCTGAAAAAACCACATGTGATGTCTCCTGGCTACCCCTTGCACAGTTTGCTGTGGAAGCCAAAGCGTTTGGCTAAATTGCCTAGCTCCTGCCTCCAATGTGATGGCAGGGCCCAGAGTCAGCAGCAAGGACCACAGGCATGTAGGGTCACAGGCTACAGGTCTGTGGGGCAGCATGCGGCTCCAGTGGGGACAAAGGCCCAGAAGTATGCAGGAGCAGAGCTCTCCTTAGAGGCCAGCAAGGACCCGGAAACACTCAGAGGCCTTCCTGAAACACCATCCCGGAATCTTGACACCATCCTGGCAAGGAGAAGAGACAGAGTGGAGAGGCTCTGTGGGCATTTGTTTAGATGGGGTGGTTAACCTGTAAGAAAACGAGCAGCCTTTCATTGGCAAGTTTAAGCCTTGGACTGGCATCAGTGGGGGGGGAACTTCAGAACAGGATTTCTATACGCCTGAGTTGAGGTTTGTAGATTTATTTTTCCACCACAGAAGTGTCAGTGTCTGCCTGAGATCTTCCAAAAGCACACTGGTCATGTTGCCTAACAATCCCATGAATCGAGAAGCCCTATCCTCCCTCGCTTGGGTGCCCTGTTTGCTGTGAGCTGGCCCGGTGCTGATGCCTTCAGGAGCAGGCTGAAAGGGGAGGCGTGAAGAAGGCAGAAGGTATGAATGTACCGGGAAAACGGAACAAGGCTTGTCTTTCATTACAGGTGAAGTGGGAATAATGCTCCCTGTTCTAACGGCCACTCTCCCTATGTGCTCATTCAACAAGGGCACGAGCCGCCAACAAGCCTAGACCCTCAGGACTGCACTGTCTCTTGGGTCTAAAGAGGTGGTGGGGCTGCGGGTGAGCTGCCGCAACTCCACCCTCCACCCCTCCCTCACCAAGTCCCGGATTTTATTCAGGGCAGCACTGTGCACACCCTCCCTTTCCAGCCAAGGCCGGTCATGTGACACAGCTCTGGCCAATGCGGTGTAAGAGAAGTCCCTGTATAAAGCTACTGGAAAGGTCCTCACGTGGGACTGACTCAGTTTGCACCTTTTGGGCCTGTGCTGTCCCTACTTTTGCTGCCTGAAGTGCTGGTAGGAGCTCCACAAGTCATCTTGTGAACATGCAGATGAAGGTCCCAGCTTCAGGAACACGGGCAGAAGGCCCGAAGGAGCCTGGCGCACTGGGCCCATCTTGGAGCTGTTATATCTGTTCGGAATGCCTACATCTGGGCTCCTTTTATTTAAGGAAAAAAAAATAACCTACTGGTTTATTTACTGTTTTTTTTTTTCTTTTCTGTTGTTAGCAGCCATTTTAGTTTCAAGGTACCACAAACTGGGTGATTGAAAATAAGAAAAATGTATTCACAAATACATTTGTGAAGCCGTTACGTCCAAAGTCAAGGTGTAGGCCCTTCCCAGCGTTTGGAGGTTGTCCACAACCCTTGGTGTCCTTGGCTTTGTCTCCATCATCACATGGGTTCTCCCTAAGTGTCTGAGATCAAATTTCTCCCTTTAGAGAAGGACACCTGTCCTTGGACTAGGGCCTACCAAAGCCCAGTATGGCCTCATCTCAACTTGGGTACATCTCTAAAGGCTCTACTTCCAAACAAGGTCACATTCACAGGTTCCAGGTGGACATGAATTTGGCAGCCACACCGCTGGACACAGTGCAGCAGCCAGCCTGCCCGTTACACAGGATGAAACCCTCCAGCCCCTCTGATGAGCGGGGCCAAGGCAGCCCCACCAAGCCTCTTTGGCACGTAGGCTGCCATTCAGGGCCCAGGCTGGCTCCGGCCTGTGTGCCACCCACACCTAGGCGGGGTGGCGGGAATGGGGGGTGGGGCTGGGTGGAGAGCCCAGAACCTTCGTATCATCAGCACTGTACTCTCAGCCAGAACTTAGACCTTAGTTTTTGGATGGGGTCAAAGATCACCTTTTAGAATCTGTTGAAAACCAGGACGGTCTCCCCTGAAAACCCACATATACCTAAAATGTTCACTTAATTTTAAGGAAAAACCTCTGCTATAATCAACGAAGCTGACTAGTCTCACTGTAAGAAACCCAGAGCACAGAAATCCGAATGAAAACAAAGGGCATCTGCAGGGGCTGTTAGCTGTTTTGAATGCAAGAATTTCCATTTGACTGAGTACTGTCCATGTAAGCCCTGTGCCTACGTAGTTCCACTACATGGTGATTTAAGGTAGTACTCATGAACATTCTGTTAATAGATAGCCTCTCAATAAAAAATCTGCTTTAAGTTGCATGTAAAAATAGAACATATTGATGCCATTTCATGCTTTAAAATATTAAAAGCAGGAACGTGAAATGTCTAAATTTCCAACATAATGTACATTTTTCTTTATAGAAAAAAGCAAAATAATACGATATAAAGTCTCCTTTTGTTTCTGTGTAGCAGGAGGAGTGTGCGCTCTGTAATCCCCTTCTGTTTCAGTACTGTAGATCACAGATGCCAGAGCACTGAGACCGGAGGGGAAGGCCTCACATAACCACTGACCACTTCGGTGAGAATTACACCGACGTCTCATCAACATAATCCCATGGTGACTCCACAAATTTAAATGAAATGCCATTGCCACAAAAAATAGATCTCTAAGGGTAATGGGAATGGCACACAAACTATGTTTTCAATTTCTTAAAAACCTGATTTTCCTCAAAACTGGAATAAAAACGTTTTCATTTAAGTGGCTGGCACAGAAGGTTAACATAAGCCTATATTCATTAGGAGGGTAGTGGGAAGGTGACCAAAACAGAACCAACACCTATCACTGGTGGCGATGGAATTGGACCAGTTGCTTAACCTCCTCGTGCTGCCTGATGGGTAACAACAGAACTTTCCTCATAGCACTACCGTGAAGAATACTACATGAGCACAGAGCCTTGTCCACTGCAGAAGCTCAGGACCCAGCCCCTTTCATTTCCACGTGGCCACGTTGCTTCATCTGAACATCTCGACAACCTTTCTAGATTAGGACCATCATCCTCGTTACAGAAAAAGGTAGCCAGGCTCAGAAATGCCAGGTCTGTTATTTGCAGTCTCACAACTCGAAGCGGCAGAGCTAGGATGAAATTCCTTCCTGATCACCTGCATCTGGAGTCTCCTTCCACAGTGATGTGTATGGCAATGATGGAGGGGCTGGAGGTTTGAAGAAGCACAGCATCTCAATCACATTGAGATGGCAGTGCCCTTTATTTGGTGGTCAGCCAGAAACAGGAAGTCACCTATGTGCAAAACAGACTGCCCAGTCATTTTGACCAGACCTTCAGGGGCACTGGCATAGTGTCAAATAGCTGAGGCTTTGATGACCTTGTGCGGTGGCCTGTGTGTCAGGAAGATGGGGGTAACACCTATCTCCAAGGGTTGTTGTGGAGGGTCACACGAGATAATCAGAGCGGTCCACTTCTAACGCCCTGTCTCACTGTGACTGTTACTGCTCAGTATGTTTTTTCCCTTCTCCAATACCTTAAATACCCATGTACGTGGATTCTGCTGTCTGAGGTTCTTGCATCCCTGGGAGAGATTTAGTTATCCTGACCTCATATAAGGACACTCCCAGACTCTAAAGAAAAATGTAGGCTGTTACAAAACAGAGGGGTCACCTGTAGAGCTGACCTTGGGTCACATGCATGACCAGAGTGGTAGTGGTTGAAAAGGCAGCCACTAGTCAAGGGGAGAGGGCAGACATATCACTCGTCACTTTTCACTTTGGCTGGACCACTGGGATTTCTGTTCACAGAGAAGGCAGGCTTCCGAGAAGACTGTGGGCATCAAGTTCACCCTTTAGTACCTCTGCGTGTCCGTGCAAATGCCACTCCCCTTCTAGAGGCCCCCGTCTTCTCCTCAGAATGTCACATCCCTCCCTGTCTTTAAACCGCACTCAAGGATCAGCTTCCTCATGAACAGTCTTCCCTCTGAGAGGATCTACTGTTGGCTTTCTCCAACACGTACTGTGGGACTCTCATCTTTACTCTTGGAACCATAACGCAGAGATGAGGCTCAAAGACTAAATGTTTCCTGAAACTGCACAGGTCTATGTGGCAAATCCTGGTCCCAAGGTCATTTGGGTCCAAATGTGGTGGGGCCCTGCTCACTATATCCCAATTGCTTTAGAGCCCCGCCTGTCCCATCAATGTTTCTGAGATCACCGGTGCTCTGCGAGAACCTTGGTTTGCTTCATGTGAAGCTACGTGTCACTTTCAGTATTTCTGATGAGATGTATTCTCTTTTGCTCTCTCTCCCTTCTTTGAAGTTTTACTCACCTCTTTCGAACACACTGAGCTCAGTTTCAGACCACCACTCCTCTACTTCACCCTGCCCTCCACCTACCTCTCCCAGCACCTGTTTTGTACACCAGAGAGCAGGTGCTTAGTAAGAAATGGCCAAATGACCGATGTGAGGCTTTCCCAGCAGCATTAGGGCTGATTTTTATCTCCTGAGAAGCAGGTGTAGGTGAGATATTTCTCAGATGAAGAATGAAGGGATACTAACATGGTCCCTGTTAGTCACCATGGTCATGGTGATTGAGAAGTCCAGGGGAAGGTAGAGGGAAATACCGTTCATCAAATGAGCCAAAGTACTGAGTATACGGAGAGCCAAGTACTGAGTCAGGCACGTTATGCTCAGTTTTTTCTTAGAAAGCGAAGAGCAGATTACACACAAAATATAACCAAGGGTCCTGTTTTGTAGCCACCTGTCAGAATGGCTGAGAATCCTAAACTCAGCCCTGGGAAAGAAGTGACACTTAGGACAGTCCAAAGGAGGCTGGGCAAATGCATGCACTACTGTTATGAAGTCTTCTGGCCCTGGCCAGGTAGCTCAGTTGGTTAGAGTGTTGTCCTGATATGCCACGGTTGCATGTTCGATCCCCAGTCAGGGCACATACAAGAATCAACCAATGAATGTATAAACACGAAGAACGACAAATCTCTTTCAATCTTCTTCTCTTTCTTTAAAATCAATTAAAAAAAAAGTCTTCAGGCCAACAAACAGTTCTCTTAAGTATATTGGATGTAGTTAGCGCAGAGCTCCAAATCTTCACAGATCTCTGTATTCTCACAGGGTTTACCATCCTGCCAACCAGGGTAATGGAGCATGACTTCTCATAGTAAAATCAGCCAGTCAAATGAGCGCCTTTGAACTGCATTTAAGATGGATGGGTGTGTGTGTGTATGTACATATATATACAAATATATATACATATATTTGTATGTAAGAGAGAATTTCAGGCCATAAATGTTTTGCTGATATAAGGATCTAGTGAGAGTTAAGTGCCACTCCTCAACTGGGATTAAAAAATGGCCCTCGGGCTTCTTTACTTGGGATTCTCCCCACCCGACCCACAAGATCTTAAGCTCATCTTGAGATGCCTGTGGTGGCCCCATCTTTTGTCTAGCGGGTCACTAACTGGAGAGGACAGGGACTGGAGGGCTTGGGGAGGCACCCTGGTACGGAGAGATGAAAACGAAAACAGGCCATGCAGTAGGACAGTTTAAGGACAATAAAAAAATTGGGGGTCTTCCTGTGGAAGAGCATGTGGGGAAATGGGAGAGCCAGAAAATGAAAATGAAATGATGGCAGACACTGGTCTGCACTGGGGTCATGCGATGCCTTCACCCTGTGGCGCCTTAGCCTGGAAAAAGAAGTCGTGTATGCTTTGCTAAGTTTTTCTAAACAGGTGTAGGGCAGGTACAAGGAAGATGCTGACCAGCTGTTCCAAGGCTTCTGAAAATAAAACCAGGGCAGCCAGGGGACTGCAACTAGAATAGAGCAAGTACAGAAAGGCCAAAAAAGAACTGAATTTCAGGTTGAAGGCTACATCAGAGCTGGAGGGCAGGTGTGAGTTCTCTGCCCACAGACTTTAGCTGTGCATGTGCTTTAAGTGTGGGTTCAGGAAGACATTGAATTGTGCCCGAATAATGTTAAGTTCTGTTGTTCCTTGCTGCTCCTCGTCTGTGATGGGCCAGTAGCATCAGGTCACCTGGTGGCTGTTGAAATGCAGAACTCCAGGCCCCACATCAGACCCACTAAATCAGAATCTGCATGTCTCCCCAGATACTTCTATAGAGGACACTGCTACCGAAATTAGATGCAGTACTTCAGATCACGAAAAGCTTTTATCGCAGTGTGGTTGACAAGGAGAGAACTGTCAGGGACCACATTTTCTCTGTTTTTCAAATGGCATCAGTTAATTGCCCTATTGAACATTTTCAAAGACATCCATTGAAAGTTGTTTTTATAAACATTAGAAAATCAGATTTATAAAGTTCTTGCAGAGGCAAATAAACTACTTTTCCAAACTGGCCTCCTCTTACAGTTAATTCTTGCATAAATATTATGACAAGTGTAAAATCATTAATGGTGTGTGCCATAAAATAGCAGGAGAGCTGAAATCCAGCTACTGATTCAAGTGTGGCCTCAGCAGACGCATCAGTGAAAGGGAAGCCCAGGAGTGGATTTGGGTCAACTGTTGGTGCCAGCTAGCTGTCACTCATCCTTCCCGGGCCTTGGTTTCCTCATCTGTGAAATGAAGAGCAGCTGGGATGGCTTTCAGGGCGTCTGCATCTTTACCACTCTAAGATCCTATGGCAGGGCTCTCCACGAGAGCACAGGAAACCTAATTTCTCTGAATTCACTGCATTTAACCCACCCACTGTTTGTGTGAACCACCAATGAAAGGACAAGCTGCTGGAAACCAGTGTCTGAATACCAAACAAATGAGGGAAATACTGCCCCTGGGAGCAGGCAGGTACGGGCACTGGAGGCCAGCAGGGTGAGCAGCTCAGGCTCTCTGCAAACAGCTGGCAGCTCAGCCCAGCTGCTCACAGATCAGAGAAGTGCAGGCTGCTCGCCCACGTGCAATTGCGTGTTAAGTACGGCAAATCTAAAAATAGCCCCAGCTCAGCCCCGGGGATTAATACAGTGCTGTCAGCGTCTTTCAACTCAACTATGAGGGTGACAAGAAAGGGAGTAACTATAGCAACAGAAAAATGAACACAGAAAGAAAGTCTTCTGAAATTGACAGGAAAAGTTTAGATTTAATAAAACACTTATTTTTAATTCCTGTCTCTAAATCTTTGAATTCAAATAGTTCAATTCTGTGGAGGTAATAAAATTAAAATTTTGATAAAACAAATACTCTTTCAGTTGTGGATTCCAGATCTATAAGGAAATACTTCTAACCTGTCAAATCATCCTTAATTAAGGGACAATTTGAATAAATGCCTTTATATAGTTTTTAACTGAGAGGCATTCCTCTATGTTTGTTCTATCAGTTATAATAAAAGTCTTGAGCCATACTTGACATTTTAAGATTATTACTACATGTCTGATGAAAATGTAGGGTGATACGGAATGCTTTAGAAACGAAAGGAACTTAGGGGACATCGTTAATGCTGGAGGAAGTTTGGGAGGCAAGGCTCACAGCTCACACTGTGGCCTGGCGCAGGGCGGGGGCTCGGCTACGGTCGTGTAAGTGCCCGCGCGTCATCAGTTCTGATGCGGTGCCCTCACTCACGGAGCTCACACACATAACCATAGAGTCCACACACCCAAATCCCCAGCACCCTTTTGCATCCCTTAATAAAGGAATATGCGTTAGGTGTTGGGAAATGAGGCACTGGTCCCAGCTCTTCCACAGACTAGTTGTGGGGCCTGAGACAAGTTGCTGCTCAGCCACTGGTCATGGCTGGACCAGCTGCTCAGGATCTTCCCTGAGAAGGGCTGTCAAGAGTTAAGGGGAATGAGGAGAGGATTTGTGTTGATACCCAAATACTCTGGGCTATGCCCTGTGCTGGACTTTAAAATAAATGTTATCTTGGCAGTCAACTGGCAAGATGGATAATTTTATCTCCACTTTATATAAGAGGATACAATCATCACCATGCTGAGCTAAGAAGGGACAGGGCCTGGTTATAACCCTGTGTCTGTTTGATGCCACATGAAGCATTCTCCACTCTCCATACCACTCCAGCCGCTCTGACAGCTGACTCTTGCCTGCAGTATGAAGACTGACCCCCCCGCCCCACCCAGGTGTTAGTTACATGCACTTAAACTGTCTGTCGATTTTCAGTGACTGTCTTGCATTTTCCAAGCATAGAAGATTAGGTACCTTGGAAAGTCCCTATAATCTTCCCTTCACTCAGGCAACCACTGTTACCAGTTATTTCCACATCAAATATACGGTACATGATTCTGCCATCTGCCCTTGTGGTTTAGTAATATATCATGAGCATCCCCTTATTTAAGGAAAATAAAAGTATTTTCATTTAATCTTTATAAAGAGTGTATATCTAAATTATACTCAATCATTTCCTAATGGATATTTCATTTGTTTCAATTTTATAATACTTTAACAATCAGGAAAGATAGAAAACATCATATGGAAAGAATACTAGGGTATTAAAGTCATTTTTGAAGAATAACAAGTGAAAAAGTAAATCAAGAGCTTCATCTTAATTCATCTTTGCGTGTTTCTAAAATTTCTGCTCAGAATCAAAATTGTTTGCAATGCAAGAACCACCTTGAGTAAACCAAACCAACGTTCTAATGCACAGACAAAAAAGGACGTGCGTCTGTGGGCCCCTGGGTCAGGAATTCTTGTTGCGTCCCTCAGTCCACTTTAAAAATGTGGTCACGACGTTTGTGTGGCCCGGAGAAGGCACGGCTGTGTGGCGCACTCTGGCTGAAAGTGAAATCACACGAAAACAAATCTAGTTTTGTGGTTAGCTGAAAATCCACAGCTGGTACGGGCTTTCCTTTAGCTGAAGTGCTCCCCCTCCTGTGCCACGAGAAAATGCTCTTTTAGTGCTCACTGGAAGACTGAAATGAGAGCAAAAGCTGTTGGAGAATTCTGAGGCTCGAGTTGCTTTAAAAGCTGCTTTAAAGGCTGCTATGTGGACCAACAACTTGGAAATTTCCTAATGGGATTTTCAGAGTTTTAGTAAACCTTTCTCTCAGTCACTTTTTGGTTCTCCTACTGTGTTCAGAACCAAAATCGAGTAATGAAAAGGTCAACCAGGTAGCCAGAGGAGCGTGAAAGCAACAAAAACACATGTGCACATATACACACACTCAATATTAAGATTAATTAATTAACTAAAATTAGTTATATAAGACATGTTAGTCTTATATATAAACTATTTCTTCATTACTTTTTTTAGATTTCATTTACTTATTTTTAGAAAGAGGGGAAGGGAGGGAGAAGGGGGGGGAGAGAAACATCAATGTGTGGTTGCCTCTCGAGTGCCCTCTACCGGGGGCCTGGCCCGCAACCCAGGCATGTGCCCTGATGGGAACTGAACCAGTGACCCTTTGGTTTGATTCCGGCACTCAATCCACTGAGCCACACCAGCAAGGGCTTCTTCATTACTTCTTTTAAATACATTTTAAAGTGTGATGTTATGAGCTTCATGTAAACAGAATTCTATATAAAAATGGTCATAAAGAAGCATAATAAATATAGTTTTGAAGGGCTGGAATCAGATGTGACGGGGTTTCTTGCTGTGATCAGAGATACTACCCTTTCCATCAGCTGCCAGGGTTTCTCCTGCTCTTTCCTCCTCTTGAACCCTTTCTCTGAAGGGGTGGTTGGGAAGCAGAAACAGGACACTGGTAGGCAGCCAGCCACTTAGGTCAGCATCTCTCCCAATCCGTAAGAGAATGTGTATTATCAATACTTGCCGGAGGCAACGATGGTTTAGGCAACAGCCAAATGACAGTTGTTCTGGCCACATGCAATGGACTCATGACCTAACAGGTCGAGAGACTGATGGAGCCACAAGGAGAAAGTCCACCCACAGTGATGGCCCAGGGATGGGCCACTCCCAGGGTCCCTGTCAGTGGGAAGGGACCGTGGTGGATTCTCTCTGGTTTTCCCTCATAGGTGGGGTGCATCCTGATTTCTTACAATACTTGGTATTGCCATTCTCCAGTCACAGAGCAGCATATAGGCCATTTCCATAAGAGTACATGTCTTATTTTCTTAACTTGTTCCCAAACTACAGATGCTAGACACTGCAAAGGGGAGTAAGACGGTCCATACGTGGGCTGGAAATAGGAACAACATACATTATAAAAGCTTTGGTGGGCAGTATGGAGTTACTGAAGTTAATACATAGGTGATCTAGCAGAGACCACTTCCAACACAAAACACAAAACTCAACAAACGTTGAGAACACTGGCTGAAGGTTTTCTAATGTGACATATGTATGAATCACACATGCACTAGAACACTTATTTTATTTTTACATTTTTAAAAAAGTTTTTATTTACTAATTTTTAGAGAGAGGGGAAGGGAGGGAAAGAGAAGGAGAGAAACACTGATAGGCTTCCTCGTATGTGCCCTGACCAGGGACAAACCCACAACCCAGGCATGTGCTCTGACTGGGGAATCAAACCGGTGACCTTTTGCCTTAGGGGACGATGCCCAACCAACAGGGTCACACCAGTCATGGCACACTAGGACATTTCTTACACTCTAAGCACAGTCAGAAGAAAAGATCATGTGGTCTTGCCATGTATTTCAGGGGCTGGTTAAAAACATATTTTATTTATTTTTTTTTTAAAAGATTTTATTTATTTATTTTTTAGAGAGAGGGGAAGGAGAGGAGGAAGAGAGGGAGAGAAACATCAGTGTGTGGTTGCCCCTCCAGTGCTCCCAGTGGAGGACCTGGCCCATAACCCAGGCATGTGCCCTGACCGGGAATCGAACCGGCGACCCTTTGGTTCCCAGGCCTGAGCTCAATCCACTGAGCTATACCAGCAAGGGCTTGGTTAAAAATACACTTTAAAAAATAAAGCAAGCAGTGTCTAAACAATCACATTAGTGATTACAGCCAGGTTGGCACAACAGTAGAACGGACTGATCTTGAAAGCTCAACATCCTATTTTGGTTTGAAGCAGATATATACAAAGGGCAGGGTTGCAGTTAAGAGTTGAAATCTATACTCAGACTGCTTGATTTTGAATTTTTACTTCATTCACTAGTGACATAAATCTTGGGAAATGTTAATCTCTCAGTGCTGCAGTTTCCTCATCTGTACAATGAGAATAGTAACCATAGGGCTGCTGTGAGGATTTCATGAGACAATTCACAGTAACAGCGTAACA
Organism: Glossophaga mutica; assembly: GCA_039655065.1. Taxonomy (NCBI): domain Eukaryota; kingdom Metazoa; phylum Chordata; class Mammalia; order Chiroptera; family Phyllostomidae; genus Glossophaga; species Glossophaga mutica. Next base: position 26,153,216 of record CM077309.1, on the reverse strand, counting down.
AAGGCCCAGCTGCTGGTACTGCCGTGACTGCCGTCACTCCCAAGGCCAGAGGACTTACTCACCGAGATGCGTGTCCATCACCTTTGCACAGTACTTGCACATGGCATCCAGGTCATTCAGCTGTCCTTGAAGGAAAGAAATTTGAGCTTCTAAATCTTCTTCCTAAAATGAAGGGGGTAAGATAGGGAAATTTTTATAAAAAAATCAAATACAATCCCCAACGTTCTCCAGTGCTCTGGACAATTTTAAAGAGGAACGATGTCTTCTGTCCTAGCCAAAACAAAACAGCGAATGAACAAGAGTGAACTCATCCTTGCCACTACAAATAAAACAGAGAAAGGGTATGTATGGGGTTTGGAAAAAACGTGGACTTTTCCTAACTGAATGCTAGCTTTGCACCATGTATAAATGTCTACCCACACAACCTTGTATTAAAAAAGTATAGATAATATCTTCCACAACTACTGAGTCCCACAAATTGGGAGAGCAAATTGGATTTCAGTGAACCATACTCCCCAGGCAGCTGGTACAAACACATTACATTTTCTCTCACACACATATGGGAAACCAGAGATTTCCATTTGTACAAGACAAATCTCATCACTTTCCAGACAATGGTGTCTCTTAAAGAGTGAGATTTCCCCAGAGCACTTGGAAAAGTTTTGTCCCTGCAGCCCATAAACAGCTGCTCTTATATTTCCTCTTGATATGCCACTGGAACATTTTATTTATTTGATTGTTTCTGGCAAAAATACCCTGGGTTGAGTCATTATCTAAATGGCGAAGACAACCTAACTGTAACAAAAGGAAAAAGTCTGTTTTTCTTAAAGGGGGAAAAAAGATACGTGTAAAAAATTTCCCAAGAAAATTTAGAAGATTAAGGGAGTTTTTCTCAGAGAAAGAGAATTAGCCTCATTAGGTAGGAAATTCTAAACTAAGCTAGAATACAAAGAAGAGATGTTGCTAGAGGTGGAATAGGCTAGAAAATGGGTTTTTCAGTTTTAGGTGCTTGTCTTTTCACATAAAAATCCTGTGTTGTTAAAAAGAAGGGGAGAGAAACCTACCGAGATCTGCTTTTCCTTCGGGACTGAGCAAAATGTGACACATAGATGGAAACGAACAGTTGAAAAGGTTACTTGTAGGTGTATTCCATTTTAGCAGCACACATACGCAGCACTGAAAAGTACTGTTTCTAACAGCTGCCTGGAGGATAAGCCCTCAGGAATGTGCATCTAAATGCTGCCACGGAAAACAGAGCAGCAGCTCTGCGGAACAAATTACTGTGAAGTGCCCACTGTGGGATCACACAGGCGCTAACCATGCTCTTCACAGATCCCACCAAGTGCGGCAGCCTCTCCTCTGATGTGCAAAGAAGGACAGATGCAACCAGAAGCAGCTCAGCCAAGGGATGACTACAGGGGCCTGCGGGTAGGTGGTGCCGCCTTCCCGACACTTGGGCTGGGCTGTAAGGTGGAAAAGGATGGGGTGTTTCGGGGTATTATTTTCTTGCCCTTTGTTTCCTCTGAGTTTCCCCGTTCTATCAGGACACTGTAGGAGAAAGAAAATTGCAATGTGTTGACTAAATGGCAGCTGTAGTTAGTTTCTAAAGACAGCATCGAGCCCTTCCTCCCCGGGCCTTGGGGCTTGCCTTGATCCACAGAATGCAGCAGAAATCAACTGTGCTGGTTTGGGGCTAATGCCAGGGGGCTGCTGACTCCTGCTTTCACTAGAGGAAGATAGCTACTACGTTGTAAGGAAGTTCAGGCTAGAATACTGAAAGAGAGTGGCGAAACTCTGGAGAGAAGGCGGAGTTCTAGACAGGTGAACAAAGTCGTACTGGACCTGTCAGCTCCACCCATTTGAACCAGCCGAGTAAGCAACCTGTCAACATCATGCAGAACAGAACAGCCCGACCAAACCTTATCCAAATCCCTGGTCCATAAACCTACGGAAAAACAGCAGTGCTGCTGTTCTGAGGAGTGGACTTTTGGAGCTGTTTGCTATGCAGCAACGTACAACTGAAACAGTGGTAGAACGGAAAGAACACTGGATTGGTATATGGCCTGGGGACATTTGAGTCCTATTTCTGATCCTGCCACTTACAAGTCATGTACCTTGAGGTAATTCCCTACCCAACCTGGACCTAAATTCAGCATTCTCTGGAGCAAGTACACGTCAGACACTTTGCTCTCACGAAGCTTACAAACTTGTAGTTGGAATAAGACAGATACATCAGTTACTAACTAGAGCACGAGGTAGAGTACTCAAAAGTCGTATAGTTAAATAAGAATAATTGCTGGGGGAATCCTGGTCCCTGCCTCCTGTCCGTTCTACTGAACCAATCACCTTTTCAACGTGTTACCGACACCAACCCAACTGATGAGTCTAGAACCGTCCTGAGGTGAGAGCTCAGCAGTCTGTTAACAGAAGGGGGGCCTGCTGCGGCCCGAGTTCTTCCTCACACGTGACTACCGAATGGGGTGCTGCCAGCCAGAGTGGGCAAAGGGCACCAGGAATGCATCGCCTCCTGGCTTGAAAGCATCTCTGTTGTATCACTTTAATTTGGATGAAGTAATCACTTCTTTAAAAATGCAAAAGCCCTTGGGAAATTTAATCCCCAGCAGACATTCCTACCCCAAAGGATTTATTTTATTCAGTTGGTTTTCGTTTTAAAAGCTGGGATGGAAGAAGCTCCTCAGAGGAGAGGTGAGACACCTACCTGTCCTGTTGGTGATGAGGTGTTGAATTCAAAAGGGAGGGTTCTCATCCTCAAAACACCTAACTGTGCCAGCAGGAACATTCTCGTTATGAACACGTGACCAGACTGGTGTGCTCTGAATTGTGCAGCACAGGAGTGCATATGTGCATGAGTGCATGGGGAAGCCCCAAGGGCGTGGCGGCCCAGGGCACTTGATGTGTGACCGTGAGGAAATATGGAAGGAAACACAGTTTTCCAAGTCTGCAGATGTTACTTAGGGCTCTGGTGGCAAGTGAAGAGCATCTTGCTTGCTAAATCCCAAGTAAACCTCAACACAAATGGGCTGTACAAAATGGCAACTTTCATTAATTCAAGCTTTTTTTTTCCCCCAAAGGAAAGTTCACACGAAGACCCAATGTATGAGATAAGAAGAGCATTCCAGTTGAAATAGGTTGAAAGTCTATCCTTCTAGATGTTACTTCAGCTTAAAACATTCTTAAACTCTTCAACTGTAACTCAGACTTTATAAATAGAAATGGAATCACTTGGAGGCAAAAAGGTGGCTTGTCATTTATTTCTCGCTATATAATTACAGATAAGAGAAAGAGCCAAGAATCAAGCTTTTAAAACCGAGGAACTGATTTCACATAGCTGTCTTAGCTTCCTGTGCTCCGCACTTCCCAACTAACATGCTTCAAACACTGACAGCTTCAGTCGTTTGTTTTCATTAAATTGGTCCTCTGTAATCAAAAACAAACGCTTGGCTAATTGCCTTCAGGTTTTATGAAAACAACCAGTTAGTATAATTTTTATGTATAAATAAGACACTGAAGAAAAATGTTTATTGTACAGCAGTTCTTCGAATAACATCTTTTCATTCAATATCATGTTATTAAGTTGATGAGATGTCAGAGAAACTTAACTCTTGTTTATATCAATTAGTACAATCGGTTGTGTTATAGGTTGTCTCACTTAAAGTCACAGAGCCTACTGATGATGCTCGGTGAGGAATTACTGCACGTACCTTTGCATATATCTTCTGCCTGCCGTCACAGTTGGGAGTGCGGCGGAACAGGATGCGAGTCTGGAGTACACGCACCTAGGTTCAAATGGACTTTCTGCCAGCTAGTTACAAGCTTAGACAAGTTCCTTAATTTCTTGGTCCCCTCACCCCCACCTAGCAAGACTGGGGGAAGAACAAAATGGGAACAGCATGGAGAGTATCTGGCACTGAGCCGGTACTCAATAAGGGCAATTATTCTTTCTTTTTATCATCAGGTCTAAACAGTGAAATAGATTTTAGGTAAGGGGTTTATGATTCACTGTTGTAAAACACTGGTTTGTGGTTTTAAATCCTTAATGAGGGCTTAGCCCAGGAAAATTAATTAGGGCTTAAGAGCCCATCACTGTCTTCAGTTCTGGATGGCAACTTGATATTCGAGGCAAGACACTGATGGGGGATTATGAAGTAGGGCCACGCAGACTACCGTGTGTGACTCATCACCACCTGTACTTGGCAGCTGGGCAGGGAAGACAAGGACTGGAAGAGCAACACACCTAGCACCTACCCCTTCTATAGCGATTACAATATTCCAGACACTGAGCTTCGCCTGCATAACTCATTTAATCCTCACCACAGACCTAGAACATAGATTCTCTAATTATTGCCTACATGAAACATGGTCTTTGTAAACACATTCTTGGATGCAGATGCTGGGGGCAGACAGCTAGTTGAGAACACAAGTCCCCTGGCCCACTACTCCCATTTCTTCCACACGTGCACATTCTTTTTCCTCCTTAGTTCCAATGAATAATCTTAATCTCAGTTTCCTTTAAGAGAGATTCAGCAACTACTATGTTAAGTCCTAACCCCAAATTCCTTACTAAATTGTTTTCCTTGCAAAAAAATTTAGGCATAACTGGTTGTGGTCTGTTTCGTTGTTTGCTGAATGATTTTCTTGTTTTGACTGTATCTGAAAAATGATTTTTTTAGAATTAAGCTTTTTAGAAAGTGGTGTTTCCACCACCATTTACCCCAAAATAGTTGATGTGTCATTACACTTCTACTCAGATACTATACATGTCAGTTGAGCTATTTTATAATATATGGATTTTATATATCGACTTTGTTAAATGCTTCCATGTGTTTCTGCTATTTTATATAATAAAACAAGCTTTTGCAGCTTATTATTTATTCCCTTATTTATGAATTTACTCAGTAAATATATTTGTTTGTGTTGGGCCTTGTGGAAAATGCATTGATGAATGAGAATAAAATCTTGCCTCTGCAAGTTTAGAAAGGTAAGACCTATACATAATGCCAAGAGACAAGGAAGGTAAGTTTTGCAGAAGATTTGAAGGAGAAGCCTGCACAATTCTGGGGAGGGCAGATGACTTCCAATTTGTAGAGGTGGAAATGAAAGCGGATTTTCAGGATGAGGCAGTATTTTTTTATTGGGCCTTAAAGAAGAAGGGAGACTTGGCCCAGAAGAAATGATGGACAGAGATGCTTTAGGAAGCTAGGACCCCATAAACAAAGGGGTCAGGGAAGTGTGGGACCTGGACAGCACCAGAGCCTGGAGAACGGCAGCAGCTGAGGTCTGGAAGAAAGCCTTCCCTTCCCTTTTCATTCATCCCTATTACATTTTTACGTCCGATAATTATGCTTTGGGGGCTGGGGTTTGACATGCAGACTGTGGTGGCCCTAACACTGCCCCTAACAGGAACCATGCTCATAGTGATTGTACAGGCTGCAGTGTGTCTTTGTCCAGGGACTAATTAAACCGAGGGCCTTTGGTTTGGGAGAAAGTGGAGCAGAAGAGCACCGGGGTGGAGAGCCACTCAGCTTCCAAGAGAGTGCCTTCAGATCACAAGAGAAGCAGACAAGCCCTGGCTGGTGTAGCTCAGTGGACTGAGTGCGGGCTGCCAACGAAAGTGTTGCCAGTTAGATTCCCAGTCAGAGCACATGCCTGGGTTGCAGGCCAGCTCCCCAGTGGGGGCCACGTGAGAGGCAACCACTCATTGATGTTTCTGTCTCTCTTTCTTTCTCCCTTCCCCTCTATCTAAAAATAAATAAATAAAATCTTAAAAAAAAAAAAGAAAAAGAGAAGCAGACAAGAGAAGCGACACCGACTGCAGGCAGCAGGAACAGGCTCAATATAGAAACCAGGAGACAGGAAAGACGCCCAGTCTTTCTTAAACAGATGGGTGAACAAGAGGTGGGGAGTGAAGGAAACGGAAAGTCTTGAGGAAGAAAAGTGGGAAGGCCATGGATGTTCTGAGGAAGCTGTGGGGTACACCACACATTTGGTGTGGATGGAAGCCAAGCCAGAGCACGTGGTGTCAGCAGAGGCAGACACCAGCAGGAAAAAAATAAATAAATAAAGGAAGAGGAACACAAAGGAGACCTTTTAGGACTATAGAAATAAATGGTCCGGCCCTGGTGGAGAGCACGAGAAACATGGGCACAAGCCCTAGAATCAGGATGCAACGTCTCTGTGACCCTGTCCACAGAGCGGAGCTCTCTGAGCCTCAGTTTCGGCCTATGAAATAAGGACAACAGTAGTTCCCACGTCACGTGACTGCCGGAGGGTTGAATTTCATGAGGTTTTGCAGGGGAAGTACTTTGCACAGTGCTTGGCACATGGTAAACACTCAATAAATGTTTGTTGTTGTCTCCAGAGTACTAATACAATTCTAGAAAGTTATTCCCAGGAACTATGGACATATGCAAAAAAGTCATTCCCAGGATATTCATTGCACATTCAATGGCAACCTGAACACACCCTCTGCAATCCACACAAATCCTAAATGTCTAATGCTGGGTGACTCAGGTAACTCGTGGCACCGTTCAGAAACAGAATATTTAAAGCTGTCTCACACGACAACATTTAACAGGAACACGTTACGCACTAATTGGGAAACAAGGCACTGAGTTCTAGGTAAAGAATGACTCTGTCAGAACAAATGGTTGCCAGATGGCAGAGAGGCTGGGGGCTGGGTGCAAGGATGAAAGGGATTAAGAAGTACAAATTGCCAGTTATAAAAATAGTCATGGGGATGTAAAGTACAGCATAGGAAATATAGTCAATAATATTGTAATAACTAGGTATGGTGTCGATGAGAATTAGATTTATTGGGGTGATCACTTCGTAGAATATATAAATGTCTAATCACTATGCTGCACACCTGAAACTAATATAATGTGTATCAACTGTAATTGAAAAATTTCTTTTAAATGATTACTTTTTTGCAAAAAAAGAAGGCACAGAAAAAAGAAAAGATATTCACCAAAGTGTTTTTATCAGTTATTCTCAAAGTGGTGGGGCTATAGGTTATTTCCCCCCATCTTTTAGCTTTTGCTGGGGGGAGATTTTTTACGATGAAATAGAATAATATTTTTGTAATAAGAAAGTCAAATTATTATTTAAATAACATAATAGAAAGAAAATAATAAAAATGTAAATGGTATTTAACAAGGAGAAATAAGATGTGTCAGTATTTTTAAATGACTAAAATTGATTCTAAATTAAACTTTAAACAATACTATAGTTCAGCAATTTTCAACCAGTGTGCTGCAAGAAATTTCTTAAAGATTTCATTTATTTATTTTTTAGGAGAGGAGAAGGGAGGAAGAAAGAGAGGGAGGGAAACATCAAGAAACTGTGTGAGAGAAACATTGATTTGGTTGCCTCTTGCACACACCCCAGCTGGGGTCCAGGCCTGCAACCCAGGCCTGTGCCCCGGTTGGGAATGGAGCCAGCAACTTTTGCTTTGCAGGATGGTGCCCAACTAACTGAGTCGCACTGGTCACAACAGTTTTTTAAAAAAATTGATTTCAGAGAGAAAGGGAGAGGGAAAGGGGGAAGTGGGAGTGGGTGGAGAGAGAGAGAAACATCAATTGGTTGCCTTCTGTATATGCCCCGACCTGGTGCTGAACCCACAACCTAGGTACGTGCCCTGACTAGGAATGGAACCTGCAACCTCTTGTTGTGTGGGTAAATGCTCCAACCAAATGAGCTACCTAACCAGGGCTAATAGGCACAGAGTTTTAATTTTACAAGATGAAAGGAGTTATGAAAGAATTTAATACCATTGAACTATACACTTAAAAACGGTTAAGGTGGTACATTTTATGTTCGCTTTACCAAAATAAAAGAAAAAAAATACTGCTTCCTTATAATTTATAAAGTTAAAAATAGCCTGCTTAACATCAGAGTGGTGAGGTCAGGCATGAGCCAGGTTTTGCCAGTGCAGCTCCCTGCTCACCACGCTGCTGCCTCAGCTGGCCCTGCAGCTGGCCCTGACGGAGACCCTCCTAACCCTCCCCCGCAGCAGCCCAAGGAGGGCTGTAAGGCAGGGACACCAGGTGAGATACAGGGAGAAACTTCTTTTTCCATGCAAAAATTTTCTCCACGGCAACTTGACTTTTAGCACATCAAGTCCACAATCACTTCATTGATTTACATGTGAAAGAGTTCCAAACATCTTTTTGAAGCCAGGTATTGGCGGGTTAAAATAATTAACTCAGATCATGTGTTTGCTGTAGGTGGGACATATGGGATATGGATTATAAATGATATTTTAAAAATAGAACATGCAAGGCTCACAAAATTAAAACAAAGAAATTTCCTCTTATTCAGCTGCCTCTCATAATTTTTATTGAGGAAGTGAAAAAAAAAGCTTAGTTTCTTACCCCATTTTATTCTCTTGGATCCACCTAATGAGGCAAAAACTTCCCATCATCCAGTCATGAGAATGTATTTCTTTGCAGATGGAGCTAACCACAGTCTTTGTGCCTCAGTTCTCTTATCTATAAAATGGGAGGTAACTATAGCACCTCACAGCAGACCTCAGCGAGTCCTCTGAGGACTGAAGGCGCTAATACACGCAGACTGCTGAGAACAGAGGACACACGTGGGAGGCGGAGAACATGCTCACACTTGGGAATACACAAAGTCCAGCGTGAATAACACCTCTTTTTTAATTACAAAATGATAAGCATGTGATTCTGTAACATAACAATAGTACACTCAAGCACACCATATGACATTTTAGGTGAAATGTTCAACTTAAAGCTATAAATTATTACCCCCATATTGTTACCCTACCAACCTCACTCAAGCAGGCTTTTTCTGTTGGACCCTATGTGTATAAACTATGTATACATGTGTTTTGCTGTGCATAATGTACACTTTCTTACCCAGATTTTTGAGGAAGAACTAAGGATGTGCATTATACATGGGTAGTAATAATTCCGTATCTATATAAATGTTTTTAATTCTTTATTTATGCTTATGTGTTAAAACCTTAACACTAGAAACCAATGACAATATCTGTGTGTTCAAAAATAAATGCTAAAATTCATTTATAATACAAGAAACAAGTATCTAAATATAAATAAATAAAAAATTGAATTAAAAAATTAAAATGAAAGATTTTTCTCCTGAAAGTTTGGGCCAAAAACGTGGGTACACATTATACATGGCAAAATACAGTAGTGATCCTTGCCCAAGGGTAATCCACTGATTTCAGAGAAAGAGGAAGGGAGGGAGGTAAGGAGACACAGAGACAGACAGACAGACAGACAGACAGACATGGATCAGCTGTTTCCTGCACCCACCCACACTGGGGACTGAACCTGACACCCAGGTAGATGCCCTGACAGGGAACTGAACTCGAGACCTTTCAGTGCATGGGATGATGCTCTAACTAATGGAGCCACATTGGCCAGGGCCACACTGAGATATACTTGAAATTGTGTTTATAGAAAATCTCATTTCTCAACTGATATTCAATTACTCTTCCTTAGACTAATTGTTCTCTGTTTTTAATATGCACAAACATCACTTGGGGAACATCATGAAATGCAACCTACTTCAGGAGGCCTGGGGTGGGGCTTGAGATTCTGCATCTCTAACAAGGTTCCAGGGGATGACTGCAGCTGGAGCTATGGACCACGCCTTGGATGGCAAGGGTTTAGATGAGCCGTCTCATGACCTCCTATCTCCTCAAGAACACAGCTTCCAATCCCTCTGGAAGGCTGGGAAACACTTTACTACTTCCCTATGCTAAGACAGAGTTGACAGATGGCTATCTGGTCGCATGCTTATTTGGTAACATTTCAGAAGACAGGTCTCAACACGGAGTAGGATGCCCGGAAGAAACGAGTGAATGATGGGCTTCCAAGACAGCTTTCCCACCTCCCTCAATCAGCTCTTCACAGAGTGGCTTCAGCATCTATTTAGAATTAATTCTTAGACTATTAGGTGTCAATTTATTCTACTGTGAACACAAGCATTTTAAAGCCAAACATAAATTAATTTTGTTGGGCTATGCGTGCTCTCTTCTATAATTTTGATAAACAAAGGCTGTAAGTATCAGAGGATAAAAGATCCTTTTCAAATATGAATGCAATAAAAAGAAAATGGTAGAATAGTTCCACAATCCATGGTATTTAAGTTCACCTCTCATTTCCTGAAGATATTTTTATAATAATCATAATGAATAATATTTGTAAATACTTTTGGCCTTTAGAAACATGATTTTATGTTTATTGCCATTTCAACGCTGTGAGCTATTTTAATCTGATTTTTCGTTTATAGACTTAGTATTACAAAAAACAATAAACAGAATGGATAAGAATGGTGCCAAAAATAGGATCATGTGCTGCAAAATTCTAAAGGAAGCTGAGTAAACTTACAATCCTAAAATAAACAGAGTGGAAAATAAAATCTTTAACTGGAGAACCTCATATACGGGTAACCAGTGGAAGAATACTACTGTATTTGCATAGTTACGAACTGTATTTTTTGCAAAAATCCCATAACTGCTTTTTAAAATAAATAATTATATGCATACGGTATGTCTTACGAACTATCTAGCCTTTACAAATTCAAAAGGTATAAAAATGTTAAGCATAATGCCTGTCTCTCGAACATTTTAACTGGGGAGAAAGTCTCTCCTAGAGGGGACTGTGTTTGGGAGACTAATTCAATGGCATTTGTGTGGAGAAATGTCCCCATCTTTTGGATTTGTAGGCAATCACCTCCATGTTGTGTTTTTACAATTAAGTGACCTGACCAATCTTTTGTACATGAGAATAGCTCTCTCCTCTACCAGGCCAATGAGCACAGATGTTACTTTATTCAATAAGGGTTTTTCCATCTCCACTTACACACGTGACCAGACCAACTGATGAAACTGCCCAGCCAGCACTGAGGACTCTAGCTGAGTTTCTCATCGTGCTGCTGGCTGGGCTGAACCACCTGCGAGCTCTCTCATGCTGCTTCTGGCACCAAAAAGAGGCATCGGCACAATGGCCGACCCAGATGGAAGGGCCTTGGCCAAGGTTGTTTTCCTGATGAGGAAGCTAATCGCCCCATGTGAGGATAAAATGTGCACCCTTGTACCACCACTCTCTGGACGACATGATCCCTACAGAGTACAATTAGAGACAAACAAAAAAATGGTACCCTACAGCAAATCCAAGCTTTGCTGAGGATCATCAAGCACGCTTTAGGAACTACTTTGGTAAGTTACAACTGATAAAGAAAACCAGGTGTTGGAACAGCTTTGTTTAACACAAACACTAGCAATTTTGAGACTTCTGGAAAGAAAAAGAGAAGGTGAGAAGGAAATAATTCTTTGAATTACTTGGTTTAGTTGCATGCTATTGCATTTCTGCTAATTCACTCCTTAAACTGACTTACAGAAACCTACTTTCTTACTACACATCAACAATTCCTATAGCTTTTATACATGGCTAGTGAATGCCACTGGGAAATGACATGACCTTCCGGGCCCTAGAGGCCTAAATAAAGCAGGATGCACCTGCATCCCTGCATGGCACAGAACCCTCAATAGCATTCACTCATTCCTAAACGGGTATTGAGCGCCACACACCACCTCTGCTGCAGGGGAGACTGCCGTAACGACAAGTGCCTGCAAGAGCCTTTTAACTGAATACAAGTAGTTCTCTGACAGCCCAAGCACAGGACTCCTTTACAGATAACTAGGGATCCCTCCCCTCAACATGCTGCTTCTGGAGGCTTGGGGTAGTGCTCTGGAACCCACAGCTTAGCCAGGGCCATAGCTGCCTAATGAAAGAGCTTGAAGCTTCCAGAGAGTGGCAGGGAAGGCCCCATGGACACAAGGTGCGTGGGCTCAGACTGGAAGGGACTCGATGAGTTTGTGGCCACGTGCACAGCTTTGGTCAGAAGAGACAGTGGGGCAAAACAACACCGACGTGTGGGACAGCATGCCTGGTCTGAGAATAGAAACAGTTGCTGCTTTCCTGAAGGGCTGCAGAGGAACTGGAGGGAGAACTGGTTGGCGATGAGGCTGGACCAAGTGAGAGTGACAAGGGCCCTGCAGGCTGTACCTTAAAATCTTGAAGATGCAGCCTAGGAAAGTGCCCCTGCAGAATTCTGATGGGGACTTAGTCACTCAATCGGATTTTCAGAGCCAGCTGGTGTTATGAAATACTTTGATGTATGTAACCATTAATAACATGAATTCTAAAGTTTCTAATTAGCACAGTGCTGTTGGTTACTGAACTGAGAACAAGAATACTAATATGGAAAGTATGATATTTCTCTATCCTTATTCTCCCAACCCGTCGACTTCAGAGGCTGTGTATCAACCCAGATAGAGTCAGTTCTGCTATCATGCTTGTTTTAAAAATGTGACTTTGTTCCAATGAGATTGATACATGAAGGAACAATTGAGTATAACCTGAATTTCATGTTTGCTTATATATTTCATCCACAAGAAACACTACGTGAACACAGAAAACTGCATGTGGCTGAACCCAGGCTTACAGAAGTACACAGATACTTACACGCACCCACCTCAGTACCCGCCGGCCACCTCAGTTCACAGCGTGTGTGACGGGCTGCAGCCAGCACCCAAATCCATCAGATTCTGCACAATATGGTGATGTTTGTGAAAATACAAACTGCCTTAGAATGGACTGTTCTGAAGACGACCGTTCATTTGAAGATGTTCACTTCCCCTACCAGGCTGAAGGTCTTTTTTAAGGTGAAGGATCCTATTTATTACACTATTTACTTATTTCTTACTTGTTTAGCATGTATAGAACTATGCTTTCACTCTTATTAGGTTCCTACTTTGTTGTATGTGTAATAAAGTTTTTGAGTAATAAAGTTTTTGAGTGTTGTTTCCCATCCTGTCTCTCTCATGAGCCCTGTGGTTTTTAATAAATGACTTTGCACAGCATGGTGATTTTTTTTAATAAACTGCTTTAGAACTGACCTAAAAATGACTATTCATTTGAAGATGAACAGATTCATGACAACTGAATTTATATATTTTTTCCAAATGGTACATTTTTGCAGAAAAGCTTTCATCTACAGATCACGGCAGTGCTCAGTAGGGCTAACTAAACTGTGACTCGCTGGTGCTCCCAGTCTTCATCTCCTTGACATCCTAACGGGGTCCTGCAGCCGCAAACCTCCTCTCCGGGGAAGCTGACCTACACCAGAGCTTTGTGCCTGGGGCTGGACATGACAGACTTCAGGGTAAGCCTGATGCCTCTAGCAATGCCTATAGGAATGTGGGTCGATGAGACCCAGGGGGAAGTCTTGGGTGGGTGGCTCTTGAAAAAAACAGAGAACGAAGGTTCTTAAGACAGAGCTGCCAGATTTAACAAATAGAAACACAGGATATACTGTTATCTTTGAATCTCAATCGGCAAATATTTCTGGTATAAATATGTCCCATGCCAACTAAAAAATTGTGCATTGTTTGGCTGATAATCAAATTTAACCGGGCATCCTGTATTTTATCTGGCAATTATATCTTAAGAGAATGCCCCAGGAAGACACAGTCTGCCTTTCTCCTCCGGGTATTGGTGAATAGGCCTAGAACTGCTGTGGCTGCCTCACTTCTAACCTGGGGTTAGAAGAGCCTGCTCTAGGCAGGATGGAGGAGTGGAAAGGACTTGGCTCCCTGAAGACACTGATGAGCTTCTAAATCTTGACTACACATTTGAATAACTTGAGAAGCTTTTAACAATTACTGAGGCCCAGCCCCCACCTCAGAGATTGATTCAGTTCTTCTGTGACTGGTATTGTGTAAGTTCCCCAGGTGAATTTAATGTGCAGCCAGGGACGATAAGTCCTTTGGACTTACCTGAGTTAATAACTTATTAGTTTGAATCACTTCCAGCCAGAATCTGTTCTGTTCAGCTTAAAAAAAAAAAGTCCTAAAAATGATATTCTTTTCGGAATGAAATGCAAGGTCCAGCATTTAAACAGTCTTTAAATTTAATCAGTTTATCTCAGAAATTTAAACCTATATTCCTGGCAAAAGAATTAGGTCGTTTATTTGAGAAAAAGATGTTGTTCCTGTCCAACCTTCAAACCTGGTTCTGAAGAGTGTCAACAAAGGAATTTGGTCATAGAGATTGAGGGTGGGTGACTGACTATAGACATTGAGAAGAAAACCAATACCTTATTTTTCCTGGGCAGTAAATAGATAATAGTTTCACCACTGTCCAGCTGGTTTATATTATGTTGGTCTAGAGATGAATTTAAGATTTCTATAAACATTAACATTATTACGTAATGGTACCTTGCTGATTTCATTCTTATTTTCTTCAATTACATTTTCAAGAAAATTTTTCATTTTCATTGTTTTGATATTTTATGGAAGATATATCTTTACATCATGATGAATGAGGACGAGGCGCATACAGAATACACAAATATGCTTCAAACAAAAGACTGCCTAGGATCTCGACAATGAACACCCTGAAGGTAAGCAATTTGGCAGCCTTTCTCACTGTTTATTCTAAATCTCCTTCAATTTCTTCAGTTTTTGGACTCTGTAGTAGTGGGAATATATGTGTGTGGGGGACAGGAGAGTGATGTAATTGGCAAGTTCTTTACATTTCCTTGTTAATAGGACCCATATGACCTGAGTGGTCATATGGAAGAATTCAGGAAAATGTTGCAAACTTTCACGGTCTTGTTTATAATTCTGCCCTAACTTTGGGATAGTCTCCAAGAATAAAAGTGATGGTGATCAAGGTCAGCGATTACCTGAAAGTGACCTTAGATGCCAGTCTCAAAGGCCCTTGGCTGTTGCAGGGACAGGTATAGTTAGAATGGATTTATTTAGTGAGATCAGGTCTTTTGTAAGAGCCATCAAAGAAGCAAGATGAGAAAGATAGGGAACTTTAAAGCAGAACAATGAGAACATCAAAAGTGGAAAAAACACTGGGAAATACAGCCAAGAAATGCAGGAATCAGAGTCTAGTCAGGGGTCCATGAGTAAATGGTGGAAGTAGGGACAAAGAAAGTGCCCCCTCACCCACACACGTAACTGCTTTTCCAGTTTTTTTCTTTATGTTTTTTCTCTCTTGTTTTCAAATACAGCTCGTAACTTTCTAGGGTTTAATACAAAGTCAATCTGTTCTTGGCTTACCACCATCATCATGCTTTGAGTTACCGCTGCTGAGTTCTATCTACTGACCTAAGTAACTCTGGGGAATGTTTTGACTGGAAATGATAAGGCTACACACAGAAGGTAATAAGTAGGTAACAATTCTGAGGGAAAGGAGGGCTTTGCCATCATCTTAAACAAAAAAGAAGTTTGGGAATTTGATTATATTTTCTTCTGGTGATCCATGTATTCAAGGCTTGTAAAATCCTTCGGCCATATTGCAATGTCAGGGCTGTGAAGAGTTTGGGTTGTTGTTTTTTTCATATATTTTAAGAAGCTGCCATGTCCATGTTTTTTATTTTATCATCACTGACACAAATTAGAAAGGTCCTGAAATTTTCCAACAATTGCAGTTCCCTCTTGGGACTTTCACTAACCCAAAATATGCTTTCATTTAATTAGGGAAAGCCACTGCCTTTGGGTGCGGGACTTGGGGAACGGATATTACCTTCGTGCACAGGAAAAAATGTCCCACCTCCAGGCAAACACAGCCCCGGGACCTGGGCATGTGGCCTAGCAACCAGAGCACAGGATGGGTCTCAGTGCCCACTTGCCCCTTCAGCAGGGCCCTTGTGAGGAGTGCACAGGCCGCGTTACTGAACACGCTGTAACTCTGCCTTTGGGTTCCTGGTTCTCCCCACCTACAGTATTTCCATGCGTCGGAATTCCTGATACACGAACTTCTCTCTTTCAGGGAAAGAGAGGAGGCTCTCTAGCCCAAGCTCCTGACTGACCCTCTGTGCAGAGCAGCTTTAGCAGAAAGAACCACCAAAAGGAGTTCCTTAGCCTGAGGTTTCAAGGCATGGCAAAGGCAACCTGTGTGATATACATCTCCTTTGTTCAGTAGGCTTAGACTTCCTGTGACAGGAACAAAGCCATTCTTTCTCAAATTTGAACTCAGTGGATTAAAAATATAGCTTCCTGGAAATGTTAACAGAGGTGTTTTAAAGAAAAAAACAAGAAGCGGTGGGGCAGGAGATTTAAAAGCAGGAAGACGCTGTGTTGAAGATGGTGATACCACTGAGGGGGGAAGAGGAGGATACCCTAAGAGCCTCCACAATTTGGCCTCTGGCCTTAACTGACCTCCAGGTGCACAGGGTTGCTCAAAGCCCTTATTTTCTTCCCTGACCTGCACATGTACACTTTGAGGCACTGTCCCCAAGGCAATGTGACACTGCAAGACTAAATAAATGTCAAGTTTCAAGAAAGGTCATTGGAAGAAAGCAAATGCTATCAATGACACATTTAACTTGGCATGATTCAAACCCACAGGAATTTCTGTCCAGGGGTTCTAAATATTTCTAGTTGCTTCGCTTGGGCACTCCCCCAAACCATTGTCTACGCCTCCTGGGCAGGGTTCGGCATGGGTGCAGTCTGGCATTTTGTGTCTCACGGAGATGGTGGAGCTGAGGACAGATGATGGGGGAAGAAGGCCCAGTATGAGGGGGATGAGGGTCTCGTTTGCCTCCAAAAGGCACCATCTTCACTGTCCTAAAAAGGATGTTACAGGCAAGGCTCAGAATTCTATTTCCTGTGGTTCTGCTTCATAGGCTCCTCAGAATTTTGGTTGAAAATAAATTTACTGAAGTATAAGGATGCTGAAAAGTTGGTTATAAAGCCTGTTTACAAAAGCTAAATTAAAATGTCATGTACAAAACTGTCGAACCAGCTCTTCATGATGCTCCTTTAGATGTTCACATTTCTGTACAATGGAACTCACGTGAGCTGGGTGAGGCAGAAGGTGGAGACAGCAGGAAGGAATACTCCTGTTGATACAAACACACCCAGTCCACCTTCCTGGACCCTGAACCAACGCACCACAAAGACTGCGAACAAAGTTCACGTAACATGGAGTGACTGACTAAAGGTCCTATCTCAAACACATGAGTTCAATTTAGGCTTAGATTAAAATTCCTATCATGAGACTTAAACAAAGCTAGAAAAATTGTAGATGTCTAAATTCATTTTAATACACTGTGTTAAACAGAAATGGTTATTTTAAACAGCATTGTATTTGAATGCAGTTATCATTAGTATTATTAATTAAACAATAAAAGATTTCAAATGTGTATTTATGAATTGAAAAAAATCCTACAATTAGATAAACTCTAGATGCCAGGTTTCAATTCCGTGCAGAACCCTGCAAAGAAATCCATTCTGATCAGTACTTCCCACATACCACGTATTCTCAGAAGTACATCATCATGTGTCAGCCACCTTTTCGCCTTGTCATGGACTTCTCTAAACCTTTGCTCATACCAGAGATTGGTGTGGGAGGGGGCATGGGGTTTAATTCTGGCCAGTCAATGAGATAGGAGGGAAAGCCTGCTGGGGAATGTCCAGCCAGACTTCTCTAGAAGATGTGTATGTGTGAGGAGGATGACAGGAGGGATGGCAGGGCAGATGCCCAGCTCTGTGGCAGCCCTCTTGAGAACACGATGGGAGTGAGTTGAGAACAAAGCCAAAATACTAACGATGGCAGAACAGAAAGACGGTGATGTTAATGAAGAGATGAATGCTCCAACTCTAGACCCGCGGATAGATAAACTCTATCTCGGGACTCTTGTTATTTGGAATAATATGCAACACATTTCCTTATTTGAGATAATAATTCCTCCTATTTTTTCCAAAAGCAACTTGGTATAATCCCAACTGCTCTACATTCTGCCAGAGGATGTGAGGAAGAAGACCTACAGCAGACACTGCTGATGCCTACTCGGTACCCGCCACCACTCACCAGCTCTAGGAAGCTGCTGGATATTCATAAGGGAAAACAGTGGCTGCACGTAATGAGAAAAGCAATAGGTTTGTGGTTCAAGTCTGATCTCTCACGTGAAGCTTATCTGGACCAACACAGCCTGTGGTGGTCTGTCTTCTGAATCCACATGCTTTATGATCTTTACTGTTTATACGGCATTTAACCATACACCGCCTCTCATGGTGATGAGTTAGATTTTTATTCAATTATTACTTAACTGTTGATGTGTTTTCCCCTCCTCCAGTTTCACTGTAAGTACCCTTATTGGGACTACTATCTCATAGTTCTTTTTAAAAAATATTTTATTCATTTATTTTTAGAGACAGGGGAAGGGAGGGAGAAAGAGAGGGAGAGAAACAATGTGTGGATGCCTGTCATGTGACCCCCACTGGGGACCTGGCCCAAAACCCAGGCATGTGTCATGACTGGGAATTGAACCGGCAACCCTTTGGCTCACAGCCCGTGCTCAATCCACTGAGCTACATGAGCCAGGGCTCTCTCATGGTTCTTATACAGATATGTCTTAAATTCCAGTTTCTAGACTATGACCTCCAGTAGGTAATGTGCAGGTTGTCTATACTTCTACAAGCAAATATGAGTCTGCTTTCAAATTTGTTCTCATTCGTCTGACACTTTCTGTTATCTTGTCCTAAGGAATAGGCTGATGAATATTACAAAAACAAATTCTCTTAGTATGGCCACGGTATACAGTAGAACTTCCAAATGGCAATGATGAGTGCAGGGCACGTGGGGGTCACAGAGACACAGGATGAGTACCCCCAGGGGTGACATGAGCCAGCAGGTGGTTTTTACCTCATTACACATCCTGTTTTAAGTTAGGATTTCCAGCTCAGACAATTTTGATTTCCTGTGGCTTAGCGGGGATTCTGAATAGATATGTTTAGAGCTTTAGAGATTGGTATGTAATTATCACAAAGCACAGCAAAATGTCTTGCAGTTAATAAGAAACATTAAAAAAATCTTTTAATTGGCTGATGTGCTTAAATATTAGAACTTATCACATACACAAATTGATTTTAAAGGTTTTCTTACTATTCAGTATTTTCCCTCTTCTTTAACCTTAGCAAAGGAAGTGATTTGGAAAATGATGTGGCAAGAATTGAGTTGGCAGAACATTTAACAGTACTGAAATAAGTAAAAAATTATTTAACAGTCATATGAATGACCAGCTAAAATAGATTTCTAGAAAACTAAGTATTGAATGTCATTTACATTATGCAAAATAAAGTATGAGAAATGAAAATTATAAACATTTTGAATTTTGTCTTCAAGACTAAAAAAATCGAAGCTTGATTAAAATCTGGGTTTGAATTAGGTGAACCCTACAGGCTTTTTTGTGTGAAATGAAGCAGAGAGAGGGAGAGCTGTCTTCCTGAGCAAACACCAATCCTCAGATCAACACCAGTACTGACCACGAAGTACGGTCATTTTTAAAACTTCCTGCTGGTTTGCTCCCATTTCAGAAAAGAAGCATAATGATGCCTTTTATAAACATATGGCACAAGACTTAATCAGTTACCTCTTTAAAGACTTAGCTGAATTGCACACTCTTCTATTATTTGGCCAAATCAGAGGCATCAACAGGAATAGATGTGTATAATTTCATCTAAAGATAGCCTGTGGGTTACAGGAAGGCTTTATCTGATACATGAAGAGGCAATACTAAAAGGAAATATGTTCTGAGACTATGAGTATATGACACTTGTCCAGAATACATCATGACTATACTGATTTTGACAATCATTTCTCAATCATTAGATTAGAAACATAAGCAGATTTAGCTATGCTTAGGTTGAGAACTACTAATAGATCATTTTTGTTTTAATGTCTCTTTCAACTGCTATTTCATCCTTTTCTTAACTGACATAAACATTTCTTGACCCTGAGCTACTTGAAATTTCATGAGTCTTGAAATCTGCAAAATGTCACATAATTTAAGGCACCTGGACCCAAAGAAAGAGGTGTCTTTGCTTCAATTTTGGCCACTTGCTGTGTGAAAACTGATACTGATGATGTTAATGAAAAACTACCTTGAACATTTCTGAGGACATGGAATACCCCTATGTCGCACCGCACTGGGCTGGAAATGAAAGCGAAGTAGGATTGGAGATGACATGTGCCTGGTCATAGGCCCTGGTGCTACTGGGACCACTCAGGGGTGTGTGTGTGGGGGGGGACCAGGACATGGTTCCCACAGGAGAATGATTCCCAGTTACGAGTCTGAACGTGTTCCAGCTGTGAACTGCTATGCTGTGATAAGTAATACTTTTACCTTCCATTCATAAAGGTTTTGTTCCTCACTCATACTTCACGTCTATGATGGGTTGGCAGGTGGACTCTGCTCATTGTGCCAGAGGGAAAGAGAGTGCTGGGGAGGGGCTTGCAGTAACAATGCAAACACATGACTTCCACTCACAACTCACTGGACAGAACTAGTCACATGGCTCTGACAGATCACAGGGGACAAGGAGGTACAATACTATCAGTGACTAGAATGAGGGAAAACTGGAATTATTAGGTGAAGAGCACTGACTACAATACATTATTTCCTAAAATAATAAGCCAGCCCATTAGTTGGAAAAACACAGCTTTCTCTTGAAAATTTCTGCCTGCATATTTCCCACAAGCTAGGAAATACATTACATTTTGAATAACAATTTGGCATTCTGTTTGTTGGTTCATAGCAGGTCTACGTGGAGGGTGAGACTCACTCTTATTTCTATTTTTGCTCCACTTCTCAGTGGTAAGTCACAGCATCACCATAAAGAAAAGTAATTAATTGGTATTGTAGACTAATCCATATGCCACCAAAATACGATGATGCAAATGAAACATCTCTCCATATGCCTTTCCCATTTGTTATCCCTTATTCTGATTCTTTACAGACATGCTCTTTGTACAGGCAGGCATCTCCTAACTTATTATGTCAATACATTCTATTTTTGTTGCAACTTGAAGTTATTATTTTTAAACTAAGTTTTATATGTAACACTTTGAAGAGTCAAGCGGCCCTACAAGGCTTGTTATGAAAAACAGTTCACACAGCCCCACCCTCCACTTCCTGCACTCCAGAAGTAACCACTTTCAGTTCTTTTACCCATTTTTTTCTTCTCTGTATATCTCTGGCTTATATGGCTACTTCTTGATTTTTCTACAGCACTGATTCTCAACGGGTGTGCTGCCAGAATTTTTAAAACATGCAGTACCTGACTATTTAGTCAGGGGCACTGACCTATTTTCCTTCAGACTGCCAAATGAAAAGCTGACAACAGCCAACACAACAATAGTGTCTGCTGTGAATGCTCTGCCTTAAACCATAAATGTATAGGTCACATAATAGAGTTGTAGCTCATTGGTTAATTCTTGGTACCAGAAATCCTTATATATAAGTATAAACCTGATTTTTAAAAAAAATCACTTTGGAGCAAAAAAGAATAATTTTTTTGGTAAATCAATCAAAATTATACCTCCTTTTGGTCAGATTGGTAAAAAATAGTATCTTTTTGTGTGCTGTCGAATTTTAGTAATTAGTTTATATGTGTGATGAGATGAAAAAGGTTGAAAATCACTTTTTTAGAGTATTATACAAGGAAGGGCCCCCCAAAACCCACATAATCCTTAGGAGGACAGGCCTCTTGTAGTACAGGCTTCCCCCCAAGGTGAGTGTTCTTGGAACTCATCTCTATCAGTGTACCAGGCTGCATTCAACTTCAGTGAATTTTTTTTTGAAGGGTCCCTGAACATTTATTTTTGCCCATTTCATGACGGGTGATTTATGAGCGCACCTGCCCACACAGCGCTGAATGTCCAGCAGTTTTTGACCAAAAACAGCATGACCTCCATACCCCACCTTCCCTATTCACGCAAAGCAACTTTTCTGTTTCCCCAGATAAAAAAACTCCTCAAAGGGAAACGTTTTGCCGATGTGAAAGAGGTAAAACGAAAATTGGCAGAAGCACTAAAAGGCATTAAAATTGACAAGTTGCACAACTGTTCTGAGCAGCGGAAGAAAGGTCTCCATAGGTGCACTGCATCAAATGGAGAGCACTTCGAAGGTGACTGAAGTTTCAACATGTAAGAATAAGTACAGAATTTTAATAAATAAATAGTTTTTTGGGGTCCCCGCTCATACACTGATTTTGCACTATGGAAGATGAGGATTTCACTTTAATGACCGAGGACCACCTGTTTCCTCCCCTGTGCCTGCAAACACACAGTCCCCACACTGTGTTCCCTCAAATTTTATCATGACTTGGATTAGATTAACAGTCAATAGGATGACATTATGCTGTCTACATAAACCATAGCCTTCGCTCACTTACAGGGTTTATCATAACCTTCCTTTTCCTGTTGCTATGTTGCTTTTCTTTGGGGTTACTCATTGCCCTGTGTTTTACTGGCTTATTTTCTCTAAAGTTATCATGAATTTAAACCCAATTTCACCTGTAGTTTTACATATTCCTCAATTTGTTCAACTACATCGGTTATTCTCACAATTTCATCTTTTTGGAGAAAACTTTCTGGAACCTTCTAATTTGCCTCAATCTGGGTTGGCTGCTGCTCCTTGGACCTGCTAAGTAGCTGTGCTCCCCGAGTGGTCTGGGGAATCTCCCTGCAGTACCACCTGGGGAATATTTGTGTCTTGCTCTGGATAACCTGTTCGCTTGTTCTCAGGCACTCCTCATCCTTGGAGTATGTCCTCGTTTGTGTAGCACACACCCTCCAGGGGGTTCTGAGGTGCATGGGAATACGTTTTAGGACTCCTGAATGTCTGAAAGTGGCTTTATTGTACCCTCACATTCAATGGGTTTGGTTAAGGGCCGAATGTAGGCGGGAAGAATTCTCTCTCGGAACTCTGAAGGCACTCCTCCACTGCCTTGTTTCTGGCACGGCTGTGGGGAATGTGTGGCTGTGCTAATTCCCCATCCTTTGCTGGAAATCTTTCTTTGCACCCAGTTCTCCAAGTTTGCAGGATAGCACCTTGTTTCCCGATTTCTGAACTTCTTCACTGATGGGTCTGGGTGTGGGTTATATTTACTTGCGTGGGACATTCCATGGACTTTTCAGGTCTTTCGTTAGTGGAAAACTTCATTGAATTGTATTTCTGACTGTTTCCTTCACTTTACCTGTTCTGTCTTTCTGGAATTCCTGTTTTTTAGATTTTGAATCTCTGGGGTTGGTTCTGTATATTTTTTTCCTACCTTCCATTTCTGCCTATATTCTGTTTTCTGGGGAGATTTCCTCAATTTAATCTTCCAACTCTTCTATTGCATTTTTACCTTGTAGATACCGTATTTTAATTTCTAATGGCCTTTGTTGTGGTCGTTTTACAAATGAGCATTTTTTCTGAAGCATTCTACTCCTGCATCGACTTGTTTCCTCCCAGTGGCATTTTTGTTTAATAGCATTTTATTGTTTCGTTTTTACCTAAAGAGCCACTGAGAAAATGAATTTCAAAAGAATGGTATTTTTAAAGTGAGGTATTTCATGTTAATACCATTATTTACTATTTTCTAATCAATGGTAAATAACATGTCCAGAGCTTAACTTGAGTTATTTTTGCTTAATTACTATGTACCAGGTACGCACATGAAAGCAGCAAAACGTAGATATAAATGATACTGCTTTTTCTATCTGCTTCTGTCTGTCACTGTCGCATGCTCTCCGTGAGTGTCTGGCTGTCTTGCTCATGTAGAACAGTGTGAACTAAAAGTTAAGTGAAAGGTCTGTGTTTGGATGGCCTGTGATTCACTGAAGGTAAACTGGCTGTTTCTCTGAAAAACCACTAAGTTCAGAATGTTTGCATGTCTTTTCATTTCTGACTTCTGCTTAGAGAAAACTCCTCTGGCCTGGAGGGACAAACCGAGTGGGATTCTGGGAAGCAAGTGGGGTAAGGCCTGCACCCTCAAATTCAGTAGTTAACATATTCATCGCTCCTTTTCCAGTACAATGGTGCCACACTGGAATGTGCCTGATCTTGCTCAGTCCAAAGAATTAAACCTCCAGTCCACTGCCAGGGTGGGGAAGGGGATCCAACTACTTTTTGAAGTGACTTCTGACCAGTCCTCCTGTCTTCAGTTCCACCTTTACTCCATTTCCATTTCCTGAGCTTCCAGACTTTAAATCCAAATCAAGTTCCTTCTCGGTTTTTACCTACTACTGACTTGGCATTCAGCTTTCTCAGGCTGCTAAATTAGCACTTAACATCTGCTTTCCGAGCCACAAAAATTTGTTGTTGTTGTCTTCTCTTCCGTTTTCTTATTCCTCAAGGGTTTATCTTAACCACCCTAACTGTCCCTGGAGTGGAATTTGAGAGGGAGCAGAGCTAATTGCCTGCAGTAAGATGCCATCTCTCCATAAAGTTCCATTCTGCTCCCACAAATCAGAGGGTCACAGTTCCTACCCGCTGAGAAGGACCCCAAGAGAGGACGTAGTGAACTCTTCCTGTCAGAGAGCAAAGTATGTTGCTTGATTTGCAGATGAAGTGGCTCAAGCACCATGAAGCTGAGTGTCTGACCCAACGTCACACACAGTCACACAGACAGATACCACGTTGTTACCTATTCTATGTACTGTAAATAATTAACCCTCAAAAGTTCATCCCCCCCCCCCCCCCGCAATTTAGGACTATTTCAGCAACAGCTAGATTCTTTCTTGTGAGCCCTTACATTTCTATCTTCTTCCAATGAGCAGATGAATTCTTCATAGCAGAATACTATGTTACAGTAGCTACAAAATGTGGCTAAATGTTTTATTTATTGTGATTTGGCTTAAAAAATTTCAAACACAACCAGGTTATTTTTTTGAAGTAGTAGATATGCTTTAGATAGATTATTTTGAGTAATGTCTACAAAGACTTTTAGAGAACAACTACCAATATACCATTGTTTAAATTTAATTTGTATAACTTTTAAAAATAAGTGGTGAAATAATTATTTTAATTTTCAAGAAATACTTGAAACTTAAAAAACAGCTTGGTTTGTTTTAGTGTCTTAACCTATTTGGTATAATGCTATTTGCTACATTTTAGAAAAAAAAAACACAGGCTTTGACAAGAAGGCATTTTTAGGGGAAAAAAGGACTGAGATTTGGGATTTAACTTATTTTAAATGGATGCTACATTCCGCCCCACCCCAGTGTAATATACACACAGCCTTAAAATACCCAAGTTATTTTTGATGAGTAATTCATTTTAGTCGGTAAAAATTTTAAGAGCTTTATAAGAAGCTTTAACAAATGCATCACTATAGAGGAAAATGAGGGATAACAAGAAAACCACTGCTAAAGACTTACAGATTCTTTCCTGCCCATAGTTTTGCTGTGTGAGCGGGAACGAGAGATAGTGCTGAAGAAGGAATCCTTTTTAGCAGCAGACAAAGGTGGGGAGCCAGTGGTTTCTCTGCCTCCAGGCAAACTCTCAATGCTTGGAGATGAACTGATGTTTTTAGAACTTTGTCCTGTAAGAAAAATTAAGTAGCAATAATGAAACACCACCCTTTCATTAAGCCACTGAACTTAGTAGCTACTGAACTTACTGCTCTTAGTAACTATGATACCTCTTTGTTCACCCTGTCAACAAAATGACACCATGGAGCATTAAAATGCATACATTTTTATGGAACACAGTAGCTGTGAATTTTTTGAAATAATGAAGTAGGTGGCAGTTTTCTACATGTAACTTATACTACAGTAGTCCCAAGTGCTGCACACATAAAATATAAACAGTTCAGTTTTTAGAAATCAGAGGTTAAAAGCCTGGACCCTCAGTAATAGAATCATCCTTAATAATAGAAACTGGAAACCATTATAGTGTATATTATATTAGTAATATAAAAAAATTGAAATCCTACACCAGTTTTTCAAAATGGTCTTTTTCCTTTTTATTAACTGCAGGACAGATACATGGCTACCTTAGCCTGTGGTAGAAGCATCTAGAAATAGGGACAAGGTGCTGGCTCACAGGGCCTCTTTCTAGACTGGTCCCTGTATGAGAGAGGATGCATTTGTGATCGCCAACAATGCTCCATAAAGCTCCCTCAGACAGGAGCAAGAAGTCCTGCGAGAAGGCAGCGCGGTGTAGAAGTCAGGTATATACAGCATTAGCTACAGCCAGACCCATGCAGGTCTCACTAGCAAACAGGGCTACTCCCGTAAGATTGTTACGGGACCCTGAGGACCTAGTAAAATACTTGCTGCATTCATCCATTCAACCATTAGTACCCGAAGGTCCAGTAAGTGCTAGACAATTTTGGGTGCGGGGAGACAGCGGAAACTAGTAACATAAAAAATCCTATCCTTCAGGGAGGGTACTTCCTAGGCAGGGGGAGACAGCCAAGTACAGGTTGGGGCAAAAGTAGGTTTACAGTTCCTCATATGGAAAAATAGTATGATAATTAGTAAATAATAATACAAGAAGAAACTCCTGTGTTTTGCACACTCACAACTGTCATCTACCTTTGCCTCGCCCTGTACATTAGTAAAATATATATGGTTTTAGATGGTGGTAAGTGCTGTGGAGAAAAACGAAGCAGACAAGGAGAATGTGGTGGAGGAATGTGTTGCAGCCTTAAATAGGATGGTCAGGGCAGGAGTCACTGAGTACTGAGGCGAGCTGACATCTGAGCAACAACTGGAAGGTGAAACACCAGCTTTGCAGATAACACAAAGGAGGAGCAAGCACAAAAGCCCCAAGCAAGACCTTTGTGCTTTCAAGGAACAGCAGGTGGCCGGTGTGGCTATAGCTAAGAATGAGGGGGTGAGGGGGTGAGGGCTGGGAGACGAGGTCTGAGAGCAAGCAGGGGATCAGATCAGGTAGTGGTTTGGAGGCGATTTTGGTTACTTTTACTGAGAAGGGAAGCCACTGGAAGCCAATACGGGATTTGAGCAGATAAGTGACATGATTGGACTTACTTTTAAAAGGATCACTCTGGCTGCTGTGGTGAGAATACAATTAGGAGTGGGAGAGGCGAAAACGAAAGCAGAGAAATCAGTTTTTGCCACTGCAAAACTCTCAGTAAGCAGAATGATCAGAGCTTGGTGGTGAGAAGAGGTCAGATTCTGGACAAAATTGAGTAGATTTACTGAAGAACATATTAGGGGTATGAGAAAAAGAGAGGAGTCAAGTTTAACTCCAAATGTTCTAAAGTTAGATGCTGGTGATAGCTAAGCATTCTCCATGAACGTACTAAAATCCACTGAATTAAAGGTGAATTTTACAGTATATGAATTATATCTCATTAAAGTTGCTCTTTCTATGAAGTCAGTTTTCACATTTCCCAGCTAGTGATCGGCACCAAAGAGCCTGCCCATTTCTACCCAACAG
Source organism: Glossophaga mutica (assembly GCA_039655065.1). NCBI lineage: Eukaryota > Metazoa > Chordata > Mammalia > Chiroptera > Phyllostomidae > Glossophaga > Glossophaga mutica. The sequence continues at coordinate 26,125,949 of CM077309.1, read as the reverse complement.
AGGGCTTTCTAGTCGGAAATCTCCGCTCCAGAGTTTCCTGTTCAGTTTGCAGAGACTTCTGCTATGTCTGCATCGCAGTCTGACGATGTCCACTTGCCTAGTTCTATGTCCTCCCGTTCTCCTTCCACAGCTGTTATTCCCTAAAAGAACCCTGTGTACTTCTGTCTCAACCTGTCATGCATGGATGATACTGTGGCTGACCCTTGAAGGACCGTAACCCTGAGGTTAGGAAAGCAGAGGGGAGAACAGGTCCCAGGGCCGAGGACGGTTTTGCTAGCGGTGAATTCTGTCTTTATCTGGGACTGTCTTAATTTTCCTTCTTTTCTGAAGGACAGTTTTATTGGATATAAAATTACTGGTTTACAGTCTTTTTTTAAAAAATGACTTTGATAATATCATCCTACTGCCCTCTGGCCTCCACAGTTTTGATGAATATCAGCTCTTGATATTACTGAGGTTCCCTTGGATACCACGTGTTGTTTTTCACTTGCTGCTTTCAAGATTCTCTTTGCTGTTGACTTTTAAGTTTGCCTATGATGTGTACAAGTGTGGATGTCTCTGAGTTTATCCTGCTTGGAGTTCATTGAACTTCTTAGATACATAATGTTTTTCATAAAACTGTGGAATATTTTAGCTACCATTTCTACAAACATGCCTTTTACCCTTTTCTTCTTTTTTAAACAAAATTACTTACTTATTTACTTTTAGAGAAAAGGGAAGGGAGGGAGAAAGTGAGGAAGAGAAACATTGATGTGTAAAAGAAACATCAATTGGTTGCCTTTTGTATGCACACTGATCAGGAATCGAACTGGTGACCTTCTGCTTTGTGTACGATGCTCAACCAACTGAGCCACGCTGGTCAGGGCTCTGCTCTCCTTGACTGCCACCATCTGTATATCAGTATAACTCATGTATTCTGCAAGTCTTTAAGGCTCTGTTTATTTTTCTTCATTCTTTTACTTTTCTCTATTTTGGATTGGATAATCTCAATTGACACATCTTCAAGTTCTGATTCTTTCTTTTGTCAGCTCAAATCTGATATTGATCCTCTGTAGTGAATTTTTAAATTTTAGTTATTGTACTTTTCAACTCCAGAATATCTATTTGGTCCTTTAAAAAATTCCTATCTCTTCATTAATATTCTCTATTTGGTGAGACATTGGTCTCATACATTCTGTTGGATTTTAAGCACAGTTTCCTTTAGCTTTCTGAAGATATTTATAATAGTTGATTTAAAGTCTTTTGTAGGCCCAGTGTCTCAGCTTCCTCAGAGGCAGTTTGTGTTGACTGCTTTTTCCCATGTACATGAGCCATACTTTCTACTTTCCTGTTTCTTTGTATGTCCCAGAATTTTCATTGAAAGCTGGATAATTTAATAAAATAATGTGGCGGCATTGGAAATTAGATCCCATCCTATCCCTTGGATTTGTTTTTCTTGTTTATTTTTTAGTGACTCCCTTAAAACAAATTTTGCTAAGTTCTATTCTTTGGCCACTGAAGTCTCTGTTGGTTAGTAGTCAGTGAAGAGACAGAGACTTCCTTTCCTTAAATGTCCTGAACCAACAAGTCTCAAAACCGTTGGTGGGGGTTTTGTGTATGCTTTGGGACATGCCTTCAGTGCTCCAGCAGAGAGATACAATTCTGCTTTAACCTTCATTCCTGCACATGCAGAGCCCCGGGGTTCATCCAGAGTTGAGAGACTACGCCATTCTCAAGTCTCTCCTGGCCATGTGCACAATCTTGCGTGTGTGTCCTTCTAGAACCCCAGAAATATACTGGACCTTTTCAAAGACCCCTATGGGTCTTTGATTTGGTTAGCCTCTGATTTTTCTGTTAAATTTGTGGTTAGCCTCCTGCTTGCTCCATTTCTGCCTTGGGCAGCTGTGATGTTAAGTAATTTCTACGATTATTGTCAATGGATGCCCTATGGGTAGGGTTTTTCTTAGTGAATTCTGAATAAGGTCAAATAAAGACAAGCCCTATGAATGAGGCTTTTCTGGGGAGCTGCTGGATAAGTCAAACAGTTACAATTTACTGGGCAATGGGACTTTTAGGGTGCTCCAAGTCCATTTTTCTCCTCTAGTGGTCACAAGGCTGATGGTTAATAAAGACTATGGCAGACCTGGGGAGGGGTAGGGAGGGATAAGGCAAGTTAAAAAGCTACAAATCATGCTGTTCTAATGGAGATCCAGCCATTTTTTTCTTGAATAGATACTCCTCAAATTGGTGCAATTCTTTGATTAATTTCCTGAGTTCTGAAAAAGCTGGCTTTGATATTTTTGTCACTGATCTTGTTGTCTATGGAGAAACACTGTCAGAGATCCTTATTCTGCCTTCCAAAAGTGCTTCCCACTGTGACTTGCTTATTGGACTGAACTTGGGTCTTGAAAATTTGTCTTTCTCTTATACAAAAGTCTGTCTTACTCTTTTTAATGGCTGTGAAGGAAAAAAAAAATTGTAGCTTTCCTAAATAGACAATTAGAATTTTTCCAATTTTTTGTCTTTATAAACTAAATGGCAATTAAAAATCTAAAGAGGTCTGTCCTTAGGTACAAACAGTTGGTTATTTTTATTAGGTAGAGTTATATAAACGGAACTAAGTCTGACTGTATATGCATTTTAAATTTACATCAATTATTCCAAATTGCTTTCCCCTAGGATTTTAACAGATATATATGTGTACGTATATTCATATATATGTGCAAATGTAACATGATATATCTTTGTCTGTTCATCTCATTTTTTATTTGATCAATCTAATGAAGGGAGAACTTTATTATGTTCCCTTGATGTTTCCTGATAACTAATGAGGCAGAAGGTTGAAAAATATTCAGCTCCCTTAGTCATGCAGGCCACCCAAAGGTCCTGTCTGAACTGTCTCTCCTCACTTTATTTTAAGAAGCTGATTTAGGGGAGTTCCTCCTAAATTCTGGAACTCAGCCCTTTGCGTGTGTGTGTGTGCCTATACTTTATGGCTTTTGTTTTTATGGTTCTGCTTAGGAATGCATTTCTTACCCCAAGATGATGTAGTGGGAAGAAATCTATGTATTTATCATAAACTTAGGTTTTTCTTTTTCCTTTTATGAATATTTTCTCATTGCTACTTGGACCTCTACTCTTTAAGTAGCTTTTATTGCCTTTGGGTCACGGAAGATTGTATTGTAATTATAATAAAAGGAATGGTTGCTTAACTTTGAGTTCCAAATTGCTTCTAAAAGTCTATAGAAAAAATATAAATCTAAGAAGTCAAAGCATTTTGATTAAATGAAATGAAATTTTTTTAGTTTTTTTTACATTTATACAACTGAATTTATCCCTTCAAAATTTGGATCACTCACCTATAAAATTCTCTGGTGCTGGTGACCTTTTAAAACTTTTACGATGATGGCTTTTTGGATTTTTTCTATTTTCATTCCATTATTAAGATTTTCTACTTTTCCTTGGGTCAGTTTTGATAATTCGTATCTTCCCCTTAAAAGTCACATATGGGGCAGGCAGAATAATGCCTATGCCCTTAATCTCCAGAGCCCATGGGTATGTTACCTTACGTAGCAAAAGGACTTTGCAGGTATGATTAAGGTTAAGAACCTTGAGATGGGAAGAATATCCGAGGTTATCGTGGTGGGCTAATGTAGACAAAAAGTCCTTCAAGTGGAGTAGCCAGGCAGAAATATGAGTTAGAGGTGTGACTCAAGCAAAAGGAGACGGTTGACACACGAGAGGGACTTGACCTGGCTTTGCTGGGCTTGAAGGGGAAGAAAGGGGCCGTGAGCCAATGTGGCATCCTCTAGTTGAGAATGGCTCTCAGCTGGCAGCCAGCAAACAGTGACATTGATCCTACAGTCACAAGGAAGTGAATTCCGCTGAGAGTGCGGATGATTTTCCCCTAGAGCCTCCTGATGCCTTGGTTTTGGCTTGGTCTGATCTGTATCAGACTTCTGACCTACAGAACTGTTAAATAAATGGGAAATTCTCTTTACTACTCCTTTGGTTATTATACTCTACTTATGATCTCTAGACTCTCAATATTTGACATTACAGTTCAAATTCCCAGTTAATTTAAATTGCTATGCAGAATCATTTACATTTTATTATACTTCTGAAAAAAAATTAAAATTTTGGGGACTGTTCAACTTTTTACATTTCTTCCAAAATGAAAAAAATAGTTGTGAGCAGTTATGTATATCAAATTTTATAAAATTTTAGTTGCCCTGAATACTTCTGACATGAGGTACTTAGTGCCTATTATAGCTATCTATCTGATATTTACAATATATAAGTAAAGATCTATCAAACTTGTTGGGAGAATTGTCCATTTAAAAGGACTTACAACATTATCAAAGAAAAAATCTTAAGAAGCTATACCAATTTTTATAAAGCAACTGTTTCCATGATGAAATTGTAAGAGCAGAAAACCTTCTCTGATTCTAGACTTTATCTGTACTATAGCTGTGTACTATTCATTTTCTCCTCCAACCTTTCCAAATATGTATCCCCTAGTTTGTGTATCCAAAGAAGAGATTAGAAAATTAAAATACACTATAGCAATGTGATATTTGTAAAACATTAGTCCAAGGACATATATGGACTTTTACACTATTACCTCATTTGATCTTAATGATATTGTGAGGTAGTTATGTATAGGGAACAGCTCCGAGTGGTGTGGGAATGTAGCCCAGTTCCCACTTGGAAAAGCCAGTGGGAAGCGGAGGACCAGCGCACAGGAGCCAGGTCCATGATAGGTTCTCCCATGGGGAATCAGGTCTGCATTGTACCTAGGCTGCTATGAGACTTGCTTTTGCTAAAACTCCCTCACCCTGAATTGAGGCAGCAAGTGCTTACTGTAACTTCCTAAAGTCTGTGCTAAACCTCCCCAGTATGGAGTGTGACCAGTTCAACCATTTTTCCCTTTACAATTGCAAATATCCTTCTTCTTTGATGTAATTAGCAACATCCCCTCCTTTGTTTTCTGTAAAAGGTAACCACCTAAAGTGAACCTGTGCATAGTAAATGAGGACCATCCTCAATGTAATGTACCCAGAAAAACAATAAAAGCCTGTGCAGGTGGGGGTTGGGGCCCCCCTCTCACTTAGAGAGCAGCCATGCCGTCCATTTTCTCCGTAGAAAAGGGATGTGTGAATTTCCGTAGTCCGTGTGAATTTGTTCATTACGGCCACAACACACGGATCCTGCCGACCAGGATCCGCATCAGTTATGTATAAGAAAACTGATGCTTAGGGAGTTTAATAAATTTGCCCAAGGATGGAGGTATATCTATCTATATCTGTATCTGTATCTATATCAACTTTGTTCAAACATATATATATATATATATATATATATATATATATAACTTCATAAGATTTGTTTAAACTTAAAGACTGTGTCAACACATATTTCATTTCTTTATCACAGAGAGTGACTCCAAGGAGGTATTAATTCAAAACAGTGAAGAAAAACAAAAAAACCAAACCAACCCTATTCAGGGAATAGGTCCATCTACCCAATTTTTAGGACATATACATGCATTTTGAGATGGCTTTTTCTACAAACGAAGCTGACGGATTACAGGTGCTCATCTCACAAAGGCCAGATTTCACTGAGGGGAGGGATTACGGTCAAAACCAGCCTCACCGGTTGGGAACAGTTAGCAGAGTGGGTGGATATAGGGCTGTAGTAAAGTTCCATTCCTCACATAAAAACCCTATACAAAATATATTTCCCCTCAATTACTAACGTTTTGTGCCCTTTGGGGGGAAAAAAAGAAAACAGTTTAGACCTTATGAACATGACGTCTCCAGCATGTTCCCAAAGAGGATGATGGACGATTTCCTCTGGAGATCTGCAGGAGAAGCCCAGGCACCAGAGGAAGCTTTGCCTGAGGCAGCAGGAAGGACTCTCAGGCCTCCCCGCCCTTTTCACCAATGGATGAGACAGCCTATCATCCCGGCCTCACCGGGACACTTCTAAACCAAGGGGCCAATATACTCAACAAGCTTACAGCCCACCGACCGCACAGTGGCTCTGAAGCTCCATGAATCTTTTCAAGTTTTTAACTGATAGGAACAACATTAATCGTTTCTTTTGTTGCACTAAAACTACAGCTTATTCTTAGAGGCACATTCTTAAATCTATTGCTGTGGTGCCCTGCCCAGACTCCCCCAGTCTGGCCTGGAGATGGCTTGCTCTTAGGAATTCCTTTCAGAAACCTCCCTGAGCTGAAGGGAGCGGCTTTGTCCAAGGATATGCCCCTCCCTTGGGGATTAGCTCCAATCCCCTTTGGGCTGACCCAGCACAAACGCTGGCCCCTTTGCCTCAAGGCAGACGAGGCCTCTGCAGAGCCATCCATCCCTCAGCTCAGTGCTGCCTCTGTTACTCCCCTGTGCTGATTTTGAGGATCCTCCTCGCGAAGCTTCCTACCTGTAAATCTTTGTCTTGCATTTATTTATCAGAAATCCTGACCCAAGGCAATTAATTAAAGGTTATTTCATGGTCTAAGGTGTTCTTAAGTACACTAAATACAGACCAATTCTTAAGCTGCATCAGGCATGCACATAGTCTTTCCTTCAGAACCAAAAACGGCAGTTTATGAAGTGCCTGTAGAAACTCTGTCCAGCACTAAGGATGGGGGGCGGGGGGCAGCACGACGGGAGCTCTTCAAAAGCTCCAAAAACAACAGTACAAGGGAAATACAGACTTGTACATACACTAGCCTGCGGTCCCAGGTGACAGAAGCACACAGCAGTATAAACAACAGTGCTCTGGAAGCACTGCGGAGGGAGGATCTAATTCTGTCTCAGGCGATTAGAGGTGTAAGGTAAATGTTAAAACTTGAAGAGTGGGGCGGTGGTGGTGGCTCAGGGAGGGTCATTTTTGGGGCAGAACGCAGTACTGACGAAGGCAGTTAGACTACTGGGAACATCTAGCTCAGGCACAGTCTGATTAAATTCTTCAGGGCTTCTTGCCATCCATATGTAATTGAAAATGAGACCAAAAGCAGTGTAAAATAGGATGAAGTCCAAAAGCAAAATGTTTAGGAGGCTAGGAAATCTGGGGTCGTTGGTGGGGAGGCACAGCTCAGAAGAGCGGAAAGGGAAAAGCCTGGGAAGTCCAGTGGCCTGGCCACAGAAACGGGATCACCTTGACTTCACACAGCGACCCAGGAGAAAAGGAGGCATCGGCGCGTCTGGCAACAATTTGTTACCTGGGCCTCGAGTGACAGACAGCAAGAGGGCTGATGTCTGCTCGGTAAAAACACACATCTTGGTGCCACCAGAGAGCAAACAGGAGCAGGCTGCACCGGAAGCCCCTGGAACAGTCCTGCTGTAGCCCAACCACAGCGGTAAGCACTGCTGGATCCAGTCCTTGCCTGCAAGCGTGGTTTCAGGATATCGGAAGTTATTGTTAACAAAATATAGAGTATGCTGAGTTGGCTCCTTCACAATTTGATTCTGAAAACCAAAACGTGTTTGAGGAAAACAAATAATGGCTCTAACAGCATCACCACCACCTGAGCGGGTTGCACCCTCGAGCCCTCACTGTGGGACAGTATTGTGGTCACTTCTGAGAACCACCTTGAAGCAGCTGTTCTCTTCTGGGCCAACTAGCAGGGCAGCTATGGAGGCGGGATTCAAACCCAGGCCCAACTGCAGGCCCATGCTAAGCAAAGGTGTGCACCTTGCTTCCCCAATAAGGGCTATGCCAGGTGGGCAGTAGTAAACATGACCTGAAATGAAAGGAAAATGGAATGGAGTCTTTTGAAAATAAAGGGCGAATTCTGATCTTAATCTCAATCCAAAAACAACTTGTTTAGTCAACATCTTTTGGAATAAGTGGTCCACAAAAATGCATTTTCTAGCTGATGCTTCCCCAAACTTGTTTACATATTATATACTTCTCTGCCTTGTTAGAGAAGTATACAGAACATAATTATACAGAACATAACGGATCTATTTGTTCTGCTTCAGGGCTATCATTTCTCAGTAACAACCTCAGGGATCAACATAGGATCATCCACAGGGATAATTTTTTGGTTTTCAGTTATCTTCCCTCACTCTTGTGAGCAGAAGCTATTTCTGTCTGGTCATTACACTGTCCAGCTGTAGTTGATGTGACCTCCCTTTTCTTGGTCCACCAGTCCGCAGCATGTCCTCTTCCCTAGGACATTTCTATTAGTGCTTTATTCTTGAAGGTCCAGAGAGGACGTCACCTCCAGACACGTGAGCTGTTATCACATTAGTGTGACTCCCACTTTGCTCCTCAGTTTAAAACCTACTTTTTTCCCTGAAAGAAATTATAAGACACTTGACAAAATTGAAACTTCTTTTCTATTGGTCTATTATATGATGATACTTATAACACTTCTGTTGTTGGAAACTCTAAATTCTCTTTGAAAGTAATGCCTGTGTGTTTGTCTATATGTGTGTGTGTGTGTCTGTATGTCCATATTAGAAAGCTTTTTGGTTTGTGAATAAATTCCTAAATATCTCTAGGAATAAAGTTTCTGGGGTAGCTGTACATTTTCAAAAATAATTTTGAGGAAACCTACTGAATTGTCTTCAAAAAACAAATTCTCCTGTGGTAAATTTTAAATGATTGCAACTTATAGTGAGAGATAGAAAATGAACTTTCCAAATTTTCCAAAAATTATTTATTGACCTAAATTGTAAAATCTCACTTCATATTCAGTGCTTTTCTTAAAAAATTAAAACGATATAATTATTGTGTGTTAAAAGGTAAAGGCTTACAGATACAAAAATCCCTAAAAAGACTATATATAATCAAAGAATCATGGAAAGTATTGATAGTTACATCATTTCTTGAAAAGAAAAAGACATTTGGGGAAAGTCTAAATGATAGTTTTAGTTGCATGAAATGAAAAGTTTATCTATTCTTGAAATATTATACAGGGGACTCTAAATGGCTTTGGCACAGATGATGAGGTTCTCTAACTTCTAATGTAACTATCCCTATTAAGCACAGATTTTTAAAAAGTTTCTTGCTGCCACCACTACTTTGGTTTACGTCTCCTCTCGTCTGCAGGCAGTGTGTTGAAGAGAACACAAAGTGACTCCTTCAAACCAGGGCAGGCACCGTCTCACTGCCACCTCGTCGCTGTCACAGTGGTCATCCCAGACTGGAAGCAGTTTACTTGGGCCTCAAAAAGTGGCTGGAGCCTTCCCTAGCAGACTGACTCTACCATAAAGTGGCCGGCAAGGGGGATTCGGAACACGGTTTCCAGAGAAAGAGCGTTCTTGCCTGGATCCTGTAAAGCACAGGCTGATGCCCAAGTCCCCTGGTCAAGCTGTGGGGAAAGCAAGGGACTAATGAAAACAGAGCCTGGCACATAGCAGGCACTCAATAAATACTTGCTGAATAAGTGAATGACATGATTCTACTTATATAAGTCATTTGAATAAAGTGACCTAACTTCCCCCTTCAAGATGCTATCTAAAAAACAACTTTGTTCAAGTGGCCTTGGTCTGTGGGGAAAAATGGATTGAGCATACGATAGCACAGACGTAGAAGTCAGAATACGCAAGGCAGCCTTCCACTTTCTCTTTCCATAGCCAGCTAACTTTGGGATGTTGATGGGGAGGGGCTCAGATTTTAATTTTAGGAAACAAATTTAAGTCCTATGAATTCTCATCATATCAGATGATCACATCAATACTTATTTAAGTGCAACAACTGACAAGGCTATAGCAAAATCATTTGGAGATTATCTGCCTTTTCTATTTCCATGTTGCTGCATCCCTTTATATCACTAAACAGCCACCACCAGGAAGAGTAAACAGCAGCTCCTCATGGAATCTCCTGAAAGGTCAGCTGGTTCAATTACCAGAATACAGCCAGAAACTATACTTGGGAAACACAGAACTATATATAGAAGTAAGGTCACAGCCCTCTACTAGAAATAGTGGTTTTAAAAGAGGGCCACACACCACTCATTTCCTAATCACAATAATTTCTTTTCTGTTAGTTCATCAAGAAGAACAGAGACCATGAAGACATAATATTAGAACAGTATTTTAATACTACTAGCATGACTAAATTACATGGATATTTGAAGTTAAAGAAAACATAATATGAATTTTAATATTGTTATCTTTCCTGTTTGAATTTAAATGGGAGATTATTAAAGTTAGTCTAGGCTTCCACTTAATATATAACTCCTCTCTTTAGCATATTTTATCTAAAAGATTACATAATATGAGATTAATGCAGCAACTTTAAATATTTATGTGTTTTTACATTCCACAGGAAATGCTGAATATGGATTACTATTATTTTGTATTTCTTAAAACTCCTTTCTATATTTTGAACAAACAACTGTGATATTAAAGTGCCTTTTTATTTTGAATCATTGCTAGTTATGCATGGAGATTTATCATACCAAACTTTCTGTTGCTATGATTCATGATACAAAGCCTGTACTTAAAAATTTATTTTAAAATCAAGTTGTAATTCTTTTAGATAAAATAAAACAAGTACTCTGGCTAATACCCAACACATATAATAATATGCGTACAAACAGCACATAAAATGGTCTCATCTCAGATCTAAGTCCTCCGTTGCTGTCACAGGGCTCCCATGCAACAAAAAGAACAGTTGGGTGTGAGCTGCCCAATAAAATACAGTGTTAAAATCACCACAAAATGTAGAGTGACCATATTTCACCTGTGAAGAGGCTGATGCAAACTTCACAGAAAACCCACATCACAGCTAGATTGGCATCCCCAAGGTGACATGAGAGGGACTTTTGTTCTAAACAACAGTGCCACTCAGTGGCTGAACAATGGTAGTGAACTGATAAACAGTACGAATGAAGGGTGGGCAAAAGGAATAATGGAGTTTTGGAATAGGCAATGATAACACTGCAGGCAAAGAGATATACATCGTTGCCATGGTAACTGTACCTTGGGGGTCAGTTAGAGTCTGGACAGGAACAGAAACCTGAGCATTGCTTCCTGTAACTATATCACCTGGATTTCATAAGAAAAAATAATTAGATTTCATAAAAAGGAAAAATATCAACTTTTCTTTCATACTTAATGTAATACATTTGTCAACTGAATTACTAAAAGTAAAACAGAAAATACAGTGCAATCTTATGAAAATAAATATAAAATATTTTTAAAGGAACTATTTTTTAAAAACTATCTCCTAAAAAGTATTTGTGCATGTTTTCTTAAAGAAAAAAATAAAACAAGTTTTTACTGAAGTATAAAGCAAGTTTCTCCCAGTTGAAAGTATAGGAAACTCTAGCAATCAAAAGATTTTGCTGAACAGATTTCATTGTGCTACAAATATTAGTACGATTACATATTTTCTTTTCAAAAGTCTTTATCCAAAAAAATATGCATTTATTAAATAGCATTCTTTTGAAGTTGATTTCCCTGTCTAACAGGCCAAATTTATTTTTAACTAGACTTGAAACCAACTTCTCCAATGATCAGATAAAGACCTAAACAAGTTTCTAATTTCATATTAAGTATTGAAAAGATTTCAAAAGTTACCACATGTACTTATAAATGTCAACATGTAAAAATAAATCTGTGAACTGCATACCCTTTAAACTTGATATACTTATTTCAGGCGAGATTTCATTTACAAATTGGACCTGCTGTAAATGCTGCAAATAAAGAAGTGTTCAAATTCAGGAACCAGACAAAGGAAATGGGGAAGAAGGATCACATTTTAGGAACACAGGAAAGAAAGGAAAAGGAGCACTACAGGAAATTCTGTGAAGAACTGAGGTACACGACCGTTTATAGAAGGGAGACTTTTTGTTTCTTTGATTTCCTTCCTGGATGACAAAGTTCAGCATAAGCACTCACTGTCAACAGAGTAATCCTCTAGACACAACAGCTTCTGAAGGCCTATGATATTTTGAGATTAACTAGGTTAAAAAAAAAAGAGCCTTCTTAAAAGGCACCATATTTTCTACGTATGATAATGTAAGATTAACAGACTTGCTTTTCCTGTAGTTTTTATATAACAGTCAAAAGTCCATTTCTGAATTAAACAACATATTCTCAGTGCCTTGGCCACTTGCTACAGTTATGATTTGCACATGGTCAGCTCATCTAGAAATTACTGCATTGCAATTATATGGTTCCCATCAATTAACAGTGCGCACATTTATATTCTCTAACTGCAATGAAATCTATAAATAGGTACATGCTCCAAAGAAGTGATGAACAGCTTTTAGCAGAACTTATCAGGTCCTGAATTTTCACAACATAGTTAACTCTCTGTTCACTGATAAATAGTGTGCTTATTTTCTGTATATTTAAAGGGAATTTTCAATTTTATGCTTGCTACCCATTTTATTCTGCTGCTTCTGGATCACCTGTTAGTGCATGTTTAGAGACTGAAAACTGATTTTAATATTAAATATTACCAGGAAAATTATGAAGGGACATTTGTGCTCCCTTTTCCTTCCTTCATGACCCCACCCCTGACACATACACGAAGTACAGAATGCATTTTAAGCAATGTGTACATGAATTTTCTGTTTTCCATACAGCTGTTCCCTTGTATAAGCACAAATGATTGAGAGTTAACTAACCTAGGAAAACCATAAGCATTTTCATCTTTATAAACAACCATTTTTCAAAACAACTTTCAAATTTTCCAGCAGAGTACACTAAAAAGGCTGTTACATTATCTTCCCTCAAAGGCACTAAGGAGATGGCGCCGTTCTGAGATAGTGAGAAGTCATATTCCAACACAAGCCCCCTGACGGCCGAAATACCGTGCTCACCGTACTACACAAATCTGCGGCACACCTGCAGATCGGTCGGTGTCACAGCACAGCAGGACACTGGTGGGAAATACCTGCTTAAAGAACCAGTGTTGGAGAAGTGTTTTTCATTGCAGAGTTAGCAAATAATCTTTCACCACAGGAGCCACAGATTTTTGGAGCTGGAAACGCCCCCAGAGACCAGTCCAAACCTCTTACTTAGGGTGAGGAAACCAAGGGTCAGAAAGTTTTAGGGTTTTGCTTACAGTTCACCGTGAGTGGATGAATGGCATCAACCTACACTAGCTTTTACTTGCGTAGACTGCTCTTTGCTTTTCCTTTGTTTTATTCGAAACTTTATCCAGGGAGGGGCATTATCAGGAATATTTATCTTCAGTATGAAGGTAGACAAGCTCTTTGTAGATTGACGCGAGAAGAACAAACCAGGAATAAAGAGATAGAAGAGCTGCCAAACAAGGCTGCTTTCCTCCAGCACAGGGATGGGGTACAAAATGCCCCAGTGATGATCCTCATGTTCCAAATACTTTGCTTAAGTGCTCTGTTGTCTTCTTATAACTGGGGACTTGGTTTTCATCAATTGTTCCATCCTCATGCACTTCCTTTCTCACTTACTGTGATATTAATACTTGACATTTCCTTAGAGACACAACTTTATATTTCTATAGTCATTTGGCTTGGTTCCTCAGAAAATTTAAGCTACAGCATTAAGAGATTCTCTGACTCATTTGCCTGCCATCAGTTAGAATTACTACTGAGTACAGCTTGTTATCAAAGCAATATTGAAATCATATTTGTTTAGAACAATAAAACAGTACAATTATGAAATATATAAAATAACATTCATTTCCATTCTGTAAGTGGGCAAGTCTCCTGGCATTAAAATACATTTACAACATGTTAATGATCTGAAGTCTCCTTTTCTTTAAATCATGTGTGATAGCTCCACATTAAAAAGAGAAGAATGTAATTTTAAACAAGATAGTCTGATGTAGGTAAACTGAATACTCTAATAAAATTTAAATACTAATATGTAGTGTCTAATACTTCATATAGGCAACAATAGATAACATGGTGTATTTGATGGAAGAACACACACTTGTTATTGAATAATACTCATTATTTTAAATCACTGGGTAATAAAGCCCATTTGCCTTAAGTTTACCAATTTAAATACCAGTAATTTAAAATTTTTCATTATTTTGGATGCAAACACCTTAAACAGAGTATATGGAACATGGTTTATGGTCTTCATACTGACTCAACATTACTGCTGCTGCTGCCAACACCGGTTATTTAGCAGGGCTATTACGTAGGGCTCCCTTGAAGACACGAACGAGGCATCCACCAGTATATCTGCCTTGAAACGGAATGGCTAGCTGATGCTTTGGAATGCTAAGGAATGACTTCTATAAATTTTCTGCCATCGTGTTATTATTTCTTTTTTCTGTAGTATAGATAACAGAATCCTTTCACTAAGAAATAAATGTAGCTCTTTCTAATCTGCTATGAATAGGGATACTTAATCATCTGTCTCTGAAGATAAGTGGAAAATCAGAGTATAAAGATTCTGAATTAGAACCTGAAGGGGCTCCCTTAGGAATACAGCACATGAAGCAGGTGAGGCGCAGGTGAGGCGCAGGGGAGGCCCAGAAATAGAAGGGAGCTGACCCGAGTCCCAGCAGCCAGAGCGCCACCTACAGTACCCACATCAGTGCCCTCGCTCACACCAAAGGAGAGCTTCGGATCGGCTCATCGGCCAGGTTTCCTCTGCTCTCACATTCTATGGCTCATTGTTAGTGCATGGACTCAGACACTTACTTTGGCTGCTTGACATCCTGCTTAGCTTTTCCCCCCTTAAGGTCCTAGTTTGTTGAGCTCAGAGGTGAAACAGCCGGATGAGTGACTGCAAGCCTCGTGGCACGCTTCCTCCAAACCGACTGTGTGGATGAATGCTGCGCTGAGTAAAAGCCCGTGGGATTCGAAACTTCCCACTTCAGATTCCCTTCTAGTCAAAAGCATTATTATCTAAGATAGCAGAGATCACAGTCAACGGATTTCACATTCTGTATAGTGAGTGTTTGTGCCATACTCGATGGGAATCCACAGGACCCAAACGCAATTATCGTAGGATACAAATGTAAAAAAAAAAACAAACAAAAACAAAAAAACCTTTGCAAACAATCCCATAAACGGTCATAATTAAGAACGATACAATATCTAATAATCTAACTTAAAAGGATCTAATAGAATGAATCTTTTTAAAATCAAGTTTTGCATTGATTTCTATTTCTAGGCAGTTGGGTTCTCAGAGGCAGGTGAGGAAATCCCAGGCTGTACTGCGAGGGTTTCCTTTAGATTTATTAGTACTTTTTCCTTACCTTTGTTCAGTTGCACTGGCATGCTTTCCGATTTCAGCAGCCTCTGCTGCTGCTGCTGCTGCTGCTGCTGCTGCTGCTGCTGCTGCTGTAAATGATGTCTAGGGGCCTCTGCTAAGGTTGCTAAGGTCCTGGTGGGAGCCACAGCTGCGGAGGAACTGCCACTACTGCCTCCTGACACAGGGCCACCGACACTGCCTGGGGCCATTGCTGGAGAAATCAACTTCCTTCCAAAATTAATCAGGCTATTAGAGACTTTATTTATATTCAGGGGAGTGCCTTTGGCATTGGTCCTGCAAAACAAAATTAGGTGGAGAGACAGGATTTAAATTAGAGGACAACTATATTTTGCACTATTTCACATATGCCATTGGTGTAAAAACATACCTTACCTGCTTCTAAAATGGCTGTTTACTAGATCCGCTGCACCAGGTGAGAAGTAAAACTTAAAAGTGACCACAGGATAATAAAACAACAGGACTCTTAAAGACATAGCTTATGGAAAATAGTCATACTTTTCATCCCTCCCTCCCTCCCTCCCTCCCTCCCTCCATCCAATAAATAGGGCCTATTACGTGCCGACACTGTGCTAGGTTCTGAGGAGACTACTGTCCAAAGGAGACCTGGCTTCCTTCTTAGAGCTTCTAGCTAGTAGGGAGTAAATACAGTAATCACATACTTACATAAATAAAAGCATGATTAAAAACCTACGGTGAGGACTGTAAAGGAGAGGAACAGGGCTGGACGCGTCTTGGGCTACCCACAGAGAGGGGAGCCTGTGAAACGAGGCTGAGAGGAGGTTTCCCGCTAGGTCTCGTATGAGAGTACGAGGCCACGTTTACTGTGATTTTGAAAAATAAACTTGAGAGTCATGAAGTAAACTCGCAGAAATCATACCAAATGTCCAGACCGCTGCCCGCCCCAGCATTCTACAGGTTCCTTCCCCACTTCCCTTTTCTTGGTAGCACTTGGCATTAGCTGACATACGATATATTTTACTTATTATTTGTCCACTTCCTCCAACCTCCACTAGAGTAAAAGTTCCGTGAAGACAAGGACTTTTTGTCTCTCTGCTATCTGGCCATTGCCCAGCACCTGTAGGTGTTTTATAAACATCCGTTAAACGGCAGCTGCATCTACCTACAGTCTAGGTCTTCTCGCGTGTTACAGGGAAGAACATCTCCGTTCGGGCTGTGCGTCTCCTTCTCCTGTGTCACCATTTCCCCCTTCTCTACTGTATGATTTCCATTACCTCACAACAAGTTTTGTTTCAAAAGGTGTCTTAACATGCTACTGCTGCTTCGTCAGTCTCTGGCTCTGTAAGATCTGGTTGGGGCCTTGCCGTTGCTCTAATGCACTCCTCGAAGTCACCAGTGACTTCCGCGCTGCAGAGCCAAAGGTCCATCGTTACCCCACCCTACCTCTCAGCAGCAATCCACCCTGGGAAATGCTCCCTTCCTTGCACACACTTCCTCCCTAGGCTTCCAGGGCTTGCCAGCACCTGTGCTGTAACTGGCAAATCGAGGACACCAACTCAACATTTGTTAAATGAGTGATTACTTCCCAAATGATTCATGATCTTGAACTATTTCAGAGCTAGTATCTTCTTGAAGACCAGTTAGGATTATCGATTATTTTAGTTGTACAAGAGAGTCCAACTCCACGACAACGCGGAAGTTTGTACTTTATTGCCCAAATAATTAATAGAAGCTTTTTGTCCATTTTGCTCTTTCTTCGTTAAAGTGAGAGACTGAAAATCAAGTTTGAGGGATTCATTTACTTGGTTTTAGTTCACCTGAATTTTGCCATCATGTCCTTTCCTCAGATCTACCTGGCAGCACTTCCCTAGTGATTCGCCCACCTTTCTCACGACAGCTGTGCCCTTGGCATTAGTACGTGCAGCTGTAAAGCCAAAGTGATCCACAGTTCTATTAATAAAAGGAAAGAACACTAGGCTTCTTCCTGCCATAAAGTTTTCTGTAACGGTACTAGCTAATATTATGGGCTAGGTACTGGAGAATTACATTGCTTTGGACATAGGACAAATCAAATTGAAATCCTGGAATTCAGCTTTATAATATAAAAATTCATTCATTTATAACTCAGTGAAATGTGAAAAAATCACTTTCAAAGGCCTCTTTTTGTATCAAGTTTAACCTTTAAAGACCTGAGCTATTTAATGTCCTTTCAAAATTAAAAAGTAATGTTCCCTAATAGATACGAGGACATATAGTGGTTACACACCACTCCTTCGTTTTCAGCTATTTCCTTGTGAAGGAGAGCACCCTTAGTTTATGGACACTGTAGCTTAACAACAGAGAAGGCACGGAATACGTGTTTATTGAGGAAAAGAATGGCTAGAATGAAGAGAATGCATAAATTCCAGAGCAAGCAGGCGTTCACCTCTGGCACTGCATTCGCTCGGCAGCCTACAGGCACTCCCGTTCCTTGTGAGGCAGCAGCAAGAAGAGCTATCATGATAGGAAGTTCTACTGCAGTTTAGTTTTGCTTCTTTGCAAGTCAAGATTCATAATTCATAGATATGAAGAAGTTGTAATGTTGTTACCCTTTTTTATAAACAAAAATGTACTAGTCAAATTCCCATATTGCCAGTTGTAAAATTTATATGCTGATAAAAGTACTAAGAAACTGCTGGAGCATTATCAAGAGAATACGGTTAATGCATCTTCATTACTACTAATAACCACGAAAAACATACAGATCAAGCTCACGCCGGGCAATTTTTCATCCGAATAGCTCTTAAAAGGGAACGAGCACTGTCTTCCTTTTTTGAACATTTTTTTGTTTTTAACCAATTTCCCCCTCATCCACTACCCATAACTTCCAGAAGAATATATTCTTTTCAAAACAACTATTGATGGCAACTCTACTTATTTTCAGATATAAACTATTGTAAACGATGTACTTCTAGGAAAAGCATGCTGTCCACAGTTTGTTTTTAAGGCATGACAATTTTTAGGCCAAGTCAGTTAATATAGATCTTAAATACTACTAGCAGCATTCTCCACAAGAAATACTAAACAATTTGCAACAATTATCATTGCCTGTGATTTACCCTATTAAGCCATGTGTGCTCGATTAATGACAATGCAGTTATCAGAGATCTCAGGGACAGTGAGGATTGAACTGAATTAAAGATCGAGTGTGATGTGTAAATAGAGCTGAGATAACCAGTAAAACGATGATGCAATTAAGACATTAGATCGCAAACCTAATGAGTAACAAATTCTGTGTAATCAAAGACTTTCATTCCCATTTTCTACTACATACTATTACTAAGTAAGTAGTACCATCTAGGAGAGATTGTCTTGAAATTGTGCCAACTTGCTTTGGGCATAACTTCGTTTAGCAGCTTGAATCAGTAGCAAAAGGGCATTTTTCTAAAAATCCATGAATCCTTCAAAACACCTGTACTAGAACCCAACCTGGGTTTACTGCTGGTCCCCATTTGTTCAGTTTCTGAGACTTAAAAAATCTCTGAAACTCCTACTGCCTCTTCCTACCCTCTAACTACCCTCGGTCTCTTGCAGCCCGGCTTTCTAACCCACATTCTACTGAAAGAGCTTCTAGGGTCTCCAATGCCCTCTTAATTGCCAGAGTCCAAGCTGTTTTAATTCAACTTCTAAAACTGTCCTAAAGATTAAAGAAAAACATTATCACATTATCACATCTGTAAAATTTCTCCATAGCATTTCCTCTCCTGATATCCAAATCTTGGCCACACACAAGCAGGGGACGGTGGCCGAGAGATGTGTGTGTTGTTCGCAGTCCAGAGGCACAGCCTCACTGCCACACCGACCGGCCTATTTGGAGGGCCACAGGCCTCCTCTCCTCCCACACCTTGTCACTACATCACCAAAGGCCTACCAACAGCAGCTCCTTTTACCTACGGCATCAATCCCAACTACAAAAACAAGTATAAGACATATGGATAAAGCAAAATGCAAAGTTTGAAGAGACAGAGCAAGCATCAGAGGTAGATACAGCAGGGATGTTGGGATTATCAGACTACAATTTAAAACAACTATGATTAAAATGCTAAGGGATCTAATGAATAGACAGCACGTCTAGACAGATGGAAAATTTATGCAGAGAGAAGGAAATTTTAAGGGATAAAAGAGAAAGGATAGAGATAAAAAGACTGAAACAAACGAAGAATGTCTTTGGTGAGCTTATTAGCAGACTGGACACAGCTGAGGAAAGAATCTCTGAAGTTGAAGCTATTTCAGTAGAAAGTCTCCAAGCTGAAAAGCAAACAGAAGGAGACAGAAAAAAGAAAAAAAACACAACCCCCAGAAGAGAATATCCAGAAACTGTGGGGCAACTATAAAGGTGTAACATACCCATAATGTGAATAACAGAAGAAGAAATACATGACGCAATAATGATGGAGGATTTCCCCAAATGAGTGTCAGACACCAAACCGCAGATCCAGGAAGCTCAGAGAACACCAGACAGGATAAATACCAGAATCGCTGTACTTAATCGTATCATTTTTTAAACTACAGAAAACCACAGAAAAAGAAAAAAATCCTGAAAGCAGCCAGAGGGAAAAATCTCCTTACCTACAGAGGAGTAAAAGTAAGAATCACATCCAACTTCTCAGTAAACCATGCAAGCCAGAAGAGAGCGGCCCAGGGGAACATGTAACGTGCTGAGAGACAAAAACCACCCCCTTGAGTTGTGTACCCCGCGACATTATCCTTCAAAAGTACGCATGGTGCCAACACAGAGTAAACACACGTTACCCTGTAGTAGTAAACATAACTGCGACTAAAAATGCTAGGCGAGTGTCTACAGTGCACAACTACGGGAGACAGCTCTTGGTGACGTTAGTTTCCAGCAGAATTGAGTATTGTGCTTATGAAATGGAAGTTGAGCTGGGAGAAGAGCAGCTGAAAAAGCTGGGGAGCAATCCTCCAATATGCTAAGGAGTGCCTGGAGGGAAAGCAGTCCTTTTTTTTTTTGCCTGGCTTTACAAAATGAGATGAGTTGCACAAGTTGCAAAACATACCCGAGGACAGTTAAAAACCATGACACAGGAAATCCTTTCTAAAGATTTAAGAGGCTCTGCTTAAAATATAAGTGCTCCTTTGCTTAGTAGAGGTTGCAGAATCAACTGCAGACACAAGCTCCCTGGTCCTGGCGTAGGTGAGAGGCAGGGTTACAGGACAGCCCCTGCCCCCTCTCAGGTGTATCACCGGCTGTGTCAACTGGCTTCCTACCCTCTCATTCAGGGCGCTGTTGAGAAGACAGGACCACCTAGGAGGCCTGGACACCCGTCTAGCCCTTGAGGAATGCCGACTCAACCCCATCGCTGACATAAGGGCCTGCTTGCCCGGCCACCTTCTTTCTGCTCTCGGTTTCCGTTCTGTTCTTTTCGCCCCTTCTTCCTCCTCCATGTTCATCTTCCTTCGAGACCTTACTTTCTCATCTTCCCCTTTCCTTTCTATCCTGTCTCCTTTCCTTCTATCATTTTCTCACCTCCATCTACCTATACTTGATTCCACCATAAAAACATAAAACTTATTTTAAAATTATTTTCTGAAGTGCAAAAGGTAGTTGGAAAAGTAAGTTGATATACACATATAAAAATACATATGTGTCCTTGGTTTTTGGATGGAAACAATATTCTCTTCACATTCCTGTATTTTTCTAAAGTCTATGATAATGACCTGTGCTGAATGGATGCTGGCTCATATTTAATTCTGTCATGCTTATAGATACGTCTTTTAATCGAAAATTTAAAAAAGTGGTTGAGGTTGTAATGTAGTACTTTTCAAGATGATTCTAACATCTGAGCTAACATTCAGGATGTATTTCTACTTACAAATTCTGTAAGTTGAAGGCTTCAAATTCTATAAAATGAATTTTCCAACTTTAATTCTTTAACTTTGAAGTTGAGTGTAGCAAATTTGCTTCAGTGGAAGACATTTATATCTAATTCTAACCTTTTTGCCATATTGTGAGGTTTCCATTATCTTAGAAAATGAACTCACACCACACCTCGGGGACCTCTAGATTGTATAGGTTTTATTAAAACTAAACAATGAAGATTAGTTTGCTATTACTTATTGCTTAGGAGTCTGACTCTCAAGTGAAATGGGCTATGATTGTTTTGCATGCGGCAGGCACGTTCCTGTCGATGTGAGGTGGAGCCAAAGGAGCAGTGCTCGTTGGGGATAAAAGGCTGGTCTGACGAGTGAGTGGATGTAGCTGGACTGTGGGGCTGCCTTCACTGGGTCTGAACACAATTTGTGACAGTGGTTACTAACATAACAAATAATAAGCAATTATGCACTGATTTTGGTATATAAAATCATTGGGTAAATTCTCCAAGACATAGCTATAAACACTGAAGTTTTTATTTCTATAGTGGTAGTTTTCAACTAGTTTATTTTCTGATCCAATGTATGACTCCTTCCATCAGTGACTGGTTCATAATAGCAGAGTTTTTAGAGGACAGGGATTCTCTGGCCTAGGAGGATACATCAGAATGGAAGAGAATACGATTCAGAGACGCCCACCTGTTGGGTAATTGTGCCCTCTTCACTTCTCTTCCTTCACTTTGAGGATCATTTTATATCTTCACAGTTGGAGAGGACAACTGGAAACTTGTACCTGCTTTCTCCTAGAGCCAACCTTTTTCCTTTCCCGATTTCAATCTGTATCCTTTTGCCAGAATGCACCATAACTATGAGTATAACAGCTTTTCTGTGTTCTGTGAGTCCTAGTGAATCACTAAAGCTGAGGGTGGTCTTTGGGACCCTCAACAATGGAGAATAAGGATAGGTAAATATTTCCTCCACAGGAAACAGAATGCACTAAACATAAAAGAAAAAAAAAAAACCCTGATAAAATGAACTTCATTGAAATAAACATTTTCTCCTCATCAAAAGACATCATTAAGAAAATGAATAGGCAATCCACACACTGGGGAATAATATTTGCAGTACATATATGTGACAGACTCCTATCCAGAATATTTAAAGAATTCCTACAAATTGAGATTAAAGAGACAAACAGCCCATTAAAAATAGGCAAAATATTTGAACAGACATTCACCAAAAGATATGCAAATCACCAATATGCTATGAGAAGATGCTCAACATCATTAGTCATCAGGAAAAAGAAGATCAAACCACAATGGGATACCATGCTCAGACTAACTAGAATGGAGAAAATCAAACCACTGACAATAGCAAATGTTGGCAAGGATGTAGAGCAATTAGAACCCTCATATATTCCAGGAGGGGAGTGGAAAAGGTATAAGTACTTTTAAAAATAGTTTAGTTGTTTCTTATAAAGTTAGGCATACATCTATCTGACAGAGCAATTTAATTTCTAAGCGTTTACTCAAGAGAAAGACAGACATATTTCCACAAACAATTAATAACATGAACAAACAACAACATCAAAACATCTGTGCAAGAACGTTCAAAGCAGCCTTATTTGTAATACCCCAAATCTGGCAATAACTTAGTATCCATCAGCAGGAAAATAGATAAACAACTTGTGGTATACTCACAGAATGGAATGCAACTCAACAATCTAAAAGGAGGGACTAGTGATACGCGGTATATGCAACAACATGGATGAATTGTAAAGACATTATGCTGAACAAAAAAGCTAGACATGAAAGAATGCATATTGTGTGGTTTCATTATGTGAAGGTCAAGAAAAGGCAAAGCTATTACATGGTACTAGGGTTGGAACTGACTGCAAAGGGACACAAGGGAACTCTCGGTGAAAGCAACAGTCCCTCCAAATACATTTTTTGGATGGTGGTTACATGGGTATGTCCTGTAACACACTGTCAAAACTCATCAGACCAAACGCCTAAGATACGTGTATTGTGCACAGATTATACATACATTTTTAAAAAGAAGAAAGATACTAGACTAGACAGGAGATAGTGTTACCATTTTACCTTATTGGTTGGAAATTAACAACTCTCTTTAATACAACAGTACAAGTACTTCAGATATAGATGTGCTTATAATATAAACTCTTAGTTATTTGGCCATAAAATATTACAAAATTACATTTAGATAAGAATCAGTGTCCTTTGAAATTCTGATTAGCTAATTAACTACTAATACTGCTAACCATGGATTTCTTGGCTTCATGGCTTTAGGAATATTATTAGCACTTTATTTCTTTACCATATTTTAGTAATAAAACACTTCTGAAAAAAGGAAGTAATCATGTAAGTAAATATAATAAAGTTTAATTAAAACATCTTGTTGGCCACATAAAATGATCAGACCATATGAAATGAAAATTGTCCCAGAAAATTTTATGATGTCTTTTTGATATTCAAAACTACACTTATTTATTCAGTCATTAAACTAAGTATTCACTGAACACTATAAACAGTGCTATGTACTATGCCAGGCCCTGGGAATACGAAGACTCTAAGACCTAGTCTCTGACATTAATATAAGTTATTCTACATTTAAAGCTAAAATCTTTGATGTATTTCATGATGTTTGAATTTGTTCTCTGTGCCAGTAACTGAGGAAATAGCAAGGAAACTCATATTCTAGTATAAGATTACAGCTCTTGGAAGACTCCTTGTGATTCCTGGGATCCCCCACTTTCTCCGGATGGTCTTGTTAGGCCAGACCCTGAGGGGAGCACTCGTAAGCTGAGGCAGATCCTGATCCCAAAGGCAGAAGGAGAATGACTAGCCACCAGGTGTTCTTGGGATAAGAATAAACCGAATTCCACCAGTCCTTAGTCACATGCAAATCAGTGGAGGAATGTAAGAAACACCTTCAGAGCCCAGGGAACCCTCTTTGTTAGAATCTCCTTTCCCTGGAGCCTTGCTTCCTTTTAGATCTCTTGCAGAGGGCCTGCCTACCTGCTAGAATTGTAATCTGGAATCTTTCATCATTGATATCAATTAAGTTGTTTAAACTAAGCTCTGACATGGAGCAGAGGAAAGCTGGGGATGTTAGCCCAGAGACTGTTACTGCTGATCTGCTGAGGGGGGAGATCAGGATCTAAGCTTGGGTTCCTCCATCTCTATCAAGGCTTTATTTAGTCAAATGACATTAGCGAATTTGAGTGATATGAAACTGCTTAAGCAAGTCAAGAGAATAACTGCTGTGCAGCCGTAAAAAGGTGCCACTAGAGAAAGCGACGCATGTTCTTGAGGCTCGGCCGACAGCTAAGTGCCAGGGCTTCATCCCCTCTGCTGAGCACAAAGAATCACACCTTGTGAGAAACTGTGTTGTGTCATTTGCAAAACAGAAAATCCAGGGATGTTCTAGAATAAAGAAGGTATGTGATTCTACTCTTAATATGAAATTGCAGTATTTAAAAACTATTCTGTTCCATAACTACTCAATTGGGCATTTCAGTAGTCACAGATTCCCAATAAATTAGATGGGTATTTCTGAAGACTGGTCACAAATTAGATGCACTTATTTTTTTATAGCATCAATTTCTGGTTATTTAAGGACAGAATTGGAACAAGATTTGAGTGTTAAATTGTGGTTCTGAGCTCTGAAGTTGAATGAATAAGAAAATGTCAATTCCCATTTTTAAAAAGAAATTTGCAAGTAAGTAAAATCAGAGCACAGTGAATATTACCCACTCACGTAATGGAAAATCTACCACTAAAATACCTAGGCACTTGCGTTTAAAGACTTAATTATAGCAATCCATGGTAAAGCAGAGAAATCAGGCTTCTTGATTTCTAGAGCTATTTTTATCCATGAGATCACATGTCATCTTTGCATCCTCATCCTGTGTTTGGATGAGCAACACCAACAGAAGTCCATTGCCACAGATGGAGCAGGTATCAGTTCCCTGCTTCAGGTCTACCTGTCTCTTGTCTATCCTCTATTTACAGATCACTGTGGGAGGTCCCCCCATAGTATAGATATCCCCTCTGCACCACCCCCACTTCCCAACTTGCTGTTCAATGACAGCCCCAATGCATTAACTTTTTAACAGGCTCTAAACAGCAAAGAAAGTAGTTGCAAGGCTAATTATGGCGAAAGGGCCCCTGATAAACTTCCAGGAATAAGAACTACATTGGAAGATTTCTTGGGCGAGATTATCAAGTAGGCCTCAATTTATGCTCACTCAGTGGGTGACTAAGGGTATCTGTGCACCTTCACCAGTGCTAGCTTGCTCATTCATTCATTCACTCATTCATTCAATGCCACTTCACTGAGGTTCAATTGACATCTGCAAAACTATCACCACCATCTATACCATAAACATATCCACCACATCCAGATTTTCCTCCCACACTCTTTATTTTATTTTTTGTGATAACACTTAAAATAAGAGCTATCCTCTTAGGGACTTTTTAAGTATATAATATGGTATTATTAAATATTTCTGTATAGTAGATCTCTAGGATTTAATCACCTCTGGCTCATCTATTTTTAATTTGCTAATTTAAAAGGTGAAAATGGAACTTTATTGGTAATTTAATTTGCATTATTATGAGTTTGAACAGTCTTTTAAATGTTTACTTGCTGTTTGTAATTCTCTTTTTTTCACTGAGTGCCTACTATATTCTAGGCACTATTTTAGGTGCCAGGGGTGTAACAGTTAAAAGGCAAACACTTAGAGTTTACACGTTAGTGCAAAAAACATAAAAACAAACAAAAAACCCAACAATTTTTTTTTTAAAGCTACAAATACCATTTTGTGCTAAGAAAATACAAAAACAAAAACAGTAAGAAAGTGCCCTGGCTGGTGTGGTTCAGTGGATTGAATACTGGCCTATGACCCAAAAGGTTGCTGGTTCAATTCCCAGTCAGGACACACACCTGGGGTGCTGGCCAGGTCCCCAGTTGAGGGTGTGTGAGAGGCAACCCGATCGATGTTTCTCTTGCTCATCCGTATTTTTCTCCCTCTTTCTCTCACCCTTCCCCTCTCTCTGAAAATAAATAAATAAAAATTTTTAAATAAGTGAGAAAGCAGAGCAAAGGGACTGAGGAAAGGGGTCTATTATTTTAAAGATTTTATTTATTTATTTTTAGAGAGAGGGGAAGGGAAGGAGAAAGAGAAGGAGAGAAACATCAATGTGTGGTTGCCTCTAATGTGGCCCCACTGGGGACCTGGCCTGCAACCCAGGCATGTGCCCTGACTGAGAATCAAACCAGCAACCCTGTGGTTCGCAGCCCGCACTCAGTCCACTGAGCCACACCAGCCAGGGCAGGGGTCCATTATTTTAGAAAGAGTACTCAAAGAGAGGCTTTATGAAGAGGTGACATTTGAACAGAGACTGAATGGTATGTGTGCCATGTGGATTCTTGGGGGAGAATCCAAGCCCAAAGCTCCTGAAGTGGGAACATGTTTGTGTGCTTGAGGAATAGTAAGCAGGCCAGTGTGGCTGGAGGCCAATGAACAACAGGGAAGAGAGGAGGTAGCAAATGGGGTTGGAGAGCTAGCAGGAGGCTGAATCATTAGAGGCCACTGAAAAGGCTTTGGATTTTATTGCAAGTGTTCTGGGAAGTCATTGAAGAGCTGGAGCAGAAGAGCATTATGATCTGACTTACATGAATGTGGCTGCTGTGTGGAAAGGAGGAGGTGAGGAAATATAGGGAGACTAGTTAAGAGATAAGCAATGATGTGATGACTCAGTATTAGCAGTATTTACAGAGAAGAGTGACTTGTTTCAGGAAATGTTTTGAGGAGGACTTCCTGATAGACTTGATGTGTGATGTGAAAGAAAAAGGGGAGTCTAGGGCAATTCTAGGACTTGATTAACCGGGTTGTGCTATTTATTGTGATAGAGAAACACTCCAGGAGTAACATGTCTGTGGAGTCAGAATCAGGGGTTTTGTTCAAGAAAACACTAAATTCGAGAGGCACAAAGGACATCCAAAAGGAATTACTGAGTAAAAAGTAGTATATACGAGTCTAGAGTTTAAGAGAAGAGGCCAAACTGAGATGTAAATGAAGAAGTCTTCAGTCCTAAATGGCACTGAAAGCCATGGACCTGGGGTGAGATCCTCCAAGGAAGGAGGACAGAGAGAAGAGGACCAGAGGGGGTTTCCGCTCTTTAGGCTGGATCTGAGAGAGGGCAGGATGGCCGCTGAGGCAGGATCTTGTGGTTCTCACTGAACTGCCAAGTCCTTTATACGCTAATGATATTGTATTTTGCCTGTTACTTCCAATACAAACATCTCCCCAATTTTCTGTATGTGTTTCATTCAGTTTATTTTACTTCTGACATATCTCCTTAAAAACAGTTGTATAGTAAAATCCACCAGTCATTCCCATCGTGGCTTCTTCCATTACTTTTAAGGTTAAAAAGCCTTGTAATAACCAGAGGTCACGTAGCCACTTGTATCCTATTTCTGCATTTGCTTGTTAGAGTGCACTTTGATTCACTTGGAATTTATTTTAGTATGGGGTAAGGCTATAAGTTGATACACTTTTAAAAGATTTATCAAGTCTCCCAGCCCCATTTATTAACTCTTCCCTTGCTCACTGGTCTGTGACATCTTCACACACTATGTTTCATTTGATTCAATTTCAATTTTAAGCATTGAAATTACAACAAAGATGATGAAAAACCTCCCTTCCAATTGTCAAAATAATATGCTTTGTATAAGAATCTCAATGTGCTTACAAGGAAATACATAAAACAAAAGCAACATTTTTTCAGAAGAAAAATACAGGCCAAAAAGCTAAATAAAAGAAAGATAAAACATGAAGGGGAGAAAAGGAAGGGTACAGTCCATTTCCTTTCCTGGGAAAAAAGTACGTGTTGAAACATGTAAATAGGGAATGCAACTACACACACAACAATATTTGTCAAGTACTTGCCCAATGCCACCTGGGTATCACCCTAGGGGCCATGAGTGGTTTGTAAGACAGGGGTTTAGGTTTTAGTAGGGAAGTTGGGGAGACAGATGATATGTAGAAAAATGAAGAATATAACCAGTTCGTAATGAATGCTACGAGGAAAACAAGATTGGGCAACAGGCAGAGAGAGAGAGAGAGAGAGTAGGGAAGGAAAAGAACATGGAGAGGATAAGAGCGGCTCTCTGACAGAGTGTTTGGGCTGAGCCCTATCTATGTGAAGAGGCCAGGGAAAATGATGGGAGGGGTGCTGCAGGAGGAGGGGCGAGTCAAGTGCACAGGTCCCGAGCAAAGCACAGCCTGGGAGTAAAGAAGAGGGGAGAGCAGAAGGAAATGAGGTCGAAGAGAGAAGGGACGGAAGAAGACGGGGTTATCAATGGTGATGGGAAGCCTTTGCAGGCGGGGATTATATGGGAAGCATAATGTGATCTGTTGTAAATTGCGAGTTCTGCGGCTGTGGTGTGAGAGCTAACCTGGGACAGGGCAGAGAAGACAGGGAAGAGAGGAAGGGACTTCAGTTAGAAAGATTTTGTATAAATTAAGTGCCTAAAATACCTTGTTCTTTTAGACAAAACAAAATGAAATACTTGACATAACAGGGAGCAAATGCAAGTGACTAGACTATAAGATTTCTGAGGGCAGGGACTTTTGGCTGGTTCGTTCACTGTGTGTCTCCAATGCGTACCGTAACGAGAGTCTGGCAGTCATTAAAAATTTGTTAAATAAAATCAACAAAGTGACTACAGGGAATAGCCTTCTAGGTGTGAAACAAGAATCAGATGAAATGAACATCAGAAAAGGGCTTCTGAGAAGACTCCTAGGCCATAAAACTGGTCTCATAATGTCACTGTGCATCACAGTATGAGCCAGATTTCAATCAAGGATGGGTAATTTAAAATAACATTACACTGAAACACAGTTCAAAATACAAGTTTACTGCTAATACTTAATTCTAAACATTGTACTAACATGTTGGCTTGATTTTTGCCACTCACTGTGGGGAAAAGAGGACAGTATCACAAAAGTTGGGGTTTGGGAAAGTTAGCTTAAAATCATGAATAAGTACATGTCTTAGAAATCTTACTCCAAAGTTTTTGTCTTTTTCAATCCAAGTCAAATATTCTCTATCCTTGTTAGTTGTGGTTTTTAAAAATAACACTCCCATCTCTTCTGTTTTATAGACAAAAATACAAGTTCAAATTTAGCCACCTTCTTGTAAACTTTTTCTCACCCCTTAGACGGTGAGTTTCTATGAGGCAGGAAGTATGTCTTCTTTTTGACTCTCCCAGTAGGAGCAGAACTCAGTGTGGGCACGTACTCCGTAAATGTACATTTAAGTTGCTGAATCCCAACTGAAGAAAAGCTAGCACAAAGGCAAGATGCTTAAGAAAGAAAATGCGGACAACTTGGCAGCATTTGTCATTACTAACATTTTAGGTTCCTAGAGTAAACTTTGAAATTACATTCTAATTTGAGATGGTTCTGGTTTGACAAGTTAACTCTTGAGACATCTGAGTACAGTATTATGAAAGAACAAAACTGTTCATCAACCCTTTATGCCAAAGTTAATTTCTTTTAAAAGTAGGATTTTAATGTTCTTTAATTCCTACAGTGACCCTTAAAGTTTCTGTGTATGCAATCACAAATGCACACACAAGATGCATTTATAAGCTTATTGTGTAGTTCTAAAGACAGTTGGGAAAATCAATTTTAATTTTGTTACTGAAATAATTTAAAAATATGTTATAGAACTGCCTCTTTTCAATCAACAGCAAGGATCTAGGAAGAGATTACACAAGTAGGCACACTTTATTTAGGTTTATTAACATTAGAAACATAAAGTTGCCTGACTTCGAATTGTAACAGTACGCTTATTTAATTTTTCGTCTCACTACTGACATCAATGTATATAATTTTCTTATGCCTTTAAAAAAACTCAGATAAAAATACTTGAATAATTTATTTAACAAAGATCCATGACATTCATTAACCACTGGTATGCTAAAAACTAGAAAATCCTTTTCAGCAGATGTGCAATACTTCCTGATGATCTCTGAGAATATCGTTGTGACTTACACCTTTCATCGGAGAAAGAGGACTCACCGGCTTTTATCCATGAGGTCTGCGCCCCGTGCTTTGTAATAATCTAAATTTGGATGGAATTGATAAGTCACTGGTCTCGGATTTTTCTATAAAAGAAAGAATAAATTAAAATGTACAAAGCGATTTATATTATACATTAACATATAAAAGGACAAAATGATTGTTCTTATATTCTTTCAGAAAAAATACATAAAATAAAGAAGTTTAATAATTAGTGTGCTTGGGTTTTGCTTTTATTGTTGAAGTTTTGTAACTGATAGTCCTGACTAAAGACTGAAATTGTTTTAATATCTTTTTCTTTTGCTTATCTCATAGTCCATATAGATTTATTTCTGTCATTAAATTTATTTTTGATGATTTTGATCACTTTCAATACAACTTTCCAAAATACAGTAAGATAAAATCACAACAAAACTGAGAAATGATGAGATTTCACTGAGCACAATATATGCTAATAGACCAGGAGATACAAAGTATGAAGAACACTGCATTTTGGAGAAAGAGTAAGAGAAATATGTCAGTTTCTGATACAAAGAATGCTAAGTATGCCCACTAGATGGCACACCTAGTCTTTCTTCTCCTGAAATGAGTAAATCATTTCAAGAATTCAGCAACTCTTTTCAAGTTAGCAATTTCTATGTCATCTATTCTTACATATGAGTTTAATAAGTGCCCAAATAGTGAAAATATTAGCAGGGTATCAGCACAATACAAAAGCAAAATGACCAAAAAGCACATCTTTATAAAAGGAGCAATACACTGTCCTTTCTCATATTTAATATTATTTATAAACACTGCAGAAATGTCCTTGAATCATAGGTCAGGTGTGTCTAAAATGTTGCTATCAATGTAATGTGTCTATTTATTGAAATGATTTAAATGTATCAAGTTCCTCGTAGACAAAAAAATTAACCTAGTTTATAAAAATGTAACGTTAATAATGCATTACTCAAATGAATACCATCATCTCTAAAATGTTAAATTACATCTATTTTTATTTAAAAATTTTAAAAACTTATGTGTTCCAATGTTCCCCTGAGCACATAATTGGGACTTGGAACCAGGACATGCCCTGTCCTTTAAGAGACCCATCTAGACCTAGAAAGGCTGCATTTGATCTTAATGGAAAATTACCAATATGTTTTTATATCAATCCTTGGAGACATAATCCTAAGGCACTGATACACTTGCATGCAGGCGGGGGTATATAATTGCTAAGGTTAAATAGTTCGAAATCCATCAAGCTAACAAGCTGCATCTTAATGGCCATGATGGACCTTTTCTTTTCCTGCTGAAAAGAGGATATTTACGCAGCTCAACCCTTTCATAGCTCTTCCAAGTCAGCCCTAATCATCCAACAAAAATGACAATCCCTTGATTTAGCTCCAGCTACTACTCCACTGGTTTGGTATTCAACACACAGTTTTAAAATAATCAAATCTGAATTGCCTTGATGAAGATAACTGATGCTTCCATGACTACCATACTATTAAGTCTAACAGTGCAACTTTTCTCTCTCGAGGAATTAGATCGGTTTCCCTGTGGTAGCTGATGACAACCTGGACTCTGGGAAAATCAAACAGAGGTTAAAGCCCCTGGCAGATCGTTAGTGCATCGTGGTTTATTTAAAAAAAAATTAACTTCCCCAGGACCATCCCTCATGACTAATTTTGTCCTTTATTCTCAGTACCTGGAAATACATTTTGTTTTTGTTAATACAAAAGACTTTTCTTCCCTGACTTCCAACAAACTAATAAAGGATTATGTTACCTTTTGCTAGAAGATAATGAAAAGAGGGGACAGCATGGAGTAATTTCTTGAAACATCTTTATAAAGAAATGACAAGCAATTCAAGACCGAAGTGCTGATCTATCTAAGCACTTAAAGCCATTATTAGGAATAATGATCTAACTTGAACATATGAATGAGGCTCAAGTATTGCTTTCACTGAGGCCTATTTAAATTCCTGGGAGACTTACTAGTATCAAAGGAAGATGCAGTTTAAAGTACCACTATACTGGGACTTAAAAAAAAAAAAAGAATCAAAAGAGAATGTTGAAAAACAGCATTTGAAACGTAAGAAAATAAAATCAGAGGTTGTAGTTAAAAGCTATTCAATAGGGTTTCCTGTCTGAGAGGATGATGCTGTTACTAAAACATTAGGTATGTAGACATATAGACGGCCTGGTCTAGCACTCACTGTCCAATGGAAATACAGGGTGTGTCATGAACGCAAGCTTCATTTGTAATTTAAATTTTTCCTAGTAACCACATTACAAAAAGAAAAAAGAAACCAGTGAAATTAAATGTAACGGTATATTTAGTTAATCCAGTATAGTCAAAATACTGTCATTTTAATATGTAATTAATATAAAAAGTATTGAGCTGATATTTCACTTTCTTTCTTTTGTACAAAAGCCTTTGAAATCCAGTGTATATTTTAAACTTATAGCACATTTCATTTGGGGCCAGTTGCCCTTTAAGTGCTCAGTTGGTACAAGTGGATTGTGGCTTGTAAGGACAGCACAGAACTAAATATCTGGCATATATGTTAACCAGTGTGTAGCTGGCTATAAAAATCAATATATAATATAGACATGAATGAAAAGGGCACAAATACTTTTATATACTAATATTCAGGACTGACAGTTCTTCAGTGTAGCATAATTCTTCTCTTTTAATTAAATTAGTTTTCTCTCTTTTAAATAAGGTCTTAAAAAGTCAAGAAAATTTGGAACAGTATCTTCTCACACAACTATGTACCAAAATAACAGTGGTACCTTAGGGGAATGAGATTAAATGAGCAGAATTCTAACTTTATGCACCTGAAACATTTTAAAATTAAAGAGAAACTTGGTTATATTATTTTGAAGAATATTTTCCAAATAAAATTTTAATTATTTTTATCCTCACTGAGGACATGCTTATTGATTTTAGAGAGGGGAGAAGAGAAGGAAGGAGAGAGGGAGAGAAACATCAATTGGCTGCCTCTCATACACTCCGGACCAGGGACTGAACCTGCAACTTAGCCATGTGCCCTGACCAGGAATCAACTTGTGACCTTTCCATTTATAGGATGACTCTCCAGCCAACTGAGTCACACCAGAAAGGGTTCCAAATAAAATTTTGTAGAAATATAACAGTTCCGATTTTTAATTTTCAAAGACCTGGAATTCCCTCTAATATACAGAGATTACTAGAATTTTGCATATTTGAAGCTTTGTTTGTAAGAAAGACCAGGCTACATAAGTTATAATTTCTCCTTAGGCAGAGCATGTGATGTCTACAACTTTAATGTTATGTCTTTGCTTAGATCGGAACAATCAGTACCTAATTTAAACCCATTTCACACAGTCATGATTTCAACTATTATAAGTTTTTCCAAACCAATGCACATTAAAAAAAACTTTTTTTGGTGTTTTTTTTCTTTGATAGGGAGATAGCAAAACGTTAATCATATCTTAACTCACATTGGTCCGTGTACAGAGGAATACCAGTTATGTCCCATGACCCGGGGGAGTCTGTGTCACTCTACACGAAGATACTGAAATCATAAACCCAGTCTACCTTGGTTTACCATTCCTTTCTTAGACCACCCAGATGGCCTTGAAATAAGTCTACAAGATTGCAGCTGGTTAACTTCCCAAGTACCATTCAATTCTTCTCTGTTAACAAGCCGGTGGAGCTCTTCTTAAAGCTTCATATTAACCGTTTTTTATGGTAATATAAGAAGAATGCTCACTTCCGGCCAAGATGGAGGTGTAGGCGGACACACTGTGCCTCCTCTCACAACCAAAATTAAGGACAACAAATATTTAGAAACAAGAAAACAACCAGAACTTATAGAAAATTGAACTATACGGAAGTCCAACAACCATTCATCCAGACTGGTAAGAGGGGTGAAGTTGCGGTAGGAAAAAGTGGAGGTGCGGACCCAGGAACGCAAGTAGCAGCGGCTCGCAGTTCCCAGGTGCACGGGCGGTGGCTGGCAGTCCTCAGGCCCACAGGCGGCAGCTGGCGGACCCCGGGCACAGGGGGGCAACTGTGCAGACCCAGTGAGGACACACAAGGCAGCTGGTTGACCAGGGGGTCCCACATTCGAGCACGCAGACGGTCCAGGCAGAGGGGAGGTGGCGGAAGGGACTGAATCCAGGAGAGAGCGGAGCAGGCGCCATTGTTCCCTCTCAGGCCCCGCCCCCACATACAGCGTCACAACCCAGTGACTGGGCTGCCCCGCGCTGGGGAGTGCCTGAGGCTCCACCCCTCATACGTAATAGCTGCGACCAGACTAAAACCAAAACAAAACAAAACAAAAAACCCCACCAAAAATGGCTCAAACGGGAGGAAAAATGAAAACCCCAGAGTCAATTCCTCTAAGCAACGAAGAGATAGCCAACCTATCAGATGCACAGTTCAAAGCACTGGTCATCAAAATGCTCACAGAATTGGTGGATTTTGCTCATAAATTAGATGAGAAAATGCAGGCTACAATACGTGAAATGAAGGAAGACGCATGGGGAACCGATAGAGATGGAAGGAAAACTGGGACTCAAATCAATGGAGTGGACCAGAAGGAAGAAATTAACAACCAAACAGAAAACGAGGAAGAAACAATTCAAAAAAATGAGGAGAGGCTTAGGAACCTCCGGGACATCGTTAAACGTCCCAACATCCGAATTATAGGGGTCCCAGAAGGGGAAGGAGAAGAGCAACAAGTAGAAAACTTATTTGAACAAATAATAAAGGAGAACTTCCCCAACATGGCAAAGGAAATAGACTACCAGGACGTCCAGGAAGCTCAGAGAGTCCCAAAGAAGTTGGGCCCAAGGAGGAACACATCAAGGCACATCGTAATTACATTAGCCAAGATTCAAATGAAGGAGAGAATTGTAGAAGCAGCAAGGGATAAGGGGACAGTCACCTACAAAGGAGTTCCCATCAGACTGTCAGCTGATTTCTCAAAAGAGACCTTACAGGCAAGAAAGGGCTGGAAAGAAATATTTGAAATCTTGAAAAGCAGGGACCTACATCCAAAATTGCTCTTTCCAGCAAAGCTGTCATTTAGAATGGAAGGGAAGATAAAGCGCTTCTCAGATAAGGTCAAGTTCAAGGAGTTCATCATCACCAAGCTCTTATTATATGAAATGTTAAAGGGACTTATCTAAGAAAAAGAAGATCAAAAATATGACAATGAAAAGACAGCAAACTCACAGCTATTAAGAACCACACCTAAAACAAAAGCAAACTAAGCAAACAGCTAGAACAGGAACAGAACCACAGAAATGGAGATCATATGGAGGGTTAGCAACAGGGGCGTGGGAGGAGGAGAGCGGGGGAAGGTACAGAGAATGAGTAGCATAGATAGTGGGTAGAAAATAGACACGGGCAGGGGAAGAATAGTATGGGAAATGTAGAAGCTAAAGAACTTATGACACATGGACATGAACTAAAGGGGGGAATGTGGGTGGGAGAGGGTGTGCAGGGTGGGGGGAATGATGGGGGAGAAACGGGACAACTGTAATAGCATAATCAATAAAATATATTAAAAAAAGAATTAAAAAAAAAAAAGAAGAATGCTGAAATTTCCACCCATGGTATAGACAGGCTGGTTTTGGGGAAGCAACTTAAAGCTCCGTGGACAAAATGACTTACAGAAGCAGAATAGATAGTGGTAGAAACAAGTGACCCAGAGGGAACTATATGGAAAAACCAAACCAAATCAAACCTATGATGTACTTCTGATTTTCCAAAACACTTTTGTTAATTTGGCATGATCACAAAATCAATTTGCAAATGACACTTGATACCAACAATCAATATAAGGGATAAAACTAACTGACATCTATCTAATCTCGCTCTTCACATTCTTCACTTCTAGGTCTATATTATGAGAGTAAGCTTGTTCCTTACTGTAATTTCAGGTAAAACAAACACCCTGCCCCTTACTGAGTTTGACTTCTGATGGTGGACAAGTCCTCTCTGCTCTATTCTACTGGAAGTCTACAGATCAGCATATAACCCTTTTCCCCCTGCCACCCTCACTCCCACGGTACCACAGTATTTTAAGTTCAGACTCAGTTAGCTGTAGTAGTATGCAAATAGTTAAATGCTCATTCACACTAGCTACAACTAACTATAGGATGCTACAAGAAGTCCAATTAACTACAAGGTGGTGCGTGACAAGTCTCCTTGCTCTGAGCCTGGTGAAATCAAACTCATCCAACAAAGGTCATTATAAACAGTACTTTCTAGATTGATCCCCTAACTCCTAACCCTCACTTATAGATGATTACCTCCTTTTGAATGGTTACACGGAAACTCCAGAAGAAGAGAGACAAAAGTATTCATGCTGTTTGAACAGCACAGTGCCTTTCAGAGGGCTGGCTATTTATAAACAGAACTGAAAAGAGCCAAAGAAAAGCAAATTAGTGATCCCTGTTCTACTTTATGAATGCACCAGAAGGAGTCAAAGAAGAGTTCGAATTATATGTTAAAAACAAAGAGACTAGGGTAAACAGAACACCTCATCTGCTTTAAAGGCCCAGGACCCCCGGTGGGGGAGGCAGGGGATCAGGAGTCAGTGAGCCTCCCGCTCCACCCACTAATCGCTGGTGAGCCACCGTGAGGATCAGCTCCACTCCGAGCTTCAGCTTCCTCACTGCAAAACCACAGTGAGGGTTAAATGAGACAATGGACACAGAGTGTACAGCACGGTGCTGGGCACTTGATAAAAATGCAGTGTGATGGGAGCTAAGATTACCTTCTCATGCCACCGAACACTCACAAACAGACCTTTAATTTGAGAGCAGATTTCATAGCTTAATAACTCAAAATCCATGATAACAAATAGGAAGAGAAAGTGATGTTTTATACTTCCAATGATCATATTTAAATTTAGGGGAGATTCTTCTAAATGATCCATTTTTAAGCAGCAAAAACATGTATTAGGAAAATATCACACACGTACCGGATCTCCCATGTGGGAAGAAAGGCTGTCTTCTTTCTGAGGAGTATACACATTTATAACTTTTTAAGAAATTGTAAAACCATACTGTGCCATTAATGCATGTTTGCCAGCTTGCGATTACAATAATTAAAGTGACTTCCTGCAATATGTCTAAATTATTATCAGCTTTGTAGTGTACTGGTCATGATTTTTACATTAAATTATAATCTGATACAGTTCCTATAGCACTTGTTTAACAGCTAAGATTGATTTAGATTTCCAATACTATGCATGTTTGGAATGAAGAAAAGGACATATTTGACAAATAAAGAATTACTTAGTTTTCTTTTCCCTAATATTTTGCTACCAACCCTTAATTTTTAGCATGCCAGATTACAAGAGGGGAAAAATAAGGCTCCAATGGAGGAACAGCACTATGAAAACATGTCGAACGTTTCTCTTTGATGAAAAATGAGACTCTTATTTTAGTGAATATGTTATTGCCTCAATGCTGGGGGAAAAGCAACCGTCATTAGAAAAACGAATTGCTCAGCTGTTTATAAGCAAAAAGCTCTGGGGGAATTTCTCAGGACCCCAAAGGCAAAGCATTACAGGGTTATGCAAACATATGTTGCAGGTGTTTTAGGGGAGACAGGTGGGCAAACCTCCGCCACGGAAGAGGAGTTAGTTTAATGCGCTGTAACGGCAACGAGATAACCTAAATGCATCCAAGTGCAGGGATGCCATGGCACCAGCTTACTGGAGCTGCAGAGCAAAACTCTCCCTAAAATAATTACCTTGTAGGTGCCAAGCTAACAGAATTTTCCCTTCTTATAGTTTTATAGGAAACAAACACTGCCAATTACTTAAAAAAACAAAAAACAACTAAAGGTATTTTAAACTTGGAACAAAGAACAGCCTGAAATAGCGATAATTATCCAAAAAAGATAAGGATGAAGTATTGTTGCCTTTATTTAAACAAATATTCCTAAGGAGACAGTTTGTTGTAATATCCCCTCTTTGGTTCACTAGGCAACATAGATTTATCATAATTCTCCTAAAGCCTAAGATATTTCTATATTAAAATGCTAATTTTGTCTTTTCTTTTGCCTGTAATTAAAGCTGGGGAAATCTGTGATCTGATATTCACTGATTGCTAGAGGGTCCACAAAGGTCTCACCATTTCTGTTTCTTATTGCCACAGACTGCCCCCTTCATTAAGACTAGATACAGGAACACCTTGGATCAAAAAGGCAGACATTAGAATCCTAAATGCTCACAACACTCTCACTTAAAAAATACATAAAATAACTGGTATTATCTGGATATTGCTGTCAAACCTAGATGTGTACTTTATTTCCTTCTTCATTTATCTGAGTTGATCTTCTTTTTATATTACTTATTGACACAACACTCATTTACTATACGTACTTATGTATAATAGTATATTGAGTCATGCCTTCCTAAACAACCCATGCTATAAATTAAATGTCAAATACTCATCATTAAAAAGAAACTCACAAAATATCAGATTTGGAAAATGAAAACCTGGTTTGATTACCAAATCCAAAAATGTGGATACAAAGCATTCATCAGGTGAACACAGATCTTCATAAAAAAATGAATCTTTGTACAATAACTAAATCAGAACAGTATTTCAGTACCAGGTTTAAAGTGACCTCGGGTTTATATAGTTATCATTCCTATTTTGACAGGAAGTATATAGCAATTGACAGGAAAATTTAAATTATTCAATTTTTGCATCTACATATAAAAACTAAAAAATAAAAGAAGATTTAAAAGGCCTAAACAAAGTAAAAAAAGCAAGCAAGCAAAGAATTGTTAATTGGGTAAAGACCCAGACAAAACCTCTGAGACCATGCCAGCCTCATTTTACACAGTGAATGGGCCCAGTTCCCTACAGTGACATCCCCATCTAGACCCTGGCAAGCCGAGGTCTCAGATGGCAGAGGAGCATTTTAAACCACCTGTGCGTTATGCTCGCCTGCATCTTCACACAATATAGACACCAAAAGAGAAATATTTTTTTTCCTTTTCTAACGTATTTATATTTTTGAACTTAGCATGCAGGAAGTTGCCAGATTAACATGCTCCTCAGTATATACAGACATGGAAAGTAATTCAGGCCTATACATTTTCCTTGTTACTAGGACTGGTCCTCAAAATACTCCTTTTGATAGTGGGTTACTGAACTTTCCACCTTTTTCCTTCCTTGAATGTAAGCAGAATGGGGAAGGAAAAGCCTTAGTTCAATGGCTTAAAGAAATCTGGAAATCCATTTGTCTTTTCCTGTCAGTGGTTCCCAACCTCCAATGATATAAAGGCAAAAAGAAAAGAGCTGATCTCAAAAACTGTTCCTAAATATTCCAATTTGGGAAACAGACTTGAGAAATTATAATCTTTGATATAAAATTATCATTGTAAATTCTTATATTTAGAAATGTTGAAAAATAAGTTTAAACAAATTATTGTAAAAATAGAAGCAATTTAAAAAAATGGATTTAGGCTATATGAATTACCAAGAATAAGTCTATGTGACCCCACGGGACCCAGACCCCCGGGGTGACACATTTTGCCCCCACCCTTTTCCCCATCTTCTTCCTGTTCGTTACCTGATTCTGTAATTGCCACGCACGTGGACTACACTCCCGCACACTGAGGCCTGGTAAAAGGAGGCCTTGCACAGCCACGCTTCGCATGTAAGTTTGGGAGTAATTTCAATGATAAAGCATCGTGGAATTAAAAATTCACTTATTACATAAACCTACTCTTACTAAGGTCATACACTTTCACTGTGTTTTTTTGTGATGCTTTCTAGTAAAATGATGAAGTACCAGTCCTGAACTTTGAAATATCTAAGTGAAGAGAGACATGAGAAAACAAATCTGAGTAACACACAGATCAGAGTTATGTTTTTCTGAGTGAGACCAATCTCTACGTAGGAAAGTGTGCCCAGTTAGACCACAGGGGCCACTGAGAAGAGACCATATACAGATAGACTCTTGCCTTTCTTGATTTTTTAAATCTAGACTGAATGTGTTACTATAAAAAAGAACCCGGTATCAGGAGTTAAGTTCTCTAAAGAGTAGCTGGTATTGTAAATATTTTCTTTTAAACAGTAACGTTTGATGCAGCTCAACCTTAAAACCAAAGTCCCCTTGAAATATCAAGTGTTAACAACTGGCACATGAACTGTGTGCTGTTCACATAATCGCAGCAACACCATATTAAGAACACCTAGTGTGAAGGTGTTCTTAATCTTCTTTGTGCCATGGACTACCCTGCTTCCTGTGAAGACTTTGGCCTGCTTTTCAGAATAAAGTGCTTAAATGTGTAAAATAAAATACATAGGATTATAAAGGAAACCAATTAAACTGAAACACAGTGATCAAAATATTGAACAAATTTATAACATAGTGATATGTGCTTTTATATTAACATATTAAATAAGATATAGTGGCTGATCTAATCATTACTATAATTTAGAAGTACTGATGAATGTAAAAATGGTATTTCAAGATATCTTCATCAACTCTAATGTGATATAAAATATCTGTGATTGCTATTAGTGAAAATGTTGTAGGTGCTGCTGATAATATTGCAGTTTGTTGCCTTCATCCATATTTGATATAAATAATAAATTTTAGTAAGGGCTTAGTGAAAATAAAGATGTACATTTTTCCCACCCCAGTTCTTAGACCCCTGCCCTCCATTCTCCCCTCGCTGTCCTCACAAATTCCATCCATAGATGCGGCCTTTTCTCAGAAACCTGAAAGTTTTGGATGATAGCTTTCTTCTTGGGAAGGTAGAGTGTTATGGATACCACTGTGCTAGTTTATTAACCATTTTGCTGTATAAATTTATACAGGGGTAATAGTCAAAATATAAAACAACTGCTATAGCATACACAGCTACCAATAAGGACAGAGGGGGGATCCAGGAGCCAGGAGGAAATGCCCCAAGAGCCCCCACTTTAACCCTTCAGGTACTGGATACCTTTACGTACTGATACAGAAGTATTTTGTAAAGGCTGTGGCCTAGACAGCACGCCGTACCTCATCTGAATGAACGAATGAATGAATGAGCAGTGTGGCTAGGTGGGAAATGAGGATGGGGGAGAGCACGGCTACAGGGAAGCAAGCTGTCTGCTTCTGGAGAGCCCACCCTCCAGTGCCAGCTTCTCTGAGAGGGCTTCCATCGCCGTGGGGCAGCCAACGGCACCCAGATGTGTAAAGGGACACTCCCCTAAGCGTGGCTGTTCACTCACCACTTTTTATTTTGTAAGTAGCTGAATTTTCTTAGTTTGCAGTCAGATGCTTCAAGAAAGTAACTCTAGGAGGTTTTTTTTTTTTTTTTTAAAGAATCAAGTCAATTAGGGTCCAAGATTCCCCAGGTTGGAACTCTGATGCAGTGAGAAGAAAAACGGCTGCACCTTTGTAGTGATTTAGAAGGAAGAAGAAGAAGGTGTTAAGTAATCACCCCAAATAGGTTAAGAGGAATCTTTGGAGGCCATTACTTCCCAGTAGTTATTCTGTGTGGAAGTACAAAGCACTCATTTCCTGGTGTAC
Source organism: Glossophaga mutica (assembly GCA_039655065.1). Lineage (NCBI taxonomy): Eukaryota > Metazoa > Chordata > Mammalia > Chiroptera > Phyllostomidae > Glossophaga > Glossophaga mutica. The sequence continues at coordinate 26,084,306 of CM077309.1, read as the reverse complement.
AACACTGTGTTTAGAACACCCTCGAGAGAGATGGCATTAGATGAAAGGGGTAAAAAAGTAATTTACAAGACAGCATACAAAGCATTAATTCTTTTTATGTAAATATTTTTCAATTTTTATTTATTTTTTTAAATCAACAATTCACACATAACTCACAAATGTGTTTTTAGCTTGATTGGGGTGACATGGGTTAAGACAATCATATAGGTTTCGGGTACACAATTCTACAGTTTATCATCTGTATATGGTACCGTGTGTTCACCACCCCAAGTCAAGTCTCCTTCCATCACCACTTACTCTCCCTTGTCCCTCCTCTAGCTCCTCCCACTCCCCCTTCCCTCTGGCAGGCACCATTCTCTTATCTGAGTCCATGAGTCTCTGGCCTCTCTCTTTATCTTTCTTTCTTTCAGATGGGTGAAGAGATTTAGCAAAGCAAAAATATGTAAATTAAAAAATATTTTGCAGAATATTGACCAGATGATCTTAAAATTCATATGGGGATGCAAGTGACTCAGAAGAGCCACAATTATCTTGAAAAAGATAAACCAAATTCAGGGATTAATAATTCTATTTCATAACTTAGTACAAAGCTACAGTGAGCATGACAGTGTGGTACCAGAATTAAGGACAGACATATAGATCGATGAAATAAAACTGAGAGTCCAGAAATAAACCCTCACATATATGGTTAATTAATTTTTGACAAAGGGGCAAAAAAAATTCAATGTGGGGGGGAAGAAGAGACTTTTTCAATACACACAATTGGATCTCCACAGGCAAAAGAATGACTTTGGACCCTTACCTCACACCACACAAAAAATTAAATCAAAGTGGATCACAACCCTAAATGTAAGAGTTAAAACTATCAAGCTGTTAGAAGAAAACAGAGAACTAAATCTTGAGTTAGCAATGAGTTCTGAGATATGATAGCAAAAGTACAAGTAATAAAAGATTGATTAGTTAGATTTCATAGAAATTGAAAACATTTTGAGCTTCAAAGGACACTGTTAAGAAAATGAAAATATGAGCTCCAGATGAGATAAAATATCTGCCAATCATCTATCAGTTAAGATTCTTGTATTCAGAATATGAGTAGTCAGATCCACCTGGCGTTTTGAGGAAGGTGTTGCAGACCACTACTTAGGGACACTTTGTATAAATTTTACAGTTTGACTCCCCCACAGTGCTTGGGTGTACCTCAGAATTACTCCCAATCATTAACAAACTTTATCTCTGAAAAGGAAAATTGGAAACAATTTTCCCGTCACACACTGTTCTAGGGATACAGATGCTTTAACATCTTGTTCCTGCATGATTGCTTCAGTAAATCAAGAGTCGGGCTTCAGGTTTCTCCCCACACAGTGCCTTGCTTAGCTTTCTGACAGCCCCATTCCAGTTCATCCTCTGTAGTGTTTACTGAGAATGTGTTGAAGAGACATGAATTGATGCAGTGGAGAGCTGTAAGATGTTTCACAGAATTGTCAGCCCTGCATCTAACCATCACTACATTGTAAGGTGGGGTTGCTACGGATTTGATTCTTTCTGGCCTTGCAGTGCAATGCCTTTTGCATCACTTCTCTCTTTCTTTCTATAATATTGGCAATAAAATGGAGAGCATTCCAAATTATCCCACTTAAAGTAAACATTGTATGGTGCTTACATGGTTTGAGGTGTCTTGGAGGAACAGCACCAAGTAGGAAAGTTGGAAGGAGGCAGAAATTGACAGGAATGGTTGAAGTTGTTTTTTCAGTGACCCAGGAAAGAGATAAACCCTTTACCCTCATCTTTCCAGCCAGTACCTGGAGAAATCCCACCTGATTTTCTCATGACAGTCCTTTCTAAATCCATCTGTTATATGTTCCACTTACGAGAGGACCTGCTGATGAGAATTTCAGCTATTAATTTGAGATCAGCTACTCAATTTACTTAATTGATAGCATCTCATTTAAGCTCTCTTATTTGAACTTCCTTGCATTTGAGTTCTAGACACTAACCAACTACATAGAAAAAAAGTATTTGGAATAGCACTGAACAAAAATTAAAATTTCACAATATATTTAGGACTTACTCATTCAAAAGAAATTGACCTCTGATTAAACAAGTGAGAAGAGATTTTATTATCAGAGATGTAATACAGTTTGGTGCCCTAAAGGTTTTCATTGGAGGATTTAATGTGTGCATGTCTGAATATTCTTATTAAAATGATTGTCACTGATTTTGTACCAACTGTTCCTTTTGGTATAGAAAACAATGAAATATAGATAGTATGAGCATCTGTTTCCTTCTTTTCTTTTCTCATTTCCTTCCTTCTCTTTTTAAAAAATAAGATTTAATTATGAGCTTCTTGAAAACAGAAAACGTAAGAGGATAATTTCAAGGAACATTTGGGATCATATCAACAAATGATACAATTAAATGCATTTCCCAACTATCTACTTACTGACTGAGTTGCAGGGAAAATGGGTAGATGAGCAAGTCTGTAAGAGCAGCTAAATATAAGCAGTTTGGATAGTGAGTGGACTCTGAGTAGGCCAGGGGCTATCCAGGTGGCAACGTCCAGAAGGCAACTGTGAATGTATGTGTAGAGCTCAGTGGAGAGACCTCAATCAGAGATATAGATACAGAAATCCTGGAATATGGGTATTAATTGTAGCTGAGGGAATGCAGGTGATCTCCAGGAATGTGTGAGGGGGAGATGAGAAGAGAGCTGGAAAGGGAATCACACGACATAATAGGTACACGAGGAGTGGGCACCCAGAGAAGACGCAGAATTCGGGAAAACCAATGGCCTAAGGGTAGGTGATTCCAGGAACATGGAAATGGTTAGTGACAAGTGTTGTAGAGAGGCCAACTGAAATAAGTATAAACAAATAACCCCGCTGAAAGCTGCTGACATATTTAGGTTGCTCATTGAAGGGGAAATAAAAGTGTCTTTCAGATTGAAAGAGTGACATGAAAAAAAACAAAAGACAAGCAAAAAGACTGTCAGTGGTTGAGATATAAAGAGAAATGGAGAAGCCCTGACAGATGTGGCTCAGTTGGTTGAACGTTGTCTGGGAAAGGGAAAGGTTACTGGTTGGATTCCAGCCAGGGCACGTGCCTGGGTTGTGGGCCTGATCCCTGGCTGGAGTGCGTGGGAGAAGCAATCGATCAATGTAGCTCTCATGCACAGGTGACAGTCTCCCTTTGTTTCTCCCTCCCTTCCCCTCTCTCTACAGATAAATAAATCAAATCCTTAAAAAGAGAGAGAGAAGTGGAGATAGTGTGAAATCTAAGTTTGAAAATAAATTAGCAATGTAGTGCCGTTGACAGCAAAGGGATAATTATTTTCAAATAAATAGATAACATAGCATCTCCTAACCAGGTCCTCACTAAAGTAGTATGTCCAATTTTTCATTCTTAATTTTGATGTGAAAAATTATGAAATATTATTTGAAGACATATAAGCTAATTATGTAAAAGCAACAGATAAAACAAAAAATTATCAAGACTATATATCTAAAACTAAGATTATCTAGCCCCCAAAGAAAACTAAGAATTAATAAACACTTTTTTTCATTCTTGCGTGAACCCTTGCGTGAATGAAAGCAGCCACGATTACGTGTAGCCAGAAGGGGTTTGAAGAAATAAATTCTGTTCTTGGCTGTCCCCTTACCATCTCCATGACTTTGGCCAAACTACTAACTATTCTGAACCCATTTCTTTACCTGTAAAATGGTGATGAGTTTGTTGTAAAAATTCTGCAAGTATGAAAGTGTTTATAAGGCCTGGCTGGCATGGTCCAGTACCCACTACATGGCGGCTGATGCTGTATGTCCATTCTCCAAGAGAAAGAAACAAGACTCAGTGGGCTTGACTCCATCTGTGGCATATTTAAGCTGTGGGTTTTTCCTTTAGTGTTCAACTGATGCCTTGTAAATAACCGAGATGGTTCCTAAACCTCTTAATTTTCTGTTTTCATTTACATAGGAAACTTACTAAATAATTTAATAATACAGGGTATTATTACTTGTTGATTCTTTAAAAAACTGTCTATTGCTTTTTAGGTAATTGCATATATATAAAGTTTGAAGGTTCTAGATATCACTGATCACTAAATAGTACAGTTTAGAAAAAGGAAATCATACTTTTAAGCTAATGAGAACTCTAAGAATGACAAAATTGATGTAAGTTCATTGTCTCCTTACTACATTCTCTTCATAACCCTCTCCCCACAACATAAACATAGTTAAAAACTACTCTTCCTTCAAATTGCCCTTTCCTTGTCACTTCCTCTGGGAAGTCCTCCCTGATCTCTTTGATGAAATAAAAGGACCCTATTATGCACTTTCATAGCGCCATTAACTTCCTTTTCTAAGCATTCAGCTCAGACGCAGTGTGACATTGATGTAATTACTAGCTCCTCTTATCTTCTAGTGTAACTCCTTCTGGGCAGGGTCACAACTGTGTGTCAACACTGTACCACTGGTACCTAGCACAGCGTCTGACACACAGGGAATGTTAGGACGGGAGGATTCATGGCTGCAAGGGAGGGAGAGAACTAGAAGGATGCTTCTTCCATATTATCTTCACCCCAGCTCTGAGTTCTCTTCCGTCTGCTTGGATTGCCCTTTCTGCCCCTCTCCTACCGGCATCTTCACAACCTCCCTTCCCACCTGGCTTCCACAGCACTGACTGGTTTAAAAATGGCACTCAGATTCTCACAATTTCCTAGGAAAACTCCTATGAAGATGCAGACAAATACAATATCGCACCACAAAAACAAAACAAAATAAGTTCGGACAACCTACTGCCTACAAAGGAGCTCAACTCAATCAAGAAACAGCAATTATATTGCCTGTGTTTTACTTTCTAAGGCAGGGTGCCATCCACGTCCACTTAACCAGCTGCTTCTTTGTGAGATAAGCCATCAGACATGGGTGGTCAGAGAGTCATGGTCAGCCCTGTGCACTCTGCTTATGATTTCCCTGTTAGAACAGGCTGCTTTTTGTCACTACTCACTGCACCTCTTTCCCTTTCTGTTACCCAAATTGCAACCATGACACTACATGATTGGATGTAGGAGTTCCGATTCTGTTCATTCAGAAAAACTTTGAGAGTGGTACGAGATCACACTTACTGCCAGTTAGCCTTTTTGGAGCTTCTTTCTGAAATGGGCATAATAGTAGCATGTCTGGCTCATACTGAGGAAGGAACCTGTGTGGGCATTTAAAAAATGCCTTCTCTCTGAGCCTTCCATTTGCCATGCATACCTGTGTATCAAATTATTTTTCTCCCTACTTCTCTGCAGCTGTATTTTTAAAGCCGGATTCTGGCAAGCTCTGCGGTTTACCTAGTTCACAGACAATCACTGAGCACAGACCATGCACCCGACACTTTGCTAGAGACAGAGAGGACACACTGATCTGGACAGGGCTCCGCCCTCCGTAAACTTACACTCTATGTGGAAGCAGACATGTATGCAACTGACCACAATACAAGATGGAATAAACCAAAATTTAGTTGAAATTAGCCTGCTGTCAGAATGGAGGTAGTAGAGGGACCAGATATTCATAAAGAACTTCACATAGGAGGTATTATTTGAACTAAGAATGAGAACATTTCATTCAGTAAGCAGAGAATAGTAAGCAAAGAGGTCTAACCTGAGCGAACAGCTTTCCTAAAATAAAGTCCGGAGATATATCCATAGATGGTTGTGAGTGAAATGTTGGGCCCGTAGCGGGTAATATGAGAAGCAATTTTAGGACCTAGATCATGGAGGTCCTTGAATGTCATGCTAAGAAACTAGAATTTCACTTTATTGGCAATTGAGACCTGATTCAGAAAAAAAAACATGTCTACATTTTGGGAAGGTGACTTCAGTGGCATTATACTTGTGGATCAGAGGGGAACAAATGAGAGACCTGCAACAGTCAAGGCAAAAATTAAGACGAGTCTGAACTATAGCGAGGGTCATGGTCATGTATGACCTCAACACAGGAATCCCCAAGGAGGCAGAATGACAGAACCACCTCAGTCCTGATTTCTCACGTCCTGCATCTAGGATTCTAAGAGGCAGTCTGAAAATGTTGATAACAGAAATGCAAGTTTAGGAGATTTTATGCAGAGAAGTGATAGTGGAGAAATAAATATAAAAGTATTGGATAAGAAGGGTTGAATTCGAGGGTACATGTAGAAGGTCACAAAGAGGTACCACCACATCTGAGAGACTCCCTTTGTGGGGGGATGTGCGCGCACACACACGTGAGTTTGTGGTGAAATCCTGCAGCTGGCACCATTTAAAGCTTCTAGGCAACTTGGGGTCAGCCTTGTGGCATCTGACCTCCCAGAGTGTCAGAGGCCTGTGTAGAAAGAGCCAATTCTATAAAAGGTCAAAAAGGTTGACTAAACAAAGTAAGCATGACACCGTATGACAGACTTGTGGTGAAAATGTATTTTAGCTAAATTGTGAAATATTTTACATGCCTGTTTACAACCATTATATGTGATATAATGAGTATAAAAACTAAGCTGAGGATATAAAATACTTTTTATTTTGTATGTTAAGTAGCATTATCTTGTATGTCGAGTATCTTGTAAGTTAAATTTTGTCTTTAATTTAGCACATAAAAGTATATAGAAGAAATCAGAAATCACCCCTGCCCATAAGCCTGTGTGGAAATAACTCCCACTGTTGGGATGACAGGAGTGGAATAATATGGCACGTGATAAGGAAATTACAACAGTACAAAACATACAAAGTAAAAATAAACAACAGTCTCTATCCAGTCTCTCTTCTGCATCAGCCCTTTCCTCCTCCCCCTCGAAAGGGGTGTGTGCGTGTGCATCTGCTAGCACATACATTTCTTGTTTTTAACAGCTTAAGATATAATTTATGATACATACAATAAGAATACACTCATTTAAAGCATGCAATTCAATGGTTTTTAGTGCAGAGGTGTACAACTACCAACATTATCTAAATTTAGAATGTGTTCACCATTCCCCAAAGAACCCTGGTGCAGATTAGAAGTCCTTCCCCATTTTCTTCCCCTCACCCAACATTCCCCCCACCTTAGCCTAGGTAACCGCTAAATGAATTTCTCTCTACATATACATTTGTCTTTTCTGCCTTTTCTGCATATTTTGTGTAAATTGGATCATACAAATGTGGGCGGGTTGTTTGTTTTTTTTTTATTTTTTATTTTGGTGACTGGCTTCTTTAATTAACTTAAATGTTTTTGATGTCCGTCCACATATCAATGCTTCATTCATTTTTATTGCCAAATAATATTCCCATGTGGCTATACCACATTTGGTTTACCCATTTTTCAGTTTGTAGACATTTGAGTTGTTCCCACACTGTGGTTATCGTGAATAATGCTTTTGTGAACATTTCCTGTGCAAGTTTTTGTGTGGATGTTTGTTTTTATTTCTCTTGGATATATACCTAGCAATGGAATTACTTGGTCATAGGGTAACTTTACATTCCACATTTTGAGGAATTGTCAAACTGTTCTGCAAAGTGGTTGCATCATTTTTCATTCCCACCAGCAAGGTATGAGGACTCAGATTTCTCCACATTTTTGCCAATACTTATTATATATGCCATTTTAATGATAGCCACTCTAATTGATATGAAATGGTATCTCATTGTGTTCTGATTTGAATTTCTCTGCTAATTATTTTGAACACCTTTTCATGTGCTTATGGACTATTTGTACATGTTCTTTGGAAAATGTCTCTTTGGATCTTTTATCCATTTTTAAATGAGTAATTTGTTATTTTATTACTGAGTTGTAAGAGTCCTTTACATATGAGGTCTGTCTGGAAAAAGTCTGAATATTATTAATACAATGAGAACAGTTTGTGCAACATCGATGTAACCTGGTACCCAAGGAGACTGGACTGGAATGCGTATGTGTGAACAATGATGCCTTCACTGTACTAGTCAGTGGGGGCGGTAGATGCCATTGAGTGAGCATGTGCACTGTGTGGCCATTGCATTAAAAATGACTGAGTAAGTAGAGCAACAAATCTACATCAAATTTTGCATTAAGTTTGAACATTCCTCTGTGGAAACTTCAGATGATTTAGACAGCTGTAGCTATTGGCAACTGGTGATTGGCAGCTTCATCACCACAATGCACCTGCTCATGCATCAGGTCTCATGCAGTTTTTTTGGTGAAACATCAAATTACCCAGGTGACTCAGCCCCCCTTGCAGCCCAGATGTGGTACCCTGCAGCTTCTGGTATTCCCAAAGCTAAAATCACCTTTGAAAGGGAAGAGATTTCAGGCCACGGTCGATGAGATTCAGGAAAATAGAATATGGCAGCTGACAGCAACTGGGAGAACTGTGTGACATTCCAAGGTGCCTACTTTGAAGGGGATCGAGATGTCATTGTCCTATGTACAATTTTTCTTGTATCTTCTTCAATAAATGTCTCTATTTTTCTGAAGCTGTCTTAAACGCAGTACACGGCTGGGTACTTTCTGGACAGTCCTTGTATTAAATAAAAAAGAGACTATATACACATATATGTGCACACAGACACACACACATACATTCTCTTTCTTCTTCCCCTCTGTATTTTATACTATCTCTCTTAACCCTTTGAACTGGCTATCTTGATTGGTTTACTCTCATTTTCTATTTAATTACTTTGTTTTAATTGTGTTCCATATGAGTGGCAGCCATTGCAGTCATATTATTAAGGAAGAAACTCAAAGATCAATTTCACTATAGAATAGAAATTACTATTATTATTTTTATGTGTTTCCCCCATCAGTTCACTGGGTCTAACACTATGGGAACCTGGGGGGCCAGCCTTCCCAAACTAATAACAGACCAATTTTCAAAGTCAATATTCAGACCATGAATAAGAAATCAGAAGAAAACTATCCTTGGAAGGGTAATCGAGTTGAAATGCATGGTTTTGTATTCACTGCACAAGACAAAAGAGTCTGTCTTAATTTTCCTGTGGCTGCTCAGGAAGTGGGGGCAAGGGTGAGTGTGGGACTAGTTAGAAAGTTCTACATTAGGGGTCTGCAAGCAGAGCAAGGCCAAGGAGAAGGAAGATGACAGATGCCTCCAGGTTGGGAAAAGGAGTCTGGGGGATGGGTCTTGGCTATGCCACTGAATCCTGGATGACTTTGGGTATTCTACCTTGCCCTCTTCGGGCCTCAGGGGGAAAAGATTCTATAACAACAGAATCTCTAGAGATTCAATCACCTTACGAGAAATTACAAAATGCATAATATTCCTGTAACAGAATGTTTAAACGGACTTACTTTCTAATCAACAGTGCCATCTAGAAAATGTGCATAATAAGTCTGAGTTACAAGAACAAAGCAAGAGGACTGGGATGGAACAGGTATAGTTCTCAGGGAAATTCAAAGGTCCAGAAGCTATTGAAGCACCACCAGGACCCCATCATTCAGAGGACAAGGGTAAGGCCTGTGTCTTCCCAAGCTGCTCTTGCTTATAGCTGTGTTTGGGGGGACTCCAGAGTTTTGTGTGTGCCAGGAGCCAGTCTCGAGACTCTTATCCTTAATAAGATTAGAAACCAACTAGATCAGTTTTTAGGATCCACCAGTCTAGAGTAGGGATCCTTCAACTTTGATCATTCCTTTGCTTATAGTTAAAATCAGACAGTTTGCACCCTCAATATGTATATGTTTATGTATTTACAAATCATATGCACATACCACTAATCTATTGTGTACATTAGAAAATATATGCACAATAAAATATTTAAGTGAGATAGAGATGAAGTAAGCTATATTTAAATTAATTTTTCTAATTTAATTGTAATAGCATTTTTTGTGCTTCCTAAATATATGTTTAACAGCAGTAATGTGATTGAATGTGCCCCTTCACTTTTTGAAAAACCTTGGTTAAATGCTTTGTAATAGTCAGTTTTTGTTAATACATTTCAGAAAAAGTTAGCTCGCAAAGAGACATAGGTTTGAATGGAGGAATGTCCTTGCTAAAGCATGGTATTCATTTTACAATCTACCAGTTATGCCAAGGTATTTATTAAATCTGGCTAATTAAATTTCTATCTTCCATAACATAAATCAGCTTGTATCAGTCAGGGTTCTCCAGACACACAGAGCCAAATGGGTATGTATGGATAAGAGATTTATTATGAAAATTGGCCAGTGTGATTACAGAAGTGGAGATATACTGAAAATACGCAACCCATAAGCTAGAGCACCAGGAAAGCTGAAGGTATAACCAGTCAAAGTTCAAAGGCCTGATGGAAAAGAGGCACTAGGAGTGTGTGAAGTGAGGGTGGTGGGTGGGCTGGGAGGACTGGGGCATATGCTGGTATATGCCCTGGAATCTGAAGGCTCGGGAACTCTGAGTTTAGGTGTCCATGGGCCAGAGAAGGTGGACATTCCGGAAAACAGACAGTGTGCCCTTCCTCAGCTTTTCCGCCCTATCCAGACCTTCAAGGGATTAGATGTTGCCTGCTCACATTAGTGAGTGACAATCCTTTTTACTTACTCTACTGATTCAAACACCAGCATCTTATGGAAACAGCCTCACAGACACACTCAGAAACAATGTTTTACCAGCTATCTGGGCATCCCTTAGCTCAGTTAGTTGACACATAAAATTAACCATCATATAACTCTTCTTAAAATTTAATTGGAAGATGTTACATTTCTATATTTTAAAAATGGATTCAAACCTGATTTTATCTCTTCATTTGGAAGATTAGTAACCCAGTTAGAAAATTCTGTTTCCATAATTTTTTAGTGTACTTTGAGAGTTTTAAATAAGTGATACACTTAAATCGTCTTTGGCAAGAACATCAGAAATGGATGAAACATTTCCAAATATTCAATTTAAAAATGTTCTTTTCATAGCATGAATTTCTTGCAAAAAGCTTGTATTTTCTCTCATTATTAAAATGTTACCATTACCTTGAAGAAACAAATTAAGTGCTTATTTTTTCCCAAAACATTTGTATGGTACCACATTACTGACAGTTACTTGTCATCCCAACAGAGGTAAGCAAATTTGAAGTATGTTTATTTTTTTCAAAAGGAAATTGTATCTGCCAACTCTTAGCAGAAGATACCTAGAGAGCCCACAAGAGATGTTCACAGCCCCTGACATCTCTTTGGTATGGTAAACACACCATCACTCAAGATAATATAACTTGGTGTAGTGGAAGCACAGGGCTGCCATCCATGCCTTTGTATGGGGACGTCTCCTCCTGCCTTGGGAGACCTGGGGGTGATACATGACTCATGGGCCACGGGAAGGCACCAGTGGTAATCTGTACATTAAAAGGTAAAGCTGTTTTTCTTTCTTTCTTTTTTTTTTTTTTTTGGAGAAAATAATGTAACCAGAAGTTTCATTATTTTCTTCCAGTACTTCATTGCATTATCTTTGTGTGGTCACTGAATATGCACACGTTCCATTTTGGAAACCACCAGTTTAGAGCCAGGCTTCTGTTCTTATGTGTCTACCCTCCCGTCTGTGCGGTACTTTTATTCTCAGCCTAGGGTCTGCTTTTTAAAATGTTATCCATGGCCCACCTGTTTCAGAATAGGTACAAATACAGATTTCTGGACCGTATCACAGAACTATTTACCTTAGAACGTCTAGGAATCTGTATTTGTCGTGAACTCCCTCAGGTGCTTCTTTGGCACACCAGTTTTCTCTACTGCACTACACTGCAAACACGGTGAAGAGGGAACTGTGTCTCCCTAATGCGTTACACCCTGGTACCTGGCACAGGAGGCAATAAACACTTGCTGAACTAAATTGTAATTCACAGCTTAATTTCTCCTCCAGCAGAAAAATTGAGGGTTTGGTTGGGGTAATTAGTCACTGTTCATTCATTCATTCGATCATTCATTATTGTAGGTACTTGGGTAATAGAAAACATACTAAAAGTATTATCTTCTTCACCAGAACCTCTTAAATTATATGTCTAACCCATTATGCTGTATACCTGAAACTAATATAAAATAATATTGAATGCCAACTATAATTAAAAAAATTAAAGCAATGCCTATAGAAAATAAAAAATAACATACCTAAGTAAATTACTGACTATGATAGCAGGTGCTAATTGCTGTGGAAAAAAGTAGAGTAGGGTAAGGGATCAGGAATTCTGGGGTAGCGGGAAGTAGCGGGGACAGGGCAGCCTGCAGGTGATCAGGGTAGGCCTCATTAATTCTGGATCTAACAGGAGATTTAAAGGAGGTGAGAGAATTAGCCAAGTGGGTATTCCTTTCGCTTGCCACCAATCCTGTTCATCCTCCTTTACAGGTTGCAACCAAGACTTCTGAGAAATTTTAAATGCTACTGATACACGGCAGGAGTTCAGTAAATTTTAGCTAAATGAGTAAAAACAGCATTTTGGAGAAACAATGTGGAGAAATGAAAAGTTCTTCTTCAAAGCTAGGAAAAGCAACCAAGTAAACAGAGAACTGTTTCAAATCATATGAAGGCACCTGAGAAATGTCCTGAGTGGCATCTGAGGACCCTACACATCACACGCTGGAATGAGAGCCCGTTCACAGAGCCAGACAGGCCTCCGCCTGGAGGAGCTGCCGGCCTTGCCTTTGTGGTGGAGGCTCTGGGTTCATCTGAGGGGCCCAGCCGCTCACTCTCTCACAGGACGGAACCCTAACTTAGTAATCATGCAAGTGCTTGAACTGGATGAAGTGTAAACCTTTTGCGGTTTGGTTTTGTTTTTGCATTTTTTTGAACATATATAACTTCCCGTCTAAAGCATTTAAAGAAAAACAGTTAATTGATTATGATTAAGCAGTTTACTACTTGAATACATTGATTTTTATGCCTATAAAATCAATGTATTTAATATTTTTAATTAGCAATACTATATTTACTGAGCTAATATACTTAAGGGACAATTAAAATATATATTGTGAACATAATTGCTTATATTAAAAAGAATTATGCTTTCTTCTCTTTTGTCAGTTTTGTTTGTAATCTTTTTGTCATAATTTGTGATTTATAACTTTCAATTTCTGTGACAGTAAGAAGACAGTAGTGTCTCTTCTTTTGAATAAGCTACCTCACATATAAAAAGGAAAAAGAGTGATTAGCTAGGTTCTCCAAGCACTTAGAGCTACAAATTACTTTGAGAGATTATAGGCTAATGAAGGCCTTACTAGCCACCTATCCCTATTAAAGAAAACAGTTAATGAACCTAGGCCTAAGGCAGCAAAACGTAAAATGACTTCTCTGGGGATAAAACAGCAAGTCAGTGTGAAGCAGGGCGGCGACTTCATTTTCTTGACCTTTGGGACATATCACAAACATTTCACAGTGACATGTTGTGATACGCTCATACTTTTACATTTGGAGCCTCACAGTGCCTCTCTCTCTCTCTCTCCACACACGAGCACGCACACACACACACGTACGCACGCACACAGAGGATTAATAGCTTTATAAGCTCAAGTACTCTATTTAAAGTAGGTATTTCCCCCTCAAAACCTAGATCTCCCTTACTTATAAGGTATCAAATAAAACGCAGGGGATCGGTTTGCAGATTTTGTTTTGTTTCTTGTTACCTAGAACAGAATTAATCTTGGATTCTAGTTTCTTCTTCAGTTAACTTGAGGAAAAATACATCATCACTGTAATTGGCTGATGATGAGTAAGAAACCCTTTCCTCTCACATGCGCAGAGCAGTCTCTGCCACAAAGTTTCACAGCTCTCTTTGGCCACCCAAAATAAAAATGACTGACCTTCCCAGTGGTGACTTTAAAGATCTAAATGGTGACATACTTCTTTTGAGCAAATACAGGGTTGGGCAGAAGTAAGTATATACTTGTTTGTATGGAAAACAATACAGTAAATAATAATGCAAGAATAAGCTCTGTGTTTCATGTCCTCACAACTGTAAACATATTTTCCCCCTCCACCCTGTATTGTTAACAAGTAACTACTTATAGTGGATACATCTAGTAAAAATCATTGGGATGAAATCCTTTCCACATTGACTTTTCACTTAAATCCAATACATTTATTTATATTGAATAATAACACACAAGTTGGAACATCATATAGTTTAATGCCAAATAAAATTCTATGAAATAAAGACTCCCTACGTATTTGATGGACTTCTAAAAATACAAGATTAACAATGAAAATAAAAATTAAAAAAAAAAAAAACAAAAAAACTATTTATACACTCAACAACCTTGATGACTCTCCAGGAAATGATTCTAAGTGAAAAAAGGCAATCCCAAAGGTCAATAAAGAATGATTTTACTTGTAAAAAAAACAAACAAACAAACAAAAAAAACCCAGTGTCTGCTAATACATGAGATTGAGAGGGGGACACTTTATGTCTCTGTGGGGGGGGTCACTGAGTGACTCTGGATAGAGAGCTGCCAGGCCCAGCCTGACCCCTCACTTCAGCAACTGATAAGGGCTTTGATTATGCCATTTTTTTAAAGACAGAGTAACACCTTCCAGGACCATTCTTCACAGCTCAGTTGGAATGCCTCTTCCCAGTGGAAGCCTTTCTGATCACCCAAGCCCAAATCAACTGTTCTTTCTGTAATACTCTCACTCATTTTACCTTCTTTATCAATTAGCTGTTTGCATCTATAAGGGATTGTTTCCTGGACCAACTCTGAAGCTCAGCATACACTAATTAGTAAAAAAAAAAAAAAATCTGCTGAATTGAATCTTGCTAAAATCTAGAAGAGTCCACTGAGATGATGTGGTCCAGCTTCTTCACGCTCCAGTTGTAGAAAAGGAGTGACTTGTCCAATAAACACAGCAGGCTGTGAGGAAGGTGGTACCTGGATTTTGGGTTTCCCTCATGTGGCTGCCGCTAGGTTAGTGCTGATGGAGATCGAGTCCCTGGCCTAGTCGCGCTCTCACTTGGTTAGGTGAGGAGCACTGGTTTAGCTCCCTTGTGGGGCATACATGGTGGGGCATAGCATAACACAAATGAAAGCAAAACTGAGACTGGTGGTCTTGAAGCCATCCAAGATTATTTTTGGAAAGAGAAAAGTAATATATGCATGATTAAAAGAGCTCAGAGACCTGGCCACAGTCTTCTGAAATCAAACAGTAGTCTGGTGGCGGACCCACATGACAGCCTAGAGGTCTGAATGAGTGCGTGTGCTTCCCCAAGTGAGGACCTCACTTGAGAAGAATTCTTGGAACATCTGGGTGAGAGCAAGAGCAGTTTACAGTAAGTGGCTGTCTTAATCATCAGGGAGGATCACCAACAATCCAGCAACCTTTCTGGAGTTTCAAAAGTGATTTTAAAAGTAATTTTACTTTATATCAGCACGTAAGATTACACACAATGAACAAAGTAATAACAATTCTTCTTTGGCTCATCCATTTTCTTTCAGGCAGGTTCCTCCAGTTCCTGGTCCAGTCATGCCTGTCTTTCAGTTCCACGAACAGTCTTTCCTACCTCAGAGTCTTTTTTTTTTTTATTTTAAGATTTTATTTATTTATCTTTAGAGGGAAAGGGAAGGAGAGAGGGAGAGAAATATCAAATGTATGGTTGCCTCTTGTGCGTCCCCTGCTGGGAACTGGCCTGCAACCCGGGTATGTGCCCTGACTGGGAATCGAACCTCGATCCTTTGGTTTGCAGACTCAATCCACTGAGCTACGCCAGCCAGGGCCCTACCTCAGAGTCTTTGTGTTTGCTCTTCCCCTGCCTGGAGGCTCTTCTCCCAAGTCTTTCCTTGGCTGGATGCTTCTCCTCTATGATTTCTCACCAGGAATGGGACCTCCTCAGAGAGGGCCTTTGGACCCATCTATGTAAATTAGGTCTTCTCCCAACCCAGATTCTTCTTCTTATTATTATTTTAATGATGATACCTTACTTGTATCCTTTAGAGCACAGGACAGAGTGCTCTCTTGTTTATTTACTTGTTTATTAGGATGATAAGGACCGTATCTTTTTTTGTTCTGCACCATTACATCGCCAGCATCTAAACAGTGCCAGGTGCACTATAGATAAACAATATGAATTTGTTGAATAACTTAATGAATTCAAAATGCTCTTATAAAACTAACTGAAAATTATGTTCCCCTATGAAGCCCTTAACAAGTTTTGAGAAATACACAATTCTACTTTATGAAATATCTGAATATAATAAACAATATGTTTCAAATATCAGTTGAATGAAGATTTTCAGATTTCTTCTTAACAGATTTTTGATAGCCACCATTTACTTTGAAGTTGAACTTAAGGTTTTTTAAATGTTAGTTTATGTCAAAAAGTCTGTACCTATTACTTGTGAAAATATACATGATTAGTCATTAACAACAAAATATTAAGTATATAATAAACATCAGGTTGACTGTATTCTAATGATAAAAAGAATGACATATAGTCATGTACCTCAGAAACCATGGAAAAAACACCTTTTTTTTTTCTGTCACTAACAAAGAAAACACAAAAACAAACAATTCTCAAAGAATTGCAGTTTTCAGAGAAATGTTTCAGCTTTTTAGGGGGAAAAAAGTATGAAGAAGACAAAAGTAACACATTCTTTCTGTAACTGAAAATCAGATTAGAAACATACTAGAAAATCTGAATAGAACCTCTAATGGGAACATAATGAATGTAAATAATACTGTGCATTCTTCTTAAAGAGTCAGTTTTTTACTAAAAACTAAATTTTTCTTCAGAGAAGGAAAAAATTACAATGGCATTACTGGAATGGAACTTCTTCTCATACCATCATCTGACCGGTGGTAGGCTTGAATCCATTCACCACTTTTCAATTCTGTTGTCTGACATTTTAACAAAGCCATGTGACTTTTTAAAAAAAATCTCTATTTTCATTGTTATAAGCATTTTTGCTTTATTTTTGTTGTTGGCATTATGACAAAAGCCCCCTCCCCACTTCTCTCTTTAAAAAGTTGCATTAACGGTGAGTATTTTGGGGAATTGAAAGTAAAAATCTATTACCTGCATAAAATCTGAAATCTCAGTATTCAGATTTTCTATACTTTAAAAAGGCAACATTTAATACAAATCCAAACAAAAGCCAAATCAGAACTGGCCAAGCATAAGAACATTGTACACTCTATTTTTATAGTGTGGTTCCGTGTATAAGAATGACTGAAATTAAATCATCTTATTTCTAGCCATTTTCCTCCATAAACAATAACATTCACTGCTAAAAAGATGGCTTGCAACCTTACCAGAAATTTTTTTGGGTAATATTCTAGTCTTCAAAACAAACGGTATCTGTCAAATTCTTACTGCATAATCTAAAATGTTAATCCAAGTACTGTACTTCATTTGTAATAAGTCTTTGTGATAAGGTTAACACTTCAACACATAACACAAATAAGAGAGCACCAAAAAATGAAAATTACTTTGCTTATGTTTCTGTATTAGAATTTTATTTGCTAAAGGGTAAAAACAGATTTGCAGAATTCACAGTTAACTTAAAACAATGGTTTTAAACCTTTTATTCCTAGCCCTTACTGCCTTCAGGAAGGAGAGAACATCTGGTTATTTAAGGAACACAATATGTTCACATTTTCTATGACTTTTGTTTCTAATTGGGTTTTAAAATTTTTTTGAATTTGAACAACTAGTTAGAACCATGTTTTTTAATCACTTCATATTTTTCAGACTGTCCTCCTTCTATCTCTCTACTTATTCAGTGGATTGTTTCTGGAAATCTGCTCACTGGTTCCAATACGATATGATACGGAAAGGAGAATTAGGACTGTGGCCTGCTGAGCTAAGTATAGAGACCCCTTTTATGGTGAACAGGGCATAGGATGCTACAAACAGAAATTTGACATTCAGTTTCTACATAGCGCATATATTCGTACAAATTCAAATAGTTCTTAGGCCACATGTACCTGGCAGTTTCATTGATTACAGGTGTAAATAAATTTCTAATACCAATGAATAATTTGGGTAATTGCAGTAACTAGGATTTCACTGTTTTTAAAACTAATGAAACTACAGTTCCAGGGTGGAAAGGTGGTCAGAAGACCTGGGTTTGATTGATGACTCTACCATTGACGAGCAATGCGATCTTGAATATGAGTGGGAGACGACCAAAAACTGTCCTCTTCTGAGGGTGGAGACCCTCATAGTACAGGCTTCCTCTGCTAGGTGAGTGTTCTAAGAACCCATCTGTATCAGTGCACCAGTTGGCATTGTTCTGACAGGCTGTGTTTGGCTTCAGAGAATTTTTTAAATCTTTCAATGTGCTTGCCCATTTCATGATGGGCGATTTACGAGCACACCTGCCCACCATGCACTGAGTATTGAGCAAATCTTGACCAAAAATGGCATGAACCCCATGCCCCACCCTCCCTATTCACCTGATCTCACCCCCAGAGACTTTTTCTTGTTTCCCAGATGAAAAAAGACCTCAGAGGAAAACATTTTGCCCATGAGTGCAAAGACTGTTTTGAACAGTGGAAAAAAATGTCTCGATAGGTGTACTGCATCAAAGGGAAAGTTCTTTGAAGGTGACTGAAGTTTAAACATGTGAGAATACAAACACATTTTTTTAATAAATAAATTTTGGTTTTCTTGGGGTTCCCCCTCTAAACTTCACCTTGATCCTCAGAGTGTTCATCTACACAAGGAGGAGCTAGATTAGACTTTCTAGGTTCTTTGCAGTTCCAGAAAAATGTGATCGTCTAAGTCGAGTAGTTAACTACATTCTTTGTTATGACTTCCTTGTTCCGTAATATTTGAAGGTGGTAACAAGTTTTCAAATGATTCTGACACAGCAAATTAAGAAACTAGATGCCCTTTAAGTTCAAGTTGTAGGGTTAATTCACCATCTTGATAAAAATGGCAGCTGACAAATATATAATTGGCTATAGCTTCTGTGAAATGTGGATATGGGTTCCAGAAATATGCCAGGTGAATGAGATACACCTAGATTAGAATCAGTATGGTGTACTGGAAGAGGCTTAGCATTTGAGTCATAATTCAAGTCAGTCCTTATTTTCTTAACATAAGTATTGCAGAACACAAAGCTAAATACGAAATAACAATAGGCAGCACCCTAAGGAGAAATAATTGAAAAAATCAGTCAGCAAATAGCTAAAGTACAAAGTGCTGTGGGGATTCAAAGGGGGAAAAACATGCCCTACCTGAGCCTGAGAATGGCATCCTGGAAAAGGAAGAATGGACACCGGGAATCTCAGGAGATGATAGGTGGATACAAAGCCACGGAGCCACTCTGGCTAGCTTGGAAGCTTACAGGTTTTTGGCCTTGGGCAAGCTGTGTAATATGAACTTCTCTGCACTAAACAATGGGGAAAGATAACCTACTTTGCCTACCTCCCAGCTTGTTTTGAGGACCAAATTAAGCACATCAAAGTGCTTGGAAACTGTGAAGGAATACGATCCTATTATTACAGTTTATAGGCCCATTACTGCAGTCTGTTCAAATGAGAAATCTTCCACAGTACAGCCTACATCATGTCTGATATAAAACAACTACAGCTCAGTGTCTCAAGCTCTACTTGCAAAGTCTATTCTCAACTCAGCAACTCCACTGGGATTTAGGGATAGCAACAGGGCAAAGTGCTTTCTGAACACTGACAATGAACCACTAAGCTTGGAGTTCGCTTACTTTCGCTATTGAGTGTGCCAGCAGCACTCAACGTGACTGTCATGTGAAGCTGGGATACGAAAAGTACACTTTCATGCCTCAGACCTCATCTTTCTACGAGTTTACTTCATAGAGACTTGTGTGTTTATACACTTACTCTGATCTACTTGAATCAGGGATGAGTCAAATATTTTAACTGTTTCACTGTTGCTAACAATAGAAAGCATCCAATACACTCTCGTGTTCAGATTTTTAGAGGGTACTAGCATCACCTTTCCCCTACTTCCCCCTCAGCATAAGTGGCCTCCTTTATGACTTCATAATAGACATTATCTACACTTCAAACTCTAAATAATCACGTGTGGATTTCTACAATAGAGATGAACTTGCTTTTTGTTCTTGTATCTTTGTAGCACTGGACTAAATCTTGTTAGATCATTAGAAGTCAGTTCTTTATGGACAAAGGATGCTCTGGGTGGGTGGGTCATTAGAGACAATTTCAACCACAAAAGAGAAGACCAAGACTCAGCAAGCATGAGTTTTCCAAAATCACAAGGAGGGGTGGTAGCAACGTCAAGATTTGACCTAACGTTCCAGTTCCCACTCAGGCTCCTGCTCCTTGTAGATAGATCTACAATGAGGTGACCTCAGTTATCATTTGACTTTTACCAAATAGTGCCAATGGGTCAGGCAATATACAAACTTAAAACTGTCACCTTACTGCGTTAACTATCTGAAAGCCCCTTAATGCTATACATCTTTATTTTTCCTGTAGATATCATCCATGAACTTGCTCTCAAGAGCAAGTTAAACATGCTTTCACGAGCATTTTAAACTACTCCCTTCTCCGGCGCAATTTCTTATGTTTCAGAAATATCAGTTTAAGGTTCTGTATTTTGGACCATTATCTTAATTGTGTTTTTACTTGGTAAGATCCTGAATGTAAAAAAGTAGGGGTTATTGTTTTTTTAGATATGCCATTATTTTTTTCTCTTAAACCTCAGAAAATATATTTTTGAATGCTTGTAGACTTGGCTTCACAATATTCATATATTATGTATACTATATCATTGAGAAAAAAGTACTCTATTAAAATCACAGATTACACTAATAACATTGACAGATTTAGTATATAGAATTCTGCAATTAAAATAGTGAATGATTCATAGTAAGATCAACCATAATTAGCTAAGGAAAAATTACCACGATTGATAGATTTAGATAACATTCATTTCTTCCTTCAACTAAACCATGCAAATCATGCAAGGAGATAATTCAAATAGTTATTTTTGCAATTTTTCCCACTCTGTATCACTCTAAGAATTCCTAATGCTGAGTTGACAGAATTTACCCTAAGTTTGCAGACCAAAGCTCATGGCCAGCAACCTCATTATTTCTTTTCTAGATATTTCATAATCTTGTTTTTTTAATAAACATCACTTACATATAACATTTATATATATAAAAAATAAAATATGGGACTTGATTTTCATAGTCAGATGGTCTAACCTTACCAGAAAAAAAAATGCTGTCTTAGGTATCAGAGAAACAATAGACTATATTTCTAATACTTAATGAATTTTGTGTTAAGAGAAACTATATACAATGTATTTGTGAAAATGGATAGAGGTACAGGGAAATAAATTATTTTCAATCAGTCCAAGAATAAATAGAGAACATACTCAAATGTTGAAGGTAACAACTGAGGAAAGGGCAGAAATCCTTTTGAATCAAAATGTGTGTTGAACACGGAGGCCCACGTTGATCAGACAGAGCTTTGGCAATGGAACCCACAGACAGACTGACTCCAAGACAGTTTGACAACTGCCAACAAGACTGTTGGGAGTTCTGCCAAAGAGCCAAAGGCTGGGATTACCACCCAATGCCTGGCATTCTCCTACTCGTGTTTGAAGCTTTCTCTTTTATATTTCATCCAATATTTTTGTTTGGCTCAAACGCATCAAGAATTCACACATTTTTTTAGATCATTAAATGTTCTTATTTTCAAGAAATATAACATTAGTTGTAAAAGAGCACACTTTTTCTCAGAAGCGTAAAGAAAATTTTGGTGACTTGCTTTAAGTTCAACTAGAGAAATCAGCATTATAGCCTGTTTAACCTTTATATTATTAGGTTCCTCTTCACCCACAAAATAAGAAATACATGTTCAAAATAAGGAATATTTTAGTATTTCATTGTATCATAACCTGTTACAGCACTAGTCCTTTTTTATAACTCTGATATCTTGGTCTTCTTCACTTGGCCCCTGAGGTTCTACTTGGATAAGTTGGTCTTGTGAGGAGTTCCACTTATGAAGAAGGTAGTTATAAGGAGAATCGGTTGTTCATCCACCTTCCTGTATTATGAGGAAGGCAGGAGAGCAGGACAACCTTCTAGGTGATAAGAGATGTGTGCTCCAGTTAATTTGCCTGCTGAGTTGCTAGGCAATGAGGTATATGAGTTCTGGCCTACAACTCTAGGCAAATTCTTTCATTAGGCAATTTTTCTGCTATTAGACAAATTCCACATTAGGAATTCTCTAGAGAGAATCCAATTTTTCATCCAACTTAAAACTGTGCATCTCCTACTCGGAAGCTTACCTTTGGATCTCGAAGGAACAGAGCCTTGAGGATCAGTGAGTGGACATCCCCAATTCGTGGGTAATGCATCAGAAGGCCGAGACAGGTCTGGTAGTTACTAGAGATCACTAAATAAGAGGAAAAAAATAATTCAGAAGCAGTATTTTTAAAGACAATTGCTTTACTGAGTAAAAATGTAACTGAGATCCAAAGAAAGCAAAGCAATAACTCAAATTGATTTGATAAAAGGAAATAGGGAGAAGGGATCTTTACCAATGGCCTTGGAATCAACACACTGTATGTACTGTTAACTGCAATCTAATATACCAGCACTTATCCTCAGGGTGTGTTGAAAGGGAAAGCCTTAGACATAGATATGTGTGTACGTTTGCAATATAAATAAATGCTTAGAAGCATGCACGTTTACTGCCATTTATATGGCTGTGTTTAAATGTCTCCAGTTTTGCTGTTTAGAAATTACAAAAATCTCACGAATGGGAAGAAACAGTTTAAAATTTTCATAAAATAATATCTACCCTGATTATTATGCTTCATAACTTACATGTTGCATATTCCTTTGTATATGTAAACATTACATAATTCACCATTTTAAAAAATGTGATATCTCCCAATTATTTGTTTTTCTAAAGGTAATAAGAAATTTAAGGAAACTATCCATGCAGCATTTCTTGGAGGAAAAATGTCAAAATCTTCATAGATGAGCCTAACTGTGTGCCTTAGACTGTCATTTAATTCTTTTTCAAATCAACCTAATTATGGGCACAATTATTAAACACATCTTTCAGGCAGGTCTATGTAAACTACTTCATTTCTTGGCAATCCATCTGCTGCTGCTGTCACAATCAGGCCCACTGAGGATGCTTGTTTTATAAGCCACACTGACTGCCTACACATCACTGATTGTGAAGAAACTTTATGGTTACAACTTTCTGTGGCTGCAACCAAATCTTTTTTGTTAATCAGAGTAGTTGAAAAAAATTCCATGGGAAAACAATTGTGATTCAGCAGAAACAACAGTGATTGCAAAATAAATAATTGCTTATGGTCAGAAATACCACCGATTCATAGATTCTTCCCCCTCTCCCTTGTGTTGGAAACACCATTTCTTGCTATAGCTTCTCACCCCTCCCTCTGCCCATGAACATTATGGGGAAAGAAGACAGGACTGGGAAAAATGAATAATTATAATCTATGTAAGGAACCACTTTATCATCTTCATTTCCGTTGCTGATCTGACAGCTTGTAATTTCATACATCTGCTTTCATTTGTAAAGTACTCACTTATCCTACCCTTTCTATATCTGTTCAGACTCTCCTTTTCGTGTTTGCACATTTTGTCATGTTCACATTCAGTTACCTGTCGTCCTTTTTTTCTAGAAGTCAAAAAGCTAGGACACTGAGAACAGTATAATATTTTCTTGTAGTCCTTCTTTGAGCTCTAACAAATAAATAAAACTTAGATAATCAATTCATTTTATAACTCATAAAGTTATTCTCCCAAATGCTATAATGATTACATATTATTAACAGACCCAGGAAGTATTCTTGTAGATTTTTGAGACGGCTATGGGCTTGGGTTACGAAGGTGTGGGTTGGAATCCTGACACACCATTGGAACCTTTCACAAAAAGTTGCCTAAAGATTAAGTGACATAATCTATGTGACTGATTTATAGCAGCTGCTCAAAAAACTGTTAAAGAGAACTTCTCTAAGTTTTAATGTGGTCATTTGGAAAACACCTTTCTCATTTAAAAAACTATATGCCCACCCCATGCAATTCAATAATTACATGTTGAGCACCCAATCCACAGCAGGCCCTACGCTAAGAGGGGACGCAGAGACGAGAGGGCGCGGTCTCTGCCCTGAGGAAAAGTGAACTACAGAAGGGCAGATGTGCAGCAACAAGATGTCAGTGGGTCACCGAAGGCTTTCTGAGACCAGGCCCAATGCCAAGAACTTCATCTGCATTATCTCATTAAGTTCCTATGATAACCTTATTATAAGGGTACAATTATTATTCCTGTTTTACAGGTGAGGAAACTGATACTTAGGAAAGTTGTGACATTTCTCCAAATCACACAGCCTTTGGAGTATAAGGCTAGGTATAGTAAATATTTAGAAACAGGCATAAATTCTTGTATTTAGGTATAAATGGCATATAAAACAAATAAGCATGGGTTAAATATGAAACAAAAATAATGAGCCAACAAAACCTTAAATTCAGGCTTTAACATAATTTATTGTGTCTCTTCACTGAAAACAAAGCCAATTCGCGTTAAGTGCCCTGCAAGACAACCAGGCATGCATAGGGCATCCAATGCTCGCAACGTGCTCTGGAAACATGTTTGCTGAGGGCTTACTGCGTGGAGGAAAAACTGCACAATTACTATATGCAGTGCCTTCAACTATTTAAAAACCCTTACTAGTTTAACTACCCCAGCTATAAAATGGCAACATTCAAAATGGGCTTCAAGTGGACCAGACAACCAGGTGAGGGTAGGGAGTAAATCACAAATAAAAATAACAAAACTTTTATTCTTTGCACTCTGGGAGAAAGCCAAGTATAAAACAATGTCATGTCTTTCTCCATAGAAAGTGATTTTTGTCCAGTGTTTAAGACCCTTGTAAGATTTTGTCCTTGTTGGTCCTCACTTCTCTATTAGCTTTTGGGTCGAATAACGTAAGACTTTCAAATTAAATGTTTGGAAAGAGGATAATTTCAAATTCGGAGTAGCACACTCTTTGTCTAGTAAAAGACTTTACTCAAGAATTTACATTTCTGAACACACAAAGGCGTATGCCAAAACTCTTGCCAGTTGAAAGGCAGTAAGTAAGCAAGCATCAAAGGCAGAATTACCGGTGTCCAGGGTGTAACCCCTGGAGAAAGAACAGGGTATTAGAAACGTCAGAATGACAACATGTTACGTCCACAGCATCACCAGTACTAGCTGTGAAATTCAAAGCAAACTGTTAAACTGCACAGGTGCAAGTTTTCTCTGCCATCTCCATCTCCTGACCCAACAAGGAAGTGATTTTCAACCTTCTTCCTCTCATGGCACACACAAACTAATTACTAAAATTCTGCAGCAACCAAAAAAATATATTTTTGATGATCTGTCAAAAAATAGGTATAATTTTGATTCATTCACATCAGATGGCTATTGTTGTGTTGACTGTTGTCATTTTTTTATTTGACAGCCTAAGGGAAAAGAGGTCAGTGCCCCTGACGAAATAGGTAGGTATAGCATGTTTCAAAAATTCTTGCAGCGCACTGGTGTGCCTACCGCAGCACACTGGCTGAAAATCATTACATTACGGGAATAAATGAGCCAATACAGTGCAAAAACCTGCAAGTATTTCATTGGAAGTTATTACCATTAATGCAATGATGGTAGGCATATGCTCAGAGTCCAGGCCCACGTTCTATTTCCACATCTCAAAAGTGTCACTGAAATGAAGTCTGAAAAAATTGGTGTGTAGTAAAATTTAGGAAAGAAACTGCAAGCCTGAGTCATAGTTTTGTTTCTCTTAATTTTTAATTCAAATGAGGGAAAACCATAGGTCAGTTTATTTATTTATTAATTAGTTAGTATGAATATAAATCTGTAGGCATATTTTATTTCTTTAAACAGTGATTTTTAATGCCATACTTAGAAATTATAGTCTATCGGTAAACATGTGTGAAGTATAGAAAACATTCAAGGAAGAAGTTCTGACAATAATATCTGTTTGGTTTTTTTTGGTTGTTGTTGTTACACTTTGCATATTCACTCATTTAACAAACATTTGTTAAATAACCATTTTGCTCCATACTCTGAGTTAAGTTTCAAGGATACGACAAGAAATAAGACACCATCTCAACCTTCTCTTCATGTTCCAGTGGAAGAGAAGCATGAAACTAATTGTGACACAGGACAGAGCTGGTAACAGTAACATGTGCTGAGGGCTGTGACGACTCCTAGATTGGAAGACTGCGAGGCCAGTGAGGGTGTCAGCCAACAGCACGTGGAAGCACAGGGAGGCAGGACACTGAATGGCCCCTATGCCCGGGATGCTAAGAAGGAATGGAGACAAGGAAAGCAAAAAGTGGGTGGAAGTTTTGCTTATAAATAGGGGACGTGGAGTTTAGATTTTACTGTCTTTGTTAGCATTCACTGAAAGACTGTAAGTAATATGATTAGATTTGTCTTTCAGAAAGGCTGGCGCTGGCAAGGGTGATCAGGGGGAGGGAGGGAGAGAGAGAGGACAAGAGGCGGAGTTCCCGATAATCCTGCGGAGGAGAGAAGAATACCTGAAAGTAAGGGATGGGAAAGGGGTACAACAGGCAGAAATTGCTGGAAAACTGGGTAGGTCTTCCTTCCTATGTGATTAAGTTTGGGGAGTGTGTGCTTATGACAAAGGAACAGAAAAACAGCAGCAGACAAGAACTTAAAAAAATTAACTAATTTATATAAGGCTACTCAAAGGATATACCAACTTTTAATTATTTCTTTGTGAAGGTTTGAAACACAGTTTTTATTTTTATGAAAGGTATGCATGTACTTGTTTAAAGAGTCAAGTCATTCTGTAAGTCTGGTTACAAAACTGTACTTGCTGTCTTCTGCCCCCATTTCCCACTCCCTGGAAGCACTTGCTTTCTTTCAGCTGATTAAAAGAATATTTACCTTCCATATTGTGAAAAACACGTGAATGTTACTAGTTCTTATTTTACATGTTATCAACTGGCTTCCCATCCAGGAAGACAAAACGTAACTTGTCCTCCGCGCCGAAACCCATACACCACAGGTGCATTCTTTGTCTCTCCCTCCCTGAACTTGAGGTATTTTTTCAATTTCATGTTTTGTTTGTTGTTTTCAGGAAATTTCTCTGGAGGCCTCTGGTCTACTCCCTTATCCTGGGGATGTCTCTTACTTCTTGCAAGTGTCATGCCCTTATTTCCCGGAGCAACTAGCTTATTTTTTCTTGCTTTATTCTCTCATCTAGCGGAGCAACATCCTCCAGAAGTTTTTGCACAGGGCATGGATTTATCGAAACCTTCTGTTTGAAAGATTTCCTACTGGCAATTAATAGTTTGACTAGGTACAGAATTCCAGGTTGGAAATAACTTTTCCTTCAAATGTTGGGAATACTGTTCCAGAATTTTCAGGTTTCTAGTCAAAAAGCCTCAAACCATTCTTTTCCTAGTCCTCTACGTGATTTGTTTTTCTTCTCTTTTCCCACTAATGTTCTGTAAATTCATGATAATGTAGCTTGGGCCTATTTTCATAATGGACCCTTTCAATTTAGAAATTCGTGTTTTTCTGTTTAACTAGAAATTTCTAATTGTTTCTTCGATGATTTTCTCCCTGCTGCTTATTTTGTGTTTGTTATTTCTTCTCCCTCTCTCTCTTTTAAAGATATCTCATCTAGATGGAATTTCCCAGCCTGATCCTCTAATTTTCTTTCTCTTCTACCTCTGTTTTATGTGTGCTTTCTGAGGCACTTCTTCTATTTTCTATTTCAGCCACCTTATTTTCATCGTATTTCAGTTACATTTTTTCTTTATGTATTTTCCTGGCTCCCTCAGAAGTTGTCTCCTGTCGGCGGTTTGTGTCCTCCAGTTGCTTTTACCCTGGTTGCTGGTCTAGATATCTGCTTTCATTTCACGCGTTCCTGAAGTGCGGCGTACTTTTCGGCTGTCTGCTCCTGTTTAAGAATGGGGCAGTACAGTACCAGGGTAACTTCGAGATCGCTGCATGTGCATAGAGGGATGGGTTTGTCGACTTGGGTTATCATAGGTCATTTCTAAGGCAATTCTTGAGCCTGGATTGTTAGGCCTTTTTCCTTAGGCTGATGAGATGCTCCCACAGAGAAGTCTGCCAGACTTCTTCCTGGAGGGAGACAGTCTGGCTTCAGTTCAGTGTTCTGTTATTTGAGATGGTGAAGAACACCTGTTTCTTCAATATTCACTGAAAAACTCCTTGAGTTCCTAGTTAAGACGCCCTCCGTTTTACCATCTCCAGAGGATAAATCCTGGGGGTAAAGTTGTGGATCTGGGTACAACGGCTTCTTAAATAGACTATCAACCAGTTCTCATTTTTAGTCTAACTGTTCCCCCTGATCCCCAGCAATTTCCACAGGTTCTTAGCACTGCAAATTTCTACACTTTTAGGAATGTTATAGGTTATTTATTTTTTTTTTTTCTTTCTCCATGATCACTTTTGTATTTAGGTTTCTTAGATCTGCTAAATGAGTTATCACTGATCCATCTATGTTCCTGCTTCCAAAGCTGCCATAATCTCCTTCCTATTTCTGTGTCTGTAGGTTTATGCTATTTTAATGGGGTTCTGGGAGCAATGGAGGTAAATGTGATATGGTAGGCTGTTAGACAGACATGAGCAGAGTAGGAATGATAAACCAGGTACTGAAGGTCACCAGGTTGGGAGGCCCTGGTATACCTAGCAACAGACAATGGTAAGGTGGGACTTCGCCCCAAGAGTGACCTTCCTCCTCTAACATTTCACTGGTTGTGAGGTTCGAACCCTATCCTGACATTTCCTCACATGGCATGTTGCTAGTCATGCAGTAGACCCCCCTAGAGAAGGAACAAAAGGGCCTGAGAAGAGCCTCATACATAGCCTTGTAAGACCACTCCTTTAAGCATTAAGCCCTAAGGACAATGAGGTTCTGACCTATGTCAAATAAGAACAAAGCCTTGGGTCTGCTGACCAGAGAGACAGAGTTTTGGTCAAGCTAGAGATAACATCTAGGCCTCAGCTGTGTTTCAGCTCCGGGCCAGCAAAGCAGCAAGACCAGGTGGTTCAATGCCATGGCTGACATCAGGACCAGCTGCAAGGACTAATGACCTCCTCCACTGGCACTGACCAATAGTAGAGAACATGACCTTGAAAGGATATACTTTGAAAGCTGATAAATATTCTATCGAGATCCTCCTGGGACCTCCAGATAAAAGGACCCAGCTCCTGCGTGCATGTGATCTCTCTCTCTCTCTCTCTCTCTCCCTCCCATGCATGCTCATGCCTTTCCTTCCCCTTTCTTCCCCCAATGTGCTCACCTTTGCTTCTTTTTCCTAAGCTCCAAGGGGCCCCTTCTTTTGACTCTGAAACTCATTTCCTGAGCTCATGCAGCATGGCTGGCTCACTTCTACCTTTGTGACTTTCTAAATAAACTTTTGCTCGTATTTGAGTCTTGGCTTTGAATTCTTTCTTAGCCAAAAGTCAAGGACTGAAGTCTAACATCTGGTGCCAATCGCCAGTAATGAATGCATCTCACATCTGATATCCTCAATCACTTCTTGAATGATGTTTGTACTCGGCACCTAGGCAGGCAAATTGAAAGGGAAGAAGAATCTAGGTGGGGAAGAAATTGGGTGGATAAACTTGGGGATGTAAATAGTCAGAAAGCCAAAGAGTACCAACTCCCTTTCTCTAATCATCAGAGAGAATAGCCCCAGTCAACTTGCAGGACTATTTGCATTTCTTTTGGCAGCAACAGGTGGACACGGAATCTTGAGCATTCTTGTGTAAGATTCCAGAGATGCTTGTAATTTTGTGGGCTTTTGCACATTAAAAGCGTTCTAGGGTTCCTGAATCCACCTACTGCATTACTTTCTAGGGCACTGGAAAAATGTGAGAAGGGTAAAAACACGAAAGGGTAAGATTATGGCATTAGGAGATAAGACTACTTCCTCTTCTTTACAGAAGGCCAGAATGAGATAGCAACTATTAATTTTGAACACGGAATAGAATTTCAGTAGGATAATAATTTCCTTTTCATATCTCTATTCCCGTAGCTGTGTAAATTAAAATTGTTTTCAGGTAAAAAATAGATAGTAAAAAGAAAATGTGACACCCTAAAACCCCAAACACTGACACTATGGAATGCTGTTGAGGATGTGGAGCAACAAGAACTTTCACTCTCTGCTGGTGGTAACGCAAAGTGGTAGAGCCCTTATGAAAGGCAGTGTGGCAGTTATGTGTGACTTTCCAGACCTAACCATAGTCTATTATGTGTCAGCCTGACTGGCCTAAAGGATGCTCAGGTAGACTGGTAAACATTATTTCTGTGTGTGTCTCTGAGCGTGCCTGGATGAGATCAGCATTTGATTCGATAGACTAAGTGAAGTGATCCACCCTCACCAGTGTGAGTGGGATCATCCAATCTGTTAGGGGCCCAAATGGAATAAAGAGGTGAAGAAAGGGTGAATTCTCTCTCTTCTTGAGCTAGGATATCCATTTTCTCCTGGCCTTAGATACTGGAGCTCCGGTCCTTGGGCTTTTGAACTCTGGGACTTAGACCATCGGCCCCCTGGTTCTCAGGCCTTCAGCTTTGGATTGAATTACACCACCAGCTTTCCTGGTTCTTCAGTTTGCAGATGGCCTATTACAGGGCTTCTAGGTCTCCACAGTAATGTAGCCAATTCCTATAATAAATCTCCTCATGTATATAGTCTACTGGTTCATTTCTCTGGAGAACCCTGACTAATACAAAAGGGTTTACTTGATAGGCCTTTCAGGGGACAATTGTCCCTCCCTGTACTGGATGGCGCACAGTCAGCGCACTGTGGTCTCTGACAGGAGCTGCAATCGAGGTCTCAGTCTAACTTAGATGGTCACGATCTTTCACACATCTTTATTCCTAGCCCTACTGCATTTACTCCTAGATCTCTTTATCTGAGGACTTGGTGGATGACCTCTGCTAAGACCTCCTTATGGGGGTAGGAGAAGGAAATTTTTCTCATTTGACTTAGTACCCGGTACTTTTCCACTCCTAGCACCCTGCTCTGACACCCCCACCCTCTCAGGGTCCGTAAAGCTGCCAGTCTTTTATTTGGGGCTTCCTGAACAGTGAGATGACCTCACATCTGTGCTGAACCACTTGACCCCTGACCAGAGTGATATTCCATGGGTGAAATGGCATAGAGGGCGTTGGCATTTTCTCCAGTTTTTGACTCTTGCTTATACCACTTCAGTAAGTGACTAAAAGCTTAATGCTTTCATTTTTGACTTGTTGCTTTGATTGGCTACTCTGATACCTAGCAGCTCAGCTCTCTCTCTCCCCCACCCAGCTGAGCTGAGCCCCTGACATTTACCATATAAGCCAGCAATTGTGCTCCTTGATATTTACTCAGTTGAAATGAAAACTTATATCCACACACAAAAAAACTGCACACTGACATTTATAGTAGATTTATTCATAGTTGCCAAAACTTAGAAGCAACCAAGATGTCCTTTAGAAGGTGAGTGGATAAATAAAGTGAAACATCCAATGGAATATTATTTAGCACTAAAAAGAAATGAGCTAAGAAACCATGGAAAGACATGAAGAAAACTTAAATGCATATCACTGAATTAAAGAAATTTAACTATGATTTCAATTATATAAAATTCTGGAAAAAGGAAAACTACGGAGACCATAAAAATATCAATGCTTGTCATGGGTTAGAGGGAGGAAGGGATGGATGAACAGAAAGCACAGAGGATTTTTAGAACAGGGAAGTTACTCTGTATGATACTATAATGATGGGTGCTCGTCATTACACTTGTCCACACCCACAGAATGTCCAATACCAAGAGCGAGCTGTCACGTAAACTCTGGACTTCAGGTGATTACGATACATCGGGGTGGGTTCACTGACTGTAACGAATGTAATACTGTGGGGAGGCGTGTCAATGGGCTGGCTGTGTGTACGTGGGGGTGTAAGGGAACGCTGTGCTTTTGGCTGTGAACCTGAAAATTCTCTAAAAATAAAGTCTATTTAGAGAAATCTAAACGTCAGAAAAAGACAATGTGCTTTATCAGCCTGTGTTAGTGAAATTTTAAATGAGCTTTGCACTAAAGTATAAAGTAGTATAAATGTTATTTGAAACTCAAAGGGCAGGTTAATATCCATACCTGAGATGGTCATTAAAATGACTGTCAATACTAACTAAGGTCTGCGAGGGACAAGAGCTAGCTGTCGGAAGGGCTGAAACATTCCTTCACAGATCAGATCACCGATTCGTGCTTTGATGAATACTGTGACGTATTAACATGTGATTTAAGTCTTTGTTTCTACTCTTTTCCGGAAAGGACGAGTAAATTCAGTCTGTGGTGAAATTAACTGCATTTTGACATCAGTATGATATTGAATATGCTCTTAACGAGGAAAGAGAGAAACAGAACTTCTGGGGTAGGAGAGACGGAAATGCTGGCAGACAGGCAGTGGCTGAAGGGTACGTGAAGGGTACGTCAAGGGTACGATGCGAAATGAAATGAAAAGGAACGCTGTTTTAAACCCCAAAGAGGACGCAACTGCCATGCCCGGCCAGGCTAAACGTGACTGCGGAGAGCCCTACAGAAGACTGAGGAAAGTCTCGGTCTCTAACATGTTTACGCTGGCTGAAATACAACAAGGCAGGGAGTGGGTCGCAGTGCCAAGAAGGAAGCTTTTCCATTTCCGAAGTGTTCACGGAGATGGTAAACTAAGAAAACAGACACATCTGAGATACTTTCTGGTTAGAAAAATCTACTATGAAATGGATTTGAATACGATGTCTTGCCTATTAATATACTTTATAAGATAAATAAAAGATATGTCACATTGTAAATTAGAGAAAATGATTTTCTTTAATACTAGCAAAAAATAAAATAAAAATGTAAATCGATTAAAAAAAGATGTGAAACATTTTAGATACTTAATTTAAAAAGCAAACAATGCTTTCTTTTAAAAGGCCATGCTGAAAAGTGTATTAAAAATCATTATTTGCTTGGTATTCTCAGAGCTTTCGGGCACCTCTCCTCTCAGCAATCACTACATCCGAATTCATGTCCCCCAGTTGTCTGGAGTACCCTTCTGTCTGAGATCACGCCAAATACTACCTGAGCACATGAAAAACTTCAGATGCTCTGAGGAACAGGGGAAAATTATAACAGGTGGTTCTGGTCCTGAGGATCTTGTGATCTAGTTGAGAAGATGGGATGGATATGCACAATACGGAATAAGATGGAGTTCAATAAATGCTACCCTTAGTGGTACTGATTAAAATCTTATAGGCAAAGGTATCAGATAACTGTCTCTCCAAAGGACCAAATCTGAACGGACTTTTTCAGCCTTATCTTACTGTTCCTCCGCACTCCTGACCCCCACATCACCTCCCTTGGCTCAGACAACAGCGTTTTATGAGGTTACAATACAAGTTCTTCCTTGGCTCTTCCTTCTCTGGTGTTAGCACTGAAAACTAACTTAACAGGGATATTAAATGCAGAGTTCACCTTTGCACATGTTCTCGTTCTGTAGGCACCCACCTTAGGTAGGCTGACCATGTAATTCTCATGATCCTAATGGGGTGCCTTTGGGAGTGAAACACAGTAGTGTTAACAATCACTACTCTTGGTAAGCAGGTGTGAATGAAGACTGTCCCAAATAAACTGGGGTATATGGTTACACTATTCTTAGGAGATCATATCCACTGCTATGGTTTTAACTAATACATACCTATCAATCATGCACAAAAGTACGTCTGTGTAGCCTTGATACTTCTTGAGCTGTATTTTTCAAATCTTCTCTCTTGCAGATATCTCAAATTTGGTACAGCCAAAACGCAATCATTTCCATTCCTAAAACCTGCTAATTCTTGTAGTTCCTATCCAAGTTATATACATTACCAAGTCACTCAACTCTGCAAGCTGGGGATCCTTTGAGACTTCCTGTTCTTCCTCACCCACCATAATTAACCACCAAAACATGCCGACTTTAGTTCTGAAGATTTCTCTAATCCTGTCCCTCTAGACTACTGTTATAACCTTTTATCCGATTTTTCTGCTCTAGTCTTTTCTCTTTCAAGTCTATTTTCCACACGGCTGCCAGAGTAATCGAAAACTGACCACACTTTTAATTCGAACCTTTTATTAATTCACTATCACTTACAGAATAAAGGCTTGTATCACGATCCCATTCCTGTTTACTTCTTCAGTCTTCTCATAACCTGTTAGTCTCTCTTGCCCTTTGATTGTAGAAACCAAATGCCAAATAGCTTGTAGAAACATACACAATACAGAAACCCCTTTGTTCATGCTGTTCCTTCTTACCGGAATCTACACCATTTTCTCTAATCTCTTACAACGGGTCCAGAGGGGAGCTCAGTACCTCTCCTTTATACTTTCTAGGTGCCTGTCCACACCTCAACCCCAGCACTGGATGCATTAGTTTGAAATTAATTATATTAGCCTTTCCTACAAGTTGATAAGCTTCTTGAGGACAGGGGCAGTGCCCCTTAAATATGTAATAAGTAGTCACTCTATTTTAGGAGGTTTTATGCACTGCTATGGATTTAACCAGCAAGTAAAAAATAAGTTGGACTAAAGGCTGAAATGAATAAACAACTTCATTATTCTAGCATTTTTCCACATGTGCCCAGATGTTTTTTAACATTACCAGTGGAAAGATTTTAAAAATGTGTAAGAGTTTCAGCTGCCAAAAATTTACCTGTTTCATGAAATTAAATTTGAAAAGCAGATCTTAGCATAGGAGACAGGATAATTAAATTAAAAATGTATTTATGATACATCAAAGTTAAAAAAAGAAGAAATACTTGTTTAAGACTACAGAAAATCAGAATACATTTTAATAGCTCTTTACTACGAAAATTTTTTTGCAAATACAGGGTGGGGCAAAAGTAGCTTTAAGTTGTGAGTACACAAAACACAGAGTTTATTCTTGTATTATTAATTATTGTATTATTTTCCATATGAACAACTGTAAACCTACTTTTGTCCCATCCTGTGTTATCTAAGGCAAAGAAGTTTCTCATTCCTTTGTTTTTTCATTGCTTACATTAAAAAAGCCAGACAACTTTAAAACGGGAGACTAGGACTGAATATCCTAAAATCTAGTATTCATCAAATCTCTCCAAACATCCTTCTCTTACTTCCCAGCTGTTTCCTCTTATGATTTCCATGTCTTTATATGATTAGCTCTGACTCAGAAAGAAGGACATTTTTACTTTGTCTGTCAAAACCCAAAGTATTTGACCTTCAAGGCACAGAAAAAAAAAATTTTTTTTGGATAAAATGTGGTACTCCTGTTATTTATTCACTCAAGTCATTTTGGGGAAATTAAAAAAGTATAATCTAAAATTTTAAAGAATTATTAGTGTTACCAGAGGCATAACGGGAGCATCTGGCACAAATGGTGCTCAATGAATAAATAAAAGAGAACCACAGAGCCATTTAACAGTCAAGATTATGAATGACTTGAAACAGTTTATATTCTTCTTATAAAGTCCTGCACTTATGATAGATTTTTATTTCCTATTTCATTATCACTTTATGCAATATTTCCTATTTACATTTTGGCTTACAAATCTTGTTTTGTGAACTGTGATTATTTTTCCAAGAAGAAAAACAATTTGAGGTATTTTGAAATTTAAACCATGCTCTGGAATCTTCTTCAAGCTGAGGACTCTCTGACCGTTCGAAGGGCGCAGGCACTGGTTTCCCGACCGTGGGAGAGCGGGGGAGATGCGATGAGCTCCCGCTTGGCACTCCACTGAGGAATACAATGGGCTAAAATATAACTGCGGAGTTAAAATATTTTTAAATGTAATATTTATTTTTTACCGGCAAGTTGTTGATACTATAAGAAAACAGCTCCAATCTCTCGATAAATATCCTTGAATATTACCTACCTGTCAGAAGGTGGAGCTCTATACATATCTGAAATACTAGCTTTTTATATGTACATTTCACAAATGTGTGTAATGAGGAGATTAAAGCAGGAGTAAAGTCTTCAGA
This sequence comes from Glossophaga mutica, assembly GCA_039655065.1. Taxonomy (NCBI): domain Eukaryota; kingdom Metazoa; phylum Chordata; class Mammalia; order Chiroptera; family Phyllostomidae; genus Glossophaga; species Glossophaga mutica. Next base: position 26,048,368 of record CM077309.1, on the reverse strand, counting down.
AAAATGGTTCTGAAGAATATTCCAATTCTCTCAGGATAAAATCACTCACATCTCCCAATATGTGCATAGTTAACAGAGAAATATTTAGTATGCACCTTTGAAACTTCAATATATTGCCTACGATGGAATGTAGGTATGGTAATTCAGAATAAAAGGTAAAGTATATTTAAAGATAAAACATTTTTAAAAATCAGGATTGCCTACTTGAATGTAGGCAAGGTCATTAACACTTACAAGCATCTCGGATGTACAGCAACATGGCTATGAAGATATAATCCACTAAACTCAGGCTGAGGCCGTCTGCAAACAAGGCATCCCAGACCACCAGGAGATCCTGCAGGGGGAACTCTCGGCCAAACAGCAGCCGTATCCACCGCCTGGAGAGAAACCGAACCAAAATTCAGGAAATAGTACATCTGAGAATAATAGAAAGAGGAATCATTTTCTCTTCTAACTGTGAAAAAAATTGTATTTTTTAACTGGTCACACTGAGCAAGTATTATACATCAAGAATACAATAAAGTAAAACCCAAGTTTTAAGCTTTCAAACGAATTTTGTAATTTTATAACTAGGCCACAGTCATTAGACTTTATTCCTACCTGAATAAAACAAAACTATAATACTTGAAAATGGTAGAAATCTTTCATATTTAATATAAATCACATAAAAAGGCAAAGAGAAAAATAGATGTACAATGTCATAAGTAAGAGTGAGTTAAAAATCATAATTTTCCAAAATTTCATGATTACTGCTGATTTTTGTTTAAACTAGACTTTTGCAAATGGTTATACAACAAATTGCTATAGCCACACAGAGAATTTCATTCCTATTTTAAAAATATTCATTTTAAAATTAAATGTGGAGGAAAAAAGTAGGTATCTATTTTTTTTGGTCAAGCATGGACAGTTATTTCAAATGAAGCATAAAATGATACTTCATTTTGAACTTTAGAATAGGTCTACCTTATCGGTAAGGCTGTCTTTCTAGGCATGTTTTCCAAAGCAGTCACGGCTGTCGCCAGGAAAATGGATATGTATGCATGAGCAGCTAGTAAGAATACTGAACAAGGTCTGTATATAATTATGTATCATAAACAGTAACATTTCAGACTTCCAATAAATGAAAACTAAACTATTTATATCTAATTTTTATAAGAAAATTAAAATAATTCACTTTCATATTTTTTATGCATTAACTTCTCGTTTTATATAACATGGCTGTAATTTCCTTACACTGCCTTTCTCTAGAAACTTCATCTAGAATTCTATGTGATTCTGGTGCATACCAAAGAATGAAAAATTCCAAATTTCTAGTACTACCGAACAGTGCAGAATAGAGGAAATTGTTTAAAATCAATTAATAGATGTTACTATTTTGCAAAATTTGAAACCAAATATAACCATCTGTGGGGTTAAAGTGAGGCCAAAAATTTCCAATACTTTCTTTAGGAATGATTACATTTAAGGAGGAATCATAGCTGTGATAATATAGGGTACAATCACATACACATATTGATTTATTAGAAACCATATGATCACCTAAGTTCTTTTATTCATATTATCAAATTAATTAACAGAAAATTAAATCACTTTTTCAACTACATCTTAAAATATGTTACTCAGTTTTTCAGGAAAAAAAATTTAATACCTACGAAACATTTATCTTTTAAAAAATATTACAGGCTGTTCACAATTTTTATCTACCTTTCAATTTTTACTCCGCAGCTAATATGAGAAATAAAATACACCTTTTCCTCTCATGCACCTATATTTATGCAGCTTAGGAAGAAAACATTATTCTCTACATACTTCTAATTCTTTCAAATTACAAATGCTAATATTTACTGTTTAAGAAGTATAAAAATATTCCTAAATTAAATAGGTGCTTCTCTTAATTATAAAGAATTAGCTGGTCTTGCAAAAGGTATCAGGGGACCCAGAGGAATGGACAAAGCAAAAAGTAGTTGGTCAAACCATTTGGGGCACCTGTTTAAAGGATCTTGAAACTGATAACTATATCTGCATTATTAAATGACTAAACATTTAGAAAGTGATTATTCACAGTTATTCAACTGAGACGATGGGAAGAAAAATTCATCAATCTAATAAACTGATGAAGATCTAACGTATCACATGGGGACTATAGTTAATAACACTGTATTGTATAGTTGAAATTTGCTAAGAGAGTAAAACTTAAATGCTGTCACCAAATATCTATAAATGAATATGTGAGGTGACAGATGTCTTCATTACCTAACTGGGAGGGCTCCTTTCTTTCAAGGTGCACATGTATCAAATCATTATGATGTACACTTTAAATGTCTTAAATAAGTATCTTTAAGTAAATCAGTAGAATAAGTACATTGGTTAATGAAGAGGCAAATTTTGACTGTTTCAAAATTAAAAACTCTGACACTTAACTGATTCCTCCTGTTTCAAATAGAGACATGAGTACAAAATTTAAGCATCACACCTATAAAACAGTGCATTGCCCTTAACTTGCCGCTTTCATTCTTGAAGAATATTTTAACACTTTCCTTGTTTGAATAAACCCATTTAGTAACTACCACTGCTGTTTCTTGAAAGGCACTGCTTTTGCTTAGCTTTCTTATTTGTAGGGGAAATTTTTTCTGTGTTTTCCCTGTTATCTCCTATTGAAACCAGTTGACATCATGCTGTCATAGACACCATTTAGCAGAAAAAGAGATGAAGTTAAAACGTACCACAGATAGATGAAAATACATTACTATCTTTTTCCCTGTTCCTCAAAGCTCAAATTTCTCTCAACTTCTTAGGGACAATCACATCTTTGGTTTTCATCACACCCAATGCATCAAGAACAAGCAGAAACACACACAAAAACAAAGCAAAACAACCCCCCCCCCAAAGCCTGTTTAAGAATTTATATTCCTATTATTTTTATAACAAAATGCCCGGTTATTGCTCCAACTTCTCCTCTTGCAACCTGCCTGCTGATTTTGGGTTGTGTTAGTTTAGCTTCAGAAATGACCCCACAGATGCACACACACAGCAATCTCTACCGCAGTGCTGTCAGGAGGGGAACTGAAAACACCCACAATCTACATTGAATAAAACATATCCTCAAAACCACACAGAACGTATGTCTTCAGTACTTTTATCTTTAATGTATAGTCTATGATGTGCTTTTATAAATGGTTCACATTGCTTTATTTTGGAAGTTTCGCCTTGCCAAGTACATTGCTAAATAATTCCAGGTCAAGGACCAAATTCTCTGTGTGTGTGCGTGTGTGTGCGCGCGCACACACACATGCACTCGTGCTGGGGTGGGGGAGGGAGGAGAGAGAGAGATCCAAAATGTTCTTTGTGAAGAGCTCTGTACATTTTGCTAAGTGCTCTATGTATTTACCAAGGTCTTGTTAAATTCACTGTGAAGCCAGCTGTCACACTACTGAGAAGCAAAGGTACAGCTAAATTGGAAATACAGGCATTGATCTTGTTAGTGGAGGCATAAAAATAATTCAGCAAGTGGAAAAAATCCAGAAACATATATGAAAAAAATTTTATTAGATGCTTAGCATGTTTCTTTTATACAAGACTGTTTGTAAGTTGTACACACAAGTATATTAAATGAAAGCAAAATACAGTTTCTTCTATTTTATATTCAGTTATAGGCAAATTAAGGAGAAATTCTCAAAATATTTAAGAAGTATCATATAACTAATGGAATGCTTTGGGACCAACAATGACCCTATCAATAATTTAATCATTTTTATCCCAACTGGATTTAGTTCATACATATATTCACGACACACAAAATTTCCTGTGCTATTTTGGGCTTCCTTCACTGAGCTTAAAAGGAAAACTTCAGTTCTTTATGGAATGAGTTATCAATAGAAAATATTTCAGTAAGCTTTTCTATTCTTAGAAAGGAAAACTTACTCTAAGAAATGAGGTCTTATAAGGAAGTCACTCCTAAAATTAACATGCTTTTATTGCATTAAAAATATTTAGTGAGAGTTTAAGTTACACTTAAGGGTAGAATTAAACCTTTCTTTTCCCCATAAAGATTGCTTCTGTTCAACTGCTTGATACTATTAATCTTGCTTTATGTATGTTACACCTGCAGATTGTAATGCTTGTTAACATATACATCTTATCATCTGTGATAATACAATAATTCAAAAATGACTCCACAGATACATACATGCAGCAAATAATTCATAATTTACCAGATCTACATAGTAATTAAAATCTCCACAAACAAAAAGGACCATCTGAGGTATTAAATTTAATTATAATCTGCTCAAAGACAGGACAATTTCTATCTATGCACTTACACCACTATTCTCAATTTTAAATTTCTGTATAATTAAGCCACTATCCCCAGGGGATCAGAATCTCCTAGTGGTATTATTGCTTCGTGAATGACCCATGGAAACACCAAGAGAAATCCATTTTTATCAATCAATTTATAAAAATAACCATTTTAACTGAGGTTTAAATAAACATAACCTTAATCCAACGTGGCTGTAGTGAGATTATACCTGCAGCAAAAACTTACATACTAGATCTTCACTTCCTTTTTCCTTTCCTTTAATGACCGTTTAGTGAGATATAGATATTACCACCTTAAGACAAACAAGTAAGGTAGTAAATGTATATTTAATTTAATTTAACAAGCATTTTAAGAGCATCTCACATGATCTCTGTTCATGAAATGGTAACACTGGGTAAGCACATTGGACCACAAAAGAACAATGTTGGATTTTTACTTAATGATACTTTTCCTTTTGCTTTCTGTTCATTTATAGTTTTTTAATTGAATTTATTGGGGTGACATTGGTTGACAAAACCATACAGGTTTCAAGTGTACAACTCAACAAAATATCATCTGCATACTGCATCATGCACCCATCAGCTAAAGCAAAGTCTCTTTCCATCTGCATTTATCCATCCTTTGCCCTTCTTTTATCTAGCTCCCTAAACCCCCTCCCCTCTGACAGCTGTCAGTCTGTTCCATGTATCTATGCCTCTGTTTCTGTTTTGTTTGTCAGTTTCCTTTGTTTGTTAGATTTCACATACAAGTGAAATTATACAGTATTTGTCTTTTTCTGACTGGCTCATCTCACTTAGCATAATAATCTCTAGGCCTGTCCATGTTGTTGCAAAACATAACATTTCCTTCTTTTTAATGGCCCAGTAGTATTACATCGTGTAAATGTGCCACTATTTTTTATTCACTCATCCACTGATATGCACTTGGGCTGCTTCCAGATCTTGGCTATTGTAAATAACACTGCAATGAACACGGTGGGGGGGGGGCATATATTCTTTTGAATTAATATTTCAGGTTTCTTAAGATATATTCCCAGAAGTGGGATTGTTTAGTCAAAAGGCAGTTCCATCTTTAATTTTTTGGAGGAAGCTCCATACTGTTTTCTACAGTGGCGGCACCAGTCTACATTAACTTTTAAAAGTTAACAATTTCGAAATAATCCATGCCTGGTAGGGACTGAACAGAATCCAAATTTTGTATTAATACCAGAGAAAACCAAAGGCAGATCTAAATTTTTGTCTCTGTGATTGCTGTCTTCTTGACTCAGTTTAGGCTCTTTTTATTTTGATTTCCTTTGTACCCAGTTTTTTAAAAATTAATTTACCCTAGATTTTCCTTTATATCAACTCTGGGAAAACAGTCTTAAAATTAGAACCAAATATATATATATATATATAATTAGGGTAACAAGGCATTTTCATCTTTAATTCTAACTTCTTGGAAAGCAAAGCTACAAAAGATGAAAGCCAAATCATTTTTTTCTAATTTCAAATTTATTATTCTTCTAATAGCTCTGTAAAATATATTATAGGAAGATGTTTAGCCTGTTTATTAATTTTTAAAAAATGTAATCGACTATTTCAATTCAGTCCTCGTAAAGATATTTGGGATCTGCATGCATCACAGAAAGACTTGAAGAGTTTCAAGTCCATCAAACTCTGCTTTAAAAATAGAAGGAACTGAAACTTTGAATTAATTTTTATCTTTAAAGGACTCAAATTTGCTATGTTCTTCTTGTAATCCATGGGTTCAACTCAGGTTGAATTTGGTTTTCTGGAAACACACATTAAACTTAATTTGATCCCCACAGGATATGTACATAAACTGTTAAAAGTGTATTTTTGACTTTGGGGACAATTCTATATTCCTTTCAGAGGGCAATACATAGCTCTTTATTAAGGAAGGTTTCTTATTCCAAATATAAGTTCCTAATAATTACTACCTATTCCTACTGATTTATTCTCTCTGGAATGTGTTTGAAACTGTGGTTTTTTTTTTTGTTTTTTTTTTAAATCAGAACAACTAAAAATAGCCTCAGTGGAAAGCAAGGCCTTGTGTATCTATATTTTTCCACAGGTATATTAAAATGCTCATGAGAATGTTGAGCACAGATAACATGTGTTTTTGTTTTTTAATCCTTATGGGAGGACATGCTTATTGACCTTAGAGAGGAAGGGAGGGAGAGAGAGGGAGAGAAACATCAATGTGAGAAAGAAACATCGATTGGTTGCCTCTAGCACACGCCCCAACTGGGGACTGAACAGCCAACCCAGGCATGTGCCCTGACCAGAAATCGAATTTGACCTTCTGGTTTACAGGATGACACTACAACCAACTGAGCCACACTGGCCAGGACAATGGTCATGTTTTGAGGCTGTAAAATAACCAAACATTTTCACTCACATGACCTCTTTTAGAGTTATACTTGCTATTTAGATTTAGAAGTATAATATTTCAAAGACTGAGTAATATCAGCGTATGAATAGGATGTGCTCTCTTTGAGAATCCCATTGTATATTTCAGCCAGGGGACAGCCGCAATCTTAGCTCCAACTTGAGAGGACAATGGGGGTAGACGTTCCTATGAGGCAATCTCTCTACACTAACAGTTGGGCTCTGCTACAAGTGAGCTACTAGCATCTCCTTGAAAAAATTACTCAGAAGTCACTGCTGACCATGAATAAGAACATGAAAAATTAATGTACAGTTGGTGGTCATGTTGGAAAAAAATTAATTTTAGGCTCTGAGAATACTAGTTTTTATTCATCCCACAGAAAATTTTTACTTCTAGAAAGTCTGTAAATAGGCTTTGTTCTGTCATTTTACCTTCAGGAAAGGGAATTATGATCAAATAAGTTTTCTAAAAGCATACAGAGAATTGCTAAAAATAATTGCTCCTATCCTCCCTAATCTGAAACTCATTAAAAAACAAAACAAAATTCAAATACCAATGGGATCTTAATGTTAATGAATAACACTTTTCAACTTCCTCTGCATAAATCTCCCAATGCATTTATATACATTGTTGGGAGAGCTGACATGAAGTATAACACTAAGCTGAGAAATACCAGAATCCACACGATTTAGGATGGAGGTTAAGACCATAAGTATGTAGGCTGGTCATATTAAGAGGCAGGTTGAATCCATTCCTAAAAGGTAGCAGTGCAGCTTGATTCCCCTTGAGCTCTTACCACTTCCTTAGAGTTGTAAACATCCTCTGGGGTTGGTTTTTCACTGGCCCTTTCTTTCTTCTCTTTTTCCCCATCCTGCAAAGCACCCTGACTCTTCCTGGCTACTCAGAGGCTAGGACAAGTGTTTCACTCCGGCCTAGTGTTTGGAGGTTCCATATCTATTACAGTCACTGCTCCCCAATTACATTTTCCAGAGATAAAGGGACTTAAACAAATCCCAGTTAAGGGTTAGTTACTGAGAGTTTGTTTTTCCCCTTCTCCAGCAGATCACAAGCTCTGTGGGGTTACTTGGTACTGAGTAAGGGGTTAACAAATGTTTATTACATTAATATGAATCCTCCTCCCCAGGTCAGTTCTTCTTAGCCAGGAGTCTTCTTGATCCTGAGCCTACATCCTTGATCTCTCCCAGGTTTCCTGGCTGCTCATCAGGCATTTCCCTGGGCCCCTCTCATCTCTGCAGGGATCCTTGGACACACGTAGTGATCACACCTGTGTAGAAGTTGCTCAAGGCCTCCCCAGCCCTCTTGGACCATCCCCTTCATACCCTGAACTCCGCTCCCCTGCTTGCCCCTGCTTCAGACACGCCTCAGCTGCGGCCTGTAGTCTCCTGGAACCTGAAGACTCAAAGTGTGATCCAAGGACCAGCACCACCAGCTGGGAGCCTGTTAGACATGCACACTCCTTGGTCCCCGGCACAGTCCTACTGGATCAGAATCTTCATTTTAACAAGCCCTCTGGGTGATCTGTATGTACATTAAATTTGAGAAGTGCTGGAGGAGGTGACAGGTCCCTATTTCCTGCCCATTTTGGTGGCAGCTGTCTGGGCTCCTAAAACCCCCTGTGCCTTCATGTAATATGGTACTTTCAGGAGAGAAAATGCTTCAATTATTGGATAACACTTCTACTTAAAGTAGTGGTCTTGAACTTGCCTAGAGAGCTTATTAAAAACACAGATTACGAGAACCCATTCACAAAGTTTTCTGATCTGATCCTTAGATGCAGCCTAATAATCCGCACTTTGAACTGGTTCCCTGGAGTCGCTGACGTTGCTGATCTGTAAACCACAGTATGAGAATCACTACGCAGGACATTCTGGTTTCCCTCCACGTCTCCTCAGCTTAGTCCTTGGGGTGGGACCTCAAATGAGCTTATTAAACATGTCTGGCCACCAAATACCTAATGACCGGGACACAAAGTGCACATAGTCAAGCACCTCTTAATAGTCTGTCTCTATTAACTTCTACGTGTGTTTTACTTTTTTCCAGGAAAGCACTACTGTACAAAATGATCCAGTAAAAAGGAGAAACACAGACATGGGGGAGGGAGAGAAGGCCTCCCAAAGTCTGGGGAAGCTGGGCCACTTTGAATTTCAACTGTGCAGCAGGTACTGTGCTAGGCCCTAGACTGAATGATACACTGACCACTTCCAGTCATTAACATGGAAATTAGTATTCAAAGTAAAATTCCAACGCAATGAAAGTTCTATCAGCCTAGGTTCCCTCAGTCACTGCATTTTTCCATGCCCCCTCCACATTAAGTCCCCAGTCAAAAAGGGTTTGTTCAGGGAATGCAAACTAGTGGCAACATTAGCGAAATACAGTTAGGAAGGTGAAAACAATTTAAAATATTACTAAATACATTTCAAAGGCAAGCATTAATAGTTTTTGGATTAGTACCATTTGGAATTATACAGGATGGGCCAGAAGTTGGTTTAGAGTGTTTGTATGGAAAATAATACAATAATTAAAAATGAAAAATAAAAGAATAAACTGTTGTGCATACTCACAACTATAAACCCACCTTTGCCCCACCCTGTATGTCTCCTAGGTGCTCTCCATTGACGCAGATAATGAAGAGCTGAATGTATCTGCATGGGGCCCAGATGACTTACAAGGGGGCACACAGAGACACAACGGGAAAAAGAAAGCCCTGCAGAGCCAGCGAGGGCAAAGGGCAGCCAACACCACCACGGTCATTCACCGGGTATACGGGTCCGCTGTGAGAGCTTCAGAAATCCAACTCCACCGTCACAAATTCCCTTTCCCGAAGTAGTGGAATCGAAATGGAAACAAAGAGGGTGAAAGGCAGGCTGGCTGCTCCATTTTGCTTCTAGCTCCCTAGCTGAGGTTCAGTGCCCAGGTCACTTTACAATCAACTGTAAGCGTGTAGGTGTAAATGTTTTTAAGTAAGGACAAATATACACTAAGCAAGGAAAATGTGGTTTCTTATGCAAAGAAGATTGCCACTCAATGTTTTAAAATAAAGGCACACGATTTCTGATAATGGCAAATTCCATGATTTTATATGCCTTTTTGATTTCTAAAGGTACTATCAAATATATAATCTGAAAATAACTCTCCAAAAGCAGTATTTCTTCAAGTGGTCTGTGGAATATATGGGTTGGAAACTCCTGCATGTTTCGGAGATGGATGATTTCTTTCCTCACGCCCCAGGACGTAATACCACGGATCCAAAAAGGCAGGGCAGGCACCTGCATGTTACAGGTGTCTCAACAGAGGCTCATGGCATAGCCTGAGCAAACCCCACTCAAAAGCAGACTATAGATTTATACCCTGGCAATTTAACTCCTCGCTCCGTGCCCCTTCTGCTCTTTTATCCTCCTCTTGAATTCTCCTCTTTAATTCCTAAAGCATACCTAATTCAGATTTATATTAAAAACCACCTCTCCACATTAATGACCGAGACGTAAGACTCTGAATGCACCATAACTGCTATTGCTGTCATCTGTGTGATAACTGAGTTTTCGAGTAGAAGAAATGGAGCTTTCTGAAGAACTTATTTTGATGAATCGTGATCTGCTATTTCATGAGTACCCCAGTTACAATTCAGTGGTAATTACAGCTACAGGACCCTACAAGATTTAGAGAGCTTCCTTTCAAGGAAACTCATTAAGGGAACTATAAAGAACTAAGAATTTACAAAGAAAAATTAATTGCCACTTTTGGTCAGCTGATTTTAGAAAGACTTATGAGGTCTAGAATTGTATATCGGGCTAAGGGAGAGAACAGAAACTCAGTGAAGTTTAGCTCACTGAGGGCATCATGGTATATAATATGTTCATAAATTAATCTGCTCGTAAACCAACTCAAATATGAAGCACAAAAACATCACATAAAATATTTGAAATTTATTTTCATCAACAACACTCATTTACTTTCCACATCAGCTAGCAGTTACTGTGGCTGGCTGCTGGTGCTGAGAAGCTGCACATCCTGGATTTCGAAGTCTGAAACATTGCTCTCTGAATAATGCCTCCTATCTCACCATTGTTCTCACCTCCTAAATTGTTTTATTTCCCGTGAATTAAAATAAAACTATGTGGGGTTATTGTTTTGTAATTTTTTTTGCAAGTGGCAAAAAAATAATTTTGTAGTCTAACAGGACATTCAATGAGAAATAGCTTCCCTTCCTACCCTAGATCCTCTCCCTCTGAATCCACCTTGCTAAGGGCGGCCAATGTTCTTTCATAACATAGAGGCATTTTTATGCATGTACGCACCTGATTTTATGCATATACGCAGATAACTGATTGTCTCTGTACAGGTCTTTGCACATCTAAATGTATCTTGGGAAGAAGCTAACTGCGTAGTTCATGTTACCTCAACACTTTAGTTCGATTTAGAACTCTGCCTGCAAAGAGTGGTATCGAGTGGTCTCAGGATAAAATAAGGAAGGTTTGGGAACACAGTAAAACAGTGGTTTTCAGAGTGTGGTTCCGGGACCAGTAGCATCAGCATTACCTGGGAACATGCTCAAACTGCACGTTTTTGGACCTCACCCACCCAATGACTACTAAACCAGAAATTCTGGGCAGGGCCCAGCACTCTGTATTTGGACAAGCCTGTGAACTCAAGTCAGAGAAACACTACTTTAAGAGGATATAAGAGAATACAGTCTTGTGCTCAAAAGTTACCAAGGACCAAGGAGGTTCTAGTGATCCCTCTTTTCCCATCTCTTTCAGGGTACAGGGAGATCTCTTTTTCCAGGCAAAATTTTATTGTAATGTCAAATTTACCAAATACTTCCTTCATGGTTTATGGGTTTTTGAATTCTCCACCTAATAATATAAAAATAATTTTCATCTAGTTTTGTTAATATCACTGATCCATCTGGTATTTGTTTTGGTACAATACAGTTCTCAAAACTGTATTATCAAATGATGCACTGTTTTCCTATGGGATTGAAATTCTACTTTTATCATATATTTAATTCCTATATGTATTGAGTCTATTTCAGATTCTCTGTTTTGTTTTATCAATGCGTCTGCCTAATTATGTGCTTATTCCAAACTGATAGAATTATAGTATTTTCGTAATGCACTTAAAAAGTAGGCAGGACTAATGACCCTTTTTGTTCCAGAACATTACTGGTTATACAAGAATGTGTATTTTTAAATATTTAAAAATATATTTTAAATATTCTTTAAAAAGTATTTTTGTGATTAAAATGTATTATTTATGTTGGAAGTACAACTGATATAATATTAGTTTCAGATGTAAAATGTCATGATTCAATATTTGAATATAGTGTAAAATGATCACCACAATAAGTCCACTTAGTGTCCATCACCATACATCGTTACAAAACTTTTTTCTTGTGCTGAGATTTTCAAGATCTACCCTCCTAGCTTATTTTCAAATATGCAATACAATATTATCACTTATGATCACCATGCTGTACATTGCATTCCTATGACTTACTCATTTTTTAAACAAATTTTAAAAGATTTTATTTATTTTTAGAGAGAGGAGAAGGGAGGGAGAAAGAGAGGGAGAGAAACATGTGTGGTTGCCTCTGGCGTACCCTCTACTGGGGACCTGGCCTGCAAACCAAGCAGGAGCCCTGACTGGGAATAGGACTGGCGACCCTTTGGTTCACATGCTGGCACTCAATCCACTGAGCCATATCAGCCAGGGCCCATGACTTATTCATTTTAAAACTGGAAATTTGTACCTTAAGAAATGTGTAACTTTTGTAATTTATTTTTAATTTATGTATGTATATTTTACATTTTTCTGTTATTAAGTTAAACTTTAAATTATATAAAAACGTTTATGTTTTTACCCAAAAGAAACAGCTCTTACATGTATTAGTTCTGTAATTTTTTTATTAATTCGTAACTGGTTTTAGTCTTAATTCCTTCCTTTTGTTGTCTTTAGATTTATTTTGCTGTTATATTCCGTATTACTTAAGATGAATGTCTAATTATATATTTTTATTCCCTTCTGTTTAGCAATATAAAATTATCAGGCTAAAAACTTTTAAGAGTATTTTCACTGTTTTAGTCAAAACCAATAAACTATGATCAATATATTTTAATTATTATTTTTTAGAAATTATGCAATTTTAGTTTTATTTCCTTTTAGTGCAAGAGTAAAGAGAATTTTAATATTTTCTGTTTAATATTTTACTGGGAATTGTCTATTTTTGTTAATACTTGAAAATAATTTCAAGTATTTTTGCCAAAATATACAGCCTGTGCCATTTCTACTACATGAAATTTACTAAAGTTTTTCTCTGGGTCTACTTTAAAAATGAATATTCTATGGATACATTCATTTCATTTTCTGTTTATAGTACAGGAGTTTGATATATATCACTTAGCTCTGACTTATTAAATGTAAATAGGTTTCCTACATCCCTGCTTTATAGTGAGTAGGCCTGATTTACCATCAATGAGGAGAGAGGTACAAGTCATTTACTACGATTGCATCTCTATGAATTTCTTCTTATATTTCCTGCAGCTCTTACATTATAAATTATTTTCTTTTTTGAGGGGGAGGGGCATGTACAATGATTAAAGAATGCTCTTCATTGTGAACTGTAAACCTTTTCATTATAAAATGTTCTCATTTATCTCATTCAATGCTATTTGCTTTAAATTCACTTGATATGAACATTATGCAAATTATTTTATTTTCAATCTCTTTCATTTTTCTTTGCTATTGGGGTGATTTCTTTAAAATAGGGTTGGTTTTACTTTATTTTATTTTTTTAAAATAGATCTGCCTTTTGGTCCATGATGGACATAAAACTGGATAAAATAGATGAAACACGCAGACATTAGAAACGATCAGTACAGCACGGTGATCCCTGACATAAGGGGGAACATGGGAAATTCTGATATCTGGTTTTCTGCCTGGAAGCACTTTGAGAGCACAGAGCCGGAAAGGGGGACCCATTACACATGCATTGGTCTTGATGGGTTCAGAAAACAGAGATGGGAGGCTGAGGGAAGGCTGCAGGGCATCTTACCTTTTAAGGAGGAAGCTGTAGAGAAACCGACCTCCAGAAGTACACAGAGGATGCCTTGAGTTTAGTGCTGAATACTAAGCCTGTGTTTGGGGTGGTAAACTTCTAGCCGACCCAGCAAAGAAAAACTATCAGAGAAGGAACTACTATTGGAAAGCATAAAAAGTGCAAAAAGGTTTTACGAGGCTGGGAAGTATTCACATTCTGACTAGACAGACCAGGAAGAGATTGGCCCTCAGGGTAGAGGATAAGTCAGAACCTCTATTTTTAAAAAGTCTAAAAACAAGCATCAAAAAGATCAAGATAATCCAAAGGTAATTTAATGATTGCCAAAAATAAACTCAACATTCCCATAAAAGGAAATTAAAGTTCAGAAATTCAACAACATGACATGCAAAATGTACATCATTTCATTAAAAATATACAAATCATATAAAGAAACAGAAAAATCTGACCCACCATTAAACATCAGAAAAGAAGACCAGTTTTACACAAACTCTTCCTGAAAATATAAAATCAGAAACACCTGAGACAAGCAGCACCAAGACTGAAAGCCAAACAAAGACATTGCAAGAAAACTGCAGGCCAATATCCACATGAAAATAAGCTCAAAAACTCTTAACAAGATATTACTAAATCCTATCCAATCATATATAGATTGGGAAGGAATAAAATTATCAGTAAGTGCAGATGACATAATTTTCTACACAATCCCAATCTATAAAAAAGCTACTTAAAGTAACAGCTAACTTTAGAAAGAATAGATGATGCAAGGTCAATATACAAAAATTAATTACTGTATTTTTACACATTAGGAATGAAAAACTAGAAATTGAAATGAAAGGAATCAGCATTTTGACAGTAGCACCAGAAAAAACCACAAAATATTTAGGAACGAATGTAGTAAGTGTAGTACTTATATGCTAAAAACTACCCAAAAATACAACAGAAATCAACAAAGACCTAAATAAATGCAAAGATGTACTATGTTTATTGGTTAAAAGAGTCACTATTAAGATGTCTATTTTCTTAAAATTAATTTTATAGATGTAATGCAATCCTAATCAAAATCCCAGCAAGTTTTCTGGTGACATTACAACTGGTTCTAAAGCATGAATGAAAAAGGAAAGGATTAAGAACAGCCAAAACAATTTTTAAAAGAAAAATAAAGTTGGAGGATTCATCCTACATTATTTACAGAATTACTATAACGGTAACGGAATCAAGACAACATAGTATTGGTAAAACATATTTAGATCAATTGAGCAGAACAGAGAGTTAAAAAAATAGACCTATACAGCCCTGGCCAGGTGGCTCAGTTGGTTGGAGCATTGCTTCATACACCAAAAGGTTGTGGGTTTGGTCTTTCATTGGGGTAAGTAGGGGAGGTAATCAATCGAAGTTTCTTTCTCACATTGATGTGTCTCTCTTTCTCTCTCCCTCCCTCTCTCTCCCTTCTTCTCTCTCTAAAAGCATACCCTGAGGTGAGGATTAAAATATAAATAAATAAATAAAAATAGACCTACACATATTCCGTCAACTGGTTTTTACTAAAGATGTCAAAATTCAGTCCTGAAAGGACTGTCTTTTCACAAATGATGTTAGAATGCTTGTACATCCACTACAAAAAAAAAATGAACCTTAGACTTATATTTCATATACAAAAATTAACTTAAAGTGGATAACAAAGATTAAGGTAATAACTAAAATGTCTTAAGAATAAGTAGGAGGAAATTTTGTGACATTGAGGTATATGCAAAGATGTTTTAGGAAAGAGAAAACTCTAAAAAACCTGATAAATTGGACTTTATTAAAATTTTAAATGCCTCTTTGAAAGACACTATTAAGAAAATGAAAATGCAAGCAATACACTGGGAGAAAATATTCATAAAATATGTATGTGAAAAAGGATTTTTTTCTTGAATATACTACTAACTTTTGTAACTTGATCATAATAAACAAATACCTCAATTTTCAAATATGCACAAGAGATACGAATAGACAGTTTCCCAAAGAAGTGACATGCATAACAAACATATAAAATGATGCTCAATATGATTAATTATTATAGAAATGAAAATTACATCCACAGTGAGACCACTACATACCCACTAGAATGGCTTTTTAAAAAATGACAAAACTGAGTGGTGACAAGGATACCCAAGAACTGAAATCCTCATAAACTACTGGTGGGAATGCAAAATAAAATATAGTCATTCTGGAAAACAGTTTGAAAACCACCTGGAGGTCTCTTATAAAGTTAAACACATACTTACCAACACAAACCAGTGTCCATTTCCTTTGTATTTATTCAAGAGAAATAAAAACTATGTTCATATAAACAGCTGCACGTAAATAGTTATAGTGGTTTTATTCATAAGAGCCTCAAACTGGAAAAACCCAATGTCCTTCAAATGGCATAGGGATAAACAAACTGTGGTACATCCAAACACTGGAAAACTACTCAGTAGTACAAAGCAACTATCGTATTTTGCTGTGTATCACGCACACTATTTTGCCCAAGTTTTTGAGGAGAAAATAAGGATGCGCACTATACATGGACAGTACCTGAACTACCTTGTATCTGTTTCTGTGTTTTGTAATTATTGTTATAAAATTTCTTGTACTGTAATATGTTAAAATATTAATGGTAAAATTCCTTTATAATATAAAAAAACAACTATCTAAATATAAATAAAACATTTGCATTAAAAAATTAAAATGGAAGATTTTTTTCCTGAAAGTTTGGGCCCAAAACGTGGGTGTGCATTATACACGGGAGCACAGTATACACAGCCAAATATGGTAACTACTGATAAAGGCAACGACAAGGATGAACCTTAAGTGTTTTATACTAAGCAAAGAAACCAGACTTGAAAAGTTATATACTGCACATGATATTCTGGAAAAGGCAAAACTATAAAGACAGAATGAACAGATCGGCGGTTGTGAGTAAGGGAGGGGATGACTTTGTAGTGTAAGAGAAATTTCTGAATTGAAGGATCACTACAGAATATTGACTATAGTACAAATGTATGTGTTTGTCAAAAGTTTGCCAAAACTTTTACTTTGATTAAAAATAAAAGGTACAGGCAAATTAAGCCACAAAGACTGCATATGTTAAAAAATTTAAAAAAGTCAATAATTAAATAAATAATTTTTGAAAATTGTGTATGAAAGTTAAGTAAGCAGAAAAAAGTGGTGGAATAGATAAAGTCTCTGCGGTTGTACTCATTTTCTAGAGCATGAAGAATATAATGTGTAAGGAAGAAATTTGAAGATTAAGTAATCTCAAGAAACACATACACGCATGAAAAGTGACTTCGTAGAATCCAGAAAAAAATTTGTCCTGATGTTCAAAACACCAATAAAGGGAAACGCTAAAATAACTAATAATAAAAACAAAACCAAAACCAAGACAGAGCTGTGTTCCATCCAGGTGGGGACACTGGAGGGTGGAAAATGGCAAAGTCACTGCCACGTGGGTGGTATTTCCACTTCTGGTCATCTCCAATGGACCTGCATTACTTATTTCCCAGAGATATCAAATGGCTACCCCATTCATTCTGATAAGACTTTATTTTTCTGATGATGTTTCTAACAACATTAAGTTCAAGTTAAGGGATGAGGAAATAGCAATTTTAATAGAGATTTTAGTGGAACACACCGAGAAAAGAGGAAAAAAGTGCTGGAGGCCGATACCAATGAGATGCTTCCTGACTCTGCAGGTTTGCCTGGTACCTGGAATGGACTGAAACGCCTCTGCACACCATCCCCTGCCACAGAAGGGCACCTCTCCTACAGAGCCGGAGGCTAGCCTAAGTTAGAATTATAGTAGATTAATTATTGGAGACACCTTGCTTAGGTCCTTTATAACATCCATAGAGATAACTTGATGATCATTTCAGAATCACTGTTCTAAGTCTCTGCTAAGCCTTCCATCAACACAATGGGCTTATATAACAAACACACTTTACACAGCACTACACTGGGCATAAATAATGAGATATTCAGCTTTGGTGCTCAGGACAGGTTATACTTTAACAGGCTTGACCTAAGAGTGATAATTTTAAATAAGGGATTCCTGATTACTTTAACTTATGAAAGTTTAGTGGTTTTACTTTTCACCAATATTTACTGTGGAAGTACAAATACACAAAATAAAATACAACCCTTGACCTCATGAAGGGTAAAAAAGAAACACCAAAAAATGCCCTCATGAGTTAACTTGAAAAACTTCAGAAAGTAATTGTAAACTCAAGTTTAGAAAACAGGTCACAAAAGTAGATCTTAGACTTATAAACATAAAAATGGATAGCTAGAGATCTATAAGATGGCGGCCTAGGCAAACATGGCTTGCCTCCTCACACAATCACATCAAGATTACAACTATAGAACAACCATCACTCAGAACTGGCAGAAATCGGATGGAAGGGGTCCTGCAACCATGGAATTAAAGAAGAAACCACATCCACCCAAACTGGTAGGAGGAGCAGAGACTCAGAGTCACAGAACAATGGGCTGGTCCCACACCTACAAGTGGCAGATAAAAAGCGGGAGGGATATCTTGGGAGCAAGTGGCCCCACCCCCACACAAGGACCCCCAGCACAGGGTTTTCAGTCCCCAGGAGATAAATGCCCATGGCTTCTGGCTATAAAAACCAGTGGAGATTAAGTCAATGGAAGGAACTGCTGGATTCCCAGGCAGTTGCTCTTACAGGGCCTGCGCGTGGACTTACTCAGACTCACTTCAGCTGAGCTCCAGTAACAGGGAAGCAGCTTGAAAGGCACCAGTGGCATTCAGGGAGAAACTGAAGCGTCTGGCATCAGGGCAAGAGCTAGGGGACAGCTTTCTCCAAGACAGAACTGCTGACAGAGGCCATTGCTCCTCTTCTGAGCCCTCCCTCCACAGCCACAGGGATTGGCAGGCACCACATCTGAGACTCCATCAACCTGGCTCACACTGTTGGCCCTGCCCTGGTGATTCCCTGAGACTCTGCCCCAACCAGCTCAGGGGCCCACACAAACAGTTAATACTGACTTTTCCATACGAATGACTTGTCTTGGCACATGCTTCTGTTCTTCCTAAATCCTCTCCAACAAGCAGCAACAGGCCTCAGTGAGCTCTGTACCTGGTTAAGTGGCCCTAGGCCTTGCATTAGCAGCAGCTGGCCTTGGTTTGCAGCCTGTCCTCACAAAGGCACCCCCAAACCCAGAACACGAAGCAGGTAGCTGTCGATCGCTTTATAGCTTATACCAAGTGGCCGCAGACAGAGCACAAATGAGCACCAGAGCTTTGGGGAAGTAAGCCCTGTTCTGTAGAGTAGGCCCCTGCACAGCTGATCCTCCACAGAGGGCATAGGTTGGTGCTCAGTGTTTACAGCCAATCCTTGCAGCTGACTGCCTGGGTAAATACCTCCCACTGATCTGCCAATAGCAATAAAGGCTCAACAAGATGAGGGTGTACTCAGCCCACATGGAGGGTACACCTCGAGTACCCAGCTTGAGTGCTAGGGGAGGTTGTGCCACTGGACCCGCAGGACACCTAATACATTAGGGCATGCTACCAAGACAGGGAGTCATAGCAGCGCTACCTAATATGTGGAAACAAACACAGAGAGGCTGCCAGAATGAGGAGACAAAGAAACATGGCTCAAATGAAAGAACAGAACAAAACTCTAGAAAAAGACCTAAACAAAATGAAGATGAGCAACCTTTCAGACCAGAGTTCAAAACATTAGAAGGATGCTCAAAGAACTTAGTAAGTACCTCAACAACATAAGAAAGATCCAGAAATGAAGGATACCATAATTGAAATAAAGAACAATTTATAGGGAATCAACAGTAGAGTGGATGAAGCCAAGAATCAAATCAAAGTCTTGTAACAAAGAAGCAAAAAACATCCAACCAGAACAGCAAGAAGAAAAAAGAATCCAAAAGTGAGAATAGTATAAGGAGCCTATGGGACAACCTCAAGCATACCAATATTTGCATCATAGAAGTAAGTGCTAAGAGGAGACAAGAAAGAGCAAGGAATTGGAAATATATTTGAAAAAATTATGAAAAACTTCCCTAATTTAGTGAAGGAAACAGACATACAAGTCCAGGAAGCAGTGAGTCTCCCAAACCAGATGGACACAAAGAGGCCTACACCAAGACACATCATAATCAAAATGCCAAAGTTTAAAGATAAAGAGAGAATCTTAAAAGCAGTAAGAGAAAAGCAGGTAGTTACCATCAAGGGAATTCCCATAAGACTGTCAGCTGATTTTCCAAAAGAAACTTTGCAGGCCAGAAGGATTGGTAAGAAATATTGAAAGTGATGAAAGGCAAGGGCCTACAACCAAGATTGCTCTACCCAGCAAAGCTATCATTTAGAATCAAAGGACAGATAAACGACTTCCCAGACAAGAAAAAGCTAAATGATTCATCATCATCTAACCATTATTACATGAAATGTTAAAGGAACTTACTAAGACAAAGAAGATCAAAACTATGAACAATAAAATGTCACTAAATACATATCTATCAACAACAGAATCTAAACAACAAACTAAGCAAACAAGCAGAACAGACACAGAACCACAGACATGGAGAATGGTTTGATGGCAGCTGGATGGGAGGGGGAACTGGGAGAATAGGTTAAAGGTGAAGGGATTAAAAAACAAAAATTGGTAGTTACAGAATAGTCATGGGGATGTAAAGTACCATGTAGGAAAAGAAGGCAAAGAACTTGTATGCATGACCCATGGACATGAATAAAGGTGTGGCGATTACCCAAGGGAGCCAGGGCAGGGGGCTGGGTGGAGTGTGGGGCCAAGGGGCAACAACTGGGAGAAGTATAATAGCATAATTAATAAAATATAATTTAAAAAAAGCAAAACAAAGACCACACACACATACAAAATGGATAGTTAAATGCACTAATGTGGCTCCAGAAAGCAGGTCTGACTCCTGTGTCCAGTGAGTATCCCGTGTTACCTCTAGCCTTCATCTTTTGTCTCACAGTCCCCAGATCCTAGTATTTCCTGCTAAATAGGCAATCTAGGATCCAAGAATAAACACTTCAAAGATAATAACTGTAACCCTTCATACTCTGCGGGGGCCCCTGTCTTGGGCGCCAGATGTGGAGGGGGGGGCTCCGCCTGCAGAGCCCCATCCCTCCATCACGGATGAAAATAAAAACTACCAAGACATGATCTGCTTGGGGAGGAAAGGTGGTCAAACTCTCAGAGGAGAATGGCCCAGAGCCCCTTCCTCACTGGGCTTTTATTGGGTTCAAATACACGGGAATACAGGTATGTCAGGCAGCAAGGATCAAACAATGGTTAACATTTCAAAGAAATCTGAGGGCTTAATCTGAGTCAGTGTCTGTCAGGAAAGGGGGCTGTAAAACTTTGGGAGGCAATCTCATTTCCTCCTGGGACACTTATCACTTAAGTGAGAGCACTCTTAGCAAAGCAGGTTTCACAGGACTTTAGGAATTCTTTCTTATGCCCGATCACCCAGGGAGCCATCCTGGCCAGCACAGGGCTGCACCACTTGCCCTCACAGTTTCAGGCTTTAAGCCTATTAGGAAGCAGGAGACATCTCCCAGACGGAAATGAGGACTCAGGCTATGTCAGAATAGCCGGGGGGTGAGGGTCCATCACATCCTCTTTGCTGCAGCCCCCCAAGTCCTTCCATGAGGCCTCCCAAGTGGTTGTGTCTGGCTTAGGTTGCCCCTCCCATGAAGAGTCTTACTCGTCATTGACTGCCAACCAAGCGTTGGGGCCAGAGATGGATGAGGCAGAAGCAGTGCTCCTGCCAGGGAGATAAGCTCTGTCTCCTTAGTAGGTCACGTCCTCGTGACAGAACAGACCCAGATGAAGTGGGTCCCTTGGGCTCTTACACAGCCCACCATGGGGTGAGGGTTACAACTCCTGAAACCAGGCTGAATGGTCCGCAACAATACTCCCACCTAGTCAATTTCCAATCTTTAATTTCTCTATTCTCGATAACAGACAACAGATATAAAGGATTCAGGAACAAATTCTTTGTGTAAGAGACAGTAAAACCCAGAGCCTAAGGGGAGAGATAAGGGTCCTTCTTGGAGGGGAGTAGGGAGAGATGCACGGAGATTGAATTGTCTGCTTGTGGGAATGTGAGGAAGGTCCCTCCTATTCTCAGTGAAATAAGTAGCCAAGGTACTGGTGGGGATGGTTTGGAGATAAGTGTTGGATATTTAAGAAAACAGGAAATAAAGTAGGGTTGCTAGACAGTGCTGAGGGCTCACTTGAAGCTAGAGAAAGGGAGTTCAGCATGCATGGCTGTTTTTTTCCTGCCACTTTCAGCTGCTCACTTACAAGCGCAAGTAGGGTCTGGGTTTTGCTGGTCAAATAACAGAGAGGGGATGGAGGAGCAAGCGTGTTTCGGAAAAATGTATGGGGTAATTAAATTGAAGGAGCATAGAACGAGCTGGGGAATGAAGGCATTCAGGGACTAAATGACAATGAAAGGAGTGAAGACAAGTTAGAGAGTAGCACGTTTGAGGCGGAAGTTTTTGAGGTGGTACAATGACTGGAAATAAAAGGATTCCAGATGTGACCATGAGAGTGGGAAGCTGGAGGTGAGGAAGTAGAGAATAACTGGCAAGTGGAGGCAGATACTACCTGTTTCATAAAACATACTGACTTTATGAGCCACCTGGAGGTTAGCAGGAATATTTCCTACTTATCATCTAAATCAGCTTTAGAAATTCAAATTAATGCTAATTCTTGGAGTACAGGGAAGCAACGTTTATTGAAGACACTTGTTTTGAATACTTTATATGTCTCCATTTTACAGATGAAGCAGTTGCAGCTGGAAGATGGTTAAGAAACTTGCCCACGTTTGCGGAGCTTTGAAAATGGTGGGGTCAGGACTAACACTGCTTGACCGTGCAACCCAAGACTCTTTCCTCTTCTTTTCTTTGTTAATTTTTCAGTTTTTAAATTTTATTGTTATTATTTTTTACTCCTCAACTGAGAATATGTTCATTGAACCTAAAGAGAGGAAGGCGGAGAGGGAGAAAGAGAGAGATTGACAATGAGGGGGAGAGAGAGAGACAGACAGACAGACATAATCATCTGCCTCTCATCTGTGTGCCTACCAGGGTTTGAACTACAACCTAGGTCGGTGCCCAGGCTGGATATCAAACGCGCAGCCTTTTGGTGTATGGGATGATGCTCCAACTGACTGAACCACCCAGCCAGGTCTTCCTCTTTCTTAATGGGAACCTTTAATGGAAGCCTCGGTCTTCTTAAATTTAACCTCATTGACCAGTGGAAACAAGGATTGGGAGATACGGCCTTTCACTTGAAGATATAGTCAAATCCAAACACTGTGACCTTGGTGAGTCGCCTTTGAGGTGAATCACCACAAAATGAGTTTTGTATTTCTAGAGAATGGTACGGAAAGGAATCAGACCCTGGGACCATTGCCTTCTTTTTCCTTTCCTCAAGCCCTTCTGAGCCTGATATTAAAATGGGTAATTGAAGCTGATAATTTTTTATTCCTTCCAAAGTGATCTTTGTGTACTTACAGCAAACACTGCATTCGATATGTGAGGGAAAAAATCTACAGATAAATCACAGATAAGCCAGTCAGCTTAGGAATAATACTAAAACCTATATAAAATCAACTATCCATGTACCCTTTTAATCAAAATAAGATGACAAAGATTTAAATTTACTCTACTTAAAATCTAAGTGCATATACCCAAAAGATAAGAAAAGCAATTATTTTTATAAGATTATTTTGAAAATGGTAAGTAATAATTTGGCTAATTATTTTAATGGATTGTATTGCTAAACACATTTTGGTAAGTTATGATCTTATCTGACATGGGCCCTTAGGAGAGTTTTTCCTGTTGAAACATGAAAGGTTATTATCAAACATAATAATAAGTGAGGTATAGATAACTGTTAACCAGAGACATAAGGGTTGAAGATCACAATATGTATATTTTATGGACAGTATCTTTGAGTTGACATTTTCATAATGCTGAAAACTTTTGTCCTAATCCATTCACTATCTCATTGGCTCTTTCCGGCAGTCAGGACAGCAATACAATAAGTGACTATAGCGAGAAGGACCCAACTAGCAGAGCTATAACTTTCAAATTGAGAAATGCAGTAAACCATTCCTTGATGATAACTGCTCTACTTTATCAGCAAAAAAGTGTTTTTAATGCCTACTTGCACATCTAACTGTTTTAAATGTTGTAGAACACAAATTAAATAGGCATGGGTCCTACCTGCTGGAGTTAAGTAAACAATGGCCTATGCTTTAAGAAGTCTATACAGAATCCAGTGTGAATTTTAAAGAGTATCGAATTAGCAGATGGATTTCAGCTATTATGTTGGAGAATTTAAGTAATGATCTTCCCCAAAGACAAAGAGTTGAAGTGTTACCTAAACCGAAGAAACAAAATGCATATTCGTGTTTACTGGAGGTCTTATTCTGGCACAACGAGCTTTAAGAGGAGTTTTATAAGCGGCTAATAAACTGCCCAAGTAAGTATTACAACAAAATAAGGTTCGTGCTGACTTCGTTTCCTGTGGCCGTATTCCCATGCTGCTGAACATCGTATGTTACAGATGTAGATCTCTTTCATCTTCGCTGAGCTTCAACAACATACAGCCACTATTTTGGGGGAGCTGACAAGGTAGTAGGCCCAGGGCTCACAGTGTATATCCATTAACGTATTTAATCTCCTTAATAGAAAATGAAGTGTTATTACTCTCATTTTATAGTTGAGAAAACTATAGCTCAGAGAAGTTATATTACTTGCTAAAGATAAGCAGTAAGATAGGGAGAGAGGAGATTTAAGCCTCAAGTATGTGTGTGGACTATGCCAAGTGCTTTGTAATTAATAACTTATTTGATGAGCAGAGGAAAGTAAGGTCTATAAAACAGAGGAAAGGATTTAGAAACAGGAAAGCCACATGTTTCTCCATTTATGAAAACAATTATACTATGTTACTTTATCAGTTAGCATTACATTTGGTTGCAAGAAAAAAAATTAAACATTGCCTTAAATATGAGGTTTATTTTTGTCTCACATAACCAGAGGTTTGAAGTATGTGATTGCTGGCTTTGGGTTCTGCAGCCTGAAGGTGTCAGGGCTGAGGTCTCTCAAATCCCCTTCGGCATTCTCTCCTCGATGCAAAATAGCTGCTGCACTGGCAGCTATCACCCAGCAAAGAAGAAGTGACAGAGGAAAGGGTGGGGCCTACACCAAGAAAGCGATCTTTGACAAAAGTCCCCAGCAGCTGACTGGAGATTAAACAAGACTGGTCAGAATTATGTCACACTGTACACCTGAAGATGGGCATAGTTTCTGTCCAAAAACAACAACAAAAAAGCCCAGTGAACTCTAGGTCAGAGTTATTTTAGTAGAAAGGGTGAATGGGCATTAGGTGGGGAAATAGCATTGTCTGCCACATTCTGACAGGTAAAGATTTTGCTGTAGTTGAGTTCCACTGCAGGTGACATAAAATGCATCACATATAAATAACTTTGCAAGAGGGAAGATATATTTAATTGTTTTAGTCTTAAAGTATAGGGAGGGTAATTGCTTAGCAAGAATCTAATCTGGCTCTATTCCTTCCTACACAAACTTGATTTAGTTCAGTAATGCATGTTTTTCCAACATTGTTCCAAAGGAAGCGAACAGCTAGTGGTCAGTGGTTCTCAAACACGGCAGGCAGAATACTCTGCGTTTTTAAAAATGCAGAAGGCTGGGCTCCACCCTTAGAGTTTCTGATTCAGTGGATCTGAGGTGTGGCCCAAGAATTTTCATTTCTAACAAGCACCCAGGGGATATTGACGCTACTGGTCCAGAAGCTGGGCCACCTAAGGACCACAGTTCTGAAGACAGACCCCGGGTTAGTCTACGGTGCACAGGAAGTGGTGGTCCTCTTGAGGACTGTGCTTGGTCTGGGGTAGGCACATGATCTAATTCAGTCCAGCTGCACTGAAAGACACTGCTGTTGTGGAGCTGATGAAAAGTTTCATTCTCTCTCTCCTGATGGGTTAGAACAAGGAAGCCCTTAGCCCCACATCTTTGGTGATTACAAAAGAAAAAGCCTTAAGAGGCTGACAATGTAGTTACTCCAGTGAAGACACAGAAAAAACTCGAGTCCTTAATGGAGCCCCTGGAGTCAGAGAACCTCTAGACTTCAGCTATGTGAAATTAAGTTCTTTAATGCTTGAGCCAGACTGAGGAAGGGTTTTCTATAACATGCGGTCAGAAGCATCTTGACTGATACAAAGGATAAACTTGAAGTTTGAATGAAAAACACAATTGTACTTTATTTAAAGCAGGACATAACCCAATAAAATCTACATGTAACCCAAACTTCATTTTACACATTGGTTTAAATTCTTTCTCTACACCAATCTTTTGTAATAAGTATTAATGAGTACCAAAATAAAGTTTCATTTCTCACCTGTCCAGCCTCTAATGAGCAGTGAAAAGACAAAGTAGGATAAAGTAAAAGGTCTAAATCATTTTATACACAAAGTGAATAAACAATCATCAATTAAGTGGATTAAAAGATAAAAATTCCATTTTCTTCTTTATTTCCAACTTCCAATTTTCTTAATATGGTCTATACTCTGTGCCTTTCATTCCATCCACAGAGAGGCAAAGAAAGAGAGGAAAAGAGAAGACTCATTTAAATAAAATAAACTAATTAACAGTGGTTTTAAATTTTGTGGAGTTTAGGGATCAATGAAGCAACAATTTCTGGCTAAGGTAATTATAAAGTTATAATAAAATACTATTTTTAATTAGTTATTTTTATTTTGAGAATTTTTAAAATTCTTTTTTAACCAAAGATACCAGTGAATCTAAAATTTTCGGAAAATGTACTCTAACTTGTCTCTAGTTAAAGGATGCAATAGGACAGAAAAGGCAAGGCAAACAAAATCTAAGTTGGTCCAGAATTCTAAACTATGACTATTTATAATATCACTTACATATTCAAAATAATTAGAGAAGCCGTTTAACAGCAGACACCTACAACAGCCATTTCCCTTCTCCATTTGCCTGATGCTTCTGCACCACCAAGGTTATCATTAATCTTCTGTCCTTCTTGTCTAGTCACTTCCTCACAAAGCAAAGCAGACTGTGAGGCCCCCTTATTAGAGCACTGTGCCAAACACAAATGAATTATTGTTCCACTATTAAGATAAAGGAAAGGATATTAGCTTATAAATGACTGAAGTGAGTATATTTCAATATTAGCAACATGAAAGTATAAGTTTCAATTGTGATATTAAAACGGTAATATTTACTTCATCCATAATTGAAAGGCATGCTCAAAATAATTCATTTTGGGAACACTACTATATAGTATTTGCCTGGAACAAATTATGCAAATACTTACATCTTATAATTTATTCAATTGCTTTCTAATTCCTCATTTTCTTAACTGAATTAGCTAAAACGGGAAATATATGACCAAAAAATGAATGTCCATCATCTAAATTAGTGTACAATGAATTCATCTTTCAAACTAAAAGATCCAAGATGGGCAGATCTGTATTCTTGCCTTAAAGAAATACTGCCCATTTAAACCGATACACAGGGGCTTTGGTGGTTTCTTTCAGATACTGGTGTCCCTACAGAAGCTCACACAAAATGCACCAATGGTGAGCAGTTAATTCATTAATTAACCAAAGTATTTTTGAGGAAAAGATCGCACTAAACAACACAGTATTCAATGTGCAACTGTGGTTGTTTGAGGTCCCTGTCTGCAAAATGTGCGGTGGAGACAAGCAATGCCTATGCTGTTCCTAATTATTCCAATTATCATGGCACACTATGAAAACTTGATTAATAACACTGAAGATATTGTTGTGGCAATTAGCCATATGGTTGTGGGACTTTATTCTGTCACGATTTAGCCATTAGCATCTACTTATGTTTGTCAGAACAGTGCATCCGTGACAAGTTGAAGTTCTGCTCACCTTGCTGAGTCCCCTGTGAGCAACACTAGAGAACTGTTTATTCCTAGGAGCCTCTTGCCTGAGTAAATTTTTCATGTGGCATCCGGTCTGACTGGGGACAAATGTCAAATAGCTTATGTGACGACCCATCAAGCTAAGCTTTCTCTGGAAAAAACCACTTAGTGACTTGTGTGCCAAAACAAACTTCTTGAAGAAAAGAACTTGACCAGTAACCACTGGTCATCTATGCTGCACCACATAGTTTCATGGTCTGCAATTCACAGAAATTGATCTTGACATATTGATATAGAGGAATCTGTGAACAGGACATTAAAAAGGATATTATGTATACACATACCATAGAACAGAATATTTACCACTTAGAATACACTGCATGGCATTCAGGGTGAAGTTAAGAGAATTGAGGAGATGATCTTTTAAATCAGAAATGAGGAGATTTTAAGGGAACAAAGTCAAAGGCGCTGGTCAGTACCTAAAATTAATGCTAGGGGGAAAATAATCAAGGGCCTTATGGCAGGAGACTAGAAAGCTCAATTAAGAAAAACAAACTTTACCTTTTAAAATGGAATGATGCTATAACATTGTTTGTTTATTTATTTGATGTTTAAAAGATAAAACGTTGACATACTTGCTAGCAGTGGCAAATTTGCCGGACAGTTTTTCTTAGAAATCAGCTGAATGGGCAAACAGTTCCCAGAGCTCCCAGGTGGAAGTGGGGGCTATGGGAAGCCCTGGGCAGGGGCAGGAAGAATCGATGTTTCCACCTTATATTTGGGCTCCCTCCACGCTGGGGATGTGTCACAACACGCGGGGATCAGGCAGTCACCCAGTTCTTGCCAGCAAACTTCGAGCTTGAGAAGTTCACAGTGAGGAACAATGGAAGTCTATGCTTCTGTGGCATGAATAACCACATCTGGGCAAATGGGGCCTTTGGTCAAGCAAGCATCTGAGAAGCAGGTTCTCATCTAATTCTAGGCTGTCACCAAAAGCTGGGAGGAGGCAGCAGCAGTGCCAGATGCAACCATGCTGAGGGGCTGGGCATAGCCACAGCCTTTGAGGGAGAGGGAAGATTGCACTGGCCACTTACACCTCGTTTAGATTAAGGAGACAGCGAAAGCACACACCAGGCCGAAAAAAGTACAGGCTGTCTGTCACTGTAACAAAAGTAGCTCTTTTCACATTAGGAAACTGAGAACAGAGAGGTCAACACATCCTGCAGACTTAGGAGTGATGAACTTTGGGGTCTCCACACTTCCCAGAAGAGCTGAAAGAACAGTGGGATTAGATAAAGGACGCATCATCAGAACGGAGGGGGAACCAACTGCCTTGCCCGTGATCTGAGTAATTATATCTACTCAAATATTTATAAAGTAAGTACGGTTGTGCATCTAATGCTGTATTTCTTCTATCAGTTATTCACTGACTCCGGTTCCTGCCGCTGCTGTTTCTTTGTTAATTTAATCAGCTACCACTGGACCACCTCCTTGTAAATAAATGCCAGAACTATAGGCACTGGCCTCTGCAATGTATAAGTTTCTGAAAATGTCACATTAATGTTTAGAGAATTTCTTAGTTCTGCATAGTGAATACATTACAATTCTTAGAGAAATGTGCAAATAAATATTTTTCGATATTATTTCTAATACTCTATTTTCCTAGAACACATTTTGTCTTAAGTTATAATAAGTCTGGCTAACATTTATATAAGTGATTACTATGTTGAGAGCTTTACATGTAGCATTTCATTTAATTCTGAACTCTTTAAAGACATTATGCCCATTTGGCAGATGAGAAACTGCAGCTTAGAGATGCAAATTACTTTTCTAAGGTCACACAGAGTTAAGTGGTGGAGTTGGGTTTAATTCCAGGCAGGCTGACTCAAATTCCTAACCACTATTTTAAAGGGCCTTCCTACAAATGGTATTTAAATGTAGTAAAATCTTTAACCCTATAAATGAATATATCTGGGATGGTATTAATAGAGTACTACACATAATTCTAAAATAAATATTCAAACTGAAAACTGCAGTAAGAAATCACAGTACACTACTGTAACAGTGCAGGGATGTGAACAGGCAACTCGCACTTAATGCACCTGACATAGAACTCATCATTGTACCCCTCTCCCACCCCAGCCTCCCTCCTCCTTCAATGGGAGCGGAGTTAATGGCTCTTGGCCCTTACGCCCACCCTCTCCCATCTCTGATCCCTGAGTGCCAAGATACATCACTGTCTCTTTTCAGTCATCCTTCCCTCAGCAACTCTGCCACCAATGACCTTATCTTTCCTGCCTGACACTTCCTCAGTTTTCTAATCTGTCTCCAGGCTGCCATCCTTTGTAGGCCGTTTGCAGGCTGCTAGACAGATCTTTCTAAAAGTAAATCTGATCAATTCTACCCCGCATTGTTCATCTGATGAACACCTTAGTATGGCACCTAAAATCCTGTCTGCTGAGATTCATTTATGGCCTCTGCCCATAGGCAGTCCACACTTTAGTCTTTCCTATTGCACACTACGAAGTCACGCTCTCTTTACCACTTTTACACGTGACAGATGCTCAGCCTCTTCATTGGATGTGGGGGAACTTCTGTAAAGCCTCTCAGGTATCTCCTCTTGCTTGGCCCACCTCCTATCATGAAGCACAGATAACCATTCTCCTGAACTCCCAGTAGACCTACCTTCATGACTAAACCTATCATTCAGATTGATATGCCTTTTATTTATAGGACTAACCTCTACACTCCACGATGAATTCCTTGAGCTATTTTTCTAGAGTTTGGACTAGCATACAAGTGCTAAACTGAAGGAAAGTATTTCATCTACATTTAAAATTATTTGTTTTATGTATTTTCTAAGTATTAGCTAATGTCAAGGTTGGTATTTTACAATTAATTTTTCCATATTACAAAAGTAATCTGTATTTGTTTCACAAAAGCTGGAACATAAAAATATAAGCAAAATGAACATAAAGATACCCATAATCTCACAGCCCAGAAATACTCTTGGATTACAGCTTTCTAATTCTATTTGTATGCACACATAAAATATAAACACATTTATTATATTTTCATATGAGTATTAATTATAATTTCTTTTCTACGTCAACAAATACTTATCTCTAAAGAGTGATTTAAAGTGATTGAATGGTATTCTATTATATGGATATACAATTATCTATTGAACTATTTCACTATTTTTAGGCATTTAAATTTATAGAAATTTTTAATTTAATAAATAATATTGCCGAAAAATCTTTACAGCAAAATCTCTGTATATCATTAATTACTTTCCATTTGTAACAACATAGATAGGTTCTAGAACATATTATGCTAAATGAAGTAAGCCTGACAGAAAAAGCAAATACTGTATGATTTCACTTATATGTGGAATCTAAAAAGGAAAACAAATGATAAAAAAAAGAAAAAAATAAAAAGAAACTTATGGATGCAGAGAAAAAACTGATGGTTGCCAGATGGGAGGGAACAGGTAAAAATGGTGAAGGGGGTAAGAAGAAGTACAACCACCAGGTATGGAATGAGTCACGGAATGGAATGTACAGGACAGGGACTATAGTCAATAATGCCGTAACAACTAGGTGTGGTGTCAGATGGTTACCAGAATTACCGTGCAATCACTTTGTAGGTATATGAATGTCTAAGTGAGTTGGGCATCATCCTGCAAATTGAAAGGTCACCGGTTCAATCCTCCCTCAGGGCACATGCCTGGGTTGCAGGCCAGGTCTCCTGTTGGGGGCATGACAGAGGCAACCAGTCGATGTTTTTCTCCCTCTCTTTGTCCCTCCCTCCCCCCTCTCTAAAAATAAATAAATACAATCTTAAAAAAGAAAGAAAGTCTAAGCTGAGGACCCTTTATAGAGTTTAGATTTAAATCTTAGTCATCCCTAGGATAGGATGTGGCCCTCTTCACACTTATATCACCTTGAACTCTAACTTCTCCTTTGGGGAAGAGACAATTAAAATTTATATTTAAAAATTATTAATCAAATTTCGTATTTCCACATTGGATTTATTCTAAAATCAAGTAAGTCGGGGCAATAAAATAATTCCTCCTATAACTTTAATAGCATTGTGCATTTGTTGAAAACTCCCTTGGAACTATCACAGCCACAGAGTTCATCTCCATATAAAAGTGTGACAATGTTTGACTATATGCCTTCACATCAACCTTTGACCCAATCCCTTGCCTGCTAATATACTAAGCAAGTGCTTCTCTTTTTTTTAAATATATTTTATTGATTATGCTATTACAGTTGTCCCATTTCTCCCCTATCATTCCCCGCACCCTGCACACCCTCTCCCACCCACATTCCCCCCTTTAGTTCATGTCCATGTGTCATAAGTTCTTCAGCTTCTACATTTCCCACACTATTCTTGCCCTCCCCCTGTCTATTTTCTACCCACTATTTATGCTACTTTATTCTCTGTACCTTCCCCCTCCCTCCTCCTCCCACGTCCCTGTTGCTAACCCTCCATATGATCTCCATTTCTGTGGTTCTGTTCCTGTTCTAGCTGTTTGCTTAGTTTGCTTTTGTTTTAGGTGTGGTTCTTAATAGCTGTGAGTTTGCTGTCTTTTCACTGTCATATTTTTGATCTTCTTTTTCTTAGATAAGTCCCTTTAACATTTCATATAATAAGAGCTTGGTGACGATGAACTCCTTGAACTTGACCTTATCTGAGAAGCGCTTTATCTGTCCTTCCATTCTAAATGACAGCTTTGCTGGATAGAGCAATTTTGGTTGTAGGTCCCTGCTTTTCAAGATTTCAAATACTTCTTTCCAGCCCCTTCTTGCCTGGAAGGTCTCTTTTGAGAAATCAGCTGACAGTCTGATGGGAACTCCTTTGTAGGTGACTGTGCCCTTATCCCTTGCTGCTTCTAGAATTGTCTGCTTCATTTTAATCTTGGCTAATGTAATTACGATGTGCCTTGATGTGTTCCTCCTTGGGTCCAACTTCTTTGGGACTCTCTGAGATCTCCCGAGAATCTTGTTAAAATGTGAATTCTTACTCAGCACGCTAGCCTAGGGCAGGGCCTGAGATTCTGCACTTCCACCAAGCTCCCGGTGGTGCAGTGCTGCTGCCTGGTGGACTAAACTTTGAGTAGCAGGGGACACAGAAATGCCTTTTAAACAAAACTGCCTATAATTACCATTGGCTCTAGTTCACCTTTAGTTAAATTCTTCCTGGCTGTTCTCTGATTTCACTTGTCACTCTCCACTTTAGACTCAATGTCATTTTGGGGGTCAAGCGACAGCTACTGGTAACAACAGCTGATCATTCTGGCTGCAGGTGGAAAGCAACAGGTCTTATGGATCCCTCATCAGACATTTGGGGGTACAAGACCCTTACCAGAGATATCTGCCTACTACTTCTTCCTGGATTCACCAGGCTGGCACAGAAACAAACCTGTTCTCTTCATTCTAAGTGGACTATTAATACCTTTGAAATAAGTTTAAAATTAAAAGGTGAAATAAAACACTAACCATCAAATACTAACATCACTAGACTGCACACTGAGACATTTGGTTACTAGGAGTATGTCAGTGGCAGGCTGAGTAACTCAGAATTTGCCTGAAAATGCTATCATTATCTTGCAAAATGGGTAGAAAAAGAAAGTATATTAAAACAGAGAAAGCGAAAGAAGAGGGAAAGGTAGCAGTGAACCAAGAAGGGTTGGAAATGAGATGAACTGGATCTCCTGGTAATTACGTGAGGCTGAAAGCTCTCAGCTTTCTTTCGGATTCTATATACATCAGGGACTCATATATGTCTTACAATGTTTATTTTGGCTTCCATTATTTTATCAGTATCTATCAGTGACTCACAAACTTTAGAATTACAGGCAGGGCTGGTTAAAACAGGTTCCTGGACCCCTCTTGCAGGTTTGGGTTCAGTAGGGACTGAAGAACCTGCATTTCTAACCAGAATCTTTAAGATGCTGCTGCTGGTGGTGGTTCAGGCACCACACTTAAGAACCACGGTACATGCTATTCTGAAAAACGATTTCTGTACATTTTTCTTCCGTTCAAAACAACTAATTGCTCTTTTAAAAATATCTGGCCTTTTATTTCAATGATACTGCACATTGTCAATGCAAATTTTTAATTCACATTTTCACAGTCTGGTGACTACAACTTTTAAACTAGTACAAAATACAAGTGAAAGACGCTTACAGCGTTGTTTTGTTTGAGTGACAGATACACAGTGATGATGAAAAACTTTGGAGAGACTGGGGTTCCTAAAAATAAATGAGGGCCAGAGGAAGATAATCAGCAGCGAGCTGAGAGGTTCCCAAATGAAAATTATTGTTTTGTCCTTTCCAGCAAATTCTTAATGTCTTCAGCTGCAGAATAGCTCATTTCTGAGGTTCTTTTTGGCCTCATGAGTTAATCATGCCAGGAGGAGTCACTTTAACTCACATGCCTTTAGGAGTAATGATACGTTTAAATGATTAAACAATCAGAAAAAAATGCATATTTCTATAATGAAAGCAGTTAGCACACAGATCCATGGTTTATATGAGTATCACAAGTCATTTGTAAATAACATATTCACTTTAGATATGTAAAGAGTTCTGTCATGCCCTATGAAATAAATTATATTTTATTGGTGCCCGGGTGTTTCATAACTTTTATTTATTTGCTGCAAGAGTGGAGAATTAAGATAGAGTAGTTTATTTCACCAAAAGATTGACAAATGGCTCATTAGACACTTACGGAGCTGAAGCTAATTATACAATTTTTTTGTTGTATTAATTGTCACTGCTTGCTTAACATGTTCCTGCTGGTGGTCATCAGTGCCCATTTCCCCCCACTATCCCATGAACCACTCGTGAAAATAACATTTTTAAAAAAGAAAAGAAAATAGAACGTAAAACATAATTTGGGCTGGAGGAGTGCCCAGGAGGCATGACAAAGGATTAAAGTGACGGCCTTTCCCCACTGAGCCACCAGTAACTATCAATCCCAAACAGCAGTCACTTCACATCACCTAACAGCTTGAGTCACAGAGAGTTAAAGAGCTGCTTTTTTGTTATTCAGATTAAATATCATTTACATTGAATACTTTTTTATTTCGCCAGAGACATAAGGTCAGAATTGACTGAGCATGTACTACCTGCACATAATGATTTCTCGTTTTTACAATCATGTGCTAACGCTGCACAGTAACGGCCTGTGGATGGAGAGACAGATGTACTGCCGTCATTCGCTGCACATTTGCATTAACAAATCATCATTTAATTGAAGCCCGTCCAACAAGTTTATGCTACTTAAATAAAGTTCCTTTCGATAAAAGATGCCACAATGACACATGGTTGTTAACTACGAGGAACAATTTTTAAAAAAATTGCATTTATTTTTACGTCAAAGGTTTAGGTGTGCGTTACGCAACCATTGATTAATTTTAATTTTGCTTGGAATAAACATCCTGACAAACAGTATTTCAATCCAGGTGACTATGGAGCAGGATTGTTCCCTTTTAGATAAAAACAGTAACACTGCAAGTTTCTTTACTGCAGATTTCATCCCCCATCCTCTGCCCCCAAATATATTAAAGAACATGACTTATATAAAAACCATAGAGAAGGTATATGTTATTATTTATGTCATTGCTACTATCGGGGAGGACTATTATTTTTAAAATATCATACTCAGTTTCCTGGGAAAATATTTAGGAAATTACCCAATTGACTCAAAATTTTACCCTTTGAAAAAATAGTAGGGGAAGGTGGTTGTTTAAATACTGATTCTCATCTGGGTTTCACAAACGTGTTTGTCATTTATGCCACTTATAGGAACATGCTGATTACATTCACTGCATTACCCAGTTCATTCCTTTGGTAGGAAGAAAGAAAAAAATAAAGGAAAAAAAAAACAAAACAACTAGCAGTATCTCCTACCTACAAAATTTCTCACTGTCTTAAAAACAAGAATGCCTAAATATGTTAAGGGCATTTTCTCCTACTCCCTTTCCAAGTCTTACGTGAAAGTGGTGTCTCTTTGTTCATGCTAAAGGTAAGAACACTCATATAAAATCAATTTTCTACCTATGAATAGCCAAAATGCAGAGCACTGCGCATTTCATGGACAGATGTTTATGTACATCTATTTCACATATGTATACAAACTTACATGTGAGAATAAAAGATGTTATGAGGGTATTATTCTGACAGCTTCTAAGCCAACAAAAACTTTGTCCTTGAAATGCATGTTTTATTTTCTCCAAATAAAAATTACCTTTTATTTTCCCTGGGTTTATGTACGTTAATGATATGTAAAATGCTTTATTTAAACAGGCAATTGAAATCTCTGAATTGTTAAAATAAGCCCAATTGTTTTCTAAATTCCGTTCTTTTAAAATAAGAGCAAGACTAGAGAAAAATAGGAGAACAGTTTTAATCTGCACCTCAGTAAGTCACTCTGGGTTCCTTTTACAGTTCCTTTTGCTGTGCAGACAGGTGAAATTTCACCTTGGTATAGGATTCAAACTAAATTATGGCATTCAGAAATGTGTCATAAATCAACTTCAAATACTGAACAAAAGATAAATAACAGAAGATTTATATTCTGACACCGAGAACAGTCTCTAACTACAATACAAAGCAAAATAAAAAAATCCTACTGTGCTACTCCAGTGCAGCTACTTCTTGCCCTTTTTATATGCTAACTCAGAACAGTAATTATGGATCTTGCAAGTTGACTTCTGTTTTCCAGAACTATGAGTTGTACGTAAAACATGCCTTTTCATGGAAACAATTACCATTAATCAAAACACTGAGAGCTAATACCACTCAAGTCCAACCTACCGCTGTGCCCGGCAATATATCAAACTGTCTGTTGTCAAACACACTAAACAAACTTAAATAGACTGTTTTCACTACAAATAACAGAAAAAAATGCTTGCTAAGTAATTTTTAAATTCAAATTGCTATCTCAGTAATCCATTCTGTCACTGGATTTTAATTTTAAATATCAATCATAGTCCAACACAGACAGACCACTATTTGGCTCTGAGAAAAAGGGAATCGGTGGCACTGATAAATGGAGCTATCTGTAGAAGACTTGGTATTACAATGAATTTTGTTAACCTCTGATAACTTGGTACAGAAGTACACTTAAACACGTAATACATTTCACTTTTTTAGGGGTTTGTAATGCTTCATTTCTCAGCAAGGATTATTAGCATAAGAAAAGAACGTTTGATTGCTCTACAAGAGTCAGAAATAACAAAACTATTTCTATACCAAGTGGACAAAGCCTATAACTCTATTATTTTATATTTACTTTAATTTTGAAATCAGTCTTACAGAAAGTGACAAGAAATTTTCTATGAATATGAAA
Source organism: Glossophaga mutica (assembly GCA_039655065.1). NCBI lineage: Eukaryota > Metazoa > Chordata > Mammalia > Chiroptera > Phyllostomidae > Glossophaga > Glossophaga mutica. Next base: position 26,011,231 of record CM077309.1, on the reverse strand, counting down.
ACCACTTAACTTCAGTTCACATAAGCATCAGACATTTATATCACCAACATGTTTCAATACATAGTTACCTACATGCAAAGTCATCATCTATAAATGTAGTAACTAAGGAACTGTCTTGAAAGACCTCTATTCTTGTAACTATACCTTTTCCTTTTCCTACTTTACTGTAATTCTTTTCCTCTTTTACTCATTCAAGCAAAAGGTAAGATTCTCCCTCAAGAGGTAAAGGCAAAATATTTCACAAATCACAAAGTCACTCTCTCTACCAATTTCTAATCAGTGGAGATGCCAGAGTATCTTATCAAAGAAGCCAAGAAAGGGATGGGGACAGTGGAGTTTAACAAACAGATCAGGCGTTGACTACCAGCAAGCTCCATTACGGATTTCTGAGCTTTGTAAGCCAAGCTCCCCCAAGTGTAATTAAATTTTTATTTATAATGGGCTGTGACTGTTAACTTCATGTTGCTGATGCCTGTTTCCTCCACACATGCTCAAACACACCGATGTGAAACAGCACTCCGTATTTACTACTAGACAGCATTTACTGATGATGATTCCTTTCATTTAAAAATTAGAATTGAACATTAATAAAAATATATATTCATAACACAAAAAAGGACATAGCAGGCATTGGCTGAGACAGAACACATGCACATTAGCAGACCACTTTCACAGAATCGAATTATTGTTCACGGCTTCCTACAGCGAAGGACACTACAGATTTAGTACAGAAGGATATAAGGATGCTACACCCAGCAGATGACATTTTTAGTGCTAGTGATACCCAAGATTAGTGTAAATGTAACTAGGAAAAAGGTCTGAAGTCCACCCAAAGCCAACGTGTTCTTTTCAGTTGAGCAGTTTCTTCATTCACAGACCTCTCCTCCTGATAGGATTTATCAGCTTTGTTTTATCATTAATCCTTCCCCCCTTCTCATTTAGATATAAACCCCTGTATACTTTACACCTTCTTTTAAATGCTTAATACAAGTAACCACAGGAGAATCTCTTCTCCCCTTGAAAAACTGCAAATAAAGATGTCAGCTATTGAGTATATTTGTGGCGTCTCCAGCAGCTGCTGTTAAATACCAGCTGGTCTAGCTGATTAAAATTACCTCCGAGTTGGTATTATAAAGATGCCTGGGCAGCGTTGCTGTATTAATGGATTATTGAGTGAGCGATGAAAACCTTGGCCAGCTGATGCATTTTATTACAGATAGGCTTTATGATGTGTAATCACTGTAATTTTTACAACTATAGGAAATATGAAAAAGGAGTAAAAAAAATCCCCATAGAAACTGATTTAACTAGATTATTCCTACCATTCTGTTTCCTAGAAGGAATCAAAGTACATAATTACTGGGTATAAATATCCAGGTATGGACTTACACACACAATTTATTCCCCCATCTATGTGGACATGCTATCATCAATACAGACAAGCAGAGAATGCACACGGACAGATACGGTATGCATACAACGTGTGTGAACAGATATTGACTATGTTGTCATCTGCCAAACCATCCAATTGGCTGTAATGGAATCATGTGACCTAAAATAGTCTTGAACTGTTCACCAGCTGAGCAATAGGTGAAAATCCAAATCTGGCCAACTGGACTGTGGTTTGCAATCCAAGGGGTAGGATCATGTCTCTCCCTCTTCCCTTTTCCTTTAGTTGTTTTCTTACAAGCAAAGGTTTTTATAGAACACTACCAAATTGTTCCCAGATCCTGTAAATCCAGCTTATGTTCAAAAGAAGGAAGGGCAGTTTATTGGCTCAGCTAGTTTTATGGCTGCTATAGGAGCCAGGGTCCTTCAAATGCACTGTTCTAATTATGGTACTCAAGGCTCCTGCATGCTCCCAATTGTGTTAAGAATAAACATGGACTCTCAGAAGGCTGTGGCCAGTTAAAATGGATCAAGGAGAGAAAATTCATTTGACTATGTCTCTGGGTAAAATCAGTATCTTGTAGGAAAAGACAGGCATCTCACACTGCATTCTCTCTTTTAGGTAATCCACACTTTAGTATTTAGGAACATAGTGTTTATCATCAAGTAGCATCAAATGCATTGTTCTGGTTTTGCTGTACAATATTTAACAATTTTTCACACATCTGTAACAAAATACACAGAACATGTGACTAGAAAGTAATTAAACTGATTCTTTTTTTTTTTTAAACAAAGATACCAAAATGCGTATGTGAAATTATTTCTTCAGAGCCCATCGTAGGCTTTTTGTATACCTCCCACAGAGGTCTAGTGGTGCATTTTGAGGATGAGTTTTATTCATGCAAGTAACTAACACTTCTAATTAGAGCTAAATGTGATGAACAACCTGAGAAATGAGGTTAGGCAATACTTTGAGGTTGAACACATTTATTTATTTTTTGATTATCTGATTGCACAGCCATAAAATAGGTTTCTAATGTGATTCTTACACTAACAATAAAGATAATTTCAAAAAGAGAATTTCAGGAGTATTTTGAGGAATAATGTTTTATTAATATAGCTGTATAAATTATTAAACTGACCATGCTTTAGAAGAACCAGTCATTTTCGATATAAAAACACTGGCAATGCAGGCTTAAAAAATCACTTTTGGTTAATTAAAACATTTGGTTTGATTATTTTTTCATGGAAATGAATGTAGTCATTTGTGTGACTTTCAAAGATGTGCAACTTTGATATTGGACTGTACCTGGCATTTTGTCTAATCTCCATTCATAAGGCCACCCATCCCTAAAATTTCTGATGGCTGGGGACTGTTGAGCCTCTGCTTAAACATTGGGGTGAAGGCCATCATCAATCTTCAGACATCTATTTTGCAAAAACTGTTGGTAAAAAAGGATTTTTTCCACTTGGTGATTCAAAATATGCACTCCTGCCCAAATTCTTTCTACTAGTTCTCATCCAGGCTTCTATAGAGGCTACTCAATGTTCTGTTAATAATTCTCAAATACGAAATAATGTAACATAAAGCACAATGATTGTTATCAGTAAGTGTTTCAGAATAAAGCAAATGCTGAATGAATGATGAAACAGGTTTGAAACAGTTCTATTTGCTAAAAAAATTAAATTGAAAAAATCAATCATAAAGTAATATAAACAAATAAAATGTATAAACTTAAAAGCCTAAGACAAAATTATATACACAGCTTACTCAAATTCCCTTAATGTGAAAACTTGTAAGTCTTCTTAAGAACAGCTAGGTGAAGAAAAAAACTTTCTATAGATTATGCTATTACAGTTGTCCCAATTTTTCCCCCTTTGCCCCTCTCCACCCCACATCCCCCATTCCCTCTGGCAATCCCCTCTACCTTATTCAGGTCCAAGGTCATGCATATAAATTCTTTGGCAATTCCATTTCCTATACTTGCTCATAACCATCCCCCTGCCTATTCTGCCACTACCAATTTGTATATCTTAATCCCTTCACCTCCCCGCCCCCCCCCCCCCCGTTCTCCCACACCCTCATCCCCACTGGCCACCAACCCAATGTTCTCCATATCTATAGTTCTGTTTCTTTTCTGCTTGTTTGCTTAGTTTGTTTTTTAGATTCAATTATTTATTGCCATTTTAATGTTCATAGTTTTGATCTTCTTTCTTTAGATAAGTCCCTCTAACATTTCATATAATAATGGCTTGGTGATGATGAACTCCTTTAACTTTACCTTGTCTGGGAAGCATGTTATCTGCCCTTCAATTCTCAACGATAGCTTTGCTGGATAGAGGAATATAGGTTGTAAGTCCTTGCTCTTCATCACTTTGAATACTTCTTGCCAATCCCTTTAGCCTGCAAATTTTCTTTTGAAAAATCAGCTGACACTCCTATGGGAACTCCTTTCTAGGTTTTTCTTTTGCTACTTTTAGGATTTTCTCTTTACCTTTAACCTTTGGCATTTTGATTATGATAGGTCTTGGTGTGGTCCTTTTTACATCCCTCTTGTTTGGGACTCTCTGTGCTTCCTGGATTTGTATGTCCATCTCCTTCACCAAATTAGGGAGGTTTTCTTTTATTACTTCTTCAAATAGGTTTTCAATTTCTTGCTCTTTCTCTTCTCTTTCTGACACCCCTATGATGTAAATGTTGGAACATCTGAAGTTGTCCCAGAGGCTCCTTATACTATCCTTGATTTTTTAATTCTTTTTTCTCCTTGCTTCCTTAGGTTCCAAATCATTGATGTGACTCTTGGCTTCATCCACTCCACTCTTGATTCCCTGTAAACTGCTCTTTATTTCAATTAGTTCTTTATTTCATTTCTGCTTGGGTTTTTTTTTTTTTTTTTTTTTTTTTAATGCTGCTGAAGTACCCAATAAATTCTCTGAGCATCCTTATAGCCAGTGTTTTGAACTCTGCATCCAATAGATTGCTTATCTCCATTTTGTTTAGTTCTTTTTCTGGTTTTGCTTTGTTCTTTCTTTGGGACATATTTCTTTGTCTTCTCATTTTGGCAGCCTTCCTGTATTTGTTTCTATATATTAGATAGTGATGTTTTGACTCCATGTCTTGGTAGTGTGGCTTACTGTAGTCGGTGTCCTGTAGGGTCCAGTGGCACAGCCTCCCTTATTACCCAAGCTAGGTACTTGAGGTGTGCTCTCTATGTGGGCTGAATACTCGCTCCCCTTGCAGTTGAGTCTTTATTGCTCTCAGTAGGTCAATGGGAAGGATTTACCCAGTCCAGACAGCTGGTGGAACTGGCTCTGTGACCCTTGGCCTGAAACCACCTTCCTCTGTGGCTTGTGGAGGTTGTTGGGTGGTGCTCCGATGTGGTTTGTAACTGTCCACTGGGTGCGTGGGATCTGGGATTTCCTGGGTGGTACAGACCAACGTCAGCTTCCACCTGTGTTCTGAGGCCGCTCAGTGTAAGCCATAAAATGATTTGCAGATGGCTGTTAGTGCTGGGCCTAGGGCCACTCACCGAGAGGTACGGAGGCGTGGCTCAGCTGTTGCTTGTTTGAGTGGGTTTTGGAAGATCTGAAGTCTGTACCTAGCCCAGCCCTTCATATGAAAAAGCCACTGTCACAAGCTTGGGTGAGCCTGTAAGTTGGATGCGCAGACCCTTAAGTAATCATCGAGGTGGAGTGTACCATGTGAGTCAGGTTGATGGAGATTCAGACACGGTGCCAACGCACTGTGGCTCTGTGTAGGGGAGGGCGCAGTTAAGGTACAATGGCGCTACCTGCAGTTCTGTCTGGGAAGAAGCTGTCGCCCAGCTCTTGTCCTGATGCCAGACATCTCAGTTCTTCCCTGTATGCTACTTGTGCCCGTCAAGCTGCTGCCCCAGTGCTGGAGTCCAGAGGAAGTCAGAGTAAGTCCCTGTGTGGTGTGAGGCCCTTTAAGAGGAGAAGCCTGAGAGTCCTGCAGTTTCTTCCACCGATTCCATCCCCACTGGTTTTTACAGCCAGACGTTATGGGGACTTATCTTCCTGGCACTGGAACCTTGGGCTGGTAGTCTGGTGTGGGGCTGGGATTCCTAGCTCCCGAAATATCCTTCTGTCTTATATCCTCCACACGTGGGTTGGGGCCAGCAGGTTTCACATCTCCGTCCCTCCTACCTGTCTGGGTGAATGTGGTTTCTTTAATTCCCTGGTTGTCAGACTTCCCTACAGCTCAATTTTCTGATTGTTCTGAGTGATGGTTATTCTATAGTTTAGCACTGATTTTTGCTGTGATTGTGTGAGGAGGTGATCCTCCTTTACCTATCTTGACCGGAAGTCTCAAGAGACAAACTTCTGACTGACTAGAACAGAAAGGGCAGCATCTAGAAGCAAAGGGGCGAATCATATGAGGGTCAGAAGCTGGCTGGGAGTGCTGAGGTGCCTGTGGGGACCCCCCTGGGGTAGCTAAGTGCTCAGCCTAGGGTGCTGGGATAATCTCCCATTGTCTCGGGACCTTAATCCAGAATGCAGGGTTTGGGAGGCAAGGCAAGGTTAAACCTAGAGCTGCAGAATTGGGACAGGATAATCAGTCATACCTTGTTTCTTTAGAGACCCTAAAACAGTTTCAGAGAGAAGAAGGTGTCATATTTGTCAGTTAGTGCCTGTTAAAAAAGAAATAGTGAGCCTATATAAAACTAGATAAATGGTTTCAATGCATGGCTACCAAACATTAAAAAAGACTTTCTCTGTGTTTCATTTACCTCCCTTATTTTTTTCCCTCCTGTATTTTATGTCCAAATATCAGCAGAATTCATTGGTGGGAGGTGGGGCTGCAGTGAGGGACAGAAACAAAGGGGACAGGGAAGGAGGGGTGACGATGTATATACCGCACAGGCAGAAAGCCAAGGTGGTGGTGATCGGTAACTCACTTTACCTCACGTGTACTATTGTTTTAAAACTTTCTTTTTCATAAAAGAGTGGGAATGAAGTCAAAGATAAGAGGAAAATCCTATTAGGAGCTAGTCCACCCTGATCTGGCACTGTGTCAGAAATACCAAGCAGCAGAGGCACCCTCCTGCCTAGCCCTGATCAAGCCACAGACAAGACAGCTACTAAATGATGGGCTACACCAGAGCAAAAGGCTTCTGGTATATGGGGACTCATGACTCTGGAAAGAACCATTTCCCGTTAATTTTCAATTTAAAGGAGTAATATTATTCATCATTTTTATTATTATTTAGAGAGATGAGGTCTTAACTAGAATTTTATGATCCTTGCTATGATTTATCATTATTTTTTAAATTTAATGAACACTTAGAAAGTGTTTTCTACGTGCCAGAAACTGTTTAAAGTGCTTTGCAAACAGAAACTTCATGAGGCAACCCTTTAAAGGAGGTACTCTTAATTGGACTTTAACTCAACTTTTGCAAGCATCCATTGCAACGCAGTACCTGCAGTTAGGTGCTGGGTTGTAATGAATGAAATGTTCAGCGATTGTAAGAAGGTACAGACATGTATTAATATTATTTTTTAAATATTTCTTGTTTCAAATAAAGACCTTTTCATTATCAACTGGTAATTCAAATGAACTATACCTACAATACATGTATGGTAAATACAAAATATCAACAGTATAAAATTCTACCCATTAAAATACATTTGTAATTCTGTTCCTTTTCTTCCTCCCACCCAAGGTATAATAGAGGTTCATCATCTTCACACCTGGGGGCTGGTCAGCGTGAGAGGAACCACAGTGCTGGTTCTTTTCAGTGTCACTACTTTGGCTGAATTCTGACGGTGTCCACAATGGTGACTGTTCTCTCTAGCACTGTTTTTAACAGCTTAAGTCCCATTGGTGTAAGAGGTTGTCTTTGATAAAAGCTGAACCTACTCAGCATAGGTGTGGTATCTTAGCCTGTTAATTCACTCTTTTCTTTTCAGTCCTAGTCATTTTTACATTGTTTCTGATGCTGCCTAATCAGGGCTTCTGTCTATTAAAATGATTATCTACTCTAATTTAGGATCTTTTAAAAAGTGTAACATATTTTCTCCAAAAATAATCCATGTAATACATTTAATTTTAATAAGACTTAAGTACATTGAAATAGAATAAATTTTTTAAAATATATATTTAAAGTGTGGGGACCTTTTTATTTAAAGCTACACATGCCACTTGTAATTCAAGTCATAGTAAGAATCTGTTGGAGGTGATGGTATACAAAATAATCTATAACATCATACAAGAATATCTAGGAAACAATAATTGAAGTACAATGAAAATAAGAGCATTATTTTTATTAGAGAAAGTAAACTTTAATGAAAAGTTTTTAGAAAGAATATATATGTATGCCAAACTGAATTACAAACCATATTTCTTTTTCTGCACTTAAATTCTGGTTCAGATCTATTTAAACTACAGTGTGTTAGAGAAGCTCTTATTTAAAAAAATCCTATTTAATAGTATAATAAATGATGAATTTTCTTGAATGACAGACTTTGTCAATTAGCAGCTTATGAAATTATGAGCTTGGAAGAGGTTCTCTTCATTAAGCAAGCTCATCGCTTCTCTAACATTTACTTGGGGGAAGAACTAATGGTCGGAAGGCAGGATTCTCTTGTGGTGTTATGGGTCATATAAAATTATATATAATGGTAAAACACTGTCCTTAAAATAATTTTACAAAAGTCAGAAAAATAGCTTAGAATGCACACTGGTGATCTCAAATATCTTAAAAACTAGTCAAGAGACACTTCTTAACAAAACTTGGCATTTACAGGCATCTGTTTGAAGTACTAATAGTTCCCATACAAAGTTTTACACATGTTAATCAGAGTCCCTAGAGGTCAAAAAGTAAGGGTAGAAGCTTAAGTCTGGTCAGAGACTTTTCAAAGACATACACTATAATCACTGCTTAAGTTATACAAGTTAATTACAAGATATACTTAATAATGAACTATGATATACATGAATTATCTCTAATATACATATAGCAATAGGAAGGAAATTATTATGGCAATTAGCTATAAATATTCACTTGCCTTCTGTTTACTTGGTTATGGAAAGAGTTGGAGAATAGAAAAATAACCAGAAACCCATTAAATAAAAAGGCCAAGTATGAGAATAAGGGAGAGAAACTGAATATGAGAGATAATTAATAATGCCAAGATTTTACTCCATATTTAACTATTAGTTCCCAAAAAGTTCTGAAAATTTCTCCATCATGCTTTAGAACCTACAGTTTGATTTGAGAATAAAAATTATTTCCCTTCCAATCTAAATGAATTCTGCTAGTTAACAGACTCAAAGACAGTATTGCATTTAGTTATATCACTCTGTTCTTAAACCAGGCATCTTAAAGAAGACATTTCATTGTCCCACTGTGATTTAAAAACAACTCTGACAATATATTTCTGGTGAAGTTTTCTTTTTTATGACCCTCATTAGATGGCATTTTACATGTGTATAGTTTTAGGGCAACATTTGTTTTTCCTGTACACTTATGTTCAGGAAAAGGTATCACAGCAATTGTAGAGTCACTGTTTTACCAGGCTTTCTTTAGGGAATGTTGATATGGACTCCCTCCCCACCCCGACCTCCCTGCCTGGTTAGTGAGTTTTAGACTGGGGTTGGCAAAGTGTTGTATTATTTCAGATGTAGAACTGAAAGGTAAGGATGACTGTTAGAACTGGAATGGCGCTGGCATTTGCAGGTGTGTGTGTGGGGGGGTGCTTTCGGGAATTTTAGAAAATATATTATCTTTGATAAATTATTTTAATAAATAAATATAATTTAATAAATGAGGTCTTAGTTGCAGAATTAAAAAGTTTGGTATAAAAATGTATGTGTTATGTTTTTTGGAAGCATTTTAACGTTCATTGTAAATACTTCATGTAAGCAGCTAGATACCTGGGAAGCATTTAAAGCCATTCAAATATATTAGATTAAAATGCCATTATTTGTTTTTTGGTTGTTTTCCCTAGTCCAATATATTAACTAGGGTCCAAAACAGTAGTGGAAGAAGCCATTTAATTGGAAGAAATTTCAAACGATGGGCAGGATTTCAGAAAGAAGAAAAACAATCCCAGTCTATGTAAACATTGCATTTCCAAATATATGTTATAGTCCTTTCAGCTACAGCATTCCAAGACCATATTGGAAATCAATGGGTTCTCAAAGCTCGTAAGTATTTAAAAATTTTATAAGGTAAATGTTTTGGGTAATTACCATATCACAGAATCTATTTGTAAAGTATTTCCTTAAACTGCCTCTCTTTCATTGCTACCAGCAATTCTTACCCAGACAATTGCAAAGTCTTTGTAAGTGGTACCCTTGTGTCTAGTCTTGGCATCTCTCAAATACATAAACTACAATGATTTATTTCAAATGCTACTTAGACCAAATCATTTAATGTTTTACATTCTCAAAAGTCAGTTACACATGGCTGGATGTTCTGGATTTGATCTTTGTCCTTCTCCTGTCTCACTTTACTAGCAATTTCTATTAGTATCATGTAGTTAGTATGTGAACTGTCAAACCAATATTTCCAAACCTCTAGCCAAAGCTCTAGAACCATATAATTCAATTGTCCACTGCATATCTGTGGTCCCATAGAAACTCCAAACTCAACATATCCGAAACTAAATTCTTCTTTCCCTTGAAATCTCTTGATCTATTTTTCATTATCTCTGTGATTTTTACCATCATTAACCTTGTTTCCAAGTTATCTTTGATCCTTTCCTCTGCCTCATTTCCATATTCAATTAATTTTAAGTACTGACAATTCTAGCAACTTGGTATCTTCCAAATATTTCCACTTACCTTTATCCTCACTGCTTTTATCTTGTTTCAGGTTTCCATCATCTACCTTTTAGAATATACAAGCTACTATTTAGTAGCTAATCACTGTGCCCTGCCCCCATCTTACTTGCCCCTACAATCTCTTTACCACTGTGCAACCAGTGCAATTATTCTAAACCACAAATATGATCATAAAACCATCACGCTTCAGTGCCACCCCCCTCTCTCTACCCCTAGTATAAAGATCTAAACCAATGCTCTCCAATGGAATTTTCTATGGTTGGAATGTTCTATGCCTATGAGGACCAACAGAGTAGCCACTAGTCACATGTAGCTGGCTAGTAAGCATCTGAAATAGGGATAGTGTGGTTGAGGAACTACATTTTTAAATTTAATTCTAATTAATTTAAATTTTGTAGCTATATGTGGCTATTACCTACCAAAGAGCACAGATTTAAATTGTTCTTTGCATGGTATACAAGAGTTCCAATATCCTGGTATTGTTTCCTTTTCCTCATTTCCTCTCACACAAAATGTACTCTAGTTTTAATAAACTTATTAGTGTTTCCTGTATCATGATGATATTCAGACATACATGCCTTTGTTCATACTTTTCTCCTTGAATGAGGTCCTTACATTTTTTACTGTATGTTCCTGCTTACATTTCAAGATCCATCCTAGGTATCATCTCTTCTAGAGAGTTCCCTCTAAAACTTCAGGCTAATCGAAACAAACTTTTAATTGCCTCACCCATGCCTCCACCTCCAGAATGTGCCCAGCTCCAGGGGATAGAGCACAACTGGTCTAAGGTAATCATAAATCCTAGCCCCTGTTCCTAGACTTTCGTGTAGTTAGGGTTGGCTGTATATGCAAATTCTACCAAGGAGATTTAGGCCTATGTCTTCTGGAGGTCGTTCCTGGGAGAGCTTCTGCTTTGCTTGATCAAAGGGGGCAAATAAGGTTGGCACCAGACTCTTGAACAAATATAAAGACTTGAACAACAGTTTGCTGAACTGCTGAATAACTTATGTCTAGCTATCACAGCATCATGAGACCAATTAGCTACAATCATGAAGAAAGGCCAAGAGAATCTGCAAGTCTCCATACTGTAAAGCCACTGAACCACTGCCAGTAGCTGCCTATCTCTAGACTTGTTACATTTTAGGAAAAATAACAGTAACAAAGAAATAACAGTCATTTGTTTAGGCAATTGCTAGTTGAGTTTCTGCTACTTGCAGCCATATGCATTCCTGATACAGTATTACTCATATTTGTGCTCCAGTAGCAGATTGTACATGAATCTAATTATTACATTGTATCAAAATAATGTTAACAAATATATCATAGTAGACTAATCATTACATTTGTCCTGACTACTTTAGACATAACTTCAATTGGAAATGGAGTATTAAAGTCATGATTTCATCTAAGTCTATATATTTCAAATCTCCTTTCTTTTTTGCTCGATGCAATATTGTGAGCTCCCTGTTAACAAAACCTTAACATTTATTACAAATTGAAATATTTGTGCCTTCGCTGGTGTAGCTCAGTGGATTGAGCACAGGCCTATGAACCAAAGGGTCGCTGGTTCGATTCCCAACCAGGATACATGCCTGAGCTTCAGGCCAGGTCCCCAGTAGGGGGCACGTGAGAGGCAACCACACATTGATGTTTCTCTCCCTCTCTTTCTCCCTTCTTTCCTCTCTGTCTAAAAAAAAGAAATAAAGACATCTTTAAAAAATGAAAATAGTTACATTAGTACTGGGGCAGGGGGCTTACAGTGAGAAGGTGAATGAAATCTGTCATGGAATAACCTGTTTGGAATGGTACCAAACTCATCAACAAGAGATGTGTTAAGCTGAAATATTCTATTACTTAATATGGACCTTATACAAATTAGATTGAAGCATTTCATAAGCAGGTAAAAGAGTGGCCTTCCAGACACTAAAAATGCTGGGAATCTGTGCAGGTCAATGACAAAGTCCTACGGCACGCTGCCAGACACCTCACTCCACCTGGGCCACAATATGCTCATCCATATTCACTGAATATGGTTGTTCCATAAAACTGCATTTCAAGCCTAAATGTAACATCATTCAGTTTGAAATTTTCCAGTTTGAACAAAAGAATATTACAGAAAAAGGGGAAAATTAAAATATGCAGTCAAAATGTCTCTCTCTAATCTGGTAATTTGACAGGAAAAACAACAACAACGATGTAGTTCTAGCTTGTCCAAATGGTTCTGGTGAGCACATTGTAGTTCCATACAGAAATTTCCTTTCCTAAGCACTTGCACTCATTTATTTTCAAAAAGTTCTAAAATACTGTCTAAAAGATTGAATTAAATTCATTTGATACATTGTAGATGTTAAAACAGAGTGTTTTCCTATTAAGCATTCTTGCCACCACCTCCATTTCCCTTAATTCCTCAAAAATTACTGACAATGGTTCAAAGACGTCTTTGAGCTACTGCAGTTTTCTGGATGTTGACACATGTACTCATTAACAATAATCAAGTACATTGGTACTTTTGCCCTCACATTTTTGTCTTATAAAATCAATTTATGATCAATAGAGACAATAGAGATAATAACAAAAAGTATAAAGAAAATAAACACCATCCATCATTCCCTCTCAGATATAACTATTGTTAACAATGTTTCCACTCTAATTTTCATATAAAAAATATATAATTTTTTAAACTAGGAAAACAGATTATATATTTTTTCTTCCTGATTTTTCACTTAGAATATATCATAAGCATATTTTGGGATTATACATCACTTAAATTATAGCATGACATTTTATCAAATGGATTTACTCCACTATTATTTCCTTTATTATTAGAAATGTATTTGTTCTACCTCATATCACAAGTAACATTGTAACAAAAATGCTTTAAGACAAACCTCTGCTCCCTAATTCCCTTAATATGCGTCCATATTCTTAAATTTGAAACCGTGAGTCAAGGAGCACAAGTTTATCAGACATTTGACTCACTTTCTCAATTGTCTCCCAAATGGATTATATTATAATTGACTAAAATTTTCTCTAATCTTTTTCAATCTAAATGAAAATGATATTTTGTTACTTAATTTGTAATTCTTTTAATATCTAAACATTTAAATATTTGAAACCTTTCTCCTATGTTTACAGGGGTGGGCAAAAGTAGGCCTCCCGTTGTTGAAATGGAAGATAGTATAATGATACATAATGATACAAGGTAAACTGGTTCACATACTCACAACTATAAACCTACTTCTGCCCATCCCTGTATCAGCAATTGTTATTGTTTTCCCTATGCAATTTGGTTCACTCTATTTTCCTACTTTATATGGTTAAGTGGTTTATTAGTTTTAAGGGTTTATTACACATAAAAAATAAAAAATTTCTTTTTATACATTTCAATTTTTTTGAAAGACCAGTTTGTGCATTGAATTATATAGCAATAAAATTCCAATTTAGTCAAATTTAAACTTACCCTCTAAAATATCTTTCACTGCTACTCTTCTTACAGAATTGATGGTCTTTGGAAAATTGGTAATATATTCATGTATTTTTCTACTAATTATTTAGAATTTTAATTTTTTTAAACTTTACTTTCAATTACAGTTGACATTCAGTATTACTGTCTATTAGCTGCAGGAACACAGCATAGTGGTTAGATAATTATACATTATGCAAAGTGATTTCCCTGATAATTCAAGTACCCACCTGGCACCATACATATTATTATTAATTTTTTAATACACATTAGTTGATGTTCCTCAAAAATAGAAATTTCCCACCAATGATATTTTAAATATTCTATTCCTTATATAATTGGTTTCTGATATTTCCTTCCTTTGTTTTTACCTCCTCCCCATTCACCCATCCAGTCAACAGTACTTACAGAATGCTTACCATGTTCCAGGTCTTGTTAAAGAGGCGTATGGGATATATTAATGAACAAGACAGACAAGCTCAATGCTTTTGTTTCAAAGCATATTTTTATATCACTATTACCATTTCTGTATTCTTTTAATTAAACCATATCAACTTATTTTAGGTGTCTCTTCTAAGTAGCACAGAGTTGGATTTTGGCTATAAAGCAATCGCTTAAAGCATTTATGTATAGTGTGCTATAGCTAATGTTTGACAGCATTATATCATCTTGCTTTATGCTTCCTTTGTAAGCACTCTTATTACTTTCTTTAGTTATTCTTATTATCACTATGTACGAAGTCTTATGAGTCAGGCACATAAAAGTTAATAACAATGAACATTTTACTGAGTGTTTACAATGTGTCAATTATTGTGCTCTATATGATTTTCTTTTCATTTAATCCTCATAATCCTATTGCACTGATACTCTTTTACAGGAAATTTATAAACCAAAAAATTCTTTAGTGATTAGAAACATCAATGAAATAGTATATTTTATTTTCTCTATGTGTGCTAATGAATTATGTAAACTTCTATACTTTTCACTTTGAATATTTCAGTAGATTTAAATAGACCTAATATCCAAATAATGTTTTAAATTATATTTTACTGTGCTTCATTATTATTATTCTTAAAAATTGCATGCATATCATATGGTCACTTTGCTTTTTAGCAGTCTTTTAGGACCTGATTTTCCCTTGCTTGTTTCATTTTCACTCACCTTTCGTGGGTAGAGTATATTTTTACCTAGAAAGGCATGTGGGTGGCACCTTTCCTGAACCTGCATATGTGTGACTGGGTACAACTTTTGCTTCTTGACTTTCGACTATCTTAAAATTCATGATTACTTTGTCAGTAGGTTCTGCTTCTTCCATTTCATCAATTAACTCTTTTTGTAGGTCAAATTTAAGATTAAGGTAATAGAACCACCCCTATCTTGCCCTCCCCACTTCCTTATTTTTCTACCCAGCAGCCTGAGATAATCTCCTTGAATGATGTCATTTTGTTCATGTCATTTCATTATATTGTTTTTTTTATTTTTAATCAGTATTTTTTAATTGTTGATACTGTACAGTTTTCTGTCTTTTACCCCGCCCCCAGCCCACCACCCCAGCCCTCCCCACCTTCCTCCCATTTCCACCCCCCATAGTTTTTGTCCACGAGTCCCTTATACTTGTTGCTCTAAACCGTTCCCCTTTTCCCCTGAAATTCCCTCCCCTCCCCCTCTGGACACTGTCAGACTGTTCTCAAATTCAGTGTCTTTGTTTATATTATGCTTGTTTGTTTGTTTTGTTGATTAGCTTCCTGTTAAAGGTGAGATCATTATATTGTTGATGAGGGGAAAAAAACCTCAATTCCTGGCCAGGGTCACTATCTGTGTGGAGTTCCCCTGTTCTCCCTATGTCTGCATGGGTTTCGTCTCAGTTATATTATCTCTCACATCCCAAAGATAGGCACGTTAGGTGAACGGGCATGTCTGCATCGTCCCAGGCTGAGTGAGTGTGGCTGTGTGTGCGAGTGGCCCTGAGATGGAAGGGTGTCCAGTCCAGGGTTGTTCCCACCTCATGCCCCGAGCTTCTGGGGCAGGCTCCAGTCACCTGTGGCCCTGAACTTGAATAAGTGGGCTGGAAAAATAGTTATCTTCCTTGTTTTTATTAATCTTTCTTAAAATATACCTCACATTTATTTGACTGTTTAATATTAGAAGTGTTTTGGGTCTTTATTTAGAGGTTAAATGATGTTTTAGTGACCAGAAATATGCCACAGGAACTTAAATCATGTTTATGTTAATTAGCCTATGGTAAAACTGGTTTTGTTATACATCGTTTTGCTTAAAGTCGCAGTTTCCAAGAACCTATTGATGACATTAAGTGAGGACTTACTGTATTGGTGATTATTTAAGCCTTAGGTGATAGCTTATTATTTTACCTATACTTTTGCTGCTGGTATCTCTATGTAGAAGATCCTGAGGTCTTTTCGTACTAATCCTTGGCATGGCTATGGGCCTTGGGCTCTCCAGTTTCCTTGATTTTCTATTAGGACGTTGGTTTCTGCTTGCTACTAACACAACTTCTGATTCCAGACCTAGTACCGGCCTGCTCTTTGTTGCTAATCTGGTCACCCTGCATTTGGCTCATGATCCAGTCTGACACACAAGTCCTCTAAGTGCCTTAATTTTCTAGCATATTCACAGATAAAGCCAAATTAGAGTGGGAACGTAGGCTTAAGAGTTCAGAGCCTGGTCAGCTTCTTCATAGTTGGTTGATCTAAATAACCCTTTATAAGCCTTAATTCCTCATCTAAAAAATGGGGATAACAGTACCTATAACAATATGTTGTGAAGATAAAAATGATAATCTACATAGAGCCATCAATATAATCTTAGCCTACAGAAAATATTAAATATTGACAATTATTAATCGTTATTTCAAATAATTTATCATTCTTCCCCATACTTCTTAATCATGATAATTCTTCATATAGAAAGGTAAATACTCAGCTTTTTCAAAAGGAGTAATTCTGGGAGAATACCCAGTGGCGTGCAGCAACAAAGTATCATTGGATCTTTACCTTCTAATTCCTCATTCTGGTGTTTACATTTAATGTATAAGATAAAGCTCACTGAAAAGAAAAGAATATTTTAAACACTACCTGTGCTTAGAATAGGAAGCTTTTTGCTTAAGTTGTTGAGAGAATTTTTTAGGTAGGTAATTATAATGACTTCAATGACTGAGAGTTATATCTTTTACCATATGTTTATAATTCAAATATAGTATGAAAAAACTTAGTAGTCATACATAATAACATTGTCGTATGTGTTAGAACAAATATTTTAAAATTATATCACAAAATTAAGCAGATTACTCAATAACCAAATACTTTCCTAATTAAATTATTATAAAATACCACAATGAAAGAAATGCTAATCCAGAAAACAGAAAATCAGGGAATTAGAAGGTGTATAAAAAACATTTGGGAGATATGAAATTTATCCCATGAGTGTTTTAAAGAGCTCGTAATTTACGAATGTCAAAGCCCAAGTGTATTATGAGGGTCTTTCCTCAAAAGTGACATTAATTGCATATCCCACAGATGATTATTATCTACTCTATTTATACCAAAGTATAAAACGTGGTTGAAAATATATAGATTCAATATATTTAAGGTAATAATAAAACATGGTTACTCTGGCCTAGCAAAAAACTGTTACTTTTAAACTTCAATTTTTGGTCTCTTAGGAAATAGTATTAAGGAAAACCAGTATTGAAGCTTTATACTGAATCTGCTATGATTGAGGCTCTTTTGGACTTGCAAGAAGTATGTACTCAGGGATGGAAACATGACACTAATATTTTAGAAGCTTTTTTACAAAAATAACCCCAAGGTGCTGCTTATTCTCATAGTAAAGATTTAAAACAAAACAAAACAAAACAAAACAAAAAAAACTAGCTCTCAGAAATTACCGAGGAAAGTTGGGAATAATGCTGTCAAGCATTCACCTGTAGTGACAGGCCCCTATAGAACGCAGTTTTTAAAAAGTGTGATACACATCTAAATAGGCAAACAAAAGACAACTGAAGAAGTTAATTATTTGAATTACAGAAAGAGAAACTTCATTCTAAGTGAAACAGGAATAATCTTTCACAAGGCTAATGAAAAACAGTGTAAATTATTTTTAGAAAATATTATTTTTATAATCTCTTATAAAGTATTAAATACTTAATTTCAAAATAACTTTGTGTAACCTGAATAGTAAGTTGATTTAACATTTCTTTACAGAAAAACCAGCCCCTATTATGCAGGGAATGAAGCACTTATACACATAAAATAATAGCATTAATGAGCAAGTTACTGCATAACATTCGAGATCATGGGTGCTTACTTATTCCCATGTTTCAAGATAAGTATCATCAATTTATTTAAAATTAAGGTAAGCTAATTTGGCATAACTTTAGCCAATGATAGTACAATTAACATTTTAAACAAATTATTAATTCTAATTTTGTTGACTTTATTGCCAAATGCAACAAATAAGTTTACTGTGGCACATCTGCCACATCAAGAGACTCTCACATATATTCTCTCATACAAACCAGAGCAACAACTACTTCTGAAAGTGGACTAGATTGCAAAACCTTTTCATAAATGATAATTAGAATCGTATTAGAGAGCAGATTTCAGTCAGTTTTAATGTACCATGCAACTGCTTACGATTGATTAAAATTAGAAACCTGGACTCAGGATCAATTTCATTTTGCAAACACATTCCCTACCATGTGAACATATATTTATGATTTCCTACCCCTTCTAAACAAATTGTTGATATTGGTATTTTTCCACTGGTGCATTCATTATTGACATTTTTATCATATTGTTATCAATTTTGTCAGAATATTTTAGTATAAAAGGAAATATTTTTTTGAAAATCAAAATTCTACAAAAAACAGTTGGCATGCAAAAGCACATTTTATTTATGTAGTTATTTAAATTTTTATTTATTGATTTGAGAGCTAATGAGAGACTGATCTGTCACTACACTGATTTATGCACTCGTTGGTTGCTTCTTGTATGTGTCCTGACCGGGGATCAGGCCCGCAACCCTGGTGTTATCAGGATGATGCTCAGACCAAATGAGCTACCCAGCCAGGGCAAAAAAATAAAATCATATTTTAGATGATACAATTATGGATTCTGATATCACCTTGAGGAAGAGTAGGTTTTATTAACTGAAAATTGATTATTTTATATTTGTCCACATAATTCAAACTGTAATAATTATCTTTAAGTACTAATATTGAATATAAGCCTAAATTCCCAACTTTCTTCCAAAAGGAAGAGAGTAGTATCAGTAATTATTTAGATAAAGAACAAAACAAAATATTAGAATTCATTCCAATGAGATACAATATTAATGGTTCACGGACATGAAATTATTGTACCAAATTGCTATGATTTGTTTCTAAAAGTTTACTCTCAACTTCTATACTATCTCTTTGGAAGCACTGGTCTAAAAGGATGGCTATTACATTTCCATTTATAAGTGGCCCACATACTTTAATGAAGAAAATATAGAAAGCCAAAGCCAGAGCTGGAAGAGTTCATGAATCACAGTTCATCACATTCACAGAGCCATGATATCCCGATTAAGTAATGGTAATGACAGATAAAGATAAGAAAAGCATGCCAAACATACATATACACACTCACATATATATATATATATATGCATATACACATACATACATACATACATATAAAGTTTACTACATACTCAGCACTACGATTTTTGTACATTATAATTTCATTCTCACAGGCACCCTAGGAAGTAGACAGCATTACTATAAATCTCCATTTCACAGATGAAGAAAACAAAGCTCAAAGTGGGCAAACAGGCCTGTTTTATTTCAAACCCTGTGCTTCTAACTGCTATTCTTATTATACTAATATTATTCTTTGTTCCCAAGGATTAGAACAGTGATCTATAGGAAATATACAGATGAGCAGTACAGCTTAAGGCAGCATAAAAAAATAGGAAAACAAAATCACATTGGCCTTTCATGTGCCCCACTAGTAGAAATAATAAAATCAAATTTAAAAAGTGAACTCAGTACATAAAACCACTGGCACTTATAAAATGTAGTATAGGCCAATTAAGAGAATGAGTAACTTCTTCAAAGAGTAAAAAATATATATATATTTTTAGATAATGCAGATGAGATCTTATACAAAAAATATAAATGGGATAAATAAGTCAGCTATGGTTACTGAAAGCCTTGGTATTGTTAGTACTGCTAAAAACCAGAGTGGAAAGGATTAAGAGTAATTGTATCATGGACAATGAATTTTCTACTGGGAAGGTGCTGGTCTGTAGTCAAAGAAGTTCTATGAATCTCTATGATGGAGAGAAGGTGACGGAAAGGAACACTATGGTTATAAACCATTGTACCCAAGTCCATTCCACTACCATTGCAGTGTACAGCACCAGCCCGGACAGAAAGGTAGTGGAGAATAAAGCATTTCAAAGGAATGATAAAGATGTTCAACATTAATTTCTTTCCCCCAAATTTAAGACCAATTTCTAGACTTCAGGAAATAATATTGAGGGTGTAAAATGGGGTTTTATATTTAAATAAACCATTTTTTTGAATGCACAGTAGAGAGAAACAGAATTCAACTCCTAACCTTGCCACTACCTATTTTAAAATAACGTTTTATGCCTATAAACAGAAACATATTAATTAGACCAATAAGTGTAAATGGCAATTCATTAATAACCTACAGTGCTGCCCAATACCCACATTACCCATAACTTTCGTATTTCCAGTGGAAATGATGGAGCTGCTCTTAAATACTGAAGTCAAGCTTAAGTCACAAAAATGAACAAGCATCATTAAAAAGAGGAAAGCAGATGTCTTCAATTATAGTTTAGGACTTCCAGAAAAGAAGGGTGAATTATTATTAGTGAACAACTCTGTGAAATATGAGAACATAAAGAAAACACTCACTGCTATTCTTTGCACTAAATGAACTGGTCCTAACTTTTCGACTCGTCTGAGATTCTTCGTAATTCAAATAATGAAGTCATATTTACTGAGCATCTACTATGCACATCTCAATGGCATCTTTTCAATTTTCCATGTTCTGCCTAATTAAAGGAAGGAATTTGAAGAAAATGTCTACCGAGGAACTGCCCAGCAGATATGAATGCCCTATGGTTTCAATATGAAGGATCCTTTGCTATCTGTAGTAGGATACAACGAATTCATATTTATTAAAACTGTTATCTTGTAATTTGCCTAACGAATGAAGACACATATAAATACACACGCACATCTCAGGAGTGACTGACTCCTTATTTGTCTGCCACAGCATGTTACAGAGGTTATGTTGCTGAAGATGAATATATTTTGTTCCCTGCGAGGGACAGTGATCTAACTTTTCAAAATGCACTTCTGAGGTAGAACAGAAGACTACACAATAAAATGAAAAGAACAGGGATATCTTATAGGACTGTTTGGGTTTGGGGCTGGCTCCATCTATGTCCGACCTATGCTACCTCGTACGTCTTAAAACGCTTGGCTTAGTTATCTGCTGTTGCCATCTTGA
Source organism: Glossophaga mutica (assembly GCA_039655065.1). Lineage (NCBI taxonomy): Eukaryota > Metazoa > Chordata > Mammalia > Chiroptera > Phyllostomidae > Glossophaga > Glossophaga mutica. The sequence continues at coordinate 25,990,023 of CM077309.1, read as the reverse complement.
AACTCTTACTTATTTTGTTTTTTAAAGAGGCCACCCATTTTTATTTTGCACTGGCTCTGCAGATTGTGGGGCTAATCCTGCTTAGATCTGAATTTAATACATGTAATACGTGAATTTAATACGTGTCACTCTTTAATACGTGTAAGCCTTAGTTTCTTCCTCTGCAACAAATGGGTAACACTCAGTGAACAGGCTTAGTGGGAGTATAAGATTAAAGATCATATGTGAAAGTCATGACTGCAGAGCCTGGCACGTAGGACAGAAAAGAGATCTGAAATGAAATGAAGCCGAACAGTTCTTTCTCTTACACCTATGGATCTGAGACGTACAAAAATCATCGTAACTCATAATTAGGTAGAGCTGAAATTTACACTTCAATACTTACAACCCATATATCTGTGGTGCGATTTCTAGTCTGTTCAAGTGCATGTAAAGCTCAATATCATGCTTCTTCAGTAGATGATCTTGGATCTGGTTGACTTTGGTAACAATAGCAACTGTTGGCCCTAAGTCCTGTGGTCTAGCAAAGGGGATGGGAGCCATCAATGTTTCTTTCCCCTAAAAATAGGAAAAATGGAACATGTATTATATTTCAATATAAAATTAACAAGTATATGGACACCATTCCTGAATACATTTATCAGTGGGAGTTTAAATAAGAACTTTAACCATCTTATTGCAAATGCTTATAATGTGGAAATACGTGTTGAGTGTCGTACAGACGACTGTGCTCAGAAAGGCCAGAAAATGCCTCCTAAAATATTTTCCACCTATATTCCCCTGGCCAGTTCCTCTAGTGACATTACATATTAGAAGACAATTTTGGCTGGAGGTAGTGGTGGCCTCCAGTCTATTTGTCCACGGCGAGTTCATCTAATCAGCCACAGTACCTAAACGGAATACTCGAGTCCAGATGAAAACATACTTCTTGTGGCATAAAACTAAAACATGAAAAACAGTAAATGGACATTTTTGAGTTCACAAAACTATAAAAAAGTCAGAAAATAAAGGAAACTAGTACTAGAAAATAAGATAGTCTCTGTCTTTCGATCAATTTAAATAGCTAAGTAGAAAAGATTAAAAAACTTTCCAGACCAAAATATAGCTGATTAAAAAAAATTACAACTGGAGAGCATTATGCTAAGCAAAATAAGCCAGGCGGTGAAAGACAAATACAATATGATCTCACCTTTAACAGGAACCTAATCAACAAAACAAACAAATAAGCAAAATATAACCAAAGACACTGAAATTGAGAACAGGCTGATAGTCACCAGAGGGGAGAGGGGAGGGAATTTCAGGGGAAAAGGGTAAGGGTTTACAGGAACAAGTATGGAGGACACATGGACAAAAACTAGGGGGCTTGGAAATGGGAGGGAGGTGGGGAGGGCTGGGGCGGTGGGCTGGGATGGGAGTAAAAGACAGAAACTGTACAAGAACAACAATTACAATAAAATAAAAAAAATTTACGTGGGTCAACTACAACATTTCCCATGCTCTGCAGTAAGAAAGATACATTTGTAACTCCCCGTAATGCTTTTGTGTAAACTTCAACTCCTCCCTCAAATCTGATGGTTTCCTTGAATATATTATGTCTGACCTAAGTTCTTCTGATACTGTCCTCGATTTCCACCTTTCCCAAAACTGGGATTTACAGCATCACTGTCATGACCATCTACCTATCACTCATCCTCAGTCTACTTCTCTTCCCCAAATTCTTGTTTCTGCTGAACAAATGTTGCTTTTCCCTACAGTTCTGGTCTTGGTTTTATTCTCTACTTATATGCAACTCCTTGAGTCATCTCAGTCATACAGAGTGCCTCAACTGAAACTCTTATCCCAAAGACATCCTAATCTTTATTCATAACCTAGAACTCGAGAGTGCCTACCATATATTCAAATCTTGGCAAGGACTCTTACATTGCCAAAACAGTGTCTAATTCAGGAGGACCACAACTAAGTTTATTATCTTCCGCTCAAACACATGTTCATCCTTTCCCCACACCTACCTCAACCTGTTGTCCAATCAAAACACCTACTTTGTCAATTTTAGCTCCTCAGGGAATTCTTATATATCTCCTCCTCTACAGCTCTATTGTAACAACATGATTTGGGGTCCTAATTATTTCTTTCTTCCTAATGGGTCTGTCTCACTGCCCCTAATTTAGCCTGCTTTTAAATCCATTTTCCAAAATGCCTGGTGATGTATCTGAAGCAGATATTAGGTATTCCAAATTGCCCTCCTTAATCATTTTTCACTCAGGAGAAAATTCACTTAATCTGGTCTATAAGGTCTTTCATTCATTCGTTAGTGAGCCTCAGCTCTCACTTCCAGAGATCCTGGGATGCCATTGTTTTAGCTGAAATATCCTATCCCAGTGTTTCCACTGAAGAGCTCTCAAGTATATTTAAAGATGTGGCTCAAGTGTAGGGTTCTATTTAATTTCCTTCTTTTCTACTACTGCAGTATCTTTTACTACTTCTTGGCTTCCTAAACTGTGAGATGTCTAGAATAACATCTTTTCATCACTGGACCAGATTCAGGGGCACAAAATAAGGTAAAATTCTAGCCCTCACAGTCTTGAGGGGAAGACTACAGAGAAAATAACTTAGAATTATACATTAAGACCAGTGACTGATCAGGCTGGTAGAAAGCACAGGGGGAGGAGAAATGTGTTAGGATAAGGAACAAGTTCCTGGAAGGAGTTCCATCTAACTTCCAGAATCATTTCAAGTCTCAGAAAGAAATGCAGTCCTTCGTACTTCCTACATGTCTGCCCTAGAGTCTTTGGGTCTAAAGGATAAAAGTCCACATGGATTTTTGTAATTCAATTAGTTTGTATTAATCAGTATAAATGAGAGAAGAGGAAATCTCTATATTATGGTCATTTATGATTAAAAATATACATCTAAGACACCTTTTTCCAATTTTGTAATATCAATATTCTCTTCAAATTAAAAAATTAATTCTTATTAAATTTTTTAATTAAAAAGACTTAATTAAAAGTTTTCATTCTTGTTAATAATTTTCCCTAGTGATTAAATTGAAATAAGTTTTTTAAATTGTAAGACACTACTAACATTTAAAGGTAGTGTTTATTCTGAAGCCAAGCTTCCTTTAAAAACAAGCAATTTAATGTTTATGCATTTTGGTTGTGTGGTGTTTCATTTCCTGAACAACCCTGTGCAGCTGAACACCATACAGTGTGGGGTGGGAGGCACTGAGCTCAGACAGGGTTTCTAACAATTGCACGGAAAACAGGTCACTGTATGCAGTCTTCTATGGGTTTTGAATACACATACGTCCGTAGAGGTACAATCGCTGGCTTTGGGAGAATTGACCCCAAATTAACCAGTTTTAAAAAGTTTAACTTAATGAAATCATATAATCAATTTCTAGTTTGACTAGAATGAGTTGTCATTAATCAATGGCACATCTAGGTCCACTTTGTAGTCCAAGGCTTATATAAACTACAGTTCGAAAAGATTTCTGCTGTACTCACAATACTTATAACAAAATCTCTTACACTTAAGAAACTCAGAAATAATGTTCCAAATCACTTAAGTGCTAAATAATAAAAATCAAAAGAGAAGTTAGAATGATTGTAAAATACTTTGTTACCATCAATCAGGATTGCTTATCTTAATGAAGAATGCTATTTCCACTTTACAAATATGATCAAATGGAATAACCACATTACCAATAAAACTAGAATTTTTTTTTAACCTTTTATTAAGCAGTAAATGTGTTCAGTCCACAAACTGTTACAGGGATGCAATGAGATAATGATTTTATGCCTTTAGGTAAACCAATGCACTGTGTGCTTCTTGAGGAAAGTCTTATGAAAAGTATCTCTGCTGAAATAGGTAGCATGTGATGTAACTGAATTTTCAAAGGAACTACAACTGAATAAGAAAGTGGTATATTAATTTCTCAAACTCCTTTGTTAAAAAGGTGAGAGAATCAGAAAATAGAAAAATAGGAGGATTAAAAAGGTATTCACTAGACATGCTTTGTAGGAACATTTTATTCATTGATATATTCATGCAAGCAATTAATATGCAGCAAATGTTCTGAGGTCATAGCACCTTTGTGTTCACTGATAAAATGAATGCCTTTCTTTGTGTTATCTCAGCTATTTTCATGAACTTGACTCAGTGATGTCAACATGAGTAAGTAAAACTGAAAAATGGTAACCCTCACATTTTCATCATCCAGTTTCTCAGATATGGTGAATTGGTTATAAAATACAAAATGACCTCTGCATAGAATAATCACCATGCCTGTTTTAAATGTATTCAAATACTCTCTGCTGTAGATTTTGGTGTTCACACAAGTCTATGACTTTGTCAAATCACTTGTCAAGAATATTAAGTTATTGTTTCAAAACATATGTAATCATAGATGGTGACAGTAAGTTTCTGCTCTTAATAACCCTTACAGAAGGTAACATGTTCACGTATTGCTGAAGGAAGAGTTTGTCACCTAGGCTAGGGGTTGGCAAACTTACTCTGTAAAGAGCCAGACAGGAAATACTTTAGGCTTGACAGTTGTGTTGCCACTATTCAACTCTGCTATTGTAATGAGCAAGCAGCCATAGACAGTAAGTAAATAAACAGGCTTGCTGTATCCCAATAAAACTTCTTTTATGGGCACAGAAATTGGATTCCATATTATTTTCGTATGTCACAAAATATTATTCCTCTTTTCATATTTTTTTAACAATTTAATAATGCAAAAGCCATGTTAAGTCACAAGCTGTACAGAAACAGATGGCAGGCCGAATTCACTTGCAGGCAATAATTTGCCCTGACCTAGACCAAAGGCGCATGAACCATTAGTTAGCCATTTCGTTTTTTAAGAGATGGAATGAAGTGACTGAGTAACACGTGGTTTCTAACCAGAGTGCAATCAATCCCAAGATAAAAGAAATTAACCATGCAGAAACTAATATGCCCAGAGCTCTTAACACCCCTTGCCAGAATAATCTGCAATTTTTCCAATATTGTGTAATAAAATGGAAATACCATAATGACCTCTAAGTTACTGTATATGTTTGCTTAAAATGACAGATAATTCAGAAATTTCACTCTTAGAGATAGGCCAAGAGAACTAAAAACATATGTTGACACAGAAGTTTGTACGTAGTATTCACAGCAAGCAAAAAGTAAAATGAACCCAAATGTCCATCAACTGATTTATGGATAAATAAAACATGGTATATCCACACAATGAAATATTATTCAACCATGAAAAGGAATGGAGTACTGATGTATACAATGTGAACAAACACTGAAAACATGCGAAATAAAAGGAGTCAGTCACAAAAGGCCAAGTATTGTAGAATTCCACTTCTATGAAATATGCAGGATAGGCAAGTAGAAACACAAAGTAGATTAGTAATAATAGCAGAGACACCAGAGAAGAAGGGATTGGTATTGGGTTTCTTTTGGGACGATGAAAATGTTTTGGAATCAAATGTGAGGATATTTGTACAGCCTTGTGAATATACTAAAACCTGCTGGATTGTACACTGAAAAGTGAATGTTACGGTATGTTGACTATGTCACAATAAAAATTATAAAAAACAGGATGAGAGAAAGGAAAGTGGTTTTTATGCTATATGTGTAAATTCAATAATGATACATAAGTGAAACAACCTATTTGATACAGAGTTTATCTATACACTTCAGTTAACAATGTATCTATCAACTCACTAAGATAGCAACAAATCAATAGATAAATGAACTTATTAAATTTGTAATTTTTAAAAAGTTATATTGCATAGATATACACATGTATAAAGCAAGTTTCCATGTATTTATACATAAATGTTTATGTTACCTTTGTATACATCTGCCAATATTATCAGAGATATGGTTTAGATCCCAATTCGATCTTATTCCACGGGTATTTTTATATTTTCTTTTTTATAGTAATAATAATGGCTTTTATTCTCTGATTATATGTTGTTACTGAAAGTATTTGTTCCTTCAAATATATGGAAAAGATCTGTACTATGTGATTTACCTTTTGATTATCATGCTCGAAAGTAGAAAACCAAGGCTCAGCAGTTTCCATAAGTTGTGAGAACATTGCACTAAAATTTAGAAAAATAACATAATGCTGTTAAACTTTCATTAAAATAGACATGGTATAAAAATAAAAAAAAAACAGAATTTTTTGGTACTTACTAGGCATCATGTTCCAGATACTCCGGGTTCAAGAGAGTTTTCATTTCCTCACTTAAAAAAGCAATACATGCAATCAAAATGTGCAAATTTTCAATGGAAGGAGATGCAGAGTTTACCTTATTCTATACTTAGAAGCCAAATTTCACAAAATGTACAAATGAAAAAAATTATTTTTTTGATAAAAAGAGGAACTCCATTAACAAATGCAATCCTTTCTTTCTATAAATATCAGAAACAAATTAGCTGCCTTGTCTGTACCACAGTGAGTAATATTTATTTATTCCAAATAGCAAATACAAATGTGACATGTTCCTTGAATGTGCCTGGCCTAGAATAAATTGATTACTCCAAAATCTAGTGCCTATTGTCTAAAACAAAACAAAAACAAAAGAATATATAGTTACTGGTGAAATATACCATATCAAAACATTAATTTATTTTCTTTTAATGATTTCTATTTTTACTATAACAGCAATTAATCAGTGATAGTACCTCTTCTAAATCTATTTTAGTGTTGCCTTTACATTTTAGTGAACTGAAACAGCTAAAGAAGCATGTCCAACCCATTTAAAAACTATTTTCAATCATTGGTACTTTGCTGTGAAGTATGTTCCGCATACATGTTTTTAAAAAGGTGAGAATGACATGAAAACAGGATCCAATACTAACTTCATCTTTATCATTCTTTAGAATAACTAAACAAAGGCAATTAAGATATGGCTACTTTAGTCAGATCCCGTAAACTCAGTATGATTAAAGAACTCAAAAGAAACTAGAAAATACTAATGTATCATATAGTAAAGAAAAGTTAACAGAAGTCTGAGTATATATTCAGCAAATGGATGGCTCCATTTGATTAATAAAGACATTATATGATTATTTTCTCTTTTCTGCATATAGATGGGCTAGCCTGTGGGATATTCCTGACAAAATTCTATAATCCTAAAGCCCTCTTTCCCAAGATGCTTCCTGGCTGCCTCTATGGCTCATCAGTTACGGTATCTTAAATTAGAAAATAAATTCTAACAATTAGTTGAAGTTAAATACAATCACTAAAGTTATTTGCTGAAAAGAACAAATTAATGTATCTCAAACACATGAGTCCTTTTTGTTTAGTTATAGACTTGAGTTCTTTGTGGTAGTGTTCTCTTATGAACTGAACTGAGTCAAATCTGGAGAGATACCTCACAGACAAGGTTTCCACGCAGCTTGCGGCAGCAGCATGGGTCATCAGAGGATGGTACGTATGAATACTATCAGTCTTAAACACTTTGCCATTGCAACAAAAATTTCCTCTTCTTGATTCATTAATTATGCCTCTCTTTAAGATTTGCGAAGATATTTATGTTTCCAAATTTGCCCATAGTTGCACTGGGATTACAACTATGAAGTGGAATTAACAATCAGCCACATGAAACACAACCAAATGTTTACAATTTACAAAAATGCCTTCAATTTAAAAGATTTTGAGGCAAAAAAGATTACAGCAGGGCTTAAAAACAGATGGAGCTTATATAAAAACTTGCCTTGCTTGTGCAGACTCACTGGCATGAAGAAAAGCTTGGTGGTCACAGTGGAGGATAAAGACTATGGGTGCTAACAGCTCATGCATGCCCTGAAACATAAGAGCAAGAAAAACAAAAGGGGTGGATGTTTAGAGTCCACTAGCAGACACAAAAAGCCCCCTTAAAAGCTTCTTCAACCAGTCCCTTGCCACCAACATTTCCGTGATTATGTAAAAAAGCATAAACAGGAAAAGCTAGAAGATGAGATTTTATTTACTTTCAGATTTTGGTTCCAATTCAACCACACTATGTATTCCGCTTTAAAACGCAGAGAGCAGTTCTCTTTTAAATGACACACAACAAACAATAAATTGGCATGGCAGACAACCTCGCACCTGTCAGTTGCTTCAAGATCTGTACTCATAAATATGAATTTCATTTATGCAAATTATAATCATGAGTTACAGTGTAAAGATCTGCAGTAAGAAGGGCAACTAAGAAACGTAGACCTAAGGAAATTGCAGCCAATGTTTTCATTATATAATGGCTCAAAATTAGGATGTCTGTAGATTTAGGAAGAGCTGAAGTCAGCTGGCTGGAAATGTTGGATAATATAAGAAACAACCTTTAGCAGGTATAATGGAAAACAAAGTTTTTAAATTATGATTTTCAACTTGTTTAACCTGAAGACTACCATAAACTTTTCCTGTCTAATTTCAACTATAAAGTTACTTTACAATTAAGTTTTTTAGTGATTTCACCAATATGATTCTTTTTCCTTATATTGGTGTTCGCATGTGCATTACATGAATAGGCACAGACACAAAAAGATATATTAACTACTAAGTTGTCTTTAAAAGGGTATTACAAAAATCCTTTATTTACTCATTATTGTGGGGAAATAAAGTATTTCACATTAGTGACCTGTCTTGCTAATTGAGATATTTTTCCTCTAAACATAAAAAAGCATATTTTAGCAAGTTAAAAATAGATTTCACCTTTTTGCCTCTAAAAGTGAGCAAATTACTATTTTCCTTTTGCTTAATAACTACAGATGACCTATCATAAAAACATTAGACAAAACACCATTTTTAGGCCCTGGCTGGGGTAGCTCAGCGGATTGAGTGCGGGCCTGCGAACCGAAGGATCGCAGTTCGATTCCCAGTCAGGGCACATGCCTGGGTTGCCAGGCCAGTGCCCGTCAGGGGACATACAAGAGGCAACCACACATTGATGTTTCTCTCCCTCTCTCCTTCCCTTCCCCTCTAAAGATAAATAAATAAAATATAAAAGGAAAAAAAAATCTTTAAAAAAAAACTTTAAAAAAAAACACCATTTTTAAAGGAAATAAAAATAAAATGAGCAAGAAGGGAGAAAAAATGGTTTTGCTGGTGAAAAGAGAGACGACTTCCTGTTTAGAAGGACAGTCACACAGCCTTCTCTGCGCAGTCTGGTAGTACTGTGTCATTCTTAAGAAACTAGTTGTTATCACAAATATAAAAGTAAACTCTTTCAGAGTTCACCGCAAGTTATCCCTAGTCTTGAATTAGGACTTGATGACATTTTTACAAAATAATTTATGCTCCATTGACAATTCACTTGTGATTTAGGACAAATTAGCACACATCGATATTTTTAGGTATCCATGCCCTAACTAACAAACCTCGGAAAGACTAGCCTTTAGAAGAACACGGCAGAGAGCCAGACAGAATGGAATTAATTGTGTTTCTACGTATGCGTTCTAATCATCACAAGGGGCATTTTCTCCCGAAAAATCTCAAGTTATTCTAAAAACGAAGTGCCATAATTTCAATCATCAAAGTAATAGTTATGTATTATAGAAAACTACATAAGAAAAAAAAACAAAACAGAAAAGAAGGAATGAGGAGGGAATGAAGAAAGGGAAGGGTGGGTAATGGAAGGAGGAAGGGAGAAAGAGAAGAAGGAAAGAAAGACCAAAAAACAAAAGAAAGAAATTAAAAACCATGACAGATATCCATGTGGGTTTTTTTGTTTGTTTGTTTGTTTTGCCTATTTGCGATGGTTTCCACAAGATAAAGTAGCTAGAAGCAGGATTTCTGTGCAAAGGATTAAAGACATTTGGTAAAGTCTCTGACATATTCCATTACACTATACCCTTCAAAATGAATTCCCTCACTTTCAAGCATAAAATCACCATCTCACAAATCCTCACTTATATTTGCAGTGTTCTAAAAAAAATCCCATCAGTGTGTATGAGTTTTTGTTTTTCTTGTTTGTTCACTTGTTGCTTTCACTTTTATATCCCACATGTGAGTGAAATCATATGCTTCTTGACTTTTCCTGTATTACTTATTTCCAGAGGGAATGGGGGTTGGGAGTAGTAAATGGTATAAAGGGTATCAAATATATGGTGATAAAAAAGATTTGACTTTGGTAGTGGGCCCACAATGTGATATACAGATGATGTATCATAGAATTGTATACTTGAAACCTATATAATCTTATTACCAATGTCACCCCAATAACTTTAACAAAAATAATTTTAATAAAATCTCATCAAATTTTGCAAATGGCTTTTAGGTAAGTATATAGTTTTCTTTTCTTTTTACAGTCAATTATTTATCTATCTAGTGCTTAATTTTGCCCTGAAGAATATATATTTTTCTCTCCAAAAGAGTTAAACTAATTTATTGAATGATCACCATTAAATGAATAACCCATCTTCTGCCAAGAGTTCTAAAATGTCACCTTTACCATAAATTGAATATTTAGCTCTAATTTTTTTCTGGGCTTTTACTGGTAACCCACTGGTTTGAATACTCTTAGTAAGAACTTAAATGTACACGTGCACACAAAATAAAGGCTATCTCAGTGAAGATGGTGAGTCTTTTCCATTTCACTTTTTAGGTTATTTATTAGGGTCCTGGGAGCCAATGAAAATGTGTGCTTGAAAAAATAAAAAAAATAAAATTTTAAAAAGAATTTTACTATTGTCATGACAAGCTGCAAAATATTCTATTCCTATTTTCTATACTTTTTCTCAAAATTATCTTGCCTATTCTAACTTAATTTTTTTTCATCCAAGGGAGCCTCAGTACTTAAATGCTAACCAAATACTGCAATTTTCATTGGCATTGCATTAAAATTAACTTGAAGAAAACAGTTATTTTTAGAACACCAGATTTTCCAATCCAAAAATTTATAGAACTGCATAGTTTTTATTGGGTTTTTTACTAGGTTTTTATTGTTGTTGTTGGTGGTGGTGATTCTAAATGAGTGTTTTTCCTACAATGTATTTTCTAATTACTTGTGGCTAATTTAATAACAAAGATTTCTTGCTTAAATGCATCTTCCTACCTCTTTCAATGTTCTCTTCCCTCTAGTTTCTGTGACACTACTCTTTCCACATTCTCTATTTTGTTCAAGTATCATTCATCTTCACTTATTTCAAAAATTATTAACTACCTATGATGTAGTGAGAACACAAAAGTAAATGAAGTGGGCATGCTCCTAACTATTATGAAGTATGCAGCCTAGACAGCAAGACACACAGTAATAAAATGAGCATGGCAGTGACTATACAACCATAAACTGTGATAAGTAGTATGTGTGTGTATGTACACACACTCACACACACAACCCAGCTCCTATTATAGACTCTGCACATAGAAGGTGTTCACTGCACAGTGACTGAGTAAATGAAATATTCACCACTCAACAGAGCAACACACTGATAAAAGGTGAACTGCAATATAAAAAACGAAAAAGAATAACAGCGTATCGTATTTCAATATTTCACATCAATAAATAGGGCGCTCTCTATATAACAGAAATTAAGAGTTCCCTAAATACTATTTAAGACACCTGTTACAAGTTCAATGCTGCTTTCCAACTAAACTAGGAATATTTCCTTAAATACACTTGGAAGACATTGTTGGTTTTACCCTCAATTCTAGACTAGTAAAACTTGGAAAGTAATGACAAGTGGCAAGTATACAGACATCTTTAAAGGAAAAGAGAACTATCTAGATGGAGTGATCACGAATTCATTAATGTGCTATAAATTTGACAAAGCATAATAAAAGATAAAGTACTGTCAGTATACTATTTGGCTCTCAAAATGTGTGTTTTGCTTCCATCTACATCGTCAGCACTTCTACTTGCTTAAAGCCTTTATCTCTGCTGGATCGTTAGTAGTCGCTGCACTCCAAGCTTGTGCCATTTGAAACTAAAGGTAACAAAGTTTTCCTCATCAACAGCCTGTAGGCTCACAAAATTGAACCTGTTCTTTTATCTGCCTGTGTTCATTTAGCTCACCAAGCAGTCTTTATTAAAGCTGAGGCATCAGGCAGTCAAAGTTCATTAATACCATTTATATAATCTCTGCAGTTTCAATTAACTCAGCAAGACATTCTACTACATGATAACAGTCTCATTAATTCAATAAAATCCCATAACTATTAACAATATGGTCGGTGTTAAACGGGGTGTCACCTAGTACAAAATAATAGCTTTAACAGCTTGTGATGAAACTCAAGGTTTTTTCTTAAATTTGATCTGGCTAAATATTCAGTCCTTCTACAGAAAAGTATTATTTCTGTGTAAACAATCTATAGGCTTTTAAACATATACAGGGAGTGATTAAGTCTTACTAATTGATATGATACCTAGGAGTAAGTTAATACTTTCTCATTCAGTGTTGATAGTCTTGGTCTAAATTATCAAGAATCTGATCTTCCATATTCCTCTCTACTCCTTCTTGCCAATGCAGTGGGCCACATACATCACAGATGATGGCGTGTGCAGTTAGTACGTTTTCGTTCCTTGCCAGTGAACTTCTTTCCATTATTAGAAGACTTCCTTAATCTAGTGTTTTCTTTCTCTAAACAAAAAGGGGAAACAAATGTGTAATGGGATAATTTTATTCCGACTTGATTTGCTATCAAATCTTCCCCAGTGAAGTATTTTCAAGTATTCGAAAGACAAGAGACAATGAGGAGATAGACTCGATGATAAAAGTGAACACGATGAGGAGAGGAGAATAGAAAAACAAAAATAAACTGGGATAATTGATGTAGAATCTGAGCTACTGAACTAACAATGCTACTGAACCATTCTTCTTGCAAAGTATGGTCATGACATTCATAGAATTTAAGTCATTCTGAATGGGATTTTCTGTTACTTGCTCCCCCCAAATCCTATACTGATAGAGACTTCCTTTCTCTCAGTCTCTTCTTTTTGGCTTATTTGTGTGTTTGTTTTTGGTGTTGGGACTTTGCATATGACCTCTGGATATCTTGCTTGAGGAGGCCTTTCCTACCATGGGATTATTCTTAAAAATTCTCCTAATTTTTCTAGTATATTTGTGTAATTCTTGCATTTACATTTTTATCTTTACTCCATCTTGAATTTATTGTCCAAAAGAAGTACAATTTGACCTTTTTTCTAGATAGAAAGCCAAGTAAGGCTAATTAACAAAAATGTCCTATTTTGTGATACGAAGATTTCATACACAACTGAACCTGTTTTTAGTTTACTCCACTGATCCCCTTGTTGCCCCCACACTACCATCACACTGGTCTGATCACAGAACATGTATAAAAGTTTCCCTCTCTCCCTTTGCCATTTTTCCTCTTCCCTAAATTCTGTGGCAACTCTGCATATTTAATAATGATTATAATTACAGTAATGATCACCACCACAACTACCCACATGAACACTGTGTGAGAGCTAGATGTTTTTCACTCTGCAAAGTCATATACTATTATCGCCCTCTTCTTACAGATAAAGAAAATAAGGATTAGAAGCAAGGTAAGTAAATTGCCTATGTAGCTAGTAAATGGCAGATCTGGGATTCAGATAAAGGGATATGCATCTAGACCCAGTACTCTTAATCAAATGAGCTATATCATCTCCATTAAAACTAACTAAAGCTTTTTGGCACTAAATTTAAAATAAATGTGTCCAGCTTTTAAAAATCACATTTCTCACTTAAGACTATCACTGGAATGATAATACATTTATACATTAAGCTGGTAAGAAGGAATATTTTTATTTAATGTCTTCTCATCTAAAAACGTTATCACTTCCTTGTTTATTCGCCTGTTTTTATAGACTTCAATAAAATTTATAGTTTTCTTCATATAGCTTTGGTGCCTATATTGTTAAATTTATTTCTAGTTGTTTTATAGTTCTGGTTGGCATTATGAATGGGATATATTTTTTCCATTTCCTATTCTACACAGTGATTTATTTAATTAATTATAATTCATGTAATCACATGCAATTATCATGTAATTAATATAAAGACACAGTACTAATATTAAAACTAAGATAAAATTAGTTCCTTGGATTTTTTTAATATATAATAACAAATGTATTATTTAGGACAATTGTATATGACTTGGCTTATTATCTTTAAATTGATCGAGTTTATTTCAAATTAAATACATTGCTCTCACCATGCAAGTGTTTTCTGGTATATTATACTGAAATTAGGTGGTCATCAATTGGACACAGACCATAACTTTTGGTCGTTAGAGAATTTATTGATTTAGTCTGAATTCCCTATTAATACACATATTAAGAAATACATACGAATATTCAACTTGACATATTTTTATTAGAACACCATAAGTTCAAGCAGAAACTAGACACTTCTTTATATATTAAGTAAATAATTTACATTTCAATAAAAATAATCAGCAGTCTTTTGCTTTAGTAATGGGATGAATGAAATATCAGGATCACAAAGAATATTTAAATTTCAAAAACAATTTTGCTCTTTTTAAAAAATTGTTGTTCAAATACAGTTGTCTCCTTTTCGCCCCATCGCTCTCCCTCCACCCCAGCCATTTAAAAGAACTTTCTGAAGTTATATTACTGGTAAGTTTTAAGGAGTAAAAGGATACTTTATTTTTTATATAGCATGTCACATATTTATAAATCCTGTACTTAGAAACAATATTTATACATACAACTCTGAAAAGTTTTATTACTAGATTGGTTTCAAAGATGTTGTTTATAAACAAACTCCCAAAAGTTGAAAGAAAAGATTGAATGCCTTATAGAAGACAATTTGGTGAAATGTCTTATAATAAGGAAGAAGCATATGTGCCTCAATGAGCTTACTTTTCTCACCATGCAGCTGACAAGCAGCTCTTTGATTGCTTTACTATTATGATACAACTTTGGATACAATAAAGGCTACATTATTGCTCTATCATTTGTCAAGCTGTATAGAAAATTTTGAGTCAATGGATGCCACCTGTACGATATTTTCATTACCTGTTTATAAAGCAACTGCTCATTTTCTCTAGCATAACAGAAAAGAACATCTGTAAGAATTTTTCTCACATTTTCTTGTTGGAAAAACTGCATTTCAGGAAACCTGAAAAAAGAAAACACAGAATTGAAACTGACTAGCACAATGCCAAGAATTACCCACAAACTCATCTCTGTGAGGTGCAAGTCTATATTTGCCATTGGCGGAACTTATATGCTAAGGAAAAAAGGATGAGAGAAGAGAAATTATTATAGCACAGAGGGATGCAATACCCTTTAATATCAAAATACTTAAAATGTTTTCCGTATGCTTAAAGTCACCGCATGGTGAATACAATTTTTAAGCAAAATGAATTACGGACTATGTATTTAGGGTGGGGCATTGCTTTGTTTTAGCCTATTTGATTTTTTGGACTAGATTGTGATCTTGTTATTATCAACTTTTTGAAAAAATTATTTTTTAATGCAAATATCAAGATTTAAATTATTATACACAACCATATTGTTAGTGTTATCTAAAGAAAATGTAGACCTCAAAGGGAACAAGTTAGTCAGTATTACTTAAATGCTCTCTGGATCCAAAATTCTACCAGGTGCTTTGACATGACGTGAAATAGAAAAGGGCAGACTACGAACTTAACTAGTTGTTGATAATAAAAGAGTACACAACCACAATAAGCCAAAGAGCAAACACATAGCAATTCAATACACAATGAATGTATAAGGGAAGAGGGGATGTCGTTTAGAAGTAAACAGTGAAACGGGTTCGCTCACAAAAGGTCTGAACAAGGATTTTTAGAAGAGGAAGAACATGCAACATCAGTGGAAAAGGTCACTGAAACAGAAGAAAAGATATGAAGGCACAGAAGGCACTGAGCATTCCAGGTACGCAACACAGTACGGTAATTAGTGATCAGAAAGACAGTTATTTCCATGTACACTGCCAGGTGGGAACAGGAAAACAGGACAGAAGGAACAGTGGCGCGGGCCTGGGAAGAGTCTTGAATGCCACATTTATAACTGAGGAAATGCAACAGAATCACTCTACAGTTTTTGAAAAGGGTAATAACAGAGAAAATATTATTGAATAATATTATTATTCAGGGTCCAGGTGGGAGCCTGAATACCTCAGCACAGCAAGGGATTACAGCTGGGAACACAAGTTAACACAAGTTAACTCTAAGTGGGAATAAGCCTGAGGAGGGGAGATTACAGGAAAGAGAGAAAAAGACATTATAACGAAGTGGAATGGAAAAATTACACACCTGAAAAAATCCCTGTGTTCAAATTCATGTTGCACAGTTGCTAGCAGTGTAACTTTGAATACACGACTGTCTCCTCTATTAAGCAGGGACAGTGATACTGACTTTGTGGTCCAGATGAGATAATGTGAGGGCACCAAGAGCAGCGCCTGGCAAGTAGGAGATGTTCAGAAGTAGAAGTCTTTCTAGGTCTTTGAGTACCGGTGCTTTAGGTGAGGAAGGTGTGAATTAGGTGGCTAAGAGAATTATGTGAGAGGTTGAAGAGGAAGACTACCTAAGGCATGGAAGTTCAGGGTGCCATCAAACAGATTTTAAAGAGCATTAATGGTTGTTTTACCTCAGATTATAATGGTTTACTGCCTCCTATTTCTGGAGACCTCAGCTGTTTCATGCTTCATTCTGATCTTCTTTTGGAGTTAAAACTTTTTCTTTAGGCTTAGCTGGGTTCCTGGGTGAACTATGCCAGTCACTTATGAAGCATCTCTTTTCTGGTACTAATTTTTATAGCAAATTAAAATCTATTTTATCTTCACCTTTTCATTTGACTTTTGCTTGAAATTCCCTTTGATATGCAACTGTCCCAAGAAACAGATATTTGATCTTGTTTCTGGCAGCAAGGAGGTCCCTCTTTTGGGGGCCAGTAATAAACTCACAGATCTGAGCAAGATTTCTTCACATCTCTGCATAAAGCTTAACGTGAAGACCTTCTAGGCAGTCCCTACTCAGGCATAGGAGTTCAACTAGGGACAAGTGACCAGTGCTACTGAAGAAGAGAAAAACTAACCTGGAAGTAGATTCAGTGAAGAATCTATTAATATATTGCAGAAGCAAAAAAAGTTACAGAAAGATGTCAAACACACCCAAGTAGGAAAGAAACACAAACACTTTTTAAATGATTTATATGGGACAAAAGAAAGTTGCTAAAGCCCTTAGAAAGTCAAGTAGACCAAAATAATCAGGATGAAAGGTTAAGTAATTAATAAAATAAATTGTTGAGAAATTTCTTGGAAAAATTTAGTCACTAAGTTAGAACTAGACTAATCCTTCCGAGAGGTAAAATCGTTTCCCCTTCTCCCTCAGCAGTGACTTAAATCGAGTCCCGTCTGTAAGCAGGCTTCATGCCCCAGGATTCAGATGGCTGGGCTTAATGATTTTATGTCCTTTCCTTACCTACTTTTTGCAAATTACCTGTGCACACCGTCACAGTCAAACTCTATGTAGCTGCTGCAATCTGAATGGATTATGGGAAAAAGTACTAAAAACTGTGGCATTCACTTTGTAACAAATACCCATGAGCTATATAGTAAGAGTTTAATACCAAACTACTAAAAATGTAAATTATATTACACACCAATTCATAGTTTCATTTAAATGCATACTATCCACTTGCAAGATTAAAAACTAGAGATCTACAGGAATTAAATTTGAGGTAGATCATTTGAATTACCCACTTTTAGCAAACACCCAATCAACTGGAAATGCGCACTAGGCAGACTCAGCATTTCTTCACACTGACACACTATCGACAATGAGCAAGTGTCAACTTCCAAAGTTTCATGATACCCTCTTTTTAGGAAAGCATCAGATAAGTAAGTAGAAAGATAGAGAGGGGTTCTGAAAAGGAAATAAAAGTTTATGCTATTTCAGAAATTAAACAAAGAACTTACATTCAGACAAGTTTTAGGTTCAGAGAGAGAGTAACACCTGCCCCAGGGTATCTGGGTGGTTAGCAGGTATCAGTACTTTCCAAGGGCTTCGCTAAGTAGTTAGAAATGAGTTGAAAATGTGCATTTAGGTAAAATTCTCTGAGTTTAGAATTAGTTACAGAGAAGACCATAGGTCACGAGGATGATGAATATATTTGAATAATAACACATTTCCTATAATAAATACTTGATTGTCATATTAGAAGGCTTCAAACCAGAAAACATACCATATTTAGGAATCAGAAATAAGAGAAAGAAGAGTACAGTCAGCTGTTCTAGGAATAGTAATAATGTTTTTCATGGTATGTTTTAATTTTCAAAAGAGCTTCCCTGCTACCTATTACACTCCTAAGCTTTTTTTTTTAACCCCATCACATCTGGTGTTAATTCAGGACAGGCAAAGTAATTTGAGCATCAGTCTAACCCACAAACCATTGGGAAGGCAAATATGTTGAAACAATGATAAAGATCACAGAATAAAGACCGAAGCTGGATTCAACAATTGTATAGGTTTTGAAAAACAGTGTGCCTTTTCATTTTCATGCAATAAAAAGAAATGGTAGTACTTCCAGTAAAGATGAAATAGAGAAAAGAATTTAGAATTAAATCTGTATTAGTTTATGATTCACTTAAGCCAAAATATCTGATAAGAAAGTAAAAGGAAAAAGAAATCATACTAAGTGAGGACTAAAGACAAATTTTGTTGTTATCAGAAAAGTAAAAGTCCAAGACAAGTAATTCCTGCATTGGGCCAGAAAATGAAAAAGGAGAGGCAAACAGGTGAGAGTGAAGCTCTTGCAGATAGAAAACAAAGAGCAAGTAACGTGTAAGCACTCTATGATGAAATTTAGACTCATACGGTGTAGATTTTTACTTAATGGAAAAAAGTGGTATTTTAGTTTTAACTTAGTTGATCAACATTTAAACTACTGCAGTTTCATGCTGCAGATATGTGAAGGAACTTACATTTAGACAAATTTTACATACTGCAAATGAATACCAACAGATATAAAAGTATGGTACATGCCTTGTTTCACATCTTTGAAACAACTCAAAATTCAAAGGCAATATAGGTTTCATTATAAGTTTAAAAAAAACTCCCATTATGAAAAATTCAAACATTTGTGGAGATAATAGTAGACTGAATCCCAATATACCCATCATCCAGCTTCAGCACTACTCAATTTTCATTTTATATACACTCATCCCTCAATGCTGCATTTTGTAGCAAATATGTGACATCATGACACCTATAAAGATTACAATGTGTAGCTCTCAAGATAAGCCTCTTTAAAAACAGTCATAGTAACATTATAACCCTACTAATAAAAATAATTATATAGTAATTAAATCAAGTATCCAATCGATGCTCAAATATCTGTAAAATATTTTCAGTTTGTTCAAGATTCAAGAAATGTCTACACACTGCAATTTGTTGACCATTTTACTTGATAAATCTATTCTTCTTTGTAAGAACCCAAGTTCCTTACCCTGTAGAAACTTGCCACATTCTGAATTTTACTTATTGTTCCTCTATTTTGTTATTTAACACATTCCTCTTTCCCCCTTAATTTCCTATAAACTGTAGTTAGGCCTAGAGATTTCATTAGATTCAGGTTGAACTTTCAACAGAATTCTTCATAGGTGGGAGGATGGTTTTAGTACATGTTCACGAATTCTTTGGCATGTCTCCCATTAAAAGGTGAGTCAAACTCCCCTCCATTTTAATACATGTTGGCCTTAATGGTAGCTCCTCACAGAGAACGCAGCGTAAGTGATGCTGCAACATAGCTTCTGTCTGGATCTCCATCTGGACTCATCCTTGCAACCCAGACACCACACTGCTAGGAAGTCAAGCAACTACATGGGAGGGCCATGTAGAGGTGTTGTAGCTGCAGCTCCAGGGAAGGTCTCTGCTGAGAGGCAGCTTCGACAGCCAGGCGTGGAAGTGAATAAGCCTTCAGATAATTCCAGCCCCTAACCTGCAAGCTGTGGAACAGAGACAAACTGTCCTGCTCTCAGCTGCCCAAGTTACAAATTCATCAACAGAATAAATTCTGTCATTGTTTTAAGCTCTGGGGTGGTTTACAATGCAGCAATAAAGAGCTGGCATCGTCAGTGTGGTGTGCTCCTGTCAGGAGGCACACATTGTTAACTCACCTCTCCTTCTGTGACGCTAGCAACCCTGATGATCAGTGCCTAGATCTATTAATTCACAGGAGGGTGTAAAATGCTAAAACTATTATTTTATCATTTTTCTTCCTTTCCTGTTTCAAATGCACATATAAAGAAAAATTTCCCTTCATCAATGTTTAGTTATCCTGAAGTACAGATCATCATAATTTTGAAAGCCTTGTTGATTTCCAATATATTTGCTCATGAATACTTGTGGACATCTAAGATTTATAATGACAGAATGGCTACTGATTCTGCCACAACAGTGGCTTATGATAACCAGGCTATTCCAGTTCTCTTTTGGATACCTTTTCATGGGACTGCAGTGTATGGGAATAAATCAGGATGTGAGGATGCAGGACGACTAAACACCAACTTTAGAGTCCAATAACCAGGAGCTCAGGTACCTGATGGGAGTTAACTGAAAAGACATTCAATAAAGCAATTGTCTGCCATAATACAGAGAAACAATAAAGGCAAGTCAGCCAAATATCTGGGCTGCCTACAATGAAGAGTTTCTCAAACAACAAAGAGACAAAAAGAATATTTCCAAAGCAAGAAAAGGGTTAAGAAAAGAGTGAAATGATAAAGGGCTTTGCCACTGCATTATAGTACATAATTAGGTAATTAGAAGTATTAAAATAGACAGAGCATTGGGCCCAGATGAATTACTGAAGATGCAAGTATTCAATAAGGTGCCCCAAGGGAAAAAATAAAGCCCTTGGTGAAGGTTTATAATCATGCCGTAGGACAGAGAAACACAGAAGGACTTGAAGGAACAATAACTGATGTTATGCCCATACTTCAAAAACAGAATTTCAAAGCAAGCATTCATCCAAAATTTAAAATGAGTTGATGAAAACTCCCTAGAATACTATTAAACACCAAAATAACTATACCACCTTATTCTGGTTTATTTTATTATAGAAAAACTGAAAAATCAAGCAAAAGCCATAAAGGAATAATTTGATAGAGAATGAAAGCAGACACACCAGATACTCCTTATTTCTGTGTTGCCTCTATTTTGGTTGATGATTTCACCATTCTCTCTATTCAACCAAATCTTCCTGCGCTTCATTCCAGGTACAGCTGGATTTAATTGTCCAGCTTCTTTTTCAGTTAGCTGTGGCCACTCAGTGCTAGCCAATGTAATGAGCATAGAAGTGATGTGTGACCCGCCCCCACCCCAAACTCATCCTCCACCCCAATGTGGCTTCATAGACATTTCCTCTTAGCTGGATAGAATGGAAAAAAAGTTATTTGGGTGACCTGGGAAGTGACATGTGTATTGTGGTGATTTTAAAAATATGTCTAAAAATTCTTTCTAACTCACATCCTTTCTTCCTTGGATTGATGGCTCTGGGGGAAAGTATCCTCTGGAGAAAGACACTTAAGCAGTCCCATGGAGAGATCCACGTGGAAAAGAACCCATATTGATCTTCCAGCCCTAGTCAAGCCTTCAGATGACTGCAGTTCCAGGTAACACCTGATTGCAATCTATTGAGACTCTCAAGCCAGAAGCTTCCAGTTAAGCTGCTCCCAAACTCCTGATATACAGCAACTATGAAATAAACAATCATTGTTTCAGGCCACTAAATTTTGGTTGACATTATAGTAGCAATAGATAACTAAGATAGTTCTTGATATCTGAAATTGGGGCATTGCTAAAAAAACATAAGATATGTGATAGATTTTTCTGTGGAACTACATAGAAGCTGGAAGGCTGTTGCATAAGGCATCAGTGAAAGACCAAATGGTGTGAATGAGATGTTAGTAATAGACAGACACAGACCAGGAGGACCTAGACGCAGTGAGGGCTTCGATAAAAGTGGGGAAAACATTATAGAAAAAAAATCCTTATTGTGTAGTTGTACCATGGCAGCCTTTACGTATATGGAAAATAGAAAATGTACTTGATAAACTGGGAAATCTAAGAAGCAATCTGGTCAGAGTGTTGAAGGTGCTGCCTTTGATACTGTGCAAAAGTAAGAACATAAAGGTTCTTACTGATTAACATAAAGGTGCTAGTGTTACCATCGGTAGTTAACTAATTATTAATAAAGAAAAGGGAGCAAAAGGAAATAGATATTGAGCTTAATAAACTGGGGAGCATAAGCTTGTTTGCTTCACAGGAAGCTACAGTTTCATACCACAGGGAATTACAGCACTGCTCCCTTAAGGAGATTAACACTCCCCCCTCCAGCACTGGATTGTTGCGGGGCGCAGAGAAGGCATTTGACCATGGAGTCCAGTCAGTCTAACTAGGGAGTATGGACCTATCAAAAGCCTATGAAAACATGGGAAGTTGATCGGTTCTTTTGAAAAAGCACCTGGTTCATCCCAAATCCAAGCTAATATAATCCCAGGGTAACAAAAAGCTCGTGCTCTCTCTCTGTCTTTTGCCCACCTGGTAACACACTTACCCATGCACTCACACACCCTCTCTCCATAGTCATGTGGCCTTAGCAGCCACATGGTGGATGGCTGCATGATTCCACCTGCAGGGTCCAGGTGGGAGCCTGACTACCTCAGCATAGCAAGGGGTTGCAGCTGGGAACACAACTTAAACTAGCCAGATGCTGGACTCATTTGAGCTTTAGTATGGCACAGAATCTCTGGACACTGACTCTATTTCTGGCCCTGATTTTCTGTGGTGGGACAGATGGAGAGGGGACCCAGGGGCAGCCTCCTACGTGAGTAGACCATTTTGCCACATCGCAATCTCCCGTGTATGAGCCCTTGGAAAGCCTTCCTCATGATCCTGTGATAGAGACTAATTTCTACCCACAACACTAGGGCTTGCTGGGTACAAAATCAAACTTTTCCTCATTCTCAGCCTCTAGTCAGCAAATGATACTAACATTAAGACACTGCTTCTGGGCAAAGATCAAATCTAAACCACAGTCAGAAAAATAAGGTCTAAAACTGGAACCAAGGGTGTGAATGTAAAATCCTTTGTCAGGATCTCAGAAAGCTGTAAAGTGATGCCTCAGAGAACCCTTCTGTCTGACAAGATGCCTTGATGGCCAATAAAGATTTCAAAAGCACGCTCCACTGAACCTTCAGCAGGTAGAGGTCATGGATGCCACTAAACATCCTACACTGCCTCTCAACAACAAAGAATTCATGGGTCCAAAATGTCAATAATCCCAAGGTTGAGAAACTCTGCATTAGAGTAGTCAGCCCAGAGGACAGAAATGGTATTTATTTAATATTTAATCTCTGCCTCCTTCTAAATAACATTTGAGATAAGTCATTCATGTTTCCATCTCCTACACACTTCACAGAGTGCTTTGGATGCAGAAGGTATTTGATAAATACTTCTTGAATTGAGAAAGTGTTAAACTGAGGTAAACAAGATTGACATAAAATATTTGGAGTAGTGCTAGACCTGGAGTCTGGGGTGTTATTTCTATGCTGGCCATTAACAAGTTACATTTTCTCATCATATTCTTTCTGAACATTAACCTTCCACATTTGCAAAATAACAGGATTTACCAGATGACTACCAGCAACAGAAATGCCTAATGTGGGTGCCAGGTACCTGGGAAGACGAAGATACAAAACATAAGAACTAAGTACTCAAGAAAATCTAGGAGAGAAAACAGATATTTTACACATATTTCTAAAGGAAGATAAGTAAAATAAAATGTCTATAATTTATAAAAATAGAGACACAGTTTCCTTATGAGGATCCTCAACTTGTAGAACAGTAGCTGGTATAGAGTAATTTCTGAAATAGTATTTGTTTAATGAATAAAGAAATAGAAAAACCTACAAACCAATGAAAAATGAAAATTACAACCCAATGAAAAATGAAACCTATGGACTCAGGGACAGGAGGTGGAGGGGGGGTGAAATATAAGAAAGGCCAGACCAGAACTCTGCTGCCTTTGTTTCTCTCATTAATAAAGACAAAAGAAGCATATAGCTCTCATAGGCCATAACCTGGTGGTGAACACTAATTTTAAAAAGGCAAAGAGAAAAGAAAGTAGGAATCTGTAGTGATGACAAGTGTTAGCATCTAGCCCAAGAGGACTGCAAAAAAATCTCTAAAAGTCTATATAGAAGGCAGGAATATGAAATCACCACACAGGTTAGAAGATGAAGATGAAGTAGAAGGGTTAGGATAACAGGAAATGTCAAATAATGCATAAGGAAAAAGGGGAGGTGGGGCTGGAGTTTTAGGAGGTGACATCTGTCATCATGTAAATAGAGGCTTTCACCAAACATTCTTTCCAATTCTCCAATGCCCTGAGTTACATAGCAAGCCCTGCCTCCCACTGACTCCTCTGCTCAAAAAGGAAAAGAACCCACTTTCTTTCTACTCATATCAGAAAGGTGAAAAATTAGGGACATATATACAAATGCACATTTGTATGTATTTTAAGTGCAAGACTCATTGATCCTTGAGTACCAAAGTAGTTTCAATTCCAACTCTGCACTGAAGTTCTGAGAAGACTACTTTATACCACTGAACTGGCTATGCCTACTAGGAATATTTCAAGATGGGATATTACTTTACCACCCACCACACTTTACATTCTCATGATCAATATGTGGGCCCACAACCACAGACAGTGCTAAAAAATATGGCTTAATCGAAAACAGGGAGATCTCAACAGCAAAACCTCTTCTGGTCAGCAGCCTGGGGTGATACAACGGGTGCGGCTGCTACATGTGCCACCGCTCCAAGTTCTGAGATTAGGAGCGTCAGGATGCTAATCAAAGCTCTACAACGGTAGAGTCTGCAGCACAGTCGCCTAAATTTTCACTCAAATACTAAGAAATGTTTCAAAAATTTAAAATATTCCATATGTTGGAATAAATGTGTGGTGAGAATTTGCATGCTTAAGTGGAACAGAAATGGGAGAAATACACATTAAAAACAGGAGCAGTACGGGAAAATACATATTTCTAAATAAATACATGCAATCATAATAATCAAATATTTTGTTTTTACCTTAAATGTTGTCAAATGAGGAAGGACTACAGGCCATTTGACAGAAGAATTGTTTCTTATAATCCTGAAAATCTGTTCCCCCCCCCTTTAATATTGAAGAAACACACACCCAGGTTGCTGACGACTCTTAGAGAGCGGCTTGTGTTGTAGTTTTCGCGTTCTCGGCTGTGAACAAGTGCATATGTGAGGGCTGGCCGTGCATGCGCAAGCATGTACTTTGCCTGCATTAAATAAAATCGCAACACAACACCAAGTACATCCACTCATTCATGTGTGCCTGCAGTCCACCTCGAGGAGACTGAAAATATAAATACAAGCTGCTATTTTGGTGTGATCACACGAATATGGCAGCTTGTGTGTTTTTTTTCTCTCTAACATTTTAACACTGGGCAGATTGTCTGCATTAACACACACCCAAATCAATTCTGCTCTGAAATTGCTTGTAAAATCTTCCTTCCCTGAGGAATTTCTTTTTTATTTAAGTAAAAAAAAAATTGGGCTTTGAGAAAAAAAGATACCAACATGCAGGACATCTTAAATTCATGAAGAGTGACAATCAAGTCACACTCTACGGTGCAGTGACAGTGCTTCTCCCAACACGGACATTGTGGAGAAGATGGGCTTTGAACAAACAAAAAAATCCCCCCAAACGAACAAGTTAACTTTGTAAAATCAGTTTTGAATAGCACTAATATAGAACAAATTTTCAAAGTAGTCTCATTTTAAGTTGCCTACTACAATGTGACATAATGATTAAACTTGACCAAAACCTCAGATAAGACTTGTATACTGTAAAAATTTATGAACATTTCTTAAGAGCAGAGAAAGGAAATAAAAGTAAATACTTAGCATAGGCCATATCTATGGCCTACAAAGATATCAAAAAATGCAGACAATCATTTCGTATACTATATAAAAGTATAACAATGATGAATTATCTACAGTGTCCGCCAACAGAACTTCATGTTCGATAGCTATGCTGTCCCATACAATAGTCATTAGCACTTGAAATATGGCTTTCTGTTGCATGAAATTTTCCGATGCATGAAAACTTCCTTTAAAATGTTTTTATCTTAATTAATTTAAATTTAAATAGCAACAGGAGCCTGGTGGTTATCAAATTGGACAGTGTATATCTATAGTTTTAAAGAGAACTTCAGTAATTATTAGTGAATCCACACAATATCAAATAGAGAGCTAAAAGTAACTGAGAAGACAATACATTATGTCAGCAGCTTGGCCCATGTGTAAACTATAAACAAAAGGAAGCATCAGTTTGAGAAAGTTGGATCTTCACAGATCTAACCATTTCACGGAGATTTAAGTAGGAAAGAATGTAATTAACTGATGAATGAGCTAGCTGCCTGAACTGCTAACTGCAGTAACCCTATAATAACCACAAAAAAGGACCAAAAACTGAAGAGAACTAACAAATGCAAAAGGCAATCAGATAAACTTTTTAAAATAAAATTTTATTTATTTATTTTCAGACAGAGGGGAAGGGAGGGAGAAAAAGAGAGAGAAATCTCAATGTGTGGTTGCCTCTTGTGCACCCCCCACTGGGGGCCTGGCCTGTAACCCAGGCCTGTGCCCTGACTGGGAATCAAACCAGCAACCCTTTGGTTCACAGGCTGGCGCTCAATCCACTGGGCCACACCAGCCAGGGTGATAAACTTTTAAATATAGTCAAAGTTATAATGCTAAAAGTAAATTAAAAAATTTAAATCTTATAATGGAAGTCTGGAGAAGGGGAACACATCTGAAGAAGAGATGATACTATTTGGTAATAGCTTATAAATATGTTAATTTGCAAATGATGTTATAAACACAATAAATATGCTTTTAGACTAGACCTCAATAGACCAAATAACAGACTTCTTTGGCATCTAATATGGAAATGATATTTTATTCTGAACTCAATACTTCCCATCATTTTAAATAATACTGAATTTCATTTAATATTACAGCCTTTGAAGCATGAAAAAATTGGTTTGGAATGGGCGATTCAAGCTCTGAATTAGAAATGCTGTAAAATGGAACTCCTTGATTTACCTTTTGATTATCAGGGTTTTTTTTTTCAGTAATAAAAATGAGAATAGTAACAACCTCATTAGGCTGAGATAAAGAACAATTAATTGAAATGAATACAAAACCCTTTGAGGCAAAAATGGGTTAGTAGAATAAAAGAATATTAAAATTAGTTGAAAGAGGAGATAATATTTAATACAGTGACATATTCAGATCAAATAAATTCAATAATGATGGCAACAATGCAGCTCATGAGATGAAATTATCTTGTTTAAACTAAGGATAGAAGGCTGATAATAGTATTTTTTCCAAGTGTGCTCATATCTCTGAAGACTAAGAAGGTTAAAGATGTTAATACTAAAATAGTACAACTGATCATAAGTGATAAGATTCACAATCAATGAGTATTCCTTAAACGTCAACTTGACTCTAAACAGAGAGACAAAACAAAATTAGGTCCATGTCCTATAGGGGCTTACCATTAGGTTTCAAAGATGAGAACTGGGTTAACGCCAGAGCTCTTGTACTTACTGTTTCTATTATAGCACCAGTTATGTTGGACTACAACTTTTTTTTACTGTTTTCTCTATTAGATTTTGAGCTTCTTAAGGGTCCATGTCATATTTATCTTGGCATCTCCAGTGCCCAGCACCAGGAGGAGATTAATATAAATATACTGAATATATTGGCAGATCAAATACCTTGGCAGGTCTAAATAAATATAAGACCAAACAAAATTAAGTAGTATCATCAAAAAGTTATTAAGAGCGAGGGGGCAGGAGAGGAGGGTACAGGGGGAATAAATTACGATGGGCAGAGACTTGACTTGGGAGGGTGAACACACAAAACAGTGAACAGATGATGTGTTGTAGAATTGTACACCTGGAACCTGTATAATCTTGTTATACTTAATAAATCTTGTCACCTAATAAATTCAATAAAAAAGAAAAAGTTATTAAGAAAATTCTACTAGAACACAGACTAGGCATAAAGTATTTCCAATTGTAAAGACTGGAAAATGCTCCATTAGATTGGTGATGAACTTAGGCTTTGAAGGATGAATTGTCAAGAGTCCAACAGGGAGGAGCGGGGGTGAGCTGCACTCCCAAGGCCAAGTAATGCAAAACATGGAAAATGGAAAGCAAAGCCTGTTCAGGGAACAATGCCATAGCACTGGTCTGAAAGGGAACTGTGGAGGGACTTCAGGTGTCTTGTTCTGCATCCGAGGAGTCCAGACTTTGCTTCTCCAACCTAACAACTAAAAAGCTGAGTGGCTGAGAATCAATAATTCTTCCTGGATCTATAAGAATGGGGAAGACACAGGACAAACTGTTGTCCCCAAGACTGGAGAGACAGGCAAATACAGGGAGTCACAACTTATTAGAGACTCAGAGTGGGAACCAGCGCAGGGGCAGGAAAGCAGGAACTGTAACAGACAAACTACTTGGAGCTCTTTGTAAACAACTCTGTGAGTTAAAAACTCCAGGTGGGTCCAGTCATCGAGGCACCCACAATATTGTGAGATTTACTTCTGGGAGATCACAAGGTTCCCACAGTAACATCAGAGAAAAATCCCCTCAGTTTCCATCAGAGGGAAGGAAAAAGGAGCCATTGTGAACACAGCACCCTGTTCTGAACAAGGCCTGCCCTCGGGAAAGTCCAGCCATCCTGTCCCATCTAAGCAAGGGGTGGGGATGTTGTTGTTGGGCCTGAGAAACACTTGTGAAGGCCAGAGGACAGAGGCACAAGCTCACTAAAAGACTGAGACTTAATTAATTACAGGACTGAAGAACACTTCCTCTCCCCTTCATTTTATCACCATCTTATTAAAGGCCTATTTAAAGCAGTTCCTTTTACCTATACATTTTGTCTATCAAGAAAAAATTAGAAGACATACCAAAAGGTAAAAAGCACAATTTAAAGAGACAAAACAAGTGCCAGAACAAGTCAAGGCAGATATACTAGAATTAGGAGTTAAGGAATTTTTAAAAATTATGGTAACTTTGTAATGGGGGGATCTCCATCACCCTAGGAAATGGGGAGGGTGGAGAAGCACTGAAGACAGTGCATGTGTGTGTGGCCCCAGCAACTGGGGTGACGCACCATAACACACAAAAAAGGCCTACAACACTGGTACCAAAAACCAGGAAGGTGACTGGATGGGAGGGGCATACTCTCTCATCCGCTTGTGCCCTGTGGGGGCTTATGGGGGTCTTTAAATAGTGGAGCATGTGCAAATAGTGCTTTCACTCCCCCATCCCCTGGCTGGTGGATCTGCATCTGTAGGCTCAGTTTTCAAGAGCTGGGGACCCAGATGGAGGGATTCCAAGTGCCCTCTGCCATAGCGTTCAAGGACTTGCCTGACGGGAGCCATCAGATTTTGGGTAAGAGGGCGGGGAGAAGGATCTTGGGGGAAGGGCAGGGGGGAGGCCAGGGCAGGAGCTTGGGGAGGCTCAGCTGGTGGACTCGGAGACACTTGGGGCAACATGTCCCACAGCCCTCCTATAGGAGGAAAGCCAGGAGGCTGCCCACAATCAGTGGTCCTGCCTCTGGTGAGAGACCAGCAAGCTCTGTGCCCCACCCCCAGGCAGGGAGCCAAAGCAGCTGCCACTGACCACTGGCCCACACATCAGGTGCAGGCACGGCAAGCCCCACACCCTTCCCTCACGTGGGCCAGTGCAGCAAGGGAGGATCAGGCCTCAGGTCCCTCCCTGAGCACTTCAGGCCTGACCTGGAGTACTACAGGTACTGTGAGCAAGGCTGGTAAGAAGCGGGAGGTGGAGAGAAGAGATGAGGGCCAGCGGGTCCTGGGAGAAGGCCCAGAAACAAGCAATGTGCCCCTCCCCCATGTGCAAAGCAGTGGGAAACTGCTGTGGCAGCCACCACCAGCAGCTTGCTTGCTCTTCTGGCAGCACCAAGAAATCATATACATATACATATATATATGACTATAGATTTAAATTCCATTTTCTTTCCACTGGATTTTGTCTCTAGAGTTATTGCCTATACAGGTGGCAGGCAGGGACCCCACTGGTTATTTGGTTACAAGTATGCTAAGGGCTCCACAGAAAATAGTAAGATTATAGAAGAACAGATGGACAATGTAAGCAGAGAGATAGAAATCCTAAGAAAGAAGCAAAAAAGAAATGCTAGATTACACTGTAATAAGTAAAGAATGCCTTTGATGGACTCATTAGAAGACTGAACTTGGGTGAAGAATGAATCTCTCAGCTAGAGAATATATTGAGTCCTTGAATACTAAAAAGCAAAGAGAACAATGACTGAAAAAAAGATAGAACAGAAAATCCAAGAATTGTGGGACAACTATAACAAGTGTAACATACCCTTAATGGGAATATCAAAAGGATAACAAAGATATAAAGGAACAGAATAAACATTTGAAACAATAATGACCAAGAAATTCCCAAAATTCCCAAACCACAGATCCACGAAGCTCAGGGAAACCCCTGCCATTGATAAAGGCCAAAAGAACAGCACCCAGGCATTTTTGGACTACCAAAAAAAAAAAAAAAAGATAAGAAAAAGTCATTAAAGAAGAAAAAAAACTCTTACCCCAATATAAATACTCGTATCGGAACAAAGATAAGAATCACACACAGCTTCTCAGAAACCATGCAAATAAGAAGAAAATGGAGTGAAGTAGTTAAAAATGTTTAGAGAGAAGTAAAATAACCTAGAATTCTGCACCTGTGAAATTATCTTTCAAAAAGGAGAAATAAAAATAGTCTCAAAAAGACAAAAATAGGTCATTTGTTACCACTAGACCTACCTAACAAGAAATGATTTTAAAAATTCTTAAGTGAAAAGAAAAATAACATAGGTGGGAAGTTCAGATCTGCATAAAGGAAGAACATAAGAAGAAATATATAAGTAAAGGTAAAATAAAAACATTTATTTTTCTAATTTTTAATTAACACAACATAATTTGATCAAAATAATAACACCAACAATGCCTTGAACTATGTAGCTTATGTGTGCATATATATATACATACACACATAGGGATTTGTATATATGTATGCTTATATATCAGTGAAAAATTGACAGAAATGATAAACAGGAAGGAGGAATTAGGATTATTTTGTTATTATAAGGTACATGCACTATCTGTGAAGTGGTACAGTATTTTTTGAAAGTGGATTTGGTTTAATTGAAATGTATATTGCAAATTCTAGGGCAACTACTAAAAAGGTAAAAAAAGAAATACAACCAATTTGCTAAGAAAAAAGAGAAAAAATAATATAAAATGCTGAATTAAAACAATGAAAGAAGAAAAAAACTAGAACAAGGAACAGGAGTAACAAATAGAAAGCAATAACAAACATAATGGATAATAAACCAGCTACATTCACAATGATTCTGAACATCAATGGTCTAAATGCACCAATTAAAAGACAGATTGCAAGCACAAATCAAAAAAAAAAAGACCCAACTATATGTTGGCTACAAGAAACCCACTTTAAACATAAAAACCTCATGTATTGTACATTAAAAGTAAGTGAATGAAGAACATACCATGTTAACACTAATTAAAAGATAAAAAGTGCATTACATAATAATAAAGGGGTCAATTCTCCAAGAAGTCACAACAATCTTTACTATGCATGACTCTAAGCAAAGAGCATTGGAATATGTAAGGAAAAAGACTACTAAAATTACAAAGAGAAGTAAGAGAATCCTCTAACATGCTTGGCAATTTCAACACTCCACAGTTAGAAACATCCGGCAGGCAGAAGATCAGAGAGGACACAGCTGAACTCAACAACATCATCAATCTACTGGATATAACTAACATCTATACACTCCATCAAACAAAAGCAGAATGCACGTTCCTCTCAAGTTTACATGGAACAGTCACAACATAGACCACATTCTGGACCATAAAACACACCTTAACATATTTGACAGAATACAAATCATACAATGTCTGTTCTCAGACCACAATGGAATTAAACTAGAAATCAATAACAGAAAGATAAATGGAAGCCCTACAAGGGAACTGTGCGTGTGTGTGTGTGTGTGTGTGTGTGTGTGTGTGTGTTAAGAAGCAAGTCCATTCTTCTGCAGACCACAAAAGAGTCATAAAGTTTAAGATTAAGCAAGTACTATGACTAGAAACGTGCTTTGAGAAAATAGGGCTGTTACACATGGATAGTACCAAAAGACACAGGTAATAGAACCAAGAGAACAATTAAACAAGAGACCTTCCAGGTAGGAGGGAAAAAGAACCTGAAACAGAGCAGTACCAATGCAGCAGAGCTGATGTGAGAAAACTACATACAATGACTCCCTGATTTGTATTTAAAAATATAAAATGTATATCCTCAATCTGTCTATTCTTAACCTTCTTTAGTCTGTCACTAACATTACTCAACTTAGAATACTGCAAATGATTCATTCCTACCTTCACCTTCACCCCACTATCAGAGCAGCCAGAATTACCTTTCTAGATAAGAGACCCCTGCTCACTACCCTCTAATGGCTTCCCATTGCAATTGGAATGAAATCCACACTCCCTACTGTGGTCTATAAAACTTGCTTGTCTGACATCTGACCTCCTCTCAATTTCCCTATCTAAATCACTCTCCTCCAGCCATAACTATATTCCCTTTGTTCCTCTAAATACTGAGCTTATGCGTATTTTAACTGAGGGACTTTGCACAAGCTATTTCCTCTGCCTGGAATGTTCTTCTCCTAGATCCCCTTGACTGGTTTTAAAAATTTTTGAATGTATCACCTCAAATGTCATCTTCTCAGAGATGCCTTTTCTGATCACTATTCCTAAAGCGGCCATCTCCTCTAGCTGTTCTATTACCTGTCTTTATTTCTTCACAGCAACTACCACCCTCTGCAATTGCCCTCCTTATCTATACATGTGTATTGTGTCATCCCCACCACCAACCCCCTACACTAAAACGTACATCCTGTGATAGCAGGACCATGTCTGCCTTATGCACCACTCTGTCCCCACAATGCAAAGGATCCACCTGGAACAGAGTAGACAATCAATAAATAGACACTGTGTAACAATCACTGAGCTGTACTTCCTTTTTTCTATTGCATCATGAGCTGCCTTACTGGATTGAAAACCATGGATTTTAGATCATGTAAAGACTGTATTACCTAAAGTAGTAAAATTATTCAAGGTATGCAGCTTTTATGAGCAGGCAATTTAGTGGCTTTAAAATAAGAATGACAGTCGTACCCTAAAAGCTCAGTTACCTGCCACAAAATATACAGTGTGATGACAAGGAAACTTACTCTAAATGTGGAGAGGCCCACAGGAGAGCCTTCTGGGAGAAAAGTTATGCAGCCTCCCTGACCTGTGCAATGAACAAGGCTTCGCAGCTGCCTTCTCTGAATCTTGGGTTTGCTAACTTAATTAAAATGTACCATTGGAAATAAATTATAAGGAAAACAATTAGCCATATATGTGATATATACACACATATACATTTTTATAAGAAAAATGCATAGAATATATGAACCCAAATAGTTATAAGAATACAGCTTCCAAGAAAGAATTTCTAACACAGCAAAGCAAAAATGTTTGCGCTAAGTAACCAAAATGCTGAATAGACCTCCAGTGCCACTTCCTCCTTGGTCTGGCTATCAGAGTTTTATTTTCCTTTTCTTGCTATTTTTTTTAACCAACTTGCCCATGTGGCCTCTGCCCCAGTGACGTGGTTCCTCCATTTCCATCTAATAACAGTAGAGAGATGGAGTATCATCCTTATTAGCCACTTCAGGCTGAAGTTGTCAAGTTTTCTAAGATAACTGCCTCATATTTTTTAAAAAAGAGATATCTTTACTGATTGGTTAGCAATATATGCCTTGCATTTTGTTTTTAGAGGCTTTTTACTGCCGTTGATTACCTAGTGCCTTAAAAATGACTGATGAGGAAATTTATTCTTTTTGTTTTATTCAACAAACATTAACTGAGTGCCTCCTGCGCAGCAACATGATGGCATTCTACTTTCTGAGACTGGTACTGGAGACATCGAGCACTACTCCGCTCCTGTGAGGGTAGCTTCCCTATAACTGGTTACTCCTGGTAACTGGATAACTCACGCTCATCAAAATGATACCATACCACCCACCCCCATCGACTACTGTCAATTTTCTAAGATTTGGTTGTACTCATGATTCCTCTGAATTATTTTCATTTTATATACAAATTTCATGTGTTAAATATGTAGAATAACCTTAGTCGTAGTCTATACCATCTGATTATCTGTGCTTAGATCTGGGAAGAGAGGAATATCGGAAAGCCAGAGGCCTTGACACCGTAACTGATCTAGCAGGAGTTGAACTAAGAGCAGGCAGACAGGCAAAGCTGCATAAGGACTCAGAAGGGACCAGAGATACATGACTCTGCACATACCAGGCTCATCCTAGACTTCCATGATTAAATCGGATTTACTAGCATGTATGTGATTGTTTACAGTTTAAAGTGTGAACGTATCTCATTTATAACTATTATACTATACATTCATTCATCTATAGAAATACTGTGAGGTGATTGCTGTCATCCCCCTTTTACAGAGAAGTACACAGAGGAGAAAGACATTCACTGAAAGTAATTTGCCCGAGATTATAGCATATGTTGCTAGGACTTACTCAAGGCTCTTACTACACAAATTCCATGTACTTCTTACTGCTCAACCCAGAAAGATGACGTCAATGTAAAAAAAGTTATGGATATTGATTATATGCTAAATAAGAAACTACTTTTTCACATGGTAACTATGGAGCAGACTTCTTCTTCTATAGAGAAGTTGTTCGCAAACCTCAATGGCTTCAAATGAAGAGAAATAAGGAGGGTAAAAATACTAGTTGTCATTTTTAAAAGTAATTTGGCTAGAAAGGAATTCAAAGGTGTAAAGCAAGAGATAAATCTTTCTAGCAATACCAATAGTATGTATACATAATGTAACCTTAATCAAAGCATATGATTCCAAATAATTATTGGAAATTGAAAAGTGATTAAATATTATTTTAAGAGTATCATTATAAATATAATATTTATTTTGAAAAAGGACACACAGAAATCTATATTTTAAGAACAGAAAATTATAGTTATTGTCAAAGCTTGGACAAAGTAACTTTGTTATTAACACAAGGTTCCTGTATGGATGTTGCATTTTGCTAAAATACAAAAAGGTAACATTAATTTGAATTACTCAAAGTAATTTATAAATAGTTCTACATACGTTCTTGTGACATCCTGGTCAATCATTGATCGAAGTTCTTTATCTTGGAAAAATTTGTTCCAAAGACTCTGAAATAAAGGGAACAATCTAGTTAAATTATTCCCATACCTTTGCTTGACTTTTATTATCTCAATTTAATAATTTAAAAATGATAACATTTATCCTTCTCTGAATTATTTCACACTGCAGATAGGAAACCTGAAACTGGAGTAGTTTTTATTAAAATCTAGTTTACTCTCCAAAATACATCCTTATTCTAACATTTATTTTCCCAGTGATATTATTGTGTATGTTTAATTTTTTTCTGTTATCTATATAGAGTAGGTGATACTTTTGCTGTTATACACCCACTACTACTCCCTGCAACAACAAAAACGTCTGCTTGGATTAGAGCAGGGCCATAGCCCAGCTGGTCCCAGCAACCTGACCTGAATTCCCAATACTCTAAGAAAAATATGTAATCTTTTCTACAAAGCTTGGTCATCTAATCGAATAGATTTTTATGTACTTTTCAAAATATAAATTGAAGTAAAGCTTTAAAATTTACTCAACGATATCCATGCTGCTATACCACAGACTATATTATAATAATTATATGTATCAGAATAAAGAAATGTTAATATTACATATTAACTGGAAATTTTTTCTGGTAGCAGGGGAACTAGGATTTAGAGCAGTAATTAAAGAAGTTAATACAACATGTGTAAAGTACTAATTATTCCTATTCTTCCTGAAAATATGAGTGAAGATAGGCCTAATCTTCCTCCTGATCTTCGAAAAAGTTCTTCATGGCCTCACTACAAATGGTTTCCTTTCTTCTTGTGAAGTTAGTCTTACCAAGTGAACCCTTCTCTATTCTCATCATAAAGGGAGGTTGTCCTCCCTGCTCCCCACTGCAACCCTTGATAACACAGCTGCATCCTCTTCTTGTGCTTTTTCTCTTTTCCCCTTAGTGGTTCCAGATCCCCTCAGGACTTCTTTGTAGTCCACTCCCTGGAAACAGACCATGCACTTGCTACACCACCGTATGTCCACAGCAGGAAACAGTTTCTATCAGGTTTTAGGTGGGATAACACGCGGGGTTCAAAAAACAGCTACTTCTACGGTGACTGATAACCAGTTGATAAACATATTAAAGACAAACTTTACCCCTTCATCCTGGGAAAGGGGATTATTGATCATCAAGTCCTGCTGGCCCACGACCTTCCTTGGGTTTGTGATGTGCTGGGAAAGAAAGAAAGAAAACACACAAAGATCAGAGGCCACTGGACTTGAAAGCATACATTTGAAAACAATTTTATTATTTAAAGTACAACTCACTATTTCTCTGATGTTGTTATACCATGCTCTTAATTCTTTACTTTTACTTATCCACTGACTTTTATCTTGAGGAAGAACACAAAGAAATAGCTGTCAAGAGAAAAAAAAAAGAAACTTCTGTAAAAATCAAAAGAAGTAAATGTGAAACTACGCCAACCAGAATCACCTGAAAATTGAGATACTCATATTCCTGGTATTTCATATTCCTATCATTACCATTCTTGATAAATTATATTTGGAGATATGTAAGAAATATTTATTTTGACAATTCAAAATGTGAACAAAGGCCAAAACCACCCCCCAAACCCAAGATTCCCAAAACTACACCACAAAGTGGAATCAACCTTCTCCTCTGATTTGCGTTAAAAATGAAAAAATTCACTGAGGTTCAAGTATAATTTTGACTTTACAGTCCTGAGTTGCTATGCTAGTGAAGTGGAGAAGTACCATGTGGGAGTAAGAGAGGACATTAACAGGCAGAAGGCCCAATGAGTAATTTCAGGGTTAAGATTTGTCTTCAATGAAGCAGGTAAAGGACAGAGAAGAGCAATCTGAGGACACAGCCTGAGAAGTGAAGTCATTCCTTTACAGCAGGAAATTTAATTTACAACTAGCAATCTGCTTATGAAAATAACAAGCATTCTTAAAAAGATAAATCTGATTTAATTTCGTTTTATACAACATTAAAATAAATCTGGATTCGAGTTTATTTTCAGCAAGTGAAGGGTACTAAAAGTTAAACAACAAAGAATGCTGGGGGGGTGAGGCACAAATATTTGTATACAAATTTCCATCAGTAGGTCTCCTGCCTTTACTGCCTGCATCTAACAGAAGAAAAATGTATTTTAATTATTAAATCTAAATTATTAAATCTAAAACTGTCTAATACATCATGTTTTCTTACTGTCTTCACTGGTACACTCTGGATGCTCAAAGCATGCAAATCTACCCTAGAAAATTTTCAATAGAAATCATTTTAGAAATGAAACAAACCTAAATTAATTCATTTTAAGAGAAAGAGGGACAGTATTTCCAAGCAATTAAAAAGATAATTGCAGATTATTACTAGTTTTGCTAACCAATGGCCCTTTCTCTTGGAAAGACATTGACCTAATTTCCTTCCACTTCTCGCTGCCTTACACTTTGTGTTTATAGCAAAAGAGACATAAAAATTCTTTTCTATCTGCTATTTATGAAGACAAAAGGGAAGATGACTAACCGATGGCACAAGATATAATAGGAACCTGAAAGTTAATCCCCTCTGCTCCTGCCCAGCATCAGGGATCTCTGCAAAGCCTGTGGGGAATGCGAAGGTGTTGCTCAGAATTCTGGCAGCATCAAAATGAGATGAAAAGACAGTTATTTCAAAGGACTCCTTTACCACCACCGGTTACCCAGAATTAAGGTGCTTCAACCTCATCAGTAAATGGCCTATGAAAGATAAATATGGATGACCAAAAAATGGAGAGTGAAGTCTCTTGGAAAATTCAGTGATCCCCTGCGTGGGTAGTCTTCCAGGGCATCAGGTAATATGTTGATATACTGCAACCACAAACTGTAAATAAATATTTTCTTCTTACCTTCCAGCAAATGCTGCGGAACCTGCTGCTTCTCAGCTGCCCATTAATCCCCTTCTGCCTTATTGTTGCCAAGTAATTGTTGTTTACAAATAGTTCTTCCCATTCTTTCCTATATGCAAGAAACCAAAGCATGGGGATCCTTTTGTTAAAATTCTGCTGCTTGTAGGGAAGTGCTACAGGAAATTAATTTTAAATAAGTCTAAGAAATGCAACTTTTAAAACGTATAAATTTAGTTGTGCACTGTTTCTGAATGCATGACTGTCTTTTTGGACAGAGTTCTTCTGTAGATTTAATGAATATGTAGATCGCTATAATTATGCCAGCTACTGAAATACATAATGTCTATGGAGGCTATTCCATTCCCTCTAAAATCTTGGTAGTGCAGTTCAGTGAATAGACAAGATAAAAATTGAATATTAATACAAGCTTATGACTGCTTTAGCCATTGACAAAGACATACATGCTCCAAAAACACACAATGAAAAAAGTGTATTGTTGGTTTTGTTGGATCTGCACATGAAATATCTGTTTAAATGAACCCATTTCTCTTTAATGTCAGGCTGGGCAGGTAAATATAACAGAAGACTACTTTCTTTAACTTTTTTGTGCTATGTACTGTTAAAATCTTTGCAACTTCTTTCTACATGATCAGTTTTAAAATTTTAACAGGTGCAGGCAAATCTGAAAAAAAAATCAAAAAATTAAAAAGCCTCACTGTAAAAACGGTTACAGGCAAGCTTGAGTACCTTGCAGTACCTATGGCTGAGTAGATAAACAACTGAAATATGCCTCCCAGGCACGCAGACACCAGGGGCCTAACACCTGTGCCTCATTAATATACAAGTAAATCTGCTCTACTGGGAAACAATTGGAAATTAATTGTCCCAAACCATTTACTGAGTTTGAATAAAGGAAGTAGACTTACATTCCCGGCATCCTGCACCAAACTAAACATCAAGAATCATTTGTCAACAGTCGAGGCAACTGAGTACAGCTTTATTAAATTTCTTTCAGATATCAGAATGCTACAAGAGACGCATAATTTCAAATTTTTAAATCAAAGCTAAAAGCCCAGCAATTTCTTCAGAGATTTTACAAAAAGAAAGCCCTTAAAACCGCAATCATTCTTCCACATCTACATGCAGTTGTCACTGACCAGACCCTGCTCCTTCGGAGAAAGGACAGCCTCCCGCACTATGCCATCTGGGGCAGGGCCATGTAACCAACTGTACACCTGCAGCTCACAAACCAGGCAGTGGGGCAAGCTGCATCTTCCCCACAGTTCTCCAGAAGAGCGACCAAGACAATGGGATGGAGTTCCCCACCGTCACAAGCAGGACAACTTCCAGCCTCAGCCCTCGGGCATGATCCCCAGTTACACAAAGCCTCTGTCAGCAGGGCCTTCTCCATCAGGACGCTGAGGGGGACACTCACTCCAGAAATACCTTCCCACCACCGCTCCACGTACACTTCCTACTCTCATCGCTGCATTTGTAAGAGAAATAATGTTTCATGTATTTTAATTTGCACTTGTATTGTTAATGAAACTGAACATCTTTTATGCTTTCAGGTCATTATCTTTTTTCTTTAAAAAAAAAAAAAAAACAAAACCACAACTCCCTTTCCTGTCTTTTGCCTATACTAAGCAGTATAGGATAGTGGTTGAGAAAACAGACATCAGAACCACACAATTTCATACATATTATCCATCTCTCTCACTGTTCAGGTTTTGTTTTTACCCAGTTTTTAGTAACACTCAAAGATGAGATCAGCAGTGCGCACACAGAACGTTATAGGAGTGCATCTCAGAAACTCTATGTTTACACAGCTTGCGGTCTGCGAACAAATAGCACAGATTTCAAATTTATTTTAAATCCAAGAGGAATTAGAATTTGTGAGAGATGGTGCAGTTCCACGGCCTGAAAACACCGATACATTCCAGATCAGAGACGGAAGTATGAGGCAATGACTCCCCAGCCTCTTGCGAAATCAGCTTCTATTCACAGGTATTGTGAAAGTGGCCCCAGCTGGTGGCTAGATTCACTGCCATCTTGTGAAGTTCAGCAGCCTTTTAAGGTCAAGTTACATCTACTTAATGTAATGAAGGATAATCATTTGTTAGCTTAAGTATGATCTTGTGCCTTGATTTACTGTGCTGGTAAAGAGAAAAGGAGACTGAAGCATATGAAATGGAAATGCTATCTCTGAAATTCACAATCATTTAAATTTATTCATGGCTACTCATAGTTCCAGTTAGGGCCTAACATCTCAAACTGATGAAGAACTCTAACAACAGAGCAACATAAGGACCACAAGATGACCTATTAATTGTCTTTCTCTTCTATGGAAGAGTGTTTTGCTAATAAACTGTGATACCAAATACATGTAACAAATATATAGTGCCTACTATGTGCTTACGACTTAGAGATATTTTTTAAAAAGCATAAAGATAAGGGAGTAGATGTATGTGCAAACCAGTAACAACATGATTAAGATACAGTACAGTACTGTCTGGTAGTACAGAGGAGGGAGAAATAGTTTTATACCTAAGTATTAAAACCTGGCACAGAAAATAACAACTAGCAGCACTGTCAGCACTGAAATGCTCCATCTAAGAACTGACCTGTCAGAGGTGCATTGGACCCCAAAAGGCAGAATGTTGAAAAGTTGAGCCCTTCGTGGGAGTGGGCTGCTGAATTCGGAAGAAAACAGGGGGAAAAATAAAGAAAAGGTAGTTGCTAAACTTTGTCTTATATTAAAAAAATATAGTGTACCTGCAATAGCAAAAAATTGGCAATAATGTTATTAAAATGCCTAAAAATCCATCTGTCATAACGCATATGATTTTAGATATATCACTTTTAACCTCTAAAACAACACTCCCAAGGTATCTATTTTTAATCCTCTTTGTAAGTGAGGAAACTAAGGCTCAGAAAAAGTAAGTATGTTGTCAAGAGAAAAAAAGAAATGAGAATTAGCTTAAGCATCTTCCCGGAATAACAAGGAAGACAACACTACAGAGGAACGTGATACTCCAGACATCGAAGACAAAAATTGCCCCTGGCAACAAGGCAAGATATAAGTGTGCCCTTATACTTTCTTCCTTAGATTGTTAGTTTTTGAACATCAAGTCCAAGGGTATAGAGATAAATTTTCACCAGATGGACTGGGTCGGTAAGGCAACAGCTGCTGTGAGTGGTTAAGGACTTCTACGAACATTTAAACGTGTAAATGCCTCAGATGGAAGAGATGAGACCTGGGCTTTGAGGACTCTCTTGACGTAGCACTAGTGTCATCTAGTGGCAATTACTCTGCCTTGCAGGCACTGGGTCCCTGAAAACATAACCAGCATCTCAGCACAGAGGCAGCGCTGTTTCATTTCTCAAGCCAATGTTAATGTATTAGTAGTGGCTGCCTTGGAAACATTGTGTTGACAAGGATTCTGAGCCTACTTCTGTGCTCCTCAGAAAACATTGTTACTAATTAAAAATGCTGACCATGAGCACTGCAACCATTAGTAGAACTATCTACTTCTAACTATGTAAATGAAATCAACTTTTCAGCAGCAGCAATTGATGCCTTCCCGCTAAGACTTACTCAGGTAGTTAAGCCTCCTGCAATAGTTTAAAAACAACAGCAACATGGAAATTAATTAGAATATGCAGAGAATAAATGCAACCAATGATCATAGGAACTATCTACTTCTAACTATGTATTTTCAGGTAGTATTTTCCAAGCTATGAACATTAGTATGAAACTAGTAAAAATCTTCTAAATATAATTGTTTAAATATTTGAGCCTAAATAATGCATAAGTGACAATTTCTGTGGCAATACTGGACTAGAAAATGTCTGAATCATTGTCCCAAATGATGATACACTAGGGAAAACATTTTATAACGTATATTTTATATGACAGCTTCTACTCCATTTTCAGGCATTATTTGGACAGGGGTGAATGTCTCTGTGGGTCCAAAACTTATTCCAGTATTCTGGAAAACTTAAAAAATCCAAACAACTACAGTAATCAAAAACAGCTCAGAGACAACATAGAGTCTAATTCTTAGAATCTTCAATACGTACTTGGTTTAGAGAAGCTACTTTGGTTTTTACTGGTAATGAAAGCTGCTGAAAGTAGAGAAGGGGTTATGTTTGGGGAAGCTCAACAAATCACAGAGGATGGCAAAGGAGAGAGGGAGGACCCAGGTTTCTGGCTGTCAGGGAAGTGTCCCACAGGGCAGGGGTGCTGGGGGAGTTCTCAGAGACAACCGTGTAGTTTACAAGCTTGGCTAGTCAACCACGTTCATCTCATTTTTGAGGTCTGACTAGAACCACAGTAAAACCCAAGGTCAGGGTAGGATGAAGGTGATCCTGGGGCAGGGTAAGTTCAGGGTTAGATGGGGAGAACATCCGAAGGTGAGGAAGCGCAAGGTAAAAAAAAAAGTGAACCTGATGCAAAAAGGTTTATACATTTTTATAATCCTAAAGTACATGCCAATATTTGAAAGACTACCCTCTTATTATCATATTTGCTTTATCAAATGCAGGGCAAAAGGAAATAATAAACTTTTAATCTGTTTCTAATCTGTCCAGAAGCATAGTGGAAGATTTCCGTTAAAGAAGGACTACAGCACAATTCCAATAGTCCACGTAGAAGGGTAGGTAGCTTTATATGAGTTTAAAGGTATAATTTAAAAATACTATTCGAGTACAACAGGGAACATCTAAAGTAAAAATCAATGGAAATACGAGAAGTGTAAATTAGGTATGTCAGCATCAGACAGCAAAATGTGGCACCAGACATGGGTGAGCTACAACACGAGGACTGCAGGTGCCAAGATCAACCAGACAAACACTGATGTTATCTATAATTACCTCGTTTTTAGCTTAAATCACAGGTAATGAGGGAACTCGGAGACTCTAAAAGGCAATTAGAAACTGTACTGGCTTTTTTGCTTCCTGTATCAGGAATTTTTAAAAACTTACTTTTATTGAAAGCCTCTTTTCTCCATAATGAAACATCAGGGCATATCACTTACACATATAAATAAACACAAAAACAGAATGCACGATTGCTCACAAGCTTAAAATGCATGTCTTCCTATGCCTAGGCGAAACATGTTCTCATGCAACGAGGCTCCACTGAAACAAAGGCAATAGTTCAGTTTGTTGGAGTCATTTATGATAACATTTTGACTCGGGTTTGGACTTCTTTGACTTGAAAAATCTTGTGTCTCCACCTCAGTACACAAAGGACCGAGGAGGCAACAGTTTTGGACTGTCAGATGTAATATTTTTTTCTTCAAAATATAGTTTTTAAGAGCTTCTAAATTGTGTCATATTAAAGTGGGTAAACTCAACAAACATACTTTTTTAGAAAAGGAATCCAGAAAAGCTGTATCATCAGGTTGTAAAAAATTAGGCACACAGTAAAGGAACATAATCAAAGGATCAGCACTGACAAATGAGTTGAGAAAAGGATCTAGTACCAGATGTCCATGAAGTTGTCTGAAATGAGTATCTTTTATAGTCCATGGTTTACTGATGTTTCCCATGCATTAATTAAAAAAAATTCCCTTCTCTAGATACCTCCTCACAGACCGCCTCCGCCTTCTTCCCACTCCCAGACCATCACACTTATTTTGCTACTTGTGGGAAGGAGCATGAGCTTGGATTCTCACTTTCTGTATGGAAAAGAATTTGCCACACATTCTATAATGTAAGAAATACTGTAAGGGAAATGCAGAGGAAAAATTATGTGGAAACAGATATTTATTTTCGCAAAGTCTGATTTCCTAATAAAAGTCCATTGTATCTCTTAAAGCATATTTTCCAAGACTGGGTTAACTTATAAGGTATTGTACCCATAGAAACAAATATACTCTTGAAATAATTTCTCTTAAAAAGATTAAAATGGATTACATTCTAACTGAATCCACCATTCATGAGATAACTTCCAGATCTGAACTACCCAAGAGAACTTTCTGAGATGAGAGGAATGTCTGTATCTGACTGTCCAGTATGACTAGTCCAATTGAAAGGCTACATATTTTATTTTAATTAATTTAAATGTAAATTTAAGTAGCCTCGTGTGGCTAGTGGTTCTCATATTGGACAGCAAAACTATTTTAAGGATGATGAACCATTCTAATATATGTTCAATCTTTAAAATAACTATAAAGGTTCAAGGGATGTAACAATAAATATCCACATGATACACACATATAGTGCTACTGGGGAAAGAAGACATGTTAAAAGTTGAATAACATAAGTGGTCAAAAAATCAAGGTAATTTCAAAGAGTTGTAACATGATGCATAATCAATACTAAATGAATGGTGCTACCAGTGAGGTCAGATATAGATGTTATAGGTTATTTTAATCTTTTTTGTCTCCCTGTGTTTTTG
The DNA here is from genome assembly GCA_039655065.1 of Glossophaga mutica. NCBI lineage: Eukaryota > Metazoa > Chordata > Mammalia > Chiroptera > Phyllostomidae > Glossophaga > Glossophaga mutica. The sequence goes on along the minus strand of CM077309.1, from coordinate 25,945,383 downwards.
TCTCTACCACCACTTTCTGCCCCTTGCCTAGTCCCACCTCCCTCTCCTCCCATTTACACACACACACACACGTAAAAGTTAGGAAAGCAAGTCTTTAGTGATGACAGTGATACATCTGTAAGTTATCAAAAATGATCACTACTGGATCACGAGCCAATAAAACCATACTCAACAATAAATTGGTTCAAAGATCCAGGAAATGGTCATTTTAAATGAAGACAAATGGGCAATGTGGTAAAATAAACTTTAGTTTAAGATCAATATGTAGTTTATAATTTGTTTGGATTAGTGTGCCTGGGAAGTCAATTTCACATGAGCCTCTGAAATGAAAAGGAAATATCCCCACCCAAGGCCTACTAGAAAATCATTTATACTTAAACATTTTTTAAAACCTCACTCATTTAAAAAAAAAAAAAAAAAAAAAAGCCCTTGACTCATTTACCTAGTATGATGAAGGGCCAGTGCACACCTTTTATTTTTTCTCAACACAAAAATGTTGATGGTACCAAAACATCTTTAAGATGTAAAGGGATTTTCGCTCGGATGCGGCCCACATCAGGAGGATGTTTAGCCATGCGCCCCCACATTCAGCAGCCCCGCACTGCTCAGTTCCGCGTTCTGTTCTCCACGGCCCTTCCCTCATGACCACACGTGTCAGGCCACCAGCCCCCAGTCCCTATAACGGTTATATAATTAGCTTTTAGAAATTCTAAATCTCTACTGACCTATCATTTGCTCAGTTCAATGTCTTTTTAAAAGTAAAGACAACAAACTCGACTTTAAACTGTTATACATTCTAGTTTCACTTCCATATCACAAACTGTTATATAATCTTTTTACTTACAAAAATTAGAAATAAAACTGAGTAAAAGCAGAGTAAGGACTGAAAGGGCCCCTCTGTGACTAAATAGCCTTTAACAAACTTTCTGGCCACTCTAACATTTTCTATCTATTTCTAAGTTTCTGATGGTATTCTCGTTGGCTAAAGTTATTGGAAATTTGACCTCTAGATAACTGATGTGTTACTATATATCCAAAGAGAAGGGGGGAAATCCCTTTTCTTAACAGTGGTTTTGGGGGTGGAGGAGAGGGCGGGGGGAAATTCTGAAATGCAGAAACCAGGCTTGTGGAGACCTACTTTGAGTCTGTGCTCTGTTTCCCATGAAGGCTAGGACAATGGTGGGAGTCGTATTTTTATTACTGATTTTTTTTTTTAAAAAACAGTTGCTCTGCATCACGGGGAAAGATGCAACATTTTCTCATGACCTCTTCACCCATATTAAATTGTGTCATAAGATGCTGGGGACCCTGGCCTGGGTGCCAGATGTGGGGGGGGTCCGCCCGCAGAGCCCCATCCCTCCGTCACGGATGAAAGTAAAAACTACCAAGACATCTTGTGCTTGGGGAGGAAAGGGGTCAAACTCTTAGAGGAGAATGACCCAGAGCCCCTTCCTCACTAGGCTTTTATTGGGTTCCAATACACCGGAATACAAGTTTAACATGTCAAAGAAATCTGAGGGCTTAATCGGAGCCAGTGTTTGTCAGGAAGGGGGGTTGCCAGACTTTGGGAGACATGCTCATTTCCTCCTGGGACACTTGTCACCTCAGGAAGAGCACTCTTAGCAAAGCAGGTTTCACAGGACTTTAGGAATTCTTTCTTATGCCAATCACCCAAGGAGCCGTTCTGGCCAGGACAGGGCTGCACCGCTCACCCCCACAGTTTCAGGCTTTAAGGCAATTAGGAAGCAGGAGACATCTCCCAGATGGAAATGAGGACTCGGGCTATGTCAGAATAGCCGGGGGGGGGGTGAGGGTCCATCACATCCTCCTTGTTGCAACCCCCCGAGTCCTTCCATGAGGCCTTCCAAGTGGTCGCGTCTGGCTTAGGTTGCCCCTCCCATGAAGAGTCTTACCCGTCATTGACTGCCAACCAAGCTATGAGGCCAGAGAGGCAGAAGCAGCACTCCTGCCAGGGAGATAAGCTTTGTCTCCTTAATAGGTCACATCCTTGTGACAGAACAGACCCAGATGAAGTGGGTCCCTTGGGCTCTCACACAGCTCACCATGGGGTGAGGGTTACAACTCCTGAAACCAGGCTGAACGGTCCGCAACAATTCTCCACTGCTGAAATTTTATCTTATTTGGGTTCATCTACTTCAAAAGAACCCAAATCTAGTCCTGACTTCATAAAAAGGCCTCCTGCCATTTTGTTATTTGCTATTCTGTTATCCATACAACTCAGTGATTCGGATTCCAAATGCATGCCACAAAAAATTTAATTAGATGACCAGAGACATCTTTATGAACCCCAGAGATGTTTCCATAAAGCTGTTACTTTATGGAAACATGGAATGCTGCTATAAAACTTAAAATTAGGAGCGTAAGAAAATTCTCACTTTTCTACAGAGTCTTTAAAGACATTACGATTAGGAATGGCATGTAGAGATACAGAGGCAGGGTCCTTCCCTAGGGCCCATCAACAACCCAGGTGGCGGCGGGAGAAAGAGAAATGGGAGCAGTGTTAACAATGCCGAAGACGCCACTCCTCTGGCTTCATTCACGGATCCTACTCCGCTCCCGCCACTCTGTCCCAGTCCCTCATGTGGAAAACCAGTCCCTGTTCAACCCACACAGTCAGAATACGACGGAGAGGAGCAGACTCTGGGTGTGGCCAGGGGTTAGGGTGAGGAGTAGCAAGCAAACGACAGTAGTTAGTTCAGAGATTATAAATTTACTACTGGGGACTGAACAAAATCCAAATAATGAGATATCTGTGCCAGGTTCAATGATGGCAGAGCTCTCTGGCTCAAGAGATCTTTAAGATCTAGAGGCACATTAAAAACCTGTAAGGAGAGTTAGGAGATGGTGTTTAACTATCCTGATTTGCTTCAAAAGGGTTGAGAGCCTCGGGCGTGTCATCAGAATGACTTTCCTAATCCCAGAAAGCAGCTTGGAATACAATCTTTGAAACTCCCTGAGAATATATCGACCAGACTAAACTACTTCTATATCTATCTCAGAACACTGCATCTATAATCATGGAATGAAAACTATGTCCATATGTTCAGATAACACTAGGATATCTTTTAAATTTCAAATACTCCCTCATTAGCAGGCTATTTTTCATGGCATAGCTGCTTTATCGATTTTCCCCATCTTTCTAGGCATATAATATTCATTCTCAATCAGTGCCATTGTCAAGTATTTCATATAATTTTGTGGCATTTAAAGATACAGTATCAACACCCAGTTAAATGTTTTGATCTTTGATTCAAATATACTAAACATCTGTGATATACTGAAACCTAAACTTTTAATATGTAAAAATAGCAGTTCACACAAAGTAACACCACCACCATAATGGAACAATATATGTAAATACCCATGTTGTGTGGGTCACTTTAGTTGTCTTTATAGGTAAGAGCATAATTTTGTCAGTGAAAAATGTCAGGCCAGTCAAATCTGCCCATTCTAATAGGACAAGAAGGCTGCACTGCGAAAGGGTAAACAATGAAGATCGTCTTTGTTCGTATTGTTTGCCCCAGAAAACCTGTCCCTCTAGAATGTCTAGCAAACATATCTTCCCGCTGCCACCCCCACTGCTCAGCTCTAACTACTCCATCTGGTGTTTCCCTAGTTCTTGGTAAAATGCTCCCAGTGCAACACTGGTCAGCATCTACGTTAGCTGCTTCCACGGCTGTCTCCCCGCGCTAGACCATGAGAACACCAGGGGCAGGGTCTACACAAGTTCCTCTCCGGATCTCGGTCTCGGAGGTTTGGCACACTGCGTTGCTTACAATGGGTGGATGACAAAGATTTGAGGAATGATTGAGATGTTAGCAGTCTTGAACCAAAAAGGAAAGATATATAAACATGTCAGAAAAGCTGTTATAAAAGCTCTGGATTAAAAATGAAATGAAAAATTGGATTACTAACCACTGCTACTTTTCCCTAGAAGGCAAGGTAATCTGATACAAAAAATAGACAAATATTGAATATCCCTTTCTATGTTTTAAAAGATTTATGTAACTTTGAAAGTTTCAACCCTAATCCTATGCATTATTTTCTCAAATTATAGATCCAGGAACACAATTCGACATCATTGACCAAAGAGTGGATTGATTTTGTCTATTTCACTAACGTACCTAAAAAAAGCAGTATGCTACTTAATATGTATTACAAACTCACTTACAAAAATTCACTTACAAAAATTCTCAGGGCTGACAGCGGGCACATTTCAACACGGAACACCACAGGAAAACAGAAGTGTGCCCAGGGGAAGGGACTCCCAGTGCTGACTGACTCAGCGCTGCTTATCCTCAGATCCTCGTATTTCAAAGGGAGGCAGGTCTTTTCAAAGATAAACGTGTACACAGTTTTTAGACGAGTGGAGATTGCAGCTGACAACATAAATAAACAAATAGGAAAAAATATCCTAGCTACAGGAAATAAAAAGGACTTGAAGGAAAGGAACTCCAATTGTAACGTGTGTACTCAAGTGAGCCTGGGTCATGCTAACTTCAGGCTGTACTGTCACGCATCACTTAGCGATGAGGGCCTGTTCTGAGAAATGCATCCTTCTGCAGTCTCCCCACTGCGTGAACATCACAGAGTGCACATACACAAACCTGTACGGTACAGCCTACTATACTACTATACGTGCCCAGGATACATGGTGCAGCTGCTGCTCCTAGGCTGGCTGCAAACCTGTACAGCACATTACTACACTGAAAATACTGTAGGCAATTTTAACACAACGGTATTTGTGTATCTAAACATACTGAAGTGCAGAAAAGGTACCATAAAAATACAGTATAAAATATAAAAAATATGACACCTGCACAGGGAAATTACCATGAATGGGACTTGCACTAACTCTGGGTGAGTTAGTCAGTGGGTGGTGAGTGAATGTGAAGGCCATTACTGTATACTCCTATTGACTTTATAAACATCAATGCCCTTAGGATGCACTAAATTTATAAATATATATATTTCTTTATTCAATAATAACCTTAGCTTACTAAAACTTTTTTACTTTATAAACTTTAAACTTTGTAACTTTTCAACTCTTTTGAAAATAACACTTAGCTTAACACACATACTGCACATTTGCACAAAAATGTCTTTCTTTATATCCTTTTGTCTAAGCTTTTTTCTATAGAAAAAATTTACTTTTTAAAAGTTTTTGTTAAAAACGAAGACAATCACACACATTCTCCTGGGCCTACAGCTGGTCAGGGTCAGTATCGCCATCTTCATCCTCTGGATCCTGTCCCACTGGAAGGTCTTCAAGAATAAAAATGTGCATGGAGCTCTCATTCCTCCGACAGCAATGTCTTCTTCTGGAACACCTCCTGACGGGCCTGCCTGAGGCTCTTCTTGAGGAGGTATAACTTTTTCAGAGGTATGTCCATAGTGGTTTACTTGGTTTGTCTTTTTTCATCACAAATGTGCTTATAGGTAGATAATCCACTATAAACATCCTTCTCTAATAATGAAAACCTTTCAGTGTTCGGGTTCATATTTTTAAACTTTTTAAGGAGCCTGCTAAGGTCTACGATAGCTTCTGCTAAACCCTTCCCCTGTGAATTTTCTTGTTTTTTTTTTTTTCATCTCTTGCAGTTTCCTTTTCTTCAGCTATGAGTTCTTGTTCCAGTTCAAATAACTTACTAGTCCATACCTCAGGAACCATGTCTAGGAGCTCCTTGTCCACATGGAGGTTAAACTTGTTTGCCATGTCAAGCGCAGCCTTGTTGACTTTTGCAACTTACTTATTATTGGCAAATCTTCTGAAGTCATGGACCAACTTCTTGAGCATTTGCTTCCAGACACCATTCATACCCTCCTTGGTAACATCACTCCAAGCCCAAGCAAGGTTCCTGCTGCAGTCATAGATGTTGTAATCCCTCCAAATCTTTCAGTATTGCATCAGGGTCTCCTCAGCTGCAGTAATAGCCTGGACAAAGGTCCTCCTCTCAGGTGGTAGGCTGCAAAAGCTTCTATAACTCCTTGATCCATTGGCTGGATTAAAGAGGTGGGGTTTAAAGGGAGAAACACCACTTTAATATTGGGATCATGATCACCAGTTAAAAGAGGGAGTACAGGAGTATTATCAACAACCAGCAAAATCTTGAAAGATATGGTCTTCTCCAAAGAGTACTTTTCCATTCACTGGCAGCAATTCAGGAAGGAACCCTGGAAGAGGAACTGGGTCATTCATGACTTCTTATTGCTTTTTTAGCACACTGGCAGTGTGTGCTTACTGATGCACTTCAAGGCCCTGGGGTTCTCACTGGGCCAGACCACAAAGGGTTTCCATTTGTAACCTGCAACACTGTCCCCAAGCAATATTGTTATCCTGTCCATAAAGACTTGAACTTGGCATTGAGTTGGTCTCCTCGTGAAAATCCTTTCAGGTATTCCACTTCCCGAATAGGGAGGTTTCATTCGTCCATATTGAACATTTGCTGTGGTGAGTAATTTTCCTCCACAATCAGCTTTTCTAGAGTTTCCAAAGACTCTTCAGCTGCCTTCAAATCAGCATGCACAGACTCAGCACTCATTTCATATTACGTAATGAATAATGATTCCTGAAGTGTTTAAGACACCCAGAACTAGCAGTAAATTCAACACCCTAGTCAGGTTCAGCCTTTTCCTTCAACACTGCGAACTTTTTGCTTTGGCCACTGTTGTCATAGTCCCTGAGAGCTACTCTTCTGCATCTGGTCTTCCACACAGGTCGTTAGAAGTTTCTCCATGTCTGATATGGCCCCTTCCTGAGTTTTTGTTAGTCTCATTGCCTTCAATGAAGCAGATCCTAAACAGCACCCATCACTTCGTTCCTGTTCTTCAAGACTGCAGCTACGGTGGAATGATCGTGCTTGACTGGTAAGCAACAACCATCACTGATTTTCCACCTTCATGGTGCTCGATCACTTTTAGTTTCATCTCCAGGTCAGTCACTTGATGTGGCTTGCAACATGAGCGGTGGATCTTATGTGCTTGGGGGTCACAATGAATAAACAAAATGAGACTGAATCAAGCACGAGAGAGAATAATGCAAGGAATAGATGAAGGAATAAATGAGATGTATGAGGTTGCTGCAAGTGTTACACAGTATGCTGTTTTAGAGCAAACTTTTTTTAATAAGTAGAAAGAGTGCATTCTAAAAAAGTGATAAAAATTATAGTATGTTAAGTACAGAAACCATGAACACAATCACTTATGACTATTATCAAACATTATGTACTGGGCAGAACTGTGTGTGCTATGCTTTTACAGGACTGGTAGCACAGTAGGTCTGTTTGCACCAGCATCACCACAAACACGTGAGTAATGAGTTGTTCTATGCTGGCTGAGACCTCATAGGGCCATAGGAATTTTTCAGCTCCATTATCACCTTGTGTTATGGGACCACTGTTCTAAATGTAGTGTGTCTTTGACCCAAATGCCATTATTTGGTGCCTCAGTGTACACGAAAACAAACCAGCTGATTATTTAAATAGGAGGTAACATATTTCCAGAGCCTTAAGTGATCAATAATTAGTTTAGTCAGACTGTATATTACAGAGAAGCATAGATATTGACTAGATATACTATCATAAAAATAATAAAGTTACTTCAAGAAGATATATTCAACATTCAAATGTGATTTTCATTTCTTCTATCAAATGTGGCTCCATTATGAAGATAAGAATAAAAGATAATATTCTGATTTTGGTTTCTTGAAAATAAAAAGATTACACATTTTGTGTTCTTTGAAATTATAAATTAACTATAAAGGCTGTGGTGCTATTTGAGCAAATACGGAAATAAGATATACTTAATAATAAGATTGTGAGGTTATATATCAGTATAGGTTTTATAAAATTCCTCCTATATAATTTCTAGATATCTGTAGATCTTATATTTTATAGATAACTGTAGATTTGATTCTTTAATATCATTTACTACTATCTTAGAGCTACATCGAATTTAAAAAATACTTTTCTGAGACAAAAGAAAACACTGTGAGGTGAAAAAGTTGATTAATATTGAAAAACAGATTTAGAAAAAAGAGAGAAAAGGAAATGTGAAGAAACTAGTATTTATTACCTTCTATGTGGCAGGAGGCTGGGCGGGGTGTTCGGCACATTTGTAGATATGCTCCCTACAACTCTACGGTGGCGACTGTCAACTGGTGTGCCACGAGAATTTTCAAAACATGCAGTACCTGACTATTTAGTCAGGGGCACTGACCTCTTTTTCCTTAGATTGTCAAATAAAATAATTCTAAGAGCCAACACAACAATAGCTGACCAGTGTGAATGAATCAAATTTATACCTATGTTTTTGGTCACATCGGCAAAAAATATATTTTTCAGAGTGCCACAGAATTTTAGTGATTAGTTTATTAACAGAGAAATTAGTCATCCTGCCTAAGGTCACACAGTCAGTAAGTGGTGGAGTTAGTAGTGGTGGAGCTTCATTTCTATGCATGCACTTTTCCCAAATTGTTTCCCTAAGTTATGAACTTATTCTTAAGAACTGAAGAGTTTCTGCCACATAACTTATATAGATTCTTAACCAAATAAAGGCAGCACATCAAAGTAAGAAAAGCAATGCTCTAAGAATCAGCAAAGAAATCCTAATTCTAGGTCCTCCTTTCTGAGCTATTTACTAAGCTATGATGCCTTGAAAAAATAATTCAAGTGGCAAGGCCTTAGGAACTTAAGATGGCAAGTGGTGGTGGAGTGGGACGGGGAATTCAGGTTGGTCTCTACGTTCTCTGATATATGCTATGGACTGAATGCGCTCCCCGCTCCAGTTCCTCTAATTTACGTATTGAATCCTGAGACCCAATGTGACGGTGTTTGGAAGTGACGCTTTGGGGAGATGATTAAGTCATGAGGGCTCTCACTTTGCTGCTCTTACAAAAGAAGTCCCCAGAGAGTTCTCTCACCTCTTCCACCATGTGAGAGCACAGTGAGAAGACCATGGAGGAACTACTGTATTTTTTGGACTATAACACACAATTTCGCCCCAAATTTGGGGGGTTGGATGGTGGTAGCTTACCTGGCTTGCTGTGGGGGGAAGAGGGGTGGCAGTGGAGTGGAGTCACAGGTTATTAAATATTTCACCACTTTTTTTGCTTCAAAATTTTTTTTCCTATTTTCCTCCTTTAAATCCTAGGTGCATCTTATGGTCTCGTGTGTCTTATAGTCCTAAAAATATGGTAGACTGTAGGATCTCAACAAACACTAAGTCTGCCCGCACCTTAATCTTTAAACTTCCCAGACCCCAGAACTGTGAGAAATAAATTTCTGTTGTTTACAAACTACTCAGTCTCTGGTATTTTGTTATAGTAGCCTGAACAAATGAGTACAGTATAGCTTTTAGCAAGTCAAATGATTCTATGACTTCATATTCTTAAAAATAACAGGTCAACAAATTTCTATCATACTAAGAATATAACCAGAACTTAGATTTCTGCATTTGAAATGATCTCTATTCTAATTTCTTTAAATCATTGCTTCATTGTTATTTCAAGAGACATATGACATTCTTACACACAACTGGGAGAAAAAGGTATTATGCTAATAATAAATGTTAGTGATGGAGTACATTTCTCACTTCCTCCCAAATTGCTTATTACATGTAAAGATGATCCACAAAAATCTTTGTGATGTGACCTGAAGCCTGATTTTTAAAATTTACTCAGTGGCTACAGTAAATTCAAATTAATATATTTTTTCAAGACTTGACTTTCAGATTATAAAAACTAACCCAAATAAATTTTTAAAAACTTTTTTACCAACTTAAGCAGCTTTGGCTCTGTGGGGCTATAGAACATACCATTTTATGAGAGAAATGCAACTATGAAAGCTCTAATTGTTATTAAGAAATTTTAACTCCAGGACTTTATAGCAACTTGGGAAGCTTTGATCACTACTAAGAAATTATAACCCCAGACTAAGGATTGTACATTTGCCCTGACTGGGGATTGAACCTACAGCCTTTTGGTTATGGCATGGTGCTCCAACCAACTGAGCCATACCAGCCAGAGATAACCCCACTAACTCTAGACCAAGAAAAGAAAAGAAAACATAGAAAAGGAGAAAATCCCCTTTATCTCTTCAACAAAAGTTCTTTTGAAATGTGAAATACAGTATTTCTTTAGATTTAAAAAAATATATAAAGTGTTGTTTGTAAGTATTTAAGGTGTTTATAGATTTACCAGTCTCAAGTCACCTTACTATCCCAGTTGTAGGATTTACTAACTCAAAAGACACACATTCAATTCTTTTGTATACAAATACCATTGTTTTTTTAATTCAGCACCCGAGTTTCTAACTAAATTATTACAGTCTTCATTTACTGGCTCTGATTTGTAATTGAACTGGTTGTTATTTTGAACTGTGTGTCATGGAATCAACACTCATTTACAAAGTATTATTTGAACATATTCCAATGGTCAAAATCTAAAGTAGTACCAGTACATATTTCCTAACAGCACAGCCTGGGAAAATATACTGAGAAATGGTACCATGTGAAATTAAAATCTGAAGATAATGAGGGCAGGCTAGATGATTTACTAGTGTATATAGAGAATAAAGAAAATCAGAGTTAAATGTACAAACTTATTGTAAAGTAATCTACAATGATTTATAATATATCCTATGCCACTTACAGGATGCCAAGACAATGTCTGAAATTAAGCATTATTTTGAATTCCCCAGAGAATATCAATAACTGGCCTGAGTTTTCTAACTAAATTGACTACTAAACCAATGGATTTTAACAGAGATTTGTGGCTATATAAGCACAATCTAATGAGGCAAAAATGAAGTAATTTCTATATTTGGAATTATGACAGCATACTTTAAAAAGCATTACATTGACCCAAAAACCATACAGAGTCCCTATGAACTTTTGTAGAAGTTTTACTTTAATCAATAAAGGTATTTAGAAATATAGGGTAAATGAAAGGAAATTTCAAAATGTTCACCTTCAATTTATTTCATAGGTCATGTTATACCACCTAATAAGATAATTAAAAACATGCAAGCAGCTGGTACTACAGCTAAACAGATTAATGTAATAGTCTGTAGTCATATACGCTGGCAAGGGGCTTGCCTCTTTGCACAGGAGAAGGTCAGCTGCCTTTGGGAAGAGGGGGTTGGGGTGGCAGTGAGAGAATATTCCTTCCACCATGTGACCTTGTACTACAGTCACTTAGCCAAACATCTACTGCAAACTGCAAATTGACAAACTACTTTTCTTTCATACCCAGCATGGGGTCTCTCAGTATTAATGGTTATATAAGAAACAGAGAAAGCTCGTATCATCAGACAAAAACATTAAAATTGGTCTCTAAAAATATTACAAGGTATAATGTATAAACCAATAATCTCAATTCTTATTCATTTTCCATTTTAATAAGTCATCCGCAAATTAGTCAGGAGATACACAATAAAAAAAAATTCTAACAAAAACTTCCAAAACAAGACCTAGTCTATTACCCAGGCATCATACAACAATCATTCTGGTACCCTATGAGTTAAATGCAGCTGTACTCTATTTTCAATCAATGAAGCAAAAACCACAAAAGACACATCCAAAGTAAAACCTCCCAGCCTATGAAAACCAAATCTATGAACAGTGGGCACACAAAGCTATAGTTAGGGTACATTAATTTTAAATTTCACAATTTTGGGTCAAAATTCCAAAAATCCATCTCTGAACTTATGCTGAGAGTAAAACATCTTCTTTTCATCTTTACTATGTGTACAATTTTGTTATATAAAGGCAATATGTAATACCACATCAGAGATTGAGAGTTTTAAGCCTCAGGTTAGGCTTGTTCTTAGCTCTCTTTCCACTAACAGACTGAAGTCATTTTCCTGTAAGACAAATTTTCAGAAATCTTCCTTTTGGTGTCTCTAAAGTGGAGCACTATAATAAAATTTTTACATGGCCAAAAAGATAACGATGATAACAATGATATGACATCGACCAGAAGATGTCAAATGTATTCAGCACTTGCCACGTGACATGACATGATCCCATGAACTCTTCTGAAGTGTGTTTTATTACTGCCACTTTAAAGATGAGGAAAGTGAGGCTAAAACTTGTCCAGAGTCCAAAGTGTTTGGAGTCAGGATTTGAACCAACTCGCTATGTTTGGGTATTACTAATGAACAAACAGACTACTAGTGAAAGAAACAGACTATGCCCTCCCGAAACTGAAAATCTATACACCACAATAACAGAAACGAAAAATGGAAAATACAGATTTAGGCGATGAAATCAAAAGTTAATAAAACCTCGGCATATGCTCTGACGGGGTGCACTGGATGGAGGGTTAAATGAGGACTAAGGCTACAGAGTTGACAATTTTTGAGGCAAGCACAAAGGAATAATAATGATGCCATGGCTCTGCATTTAGGTTTTCAAAAGGCTTTATCCTATGCATTTTATCACAGTCTTTAAAACAGCTGTGAGGAGGAAGCATCCATTTAATAGATGGCAAACTAAGGCTAATCATTATCTTGGACACAAGTAGATACGGCTTGAGTATGTTCATACTCGGCTGACAGCCAGAATTGTCTAGCTGTGAAGGATGGTCAGGATTTCTGAGGCAGTTTAAATAATACAAACTTAGAACTGTTAGGATGTTGGAGGGTTTGGAATATTCACATTTTTCCAATGACCTATTTCTAGTTAGTTTAAAAGAGCTATGATGGCGGGAAAAATAATTTTCATTTTCAAAAGTGAATTTTACTGACAATTCTGTTGCCATTTTAGTGTGATTCTGCAACAATACCTAGGTTTTATCAGTTAACCTTAATATGAAAATATACCCCAGAGCTGTGCTTCTATAAATTCTGCATTTAACCCAGTGTCAAATTCACAAGTAAGCTCATTATATTGTAAGAGCTATTGCCTACTGAGTAGAAAAATATTCATTTCACACCTTAAATACTATAATACTATTTAATAACAGCACTGGCCTGCCAACTATTAAAAGCTTGTTTTTATAGACTGTACTACGTGAGCTTTTTATCTTGCCTTTTTAATTACAACAATAAATTAATATCCTAACATTACAACACTGACAGGCATTGATTAAAAATATATTAGTTAACAACATTAGTATTTATTGTGCAAAGTCGCATTAGGAGTTCATTTTCAAAATACAATTATCATTCAATAGAAGATCCTTTATCTTCAAACTATTCAAGAAAATAAACTACAAGATAATACTGTGCATTCACATTAACACATTTCTCTTAACTTTATATTATGTCCATTATTTACTATAATTAGCTATATTATAAATGTAATTGTAAAATATAATTCACCAACTGAATTTATATACACATAGATTTTCCTTCCTTTGAAATATATCTTTGTTTTCCTTTTGTCTCAGTTATTTTTATTGTATTTATATCTAATAATATTACCATCATAGATTTCATATAAATTATATTAACATTCCTCAGTTACACGCCAAATCATGAATATTTATTTAACTATCTTTTATTTCGCCTTTTGTTTTTTGAGTGATCAGCTATAACATGTTCAGATAGAGGATTCTACCTATTATTTAACATGTCAAATTCCAAGTTTATATCACAACTCAGCACTAAAATGAATGATCAGGAGAATTCCAACATTTATAAGGTAGAACAGGTTCAGTGAAAATATAATGACAACATATGATCTTTACTGCTGTGATAATACCTTCTAGAACACCATGGGAACACAAGCCTTTTGTAGTATCCATGACACTTGAACGACTGGTTATTTATACACACCCGACTGGTATAAAATAAAGATGTCAAGTATTTCAATTACCATCTCATTTCTGGAATTCATAAACAAATTGTAAAATCTTTCACACCGACTATATTCTTATTAAGCGCATCCTGTGCACAAGGCCCTACTCTAGATGTTAAAAGCTTGCCTGGAATCTGAGAAAACCAATAACACAATTCCAATTAGGGACATAGAGTATGATTTCAAATAAATGTAAAAATTGTAAGTGTAAAATCCATATTTAGTATATAAAAGAAGGAATGACAGCTCAATAGTCACATGCGTTCCCAAGCGCACAGTGGTTCTTGCATGTGTTCTATGGTGCCATTGTACAAGTACCAGGACTCTGTAACCCTGAGGATGGTGTGCTCTAATTAAAATATTTCTTCAACTATCTGCTTTGCTATCTGTAATGCCACGATGTACTATTATTGAATCTGTACGTTTTCCCCTAAAAGTAAACCTGGTTTTGACATCATTTTGGTTCAGTATATAAATTTTCGAGTATTACTAGAAATACTTTATCTTCATTCTAGTTTTCTCTGTTATGAAGGTACAAATTCCGTAAACACTCAAGCAAATTCAAGTTAGAAGGAGAATATTAATCAAAGACTAGCTAAGATACATATTTTCTGAACTAATACATCCTTTTTTAAAATCACTAATCGAGATCATAACTGCTCTGTGCACTGAAGTGCCAGACGGGACATTAACAAACAGTGCTTGATGAAGCCCGGATTACATTTTATCCCCTCTTAGTTACTCATCAGTAGTACTCTTCGTTTCACAGAAAACTTAAAGAAAAGGAAGCCTTTCACACTGTAACAGATATACTGAAACAACAAAAATCAAAATGGATTCTAATGAAGCTTAATACTACGTGTGTATTCATTCCAAATATCCTGATACAGGTTAACAAGAGATATCTATAACAAGCCCATTTATTCAAGAATTTAGAATACTGCATTTTCTATTACTCAGTAAGTGTGCAGAACAATTGCTTATCATAATATTTTTACATTTGTCATATTTTTAAAGTACAGGTGCAGTTCCTTACTATTGTAAGGTTAGAGTCCTGTAAGACTGGGTGATTTGTACATTATCTTGTAATATTATACATCTATGTTTTCATCACCTACCTATAAGAATTAAAAGTCCCATCAGAATCTAATGTAGAACTTGTTCTTCTTCCATTTTTATTTGAGTCTCCTGGAAAAAAAAATTTAAACATTGAAATAATGGAGATTATAAAACTGAATATTTCAGTTGAAAAGCTACTATGTGACAGCTTTATGCAGTATATTGGGTCAAAAAACATATATCTCCTTGTCCCTCCCCCAAATGTCTTTTATAATCAGAGCCCATTAGGCTGAAAACTTATTTTGATGCTAAAATATAAACCAACACCACTGCTTCCAACTTGGATAGAAATACTACCAAAGTAATTGCTAACAAGAGCAAATAAAGAACGGTACAGATATTTTCTCTTATGAATCACAGACAAGCTAAAATTTATAAACCATTTAAATCAGTCACTAATGTTTATAAACGAAGGACAACTTTTTGTCAGTGACCAAGTCACCCACCATGACACTGGTAGAGTCACATGACAGCAGGCACAGAGCAGACCTGGAATGTTTTCCAGCCCCCATTTCGGCCTGTCTGGAAATTTCTTAAGCACAGAAGTAAAGAAGAAAGCAGAATTGGGAGGTGGTAAACAATTATTCATTCCAGTGAGCTCCAAATACATCTTAATATTCTTCCCAAAAGTTTAGGTTTTACCTGTTGGCAAAAGCTCAGCAGTTTAAAAGATAAAAAAATAGCAACATCAGAAGTATTTCTGCTTTACATGATAACATTAAACATTCAGGGGGAAAAATTTTCACCCAAGCAACAGGCATATTCATAAAATTAGATTTAGAACAGATTCCTACCTATCAGTTTAAAATTGTAGAAAAAAATAAATTTGCTAAAGGAGTTAAATATGCTTAACAATGCCATGATATAAAATACATAGTCTTATTGACAGAAATTTAATTTTAATAGTTTAAAATTTAAAATATATACTGCAAAGTATAGCTTTTATGAAACCACAGTAACTACTATAAAACATATCTTTTTAGAAACACATTAAATGACTAGAATCCTATTATATTTTATACTCCTAATTCTTGTAATGTAACTTTCAAATATCAGGTTATATTCATTTTTATGATATTTAAAGCTTAATAATTTAATGATATATCCAATTTTAATTTATACTTTTAATCCACTTTGAACAACCTAAGGTGCCAGTGGAGATCATCACAGTGGTCCTGGTTAAGTCAAATAGTAATTACAGAGCTTTCACTTTAAAGATGAGATTATTTTTAATTATTGAGTATAGTACTTAAGGTACCATACTTATATAATTACGCTACTCATTAAATGGTTATTGAAAGCTGAAATGTAATTTTAATGACAGCTACCTATTTTTCTTCGCACATTTTACAGTTGACAGATTAGTCAAGAATGTTGGTTCTCTTCAAAATCTTTGCAGCTGCACCCAAGTTTTAGGAGGATGAGAACTGAACTGAGCCCACTTACTGAACTTTTAGCTCTATTATTTTTCAAAATGCACTTTCACTATTTTTTATTAAACAAAAATCCTAAAATGGAGTATAGAACTTGAAAATGTTGAGAATTATCATAGCAGAAAATAATCCAAACAACAATTAAATGTTTAATATCAATCTAACTGGGTATACACTGTTAATTCTTTGAAGACATTGGAACCATAAAATTACTCACTCAGGATACTTCACTTCCTTTAAAAAATTAATGGTATTACAATAAATTTAAAAAATTAAGGAAAATTAGTCTCTGTCTTGCTAAATGAAAATTTTCTACAACACGTGTTATTTAACAGCTTGCAGACATTTTCTGTGAAACACTCCATAATCAGCATAGAATAAGTACTATATCATGTATTGAAAATATGAGCCTTCTTTCTCTTTAAAACTAAAGATTATGATTACTTAAATACATAAAATCTCACCAATAGAACATTTCTTGCCTTCTGATATTTATCAGATCAAATATAAAATCCTTCAAATAATTAAGACTTTAGGATTTTCTTAAACTACTAGGTTTTGTCATCATTATGCATTACAAAAGTATTATTTATTTTATACCTGATTTGAAATGAATATATCACATTAAATGTAACCTGCAAACATGGTAATAAGGGGGGAAAGCAGCTTTTCTTTCTCAAAAACGCACCAGATAAGGAGTACAACTGTTTCTCTGAGCAGTATTAGAGAAAAGATTTCAGAGTTTGCTGTAAGAGGAAAAGGCAATGGAGTTTTGAAGCGGGAAAACTGCTTTGTTCCTTCAATCCTCTAGTTGAAATTAATTATAGCAAATGTTTATGAAAACATCTGTTCCTTACAGTTATAAATCCTTAATTTTAGTACAGACAATTCCAGGCTGTTATTTTGGAAGGAAATGTCTGACAATTGAAAGGTTTACAAAAAGACAGACAGAATTTATAATTCTGGAAAACTGTGTATAGAATGTGCTATATATTGTAGAGACTTTCATTTGTTTGAAACATTTGGAGGGGTTTAAAACTAGTAAGTAGGAAAAATCAAAGGCAAACAGAAAGATTCATCTTTCATTTTTAAGCTGCTTTACAATAAAAACATATCTGTAACACAAGAAAAATGAATAAGAACAAACAAATATTACTTTACTATCGACATAATTTTTAGGTAAGTATGCTACACTAAGTATTAATTCTAGCAGGGATTATAATAAGCCTAACACCAATAATCATGGGAAGGTATGTGTAGTGTTCCCTAAAAATAACAACAGAGGGTGCAAGAGAGTTTAATATAATATTTTAAGTTGTTCTTGATTCATGAACTAAGTTACCAGTTAGCCTTAACTGTAACCAGGATGCATAGGTTGTTTTCAGGACTAACTCTCTCTCTTTCACACACACACACACACACACACACACACATACACACACACATTATTAAAATAAACTTAAACAAAGACATTTAAATAATCAGATACCACAAATACTGAAATTTAAGATGACAGACTTCCTTTCACTTGCTAAAAGATAATTTAACAAGACTAATTTTTTAAAAAAGAATTGTGATTTTAAAAGTATTTCAATATTGAACATAAACTAATCAATAAAACAATCTGGATTTATTAACTGAGTAATTTTAAATAACTATATAAATTATATACAATATATAACATATGTATTGTTACTATATATGTCATATAACATTGTTCAACATTTATTTTTCTAGAGACAGTTCATCATTTACTTGTGACCACTACAGTCTGAAATTTATATAACACATTTACTTCTCTTTAGTTGGTAAGTTTGTAAAATGAGTTCATAACATTCACAATTAATATAAGCTGGCTGATTTGAAAAAATGCTTGTAGTTATATTGTTTCATACGAGGATACAAAAGGCATAGTATTTTCTACTAGTAATTTCTAATATACAGTATCTAACTTATTAAGCCAATAATATATATAACAGTGACTTAAATCTGAAAACATGAAAATCGAGTTCCGGACTCCTTTTTAATTTTCACTTAAGTCATGTTTAGCGAAGGGCATTTATAGTAATTATCTGCACTGTTGAGATCAGACTAAACAAAGGTTTACAAGAGATTCTATAGTGCTTTCTATGCACAAGTGTCTCTTTATGAAGGGAGAACCAGTTTTTTAAGCTAGGTTAGGTTAAAAAGAACCAGAATAGTGCTAATAAATGAACACATGTTCTCAATTGTATCTTCAGTGTGTATCAAAAAACATCAGGTTTAGAATATCACATCACACTAGGTATGAATTCTGATAACTATGGCATAATTTTAAAAAGGGTTTATCTCTGAATTATAAGAGAAATGTCACCAAGTATATGTGATGAATATTTAACAGGAAGGGGAAAAAAGACCTGGTTTACACTTACTGACAATAAAGCCATGGGTATCCACGTGTTAGCTGTCATAGGATAAGATGACATAAATGTTCATGTAAAGACCTATAAAACCTTTTATATCTTTTAAAGGAATTAGCACTACTACTGAAATGTGTCAGTTACATTTAAAATTCCATTTTAAGTAATGATTTTTTAAAAAACTCTACTTATATGTTGAAACATGGTGAAGGCAAAACATGGTGAATAGCAAATAGACATAAGGCTTGGCATCGTCTACGAAGATAGTAGCCACATGAAGGATATCACCTCGTATCAGGAATCAGGTAAATGACAGTAGGCTAACTATTTGTGCTACAATCCAGGACCACTATTTAAGTCTAAGAATGAGCACTCAAGTAAATACAGAAAATTCATGTATTTAGTAATTTTCCATTTCTCTATTATTGTCAATTTAACCACATTCTAATGATTTAATGGTCTTATTTAGTTCTCTATGAATGTTTTGAAATTATTTTTGGTAGTAAAAACTCAGATGTAAGACATAAATACAAGAGGAACTATTTTAAATAAATAAATCTAAGTGGACAACTTCAATTTAAGAAGATAAAATTTATGCTATTCCTATTAAATCATTAATAAATTTTTTTAAAAGAAAGCAGTTACATCAACAAAGTGGTGGAATATACAACTCCAAATTATTCTCCCTCAGAAACACTGAAAACAAGCACTGAAAACAATTTAGGCACAACACTGGAAAACAGTCAAAGATTTACAAAGATTTCAAGAAAGGCACCTGAAAGCTCTGTGGCATTTTTACTAGCCCTTGCCCTATCCCCTCCCAGGTACATCAGCAGGTTGAAAAGGAAAACGAGTTCCCAGTATGAGAACCTAGTACTTTGAGGTTTGAGAGGCAGCAGAACAGATTATGTGTGCGAATAATTGCAAATCTGTTCCAACTGGAAGGACTAATACATGATGCTCACCTCTTTGCCATCTAACCAAACCAAACCAAACCAAAACAAAACAAAACAAAACAAAATCCCCAAACCAGTGGTGGGCACAGCTTTTCAATATACTATAAGCCAAACAAACTAAAAACCAGCAGATGCTTAAGACTGGGGCAAAGATTACAACTGAAACATAAAATAGACCACCTAAGGCCTGGGAGCAAAAGCTGGTGAGAATTTCTTTGAAAAATGAGGACATTCAAAAGCTCCCACATATACAGGGAAAGTAGAAGGCCATGCACATGCCCAGGACAAACTGCATGATCAGAAAGAAACAGAAGACCCTAAGCTTCCAATTTAAGCTGATCATTAGGATGAGTGCTGGCTAACAGACAAAAAGACAGCACAGAAGCAAACTGCAAACTCAAATAACTATTTATTTTTTTGTGTTGCTTGTGTTGTTGCTTCTCCCAACCCAAGCTCCTGGCATTCAAAGAAATCTCCATTAAAATCCTAGCATAACACAAACTATGAAATAAAAAATCCAATGATTACATATATCAAGTCTAAGTATTGGCTAAAATAGTTTGAGAAAGTCACTAGGCACATGGACTAAAACAGTTTTAACAATATAGTTAAATGTTAATATGTTAAAACAGTTTTAACAATAGCAAACCCTGGGGAATGAGAGAATCTAATAACCAGAGTTACCAAACTATAAAATTCAAATACCTAGCTGTGAACAAACACAAATCACAAAATATACAAAGAACAGAAAGCATTGCTCACAAATGAACAAAAATGAATGACAGAAATGATCCCTAAAGAATTTAGATATTAGACTTACTAAACAAAGATTAAAAAAAAAAAACTCTCTTAATGATTCTCAAAGGGCAAAAAGGAAACACACATAAAGAAGGAAAGTAAATCAGGTAAGCAAAGAATGAACAACATAAGAATATCAATAAAGTGACAGAAATAATAAAAGGAAACAACTTCTGGAGCTAAAAAACACAATAACTAAAATTAAAATTAAACAGAGAAGTTCAACAATATGGGAGAGCAGGCAGAAGACAGAAACAGCAAACTTTAAGGTTGGACAATTGAAATTATCAAGCTTGAGGAGAAAAATAAAAGAAGAGGAAAAGCAAACAGAGCCTATGAGACCTGTGGGACAACACCACGCACATCGACATATGCATTATGCAAATCTTATGACAAAAAGGCAGGCTCTGCTATGAATCACTCGATATCTCACTTCTCTCAGCTATAAAGTGGAAATGATAATTTTTACCAGAACGTGTGGTTATGAGAATTAAATAAGTGCAAAGGAAGTGTTTAGTGTGGAATATAGCACAATGTAAGTCCTCAGTAAGCACTAGCTATCACTAGCTATCACGAACACGTTAATCAATGTATTTAAAATACTGGAACCAGTGAAAGCATAAAAGGAAGAGGCTATTAATTCTATTTAAAGAGAATAAGCTTATTGATAATTTAAATAATTGAAACTTGCAACTTTATTCCATTAGTAATTTAAAAATATTTTTGATACATTTTTTAAATTATTAAGAAATATTCTTCATGAATTATGGAAGGATGGCATACAAAATTTGTGGTACCCTTTTAATATCCTTGCTGACAGTGATCATAGCAAGTATCAAATATATGTATGAAAAGAGACTGAAGAAACTGTAAATTTTAATAATATTACAGCCTTGAAATATAAAGCCATCTAATGCATGAGCTTAATATAGGTAAGTGTTATTAGGAATGATAAAATGTAGACAGATGAAGAACCAAAAATATAGTCAATCTAGTAAAAAACTAAAACGATCACATATAGGATACTACATATTACACATGAATCAGAATAAAACAAGCTTTAAAAATTTCACTATTATGCAACTGAATGGAAACAAGGCCTATGGTCATAAGTATTACATAACTACCCAATTGAAGTTAACATGTAATAATGCAAATATTTCTATTTATTATGAATGGCATTTCTGGGCATATTGTCATTTCCCCAGCCATTCCATGGATTTAAAGCTGCTTGATATCTCAGAAAAAAAAAACAAAAACAAAAACAAAAACAAAAAAACCTAGACTTGGAGTTATTTGAGAAAAGATAATTTTAATGTAAAATTAATCTTTCTGGGTCCTACCATCCACACTGATTACAAGAAAGGTAGGACCAGATAAGATTATGCTCCTGAACACAATGATCATCCAAATCACCTCAGAGTAGGTATGTGGAGTATGCTTGTGTATATGTGTGCATGTGCACAAACACACATGTAGGTTCAAATGTAGGAGGGATTAGAAGAGTGGGAGGGAGAGTGGAGGAAACCTAAGGGTAGAGACAGACAGTTGAGATGAGATAATCATGGGTGAGGTTCTGGATTTCCTATTTAAAAAAAAGATTTTATTTATTTTTAGAGAGAGGGGAAGGAAGGGAGAAAGAAAGGGAGAGAAACATCACTGTGTGGTTGCCTCTCATGTGCCTCCTACTGGGCAACTTGGCTCACAACCCTGACAGGGAATCGAACTGGCAACCCTTTGGTTCACAGACTGGCACTCAACCCACTGAGTCACACCAGTCGGGCATGGATTCTTTACGCTTAAAAGTTTTCCCAGATTATTCTGATAATACACAAGTCTTTCCTAGTCCAAAATAATAAGCTTCTACTATGCTAAAAGAGGTAGTCTCTTATAGAAGGCAAAGTATTTGTCCCAAATAAGGAAATTATTGGATATTTTATATGTCATTATTTACTATGGAGTATCACAAGACAAAAGCTTTGATCTCATTTATTATCAAGAGCAGTGGATGGCACTGAGCTATGCCAACTCTGTACACCACCCTAACATGACCTGATTACTGGGAGAGGATGCAGCTGGAGATGACAAGCAGAACATAGCTGTTGGACTACGTGGACCTCCTGGCCCTAGAAAACATCTTCCTAAAGTTACACAATGCCAATGCTGTAATTTAGACAATTCCAAAACATGTTTATACTGAGTGGATAAACAATGAAACAAATTTTGAGAAGAGCTTCCTAAGAAATAAATGTGTTGACAAAGAATATATTTCTTTAAACTTGGAGAAAGGGTATTAAGACCAAAGATGATTATTATATAATTTATCCATTGCTGTATTTTTTCTTACTAGAAATTCAAATATAACAATTTGGTGTAAGCAATGACATTTCCCTCCCACATTTTATTGTTCAAGTACAATTGTTTCCATTTCCCCCCCACCACTCCCCCCTACCCTAGCCATCCCCACTTCCCGCCCTTGATCCTACCCCCCTTTGGTTTTGTCCATGTGTCCTTTATACACCAGTTTTTAATGAACTCCTTCCTTACACTTACCTCCTTGACCCCTCACCACACACATAATAGCTTTTCAAAGATAATCTAACTGACACTTAGGGAATTCTAACACTGATATTAAAGTATCTGTTCAGGGCCTAAATAAATATACATAAGAAAAGTAATATACATATTTGCTAAATAAAATAAAATATATCCAATATTAAAAATTATTTTAAATAATTTGTATGTTATTTTAATTTATACAAATCTTTCAAATGGTAACTATAAAATATTTGTATAAATTGTTCTTTTACTTCCATGTATAAAAAAAGAAATACCTTTTTCTACAAAATGGTCTCCTTTGGGCACTTCCCATTTTCACTATTAGTTACACTCAGTGAGAGATCCTATGACATTGGTTTATCATCTGGTACACAAGACCTCATAAAATTAAATACACCAATTGACCCCAAGTACTTAACATTAGATAGTTAATATTAAATAACTCCCTTTAGGTATCAAAAATGAAGTGGAAATTACTTGAAAGAAAAAATTACCATTGACGAACCAGGGTAAGTAGTCCTACTTGTGACTTTAAATGATAGCTAACCGAACAAGGACTTATGGCAAAAATCTCTGGGGGGTTTCTGGCCAAGATAGAGACATAGACAGATATGCCTTACTTCCTCGCACAACCAAAAGAAGAATAACAACCAATTAAAAAAGAAAAAAACAATCAGGACTTCCAGAAAATAAAATTGTATGGAAGTCTGACAACTGAGGAGTTAAAGAAAAAATATTCATCCAGACTGGTAGGAGGGGTGGAGATGAGCAGACAGACTGGAGAGGACACATGGCAAGGCAGCAGGTGGCGTACCCAGTGGTCCCACATTCATGTGCAGATAAACCGAGAGGAACAACTGGGGAGTGAGACAGACCCTGCAACCTAGGGTTCCAGCAGCAGAAAAGAAAGCTTCTAAACCTCTGACTGTAAAAACCTGTGGGGGTTGTGGTGGCAGGAGAAAATGCCAGTTGCACAGAAGAGTCAGTTGGAGGGGCCCATGGGGTCCTAAAATGTATACAAGCCCACCTACCCAGAAATCAACACAGAAGGACCAACTCACTTATGTGTAGCAGGGGAAGTAAATGAAAGCAGGGCAAGCAAGAGCCAAGCAAGCAGCATTGTTCCTGCTCTAACCCATCCCCTATATATAGCACCACAACACAGCAAAGTGGGTTGCTCTGCTCTGGTAAATATCTAAGGCTCAGCCCCTTACAATGTAACTGGTACACCAAGACAAAGAAATATGGGGATGGGTTATTATTGAGTTTTAGGTTATTACTGACTCCACTAGGATCAGTCGGTGCCAGGTCTTAGAGCCAAGGTTGTGGGTACAATTCCCAGTCAGGGTACATACCAGAAGCAACCAATGAATGTATGAATAAGTGGAACAATAAATCAATGTTTCTCTCTCTCTCTCCCTCCCTTCCTCTCTCTAAAAAACTCAATAATAAAAAAGAATTATATTCAAATATGATTTTCCAAAAAAATTATAAATCCATAAACTGATTTTTATTTAGTATTTTATGATAAAACATAATAATTTATTAGTGAATAAGATTTTCTAAACCTGGTTACTAGAAATATGTAAAATTATGGCTCTTAAATTGGTATGAAATGTGCAATATACAAAATACAACTGTCCTTTTAGAATATAAAAATATTCAAAGTAGTTATGAGCCTTAACAAATGCACGTACTAATTCACATTTCTAGTCATGCGCCTGGATCACATGATACCTTTTCTACTATTTTCACTCTTGTGACAATCATGTATTGAGCATCTCCAAGATTTCAGCACTGGTGATACAGTAGTAGTAAGCAACATCTCAAAACCCATCCCAGATATCCTTGATTTTGTTTAAAGATTAGCAGAGGAGAGAGAGAGTCAATGGGATGTACGATCAGAACTTCAAAAAATGTCATAATGTTACACACCCTACCACACAATCACTTACGAGAGAAAGGAAGGAGTCACAAACAAAAAAAAGGGTGAAGAGCACTCCACTAGGATCAGTCGGTGCCCGGTCTTTGTGAAAGTCATGTTTAGGATTTTGGTCAAGACAAACAGGAAGTCAGTGAAAGAAAGATTTTGAACAGAAGTAGAAAATGAAATGGATTCCAGCTTTTAGAAGAACCTGAATGTGGGGGGAGCAATTTGAGGGTGGATGAGGAAGGAGAGCATATGGAGTGAAATTGGAGAAGCTCTTGTAACTCCAAGGTTAAAAATGATGATAGAATAGCTATACCATATCCCTTTAAATATGGCAGTTTACCATCGTTACAGCTCATTTACATTATTTATTGAGAGTCTACTATGAACCAGGCACTGTTCTAGGACCCAGAAGTACTATAATGAACAAAACAGAATGAAATCAAGGATCGGAGTGGTCAGGGGAAGAAAATACCAGAAACAAATTCCTGACAGAGATAAGTTCAGATAATTATAAGAGCTGCAAAGAAAATACAGCAGAATAACGACATTCGGTGACTGAGGGTGGGTGCTCCCTGCAGGGAGAAGTGATATCTGATTTGTGATTCTAGTAACCAGAAAAAAACTAGCCATTTAAACATCTATGGCAAAGGATACAACACACAAAGACCCTGCAGCAGAAGCTGGGCTCATGGGGAGACGGGGGAGGTCATGGTGGCTAGAAGGCTAGGAGTAGGATAGTAGGAGATGAGGACTGTGGGACAGAGTGGTCACAGAACTTGGACTTTTTAAGGGGAAATGGAGATTTTGTAAGTACAACGTGAAGCTGTTAATACAGTTTCAAAATGAGGAAAAGATTATCCACTTTATGTTTGGAAAAGATGATTCTAGCTACTGTGTGAATTTTTAATTAAATTTGGGGGTGATTTGGAAGCTAAGAGGTCAGTTAGGATCTGGCTCACTGGAGAGCCTGATGACATGGCGCTGACACCTCCGTACGTAATTCTCAGATAGTGTAGAGAAGATTGGAAATGTGAAATCATTTCAAACAATCTGAAATTATTTTCACGGCAGAAAGGTAATAAATGTATTCCTGGTATCTTATTTCCACATGTAATAAAGAACTTTCTTAACTTCAATGTTAATGATTTTACTTATTTTTATAAACTGCTTCCTACACAAATCAGACGTTTGGCTTCAGAATAAGACTAACATGTAAATCATAAATACACACACACGCGCGCGCGAACACTAAAAAAGGGCATTATGGATTACTAGTAGGACTTTTAGTCCCATCACTGGAACTAGAACTGGAACACCACTGGAAGCCTCTCTCTCCTACTGATTACAACTAAGGACTCTGGGCCAAATACAAAAAGTAAGTTCTTGGGGCTCTGAAAAGTTAATACTAGCAAGTATATTGGACAAGACATATGGTGGAAACTTTTCTGGGTTTTTTCCCTCATTAATCTTCCAACTTTGATCTTGGGTCAGGCTGAAAGCTGGCTGAGAACTGAACAGCAGGCAGAGAGAATGAAAACTCTAACCCTTTCTTTCTGGGACTGAGAAAAGAATTCTCTTTCCTTTTCCCCTTTTCCACTTCCAACCTCACAAAAAGTCCAGGCCTGATTGTGGAACCACACTGCAACAGTAGGTGGGTGGTAGCAGTAAGTGAGCATGTAAACCCTGAGGGATAAAGCTATCTTTTTGGATAGAGAACTTGGAAAAGGGGCCCTCGTGTGTGAATTCAAAGTGAGAAATTCTCATTCTTTTTCCTTTTCTCCTTCTTTCCTGATTTGGCTGCAAAAGTGGCCCCATTCATGTGAAACCATACAACAGCATGAGAGGCTCTGAGGGAGCAAGCCAGGGAGTATGGGGGTATCATGGAGAAGAAGGCACTGGACAGGGGATTCTCTAATGTGAAATCATCCAAATCTTGGATTCACCCCTGAGCTGTATATGCTTGAAACACACCCAAAGAAGCACAACAAATGCTTTGAGAATTGACCTATGTGTAAACACCACCAGACTCAACCCTGAGGATCACCCTAAGGTACAGACTCAAAAAAGCATAAAAAGGACACTGAAAATTGAACTGTCCTTTTTACTGAAACCATCGGCCACAGAAGGCAAGGCTGATCTTGTAGTCTGAACCTAATTGGGATGACTGAGAAAGGAAAGGGGAAAAACAGGAGAAAGAAAATGGGGAAAGGAAACAGGAAAGAACATATTTCTCTAGATTTAACAGAATCTAGAGTTTCGAAACAAAACATTTAAAATGTCCAGGATACAATCCAAAATTACTTGATGTATCAAGAACTAGGAAAATCTGGCTAAAATCTCAAGGTACAATACAATCAACAGATGCCAACCCTGAGATGACCAAGGTGTTGGAACCAACAAAGATTTAAAGAAGTCACTATAACTTTTCTCCATGAAGCAGCAGTATACACACTTGAAAAAAAATGATAGAATAAGAAAAATTACTGAAAAAATCAAATTGAAGTATTTTTGTTTAAAAATGTTTTTAAGTATGTTTATTGATTTGAGAGTGAGAGAGAAACATCAATGTGAGAGAGAAACACTGATTGGTTGCCTACCATGCATGCCCTAACCAGAGATTGAACCTGCAACCTAGGTATGTGTCCTGACTGGGAATCAAACTCCCAACCTTTTGGTATACAGGATAGTGCTCCAACCAACTGAGTCACCTGGCCAGGGCAAGAATCACAATGAAATTTTAAAACTGTAAAGTTTTTTACATAATGGTACAGGAAATTTTAAAAATTCACTAGAAGTGCTCAGTAACACATTGAGGTAACAGAGAAACAAGTCAGTGAACTAGAAGATAGATCAAAGTAAGTTATCCCACCTGAAGAGGAAATGAAGATTAAAGAAATAAAATGAAAAGAGCCTCAGAAAACCTGGGGATAATACAGACAACTAGTAAATCTGCAAATTCAAACCTTTTTAAAAACATCAAAATCACATTATATAAATCTTTGATACAATTGTATCATTGATACAATCTATCTTCTCAGTTGTACTGAAATGTAGTTTCATCATAAAGAATAAATGTGAAGATCATAAATGAAAAATAACAAAATGTGGAAATTAATTTGACCCATTCTATAATTTACTTATCTTTCATGTCTTGGATATATTTTATTTTTCCATTGTATAAGAAATACACATACATTAAAACTTGTATATTTGAGAAAAACTGTTATGACAAAACTAGTAAAAAATAAAAAAGGAAAGATTTTGAAAAAGAAGAAGGAAAAGAAACGAGAAAGGAAAATCCACCCATAATCTAAATACAAGAGAAAATATTTTTCTTTTGTTTTTCCATAAAAATGAAATTACATACAACGTAAACAATTTGACATTCTAGTACTTCATGTATTATGAGGTAAGCACTTTTTCCGTGGTATTTTAAAAATGTTTTGCAACAAAATTTTAACTGGCTGCATAATATAAGAATGAATAAATGCTCTATAATTTACTTAGCCACTCTTCTATCAATGGATATTTCCATATTTAAATAGTTAGCTGTTCTAAACAACACTGTGATAAGTATCTCTGTGCATAAATCTTTCCATGGCTGCCTTAAGATACAAAAATGAATTGTCTGACTGGAAAGTATTAACAAATTGCAAAATTAATACAAATTCATAAAAATTACCAAAGTAATATATGATTATTGTAGAAAACTTTTAAATACAGTTTAACACCAGAGAGAAAATATAAACCCACCCATAATTCTACTATTATTCATATTTTAACAGATTTCCTAGAATTTTTAACAAATGCAAATACTTTCAATCAGTTATTTATTACTTACACAATTCTATACAGGATGTTTTTATGGTGAAAAGCAGTAGGAATATATTTACTTATTGGTGGTTTATAATTATTTTTGGCAATGTCTTAAAGATCAGCTATTATTTTAAAATCTATGAAGCCACTGAAAGTTGTTTTAGATTAGTATTAAACCACATATTTTACTTAAGTTATAGAATAGAGTGCATTTATTCTGCCAAAGTTTAGCAGCTAATATCTATAATACCAAACTACCCACCGAGACAAGATGACCCAATTTCTAACCTTAAGGTTGAGTACACTTAGGGGAAAATATTTCATGACTATATTTATTTGTAGTTAGGTTTAAATAAATATTAATGTTTAATTCAAACAATTTAAAACACTTTGGGTGGCACTGTACAGAATATAAACATGAGTAAGATATGGCCTTTATCTCATCTCTGTAATATTGCTTATTTAGAAAATAGTTCAAACTTATGAAAATAATACTTGAGAGCACATGTTAACAATAACTCACAGCTATGTGTGTTTAAGGACAACGTGAAGGCATGGGTGAGTAAGTAGGAGTTACTGCTCAAAGGTAGCAGGTAGTTGAATCAAAGGCACTGCACTATGTCTTAGAACAAAAAAAAAAAACTTTTCCTGCCAGTTGACCTGTAAGTTTATAGCAAAGAGCAGACAAGTACAAGACTTTAAAAATCCAGCTGAGTATGTTGAATTATATTATATAATGAGAATCTATTACATGGAGTTGAGGATAGCTTTCATGGAAATTACAGCTATTTCATACCTGTACCTCTAGTACTCCAGTGGTAAGTACTCAGTCTTACATTCTAAACGTTGAATTTTTCAGAACATCAGATTTTACTGGAGGCAGGTACTTTAAGCCAATTCAGTTGACGTAAGAAATTAAAGTCTACATGCCAATTAATAAATGCATTATGTGATATGTGGAATACAAAATATCCGTGAGGAGGTTCAGATATTTCTGAAAATCTAACCACTGCAGTCTCTACATATAAGAACAACTACCTGGGAAATCAAAATTTTAGAACACAAATCGATAAGGAAAATGCCACAGTAAAAGGTGGTTAAGAGACTAATTTTAAAGGCTTCCATTTTTTCTAACTTGATGAATTCATGCTTCCACACACCTTTGGAGGTAAGTTCTGAGAACATTATAGTTTTCTGACACAAATGCTCCTTCCCAGCTAATGCTCCAATGGTTATTACCAATACTTACCTCTTTCCATACCCAGGTATCCCTCCTCTCACTAATGAAATTACTTTCTAGGTATGTTATATTATATCCAAGTTCTTGATCTGTCTCTCAGTCATCTCAGTCATTTTTCTTTTCTAATATGAATATTTCTACTGTTATCTGTTTTACAGAGTTTTTATAATTTGACTCTCAAAAGCTAATGTTTTCCAAATGTTTCAGTTCTTCATATGTACGTCCCACTATTGTTCATTTTTACATATATTTTTGAAAGGGTGAAAGATGATAGATTGCTCAAATACCACTTGAATCAAATTCAAAGGGCTACAAAAGTTGTTTAAAAGATACAAAAAATGTCGGTGATTGTAGAACAATAAATATTAGCTTCAATATACAATAGTGGGTTAGAGAGATTATTATACAAGCACATGCATGATTCAATCTTTTGATTAAAAAAGCACTATACTCAAAGTTATAAAAAGCTCAGAAAACTGGAAACATAAATGCAGTCTAGGATAGATTATTCAGACTAATATACAAGTCTTGGCATGAATACTGAGAGAACTGTGGTTGATCCACAGAACAGTTGGATTATGAACCAGAATATGCAAATCAGGTAACTATTTATGATAATTATTAAAATGTTAACTTGCAAATAAAGCACAGAAAATAATATTCCACAGTAGGCTGATGCAAGCACAGAATAGGACAAGGCAGTATAATTAGAAATATATGTAGTTTATGGTATGTATTACTTTCAGGCATGTTAATACCAAAGCAATAATGAAGCACAATTTAACTTCATTTTATGTTGGGATAGATGTTCATGCTCTCTTTACACTCATGCACACACTCATGCACACACAGCATCTGGTTGAATGTCTCTCTTCCTTAGATTTCCAACAGGTTTTGTTAACGTGTTCTCATGTATTTACTGTGAGCTTCTCTCAAATCCCGGATTTAGAAGTTTCCAGTCTTTCACCTCTGTCTGATAATTACTGAGGTGTGCTGATTTACTGCCCACAGTGCTTTGAAGCTGCTTCACTAGCAAAGCCACCACACTCCTTTCCCAGGCTTCGCGTAACCTGACGTATGGACTGCCTCTTTGCAAAAGAAACAGCATCTGCTTTCATTTTCTCCCTGAAAAGTTCTAAAAATAACCACCAGAATAATCTTCACATAAATAATCATGCTTATAAGGCTTGCAGTGCTGTGTATGTGTGTATGTATGTTTTGTTTGACCTGATTACAAATTCAAGTGTAAACTCCCATCCAAACGTCCTTGTGAAGTGGTTTCCTATCTTCCTCAATCTCCCTTCCAGAATCTCAATGCTCTGGAAGAGACTTTGGTTCTCATCACAAGCATCAGCTCATTTTATACAATCCTTTCAATTTGTCCAATCTATGCATTCAATGTCTGCTGTATTGATTCTATCCTTCACTGCTTCTAACAGATATTTCAATGATTATATTTTAACTCCTTACGATATTTTCCAGCTCCTTCTTTATATTTTCCCATATCTTGGGTCTATTTTCTCCTCAACTTTTTAACATCTTTTATACTTCGTTTCAAAAGAACATATGATTATTGAAAATACTAAGCATATTTTAATAAAATTTACTTCCCTTTCCTAGATATAAATTTTTTCTATGAATATGTCTTTACTTGGTCCCCTAAGAACAAATCTCCATTATTTTAATTCTTCTGAATCTTTTGGTCTTTGTTTGACTATTTTATTCACTCCTGAAGAAGTTAGCTCTTCACTTTCTTAATAAGTGGGAAACAACGGGATGGTGGTAAATGAATTTCCTTGGTTTCCTTCATTATCCACATATTGATACTTGAATCTTCCACATCTTAACAATCTTGGCCAAATTTCTAATATTAGTTGTCATTTGCACACTATGGGTCTAAACAAAGAACTCACCTATTTCAGTTGGTTATCACCTCAAAACCAACTGAAATAGACTCTTAACTCGTGATCTTGCCTTCTAACTAATTTGTTTGATTCTACCTCTGTATTTTGTAATCCATTCTACACTGTGTCACTCATTATTCCTTTACCTCTTGGCCATCACCAACAAGAACTCTGCTCCATTCAATCCTAAATCCCCTTAAACCTTTTCAACATGCTGTATAACTCTTTCTGCCATTTTTTATTTTAACAATACTCATATTTTTAATATTCCTCCCATTCCTTCCTAGTAAAAACCTAGCCATGTAAAAGTATATTTGAAATGAGATCTTTATTTTTCTCACTAGATTATAAATTTCTTGAAGCCAGAGGTACTCTCATTCATTTTAGTACTCCCAGAACCTAACAAACAAGCCACGAACCCACCTTAATAAAAAGGAACATATTATCCCATAGTGCAAACTACCTTCTTTAGAAAGCCTATGCTACATGGTAAATAAATTGGTTTTCTTTACTATATCAATAGATATTATCAAAAATTGTAACATTGAGAAGAAAATAGATTTTCAAGCAAGCAAAGTGAAACTGTGATTCCTCCTGAAAGTCTAGATCAGGGGTCTAAAAATGATAGCTTTTTATATGGTCTATGAATGAAGAATGATTTCCATATTTTAAAATATTTCTTTAAAATTCAAAAGGAAGATATTTTGTGACAAACAAAAACTAAATGAAATTCAAATTTTAGTTACCATAAATTATGTTTACTGAAACACAGCCATACCCATTCATTTACATGTTTTCTATGGCTGTTTTTGTGTTACAAGGACACAGTTCAGTAGTTACTATAGACCATATGCCTTCCATGCCTAAAATATTTACTATCTGGCTCTTTAAAAAAAAAAAAATGTCCACTCCTGGCCTTCTAGATCAACAAAGCAATGCCTCGAGAAACCTGACCAGCAGAAAGTAAGGGTGCTGCACGGGATACAGAAAAGAGCTTTCCTTCCGTACTGTCCAAGAGAGTGTGCTCTGTGAGCGGGGAAAGCGGAAAAGGAATCGCCCTGCTAGCTGACGGAGAGGAACCAGCTGAGGAATAAAATTTGATTGTTCACTTTTAAATCATACCCTCAGAAAAAGAAACTGACTCACTCCACTCTCCACCCCTCAATCAGACACACACTTATTTTCAATTTATTCACTTCATAAACATGGATAAACTGATGCCCAACCTCCTGCTGTGGCAAACAAGAATATATATCTTGTCCTCAAATATATCATATGGTTACATTATCATAAACTGATAAATATTTCAAGAAGCAATGGCTCCTACTGTATAACTACTCAGACTAGGAAGAACTCAATATCAAATATACCCAAATTCAAATCTTTGTTTTTGGCAGTCTCTGTCTAGTGTATACATGGTAAATGACAAATAAAGTCAATTAAGCAAGGTTGATACCTGAAGGAACACGTTTTGAGCCAATTTCTTGTGGTCGGTCCATTAGGAGGCGCTGGTACTTCAACTCAGATGCTGTGCACCCCTGAGTTGCCTCACAATTGATATAGAGAGCTGACTGCACTTTCTCTTCGTATTTTGCAGACCTTTGCCGTGTTTTGTGACACAAAACTGTGTGGTATCAACACAGTACTTTCTCACACGGATTGCTTCTTGAAAGGTATTTTGGCTCTGCTATGAGCATCCCTATAGTCCACATCAACAGAGGAACAAGGCCCAGTGAGAATACCCGTCAGTACTCTCATCTCACGATGAAATGCTAAGAACTTTCTGGAAGCATGTTTGCTAGCTAAGAAATCTTAGTAATAAGTTTAGTTGGTAAAAAGTCACTGAGCTTCTGCTATGTGCCTAGGGGAATTTAGAGATGAAACACACCACCTCTGCTTTCAAAGAACAAATAGTTTAGTTAGGAAAACAGTTAAGTAAATCATATATAAAGAATATCCATACCACGGGCTCCTAAACTGATAACTACCTTGCCTCTTTAAGTAGGTGAGACAGCCAAAGTGTAAGAAACTCATCTAAAGAAATGTGCAAACTTTTTTTAAAGTTGCCTCATTGCCATCTCTCTCCTCTATTTGCTTACTTCCTTTTTTCCTCTAACTTCAGGAAATAGTGGGAATTTTAGATATGTAGTTCATGGCTCCCAGTATAATTTGAGTAGCGACACAGTGATCAAATACATAGGCTAGCCATCATTTCCTTTAAGGATTCTTTTTCTATGTTTCTCTGGATCTTGACAGAACTCTAAGCAAGATATTCCTATAAAAATAAAGGGTTTTAGATTTCATTAGCTTTAGGACCTTTTCTTATCATTCTTTTAGGACTTATGTCTTTTTGTGTGTGTGCATTTTCATCAAAAGTGACTAAAATAGCTAATCTTCAACCAGAATACTTAAATTACTGAATAATACCAAGATTGAAAATTTTATTACAAAAAATTTAAAAGTTTATAATGAAGACAGTATCTGAGGAAGACTGATTTTTGGAAGTGAATTTTGAAGGCCCCACAAATATTTTGTATTTTCTAAAGTAAAGTAATACTAAAAAAAGATACAGTGTTTTATTCATATTAAGTATTAATAATGTGCATGACACAATTGATTGCCATATATCCACTCTTGTTTTTTATAAGCCATTAGAGTTTTTAAGTTTTAATTAGATCATTATAAATACTTTGCTTTGCTACAAAAGTATGTTTTTTATTGTTGTTACTCCAGGGTTGACCTTTCATTCAGTTGTTTAGTGCCTTCCTGATTTTATCAAGTCGGATGCTGACCACCTAGTTAGGGTCCAGCTTCTGCCAGCCCTTAGCCAATCCTCAGCTCCCTCCCTCCTTACACTAAGGGAGCGGTTACGAGGTCCAGGTTCAATCTAGGCTTCATTACCAAACCTCTGTATGCCTTTTGCTTTGCTTTATTCTTCAGGATACAGATACAAAACAATTACAATTACTCAAAACTGTGAAATGAATGATAATTAGCAAAACTTTATTACTATTTATGCATTTTATTGAAATACATATCAATAACTTTTACCTAAGATCAATGATTTATTACATAAGACCAATTTGATTAATTCCTTTTGCAGTTAATACCAAGAAATGTTTTCTTAGAAGTGGTGCTTTTACTTTCATTAAAGGATGAGAATTGTGTAACCCACAGCGTTAAGCCTTTTGTCCTGGCCAGAAACCTAAGGCTGTGTCTCTGGTGTGTCTCCTTCCTTCATGACCATCGATCACTTAGTGCCACGTGCCCTGGTGCTGGGATCCAGACATGCACAAAACAAACAAGGGATGTGCTACTTGTTTAAAATTCTCTTCTTAAAAGTGTCTCAAAATATAATTTCTTCCCTTTCTATACAATTTTGGTTCTAAGTGATCAGACATTTTAGTATGTAAGACTGTTTTACTTCCAAGCTAACCCAGAAAAAGTGCTTGTAACCAACATTCACTTCTGTGAATTATCTTGGAAATTAGAGGAATACATGCTCTGAAGTCTTTAAAAATGAGTTAGCGACTTTGAAAGCAAAACTACTAATTTGTAGTGATCAGAATTCCTAACCTAGTCAATCATGTATTGAAATATGTACTTCTGAAGATGGTTTCATTAACTAGTACCAGATCACTATGATAAAAAAAAAAAAAAAAACTCCGATTGTGTAACTCTGTGTTCAATACAAGCACTGAGGCTAAGAGGGTTCTAGGAGCACCTGCAGGGTTCTGCCTTTCCTTGAATGTGTGGACACCAACACAACCTTTATCTGGAAACCTCTGCTTCCCCACAACAGCAAACAGCAGAAACTCAGCCCAGAGTTTCCAGCTCGTTCAGGATAGGAAACTCCCCTAGCTATCCCCGGGCACCCACAGAGTCTTCACTCTTCCAGACAACCGCCTTCTCACGTTCCACAGCATTTACTCTCTTGCTTGTTTGCACTAGTTTGGTCCTTAGTATTTTTGCTGCAGTGTTTCTCAGTAGTACAGCCATGGACTTTTTGGAACAAGATAGTTCTTCACTACGTGGATGTGTCTGGTGCACTGCAAAGCCTTTAACAGTTACCTGCTAAATGCCAGTGGAGTTACTTAGTTACAACAGCAAACCCTCTACCAACACACACACACACACACACTGTGCTCCACGGCCTTCCAAATGTTTGGAGGGTGGGAGGGAGAAGGGGTTAAGAGGGAATGAATGAAGAATGTAAGCTCCATGGGGGCAAGCATATTTGTTTTGTTCACTGCTGTAACCCATGAACCTAGAACACAGCTCAAGAACTCAGAAGGCCTAGTATTCATATCAATAATCCTGGTCTTCAAAATGATGGGCGCAGGCTATAAAGAATTGAGTTCTGTCTCACCAAACCAGAAACCTGAGTTCTTTGAAACCACAGGTTCTTTCATGGTGTTAAGCTAATGCTGCTTCTTTTCACTACTTTGTTACAAGAGAAGATAGAGAAGCTCTTTTCTTACAGATGTGAGCACTAACTGATCCCATAATACCTTTAGCTGGCAAATGTCTGAACTCTCTACAGCAATTATACTTAAGACTCTGCCCTAGGAAATCAAAAGCGATATTTCTTCTTCCATTTACGTGGAATGACTTGAGCCTTAAGGACAGGATTAAGAGTTCCCAAAGTTACTCAGTGGCTGAGAGGCATCAGCACACAATTGGAGACCCCCAATATCAAATCAGTATTTAAGTATGTGTTTTCTAATAGTTACACAATAGTTTATGAAAACTGACTTGAAAGGGCCAGAAAAGCAGATCTATCAGGAATTGAAAAAAATATATTAAAAAGTACATTTCTGCCCTGGCCAGGAGGCTCAGTTGATTGGAGCATGGTCCCATGCACCAAAAGGTTGCAGGTTTGATCCCAGGCAGGGTACACACCTACAGCGCAGGTTCAGTCCCCGGTAGGGGCACGTATAGGAGGCAACTGATGTTTTTCTCACATCAACGTCTCTCTCTCTCTCCACTGGCGGTTCCTCTTTCCCCAACCCTTCCTCTCTCTCTAAAACCAATAAACATATCCTTGGGTGAAGATTTAAAAAATAAATAAAATAAAAAATACATTTCAATCAAAGCAGTGGTATGAAATGAATGAAGAAACAGAAATTTCATTGTCTGAAATTAAATACAGAAAGAGAATATGAAGTATATGTACAGAGACCAAGTTAACTGTGTCACATCTTTATTTCCTAAAGAAGTGTCCTATAACCACACACTGTTTTACAATGTAAAAGATGAGATTTCCTAAAGATTCTTACGCCATGTCTAGCCCCAGATGCACAGCGACACATTCACACAATTCTCCATTTATTGCATGTGAGGGCCATCCAGCCTGTAGACAATTCAATTAATCTTACAACTGACGAACAAAAAACCCCAATGACAACAACAAAAACAAAACAAAAATACCCACAGATGTGGCAGTAAGATTTACAAAGTTATTGAAACTTTTTAACAAGTAAAACGCATCTTTACTTAGCTACACCAGAATGAAGAATAAAGGGGTTTACATATGTTCCAATTCTAAACCTATCAATCAAACCCATGTTATTCCTTTGGGAGCTTATTTACATGCATATTTATCAGCCTCACATGCTAATTCCCTGCTGTTTTATGCCTGCGAGGCATGTTTATGAGTCATAATTGTTGATCTCATTTGATGTATTTCACTGAAGGAAGACATTATTCAGTTATGTGGCCTAATGTCAATGAGTTACGATGACCTGATCCTCCAAATGCAACTTGCTCTTTAATTTTCATTAGGACATAACTTATTGTACAGGAAAAGAAGCGTACTAAAATAAAAAATAAATGTTTTATATGAAGAACTTAGCTAATCATCTCATCTTTGATCCATCTCACCCCCCCATATTCAACCTGAAACGTGGCTGTAAAAGCTGCATCCCCCATCCACTCAATGTCCCAATGTCCCTGCCCTTGTGTGCTGAACTTTAGCCTCAGAATCTGCATTTCACTCTAACCTTCAGGACCCTCCTCCAGTTCATACTAAACATGTTTTTATTCATTTAATCTACTGCAATATTCCTTTACTATCATTTTTCCCTTCAGTAATGATTCGGTGACTTTTTTAGTCTGTACTACAAAACTTGACTGGCCAAGCTATTTTCCTTAACTCACTTAAAATGTTCCTTAAGGCAGGGGGTCTAAAATAGGTAAATTGGGTAGGAAGCAACTATTTCTGCATTCATCAATCCCTTAGAAATTATTAGGTATCCAGTTTATTTCACAGTATCATTAATTTTTAAAAAAGTAAAAACATTGTATGCAGCATATAGTAGAATACAATTTAGTGGTGGCACTAAGGGATAGAATGTGTTAAGATCTTTTATTATTGACAAGAGAAGTGGAGTATATTTAGTGTACAGTTATTTATATAGATAATTCTAAATTAGTTTTGTAGTGAGGAGCTTTATAATAATGGAATGTGACTCAGATTAACTATAAAGTATAGGTAATAATGTCACAAGGACCTTGAAATAACAACTTCAACACAACCAAGAGAAGTCTGACTTAAAAATAAAATCAGTTGTGGCAACATGGACTTGTGTAAGGAAAATGGTATGCTTTTCCCTGTTTTGCACTATTTCAGTGGAGGATTTCATGCTGCTGAAATATCACTGCAAGGAGTTATACCCCACTGGGTTTGGAAACAGGCACTGTGTCTCCAGCAGGAGCAGGACAGCACGAAGCCTACCTTTACTCTTTGGTGAGGTGATCATGCCGCTGGAGTGACAGCTAGTTTGAGCTACAGCTGAGGAGGTAAGTAGTAAAAGAGGCCTATGTGGTACATAGATAATTGGAGCTCAGTGGTCATTCTCTCTCTTCTTGACCTATACTTAAAGAATTCTAATTTTAAGGTGTAATGTAAAGTGTTTTAATGGCAAGATTAAAATCACAGAATGCAATAATATATTATCAGTGTTAATATTCTTATGCTCAACTAATTTTTTAAAAGTTTGCCTACGCAGTAAACTGAAAAGAAATTAGCAGAAGAATCGTAAGTATATATGTATAAAAAAAAAAACCTGTGGAAGAAACTACTTTCTAGTTTTCCCCATTTCCTAGCATTTGCAAAAGATCTAAGAAAAGTAATAGTTTTACTTTAAAACATATAAATAGCATTTTAAAACTTCAGAGTAAGTTGAAATTCAGTACCTATATTCACAAAGTCATGAAATTTAAAATGTACTTTAGTATATTAGAACCTACATGTGTTAATAGAATTTAATTGATTTCCTTTCTATCATAGAGATAAACCAATCAAATTACACATTTACTGTAGTAGGTCAGAAAGTTAGTAGAATCACCACATAAAGCAATAAAT
This sequence comes from Glossophaga mutica, assembly GCA_039655065.1. Lineage (NCBI taxonomy): Eukaryota > Metazoa > Chordata > Mammalia > Chiroptera > Phyllostomidae > Glossophaga > Glossophaga mutica. The sequence continues at coordinate 25,906,039 of CM077309.1, read as the reverse complement.
TTATCCTTTAAAATACTATAAATAAATGATAAACTATAATAGTAGGACATATAAAACATAGTGATGCCAGTTCCAGGATATTGTGGTTTTTCTTCTCTCTTTTTTTTTAAAGATTTTATTTATTTACTTTAAGACAGAAGGGAGGGGTAGGAGAGAGAGAGGGAGAGAAACATCAACATGTGGTTGCCTCTCACATGCCCCCTACCAGGGACCTGGCCTGCAACCCAGACATGTGCCCTGACTGGGAATCAAACCAGGACCCTTTGGTTCGCAGGCTGGTGCTCAATCCACTGAGCCACACCAGCCAGGGTGATATTACAGTTTTTCAATGTTCTTATCCTTGTTATATAACTAGAAGAATATTAAAAATCAACACTAACCCTGTGTGTTATTTAAATACATTAGGGTTTTATAAGGGAGATTTTTAAAAAATTAAACACTTACTTCAGGTCTTTACACAAATGAAGGAGGCCCACCATCTCAATAGGCCTTTCCTGCTGCCTTAGTTAAAATTGTAACACCCTCCTTCATTTACTTTCTACACTTCCTCCATGCCTCACTTTCTCCTTACCTTCATCACCACCAAACATGACAGCTATTACATTCTGACCTCGTTTACTGTCTGTCCTTCACTGGAGTTGTAAACTTCTAGTGGAGTTCACTGTGTGAAGACTATTGTGTGCTTTGTTCATTCCTGTACTCCCAGCATCTACAACAGAGCTTGGCGTAGAGTAGGCACTCAGTACAGAGCTACTGAAGGAAGAACTCAATGAATATTAAACCTGAGGACAAATGAAGTAAAACATTTTTTACATTAACAACCAAGCCAGAACACTTTTGAGTATTGGTAGTGAATGTCTGAAATTCTAAATATTAATATTATGTTAATATCATGAAAAGATGTTCGGCTAAGTTACCAAGGCACCCTGACCTATCTACTTAGTCATTGCACTTAAGCTACTCAATCCCTGACATACAATGAAGAGAGGAAAAAAAATCACCAACTACTAATCCTATAAAAAGATACAACTTTCACCTCCCCCCCAAATCTCAATTAGAATGTACAGAATAAAATATGGTTAACAAGTAGGTTCAAATTTGTAGTGTCAATATCTTGAAAGTATATCTGACCATGAGAGATTAAATAAAAGAGTTATCGATCTTGAGCATCTCATGTCCATAATACACTATTAAAATGTGTGACTTTGATAGAGGATTAAATAATTTAGCACATTAAGGTAAACACAGGAACTCACAAAAACAAACTTATAAGATGAAAGATTCTATTAATATTCTAACATTCATTCTTTATATATTTATTTCAATTGTATTTTTAAAACTTAAAATAATTTAAAGATATACATGTAGAGTACAAAACACTAAACTCTAGCATAGTACTTGCAAATGGTCAGAAAGAGGTTTTTGAACTTTGCTTGTACTTGCACAAAGAATAAACTGTGGAGGTGATTCTGTGGTTCAACACAATCTTCTTCATTTCTCTTCCATTAAGATAACACCTGTGTCACGGCCCTGAGTCAGTAAATCAAATTTGATGAGAATTTAACTGAGTATAAGAAGGAAATACCTATTGATGGACAGATTTGCAGCTTTTTCTACTCAATTAAACATTTTTTTATTTGGAAAGTAAATAAAAGTACAGTTTTTTTGATCCTTACCTGAGGATATGTTTATTGATTTTAGAGAGAGGAAAGGGGAGAGAGAGAAATGGAGAGGGGGAGGGAGGGAGGGGCGAGAGAGAGACACACACACCGATGTGAGAAACATTGATTAGTTGTCAAGAGGCTGGGAAATCCAAGAACAACTAGCGGGCAGATCTGGTGTCCGGAGCCAGGTAGCATCAGAGTTCCCGATGGCCATGTTCTTGCTATGCACATAACATGGTGGAAAGCGTAGGAGGGCGTTCTCTGGGGTCCCTTTTAAAAGGGTACTAATCCCATTTATGAGGTCGCCCTCATGACCTAATCACCTTACAAAGGTCCCACCCCTCCTAACCCCATCACACTGGGGGTTGAGATTTCAACATATGAATTTTGGAAGAACAAAAATATTCAATCCATTACAGTGAACTTTAGATCACTTATTATAAGTAGGGTCCTCTGTGCTAGGTATGGACAACATTAGTAATATTTAAAAAGTGGAATAAATTTATCCATAAGGGAAAGAACAACCTGGATGGTACTTGAAAGTAAAAAAAGAAAAAGAAAAGGAAACATTATAGTCAAAGAAATATAAACAACTACTCCAATCTTCACAAGACACATTTACATACAGTTTCAGACTTTGCATTCAACCAATTAGTCACATTTTCATCTATTTTGATGCATCACTGAAAGTAAAAGTAAAATATAACAAAGGGCAGGAAAATCACAAAATTTCAGAAAGAGAAAAGAAATTAAACTAGAAGGTTAAAGGGCAAAGAACACATTAAGACTTTTGATGAACACTGTCAAACTGACTGCCAGAAGAATTATACCAATTTATATTTCCACTAAAATCTTATGAAAATGTCCATCTCTCTGAACCTCAGCCAACAGTTTGATTAGTTTTTAATCTTGGACAATTTGGTAAAAAACAATAATTATCTTGCTTTAATGTTATTCCATAGATGGAAAATGAGTTCATTCATATATAATTATTAAACATCTAGAATACTTTCGGGGGGTTGTTTATATTCATTCTGTGGCCATTTTTCTACTGTGTTCAACTTTCCTTCTAATTTGAATTCTCAAGTCCTAAGGATATCAAACTCTTAACCCACTCTAAAGATTAGAGTATCTTGGGGTTCCATCTCGATTTTGCAGTTGAATGCTCTCAAATCCAACACCACCCTTATGTTGGCATGCCCCAAATCTATACCTGAAGACTTGTCTTCTCAGAATTCCTAACTCACATGTACTTCTCTGCTCAGTGAACATCTCCAAAGGAATGTCTACCAGATATGTTAAATGTCACGAGAAAGGGCAAACTAAAATCTTGATTTCTTTTCCCTACTCCCATTCTCTCCAAATTTCATTTTCCCTCAGCTTCCAACATTTTGGTAAACAGCATCATATAGGAATCTTTCTGGATTCTGCTCATACTCATTACCCTGACATCAATACATCAGCAAGTGGTTCTGTCTGCTTATTGCAAAAACACATCCTGTTAAATTCTCTTCATGTCTACCATCGCCAGGGCACACTCACCATCACCTTTCTCCTGAAGACAGCACCACCTCTTGATAGTTCTGCTTTCCCTCCTGCATACCCATTATCCACAGAACATCAAAATAATCTATTAAAAATATCAGTCTCAATTTCTAAAAATTCAAGCACAAATATCTGAGGATATAGAAAAGCTGATTCTAAATTTTAAGTGGAGAGGCAAAGGCACTGAAATATCCAAAACAATTTTGACAATGAAGAATAAAGTTAGAGGAACCATAGTACCCGAGTTAAAAATTATTATTGGTACACAGCAGTGTTTCTCAGCCTTTTTTCATTATCGCCTTCCTAAGAAAACTTTTCAGGTAATTTTTTCCTAATTGCTCCCCACCCATGAAATTTTAATGCTACATGTATACTACACATGTAGCATTGTGTTATATACTGTGGCCCTTTGCAGAGAGAGTCACAACCACTGTAATGTCAAAGATTTTTTCAAGTCCTAAAAACACATTGTCCATCCTTGGGGGCAACATTACCCCCTTTCCATGCCCTCATGGCATGCTATATTGCTACATTAATCAAGACAGTAAAGCACTGGTGGAGGAACAGACATGCTGGGTGGTGAAACAGGAGAGAGAACCCAGACACAAGTCAACAGAAGGACAACCAACTGATCTGGCATATGTACACGAGCACCTCAATGAAGGAAGAAAACTCTTTTCAAGAAGAGCCTTTGGAACAAATAGACAATCACAGACGAAAAAAATAGAACACCTAAATCTCATATATTATGCAAAACTAAAACAAATCCTGAATCTAAATATGAAACACAAAACTTGTATAAGAAATATCATAGGTAATTTTCATGATCTAGGATTACATAGAGTTATTTGACATGAGTTCTTAGATGTGCCACCAAAGGCGCAATTTATTTAAAAAACCCAAATTAAAAAATATGTATCTGTAAAAGACTCTGTTAGTGGATAAAAAAACAGCCAGGGGCTAGGAGAAAATGTCTGTACACAAATATGACAGAGCACTTGTATCCAGAATATATAAAAAATTCTCTAAACTCAACAATAAGAAAATAACCCAATTAGGCAAACAACTTGAACAGATACTTCACTAAAGAGGAAATACAGGTGGCAACTATTCACATTTAAAAAATGTACACTATCATCAGTCCTTAGGAAAATGCAAATTAAAACCACAGTAAGATACTATACTATTACACCCTATTAAAATGACTAAAAAAGAGCCCTGGCTGGCGTAGCTCAGTGGATTGAGCGCGGGCTGCGAACCAAAGTGTCGCAGGTTCGATTCCCAGTCAGGGCACATGCCTGGGTTGTGGGCCAGGTCCCCAGTGGGGGCCATGCAAGAGGCAACCATACATTGATATTTCTCTCTCTCTCTCCCTCCCTTCCCCTCTCTAAAAATAAATAAATAAATAAATCTTTAAAAAAAATAAATAAAATAAAATGACTAAAAAAAATCCTGACTATACCAAAACACTGGTGAGGATGCCAGAAAACACTGGTGAGGATGCCAGCAACTGGATCTCTCACATGTTGCTGATGGAAATGCAAAATGGTATAAATACTCTGAAAAACAGCTGAACATACTCTTAACAGATGACCCAGCATTGCATCCCTGAGTGTTAGCCTAAAATAATTAAGTTACAACCACACAAACACTTGTACACAAATTCTCACTGTAGATCTGTAATTCACAAAAATTATAAACAACCCAAATTTCCTTCAATTGGTGAGTGAATAAACAAACCATGGTATATCCATACAATGGAACAGCAATAAAAAGCAATAAAAAAAAATAAGCTACTAATATAAGAACATAGAGTTAAAGATCATTTCAAGATCATTTTGTAGAAAAAGCTCATCAAAAAGTGTTACATACTATATTATTTCACATATATAACATTCTTGAAGTGAACAAAATAATAATGATGGAGAAGAGGTCAATGGTTGCCAGGGGTTCCAGCTGAGGGAAAATTGTGACTACTAAAGAATAATATGAAGAAGTTTCTTTGAATGACAGAAGAATCTGTTTCCTGATTATGGTGATATTTACTTAAATCCACAAAGGTAATGTAATTCCATAAAACTACACATATAAGAAGGAGGAAAATATGACCTAGAATATTTAAAAACTGTTGAAATCTGAATAAAGCCTTTACTTAAACTAGTGGTGTTATACCAATATCAATTTCCTGATTTTGACAATGTTATATAAGATATTAACACTGAAATTCTGAACTATTTTCAGTTTCTCAATAGCCATGAACTATTTCAAAATAAAACATAATAAAAATATTAAGTAAATCAGATATATCATCTCCATTTTACAAATGCTCCAATGGATTCCCAATGTTCTAGAATAAAATCCGAACTATTTCCTTTGTCATAGAAACGCTAAATGCGTTGATGTCCTATGCCAACCCCTTAGACATCAATTCCTAACAGTTTTTCTTCTTCCTTTCTACAACCTCCAGTCTCATTGGTATTCTTTCTGCTTCTTCAACATGATAAGTGTATCTTCACCCTGGCTGCTCTTTTCAGCTGGAACACCCTTCCCTCTGGTTTGCACATGGCTGGCTTCCTCCTCCGAAAGAGTCACCATTGAGAACTGTGCTCAAACTATCAATGAGTTCACTTGCTATCTATATTTTAATTCTCCACATAGCTCTTGATTTATGTATATGTGTTTCTTCAAGTGTTTATTGTTTGTAGTCACCTTGTGTGTGTTATTCACTCACTGGATCCCCAGAAATCAAAATATGAGGTCTGTCCAGAAAGTATCCAGCCACATAAAAATGGGGGGGGATAGGATAGAGACATATATTGAAGAAGATACAAGAAACATTGTACATAGGACAATGACACCTCAGTCCCTGTCAAAGTAGTCACCTTGGGACCTCAGTTCTCCCAACTGCCATCAGCTGCCCCATTGTATCTTTCTGAATCTCATCAGAAGTCTGAAATCTCTTCTCTTGCAAAGGTGATTTTAGTTTTGGGAAAAGCCAGCAGTTCCAGGGCACCAAGTCTGGGCTGTAACAGAGCCTGAGTCACCTGAGTGATCTGATGTTTCACAAAAAAAAAAAAAAACCTCTACATCAAATGTGATGCATGACCTGGAGCATCACATTGTGATGAAGCTGCCAATCACCAGTTGCCTAGAGCTGCAGCCTTCTGAATCATCTGAATAGTATCTGTAGAGGAATGTTCAAGCTTAATGCAAAATTTGATGCAGTTTCGTTGTTCCACTTGCTCAGTCATTTTGAACGTGATGGCCACACAGTACACACCTATTGGTAGGGGTAGTACTAGTCTACCACCACCACTGACTAGTACAGTGAAGTTGTCATTGTTCACATATGCACATTCCAGTCCACTCACCTGACTGCTAGCTTACACTGATGTCATACAATCATTATTATATTAACAATGGCTGGACTTTTAAAGGACAGTCCTTGTACTACTCAGAACATGATAGGTACTCAATAAACACATGCTGAACTGCTGAATAATTTATTAATGTCACAAAGCTTAATGTTTGATATTAGTGGAGTGTTAAAAAAAACAATCCTTATAAATGTTTTAAGTAAACCTCATAGTAATCACAAAGCAAAAACCTAATTGCACAGACACAAAAATTCTTTAAAAACAAACAGAAACATAACAGTATAGAAAATCATTGACTCACATTGAAGGAAAAAAGAGGAAAAGAAAGGAACAAAGAAATTACAAATAGCCAAGAAAATAATTAACAAAATGGCAAAGGTAAGTATATACCTATCAATAACAACTTCAAATGTAAGTGAAATAAATTCTGCAATTGAAAGACAGAGAGTAGGTGAATAAAGAAAAAAATAAGACCCAAATATATGCTGCCTATAAAAGACACAAATTAGCTTTAAGGACACAGACTACATGTGAAGGGATAAAAAAGGATATTTTAGGTAAATGGGGGAAAAAAAGAAAGTAGGGATATATGTAACTTTTACCAGACAAAAGAGACTTTAAGTCAAAGTCTATAATAAGAGACAGGTAGGTCATTATATGATGATAAAAAGGTCTATTTAACAAGAGTATAAAACATTAGTAAATACTGGTACACACAATAAAGGAGAAACTAAACATATAAGTCAAATATTATTAGACCTAAAGAGAGAAGTAGACACAATAATAGTAGAGGACTTAATACCCCATCTTCAACAATGAATAGATTTTACAGACAGAAAACTAGTAAGAAAATGTTGGACTTAAAATACATATTACACAAGGTGAACTTAATAGATATTTGCAAAACATTCCATTGAACAACAGCAGAATACACACTCTTCTCAAATACATGTAGAATTTAGATCATAGGCTGCAAAACAAGTCTAAATACATTTAAGAAGAATAAAATTAGATGAAACATCTTTTCAAAACACAATGGTATAAAAATGAGAAATCGATTGTAAGAAGAAAAGGAAAATTTAAAAACATATCAGAATAACCAACAAGGCAAAGAAGAAACCAAACTAGAGAAAAATACCTTGAGATAAACAAAAGTAAAAATGTAACATACCAAAACATGGAAGGCAGCCACAGAAGGTGAAGAGAAATTTACAACAATAAACACAAACATTAAGGGAAAAAAGATATCCAACAACCTAACTTCATACCTCATAGAACTAGAGCTAGTAAAAATTAGCAGAAGGAAGGTAATAACAAAGACCATAGCGGAATTGAATAAAATAGAGATTAAAAAAGCAATAGAAAAGATCAACAAAACAATAAGCTAGTTCTCTGAAAAGATAAAAAAAACAAACAATCCTTTAGTTAGACTTACTAAGAAAAAGAAAGACAGGACTAAAACAAAATCAGAAACAAAAGAGGAGACATTATAACTGATACCACAGAAATACGAAGGAGCATTGAAGATCAGTATGAACAATCTATACCAACAAACTGAACAACCTAGCAGAAATGGATAAATCCCTAGAAACATACAACCTTCCAAGATTGAATGATGAAGAAACAGAAAACCTGAACTGAAAAATTACTAGTAAGGAGATCGAATCATAAATCATAACCCTCCCACCTTGCCTAAAAATAGTCCAGGGCCAGACAGATTCACTGGTGAAATCTACCAAACATTTAAAGAATTAACGCTTATCCTTCTCAAATTCTTCCAAAAAATAGAAGAGGAAGAACATTTCCAAACTCCTGTTTTGAGGTCAGCATTGCCCTCATACCAAAACCAGACAAGGACACTAGTAGAAAATAAAATTACAGGTCAATGCTCCTGATGAACACACATGCAAAAACTATTGCAAAATATTAGCAAAGCAAATATAATAATACATTAAAAGGATAACACAGCACAATCTAGTGAGATTTATTCCAGAGATATAAGGACAGTTCAACATCTACAATCAATCAACGTAATAATACCACATTAATAAAATGAAGGCTAAAGATCACTGATCATCTCAACAGATGCAGAACAAGCATTTGACAAAATTCAACATATATTCATGATGGAAATTCTCAACAAAGTGGGTATAAGGGTATCCTGGATGGGTTTCTTAGTTGGAGTGTTGTCCCATACACCATTAAGAGATTGTAGGTTCAATTCCCAGTGAGGGCACATATCTAGGATGTGTATTTGATCCCCAGTCGGGACACATATGGGAGGCAACCAACAATAAACATATCCTTGGGTGAGGATAAAAAAAAAGAGTGGATATAAAGGGAATGTACCAAAGGCCACAACAAAGGCCACAGAGGAAAAATCCACAGGTAGAATCATGCCCAATAGTGAAAAGCTCATTTTCCTCTAAGATCAGGAAGAAGAAAAAAATGCCCAGTCCTGCCACATTTGTTTTGTTTGTTTGTTTTGCAATGATGTGACTTCTCTTTATTTGGACTATTTTTCAGGGTTGGTTTTTCTTTTCTTTTTAAAGATTTCATTTACTTATTTTTATTTTTTTAAAAATTATATTTTATTGATTATGCTATTACAGTTGTCCCATTTCTCCCTCATCATTCCCCTCCACCCTGCACACCCTCTCCCACCCACATTCCCCCCTTTAGTTCATATCCATGTGTCATAAGTTCTTTAGCTTCTACATTTCCCACACTATTCTTGCCCTCCCCCTGTCTATTTTCTACCCACCGTCTATGCTACTTATTCTTTGTACCTTCCCCCCTCTCTCCTCCTCCCACTCCTCTGTTGCTAACTCTCCATGTGATCTCCATTTCTGTGGTTCTGTTCCTGTTCTAGCTGTTGGCTTAGTTTGCTTTTGTTTTAGGTGTGCTTGTTAATATTTGTGAGTTTGCTGCCTTTTTACTGTCTTATTTTTACCTTCTTTTTCTTAGATAAGTCCCTTTAACATTTCATATAATAAGGGCTTGGTGATGATGAACTCCTTGAAGTTGACCTTATGTGAGAAGCACTTTATCTGCCCTTCCATTCTAAATGACAGCTTTGCTGGATAGAGCAATCTTGGATGTAGGTCCTTGACTTTCAAGACTTGGAATACTTCTTTCCTGCCCCTTCTTGCCTGGAAGGTCTCTTGAGAAATCAGCTGACAGTCTGATGCGAACTCCTTTGTAGGTGACTGTCCCCTTATCCCTTGCTGCTTCTAGAATTCTCTGCTTCATTTTAATCTTGGCTAATGTAATTATGATGTGCCTCTGTGTGTTCCTCCTTGGGTCCAACTTCTTTGGGACTCTCTCAGCTTCCTGGACTTCCTGGAAGTCTATTTCCTTTGCCAGATTGGGGAAGTTCTCCTTTATTATTTATTCAAATAAGTTTTCCACTTGTTACTCTTCCTCTTCCCCTTCTGGTACCCCTATAATTCAGATGTTGGGATGTTTAAAGATGTCCTGGAGGTTCTTAAGCCTCTCCTCATTTTTTTGAATTCTTGTTTCTTCATTCTTTTCTGATTGGATGTTTGTTTCTTCCTTCTGGTCCACTCCATTAATTGGAGTCCCAGTTTTCCTCCCATCTCTATTGGTTCCCTGTGCATTTTTCTCCATTTCACTTATTGTAGCCTTCATTTGTTCATCTAATTTGCAACCAAAATCAACCAATTCAGTGAGCACTCTGATCACCAGGGCTTTGAACTGTGCATCTGATAGGCTGGCTCTCTCTTGGTCGCTTAGATGAATTGGCTCTGGGGCTTTAATCTGTTCTCCTGTTTGAGCCATTTTTGAGGGGAGGCGTCTGGTCGGGGCTATTATGTAGTGAGGAGTGGAGCCTTAAGTGTTCCCCCAAGCAGGGCAGCCCAGTCACTGGGTTGTGACACTGTATGTGGGGGTGGGGTCTTGGTGTTTTTAGGTTTTATTTCCTGGCGCTGGGTCCCTGGGTTGAGAGTTGTGTCTTGTTCCCCATTTTTGCCTAGATTATCTGCATGTGAATGTGGGAACACCTGGTCAGCCAGGTACCTTGCACCCAGGGTCCGCTAGCCGCCTCCTGTGGGCCTGCTGTCTGGTCCACCAGCAGCTGCCTGCGCCCCAGGTCCGCCAACCTCAGCTTCCTCCTGCTGCAACTCTGCCCCTCTTACCGGTCCCGATGAATGGCTGTTGGACCTCCGTACAGTTCAATTTTTCTCTCAGTTCCGGTTGTTTTCTTGTTTCTAAATCCTTGTTGTCCTTAATTTTGGTTGTGCGAGGAGGCACAGTGTGTCCACCTACACCTCCATCTTGGTTGGAACTCCCCAGGGTTGGTTTTTCAATGAACAACCATAAAAAATGAGGCAAGGGTCCCCATATGCAAAGAACCAATCTTATTATTTTATTCTATTGCACATAATGATAGAAGCTTTAGCTAGGTCAATTAGGTGGAAAAAAAGAAATAAAAGACAGCCACACTGGAAAAGAAGATGTAAAACTATATCAATTTGCAGAAAATCTTAACTATATCAATTTGCAGAAAATCTTAAATATACCACCAAAAAATGCTACAACTAATATAGGACTTTAATAATGTTGCAGGATACAGAATCAAACATAAAAATAAATTGTGTTTCTAATAATGAACAATGAATTTCAGAAGGAGAAATTAAGAAAACAGTCCCATTTAAAACTGCATCAAAAAGAATAAAATACTTAGGATTAATTAACCAGGGAGGTAAAAGATCTATACACTGAAAATTATAAGACATTGATGAAAGAAACTAAAGATGCAAAGATAGTTCATGATCATGGATTGACAGAACTAACATTGTTAAAAAGTCAGTATTACCCAAAGCAAGCTACAGATTCATTAAAATTCTTACAAAAATCCACTGGTAAAAACGTGAGAAAAGGGAACACTGATGTATGGTTAGTGGGAATGCAAACTGGTGCAGCCACTATAGGAAACAGTATGAATGTTCCTGAAAAAAATCAAAAATTGAACTGCCATATGATCCAGCAATTCCACTTCTGGGTTTCTATCCAAAGGAAACAAAAACACTAAATTGAAAAGATACACACACTCATTTTCACTGCAGCATTATTTACAACAGCCAATATAGGGAAGCAGCCAAAGTGTCCATCAATGGAAGAATGGAGAAAGAAAATCTGATACATACACAATGAAATATTGTTTAGTCATAAGTAAACCGGAAATCTTGCAATTTGTAACAAGAGAGATGAACCTTGAGGCCATTGTGCTGAGATAAGGGAGACGGGGAAAGACAAATAATAAATGGTATCAGCTACATGTGGAATCTTAAAAAGGAAGGAAGGAAGGAGAAAAGGAAAGGACAGAAAAGAGAGAAAGGAAAAAAAGGAAATGAAAAGAAGAAGAAAAAAGTAAAGAGAAAAAAGAAAAGGAAAAGTTAAACTAAGAAAATATCTGGAAAGTGTCCGGTGAGACCAGGGGTGGGGAAATTACGAAGAGGTTTGCAAAAGGCTACAAACTTTCAGCTCTAAGATGAATAAGGTCTGAGGATCTGTTGTGTAACACGGCAACTACACTTGATAACCTGTATTGCACAGCTGAGATTTGCTAAGAGAGTAAACTTGAGAGGTCCCACCAAGAAAACAAAAAAGATAAATATGTGAAGTTAGAGAAGTAATAATTACCTTGATAGGAGGAATCCTTTCATGCATATATCAATCATAATACATACTTTAAATATCTTACAATCTTATCTGTTAATTATACCTTAATAAAGCCAAAAAGATAAATAAATTGAATAGCAATTAAAAATAGGGTAATAACCGCAATGCTTAAAACACATCAAAAATATTTAAAAACATGAATTCATAATAATTGAAATAGACTCAGAGAGAGCAGCATGACTGCTAAGGGGGAGGCGGCTGGACAGCTAAGGTGGAGGGATGGAGCAAAAAGGGAAAAGGACTTGTGGACGTGGACAACAGCGTGGTGAGTGCGGCAGGAAGGGCGGAATAAGGGGACTGAATGGTAATGAAAAAATACAATAAATTTTTAAAATAAATAATAAATAAAGAAAATATTAGATTACAGTAAAATTCCCAGCCTAAATAATAAAGAAAATATTAGATTACAGTAAAACTCCCAGCCTAAATTTCTTTTCACTTAATGTAACAGCAAATAATTCTTTTTTTTTCTTTTTTTTTTTTTTCAAATAATTCTTAATTAAGAAATAAATTCAAATAGAAGACATATTGGGATTAAATAATGACAATGCAGAAAGAATGTTAGGCTATATGCCTGAATTCCAGCCACTTCTCTTAATTCTATATACTAATGAGTCATTTCTAAAATGAACTTCTGCTTCTTACTTTGTCCCTGGTGGCTGGCACAGCACCTTTGATCCCATCAGAAAACTGAAGTGGGAATGGTCCTAACAAGTACAGTCATTTCGATCGAGTTCTGAAATTGTTACTGGGAAATTCAATGGGTAGACAATGTTCCAATAATTTATCTATAGATTCTTATCTTCTTCCTAAAAAGAGAACATTTTAAATGTTCTACCATTGAAGATGATTTTGCTATAGTTTTTTATACATGTCCCTTTGTTTATTATGAAAATTATCTTTTTTTAAACATATTTTATTGATTATGCTATTACAGTTGTCCCTTTTCTCCCCCATCATTCCCCTCCACCCTGCACATCCTTTCCCACCTACATTCCCCCCCTTTAGTTCATGTCCATGTGCCATAAGTTCTTTAGCTTCCACATTTCCCACACTATTCTTGCCCTCCCCCTGTCTATTTTCTACCCACCGTCTATGCTACTTATTCTCTGTACCTTTTCCCCCTCTCTCCTCCTCCCACGCCCCTGTTGCTAACCCTCTATATGATCTCCATTTCTGTGGTTCTGTTCCTGTTCTAGCTGCTTGCTTAGTTTGCTTTTGTTTTAGGTGTGGTTCTTAATAGCTGTGAGTTTGCTGTCTTTTCGCTGTCATATTCTTTATCTTTTCTTAGATAAGTCCCTTTAACATTTCTAGTCACAGATTACTAAGAGGTTTTTTAAAAACTATTACTATAGTTATTTTAATTTTTAATGTTTTCCCTATATTTATTGAAGTGACTTTTCCACTTTACTTTGTTAATAAGATTAATTATGTTTAAGATCTTTCTAATGAGCAAACCTTGTATTTCCAGGACAAACAAAATCTGGTAAGATGTGTTGTCTATATACACATTGCTGTATTCAGTTTACTAACATTTTATTTGTGTTTATGTTCACATATAAAAATTGCCTGTACTTTCTCATAATGTCCTTGTCTGATATGGTTATGAAGGTTATATTAGTCAGGTGGTATGAATTTGACAACATTCTCTACATCTCAATTATCCATAAGAATTTTTACTAGAGTAAAATTGTCTCTTTTGTTTGTTAACAATGATCTCTCCCCAATTGGGGACCAGTGTTTTCTCTGTGGGATATGATTAAGTATTTGTTCCATTAAATCAAATAGAATCACAAAGAATTTTTTTATTTCTTACTTTATATTTTAAAGTTTGTGATCCAACTATATATACGGTTGTGTGTCCTTTATAAAAAATCACTTCAACAAACAACAGTTTTACCATTTTAAGTAAATTCTTTCTATGTGTCCTAATAGTTCACCAAGCCATAGTTTTAGACGTGCAACATATAACTCAGAAAGAAACATGAAATACTTCAGCCTTATAGAGCACTTACTATTTACATAAAATGGATTCAAATATCCTTGTATTGACCAGTTTTAATAACTTTTCCACTTCATCTTAGTTTTCAAATCAGCTGTCAAAAATTTCACAATGTTCTCTTATTGTCTTTTTAATCAGCGTATAATTTTGAATGAAGTATAGAAATATAATTTTCAGATTCAAAGAATATCTCTGGAAATTTGGCTAAAATTATATTACATTTATTTAAAGTTCTTATGAAAAGACCTTAACACAGCTCTAGTCATATGTAATATATTTTTAATCCAGTAATCCCAAAAGTTTGGGAAAACTATTGTTTTGCTTGATTATTTCCCAGTGGCCAACACATTGTTGAGCTCTATTTATTCTATTATCTTTCAGTCAATTATTTTAGGTTTTCAGTGATTCTTTTGTTTTCCATGAGGTCATCCTTTCCTGACTCATTCTTGCTAACAAAGTACTTACATCATAATTGTTCATTTACATTTTTACTTCAGTATCTGTGGCAAACTGATGGTATAAAACATGGGTGTCAAACTCATTTTTACCAGGGGCCACATCAGCCTCGCAGTTCCCTTCAACAGCTAAAATGAGCTGTGTTGGCCAACTATATATGTTTGGTATAGGCCAAGCAATATTTGATGTTATTCATAAATAGTCTGTGAGTTAGCTTTTGTTGTATAACCTAAACCTGATTACATAAAACAATAAATATTTATTATTGCCAATGAAAAAGGGGCTGAGCTTTGCTTATATGTCTAGGGGAGAGCAAGACTAAGATGGTCTAGCTTCAAAGGGCTGAAATAATTTTAGGACTGTATAAATGTAATTACTCCTTAACTGTTAAGGAGTTGAAATTACATTCAGCCCTTTGAAGGCAACAGTGAGACTGATATAGCCTCTGGTGAAAATGAGTTTGACACCCCTGGTATAAAAGGTCCTGATTATTCCCCTTTTTCAATACACGTCTTTTACAATGTGGCTTTTCAGTTCGTTCTATCAAGAGGTAGTGGGATCATAACAATAAAATTTCAAATTCATGAACGTGAAAGTTCTCTCCATTTATTTATATTTTCTGGACAGTAATGTTTTGCACTTTTCAGTATACTTCCTCTACTTCTTTTGTCAATGTGTTCCTAAGTTTTTCATGGAATTGTTGCTTTAAATTATTGTTGGCTTGTTCATTGCTAGTATATGGAAACATAACTTCACCACCCCTCACTTTGGCTGGCTCTGTTTATCCCTTACTATGGCCAACAAAATTTGGTAGATGCAACCAAGTGCCAGTACAAAGCCTAGTTCTTACGAAACACTGCAGCTTCTGTTTGTCTTCCTGGAATGCTTGTACCACCACGTAAACAGCTGCAGGCTGGCCTACTGAGGGATGAAACGCGTAACTCGGTCACTTCCATCAGTTCACCCAACAGTCAGTCAATCAGACACACAAGCTAGACCATCTTAGTCTTGCTCTCCCCCAGACATATAAGCAAAGCTCAGCCCCTTTTTCATTAGCAATAATAAATATTTATTGTTTTATGTAACCAGGTTCAGATTATAGTTAGCAAAAGCTAACTCATAGACTATTTATGAATAATATCAAATATTGCTTGGCCTATACCAAACATACATAGTTGGCCAACACAGCTCATTTTAGCTGTTGAGCTCAGATAAATACCATCTGAAAACATTTTCAATCAGTAAACAGAATATATCAAAGCGTAGTTCAAAGAACCTTACAAAATAATTCTAAAATTGCAAAAGCTTTGTGATATGGTTTTACTAAAAAGTATTTTGTAAACAGAATAGAAAAAAATATTAGAACTTTAAAAGTCAAAAGAGGAAAGCTAATCTTCATTGATAACTCAAAATGTGCCTCAAATCTTTTTCAAATACTACATAGAAAAAATTTCAAAATTAAAATTTCTCACTTAAGAAACATTTATTTTAGAAAAATTAATAATGCCACTCTTTGCAAGAATGACCATATTGAATAAGCGCTGTGATCCTTTAAAAAGTTATTACATTAAGCCCTGGCTGGTGTGGTTCAGTGGATTGAGAGCAGGCTGCAAACCAAAGGGTCACTAGTTCCATTCCCAGTCAAGGCACATGCCTGGGTTGCATGCCAGGTCACCAGTAGGGGGCACATGAGAGGTAACCACACATTGATGTTTCTCTCCCTCTCTCCCCCTCTCTCTAAAATTAAATAAATAAAACCTTTAAAAAGAAAAAAGAAAAACTAGTATGTTTGATGAAGGAGGGGCAGATATAGCCCAACAGAAATTCTTAAAAAAAATTATTACATTAAAATGCTTCAATATTTTTTTTGCAAATTGGTCATCTTTTTATTTATGACACCAAGTATATGATTCTTAAATAAACACGTTCAGAACACAATTGTCTAGTAATTAGAAGAAGTTTACTTTTGAAGAAAATCACCCAAAGCCTAAACATAAAGAATATATGTTGATGTTTAATCATGTACATCTAAAGCAATACACGTTCCCTGTAAAATGTACCTTTAAGTCCCATTTAAAAAAACTTCTTACAGTCATTTTTTATTTCAAAATCATTTAAAGTAGTAATAAGATACTGTGTCTAAAAAAAGTAAAAACAAAGACATTTATTAGCAAAGAAATAGGGAAAATGTAAAATAACCTCACAACACTTTTGTGTATGCAATTTATCAAGAAACATTGTAAAAAAAACAAAACAAATGTTGGCTCATTCTGGAGCTTCTTTGTCATCATTAATGTATTCAGGTTTTCACAGCTGAACTGCTATACTTTGAAAAGATTTTCATGAAAAGAAACTAATATTCAATGTTTAAACAAAGCTGTCAGGTTACAAAGACTAAAATTTCTCTGAGTGTCCAGAAAATCTTTGCTTAAAAAAAAAAATAAAAACAATTTGGTCTTTATTTGCAAACAAATAAAAGAAGCTTTTCTTTAACTGTGTGTATTTATTTTGGGGAACAATATAGAGAAGGAACCATTTTAAAGTAAAAGTGAGACTATCTGTACAGCTATTTTGTTTCATTACTAGTTCTATTTCTCAAATTGATACAAATGATCCCCTCCTGTTTCTGTCTATCTGCTTGCTTGTCAGTACAACTAATTGTCAGGGCTGGGGAGATCTCTTATATCTAAACAGAAGATGTGCAGTTTGTAACCTGCTTAATTCGCCTTATGTCCTACATGCCCTCAGTATGGTGTTCATTAAAGTCTCAGCTGTTTTGTTTGTAGCAGTGGCAGCCTAAACATAGGCTTATTTTTCTTTGTTAAAAGGCCAGATTGTGCATAAATATACCCCTAATTTCTTTCTCCCCGCTTCGTGTGTGTGTGTGTGTGTGTGTGTGTGTGTTTGTGTGTGTTAATGGCAAGAAATTACCAACCATGTAAATGCTTACTGTTGTTTTCATCACTCAAGCCAGGTATCTGAACCCAGTCCCTTTCCTAAATGTTTATGAGAACAGCAACTCTCACTCTTTGGAGAAAAGTTTAACATTAATGGCCATCTCTAAAATCAGGTAACTATATGAAGAATTGCAGGTTGGTATAAACGAATTCCATAAATTGCCATTAAAAAGCATTCTTGAGAGTCCCCACACTTCCCTCGAAAAAGTTCCTGTTAGACTCTGGATTTCCAATCCTAATTGCTTCTATGCATTTGGCTATATAGAAGGTTTAAATGAAATTTACTTATATTTATCTTGGCAATAATATACAATGGCTCAAATCAATTACTTTTTTTGGCTTGAAGAGGAAATTCAAAACTTTACATTTAATCGGTTAATCCACAACTAGAGTTTCTGTTCTAGTCTGTTTATAAGTAGACTGTACTATTACGCTGTTTTTCAATGCAATATAAAAATAGGTCTTACTTATGTGCATACAATTTCAGAACTCATTAAAAGTAGAAGGTAAAGACATGTGTCAAATATTTACTGCATTTTTGTGTGAAGTTTGATTAACAAAAGATTTATTTTTAACTCGTTACTAAGTTACTTGTGATGTTAATGTTAACAAGCAATTAATTAAATGTACTTAAAGAACTATTAAAGTATTATGCCTGACAGCTGCAAAAAATAATTTAGCCTCTGAATGATCAAAAAATAAATACTGTCTATAGGTCATTATGGTCTATACAATTACATTGTTAGGATAAAATTACATTAACTATTAAATATAAATGACTGAATATGATGACTTTAACAGTCATAATTGTATCTTCAAAAGCTTTTCTCAAAAACTATCAGACAACTGATTGCAGTAAATGGCCCTATTAGGCGAAGATATTAGAGATAACTGGCAAAGTATCAAAAGACCCAATCAAAGATTCTCTTTTTCATTCCTAATATTAACTTGTGAATCACTCATAGTTTATCTATCCACTACAAAGTTGCTTTCAGATGGAAAAAAAGCAATGACTTTTTACCCCAGTGTTGATTTTTTATTGTGCTTCATCTGCCCAGGTTGAGGGGGGGAAAGGAGAATCCCATACTGGACTGCTAAGAATGAAGCACTGTAACTGAAGAGTAACCAAGTGTGAGAAAGCTACAAGATGGGAATTCTGCAAGTACAGCAATAAAAAGCTGGGCACGGTTCACACCACGCCTTGAAAGAAAGTAAAGCTGTGACGATTTCGTGTTTCATCCTTAAAGACAAACGAAGGACTTCAACACACTACGGGGTGCAATACTATTTCTCATTATGAAACCTGTCACACTCCTGATGTTATAACTGAGACGAACTTAACAGTTTACTATGTTGTCGATAGAACTAAAACTTGAGGAACAAATTAATCAGAAACACAATAGCTAAGAAAAAGAACAATGACTTTTTTTTTAACCTGTTACTAAGTTAGAAAGTTAACTTAGATTTGGACAGAAACCTGGTTTGGATAACAACTACTGTTACTCCAAGAATCCTGAATGGGCTTTTATAAAAATTAGGCTAACAGGTACACCAGGTATATACCCTATCATAGGCTAAGCCAACCTCCACAGAGTGAATTCACAGGACCCATAGAGTAAAAGGAGAGGTACCCCATAAACCTAAATTGAATTTTCTCAACAAAATCAAGAGAATAATTTATTCAATTCTTCACATTTGCAAAGTGAATCTGAACAATGTTAAATTACTTAATAGAAATATGGTCAACATAAAAATTGAAAATTATATTAGAGTGTATAACATCAACATTGAGAAGTCCTAAAGTATAATACTATTATTCCTACAACCTACTAATAGTGAAGAAAAAAAAGAAAATTGATATTTAGAACTTAGTGCTTTCTTCTGTACATTATTGTACTGTACATTCTAAAAACATTATTGTCACTTCCAGTTAAGATGGAGGCGTAGGTAAACATTCCTCACCTCCTTTCACAAATACAGCAAAAATTAGAATTAGGATACAAAACAAATAACACCCAGAATTGTCAGAAAATTGAGCTGTCAGAAGTCTGACAACCAAAGATTTAAAGAAACCACATTCATCCAGACAGGTAAGGTAGGAAGGGCAGAGATGTGGAGAGAAGCACAGAGAGATGAAGATCCATGGAGACGCAGAATGGGTGGTCCCACATCTACATGCGGTGGATAAAAATCAGGAGCAATACCTCGGGAGCAAGGGATCTAGTCCCAGACCACACAGCCCAGGATTCCGGCGCCAGGAAGATCAGTCCCCATAATTTCTGGCTGTAAAAACCAGTGAGAGCCAGGGTGGCAAAACTGTGGGATTCTCAGGAGACTCCTCTTAAAGGGCCCACAACAGACTTAGGACTTATGCAGTCTCCCCCCTCACCCCCAGCCTCTGGAATTCAGCAGGAGGGCAACAGCTGGAAGGGCACCTGTTGCATACAGGGAGAAACCGAAGTGACTGGAAATAGAGCAGTGCCAGGAAACAGCTTCCTCATGGGAAAAACTACCAAGGCCACACAACAACGCTGTCCCCTCTCTGAGCACTCCGCCACGTAGAGCTAAAGAGCAGTGACACAGTTTGCCCCACACTGATGATTACCTAAGGCTCTGCCCCATTTAACTTACAGGTGCACTTTTCTACAATAGGCCACAATAGTAAGACAGGGAATCAAAGCAGCTCTCCCTAATACACAGAAACAAATGCAGGGAAGCTACCAAAATGAGGAGATGGAGAAAAATGGCCTAAATGAAAGAAAAGAAGAAAATTCCAACCTTTCCCCCCTAAAAATGGAGATAAGCAACCTAACAGATGCAGAGTTCAAAACACTGATCAGGATGCTCAGAGAACTCACTGAGTATGGCAAATGCATAAGGAAAGAAATGAAGGCTACACTAAGTGAAATAAAGAAAAATCTAAAGGGAACCAACAGTGGACGGGATGAATTTGAGAATCAAGCCAATGATTTGGAATATAAAGAAGAAAAAAGTACTCAATCAGAACAGCAAGAAGAAAAAAAAGAATTAAAAAAAAAAAAACAAACGAGGATAGGCTGAGGATCCTCTGGAACATCTTGAAATGCACCAATGTCTGAATCATAGAGGTGCTAGAAAAAGAGAAAGAGCAAGAAATTGGAACCTTATTTGAAAAAATAATGAAAGAAAACTTCCCTAACTTGGTGAAAGAAATAGACATACAAATCCAGGAAGTACTAAGAGTCCCACGTAAGTTGGACCCAAAGAAGACCACACCAAAACACATCATAATTAAAATGCCAAAGGTTAAAGATATAAAAGAATCTTAAAAGCAGCAAGAGCTGCAATCTTAAAAGCAGATAGTCACCTACAAAGGGTTTTTCTCAAGACTGTCAGATGATTTCCTAAAGGAAACTCTGCAGGCTAGAAGGGATTGGCAAGAAGTATTCAAAGTGATGAAAAGCAAGGACCTACAAACTAGACTACTCTATCCAGCAAAGCTATCATTTAGAATCTAAGGGCAGATAAAGTGCCTCCCAGACCAGGTAAAATTAAAGGAGTTCAACAACACCAAGCCATTATTATATGAAATGTTAAAGGGGGTTATATAAGAAAAAGAAGAAGACCAAAATGATCAACATTAAAATGGCAATAAATTCATAACTATCAACAACTGAATCTAAAAAACTAAGCTAAGTAAAACAGGATCAGAATCATAGATATGGAGATCATTTGGAGGGTTATTGGTTGGGAGGGGAAGAGGGAGAATGGGGGGAAAGGTGCAGGGATTAAGAAGTGAAATGTTGTCTAGTTACCCTGGAAAGTGACTGAAAAAATGCTTAGAAGCAGGCTGTAAGAGCCTTTTAGAGCTTACTGCAAAGCTTCCCTAATCCAAGGAAACATAGGCTATTGTATTGGCTTGGGAAGATGCTTCTGAAATATCATAAACCTGACATTCAGTTGAATCAATCAGACCTGATATAGATTAAACACTTTAAAGGTATATATGCTATTTCAAAAGTTTTAGGCTATTCTCAAGATATAAAAAGAGCTAAGAATGATGACCACATATAGGCAAGATTTGAAAGAAAGCAATTTACTTCTTACATTTGGACTTCTTTAATGAAACAAAACAATGTCTTTTAAAAATATATTACATTTTGGAGGAAGATGGTGGCCAAGTAGGTGGAAGGTGAGTCCACTTGCTCTTGCCCCCAACTCGAATACTCAGTGGATCTTCTGACAAATAAACTGAACATTCAGTGGAATCTTAACTGATACGAAGTTCGGAAGCCAAGGAGTAAGGTGATGCCTACAAGAGGCGGCAAGCAGATTATACACTCTGTAGGGGGAACCCCATGCGTGGCACCTGCAGCTGCAGAGAGACCGGTCAGAAATGACAGCTTTGCGGCTCCCTCTCCTTCCAGGGCACAGAACCTCCCGACTTGGGCCAGGAGTTACTTGGATACACAAAGTCAGGAAGATCCAGGCCACACACACACACATACACACACACACACACACACACACACACCCACCCACCCACCCACCCACCCCAAGCAGCATACCCATAGTTGCAGTGGCAAATGCCAACTGGGAGACTTCCAGAGAGACAGCAGTCTGGCACTGGCATAAGAGCAGACACATAGATCAATGGAACAGAAGAGAGAACCCCCAAATAAATCCAAGTCTCTATGGTCAATTAATGCTTGACAAACGGGGCACGAACATACAGTGGAGTAAAGATGGTCTCTTCAACAAATGGTGTTGAGAGAACTGGATTGGTACATGCAAAAAAAACAAAATTAGACCATCAAGTTACACCATACACTAGAATAAACTCAAAATGGATAAAAGATTTAAATATATGCTGTGACCCCATAAAATTCCTAGATGAAAACATAGGAAGGAAAGTTTCAGATATCCCACATAGCAATATTTTTTGCCAATATATCCCCTAGGGCAAGGGAAATAAAGGAAAGACTACACAAATGAGACTACATCAAACTAAATTGCTTCTGCACAGCTAAAGAAACCATCATCAAAATGAAAAGGGAACCAACCATACGGGGCAACACATTTGTCAATGATACATCAAACAAGAGTTTGACCTCCAAAATATATAAAGAACTCACACAACTCAACACCAGGAAGACAAACAATCCAATTTAAAAATGGGCAAAGGACCTGAATAGACACTTCTCCAAGAAGGACATACAGATGGCCCATAGACATATGAAAAGATGCTCAACATCACTAGCTACCAGAGAAATGCAAATTAAAACCCCAATGAGCTATCACCTCACATCAGTCAGAATGGCCGTCATTAATAAATTGACAGACAATAAGTGCTGGCGAGGTTGTGGAGAAAAGTAAACCCTAGTACACTGTTGGTGGAAAATGCAGACTGGTACGGCCACTGTGAAAACAGTGTGGAATTTCCTAAAAAAAATTAAAAATGGAACTGCTTTTTGACCTGGCAATTCCACTGCTGGGAATATGCCCTAAGAATCCTGAAACATCAATTCAAAAGAACCTATGCACCCCAATGTTCATAGCAGTGTTATTTACAATAGCCAAGTACTGGAAACAGCTTAAGTGCCCATCAGTAAATGAGTGAATCAAAACACTGTGGTACATTTAAGCAATGGGATACTACACAGCAGAAAGAAAGAACTCCTACCTTTCACAACACCATGGATGGAATGAGAGTATTACGCTAAGAGAAATAAGCCAGGTGGTGAAAGACAAATACCATATGATCTCACCTGTCAGAGGAATCTAATGAACAAAATCCACTAATGAACAAAATAGAACCACAGACATGGAAACATGGAATAGACTGACAGTGCCCAAGGGAGAGAGGGGAGGGGGATAATGGTGGAAAGACGAGGAAGGGCCGAGTCAAAGAACATGTATGAATGACCCACAGGCATGGGCAACAGTGTGGGAAATGACTACGGGAATGGGGGTGGGATGGGTGAAAGAGTGCAAGGGGGGAAAATTGGGACAACTGTAAGAGAGTAACAGTTAAAAATGATTAAAAAATAGAATATATTACACTTTAAAGATCAAGTATTTAAAAACATCAGGTTCTGGCTCTTCTAAATTTCTCTAAGATAGGCTAAGGATTCTACAGACCAATCATTTTAAAATTCAAAATAGGACTGAGCCGGTTGTGGCTCAGCTGGTTGGAGCATTGTGTCATAACTGAAAGGCTGTGGGTTCAATTATCGGTCAGGGTGCATACAGGAGACAACCAATCAATGTTTCTATATCACAATGATGTTTCTTTCTCTCCCTTCCTCTTTCCCTTCCTCTCTAAAAGCAATGAAAAAAAAATCCTTGACTGAGGATAAAATAAATAAAATTCAAGATAGGATTAAGAGACCAGATATAATAAAAATCAAATCAGGGCCAACTGAGAAATGCTTATTGTAGTATAGGTAATAAGTACCTAAGTAGTAGTTTAGCCATGCTAAACTCAAAATGCTATTTAAAGAAAGTACCTAAACTAGTTTTTTAGTATTACTAAGTAAATTGTTCTTCTAATAAATTACCCAACTCTGACTCCTCTGATCTATGAACAACCTGGTAGAATGCACTCAGAGTTTGGGATACATGATGAAAAACAGTTGGGAAATTGTTGCATAAACATACATAAGTATTGAAAAACTAAATATACTCCTATGAACCTCTTTTCTAGAAATGAGAGATATGGTATTTCAAAGTCTGTGGGTTATCTAAGCTTCTCTAATTTTACATTTATATATTTATTACCTAATTATTCCTATGCCTGACTTTTTTTTACTTGCAACTTTACAAATTTTTGTCATTAACCAAAGGGGAAGAAGAAAAGGGCTGAAAGCAATATAAACTTAAGTCAATCAATCAAATTAGGCAAAGAAATTATCAAACTAATTTTTAAAGTTAGAGTATTGAATTATCTAGATTGCATTTATCTCCCTTCCACATAAAATCTCCACTTGATTACATGATAGTAAATCTTGCTCTCATGTTTACAGAGAACAGCAGAGCTTATTAATTACTACTTCGTTGACAATTCATCTCCTTCCGCTTAATCTGCACATATAGAAACGGAAATGTAACCATTTCTTTCCCCCTGGGTCTCCTGATCTCAACAGAGGTTAGAAGAAGAGCTTTTTCATTGGCTATTAAAGGGAATTCTTAGTTAAGAACCATCCATGTTTCCAATACTATTTACAAAATGATAAATAGGACATGTATCAGTAAATATGAAGAAAAGTATTTGTTTTATGTACATTCTTACAGGCTTAGCTTTCTGGCTTTGTACTTCCTGTTCTATCACTTTATATCTAGCAGCTTTTCCACGAAACTATTCAGTCCATTAAAAGTTTTCTTTCTGTTACAAGGAGTAAAGAATGCATTATTACATTTTTCTATATGAAGTAAGCTATTAAATAATAGCTTGTACACTCATTAAGCAAATGTAATTGTGAGAACACACTGACATTGTTAAAGTAAATTACTCAATTTGTTAATAGTTTCATTTCAAGTGACCTTAATTGTATTAATTGTGATACTAGCAAATTAAATTGAAGAGCATTAAATACATTGTTCTAATATGTCCTAGAGGAGCAAATTTTCCATTACATCAGCAAAGGGAAAATAATGATTACATGCCCCCCATCGAAAGTCTCACACAGATGCACACACAATGGGTCAAACAGAAAAGGTCTCACTAGACTGCACTACTAGTTCTATTTTAATATTGGTAGCATGGTACAAAACAGTCCACACTGAGGTAACTGAACTTTAAATAAATGGATAACTTTAGGGTATTCTTTTGTATTAAACAGAAATTATTTTGCCAGTATAAAGAGTTACAATGTTGACGAGGAAACAAAGATTGGTATAGAAAAATGCAACATGAAAATAAATTTTAAAATACTATAACTCAGTGTAAATCAGTCACTATTTATTAGGTGTCTAGTATCAATAATATATAAGGACATATATTAAAAAATAGTTACGGCCCTCATTCTTGAGAAGAAACAATAAATTCAACAGAGACTAACAATATAGACTGTTAACTCTCTCTCTTCGGGATAAAATCTATACTCTTCAGCCTGATTTACAAAATCCTCATAATCTGGCCCCTGCCTATGAGGCCCATCCTGAGCCATTTCCCTCTCATCTGCAGTGCCTCAGCCACAATGACTCCCTTCAGTTCCTCAAGTCTGACAAGCCAATTCCTATCCTAGTATTTTCTTTGTATGAACTCTTTCCTTTTTGTGGACTGGTGTTTCCTTCTTTCCCTCTCTCTGTCTCTGCCGGTCTGTCTTTCTCCCTCTCACCGTCTCTGCACGCTTGGCCCTTCTCCTTTGGATCTAGCCGATATATCTTCTTCTCAGAGAGTTCTTCCATGAAAATCTAAATTTTCACCCAGTCACTCATCATGACATTACCTTATTTTAATTCTTTGCCTAGTATTTATTACTCTCTCATATTTTTTGAATTTCTGTACTTTTTCACTTTTTTACTATCTCATACTAAACTATGAATTCCATTGAAAGAAAGCACTCGATCTACTTGTTTAATAGTATAACCCCAGATACTAGATGAGCAATACATTTTTTGATTGAATGAATGAACATCAAGTCTGTGGCCTGCAGGCCTTATTGTGCGTGATAAAAATATATATGGCTCTATAATCTCTATTCATTTATTGAGTATCACTGAAATTTCTTAACCATCAAGCCAAGATGTCTGACTAAAAATCTTTAGGTTCAATAAAACAGATCTATTCACAAGTCTGATTAAAGATTCAAAATGACAGCAGTGGTGTAAGCTTGGTCAAAATTACAGTCTATTAAAATTGTCACTCCGCAAAAATGCTAGGAAGCCAGCTGCATTAAGTTTCTCCACATTTGGAAGAAGAAGAAAGGAGAGAATGTAAAGTAAGAGAAGAATTTATTTAACTACACATATTCCCATCATATAAATGATTATTTGGCCCAAACATTGTCTTATACACAACTTGAGCAAGTAGAAGTAAATTCTCACTGTTATTGATAAATCAAGGCCAGTTGGGCGGCTTTTCTGACTAAAACTAAATAGATCTGTAAGTCCAGGAGAGAAAAGTACTATGATTTGTAGGAATATAATAATTACCAATTGGTAGAATATCAGATCATTTCCAAAGACTCAAGTAAATTGTATTTTTAATACTGGAGATGTAATAAAAGAAAATGACCATTTAAAGTAAATAACTTGAGATATTACAATTTTTATGATTTACTAGCTTAATTTCTTCTATTTAAAACATTCAGATTTTCCTAAAATGTGAAAATAAAAACAGCTCGAAGCTAACACAATGTTTCCTCCTCTGTCCTGTCCTGTATTGCTCATATGGGATCCCTTCTCAGAAAATTCAAGGAACAGTACAAACTCCAGAGTGAAGTACAAGTATTACATGAAAAAATGATTTCTTACTTCAAAACATCTATTTGATACAAGTAAGCCCTCCTTATAGCAAAAGCATAGTGACGGCAAACTAATTTAACTTATTTTCAATTCTCATAAAATACAAGGATGAAAAATTTTGATCTCTGATTAATCATGAGCTCAGATTAACCATATATCATTAGGGCAAAATGCATTCTCAAAGCTTCACCCAAATTTCACTTAAATGTTTATCACTAATCTTTAACCACTATCTTTTTATGTTAATTCTGAATCAGATTTTGAGTTCAATCCCGTCCACCCAAATGAGTTAGTATTTTGAAGTGGCATAACCACTAATACAATAGATCGTCAGTACTCTTCCAGTCACCAGTCTCCTTTGATTCTCTTTAACCCATGCAATCCTTGAAGCACTGACCACTTACTGTGGACCTTCTGGAAGCTCTCATCTCTATAGCTTCTGTAATTTTGGCATCCATCCATCTTTCCCCTATTTTCACTATTTCTCCAATATTTAAAAAATACTGCTCCCTCTATCCAACTTCCACTCATGGAGAATTCCTACAAATCAATCCTCGGCTCTCTCCTTTCTCTTTCTTTAGACTTCTGGAGATCAGCTCTCTAACTGATGGCCTTTCAAACCGAAGTCTCTCATTTCCAACTGTCTTTCGAACAGTTTCATTTAGAAGAACTGGCGTGGCATGTTGACTGTTCTTTGATTTTACTCCTACTTATTGTCATACCACTTAAAATCTGTTTTTAAGGAGACATTTTATCTTTTTAAAAAATCTTTGTTACTGTCATTTAAGATCTTCCAAGTCACTCACTTATTTAACAATCCTTATCTTCAACAAAGTTACTGTTTTCCTTGATTACTTTATACCCTTACTTACAGTTTTTGATCTAGCTAAATTGCCTCTTTTCCTTGATATGTAGAAAGAATTTTTGATTGAAAAGTACTTCCTGCAAAACTATGGAGATAGTAAAAAATTAGTGGTTGCCAGAGGTTGAGGGACAGGGAGGGGGATGAGATGAAAAATGGGCAAAGCACAGAGAATTTTGTAAAAATACTCTGTAGGATACTTATAATAATGAATACATTCTAATACATATGTTCAAACCACAGAATGTACAATACCAAGGGTGAATCCTAATGCAAACTATGGACTCTTGGGTGATTATAATGTGTCAGTGTAGGTTCATCAGTTCAACAAAAGTACCACTCTGGTGGGGGATGTTGATAAGGGGGAAGGCTGTGCATGTATGGGAGTGGAAGTTACACGGAAATCTGTACTCTCCTCTTAATCTGACTGTGAATCTAAATCTGCTCCCCAAAAATGAAGTATTTAAATAAAAAAGACTTCAAACCTAAACCTATTCCAAATCAAAGTAAATTCAAAATCTACTAATGAAGTTATTGAGCTGGTTAATTGGCTACCACTAAACAATGTCCCACTGAATCAATGTACGTATCAAACACTTACACATGAGTGCACTGTTCCCACATCCCCTTTAGGACTCCCATCGCCATACTACTCTGTACCTCATCTCCTCTGACTGTATCCCGTCCAAAATCTACTCTGCCCTCTTAGAACGCCACTGCGTAATAGCAAATTTCCTTATATTCTCAAACCATTAATGAATTATTTCACCATCAACTTCCTTGCCTATTGGAGTACCTGTTATACTCTCCTGAAAAAAACCCCTGCCTGCTTCACATGTGGCTAAATCCTAGATGCTGAATGCTACTGGACATAATCATTCAAGTTTACAAGCTGTTATCGCCTATAAATTAGGATGTCTAAGCTAAGCTTGGCTCCCAAGGTTGTGTGTTCTTTATCAACTCAATCTAACCTTTGTCAATATCCACAAATCTCCAAATGCTCCATCTTATCATTCGCTTTCTGCAAATTACCTCACCCTAATTTATAAGAAGAGATTAAAATAACAGTGATGTTTCATTGCACTCTTTGCCACTGAACTAATAAACTTACTGTACCTAGACATCTTCTCTTTCCCTTCCCTCGTATTATTACAATGAAAGTAATGACCCTCTGTGTCTACAAATCACTTCATCTTGGCTCTAAACTGCATCTCCTTCAACTTTCCAAAACCCCAGGCCGCCTCTTCCACTGATTTTAACTTTTCATGTACAACCATAACTCTTTCCTCTAGTGCTCACCACACCAGTGTAGTATAAAGCACACAAGTAGTTTAGTTGAAATACAAAGTAACATATTCAAGACTACAGATTCATGGGAGATTACAAAAAGTATAATGCCATAGTAACAATGACTCTGTCCAGTGGAAGAGTCTATTTTCTTGAACCTTTAGCTAGACAGCCATAAATGTCATGGCCAAAAGTTTGAATTTCATTGTTAGTCAGTAAAAACCAGTGAAGAGCTGTAAGTCAGCAAAGGGATATTTTTTCCTTCCTAAGATGACTCCAGCCAACTAGACCAAGGGAAGGGTTTAACGTAAGTAAAATGATTCAGACAGCATCCTTAACTTTGGCCATCTTCCGGTATCCTCAGCAGAACAAATACGTCTTTTATGCAAATCTAGATCCACTTTTACAACATGGAAAACAACACTAAAGATCATAACAGGAGAGCATACTTTTACTATATAAATTTCAATGAACGATTCTAACTATTGCCAATTTCTTCATCAATAAAGCCACGTACTCTCTTCCAGTTCTAAAACTCTATGATATTATAACAGGAAAAAAGAAATTGGGACAAAAGCAAGATTACTAGAGGCAAAAATGGAGTAGATGGGAGATTCAGAACATGTTAGATTTCTTTAAGTAGGTTACTAAATATTTTATACATGATGACAGAAAGAAAGCTTTGAAACAGATATTATATAAAAAGGCATTACATTAAGTAGTAATTATCTAAATACTATAAAAGCTGTAAGTAAGAAGGTATATAAAACTGAAGCTAAAAACACTGGCAATATGTGACAAAATGCTATTCTCAAAAGAGAATAATATTCTCAATAGAGGAAAAATGTTCTCTCATCATGAGCAATGTTCCAATCTCTCATAAGCTTGTGAAAACTACTAGTCATGCCAAGAATGTTGTTTTATTAATAGGTTAACTGTCCCTAGCTCTTGATACCACTGTTTTCAGTTTAAAATAAAGTGACTACTTTTTTCACTTAATTGATCACTAAGTTACATACTAAGAATGAAGACTCATTAATAGTTAAACATTTTTCTTTTTTCATGGTTTCAATAGAATTACAGGTAACTTGCCAATTATTAATTACTACCCTTTGTTCAAAGATCTTGGAATTTAATTTATGTATATAATGAAATTTAATATGTCACAGAGAAAATGTCATACTTGCTATGCTGTCCTCTATTTGAAAAAGTGATTCAAGCAGTTAAAAGTTTAATTAACATAGAATATATGCTCTAAGATTTTACATGTATATATCTAAACAGTTCTTTTTCTGACCTCACCTATTTTTATCAACCACCCATGAGAACAAACCAATGATATCTAGTTTTCTATCATGCCTGTATATGTGGCTATTTTGCTAATGCTTTCCAGAATACTCAAAATCATTTAATTTAGTAATGTACTGTTTCTTTATGTGCATGCTTCAGATTTGAGAAATTAAAATCTTGTTTATTTAAGTAATCTATAACTGGAATTAAGAAAAAAAGACATGAATCCTACACAGGGAAGCCACTGATTGAAGTCCAATGTTTGACTACTTAGAAAATGAATCATCCAGTTGCCACAAATTCCCTTGCAGGAAAAATGTGCAAAAGCCTTCAAATACAGGAAGAGCCCCATGAAAGACATATATTAAAATAAACAAACATACTAGAAAGGTGATGATTTTTCAAGTAAGTATGACAATCCCATTAAAATGCAACACACGTTTTTCTGCAAAAGGGAAATCTAAAAAGATGAAATAGACACTTTATATAAAATATTTACATATACAATGTGCAAAACTCACTACGGTTAGTAACCTTTATGGCTTTGACGAACTAGTTATTTACATATCTTTCTTTCTGCATGTGCGTGTGCGTATGTGTGTTTTGTATATATTTTTAACAGTTGACAGCTGTTTTAGAGCATACAGAGATGCCAAGCTGAATGAGGGTCTTGATTACTTCAAGATTAGCTATCTAAAGTTTCTATTCATTTTAAGTGTTGTTAGTTGGAAGAGTCATTAGTCACTTCCTTGTCTCATAGAACATCAGCATACATTTACATTGTTAATGAACATTTGGGGTAAATGAATTAATGGCACTTTTAAACATCAATTCAGTCCTAATAACTTTGTATGTCATAGAAATGTTAGGCAAGGATATAAACGAAAAGCCTTTTCAGTAAAGGTAACTACTCCTTCCTGCAACAATAAAGGACAAAATTAATTTAAAATATTTTTAACCAGTTTATTTAAACCCTCAATATCTAATGAACTAGACCAGAGAAAACATGCACTTTAAAAAAAACCTCTATGCTCTAAAATAAGCATTTTAGCCAGAAAATTTTGGTGAAACTATTTTATATATGTACAACACAGACATATTCACGTTTATAATGTCCCCTTATATAAGGATTTGTAAAATAATTGGACTTATTTAATTATGAATGATTCTTACAAATATTGCATTTAAGAAAAAACATTACTAGGGAAGGTAGTATTATTACCACCGAAATTTTTAAAATGCTGAAACAAAAAAAAAATGCTGCAATTGAAATGAGACACTAATAATTTTTATTCTATTTTTCATATTACAAAACCTTAAAAAGCAGTCTTTTTGAGACCTTTTAAATAAAAGCAAATATTAAAATAAAATCAGAAAAATAAGTTGTATGGCAAATTATACTATTTTCATTGACACACTCCAAAAAGTCAAGAGCTTATACACTAAAGAAATGGCCATTTTAAGGAATCAATTATTTAAAAAATTCCCAAAACATGAGTTAATGGAGGACCTTTACATCAATATAAAAACAAAAATTGTATTGGAAGTATCCAAAACACATGTGAGTTACTTTGACTAATTACGATTTTTAAAATAGATCTCATAATCCTGATCTGATATGTGCATTTCATGAGTAAAAAACAAGGATATTCCTGAGTCAATGAATCGACTTTATCAAACATTTAGCGAATTAATTAAAAATAAGGATAAGGCTTCAAGAATTTTAACAAACTCATTTCCTTCTAAGATGATATATTATTATTACTAGTACTGAGAGAAAAATACAGAGTTGATACAAACACATTTGGTAAATACTTATGGGATAGCCCCTCAGTAGAGTTTACCTTTTAACAATCTATCTTTTAAAAATTTCAAAGCATAGATCTTTTAAAGTATAAATTTCAATTATGTTTTTTTTTAAAGGACTGAGAATCAGGCCAGTCTTTTATTCCAGAATAATCTCAACTTGCTGGAGGAAAAAGAAATCCCTGTAAAATCAACACCAAAAAGCTTAAACTCCTTTAAAAGAAGTTTGACAAAAGTCATTTCACATTTCAACATCCTTATGCTGAAGTAATTAAGTATGCTTTTTTTAAAAACAAATGACAGCACATTAAACATCTGACTAATGTTTTTGTTTAGAAACGAAAGTTGATGTTTTGTGGTATTTATTCCTCAGAGTGCTCTATCCAGGGAAATGCTCTTTAAAGTTGCCCTGCTTAGCTTCATTTACAGAATTACACACTTAAGGCAGGCAGAACTAACTGAACTGCTAGGGTTCCCAGCACACAAAACTCACCTCCTGTCTTGTTCGAGTAACTGGACAAGGGGTCAATACCCACTTCTTGTTCTTCTGGCTGCAGAGGATGTCTAGTTTCAGATAAGGAGTGATACATTGTGAATACTGGACAGTGTCAGCAGAAGTGATTACCTGGGTGATGAAAAATATAGAAAAAAAATGATAAATATTCTTTTTTTTCTGCTATGACTGGGAATAAATACAAGACTAAATGATTAAATGAGCATTGCAGATATTAACAAATTTTCTACAGGCTCCAGGGACTGTCGCTACACACTGGTAGCATATGCAAAAAATTGAAAAAGTGACATTAAATTTCCACGTCAACAATTTCTTTCCAAATTGGAACTTCGTTGGTAACCTTTACCTCAATGCTCAATCACATTGTCAGCAAACTACGCAAAAAGTTGACTTTTAAGTTAAATTATTATTGCATTGGTACTATCTTTTTGTTTCACTGCCAAAATAATAAACATTTACAATAGAAACTTTCAAAGTGTAGAAAATATAGCAAACTGAAATCATTCATAATTGCAGTAGCTAAAAGTACTGCGGTTAACATTTCAGTTTATTTTATATATCCTTTCTGCCTTTCTCCTAGGCATTAAAATGTATAAATATTTATATAATATATTTATACATATATATAAACTGGAAAGTATATGCATATATATACTTTTAATGTGATCCATCATGCTAAATATACCGATTATATAAATTGTTGTGTTTTCCTTGCCATAAAAATCTATTATCATTTCTAATGCATCCCTAGTATTCCATTATATAGCTATAACAATTTATGTAACCAATTCCCTATTACTAAACAATTAGAATATTTTCAGTTATTCAACATTATAAATAGCCTCATTAGTTTAGTAATATCTGTGCTACATCCATCATTATTGTCTTAGGATAAATTCTTATAAGTGTAATTGTTGGACGCAAATATATATATTTTTAATTTTTTAATTGTTGTTCAATTACAGTTGTCCGCATTTTCCCCCGTTACTCTCCCCTGCCCTACCCACCCCCCAGCTCCCACATTCAATCCTCCCACCCCGCCCCTGTTGTCTTTGTCCATGGGTCCTTATGATATGTTTTTGGCAAATTTTGCTCGAGAAATACTTGTACACAATTCATTTCTCACGGACCTTCATTACAATGGGAATGGGTAATTCCTTTGGGGAGGGTGTGGACCAGAACAACAGTCAAATTTTAACACTGCATTTGCTTGGTGACTAGTGAGGTTACTGAAGACTTCACGTTTCCTCTGACATTTGTGTATTGTCCTGTGTGAATAGAGTTTATTATTATGATTAGATTCATGATTTTAAGCATGCTTTTAAATATTAAGTATATTAAACCTTTTTCATAGGACGCATATATTTTTTTTTCAGACTGTGTTTGTCTTCAAAGTATGTGGTATTTTTGTAACCTAAGTAATTTTTTCATTTTCATGCACTCAAATACATCTATACCTCCATTATGGTTTCTGTCTCTGGTAATATGTTTACAAAGGCAAGATTATAGAAATAAGCACCTATTTTTTCTTTTATAGTTTTGAAGGTTTTCCTCCATAATTCTTATGTCTATAAATAATTCCAATTCACATAAAGATTTTTTAATTAAATTATTTTTGAACTTTCTAGCTACACTGACAGAAGCAGAGGGTTAGGCAAGACCAACACTAGGGAAAACTATAAATCCTAAATGCATAAATCTAGATGGTTGTCAGTATTTGTGCGCAAATCAATCAACACATACTAAATGCTTATAATTGTTGAAGAAGAAACAGTGAAGTCATTGTTTCATTAGCACAAAATGAAGTCACTTGTGCTAAATCCCACATCAGCAAACCAAGACTTAATACCTCACTTAATTGCAGTTTCAATTTCTCCCTGGAATGTAACCTTTAACCAGTCAACCTGGGATTACCTGGTCAGCACTAGTGAGGTAATCCCCAATAAGTAATCCCTGTCAGTTCCCCACAGGTAAATTAATGAAATCTGAAACAATCTACCCTTTTCCCCATTCTGCCTATAGAATCCTTCCACTTTTGTACAACTTGGAGCTCCTCTCTATTGATAGATGGGATACTGCCTGACTCATGAATCAATGAGTAACACTGGTCCTCAAATTTACTAAATCGAATTTTTTATGTTTAATACTATGCAGAAGGAATTCTGGGGACTATAATCTAGAAGAGAATAGCAAAATGGAGATGATCAGTTATATCACAAAACAAAACCAGAGAAATTCTGCTGAAGCCCTCTACTAGGGAAAAGTGAGGATCGCCAACTCAAATGCCTAAGGGGGTCAAGCAAGAGGCCTTATTATTTACAGCTAACATCTACTGAACAATGAGCTAACAAAAACTCATCATTGCATCCTCTTAATAACGCTATGACATATCTTCATCATTTTCGTCTAACCAAAAACTGAGGTGTAGAGAGATTAAGTAATTTGTCTACAGTCACATAACTAGGAGGTGTTGAAGCCTGAATATGAACCCACCCTGTTTTACTACGGAGCTCACACTCCCTCCTCCTACACTACATTTGACTCTATTAGTCAATGACACAAATAGACAAGCTATGAAACAACAGGGCACAAAGGACAGAGTCTGTGAATGACTGGAACATCCCTTATTCTGCTTCGACTTTTCCAAGACAAACTAGAAATCCAGAATTTCCTGTGAAATCTCTTTCCTTATAAGTATTGGCAGATCATTTAAATTTTAAGAAAAAAGAATTTATGAAACAAAACACATTACAAAATTGTATCTGGCCCATGGACAACTATTTAATGTAAGATTCATATCCTCTATATATTTTATTGTACTCTTAAAAATACAAGAGTAAACATTTGAAGATGCATATTCCAAGTTAAATACCAGATTTTCTTAAAATTTCTTTAATTTTCTATAGCATGTACTCATATCATTACCTTAATTTCTTATTCTTACAGTGTTCTTTCACTGTTACAAACTTCCCATACATAAAATATACAAATAAGGGGACTTCATATATTCTACAAGAAACAGACAAATGATGAGCAAATTGATA
This sequence comes from Glossophaga mutica, assembly GCA_039655065.1. Lineage (NCBI taxonomy): Eukaryota > Metazoa > Chordata > Mammalia > Chiroptera > Phyllostomidae > Glossophaga > Glossophaga mutica. Next base: position 25,870,085 of record CM077309.1, on the reverse strand, counting down.
GCAAAGTATTTTTTGAAAGGATACAAAAAACTTTCTAAAGCTAAAATACTCTACAATATAATAATGTTTTTGCACATTCATGTAAGATGCTCAAAGGTACTTAATGGTTTTTTTGGAATCCTTAGAGAAAGTTAGGTTCAAGAAATCATTTAATTTTAGCTTAAATAATAATTCTTTATAAACTGCTAATTCTTCAGTAATATCCAATAACCACAATACAAAATTTACCAAATATACCAAACTACAATACAAATATCCACTATATTCTGATTTATTATGCCTACAGATTACAACAAAGTCACTGAAATGCTTTCATAATTAAATAAAGACAACTTGCTGAATAGTAATAAAGCTAAGCTAATATGAAGAAATCTGATGAAAAAATGTGGACAATATTCTTTTAATTATGAATTTAAAATAATAATGTAGTTCAAAAGTAATTATTAAGTAGGTGCTGCTTTGCTTTTTTGTTGTTTTAAGTAAAAAGGGCTATTTTAGCTTCCTAAAATTAAAAAAAATGTGTTAGTTACTGCTATTGTGATTATCTTATAAAATCACAATATAATGTTGATTTTAAATGTGAAGTAATTTTCTTAAGAATTTTCCAACTTGTGTTTTGTTGCTATACCAACGAGTGAAAATATTTGACTATGACAAAGCAGAATATTAAAGGTTTTTAAACAAATGAATATATATTTATTTTAATCACTATCACTAATAAAAATTTTACCTATAAATATTAGACCAAATGAAAATATTTGACAAAAATTCAAATAAAGATTTAAAGAAGAATTTGTTTCAAATTTCAATATAATCACTATAAAAGTAAAAATGGCATGAACATTTTGAATTCACAGTAGATGGTTACATTTTATATTTACATTACAAACTGAGACTTCTATATCTGGTATGCTTTAATCTTCCTACAGACTGTAGATTTATAAAGAGAAACATACAATGACCAAAATGTAAATGACTACTCAAATCCATACTTGATGGGTTTCAGTTTTCTTAGATAACACCAAACTGTCTGTAGAATTTCCCTGATTAACAAAAAATGGTATTAAAAATATTTTTTAAAATAAAGGCAAACTTATTTTTTCTAATTCAGAAAGCACAGCAATGCACCTTTCAATACTTGAGAAAGGAAATATCCTTGTCTTTGCTACACTTACTATGAATAACAATTCCTGCTTCACATGAAACCAAAATACAGAACTCCTCAGAACTGGTTGTGGGGCATAGTCCTACTGCTACCCTGGTTACCAGAACTGGCACATTACCCTGGGACAGCTATCTAAAATCCAAAGCTACTACTCCTTAGGACAGTTGTACTGGCTTCACAAATTTGGTTGTAGTATTAAATCTTAAGATAAAAGTGATCTGTCTGAAATAAAAAGAAATCTTGTGAAACAGTTAATGAAAGGTAAGAGTTTAGCACTAAAGCTTAGAAACAGTTTTAATATACATTAAGTAAAATTTCAAAACTATTATTTTCCATATAAACTGAAGCAATACAAGTTTCTAAGTGGCATTTTAATTAGCATTGTACAGACAAAACATGTTAGATGAATAGAATTTTATCTTTTAAAATGGCATCATATAATCAAAGCCTCTAGAAAAAAAAATGTATTCCTTCTGAACCTGAAGTTCTATGTATTTCAGTTTGTATTCATTCTTCATTGTTTCTAATAAAGAGACATAGAATTAGCATTCTGAATTGTGTCTTCTAAAGACATCCGTATTCACAGCTCATATAAGCACACTTCATTCATTTAAATTCTTGACTTATGGTAAACTTAAAGTCTAACACAAATGACAGAGTAATATTACTTTACATAAAGATATCTCTTATAAGAAAACGGTATCAAGGAGCTTAAATGAACCATTTCCAAAGCACGATTATAAAATGGGGAGATGATACAGCATGAATAAGTATCTGTTACAGGAGCATGCATTTACTATGATGGGTATATAACCTAAAATATGACATCTTAGCTATAAAACCTAGAAACTTTGATAGAAACTCTATGTTCATAATTAAGAGACAGAGTAACTGAATTACAGAATTGACAAAACTTTATTTAGAAATGCTGGTAGCTAGTAGTAAATTTGACTGTGGAAATAATGATGCTCTAAAGTCTTAATTATAAGGGAGAGAAGGAGGTAACACAGGAGGAAGAAAAGGAAAGAAAAGGAAGAGACAGAAAGGAAAAGAAGGAAGAAAGAGAGGGAGGGAAGAGGGAAAGCACAAAGAAAGAGAAAGAATTAAGTCCCATTTTTAAATTCTGCCAATCTTTAATGCAAGAGGGTTACACTGGACTTTAAATAAGTTAATTAAGTATTAAAATCAATCATCTGAAAGTCTTAATATTTAATATTGGTTAGATTGTATATCAAAGTAGTTTTATTATTTATTTACTCCAAACCTTTCCAGAATACTTCATCTGACAACAGGGGTTCTGTTTTTCACAAGACAAATGCATTTACAATGCCAAATAAATTATATATAAAAGCATTTGTCTTAATACATGTCATTCAATATTAAATATCACCCATTGGTAAAATCCTGAAACCCTAATTCATTTTTACCAACCACAGAATTGTGCTACTCATGTGTTGCCTATTAAAGAGGTATAGAACTACAATAAGGGTCTACATACTAAGCATAATAATTTTAAGAAAATTAAAACAAAATTAATCCTTACAATTTCCAGGCTACCAGAACAAGATGTTTAAGGTAAACAATCTACGATGAAAATACTAGATACATAAACAATATACCTAATCAGAAATATGTAGATTATAACATATGAAAGGTTTATAGGTGAGCTTAAATATTTTATATTACAAAATAAAAATATATTTGGCCTTTCAATACTCAAATGCTATAAAGTCATAGAAAGTGGCACTTGGGATCATATAAACCCAGAGAAAAATAGAGCATTATGAAGCATTAACGTGGTCAAGAAAACGTTCTCCACAGCATGGCCTCACATGGCTTCAGATTCCTCATGAACAGATGCTCAAGATCATACACTAGAAAAGCTCAGCCTAGTGACCAAACCTTTTGTTATTATGCAGCCACAAAAATACTATTTCCAAATATACTGTCCCTATTTTACACAGACACTTCCTCTAGCTATTAAACCATTCAGCCAGACTTTCGTAACATCAAGGTAACTATACTAAGCAACTAGGAGATCAGGAAGCACGAGTAATATTTGAAAAGAGAAAACAATAATAATAACTTGGCCACTTATATTCAACTGTTGATGTTGTTAAGAATAAGAAAAAGAAACAAATGGCTGCTCTTTATATAAGAATCAAATCAGAGATTTTGTCAAAAAACTTCCCTTTAGTGTAAACCTGTTTTCAGAAGCATATGACCAAAATGTGGAGAGATCCTTTTAAAAGTCAATGTGGATGTGACACTTATTCCTTGTCTATTAGTAAGTGGTTGGGCTAGAAAACCCAAAGATACTTTATTAAAGACAGCACTTTTAATTTAATAATAACAACAGCAAAAACAGCATTTATTAGGAAGTAGGCACTGTTTAGGCACTTTCACATACAAATGCATTTACACCTCACAACAACTCTGTGTGGTAGTTCTATTATCTCCTTTTATGATAATTAAACCAGAGAAGGAACTTATTCAAGGTCACACAATTATTAGTAGCAAAACCACCTCAAATGATGTAACAATGACTTAATAAATGCCCTAAGAAAAATTAATCCAGGATTTTGAGGATAAAGTTTTTATTGTTATAATGCCATGCAAAGTATTCTAGTTCTTCTACCATACAATCTTTTCCAAAATTGAGGATTATAAATTTAATTAGCCCTTTAAGTTGCAAGGTATTATGTGCCTTCCCAAATCACCCTCTGAGAGTAAATGTGTATCTAGTGAGAAAATAACAAGTAAGCTGTGGATGTAAGCATAGTTTATGTATGCTTCAACTAAATTACCACTTATGAATAAGCCGCACTGCCCTTTGGAATCACTATCAGAGAGTCAAAATTGGAAATGATTTAATTCCCAAATGCTATAGATTCACATTACACCACTGTCTATAGTACCAAGTGACATCACTGAGGAAAGACCAACAGCTAGGAAGCATGCTCTGATGCTGTCCAGTCAAAGTAGCTTTTTGCAGCCCTGGCCAACATGGCTCAGTTGGTTGAGTGTCATCCTACAAAGCAAAGGGCTGCCAGCTCCATTCCAGGTCAGGGCACATGCCTGGTTGCAGGCCCACTAGGTGCATGGAAGAGGCAACCGACAGATGTTTCTCACCCTCTCCTTCTCTCTCCCTTCCCCTCTCTTCAAAAACAAATAAATAAAACCTTTAAAAAAAACTTATTACATAAAACTATTTACACTTTTCTCCCTCCACAGTTTTATTCATACCTCTTTTCCTCATGATGAGGCTCTTCCTATCCACCTTTCTAAATGCTATACATGATTTGAGCACCCTGTTTTCCTTCTGTGGACCAGTGCCAGAAGTACTTTCACCCTGGTCTTCTACAGCATCATTTCCCTCACTGGGATGTACCACCAGAGCCTGCATGACAGTATCAATCAATAAATGCCAGTAGTTAGAATATGAAGAATTGTTTGCTCTACTTTCCTGTCAACAGCATTAGTATAGAGTCTTCTTATAGACAAAAAGGTATGTAATGGGAGACTTCATTCTAGAGTTAATATTTTTTACTCAAGTATCTGCTTCATCTCTGGAATATGACCACTCCTGGCACCCTGATCCTAGCATTCACCTCTCACTTAAATTCTTGCAGTACCCTCCTAAGTGGTCTCCCAGCTTCCATTCTTCCTTGCTATTGCAAACACTCTTGATTGTCTCTCCAACAAAACCCAAATTTTGTTCAGGCCACCTGCTCCCAGAGAGATACCCAGGGGATGAGTCACAATTGGTCTAACCGATCATAGTGGTCTCAGTTTCCTGTGCCAGATTGGTTGGGATAAACCATTCTATGTGAATGGAAGTCACCCAGAGACTTCTAGAGGTTTTTCTCTCAACAAACATGCATATTCATAATTGCAGTAGATTACTCAATTCTAGATTCACCTTACCTCTAGCCTTCTGGCTATATGTAATAATAGAATCTTTACTGTATAACCCAATTGAGATTTTCTGTTATTGCAAGTTGAAATCAGTCTAACATCCTACACTATATCACCACATAATATCCAATGCAATTTTTTTTTCATTGTAAATAGTATCTTAACATACTTAGTGTAAAATGCAAACCCTGTAAAGAGGCCCTATATCCAGGTCCATTTTTAATCCTCTGTTCACCCTGTCACCTCATCCCCCTCAGTATGATCCATCCAGATGGGACTTCATTCTATTCCTTAAACAAAAGTACAGCTCACTGCCACTTTAGGTTTATGAATACATCCATTTCCTTTCCTGAGAATATTCTGCCAATTAATATCATTCAGACATACATCGAGGTCTGTCCAGAAAAAGTCCAGCCATTATTAATATAACAAGAACAGTTTGTACAGCAACTATGTAACCTGGCAGCCAAGGAGAGTGGACTGGAATGTGCATGGGTGAACAATGATGACTTCACTGTACTAGTCAGTGGGGGCAGTAAATGCCATTGAGTGAGCATGTGTACTGTGTGGTCGTTGCATTCAAAATGACTAAGGGAGTACAGCGACAAACCTGCATCAAATTTTGCATTAAACTTGAACATTCCTCTGCAGAAACTGTTCAGATGATCCTGAAGGCTGCAACTACGGGCAACTGGTAATTGGTGGCTTCCTCACGACAATGAACCAGCTCATGCATCAGGTTCTTCTGAAGAGTATTTTTGCAGAAGATCAAATCACCCAGGTGACTCAGCCCCACTACAGCCCAGATTTGGTGTCTGCAAACTTCTGGCTTTTCCAAAACTAAAACCACCTTTGAAAGGGAAGAGACTTCAGGCCATCATCTATGAGATTCAGGAAAATACAGGGGGCATCTGATGGTGATTAGGGGAACTGTGTGAGATCCCAAGGTGCCTACGTTGAAGGGGACTGAGGTATCACTGTCATATGCGCAAGGTTTCTTGTATCTTCTTCAATAAATGCCACTATTTTTTGGGTTGCATAGCTGGAAACTTTCTGGACAGACCACTGTAGGCTCAAAATCAGATCAGCAGAGAAAGCTTTTCCTGGAGCATATCTAACCCAGTGGCAAATCTTACTGATTCTACCTTTAAAATAAAATCATGCATCAAACCATTCTGTACTACAATCATCCTCATTCAAGTCACTGCTATCCCTGCCATGGACTATTTAATTGCCTCCATAGGTCTCCCTGTTTCCATCCTGGCCATCTATTGGCCATTTACTCATAGAAGCCAGAGTGATGGATCCATTTAAAATTTAACTCAGCTCATGTTATCACCGCAGCTCAAAACTTTCCCATAGCTTCTTTTTTCATTGAGAACAAAATACAAAATCTTCACAAAACTCTACAGGATCTTGCCTCTGGCTACTGCTTTGATCTTCCATCCCACAACTCTCCCCCTAGCCACTCAAGCCCTCCAGCCCTACTGGTCTCTTTATAGTTTCTCAAATGTGCCCAGCAAGTTCCTGCCACAGGGGGCCTTTGTAGTTTCCTGGTTCCAAAACACTTCCCTCAGGTAGTCACAGGATTCCCTTCCCCACTGTATTTAAGTGTAGACTCAAATGTCGCCTTATTTGTGAGGCCATCCATGACCACAGGACCACACTCATCAAACACCCTCCCCTACCCTTCATCCCGTCACCCAGATTTACTTTCCTTATAACACTTATCACTACCTCACATGCTACCACATATAACATCAACCCCCTATTATCAGTTATATGAATACAAAGGCTTTATTTTATTCACCACTATTATCTCCCATATCTGGAAGGTACCCTTATTGTTTTATATGGCCTTTTTGATAACAATTTGAAATAGTCCAATAAAGGACAATGAGAGGAAAGCTAATTCAATCCAAGTTAGATGATTAATTTAAATCAGTTTTTCAAGAATTCCTAGGTACATGGGAGGGAAGTATATTAGCACAAAATAAATGTTAAAGAGATTAGAATTAAAGATATTTGAGAAGACAGAACCCATAAAACAGATCAGATGTTAGGTAATTAAGATTTTCTAATAATAATTACTTAAAGAAGCAAGGACGGGTTCCTCTAGGCAAGAGTCCACACTCTCTTGGGAGAGCCTGAGGCCGTTGAACAAACACGTGGCCGGCGCTGCTGCTCAGTGCATGCTTAGAAACGCAGGATGGCAGGAGACAGCACGAGCTCCCTGTGGACAAACAGGCTGTCAGCCACTCCCATCCACCTGCGCCCACCTATACTTCTTCTTCTGCCATCTTCACTTACCACATCCCCCAAAATATGGGAAACTATTATATTTAACCTTGCCCTTCGGCTAGAAACCCTCCCTTTCCCACTGAAAGCAGGGAAGACCAATGGCAGCAAGAAATCTGTGCACCTAGCCTGTGATCTGTGCTCTGAGTCAAGCCCACACACTCGTAGGAAAAAATAACCCACTTCTTGCTCAGGGCTGGACTACAAATTCTCTCTTAAACACACCAGTACAGTGGATGAGAGACTGTCATGAACCTGGCATTTCAACTGTAAATGTTTACATCTTGAGAAACTTCTGAAAGATAGTAACACACTAATTCTTACACAATGTGCAACCTTTACAAAGTTAACCACCCATAAATAAATAACAAAAAGACCATCTGCAGGCCAATGATGAGAATATATCATAAACCACTGATTCAAATTAATGAACCAAATTAATGAAGTTCATAAAAAGGTAACTGTTACGATTGTCAAGTATACTTATGTACATTATCCCCTCTCCCCCCAAAAGAAATAGTATTTCAATGATAAAAGCAGAGGTTGAAAGTACTTTAAGGTAACATCTGGTTTGTATCTGACATCAAGTAGATGATATCTGGTGGCTAATCTTTTAAATCGATTTTATTAAAAAATACACATACACAAACACAAAGAAGACATGCTATATAACTCTGGATCTACCATTTTGAAAGATGTTTTTACTTTTATTTCAATTATCTATTTTCTCTTCAGAAAAAAATTAAATTCTAAATAAAGGATGTGGTTTTTGTAATTAAAGACAAATTTTATCTATTTGTTAATTTCATATAATACCTATCTCATAACTGACATGAGGATTAAATAAGATCATGTGTGGGAATACATACTAAAAACAACAGTGAACCAAGATTCATGGTTATAGTTTACTGACAATAATAATATTTAAAATCCTTCCTCAGATAGCAGAGGTATGACTGACTACATCCTTCGATGTTTACAAGGTATACTGATAACTAAAAGGTGGTGTGGACTGTAAACAGAGAGTAAGATTGGCTAGGAGAGGGGAGGAAGAGCACTCTGGGCAGAGGGAACATCATGTGCAAGGGCTCAGGACGGACAGTGCATGCACGTTCCATTCAAAGTTGCAAGGAGTCAGGCTCAGCTTGGTTGATAATCATTCCCAGGAACTAGGCAAAGGCTACATAAGGCATGGCTGCCCTGGCTGGTGTGGCTCAGTTGACTAAGTGCTGGTCATGAATCAAAAGGTCGGTGGTTCAATTCCCAGTCAGGGCACATGCCTGGGTTGCAGGCCAGGTCCCCAGTTGGGGGCGTGTGAGAGGCAGCTGATCCATGTTTCTCTCACACATTGATGATTCTTTCTCTCTTTCTCCCTCCCTTCCCTTCTCTCTAACAACAAACAAACAAACAAACAATCTTTAACATATTTTAAAAAATAAGACATAGATTATACACCACACCTAAGGTTCTGAGCTGTTTCTTAAGGGCAATGGAAGCCACTGAACACTTTTGAGTAGAAAGGAGGAAACATCTGCTTTGCTGTGTTTAATCTTTCTTCAGCTACACCAACCTCGTTACCTAAGAACTTCCATACATGTGTCTGCTCGGCCTGGTGCTACTTACTTTCTCTGCCTAACCAATTCTTAAGATTCAGCTCAAAAGTCACTTTCCCTCAGCATTCCTTCCCCCGATTTGGTTCAGATGCCCACTAATGTCATGTATAACTCCACAGTAATGTTAACCATTGTTTAGTATAATGGTTGCTTTCCCACTAACTTCTACTCTAATGATGGAGGGTACATTCCACTACAAGGTACTAGCATACAAGAACTTGAAAAAAATCAATTATTCAACCAATCAATAAACCCCAAAAGACACAAGATAGTGTAATTCCCAAATATGAGGATTTAGTTATACTTCCTACACACAAGCATACAAATTGAAATGACTTAAATGCATCTTGGAGCATGTTGTAGGGACAAATATCAACTTAGATTACCTGTTTGAGCTACAGGAACTGGGCTATCCTCCACACTGTTTAATATGACCTAAAAAACTCACTTGCAACAATTGCATATTGAACACCTACTAGGGGACAATACCATAGCACTGATCCTCATATCGAGTGCAAATTCAATAAGCAGTGAGTTTAATTCTTTATTCTACTTGGTGAAAATTACCACTATGATACTTCAGGTTATAACAGTGTTGAAATGTGGTATTCACTTTCAACCATAACTTTGGACATTCACATCAGATAACAAACTAGATTACTCAGAATGTTTTCTTTTCCATGAAATCAAAAACCTTTTTGAAATGTCAGCCCTGAACATCATAAAATTATACAGAATGATGAGGAACTAGACTTATAGTGCATATAAATACGAGAGCAATATTAGGCTGCATTTAATTACCAGTTCAAACAACAACCTGATCTAACCTTTGACAAGTAAAATAAATGTTCTGAATAATTTAACTAAAGCAAACATTTGCTGTTAATGCTAGCTAATTATAGTAAGAGCTGGAAAGAGAAGCAGAAGAGAGATGACGAAGGGAAGAGAAAGGGAGATAAAAGGTTGAGATCTGCAACTATTCATTGAAACATGATTTTTTTCAATGAATTTAATTCACGTAAAAGGGCAAACTCAGTACAGCAAAGTTGCTTCATACATACTCACATAAAGAAACATTACAGGTAATTATAGGAGCTCATTCTTTCAGTCAACAAAAATCACCAGATTATCATGGGAACAGGAAAACCAGGCATACGTAAACCAGGGTACAATCGCCCCCTTCACTGAAGGAGCTCCAAGTTTAGTGAGGGAAAGGCCCAGAAAATGAGTTTCCAGACTTAGAATTAATAATTAACTGAAATAATTAAAATAAAATAAAATAAAATAAAATAAAATAGTGATGCCTAGTTATTGAATTTCAGAAAAACAACAAAAGTAATATTTGGAAACTACTTATACTAAAAAGTATTCACATGTATCTGAAGATCATCATTATTAATAGAGTAAGGAAAAACTCCAATTTCCCAACTTGATGACATACAAATATACACAGATTTTTATATAACAGAAAATAAAAATCATTTAAATTATTAAAATTTACTATAAAATAATGAATTTGAGTTTCACTGAAAAGTAATATGACTTAAACTTTTCTCTCAGAATCTTTGATATTTATGTTGATTGTAAGGGTTCCATCTTTACCCAAAAGAAACTTGTGTACATATAACTTCTGTGTGCATGTTTTCTAACACCAAAACCACTTAGATGTCCACGTAAGAAAACTGAAATACATATATATGTGTATACATATTTCGTATACACATATATATGTATATACATATATACATATGTATATGGATAGCAGATGTATGACTGACTACATCCTTTGATGTTTACATGTATCAGCTTTGAGAACAGCTTTATATTTATATATGTATATACATATATGTATATATGTATATACATATATGTATGTGTGTGTGTATGGCTTAAAAATGTAAACATTATTCGATCTGAAAATGAGAACAAAGCTGTTTAGATTTCATTTTTATGAGGGAACATTTACAGCACTGACAAAATGAAAGATGGATAAAAAAGGGCTAATTAAAAAAGAAAAGACAATGCACAGTGCTTACATAATATCTTGATGTCAGAAAACATAAAGGTTCTATGGATACTACTGAAGAATTTTGCAAGTCATCAATGCATACTAAAAAATAATTCCATGGCCTCCATGTAGAATAAATGAAGGTCTGAAAAGGTTGTGAAAGGGTGCAATTAACAAAACAAATAAATACACAAATAGTAATGGGGATACAAAAGGACTACAGAGGGGCTACGCAAACCCCATCTCAATTGCCAGAGAATTTTACTAAAAATATATACCTTTCTTCCTGTGCACTTAGGCAGCAGATAGTGGAACACTATCACAAAATTTCACTTCATTCCACAACGAAATGCTTAAAAGTACATTATATTAGATAACTACAATATTTGCCAAACTGATTTAAATGAAATCACTGTATATTTTTTAAAACTTTGATTATCCATGCCTAAACCTCAGCTAACGATTTAAAAGTAGATGACAAACTTCATGCCATGCTTTGCCATTTGTAAAACAATGGCACAATCATTTGTAATTACAGTGTTCTATTTATATATACGGAGTTAATAAATAGATATCTGAAGATTCTGAAGACTTTAAGACCTGAAAATTTTATCTTAAATTCTGTTGGGAATAAAGAATTAAACACTTTAACTGATGTTACCATAAAGTATTTTTTCTTATAAAAATAGAGGCTTTCAAAACCAGATAATTCCCTCCCTCCAGCTCTCCCCACTTTTACTTAAGTACATTTTTACTAAGTCTTCCTTAGTAAAAGGAAGGTTTTTTTCACTAAAACTTTAAACTATAAATAAATATTTTAATTTCAAGTAAAAGATTAAGATGGCCAGTTATTTTGAAAGTAATAGGAAGACACTGTCCAAAGTACTGTGAAGCTCTAAGTTTTTACTAAATATCTAAGAAAGATCACTTGTTATTTAGTTATGATAACTAAATATAAGAGGTCAAAGCAGTAAACTTACATATTTAATCACATAAGTGTATTGGTATGATATATTCTCTTCCTTATATTTGAGAACCTAATACTTTATCCTCTCATATGATATAGAATACTCACATATAGCACACACACATACTCTTGGAACACCAGTATTACTCCTTACAGAATCAGTCTAGTGATTTATTGACATGAAAGCCTTAGCACCAAACAAAACAAAACCAAACCCAAAAAAACCCAAGAATAGAAATTAGTCTATATTCTTTAGCTAATACTAGAATTTCAATATTGGCCACAGTGACTTGAATGCTTGATATATTTCTTTAAGCGCCCTCTACAAGTCTGTGCAGGAAAGCCACTGTGAGCCCATACGGCAAGGCATATACAAATATCCATAGTAAAATCAACCAAATATAAAAATGGATCATGAAACAATTTTTATGAGGATCGTGTTAAAACAAAAGTTAGATTTAAGGTATATATTTTAATATTTAATGTAATCCTATTTTGATGACCAACCTATTATTAATTTTAACCTAACTGTGAAACTGCTAGGCCAAACCATTTCCATATCTATAACTCCAGTAAAACGCTGTCAAACTTCCATCCAAAGTGGCTGTACCAGTTTTGCTATGGGAGAGTTTCTACTTTCCACCTCCTTCCTAGCTCGTAGCATCATGAACCATTGTACTTTTTGCCAATCTGAATTGTAGTTTTAATTAGCATCTTCCTGACCACTTCTTAATTGAAAATTTTTGCATCTCTTCTATCAGTCAGGGTTCTCCTAAGAAACAGAACCAATAGGACATTATATATATGCACATATAAAAAGATACACATAAAGGTTTATATGTTTATTTCTTTAGAAATATTAATTATGAGGAATTGGCTCTCACAATCACAGAAGCTGACAGATTCACTCTGCTAGGTGAACAGGCAGGCGGGATTGGGCAGGGAGAGATGGTGTTGTAGATGAAGTCCAAGTCAGTCGGCTACGGAATTCCTCTTGCTGGGGGAAAGCTCAGTCTTTTTGTTCCACTCTGGCCTTCAATTCATTAGATAAGGGCTACCCACATTATGGAAGCCAATCTGCTTTGTGCCCATTTAAATATTAATTTCATCCAAAACGCCCTCACAGAAACACGATAATCTCTGACCAAATACCTGGGCACTCTATGGGCCAGTCAAGTTGATGCATAAAATTAAGCATTCACATCTGTTTACTGGCCATTTAGGTCTCCTTTTCTGTAAGCTGCCTGGTCATATCTCTTACCCAATTTTCAACTGGGCTGTGTTTTGCTTAATAATTTATAGGATTTAAAAAAATAAATCATGGAGACATAATTTTAATACAGTATTGAAAAATCCAAGTACATTGTACATTAATCATCATTCACATACACGTTAAATGGTCCCCATACTGTGAATTATAGTGCAAATGCATTTTGAAAAAAAATGACTTAAAGGCAACTCAATTTTCCCTTTGTAAACATGAAAAAATGAAAAACGGATTATGATCCTGAACAAGAAATGTTTGCAATATTGATGATTACTAATATTTTATTGAATGCTTACTAAATGCCAGACACTGTGTTTTATGTTACTATCACATCCCAAGTCTTCTGTAATCTTATCAGAAAGGCATCAGTATCATCCCTATTCTATATAGGTGGCTATTGAGGCTAGCAGGTTAAGGATCTTAGCCCTAGGCCACACTCTAAGAAGTGCCTGGGAAATGAATGAATGAAATGAATGAATTCACACTTCTTTATGGCACTGGAAAGAAACACCAGGGAACAAAGAATGAGGAGGGCAACATCCTTGCTGTCTTGATGCTTTAATTCTGTCAGGAGGTGGAATATGGAAAATACGCAGACCACACAATGAAAGACAGAATGTCACAGCCGAGGATAATGCAGCTTTAACTCTAAGATGTCAAGGGACAATTATGGAGCACTAGAAAGATTTCATGGAAAAAGGGAATGTCTAGGACAGGCTTTGAAAAAAGAGTAACATTTTGACAGGCACAGATGGGCAGAGACAGCTGATCAGAGGTCAACTCAAAAAAGATTGCTCCAAATGCAGCAAAATGAACAAAACAGTAAATGTCTGTATTTGCAAAAGGGAAATCTGCAATGAGAAAAAGGCAGCTGCAAAACAGACATATAATATTATGTCATATGAAATGCAAATTATTAACAATAAAGCTTTACATTTAAATAGCACTTTGAAGTTCACAAAAACTTTCACGTATACCATGTATTTTCAAACGAGGCAACACTGTCCTTGAGGGGGAGAAAAATGGTTATTGGAGTGGGGGTGGGGAATCTTACATATTATGAGGGTTTGCGGCCCTCTAACAGGCCACAGGACCCAGTATATCTGTCATATTAAAATTTCATGGGGAGGGAAATGATTAGGGAGAAAAAATTAAAGGCTTTTTAGGGGAGTAACAATGAAAAAATAGGTTGAAAAACACTTAAAATACTACCTTATTTGATCATCTCTGCCATCTAGTTAGTGCCGGGGTGTCAAACTCATTTTCACTGGGGGCCACATCAGCTTCATGGCTGCCTTCAAAAGGCCAAAAGTAATTTTAGGACTGTATAAATGTAACTTCTCCTTAACAGTTAAGTGAGAGCTCAGCGCTGCTGCCAGGTAGAAACAAGGTGCCGGGCCAGATAAAACAAGGTGGAGGGCTGGACTCGGCCAGCGGGCCTTGTATTTGCCACCTGTGTTCTAGTGCGTGAGAAGGGTATCAGTCCCCTTTTGGAAAAGCATGTAAGACAAATAAAACTGCAAGACATAATTGAATGAATAAAGGAGATAAACAGGTTCACAGAAAAAGGTAGTGTTATTGTATGTATGTGTGTGTAAAATATAAAACAATGTGCAACTTCACTCATAATTAACAAATGTCAACTATAACAATTAGAAGTAATTTCTCAATCTTCAAATTTGCAAAACAAGAAAAGTGAATACTACTTAGTGTTGATAAGGGTGTGGAAAAATATGCATTTTGATATTAACTTGATTATGTAAGTATAAATTTTTTTAAATCTGGTAGTAACTATCAAAATGATAAATTCACAAAGCCTTTCATTCAGCAATTCTACTGCTAGGAATTTATCTTACTGAACTATCCTCTAGCCAAATTCACGCAGAAAGAGGCTGACTGTAATAGTCAAAAGCTATTAACAACCCAGATATCCATCTATAAGAAACTGGTTTGCCCTGATGGTGTAGCTCAGTGGATTGAGTGCCAGCCTGTAAACCAGAGGGTCACAGGTTCAATTCATAGTCAGGGCACATGCCTAGGTTGCAGGCCAGGTCCCTGGTAGGCGGTGGGCAAGAGGTAACCACACATTGATGTTTCCCTCCTTCTCTTTCTCCCTCCCTTCCCTTTGCTCTAAAAATAAAATATTTTATATAAATAGGTTTTGTAAATTATGGTAATGCCAAAATGGAGTACTACACTATCACTAAAAATATGAATGCACTAATACAGAAAATATACAAAGGATACTGAAATCAGCAGGTAGAATATATATAGGATGACAGTATTATTTTGTAAAATACATAAGCTCACTATCCATGAAACAAGATTTTTCAGTTTGCGTCCCTGTGTATGCTTTTTAAAAAATTAAAACATGAGGATATATCATTTAGCAAATATTTAGTAATAAAATTATAAAAATGGCTTGTTCAAGTTCATACAATTAGGACACAGAACTATTAATAAAAGTATTTTGGGCTCATAATTCATTATTTTATATTACATTACTTTATAAAGTTTACTACTGTTCAGAAAAATCCACTGTGTTAATTAAATATGGTAATGTCTGTGGTTCCATAACGCCTGCCGAAGTACAAATATGCCTCTGGGTCTCAATACCTCTCATGGTCTACCCACATCTGTCTTTCTGATCTTCTCCTTCATATCTTTTCATCCTTTACCAACACGCAGTGTGCTCCTACCTCTATTTATTTGGGCTAGTAGCCTTGGTCAGAAAACCTATTCCAACCCATTCCTCTCTTTGAAATTTCTAAAAAGGAAAACAACAACAACAACAAAACTCTTCAGACTCTTCTTTCTTCATTGCCTGGCAAATAACAGGAAATATTGTTGAATGAATAAATTTCCATCGGACCATATCCCATTAATCACTTCTCTAAGTTCATTATCAAATGCTCTCTTCTCTCTAAAAGATTTCCTAATTCCTTTTCACTCAGTTTTGAACTATTACATTGAATAAATTCAAAAACTGGATCATGTAAAAGTCAATCCTGTATTTCCACTTCTTACGAAGAAACAACGAGCAAAACAGAAGGGTTCCTTCTCTGAGGGAATAAAAGCTGAACAGCTGGGAGAACAGCCCCCCGCCCCCACCGCCCCTGCCGACTGCACCAGCGTCCGTGCTTTCCATTGCTATGTTTTACTATTTCTACGAAAGGAAACTTCCAAAATCCACTTTTGTCGGCGCCAGGAACAGAGTCCTATTCCCTAGGCTCAAACCGAGGAAATGCCCTTACTAACTGTCCGACCTTATACAAGTTGGTTCAACTTTTCGTGCCTCAGTTTCCTCAATGTGAAACAGGAAACACCCATTTTACAGGTGTTGGGAATATTAAACAAATATTCCTAAAATATTTCAACAATATCTGACACATGCATAGCAAGCAGTGAATAAAGTTAATTATTATTGTTATCACCATCACACATACTGTCACCCTTCTGGTGGATATATTCACACAGTTAGGCTCTCGGAACAAACCAAAGACAGGACGGTGTTTACAGTTCCAAAATGCAGATCCTTTGAATGTCCCACTGGATTAGTTCGCTATCACCTACATTACAATTAGATTTTACATAATGTTTTCTCAGAATGTCTACTGAGGAAGGAAAGAAGGTGGTAAGCAGAAATTGGAGAAAGCAGGGACTGTGCAAGTGTAATATACATTCAACTTAAATACTTGTTGAATTCTCCCATGTGTCAAAAGCTACTGTAGAAGACGATCATTTAATGGTGAATAAGACAGAGCCTCTGTCCTTAGGGAATTCACATGCTAAGGGAAGACCAACAGTAAACTAAGGATAAAAAGTAGTTCACATGTCCAGTAGTGAGTGACATGTTATGAAGAAAATCTAAAGAGAATAAGGGGTTACAGAATGATGGGTCACAACCGAGAGTTTATTTGGGAGCTGGGACCTGATTTGAGAAAGTATAGTCTTGGGAGGCCCCTCTGAAATAATGACATCTGAATAAAGTGAAGGAACAAGCCACATAACTTGGGGCAAAGCATGATAGGAGGAGCAAATGCAGAGACATACAAGTGGAAAACAGCGGGGAGTTTTAAGGAACAAAAGAAGATGGAATGAATGGAGAGAAACAGGAAGGGGTACAGGAGAGAGGCCAGGTCACTTACTGGATTTTGCCATGTATAACGTGCACCTTTTGCCCAGACGTTTGAGAGGAAAAATAAAGGTGCGCATTACATATGGGTATAGTAATAATTCTGTATCCATATACATGTGTTTAATTCTTTTATTTATGCTTATGCATTAAAAGTGTAACTCTAGAAAGCAATAACAATATCCATACACAAAATACTACCCTGGAAGATGATAATCGATTTTGTTTCTAAATCTAAATAAAAATTGAATTAAAAAATTAAAACAAAAAATATTTTTCCTGAAAGTTTGGACTGAAAATGGGGGTCCACATCAAACATGGGAGTGCATCATACAAGGCAAAATACAGTAAATCTGTTCAGGCCATCAAGGACTCTGGTTTGCATTTTGAGTGGGATGGAAAGCCATTTAGGGGCTTTTGCTCTGGGGTATGATGTATGATCTCTTTGCAAAAATCTCTACATCTCTCAGATGAGGGAAAGAATCAAGCATTGGGCCATCCAGCCAGAACCTTCTTCAAAAGCCAGTCTTTCCTCAGAAAGGTTAAGAATAAAGATAAATATCAGTCTTAGAAATAATATCAAGACTATGGTACATTACAAGGAGGAAGACAGGGGAAAAAGGAGTCACCACAGAAATTTAAACAGGATGACTTTTTTTTAGTAAGTACAGTATAAGAAGAAAAACTAAGCCACGCAGAAGGGCACGTCGCCAGATGTCAGTCCTCAAGATGCTGTCAGTATTTTCGGAGAAATAAAACACCAACAATTAATCAATACAATTAGAGAATCATGTAAGACAATACAATGCAATGCTAAATGTAATTCGATTCTATTTTGTACAGTGAAGTTTTTAAATCTGCGTCTTACATATGCATGGTTCTGTTTAGACCACATACAAAATTACTAACATATTTTCTTCCACTCCTACACACCTATTTTTCTAGACATTTGGGCAGAGCTACATGGAAGAACAAAGAAAGAAAACTTGTTTATGTACTACTCTCTTAATATACACATCAGTAAGCACCCAAAGCCAGAAAAAATGCCTGCAAGTACTGTTATATTTTGAACAAAAGCCAGTCAGTTACTTGGGCACGTATGAAAACAAAACAACCGTAAATATAAATATTTGATAATATAATAATTCTATTTCAAGCAGGAAATAGTTCAAAACATTAAAAACAAACAAGGTTGTCCACATTATCAGTGTAAGTCTTCTATTCTCCAATTCTTAGGCATCCTGAACATTTCCACCCGTGTCTCTCTGACCTTGGAACTCCTTAATCTAAGCTACCATCATCTGGATCACTGTTGAAACCTCATGACATTGCCCAGCGTTCCTCTGGTGTTCCCCTCAGTCAAGATCCCTGCATTCAGAGTGATCTTTAAAACAATAGATCTAATCAAATGACTCTCCCTATTTAAAACCATTCAGTAAGTTACCACTCAAGAAGTGAAATTTCCAACAAATCTACAAGGTCTTATGTGGCCCTTGGCCAAATATTTGGTTTTTTCCCTCACCACCGTCTCTGGGCTCTTTGGGTTCTAACCACACGTTCTAGGACCTCGCCAAATGATCCCTTCATTCCAGCCTCAGGGCTTCAATGTTGGCTTTTCCTTCAGCCTGCAGAAACCTTGTGATCTTTTGCCTGAAGAACAAAACTTAAATTTCACTTATTTTTTTAAAGATTTTATTTATTTATTCTTAGAGTAAGGGAGGGAGAAAGAGAGGGAAAGAAACACTGATCAATGTGTGAGAGATACAGTGATCAGTTGCCTCTCACATACCCCCAACTGGGGACCTGCAACAAAATCCAGGTATGAGCCCTAAGTGGGAATCTAACCGGCGACCTTTTGGTTCACAGGCCGGCACTCAATCTACTGAGTGAGCCACACCTGCCCGGACAAATTTCACTTCTTTAGTGAGGTCTTCCTTGACACTCTCCTTCTCTCCTAAATTAGGTTAGTTGTCTCTGTGATGTATATCCTGAAGCCCTTAGCTTTCCATCATTGTACTTAATGCAACTGGCTGAGAGGAAGGGGTGGGGGCAGAGACTGTTACAGAGAGACTGTGTTTACGTAAACACATATAGTTTAAAAGTTTATTGCCACCCCTGTATTCATGAGGGCAAGGAATATGCCTCACATAGTGCCTAGCATACAAAAGACACATTAATATTTGTAGAAAGTGATGCAACAATGCCATTTCCTAAAAGAACGCAATTCAGATGAAAAGTATGCCTTTTTATTTTTAATAAATCTGGTTTGCTTTAAAAATAGGTAAAAATTGATCCAACCTAAAAAGCGTATAATTCAATAGGAACAAGTATACAAAAATACACTTAGATTAAAAATACCAGCCACCTGTGTGGGGTGTGTTGATGGTTACGAGTAAACTTACCAGCAAAGGAAAAGTAACTAGAGTTCATTTCTATCTCTTTAGAGGGAGTGATCACAATTTAGATTTAAGTGACCAAAAAAAAACCTCCACAATATTTACAATATTTACAATCCTCTCACACCTTCTCCATTCTTGAGTTCCTGTAAGACGTTCTTGTGTATTTCAAAATTAGGCATAAAATATCATTCATCAACCAAACCTTTTAACTGGAATACTTGTATTATTTACTTTTCTAAAAAATCTTCACCAGAGGACACTTTTTCATTGTTTTTTTTTAGAGAGAGGGGAAGGAGGTGGGGCAGAGAGAGAGAGAGATGGACAGACATAGACATGAGAGAGAAACATCGATTGCCTTCTCAAACGTACCCTGCCCAGGGATTGAACCCACGACCTTTTGGTCTATGGGATGACACTCCAACCAACTGAGCCAAACCCTCCAGGGCTTATGTTTTCTTGAAAACTAAGTGGACAAAAATTTCTCCCAATTATTTACCTAAGTTCTAAAACATTCTGAATTTTTTAAATTCAGAAGTCAATTCCTTTTCTGCATTCCAATAATCTCTAAATCTGTTTTTCCCTATAATGAAATGAAATTATTTAAGACTGAACCACAGTTTATTTAACCTGTTAATGTTGATATATATTTTTAAAAAAGCAAAAATATCCAAGCTTGGAACCATATTAGAAAGTATCAATGTCATTAATGAAACTCAAGACCTGTGGGTATTTCAGAGTGAATGACAACTACCGAAGGTCAGGAGCTCCTCGCCCAGTGTCTGGTACATCGAGTCCTAAGCAGAGAGAATGCAAAGGAAGGATGAACATGTGAATGTGATGGGAAAGAAAACCCTTGCCACACTAACTCACACTTCACGAAGCACAGGGGCAAAGCAAAACCTAAGTATCTTCTTTTAGTCATTAAAAACACTGCCCTTCCTAAAAACTATTTTAGTCAGAAACTGCTAGTGGTAAGACTGGATCAGATAAATTTATCAGTAATAGAGTGAGTAGAAAACAGACTTTGTGAATTATCTGATATATATGTACATATATATGTATATACACACTCCCCTTTATTTTATAGTGAAATACATCATCGAATGGTATTTCTAAAATATAAGGTGATTCTATCTTTTACCTATATAACCAAGATCAACATTGTTTTTCCTGAAACCTTGGCAAGGTTTTCTACAGCAACGGCAAGGGGAAGTAGATTGGAGAATTCATATGCAGACTTTCCCCTTCCTAAAGAAATACATCAAGAACTCAAAAGATGAAAATGAGAGCCCACTAGTCTAGAATTAGCACAATTGTACAGAATAGCTTATATTTAGAAATCTTCCATCTTTCAGGATACAAAAGCATTATTCCTAACACATTAGGGGAAGAAATTTAATTACACATCCAAAGACCTTAAGCTATTAAAAAACAGTCCATATTCTTTTCATTAATGGAAAATCAGTCTGACAAATAAAAGATATCTCAGGATGGCAAGCATGTCTTCTATCTACATCTTATTAAATGTATATGAATATAGGTCAACAGAGAAGGAAAATTTAAACTAAAACAGAAAATCTGACTCAGATTCAAATTAACATCTTCCTTTTACCTATTCCTTCTGGCAGTATGCACTTGGCAAAATCTGTAGCAACAAACTATCACTTCATTATCTTCCCACAAGATACTGGTTTTCTGTAACACTTCACAATGCTTCTGAGATAGCATATCTGACATAACACCTCTACTTCTCTCCAGCATTTAACAAGATAAAGAAAAGGCAGAAAGAAAAAATTAAAAAATGGTGTTGCAAGTGAAAGAATTCAAACTTTCATGAACATTCAAACATTAACTATACATCTCAATTTTAACTATTTTCCTACATAGGCATCTGACTTGTTTCCCTTTAAAATAATTATACACTGTAGTGTCATTCACTCAATGCTGATAGCAATCATTAATTAATGGTAGAAGGACCCTTGTAAACTAAAATATAACTAAAACAAAGCACAGTAATTCAAGGACCCAGGGTGGCTGCTTCAATGATTTCTCTTTAATCAAATAAAGCTGAGTAATCAAATGTAGCCTTTGAAGAAGGCTATTTCTACTTTTAACCCAGGTAGGATCCCTCAGAGAGGAGATAAAATGGTAAGTTTCAATTCACCATTCACTGAGTTGTTTCAAGAGCAACTCAGAATCAAACTTGCTTGACTGTGAAACAATACAGTGTTTAAATTTTCTTCGGTGATATTATTAAAATGTAGATGTAATCGATTAGTATTACCTGCTTTGTAATAATACCCAAAACACAAGTATGGTGCCCTATGTACTAAACGTACAGGGTTTTAAAGATTGTACCAGCAAACTAAATCTAGCAAAATCTAGCAATAAAGAAATTCACATATTTCTCTCCAACGAAATCCATTCACAAGGTCAACTCCCAACAGGTCTATTCAAGTACTTCTCAGTGTCTTTGTGCTTGGGTACAAGCATTTAGAGGGCAGAAATCAGGCCGATACAATGTGCTTTCATGGCCCCTAGGATAGCTCCGTTTGCACATGATGATTATTAAATGCTAGTTGAAAGGCATTTGACAATACAATTGCTGAAAAATTCAACGTTCGCCCTTGCACATGAAATCTTGTGCCTTATACCTTGTGATTTCAGCAGTGCCATGTGTGCTGTGAGAGTTAAGGGCCTGTCAATGTTTCCATTATAAACTCTGGTTTTCAGAGGTTTGTATCTTGGCCTATAAAAATAGATTCCGGTCTGTAACTTGGCATAGAAAGTACTGGTATCAGCCCAAGAGAACATTTTTTGTTCCAAAGATTAAAATAAAAATCTGTTTAGTAGTTTTAAGTTAAGAGAGTGTTAAAAAAAAAAAAAAGAGAGGGGGTTGGCAGGGTAGAGGGGTATAGAATGTTTTTAAAAACACACACACACAAAACCAATGTCTATGTCTAACTACTGCTTCATTTAAGATTTTGAAATAATTAACACAATATAAACCAATGAAAAATTATTGCGTAAATGAAATACCTAAAAAGAGTTATAATTAAAAACATAGCAGTTACAAAAAATCATAATTTTTTAAACAACTACATATGTAGCATCTCAAATAATCCCCATATTTAAAGACTGTCCAAGTACTCGCTGACAGTAAACGAAAACCATTTCAAAGATATGTTTTTCCAGATATGTAAAAATTACTTTTTAATGAATCACTAAAAGCAGATTTACTTCAGATTAGTGGAGACGATTTTCAATCCTATCTTCAATTTATGCATCAAGAAGTTTCTAAAACATAACTCAAATATAAGAAAGTCTGAAGTAGTCTTTGTATACTGTTTGTTAAATGACACTTATTTAAGTTTCATGTTCTTTAGCATGACATAGATGTTTTCTTCAAAAATATAATGCTGTTATATAACACTGCTGCACCATTGAAAAACACATTTTGAAACAATAACACACCTATTAAAAGGGGTATAAAGTGGAATAAATGACATGGAGGGTGATTTGGAAATAGCCATCAAAATTAGAAATTTACATTACACACACACACACACACACACACACACACACACACGGGGGCGGGGAGAGAAAGAGAGAGAGAGAGACTGACTGTCCAGAAAGTATCCAGCATGTAATCTGAAAAATGGAGGCATTTATTGAAGAAGATACAAGATACAAGAAACATTGTACACAGGATAATGATGCCTCAGTCCCCTTCAAAGTAGGCACCTTGGGACCTCACACAGTTCTCCCAATCACCATCAGCTACCCTGTTGTATTTTCCTGAATCTCATCAAGAGTCTGAAATCTCTTCTCTTTCAAAGGTGATTTTCGTTTTGGGAAAAGCCAGAAGTCACAGGGCACCAAATCTGGACTGTGGGGGGCTGAGTCACCTGGGTGATTTGATGTTTGACAAAAAAAACTCTGAACGAGATGTGATGCATGAGCAGGCATGCTGTTGTGATGAAGCTGCCAATCACCACCAGCTGCCCATAGCCTCTGCCTTCTGAATCATCCAAATAGTTTCCATGAAGGAATGTTCAAACTTAATGCAAAATTTGATGCAGGTTTGTTGCTCTACTCAGTCATTTTTTTTTTCAGCTTTATTTTATTTTTTAATCAGTATTTTTTTTTAATTATTGAATCTTGTACAGTTTTCTTTTACTCCCCGCCCTAGCCCACCGCCCCAGCCCTCCCCACCTCCTTCCCATTTCCACCCCCATAGTTTTTGTCCATGTGTCCTTTATACTTGTTGCACTCAGTCATTTTGAATGTGATGGCCACACAGTACACATACTCACTCAATGGCGTCTACTGCCCCCCACTGACTAGTACAGTGAAGTTGTCATTGTTCACTCATGCACATTCCAGTGCATGGTCCTTGGCTGCCAGGTTACATGGATGTTGCGCAAACTGTTCTCATTATATGAACACTAGATGGACTTTATTCAGGCAGACCTCATACACACATACACACACTTCTTGACCTTGTAATCACAATCTTATGAATTTATGCTATGAATATACCTGCACATATGTGAAATTATAACTTATACACTCACAAAGAATATTTCTGACAGATTTTTTAAACAGCAAAATGTTGAAATCAACCTAAATGTCCACCGATTGGGGACTTATTAAACAAGTTAATGTACATGTACACAGTGGTATTACCATATAGCTTAAAAAAGGGAAGAAAGAAAAAAAGACAAAAACAAAAAACAAGGTACTAATACAAAAAGATTTCCAAGTTAAAATGGTAAAGTGAAACTAGCAAGACCCTATGTTACTATCCATGTGAAAAGAAACTACATATATATACACACACATATATATTTAGAGACAGTGCTGTATTTGCTTTTACATGCATATAATATTTCTAGAAAGGCACACAATAAACAAACAACAAAGATTAATGGGCTCCCATGAAAATAATGTAATAATTTTGGGTGGTATTCCTAATCAAAGGCTCAGTATCAGATTGTATAACAAAAAGAGTATTAGGAAAGTATATAAATCTAAGCTTCTTTAATTACTGAAAACAATACAATTAGTTATATTCAATCCAGCGGTCCTCAAATGTTAGCGCACACTGAAATGCCTGGAGATCTTATTAAAACTCGGATTTCTGGACTCCACCCTCAGAATTTCTAATCAATAGGTCTGGAGTAGAGCCTATAAATTTAGAGTTTGCCTTCCTTAATAGTCCCCAGATAAAGCTGAGCTACCGGTCCAGGGGCCACACTTTGAGAAAATCTGTTCTGGATCAAAATTGTACATAAAATTATGCATAAAAACCCACCAACAACATTATTAGTGTTATAACAATATTAGAAATATAATCCCGTTATTACCAATGATATTTAAATAATAATGCTTGTTTTCATAAAACTTAAGAATTCTGAGTGGTGGGAGCTAGAATGATGATTTAAATTTTCCTAAACAAGGTGAAATAAGAGGGAGAGGAGACAAAGAATTTAGGTATGTGGTACTTTTCAAATTTAACCTCCCATCCCTATTTCTGCCACTAGATGGAAACCAGTACAACGATAAGCTGTCAAGTTGCAGATGTTATTTAAAAATAGTAAAATAAATTGAGGTTAAAATTATATCACATGACAGAGGAACATACAGCTATGGGTTCCTATACTAACATTTACTGGAGTGTAACCACATTTATTATTTAATTAGTTAAGTGTATGTGTGTTAGCCATTGGTCTGTAAATCACATCAACTTTAGAGGTGTTATAGGTTGAATCATAATAACCCTGAATTCCTATGTTTAAGTCCTCGTTCCCACTACCTCAGAGTATGACCTTTTTTTGGAGATGGTCCCTCATGTTGGAAATTGAGTTAACCCTCGAGTGGTCGCCTGGATGACAATAGTCATCTACGCAAAATAACTGTCAGTTTTAGTCCGGAAGCGCGACCACTGCATGCAGGGTTAAAAAGACATCATTAATTAAGGTGGGCCCTAATCAATACAACTGGTATTCTTATAGAAACAGGAAAACTAAACACATACAGAGGGAAGATAACGTGAACACACACGAAGACAGGCACCTACAAGCAAAGGAGAGAGGCCAGGAAGAGATCCGTCCTTTGCAGCCCTCAGAGGAACCAACCCTGCGACGCATTCGTCTTAGACTTCTAACCTCCGAAAGTGAGACAATGCATTTCTGTTGTTCTAGCCACTCATTTTCTGATGCCTTGCTATGGCAGTCTTAGGAAACCAGTCCAGAAGTTTTGTTTTATTTACTTTTCTTTCATTTTAAAAGGTTGAATGACTATTATAAGCAACATATTATGTCAAATGTTGAGACCACCAAAATGAATATTTGCCTTCAAAGAGCTTACAGTCTGTTTTATTACTTAAAAAGGCATGAATATTCATTAGTCATTACTAAGGTATCTGCAGTTTTTTTCAAAGCTTACTAATGTTTGATTCAGAAAATAAGAGACACCGACACTGAACTCTACTACATTTTTATTGCCACCACCTCAATTACAGCACTCACTACTCACTGCCTCATCCTCGGGACAACTTTCTAACTGGTTTCTCTTTCCCCGATCCATTGCATGTACTGCTGGCAGCACCCCTCATGACACCACCCTTTATGTACTTTCCCTGATCAAAATGTTTCAACAAATACTTTAAAAGAACATTTGTGGTTTTTTTCTCAATTCAAGTTATAGTCAATCATACCTCCCAATAGATGTACGTAACTTCAAATTACTTAAAACCACTGATTTAGTTGCATCTAGAAAATGGAAATATCTTTAGAAGAATAACCAGTTATTTATAATGAACAGGAGCAGCAGTATCATCAAGAATCATATAATATACCTGTGCTTAACAAAAAAAGAACATGAGAACATGTATGAATGACCCATGGACATGACGACAATGTGGGGATTGACTGGGAGTGGGGGGTGGGCTGGGAGGAGGAGGGCAGAGGGGGAAGAATTGGGACAACTGTAATAGAGTAACAATAAAAATTTAAAAATTAACAACCTCTTGAATAATCTCTTAGCAAGTTCAGCACAGGACTAATGATCTCGAAATGTGATATAATGAGGATACAAATTGATAGTTGTCCTTAATCAGCGGATTAGGCTTACAAACATGACTATTACAAATGAAAATTCAACTCTGAATTTCCTGCCATTATATTATCAAATGTCTCAACTACTAAATTAACATTTTTCTGTTAATAACAAAGTTATCCATTTGTTTTATCTTTATAAAAACTAATCACGTTCAATTGCTGGGAAAATAATTGTTAGTACTAAATTTTCTCTAGACTTTCTCCTCTCTTTTCCTTTCTTCTCAACAGAATTCAGTTACATGGTTTAGAAATTCAAACAGATAGCTAATATTCCTTGATTCTTTTACAAGAAAATAAATTCACTAAGTAAATAATTTCTCATCTTCAAAAAATATTAAAGTGAAAATGAATATTTCTTGGCTTCCTAGAATACACAATATTCTAGTGTCTTTATTTCTTTTAGGTCCCGGAGAGAACATCTCTTATTAGTCCTACAATTAAATGATTCAGCATCCAGCCACACTATCTTTGCCTTTTAACAGTTCCAATCAGTAGCAGATCTAGGTGTAATCAACAGCAGCAGGGGGCTTTAGGAAGCAAAACAAAACAAAAACAGTGGGAATCTTTACGAGATACAGTAAAGTGATACTAGGCAACATTACAGGCTATTTTAATCCAAGTTAATCTAAAATATTAGAGTCTGGTTTTATAATCAGAAGTGAAATAAGCAGAACAATTTTTGAATATCTGAAAACAGAACAAATTTCAAACAGTTTAATATTAAAGGTTAAAATGAAAGGAAGCAGTTTTGAAAATGAATCTTCTCAGTCTCAGAAGGGTCATTACTTCTGTTTTAGTGATTTAGCACACCCATTTAGCTGATAAATTAAAGCCCTCCTTAGCTGTTAGTTTACCTGTTACTGCTACCACGCCTAACCAATTTCACATCACGCACTTCTAAAATTAAAGCATCTCAGAGAGTAACTGGCAATACTCTACCTCTTAAAAAACATTTAAAATTTTACCAGCAACATCAAGACAGTCTTAAAATGTAATTTAGCAGAATGTTCTCATTTCTTTCATTTTCTTATTTTGGATTCCCTAGCCTAGCGTGCAGGGGTGGTAGTTAAGCACTATGACTGGTGCCACTTAACAGCAGGCAGGTAGCACAGTGATTTATTTACATGAAAAATCCAAAGCCAATGGTAGTATGATGTGATGACTACGAATTTTCACTCTACAAAAATTCACAAATGGAAATGTTACCATAGTAACAACCTGATCACATTTCATGTGAGGATAGCCGATTTCATAATATAATTCTATAGCTGTTTACTGCAGTATGTGCAACGAGACATCTATGAAACCCCAATTCTTCTATTTCCTCATTCTGCTCAGAACAAGAAGTGAGGCATGCGGCTGACAGGTTTATAATCTTGTCAAGTTTCCCCTTAGTTCTTTAAAAATTTTCAAAACCAAAAACATGTAAAAAAGAAGACTGGCTAAGATTTAAAACATTTAATTATAGAATTTGGTATAAGACATTCCAACATAGAATACTAGAATTTCACACAGAACAAAACAAATGTGCCTGATGGCAATAATTCCTCTTTCTGAAAATATTCCAAAGTTATTCTGCAACAATCTACAATGCTTTTTACCAAAACAGCCATGTTTTGTATTACAACATTTTTTTCAAAAAAAAAAATTGTCCATCTTCTATCCAACAGGTACTTAAGACAAATGTTAATAAAAATATCCATTATCAGTAAATCGACATTTGCCATGAAAAGATGTTTTTCATAAAAATGTGTCTAGATACTTTGTAGTTATGGCTGAGGGAGGAAAATATATTAAAAAAAACATGACAGGGAGAGGAGAAGATGATGTCAATACTAAATTTGTCCTGCCATGTAACAAAAATTTACTTTATGATTAAAGCTTTGAATATAAAAGAATTTACAGATAAGAATAATAAAGTAATTAATTTATCTGCACTGATTATTAATAAAGGATATATATGCAGTAAATAATGTATAAAACATACATTTAAAAATCTCTTTCTCAGCTCACCAAAGTATAAATATTTACATAAATCCAAAAGGAGTTTCCAAATACTTTTCAATTATTCTACTAAAAATTATTACAGACAGTAGTAATTTTAATAACTGGTCATCCATTTTACATCATTTCCAAGAATGTCATATTTTTAATACTTTTATCAGGTGTAAATTTCTTTTCCATATCTGATTTGTACTGTTTGACCACAACAAAAGCAGGTATCTCTGTTCATTTTTCTATTATGTACATGCAACTAGTCATAAAATATCTAAAAGTAAAGTTATCTAAAAGCTAGTCCTTTTTAATTTTAATGGTTTTCCTCCCATGATGAATGAATAAAAAACAGACATTAACAGTGAACAGATTAAGAAAATAAGCTTGCAATTTTATTACAAGTTACAAAAGAAAAATCACATTATAACTTCGACAAATATGCAACAGGTTGTATTTTGCTTTTCCATAAAGATAGTTTTAATAATGAATAGTTTTCTAGTACTGTTTTGCAAAATGAGTTGTCACATAAACATAGAATACATTTAATTTTACTTTCCAACCTCTATTGGTTTTTCCCAGTACAATAATCCCATGTGAAGGAAGATATCTCAGTAATATTATATAAGCTAATATTTTGTTTACCTGGGTAAATGATACATTACTATCAAATCAAATCTCTTAAACCCCTGAGTCTCTCCCCTTCTATGTGATTTGTAATTATTACTGACGTATTTAATAGGAACATTGTTACTACTATGAGTATATTCAAAAAAGCTAAGAATCAGGGTTAAAATAGACCATTTAGGAATATTAATTTCCCCTTACCTTACTGATGTCTATCTGCAGGAAAAGTTTTACTTTAGCACTGTGATTCCGCTGCCTATAATTTCAATTTATTAAATCACTCTGAAATGACACCAAACTGCTAAAAATGTCCATGTCCACCTGAATTGAAACACATCTATAAAAGTAATATAGAACTCAAGTATTTAAAATAAAAAAAAATACAAGTATACATACACAAAGTTTAAAAAATACCATAGAGTATCTTCTTCCATAATCTTACCCAGAGTCAAGGGAAGAAGCATTGAGTAAAGCATATACCATGGCCACAATTAAAACTGTCATTAAATAGAAATTGCCATGAAATAATTTCCAAGTTTATATTCCAATATAAGTAATATATTCCCTACGTGAAGTAAAAAATAAGAGTATTCAGGCTTCTGGAAATAGAATAATATTAAGTAATGATAAGAAGGCAACCCACCTGCTGTGGTTCATTAAATGCAGCATTTTGCCATAAAAATACAGCACTTATGTATCTATGGACATCACTAAATATCATATACATATAAAGCTTTAAGTTAAAATATCAGTCAGCTGCCATGACCCTGACTTTTACAATGGGCCTGCAATAAGATATGACTGTAAATTCACATCAGTGTTCACATGAATCAGTCTAAAAGCATCGAATGCGATATCCAAATTATTTCCCCCCTCCGTGTGTTCTTTCAAATTTATTTGAAAAGAAATTAAAATTGTTAAAAACAACTTTCAGTGTATGGCTTTCTTTCCAAAGCAAATGAGGATTAAACAGTCAGGAAACAGTAAAGTAGTGATGTGTAAGAGAGTGCACAGGCACGCACTCACAAACACTCTGCAAAAGATTTCCTCCCATGGCTACACCATTGCTTTGCAGACAACAAGCTAATTTGGGTTCCTATCATGCATCTGATCGGTCATACAGCAATACAAAACAGAAATAAGTAAAGACGACCATCTGCTTGTTAGCTGAAACTATAAAAGTATATCTTTTTAATAAACAATAAAATTAGTTTGACAGGGCAGAGACCACCTGAATAGAAAATCAAATATTTCATGTTATTTAAGGTGTATGTCTGCTGGCTATTAAAATACTCCTCTTTAATTTATTACAGCAACACACACAATACTCATGTCATCCTCATTTTCTAAATCAATAATCAGCACAGCATGCTTCATTAACAGTGACCAATCACAGATGAGCTGGGGATCTCATTTTACAACATGAGCATTCCTAAGACATAAACCATCTGCTACTTGTAGTAACAGAAAAATCAAATTAATCCATTCTTATCATGCATTCAGATTTTAAAGCAATTAAAGATGCTCTTAGTGTAATCGCAGCCACAGAAGTAGTTCTGTAATGAGGGAAGCAAACTCTTCACTGAACTTTCTGTCATTCTCAATACATTTGAAAACTTTACAAGCTTTCTGCACTCCAGTGGGCCATTGTTCTCTGAACACAGATGTTGAAAACAACAAGCAATTTTTATTAAACATTTAATCTTTGCACATTTGAAAGAGTTTAAATACTGAACAGTGATGAAAACATAAAACATATAAACACCAAAAATAACTGCATATTAAAATGAGGCACAATGTCTAGTTGAAACTTACCATAGTAAGACCGTCAGAAATGAGGTTTTTCCGACTCCTTCAACTCCTGCCCTTAGCCCTTTTATTTTCTAACACATATGGTATGCGTTAATACCAGCTTCAACATCTGCAACACCTGAGCAGTGGCATGGGAAGCTTTATTTCGGAATAGTATAGATTTGTGGTTTTATGTACTTGTTTTCCCTTAGGCTATCTCTAAGGTGAGAACTATTACTCAGTAACTAAATTTGAGTACAAAGAACACCAATCCTTCCAATGATTAACACAAGGACCTATGATCTTAAAAGGAAATAAAAAAAATAACAATCACAGAAATATCAAAGAAACAAGCTTGAAAAAGCAAAGGAAGCAACTTGGCAGGGCAACACTCACCCCTTGTTAAAGCCCCTCCCCTAATTAAGTTTCAAATATCAAAACTAAGCTATAAAGTTGTAATTCAAATCAAGAACATTTGGAAATGTTTCAAAGGAGAACAAAAATAGTAATTAAAGTTTCTGATTAAATTCTAAATGTACGTATCATCTCCCTTCCTAAATAAAACAGAATTTTGAAGGAAAAATAAGAGTTTGGGAGCTAAAAAAGGAAAGGAGGGAAAGAGCATCCTGGAAGCAGCAGCAAACAGAAAGGCAAAGAATGAAGAAGACATCTACTCCAGGAGCAATTACACAAAATGTAGCACATGCCAGACACTGTTCTAGGCCCTGGGACACAGCACTAAACAAGGTATCAGACCTGATCCAACGGAACTTAAATGCTGTTGTCAGGAGACAGACAATAAACAAATATGGAAACGCCAGCTATTACTGACTGCAAGAATGAAAAGAAAACAAACTGATGGGATGGAGAGACGTGGGGTAATTTTCAAATGGATCCTCAGGTATCTAAAGAAGTGACACTGAAACTGAGAGCTGAGTGATGACACACATACCCACACTCACACAGAAACCACAACTCAGCACCGATGGGAATCTAGAAAAATGTTATTCCAGTGAGAAGACACAGAATAGAGGCCGAAAGGCAGAAATAATCTTTAGGACAATTCTAAAGTTCCATAGCATTTTTCTAACATTTAACACAGAATACATATTTTTCAATGTTTTTGCTTACTATTAATATTCTAGCCCCAAATCCTGTCTGGGAGATGGAAAATGAACCATTACCATACAAACTCAGGAACAAACCCAAAAGTGCCTATGTGATAAATGTTCACTCATTACTGTATTAACAGACTGAGCATAAATATGACCTTCGGCCATCATATTTGGGACAAAAGAGAAATAGGGAAGAAACCTGTGTCCCTGCTACTATTTTAAAAAGTCTTCATAGTTGCTGTTAAAAGATCATCGGTTAATACAAAAAGTCCTTAAGCAAAGCCACATGAACTGCCATGCCTTCTCTTTAAAGATATCATTTGTAAAATATAGTGAGATTCTACTTTTCACTTACCAGACTGTCAAAAATCCAAAAGTCTGACAACATGTACTAGTAGCAATACCGGGAAACACTAGCTGGAAAGAGTGGAAAAGGTACAATGCTAGGAAGGGGGATTTGGCAACACTTAAAACTACAAATACATTTTTTCTTGATCCAGAAAATCCACATTGGAAATTATTCCCACAAAAAGCAATTCTACAATCCACTAGTCCACAATCTCTAAAAACCAAAAGCAATTTCTTAACTTTGATATATAGTCACATGGCAACAAAATTTGACTTGAATTAATAAGAAGATATTTATAGTCTTTATTTAGCCAACAGTGTGATAATCATATATTTTCCATCAGCAATAGTAACTTGTTTGTTTACTTGGTGCTGCATCCACCAGAAATGCTATTATTTTGGAACATACACATGAACGATTCCAAAATTTAAAAAAATAGTGAATTCCAAAACATATCTAGGCTTTTTATGTATTTCAGATAAGGAATTGAGAATCTGTGCAAGCTTATTCATTACAATATTGTACAATATATAAAAGCAAACTTCTGGAAACAACCCAAGGAAGTGTTCAATGACAGAGGACTGGCTGATTCAACTATTCATTGGTGCCTCTAAGTCCTGTTAACATCTATTCACTAAACACTCAGCCTATTGTATAGGATCCTACTCTACTGCAGTGTAAGTACATTTGGTGAGAAAAGATTGAATGAAATAACCTTACTTAAATAAGAGCTCCAGATCACTATAAAGGGGTTATCAGTCCATACAAAAAGTCCTTAATCAAAATCCATTGTTTACCATTTCACTAATCCATTCTTTTAAAAGGAACTCATCTTGAAATACCTTTTGAAAAAAATTTTTTTGAATGAATCACAGTATGTTAGCTCACAGAGTAGTAATTTGGAGAAGCTTTAGTCAGTTTCACAGGTGGCCCATAGCTAATGTAATCAATGCAAGAAGCTCTCGTGAGCTGGAGCCAGTACATGTGTTTAAAGGACAGTGAAAAGGTGGGGAGGGAAAGGAAAAGAAAACAGGACTATAGACAGGGATTTTTATTTAAGAGGCTTAATTTTGACATATTCTGGTCGAGGGGAACCACAGAAATCCAATTATTCTTTTATGCCTATTTTTTATGCTGTTATATGATACTTAGAAACACATTCCAGAAAATCAGCAAATGTTGACAAATGAATACATAGCTTCTTTATCTTGCCCCATCATGGAGCAATTTTCTGCACCTGGGTGTTAGTAAAAGTTTTTCACAAACGGGCTGGATCCTAAAGGGCATGGAGGATTGGATGTTAGAAAACACATCAACTTTCTCTATAAAAATCTTTCCATTCTAGTGTCACTGACCCTGTCCTTAAAATGAACACAGCCCTTTAGCTTTTCTCTCAATTTCAAGTGTGTAACATTTATGTTTTACTTTACTAACTCAAGTTGAAGCATATGAAATTACTGATATTTAATAGCTTTTTACCGAATAAAGGTAACAGCCAATGATTTAAAATTCATTTCCATTACTTGAATTTTCATCATCATTTTCACTTCATAGCTAGTCATAAGCCAACTCGGGCTGTCCCTACTGCTTACCAGGACATTACAATAGATACAGCGCTTGCCTTCACACATCTGGTTTCTAACCCTCTCAATACCATCTTACACACTAATACCAGAAGTCTCCACAAGCACAGGGTTTGATCGTGACATGCCTTGTTGCACACCTATCTTTCTCATCCCTGAAAGCTTATTAGAATGCAACTGATCATTGGTGACATTTTTAAAGGATAATCTTAAATCAGCTCTAATTTATCAAAAGGGTAACTCATTTTCAAATTTGATAATTTATTTTTATTAATGAACTACATAGGAATAAATTTCCTAAATGATTATTGCAGACTATAAAATGCCTTAAGAGCAAGAAATTACCATTATTAACTGTGGTTAGAACAATAATTTACATATACAAGTAAATCACATTCACTGACCATTTCTATTCTTTCAGTTAATACAAAAAGTAGGAATAGAGTAGACAAACAAGAATAGAAAACATTTAAGACATTGGTACATACCTACATAGAGGAAAAGTAAAAAGTATAGAAAGTCAAAGCAAATTTAAGTTTTTATGCTGCTATAAAATGTAACACAACCTAAAGTACCTTCCCCCCTCAACACAAAATTAAAATAAAAACCTAACCACTTGACATGAATGAAAAGCATGTTGTACACTGACAGCTGTTTAAGCCATTAGTCAAAGAGCAGGTATTGACCTAACTACTCATTGGTAACATAACTAAATAAATGAGTATAAATAAAGAATTAATTATAATAAAATTAAGAAATGTCCCTGGAAAAAAATTTAAAACAACATAGCTATTAAACTTACATTTTGGGGAAAAAGAGTGGTGGGTCCTCTTTTCCCAGAGTTACTCCAACACACAATGGCTTGAGTGAATTAACATCCTCATTTGGATTTAATTAAATGATGGGATAAGAAGTTTGTATACAAATACATCACTCTTCTAAATAAAAATATAAAGTTTAAAAATATGCTTTGCTGCTAACAAACATTAAATTGGAAGTATTATATTACTTGCTTTACATGGCAATTCCCATTGGTAGTCTCCTTCTGGCTTTTTTTGGGGGGTGGGGGGTGGTATCTAGGCACTTCAAGTGACAGCTTTAAGAAGATGAAAGAAATTAAAAGTAAACATTTTGTAATTTGTTAGGGCATAAATACCAGAAATTTAAGTAAGACGGGATACAGATGCAGAGCAAGACACAACCACGTACCATAACAAGACAGATTCATCTTGAATTCCTAAGGATGGGTCAGTGCTGGCTTCTGATTACTCAGCACAGCTATGTCATAAAAACTTTAGAAGTTCCCATAACTCAAATTTTTCTTTCTTGTAGATTAGAGTAACCATTTATATGGTTATAATAGCTGCTAAAAAAACAAAATCCAATGGAGTAAATTTTAAAGATTTTATTGGCTTTATTTAATGAACATGAATGGAGCAGCATCCAATCTAATAGAAAAGCACTCCCAAGAGCTGTACAAAATGAAAAACTTTTACAGGAAGAAGTAAGTGGGAACAAAGAACTTATACTAGGTAAAAAAAAAAAAAAAAAGTGGATTGGTTACGGCAAGATCACTTTTCCTTAGGGAATGGAAGGAATCTATCAGGCAGATTATTTAACTAGTGTGACTGGACAATTCCTGATGGACTTAGATTCCATTTCCGGGAAAGCTGAAAATGTAACTCAGTTGTGGTTTGGTGACAAGAGGCTTAGCATAAGGGACTCCATTCTGCTCCTGTTGTTTTCAACAAAGCCAAATTCTTCTATAAACATTACCAGATTAAACTTTTTCAAGAAACTTTTTTTGCTAGAATTCTATTTTATAGTACTTTAACAAATCAATAAGCTATGACTTTATAAGTAAATCCATACTTTACTGAATCTTTAATAAAACCAAAATCCTGCTCCCAAAGTCTCAAGGGGTTTGCTCTTAGAAATATTATTATAATCACTTTGTTTATTTAAACTGCAATTTGAGTTCACGAATAAAAGAAACTCCATGGGAAACACAAACCTAACAGATTATACCATATGAAACTATCACCTTAAATTATAATTAATAGTAATAATCATGACCAAGACTGTCTGAATAGCATTTAAAAAAATACTGATTTAACAGCATACAGTTTCTTTTGAAAGCTTTCAGTCAGACACAAAGACCAAAAAAATTTTCATAGGAAAAGGATTTCAACATAGTCAAAAATTATTGGTCATGAGCAGGGCTGAATTAATGCAGTTACAATATACATGGATTTTAAAAAATATATTACCGTAAGAAATTATTAGTTATGAACACCAGATTCAATGGGAATGGAGAAGATAAAGAAAAAGAGGGTATTTCTCAGCTAAGAGTTGGCAGATTTATCCTGTAAAGGGCCAGAGGGTAAGTACTTTTTAGCCTTTGTGGGTCAGTCTCTGTCTTAACTTCTCAATTCTGCTGTAAATTAATGAGCATGGCTGTGTTACAATAAACTCAATTTATGGACACTGTAATTTCATATAAATATGCATGTGTCACAAAGTGTCACTCTTATTTCAACTTTTTAAAACATTAAGAAATGTAGAAGCCATTCTTGGATGGTGGGTAATACAAAAATGGATGGCAGACCAGACTTAGCCCATGAACCAGGTGTAGGTCAACCTGTGTTCTAAGCCATATCTTTAACAACACTGTCATCCCGTAAACATAAATAGAAACTTGACTCTTTTATCTCCCTCATTTTCTACACCTACATCCCAAATATTTTAGGATCTATCTCCTGCTTTCTATCATCAACGTCCTTAATTCAGAGTCATTATTTCTCACTTAGATAATTGCCCAAAACAAAACAAAATTAAAAGCATCCTATGGTTTCGTGATGACTGTCAATGGTGGTCACACCTCCGATCCACCCTAAGAGACTGCAACTAGAGTAAATCTCTCTAAAATGCAAGTCTAGTCCCATAGTTTGATTAACCACTTATAGATACACAAATAAAAACAAAGACCATTTTAAAAATACATTAGTAAATTTGACTTAATATTTAAACATCAAACATTTAAATCCCAGCTAAAGAAAAACAGTTCTTACAAATATTAATGAAACACTTGCAAATGTGCATATTTAAGGAGACAAAGATAATACTAATAAAATGTACAAATGTACAGCATGCATTTCTTGACCACATACAAATTTAAATTTTTTTAAATCCTTGTTAGATAATCAGAAATTGAAACACACTTAACTTCTAGATAGCTTATATAATAAAAACAGTGTATAGAAAATGAAATAATAGTGAACAAATATACGTTTTGAGCATCAATGGCTGCCAACATTTAAAATGATAAAAAGATGTTATGCACCTCCAGATGAAAGGACACAAAAGCACCCAGTTTTGCCTAAGAGATTAAACCTAAATCTATTGAAGCTCTGATGCTACCTGTCAATTTGGAGAAAATATAGAAGAAAATGTTCAATTCTTGTGACTATGAAATCAGCAAATTCCAGAGCTGCAGTAAATGCTCCAGATCAAACGGCCCAGGCTCTTCAATAGATCACTTATAAAGAAAATGAAGCGTTGGAGAAAGAAATCGTAGATTAAGAAAAATTTGAAAGACAAAAATAATTTTTTAAAATGGCAACACTGAACTGTAGTATCGAGAGATGCACACTTGGGTAATAAAACCATAAAATTAAATATTTACTATAAAAGTCAAAAGAGTGGTTAATTTTGGAGGCAGTATGGGTGCTGCGATTGGCGTAAAGCACACGGAAGGGATTCCGCAGCAGCTGACAAAGCTCTGTTTCTTGACCACAATGCCTCTCACTTCCAACCCAAAGCACCTTGACTGGAGTATGGGTAAATTTTAACAAACCTTTAAGGAATTAATGAGGCCTATTATGTATAAACTGTTACATTACAAAGATGGAATAAAAGTGTCCCAACTCATTGGACATTAGCATGACTCTAACACCTAAACGTAACAAAGAAACCACAAAAACAATGTTCTCACAATATACCAGGACCAAGAAGAAATCCTTCCAGAAATGCAATGGCAATTTAATATTAGAAAATCGAGCAACTGATTGGGTAAGTAAGCTAAGGGAGAACAGACTGTAATATCATCCCATTGACTGTAGCAAACCTTTGATAAAATTTAACACTTACTTTTTATTAAAAAATAAACTAATCAAATAAAAAATAAAACTTTCTCCAAAAGAGCATTTATTGTCATGGAACAAAAACAAAAATAATAGAAATTGTCAGGGCTTTTGGCTACTAATGCCTTTTTCAACAATGTTAGAAAGATTTTAGCAAACCCAACAGGACAAATATGAGAAATAAGAAGTATAAAATTTAAAAGGAAGGAAGACAAAATTATAATTTGCAGTTGTTGTCATCTACCTATAAAAATGTGAAATAACTGCAATTTTTTTATTTTATAAAACATGTCAGACTGCACAATTTTTTTTTTTAAAAAAGAAAGCTTTCCTTTATACCAGAAACTCCTCACAAGTCAATAAATATTTGAGTGATGTGCCAGGAACCGTGCTAAACACCAGACCAACCACTTAGAGCCATAAGGAAAACACCCCAGGACGACAGCCAACACCAAACAGTGCACTGTGAAAAAGCTACATGGAGAACATGTGTGACGTGTTTAGAGGACTTATGCAGCATTTGATTAAATCAACTTGCGTAACACGTTCCTGGATGGGAAGACTCATAATTGGAAAATATAAATTTTCCTCAGAGTAATCAGTACTTCTCAAACAATTCTATTAGAAAGTCCAAAAGGATTAGAGGACAGAAAGCGGCAGATTCAACAAACAGACTTTATAAAGTCCATCTAAATTTTCTGAACATCTATGATTTTTTAAATAAGAATAATGTGAAAGGAACAGCCTTTACAAGGTTAAAAAAAAGGCAATAAATCCAGTTATTAAAGAGTATAAAATCCATGAAAAGAGGGACATGATCAATAGAGTAAAACTAAATCCAAAACAAATCAATAACTATGCCAAAATTTAGAATATGATGAAGGGACTTTTGTTGATGGTATGAACATGATGACTAAGATTTTACTAACTGCATAGTTAGGTAGAAAGATATTACTGAATGAAACTGGGAAACGAGATGCAGAAGGACCAAATGAAGCAAGAATAGAATAAATTTGATTTTGGACATCGAATTTGAAGAATTCTCGTGGAGTCCAAGT
This sequence comes from Glossophaga mutica, assembly GCA_039655065.1. Lineage (NCBI taxonomy): Eukaryota > Metazoa > Chordata > Mammalia > Chiroptera > Phyllostomidae > Glossophaga > Glossophaga mutica. Next base: position 25,830,534 of record CM077309.1, on the reverse strand, counting down.
AGAGAAACATCAAGTAGGTAGGTAGATACACGAGTCTGGTGGTCATAACCCTGATCTAGGCTGGAGCTGTGAACCTGGGAATCATCGCACAAAGTTGGTAACTGAAGTCACAGCCCTGGATGAGACTATCGAGAAGAAAGTATAGTGGGAAGAGAAAAGACTAGATTTTGAGGAAGACAAACACTTAAATATCAGGTAGAGGAAAATAGCTAAAAGACATGCAGCAATCAAACAATTGGGATATAGGAAAACCAGGAATTTGTGATATCATACAAGCAAGGGCAAAAACGTATTTCAAAATGGTGGAAAGTACAAGTTAAGGTCTGAAAATATCCACTTGAATTATCAAAGCACATTGTGCATGGTACAAGGTTACAGATTCACAATGTGAAGAATTCAAGTGAAAAATCTGCATTTCAAAAGTGTCTTTAAATAGGGTTTATGTAGATAATGTTTTTAAAAGGAAATAAGAAAAAGAAAACAGCATAAAAAAGGGAGGGGGCTCTTGGAAGGACATATACAAACACAAAACAATGGTCAGCACAGGAAAAAGAATTACAGATTATTTTCAACTTTATAAATTTCTGTAGCTTTGAATGTTTGCCAAAAACATGAGTACTTACAGGTTAGCAGAAAATATAGTTTATTTTGAAGAAAAAACTACCTACTCAGATATTTCCTTTATAAGAAGAAAAATTATAATTATTTAAAAGTTAAAAGAAATTCAGGAAGGCCTCAAACAGATCCTTAGCATTCTAACTGTTTTACTGTGGCCACATTCCATGAATGAAATACTTTTATTCATTCTTTTACCCAGTGTTCATTAAACATCCATTATAAAGCACTCACTGTGCTAAAAACACTGCAGGTAAAAATAAAAATAAGATACTACCTTTAAGCCACGGAGCCAACGGTGTAACAGAGAACACCAACATGTAAACAAATAATTATAATTCAACATGACAAGTGTATATACAAAGTGCCAATGAAGGTATAAGGTAAAATATTTTATGAAAGAAAGAAAATTTGAACTGAACCTTGAAGAAAAACAAGATAGGAGGTTCCAGTCCAGCTCATCGTATTCAAAAGGAACAGAAAACAAAAGCAGAGAGGCATAAACGTATGTTTGAGAAGACTGAGTATTTCTAATGAATTTTAAATCTGCATTCAACCATCCTAACCACCATACCTCTTGGTTCCCTATGTATGCCCCACCTCTACTAATGAGGACCTCACTAAAGCTTCATATCTCTATCTTTAAAGTACTCAGCACAGATAACTAGTTATCTTTTTTCTATGTGCTTAAAAAAATTAACATCCATCCTTCCAATAATGAGTCTCAAATCTTGAATACCCTGCTTACAGATTATCTTAATTTTGAAACTATCTCACTGCATAGTAACTAGCACCATACTGCTGAGTGAAAAAAGAAAGAAAAGAATAAAGTAAGCCCAAAAATCCAACTGGGGTCAAATCACTATCAAATAATAAGACTGATTTATCATCTACCACATTTTCCTAAATATTTTCATGCACTGCTATTTTAAGGAAAGAAAAAATCTTCATAATTCCAGGAAATTAATCAGTACTGTCATTTTCTTTGGAAAAGTCAAACATGTGCACAATTGGTTGTTGAAATAAAAGTTCTCTCAAGGGGTAGAGTGGTGGGAGAGGGGTTAGAGAGAGTAAACATAATAGAAAACCTCATTTCTAAAATAGCATTTGTATTTTCACTTGCTGTTTCTGTCAACAATCACCAAATAGTCATTTATTTATTTCCCCAGGTAAAATAAAACAAAACATATGTATGATGTATTTCATATGTCTGTAAAAAAAAAATCAAACTTTGTTCTCATTTCTTTATAATGAACTATCTTTAAATTAATTACTAAGTGATTACATTTATTTTTATTTGTATGCTTCAACTTAATTTTCTTTTTTGTGTGGAAAAAGTATATGTTACATTTGACATACAGGGTCCAGCACAAATACCACCCTTTTTTATTACAAAATATTTTATTACGAAATCATAAGCATGGAATTCTGTAACATAACAACAACCCACTCAAGCACACAATACTACATTTTAGATGAAATGTTCATATTAAAACTATAAATTATTATACCCATATTATTATCCTACCAAGCACACTCAAGCAAGCCTTACATCTGCAGGATCCTATATTTTGCCAAAAATTATGTAATACCATATTTTTACAAGGAAATGACATGCTAAAAATTCACATTTTCAAACTAAGACTATATATTCTAAGTCAAATAATTTTTCTATGATATTCTCTTTGATTACTATACCTATAATGCAGCATCCTTCCTGCATTAATTTATTACATTAGTATATTTGAGATTAGTTCTTAAGTACTCAACATTCTAGGGGGAAAAAATGGGACTAAGGGCAGACTGAAGTGAGAATTTCAGTTACATGAGCATTTCACACATATTACGAGTCCTGTTTTACACATCTAATAGCTTACTGTGAACATGTTGAATCATACATTTAATGTCGAAATACAGCCTCATTGTAAAGAATTAGTTAAGACAACAAAAGACATCTTATATTTCTAAGAACTTATCTGGTTTGAGACAAATTCCAATACAAACACAAGAGAAAACTAACCAAAACCAAAGCTGCTTCCTGGGGGTAACACAGGAAACAGAAGGCCATAGCTTTGAAGATCTGCTACATACCAGAGATCCTGAGGAGGAAATACTGAAATTAGTTACAAGTAGGGTAGGGCCTTCTATTTTCTTTTTACTATAAAACACTGAGTGGTGTTTGAAATAAGAAGCTTAAGAGCTAAGACATAGTATCTAAATGTACTTTTAAGTTAATGATATTAAGGACTATAGTAAATTTCAAACAAACTACACAACATTAAATGATTAAAATTTTAAAACCTTCTTCCTTTCTCCAGTTTCTTCCTCCTTTCTGTTTTTCTCTTTCCATACATATATGCACATATACAAGGTATGTCCAGAAAAAGCCCAGCCATCGTTAATACAACAAGAACGGTTTGCACAACATCCATGTAACCTGGCAGTCAAGGAGAGCTGAATGGAATGTCCATGCGTGAACAGTGACAACCTCACTGTACTAGTCAGTGGGGATGGTAGACACCATTGAGTGAGCATGTGTACTGTGTGACCATCACATTCAAAATGACTGAGCAGGTAGAGCAATGAACCTGCATCAAATTTTGCATTAAGTTTGAACATTCCTCTGCAGAAACTATTCAGATGATTCAGAAGGCCACAGCTTTGAGCAACTGGCGACTGGCAGCTTCATCATGACCTGCTCATGCATCACGTCTCCTGCAGTTTTTTGGCAAAATGTTGATCACCCAGGTGACTCAGCCCTGCTATACAGCCCAGATTTGGTGCTCTGTGACTTCTGGCTTTTCCCCAAAGTAAAATCACCCTTCAAAGGGAAGAGATTTCAGACCGCTGATGAAAATACTATGGGGCACCTGATGGCAACTGGGAGAACTGCATGAGGTCCCAAGGTGTCTACTTTGAAGGAGACTAAGGCATCACTGTCCTATGTACAGTGCTTGTATCTTACATCTTCTTCAATAAATGTGTCTATTTTTCATATAACATGGCTGGATACCTTCTGGACAGACCTCATACACAGGTATAATAAATTCATTCTAGGAAGCCGAGTTGGTAACAAATAATAAAAATCTTGTATACACAAACTTAAAAGGCCTTTCTACTACTTAGCTGTCATTTACTTTTTGAATTTGGAAATTCTGTAAGTCAACCTCAGTGAACACTGGAGTCTGCACTTAGATATTTTGGTCAACAAAAAACCTTGCTTTCTTGTTAAATTCAATAGGCAGAAAAGGAATGCCTTTGAAATAAATAACCATCATCCTATTATTTCTCATATCCTAAATCATTACTACATATATGTAAACATTCCCTCTGCCTATACTTTTACCAATAAACAAAATTCTGCTTCGCTGATTTTGTCCTGGCAAAATGCACTAAATTTCATAACAATTATACTATTTGACAATACATGCTACTTAAAATTAAAGAATCCTCAAGTAACCCATATTATTTCTAAACAAACATTATTCATCTAAGACTTTTTTGTTTTCAATATTTCCACAAAAGAATAATTACAAAATTAGTGAAATGTGGCACAGTTCTTATTTGGGAGAATAACCTGACTAAAGCAGACCACTCACTAATAAAGTGCAACTTAATAAATCATGTGGAATCTTATTTTGTTCAAACCCTTACTAACTCCTAGCACCATCTGTTACCATCAAAACTATATGACAAGATATGATATATAATTAATAGGTAAACAACAATCTAATTAAAATGGACAAATACTCCATGTTCCTGCCATTTGGGAGCTCTAATTACAGACTAAATTTTAAGCTTGAATTAAATATTTAAGCTGGAAAATTAACTTTCCTTCTCGAGCCTTGAATACATTAATACAGATATGTGAAGCGACTTCCTGATGGGAACTTAAACATGTAATTTAGTTTCATCAAAGCAGTTACTAATTGTTAAGCAGCAGTACCTTACCATATGTACACAATAGCTATTTAGAGCTGAAAAGGTGGTTCTAAAGCACCCCTCTGCAACCCTTTCCTGACATAAATATAAAATGTATATACAGCACAGCAGTAAATACTACACATTGAAAATAAATTACTTAGAGTCTTCAGGTTTCAATGATTTCTGAAGACAATTAGAAATTGGTCTAAATAAACAACAGATACCTATATTTGACAAGGTAAAAATCACACACAAATATAAAAGGCCAAGATATTCAAGATCAAAAAGTATCCAGGAATAAAATTCTTAGATGACACACAATTAATTTTTTAAAAACCCTGACCTAAGTCAAAGTAATGATTTATGACAATATACTAATTCTTTTCTTCCAACCTCTTCTCTTCACAGAACATAGCAGACTTTCATAAGAATGTTACAGAAAGATTCAGAAACATAGTAACTTAAAGGTGAATGTTTTTCTACATTTTTCATTCATTTTTGACATAGGAAAAATAAGATTTCAGAGCAAATGACCCTAATGGGCACTTGTTTAAAAAAATAAATTCTACAAGAATATAAGAAATAATACAGGTTTTCACTGCTATTTTATTTAGTAAATAAGAGAAAATGAGAGACTGCTTTTTTAAAAAAAAACATATCAGTCTTTTAAAAAATGTTATTTTAACTCTTTATAAACATAACACAATGGAAGGTCAAATGTGTTCACAGTTTGTTCATGAAGAGAGAACGCTGTCAAGGGGTTAGTGCAAACAGCTTTTGTTTATATATCATATGTTTCATTAAGTATTAATAGCATAACTGTTAAGTTATACTACAAATGACCTGATTTTATAATGGTACACAAAAATAGTAGTACACTGCACTGTTTAACATTCAAGGCCAATGACAAACATGTAATACTTACATTAAATATCCTATATTTGAAAAATTTACCATAATTTAAGTAAATTAAAACTTAAGTCATAAAAGGATCTGCATTTAAGAATGAAAAAAAACTTTTTGCCTCCTTTGACAATAAGAAATATATTTACTATTTTATAATTCATTACTATTGTTCTAGCTTTTGGTTAAGAGTAGGTTTACTGCCTGTTTTTTTCCACTAATATATCCTTGTATCTGTTCTTTCAAAAAGTTGCCAAAATTCCACCCATGCTTAAATTTAACTCATCTGAAGTACAGAACACTGGATGCTCTTAGTGCATTAGTGATCCCTAACTATCTGAATATGAGGACACTTTTTTAAATTTCGAAATATATTACAGATCTTCCCTGTACAGTAAATTATAGTGCATTTACTTAACTGACAAAACACACCAACTAAATGCATACACTTCCCTAATGTTCCCTAGGAAATCGTTGTCATAGACTGGCACATACTCACAGAAAGAAAACAAGGGCACCCTTTGAAAAATCCTCTGAGGTGGATATTCATTTTCATACTATTCTGTATCTCACAAAGATTAGCAAATGAAGGACAATCAGTAAATATTACTGAAAATTAAAAATTCTGTCCTAAAAGATTTGATGGATACAGAAAATCTGGCTGATTCACATTTAAGTAGCACGGTTCTTTTATGATATTAAATCAGAAAATTGGAAGATAACAGAAGTTCCTCCATAATGCAGGCTAGAAAAGTCTATTCAATTTTATTTAAAATATGTATGCTGTAAATGTATATGCCATGGAATTTACTAGGATGACAACTACATAGATATGAAATTCATGACATATTGATTCAACATATTGAAATGGTTTTTAAAACCAATTTATATAAATGATTGTAATAGTCTATATTATGTTTAGCCTTGAGGCATATGGTAGCAAATTTGAATTTAATTTTAAATAAATTTACATAAATATAAAAAGTTCAGTAATTTTTATCTATCCTGCATATGAAACAGAACAAATAAAAAAACAAGAGAATTGTACTTCATAAATGTACTTGAAGCCAAAGTTCAAACAAACCAGACATCTAAGTTTACTTCTTAAAAAGAAACATAAAAAGATTTTTATAAGAAAAATGTCATTGATAAAGAAGGTACTGCAAAATATTGTGCAGTAAATATTTATGTTTATATATGTAGTTTATAAATTTATATATTCAGTAAATATGATTTACATTTTATGTATATTTTAAAAATTAATGTAACTAAAAACAAAACCCAGAATGACTTATGGTATGCATATATTCGGATGGAACCAATAATTAAGACAGGAGTACAACAATAACTCTACTTTGGAGAACTTGAGCACTTTACAAAATGAAAATATTTTTAAAGGCTATCTAGTTTTCCTTGAGAGATACTAGAAAGTCAGAGATTTCATCCTTTTTATAAAGATGGTTCTAACTTCCCATCACTAGGGCTCAAGTCTGATTAACTTAAGAGACTAAGACAGAAAAAAAAAAAAAGATACAGGCTCTGAACATGGGGCATAAGCCCTGTTTATATGAAATAAAGCAATCTTAAAAATGAAAATTTGCATCTTGATCTCACTTCATCCCTAGTTCAATCAAAGTAATTAACTGATACATCCAGTTATCCTATATATATCCAGAAATTCTAAATATATTAAGCAAAAACTAAGATATGATCCCTAAATTTGGAGTTTATAGTTTCGGTATTATCAGAGGCATTTTTAAATGCCTGTCTTTGTTAGTTGCTTTACAGATAGATTTTTCTAATTCTCAGAACCACCTACAAACTAGATATTATCCCTATTTTACAGAAAAGGCAACTTAGCTCAGACCTCTAATGCCAAACATTGCTCTATTTATGGCACTATTTTCTATGACGTTTTATTCTGAAAATTTTCAAACATTACATAAAGTTGCAAGAATGTTACAGTGAACATTCATATACCAACTATGTAGATTCTATACCTGACATTTTACTATACCTGTTTCATCACTTATCTATTTATTCATCAAGACCATCATTTTTATGCATTTCAAAGCTACAAATGCTATATTACTTTTTCAACATTTTATTATAAATATTTTGAGTCAACACAAAGGTTTAAAGAATTTTACAGTGAATATCCACCAGAATCTTCAATTACATTTTAATATACCTGCTTTATTATAATGTCTATCCATTTGTCCACTTATCAATCTATCTTACATTATTTTAATTACCTAAATTATTTTTTTTGTAACTCCTGATTTCATTCTGCAAAAGGACAGTTAATGAAAAGTTTTGTATGTATTTAAAACTGTTATCTTACCTTTATTACTTTCCATTCAAGAAATGTTTAGCTATCTGAAACACTAATTCGAGAGAATATATGTTCACTACAGAATAATTTACAATAGTCAAGATTTTGCCCTTGCTGATGTGGCACAGTGAATTGAGTGCTGGCTTGCAAAACAAAAAGTCACTAGTTTGATTCCAAACCAGGGCACATAGTTGGGTTGTGGGCCAGGTCCCCAGTAGCGGGTGTGTGAGAGGCAACCACACAGTGATGTTTCCCTCCCTCTCTTTCTCCCTCCCTTCCCCTCTGTCTAAAAATAAATAAATAAAAATCTACAATAGCCAAGATTTGGAAACAGCTCAAGTGTCAAAGGTAAATGAATGGATAAAAAAGCTGTGGTACATTTACACAATGGACATATACTATTTGGCCATTACTATTACTACATTGGGATACCCTTTGCAACAGCATGGATGGACCTGAGAGCACTATGCTAAGTGAAACAAGCCAGTCAGAGAAAGACAAATACCATATGATTCCACTTATATGTGGAATCTAAAGAACAAAATAAACAAAATAGGGAGAAAAAAAGAAATTAGCTATACATGCTTTGAATGTTTTTTAACTTTCTAACTTTTCTATCAGGTATAAAGACAAACACTTCAGAAGAGGAGAATTCACTTATTTCTCTTTTGAGGAAAAAAAACCTCTAAAATGTTTTCTTAGCTATTAGAAAAATTGAAAAATAATCCATAATAAAAGTTCTTAAGGGAAAAAATTATAGTCCATGATAACTAAATAGATTTAATCAAGAAACTTTATGTAACTTTGCAAAGAAGTCACACTATTAAAACTAAGCAATTACGATATGCTTATACACTTACATACTATTTATGATTGTGATTCTATGGTGAATATTATACGTATATACATACGCACTCATAATTGTCATTTTCTGCTGCTAAAATTTTATTCTCTATTTACATGAAGGGATTTCAAAATACCAGTATTTCCTGACGTTTGGCTATTAATCTTAAAGTAATATACCATTCGATCAAAACTGCCTCTGTGCATAAGGTCTCCTACTCCCTCAGTACAAGTGCTTTCACATTCACTGCAATACCTAGTTCTTCAACTTCATTTCGTATCAATCCCATATTGCCCCCTTCTAGTTTCACTTCCTTCCCTGTCAATCATAGATTCTATGAGCTACCCTTTCAACTAATATCTCACCAATACAATCTCCTCTCTTGTTCTATCAGCTGTATCTCTCCTGAAAACCTTCCAGCACTTGTCCAATCTCAGTTACCTTCTCTGACTCTATGTTCAACTTACTGAAAGCCGAGGCAGTTTTTGGACCAAGAAGAATTCCTTTCACCTTTTATCCAATTGAAACCCTCACATCCACTGTGGCAGCCAAGGAGTGCACCGCTGCTGTGAGGAGAGCAGTTTACTGACAATTTCCAGTTGTCACACCTTCAGGATCTACAGCAGTGTGTATATCAAGGCCACATTTGTCCCAGGCAAAGAGAGGGATGCTAGAGGAAGACCACTGCTTCCCAGCACAGGGCATCTCTAATGGGCAAAATTTCCTTTGCCCACCCCTATACCATTTCTTCCCCATTGGTCTGGCTGAGACTTTCTCAAAGCTGCACTGCTATCTGAGAGTTCCCTCCCAGTCTGTCTTCCTTCCTCCTTTCTTACACAGATGTCAGACCTGCATTATGGTCTAGCAGCGGGGCCCAACTTGTGGTCCAGGATTGCTATGAATGTGGCCCAACACAAAATCACAAATGTACTTACATTATGAGATTTTTTTTGTTTGTTTGTTTTCATTAGCGTTTGTGTACTTAATGTGTGGCCCAAGCCACTCTTCTTCTTCCTGTGTGGCCCGGAGATGCCAAAAGGTTGGATGCCTCTGGAGAAGCTTTCCATGCCTACTCATGACATTTGTGGCTCCTTTCTCCTTACCTTCCAAAGGTTCCCCCCAATAAATGTCTTAAAACGTCCATTTCCTTTTGGCACCTGCTTCCTAGAGCACCTGAAATGCTGTCACATCCACTCTTTTCATATTTGCAGTATTATTAGTAAAAAACATTAGCCATCCTCCTGTACTAACCCCTTCACTAGCTGTGGCCCCAAATCTGTCTCACCTTTTCATATATATACCTCGTTCCAAATGTAACTATCTTAACTTGCTTTTTTCTCCTATATCAACTACTTTTCTCTCCCACTCCTGGCTCTTTTTCATCAACATGTAAAAATTCTGAGAACAACAAGCTCAACCCTCCATCCCCCTCTGACAGCCAGCTTTTCACGGATAATAACATGGATATTCGATATGAAACAGTACCTTTCACTGGTAGTTTATGATACCTCATCTCCCACTTACATATCAACTAGTGTGTGAGCTGACTTATGTTCTACTCCACTCCATTCCGCTGCTTACCAAGGCACATCTGGGATGTAAAATTCAAGTTTCTGGCACTTCTCTTCTGACCCCTCTATTCATCACACTGTCCTACTGCCGTCTCCTGCTTTGTCTTCGGTCACACCATCATTCACTGTTTCCCTCCTTAATCTCCTCAACACATTCCTCCTTCTTGTCATACACTTGAGAGTACTCGTCCAAGGTCCTCTCCCTGGGCAGTCTTACACACACCTAACAAATACACTTATCTATCTTTGTTTCATCCATACCTACCACAATGCTTGGAATAGCTCAGCAAGCAACTGTTAAATAAAGTTATGCCAAATTTTATATTAATAATTCTAAGCATACATCTCTTACTGTAACTGATCTCCTAGGCCTCAGAGATCCATATATTCAACCATCTCCTGAATGTTTTTAATCAACAGATGCCTAGACAGGTTCCTGTTGTACTCGGTATCTAAGGAATAATATCATCAATGAATCGTTTGCCTAAGCCGGAAACCTGTATTTTCTTCTTGCCCCTCTCACGTCCAGTCAATTGAAATACTCAGTCAGTTCTACTTTCAGAATTACTCCCTTCCTCTTCCTTACTCTGACTCTGACTCTATTTATTGTTTCAATTTCTCCCCTTACCTCCTGTAACAGTCTCCTAAACTGGTACCCTGAATCTTGAGATCTCCCTCCAATTCACTTATGTGGTCAAATGTCACTTACGTGATCTTTGTAAATTCAAATCTGATCACACTTCTCCTCAGCTTGAATTCCTTCAGTAGGTCACAATGCCTAGCTAGCACTGCAATCTGAAACTCTTTTGACCTCATCTGTCCTCCTTCCTCTTCTGTTTTTTCCTTCAAGGAAAAAAAAAGCCCAACTCTTACTATAATGCACAAGACTCTTCAAAAATCTAGATTTCCTATCTATAGTCTCTGGTCTCAGTATTACCCAACATGCAAACCCCAACCACTTGAAGTTCCTCAAATACACTTTAGGTCATTTCTACAATATTTCCCTCTGCCTAGGGTGTCTTTCTTCAGCACCTTCTCTGGAAGCGTCCTTACAACCATCCCCCAATCCCACATCCAGGCCAGTTTATGTACCCATTTCTGGGGTCCACTACCTCCTATGCATGACTCTACCATTATCATTCTTCAGACCAGAAGTTAATTTTTTTAGCTATTATCTCTTCTGCTATAAACTTCAAGCTTCTAAAGTAAAGAATCTTATTAACTATGCTGATCCAGCACCTAGAATACTGTTTGCCATAGTAGATAACTAACTAAAAGGTTTTGTGGAAAGAAGTTTAAAAAAAAGGAAGGAGGAAAAGAAAGACCCTTAGTACCTCGATAAATTTGTAAATTATTTGACAAAATAAGTGTACATACTTGCCTGCTAGTTCTCACCTTCACCCCTGTCAGCAGTAATTTTATGTCAAGTTGACTGGGTGAGGGGAGGTCATGATAGCTAGTGAAACAATTCTGGGTATGTCTATGAAGATGTCTCTAAAAGAGATTAACACTGGAATCAGACTGAGTAAAAACAAAATGCCTTGACCAATATGGCTGTCATCCTATACACCGAGGACCTGCACAGAACCAAATGGTGGAAGACAAGCAAATTCACTCTCTCAGATTGAGCGAAGATATTTGGACTCAGACAAGGACTCAGACCATCTTCCCCACTCTCCACCCCATCATCCCAATCCTCAGACCTTCAGACTCAAAATGAATGAGAGCACAGGCATTCCTGGCATATTGTGGGACATCTTAGCCTCCATAACTGCGTTAGCCGATTTCTATATTTTATATATACAGTATCTTCTATTGGTTGGGTTTCTCTGGAAAACTCTGATACAACCCACAGTGCAGAATGCAAGGTCTATAAATTGTCCTGTGGAACATTTTGGGGAGTCATCCTTAAGTATCTCACATGTGCTCCTGAGCAAGCCCAGTCAGCTCACAGTCAGTTACCCGCCACGGCATGTATATGATTTACCTCTCTTTGCGCATCTCTGTGTGGTGTCTGCGATCTATTCGTCCCATTTCATCCTAATTAAACCTTTGTAGGCCTCGCTGGTCCCCCCCATCCAGGTATTTCCTTTGTTCTCTGCTGCGGATTATTGGTTGCTACTGTCACTAACCACTGATGGGGCAGCCCTGCGCGTCTCCAGCATACCCTGGCTCTTACTGAGCCCTGCTTCCTTCCCCTCTGCCAGAACTGCTGCGTTGTCAAACACACTGCTGTCACACATGGCACCACAGGCCTTTCTAACACTGTCAGCCCAGGGCAGTTTGCAAAATGCCAGTCATTCTGTATACTATGGCAAAAAGGGAAAAATGCTTTTCTACTGGTCTCTCAGTTTGGAGAACACAGGGGCAATACTGCTTGTCCCCAAGCATCTTCCAGAATTATCCTCATTCTCCAGTTCTTTCTGATTTTTTTTTTCCTACAGGCCACCTATCTTCTTGCCTCAACAGTTCTATGACACAATGCCTGAGAGGTCCAGACCAGAAAACAAGAGAGACCCCAGGGTGAATTTTAAAATGCTGCTTCTCTAACAACTGAGACTGTTACCTGGCTCTTTAGTCTTTGTTTTTCTTAGGAGAAGAATTCACTTTTGTCCCTGTGCATCAATGACTGCGGGCAGGCCAATCCTGCTGGTCACCACATGCAGTATCACTGAGCCCCAGCAGTTAACACAAGTGAGGTCCACGCTGAAAACATCCTACCCACAGAGAGTCTTAAACACAAAACAAAACAAAATAAAAAACAAACTTTTAATAATGGAAACCCTTTCTTGCTCCATGTTTCTCACACTTAACAAGTTCCATTAAAAACTTTACATTAAAATTTCTGGATCATATAAGCTACTCAGAGCAGCTTTCCCTTTCCCAAAAGCCTCCCTTTGGGGAAATATTCAAATTAACATTTCTTTCTGAATTACAGTGTGACTAGGCCAAGAGTGTCACACTACCTAGCCCACAGTTCTGTCAGGCAGTGGAGAAAGCATTCCAAAAGCCACTTCCACACAAACAGCAAGCAAGAAAAGAAATGGCCAGAAAGAAGGACAGCAAGCAATAATCCCCCTGGCCGGGAATTACCAGTCAATTTATCCCTATGATGAAAGGACTTGTTCTTTATGGCCTAAGAACATAAGAGAAGAACAATAACTCTTGAAAGTTCTGTACTCAATTCAGAATCTACTTTGGAGGGTAACATATACCAGAGCAAAGTATGAATATAAATAAGAGTGCACTAGGAAAAAAAAAAAAAACAATGCAAATTCTCCGAAAATAAAAGCAAATTTAAACAAAATGTGCAATGAGTATAAACATTACTAGCAGTTCAATTCCATTCAAAAATTGATATACATTTGGAAATTAAATTCCTGGCTTAGAAACATGATAAATAAGCAAATACTTTAGCTTAGTATATTTTTCTCATTAAGCACTTTATGAAAGAATTTTTTCTTCAAAAATCCGTTATTAACAAAGGCCCAAGTGTTCAGTCACTAAAAATAGAACTCTGTTTTTCCTCTTTATTTTGATACCTTTAGCCATCTCATATATTGTGTATTTCTTGGATTTTAACAACCTATTCTCCTAAAATTTTCTATTTTGGTGGAGAAAAAGAAATACAAATATATCTTTTTAAGTTGAATGACTTTAAAATTGATCTTCACAACAAATACATCTGATCTTTAAAAAACAAATAAAAAATACCGAGGGGAGAAGAGGCTTTACAAGCATGAAGGAAATAAAAATGGACAAGGATCAAGGCAGTATGGTGTAGATTTTAGGTAATTTTAAGCACTGGATAATTTTAATCTGGAAAGAAAGTCTCAATTCAGTTATAAATATATTTTTAAGAATAGCACACTATACCTTACAGAATCTGGATAGTGGCATTTTTTAAAACAAGCAATAACAACATCAAAAAATACTTCCTCCTTATGTTGCATTTATTCAATCTGTGGACTCCCACTGCAAGAGATCCTTGAGACAGTATCATAAAAGATTTCTAAAACAAAATGGATAAATACGACCATTTATTTAAAATTCAAGCAGTTTTTCAAAATTCTATTTATATTCAGAGTGTCCAATTATCTGCAAGATATATACAGGCTGCAATACAAACTATTATGATTGATTTTTTTAAACAAAAATACTAGCACATATATACACATAATGAATCTTATCTCCCTTCAAAGTATCCATTTTGGGCAGCTATATATCAATTCTGTTGAAGAAAATTCAAAAAGAGGCATTCCTAAAATACTTTGATTAATGGATTATGTGTACATCTTCCCAAGGGGACAACTTCAAAGGGAATGACACACATTTGAATAAATAAGCTCTGATATATTTGTTTAAAAATTCTCCTCACTAATTTATAGTCACATGTAATAGAGAAAACAAATTGTAAAAGACATAAAGTTCTTTGCACAAATAAATTTTCATTTGAAATTTACACATTCAAACTAAATATTTTCTTGCCACCCAACAGTAAGAAAATAAGTGATACAGGATAGGAAGGTATAATACAGTGAAATGAGGATTAAAGGCTATTATATTTACTACTTTTCAAGAATTAAGTGACTGTTGAAGAAAAAGAGACAAACCTTCAAATCTACAGCAAGCATTCTATAATGAACATCAACAAATTCACTGAAAGTAGTCCTTAAAGTCTGAACAGATATATTTATCGTTTACAAAGCTTTACTTCATCTTTTACTTTCTGCTGTAGCATATGCAGAAGCGATGCCAACTAATAAGAATTCATCAAAAAATGCAGCTCATTTTCAAATAATACTATGTCTAGAAAAGCAAACTACTGTCAGTTACATTTTATCATTTAAAGGATAGTAATTTTTACTCTAATCCATGCAATGTTTTGAAATAGGTATAGTTAAAAAACTAACTTGTAACTTGTAATTACTATACTTATGCATCTACAGAAACATCCACACACTTTAAAATTACACATTTTCTTCCATTCATCTTAATCTAAAAATTCTCCCCAAAGTAGTTTTATTTTTAAAAAATTTAGAAGGCCTGTAATTTTACCTTTTTTATTTGTTATGAAAATGCTATAAAACAAATACCCTGACCATAAACACTGAATGTTCAATGCCTTCAATCAAACCACTACAATTAATATGAAATTCTAAATACAGAATATAATGCCACATAAATAGTATAACAGCCAAGTTCTGTCTAAGAAGCCATATGTTTTTTCCCATTGTTCAAAAAAAGGAGATGACTTCCCGTCACTTATGTTTCTGATTAGCAAGGTGATTTATGCCACAATCACTAAAAATGCCAGCAAGTGAATGAGAAAATGCATAGTGACTGCACCAGATGTGCACAATAAACAGGGATCCCATTGTAATCTCTGGTACTTAGTTTATACGAAGGTAATGCAGGAAACACTCTTGGATATGGCAAAGTCACTCTTTTTTTACATTTGACTATAAATGATATGAAATAAATTGTGTGTTTTATACTTTATGGCATGCATACATTGATAAATTAGGTACCGTTTTGTATCCTGACTTATCTACAAGACAAACCTGGCTAAGATCATGGGGATTAATTGCTTCAGAAGTGTGAAATGCAGCTTTTCCATTCTTTTCTGCACACTCAGTGAAGAAACAATGATTAATCACTGTTTAACTATTCTCCTGAGGATCTATAAGATTGCCAAAGCAGGACTTATCCTCATAAATCCAAAAAATACAGGTTTAGATTTTTTGCCAACAACTGAAAGAACATGAACTTAAACCCATTTGTTATCAGATTAAAATAATGTCAAGGTTTTAGAATCTCACTGGTACACAATTGCCTTTTAATCAGTGACTTCAATAAGAAATTAGATTAACACATAACTTATAACTGAAACCCAATGTATTTTACAGAAGTAATAATAAACATATCTTTTAAAAATTATAAAACATCTACAGCCTAATAAGGTCAGACAAGTTACTATGGAACCTGAACTGATAACCTTCCTTAGCTACATAAATACTTCAGTTCCTCTGTGCTATTTATAAAGATTAAAATACACGCTATCAGATGAAACACATTTTTAAATGGTTATTTCATGTGGAAAATGGCTACTTATTCCAAGAATTTTTATTCCAGACAGCTACAACTGAATGACAATTATGTGGATAAAATTATTTAGTTCCAATAGTACTAACATATATATTTATAAGCCTTTATAAGACTGAAAATGTAAAACTCCAAACTTTAAGCCTATACTATATATGATCCAAAAATATGTAACATTTTGAACAGAAGTACATAAGAGAGGCTTCAAATATATTCCAAGTAATCTAGGCTTTCAAAATATCTTCAGCCAATATTCACTACATTCTGAAGAAATTAAGTAACTCTTAAATTGAGGTAAAATTATTGTTCATCCTCTATAAAACTCTGAATACATATTTTTAATAACTGATACCTTATTTTGTCTCAATAATAAAAGGTTAGTATCGTAATGGTCAAATCATTATAAATTAAAGATTTTAAAAATTCACTTTAAATGGGTCAGCTGTTTATAAACTACAAAGTATTCCTAAATGGGACTACCTAAAGTAAAAACTCAAATTTCTAAGTAAAATAGAAATACAGTCTTCTGAACTATAAAGGGTCCATTTTCTATGTGTCTGATTATATGTTCATATAACTTCTCCCTTTCAGTGCATGATGCTTCCTTCAGATCTCCTAGGTACCACAAAAGACTAGCAGAACCATAAGCAAGAAGTGAAACTGCTGGTCAATTCCACTGTTCATACGTCTTTGTAAAAATGAATAAAAGGAAGAGAAAGTGAAACAGAGTGTGTATTTTCCTCATTTCACTTTTATCTAGACTTGGTTGTTTCTTCATTATCAAAAAGTGAGAATTGTGTCTAATTCATGTACATTAAAAACATTAAAAATTTTCACAATAAGCCTGGCAAAAAACTGATTTTCCTTACATCATCCATTTTAAAGAATGAAAACATTTTAAAATGGCATTTATTTAAGAGTTAGCTGAGTACCTACCATAGAGTAAACACTTAATACATATTTGTTGATAAAATGAATAGATGAATTCACATTGATTCTACTCTTGAAGCTGATGACATTTTAGAGTCAACAGAAACAGAATTACCCTTTCACCTTCTCCCTATGTTTCCAAATATCTTCTCCAATTAAAATTTTTCAATTCAATGAAACATTTAGGAAGAACCATAGTTCCATGTTACTCAAATTATAGCATTAGCATTAAACCCCACAGAGATAAGTTTGTCTTTGTTTAACTTGAAAAAAATAATTAGAATAGGACTGAAGGTTCAAGGACAGACATCAATATTAGCTTGCAAAAGGAACACAACAATGTCAGAATGAGATACTGGGATTCTTACACTAAGGTTTCTGCAAAGAAGTTTGCGCTCATAAAGAGAAAGTCGCTGAAATGGTTTAAGTCAGTAATCTAAACACAGAAACCAAGTCCCAGATGATAAAATAGCAACCCACTGAAAAAAATGTGTATGTGAGGCCCAGGAAAGGAGACCCACTAAATTATGTTAAATAATAAAGTTATTTAACAGGGAATCGGCTAATAAGATGGTGAAGGAGGAGCTTACGACACGTGAACTAACTCATCTATGAACAGGAGAATTCACTGAAGACCTTTCTCAGAGTTAGCCCCTTAAAAACTGGCCAGCCTCGCCACAAATGTTAGATACAGTCCACATATTAGACCATGACATATTGTGGGTACATATCAAAAGACACTGAGAGATGTTTTGGCTGGGTGGCTCATTTGGTTGGAGCATCTTCCTGTGTACCAACAGGTTGTGAGTCTGATTCCCAGTTGGGGTGTGTACAGGAAGCAACCAATCAATGTTTCTCACATTGATGTCTCTCTCTCCCCCACCCACCCACCTTCATCTCTGTCTAAAATCAATAAACATATCCTTGGATAAGAATTTGAAAAAGAGAGATAACTTTTATTCTTGCTTAAAGGGGAGTGCAATAAATTAGAGCCTGAATTTAGAGGGAATTAAAATAAAGTTAGAAGATGCACAAGTAATCGTATTTCTTACTATTACTAACATAACAGTAGGCACACCTAAAGACAGAGTACTAAGTCAATTGACAGTATGCCAAATAAACTGACTCTCAGTAAATGTGTCCAAGGTGGACAAGTGAATATATGGATGTATAGAAGGTGTTACTCAAAATGTCTTCCAGCTCAATGACCAAAAAACTTGTGCCAGGTTTTAAGGAATGGTAGAGCCTATAAAGAATAAAAAGTAGTTATTTAAACTGAAGAGATGATGCGCTAGAGGTAATGTGGACAATCAGAAGCACAAGAGAGATCAGTTTTTTTATCTTACCTGTTAACCTACCCATTATCCTTCCTAGATTAAGCTCTACAGTGCTGGAGTACAGCAAAAGGAGTTGATGGCTCTGCTTCTGACCTTAATGTGGTTTGGTGGTTCTCTAAAAGATACTACTATTTACACACTTGAGATTTTTCAAAAACTTCAACACGAATATTATTCATAAATGCCTATCGTTTGTATTAATTCTGTTAACAGAATTTGTTTAAAAACACAAAATTCCTATACTGGAAACAACCATTCATTTATTTACATTGCTAAAACAAAAGCCACAAAGGGGTAATCAGAACAGGACAAGCCTAAAGAAGTGGGAAGCAGCTAGTCATGATGCTTCTTGCATGTCGTATACCCTGGAGGGAGACCAAAGATTTTTAAAGATGGATCTGTGCCTATATATTCTGCCTTCCTTCCTATTATTAAGGGTAAACCATCCATGCTCCCATCTAAAACCAATCTCTCCACTTGTGTACGTTGCTTCAGCAATTCTCCATTCTTTCTTATATCACCAATTTATTCTTCTTTATTGGGACATTACCAATATTAGTGTATGCTGATTCTCTTCTTTTAAAAAAATCCTTTCTTGGGATTTTTTAAATCCAAGAACCACCATTAAACTGCCAGCTGTGTTTCTCTTCCCATGTTCCCTTTAACGCACTGTCCTTTACTGAAGCTACTACTCTTCTCCACGTCACCAATGACCTTCAAATGGTAAACTCAAGTCAATTCACACTTCATCTACAACTGTGCTTTCAGCAACATTTGTCAGGTGCTCACTCCCCTTCCTTAAAACGTTTGTGTCACTTCAGCTTAATTTGCTTTCAGAAATTCTGAAAGCCAGGAATTTTCCTCCTACTTCAATGGTTTTTCTTTCCTCCACTAATTTCTCTTCTCCTAACCCCATAAAGTGCCCCAAAGTTAGGACTTTCAATTGTTGGTAGCCATATTTATTGGATTGCATCAATTTTACCCCTTTAAAAACACTATTCATAACTGACAACGTCCACAGTCTTTCCTTCACCCCAGACCTCTCCCCTGAACTCTGAATCAGTATATCTGTCTCAACCTTTCCAACTGAATGTCTAATAAACATCTCCAACTTAGCATGTCCCAATCAAACTCCTGACCTTGTCCCCTCACTGCATTCCTTTTATAATCTTCCCCTTTCGTTCAAATCACAACTATCCCTCACCTCTAACCTTCTTTCTACATGGTCCCTCTGATTCCGCCCCTGCTCCTTTAAAATCAATTCTCAACTGGGCATATTGTGATTCTTTTAAATTATTTTAAAATAAAAGGGTATTCTGCTTTTAGATCAGCCTTTTCCTATTTTTTTTTTATTTCCAGAATACTTAAAGATTTCTATATTCTTCTTTTAACATTAAAAGGGTCTTCGGAACTAATATTTATGGTTTTGAAAAACATTTATCTGTCCTGGCTGGCATAGCTCAGTGGATTGAGCGCGGGCTGTGAACCAAAGGGTTGCGGTTCGATTCCCAGTCAGGGCACATGCCTGGGTTGCAGGCCAGGTCCCCAGTGGGGGCTATGTGTGAGGCAACCACACATTGATGTTTCTCTCCCTCTCTTTCTCTTTCCCTTATCCTCTCTCAAAAAATAAAAAAGAAATAAAATAATAAAAAAAGAATTAAAAAAATTATTAAAAAAAAAAGAAAGAAAAACATTTATCTGAGGGTCACTAATAATTAAAGCTTCATTTCAGTCTTTTCCTCCTCAATTAAATTCAAATAAATTTTTAAATAGATTTTTTTGTATTTACATGTATTTATTTTTTTAATTTTTATTTTAATTGTTGTTCTTGTACAGTTTGTCTTTTACTCCCACCCCAGCCCACCACCCCAGCCCTTCCCACCTCTCTCCCATTTCCGCCCTCCATAGTTTTTGTCCCTGTGTCCTTTATACTTGTTGCTCTAAACCCTTCCCCTTTTCCCCTGAAATTCCCTCCCCTCTCTCCTCTGGTGACTGTCAGCGTGTTCTCAATTTCAGTGTCTTTGGTTATATTAGGCTTGTTTATTTGTTTTGTTGATTAGGCTCCTGTTAAAGGTGAGATCATATGTTATTTGTCTTTCACCAACTGGCTTATTTCGCTTAGCATGATGCTCTCCAGTTCCATCCATGCTATCCCAAAAGATTTTAATGTCACATCAGTCCATTTCTACTTGACAAAATTAGGAATCTTTTTTTAAATTTCTTTTTACACATATTTTTTATTTTGTTCAGCTATATTGAGGTTTAAGTGACCCCAGTATCATAAAATTATAACATATTTAATGTATACATCATGATGATTTATGCATAAATTGTGAAATGATTCTCACAATCTAGTTAATTAAAACATCCATTACTGCACATACAGGGGTGGGCAAAATTAGGTTTAGAGTTGTGGGTGACATTCTTTTGAGCTAATAAAGCTATTGTAATAATCATAACCTGCATATCTTTTTCCATATGAACAGCTATAAACCTACTTTTTCCCACCCCTGTATTTATAATTTTTTCTTTTTTGATAATAGTCATATTCTACTCTCTTAGCAAATTTAAATTATATAATAGTATCATCAATTATAGTCATCATTGGATTTACAGACTTTATTCATCTTAAAGCTGAAAGTTTGTAACTATTTGCCTACCTTGTCCTATTTCACAAGTTCCTTCAGCCCCTGGCAACTATTTTTCCACTCTCTGTTTCTATGAGCTTGAGTATTCTTTTCCTCTTTTATAACAGATTCCACATGTGAGTGATAGGTATGAGGTATTATCTTTCTCTATTTGGCTTATTTAACTTAATGCCATCAAAGTCCATTCATGTTATTGCAAATGGCAGGATTTCTTTCTTTCTCATGTCTGAAAAATATTCCATTGTCCATTCATTCATTGGTGAATGCTTAGAATGTTTCCATAGCTTGGTTATTGTGAATAATAATGTAATAAACATGAGATTGCAAATATCTCTTCAATATCCTGTTTTCATTTTATTTGAATATATACCCAGAAATAAAATTGCTGGATCACAGAACAGCTGTATTTTTAATTTCTAAAGGAACTCCATACTCTTTTCTATAGTAGCTGCATCCATTTACATTCCCACCAAATGTTCCCTCTTCTCCATGCTCACCAACACTTACAATCTCTTGTACTTTTAATGACAGACATTATGACACTGAGCAGATACCTCAGTGTCATTTTAATTTTCATTTCCCTAATGATTAGTAGGTTGAGCACCTATTCATTTATCTGTTGGCCATTTCGATATCTTCTTTGGAAAAATATCTACTCAGTAAATCTGCCTATTTTTTAATCAGATGGTTTGGATTTTCTGCTACTAAATTATAAAAGTATTCTTTATATTTTAAATATAACCTCTTATCAGATATATCATTTGCAAATATTTTCTCCTGTTTGGTAGGGTGTCTTTCATTTTGGTGATGGTTCCCTTTGCTGTGTGAAAGCTTTTTAGTTTGATGTAGTCCCACCTGCTTATATTTGCTTTTGTTGCTATGCTTTTAATGTCAAATTCAAAATATCATTGCCAGGACAAATGCCAAGTAGCTTACCCCCTGTTTGCTTCCAGAAGTTTTATGATTTCCAGTCTTAATTTAATCTTTAATGCATTTTGGAGTTGATTTTCACATGTGGTATAAGACAGAGGTCCAGTTTCATTCACTTGCATGTAGCTGTCCAACTTTCCCAACACTATTTAATGAAGAAATTACCATTCCCAATTATATATTCTTGGTTCCTTTGTCATAAATTAATTGACCATATATGTGAGGGTTTATTCCTGAGTTCTCTATTTTGTACCATTAGTCTGTGCGCTTTTATGCCAATATCATATTGCTTAAATTATTATAGCTTTGTAATGTACAGGGTCCAGCAGAAGTAACGTCTGCTTGAGAGTAATTGGCAGGGTAATGATATGGGTCTAATAATTTATAGTTTTAATTTGAGCATTTCACCTAAAAGGTCATATGGTGTGCTTGAGTGTGATAGTGTTACCTTACAGAATTACATGCTATGATTTTGTAATAAAAGATTTCATAATAAAAAAAAGACATTATTTGTGTTGGACCCTTTAGTTTGAAATCAGGAAGTTTGAAGCTTCCAGTTTCACTCTTCTGTCTCAAGATTACTTTGGCTATTTTAAGATATTTTGTGGTTCCATACAAATTTTAGGATTATTTTTTCTATTTCTGTGAAAAATGCCATTGGACTTTTGATAGAGATTTCACTGAATCTACAGATTGCTTGGGGTGGATGTTTCATATAGACATTTTAACAATATTAATTCTTCCAATCCACAAGCAAAGGATATCCATTTATTTGTGTTCTTCAATTCCTCTCATCAGTGTCTTATAATTTTCATTGTACAGATTTTTCACTTCCTTGGGTAAATTTATTCCGATGTATTTTATTCTTTTTGATGCAGTTGTAAATGGAATTGTTTTCTTAATATTTCTTTCTGATGGTTCATCTTTAGTGTATAGGAGTGCAAATGATTTTTGCATATTGATTTTGTGTCTTGCAAATTTGCTGAATGTATTAGTTCCAACCATTTTGGAGTGCAGTCTTTAGGGTTTTCTATATACAATATCATACCTCTGCATAAAGAAAGTTTTACTTCTTTTCGATTTGGATGCCTTTTATTTCCTTTTCTTGCCTGATTTCTCTGGCTAGGACTTCTAGTACTATGTCAATTAAAAGTGGCAAGATTGAAGAAAAATTTTAAAAAAACCTAAATAAATAAAAGTGGCAAGATTGGTTCTTTGTACATGGGGGACACTGCCTTGTTCTTCATGGCTGTTCACTGCAGAAAATGCGCTGACAGACAGCCCAAGTAAAGAACAGTCAGGTCCTTGAGAGGAAAAAGGAGCGGTGAGTTTGGGCATTCTTGTCTTATTCATGACCTGAAAGGAAAAGCTTTCAGCTTTTCACCCCTGAATATGATGTTAGCTGTGCATCTGTCATAGATAGTCTTTATTATGGTAAAGCATATTCCCTCTATACCCACTTTGTTGAGTGTTTTTATCATGAATGATTTATTTTTTGTCAACATCTATTGAGATGATCATGTGATTTTTACCCTTCATTTTACTAATTTGGTCTATCACACCGATCGTGGATGTTTAAGCATCCTTCTATCTCTGGAATAAATCCCATATGATCACAGGGTGTGATCCTTTCAACGTATTGGTAAATTCAGTTCATTTCAGTTTGTTGAGGATTTTTACATGTGTGTTCATCAGGGAGACTGGCCTGTAAGTTTTTTTCTTCTTGTAGCGCCCTTATCTGATTTTGGTATCAGGGTAACACTGGCTTCAGAAAATGGTTTTGGAAGTGTTTCCTCCTCTTCTATATTTTGGTAGAGTTTGAGAAGAACTGGCATTAATTCTACTTTAAATGTTTGCCAGAACTCACCAGTAAAAGCCATGTAGTCCTGTACTTTTCTTCATTAGGAGATTTTTAATTACTGATTCAATGTCCTTCTAGTACTTGGTCTGTTCAGATTATCCATTTCTTCATGATTCAGTCTTGGTAAATTGTGTGTATCTAGAAATTTATCCATTTCTTCTAGGTTGTCCAATTTGTTGGTCCAATTATAACCATATTCTGTTATAATCCTTTGTATTTCTGTGGTATTAGTAGCAATGTCTCCTCTTTTATTCCTCATTTGAGTCCTGTCTTTTTTTTCTTAGTATGCCTAGCTAAAGGTTTGTGCTGTTTTTAAAATAACCAGCTTATAGTTTCATTGACAGTTTTTCTTGTCATTTTAGTCTCTTTAGTTTCATTTATTTCTGTGCTCTTTATTTCCTGTCTTCTACTAACTTTGTGCTTAGCTTGTCCTTTTTTATTTCTAGTTCTCTGAGGTATAAAATTAGGTTGTTTATTCAAGCTCTTTTTTCTTAATGTAGGAGTTTATCACTATGAACTTCCCTCTGAGAAACACTTTTGCTGCCTTGGAGTAGGGATATTTTTAATCTTTTTTTAAATTTTCTATATATACACCAAATTTTCTAAGACAACGTATTACTTTTAGAATCAGAAAAATGCCTGTAATTTATTAAGAGGCTAAAAACGCTAAATAAAATGAGAATGGGTACTGGAAGACACCACTTTTGGGAAAGTACTTGGGTTATTCTAAGCTGTTACAGAGGACTGAAAAAGTTTAAAATGTTTTAAATCAAGAATGACTTAAGGATATGAGCACACAGTTTACATAGATGAAACAAACAGGAAAAGAATATACACTCTGCTATACGGGATGACTCAATCAAACACTATCATCCTCCGTTCAAATTTTGAGTTCTATTTGTACCTGTGTTCTCACTATGGAAGAACCAAGGGCTGGTGTTTCCCAGCAGTTGCCCAGTTCTTTCACCACATCATTTCACAGATTGTATTGAACGGAGAAAGATGAGAAACACAGAGGAGAGAGAATGAAAAGCAGCTTGACAGAGACAGAAAACAAATGGCCTGATTCCATTTACCTTTCTAACAAGTCAGTCATGAACAAGTATACAAGTGATCTAAGGCATGGTTTTTGAAATTAGATAGTTATAAGCACCAGCACGTATTAAATAAAACATACAAAAAAGAGAACAGAATAGAGCCCAGCATACATCCCAGGTAGTCAGGGTAAAAATTGTTTCAACTTTCGTTTCAGTTTCATTTGTACATTTGTACAGTGAGAAATGGCTTGGAAACATAAATTTTATTTCTTACTATGGGTTGTGGTAAAAAAAGGGAAAAAAAATGTAAATGCTAGCTGAGATACCTTCAACTCTAAGTTCAATCATTCTAATTTTGGTACTCCTTTAGCAAATTTAATGAATGTGGAGAGGGAGGGAAGGAGAGAGGAGGGAGGGGGGAAAGAAAAGGGAAAAAGAAAGACACAAAAAACATTCCCTAAGGGAAGTGGAAGAAATTTTTAATACCCCCCTGAAAACTCAGATAAGAGGAAAAATGAAGAAAAGGGAGAGACTGGAAGCTAGTGAGTAGATACGAGGTGGAGAGAAACAGACCTGGTAACTCTAAGTAACTGTGGTAGAGGTCCACATTATTCCATGAAGGAGCTTATAATCTAAAACCAGTAGAAGTATATAAACACACACCTATGTATACACATTTACACATGTTTTTTCGTAGATGTATCTACGGAACGCAAGGGTACTGTTATGAAATGAATGTTTATGTACCAAAATTCATATGTTGAAATCTGAATTCCCAATATGATGATAATAGGAGTGATGCTTTTGGAAAGTGATTAGGTCATGAGGTACAGCCTTATGAATGACATTAATGCTGTTATAAGAAGAGACACCAGAGAGTTTTCTCATTCCTTCCCGGTCTATGAACCAGGAAGTCCTCACCAGACAATGAATCTCCTGGTACCCTGATCTTGGACTTCCCAGCCTCCAGAACAGAAAAATTTCTGTTGTTTATAAGACACCAAGTCTGTGGTATTTTTGTTATAAAACCTGAACGGATGAAGACTGGTATTGATAAATGTACATTTTGAACAAATATATGCTTACCTTTTAGAAGAACTTTACTGATCCACAAATCTAATTGATACTTGAATATGCATGTTCTTGTTGTGGGTCAAAGGTGACTTCAAGGATCAGTACAACAGAGTTCTCCAAATACAAGTCTTGGGTGACAAACAGGACGTAAAGAAGAATCAAGAAACAAAGATCAGCAGAGTACTCCTTCAATTAAGCTGCTGGAAAAACAGCAAATACCTAGAAAAATAAACAAATAAAATAGTTTCAAATATTCCTATTCCAGAAGAAACCCTAAAACAAACCAAAAATGGAAAAGACAGGCTGAAAATATTGGTCATATTATTTTAAGTTCTTAGAGGACAAATGTTAGTCTACTCATTAATCACTCTTTCCATGATCTATTTTAACTCCAGGAAGAAAGAAAGTCATTTATTAATACCTAAAGTAAAAGGCATTATATTACCAAAAAAATTCAAAATACCTCAATATAAAACAAATCATTCAACTTCTTTTCATTATAACAAAATACAGTGTTCAAATAACAAACACTATTCTAATATATAATAAAATATTAAGTATTAAAATCACATAAAATGCAAAATAGAAATTTGACATTTGAACAGAAATGTGAAAAAATTCCATTGAGAGCGTATTCTGAAGCATTAGTAAGATATAAAATTAAAATATACAAACATATCAGTGTGGCAATATTGTTTGTGAATTAAAAATTCATTTCCAGTCCGGCCAAGATGGAGGCATAGGCGGACACACTGTGCCTCCTCTCACAACCAAAATTAAGGACAACAAATATTTAGAAACAAGAAAACAACCAGAACTTATAGAAAATTGAACTGTACGGAAGTCCAACAAGCATTCATCCAGACTGGTAGGAGGGGCGGAGTCGCGGTGGGAGAAGGTGGAGGTGCAGGAGTGCAAGCAGCAGCGGCTGGCAGTTCCCCGGTGCACAGGTGGCAGCTGGCGGTCCCCGGGCCCACAGGCAGCAGCTGGTGGACCCCGGGCACAGGGGGACAACTGTGCAGACCCAGTGAGGCCGCACAAGGCGGCTGGCTGACCAGGTGGTCCTACATTCGTGATCGCAGACGGTCCAGGCAGAGGGGAAGTGGCGGAAGGGACTGAATCCAGGAGAAAGCGGAGCAGGCGCCATTGTTCCCTCTCAGACCCCGCCCCCACATACAGCGTCACAACCCAGCGACTGGGCTGCCCCACACTGGGGAGCGCCTGAGGCTCCACCCCTCACTACGTAATAGCCGCGACCAGACTAAAACCAAAACAAAACAAAACAAAACAAACAAACAAAAAAAAACACCAAAAATGGCTCAAACCAGAGAACCAATCAAAGCCCCAGAGCCAATTCCTCTAAGCAGTGAACAGATAGCCAGCCTATCAGATGCACAGTTCAAAGCACTGGCCATCAAAATGCTCACAGAATTGGTTGATTTTGCTCACAAATTAGATGAAAAAAAATGCAGGCTACAATACGTGAAATGCAGGAAGATGCATGGGGAACTGATAGAGATGGAAGGAAAACTGGGACTCAAATCAATGGAGTGGACCAGAAAAGAATGAAGAAACAAGAATTCAAAAAAATGAGGAGAGGCTTAGGAATTTCTGGGACATCATTAAACGTCTCAACATCCGAACTATAGGGGTCCCAGAAGGGGAAGAAGAAGAGCAACAAGTGGAAAACTTATTTGAACAAATAATAAAGGAGAACTTCCAATCTAGCAAAGGAAATAGACTACCAGGACGTCCAGAAAGCTCAGAGAGTCCCAAAGAAGCTGGACCCAAGGAGGAACACACCAAGGCACATCGTAATTACATTAGCCAAGATTAAAATGAAGCAGAGAATTCTAGAAGCAGCAAGGGATAAGGGGACAGTCACCTACAAAGGAGTTCCCATCAGACTGTCAGCTGATTTCTCAAAAGAGACCTTACAGGAAAGAAGGGGCTGGAAAGAAGTATTCCAAGTCATGAAAGTCAAGGACCTACATCCAAGATTGCTCTACCCAGCAAAGCTGTCATTTAGAATGGAAGGGCAGATAAAGTGCTTCTCAGATAAGGTCAAGTTCAAGGAGTTCATCATCACCAAGCCCTTATTATATGAAATGTTAAAGGGACTTATCTAAGAAAAAGAAGATAAAAATATGACAGTGAAAAGACAGCAAATTCACAGCTATTAACAACCACACCTAAAACAAAAGCAAACTAAGCAAATAGCTAGAACAGGAACAGAACCACAGAAATGGAGATCATATGGAGGGTTAGCAACAGGGGAGTGGGAGGAGGAGAGAGGGGGAAAAGGTACGGAGAATAAGTAGCATAGATGGTAGGTAGAAAATAGATGGGGGAGGGCAAGAATAGTATGGGAAATGTAGAAGCTAAAGAACTTATGACACATGGACATGAACTAAAGGGGGGAATGTGGGTGGGAGAGGGTGTGTAGGGTGGAGGGGAATGATGGGGGAGAAATGGGACAACTGTAATAGCATAATCAATAAAATATATTTAAAAAAATTAAAATCAACAAAATAGATTTAAACTTTACCAGAAATTTTTGCCTCAATAAAAATGATCACGTGAAAAAAAAAATTCATTTCCATAGACTTTTTGCATAAATATCACCTTTAATAATATACTTTCACAAATCACATCTGACACAGATATATCTTTACATAAACTCTGCAAGAATCACAACTGAATTTCTTAAAATAGCTAGCAATTTAAGTATAAAACTTTTTTTAATTGTTGTTCAAGTAGAGTTTTCTACCCTTTAGCCCCATCCTGCCCACCCCCCAGCCCTCCCCAACTCCCTCCTGTCTCCACCCCCACCTTGTTATTGTCCATGTGTCCTTTATACTAGTTCTTTCAAACCTGCCCCCCCTCCCCCTGAAATTCCCTCCCCTCTCCCCTCTGGTCACTGTAAGCCTGTTCTCAATTTCAGTGTCTTTGGTTATATTTTGCTTGTTTGTTTGTTTTCAATTTAAGTATAAAACCTCTTAATATTAATAAATTACTAAATATATAATTATCACTCTCCTCTAGATTTCATTCTATATAAGTTTACTTTATTCCCAATAACCTGTTAGAGCTTATCAGTAGCTCATCATAAATACAAAAGGTCAATAGTAATTAGGCAATATAATTGAAACATAAATTGGTAACAGAAATGAAAAGTATTAGGATAATAGAATCAACTGAAATCTACTGAGATTCAAATTACTTAAAATACATTTTAGCACCATATACTACTCATGAACAAAGTAGGATTCCTAAATAATAGAAATAAATGTAGGATTAATCTCTAGATAGACTTCTAAAAAATGTTTTATGCTCTGTATTACATATAATTCATGTTTCATTTGTTTAAAAGAATGATTTAAGACGTTCTAATGTAGCATTTCCTTATTTTAAATTTTAATTTTATCTGAAAAAGTTATAAACAACACATTTCTAAATTGTGTAATGTGCATATGGAATATACCTAAATATTGTCAGCAGCTCCTTGGTCAGTATAGTCAGTTGGTTTTCCTAGATGGTTAAAATAAAGTTGCTCAACCACTAAAATAAAGTGTGTCTCTATTTCTCATCTTTCCCTTGTGAAATACAGACCATTTTCATTATCTTTGAAAGTGAAGGACATTCAAACATGTTTGAAATATTCCAACATATATGTATTTGATGAATATGTACTTATGTTAACACAATATATATCGTCATACTAACATATCAATACTATTCAGAGAACAAGGGTTATTTCTTCAGAGGGTATGATAGTAACAACAAAAAAAATGACACTACAATCAGTGTCCTGAGTAGTTGTAATTTGTTCTGTTTCTAAACACACACTTTATACCAAGGTCAATTTACATTTCTTACACTGCTAGGATTGTAATTTCTTTTCTTGTTCTGACAGGATATGTCCATGAAAAGATCTCACTGACATACCATCAGACAGAGCAAGAAGGGAAGAAAAAGACCACAGGCAAGATGAGGAGACAGCAACACTATCTGTACAGTGAGACTGCATGAAACAACCAGACTTCCTCAGCAATGCATATGCGAAAGGAATGTTGACCACAGTCTCACTGAAAGGATATACCAGCTCTTCTTCTGGTTATTCTCTGTGGAACTGCATAAATACTGAGAAATCTAGAAATAGACATACACATGCACATATAAAAATTATTGTCAGTGTATAAGTTACTGCTGCCCTGGGACTGTAATAATTTATGTAACATCTGTTTTCATATTTTTCTAATTTTTTTCTTAATTAACATACATATTTAACACATAAATGTTCAGACCACCTCTTTTTTCTGCTGACTGTGCTGCTTTACTTTTCAAGTTGTATATTCCTAGGGAGAATTCAGGATAGATGGAAACCAAATTTTACTGAAAGCACAAATTTTTTTAAAAATATATTCTATTGATTATGTTTTACAGTTGTCCCATTTCTCCCCCATCATTCCCTTCTACCCTGCACACCCCCTCCCACCCACATTCCCCCCCTTTAGTTCATGTCCATGTGTCATAAGTTCTTTAGCTTCTACATTTCCCATACTATTCTTGCCCTCCCCCATCTATTTTCTACCTACCATCTATGCTACTTATTCTCCGTACCTTTTCCCCCTCTCTCCTCCTCCCACTCCCCTGTTGCTAACCCTCCATATGATCTCCACTTCTGTGGTTCTGTTCCTGTTCTAGTTGTTTGCTCTAATTTTAAGTGTAAACAAAGAACTAAACCAATTTTCAAGTAAATACTAAAATCTTAAGGTTTTCCATAAGAACATTTGAATCTGCCAACAAATCAGGCAGTAAATTAAGGTCTAAATACCCCCCCAAAAAAACCCCATAAAAACATAATTCCAATATTACATTAATCTTCTTGATTTCTCTTTAACTTTTATAAGGTAACAAACCTATTACAACATCTATGATTTCTTGTCTTTGCAAGTTTTGGTAATGTTTTGAAATTTTTATGTCTCGGGCAACTAACATATTCCACACAGTAAACATCAAGAAGTACTGGACCGGTAATTTTTTTTAATTGTAAACTTCAAAGGTTATACAGATGTGAGAAAAGGGGAAAGTTTTTATTCTAAAGCTCATTCAAGTACAATCAACTTCTGGAAGCTCTTAATCTGAACTGGGGAATTCAAAACTTAAAATATTACCATTACTTAGCGAATAGAAAAAGTGAAATTAGAGGCTGATCAAGCCTGTGCTACAGTAAGTAAAGTATTCTCAAATAACAATGCTTAAAATGCCAATGCTGTAACTCCATCTGTACTTTACCTCACTTCAGAATTAATCACTTTGTATTTCATTGCCTAGTTATGTACTTCAGTATTCAATATTATGTACTTTAATATTTCTCTTCTGTTGTCAGAGCTGTTTGAAGACACTAAAATCGTCTCAGCCTAGAACCTACATTTTATTTTGGAAAACAGACAGTAGTACACAATAACCATGCAAGTACATAACTGCAAAGAGAGATAAATGCTATTAAAAATATGGGAGGCGAGGAGCCAAGAGATTGTTATAACAAGAGACTGATTTAGGCCCAGAAATCTGCAAAGACCTAAAGAAAGACTTTAATATGAGATCAGAAAGGTATGGGAAGTGTTCCAGTCAAGTGCAAAGGTCTAAACGCAGTTATATGATACGCACATTCAAATTCAAAAACAGAGAAGCAGAGGGGCCAGTCACTGCTAGAGAGGAAATGCATGTGAAACAAAATGGGGCAGAAAAAGTCAACATAAGGCAAAATTACTGGAGGATGTTAAATAAAGTATGGCAATAAATTTTACACTAAAGAACTATCAAATGAGGTTGACTTTTAGAGAGGGGCAAGAGAGATGCAGGGAGGAGTCAGAGGTGCAATGACAGTAGCTTAGATTAAGGTGATGGTGATGAATGAAGATGAAGAGAAGGCAGAAAGAGATTTATGGTGTAGCCATCAGTGGAATTTGATAAAAAATCAGATTTTGTGGAGGATGCAGATGGATAGGAATTTCATTCATTGATGCACAAACTCTCAAAGAAGATCAGTTTTTGGAAACTAAGGCCAGCTTAAATTTGAACTTGTTAAGCAGTGACCTGTTGAAGATGTCCTGTAGGCATTTCAATGTCAACATCTGGAGTTATAAGAATCTGGAGCTTTAAAAATGCTCCGCAATATTCTCACCGATATGTCCCCTAGGGCACGGGGTATAAAGTAAAGAACAAACAAATGGGACTACATCAAACTAAAGAGCTTCTGCTCGGCTAAAGAAACCATCATCGAAATGGAGAGGGAACCAACCATATGGAGGAACATATTTGCCAATGATATCCTGAACAAAGGTCTGATCTCCAAAATATATAAAGAACTCAAATGACTCCACACCAGGACGATAAAAAATCCAATTAAAAAATGGGCAAAGGACCTGAACAGACACTTCTCCAAGGAGGACATACAGAGGGCCCACAGATACATGAGAAAATGCTCAACGTTACCAGCCATCAGAGAGATGCAAACTAAAACCACAATGAGATACCACTTCACACAGGTGAGAATGGCCATCACTAACAAATCAACAAGCAAGTGCTGGCAAGGTTGTGGAGGAAAGGGAACCCTAGTACACTGTTGGTGGGATTGCAGACTGGTGCAGCCACTGTGGAAAACAGTGTGGAATTCCCTCAAAAAACTAAAAATGGAACTGCCTTTTGATCCAGCAACTCCATTTCTGGGATTATACCCTAAGAATCCTGAATCACCAATTCAAAAGGACCTATGCACCCCAATGTTCATAGCAGTATTATTTACAATAGCTAAGTGCTGGAAACAGCCTAAGTGCCCATCAGTAAATGAGTGGATCAAAAACCTGTGGGAGGGACGTTTACACAATGGGATACTATGCAGCTGAAACAAAGAAGGAACTCCTGTCCTTCGCGGCAGCATGGATGGAATTGAAGAGTTTTATACTAAGTGAAATAAGACAGGCAGTGAAAGATAAACACCATATAATCTCACCTATAAATGGAACCTAATCAACAAAACAAACAAGTGAGCAAAAAGAACCAGGGACATGGAAATAAAGAACTGAAAGTGAATAGAGGGGAAGGGAGGGGGAATACTGTGGAAAAGAAGGGAAAAGGTCAACTCAAGGAATATGTACGAAGGACCCATGGACAAGGACAACGGGGTGGGGATTGTCTTTGCAAGTGGGGGTTAGACAGGGCAGGGGAGAGCAATGGGGGGAAATGGGGACAACTGTAACTGAAAAACAATTAAAAAAAAAAAAAGAGTGCTCTGGGCTAGAATCAAATTCAGAATTTACCAGGAATATGAGCTGTAAAAATCGGAAACTCCCATCAGACACTCTGTATCTTTCTCATTTCTAGCTATCATACCACATCAGAACAAGTAAATATATATTTCATAATTTGACAAACTCATTTAGCCTATAATCAGTGAACTCCATACGGCATTATTTGCCTCATGTTAAGTTACTGAATAAGAACCATCATTTATTGGAATACCCACTCTGGGATAAAACTTATAGAAACATGTTGAGGCACTCCAAATACGGGCTTCAGGACATTCATCCTCACAATAACCTTAGAGATTTAACAGTTACGGTACCTGCTTTTCAGATGAGAACACTGAGGCTTGGCCAGTAAATGACAGAGGCATATTTCCAACCCAAGGTTACCCGAACCCACAACCCATGTTCTTTCCACTAAGTAGGAGAGTAGCTCATGTAGTGTTGAGGCTAAGCTTTAAAATAAATCAACCTCAGTTTCAATGCTGGCCCCAGAAGACCACTTAAATTCTCTGATATTTCCTTACCTGCAATTTTTCCCTTGTTAGGAAGTACTGAAGTTTTAGGAAACACTGGAAACCTCTGGCACAGTCCACTTGGTTGTGCATCACCATTAACGTGACATGTTCTTTCACCAAGGAGTACCAGTTGAAAGAGGACTGAGAGCAGAAACTAAGGCCTTGGAAATTTCACAGTACAGGACATGGCAGGTCATCAGGTGTAATATTTAATTCAGGCCCCACCCCACCCCCGTTCTTCCCCCAAGTAAGGAGAAGTAGCTTCTAAGAGAAGAACCAGCAGGAGACAATATCCTAAAAGCTGTCAGTAGAGAATTCAGCAGTGGTTCTAAAACTTTAGTGTGCATAAAAATCACCTGAGAAGCTTCTTATAAGGGGGATTCTGAAACATACCTTCCCCCCAAAGGTTCTGAAACGGCAGGGAAATAGATGTTCCCTCAATCTTTCTAAAACATATCTACCACCAAGAACCACTTCCCATTCTTCAGATGCATAATTTTTAAATTATTTGTTAAACATATATATTACTTAATTTAGTCCAACAAAACTGTGGCCGACCTAATATTAAACTTTCAGATATTCTTCTGAACAACTACTATCAAGGTTCCCTTTGAATAGAAAGTGGGATTATTAAACAAAAAAGTTTTAACTGTACATCAAGTGCCTCCAGCAAATTTGATTTTCCTTAATACAAATTTTAATTTTATGATTAAAAATTAAGTCTCATATACGTGTATGTGTGTGCATATGTGTGTGTGTGTGTGTGTGTGTATCAAAAGATATAGGACTATTTAAGGAAGATCAGTGGTCCATAAGGAAAATTTTATTGCAAAAGTTAACCTTTGGTTAAATAAAATATATTGTATATTAGTAAGGAATCTTATAAATATGTCAGAGGGTCTGATACAGTAATAATTATCTCAAAAATGAAATACTAGTGTATATATAACCCTGCTCAGTGACACCAGTAAATACAAAAATACACTGGTACCAAAGCAGCATTCAGGACAGAAAATGTTTACTATATTTTCAGATGCAACTTTTTTAAAATTTATTGATTTGAAAGAGAGAGAAAGACAGATTTGTTGTTCCATTTATTGATGCACTTATTGATTGCTTCTTGTACATGCGCTGACCAGGGATCTAACCCACAACACCTTGGTGTGATGCTCTAACCAACTGAGCTACCTGGCCACGGCTATATCTAGACACTTCTGATCGCTAAACATTAAAATATGCTCATCTTCCCTCTACATGAACCACAACTGTCACTACAAAAGCATACCTTCCAGTCACACTGTCCCAGTAGCTCCAATTAACCTTACATACTGGCACACTGAGTCAGGGCCGCTATAACAACATTCTAGTAGCTTAGAGATTCTAACATATTCCAAAACTCCAAACTTTCACCCAACCAAAGTTAACTTAATTTTTAATTTTGAAATTTCAAGACAGATATTATTCTCTCAAGGCTTATCAGTGAAGCTAGAAGTGAACAGTTAAACTTTCAAGTTTATTATATCTTTATATAAATTATAAACTTTTATATAAATTATATAAGGTTTAACACTTATTCCTCCAAATCAAAGAAAACATCCACTGAGGTTGGTTTGTTTTTTTTTTTAATCTCATGACTTACATTAGGACTATGATAGAGAATAAAAAGTTAAAGATAAGTTGTTTGAAAAAATTTTTTAGCAATCATAAAGTCAATACTCCACTATGATATCGATACTTTATACATGGAGTATCTCATTTAATGTCTCCTCACCTTCACCCCACAAATCACACCAAAAAAAATTTAAAAACAGCTAAGAGAGGCATAAGGACACCAAGTTGCCCAAGATATAATCTAACACATGGCTAACACATGATAAAGCTGGAATTTGAACCCAGAATCTGAATTCACGGTCTAAATGTTCTGACATCATGCTACACCCATTGAAAGGCCACTATGACCATAATTTACCTGACCATTACTCAGTCTTTCATGAATTCTCTTAACTTTATAAACCTTTAAACAGACAATGATCCAAAACTACTGATACAATATAAATACGTTCCTCTGGCTTTTATGGTAAATGAAATTTTGTCAAGTTGCCCTAATAATACATATCTTTACTTCTAAAATGACTCTTCATCGTGTCATAGTAACACAACATTATTTCTCCCAGTCATGCTCATTTTTCACCAAACAGTTGGTACCAAGTTAGATCCCACAATACTCTAAGCTCCAGGTAAAACAGAAACCAATATATGTACAATGCAAAAAAGAGAATTTTCAGTGATATTAAAACTCTATCTTTTAATATTCCTCCTGATGCCAATCAAGATAAAGTGTTTTCTCTAAATCTTAGTTCCATTTAGGATCAAACTCTGGATGCCAAATTCAAATTAGCCTAACAATAAGAAACAGCCCTCACTGGGTTGCTCATTTGGTTGGAACATGGCCCTGTGCACCAAAAGGTTGTGGGTTCAATCCCCAGTCAGAGCATATACCTAGGTTG
Organism: Glossophaga mutica; assembly: GCA_039655065.1. Taxonomy (NCBI): domain Eukaryota; kingdom Metazoa; phylum Chordata; class Mammalia; order Chiroptera; family Phyllostomidae; genus Glossophaga; species Glossophaga mutica. The sequence goes on along the minus strand of CM077309.1, from coordinate 25,794,085 downwards.
TGGGCTTGATTTCCAGATGGGGTGCGGACAGGAGGCAACTGACCAATGTTTCTCCCTCACTTCTCTCTCTCCCTCCCCTCCTCTCTGTCTAAAATCAATAAAACGCATCCTCAGGCAAGGATTAAAAAAAAAAAGAATAAGAACAAATGAACAAAAATACATTTGGTCAGTTCTGAGAGTTGCTTTGAGCACCTGAGTTTCATTCCAATCTTAAAGACCAGCCTAAAGGCCTGTGACAAGTTAGAAAATTCCAGGAACTGTGGTTTCTGTAAACAAAATGCAGATTCAACCTGACTCCAAAAAATGGAAAATTCCCTTAAGACCAGGATAGTCTGTCCATTTCCTGCAGCAGATATAAGGCATGGGGCTTTTCAAGGCAGACATCCTGCATGGTACAATAAGAACATGGCATATTTGTAATTAAAGTATTCCCTTCTTTTAAGGATGTTCCTGTAACTAGAATGAAAATAAATAAGGTTTTTGAAGTAATTATTTTAGATAAAACAGTCTGGAACTGTAAGCATTGTCCATAATTTTATTTTGCATTCTAAATGTTCAGTTCCAGACTTATTAAATTATTTAACATCTCATTAACTACTACTCCTTATGCTATTCCATTTGTTTCAGAGTTCCTTTTTTTAATCTATTGGCTTTTAGTAATATCACCTGCCTGTCACCTTTTGTCCAATAAACTCTGTAATTTATCTTGCTCAAACTGTGCAAAAAGAAAAACTCAAACCATACTTGACTGCAATGGAGGAAAATCTATGAAAAGGAGTCACTGTCCCAAGTTATTCCAGAATTCTGAGGAAACTTTGGGTCTCTGAAAACAGACATGGCCAAAACTAATTAAAACTAGAGAGAGAACAGATAATAAGTCAGCTCTACAAGGGACACAAGTATTTCAGATCCATTTTTTCAACTTTGTAGTTCATGACTTCTCCATCACTTACTTTACCACCAAACTACTGTTCCTTTATTAATCTTGCTGCGTATTATATGCTTCTCAAAAAGAAATAAAGGAAATCTAAACTGGATAATGTTGGTAATCATTAGCAGCACAGAAAATGGCTGAATCAACTATTGGGTACTTAGCATTTTAGAAAGATAATTCCAATGGAGGTATAGAGTACTAACAAACAAACTAGTATAGTAGCTATGAAAATAAGAGCCCTGGCTGGCGTAGCTCAGTGGATTGAGCGCGGACTGCGAACCAAAGGGTCACAGGTTCGATTCCCAGTCAGGGCACATGCCTGGGTTGCAGGCCAGGCCCCTAGTAGGGGCCACGTGAGAGGCAACCACGCATTGATGTTTCTCTCCCTCTCTTTCTCCCTCCCTTCCTCTCTCTAAAAATAAATAAATAAAATTGAAAAAAACAAACAAACAAAACAAAACCAAAAAAAAAAAGAAAAAAGAAAATGGTGGTAGCTACACATATAAATGGAAGAAAAATAAGTTTAATAAATTCCCAAAGTGCCTAATCTAGGAGTCAGGCACATTTTATGCCATGAAAAGAATAACAAAAAGGCAGGAGGAGAGAGTGGTAAGAACAAAGGTTAAGAGAAAAAGTGTATACTGTATCACTTCAAATATATACCTACCTCAGTACCTGTACCCCTCTACAGGATGGAAGAAGGAAATGAATGATCTCAAATTTTAATTTTGCTAACTTCTACAACATTAAGTCATTTGACACTTTATTTCAGAAAGTCTCCTTATTTCTAAACAACACTATTGCAAGCCTAGAAATATCTCCAATTGAGTATTCTTTTTTATTTTTTATTTTAATTTAATCTTTATTGTACTTTTCCCATTACCACTTAGTCGCTTTTTACCCCCTTCCCCCAGCAATCACCACACTGTTGTCCATGTCTATGAGTCCTTTTTCCTTTTTGCTCAATCCCTCTACCCCTTAACCTCCCTCCACTAGCTGTCATCTGCTCTCCATCTCTGAATCTACCTCTGTTGTGCTTCTTAGTTCAGTTTGTTCATTAGATTCCACCTGTAATTGCCCCTATGATACTAACACTCAATTAACACCTAAAACAATTTTCTTCTTTATTAATGGCTGAGTAGTATTCCATTGTGTAAATGGCCTGTGGTAGTTTTATCCACTCATCTATTGATGAACACTTGGGCTGCTTCTACATCTTGGCTATTGTAAATAACGCTGAAATGAACATAGGGGTGCTTATGTTTGTCTGAATTAGTGTTTTACGGTCCTTTGGATACATGCCCAAAAGTGAGATGCTGGGTCAAAAGGCAGATCCATTTTTAATTTTTTTGAGGTATCTCCACACCGCTTTCCACAGTGGCTGCACCAGTTAGCATTCCCACTAACAGTGCAAAAAGTGTTGCTCTTTTTCCACACCCTTGCCAGCACTTGTTGTTTGTTGATTTACTGATGACAGCCATTCTGAGAGGTGTGAGATGGTATCTCATGGTGGTTTTAATTTGCATTTCTCTGATGATTAGTAACTTGAACATCTTTTCATATGTCTATTGACTCTTTAAATAGTTGCCAATGATTCATATATCTCACTTTGAGCTATTTATACATATAAACAATCCAGCTGAGTATCGAAGTTTGCACTAGGCTACTTGTTTAGTAAATTTGATACTTACACTCCATTAACACTAAAAGAAAAAAATTAAAATATGGGCAGAGAAACTGGAGAAACATTTCTCCAAAGAGGACATACACATGGCAACAAACATATGAAAAGATGCTCAACATCACTAGTCATCAGGAAAATGCAAATTAAAACCACAATGAGGTATCACTTCCCACTTGTCAGAATGGTTAGCATCGGAAAACCAACCAATAGCGAGTACCGGTGAGGATGTGCAGAAAAGGCAACCACTGGTCGGCTGGATTGGAAATTGGTGCAGCCACTATGGAGAACCACATGAAGATTCCTTAAAAAAAATAAAAATTGAGCTGCCAAATGACCCAGCCAATTCCACTCTGAGTTGTTTATTTATCTGAAGAAAACAAAAACACTAATTAGAAAAGATATTTGCACCCCTGTGTTCACTGCAGCATTATTTGCAATAGCTAAGATGCGGAAGTAACCTAGGTGTCCATCGATAGCTGAACGGATGAGCCTACAGGGCATTATGCTAAGTGAAATAAGTCATACAGAGAAAGACAAATACTGCGTGTTTCACATATATGTGGAATCTGAAAGAAGGAATAAACGAAACAAAACAGAAACAGACCCGCAGTTATAGAAAACAAGCTGATAGGGGGTGGGGGACTTGGGTCAAACAAATGACAACGAACTAACACCCCAGCCAAATAAATACAGGAAGATCACACATGCATCACTGCTTTCAGTCTACTAACTCAGTAAGACAGCAGTGAATTAATTTACATGACTAATGCCATTCTTTTGCTACTGAGAATGATAACTTCTTAAATGTATTCTCCAAAAACACTTTTGAAATATTTAAAGATTACAAGCAAAATTATTACCCTGGTTTCATACTGCAATAAAATGCATAAAAGTAAGTATATTCAAAGTCTCATAAGAAAAATGCTCTATGAGGTTAAAAGACTATACATTGGTGAAATGAAAAGAAAATCATAAATAAGATAAATACAGTATACCAAAACTTTTGGTTTTATAACCAAATGGGTAATAAAATTGTTTTTAAAAAATCAATGTGTTTTTTATTCTGGATACTAGAAATTCACCAAGAACTCTGAAGCAATTGATTACTCTCTAAAGGCAGAAGTCCAAATAAGGCACCTGATTCTTAGGATTAAAAAAACAAACAAACCCCAAAACATCATAAATCAGACTTTTAAGAAATGAGCCTTGAAGTCTTTTGTGTTTATCTTACAATTATTTCTCTTATCCAACTGAACAGAAGGGAGAGGCAACAGTAAATGTATGGTTAATGGCCAGGCTCCTGCAAGGACAAATTTCAGTAAGGCTACTGAAAGGCTGGTAACCCTACTCAGCAGTACATCCTTTCCAGTCCTCTGTACTGAACCACTCACTGCCTAAGTTGAGTGAACACTAGGCCATCCACCAGGGGTACAGCCGTGGAAGGAAAAGCAAAGCTCTAAAGTCTAGGTTACCTAATCTAAAATTGTTGCAGCTTTTCTAAACAATGGCCTAAACGCTCATTGAAATACTCCTTTAGTTCACTGAAGACATTCAGAAGTGTCCTAACTAAAAACCAACATGTAAAATGTACTTTCAAATTTACGACTATCCTTCTGAGCAGTTCCTGGTGATACTACACTCTCAGACCACGATACTTAGGGAGGGTGGGTGGAAGATGTCTTAAAAGTAAGGCTTGTCTTTGTGTTTTTTAGGAAATGTCATTTTATTCACTTCCCAGTAACAGATCTATAGAAAAGTTTCATTGTTATCATTCCCACTTGCACAGATGAAGAAATATAGCCACTGTTAATTAAACACATTTAATAAACATATTTAATACCACTCAGTTAATCTCTGATATTTAAACTCTGGGATGTGACACTTCAAAAGCCATATCCTTTACCCAACATCACAATGCCTTCAAGTACACCAATGAGTAATGTGAGTCAAAGTCACGTGGTAAATTAAAGTGACCTCTTTATCTCCATCTCACTGGAGTACCCTGGAAACCTACCCCTGAAAGTGAAGTTTGTGTTCCCCATAACCATGAACCACAGGCTCATACATTGAAATCTGTGATTCATGGAGCTTAGACATCAATTTCTCTTCACTTACTTTCATTCTGAAAAAAGTTCTCTCTGAAGATATACCTATCTAAGCTCTGTATTTCAGTGTGACAGACATTAATTTAAGATTAAAATTTCTACCTAATTCCTAGACAGTTTTCTATATATTATCCTTGATAGGTCATAAATATATACATATATATACAGATGAGAATCAGACTTTTTTAATGGCATTTCTTCTCAAATATTCCTAAAGCCAGTGTGCAAGCTGTCCAGACAAAACCAAAATATGTCCTGAGCTTCATTTGTATAGATGTACAATGAATACAGAAAAATCCCAGAAGAAACCCCAAATATAAAATTACCATACTAAGAATAATTCAGAGCAAAACTAGAAAATTCAGGTCTGTGACCTATCTCCACCTCAACCCCAAAGTCGATATAGCCAATTGGAAAGAGCTCCAAAGAGCTTACTAAAGTACCTCCTGAAGGCAATTCCAGATTTTCCTTACAAAGAGCTTGTCACTCTTTCCAGAGGGCTAGACTTGTTTTACCACCTAACCGAGTTCCTCAGTCAAAACATGTTTTAAATGGGGCACTAAGTTTCAGATTAAGTCACTTCTTCTACCTCTTGAAACAAAGGAGTAATGTTGACCAAAAAACAAAGCTCATATGGCCTTGAGATTCGATCCAGAATATATTATGTACCAATTATTTTTAGGAAATAGATTGGCAAATCATTTTAATTGTCAAGTATGAGAATTAAAAGAATAAATTTAAAAAAACACTGTGGTGTATTTTCTTTTGAATATAATTACTCTGTTTTGAGCCTTGGTAGTCTATTATGAGGATTATTTAGGCAAGATTTAATGCCTAGAAACAAGTTCATATAATGTTATTCTTTGGATTGCTAAGAGTCATGTTATTTTAAGTTCAATTTAGTTTCAGGCTTCCACATGCCCAAAACAACCGTCTTTAGATTGGTAAAGTTGTCTTCTGCAATAATCTTTCCTCTTAAGCTGAAAACCTCTCATGGGAGCAAAAGCTCTTCTTCGCAAAGCAGCGGAGCCTTTGGGCTGGCCTTCCCAGCTTCACACTGGTAACAGTACCCGGGTGTCTTCACATGAACGAGTGATTTATTAACTTGATATTTTGAACCCAATTATAAGTAATGCACTGAACTGCATGTACTAGAGTTGTCTAGTTTACCTGGCACTTTCAACAACTAGAATTCTACTCAACTCTTCTGATTTTTAGAATTTGAAGCACCATTTTAATCATTTCACAAATGTTAAATTATGTTCAGAAGAGTTTCGGCACAAAAAAACAGGACCAAATGTCTTAAAAAGGAAAAGAATGTCTTTAGTAAACAGAAAATTTGATCATGTAGGAAACAAATTTCTTCATATGCAGGGGTTCATTTTATCAACGTCTGTGATTTAATGATCTGTGCTTCATTTTGGGAAGGTATAACAGTAAATATTAACACATATTTATGAACATGCTCAATAGCAACAGACAAATTTTGTAAAGTTTCTATGAGCTAAGGAAAAAAAGGGACTTGGTTAACATGCGGTAATGCAATACATAAATATATTTATGCTATGTGCAATAATAAATGTTTCCATAATACTGAGTAGACTTTTTCTCACAGAGACAAACATCATTCACCAAATTATTATTGACTACTACTACTACACTCTGAAAAAAACTGTAAGTCTTATGAGCCCGCTCTGTAGTTCCAGGCATAGTTATCTTGTTAGTCCCCCTCTTCTAAACTGTGATAGAATAGAAGAGGAATTCTCAACTGCAAGAATTTTTAAAACATGTAATACCTGACTATTTAGTCAAAGGCACTGACCTCTTTTCCTTTAGACTGTCAAATAAAAAAATGACAATAGCCAACACAATAATAGCCATCCAGTATGAATGATCAAAATTACACCTATTTTTTGGTCAGATTGGCAAAACTATATTTTTTGGTGTGCTGCAAAATTTAAGCAATTAGTTTATGTATACCATGTAATCAAAAAGGTGGAAAACTGCTGGACTAGAACACAAGAAAAATAGTTTTTTTACTCCATCAGTACCCTACAGCCCTCTTCCCTGAGTGGGGTTGGTATAATTTTCATCAAGTACTTTTATTCTATTATGTTACTCAAAGCTTTATGGCTATGATATATGGAACATAAGAATATTATAATTAATGCTAAAGTAAAATAAAGGACTGATACATTGTTTTAATAAGAAAAATTATGATGAGTAATTAATTTATATGAAAATTATATAATAATTTTTAGAATACACAACTAAAATAAAATAATTAGCATAAGAAATGTTTAATATAATTAAATATGACAGACTAGAGTTCAGAAGAGAAATCAAATACAGCACTTTATAATAGTAAACTTTTGTAAGGGTTCAGCTCCAACATTTTTAAAATCTTTCTGTTAAAATGAAAGCATACACTTTACAAACAGGTCATTTCAATACTAAACAAAAACAACCATCAAAAATAACCCAAAACTAGCTAACTCATAATACTGGCCCTGAAGAAAGATCTTGATACACACCCATAGCTTCAGATAAAACAGCTAATCCCTTCTCTGGCTATGCTGTAGAACATAATAAAGAAGAGGGAAAATAGAAGAATAGCTTAATCAAATTCCCCTCCAACAGTTAATTCAATTTTACTGAATGATTAACCATGTAAAAGCTGCCATTGCTATTGCTATTAAAATTAAATCAGGCATCTTCCAGAACATCTTTTGGGGAAGTAATATACAGGTAGTATCTCAGAGAAGAGAAGTGATCTAAAAAGCCAAGTAATTATTTATGAAAGTAATAATTTTTAAACCTTCATTATTTGCAAGAAAGCTAAAAGATTATCATTAGATTGAGATAATTATAACCTGTTAATACAAACTACAATTTAAAATATTTTCTCAATAACATCTAGTGTGCACTATTTAAAAAATCCACATATGGTTGTGAATAAAAATGGAATACAAATTTAATCCAATTTAAAATTGTACATATTGAGCTATGGTGCCTTGTAGCCTCCCTCGAACATGACATATACTTTTATGTGAAACTCTATATAAACTTGAATCCACATTATCCATCCTTCTGTACTCATTTTAATTAACAACTTAATATACTTGTACCTAACTATAAATGTTTTTTTTATATCTGAAACCTGTAGTCATCAGAGATTATGAAGGAAAAGAAACCAAGGTTGAGCTTAAAGAAAAAATAAACAAAAAACAGAGTACATTTGCAAATACATAGCTGACCCTCTTAGTCCCTGGTCTCTTCCCTGCTGACTGCTAAAGAGCGGCAATCGGTACCACAGCCAACGGGACTGAGAACAGAACTTACAGCATCCAGGAGAAAAATGACTGCTCCACTCTTGGAGAAGAGACTCACCATCTTTTTATTTATGAAGTTTACTAGAGATTTTATGTTATTAAAATGCTACATATTACGCAACCCGCTATATGTTAAATACTATATATTATTCAACACTGTTCATGATTTTAAAAATTAAAAACAAACTTCAATGATTAAAAAAAGCAAACTACCTTAAAGTGATAACATGAATGAAATGGATCTTTCCAAAAATCTATACCAAATATAATACGTAATGATGCGACATCAGAAGCATTACCCTTTAAAAAAGAGTAAGAAGCAGATGCCCACTATAACTTTTACTCAAGATTGTACTAAAACTTCAAGAGAGCATAGTAAGATAAAACTAGAAGAATAATTTTAAAAGGGAAGATATAAAGCCATACTTTCAAATATAATAATCAACTTAAGACATCCAAGAGGATCTATACATACTTTATTACAATTATTGAGAACATTCAGAAAGTTTGCTCCATCTATACAAAAATAAGGTTTCCACTTAATATGTCTGCTTTATGCATGATTATCTCTTTTCTTTTTGTGTGTCTTCTACAGTTAAGTCTTACATTAACAGTCGCCAACCAGAACTACACATTTATTAAGTGCTAAGGTTTGATAACAATGGAATAATGTACCCTCCCCTCAGATCTGTTGCGTTTTCATTACATTCTATTCTTATATCAAATTGCTTCTGTAATTAAAATATCCCCCACCCACCCCCCTTTTTGGTTTGTTTGGGCCAGATCATCAGAGTGGGCCAGTATCTCTAGGTATACTCTAAAATATCTCCAGTATACCTTCTTTTCTGTATCAGAATAAGTGAGTCACAACTCATTACTCTTAGTAAAAGAAAGCCCAGTTTACTTGAAGTATCACTTTGCAACTGTCAAAAATAAGAGCACTTTGCCAGGTCCCTGAATAAGCCACGCTGCCTTCAGCAGTATTCCTGCACTTCCTCCTCGCCATTTGCTTCACCAGCATTTCGCTCCCTAGACCTAAGAACCCTGCAAAAATCTGGAATGTTTTATTTACTACGTGATTCCAGAGGCTTCCCACTGACTCCAGTTAGGATGGCCTACTTACCCATAGTTTTCATTTCCTATTTCTAAATCAGTTTCTATTCCATGATGAATTTTTAAAATTATCACTTAGTTATTTCACATTTTACAAACTTTTTTGAAGTCTAGCAAAACACTAGTATTACTTGTTAACTGTTTAACTTTTCAAAAATTATTCCCCATTTCTTAGGAGACATTTTCCAGCAACATTATCTTTATAATAAAAATAAGAACTCCTTTTTACCTAACTCCTGCCTTTTTAAAATCCTGACATTGTTCTCTCCATGGTCCAAATGTAATGTCCTTTCCCAAGTCTTTATATTCCCTGATTTCTCTGTAGCCCTAAGAACCAGGATATCCTTCCTAAAATTCTTTTCCCTGTTTCTATAATTCTTCCCAACAACAGACCCATCCATCAGTTCTGACCCTTTTTCTGATGCTGCCACCTTATTAACATGCAAAAGTTCTTCTAGATCTATCTGTGGCTGATGCCTTTATCATTTTACACCACCACCGCCACGACCCTTCCTTTTTCTTTTTCTTTTTCTTTTTTTTTTTTTGGCTTAGCAGTCTCACTCAAATTTCATGCCTCCAAACCTCATTCTCTGGCCTTATGTCTCTAGTCCTGGCCTGGATCCCAAGAACTAGACCATGCTGGCATGTACATAACACCCAAAGTAGACACTGCCAGGTGGATGGATGTTGCCTCAAATGACTTCTCAACGCTGCTCTGCAGACGCCCTACACTATCAGATGGAGCTAGCATCTACTCACTATCCCCAATCATTCCCTAAATGTCTCCACCTAATAGTCCATATCCATACCTTATAAGCAATAATATATCAAATGTGGAACTCAGTATCTTTCCCCAAAACTTTCTACTGCACTTGTACCTCTTTGTAAGGGAATCTTGCAATCTTCAATAATTCTCTTTTGTACCTTCAGATCCACACTGTTGCCATACATAATGAATAACAGTGTGCCATTGAATTGATCTCTTTTTATCCTCCAATGTTATTCACTAATATAAGCATTTAATACCTCTTAACAAAGCTGATACAAGGGCTAGCTTCCTGACTAGTCTCCCATTTGTAGTACCTTCCTTTTTTTCTTTTTGCAAACCTTACTAAGTACCGCAAAGGAATATGATCATCTCATTTACCTAAGCAACCAGCAACCATTCAAACTCCTTATTCTTGCAATCAGTATCCTTGGCTATGGAGCTGCAAGGTTACATCTACTCTTAGTTGTATGCCTTCACTTTATATATTCTACCAAACATAGCACCTCTCTTCTTTACTCATGATGTTTTTTCTGGATTGCAGGGTCTCTCTTTCCTTCAAACTAGAGAAAACTGGAGGGAGTGTAGAGATAAAGTCAACAGAACCTGATAATGCAGTAGATACAGGTGATGAGGTAAAAAGAACAATCAAAAACAGTGTTCAGATTTGTAGCATATAAAATGAGATAGATGATGGTATCAGTCACTTAAATAAAACTGGAGGCACTTGAGAGGAAGGGCTGAACTTCTATTGTGAAGTGACTTAGACATCCCAAAATGGAAACAAATACCAGATAGGACCCTGAACCCTGAAACACCAATCCAAAAGAACCTATGCACCCCTATGTTTATAGCAGCACAATTTACAATAGCCAAGTGTTGGAAACAACCTAGATGCCCATCAGTAAATGAATGGATCAAAAAACTGTGGTACATTTACACAATGGAATTCTATGCAGCAGAAAGAAAGAAGGAGCTCATACCCTATGCAACAGCATGGATGGAACGTGAGAGTATCATGCTGAGCGAAATTAGCCAGGCAATGAAAGACAAATACCATATGATCTCACCTTTAACAGGAACCTAATCAACAAAACAAACAAACAAGCATAATATAACCAAAGACATGGAAATTGAGAACAGGCTGAAAGTCACGAGAGGGGGGAGGGGAGAAAATTTCAGGGGAAAAGGGGAAGGGTTTACAGGAACAAGTATAAAGGACACATGGACAAAAACTATGGGGGGGTGGAAATGGGAGGGAGGTGGGGAGGGATGGGGTGGTGTGTTGGGGTGAGAATAAAAGAAAACTGTACAAGATCAACAATTAAAATAAAAATTAAAAAAAAAAAAAAAAAGAATACCAGATAGGCAGTTTGACGTGTAGATCTTAATCTCAGAAGACAGGCGTAGACTAGAGATGTTACTCTTAGTATAACTGTAACATAGATGATAATTTAAGCTACATGTTTCCTTAGAAAGCCAATAAAGAGTCCCCCCTAAAAAAACAGAACAGAATTTTTTTAAAGGCCTAAAACATGCTGTTAGAAGCCAAGTAGAGAAAGAAGAATTAGAAGACTGAAGAATAACCAGAAGAATGTAATTTTTTAGAAGCTATGGGGGGCGGTGCATTTAAAAGAAGGCAACATCTGCAATACTGAAAGATTCGGAGAAGTGTGAAAGTAAGATAAAGATGGGGAAAAAGTCCCTCAGATTTAACAGCACAGATGTCTTAATGGTGGCCTTAGTTTTCACAATGGAGAAACCTGAGTGGAATTGTTTGAGAAGTTAGAGTGGGAGGTAAGGAAAAGAAGGTGAAATGCTGACAGGTAAAGACGACACTTTCGAAAACTTTGGCTATGAAAGGGAAAAGAAGTATTACAGAGAATTATGCATGATAATACCATAATATCTGTAAAGGACTTCAAATAGTGCATCATCTCATGTACTTCTATCTTCTCTCTACTGACAGCTCTCAGTGTGGCATTTCTCATTCCTACTAAGGTCAGGAACAAGGCAAGAATAGCCACTATGCCCACCACCACTTTTTTCCTGTACCTATTTGTCAGTGAAATCAGACTAGAGAAAACCTTTAGAAATGTAAAAAATAAGAACTGGAAAAAATAAAATTATTACAGGAAAAAAAACTGTAGGCAGAAGAACTGGAAAAGAATAAATAAAATTATCTGCAGGTGACCTGATAGAATACCTGGAAAATCCTAGAAAATAAATGCTAAAGCTCAAAAACAAAAGAATCCAGAAAAGTAGCAAGATATAAATGAACATGGAAAAATCAGTAGCACTCGTGTACACATATAAACACAGATAGAATACATACATATGGGATGAGAAAGTCCCATTTAAAATAGTAATAAAAATGAAATACATAGGAATAAACAGAAATTTTCAAAACCTACATAGAGCACAGAGAAAAATATACACTCTTAAAAGACACAAAAGTAGGTCTGAGTGGCTAAAAAAAAAGAAGAAAACAAAACCTTCTCCTGGGTTAGGACTAATGTACCAATTTATCATAATTTTACAAATTTAATTTGAGCCCAATAAAAAATATTAATAACCTTTTTTAATGGAGTTAGAAAATTTGATACTGAAAAAGAGAGTTCAGGAGAAGCTGAAAAAATATACATGGGGAAAAACATCACTGAAACATACTATAGACATTAAAACATACTACAAAGCCACTATAATTATACAGTGTGGTATTACTGTATGAATAGATAGACCAATGAAACGGAATGGAAATTCCAGAAATAGATTTAGCTATGTTAAATTGATATCACAAAACACTGGCAGAGGATGGTCTTTTTAACAAATAAACAGACATTTGGAAAGGAAAAAAAAAAGATTAAATCTGATGTCTTTCTCACACCATATACAAAAATAAACTCCAAATGGATCAGAAATTTAAATGTAAATAATGAAACTATAGAAGTACTAAAAAAAAAAATCATTGAAGTCTTCCTATAACTTGAGAATTTATAAAAGAAAATATTTTTGTTTAGAATTCAAATCCAAATACAAAACCTTTACATGACAAAAAGTAACACTAGCAAAATCAAAAGACAGATGACAAACCGGCAAAAAATATTTACATATATATCAGTGATAAATGGCCACCATTGCTATAAAACTTTCAAAACTGAGGGAAAAAAGATCAAATACCCTATAGAAAGTGGCTCCTAAACATATAAAAAGACTTTAAACTCCACTTATAATAGGATGGTGCAAATTAAGTGTATAAGGACACATGGAAAAGCCAAAGGCGGGTATGATCAAGGGTGGGAAGTGGGGATGGGATGGCTGGGATGGGAGGGATTGGGGTGGGGAATGGAAACAATTGTACTTGAACAACAATTTTAAAAAACATGAAAAAAATTAATAAAATAAAAAATAAATGTACGCTAAGATACCATTTCTCATCTATCAAAAAAATTGAAAAGCTTCATGGTATATTGTTGGCAAGGCTGTGGAGAAACAGGCACTCCCATACATTACTAGTGGAAATGCAAAATGATACAACTCCATGCTGGGAAACTGAGCAATATCTGTAAGACTACATAAGCATTTACCTTCTTAACCAGCAATCCCACTTCTAGGAATTTACCCTGCAGATAAACCTGTAACAATATGAGTATTCAGATGCACAAGGTTATATATCGCAGTCTTATTTGCAATTGCAAAATATTGCAAACTATTTAAATGCCCAAGCGTAAGACATCAGTTGAATAACCTATAGTACATACGCACAATAAAGTAGTAAACAACTGCAGAAATAAATGAGAAAGATCTCTATAAGCTGATTTGGAGTAATTTCTAAGAGATACTCATAAATGAAAAATAGGTAAATTGCAAAAGAACATATACAGCATGCTACCTTTCCTAAGACAGGGGAAATAAGAAAAAAGTAAGGAAATTTATCTGCTATCTTTATAAAAGGATAAAGTGTAAAACAATAAAGCTGGTTACCTATAAAGGATGGGTGGAATAGGGGAGATGGAGTGACACTGTTCCTGATATACCATTTCATACAATTTTACTTTGCGGGAAAGTAAATGATCATTTTCTACATATTCAAAAATAATTAAATCAGCAAGGATATGAAAAAAGAGGAAAACACAGAAGCTGAAAGAAAACTAAAAGGAGTGAATTCAACGGTATTTCAAATTAATGCCACATCCCCACTTAAAAGATAAAAAAGAAAGAAGCAATCCAAGTAATTATGAGTACCACACTTGACTATATATACTCACAGATTCAAGTGGGGTGAGGAGGGAGAACTTGGAACAAATCTTAAAGTCTTTTTGGAAGACTTGTTTGTTGTAGTGGTAACATGAACCAATTCTGAAACTATTTTAGATGTATTACCGAGTTGAACAAATACTGTGTTGATGCTGTTTGAAAGCCAGTGTTCTCACTGTGAAAGAAGGAACATATAAATATGGAAAGCTGAAAGACGAGAACCCTGTGGAGATGGATGAGACTAGAGATACTGGTATGAAACAATGATTACTAAAATGTATATAAGTATGTTCATCAGTATGCATGTATGTATACATATTTATGTATCAATGTGTGTGTGTGTAAATATGCCTATATTCCCTGCCTCCGTCCTCTAAAAGGAACTATAAGCAAAGATCTCATAGTGAGGAGCACAATCCAGTAGCAATGGGCCAACAGTGCCCAGATCTTGGTCTCTAATACCATTCCCAAACTATAAACAGTCAGAGCTCTTCAGAGAAACTGAGCTGGGGCACAGATCAAAAATAAGCCTGTGACTATTTGTTTTGCCAGAAAGAAAGAAAACACTAAAAAAATGTGATGGGGCAATGCCATGTACTACTACTACCCAAACCTGGACAACCTGGGCATCCAGAAAGTACGGCAATGAATTATAAACCATTGAGAAGAACAGATATCCATAAGCACATACTGATAATGAATGACTGAGTGAATAAGTAAATCAATCAATGAGTCAATGAGAATGGATTTTGCTTATAGTGGAATGCTGGTGACTGAGAGGAAAGCTGGAGTGAAAAAATTAGCAGTTTGCAACCACTACAGAAAAACTGTACCAGGCAAGAATCACTAACTGATGGTATATCTAGGTGGAAATTTTGATGAGAAGTAGGATATTTGTATGATCTTAAAGCATTTCCCCACAGACTGCTTACTGGTTGCAAGAGAAAAATTATAACATGACAATGGAGAAATTTAACAACATGCTGACCAAATGATCAAAATTAACATTGCCAACATGCCTCCAGAGGTGATGTCCTGAGAAGGACATGACATCACTCATGTAGAATTCATGGTTAAAATACATAACCTAAATCTAGTCATGAAGATACAGCAAACAACCCCAAATGAGGATTTACAGACAGAGAGACAAGACAAATGGAGCACTGCGTTATTCAAAAATGTCAATGTCATAAATTAAAGAAGGTTAAGAAGATATGACAACTAAATGTAATACCTGATCCTAGACTGGATTCTTACTGAAGAGGGAAAATCCTGTAAAGAATATTATTGGTTCATCTGACAATTCTGGAATATCAAAGGCAGATTAGATATAAGTATTATATCAAATGTTAAATTTACTGAAGGTCATCACCGTACTAAAGTTAAGAGAATATTCCTACTCTTAAGAAACAAGGGATAAATGCAATTTCTGTTCAAATGGTTCAGATAAATAAGTGTGTATGAGTGTGTGTGTTTGTGCATATGTGTTGAAGGATAAAGGGGAAGTGTCCACGTGATAAAACTAAAGGGATAAAATGTTAAGAATGGAGAAACTGAGGAAAGATGTCTTACTCTTAGAATGCTTTCATAAATTTCAAATTATCCTTAGTTAGAAGTTTGGGGTTTGTTCTTGTTGTTTACTATTTTTCCTACCATATTATTCCCATGTTACAAATGAATACAGTGAGGTCTCATAATGAGAAATAATCAGGAGGTGAGCCCAGCCTATTGTATTCCAGAATCTAACATTTGTCTTAATTATCACAATATATTGCATATTTCAAATATTAGGTTTAGCCACACCTTCAGCTCCAGGATTGCCAAGGTTGTTTGGTCTTCCCTAGCTTACCTTTTTTTTTTTAAATTGAATTTACTGAG
Organism: Glossophaga mutica; assembly: GCA_039655065.1. NCBI lineage: Eukaryota > Metazoa > Chordata > Mammalia > Chiroptera > Phyllostomidae > Glossophaga > Glossophaga mutica. The sequence continues at coordinate 25,778,016 of CM077309.1, read as the reverse complement.
GTGACATTAGTCAATAAAAGTATATAGGTTTCAAGTGTACAATTCTATAACACATCACCTGTATATTATCCTGTATGTCCACCACCCAAAGCCAAGTCCCCTCTCTTATCTTTTGAAATTGCCTTTCCTCTTTTTCCCCTAACTACAGGCCCCTATCACTACAGTTGCATGCTATCTCTGGTTCTCTAGCATATAGTATGCTGACCAACTTTATTTTTTACAAATCCCCAGAGAAAACCCTATGTTCTGGCTTCTAACTCTCATACATTGACCAGGAGGTTTATGCTCACTCCAGTAAAGCAGCTAGAGGAAAGAACTATATCATTCTCAATATTGTATGTCCAAGGCTAAGAACAGAACCTATTTTGTATTAGGGATTTTGGTAAACATTTATTGAACTGAAATGTTTAACTTCTCCCATTGCTCACAGTTTTCCTCATTCTAGCAAACATGAGCAATGCCCAATTCTCTTCTCCTTCATTTACCTACCAAATCTGACTGGTATCTACCCAACGTTTACTTTCTAAAAGATGCTTTCTCAGTTATTCCAGCCCTGAAAATGTCAGCCATGTTCAACTTCTTCAGCATACAAAGGCTGTACCAGTACCTTTTTGCATTTAAATTACAGTGCTGAAAGTACTGTTTATGTGGCATAACATCATGACAATTTCAAAAGTTGTCTTCATCTCTTATTTTGATTAAGAAAAATTAAAAAAAAAAACTGGAAAGAAGCTAGTTTGTGAATACGCTAAAGGAAAAGATAATAATGGTCTTTAAAAAAGATGCTATGGTCAACTAAGTTTGGAAAATGCTAAATCATTTAACTAAGCTACATCAAATCGTCAGATTGTTTACTATAAATCAATGTACCCTATGATTCTCCTAGAAGGGATCAAAGTATACAGTTCTTTCTAAACTTATTTGATCATGGGATCTTTTTACTCAGAGTACCCCCTGGGGAAAACATACCATGGAATATATTTTGGAAATGCTGACTACATTATACCTAAGTGAACACATCAGAATATTTGGACTGTGATAAGACATTTAAAAACAAAAAGAACCAACCTGCTTCACATTAGCAGGGTCAAGTAAAGCTTCACACGTAAAATACAAAGTAGCTACTGATTCTAATTGCAATTATAAACACCCAAATCCTGCAAGTTCTAGGTTAAATACCTGCCTACTTCAGGCTCCCACTAAAATTCTGATGTGATTTTCCATCGCCTCCTCTAACTCTTAAATGCAGACGACCAACTCCAATATCAGCTTCCCATAATGAAAACACACAGAAAGCAAATCAAAGATTTTGACTGAAAAGTATTATAGCAATGCTTCTCAAATTTTAATGTGCATAAAAGTTAAGTGTGAACTGTGAGAAAAAGACGATTCTGATTTAGTAGTTATGGAGTTGGGACCAATATTCTGCATTTCTAGCAAGGTCTCAGATAACACCACCGTTACTGAACTATGGGCCACACTTTGGGTGAGGATTTCAGGAACCTCAAGACAAAAAGTTGAGGCCCCTAACTTGTAAATATCCAATGGCTTTGTCTTTTCAAAGCTCTAATTCTCCTGCAGGAAAACAATCAAGCTTTCATTCATTTATAAAAATAGAAACTGTATACAATAAAAAGAAGATACTAAAATCATTATTATCTGCTGACAATTATTTTTCTTTAGAAATAATAGTTTTCTTCAGATAGCCATAAAAGTGCATCTACAAAATCACCTTTTAGTCTAAATCCTCATTCCCAAATGCCCATACCAACAACACAGAAACACTGGTTTCTATGGCGGTCAGGAATTGTCTCCAACTTTACTGACTTACAAGGCTGCAAAAAGAAACTATTATTGCCCTGAACTTACCCCCACAAAAAGACATATATACAGCCAACATCTTTCTCAATGATTAACTCAATGATGGTTTTAATAAAACCATCCCAAAACATAAAATTGATTAAACCAACTGCTGTGGTAGGCATATACAACAGCTGATAAAAATCATTCAGGAGTTTATTCTTACATATTTTTCTTTTAGGCTTTTAGAATTTTTTCCCAATATGTATTTTTAGCTTGATATTGAAGTCATGGAACTAAACAAAAAAGGACTTTTAAAGCTATGTAATAAAATTTTACACTACAAAGTAAGTCAATTCAAGAAAATAGTAAACTAGATCATATACAACTTAAACAATGCTCGTACTAAAGCTAATAACCACTTACATGTTTTGAGTAACAAAATTAAAGAGTTTAAAGTGAATGACCTATTGTGTTGTCAAAAATTATATGGCCTTTCCTGGGCATAGCACTGTCATTTAGCAAAGTTTTACAAAATTATCAATGACTAATATCCTCATGCCTTACCAAGGTAAAGTTAGCAAAATTAGCAATTATTTCTCTTGAACTGGGTTTCTCTATATTAAGCATTTTAAATTTTATTTCACTGGAAAACAAAGACATTTACCTTTTCATTGCATGTTAGATGATGCCTTTATTTCACGTGTTATAATAAAGCAATTTTATGAAATTTTTGTCACAGTGAAGGACAAAGATAAGCCAACTGTTTAGACTCCTCTCCTTTATGTTGTGTCTTGATCACTAACAATGCTGCGTGAACAGCCAACAGAAGGCTGACATTTCATAAAATATGCAGTGATAAAAACTAATACTGTAGCATCTGGGAGCAATATATAAAATGAAGAAATACACCTAATGACTGTGATCTTAAATTACAAGTTATTAAAAGCTAAATAAAAACCTATAGAAAAAAGTGGCAAGTTTACAAAGAGTTTTTTTTTTTTTTGTACTTCTGTTTCTAAAAATGGAATTTTAAAAATAATTTGTAAAACTTTCCCTGCTATTCTACACTTAAAAGTCAGGTACCTTCTAAGAACAGGGTTTCTGTAGTATACACACCTTTCAACAACTGAAGAACATGTTACGAAATCATCATTGAGAGGTACTATAGAAAATGCAGAGAAAATTCTTTTTCTCAGATACTTAAAAATGTCAAAATTGATAGTGAAGAAGTAATGCATCACTTTTAAGACAACATATCAAAGACTATAACCAAAATAACTTTTAAAAACCATAATTTAAACAAATATACTCTTAATGCCAGTAGTAATACCTCATTTCACAATCTAAGCCCTAAATTAACGTCCTTAGTACAGCACGGCAAGTAAATTGTGCTCAAATATGTTTAAATAATTTCAATTTTATTACCAAACATTAGTTTTTTAATAGTGGGAAGCAGGTAAGGTACTCAATAAAGACCAAGAGCAATCATGGGAATGAATTATCTTTGTAGCACTTGGTTTAATACTCCACTTACATCTGTCAAAATCACAGTCCATCAGAAGTATTTTTAATTTTCTGATATATATGCTAAAAGGAAGTGACAAAAATAAAAGCCATATTCAGCATTCCAAGAACTTCAAATACACTTTGACTAAAGAAAATATGTACACAACAGTTAAGTGCTTGGGAGGCAAATGCCCTTGTGCTTATAATTAGAACCTGAATTGGGGGATTTCACTGCTTAATGCGCACCCACCAGCCTGTTATTCTTTCCACAGCTTTTTATGTCATTTAATGGAGATAAATACTCTTCTCCCTCCTGATACTTATGTCAATGTTATTTAATTTTTCTAAGCTGTTATAATAGGTTAAACAGCAGTCTCCACATCACTCTTCATCTCCCACTGGACAAAGAATGGCATTACAGGACTGAGAACAGAGAAAGCATATTTACATTCGTAATGTTCCTGCCTATAACATTTATGTAAATTATGATATTACATCTGCAAATACAATAATTTTTTTTTGTTTCACCACATACTTTGCCATTCTTTCAACATTAACTTCCTATGGTTATTATGATGTCAAAAAATCCTATCTATTGTTAAAAGGAAACAGGCCCGAAATGGAGTCATTCGTGCTAAACCCCACATTAGCAAACTGAGACTTAAACCAAACCTGAAAGCAGTTTCAGCCTCCCCCAGGCATGTAATCTTAACCAGTTAGTCTGGAACTTCTTGGCCAGTACTAGAGAGGTAATCTGCCTAGATAGACCCTCTGCCTCCCCTCAAAGGAAGATGAGCTTGTCTAAAATAATCTTTTATTTTGTTTGTGATTCTTGCCCCACCCTGCTTCTACCTTCAAAAAACTTTCCTGTTCTGAAGTTCTTTAGAGTTCCTTTCTAATAACTATAGGTAGGAAGCTACCCATCATGAATTGCTGAATAAAGCCAATTAGATCCTCAACTTTACTCAGCTGAATTTTATTTTGTGAAATACACTATGAAATACTTGATGTTGTTTAGGCCACTGGGAAAAAACACTGGAAGTTAAAATAATAATGTATCTAATTATATATTTAATTTTATTCTAATATTACTCTCCTATAAAAGACAGCTTTACTATTGAATACATTAACTAAGAAGTTCCAACAGTTTTGAGGTAAGGGAATCTTCTGCTTAAAAATATTTTCATTATCTTGCCCTGGCTGGTGTAGCTCAGTGGACTGAGCGCGGGCCTGCGAACCAGAGGATCGCGGTTCGATTCCCAGTCAGGGCACATGCCTGGGTTGCAGGCCGGTTCCCAGCAGGGGACACACGAGAGGCAACCGTACATTGATATTTCTCTCCCTCTCCTCTCCTACCCTTCCCCTCTAAAAAATAAATAAATAATAAATTAAAAAAATATATTTTTTCATTATCTTAATTATTTCACATCATTTTACAAATCACATAGCTGATATTCATTTCCTACAACTGCTTTAATGTCAAAAACATATAAATCATTATTTCCATTATTTTGGCTACTGAATTTACCCAGACATAGAGCATATCAGTATTATGTACATTTAGAAGAAAACAATTAAGTTCTACCATTTGGAAACCTATGATTTCAAGAGTAATTTACTCTATCAAAATTTATTTTTAATTATACACCAATAACAACAGGAAAACAAGGAAGCAATTCTCTGGATTCTTCACTCGTCAAAAAAGTAGCAAACCACATTACTCAATTTTATTTAAATAGGTATTGTTAAATTGGCTATAGAATATTTATCTTTCTTCTAGAATGTAAATTCCATGAAAGCAACATCCATGCCTCTTTTGTTTAACTCTTTATCAATAGTGCTCAAATGTAATCAATTAATATTTGTGGAAGTAATGAGTGAGCAAATATCAATTTATCATCTGAGATTTACAATGAATTGTACTAAACCCATAAGAGAAATGTAAATATATATGCCCTGCCCTCTAGACCCTTACAATGCAGTTAGCAATACAGGACCTAGACCTAACTGAAAACAAGCAATAATTCAAAACACCAAGCTGAAAGGGCCTTGTGAGTAGCAACAAAGCAAAACAGGAATTCAGGAGAACGTGGGATCTCCGTAGACTATACTGGTCAGAAAAATTTTACAGAAAGGGCAGAACATGAGCTGTAAGTTGGAAAAAGGTAGGGAAGCTTTAGATGAGCAAAAAGAAACAATAGGGCAAAAAGGAGAAGAGATACAAAATACTGTGAAATGAGAAAGGATGTACAAATGTAGCAATATTCTCAGTTACCTTCGGACCATCTTGACAGTTATGGGGAAATGTGGTTACTAACCAATAGAGGATAAGCACTAAATAGCACTGAAGGTTCCTAAGCAGGAGAGTGACAAAGTAAAAGCAATCCTTTAGGAAAATTAATCTCACAACCATCTGACAGATTGGAAGATAGCAAAGATATCAAATATTTCACATATGAGGGTAGCAAAGATTTCTTAAGTAATCCAGGAATAAAGTTGAAAGGAGTGAATAAGGATCACTTTTGGGAATGGTAAGGAACTGGCAGAAGCAAAAGATTACTAAGACTATATGCTTACTAATTAAATATGATGGGTAAGGGAGAAGAAGCCAGTGAATTCTTAGGTCTGTGATAAAGACTCTGAAGGATAATGGAAAAGAAGCTAAGAATGGCTGGATTTGGCTGGAAAGAACAGGTCAGGGGCAAAATGATGCTTTCAATTCCAGACATTTGCTGTGATGGGGAGCAAAATATTCAAAGCAGTAGGAAACGAGATGAAACACGAGAAACAGGTCAAATGCAGAGCTGTAGATTTTAGAGTTCTCTATGAAGATATAGTAGTTTAGAACCTTGAAAAGGAGAAAATAAAAAGCAGAGATTGAAGATTATACTATACTATTAAACAAATTCTATACATACAACTGTGGACATTAAATAAATTAAAATAAAATGGAATGACTGGTTTTATTGCATAGTTTCATTCCAGAAAGACACAAGGAAAAAAAGATACACTGTCCACAGAGCGAGCACTCAGAAAAAACCTTTCCCAAGGTTGTTAAACAGACAGGGTCTTAGGAAGTACTGCAAGAAAGCATCATTTTTAAATATTGTTTTTGCTTTTGTCTTAGAGACAGAAAATACTAGAATATAAACCAGAGGGGTAAACTAAGTATCTTTGGAACCTGTAAGACTTACAAACACGTAACTTGCTACTGTGTTGTTTCACTAAAAGAAAGATTCTAGAATGAAATGAAAGTAAATGTCCTGAAAGACTAAATGAAAAGGATATTCACCTGCTTTTTATGTTTTATATCAATCACATTACTCACACTATTTATTTATATCAATATTATTTCTTGTCACTATTTTCTAAGGTTTACATCAGTATCTAAGGAAACTAGATATTGTATTTTGATATCTCCTAATTTTAAGAATATATTTCAATGAGAAAAATATTGTAACAGGTACTATACATATTTTTAAAAACTAACACACACCCCATTTTCAGAATGATTTACAGGTAAAGACTACAGAAGAACAAAGAGTTCATAGGGAAAACTGAAAGAATGTAGAGGCCCCATTCCTTACCCTCCCACCCACCACTGTTCCTAGCACAGAAAGTAACCGTACAAATTTCAAGAAAAAAAGACTCAGAAAACCAAGCATAACCGTAAACGTATAGTAAGGTTTTAAAAAGTTGTTTTCCAGAGTGCACTTTATCTGAAGAACCCTGGGAGTAATTTAATTGTGTCAAGATTTAGGGATTCCAATGGAAAGGGGAAAGCTTTCTAAGGCTTGATCTTCATCATGATAAATAAAGAGAAGATGTGCTCATTCATCAGCACAAGAAGCACTTGTTCTGATAAGTAAGTGAATATATGCACTCTATGTGGGTGTCTCACTCTACTAACAGATATGCAAGCTAATCAATAAGTCAGATATGTTCTTAAAAATGCTAAGTAGTTGTTTATGTGTGTTAGATTTTCTGTATGGCATATTAATGTACTTTTCCTGTATGATATAGTGAACTTGGTGATGATAAATATGTGGTGTGTCTGCTGCCTACATTTCCACTGATAGCAAGTGGGGTGTAAAACCAGCATTGTAAACTGAAAAGAAAGAAATTCCCTTTAGAGATACGTGGCATTGGTTTTCCCTCAGGCATTACTTACTAAATCTATAATCTGATGGATTCACTGTTAAATCAAGGACACAAGTATATACAAATTAGCAAGTATCAAATAACTACTTAGCTTATTAAAATCAGATATATGATTAAAAATCATAAATTGGTCTTTTTTAAGACTGTCCAAGGAACAAATTAATCCATTTGAATATAAATTACATTTTGTACTTTGAGAAAAATTCCAGACCACAAATTTAAGTTGAAGAGGAGACTTAAATGGCAATTTGGTCTTTACATACACATAAAATACTTAATTGTTTTCTTCAATTAATGTATTTTAAGCTAATGCAAAATAAAAACATTCAAGTACTTACTTTATTAAAAAAAAAAAACACCACACAGCTGTAGTGGTAAAATTGTTTCCGTAAATATACTACCCCCCCCCACAAAAAAAAAAAAATCATCTGTTTAAACGAATGCAGTGCCCACTAGAAGATGAAGTCTAAAGTTGGAGGGAGCAAAAGAGCCTGTCTAATTCCTCCGCTTTCCACATAACAGTTTCGGGACAGTGTCAAGCCCACGTGGTAGCACAAATTTAGGTGCTACAACCTCAGGACTCACTTGTTCCCTTGTCACTAAATTGAGGAACATGAGTGTAGCAGACTTCAATGGCAAAAATGGAAAGGATGTAAGCCATCAAACATAAGAACACATGTGGCTCCTTTACCCACAAATAATGACCAAAAAAGAAATGGCATATACTCTCTCCTTTCTGACTTCTATCAAATGAGTCCAGAAAACTATTAATGACCTTTGAAAAACTGCAAAGGTAGGCAAGAGAGGAAACAGAAAATGAAAGAACTGAAACACAAATTTGAAAAAGAGAGACAGAAACCTGAGTTTTCATTTTTTATTCATATTTAAATAATTCATCTGGGTACCCCAAAATTGAATAACTATATCATTTATTGTCCAAACTGGGACACACCTAAAAGTGAAAAGGAGCTGTGGAAGGCAGAAAAAAATGCGCCAACTCCCCAAAAGATGGCCATGTCTCTTAAGCTCTATAACCTGTACACATGTTATCTGACATGGCAAAAGGGACTTTGAGGATGTGATTATGGTTATAGACCTTGAGATCAAGAGATTATCCTTTGGGCTCAATCTAATCACGGGAGTCAGAAAGAAAAATGCTATGAGAAGGGTTAAAGGCATGCAAATAAGAACTCAACTTGCTGCTGCTAGCTTTGAAAATGAAGAAGAGGGGCAGGCCATCACCCAAGATGCAGCTTCCTCTACAAACTAGAAAAGGCTTACAATTAAAAGAAGAAAAGGAAGACCTAGGTCCTACAGCCACCAAGAATTGAATTTTGCCAACAAACACAATACACAGTTCAAATTGATTTTAGCCTGGTGAGTTCCATACTGGACTTCTGACCTATAGGCTTATAACATTTTTTTTTAAAAAATGGATTGTTTTAAACTACTAAATTTGCAGTAATTTATACAAAAACAATAAAACATCTAACACAGGGGACTCAAATAATGAAGGCAGAATAACAGGCATACAGAGCCACTGTCCCCAGCAAACTGGGTTTACGATCACCCGACTCAGCACTAGCACCCACATGCACAGTCATTAGTACCTGTTTTGACAGAGTCATTTCATCCAATACGAATCCAAACCCTTAGTAGATAAGAAATTAGCCTACCAGATATTAAAATATATTATTTAAAGCCACAATAATTAAAAGAGTGTAGTAGTGGAGTAAGAATAGATTTACCAGTGGAACGGGTCTAAAATGACATGCTTAAGGAAATTAGTAATTTAGCATTTGATAATGATAAAAATTCATTACAGTAGAGTGAAATGGATCTCTCATTCATTTCTTATACAAAATAAATGACAAATGAATTGAAAATTTAAACAAATAAAACAATTAAAATAATTTTAAAATATGATAAATAATTTTATATTCTTAGAATGTAGCAAAGTTACTAAGGCTATTTTAAGTAATAAATATAACTACACAAAATTCAAAACTTCTGTACTGTACAAAAATAACACCATAAATAAATATAAAGTATAAAGAGTAAAATATTTTCATCCTATATGAGAAACAAATAGTAAATATTCTTAATAGAAAAAGATTTTACACATCAAAGAGGGAAAAAAAGATTGTTATCCCAAAAGAAAAAGAAGAGAAACAAATATTTTTAAAAATTTTTAAAGGACATGTAACAAGCTACATACCAAAAAAAGTAAATAAAAAAGCATTAACTGCCCCTAATTAACAAAGATTAAAAATACTGATAACATCCAGCACTGACAAGAGTATGCTGATTCAGACACTATTATATACCTCCAGGGAAGGACAAACTACAGCATATTAATAAAGGGCAACTTAGAAATATGAATCAAAATTAAATATACTTAATCTTTGACCCAACAATTTTCTTCTAGACTTTATCCTGAAAGGTAAGCGCACAAAATACACACACAATGGCTTTATTTGAAGCATCACTTAATGAAATCAACCAAAATGCCATTAGGAAATTAATTAAATAAATTATGGTATATCTACACAATGAAGTTTATTGATAGTCATTTAAAATAACGTTGTTCCTCTACATTGACACAGGAATGTATTGACACAGGAACACCTGAGATGTGAAGTCCTTCTTACTTTCTTCTGTATCTTTTCTTTTGTACTATTGCTATTTTCTACAAAGGATCATGTATCATGTTTTTGAATAGCTTTATTGAGATATGATGCACATACCACACAATTCTTTTAAAATATACAATTCAAGGCTTTTAATATACACGAAGTTGTATAAGCATCACCACAATCAATTTTAGAACACTTTCATCCCACACTTGTTAGCAGTCGCTCTCCATCTTTCCCTGCCACCCCTCCCTTGCTCTAGGCAACCTTAATCAACTTTCTGTCTCTACAGATTTTCCCATTCCAGACATTTCATTCATTCACACACACACACACACACACACACACACACACACACACACCATTTTTCTGCCGGGCTTCCATGTATAATTTTTAAAGCCATTTCCATTTTAGACATAAAAATGTAATGAACCTATCAATTCACTTAGTTTTCCTAGTTAAAACTGAACATAAGTAAACATTCTATAAATGTTTTACTATTGGCTAAAACACAAAAAATTCAAACCATAGTTAACTAAATCTTTTCCAACCATCTCAATATTGAAGCAAACATCAAGCGATGCAAACCTCTGATAATATTATGGTGGTAAATAAATTAAAATTAGGCCCTGGCTGGCGTAGCTCAGTGGATTGAGTGCGGGCTGTGAACCAAAGGGTCGCAGGTTCGATTCCCAGTCAGGGCCCATGCCTGGGTTGCAGGCCAGGCCCCTAGTGGGGGCCACGTGAGAGGCAACCACACATTGATGTTTCTCTCCCTCTCTTTCTCCCTCCTTTCCTCTCTCTAAAAATAAATAAATAAAATCTTAAAAAATAAATAAATTAATTAATTAATTAAAATTAATATTTAATGTCACCTACAACTAGTTAATGTGTTTGTTCATCAAAGTCACAGATAACAACAACAAAAATATTTCCCAGAATGTGATCAACAATTGTATACCGTAATTACATCTTTTTATATCAAGTCAATTTCTCAATAAAAATTACTACAGATCAGAATTATATAATGAAGATAAAAAGTATTCTGATACAAAAGCTCCATTTTCTAGTTTTATATAGATTAATATGTATACACTAATACTTGGTAAGAACACTGTATGTATATGTAACTATATACATAGTTATGTATGTACATATATAACTTCATAAAACTTGGATAAAACAAATCATTTTTCAATCATGAGACATGTCTGTGTGCATACTGTATTACTGAAGGATAAAAATTAGACTGGGGAAAATAAAAATTTTGGAGATGATGTGACAATATCTAATAAAGTTGAATATGTGAAATTGCACTTTCCAGAGGAAGTGTAATATGTGCACAAGACAACATGTATATAAATGTATGTCTGCTATGAGTATGTCAACAGTGAAAATTTACAAGTAGCCTAAATGGTCATCAACAAGAGAATGAACAAATTATGTCAGTAAAACGCCATAATAATACTTCCAATGTATTTTTTAAAATAAATAAATAAAGCCCTGGCTGGTGCGGCTCAGTAGACTGAGTGCCAGCCTGTGAACCAAAGGGTCGCTGGTTTGATTCCCAGTCAGGGCACAGGCATGGGTTGTGGGCCAGGTTCCCAGTTGGGGGCATGTGACAGGCAACCAATCTATACATCTCAAGCACTCTGATGTTTCCCTCCCTTTTTCTCCCTCTCTTTCTGTTGCTCTAAAAATAAAAAAATAAAAATATTAAAAAAAAATACTTCCAATGATAGAACTCCATGATAATATTTTCCCGTGATAACGGACACCATCCTCTGCCCACATCTCAAATAAAGGTAAAAATTCTTATTTTCTGTGGAAGCAGGTGGGATGCACTTAGGCGATGATTGCCTTGTGACCACTTGAAGTTTCTCAGATCAGTGTGCTGGCAGGGGTATTCAGTGTAAACTTCACCATCTTTACTTTTGTACATCTTGAACAGAGATCACTAAAAATACTGTTTTTCAATAACCTCACAATAATACAACCCTAAATTTCACACAACTGAATTTTGAAAAGCTATTTTGATGTTGTGGTTGACACTGTACTACATGTTCATGAACACTTTGGCATACCCTATAGCAGTGAAAGCCAACACAAAAGAGCTACATGTATAAACATGGATGAATCTCAAGAACTAAATATTGAAAAAATGTAAGTTATAAAAGAATATGTATAATAACAAAACCAGATAACAAATGTTGGTAAGGACGTAGAGAAATGGGAACTGTGATACATTGGTGATGGAAGTACATAAAGGTGCTGCCATTTTGAAAAATAGTTTAGTAGTTTCTTAAAAGATCTGCCCTGGCTGGTGTGGTTCTGTAGATTAAGCACCAGCCTGCAGACTGAAAGGTCGCTGGTTCAATTCCCAGTCAGGGCACATGTCTGCATTGCAGGCTAGGTCCCCAGCTGGGAGTGTGCAAGAGGCAACCAATAGATGTTCCTCTCGCACATAGATGTTTCTCTCGCTTTTATTCTCCCTCCTCTCCCCTCTCTCTAAAAATAAATAAATAAAACCTTTAAAGAAAGATAAACATCAATTTATCATATGATTCAACAATTCCACTCTTAGGTATGCACCCAAGAAAAATAAAACACATATTCACACAACGACATAAACAAAAGTATTCTTAACATACTTAGTCATAATGGCCATAAATTAAAAACAACCTAATGTTCATGGAATGAACTGACAAAACAGCGAATGTACTGACAAAATGTAATAATAATGATGATAATAAAATAGCATTCACCAATAAAAAGAAACACATGGGATACATACTACAAATAGACAAACCTTAAAAAACATCATGTCTACTGAAAAAGCCATACACAAGAGACCAGATGTTGTATCATTTCACTTCATTTACATGAAATATCCAGAAAAGGCAAAACTACAGAGATAGAAAATAGATTAATGGTTGCCTAAAGCTGGGGCAGGGACAAGGCAGAATGAGGATTAAGTTACTGTGCAAGAGAGAATACATCGGGTGATAAAAACGTTGTACAACTGATTCATAACAGTTGCACAACTTGCTAAGTTTACTAAAAAAAAAAATCAACAAATTATATACTTGAAAAAGTGATCTTCATGCAAAGAAAAAGGAATTCTACAAGCAGACTGCCTTTGGTCCTGAACTGCAACATGCAACATCAGCCTTGCCTCTGACCTACTGTGCAGATTTCAAATTTGCCAGTCTCCACAATCATGTGAGCCAATTCCTTAAAATCTCAATCTCAATCTCTGTCTCTCTGTCTCTGTCTGTCTCTCTATCTCTGTCTGTCTCTCTCTCTCTCTGTCTCTGTTTGTCTCTCTTTCTCTTTCATCAATATACATATTCTTGGGTGAGGATTTTTTAAAAAATGGTTTCCTAACAGAGGAGCTCACAAAAAGGGTTGGATTTTTTTTTTGGTAGGGGGAGGTAGGGGGGATCAACTGTGTTGTGCGGAATTCAAGTGTGTTTAACCTTAAAAGATGATTAAACTCCTAGCACATTTAATTACCTTACTCTTGGGCTACATCAAATCCTAAACATGAAGGGAAAAGGTACAGAACTTTTGGTAATCACCCAAACTGTTTTTTCCAGCAGCAGAGATATATTTCTTATGTGAAAACTCTGGTTGACTAGTAATGGCTCCCTGAAGTTGAGAAACCTATGAAACTATCTTGGTGGTTAAGCAAGAAAGTATGCTATGACCTGATGTCTGCAATATGCATAGGAAAGGGAATGCATGCCAACTACATACAGGGCCCAAAAGGAATAAGGCCTTGAGTGTGGTTGATAGGGTAATAATAATGGGTGTAATAGTTTTAATTTGAACATTTCACCTAAAATATCATACGGTGTGCTTGAGTGTGATATTATTATGTTACAGAATTACATGCTTATGATTTTGCAATAAAAGACGTTGTAATAAAAAGGGGCATTATTTGTGCTGGACGCTGTATCTGCCATCCCTGCTTTAGCCCAAGAGCAAAAGTTACACAAATAGCCCTCCTCTTGTCTAAGGTGAGGCAGCTACAGAGAAGCATTAATACAGAGGATACAAGGTATAGAAGTGAAGGGGAAGGTTAAGTCCACAACAATAATAAATGCCAAATTCTACACTTCCACAGCATTTATCTCCTGACCTCCTGGACTTTATATAGCTAGAATTTTCTTATTAAATCAGGTGCCATTTGGTGCAGTCAAGGTAGATCTATCTTTTTTTTTTTTTTTTTAAGAGGAGGGAGCAAGAGAGGGAGAGGAACATCAACGTGTGGTTGCCTTTTCTCACGTTTCCTACTGGGAACTTGGCCTGCAACCCAGGCATGTGCCCTGACTGGGAATCAACCCCACGACCCTTTGGTTCACAGGCTGGCGCTCAATCCACTGAGCCATACCAGCCAGGGCAGATCTATCATTTTTTAATAACTAAAATTAGGAGAAAATAAGCCAGAATTAGTTATCTGAATTAAGGTAACTAATTAAAATTGTTTTCAAGATCTTTTGAAATTATGATAGGGAATCTCAGGTCTGGCCAAAGCCTTCCACTGAAAATTTCCTCTTAAAAGTAGAACTCATAAAATTTAGCTAATGTGAAGGTTAAGTCTTAGGTCTGAGAAGGACAATGCTATAAAAAAAAAAAAAAGCAGTATAAATGTTACAAGACAAAAGGAAAGAAAATATAACACCTAAGAATAAAATAATGTAGTCACAATATCATTTTTAAGGATTTTACAGTAAAAAAATGAACAGGTGTTATCATAAAAAAACTATTGCTCATTTGAGTCTGCCAACTCCAAGCTAGGAAAAAAAAGAACAATAAAACAAAAAGATCACAAGTATCTCTTTAAAGCAAAAACCCATAGCTCTTTTGTCAAAAAAGAAATACTTTGAAATAAAATCTTTTCACAAAGAAATAACTATAGGCGTTTTATTACTTCTATAGCTAGAATCATGTAATCAATTTGATATTAAGCCTTTACTATGTGAGATTCTAATCAAATACTCCCACCATTAGGCACAGGGTAGTCTGCCAGAAGGTACAAAAACTCAAAAACAATCCCTACCTAAAGATCAGTAATATAATCCCACACTCACTTTACCACTCCTATGTGTTCCTTTCATCTATTTACTTGTCTAGACAATTATTAAAAGTTAGAAGTATATAAATGAAATTATCATATGTAATCATATACTTAATGCAGACATGGGAAGGAATGTTTTTTAAAAATCCATCTAGGAAGACCATTAAGGTGTTAAACACTGAGGTATTCTTGAGTGGGTTATTTTTGAGGACAATACCAGGGACCACAGCAATTAACCACTACTTTTACTAAAGAATCAAATCAACACCTTTGGTACCAAAGAACCCCATAACAACGTTAAAAAGTTAGTCACAGAAAACTGCACTCTCTGGGTCATCTACCTTCTGTGTAAATGGTGGCTATGCAGAAAGCATGGTGGTTAAGGACACGAGTTCTAAATCCAGACAGCCTGAGTTTGAATCCTGTCCTTAAGGTTTTGGGGAAAATTCCTTAACATTCTCTAAGTCTCAGCTATTTCATCTGTACAGTGGGAGCCTAACTCATAAAGAGTTGGGAGGATTAAATGAGATGATCTGCATGAAGCACTTCAACAGTGCCTAGCTCTCAGGAAGTGCTCATTCAGTATTATTTGCTATCTACTTTCCTCCTCTCCCTCTCCATCACCCTCTTCCTCTTCCTCCTCCTCTTAATACATCTACTAAGACTGCTAATCTTCCTGTAGTTTTTTGCTTTCCAACGCAGTGAGGCCACCTTTGCAACATTTCTTGGCATCTGCTTCCTAGCGCATGTTTTTTTCTCCTTACACAGTTTGCTGGAATATTTTATTTGTGGCTGGCTCTGACTTTATGTTAATTGTGCTTTTTGTTTCCTGCAAAAATGCAGCGCCTTACTATTGCTGTATTTAGAATTGTAAATTTCAAAATCTATAAATAAAAAGTTAAAATAAATAATTTTACAGGAAGCTAGTCCAGATTATAAATGCAGACTAATGACTTTTCCCCCTGCAAAAAAAAAAAAGGAATAAAAAGAAATTATTTGAAATAATCCAAAATCTGTTGCTTGCAACAAGGATTATATACTATTGCTTTTTTTAAAATTGGTTCAAAATCAGGTGTTATTGATTATTGAGTTAAACCTCAGTAAGTTATTGTGTACAAATTTTGGGTTTCTGATATTATAAAAAATCCTATAAAACTGCATCAATTTGGTTAACCATGTTTTAACAATTAAATATTTTTTAAAATATTTAATTCCAGAACTACAACTCATGATACCTGTTCACAGACATTTTCTTATCAGAAAATCAGACCCAATTAACTAAGTATGACTGCTGTGTTTAGGCACCGTGCTCAGCACACCTCCCAGAGTTGCTGGTCACAGTGGGTTTACACAAGTTAGCCCCTGGCTGGTGTAGCTCCATGGACTGAGCACAAGCCTGCGAACCAAGAGGCTGCTGGTTCAATTCCCAGTCAGAGCACATGCCTGGGTTGCAGGCCGGGTTCCCAGTGGGGGGCACGTGGAAGGCAACCACACATTGATGTTTTTCTCCCTCTTTCTCCCTCCCTTCCTTTCTCTCTACAAATAAATAAATAAGATATTTAGAAAAAAGAAGTTAGGCAAAGTGCCTGAGTGTTATCACGTATATTATCATATTTAGTTAACATAACCCTTACAAACCATGAAAGGTAGAGAAATACTCTTAATTTCAATATTTCACAGATGAAAATTAAAGATTCAGAAAGACAAACTGACTTGCTCAAGATCCCGTAGTGAGTGTCTGGCAGAGCTAGAACCCAAACCTTCATTAACTTTCTTTTCAATCTGCCCTAAGTTTTAAACCAAAATGAACATTTGTATAACATTAAAACCATATATTTTTAATATAAGGACCATGTTCTCATAGAAAATGAATAAAAATTACAAATACTTTCTTCCACCCAGTACTAATGTTCCTTTAGACATAAAAACTGTGAATGATTAAATGGGACTCCACCAAATTTTAGTTTCCTACAGACATTCTATAGTACTTAAATGAGGAAAAACTTAACCCTCCTTTCTCCCCCCAGCCTACTGCACATGGTTACTTCTCCAAAGACTTTAAAGTGGGCTAACCAAGCCTTTTTTTAAAGGAGATTCATTACCTTTTATAAGTGACTATGAAAAGAAGCATTACTAGGATAAACATAATGTACTATGATGGGGAAAGAGGAATCAGTTATCAAACAAGTAAAAAAATGACATTTTTAAAGTATACCTTTGGGTCAAGAGGGCTGATGAAGTCTGTAAAAACAAATAATTTAACAATGTAAAATTAGCAATTTTTTAACAAAGCGGAAACTATTAATTTCAGTATGTCTATTTCAGCAAATATATTCATGTTATTATTCCAAAGAGTGTGTTTTAAGCTGTCTACTGATACAAATTGACTATGTCATTAAATTCTCCTTATGATGTTAACAATACTAATAACTGTTTTAGAGAAATATTCTGGCTAGAATAAGTTTTACACGATTGCTGAGAATTAGATCCCGGAAACAGGAGACTTCTGCATTCGCTCTCTCTACTCCCCTAATTTCAGTTTCTCAGGCAAAATACAATTGTCAACTCTCTAAGGAACTCCAGGGGCTACGGTGTGCCCTGCCGTCACAGCATCTGTACTGTGGCTGAAACAATGAAACAAACCCGGGTACAAAAATATTCGCAGCATCGTTAAATTACTAAATGAAATTTGAGGCACCCTTAATAGCAAGTGTATAGGAAGGAGTTAATTCTCTGCAAAACTTCCTAAAATTTAGTGGCTTGGGTTCTAAACTGTCCTAATTTGCATTACTGTAGACATCTGAATTTTACATTAATAGAGAAATCCAGCTTACATAGTCTTTAGTGTTCACTCATTCATTCACTCATTCATTATTGATATATCACCAGCACTATTCTAAGTGGAAATTAAAAAAAAAAAAAGTAACAGAGCAACTGACCTCGCTAAGTTTGGTTTGGGAGTGCTCTTTGCAAGAATAAGGCATAAACCTTCCCTACGTACGTGTAACTACTGGTTTTCCATATACAGACAGTACTATTAGAGATTTTTACTTAGAAAGTCTGTTTATGTGCCTCTAATCTCAAATGGATGGCAGGTGACCTGCTATGTATTTAACATTATAAAACAAAAAGTTCATTCCATGGCCCACTTCTTCCCAGAGATTTCTTCGTAACTGAAACCCATCTAAAAAAGTACAGTATGTATGAAAAAGGACAAACTTTTAGAACATTTTTATATTTAACATCTTGGAAACATGGCCACTTTTTTTATAAAATCATAATGGAACACATCCCAAACACCTGCTATTTATTCAGTTTTGATGTCGCTTTTGAATGTCATCATTTCTAATCTTCAAATACTTCCATATACTAGGCCACTGATGACAGAGGCCTATTAACAACTTAGACAACTTGGGTCTCTACAACCGTTATTAAAAGATGATTAGAGGAAATGAGATAAAACACAGGACTATGCAAAATAGGTTGTAATGAGAGTCTACCCTGGACTTTGTTTAAGTAATTATTTTTAAAACCAAAGATACTTCATTATGATAGAGGATCATCTTCAAGCCTCGTGGGTAAATTCAAGAGGATTGAGCGCGGGCCTGCGAACCGAAGGATCGCGGTTCGATTCCCAGTCGGGGCACATGCCTGGGTTGCCAGGCCAGTTCCCGGCAGGGGACATACAAGAGGCAACCGCACATTGATGTTTCTCTCCCTCTCTCCTTCCCTTCCCCTCTAAAGATAAATAAATAAAAAATCTAAAAAGGAAAAAAAAAAAGTACTTAAAAAAAAATCTTAAAAAAAAAAGAACCTACTTAAAAAAAAAAAAAGAGCACTATCAGATTCTAGAAGAATGGGCTTTTAAATTTTTTTACTTTGAAATAATGTTATGCTTATAGAAAAGTTCCAAAAGTAGTAGAGTTCCCACACACCATTCACCAGCTTCCCCTAATATTAACATCACACGTACCTACACTACAATCATCAAAACCACACAATTAACATTGGTTCAATACTATTAGCTAAATTACACACCTTACTCAAAATTTTCCAGCTTTCACTAATGTTTTTTTCTCAGTTTTTTTTTTTTTTCTGTTTTTCCCACTTTTTCTATTCCAGCATCCTATCCAGCATCCCACATTGCCTTTAGTTGTCAGGTCACCTTAGTCTTCTCCAATCTGTGAAATTCCTTGTCTTTCATGCCCCTAGTACTTTTGAAGAGTATTGATCAGTTATTTGTAAAATGTTCCTCAGTTTGGGTTTGTCTAAGTTGTCTCATGATTGCACTGAGGTTATACATTTTTGACAATACACCAGATAAGTGATACTGTGCTCTCTTCAATGGATATCATATTTTATTAATATGTCTTCTTATTGGTGATGCTAATCCAAATCTTTGGTGTCTGCCATTTTATTCCTCTGTAAAGTTACTATATTTCCCTTTGAAATTATTAAACATCTTGGGGAGTTACTTTTCGACTATGCAAATATCCTGTTTTTCTTCAAATGCTCACCCTATTTTCAGCATTCATTAATGGATCTTGCCTACAACTATTAATGTAGCGTTTGCCTCATGGTGATTTGCTATTTCCCTCATTCCTTCTACATTTATTAATTATAATTCAGAATAATGACTTTAAAACTATATCAAATACCAAGGTCCAATAAGTTATGAAAAGGCTATGGCCACAAAACAAAAAAATAAATAAATAAATGCACTGGACAACAGAATTTCACCTTAACTCCCTGAATCAGATGTCTAGCAGTTCTTTCAGAAGGATCTGTGTTTGAGTAAGTTGTTAATGACATCTGTCAGCAGCTGTAGTGTTTTGTTTTATATAATTGTAGCCTCATTTTTTATTGCAAGTAATGCATCACGATGCATATTTAAGGTTTTCCAAATAAAGAGTCTTGAGAAGTCTATTTTAAAGTAACTAATACCACAGCACATTTGAGGCTATGGGGTAAGCATTCCTTAGGAACCAAAACAACGAGGACAGCAAAAATTCTGCCCCTGCAAATCTAATCTCATTCCTCAACCTGAAACCTCACCACATGAGTATAAAATTATACTGGTAAAGAGAGATCTCTTAGAATAGTGAATTCCAAAGCTCTGCTTTGCAAGGTCCATCACCCCTATGACAGGATGAGTACTCCCAAACATGGAATATTGCCTTACTCACTTACTCTTTCACAAAAGGAAAAGCTGTCAATCTAATGCTAAAAGGCTTCAAAGCTTACTTCTAAATGTTTCAAGAAAATGCCTTATTTATCTAAACTTTACTCTCCTTATTTGTTCATTAAATTCTGCAGTCTTACAATGAGGTCAAAAAGTGTCAACCGATTATTGTGTGAGAGAAATCCAACTTTGTAATATTTAAAGCTACCCAGAATACACAGAATTATTTTAATAGGCAACTGAATACAATACTCTACTGTTTGTCCCCAAGCATAGGTCAACCATCTGCAAATGCACCTTTTAAATCTAGTTCTTCAAATGAAAACCTCAGAATGCTAGCACCCAGCACAGTGCCTGACATGTAACACATACTCTTAATGATAAGTTAATGATGAAAAATACATATACAATGTATTACTGAATAGGTCCCTGATTCCTTCTTGACTATTTCCATGGCAGCCTAAAAACTCAAGCATACCTTTTCCTATGTTGAGAAACCTATACATGTTAGTTATTTTTAAAGAAAGACATTAAAATGACTTAGAATATAATCTAACCGACATGAAAATACATTGTTGTTGAAGTTTATTACCCCCAAATTATAATATATTTGTAAAGGACATCAAGTCATTTTTTAAAATGATTTATTTTCATAATAGTTATTTGAGTGATAAAAATAGATGAGAAAACAGGAAATCCCACTCATATTTCTGATCTTACAAATTACTGTCATGATGAGTCCCAAAAACTATTGCAGGATTATTAATGGTTGTAGGATTTATGATGACTTCATTGTCAGTTATAAACCCTAATTTATGTAAAAAAAACCTTGGTCTGAAGCACAGCCATAAGCAAGACTTTGGAGTCTTAGGTGTTACATGGGCAATGGATAAGTTGTGGTGGTCATTTTCTGACAGTTTCATCAAGAGCTACAATGTACTTAATTTGTATTTCCATATTCTTCGAAAATAAAAATTACTTTTAATATAGAACATGCCTAACTTGTGCTTTAAAACATTACTTATTATTATAAATGTATTTTGCACTAGAGTTGAAAGAAGGACATTGGTGTGCACTGGAAAATCTATGCTTAGGAAAGAAAACTGCAGTAAACAAGCTTCATATTTTCTCAGATACCAAAAATGACCAGAGGACAATTCTAACCAGCAGGGGGAGGTAAGGAGGAGAGTAGTAAGACAAAGAGCAGGCTACAGGCAAGAAAAGCAGTTATAATTATAGCTGGGAACACGGAATTTGTTAAAGGAAGTCTACTGTATAATTATATTTGAAAATTTAGCAAGATGCCCAGAGGCTGACTCGCAGCTGTCAGGAACTGGTAACTCTACTTCTGTTCATGCAGCGACCACTTCAGCTACTAAATCCACTATCCAGACGTTACTAGAATTGACATTTAGAGTAAAGGGAGAGATCTTCTCATGAGACTTTTTTTTTTCTATAATGGATGAAGGCATCCATTTCAACAAAGTAGTAACTCTTTCCCTTTAGCTTTCCTTTTAGAATTACCTCTCCTCTATCCTCTCTCCCTGGGAGAACAAAACATTCTCATAACAAAGCTATTACCTAAAATGCCAGCCTCTTCCCTGAATTCTGACTAGAGCATGAACTGATCTGACTATCTCAGATAATTCCAAATTCAGAAGGCTTACAACAAAACTCATTTCCTTCTACCCTCACACTTTGTCTGGAAAATGTCTTTCCCTTTTCCCCCTATTTTCCTATTCCTTCCAATAGCCCCAGTATTCTCCTGATTAAGCATGAAAACTCAAGACTTGCCTTTGTCCATTCTCCTTCCTAACCTTTTACCCTGTATTAATTAATCAAATCTTATCAATTTTTTTCAGTAAAATTCTATCATTCATCAATAAAAGGTATTTTAAAGTCCTAACCCCTAGTAGCAGAATATGACCTTATTTAGAGACAGGGTCTTTACAGAGATAATCCAGTTAAAATGAGGTCCTCAGGGTAAGCCCTAATCCAATATGTCTTTATAAAAAGGGGAGATTTGGACAAGTAGACAGACACAGAGCGAAGACTATGTGAGGACACACAGAGGGGAAATAGCTATCTGATGGGAGTGAGGCATCCACAAGCCAAGGAATGCCAAGGGATCGCCTGCAAACACCAGAACCTAGAAGAGGCAAGAAAGAATTCTCTCCTAAAACAGTAAGAGACAGCATGGCCCTGCCAACACCTTAAATCTTGGTCTTCTAGACCCCAGAATGAAGGCAATAAATTTCCGTTGCTTTAAGCCTCCCCGTTTCTGGCACTTTGCTACTGCAGCCCTAGGAAGCCAATATAACAGCCTAAACACACTTTGGACTCTATTACCTCCAAACCTCACCTCATCTCTGAGTATCCTCATATCCACCTGGCCATGGCAGTTTCTTATGCAACATTCTTGCTCCGTATCTAATTAGTTACCAGGGCCTACTTTAATTTGTCCTTATCTCCATCTCTATATCACTAGTCTAGTTCAGGTCAGCATCATCATGCCCCTGGACAACTATTCACCAAATGGCCACCATGCTTACAGTCTTGCTCCTCTCCAATTCATTCATTTTGTTTTTTTTTAATCCTTACCCGAGGATTTATTTATTGGTTTAGAGATAGAAGAAGAGAAAAAGAGAAACATCAATGTGAGAGAGAAACAATGACAGGCCGCTTCCCTTATGCACTCCGACCAGGGATTGAACCCTCAATTTAGGGTTGACCCTGCAACTTTTTGGTATGTGGGACAGCATTCCAACCAACTGAGCCACCCTGCCAGGGCTCATTCATCTTTAGCACTCAGACTTTCTAAAACGCTGATCCGATCACACTTTCATTGCATTAGTGTAGACAGCAATAATTAGTGGCATCCATGATACCTAGGGACAAAGTCTAAGTCTAACTTCTTTAGCCTGGCTGACAAAACTACATGTCATGGATGTTCTCTGAGACTAAGAGACCTACCACGCCCACCCTCATCCTCAAACACCCATGAAGGTATATTCAGGTCCTCAAACACATCCACACTGTTCACATCTGCCTAAAACTCTCTATCCCTTATTTCTATCACTCATTCATTTACTCAACAAATAGTCAGTACCTACAATATGCCAAGTTGTAGCTCCAAGAGCTGGATATGCCATAAAAATAAAAGTTCCTACCTTCATAAAATGTACACTCTAAAGAGGGTGGTAAACAGATAACATACAAAAAACAAATAAACCAAGAAACACTAACTCAGATGCTATTACATGCTTCAGAGAAAACCGAATTAAGGTAAAGAGAACAAGGAAGGTTTGCGAGTGGAGAAAGAATTAGGTTATGATTTTATATAAGGTGATTAGAGAAGAACTCTCTGACAGAGTGACAGCTTAAGAGGAGACCTAAAGAGAGTGAGTAAAAAGCCCCATGGGCATCTAAGAGAAGGGTTTCCCAGACAAAGAGAAGGACAAAGACAAACACCCTATGGAAGTGCAGACTCACGGTGTTCAAAGAACGTGAGTGAGGCCACTGTGGCTACAGTTGGGAAAAGGAAATAAAGATCGGGTCTTAGAGAAGTCAGATCATGTAGGACCTTGAAGCTCATTGTAAGAGTTTAGAAATTAATAAATAAAAAGTGGAATTTTCAGTAGCCTGATCTGGCATTCCTTATAAAAGAATCCCTCTGGCACCATGTAGAGAACACACTTGGTGGGGAGAGAGGCTAGTACGCAGAGAAAGCTAAGAGGCTTCCACAAAGGCCGGACAAAAGGGAATGACGGCTGGGAACGGGGTAGAGGTGGTAGACCAACAGCTGATTCTGGTAATTATGATGAACACACATGTATGATTAAGACACGCTTTTAATTTATCAGCTTAATTTCAACATTACACAACAAAGCAATAATTCCAAAGAGGTGAAATGATTTTTACTACTTCCCTACTAGTAAAGGAAAAATGCACAAGGAAGAGGGGGTGGAGGAGGGGAGAAGAGATCACTCTGGGCGAATCAATGGATTTCTTAGAAAATAGTATATCACACTTTTGAATTTAGTCCACTCCAAAGCAGGACTTTCACACAGTGGCTCTGTATTTATGAAAGCACTCCCTTCTTTATAGCTGGTTTAAAGTTGCTGAAGGAATATTATTCCCTTTTTTCGGAGGAATCATCTTTAATGAATACTATCCATTGATGTAAATTGGAAGTCTTAGTGTTCAGAGTGTTGACTGTTTAAAACAGTGACTCTGGGTACAGCATCTCTATCATAGTCGTTTTAAACTTCATTTAAGCAAGGTGATCCAATTTTCTGACTAAAAAACAC
Organism: Glossophaga mutica; assembly: GCA_039655065.1. NCBI lineage: Eukaryota > Metazoa > Chordata > Mammalia > Chiroptera > Phyllostomidae > Glossophaga > Glossophaga mutica. The sequence goes on along the minus strand of CM077309.1, from coordinate 25,753,338 downwards.
ACCTTCAAATTTGTTCACACACAAAAATTTTATCCGATATACCATCAGATCAGTTCAACCAGTCACTAACAATAAAAACATTATTATTGAGCTGCCCTGGCTGGTCTGGCTCAGTGGATTGAATGTCAGCCTGTGTGCAAATTAAAGGGTCTCTGGTTCGATTCCCAGTCTAGGGCACATGCCTAGGTAGCAGGCCAGATCCCTGATAGGGGGTGCAGGAGAGACAACCACACATTGATGTTTCTCTCCCTCTCTTTCTCCCTCCCTCTCTCTAAAAATAAATAAATAAAATCTTTTAAAGAAATACAAATATTATTATTGGGATAAGCAGCATATAACTTTTTTGTTACTAAAGAACTCTTTATCTTACCTTTTGCAAAAATTTGTTTGATGAAGTTTTTATTCAATTATTATTTTTAAAAATTAAAGTGGGTTCTCTGGTTCATTTGAATCAAAAAACTTCTCTTACTTTTTTATTATTAATAACTGATATATAACATTATATTACTTTCAGGTATATAATATAATGATTCAATATTTGTATATATTGTGAAATGTTCACCGCAGTAAGTCTAGTTACCATCTATTACCACATAGTCACAAATTTTTTATTTGTAAGGGAAATTTAAGATCTACTCTCTTAGCAACTTTCAAATAAACACAATATAGTATTATAAACTACAGTCACCATGCTGTGCCTAAAGAATTCTTAAATACCATTTCAATCTCTTTACATCTCTATCTAAAATGGAACACAAAAATTAGCATATTTTCAACTCTAAAATAACAAAAGTGAGATTCCAAAACCAGAAAGAGGGATGCTTCTAAGCACATGGCTTTATCATCAACAAGCATCCCAGAGTGTAGGCACTCCAAGTCCTGAACATGGTCCACTGTGTAACTTCATCACACAGCTGCCCAAATATCAGCAATAGCCCAAGGCAGTTTCACAACCAAATAACAGTGCAAACCACAGAAAATTAAGCACAAAAGGACCTGGAGTGAAGGAGAGGAGAGGGGAAAAAGAAACAACTGCAAGGAACAAAGGTACTAAGAAAGTTAAATCTGCTCCCCTGGTCTATGTACTAGAAATGGAGTGACATTAGTCTGAGCTATAACTACCATTTATTCCTCAGAGATACCTCTCTACCAGTAGTTCCATCGCCACAGCTGTAAGTCTAAATACTCACGGTAATGCTTGATTTTCGAGAACTGCTAACAGAAACAAAAAGTTTCTGTAGCTTCGAACTGTTCTCAAATAATCTGTCTGTTAATTTACTCCTTTTCCATAAAAATTCTCAAATTTCCTCCCCATTCAAATGAAGACCATTGTGGTAAAGTGACAACACATATGTCTATTGTCAGACCAGCAGGAGGCCATACTTTAAAAAAAAAATAAATCCAGGGGCTCTTTTTTCTTTTTTTAAGATTTATTTAGCCCTGGCTGGTGTAGCTCAGTGGACTGAGTGCAGGCTGAGAACCAAAGGGTTGCCAGTTTGATTCCCAGTCAGGGAACATGCCTGGGTTTCAGGCCAGGTCCCCAGTGGAAGCCACGTGAGAGTCAACCACACATTGATGTTTCTCTCCCTCTCTTTCTCCCTCCCTTCCCTCTCTCTAAATAAATAAATAAAATCTTAAAAACAACAACAAAAATTTAAAAAAGATTTTATTTATTTGTTTTTAGAGCGGGGGAGTAGAAACAAAGAGAGAGAGAGAAACATTGATGGACGAGAGAAATATCGATCAGTTGCCTCTTGCACACCCCCATCTGGGGACCTGGCCTGCAACCCAGGCACATGCCCTGACTTGGAATTGAACCAGAGACCTTTTGGTTCGCAGGCCAGCACTCAATCCACACCAGCTAGGGTAGGAGGCCATGAGTTTTATTCTAGAGTTGAAAGCCCAAACAGGCTGAAAAATGCAAGAGTTGAAACTCTCACCAAAATCAAAAGTTCGAGGTCCCTTTTGACTCTGCCTGAAAGCCTCAGGTGTGCCAGAGCTTCCTGCTACATGGGGAAGAGATTTCCTTAGTCAACTGAGTTTGAGCATTAAAGGCTGGACTTTTTGGAACATGATAAGCTAAAGACCAAAGATTGTATTTTAAGCCATCGAAGAATACAACTTATACCCCTATTTGGTGGAAATATATCCAGGGACTACACACAAGTTTCTAAGTCACTCCACATTAAGGAACACTGGACAAAAGAATAGTATTTTTTCCTCTGATCTATTCTGAAATAGAGAACTAACTTTCTCTTTTACTATCTTATCACATGTTTCTAGTAGAATTATCATCCCTCCTTTATCTGCTATATGAAAAAATATCAAGCATTTTTTAAAATCTATACTATGTTTATCTAGCATGTGATAATCAATCAACATCAAAGGAAGGTTCTAAACTATATAAAAATCTCAACTCTGAAATGAAAATATTTAAAAGTATGAAAAGCTTCCTTAAACTATTCTTCAGGGTATTTATTACAGATGTTTCCTTAGACTAGTCAATTTCCTGAATGTTGGGAAATAAAATATCTAAAATAAGGACAAAACTACATCAACTAGTAATGCAGAAAATATAACAAATTCATGGACTCTAGTGCTGTATCTAGTTATTATTATGAGTGGGAAAAACAGGTAAAATCTGTCAACAATCAAATCCAGAAAAAAAAATTGCATAATCAGAATGACAAATACTTCCAGGCTTTAAAACACAACTCACTCCAGCATGTAGAATCTACAAATATTTTTGCTCTTAATTTTGTGCACCCTTGTTATTTTGTTAAAAATTAGCTTTCTTCATACAAATGAAAACCAGAAGAATTAAAAAATACCTGAACCAGAAGGTTTGTAAGAACTACCACGTGATACAGCAATTCAATGAACACACGTACAGGCACATTCACAGCAGCATGAGCCACAGCAACCAAAAGATAGAAACAGCCACATGTCCATCAATGAACGGTTAAACAAACTGCGGTATATACCACAATGCAGTGTTACTTAGCCATAAAATAAAATAAAGAAATAAAAATAAAAGTACTGATAAATGCCCAAATGCAGATGAACCTTAAAAACATTATACCAAGCAAAAGAAGCCAGAAATTACTAAAGGATACTTATTGTATGATTCCATTTATACGAAATATCAAGAATAAGTAAATCTATAAGAGACAGATTGCAGGGGAAAGGGGTAGGGAAAGGAAGAAATTGGGAGTAACTGATTAATGGCTATAGGTTTCCTTTCCGGGAGACAAAAATGTTTTGGAACTACATAGAGGTGCTAGGTTGCACAATATTGTCAGGGAACCAAATGCCACTGAATTGTTTACGTTAAAAGATGGTTAGGTTTATTGTTGCGGACCGTTCAGCCTGGTTTCAGGAGTTGTAACCCTCACCCCATGGTGGGCTGTGTAAGAGCCCAAGGGACCCACTTCATCTGGGTCTGTTCTGTCACAAGGACATGACCTACTAAGGAGACAAAGCTTATCTCCCTGGCAGGAGTGCTGCTTCTGCCTCTCTGGCCCATAGCTTGGTTGGCAGTCAATGACGGGTAAGACTCCTCATGGGAGGGGCAACCTAAGCCAGACGCGACCACTTGGAAGGCCTCATGGAAGGACTCGGGGGGGTTGCAGCAAAGAGGATGTGATGGACCCTCGCCCCCCGGCTATTCTGACATAGCCCGAGTCCTCATTTCCATCTAGGAGATGTCTCCTGCTTCCTAATTGCCTTAAAGCCTGAAACTGTGGGGGTGAGCGGTGCAGCCCTGTCCTGGCCAGGACGGCTCCTTGGGTGATTGGCATAAGAAAGAATTCCTAAAGTCCTGTGAAACCTGCTTTGCTAAGAGTGCTCTTCCTGAGGTGACAAGTGTCCCAGGAGGAAATGAGCATGTCTCCCAAAGTCTGGCAACCCCCCTTCCTGACAAACACTGGCTCGGATTAAGCCCTCAGATTTCTTTGACATGTTAAACTTGTATTCCGGTGTATTGGAACCCAATAAAAGCCTAGTGAGGAAGGGGCTCTGGGTCATTCTCCTCTGAGAGTTTGACCCCTTTCCTCCCCAAGCACAAGATGTCTTGGTAGTTTTTACTTTCATCCGTGACGGAGGGATGGGGCTCTGCGGGCAGAGCCCCCCCACATCTGGCGCCCAGGCCAGGGTCCCCAGCAGTTTATGTCATATGAATCTCACCTAAACTTTTAAAATTAAATGAATAATAAAGCACCACACTATCACTGATACAATCAGTATATCAGAGGACATCGCATATGTAATATCCTTCCCAATAAAGCATAACCTCAATCTGATCATAAGAAAGCATCAGACAGGCCCAAACTTTTACAACAAAAACTGACCAGAACTCTTCACAAATCTCGAGGTCATGAAAAACAAAGGAAGTCGGAAGAACTGCTACACATGGGGGAAACGAAAAGGACATGACAACTACATTCAACATGGGTTCCAAAGATGGATCCTGAAACAGCAAAAGGAATTAGTGGAAAAATTGGTGAAATCTACATTAACATCAGCTTAATTAATAGTACTGTAATCATATTAATTTCTTTATTTTGGAAACCATACTATGGCTATATAAAGGGTTAACATTAAGAGAAGTTGGGTAAAGAGTATTATTTTTGTACTCTTCTGCAAGTCTAAAATATTTAAAATTAAAAAGTGAAAAAACAGAGAAAGAGCTTCCGGTCAAGATGGTGGCATAGGTAAGCATGACTTGCCTCCTCACAAAATCACATAAAAGATAACAACTAAAATATGGAACAACTATCACTCAAAACTGTCAGAAATCAAGCTGAATGGAAGTCTGACAACTACAGAATTAAACAAACCACATCCATCCAGACTGGTAAGAAGGGTGGAGACACAGAACCAGCTGGCCTGACATCCGCACTTGATGCATAAAATTCAGGAGGGATATCTCAGGAGCGAGGAGTCTTAGCATGTCACCAGGACCCCCAGGCCGGAGTTCTAGTGCATGGACTTGCTCAGACTTACTCCTTCTGAGCTCCAGCAGCGGGGTAGCAGCTTGAAAGACACTAGTGGCATGTAGGAGGAACTCAAGTGTCTGGCATCTGGGTGAGAGCTGGGGAACAGCTTGCTTCCAGATAGAAAGGTGGGCAGAGGCCACTGTCCCTTTTCTGAGCCCTTCTCCTCAGAGTCACAGAGCCAGCAGGTGGGTGTCATACCTGAGACTCCATCAACCTGAGAACACTGTTTGCCCCACCCTGGAGCTCCCCTGAGACTCTAACCCACCCATATTACAGGCCCGCCCAAACTGTTAACTGTGACTTTCCTATATGAATGACTGGTCCTGGCTCATGCTTCACCGACTTCCTAAATCCGCTCAAACAAGCAATAGCCCTGATACTTCTTGCTAAGTGGCACCTCTTGCTGAGTGGTCCCATTCCTGGCATTAGCAGCAGCCAGCCTAGATTCACAGCTTGTCTTTGCCTGGGAATCTCTAAGCCCAGCACAGGTAGAAGCCATCTCAGACTGCTCTATAGCACATGCAGGGTGGCCCTAGGCAGAAAAAAGGTGGAGGCTGACCTTGGCCTGTACCACCCAGGAAACCCTAGAGCCTGCATACCAGTGGACAGCTACAGACCACGTCGGAATACCACCTCTCTTCCCCTGCACAGCTGATCCTCCATGGAGGGTGGAGGGTGGCAGTCAGTGGTCATAGACAGTCCTTGCAGCTGACTGGCCTAGGTAAATCCCTTCCATTGACCTACCAAAAGAAATCTCAACTGTAAGAGAAAGGTATACAGAGCCCACACAAAGTGCACACCTTGAGTAAACTGCTTGGATGATAGGGGAGGCTGTGCTGCTGGACCCTACAGGACACCTACTTAGGTCACATGACCAGGAAAGGGAGTCATAGCAGCTCTACCTAATACATAGAAACAAATGAAGGGAGGTTGCCAAAATGAGGAGACAAAGAAGCATGGCCCAAATGAAAGAACAGATCAAAACTCAAAAAAAAAAAAAAAAAAGCTAATCGAAATGGAGATAAGTAATCTATCAGATGCAGAGTTCAAAACAATGGTTATAAGGAGGTTCAAGGAACTTAGTGAGGACCTCAACAGCATTAAAAAGACCCAATCAGAAATGAAAGATACACTAACTGAAATAAAGAACAATTTATAGGGAACATTAGTAGAGTGGATGAAGCCAAGAATCAAATCAATGATTTGGAACATAAGGAAGCAAAAAACAACCAATTAGAACAAGAAGAAAAAAAGAATCCAAAATATCAAGGACAGCGTAAGCAGCCTCTGGGACAACTTCCACCACCCCAACATTTGCATAATAGGGGTGCCAGAAGGAGAAGAGAAAAAGCAAGAAATTGGAAATCCAGTTGAAAAAATAATGTAAAAAACTTCCCTAATGTGGTGAAGGAAATAGACACTTGAGTCCAGGTAGCACAGAGAGTCCCAAACAAGATGGCTGCAAAGAGGCGCACTCTAAGACACATCACAATTAAAATGCCAAAGGTTAAAGATAAACAGAGAATCTTAAAAAGGAGCAAGAGAAAGGCAGTTAGTTATCTACAGGGGACTTCCCATAAGACTGTCAGCTGATTTTCCAAAAGACATTTTGCAGGCTAGAAGGGACTGGCAAGAAATATTCAAAGTCATGAAAAGCAGGGACCAACAGCCAAGATTGCTCTACCCAGCAAAGCTATCATTTAGAATTGAAGGACAGATAAAGAGCTGCCCAGATGAGAAAAAAACTAAAGGAGTTTATCAGCACCAAACCATTATTGTATCAAATGTTCAAGAGACTTATTTAGGAAAAGAAGATCAAAACTATGAATAATAAAATGGCTATAAACACATCTCCATCAACAATTGAATCTACAAAACAAACTAAGCAAACAAGAAGAATACAGATAGCATCATGGATATAGACAGCGTTTTGACGGTTGCCACATGGGAGGGTGGTACAGGGAATGGATGAAGAGGTGAGAGGATTAAGAAGTACAAATAGGTCCTTACAGAATAGCCATGGGGATGTAAGTACACTATAGGAAATGGAGTAGCCAGAGAACTTATACACATGACCAAATGGACAAGAACAATGGTGTGGGCATTGCCTGACAGAGTGGGTGTGCTGGGTGGAGGGGCGCAAAGGAGGAAAATTGGTACAACTGTAATAGCATAATCAATAAAATATAATTTAAGAAAACAGAGAGAAAGAAAGAAGAAAACAAGGGAAGGAAAGAAGAGGACTAGCAACCAACTTTAACTTGCTCCATGAACATATACATTAGGAAATTATGAAATAAGTTAAGTGAATAAGAAATAAAGGGGTTATTCTATGACAAGACTTAATTCATAAAATTTGCACCCCTTTAATGATATACGAGCAATTCACTTTGAGGCGAAAGGTACAGATTCCTCAAACAGTCAAGTCATAATAATTAAGTCTTAGAAATCAGGCTAAGTAAAATTTACACTAGTTTTGACATTTTCAACAGAAGAATTCAAAATTAAAACAAGCCATCCCTGGCTGGTGTGGTTCAGTGGATTGAGCAGCTGCCTGCGAATCAAAGGGTCGCTGGTTTGATTCCTACTCAGGGCACAAGACTGGGTTACGGGTCAGGTCCCCAGTTGGGGGCATGGGAGAGGCAACCACACATTGATGTTTCTCTCCTCCTCTTTCTCCCTTCCTTCCCCTTTCTCTAAAAATAAAGAAACAAAATCTTTAATAAAAGACTCCTAAAATTAAACAAGTCAAAGGGAAAAATTAAAACAAAACATTGTTGAAATCATATGGGTTACAACTACACATATTAAAATATTTTTATCAGAATGATTAGAATAACCTACTTAAAGCCATTTGATAATTCAATCAGAATTAATTTTACTTTATATCTGTAATGGCCTCTTTAGATCTTAATACAAAATATTAAATAAGCAATTTTGATATATAATTAAGTCAATTTGTGTCTGGACATAAAACTCCTAGTTGTAAGCCCTTCTGTAGGGGGTACCTTCCTACTAGAAATAATTCTCTTGAAAATGCATGTATACAGTGACCAAAAGAATCAATTTCTTAAATGATACCACCAGCATAAATTCTGTAAACATTACCAATTTTAATAACCATTTAAACATTCTGACATTCAAATACTGTACAACTACATTACTACCACCATACTAAAATGATAAGATGATCATCTTCAGTAAATCTGCTAATTACTAAAAACAAAGAGATGTTTAAGTAAATAATCAAGAGTTAAAAACCACATACTCTTGTATCTCTCAGGACAAAACCAACCATGCTGACTCCATGATTTCAAACTCCTAGCTTCCAGAAATGTGAAGTAATAAATTTCCGTTATTTAAGCCACACAGTTTGTGGTGCTGTGTTCTGAAATAAATACACCTATCATGCAGCAAATAAAATCGTGTACTTCTGTAGTCCCACAACCACCTTCTCCTAGAAGAGCAAACCAAAGGTAGCCCTTTTCTCTGCCCCTACAAACTAACACACTTTACTGAATGTGGCAGTCACAATCACTCGCTAAAGAAGCTATCTTGAACCCAGCCGGACTCTGTAGCATGGTGGCTCAGTTCTAAACCAGACCAGTAACAATGAACTAGACCTTGAGGAGGTACTAGGCTCCAGCTCATCAGTAAACTAGAGCCTTTGCCATCTGGCTTGGAAAGGATGGGCTGCTTCAGATTCTGTGAGGCTCTCAAACTATTCGAACTCTTTAGTTATCTCTGAAGAAACCTGCCTTCCGCCCTGGCTGCTGCAGTAGGAAAAGTAACAATGCAAGCTAATGATGACACAGAAAGAGAAACTCCTGTTAGTAGCCAGACCAAAAGGTGGCACACAGAGTTTAAAGTTAAAGGTGTGTTTTGTTATGTTGCCTCCAAACTAAAAGCATGTCTTATAATCTTAAAATCAAGCCCTGCTCTCAGATTTCTACTCCTCTTCCTGCTGCACATCTTTTAAAGCTGAGCTAATTTCGGATACCCCTTACAAACACAGTCCAAAGTAAAACAGAAATACAATAGACCCAAACCCAGACCCTACTTCCCAAGATCAATCCAGTACATGTCAAATACTTGTGTGTGTGTTTTTTTTTAAATGAGTATATTTTGTGGGCTGAATGTATTTCATACACTTTCATATATTTTTTCACTAGAAAAAGATGAACTGGATATTTCAGTTACTGTCGAACATACAGCTACATACATACAGAAATATGTGTTCAAATCGGGGAACAGTTCAAGCACCTGGGCCCACAGTGCTGCTGGGATGAGGTGTGGCCTTGTCAGGGGGCAGCACAAGGGCTGGCTCTCCGAAGGTGCCACCGGAGGGCGGTTATTACTTCAAGGCTTTAATAAGCTCCAAGTCTGCCTTTTGGCAATGTTGGCTAGAAAGTGGATTCTGACAGGACATTCAACAATGGAATCACGACTATGTTACATAAACATTAATCAAGGTCAAGAAACAGGCTTGACTCTTGAGCCTTTTGTCATATAATGAAAAAAAAATGCCAAAGAACTGGGAACATTTGTGTCACAGGACTGGAACCCTTGTAATGGCATAATTAGCACATTCTCTTCTTGCAGACAAACCTATACTGGAAGTCAAATAACCTGAATAAGATTTTTTAGAGCATGGGGAGCGGGGGGAACCAGGTATTAAGGGCACAATACCACCTTGTCACCTATGTGAGTACTAATACATAGTACTTACAATAGGGACAGTTCTGGGGGTTTTACATGTATCGTCTCATTTAAATCTCAGCAAACCCTTCGATGTAGGTACTATAACCATCACCATGTATGCAGATGAATAGACTGTGCCACAAAGCGGATGAAAAACTGGCCCAGGAACACACAGCTAGCAGGTAACAAAGAAAGCACTGCAACCCCGTCTGTCAAGTCTCTCTCTTAATCGCTACTCCACCTGCAAGGAAAATCTGGAGTATCCATCTGCAACTCCCTGCATGTTTCTCTTTATCGAGAGGTAGCAACCGGAATATTAAAAATCTCCCAGCCAATACTGTGGTAAGTACGATCAACTTCAACCTTTGGGCCTCTCCTTTTACAACAATGGGAGAACAATCCACAACCCACGCTGAAGGGGCATATCCTATTTAAGCTGCATCAGTCAGGAGGCGACCAAGCTTGCAACACCAAGCTTGCAAGCCCATCAGTCACTCGGCCTCTTCAGAGACTTTGCATCTCTGCTCTGCTCCTCCTCATGAAGATTTAAATGTTTAACTCTCCTAGCTATTTTATGCAAAAATGTAAATATATTTAGTAAATTTCTATAATAATTCCACTAAATTTCATTCATGTGATCGGATAATTCATCTCCTACCATACATACTATGTACAATTACATACTAAAACTGTAAAGATAATAACACCATTTTGTCCTCAAGTAGCTTAAAATTTACTAGAGGGAAGTTTAGAAGGAATTACAAGTGTTCTTGGTAAAAAGCTCAAGAACAGTGTAATAATCTAGAAGAAGAAAAATGTGGGATAATGTTTCAGGATGAATACAAACAGAAAAGAAGGGTATTAAGCAGAGTAAAAAGACATACCGGTGCAAAGAAGTGAAAGAGAAAACAGATTTCCAGCCAAGGAAACGGCAAGCTGTTCAAAATTATTAGATTGCAGGGGGTAAGAAGGTCGAACCATTAGGGAGTTTACAATCTTTTGTCATCACTGATATCTGAAATGGTTACAGTTCCTACTACAAGAGAAATCCTCAACCAAGAGAGTATTTCAAAATTTTATGGAGAGTTTTAAATGCCCACGCACCATTCAGACTTACCCGTCCTTGGGAAATGAAGGTTCCCTGCCCTAAGAATCACCACTGAAGGGGATGGGAGGGGGACTTTTAACCAGAAGAGTAACACGATGAGATTTATCATCAAGAAGGGCTATTTTAAAATTATATGGGACAAATACCTACTTTGGAATACTATGAAGCTCTAAAACTAAAATGGGTGGGTATATGTACTCACATCGAAAGGTGTGATATTCTAATAAATCTTTTAAAAAGTCAAGTGAAGAATAATATGTATCATATGAATATCATGGCACAGAGATTGAGAAATCAAAGTAAGAGATAAATAGGGTTCAAACCAGAATACAGAGAACTGATTCCAGAAATAAGAAACAGGGAAAATTAACATGACCTAATAGAGGTAGAGATGAAGGAAGACATCTAGAACGTTTTGATTGTTTTTCAAACCCTTAAAGAGGTAAATACGTTCTTATTTATTCTAGTAGTTGCTTATCAAATTGTTTATAGTTAAAACTACCTCTGATCAATTAATCACAAAATCTAAATTAATTGTATTGGCAATAATGCATTTGTGACCATGAAAGGGCAAAAGAAATTTAACAGTGAATGAACCGGCAGAAAAACATAGCTTTATACCCTTCAGGAAAATCTGCATACATATACTACTGCATAGGAACAGACAATGTAAAACTAAAATCTGCATTTGTTATAATACTCCTTCAGGAATGCTTCTCTTATGAATCAGCATTTTCAGTATTTCCTAACTTAAATCCAAGGTAAGATCTCTCTACCATGAATTTATAACTCTTCATTTCCAGTACTCATTCTCAATTGTTAAAACATAACTAATTATTTGTTGTATGTGAATTATACTACAATTTAAAAAAATAAATAAACTTAGCTATATACGCTGAAGGACCAGGGGTTAAAGAACTGCACTGCTTTCTTTGGGGGAAGGAACAAATAGTAGCAGTAATATATTTCAGAGAATATATTCCTGAGAAAATGTCACTAACATTTATTTAATAATGCAACCTCCTCACACTTCACCTGGGCCAGGTAATTTTTATTACCCCCAATATAAAACGTAGTTTTCACTCTGGCTGCTGTGGCTCAGTGGATTGAGCACCAGCCTGCAAACCAAAGGGTCACCGGTTTGATTCCCAGTCAGGGCACATGCCTGGGTTTCAGGCCATATCCACAGTAGGGGGTGCTAGGGAGGCAATCACACGTTAATGTTTCTCTCCCTCTCCCTCCCTCCCTTCCCCTGTGTCTAAAATAAATAAATAAAATGTTTAAAATAAATAAGTAGTTTTACCAGTCTCTACTTAAGAAAAACCAAAGTAACTATAAAATACCTGAGTATTTCTTCCTACAATATAATTTTAATTTCTGTGTATTTGTAATGGGAGAATAATTAATTAAACTAGACCAATATGAACATGTGGTCTAAACTACGCTAATAAAATAGAAGGAAAAACTTTCAAAATTCAATGAGGGGAAACATTCTTGCTTTCTCTCTCTGCTGGAAATACAGGATGTTTGTTGCTCCAGCTGCTGAATGACAGCCATCCTGTGATCACGAAGGAAACCAGTATAAGGGTAAATAAATGAACAGATAAACCAAGCTGGTACCTGTTCACACAGTGTTTGGAGACCAAGCCCTAGAGTCTCCCCTACCTCTGAATTTCTGTTACAGGAGAAAATAAACTTCATTCTGGAATAAGGCAGATTATTTGGGGGTGTCTGTCATTCAAAGGTAAAATCACCATAATTTTATGCATTTTTAAATAGTCTCTCAAAAATAAGTACCAATGTGGAAGCTATTTAAAACTCGGAAACAGTCTTCTGATTTTATAAGCAAAAAACAATTTTAGAGGTAATGTAAGCTTTCTTAAATCCATTAAGAGTACAATCACAAAAATACAAATGACCAGTTAATATGCAAATAAATAATGGGTACAGGCTAGTTTTACTTGATTGCATAAAACTGTTTACAATACATTTCTCAATAAAGAAAAATTGAATTATAACCCAAGGGTGGTTTAATTTGTACAAATTTTGAATAATGTCACATATATTTCCAAAACAGATGCTTAGAGACTCTACAAGGACACTTGGCTCAATCAGAAGCCAGATTAAAGTTCCATCTGGAGCCTAATGGCTCCATGGTTCCATTACAATTACCCAAGTCACCAGAGTGAGCCTTAATGGTTGTACATCACAGCATCTCTCTTGTAGGTATGCGAGTCTTTGCCCCCAAAACTAGACAATCGAGTCGTAAAAATAATACTGTGTGCATACACATGCAAGATTTAGTAGGTATACAAATGCTGCTGCACTTTTTCAATGACACTAAACTTTAAACTTCTATATGATTCTTCACTGGCTATTCATTAGCATTTTCTGTGTTTGGACACAGTTGCTGGGATATTATGCCATCACCTTTGCTTGACAGGAAAGGTCAAAGTTCACCTCCCCCTTTAGTCAACCTCCAGAGTAACTCAGATACCTAAAATAATCTATTTCATGTTTCTATTTCTCAGATCTTATCACAGCCGTCATTGTAAGGGGTATAGGCTTAACAGTGTGTAGACTTAACAGGGCATAGGCTGAGAATCTCAGGGTGCCCCCCTCCATGCCTAGCTTGGGGGCAGGGAAAAGCAGCAACACAGAGATTGAGAATTATTCTGCAGATCAACAACAGTAGACTAGCTTCATAGCCTTCACAGAGCCAGGGAGATACGCACGACTTTGACCTGTGATGTAGCTTGGAGGTAGCTTGGAGGTAGCTCCCCCTGTTAAAGCACCTGTGTGAGAGCTTGGAGATGGTTTCCTCCACACCATGGACCACGCTTGCCTGGACTAACAATGGCAGACAAGAAAGTCAGAAGAAACCAAACTACTGGCAAGTGTAGCCTATTGTGGGAGGAGTTGGAAATGGGGTTACAAAGGAAGATCTGTGCTGGGATTTAAACCCAGACCAGCAGTCATGCGGGGGCTTAACCATGTGGTTTTGCAAGTGGAAAGGGGGCTCTCTTGGCCATGTGGCTTAGGAAGCAGGAAAGCAAGATATACCAGTCATGCAAAGCTCTCTCTCGCTCTCTCTCTCGCTCTCTCTGTGATTTGAAAGAATGCTGAAGGATTCCCACTGGCCCACCATGAAGATGAGGTTTTGGATTAAGAATGGGAGTCCAGGCCCAGACTGGCCTGGTTTGGCAAGGGGAGGCAGGACTGTGTGTGTGTTTCTGGGTGTTTTAAAGGAACTTTGCTATTTAACAAAGACATTCCGCCATTACTCTAAACCTGTGTAACTTTTGAATAAATAGTTCCTTTCCTTTTTACCAAACTCTGGCATTGAGAGCCACAGTCCCTAACACAGTGTCGGGCAAAGAAGAACCATAGCATAAAAAAATTTAAAAAAATAAATTAAAAAAAAAAAGACCCCAGGGGAGGAGGCTTGTTTCCGTAACATCATATCTTACCAAATCAGAACAACCGAGTGAGGCCGTTTCATCACCTAATTCCATGTCTAAAGTTGTCACAGAGCCACAGACTTTTAGAACAAGAAGGTACTGGAAAGTATCTAAAGATAAGCATCTACATCAGTGCTACTCAAGGTATGTTCTGTGGTTCACGACATGCACTGTTTTGTTTAAAACATTTTACAGCAATCTGATAGAGTAATAAGCTTGTATTTTGTCTTTGGGCTTTTTCCCTTTAGCCTAGGTTAGGAGCCGAAATTAGCAGGTAAATTCCACCTGAAAATGTTTATTGACCTAACAAGTTTTGTTTTATTTTGCTTTGAATGCCTTTATATAGGACCTAGGCCCTCTGGTATGCTAAAGGGAAAGATACTTGCATGTTACCTGGTCAGCCCTACAGGCATCTGAGTGTCCGGTGCTCTAGATCACAGCCCACTGCAGGGTAATGAAAGCAATTTAGTAAGTTGCATACAACAGATTTTTTTAATAGTCTGGCCTTGCATGGCATGATATGAACACAAAAAAGGAGAACATGTAGTATATGTTTACCACACAAACATATAGCTGTATATGAGTATGTATATGTATGAGTTCTGGGGTTATAATTTAAATTTTATTCCTTACTGTAGTTCTTAGACAAAAATAACTAAATGAACAGCAGTGTAGCAAAAAAATACCTTCACTTTACAAATGCAGAAGCTGAGACTCAAGGTCACAGTCAGCTAGCAACAGTTCAGTGCTCTTTTCTTTATATTTCCGATATTGTGAGTTTATATGTACATCAATGTCTGCAAAGATAATAAATGGAAAATGCAGACTGTATGTCCCAAAACTATAAAATAGTTAAAAATCCTAAATTTTTTAAAATTTTAATTACAAAAAAATTTTAATACTAAAAATTAAAAAAGTATAAAACAAAACATATTTGATTAAATTTTGAAAGTCTAGATAGTCTCAAAATAAAACAAAACATAAACAAAGCGATACTTCAAAACTCAGTAGTTTTAAAATATAGATACACAATGAAATACAGAAAAAAAAATTGCCAACATGCCAGAAAAGGGTTGCTTTTTACTATGTAATTTAGTACTGAAAAAACACGTGAATAACAGCCAAGTGATATTAAGGAGATTATAAAATAAATACAAATGGTCAATAGCATTAAACATGTACATTAACACAAGGTACTACTTTTCATCTATAAAATTAGCAAAGTTTTTTTTTCAATTGTAAAGCCTGCTGATGATATGGAAATAAACAAGAATCTCAAAAATTTCTGGTGGGAGTGAAACATGTAAATTTTAGCAATAAGTATCAGGAGACTTAACAATGTAATCACTACCTTTTTATCAGCAATTCCACTCACAGAATTTATCATTTTAGAAATAATGAGGGACATATACAAACTTTAGCACAAGTATTTTGAATGCAGTGTTATACATAATAGTGAAAAATTCTAATGACCCAAATTGTCATCAGTGGGAACTGGTTAAATAAAATAGAATTTTTTGCAACTTTCAATAGAGATGATGTAGATTTATATTTCTTGCCCATTACTGTTAACAAAACAACAGTAATAGATGGGTAAGATCCTATTTTTATATTAAAATTTTTTAAATATACTTAATCCTTTATTAATAATTAATGTTTTTTACAATAAACTGACAAGTTGCATTTTTACAAAGAATTTTCTAACAACCTTTTTCTTTAAGCCAGAAATAAGCAAAATTGTCACACACAAAAATGGAAGGAAGAAGCAATGGGGGAAGGGAGGGAGGGCAGGAAAGGATGGCAAAAGGCAGGCAGATAGGCAGGCAAAAAAGAGTTGAACGTAAAAAAAAAATCTCACTACAAAGATAAGCTATCCAGAGCCACTGGTCTTTGGAACTGACTCCAAACTGAACAATAACTTTTTAAAAAAAGGATTTTGGCTGGGAAAAAGCAGCCCTTGAACATACAACAGTAGTATATAAAGCAGGCATTAGCCACAGACCTCATTAGCTACCCTTTGTGCACTCTGAAAGTGCACTCTGCATGTCTTTTTATGCAGGAACTGACCAGGAATCCCGAAAGTTACCAGCCCCACCCTCCCACCCCCACCCCAGCAGCAGATGAGCTCAACTGCAAGTTGCCAAAAGAAATGGCTAGCTGCAGACCCTGTGCCATAAGAGGAACCTGCAGTGCAGGCAAGATCAATAAAATAAACTCATTTAGGGAGAGCAAGGAGGTTGGGGTAGTGGGTCTTGACTCTGATCCTAAAAAGACCATTACACTACCTTGCAGACATGTAGATTAGTCTTTCAGCAGTCTGGTATGCCAACTGCAGTATGTAATCGTCTGCTAAGTATTTCAGCCCCATGTCTCATATATCTCTTTCCATACAAGTACATAATGTGGAAAAAAACTGTTCATGGCCCTGACTAGTGTGGCTCAGTGGATTGAGTGCCAGCCTGCGAACCAAAAGATCGCTGGTTTGACTTCCAGTCAGGGCGCATGCCTGGGTTGTTGCCAGGTCCCCAGTTGGGGGCGTGTAAGAAGCAACCAATCCATGTATCTCTCACACACTGATGTTTCTCTCCTCCTCTTTCTTCCTCCCTCCCCCCACCCCCGTCTCTAAAAGTAAATAAAAAATTTTTTAAAAAGATATCAGTTTTATTTTCTAAAAAAAAAACTATCCACATACTATTCCATTATACAAAGATCTCAAACAATTTAAAGGTTAGAATGTAAAATTTCCACTACCTTTAACACTCACATACTTAAAATAATTAATGCTCTAAGTATATTGATTTTCTTTATTATAAGACATACATGATACAGGCAGTCCCTAACTGCAACACAACCAAAGATATTTCCCGGAACACTAGAATCGTTTTCCTTCACCAAGACATACTAACCAACATTTCAAAGAACTAAGTACTCTCTTCATAAAATAATCTCTAAGAAAGGACTACTAAATGGGTGTTTCAAATAGGTCAGTCACACAGCTCTTTTCTCCTAACATTGCCCATACTTATATATAATATGGGACAGAGTGGGGACATGAAGATGTCAAATCTGAATCATGGAATGCTTATTTTGGAAGGCAGGACATGCCAAGACACACACAGGTTTTAGGGCAGTGAAAGTTCTGGGAACCTACAGGTGTATGAATGAATAATAAACTTGAGGATATCTTTCTATTGGGAGGGTTCCATTTCACTTTTAAAAATGAAAAAACCTCAAAATCAAATTATTATTTCAAAAATTTTCCAAGGAACAGCCCTGCATACCACTCCTAAAAAAAAAGAAAAAGAAAAAGAAAGAAAAGGAAAGAAGCTCTCATTACTTTTTTCCCTAGTTTACTCAGTGTGGCTGTGTCTCAAGCATCCATATATTAGGCTAATACTTTAACTAAAAAACAAGTCAACATGCCATATGTGACAAATTGTTTAATAGTTTTAAATAGTAGTTTTCTTAACTATTAGTGGTTATTTAAAGCTAGACTATTTAAAACATTGCTTGTGTGATAAAAATCAATTCTAAATATTAACCAATCAACTCACCACAAATTTAAAATACAATCCACTATTCCTAAATTGCAAGTGTTATTTTTCAAAATATTTCATTCAATAAATGTCCAAAATCAAAAGCAATATAAACCAAAAGAAAACCTTATCCAGTGTTCCACACTCTACCCTCTATTACTCATGTGGCATTAAGGAAATCATGCATTAAATTTCCTTCAAAATAAAAGGAGAAAGTGACTTTTAGAAATACCAAATATAAATATAACAAAATGTGTATACTATTCTTACAGATAGGCTAAATACCAAACACCGTCTTTAACCAAGTGACACTATTCACCTTCATGGATAAAACTGAATTTTACATAAGAATTACAGATACTGTGGTATTGGTACAAATTCTTCCTTCTTCTTGTCAATTATGAGAAAGATCAGAGAGAGAAAGGGAGGGAGGAAGCGAAGGGAGAGGGGGATAGATAGTTGCACTTCAGCCTTCTTCTCCTCCAACACCACCCCAAACAAAGCAAACATATTGAAGAACAACAACAACAAAAAAACCCCAATGCAATGGCCAAAGCTAAAACACAGAACACTATCACCACACCACTTAGGGTTCTTGGTTATAAACAAACACGTTCTGGATAATCAAGTCAAAATGGAATTTATTGGCTGAGTACTGAGTAGCTCAAAAAAAAACTGAGACAAGGCTGGAGAATCAGGCTTGTACAGGAATGAAGGAGGTCAAATCACAAAGTCCTGCCTCCACAGCCTGGGATAAAGCTTGCAAGGTATGTTACTGCATCAAGAGCAGTAGGCCAGGGAGGAGCATTTCAGCAGCAGCTCTTAGATCTCATGCTCATGATGGTTACAGGTGCTACAGTGCAGCTTTCGGGCTGTAGAAATACCTCATATCAGCTTAGGCTTCTTTAGTCAAGAGAGGTAAGGGACAGACTTCTACCTAAATTGGAAAAAAAGCAGCTGAAACCATACATGTCCTCCACTGAGATCAAGTTTTGATAGTGGACAGACCTGAAAGTATCTTTACTTTGACTCAGTGTCTTGCTCATACCTATAAAGGTTCACAAATTTAAAGTTCATAAAAATTAGTTCAAATCTCTTTAACATTATTAGATTTGCTCGTTACAATTTCTAGTCTATTTCCAAGGCAAAAATTTACTCTTTCTAAAGTGGTTCCATCAACCAATACTAGACTGAGTAATTTAGATGGGGTCTAGCAAGTTTCTTAATACACTATAAGTATTGCCTCTTGCTTTATATTCTATCCGTCTGCTAATTTGGTTTCTTGCTTGCCTTTTTTGCTGCAGCTGTGCACCGGGTTAACTGTTTCAATGGTTTTCCTACAATAACCCACAAATTTTTTCCTGATCAGTGTGCTGTATGATTGGTTCTTTGTTCCTAAGATAATTATTTTACATTTGTCTACACTGAACTGCATTTGCCATCTGCTGGCCCAATCACCTAAACAATCCAAATCTTTTTGAATCTGATTGCATTGTTCCTCATTATTTCCTCTAGCTCCAATTTTAGGATCATCTGCAAACTCTGAGATCTTTTCTTTAAAGCTTGGACACATTTTATTTTAATATAGAGGGTTTTTTTTAAGTGACCCTAAGACACTCCAGCTGAAATCTTCTTCCAACTTGAAAAGTTTCCATAAAGCTACCTTCCAATTACAAGTCAAAGTGCTGCTAGAAACAAAACTACTGGAACCCATTCTATTTCATCTTTCCTTACATTGCCCTGTTTTAAAAGTATTATGTCTTCTAAGTTTTCTCCAAAGCGTAAATATTTTAAAGAATACAAGCATTCTGTTTTCTAATATACACATTAATGGTAAAATTTTTTGGTAGTAACTTTCCTAAAGTACAAGTGGCAAAGTTATGAACACATTCTATACATAATACATTTAATTTACTCATTCAAAATATATTTGAAAACATATTAGTAATAAGCACTTGGTACACAGAAGTCTTATGACCTTGGTCCAATTGCTTATGTCCCAAAACTCCAGTTTCCTACCCACAAAGAAGACAATTACTTCTAAAGACCTAATCATCTACAGCATTATAAATTTCCTTTAATCTAAATAATACCATACCTGATCCACCATATCTAAAAGTTTTTACTTCCTATTTCCCATGCTCTATTGGAAGGTTAATTATAAACTTTCCAATAATTCAGAATTTCTTTTGCAGACTTCTAATACTATAATATTGTATATAGACATTTATCTAGCAAAATTCCCCCTGCAAATTACAGTTACTTGACATATCTGATTATAATAAATCTTTATTAATTATGCTATAAGACACCAGGTAAATCTTTAGATTTAGAAAGAGCCCTGGCTGGTGTAGCTCAGTGGATTGAGCGCGGACCTGCGAACCAGAGGATCGCGGTTCGATTCCCAGTCAGGGCACATGCCTGGGTTGCAGGCCAGTTCCCAGCATGGGACACATAAGAGGCAACCATACATTGATATTTCTCTCCCTCTCCCTCTCTCCTACCCTTCCCCTCTAAAGATAAATAAATAAATAAATAAATATTAAAAAAAAAAAAAAAGAAAGAAAGAAAGATTAGCACCATAACCTTCAGTGATTTCTTTGTATAATCACATTTCCACAAAAGCCCTATTGGAATTACCCATTACAATTATTAAAAACCACATTCATATATTTGCTACCATTTTGCTACTTCAGATGGTAGATGCAAAAGACAAATTGAATTGAAGATCTACTTTTATATATCATTCAACACTCAGTGAATGTTGTAAGAACATAAAGATAAATATAAGATAGTTCTTGCCCTCAGAGAAGTCTGGGGTAAGATAAAAGTAACTACAAGGTACAGAAGCATAGTCACATGAAGTTAGAAAGGAGGAGAATTTACTTCCAGCTACTGGACAAAAAGTTCTATGAAGGAGATGCATTTGAACTCTGTTCAAATAATACAGTGTCTTTTAAAAACAAATCTACTAAACTATGAATGATATCATAGAAGAGACAAATATATAATGCTAAGGAAAGTGAAAAAGGAAAAATAAACCCTCAAAACAGAAAGCGGTTTGCTGGTCATTTCAGTATGGTGGAATTAAATGTGTTTTTTTTATTTTTCAATTTTTCTATAATGAACATACATTTTTCTTACAATAAAGAGACACAGTAAAATGGGTTATTAAATTTTTAAAGCTATACTTTGACCAATAATTGAACACTATTAAATGAAATGCTCTAAATCAAAATGCTCCTATAACATAACAAACTTATAACAAAAATATTAAGTTAGTAACAAGTATTTTACCTACATATTAAATAATAAATAAATGATCAAAAGAACACACTAAAGAATTCACAATTTATTAAGCCTTTTTTTAAAGAACTATTGATTTTGGATGAAATATCTTTCCTTATAAGGTAGGCTTTGCCATTAAGAAAAATTATTTTGAAATAGTGAATTTGCTACTAACGGTCATTAGGTTAGGTCTTCAATCTAGATTTGTGAAAGGACCCTCTAACAACTAATTTGAATTTTTTTCAAACAGTTATAAAATGACACTGAAGTTGCCTCCAGGGATATTTTATTTAAATTTTAAGCATCATAAAAGCATTCGATAAACCAAAGCAAATACCACTGACTTATTCAAATAGTTCCCATTCACTAAAAGTTTGCCACTTGTTAGTACCTCGTATAAATAAAGACCGTTGACTAACTGTGTTAAATTTCATTAAAAGTCACAACATTCCACATATTATGTAATTCTACATGTAATCTGATAAAGGCATTTCAATGGAAATTATATGTATCTTAACTTCCCACATGATTCATAGACTAGGAAAAGAAATGTGTAGGAGTAGAGACAGGAGGAAATGAAAGGTTTTGCCACCAGAGGAAAAACATTAAGAGAGAGAGTTTCAATAAACATTTATATATTTTAATACCTGCTTAAATTTTTAAGATTCTAGTCTAATTTTTAATTCTTTGATTTGTATGTTCTATGCTAGACTATGAACGCCATGGTAACTTGAAAACAAAATTCAACTGAAACTCATCTGACATGCATTATGAGCTATAAAAAGTTACTAAAAAATAATAATTACATTTCATCTAGTCTAGTCTGTTAATCCCATTAAAGCAGTGGTACCCAATCTTTTTGCACCAGGGACAGGTTTTATGGAAGCTAGTGCAAGGCAAGTGGGTAGAGGGGTGAGAGGGGGCAGAGCTCAGGGGAGCTTTGCTCACAGCTTGGTTCCTAACAGGCAGCCGACTGGCATAGATCTGAAGCCCTGGGCGTTGGGGACCCCGGCCCTAAAGGATGAAATTTTACTGACGCTATCCTGTTAATATTGTTTCGTTGATTCTTACTAGTTCTCAATAGGATGAAGTGAGAAGGAAAACCTCAAAACAAATTCTACTAAAGGCAACACAGTAGGCAAAGACTACAACATGACATTCACAAGCCACATCCAGTAGGCAAACAATTCATACTGAACTGCCAATATTTTAAAATGTAAACTTTTGCATAAAAAGT
This sequence comes from Glossophaga mutica, assembly GCA_039655065.1. Lineage (NCBI taxonomy): Eukaryota > Metazoa > Chordata > Mammalia > Chiroptera > Phyllostomidae > Glossophaga > Glossophaga mutica. The sequence goes on along the minus strand of CM077309.1, from coordinate 25,731,010 downwards.
CTAGATTTTTAACTTCTCTCAAAAAAAATTACTATACCTAGAGACTCTGGTCCCACTGGTGGAAAAGCTCTCCAGCTTCCTGGGTTTCTACTAGCCCATTTCCCTCCACACTCTCTACTGCTTACTTAGCACCAGACTTGGGTCTAGGGTTTGTGATCCCTCAAAAGAGCGCAGAGGCAGTCAGATCTTGACTCAAATCCCAGCTCCTCCACCTCCAAGCGGATTTAACCTCTTTAAGCTTCAATTTCTTCATCATAACAAAGAAGATAATGATTAATTATGCAGAAGTTAAAAGTAAAATATATATAATATTAAACACAAAATTAAATGTTCAATGAATTTTAGTGATTATTACATTATTTGGATTGAAGTTCCTAAACCTAATTAATTAAGATTTATCATAAACACTTTGCTCCTTTATAGACTCTAAGGAAAAAATGAAATCACTATGGCCTTACCACTCTATACAGGTCTTTTGTAAAATGCAGATAAGAACAGTAAATATCATATAGAGTTGTTGTATTAAAATAAGTTAATATATGTAAAATCTTAGAATAGTACATGGCACATACTAAGCTCTAAAAAAAGAGCTGGGTGTTATTGCTAATAGTAGTAGTGGTAGTTGCTGTTCCCAGAGAGTAGGTACACATGAGCTTAATAAATGTTTATACAGAGAAATAGTGAGTAAAATTGTGACTGAATGAATATGAGACAGTTATAAAGATTACTTCTTTGTATAGTCTTAAGAGTCCTCTAAAATCTTCCATATTTTTATGTTAAAGCTGAAAATCTCAGTGAAAACAAGTTACTATGATGTATAAACAAAGAGCATTCTGGGCTTGAATATAAATAATTGTTAAACTCAGATGGAAACAGAAAAGCTGGCCATAATCCTAAGCATGAGGCATGCATATTATATGATGTTCATAATTTATTTCTGAAGGGGTTTTAGCATGGCCCTATTTCATAACTGCTAGATCCAGACCAGCCTAGGCTAAGCTTTCTTTCAAGTTTTATTTTTTTTAATGCCTCCAAGGATCTCAGCAGCTGAGTTTAGGACCAATGCAAAGAGGGACCTCACTATTTTTTAGGACTAATAGCTTCAAAGCCTGGGCCATTAAAAACAAAGAATGATGAAAAAGGTCTGGTCAAACAGCAGCAGTGATTCTCTATTAAGTGGTAGCATATCAAAGAGATGATTTGATCTTTAGCATACTAATCATTTCGGTCAAAGTAGTTTTTAATTAGTCTGGGAATAATAAAGAAGTTCAATTCTTTGAGTAGTTAATTTAACGAAAGGTAAAGACAGTCTCCCCTGGCTAAAGTAGTATATATAAGTATATATTATTATATTCCAGATTCTCTGTCTTGTCACAGAAATTCTTTCACTCAAAACAATGAGAAAAAGCAACAAAATTGACTTAAAAAGAGTAATTTCCTTTCCAACCTAAATAAACTTTACACAAACTTGCCTCTGATAATCAACTAAACACGCTGCGCCACCAGCATCAAGGGAGGGTGTGCGGATATCTAGCAGGTGCTGCAGTTTATCACAAAACAGTCTAAAATAATTGGAAGTGACAACCAGCACTACCACAAATGATTTATTAGTCTTTCACTCAGCTTTTCAGCTTCCTCGGGGCCAGAATAAATAATTTACCAACTCTGTATCTTCCAATCATTAATTCTTCCCTATGCATCCAAACTACATTTAACACTGAAAGGTTCGGTGGAATAAAACACACAATAGGAATATTTTTTCCAAATATAGAATTATCTGACCATATGTAAAGGCACATTTGTCAATCAAGATGTGCAATCCAGATGCAAAAGAATTTAAGGGCTCAAAGTTAGCAACTGAAGCTGAGTTTGAGGGAATAAATCAAACAAAGAGGGAACAAAAGCAGAGCCTAGCAAAGAGCTCTCAGAGAGGAGGCAAGGTTCCTGGGACTCTGCTAACAGCAAACCTAAGAAGCAACCTAAGAACGCCGCAGGACAGAGACTTGAAAGCTCAAGTCACAGTCTCACAATAGTGAATACACTGACTAAGCTGACAGTCTACCCTAAAACTTTTCTGTAAGTTATAAAAAATACACAGTCCTCCCTCAAAAAAAAAAAAAAAAAAAAAAAAGGTAGGGAATTTAAAAGATGAACAGGTAAGAATTTTTTTTCGAGCCAAAGAGAATGGACACATGACAAGCTGACGCATCTTCTTTTAAATATTTTAGTAACTGTTTTGAATGGGTTTATGAGATAATAACATATTCTTGGGAATCCAGAAAATAAGCGTGAACATCAAATAAAAACTCCAAAAAATTTTGACAATGACATTAAAAGATATGTCTGTTAATTATGTAGGAAAAAACACAGAAGAAATTATCCAGACCTAGTAATTTTTTTAATCTTTTTTTTTAATTTTGAGAAGAAACATTTCCAAGGGTATTTCAAAAAGGGTTAATAACATCAATAGTCTGATATTTGGCATTCTATGAGGCAGCTTCAAGCTGCTGGGCATACAGTCAAAGAATTTCGTAAATTGACAGCTTTCTCTTCAATGGTTTGAGAGTGCATCACACTCCAAAGTTTAAGTGTGTAATACATGCTTAAGTATACTTTAAAATATATGACTTCTACCAATATATAAAATGTATTAAAATAAAAGAAGCCTAGGGGAAATTATCATATAAATTTGAACCCCAAAAATGTAATTCAGATTGTAAAATGTTCAAGCTTCAAAAAATTCCAAACTATTCACAAATAAGTGTGTCATTCTCAATATTCAATAGTTCACTGTTATTAACTGAAGCAGTTATATAATCCCCTGGGCCCAAAATCATACTGTTCACACTAAGCAAAACCATGTCTTATGCATGCACAGCCCCTGTGTACCTGTTGCTGTGGCAAATGAAAGCCCCCAGTCGCACAGGTCCTAGCTTTCCACAGACTAAAATTTAAAAAAATATAGAAACTGTAAAATATAACAAAAAGATATCTTTTTCAAACAAATACCAAAAAAAACATACCCCATTTTATGGAATTTTACTTTAGTGGGGGGGGGGGCGTGAGATGGAAAGAATAGGAACTTTTTTTTTTAAAGAGCAGCATGACAAAATTGTCTGCAGGCTTCCTTGTGATTTGGTTTTCAAGGACAGAGGAACTTCGGTAAGAAAAGAGAAAGCAACGTACAGCTCTAGTGGCACCAACTGCCTGAGGACGCAGCCCAGCGCCAAAACCTGAGTACAGTGCTGTAGGGCTTGAGGGCAGCTTGTCTCACTCATGTGCTGAAAACCCTGAGCCACACGAATGTCTGTGGAAGAAGTCTACACAAAAAGTCTCCTGCCCCATAAATGTCCATCCAAAGAGAAACTGATAAACATGCTGCGGTGCTGATGATGTCCTACCATGAAGTATTAGAGAAAGATTAAAATGAATAAACTGAATGTAAAAACAGACGGCAGGAACAGCTCAGAAATGATGGGTAAAAGAATAAAAAAGCAAACTTCATGAAGACTAATAAAATATTTTAGTAAGAACACTCAACGTTAATGAACACATAAATACAGTAAATCTGAAAGCATGGACACTTTTGAGATGGCGATTATCTCTTAGAAAGAAAGGACTTTAAAAAGTTATCTATATAAACCTATATATAAATATATCTATAGAGAAAGAAAGAGCGAATGTGAACAAACTAATTCTCCATGGTAAATACAAGGTCACCTGTTCTATTTATCCTCTGTATTTTGTGAATATATGAATTATTTCTTGAATATTTTAAATCTAAGCCAGGTTGTAAAATTTTCTTCTGAAAAAATTTAAAGAGTTGATAATACCCTTACATGAGGGTCTGCCTTCCTAAAAATCATTAGTTTGTCTAGTCTCTATAGTCTAAAAGTTTTAATTCCAATCTAATAAATTAAAAATCCCACCCTCTTTTCACAAAATGATTTGATTCTAACAATTTCAAATCAATTTCTCAAGGGACTCCATGCAAGTATTTCAAAATTGAACTGAGAGATTCCACCGTGTGGACTTCGTATGAAGTTAAAATCGTTCTTAGCAAGGGCTTTTAAATAACTGGTTCTACCATTTGTTGTTAGAACAAACAGGCTTGAGAATCCGATTCCCATTCCTTGGCTCTAACTTCTGTGGAGGAACCTGTCACTTCATTAGTCAATATGTTCTTTTTTCATTTCCTTTGTTTATATGAGGCATTAAAGTTCTACTTGTTTTGCCCTAATTGGTATGGCTCAGTGGATTGGGTGCCACCCTGTGAACCAAAAGGTTACTGGTTCGATTCCCAGTCAGGGTACATGCCTTGGTTGCTTGTAGGCAACCACACATTGATGTTTTTCTCCCTCTCTTTCTCCCTCCCTTTCCATCCTCTAAAAATAAGTAAATAAAATCTTTTAGAAAAATAAAGTTCTAATTGTTTAAAAAAGAAACACTTTCTAGTAAACCTTTAGACCTATCTAGTGAAATCTTACTATGAATAAATTCAGAATCACAATAAGATTTTTTGTCCTTTATTAAAATTTTCTGCAGACAAATTAAGTTCAGCCCCATTTCTTTATAGGCCTTTGGAAAATCCGGCTGGTCATCTATAGCAAAATAAAAGCAAGGTGCCTCCCATTTACAATCACATTTGTACACTAAAAGAAAAGTTTAATATACTGTTTCTCACCATGAAGAAAGTATCAAAGATACTATTAATTTTCATAAAAACTGTTATTCTCTCAAAGCACAACCATTTGATTTAAAGAATTACTGGCTTGTTATCTTAAACAAGAAATCATATTCAACTTATATTGATGTTTTCTATCTGAAGCGTGTCATGCAATATTGTAATTTATCTCATAAATCTACTAGAGTGTGATCAAATCCTATCAACTCTGATTGGCATAAATTTGAAACAATGAAGCAATCACATCTGTTGAACAGTTCTAGCTTGCTAGACATTTTAAAAGTTTACACAATAGCATAATTATGTTTTTTTCTCCATAAGACCCTTCTGCACTTGATTTCAGTTTTTTTATGACTTTTTTTTTTCCTGTACTGGGTTCAGTGTAACCTAACACAAAATGGGCTACAAAAATGAAACATAAGAAGATAAAGGAAGCATGGGAGATGGAGTGATAGAGATGGTATACGTATGAACTGGGTATACCCTAAAAACTATTTTAATGAAACTCCAAATGAATTACAAGGTCTCAAGATAAGGGAAAATAAGTTAATTTGAATTAAAAATATAGTATATCTAATTTTACCCTGGAACTACTATGAAAAAATATAAATGTTGAATTTAAGTAAAGGTACATGAACAAAAACAATGAATTCAAATTATGATTTATGGAAAAAAGATTACTGTATGGCAAAAAAAATCATCGCCTACTTTTTGCTGCAAAATCCCTAATTTTTGAAACTTAAATGACTTTATAAAATATTATAATAGAATATATATATGAATTACAGGTGAAAAATGCAATATCCCAAAAGTAATTCTATGTAATTTTAAGAACATTTCTAATCAGCAAGCAAACTCAAGGGTAAAAATGGCTAGGTCCTAAAGATAGTGGGTCTACTTCCGGCCAAGATGGAGGCGTAGGCGGACACACTGTGCCTCCTCTCACAACCAAAATTAAGGACAACAAATATTTAGAAACAAGAAAACAACCAGAACTTATAGAGAATTGAACTGTACAGAAGTCCAACAACCATTCATCCAGACTGGTAAGAGGGGCGGAGTCGAGGTAGGAAAAAGTGGAGGTGTGGACCCAGGAACGCAAGTAGCAGCGGCTCGCAGTTCCCAGGTGCACAGGCGGTGGCTGGCGGTCCTGGGGCCCACAGGCGGCAGCTGGCGGACCCCGGGCACAGGGGGGCAACTGTGCAGACCCAGTGAGGACGCACAAGGTGGCTGGCTGACCAGGGGGTCCCACATTCTCGCACGCAGACGGTCCAGGCAGAGTGGAAGTGGTGGAAGGGACTGAATCCAAGAGAGAGGAGCAGGCGCCATTGTTCCCTCTCAGACCCCGCCCCCACATACAGCGTCACAACCCAGCGACTGGGCTGCCCCACACTGGGGAGCGCCTGAGGCTCCACCCCTCACTACGTAACAGCACGCGCGCGTGCACAGATAATTCAGGTGAAGGGGAAGCAGCGGAAGGGACTGGAGTCCAGGAGAGAGCGGAACAGGCGCCATTCTTCCCTCTCTGACCCCGCCCTCACCTATAGCGTCACAACCCAGCGACTGGGCTGCCCCGCCCTGAGGGACACCTAAGGCTCCACCCCTCATACGTAATAGCTGTGACCAGATTAAAACCAAAACAAACCAAAACAAAAAAACCCACCAAAAACGGCTCAAACCGGAGAAAAAATGAAAACCCCAGAGTCAATTCCTCTAAGCAACGAAGAGATAGCCAACCTATCAGATGACTGGTTCAAAGCACTGGTCATCAAAATGCTCACAGAATTGGTGGATTTTGCTCATAAATTAGATGAGAAAATGCAGGCTACAATACGTGAAATGAAGGAAGATGCATGGGGAACTGATAGAGATGGAAGGAAAACTGGGACTCAAATCAATGGAGTGGACCAGAAGGAAGAAACTAACAACCAAACAGAAAACGAGGAAGAAACAAGAATTCAAAGAGGTGAGGAGAGGCTTAGGAACCTCCGGGACATCGTTAAACGTCCCAACATCCAAATTATAGGGGTCCCAGAAGGGGAAGAAGAGCAACAGGTAGAAAACTTATTTGAACAAATAATAAAGGAGAACTTCCCCAATATGGCAAAGGAAATGGACTGCCAGGACGTCCAGGAGGCTCAGGGAATCCCGGAGAAGTTGGACCCGGGGAGGAACACATCAAGGCACATTGTAATTACATTAGCCAAGATTGAAATGAAGCAGAGAATTCTAGAGGCAGCAAGGGATAAGGGGACAGTCGCCTGCAGGGGAGTTCCCATCGGACTGTCAGCTGATTTCTCAGGGGAGACCTTGCAGGCGAGAAGGGGCTGGAGAGAAATATTTGAAATCTTGAAAAGCAGGGACCTACATCCAAAATTGCTCTTTCCAGCAAAGCTGTCATTTAGAATGGAAGGACAGATAAAGCGCTTCTCAGATAAGGTCAAGTTCAAGGAGTTCATCATCACCAGGCTCTTATATGAAATGTTAAAGGAACTTATCTAAGAAAAAGAAGATAAAAAATATGACAATGAAAAGACAGCAAACTGACAGGTATTAAGAACCACACCTAAAACAAAAGCAAACTAAGCAAACAGCTAGAACAGGAACAGAACCACAGAAATGGCGATCATATGGAGGGTTAGCAACAGGGGCGTGGGAGGAGGAGGGGGGGAAGGTACAGAGAATGAGTAGCATAGATAGTGGGTAGAAAATAGACAGGGGCAGGGTAAGAATAGTATGGGAAATGTAGAAGCTAAAGAACTTATGACACAAGGACATGAACTAAAGGGGGGAATGTGGGTGGGAGAGGGTGTGCAGGGTGGGGGGAATGATAGGGGAGAAATGGGACAACTGTAATAGCATAATCAATAAAATATATTTAAAAAAAATAAAATAAAAACTCAGGAAAAAAAAAAGGTAAGTAAATCAGCCACATCAAAGCATTAGCATAGTATAATAGGCTGAAATTTTTTGTTGAAAATGTTTTTTCTGAAGATCTAGGCTGGATACAGGGACAAGTGAAACCAAGAATCTCTGGTATATGGAGGGAAGTCAAGGGCGGGGATGTTCTGATAGAGACATAAATCACTCCAGCAAGCATGAAGAAAAGAATGAAGAAGCTTGAATGATAGGAGATTAAGTTATTACAAATATTCACTTTTATATGATATAATTTTCAATAAAGCTGATGTTTGTGTTGGAAAAAAAAAAAGATAGTGGGTCTATGGATAAAAATGAGAGATAAATGATAAAAATAAAATTAGAACACCATTAAGTGACTTTCTTAAGTTATTGATCATTACTGCTTTATATATACCTCATGCCTAAAATACGACTTAAGAATATTTAAATATTCTACTAAGATAGCTAAAATACCTAAATTATTATAAATCCCCTCTAGGCAATTCATAGTAGTTAATTACATACAATTTTGAGACATTTCTCATCCTACTGAACTTTGCACCTGCCACTCCTTATGTACACACATCTTACGATACACTCTCAAAACTGAATACCTATTCAACTTCCCTTCACCATACCAGCACCCTGTATCTACTCAAAATATTTTTGCTGATTAATTTATTTAAACATTTTAATTAACATTTATTTTAACATCAAAACAGGTCATGCACAGCAGAAAACAATGTGGAGTGGGGGAGGCAATGGACGTCTCAGTAGCAACCCTGAATGTTGTGAAAGAAAGCCTTCGAAATTCTAAAAGGAAATTATCTGCAACCTAGAATTCTATACCCAAGCCAACTATTAGTCAAGTCTGACAGTAAAACAGACAAGGAGATGGGATCCACAGAAAAGGAATGGAGCAAAGCTATCCAACCTCTATGGATATCAAATCTTTGACTTTGATATCACACTACATCACACTAACACACCACAGCGTAACTCTGAAGGAAAATGGCAGTCACAACTGGAGAAATAAAGCAGAGGAAACAATGAGAAGCAAGTATTCTCTGGGCAAATATGCCTGTGAGATGGGAGGAAACCCACATGACAATGATTGTTACTCCTCAGGTGACAATCTCTACATTAAACCAATGTCAGATGACTGCCAAACTGTTACACGTTCAGCTCTAGGGTTGTGCTTACATGTATTATAAACAGGATCACTTTTTAAGATAAACTATGTTTCTATACAAAAAAAAAAAAATGCACACACCTACATTTTCACTCACAGCATGGTTTAATTGGGTTATTTTATAATTAGGCTTTATTTAAGAAACCAATAACAAAATATAACAGTACAGTTTCTATAAAACAAGAGAACATTTAAGAAATAAGAGCAACCTTTCAAAATGCTTGACAATGATGACATCAGTTGTCAATTTCAAAATCCACCCCGCCCTAAAAAACCTGATTGATTAGTTTCAGTTACTTTTCAAATTTTAAGTGAAAAACTATGCTTACTCTACATTGAAGACTAAGAACAAAATAAAATCTCATCTTTCAACTCCCTTTTATTCATAGCTCATATAAAGTTAGTTTTTAAATATGAAGTATCAATGAAATCAGAAGTCTTATTGCCAAGAAGCATGCAATAGTGGAGAAAACAAAAGAAAAAATTTAAAGAACAAAAAATGCTTTAGCAATTATACAAAAAAACTGTAACTTGACAATTTTATCTTCTTCCAAACATCCTTGCTTCAGTCTATATTTTTTGGTATTATACACTGAGGACGACTTAAAGGGATTTGATAACCACTCTGGAACATATGCATGTTTTCTTCATACAGTATATGGCTTCTAATAGAAAACTTTCCTATATATGACCTTTCCAACATTCTAAATTTTGCTCATCTAATAAAGTCAAAAATAGAAACTGATCAATAGGTTGTATATGTATAGGCATGCCTTGTTTATATAATATTATTTGTGTAATCTCATGTTCTGCTTTTGCTGTTGTTGGTATGTTATCTGATATCTACTGCTTGAGTGAACAATATCAATACTAAGGTGGTCAAAACTAGAAGACTGCATTTAGTCAGTGTATTCAATATTATTAAAGACCTTTATATGTCCTTTATATTAAAGGTATTAAACACCTTTAATATAAAAACTACAAAATGCTAATAAAAGTACTAATAAAAGTATTATTTTGTAGTGCCCTACAAAATCCTAGCAGTATAAAAGTCCTTTTTATTGTGCAAACTCTAATTTAATAAGGTTCTATTTAATTAGTCCAGAATTCAAATGCACATTCATGCCAAATATTGCAACCACATGGGAGGTAGGAGGAAAGATATTTGAAACACTTCCATGGGAACCATCTTTTGGATTGCTCTCTGGAAATATCAATACAGGGACCCAAACTACTTCACATGCTATCCACAAAATAGATGAGGTATGAAAGAAATCTTATGTTTAACATGACCTTTGGCTGTACTTTTACTTGTCATAACTATAAAGGAGGTACTCTCAGAGCCAACACATAAGCTATGTTATAGTCTTACAACTATAGAGGTAGTTCATGAAGTGCTTCAGACTATAAAAAACTCCAGGCAGAATACGTGAAAACTCTTACCTTTGTTACTAAGCAAAACAGGCCTTTCTGAACAAAAAGAGTTCTGATATTATACATATGAATGACTAAGAATGACTGCATGAGAATTTTTCTTTTGAATGTACATTCAAATACAAATATACCAGTGTGGTTACCTAGTTCAACTTAACAAATCATCTATAACCTAAGTGCAAATTAACTAGCAATTTAATTTAATAATCTAATTATGACTTTAATAATGTAATATGCCATGTTAGATAAATACATGTCAAGAGGAAACTGAAAAGAAAACTACACACACACACAAAAGAAACCTTTAATCAACTCTTTTCTAGGTATTCTTATTTTTACACACAAGAAATTCACCAAAGAAAAACAGTTGTTTTGGCAAAGCTGTCAACTTATCAATACATATAATATGTAACATGGTTTTTTAAGGGAAAAAAAGACCACTGATTCATCCAACATAAAATTATAAATTCCTAAGGTATAACAAATAGGATTTGTTTTCAGTACAATGTTAAATATATCATCAATTAGAGTATTTTTTTAAAAAAACAGAATATTTATAAGGTAAGACAAGCACAAAAAAACCCTTGTGTGATATAAAGAAAAACTTCAGAATTATTTACTATATTATAACCAACTTTATCATACTTATCTTTTTCTTCCCAATACTAATACCTCTCTATTTTCACCTTGAAAACAGGTTCCAAAAGCTGTAAAATATCAATCACACTTTGTAAAAGTCATAGTCACAAACTGCCTTGCTTGGCTATCAAAAACATATCATAGTGGAAGTTAGTTTTATCATAAAACAATACATCTTTAAAGATAATGCATGTGAATTAAGATTCCTCTTACATATACATTATATAAGACTATTAGAAATTATTCAATAGGAATCTGCACTATCACTAGGGTGCACACAGCTCCCAATTTTGCGAAGATCCCAGTTTACACCTACAGCCCTGACAGATTACAGCACACCCTTTCACTCGCAACACTGTCCTGAATTAGACAGTAAATTATGTTCATCCTAGCTATGACATTATTTTATGTTACCCAAATCATGGGTTTTGAGGATTTTCTAATGTAACATTAATTATCTGAAAAATCTAACTTAAAACTTTTGAGTGATTCACACGATACCCCACCCTTCATTCAGATGCAGTTACTAACAACATTCATGCAACATCGCCCAAACTCTGCTGCTGTCTAACTCTAACTCAACTGTTTTCTGACGTTTCTTGTGTTTCAGACCCAGAGTAAAGGACTGCCTTTACCTGCAGGTAGTAAACAGGGTTGGAAAGATCTTTCTTCTCAGCCTCCCAACAAATTCACGGTTTTCCTTATTTTCTGAGGCTCCCCAAAGTCTTTTAAATAATTACATTTAAGTGTTTAAAATTACAATTGGTTACTTTCTTGTCCTTGTTATGCACATATTTAAACACTAAACTGTGTATTAAACACTATAGTTAGTTAATTTAATAGTATGTTTGTAACCATTTCTATAAAAGCCTAGAATCATCTTCTAACAATATGCATATATATAACCCTGATAATGCCGTTATTCTAATAAGAAAATCAGATTTGGCCTAACAGAGCCCTGTAAATGATCTTGGGCTTAAAAATCAAAAGATCTGATCTTAGATATTTACCAGTCCAATGTATACTCTCCCTTAGGCACAAATTCTTCTTCAGTATATAATTCCAGTCCACTATATACAGGCTTACAAGAGGAATAAAATCAGAAAATTCAAGAAGCTCAAGTACTGCCTACTATTCAAAAAAGATGACCAAGTGTTATGCAAAGTGAAGACAGCAAATTCAGCCCATCAGAGATAAAGAACTTTAAAAAATAAATAAATAAAACAACCCTGGTGAAAACCTACATTATACCAACTACACATACAAAACTGTCATGGGCTAAGAAAGACCTTTGAGAATCCAACTGAGTGAGTCGCAATCCCAGCACCATCACTTACTATCAGCTGAGTGGCAAGCACCTGTAAGTCTTTGTTTCCTCACTTGTAAAATGAAGATAACAACCGTAGCTATCTCACTGTGAAGAGTAACAACAGTTCATTAAAAGATATGAGCACTATACTTGCACAGAGTAAGGGCTCAATAAACACTAGCTATTATTACAATAATCTCCATTAATGTCTCCTTTCAAAAACAAGTCCTGAAATTTTATTTTGATGTTGGGGAAAATTTCACATGTATGTGCAAATGTGTGTGCCCACATATGTGTATCTTCCTAGATGACACAGGTAGTAGTTCAAAAATACTTGTTAATAGTGTGCACTGGAAATATTATCATGACAATATAGATCTTATTCAACATTGGAAAGGAAGCTTTTTTTTCTTCTAAAGAAGTCCACATCAGCCCACGGAGGCACATTTTAAAATAAAATTCCGTATCTAACAATATCTGTGGTTGTTCATCTCCAGAACAGAAAAGTCACTGATATATACAATTACACACATTTTTAAACCCATGTACACAAATCAAAAGAAACCACTTTCCACTTCCGGCCAAGATGGAGGCGTAGGCGGACACACTGTGCCTCCTCTCACAACCAAAATTAAGGACAACAAATATTTATTTATTTTTTTTTAAATATTTTATTTATTTATTTTTATTATTTATTTATCTTTAGAGGGGAAGGGAAGGAGAGAGGGAGAGAAACATCAATGTGCGGTTGCCTCTTGTATGTCCCCTGCCGGGAACTGGCCTGGCAACCCAGGCATGTGCCCTGACTGGGAATCGAACCGCGATCCTTTGGTTCGCAGGCCCGCGCTCAATCCACTGAGCTACACCAGCCAGGGCAAAGGACAACAAATATTTAGAAACAAGAAAACAACCAGAACTTATAGAAAATTGAACTGTACGGAAGTCCAACAACCATTCATCCAGACCGGTAAGAGGGGCGGAGTCGCAGTAGGAAAAAGTGGAGGTGCGGACCCAGGAACGCAAGTAGCAGCGGCTCGCAGTTCCCTGGTGCACAGGCGGTGGCTGGCGGTCCTGGGGCACACAGGCGGCAGCTGGTGGACCCCGGGCACAGGCGGGCAACTGTGCAGATCCAGTGAGGATGCACAAGGCGGCTGGCTGACCAGGGGGTCCCACATTCGCGCACGCAGACGGTCCAGGCAGAGGGGAAGTGGCGGAAGGGACTGAATCCAGGAGAGAGTGGAGCAGGCGCCATTGTTCCCTCTCAGACCCCGCCCCCACATACAGCGTCACAACCCAGCGACTGGGCTGCTAAGGCTCCACCCCTCATATGTAATAGCTGTGACCAGACTAAAACCAAAACAAAACAAAAAACCCCACCAAAAATGGCTCAAACCGGAGAAAAAATGAAAACGCCGGAGTCAATTCCTCTAAGTAGTGAAGAGATAGCCAACCTATCAGATGCACAGTTCAAAGCACTGGTCATCAAAATGCTCACAGAATTGGTTGATTTTGCTCACAAACTAGATGAAAAAATGCAGGCTACAATACGTGAAATGAAGGAAGACGCATGGGGAACCGATAGAGATGGAAGGAAAACTGGGACTCAAATCAATGGAGTGGACCAGAAGGAAGAAATTAACAACCAAACAGAAAACGAGGAAGAAACAAGAATTCAAAAAAATGAGGAGAGGCTTAGGAACCTCCAGGACATCGTTAAACGTCCCAACATCCGAATTATAGGGGCCCCAGAAGGGGAAGAAGAGCAACAAGTAGAAAACTTATTTGAACAAATAATAAAGGAGAACTTCCCCAATATGGCAAAGGAAATAGACTACCAGGACGTCCAGGAAGCTCAGAGAGTCCCAAAGAAGTTGGACCCAAGGAGGAACACATCAAGGCACATCGTAATTACATTAGCCAAGATTAAAATGAAGCAGAGAATTCCAGAAGCAGCAAGGGATAAGGGGACAGTCACCTACAAAGGAGTTCCCATCAGACTGTCAGCTGATTTCTCAAAAGAGACCTTCCAGGCAAGAAGGGGCTGGAAAGAAATATTTGAAATCTTGAAAAGCAGGAACCTACATCCAAAATTGCTCTTTCCAGCAAAGCTGTCATTTAGAATGGAAGGACAGATAAAGCGCTTCTCAGATAAGGTCAAGTTCAAGGAGTTCATCATCACCAAGCTCTTATTATATGAAATGTTAAAGGGACTTATCTAAGAAAAAGAAGATCAAAAATATGACAGTGAAAAGACAGCAAACTCACAGATATTAACAACCACACCTAAAACAAAAGCAAACTAAGCAAACAGCTAGAACAGGAACAGAACCACAGAAATGGAGATCATATGGAGGGTTAGCAATAGGGGCGTGGGAGGAGGAGGGGGGGAAGGTACAGAGAATGAGTAGCATAGATAGTGGGTAGAAAATAGACAGGGGGAGGGCAAGAATAGTATGGGAAATGTAGAAGCTAAAGAACTTATGACACAAGGACATGAACTAAAGGGGTGAATGTGGGTGGGAGAGGGTGTGTAGGGTGGGGGGAATGATGGGGGAGAAATGGGACAACTGTAATAGCATAATCAATAAAATATATTAAAAAAAAAAAGAATAAAAAAAAAAAAAAAAAAAAGAAACCACTTTCCTTTATGGCAAGTATATGAAGAAACCAAACCAACAAATCTAATTAAACATTCATATATTCAATATTTCAAATAAGAAATTTGGACATAAATATGCATAATTTACAATTCTATAGTGAAACCTGTATACAGAGGCCATTTTCGCTGTATTCCAACAGCATCCTACAAGCAATGCCACTTCTCTCTAAAACGCTGAAACTAAAGTCCACAGTCATTCACTCAGGCAAACACCAAAGACCATGCTGTGCACATGACGCTCTTTTACCCAAACAAGCATTTTAACCTGTTCATGAAACCCAGTCAACACGCGAGTCTGAACAAGGCACTGTCTCAAGAAATAGAGTCAGAGACAGAAGATATACCTTATTTGGTTAAAAATAGAAACTTTATATAAGAGAATTATTCTCTAAGGTAAGAGAAATTATAGCTTGCATTTATAAAGACCTTTGTCCGTTTTGGTTCATTAAAATAAACTGGTATAAAACTTTCCATGAGAGATAAGCTTTGAAATAAATATATCACTAGCACTGACATAAAACTTTATATAAAGATCGTGCTGTTTTCCAAATCACATGTAATGGGGATTTAAAAACAAAAGTGAGATCAGTCAAAGTTATATCTCAGGGACCCAAATTTAAGTTGGACTTCCTTTCTCTGAACTTTCCTAAAAATTTTCCAGGAGTAAAATTAGATTTGCCACTAAAATAAAATACCTAGGACTCCACTATCTATTCTAAAGCCAAGTAAGAAATACATACCTGTCCTTTAGAGATATAAAGGATACTGTGGACAGAGGTTTAGATGTTCAATCGCAGTTGACAGACAATAGGCTGTATCATTAATTTGTAAGTCACTCTAGAATGAGTACACTCATTCTATCACTGAGAACCCTAAACAGGTAAATTTGGAGCTAAACAAATTTGTAGCTAAAGCATAAGTAAAATTTTATCTCCACCATAAATTACTTTTTAAAAAAATCACGGGCCTTGCGATGAATATACTTTTGCCTTAGAGCGAATACTTTAATTTTAAAGAACCACAAAGAAAAAAATCTAAACTAGTCAGTAACAATGCAGCGTCTAAAAGCAATAAACTCAAAATTAAGTTATAAATAATTTAAAGCATGTCATGAAGATGTATTAATAATTCATTAGATAAATAATTTACTAAATAATCAAATAAATAAATAATGAAATACATAAATAAATCAGCAAATAAATAATTCTGCAAAATAACCTAAACTATAAGTCACCCAAACAAATCAGAAGCCTACAAACTCCAATGATTTTGTGGATTCTGATAGTTTTAAATAAACAAATGTGCATAAACCAGATCAACCCTTGTTAGAATTAGAAATATTTTTCAATGCTATCGGTAAAATCCTCATCTCAATACATGAGAACATATTTTCAATTTTTAAAAGACTACATAGGATTACTTCCTATAAATTATTAACATGATTATAATATATCCTTCTCTATGTTTTACTTATAATATCTTTGCCTAACATATTGTCCCTCCAAAAATTGAACACTTATTCTTAACTTACACTCCTTTATCAAAGCAACACTTACAGTATAATAGTGCTACAGCCAGCCATTGATCATTTCCCTTTGAAAAAAGTCTTCTTCATTCACAAAATCTTCCTTCACCAATGCTTTAAAATTTTTCTGCAGGGGTAGAATAGTAAGAATAACCTTAATTATTACAGACGGCACTGCATTCACTAGGGTACAATGTTTTATAATTCTATAAAGTAGTAATGGGATATGAACATTATTAGCTGAAAACTATGTCAAGTTTTTGTAAGTCTTGAATGGACTAAGTACAAGCTGACGGTGGCCAGCTTCCATTACTGCAGCTGACACACAAGCTGTTAAAACTGGTGGGATTTCAGACATGAAGACAAAAACTTCGAAGGACAAAGTAACTGGCTGACATCTAATGCTATCCTCAATTTGAGAAGCTCAAAGTCCTTGAAAAAACCCATGAGACCATTTAACTGTTATAAGTTGAATGTAGTGACAATATAATTAGAGCACCACAAAGAGTCAAAATACAACTGACCTCATAAATCAGTCTTCATTGAACATTTATTTCAAGTTTTTAACCATCCATGGTATAATACTCTGGAAATCCATAACCATTCGATCCCAAGCTAATGGGATCTAACTAATGATTAGTTTCCCCCAAAGAAGTCAGAACTTTGTAATGAGTACTTGACACGTTTAAGAGAATAAATCCAAACAATATAGCACATTTGAAGAGAAGAACATTAAAGTCAATCAAAATTATTTTATATAATTTATCTCAATGAATTCACAAAACAACCTTTCAAGTTAGGTAATATTTTACCTTTTTTACAGCAAACAACTAAAACAGGAACAGAACCACAGAAATAGAGATCACATGGAGGGTTATCAACAGGGGAGGGGGAGAGAGGGGGATAAGGTACAGAGAATAAGTAGCATAGATGGTGGGTAGAAAATAGACAGGGGGAGGGCAAGAATAGTGTGGGAAATGTAGAAGCCAAAGAACTTATATGTACGACCCATGGACATGAACTAAAGGGGGGGAATGTGGGTAGGAGGGGGTGTGCAGGGTGGAGGGGAGTGAAAGGGGGTAAATGGGACAACTGTAATAGCATAATCAATAAAATATATTAAAAAAAAGAAAACTGAGGCTCAGTAAGACTATGCATATTGCCTAAGATCAACAGTGGCAGGGGAGAGTCTAACTTTGTCTACCCCAATTTCCTGTGAAGGTTTGTTCAACTACAGACCCCTTATATCTAAGCCCAACCTGAAACATACAGCGAACTCTAGGGCATCATAAATTGATTATAGCAATGGTTCTCAACGAGGGGCTATTTGCCCACCCCCAGGGATATTTGGCAATGTCCAGAGACACTAATGGCTGTCCCAACTGGGGAATATTATGGGCACCTGGTGGGGAGAAATCAAGGATGGAAGCGTCCTCAATGCACAGGACAGACTCTCAACAACAAAGAACTGTCTTGCCTAAAACGTTAACAGTGTTGAGGATGGAAAACCCTGGATTAGAATAAAATGATTAATGATTGCTGTAGTGTATGGATTTCCTATTATAAAATAATGTAGATTTGGTTCAGGGTGTCAAGTTTCTTTAATATGTATAACATTATATGCAGTGGAATACCCTAGATGAAAATGTGTATCCTCGGAATAATGGGTATATGGAGACTCTATGTGCTTTCTGCTCAATTATTCCATAAATCTAAAACTCAAAAAGAGGTTTTTTTAAAAAAAAAATAGTATCCTTTACTTATTTATGAATAACTTCCTTAGAATCAATACTAAAACATAAATAAAATCAGAAAACCTTTTTATAACTGTAGATTTATCAAAATTCTTCCAATAAAGTTAATATGAGGGCATTAAAAGTCATGTTTATGAGTTAACCTCGGCAAAGTAACTAGCCAAGATATTTAATAATAGGGCTTAAAGGATTATTCTGATAAAATATACTATGATATATAATCCTCAATGGTTTGTGAAGCTGGGGGGTGAGGAGGGTTCACCTAAAAGCTATCAAGTGTTGTCTGAAAG
Source organism: Glossophaga mutica (assembly GCA_039655065.1). Classification (NCBI taxonomy): domain Eukaryota; kingdom Metazoa; phylum Chordata; class Mammalia; order Chiroptera; family Phyllostomidae; genus Glossophaga; species Glossophaga mutica. Next base: position 25,712,623 of record CM077309.1, on the reverse strand, counting down.
AATATTTGTGATAATAAAAGCACTTGAGAAAAATACAGCAACATAATTATCAAAGAGCCCCAGAAATTATGTATCATTTTAAGTGCTTTATTTTCAATACCAATTAATCTCACTCCAGTCTCAAAGCAGATTTTGGTTTCAACCTGGATCTAGAATCTATCATGACACAATGCATGTTTCTTTATACTTAACCTAACACATTACTACATACAGCATTAAACAATGGTATTCTCAATCAGACAGGATTAGGTCATATCCTTCCCCAACCAAAAAAGAAAATTTAAATAACAACAGCATAATAACTTAAGAGAGGAAGAAACAAAAGGAGAGAATTTCTGCCATGTAAATGTCTGGAAGTAGACGATCAAGGCTGATGCGGCAGCTCCGATATCAGGGGCCCAAGTTCCTTACATCCTTTCGCTATGCCACAAACTGCTCTATGCAAAGTCAGCTCATACTCCAAGAAGGTTACGAGAACTCCAGTTAATACATAAACACCCATATATACACATAGTATATATTTGTGCATATATCATATTTCTATATCTAGAGAGACTCAGATCATATAGAAATCAAGAAAATAGTATTAACCTAAATGGAAACAGTGGTTTTGGCTTTGGGATCTGTAAGCACCTTTCACTTTCCCCATACTTTTCATTACTTTCTAACTTTTCTACAATGAACATGTTATGCTTATGATTATTTTTCATGAACATCTGGCCTAGATGAGGAAAACCACCTTATAAAAAGTAGTCAGATTCAAGCTTCACTTTATTACTTGGAATTTGCTGATGATTTTTTTAAAGTTGGAGAAAAATCTAAAACTGAGCTGTATCTTCCCCAACTGGTACAAAAAAATACATTTCCCCTTAGCTGGTAGTAAGAAGTTAACTTTTCTATTCCCAACTTGTTTTCAACTTACTAACATTCACATATCACATTTGTCAGCTTTACACAGGTCACTCCTAACCAGATGCTACATCCATCATTCCTAACAATTTACTTCAACAGACTGATTACTTTGCTCATCTCACTCTGTAGAACTAATCATTCCTACTTCATGCTTCTACAAATCCTTCCATTTTCTATATTTCTTAGTCTATTTTTTATTTCCATTGTACTGAACATTTTTCTGGTTACTTATAAAGTGAAATAGATACATCTACTGGAAATTACATCTTTCTTTTAACTATATTATACTGTCTTAAATTTCCAGTTATTACTGGGTATACATACTACCATTACATTGGTATTAATTCTATTGTCTGCAAGCCTCATTATCATTAATAGAAGAGTAGAATTTAGAATGCCTTCAAAGTTCTCCACATTTTCTAGAATGATTCAGTTTTCCAAACCCCCATTGCTACCATATAAAAATGGAAAAATAAGAAAAAGAGCAAGCAATTCATATATTTAGAACTATTAACAAGTATGTAGGGTTGACCAAAATAGCAAACGAACAAAAACATCTAGAACTTGGGAAAATTGGACACACATAGAAACACAGCAGAGAGGGAGAGAAAGAAATGCACAACCAAACGTAATAAGTGGCAAGTGTAAAAGCCAGACAGAATGTATAGAAAACCCAGAAGGTAAAAGCTGCAGTCAGGAATAATCAGACAAGATCTTCGACTGAGACCAAATTTACATAGTGCAAGTACAGTGGCTTTTAACCATGGAAGACTTTGCCTCCTCCGCCCAAAAGGATATTTGGCAATGTCTGTGGTGTCACAAATGGAAGGTGTTCTTTACATCTAGTGGGTAGAAGCCAGGGATGCTACTAACATCCCACAATGCACAGAATAGCCTCCCAACAAAGATGAATTATTCAGCCCAAAATGTCAACAGTGCTAGAAGGAGCAGTTGAAGTCAAAAGAAGAGACAGCACTTACACAGGTTAAAATGACATGATTAAACGAATGGTGGCTATACCACATGTCTTTAATAAACCAGAATAAGCCAGTGGAAGAACAGCAGGAAACAAGACTAGAAAACATAACTGTGTGCAGAATGTGACAGGCCCACACCAGACATCTGTTAGACCAAAGAGATAAAGAAATCAGTGCATTATAATAACAAATATAAGAGAACTGAGGCACAAAATAGCAACAGATTTGCTAAAACTGAAGTACAGAGGGAAGAGAACGCTGATCTCCAGCAGTATGACAGACTAGATACCTTAATACTATTAGAACCAACTTTAAACTTGTAAAATTCAGTGGGAAATGCACTTTCATGAACTGCTTAGACAGCAAATGAGTACAGTATCCACATAAGCTATAACAAAATGAAGTAGAATAGGCAAACCCAGAAACCAGATTTTATCCTGAGAGTTTGTGCCTATCTCTGGCGAAATTCAGCTTCCTCTTGACAACGAAGGCTCAGGAGATAGACTCTAAAGTCTATCAAAAGGAAGCACCTACATAAAGCTATTACTCCAAAGGGCTACCCCATCATGTTTACAGGAAAAAAAAAAAAGAGAGAGAGAGAGAGAGAGAGACACAGAGAGAGAGAAGAAAAGGATCACACAGATCTTCCTCCTATTACCCCTTTATAATCATACTCACTCCTTACCCCCAAACCTCTAACCTCTAGCAACCACTAATCTGTGCTCCATCTCTATGATTTTGTATTTTCAAGAATGTCTCATTAATTCTCTTGACACTTAACCACAAAATGAAACCATCACAAAGGTTCTCATACTAAATTCACATTACTTGTATAACCCAATAAATCTCATATGAAGATGTCAGCAACAACTTTCCAAAAACTCAACTCAAATTTTTTTTAATTTTAATCACAAAACATACAAGGATATAAGACACAATGAATGGCAGCCAACACAAACATGAAACAGACAAATTAGACTGCAGATTCGATTATTGGAAAGATTGTACAGTAAGGATGTTTTGAGAAATAGAAAGGCTTAAAATATACAATATGTATGAATTAAGTAAAACAAGAAATAAAAAACACAGGTAAAATTTTAAGTTCAGTGTAAAAGTTAAACTACAGAATCAATATAAACAAAGAATTAGTAAGTGGAAAGAAAGACTTTTAAAACCTATCTAAAATGCAGTTGAGAGACACAAAAAGAAAATATGTAAAGCAGGTAAGAGATACAAAAAAAAAGAATGAGATGGTCTAACAAAATACTACAAAAACTATCTGGGATGAAGAACCATTTTTTAAATTGCCAATCTACTGCAGACAAAAAAGACTTCTGTAAAATCCAATAAAAGTGAATTTCTCTTTTTATAAACCCATGTGCTTAGTCATGGTAATAATATCAAGTTGCTACAAAATACCTTAACTTGGTGGTTTAGAATAAAGATGGATTCAAGATGAAAATTTATGGTGAAGTCTGAAGAGGAAAAAAGACATTATTTTAGCCACACACACAGTCTGCCCATGAGAATATGAAGCCTTATAATTTAAAATTTTGACAGCCCATATCAAGTTATCAAGTTTAATTAACCACCAACCCATTCCAATATAAATATAAAGAAAAATGAGGTATGCCAAGGTGCCTGTTGAGTTTTACCCGAAGTTATAATCACAGTCGTACGTATTCTTCTTAGCTGCTTCGAGTCTTCTTTGTGGAGAGAAAAACGCAGGCTTTAGAAAGATACCTGTATACTCATATTTCAAGATCCAGAAAAAAAAAAGAGATATCTACATATACACACACATTCATGTATAAAAAAAGTTTTTCATAACTGTAAACTTTTCACTGGTACTTCCTAATTCCTACTTAAAACATGAACATAAAGAAGTTTTTAAGTAAGATACCACTAACTAAAGATTAATGTACTTTTAAAATATATTTTTAAGTAAAAGCAAATTGCAAAGACTTATTTATCCATAATACAAATGCCACAAAGCCAAAACTCTTTATCATAAACATTTGCAAATGGCTTAAAATTGAGAGCAAGTAAATCTAGTAGTTTACCTCTGTATCTGTCAAAAGAGGAGTTGAGCTTATTACAATGAAACTCTAATAACTAAAATCAATGATATCTGAAGATTAACATCTTAAGTCAGAGAACCATAAGCTGTCCCACAAAAACACACCTAATAAATAGACAATGAACACATTGCTCCAATAGACAGTGAATACATACATATATGAGTTGGGGAATAGAACCCCAAATGGCTAACAGTAATCATTAATTTTCTTTGGCATTGAGCATAATTTTAAAATAATGCTGTTAATGTGTCCCATTCCATATCTCACCAAAATTCAGCCTGGAAAGAATGCACCATGTTTATACTACTTCTTCACATATCTGGTGCTAATAAGGGAACACTTAAAGGGTCTCGCCCTCTGCTCACACCAGAACGCAGGCCTTTGCTGAAGGAGCATGCATTTTACACAAGCAAAACTAATTTTAATTAGTTACTAGGTTTAACCAGCTATTCTTTTCCATTAACACTGAATCCACCAAAAATCAACTGCACCTTTACACACACATGCATGCACACACACACACTAGTAAGCTGTTATTTTTCAACTTTTTAACCAACATTTATTTCTTGAATAGTTCATCCTTAAAACTTAGTACATACTGCATCACAGAAAAAAATTGGTAACCATGTTATAGACAACTCTTTTTCAGCAATTAAGGATTAACTCTAGTACTAAATTGCAAATATTAGTAAGAAAATGAAATAGAGATAGTTCAAGTCTTGTTCTCACCTAATTATGAAAATTATCTTAAAAGGTTATATGACTTATTTCAAATTCCATATAGTTAAGAAGTCAAAGCTATTCATAATTATACATTTGAGCTTAAATTATCTTAAATTAAATATTCAGAATTTAAATTATCTTTATGAATTTTATAATTGAGCCATTTTTATAATTTGTAAAAAATTAAAAAATTATATCTAATCTAAATTTTAAGAACTGCAGTTTTTTAAATAAAGTAATTTTCAGTCACCTTTTGATTGGATTAACATCTACATGTAAAGAGATACAGGTTATTATTTTTGCATTAAATTCTCTCTAATAAAGGTAAATAAAAATCATTAACTAAAGGTTACTTTAACTTTTTACATTTCAATTAGTGGGTTTTCTTTGGGCTAATTTTTGGTAAATGCTTTTTGTTTAAAAATTATAAACTTCTGGTTAATTATAAATGTAATTTTAATCTAAGTTATTTAATTTGACATAATTTAAATTCAAAGAAATCATAAACAGTTATTATAACTTTTAATTACACTGTATTTGAGACACTTATTTTTATATCACTAAGAAAAAAATTACAGGTCACGCACCATCTCTATTTTACTGTCAATGTATTTCATCAAAAACTGATCCTTTTGTTCTAAAAAGAATATATTAGCTATGACACTACACCTGTTTTTCTCCCTTCAACATTTATAAAAATTTTCATAGTTAAGTATAACTTATTCAGAAATGTTAGTTAAGATTTGAAAGTACATTTTATAAGTTAAAGTTCCTAGAAGCACTTAGATACCTAAATTTAATTTGCTGAATAGTTACTGAAAAGATTAAACTACTATAATCAAAGACTTTTATAATAAAAATAAAAAAATCAATGCAACAAATTGTTAAAATAGAAATATTTCATGTTTCTGCTGAAGACTCAATTATTTCTATATATTCTAGTATGCAAAATCAGGTAAAACAAACAGTTGTTGGAGTTCTTTGTGATGGCTTTCATTTTTGTGAATTAAGCACAAATTTAGTGGTTAATGACAGTCAATAGAGCTCCTCCACGACTACACACATAAACTAAACAATAAATACACAAAAAAAGTTGCATTCCTCTCCATAAGAAGCCAAGCTAACTTTCTGGACAGGAAGAATTGGGAATAGAAAGTTCATACTCTACTAAGTATTGTGTTGGTCAAAAAGTCCATTTAGTTTTTTCTGTAAAATAAAAGACACATATTTCATCTTCACCAATAATTTTATTGATTTGGATATTTTGAGTATGTTGGCTATCTCCTGTCATGGGCTTCTAGTGGGTAGAGGCCAGGGGTGATGCTAAACATCTTCCAAAGCATACACAGTCCCACAGCAAAGAATGATTTGGCCAAAACGTCTAAAGTACCAAGAAACTTCACAAACCACTTTTGACATATTCGATCAGTCACAGCACCTTGTCCATACACTGCACAAATTTTTTTTTTGGCATTTCAATTGTGTTATTACCTTTCTTGAAATAATAAAGCGTAGTATGCCAAACATGTTGCATATCTTCTTCCATCTTCAATATTAAAACAGCTACACAAAAAAGCACGAATTTTGTTGTTTTTTTAAACGCATGCTGATATGACAGCTGTCACAATACAATCTAACGAAATTGTCTCAAATGAAGTTAAAGACAACTAATCACTACTGGAGCCATCAAATGGACAAAATGAAACAAACTTTTTGGCCAACCCCATACTATGAAGTCTGAATGGAGATAAAGCTATAAATAGAATTCATGGGTGAACCTTTTTTGAGAAACTTTACAACTATCAGAGAAATAAACAATATTACAAATATCCATGTTCTCGCTAACCAGATTTTTTTAACAAATGGCATTCACATTATGCATTCAAATTCATGTAAATATGAAACCATAGTTGCTTCATGTATATTTACAAAAGAACTACTAGAGACAAAGTTAAAGTCAACCATTCACAACCCCCAGTGCCATTTCCTCCTCCTCATCTCCTTATTAGCAGCCAGTATTATGAGACTGGCATGTAGCCTCCTCAGCCATGTTCTACATTTTCATTTACATATTTAAATAACAGAGTTGTGTTTTGTATAATTTTTCTATTTTCATAAATAATATCATACTGAAGCACCTGCTTTTTTCCATTCAACACTATTTTTGAGATCTATTTACATAAATATATCTTTCCTTTTAACTATTTAAAGTACTGAATCAAATATGCATACCACATTTTATTTATCCATGCCTCCACTGACGGACATTTAGGTTGTTTCTAATTTTCTACTACTACAATGTTTGAACAACTATCCTTGAACAGGTTTCTGCACTCACATGAAAGAACATGTGAACTTTGTTCTATAAAACAAGGCTTCTCAACTTCAGCACTATGGGCATCTTGTACTGGATAATTCTTTACTGTGGGGATCTGTCCTGTGAATTGTGGGACATTCAGCAGCATCCCTGGTATCTCCACCCACAAGAGGTCAATAATACTTTCCAAATGTGACAACCAAAAATGTCTCCAGGCATTGCCAAATGTCCCCTGGGAAGCAATGCTCTGCTCAAGAACCCTGCTCTAAGATCTATACAGAAGTAGAATGTCTGCATTATATGTATATTTTCCATTTTACTAGATACTACCCAACCATTCCCCAAATACCTGCATCAGTTTATACTCAGATCAGTGTATAACACCTCTGGTTTCCAAATATCCTTGCCAACATTTGATAATGTGTAACTCTTTAAACTTTCCAATAAAATAAATGATTAATTTTCCCAAAGGGGATTGATTGCCACTGCAAATGTTAACTTCAAGAATAAGCAGTACGCAAGTGCCACTTTTAAGAAACTATAATGTTAAAACCCTAAGCTTTAAATGGGGACAGTGACCTACATCAGACCCCTTCTCTCTATTTTAATGTCTTTTTTCTGCTAGATGATTTTTTCTTGACATTGATGCATATCAGTATTAGTTTAGTGAGTTATTCTAACTTTATAAAACTTATTTTTCCTAGAAGCTTCAAAATTATGATCCTTGTTCCACTTTTTTAAAACTTTCAAGATATACAAAGTGTTTTAAAGAAGTCACTTGAAATATTTGTTGATGGCATCATTTATAGAAGGTTGATGACTCTTAACACTTCTAAACTGATGGTCTCTAAATACAAAAGTAAGCTAGAGATACACAACAGGGCAACCATAATGGAAACACCTATTACCAAACCTCTTATATGCAAAATGACCTATTTTGTAAACTGATTGTAGAACTGGAGTCAGATTGAATCAAGATGGTGGACTGAGATATAGTCTAGTCTCACCATCCTGTACCAACCCTACAGAAATTAGGTCTGGAATTTGTAGTTCACAATTTCTAGCCCCCTGCAAAGACCAACTATACTCCCTGTTCATCTGTCCTATGAAATACCTTTACTGCTTTTCAATACAAAATTCTCTTTGGGCTAAGCAATCTTGCATGGCTTTCTATTACTGGCACCCAAAGAGTCTTATCGAAGATAGTGGCGCACTGAAATGATAATGATTCCACTGATAATGACTCCAACCATAACCAGGCTAGAAACCAGAAGTTAGACCACAAACTTAAAGGAATATCAGAAAGAAAACATCATCTTAATTGATGACACAGAGAGAAAAAGAATCTAGTAAAACTGCTGCAAACGACAAGAGATTCTCTGAGAGTGGTGTCCCAATACGAAAAAAGTTGTATGATACATGATACTAAAGGAGTCTAAAAGCTATCGACAGCATGAAGAGTAAGAACTTCCAGGCAGGTTACCAGCCCCACATCCAAGGCCAAGCAGCCAGTAAGAGAGGTATCTGCCTCCCCCAAAAAGGAATGGTAAGTGTAGACCCTCAATTAAACCAAATTTTCAAAGCCTGGTGCCCCACTCAAAGAATATGTACCTCAGATTATGTATCTTAACATTATGTCATTAAAAGTTTCTGAGAAACAGTAAAATGTTCAAATCAGTGTTTTAAGACGATTAATCCAGTACGACCAGGAAGGATGAACTAAAAAGAGGGAAGAATACAGAGAACAAAGCTTGCTGGAAAATAGTGTAGGCACTGTAAGGGCCTGAATTCCAGGCAAAGACGCTAAGAACAGAAAACACAAATTAACCCAGACACATTGATAAGAATAGAAAGGACTTATTGAATGACCTGATGTTATGAGAGGAAAAAAAAATAAAAACATGTCATCATTCACTTATTTGTTCACAAAAATACCTATTATATACTTTATTCATTATTGTGTCCCCAGCATTTAGCTTTATTAAATTAATCTGAGGATAAGGAAACCAAAAGTAACCCTAAGATTTTGGACCTGAGAACATCACATGAGACAAATAAAGAGGGAGATCTGGAGAGAAAAGTGGATTTTAAAAGACTAGTTATTATTCTAGCTTTAGAAATACTGAGCTGTTTCCTATGAATTTTATTTTATGTAAAAAAGTATTTTTATAACAAACTTGTATAAAAGTTAACTTTGTATTATAAAGTATTTGATAAGTATAAGATTATATGTAACGCATACTATAAAGTACAGCAATAAAATGAGTATGATAAACTCATCTCTGGAACTAAGAAGTAGATTATTACCAATATTTTCAAGGTCCTGGTATGTTCTTTCCCAATTCTAGCCTGCTGCTGCACATCCCACATAGGAAATCATCACTTTAAATTTCTTCCTAATCATACCTTTACTTTTCCTTAACATTTGACGCTGTCACGCCATTGTTTCTGCTGGTTCTCAGGCCTTCAGACTCAGACTGGAACTACGCATTGGCTCTCCTGAGTCCCCAGCTTGCCAACTGCAGATCTTGGGGTTTCTTGGCCCCCATAACAATGTGAGCCAATTCCTAGTAAGTCTCTTTCTAAACATACACACATAGAGACACACACTTCTCTGGAGAACCCAGCCTAATAAAACTGTTGACCAAGAATTCTATATCCAGCAAAACTGTCCTTCAAAATTAAGGAAGAGATTAAGACAGTCCCAGATAAACAAAAGCTAACAGAGTTCATGATCACTACACCTATCCTACAAGTAATGGTAAAGGAGTCCTGAAGTCTAAATGAAAAAAACACTACAAAGTAATTCAAAGCCATATGAAGAAAGAAAGATCTCCAGTGATGATAAACACATGGGCTAACATAAAGGCCACTATCATCATACTTTTAATTTGTAATCTCACTTTCTACTTCTTATAAGACTGAAAAGACAAATACATCTAAGATATTATAACTGTTATTGATATACAACATATAAAGATGTAATTTGTGACAAAATAACATAAAGGGTGGGAGAACAAAGGTATTTTAAGAACAGATTTGTATGCTGTTGCAGTTACATTGGTGTCCATTTCAACCGACTGTTATAAATTTAAAACGTTAGCAGGCATCCTCATGGTAACCCCAAAGATATCTTAAAATATACACAAAGGGAAACAAGGAACGAAAATGGTTGACTAAGAGAACCATTTAAACACAAAAAAAGGTAATAATAGAGAAAATGAAGGTCAAAAAAGTGTAAGACACACAGAAAACACATAACAAAATGGTAGGTGTGCTTCCTTATCAGTAATTATATGTAAACAGAGGACATCCAACAGAACTGAAGAGTAAACAGTTCTATAAAAACAGTTGAAGACTTCAATCCCCTACTTCCAATAACGGAAAGAACATCTTGAAAGAATATCAAAAAGAAAATAGAGGACATAGACAATACTATAAACCACTGAAACCTGACAGGCACACATAGAACACCCCACAGAATAAGAGAGTACACATTTGTCTCAGGTGCGCACACAGCATTCTCCAGGAAAGATCATATGTTACACCAGAAAACAAGTCACAATCTTTTAAAAAGACTAAAATCATGCAAAAATATCCTTTCTGACCAAATTGAAAAAAGCTAGGGATCGATAACAGAAGGAAATTTCAGCATATGTTGAAGTCAGCAGTCTTAAATAACCACTCAGTGTAAGTAGAAATCACAAGGGAACTGAGTTTAGAGCTGAATGGAAACAAATAAGATCTGTCAAAGCTTACAAGATGCCATGAAGGCAGTGCTCAGATGGTTGTTTATAGCTGTAAATGTCTACATTAAAAACAGAGATCTCAAATCAATAATGTAACTTTACACATCAAGGACTGAGAAAAAGAGCAAACTAAACCCTTAACTATCTGAAGGAAAAAAATAATCAAGATCAGAGATAAACACAACAGAAGATCAATAAATCCAAAAGTTGTTCTTTGAGAATATCAATAAAATTGACAAACCTTGAGCTAGAAAAAGAAAAAAAAAAGAAACACAACTAAAATCATAAAAGTAGAAACATTACTAGAGATCTTAGAGAAATAAAAAGGAGTGTAAGAAAATACTGTGTATGCCAACAAGTTAGCTACCTAGATGAATGGACAAATTCCTAGAAATGCCAATTACCCAAAATAACTTAAGGAGGAATCAGAAAAATCTCAATGACTGAAACTGCTAGAGAGATTGAATTAGTAATCAGTACCTCCCCACAAAGAAAAGTCCAGGACCAGATGGCTTCACCAGTGAATTGTACTAAACATTTAAAGAATCAACACCAATTATATTTCCAAACTCTTCCAAAAAATTTAAAAAGGTGAAATACTTATTAACCCATTCTGTGCAGCTAGGATTACCCTGCTATGAGGGACGGACGAAGCATCGCATGAAAGGAAAACTACAGACCAACGAGTTCCAGAAAACTGAATCCAACAGCGTTTTAAAAGGACTACGCACCCTGACCAAATGGAGTTTTCCCCAGGAATTTCAAGGATGACACAACGTAGGAAAATCAGTCAATGTGATACACATTATTAGAATAAAAGAGGAAAAACACACAATCATACCAATTGATGCAGAAAAATGCATTTAACAATATCCAAACTACCCTTATATGGCTAAAAAAATTATTAAGACTAGAAATTAAAGGGAACTTACTGAATATAATAAATGGCACTAAGGAAAAATCCACAACTAACACTATACCCAGTGGTGAAAAACTGAACTCTTTTCCCCTAAGATTAGGAAAAAGAATAGGATGCTTGTTTTTGCCATTGTACTGGAAGTTGTAGCCAGAGTAATTAGACTAGAAAATAAAAAAAGAAAGCATCTAAATTGGAAAAACAGTAAAACTATTTCTATTTAAAAGTGAAATAATCTAATAAATGTATAAAAATCCCACAGAATCGACAAAAAAAAAAAAAATCCACTACAGCTAATAAACAGTTTCAGTATTGCAGAGTACAACATCAACACACACACACACACACACACACAGAGAAATCAATTGTTTCTATATAACTGCAATAAATGACCCAAAGAGGAAATTAAGAAAGTTATTCCATTTATAATAGCATCTAGAAGAATAAAATACCTAGAGATAACCTTAGCCAAGGAAGTGAAAGATACATACACTGAAAATTACAAAAGATTGTTTAAGGAAATCTTTTTAAAATCAACCTAAATAAATAGTTTATTTATTGTTTAAGGAAATATCTTAAACAATAAATCGTTTAAGGAAATCTTTTAAAATCAACCTAAATAAATAAAGACATTCCATGTGCGTGGATAAGAAAACTTAATATTGTTAAGATGGCAATAACTACGGATTCAATTCACATTCCAACAGCCTTTTTTGTAGAAGTAGTATAAAGCCTATGGCTAAACCATACAGAGTGGTTACTCTCTTCATGGATTTCATCTTCTAAACTGAATTCAATTATAACCTTGCCTAGTTAGTACCTCTTAAATCTTTGTCATCAGCCTTGACTTTCCTCCTGACTTCCAGACTCGAGTTTCCCCTCTTCCTGCAACAGGCATGACAGAAGGAGTCACAACAGTCACTAAGTTCAAATTTGTTTTCCTACTTCAACGCACGGTCTCAGCTAACAGGTTAGTCTTCCATGTTAATAACTCTGGTATCTCGCCCTCACAACCACCTACTCCACGCACCTCATTCAGTCAGTCACCCATTTCGGTCAGTTCTACCTCCATATCATCTTTTTCTTTTCCTTTCAACTAATAAGGTCACTATTTCAAGACATCACAATTTCCCTTCCTTCAACTCCTCTTCTCCTCAATACAGTATTATATTCCCAAATGGAGGTCAAGAAATTAACAATGCAGTAACTCTTCTCAAAACCCCTCAGTAGTTTCCCACTTACTACAGAATAAAATTCTACCTCTTCACAGCTTGATCTTCAAAATCTTCTATAAGATGGATTCAACCCACTTGCCTGAGGTCAGTTTTTAGGTTATTCTTGAGCCCTGAATGACAGCAAAGGCATTTATCGTTCCTTTAGCATACCATGGCTCTCTCACCCAGTTGCTTCTGTCCTAGCATTTTCTCCACTTAACTGAATCCCTCATACTCCAAGAGCCACATGCTTTTATTATTCTATTAAAATACATTTTCCTCCAGTCTAAGATGCCATCAAATTCTAAGGCATCTGCCAATTTTAGAAATGTTGAAATGTGTAAAAAAGGTATGCCTTACAGTAAAATACAATAAACTTCTTCCTCTACATTCCCTCAATACAGTGTTTGTATTTCTATTTAACTTATTTCTTAGGCCTTGTATTATGGCTTAATATCTGTAGATCATAGGCTTCTTAAGGACAAAAACTGTCTTGTTCATCTATAACATAGTAGAAATCCCACTGGACAACCCAGATGAGATTTTGTGAAGAGAGAGAAGAGAAGAGAAGAGAAGAGAAGAGAAGAGAAGAGAAGAGAAGAGAAGAGAAGAGAAGAGAAGAGAAGAGAAGAGAGCACTAATAATAACACTTATCTCATGTTTATTATCAGAATAAATTAGAGAATATACATTAAAATCAATGTGTAAAGTGGATCTTATTCAAATGCCGGATTTTGATATTTTAAGAGATATATTTACTAAAATTAAATGTCACAATGCAAATCTGTTACTCTTCAATATCAGAAACTACATTAAGGAATACAGGATATTTTTCTCAAGGAAAGCTCTATAGGGAATTACTGCATCCCATAATACTTCAGGAACACAGCCGTCACCTGGCTCCAGGAGGACAAAGCACCCTTCCAGCACTCCAGAGCGCACTAGATCATGACTACTGATCCCATTCCTGCCTCCAGAAAGCAAGTAACGGAATATTAAGGGAGGCATGCACAATGTGAAAACACAATAGCATCAAAGTGGGGCATGGATTGAGAAGCTTGGCACTAAAAGGCACTTAGATGAAATGAATGGCTCTAAGACATAAAGACAGCTTTGAAAGTTTATGTCTAACACTCTTCTATTGGCTGGACCAGTGTAATATCCTCTTACCAGGTCTCCTACCTTCAGAAGGCATCCTTGTGAACTCATCTTCCACATTTATGGAAAAAGCAGTTTCAAAGCAAAGTGAATCAGGCCACTCCACTACACCTTGAATAGCTCCCTATCAGCTTGCGAATAAAAATAACCTGGCCTCTTCCTGGCTCCCCAGTCCCATATTATGAGCCAAACTTGATGCTCCAGCAACAGTGACTGAAATTCCTTACACATGCTTTAAGCTCTTCCAGGTTTTTTCAGCCTTTGCTCAAGCTTCTCCTTCCAGCATCATCCCTTCCACCTCTCTTCACCAATTTCTTAAAGCTCAGCTCACATGTTCCAACTCCTGAAAGGATTCCATCAACTATACAATTGGGTTAACTGCTCCTCCCATGAGTTCCTACAAAAACATGTCCCCACTTCTAATTTATCACACATTCTATTGAAATTTTAAAATTGAAAATATCCTTAAAAAAAATAAAAACTCTTCCAGTAGACTGTGAGTACCACAAGACCAAAAACCAAGTGTTTTCAACTTGGCAGTCATTTCCCTAATACAGTCCCAACTCAGTAAATGTTTCAGTGAACTGAGATGCTGATCTTAATATTAGTTTTTAAGGAATTATTCCACTGTCCCTGCCCCCCCCCAAAAAAAACCAAGAGGGTTTTGTTTTTCGTTTGTTTGATGTTTTCTTAAGCAAGGTCTTCTATATGGCTAACGCTACACAATCATGCAGGTATATTAATGACTATTAGACACTAACAACATAGTCAGTGAGATAGTCCACTAAGCTTTCAGATCCATTCCCCAGATTTACCATGTTGCTCTGTATCAGGCAACTGTAATTTCCCAGCAACACTGCCCTCTGGCTTCCAGGACAATTTGGCTGGTGGGAAAGTACTAATGGGTGATACAAGGCAGAAGAGGGAGAAGACAGAGTTCTTCTCCTCACTCTCCTTACTCCCTCCAGGAGTCTTGCCCTCTGACATCCCGCCTCCCACCATGAGGCCTCAATCAGGGCTCTAGCTCCCCAACTCAGTTCTGGCTTTTGTGCTCTGGTAAGAGCAGCTTTTCTCATTTGCCCCAGCCCTAATGATACATATCATAGAGGCCTTCAAGTATTGTTAATACCTGGTTTGTCTCACAGTTCAGACTGGCTTCTCAACAATTACCTGTGCAACCAGTTCCTGGATGAACTTTCCTCTGATGAAAGACCTACTGTGCTTACTGTCATCTGGATAGATCCTTACTGACTCTGTTTTTAACTGTCATTTAAAAGAGTCAATCATAATACACCTCAGCATGCTACAGCATAACAACTTTTGATCTTGAAGAAAACTTACTACACAAAAATATTATTCAGAATACAGATAAAGACAGAAAGGGAGAGAAGGGAGGGAGAAGGAACCTTGCATCCAATTCTTGAAAGTAGCCCTGACTAGTGTAGCTCAGTTGCCTGGGCATCGCTCCACAAAGCGAAAGGTCACCAGTTCGATCCCCAGGTCAGGGCACATGCCTGGATTGAGAGCCGGTCCCTAGTGAGTCAGGGGCAAGTGTGAGAAGCAACCAGTTGATGTTTCTCTCACACATGGATATTTCTCTCCCTCTCTTTCTGCCTCCTTTCTCTTCTAAGGATAAATTTTTTAAAAGTCCTTAAAAGTAAAAATAAAGAATATAACATTTTATTCCTACCAAAGTGTTTTTCACTGGAATGAAGTCTTTCCTCAGCTGCAATGTTTGCCTGAATTAAGTCAATCACTTATAATAAAAATGTCACTTTTAAAAACTTATTTAGTAGAGGGGAAAATTGGAAGGATAGTGGGAGTTGGAGTCACTACAGGCCAAGACATCTGTTCAAAGGGAAAAAAAATGTTAAAGACCTCCTGTCACTGACTTATCATTCAAATCCACAAAACTCAGTCCTCGTTCAAAACAAATCCAACTAGACAAATCCGTTGAAAGATAAACCTTTAACCATTAATTTTACTTCATAATTTTTTAAAAAGATCATAAAATGTTAAAGTTGAAAAGAATCACTTTAAACATAAAGAATAAGGGCACATTTGTAAACAGTTCAGTATTAACAACTGACTATTACGGAACTTTTCAACTCCCCTTTCCTTGTAACCATTATATGAAATTCCTTAAATAAGCTAGTATAATAAAATCATCCAGCAATCACTCGCCATCCATAGGATATTTGAGAAAATAAAACATTCTAGAACAAACATCTATTATTTGTTTTTATTTTCTGAATAAACAGTACTTCTTAATCACTGATTTAGTTGTTCTTGATCACAGAAAAATACTATTAGACAATGATCCCCAAAGTAAAGCAAAAGATCAAGATTACAGATTTCAGAAGACTAAATTATGTGAAGAGAGGGGCCTGAGGTTTGGAACAAGCACTTCCTGAGCAATTATGCACTACCAGGCACTTTACATAAATTACTTCATTTTAGTTAAAACCTCACAGTGAGGAAATGGAAGCCCAAAAAGGTCACATCATTTTTCCAAACAACCAACCTAACTAGCAAACAGTAGAAGTAAAATTTGAGTTCACTTCTGTCTGGCTCTGGTGTCTGGCTCTTTCTTGCTGTCTCTTTCTTTCTTGCTGGAACAATGTTCTCACGAGTGATTTTAAGCTAAAAATGAACCAGAGAATTACTTTTTAAAAATTAAAAGGCTAAACAACATGATAATCTCTAGCTAGTGTTTTAAATATTGATAGTAATTATTATCAAACTTACACACATTTCTAACATAAATAATATGTATAAATATAAAGAGAACTTCACTTAACACCTAGTATGTCAACCTCTGCAAATAAACCAATTACAAGAAGGACCTACCTCAAAAGAATGTAACTAATAACCAATTAATAAATATTTCTCGCTGATACGAAAGCCTTAAAATGAGATCAACATCACCAAGCTACATCCAAGCTTATATATTTTCATATAATAAGAAAAACTTAGATATTTTTTGTTTTTACCTATCGGCGTTTTTAATAGCGTTATAGATACGATTATATCTAAAAATCTCTTCAGTTCTGCAAACATCAAACTAGAGCACTGAAAACATATATAATAAGCCCTACTGAACAAACTATAGTAATTTTTATTCCTATGAGGAATGACTGATTCATATGGAGTTTGATATCATGAAATAACACATTTTCAAAATATAAAAGGTTGAAAGATAAACGAAAAATCAGGTTCATTCCAATTTAACCTATAATTTTTCTCATAGTACAACCACTAGTTAAAAAGAAATTACCAGCCTGTGAATATAAGCCAAAGCTCAAAATATAAAATACAAAGTCAAATGTAAACAAAAAAATGTCTATATGAGTTTTATACAGTATCTTTTCTAATCCTATGTACTTTTACAAAGGCAAAAATATATCAATTTAGAAAGTATAATCTTAATGTTCTTTAAAGTTTGTGATTACAAGGGATTATCTCCAGGATCAAAAGCAGCATTGCATAGACACCTACATCGCATGATCTAACTGCACAAAAATTTGTCGCTGCCCAATTTTTGCATCACATGAGAGTCTAAATCAAGAAAATTAAAACACTTAAGATACTTAATAAGGAATATTTGTGCATGTACCATATTTTGCTGTGTATAACATACATTTTTTTGCCCAAATTTTTTAGGGAAAAATAAGGATGCACATTATACATGGATATAATGAATACATACCATGGATGTAATAATCCCGTGTATAATGCACACAAAAACATAGCTGTACATTATACATGGCAAAATGCAGTATTGTATGTAGACAAAGTTATGTCACTATTTTTACCCAAATCATTTTCAAAGTATTTGATTGGAGATCCTAGAACTTCCCTTTTTAAAAGTAGTTTAATTATTTATTGTTAGAGGGGAAGGGAAGAAGAAAGAGAGGGAGAAAAATATCAATGTGTGGTTGCCTCTCTTGCACCCCACACTGGGGACCTGCAACATGCCAGGCCGGCAACCCAGGCATGTGCCCTGACTGGGAATCGAACCAGCGACCCTTTGGTTCACAGGCTGGCGCTGGAGATCCTAGAACTTATTGAAAGATTAGATTTGTTTCTAGTAGTCATCTCTGTAACTTGAATAAACTCAAAAGTTACAAATACAACATACTGCTGTAACCAACGTTTTAAAAACGATGTCAAATTCCCAAAATATAAACTACTGAATTGTCTTCATTATATACATATTTTTTTAATTTTGCTATGATAATAAGAACAGTGGTTTAAAAATGCAATCAACCAATAATATATTCTACATAATTATCACTATTCAATGTGGGAAAATGTCTAGATGTTAAAGAATAACAAACTAGAAAATAATATGCAAGGTGTTACTTCATAAAAGATTCTTGTTCAAGACTGTAAACAACAAAAAGCAGAAAAAGGAAAATCTAGGTCTAAATATTTTGTAGAAATTAGTATTCTCAATTCAAATAGCAATAAAGTGTTCTGATAGCTCTTACTTTAAATTATTGGAAGCCAACAAATATATTTAACTTCTGAAAACTAAAGTATAAAGTTTTAAGTTCATACTTTATAACCATTTTTTGGACTAAATTCCCAAAATATTCAGGTTTACCATAAATTAACTGTCATTGTGAACTTCAACCTCAGGAGACAGAAATATATATGTATATACACACGCACACGTGAACATATATGAGAACATATATATGAGTGTGTATATATATATATATATATGAGGGGGGAGGGAGTGGTGATGACAGCTGGCAATCTTTTTCACTTTATCTAAAGACTGTCACTGACTTCACCTTGCCTGCTTACTTGCCATGAAGAATGTGAAGCTGTGTAACCTGTAGGAAGCATGCACAGCTGATATAATGCAAAATTAACCACCGAATCAACAAATCACACCACATTCTGACAATTTCTGAATTTTAAAAAAAGGCATTGCTATCAGTATCCATAACACTTCAACGTAAAAGTATAATCAACTCTTTTACATTATTTATACCGTAAACAATTTCAAATTCCTTGCCAGATTCGATTCATTTTTCTGTGTTATTCAGTAATTAACAATTAGTTGGAAACCCACTAAGAGCAACAGACCGTACTCACTGCTTTTTACAAACATTACTCTATTCCCCATAACAGGGTAAGGCAGTCTTATTCCTATTTTATAGATGAGAAGACTAAGTATCAGAAATGTTAAGTCACATGACCAAGATTAAAGTAAATCACTAAATGATGGGGCCAGATTCTAATCCAGGTTCATCTACCCAACTTTACACCACTCTACACTCCCATTAATGCTAACCTTGTTCAGGAATTTAAAAAAAAAAATCTCCCACTTTTTTGCCCAGAAATTTCTATTGGGGACTGGGGGATGAGAATAAGGTCATTTCCAGCAGTTATTTTGCAAATGCCAAGACTCAATGACACAATTTTCTCCAAATTCTTCCTGGTGACTTTTAATATTTCAAATACAAGTATTAAAAATTACGTCATTGACACAGCAAGACTTAAAGGCATGCATTAATCACCACAAAAGACTTCCTACCACAATGAAGATTCTGAAAAGAGCAAAGATCCCAAAGTTGGGAGTAATTCATCAGTAAAAGTACTGTTAAAGAGTATTTCTGTTTATTAAATATAAACATAATTTTCCAAGAATAAAATACTATGTGAAGCTCAGAATTGCTTATATTAATTAACAATCCTTCAGTAATAACAGGGGAAGAAGGGGAAGGGCAAGAAAAGGAACACAAAGACAGGACTCACAGGCACGGACAATTGCAGCAGGGGGACTGACTGTGGGAGTGGGGGGGACAGGGTGGGGTGGAGCAATGGGGGAAAGGCAGGACAGCTGTAACTGAACAGCAATAGACATAAATAAATAACACAATCCTGCATTCTAAGTACTAGAATAAATCAGAAAAAATATATATCTATACATTTACAATCAGAGAATAACTTATTAAAATTCTGTCTGAAAATGTAACTATTCACCATTATTCCTGAAATGTATTTTCACAGGGTAGAGAATACTAAACTGGCAGTGTTTCCCCACCAGCACATTGAGATTATCAACCCACTGTTTTCCAGTTTCCATTTCTGCTCCTGAGCAATCAGCTATTAGTGCAACTGCCTTAGTTACTGTAAAGGTAATCTGTCTTTTGTTCTCTGCCAGCTTTTAAGATATTCTCTTTGTTGCTGGTGCCCTCCATGTTACTATGATATAACTACATGTGTTTTTCCTTTTAGCTACTCTGCTTGCAATTCTCTGCATTCTTAAATTCATGGACTGGTATTTTTCATCAGCCCTGAAAAATTATCAGGTATTTTCTCTCCAAACACTGCTTCCTTTCCTATTATTTCTCCCTTCTACAATCAGAACACTGATGGAAAATGTCAGACCTCCTCATTCCATGTTCTATATATCTAAATGTCTTTCTTTTTACCCATTTCCCTGTCTTTCTGTGTTAACTCTGGATAATTTCTTCTCTCCTATGTCCAGCTCACTAATGCTCTTTAGCTGTATTTAATCTACTATTAACTACACCACCGAGTTTTCCATTATAATTACTGTATTTTTTCATTGTAGAAGTTTTTATTCAGGTCTTTTCTCAAATCTGCTTAGCTACCTATTGTCCACAGATATTTTCCATCTTTTTGTAAACATGATAAACAGTTGTTTTCTAGTATTTCTCTGATGATTTCAAAATCTGAAGTTTTGGGGGTCTACATCCATCTACTGTTTCTGCTGCTTGGTAGTATTCATGGTGCCTTGTTACCTCACATGCTTGGTTATATTCTACTGTGAACTAAATTCTTTGGAAAGTTATTTGTGGGAATTCCCTAGGATCTAGGCAAAATGCATCCTACCTGAGAGGACTTTCATTTGCTTCTGCCAGGCACCTAGAACCATTTTAAATTCACAGCCTGAGGGGTTTTTTGGACCACTCAGGTGACACTAAATTTGAGCCACAAGTCAAGAGAGAAGACCGTCTTAGGAATAGGTATTTTTTTCGTGTCCAAAGCAACTATTCCTGTAGCCTCCCATGAACAAGGGCATAAGAAGGACACTATTCTTGGTACACCCATACTCTACGCATCACTCTTCGGAGTCACAATTTCATAGGGAAGAAATTTCCTATTAGACTCCCCTTCTTGGACTTATCTTGACTTTACTTTCTACATTGTGTGCTTTGTGAAGCTTTCCAAACCAAAGGAAAAGTTCCCTTAAACGTGGCAACTGTCCTACAAAGGAAAGCAGTTTTAATATTCTGCTTGCTACTCTGAATTCCTGCTTTGATTCAGATTTTGGCCTGGTAATTTCTTACTATCATGTTACCTTTTAAGAAAAAAAAATTTTTATTTTAGCATTTATAATTCTCCAGAAATTATTCTGTGCCTATAACCCCATAGTATACTGTTTTCAATATTAAAAGGTTTCATATTTCTGTATTTCAGTCACTAAAAGTTTCATTTTGTACAAAAGTCTAACACTCACAGCAAGGAACAATTTGTCTCTATTCAGCATCATTCACTACTAGTGTCTAGGATAAAATTTTTCCAAATCCCAAAATAGATCAATTCCATTGTAAGACTAGTAAAAGACGGACAAGAGTCTGAAATTAATTCCCCAGAAAGAAAGCTGTATTGTTGCTATGGAATTCATTGATCTACTGATTTTTTTACCCCACTGGCAATAGGTATGTGTAGAAAATCTATATCTGAAACTACTGGAAGATTGGCCAGAGTGGTTTAAAAAAAAAAAAGACACATAAGGAAGAACTGAGTTTAATACGGTTTTTGCCAAGAAACAAAATTGTAAAAACAAAGAGGTACATAAAAATGTCATAATTTTTCATAATAATTTTAAAAATGTATAAGCAAAGTTAAAAAACAAAATTGGGATCTCTGGCTGTATATGATAGGCAAAGATTTAATATCTACATTATACAAAGAGCTCTGGAAAAATCAGTAAGAAAAAAAATTCCACCAAAATTGGACAAAAGACTTAAATAGGTATTAATGAAATAATAAAAGCAATCTGTCAATTTTTGCCAATAGGTTTACCATATACAATGATTTACAATACTTTCAGGTAGCAAAGTTGTAAACAAATGTAATTTATACTCTACACTAAAAGCTGGGGCATAAATTACTATCATCTTTCTATTAGGCAGTTTGACAATAAGTAATCAAAATCTAAATTATTCAGACCTTTGATACAATCCCACTTCCAGAAATATACTTAGAATAACGCTGGTGCACAAGGATTTACAAAAGATAATATATTGAAATAGGACACAAAACTAATTAAAATTAGAAGTTATATGCTTAATTAAAATGTAAAAATTAGAAACTATATGAATAACAGAAAATAGTTACTGTTTAAGAAGGGTGGGAATAAAAATTACTTTTTAAAACTTCACTGTATGTTGTACTTTATTTTTCTATTAATGATGTATGATCATGATACTTACAAGACTGAACATACAGACAGAAATTAACCCATCCCATCCAACAACTTTCGTAGTTTTATTTTCTATTTGTTTTTTGGTCTGTGTAGTGGATTCAACATAGTCACAAATTCTTTGCCACTTTCTCCATTAGAAGATGGAGTTTAATTCTCCTTCCTATGTGGAACTGAATCTGGGCTGATTCTGTCTGCTTAACCAACTGAATACAGCAGAAGTAATGCTTGTCAGTTCCAAGCACAGCCTTTAAGAGGAATGGCTGCTTCACTTCCTACCTCTTAGAATGCTCGTTCTTGGGACACTGCCTCTCCTTCATGCCCAGGCCACATGAAGAGGCCTTGTGTAGATGCTCTGATCATCAGCCCTACTGAGCTCCCTGGCAGCAGCAGGAATCAACTGCCAACCTTGTGAGTGAGACATCTTGGATGTGGAAACCTACTAACAATGAGCTGACACCAAGTGACAGAGATAAACTACTCCTACCAAGTGCTACACAAGTCATAAAATCATGAGGAAATAAATATTAATGTTGTCTTAAAGTACTAAATTTTAAAGTGGTTTATCACACAGTAGTTGATAACTGGAATACTCTCTTATTTACTGCTATATTTTCAGTACCTGGTATGACATCTACTTTTAGTAGGCATAGCACCAGGAGTAAAGGCAATGTATATGGCCTTGGTACTCGCAGAGCAGTCAAAAGTGAGACACAGACTCTTAGATAAAAAGACAATTTAATACATAAATGTTATAGAGTAGTACAGGGTATCTGGCCAAATAGGAAGGGCACACAACTCGAGACTTAGTAGTATAATAAAGCTTCCTGGATGTGGCATTTAAGCTAAGACCTCACACTACAGTAGGATCAAGAAACAGAATATTTCAGGCTTGAGGCAAACGAAATCATAAAGTTAAATAAAAACTCAGATTTTGGTACTTTAAATTGAAATCACAGAGTATGGGGGAGGCAGAAGAAGGAGACACAAGACTGAAAAACAGGTGACAAAAAGTATTGAAGGGTCCTAAGTTCTAGAGTATGACAATCAGGTGAGAGCTTAAAAATGATTACCTAGCTACAGAGACACCAGTCAGAAAACCTTACAGAAATGTAAGCAAGAGATGGTAAATCTGGCAAATCAAGAGATAATACACCAAAGTAGAAGTGGTGGGGTCAAGAGAGAATGGAATCAAGAGGTAGAATCCATAGAGCTTGACGCCAATTAAGTGAAAATTTAGAAAAAGAGGGTAAAATATCACTTCCAGGTTTCTGACTTGAACAGCTAGAGAGATGATGGTGCCATCCACTGAGATAATAAACTTCGCGGGGGGGGGGGGCAGGTTTTGTAAGAGGAGATGGTATATTTAGTTGCAGACATACAGAATTTGAGTTTTCTGTAGGCCACCCAAAAGTTAGCCAGCAGGCAACCAGATACACAGACCTGAAGTTCAGGGAAAAAATCAGGGTTTGAGATCCAAGATAACAGTCTTCAGAAGCTTTTTCTATCTTTGTAACACTAATCTCTCACTCTCTCCTCTGCAGTCTTCAACCACTCTGTCCACTCTGTAATTCTCTGACAATTTGTCTTTATAAAGTATCTCTCTCATTTTGTTAACACTTCCAAAGCAGTGGTTTGACATTATGAGGAAACCCAAGTTTAACTGTTTTGCCACAGGCTTTCCAAGGTAAGCTGCGTAAGTGGTCAGAGTGTTTAACAGGTGGTTTTGGTGATGAGAAGGAAGTAAATTAGGGGCACTGATTAGGACCCCTTCTCAGACTGGAGCAAAGCATCTGTCTTCGTGGCCAAAGCAGAAAGCATCGAGAAAAGACATTCTCTGAAAGAAAACAAAGGTATAGCTGGAGAATAAATAGTAAGCCAGAGAATCTTTAAAAGGGCAGAGTTAAAGAAGTCCAGAGGATAATCAGAAAATAGAAAGAGGGCCAGAGAGAGAACAGCTGACGTACAAGATACTTCCCCATCCTTACCTCTGGGTTCCTGTCCTGCTCTCACTGCCTCCTGGTCCATTGATCACTTCTCAATGTTTCCATTACAATCGGTTTCACAATTACAAAATCTGGCTTGGAGATCTTTACGTGGACCAAGCAGGACCTTAGCTTGAAAAAAGAAAAGAAAAAAAACAACTCACCATAAGCAGTAAAAAATTACACCATCTGACCAGAAAAAAACAAAAACCAAAAAACATGATACTTGATACTGCAAACAAGCAAATACAAGGTTGTACAGTATGATCTCTGTAGTCTATCAGTCTTGTCTTTTAATTTCTGCCAAACCACGTAGAAAAGAATCTTCAAGCTCTAAAGCCCAGGGGTCAAACACAAGGCCGCAGGCCAAATCCAGCCCTCCACCTTTTTTCATCCAGCAGACACCTGGTTTCAAACCGGAGGCAGCGCCAAGCTCTCCCTTAAATGTTAAGAAGTTACATTTATACTGTCCTAAAATTACATTCAGCCCTTTGAAGGCAACCTCAAAGCTGAAGTGGCCCCTGGTGAAAATGAGTTTGACACCCCTGCTCTAAGGAGATACAAATGCAAAATCTCAGAGAAACTGCTTGGGAGGCGGAGCTAGACAACCACAATGATTTTAACATAAACTACCAGAGAGTTGTGTCTTTTGACAAAGTAGAATCACAAAACTTTTGAGCTAGGAAGATCCTTAGAGACTGTCTGAGTTCCAGCTGCTATAACAAAACACCACAGACAGAGTGGCTTATTTATAAACAACAGTTTATTTCTTACAGTTCTGAGGGCTGAACACCCTCAACCAGGTTGCAGACTGCTGACTTCTGGATATATCCTCACATACCAAGGAGAGGAAGCAAACTCTCTGGTGACTCCAGAAGGGCACTAATCCCATTCATGAGGTCTCCACCCTCATGACCTCATCTAATCCTAGTTATCTCCCAAAAGTCTCACCTCCTATTACCATTTGAGAAGGGGAGCAGGATTTCAAGTTATGAATTTTGTCGGGGACACATTCAGAGTCCAAAACAGTGATCACTTGGTGGAACAGCTTTCTGGGAGCTGAGTACATCAATTCACAGTGACAACATATCAAAACATATTTCAAGTCAATGAAATTAAGAAAATCATTCCAACATAGCTATCATAAGTGAAAACTAATCATGAAAAAACCTTATATAGCCCTGGCTGGTGTGGCTCAGTGGATTGGGTACCAGTCTGCAAACCAAAGGGTTGCTGGTTCGATTCCCAGTCAGGGCACACGCCTGGGCTGCAAGCCACATCCCCAGTAGAGGGAACACAAGAGGCAACCACACATTGATGTTTCTCTCCCTCTCTCCCTCCCTTCCTCTCTCTAAAAATAAATTTTAAAAATCTTAGAAAAAGAAAAGAAAAAAAGCCTTATGTAAAAATGGATGGCTTCAATGGTATGATTACATGGAAAATGTAAGAGAATCAATTCAAAAACTGTTTAATAAATAGATTCAGAAAGTGACTAGTTACAAAATAAATACACAAAAAAAAATCAGCAAATCTTTATTTACCAGCAAAAGTCTGGTAAAAATACATACACGTACACACACAGACACAGAGACAGAGAGAGAAATCACAGTAACAAAAAATAAAATACAGTGGACTGAATAGAAGGCCAAATGATAAAGTTTCCGATACCCATGGCGAAAGAACAGATCATTCATTAAGTAGTATCGAGAAAATGGGCTAGTAAAAAGCTTTAATTTTTTTAAATCTATACTTCACACTATACAGCCAAACATGTTCTGCAAACCTGAAATGTAAAATTGAAAAAGTATAAGAATTGAAATATAAATTAGTAGCTATATAAACATAAGGTGAAAAAGCCTACAAGATACACAAAGGAAAAGCAAAATGTAACTACAAAAAATGTTAAAACCTGCGAGAGAAGGGGAGAGAGTATAAAGTCAACTATACTCTAATAAAACTTAAAGAAGAGATAACAATACCCAATAGCAGCAAGCTTTGTAGTGAAGGATAAAGTGGTACAACCTTTCTGGTGGACAATCTGGCCATGTGTATCAGTAATGGGCATACATTTTGACTCAATAATTCCACTCACAACAATTTTTCCTTCATAAATAATACTGCACCTGCACAAAGGGATATTAGCTACAATAATGATAATGTGGCACTGCATGTCATAATGACTGAAAGGAATCTAGGTGTTGAAGAATGGAGGACTACTTACAGTACATTCACACAATACAATGTTGGATATTATGGAACTAAAAATTATGTGGAAGAGTAACAACATTAGTAATATGAAATGTTAAATGAAAAACAAATGCAAGCACCAAAATAGCAAGAATCCACTTTAGGTTTTAAAAATCCATGGTATGTAAATCTACACATACTCATGTTTATCTGTATATATCTCAATATACACACACAACACACACGATACACAGGATAAAGAAATTAAAATTACCGCAGATTAGTTAACAGAAATGAAGATTGGAAAAGGGAGGCACTTTATCTCAAGCCTCATTATACCATACACATCTACCTATCTAAATGATTATTCTTACCACAAGACTCTTGGACTTCATGAAGCCTAGTTTAACAAACGCAGTAAAAAAAATGAAAATAGTGGTACCACCTGCCCATCTCCTATCAACTCCATCTCCCCCTGGAAGCCCTACCAGAGATCCAGGATAATCAATCCATTGTCTCACCTCAGGATGGCAAGACATGTAATATTAATAACTCCTCTTGAAGTTACCTGCAAGGTAGCTACTGAGGCAACCCCACAAGTACCTATTCTGGGAAATTCTAAACAGGTCCATACTGATCCCCAGTAATTATCAGGAAACAGAATGTATGCCTCTGCAGCCAGCGCCTGTAACTTAGAGTCAGTTTACTTGCACTGTTATCACCTCACTTCCATCAGAAGGAGGAAGCCTCTGCCCAAAGTAGTTATATCAGAAGTGGGAGCTTACTTCTCACTAACCTAAATATTCTGAAGACCCACTACAAAAAAGCAGAGACCTAATGACTTTGGTTCAAACTTTTCATCTTATTTAGGAACCAATTTTTAGTAACACTAAAACATTCCTGCTAACCAAAATTGTGACTCATCTTTCAAAACCAGTACTTGCAGTACAAATCTAACTTTTTTTTCAGCCTCTCTCAAGGCAAAATAACCCTGAAGAAAACTTTTAAAAATTTGCAACAGAGTGGATAATTATTTTTTATCATTTCTTTTTACAAAATTTCCACAATAGGCATTAATTTTTGTAACAGAAGAAAAAAATTTCTCATGGCAGGCTAAACAATCACACTGTAATTACTTGACCTAAGATA
The DNA here is from genome assembly GCA_039655065.1 of Glossophaga mutica. Taxonomy (NCBI): domain Eukaryota; kingdom Metazoa; phylum Chordata; class Mammalia; order Chiroptera; family Phyllostomidae; genus Glossophaga; species Glossophaga mutica. Next base: position 25,684,782 of record CM077309.1, on the reverse strand, counting down.
CACATCCATAGCATCATTTTCTTTAGACAGATACACCATAACTATTCTGTCATAAATTATCACATAAAATTAAGCCTAATCAATTTTAGAAAGTAAATCATTCTTCTAAATGTAGACTTCCTGACCTACAAAAATTTATGAAAATTTGCAAATGCCTATAATGCTTATTTCAAACCTTTTATATCTATTTTGTTTCAAAAAAAGTAATACAATAACCATGTTTCCTAGGCAACTGAGTTAAGAAAAGTAACAGGCCCTGGCCTGGTAGCTTAGTTGGTTCGAGTGTCATCCCAATACTCCAAGGTTGTAGGTTCGATCCCCAGTCAGGGCACATACAAGAATCAACCAATGAATACGTAACTTAAGTGGAACAACAAACCGATCGACCCCCCTCCCCGCCCATCTCCCTTTCTCTCAAAAATCAATAAATTAAAGAAAGACAAATAATAAATCTGAAATTACTAAATATTTTCATGGAGTCAGTCACAGATACTGCATGTAGCACAGAACAATGACTGAATGATATTATCTTTAGATATTTTTCATACAAACTAATGGATATCTAATGAGCACTACTGCATGTCAGGACCTATACTAGGTGCTAAAGATACAAAATGCTAACAAAGAGATCCTATATTCCAGTTCTCTGCCTATCCAGCCAAAAAGACATACACATGTATCGAGTCCAGGCATTGGCAGGAAATAAAGGACTGAAAATTCGCAGGGTCAAACAGAAGCACATACTACTTTTACATTTAATAGTGACATACAAACTTAAGACACTGGTCCAGCAAGCAAATGCAAACAAAATAAATCTTTGCAAATTTCAGTACTTTATTCACAAACAATTACAAACATTGAAGAACTAATGTTAGTTCATTTCTACATGGGAAAGAATAGGAGTTTTAAAAAGGATGACAATTTTGCATTTTAAAATGAAAGAAAAGCTCATAATTCTTAATAACAGGAAAACAGACATAAGAGAATATCATTAATTTATCTTCTAAAAAGGCAGCACAGAGAATTGTTAAAAGCGTGGACCCCAGAGTCAGCCAACCAGAACCCCAGCTGAGCATTAGCTGCATAAACCTGAGCACGGGACTTTCATCCTCTCTGTTTCAGTTTCCTTAAAAGTTGTTGTGAGGATTAAATGAGTTAAGATTGGTAAAGTGCTTAGAGCAGTGCCTGGCACTTAGTAACTACTTCAAAAGTACTGTCATATATATTACTTAATAACATAAAGAAACAATGGTAAAGTAAGAACTAATGATTATAAAAATTACAGTATAAAAGTAGTTGTTGTTATACTTCCATAAAGTTGTTTTAAAGTACAATACAACCATTTTTATGTACATAAAGTATTTGAGGGTTTGTATGACACTTTCGAACTTTTCAATTTATGTTTTGTTGCATTAGGAAAAAATCTGAATCCACTTAGCATACCCTCTACAGGTGGAGACTCTTAATTATTCAAAAAGTGTGCTTGCAAGGCTCACGACAGCAATTCTCCATGAGGTTGCATTTCAGAGAAAGAGAGCACACACTCAATACTTCCACCAATTAAAGAAACTCATCACAGCAGTGCATTCAGACACATGTTGATAAAACCCAACTACCCATAGCTGAGCAATCCCTTCAGCTGGAAGAACAGCAAGCTTCCATGGAAAATTCGCAGACCACACAGCATACACAACTGGTTACTGCACTCTTCCTGGTTGGGGCAGCCCCCCCAACTCTGCTGCTATCCCCTTCCCTGGGACCCAAACTTGGCCTGCTCACTCTGCATAAGCGATCTCCCTAAGGGAAGCCTTCTCAGTTCATCCTGCCATTTGCCCTTTATTTCAAGCCACCTCTACAGCCAGCGTGAATTATTAAAAGTCACTTGTTCAATGACACATCATTTTATTTTTTATCACACAAGTTATCTACATCCTTGCAACTCAAGGATGGTTCCTTGTCCAGCAGCACCTAGAAGCACAAGCTGAATCACAGATCTACTGAGCCAGAATTTGCATTTTTAAACAAGAGTCCCAAAGGATTCCTATGTACATTCAAGTTTGAGAAGCAATTTTCTATATGACTACCGCATAGTTGTATAATTTTAAAATGCTCGATTTTCCATGTGAATTCAGACATATGCTGTAAAATTAGCAAGATGTGGAATCAGAAAACCTCATTATGAGCAATAACCGACATATAAATGAATTTCTTTACCAGTGATATCAGAAGTGTTCAAAAGATTTACACTATTTTCACAATGCCTACAGCTAATGCTCCCTGCTTTGAGTCACTATTTAGTGCATCAGCACAAAGCTAATAATATGCAATAATTTTATTGAGACTTTTATTGTCCAAAGAGTACACAAGAATGACTGGTTCTAGAAATTTCTACGAAATCCGATCCAAAGGTGAGCAATCTGCGTGCTAAAATTTCAGGATTCGGTCCAATTTAAAGTCGACAAATGAAACTTTTTCCTTAAGTCGTTAAAAAAAAAAAAAAAAGCTCAAGGATGTGAATTTTAAGCATACATCATATTTCTGGAATTAAAACTAGCTTGAAAAACTCATTTGTAGAATCGAAAATTGTTTTGAGAGATTTGTACTCGTTTTTCCAGGAAAAGTAGGGTGGGGGGAAATAACTTTCACCCTCGGCAAAGTTTTTCTCTCATCCTGAAAGGCCTCTCAACTTGCACGTTTTTACAGACGAATAAACTTAAGCCGTACTAAAACAAGGTCTCTCTGGTTGCTCCAAAGGTGAGAGAAGCTTCTATCTCTTATAAAGGTTGCATTTTAAAAGATTTGGGATTGCCGGTCAGTTTCGCTTCCGGCTTACGGAGGAAGCGTGCTACCCAGCGCTGAAATGAACAGGGAAATTTACCAAATAGGAAGTTGAGCCTTAGTCCAGCCACCAAGCTCTGCCCTCTGGCTGCGGCTGGTCTTGCAGCCTAGACCCTAGTCTCTCGAAGAGGGTATAGCAGGCAGCTGAGGAGGGCAGTCTCCACGCCCTCCAGCCCTGGAGCGGGGGAGCCTCCCTCCCGCCACCCAACCCGCACGCCGCCGGAGAAGCGCACACGCACGGGGCGGTGCGACTACCCATCAGCGGCAGCAGCGGCGGCAGCACCCGCACCCTCAGGCCTTCCCGTGAGGAGGCGGTAGCTACAGCAGCAACGAGAGGGGAGGCGGCACTCGGGGCTCCTCCTGAGAGGCTGAGGGGGAAGCCGGGGCGGGAGTCACTGCATGTGGGGGATGCACTGGAAGAAGGCAGAGGCGCTCAGAGGGCTCAGCTTTTTTACGATCATCATTTTATTTTACCTGTGGCGCAGAAGGCTCCCCAGCTCCTACTCCCTGAATCCTCCTCCTCCCTCCTCTTTCAATCTCTCTCTCTCTCTCCCTCTCAGTCTCTGCCAGGCGCTCGTAGAACCGACCGGCCCGACCAGAAAGAGAACAGGGCGGGAGGGGTGGTGGCGGCCGTGATGACCAGCGACCACGTGACCACGCTCGCGCCGTAACGGCGGCCACCTCCTACCGCGCGCCCTCCTCGCGCTCCACCTCTAATAACCCCGAGCTCTCGGGTCCAGAACGCTCGTGCGCAGGCGCCCGCCTAGGCCTGGAGACTGCGCGAACGCGCGACGTGCTCCCTCTGGGGGCCAAGTGTTTGGGGCCCCACGAGGCTCGAAGTGGGGAGTGAGCCACTGGCTGAGAGAGCGCATGCGCAGGAGGCTTGTTAATTCCCCACCCCTCGCCCCCTTCCAGCCCCGTTCCACCACCCCACTCCCAGCAACGTGCTGCTGGAGCCTGGGACCCGCCGCGGGGACTTAAGCACTCACACTCACCACCAACTTGGTGAGAGTGAGAAGAAAGGGGGGATGTCAGCCCACTGAACTCTCCGGGCCTAAGAAATTGCATTTCCTTTTTGTGTGCAAATTGTCTTCATTAGTTTTCTATAGCTGAGTAGACTCGTATTCATGCTTCAAGACCCAGCTTATCTGTCACTTCCTCTGTGAAATGTACCCTACTCTGTTTGGGGGGCTTGTTAGCATTTTGCGCTAACCTACTATCATATAACCCATACAGAAATAATATATAACAGTTATCTTTTACAAACCCACAATACTAGGCTGGGGTTTTATCTTTTCCACATAACCTATGAGGGTGTGTCTTTAGCATTGCTGCAGGTCAGCACCAAGTTCTGATGACTGTCAGAGTATAGGCAATGCCTAAACCCCGTGTCTTGCTGCCCTCCACTTCTGCTTAATCATGATTTAAGATTCCCTTTAACCCAAGCACACGTGGAATGCTAGTGTTTGTTTCCCCAATAGGAAAGTCTTTGAATGGCAATGCTAATTAGAGTAGTAAATGCTTCACCTAGTAAAAAAGATTTATGATCTTTTATTTGCCTATCTTCAGAGAGCACTCCAAAGGAAATAGACACTGTTGAGTCCAGCAAAGGGAAACCAAGGGAGAGAAAGTTCAAATTTCGAAAGGTTGGCTAGCTTCAGAGAGGGTCCCTGTGTGGGAGACCTTTCTTCCTGGTCCAACACTGCCCTTAACATAGGGTTTCCCTCTTTTTCTGTTGTCCCTCTTTGATGTAGAACCGGAACAGGTGAAGTTAGTGCTTCTGAACAGATTTAATAGGGCAAATAATTAAAATGTAAAAACTTACAGTTGTGACTAGACCAGTCATCATTACTGTTAAACTAGCAAATACTGACATGGTGTTCAAGAAACAGAACAAACAACAAAATCCAAAAAAATGTTGGGAAAAATATTGATCAATAAACAATATTAACAAGGGCTTCTGAGAAACTAGGAAGATCATGTTGAGAAGGAAAAATTTTCTGCCTTTTTAGTTCCTTTGCCCAGTCTAATAATCAAATTAACGTAGCGCAGATTAACAGGAGAAAAATATTTAATTACATACATGTGGGGTCCCAAAAGAATATGAGACCCAAGGCAAGTTGGGCAGCTGAGCCTTACACAGTAAGTCTTCACTTAACATTGTTGATAGGTCTGTGACTTTTAAGTGAAACAAGATATAACAAAATCAATTTTACCATAGGCTAACTGATATAAACAAGTTCCTAGGGTATCCCATTAACATAATGCAACAACATTGAAAGAAATGACATTATTCAAGGACCTGCTGTACTGAGCCTTAGCTCAGGAATGGGATGGGGAACAGGGTTTAAATGAGGGAGAAGGTGATTCACAGGAAAATCAGAAGAGCAGATATTTGGTAATTAAATGTTTGTCCTGCCATACAGATAGGTCATTCAGATGAAAAGGTAAGTCTGGTAATTGCTCTTTCTGGGACACACAATCTATATAAATTCTTTTAATAATTTAGTGACAGGTAAAATTTTTTCTTGAATCTATTGGACCTTGATTGCCTTCCAGTAGTCCATGCTGCCAAAGTGGACTATTGAAACGTGCCCCTTCAGTCACAACCCTCAAAACTCCAATCTTATGTGTCTACAACATTGACGAACACTTCACTACACTCACCAGTGTACACACCCATAGAATGATCTTACCAAGTAGTTTGGTACTACCTGCTGCATGTAAGTAGCTTCTTATTCTAAATATCCAACCCAAGATTCAGACTCTATAGAAGAATATAATTTTGGTGGCTCCTAATGAACCATACCTTCCCAGTATTCATACCCTTGTGTAATCCTAACTCCTTGCGTCTGGGCTGGATTAATCACCTGCATTAAACAATAGAATGTAGCAAAAATGATTATGGCAGTTTAGGCCTAGGCCTGAAGAAGGCTTTGCAGTGACTATGTTGAACTTTACCAGAGCTATAGTGATAGAAAACAAAAGTGTATTAGGAAATCCCCACCCCTCCACCTGCCTGTGTTCTGGGAAATAGCTTAAAACAAAAAACACACCCTTTCCCATATGACTTAGGTAAGATTCACTATCCGTTCTTTCTCTCATAAGACTGGATGATGACTTCTTATTTACCTGTGACAAAGCCAAACACAGACCTTTCTCTTTTTGCTGAAACCTGTTCACAAGCTCAGACAAAACTCCTTTAATTTCCTGTTCATCTCGTGAATGATTAGCTAAGATTAGAACTGTTTGTCTGCTTGAAACTAGCTAGACTCCGAGATAAACATTTCCTGATTGATAGAGACTTCCCCTGGTTACAAAATAATCCCAATTGCAGTCCACCTATAATTTGTCTATTCCTCCCTATAAAAGTATAAAGCACAGCTACCCTGCCAAGGCACTCTGATCTTCATCTTCAAATCTGGGTACTCTCCCTACTTCAGTAGCCAAAATAAAATCTATTTCCTTGCTTGTTTGGTTTTTGTCTTTGGCAGTCACTTCTGGTTTTGCCCTTTGGGGGAAGCACCAGGTAAGAAACCCAGCCATACTGACACTACCGTGCTGTGAGAAGTCTCACCTAGCCATCCAAGAGGCCAAGGAGAGGATAATGGGGGCCCCTGGCTGATAGCCCCAGCTGTGCTCCGATTGGACACAGGCCACACACGTGAGTGAGGCCATCTTAGAAGTGGATTCTTCAACCCCGGTCAAGTTGCGGAGCTGTTCTCCGCCAAGCCCAAATTGCAGAATTGTGGACAAATAAGTTTGTTGTTGTGTTAAGCCCCTGAGTTTGGTGGTGGTTTGTTAGGTAGCAATAAACAACCAGAATAGACCTATATATCCAGCTCCCTACTGGAGATATGTCCCAAATGGTCCTGCTGGCACCTCAAACTCAACCTGCTTAAACTGCGTGTTTCAAATTCTCCCCAAATCTTCCCCTTTTCCCATGCTCTTACCTGTACTGGTGGTACATTATCTCCCCCTCCCATCCTGAGCCCCAAGTAGATAACCCTCAACCTTTTCTTGACTCTTCCTTATCCTGCAACATTCAGGCACCAAGTAATGGGGTTCCTTCTGCAGTCCCACTAACATCTTCTCACCTCTGATCCTTATCATCTCTCTCCTGAACTACTGAAAATCAGTCATTTTCTTCCACGTTGCAAAAAAGAGTCACAAATGCATCCAGATTATCTTAAGGGTTTATTGACAGGCAGGAAGTGAGGAGATATGGGAAACCAGCCCAGGCATCTCCCATCACCTGCATCCTCTTGATTTCAAGACTAGGAGGCCCAGCTGTGGAGAGACATAGCAATGACCCCATCTTTCAGGCTACTGTTGTAGTTCTAGGGATACAGCTCCTCTCTGGCTTCTCATATCCTTAGTCCCCCAGAAGAAAACATGAGGAGTCTGTTAGTCCCCAGTCAGCACAGAGTTATTGACGGGGCTGAGAATGGCCTGCAATCTAATCTAGGAAAAAGAAACTTAAGTAATAAAGCTGATGATTAATAACTCTGGAAAATATAAACAGTGTATGAAATTCATTTGGAGTTATGCTACTGATAATACAATTCATATTTTTTAAGCCAGAAAAATTAAATTTTAACAAACATCAGCGTTCTTAGAAAAAACAATTGAGACAATTTTACAGCTACATGTGTGGTACGGTAGTTGGTTCTCTGCTTTAGCATCTGTGTGCATCATTCTCTGTCTTAGGGCATGGAGAAAGGGAAGCTCAAAAAGAAAAAAAGCAGCTGTTCTCTAGGAGAACAGGTGTTCTCTAGGAAAGGTGGAAGCTCTCTCCCAGCCCTCTGCCTATTGGGGGCATAGCCTGGACCCACTCTGGCCAGGCCAACATCTATATCCCGTCCACTGGCTCTTCGCTCCTCCATTCCACTCAGCTCACCTGGGTAAATAGGCCACCATCAGATCCTGAAATTGCCATGGAGGCCTAGACTAACATGATGACACAATGGGCATCTGCAGTCTGGCAGTGAGATGGGTATGGTAAGTGTGGGCTGTGTGTGTAACTGATGTCAGGAATCATCTCCTCCTTTGCTACCTTTTATGTTCATTTATGGAAATACCCTGCTCAGATTTCCTGCTGCAGGGAGCATAGTCGAATTTCAGTCTCAGTTGCCGTCTGCTGGATCCACCATTGTGTTTATGCTGAAGCCACATTTCCCCTGAGCTTTTCCCAGTCAAAGATGGAGCAGGGCAGAGATATTAGTGCAGGCTCATTATCAGGAAATGCAGGTTGGCTGTAATGGGCGGCTTTGGCTGGAGGATTCCCCAAAGACCTGTTCAAGCTTTCTGAGAACTGGTTGCAGTCTTAGGATCTTCCTAGCCAACTTTCTTTCTTTCCCTTTAGCTTTTACAGGTGTCAGACTTGCATCATGGCCTGAAGTTTCTCCCACCCTGCTCCTCCTTCCTTCATTTTATCCTTCACTGGCATTCTCTCACTAGAACTATTGTACATCCAATCTCACCTTGGTATATGCTTCTCTGGGAGCCTGAACTAAAATATACCCCATTCTATGACTTCCTCTGGCCCACCCTCAGACTACAGCTACAGGTCACAGTTATGAATAATAATAAGAAAACTAAATTTTTAAATTCCTTTACATTTTGAGTTTTGAAAAAATTTTCATCTTTCAGAGGCACCCATTAAAATGGAGCTAACCCCAGGTTGGGATAACAACAAGTGAAAACCTTTCATTGTTAAGAAAATAAGAAAGATTGTTTAAGAGTTATTTTGACTCTGAAGATAATTAAGATTGCAAAAGATTGTGAGGTGAATAATAGAAATTAGTAGGAGTGTGGTAGGATAACAAGGGTACCCCGGTCCCCATATTGTGTTCCTACAGAAGATACTTCGGGGGCTGTTGTCTAGCTCATACATAATAAGGGATATTTCCCACTAACTCTCAATCACCTTTCCCTTCTCCCACATCCCCAAAGCCCATCAGGATCCTGAGGCAAACAGGTCCAACCAGCCTCTCTTTCTGAGAGAATGGAGAATTGGGATTAAAAGGCAACTGGTTAGTCTTCCTGCATGACTGGAACTTTAATAACAAATCAAGGCAGTAGGCCGTTTCATTAGTCAAGTCTGATCAGGAGACTATAGAAACCACTTCAATTATTTGCAACAGGGACTCTAATACAGGGGATCAGTACACAGATGATGGAAGAGCCGAGAGCCCAAGTGATGGGGAGGTGACTCAGAGATTAGCAACAGCAGGAAGGAACTGTGCTACCCTGAGCCAAAGAGACACAAGGAAGAGATCATGTTCCTGGGACCAGGGTCCTCTGGTGGATCATACCATGGTGGTACAGAGTCTGAGAAGTTGCAGGCAGAAAGAAGTCCCTAAGGTAGCTTTCCTCAAACAGAACTTACAAGGTTTCCCCCATCCCACTGGCAACTACAAGGAGGGGGACAGAGTCAGTTCCCTAAGGAAGGGCTGTGGCTATTTGTCAGATGGGGAAAGAGATCCTTGGCAGATAAATGCATTCCTTCCATTACTTACTCAGCACACGTATGCAACCTTCTTATACACTCTTTCAAAATGTTCTCACCTAATATAAAGTAACTACCCATTTACTAACCCTGCAATTAAAGAGTAGATATTATTAGCAGTTATGAAACAAATTAATCAGTGATATTAGGCTATAGTGATAGGTAGCAGGCTTGAAAGTCATTTTAACTCTCGTGCTAGTCATAGGAAAACAAGAATGATATTATTTTACAAAGAGCCTACCAAGAAAAAAAAAAGCTGAAACCAGAGATTAATTTGTATGTGGTGTCTGCATAGTTATGTGTGATAGACTGCGAGCTCCTCTTCCTTTCCAAATTCATTTTCCTCTTCTTTCACTGGAATTGAATTTTAGCTGGGCATATGGCCATCTCTCTGGAGACTGCATTTCCCACTCTGCCTTGAGGCGGGATGCAGCCGTGTGACTTTGTTTGCATCTACGGAGTATAAGCAGGTGCAACGTGGACGTTTTCCACGTTACTTGATTAAAAGAAAGTTGCTTGCCCTGTACTGCCTTTTCTCTATCCCTGCCACCTGGGTGCAGACATGGTGGTGACCCAGCTTCCAGTGCACGGAGCTGTCAGACACACGAGGTGGAAGGAAACTGGGTCCCTGAATCGCTTCACAAAGAGCTGCCTTCCCAACCTTGACTTCCCCAAGACATCTTTAAATTGGAAAGAAATAAACATTTACCTTCAGTGTGTAAGCCACTAATTTTTTAAGTCATTTTTTTTAATCTGCATGCCCAGTACCCTACTAATACAATATGTAAGATATTGTATTGTTAAGTAAGTTGATATGTGGAGAATCTCACAAAAGACTGCCTAAATCAACTTTTAAAACACAAATAGGTAAGTCTACTTGCCCTTAGAGAAAAATCATGTCAACATTAATGGATACAGGAGGAACAGCACATCCTTTCATTTTACAGGCTCATTTTTGCACCATTGTGCTTTTCATTATCCCCAGACCACCCATGCTCAGAGTTGCCCATAAGGATTTTGGAGCAGTCAGGGACATTATGAGGGAGTATAGCACAGAGGTTAAGTACATAGAGCCCAGGGGTAGATTTGCACAAGTTCAAATATCAGTTCCCCTTACTTGTTAACGATGTAATCTCAAGCAAGTTACTTAAATTGCTTAACCTCTGTGGCTTCGGTTTCACATATGAGATGAGGTTTAATAGTCTCTAATGTATCAGGTGAATGTGAGCATTAATTGATTCAATCCGCCATTAAGTAAGGTACTTAGCACCTGGTAACCATTTAACTAAAAAATAGATATTTTATGTTATTTTATATCTTGGAGTCTTGATGAGAAAAGTTTTTATTAGTCAAGTACATCTTCAGTCTGTAGGAAAAGCAAAGTATTCTAGACATGACCATAACGATAGAGATTCAGTTTGCAAACACAAAATAGCAAATTCTGGACTTTATATTGGATTTAAAAAAAAAAAAAAAGGTGTGTTTTTTTTGCCCTGACTGATGTGGCTCTGTTGGTTGGGTGCTGTCTCACAAAGTGAAAGGTTGCTGGTTCCAATTTCTGATCAGGGCACACATGTGGGTTGCAGGTTTGGTCCTAGGTCAGGGTGGATACAAGAAGCAACTGATCGATGTTTCTGTTTCACATTGATGTTTCTCTCCCTCTCTTCCTCCCTCCCCTTCTCTCTAAAAATAAATAAATAAAATATTTTTTAAAAGAACATACTTTAGAAAAAGACAAAGGTTTTTTTGTACTGCTCGAACATACATTATATGCCTACTAATATGCCTAAGTGGCATGGCAGTACAAGTAATGTCTTAGCTTTTTTATTCCAGAAGTACCACATCTCAAAGCATTATCCAACAAGCAAAAAGAACTTACTGAAGGAAAATAATCAGTTTTGATTTTCCACAGTTTTGTAAAAGGATAATGGAATCATGATCACAATTATGTAAAGCCATTTATTTGAAGCTTTTGTTCCTGTGATAGCAATTATTTTCATTGGATTACTTTTTCTTGGTCAGGAATGTACAGATGGTTCCTTAGTAAACACCTTGCCACAGTGATTTCATGGTGTCTGTACGCCATATGAGCCCCTTACATTTTCCCCAGATGTAGGCTTCAAATGTGCCAAGAAAAGGGTACATAAGCAACACAGTTTATACCGTTCAGTTCGTACCCCTGTTTTAACATTTGTCCCATTGTGTTATGACCAGCTGTTTGAATGTCTGACATTCCCTAGACTGTGAGCTCCTCAAGGGCAAGCAGTATGTTGTATTCATCTCTGCATCAGCTGTGTTTTAAGAAGTGCTTAGTGTCTAGTACCTATTCAATAAATGTTTGATATGAATAAAAGCAAATATGTATCACATTATGGAAATCAACTTGGTACATGGCTGAACAGTGTTTTACAGATCTGTTGCAATGTAACAAATTACCACAAGTGAAACTCTTTAAAAAAACATACATTTATAATCTCACAGTTCATGGCTTACCTGGGTCTTGGCTTCAGGATCTCTCACCTGTTTGCAATCAAAGGTGTTAGCTGAGGCTGTAGCTCCCAGCTTGAATGGTTTACATGGTTGCTGACAGAATTTAGTTCCTTGCCAGTTACAGGATGGTGGGCCTCAGTTGCTTGCTGGCTGTCAACTGAGGCTGCCCTCCATTTCTTGCCAAGTGGGTCTCTCCATAGGGCAGCCCACCACATAGCAACTTGCTTTATCAAAACCAGCAAGAGAGAGGCCCTGGCTGAATAGCTCATTTGGCCAAGATTGTAGGTTCGATCCCCAGTCAGGGCACGTACAAGAATCAACAAATAAAGTAGAAAAGTGGAACAACAAATCAATCTCCCCGCCCCTCCAAATCAATAATAATTTTTTAAATACCCAGTGAGAGAGCATTTTCTAACAAGACAGACATAACAATCTTATATAACATCACTATGGACATGACATCTCATCACCTTTACAATGTGCTGTTTGTTAGAAGCAAGTCACAGATCCTTTCCATACTTACAGGAAAGTATTACATATGGCATGGGTACTAGGAGGCAGGGATAATTGGGGGCTATTCTGGAGTTTGTTCACCCCAAGCAAGGCCTTGGTATAAGCAAAGTATAAGATATTATACTTGGTGTAATATATTTGTATATATTTGTATTATACTTGGTATGAGATATCAGTACTTGGTCCACTGAAATGAAGAATCTTGGTTAGGTTCACATGCTAATTCATGAGAATGTCCAGATGTTTGCTGAAGTGTGTCACTGCTTCAAACACATGGTGTAAGAGGAAGAGTGCCTTTAACAGAAGCCCTTACATTTTGAATGGATGAGTCATAATTCATTAATCAAAAATTGTTGAGCCTTCAAATCACCAGAGAGTAGTTTTGTTAGGTTGATTGTCCACCTAGAAGTCCTTTAAAATGGAGATGGAAATTTGGACATTGAAGCTATGCAACATCTCTTTGCTAGCTTAGGAATTCACAGCAAAAAAAAAAGTCTCATGTGCTCTTCAGCATGCTCAATTGATTTCATCCATCTGAATAGCCAGCCAAAAGCACACAGCATGCACGTAGGTAGACAAATGCATGAAAACCATGAACAATGGGAGAGGTATTAATTAGCTATTGTTGCAACCATGCTTCATAACAAACAATTCCAATATCTTAATGACTTACCAAAGCATTTATTTTTCTTGCTCAGGGATTGCAGGTTGGCTGTAGTTCACACAATCTAGCACGGGCTTGGCTAGGCCAAACTGGTCTAGGCTGGACTCCAGCCTTTGGGCTAGGTTCACATCTGTTCCACATGCCTTCTTCATTCTGGGACCAGCAGCCACATAGGGGATGTTCATATTCTGCTCATGGCAGATGGCAGGAGGGTAAGAGGAGCAAGGAGAAACATTCAACAACTCTTAAGGCTTTGCCTCGAAACCAGCACACAATCACTTCTGCCCATCTTCTATTGACTAAAGCAATCCATATGGCCAAGTCCAATATCAATATGGTATGAAAATATATTCTATTTACTATAGAAGAAAGCAGCTCACAATCCCATGATAGAGGACATGGCAAATAATTAAAATATAAGGAGAGACTAAAAGATGGGCAGTCGTGAGTGAAGCAGTAGGTAGCCAACCTTAGAAGTGGATCAAGTTTCTTGCGGCACTTGTAAGAGCTCCCCAACTGCTGCTTTAAAAGAACAAGCCACACCATGAAGTAACTAACTATTCAGTCCACCCACCAGCACCATAGTGTGCTCCCTCGATATGCAATCCTCTACAAAATACAAAATCCGCATTATGGTAATATGATAAAGGTAAAGATTTTACAAGCACAGTGCCTTAAAAATTATAGTTCCCATGGCAAATATAACATAGTTTTTTGTGCCCATATACTCTAACGACAGAAGTCCTAACTATAAACAGTAATGGGAAATCATGCATATTCAGGGATGAGGGTTATGAAAGAGTTATGGATTCAGTTTGGGAATTTTATTTTATGGACGATGCCTCGAGTAATGTACAGCATAATACAAGTGAATGTTTAATAGGTGACTGAATAAAGGCTACAGTGTTGTAATCCAAATAGAAAGAAACGCATTTTCTAAGATGTATTATGGGTAGTGCCAATATTTTATTCCTTTTTTTTTGTTTGTTTCAAATTTTAGTAGTTTTCTTTAACTCATGGTTCTTTGTTGGTATCTATTTCCTCATAAATGAGTTGGCTTCATCAACCTGGAAAACTGACATACTACAATTTGTTTACTTTTAAACTCACAAACCCTCCAGAGATCATCTGTTTTCAACTATTGGTTACCTGCTCAAGTAAAATGAATAAATGTGGAATAATTTTCATCTTGCCATTTAGCTTGGCTTATCTGAGGGTGTTAGATGTTATACTGTATTTAATTAATTAAATAAATATTACAGTTAATTTAAATTATACATAGAACACCAGAGGTGGAAACTCTGTGTTATCAAATGTACTTGAAGAACATAAGGCTATTCTTTCCGATATAATGCTATTCCTTCCAAATTCTGTGGTGTCAAAGTAAGTGTCACATATGTAGCCAACTCCTGATATCCAATTATCAATTCATTTATGTATGCCTTAAGACATGAACAGATGCATTCCTGAAAAGCTGGAGTAGAGCTAAATTCCATATACCAGACTATTCTCTCATTTAACTTCCATATCTTATGTTAAAATATTGAAGGTATATTCCTTGGGCAAAAGCCTTTAAAAGAATGCCTGCAATTTGGATTCACAAAGGGATTGTCGAGAGATTCTGAGAGGCTGCTTTACAAGTTCCTCTTAAAATCCCCATAAAGATACAGAAAAGGAGAAAGACTGGCAATGGTGCTGTGGACTCAAAACAAGAGAGGAACAGTTGCCAAGGTCCAGGTGGGATTTCAACTAACTGGTTTATTGATGATGATGGACTGAAATGTACTTTCTGTAAGCTCTTTCCTCTAAAACAGATTGTGACAGATGATGTCAAAAACCAGTGAAAAAACTGCCACTCCCCTCACTGTCTGCATTTAACTCCAGCATGCAGTTAAAAAACCAACAGCAAGTTTATGGTCAATATAAACAAGCACCATCTGAGCAAGTGAACGCTGAAGCTCTATTGTGCACCTTCTTTTTCTACCACCTGACCTTAGTAGTATCCATCTCTCCACTCATTCAGAGACAATTCCCACGGAAAGAGCATGTGTGAACAGAGCCGACTCCATCTTGAAACTAATCCACAAGCTTAATTTGCCAGTGATTGAGCCCAGACCTTTTGACCTCCTCCCCTTCCTCTGGGTGGACTCTGGAACGTGTGCAGAGGGTTTGGGCTAGCCATGGAGTTTCCATTACTCCTTCCTCCGGGGGCAAGAAGCTCTCGATGTTACCTATTTCTTAGCTCATCATGGCACATGCTGATATCTGCCTGGTCTTTCAGTCTCCCCGCAACTACCCATACACTCTTCTCCGAGCACAAAGATCCACATCTGAGGGGAGATGAAAGGGGGTGGTCTAGGACAGGAAGACAGTGGAGATCTGAAATTCCCCAGGCTGCCGAGGACCTGTTTCTGCACATAAGTTCCCTATTAAACTCTCTAAACTGACAAGTTGAACTTGTCTGTCTTGTTCTTTGGCTTATTGGTTCGTTTCAACATTCGGGTGCCACTTTGCATGTATAGCCTTTTCAATGAACAGAAACAGATTAAATCTTAGGATTCTTAGTTAACCTAATGAAAAGTGATATAAATGGGATAGAGACAGAAAAGGCACGAGGAAGACCACCTTCTGGGTGAGTCGATTGGGCTCATATATATGCTACACTCTCCGAATAAGCTTTGCAAACTCTTAGCCAGAGAATACATTGAGAGCTGGAGAAAAACTGCAACATCACACCAGTAGACATATATTAATGTGTTAGAGCCACATCTTCAATAGAAGCATGATTGCTTTTGGATCAGTGATTCTTTTTTGTGTGGGACAGTTCACTGGCCCCTGGGCATTTGACTCAGCTAGTATGCCTTGTGTTCCAGTTATCAATGTTGTGTAAAAGCTACCCCAAACTTGGAGGCATAGGACAATACTCAATTTGTTGTGTTCAAAGATTCTGTGAGTCAGGAATTGGACAGGGACAGCAAAGATGACTGCTCTATTCTTTACCCCATCCAGGCCTCAGCTGAAAAGACTCCAAGGCTGGGGCAAGTCAATGGCTGGGGCTGGAATCATCTACATGCTCCTCCAGTCATGTGTCTGGCATTGGGCTGGGAGAACTAAAATACTGGGACTGCTCCCGAGAGGCCTCCCCGTGTGGTTGGGCTTCATCACTGCATGGTAACCTTAAGATAATCACACTGTGCTGCTGATAATTACACAGCACAGTGGAGGGGTCTGAGTGTGAGTGTTCCAGGGAACCAGGTGAAAGTGGTAAGCCTTTTCTGGCCTTACCGTGAAAGCCAGGCAGTGTCTCTTCTGCTGCACTCTTGGATACAAATGAGTGTAAGCCCACCCAGATTGGAGGTCAAGGGCAGGCCCGCTTTTCAATGGGAAGAATATCAAGGGAGACATTGTATCATCTTTGGAAAATAGAACCTGCCTGTTATTAAAACCATTTGTATTCATTTCTAAACCCACCATAATAAGTTACCACAAATTTAGAATTTTAAACAAGTTATCTTCTCATTCTACAAGTCAGAAGTTTGATGCAGATTTTACCAAACTAAAATCAGAGTGTCAGCAGGCTGCACATCTTTCTGAAGGTTCCATGGAAAAGTCTGTTTCCTGGTCATTTGTGTTGTTGGCAGAATTCAGTTCCTTGAGGCGGTAGAACCAAGGTCTTGATTTTCTTGCTGTCAGCTGACAGTTTCTATGGGCCACCCCTCATTCCTTGGCCGATGGTCCTCTTCCTTCACCTTCAAAGCAGGTTGAGTCCTTCTCAGGTAACTTCCCTCTTACCCTTCTATCATCGCATCTCTCTTTGACCACAACTCAGAAAAGAGGAAAAGGTTCTCTGGGTTTGAGGACTTGTAATTATATTAGGCCCACCTGGATAATCCTGGACCCTCTCTCCATCTCAAGGTTCATAACCTTAGTCACATCTGTTCCTTTTGCCATTTAACGTAACATAGCCACAGATTCCAAGATTACAGCATGAACATCTTTAGAAAAGGTATTACTCTGCCTGCCTGCCTGCCTGCCTGCCAACCACACAAAATAAGCTACCCACCTACATTTTAAAACTTTCCTTTTGGGCTGGTACCATCCCTGGTTAATACACACTGCATTAGGTGTTTTGCACATTAACTGCAACTTCAGGTTTAGGTTTAAGAATAGTCAAGGACATTCGCTCAGTTTATTGGAAAACAATGGCCTCAAACAACAGTGCTCTCCAAACTCCAATGTAAGTAAACAAAATAAAAAAATTCAATTTAGGGATTTAGCATATGTGAACAGAAATATCACCTTTTAATATTCAAAAGAAGATCATGGTTCTGAAAAAAATTGTTTCTAAGAAATGCATTACAATTTTACAATATGTATGTTTGAAATAATCAGAAATATACCCAAGGACATAGTTTCTTTGTGAAGAGAAGAGAGATGACAAGACTAATGTAAAGATGGCTATGAAAGGAAACTTATTGAAATGGAGAAAATGTAAATAAAAAACCAAACTACAAAATAAGAATTAAAATCTACAAAGAAGTGATTGAAAGTCAAAATAAAAACCAGTAATGTGGAGGACGAACTTGAGAAATCTTCCTCAAATGATGCGGACACCGGCTAGCAGTGTCCGAGTCATTATGGATGAAATAAAACATACACACAGGCTACCAAGTCCAGTGGAGGAAAAAGGACAACAGTGTGGCTTTTCTCTCAAGGGGAGCAAAAGCCGCTGCCTCCACCATGACAGGCCTTTATTCTAATCTCCTCACATTACAAAATGGTCCTCACTCACCATCCCCCACCCCCACCCTGCTTACCACAAAAGGAGCCAATACCCCTAATCACATCACAGAAGAAGGATACTAGCAAATGAAAAGACAAAAGTGGTTGAGCCAGTTACACTGGTCCCTGCAAGGTTTAGCATGGATTTTAGGAAGTTACAACAAGCATTTGCAGAGTGAGGGAGCTTTTAGTAAAAAGCAGCTTAGGTATATTGCTAACAGACCCCATGGTGTTTTCCTGAATCTTATGGATGGCCAAAAATCTTTTCCCTTTCAAAGGTGATTTTAGTTTTAGGAAAAGGCAGAAGTTACAGGGTGCCAAATCTGGGCTGTAGAGGGGCTGAGTCACCTGGGTGATTTGATGTTTTTCCAAAAACATCTGCATGAGATGTGATGCATGAGAGGGGGAGGTGTGTTGTCATGATAAAGCTTCCAATCACCAGTTTCCCACAGCTACGGCCTTCTGAAACATCTAAATAGTTTCCACAGAGTAATGTTCAAGCTTAAAACAAAATTTGATGCATATTTATTGCTCTACTTGCTCAGTCCTTTTGAATGTGATAGCTACACAGTACACATGCTCACTCAACTCATCTACTGTCTCCACTGAGCAGTACAGTGAAGTCATCATTGTTCACGCAGGTGCACTCCAGTCCACTCTCCTTGGCTGCCAAGGTACATGGATGATGCGCAAACCATTTTCATTATATTGATAATGGTTTGACTTTTTCTGGACAGACCTTGTATATCAGAATTCCACAAATAGAAGTTGTGCCTATTCAACTGTCTATGAAGTAATGTTCTATTTAACTATTTTTTTCCTTCTTATAAGAGGAAGGTATAATTAATGTTGGAACCAGGAAAATAGCTAAAGGACTGTCCCTGTGAGATTTGGCTGTCCAGGAACAGAGAACAAAGAACTGGAGGCAGATTACCATTTAAGGAGATGTTTAGGTTTAAATTTCCCATTCCCCAAACCCTGCAATGTATAGATCCCGTGCGCGCCAAAAGATAGCCAATAGCTAACAGCCACTTCTGTTTCTGTGAAATGCTTGCTTGCTTGTGTTTATAAAAAGGCCTAGCTGTAAGCGTGAGACGCGATTCTCATCTGCAGCTCTTCTGAGCATCGTGTCTCCAGACACTCTGAGAGTTCGCCCCTGCGCAGGTTAAAACTTTTGGCCAATAAAGTAACACCTTTGACTCCTGAAAGTTTCTGAACATCTGTTTCTCAAGTCGGTGAATGCAACAATTAACTGATTCTGATCATTGTCATTTGAGCTTTATATGTACACGTTTGTGTGTGTGTGCATTTTTGTGTGAATGTATTACACTTCACTACCAAAGACCCCCCAAACCAAAGGAAAACAACTCAAACAGAAAAACTGGGAAGACAGAGAATGGAATTGATAAAGATAAAAATAGAGATTCAGAAGTAAAACAACAAATAGAAGAATTGATAAATCAATAAGGTAACTTCTCTGGAAAAGAAGACAAGATGTAAATAAATATTGGTTTTTTTAAAAATGGGTATAAAAGCAAATAAGATGATTTTATTGGAAAATTATCCAATTTTTTGAAATTAATGTAATTTTGATACCCAAACCTAAAAAATGTAATACATAATTTTACTTATGTATAAGATAGAAAATCACAACTGGTGTAATTATAATTAAAATAAATTGAATTAATCGGTTATAGTAAAATAACCATCTGCTATGATTTAGTTGTATTTAGGTTTGTAATAAAAGGATACTCTAAATTAGGAAATTATATATATATATCATCATGTCATTAGGATAAACCAAAAAACTCATTATCATCTTAGTGGAGGCTGTAAAATTCTTTAATAAAGTGAACATTCATTCTTGATAGAAACTTTTAATGAACCAAGAATAAAATTATATGTCCTTAATAACTATCTTAAACAGTAGCCCAAAGAATTCTTAATAAAAATGGGTGGTGGTTGGGTTGGGGGTAGGTCAAAATTAAGTCAAATTGTCTTCTCACAGGAGATCAAGATAACTTTTGGAAAGTTAAAAATTAAATGTAAAAATTGAAACATCAAAAGTTCATACTTCACATTGTGATTAATTCTTGCTATTGTACATTCTATGGGTTTCAACAAAAGTATGATGACATGTATCCAATGTTATGATATCATACAGAGTATTTTTACTGCCCTAAAAGTCCTCATGACTGACCTATTCATCCATCTCTTCCACCACCCTACCAGCCCTGGCAACCACTAATATTTTTACTGTCTCTATAGTGTTGCCTTTCAAGAAGAAACACAAAAGGCTGTTAAACTTATGAAAAATGCAAATCAAATATAATATAAATACTAATTTTTTGCCTTACAAATAAGAAAATACTAATAAAACATAATACTACAGAATTATTGGACCCAAAGATATGGATTTCTATAAACCTCTTGCTATATATTGTCAAACTGGTTGCAGGTTTCAAGTAATTTGGCAATAAGTAGTAAGAGATTTATATAAATTCACACCTTTGCACCTTTGTACCCAACAATTCTACTTCCACTTATCTATCCAAAATAAATTAATCAACAATGTGTATAAATGATTTTGTAGAAAGATGTTTACCAGAAGGTTATGACAGGTAAAGCACTGGAAATAACTTAAATATTAAATAATGGGGAAACAGTTATATCTATGAAATGGAATATTATATGGACATTAAAAGAATTTTAGTAACAAGAAAACACTAGCAATACAGTGTGGTATTATAAATTTTTAAAAATATAAAATTATACGCAGTATGATCCAAACTGGTTTTAAAAATTGTATATAGCTATATGTATATAACATAGCATTTATATAATATAGCAGAAAAACTAGAGAAAACTGCCCAAATCTTTACAGTGACTAACTCTGGAATGATAGCTTACAGACAATTTCTTTGCTATTTTTTTATAGTTTCCAAATTTTCTACAGTAAGCGCATATTATTTCTATAATTAGGTATTGTTTTTATAATCAGGAAAAGAAGAGATTTTAAAATCAGCTCTTCTTTATACAAACAGAGCATTCCACCCTCAAGTTATTGTGTGACAACATACAGTCTGAGGTTTTCACTTTCTTCCATTCTAGGTGATGGTTGATAGTGCTTTCTTTCATTTTAGGATTACTCTAGACTCCCAAATTAAGGTTCTTCCTGGCAGCTCTCTGGGGTGAGTCTCTTTGCAATTAATTTTTAAAAAATTAATATAGCAGCATTATTTACGATAGCCAAAGGTAAAAGCAACCCAAATGAACAGATAAATAAAATGTGGTCTTTACATACAATGGAATATTATTGAGCCTTGAAAAGGAAGGAAATTCTGACACATGCTACAACACAGATGAACCTGGAGGATATTGTGCTAAGTGAAATAAGTCAGTCACAAATAGATGAATACTGTATGATCTCACTTATAGGAGGTACCTAAAGTAGTTAAATTCACAGAGACAGGAAGTGGAATGGTGGTTGCCAGGGGCAGGGAGAGTGAAAATGGGGAGTCTTGTTAAATGGACATAGAGTTTCAGTTTTGCAAGATCAAAGAGTTCTGGGGATTGATTGTACAACACTGTGAATATACTTAACAATGCTAAACTGTATGCTTATAAAAATAAGATGGTAAATTTTATATTAAGTATATTTTACCACACAAAAAATGTTAAAACAGAGAGAAAGAGCTAAAGAGGACAGAAGGAAAGAATAGAAAGCTCTGTCTAGCACCGGAAAGGTGCATTGCACCACCAGCAGAACCTCAGAACTTGGCTCCCGGGACCTCACCTTTGATTACTTCATTACTAAATCTGGTCCCTGCTTTATTAATTCTGTGAAATGAAAACTCTGCATATCAAGTTGTCATCAGTTAATGGATAGCTGAATAATTTGTAGCACGCCCACATGGAAATAAGCTTTCTCAAAATCACATTCTTTCAGGGGTTCCTAATCTAGGGATCAACACTGTGAAGGTGGTCTGTAAATGGGTTTGTTGGAGGGGGGGTCTTATTTGTATGCAGAATTCTGTGTGTAGCTCTTAGCAGATTTTCAAGGGTGGGGGACAAAGTTGAGAACCACTGTTACTAGGGGTGTTTAGTCTGCTAAATTTCACTGCCTATATACTTCAGGTATCTAACAATATCTTCAAAGGTTCTCTAAATCAGGATTTTATGGATATAACAGATTATTTGAGAGTGACCTTTCACTATTGGAAACTCACAGTGTGTATTTTTCTCCCTTTAGCTTGAGCATGAGTGTATACAACAAGCAAAAATGCTTTAAGTTTTACTCTAGTACATTTCAATTCCTCTGTTTTCCATGTTACGTTGATTGGTAATTTTGTCTTCTAAACTGTTCTTGTCTTGTCTCCATTTGTGCTGGGATGTAATTTTTTTCAAAAACTCAGGTCCTTCATTTGTGAACATTTCTCTGTATTTTATGTGCTTGTTCACTCTTCACTTTTAAACAGTAGTTTAAATTTTTTCTTGGCAGTGACACACAGTTAGAAATGTATTTTGTAGGATAATCCACTACACATGCACTCACATATATGTGTACGGAACAAAAACATCTCAACATAATGCCCTGACTGTGTATGGAACAGCGATATTTTCTTTTCTGTTCTATTTTAATCACTCCACTCTTTGCCATTCTACTTTAGTTGTGAAAAGAACTGCTACTGTTACCTTCTACATCAGTGATCCTCAGCTTTAAAAAATACTGACGCCAGGGTTCATCCCTCATCTCACCATCACCCTCAAGTCCCACCACTGAAAACTGTGATTTAATTGGTCTGGAGAAGGATCTGAACACTGGAATTTTAAAAGCAACTCTGTGTTTCTAAGGTGTAGCCAGGATTGAGAAACATAGATTCACACTGAGTTCACCAACCTCTGTTACATCTCATCTCTCAGTTTGAAATGGCCTCTTTGATTATTGTTTGATGCTATAGCCACTTTAAAATGCTTTTATTATATTTCTTTTATTTTTAAAATAATACTTATTTTTCTCTTTATTATTACTCAAGTGCATCTCATAAAATGCTGAGGCTTGCGTTTGCTCCTGTACCTATATACTTGGATAAGCTCACTCACAGTTATTTGCAGCATGTGGGCTAGACCAGTGCTTCTCAAACTTTAATCTCAAGCTTCAACATGTGTGAGAACCACCTGGGATTGTGGTTGTAATGAAGATTCTGATTCACTGTGTCTGGAATGGGATATAAAATCTGCATTTCTAATGAGTTTCCAGCTAAAGCTGATACTGCTGGTCCATGGACCACACTTAGAGCAGCAAAGTACTAGACAAAGATGCCTCAACTCTCTTTTCTAATTGGATCCTTCTCTATTTTCTGGCTAGCTGGCTCTGTGCTCCTTCCCTTTGATATCAGTTTTGCACAAGCCCTGATGAAGTGAATAATATTTTATTTCATTCCCATTGATAGGCAAGATAATACCCTGACTGGAGCTTGAGATAAAAGGGAATCCTCCCCTCAACACCAATGGACAGATATGTGAACATTATGAACCTTAGGCATCAGACCGGTAAACACCCACTTTGCTATAGTAGTGAGTTGGCCAAAACATTTGTTTTTTTCTGTAAGATGGCTCAGGTAGCACTTAGTTGTCTTTAACTTCATCCAAAACAATTTTGTTAGATTGTATTGTGATAGCTGTCATATCAACATACATTTTTAAAAAAACAAAAAAATTGGTGAATTTTTGTGTAGCCATTTTAATGTTGAAGATGGAAGAAAATGCACATTTGGTATACCATGCTATATTATTTCAAGAAAGGTAAAAACTCACCTGAAATGCAAAAAGAGAAAAAAAGATCTGTGCAGTGTATGGAGAAGGTGCTGTGACTGATTGAATGTGTCAAAAGTGGTTTGCAAAGTTTTGTGCTGGAGATTTCTTGCTGGATGATGCTCCATGGTTAGATAGACCAGTAGAAGTTAACAACGATCAAATTGAGACATTAATTAGAACAATCGATGTTATACCATGCAGGAGATAGCTGGCATACTCAAAATGTCCAAATCAACAAAGTTATTGGTGAAAATGAAAAATGTGTCATTTATTTTATGGGGGAAAACCATATGGACTTTCTGGTGAAAATAGTTGGAGTCAATATCTCTGATTCTGTCCCATATCGTGCAGGTGATACACGTGTGTGTGTGTGTGTGTGTAGCTACTTGTGATGCAATAAATTTTCACATTGTAAACCTTCTTTGTCATTGTTGAAACTGAGTGGTGTCATCATAGCAACATATTTGTACTTGTATTTAGAACTACTTTCCATCGAGGTTGTTTGTTAACAAGTCTGTCTCTTACTAGTGTGTAAGCACTTTGAGAACAGGAACTGTGCCTTACTCATCTTTGCATCATCAAAGGAGTCTGCTAGGCACTCAAGAAATGTTTGTTGAATTAAATAGCGGTAGTATTAGTTACTAATTACTATGCTAATGGCTCAGTGGTACCACCTTAAATCTCAGTGGCTTAAACTAATTGGCATTTATTTAATTAATTAGTCTGTGGGTCAGCAATTTAAATTGGGCTTGGTAGATAGTTCATCTGATCCAGACTAGAGTCATTGAAAAGTCAGATGGTAGGCTCACTATTGCTAGGTGACAGGGGTGACTGGGCATTTGTCTCTCTCACCCACCAGCAGACTAGCCCATTCATTGTCTCATGGTGTTAAAGGTACAGGAGCACAAGTTGAGTCCGGAAGCATTTTCAAGCTTCTGCTTGCACATATTTGGTCATATCCTATTGACTCTAGCAAGTTACTTGGCTACAAGAGAGTCAGACTGATTAGGCAAAGGAGGGTAAAGAACTGGGACCCGTTCAGCCCCACGATATTGTTCCCCAAGTCCAGGATTCCTGTAATACAATGGAAAGAGCATGATAACACTGAAGTACTTCCTGATTTTAATTTTAAAACTACTAGTTAGTTCTGCCATAATAGAAGATTGATCTGAAGTGATTTAGTCAAAGGTATTAAGATCCTGATTTTTACTGGAGCACAGCCTGGGTTTCATTATAGTCCATTCTCATGTCAGGTGTATCGGCTACAAGCCTATCCACCTGCTATTGCACGATCCTTCCAGGCACTGGGCCAATATGCAGGGAAGCACACAGCCATGTGTTTAATCAGCATCTGTATCTTGATATTTGGGGTTGTTCTTTGAACCATGTTAAACAAAAACATAAAAATTACCTTAAAAGCACCTTGATGAAAAGATGCCGTTGCCGACTTTCTCATCAGATGGGAGTAAAAAACTGGGGATAAGTGGCCAGCAGCGCTGACTTCACTGAGCCCAAAATAAAAACACTAATAAATGCCTGGTTTAACAAAATGATCATAAAGGAACCATTGATTGTAATAACAAGAAAAACTAAATAACCAATGTCATTCTCGGTGTCCTTTACCCCTTCTGCCACAAGAAGATATATTACATGAAACATATGCACACAATTGAGAGGCAAATAGAATCACTTAAAAAGAGATACTCAACTGACAGCAATAAAATTTAGACCAAATATCAGAAAACTATTAAGCCTAGCAGTAACATTGATTAGAGCATGATTTTATTATTTGGTTAGTCCTAGGAGGACTGTTGAATTGCTATTTCATTTAAGCTGGTGAAAAAGTAAACTAACCTCTTTTAATGGACAGAAGATGCAGAAGCTGTGCTTTCTTCCTTGCAAAGGATAGATCAGGGGTGGTTGAAACTTCAGTAAGATTTTTGGGTTCAATACATTATTTATTTCCTGGAAAGTTAGAGACTTGGAGAGATACACACCTCAGCTCAGTGAAGAAATATTCTGCTGGCCCCAAGTAAAATTGTGAAGTAGGTCGGTTGTATTTTGAGATCCCAGCCTCAGCTCTTTCCTCTAAGAGACACTCCTTTGCAAATCATCATCAGAATCCAGAATCCTAAAAGGAGGCTTCTGGGTTTTCCACCTATCAAAAAAAGACTTAAAACTCATTTGCGTGTCAATGCTAATGATGGCTAATAGGTCAAAATATGTTTCCCCCCAAAAGAGGACAACGTTCCTGAAGTAAGATTTTATTGGTGAAGGTGTATATACCATTTCCACCCCTAAAATGACATCAAAGCAGCTATCCTTTTATAAGGCAGGATCCTGAAAGTTAGAGTTCATTGGTATGTACAAAAACAAACAAGATACATAGCATATCAGATAAAAAAAAATGAAAGTTTAGGGACTTCTGTTTAAATAGGCCAGGTAGAAGACCTCTAACAATTTTTTCACCAAAAGTACAGCAAAGAATAAACGCAAATGGCAAAAACAGTAAGAGAAGAGACAATGGCAGATGGAGACTATTAACAATATTTTAGAAGACTAACAGCAGAGAGATTCATGGTAACTGTCTTGCATCAACTTTCTCTACTCTGCCAAGTTTTTGTGGGACAGAGGAAATGGTGGTGGTGATGGAGGTGGTGGCGGATTACATTCCTTTCCTTCTACACGGCGTCTTGCTTGAGGGTAGAGAGTGTTCACCCTGTGTTCATTGGACATGCCCGAGAAAGCTGGGTAAGCAGTAGCTTCCCAGTAAATGTCTGTTGAATTAATAAAGGTTTCTCTCAAAAACTATGAAGGATCTGAGATTTTACTCTACTTGCAGGCAAATAGGTGAGCCTGCCATATGAATGCTGACAGAAGACATGGCATTCCCGGGTCAGAGACAAAGGACTTTATTACTCAGGGAGAGTAGCAGCCCCACTACTCTCCCTCACCCTCTCCTAATCAACTGTCCTAGCACCTGCCACACTAGCCCCAGAATTCCACTTTCATACCTTCAAGCCTTGTCTCTTTGACCTTCTACTACCCACCTGGCTATACCCCCTCCTCAGAGATTTGAGAAAAAATTAGCTCTATGCAGATGTCCCTTCCTATTCCTCAATAACATGGAGTTTGGGGGTTCTAGAAGCACCACCTCTTCAATTTGTTTTCTCAGCCCTAGAGGTGGTAGCTTTTCCTGGTGTTTCCTCTAAGTTACCTCCGCATTCCACTTACAGCCTTTCAATGCCTGCATGAACAAATCTCTATTAAATACCTCTGTTTGGAATATCTAGCCTGATTTTTGCTTTCTTGAGTAGACTCTGACTGATACACTACCAGTATCTAGAAATGATTTCATGTTCTAATCCAGCGTTTAAATTTTCATTTCTTTTCAATGTAGTTTTTATCTTTTTCAAAAGACATAGTTCAAAATATCAAATAGTACAATAGGCTCTTGCCCAGTGGCATGCTTCATTAATAATGACTCAGTTTTTTCTACGGGCATGATAATTTATCAGTAGGACTGTGGGTAGGAGCAACAAGTGTGTGACTGACAACTATGGATAAACTAGCTAATTTGGAGTACAAGCCTAGTCTCAGAGGTTAAATAACTTACCCAAGAGCAATGGTAGTCCATACAGAAGAGCTTTATTTTTTCTTTTGGAAATATGTTCCAAATATTTACCAAGATGAGGATAATAATAATACCCCATGTAGGAAAGTGCAGTGTGTCTTTTTTTTTACAAATATATAATCCTATGAAAATTTACATAGAATTTCAATTTATATTGAATACTATTGACTGTATCATTAATAAATGAGTCAATTTGAAAGCCTACTTAGAGATCATGACTTTATTTTTCTAGTCATAAAATATTGAGACTCAAATATATGTTTACATGTGATATCTCTCAGAAACAAATATAAAAATATAACGTTTATTTTTTAGATGAAAGAAAATTTAAAATAATTCTAGTGGTAAATTTTCAGTGATAAATAGATGCTGCCTGAGCTTGTAATACTTTAATATATTATTATTTTGCCTAAAACATGTACAAAAGCAACTTAATATCAGGCAGATATAGTTATGGAGGCAGACGTCATCCTGGATCACCCTATCCTTTAAATAAGGAATGTGGGTTAATACTAATTAATTTTAATAAATGCTTTCCCAGGATGTATATAAGGAGGCATATCAATTGAATATTGTAAGTAATTTCTTGAGACCAAATCATTTAAACCCTTCCAAAGCGTATAAACATTTAAATGGTATCAAATGCCAGTTTAGCGTATTTCACTATCATCAGAACTGGGAATAAAATATCTGGGGCGCAACTAATAATACTCAGACCTTGCTCACATTGTTTCATGAGAGTCTACCTTTTATGAAGCGAGTCCTGTCTCTATGAATAAATTGTTCCATAACCCAACTCATTCTGCTGGTTAAAATTGGGATATCATTGCATAATCTTGTTGAGAAAAATAGAGTAACATCTTCAACAGCCAAGTAGCTCTTTTATTCATTTTCAATAATAATGTAAAAATGGGACCACAGATTGATTTATGCATGTGGCACTATTTGAAATAAAAATGAAGAAATTGCCTCTTACAGGTTCAATTCTTCAAGGAATTGCAGCAGCATTCTTCTCTCTGTGTGTTCTGCTAATGTTTTGTTGAGTTTTAACCATTTCTTTGCTTTTATAAAATTTCAATGGGATTTGTCTTCTTCTTCTTCAAAAAAGGTTTATGCTAATGTAACATATATTTTACCTAGAGGAATATTTAAAGAACAAGGAAAATAAACACATTAAATTGAATAAATGAAATTGTCTTAATGACTAGAATATTCAGGGATGTAACTGCATTTTACCCCAAAGGGCTTGTTTCCACCATTCCTACCTTTGTGAGAGTGGATTCTTTTAGTTAGAGTTTTCCATCTCTTTTGCATCCTTAATTTTCGTCTGGCTCTTTCACCTCAGCCAGAAACTTGCTCACTTCTGCTCCATTCTAAGTTAAAAACCTTTTCTTCATTCTGCACTCCCCTTAAGCTTTCTTTCTATTGTTCTCATTCATTTTACCATCAATCATGAAAGAGCCTCCCAGATTCCCTGCCCCCACTCTCTTACCCCTTAACTCTCCAAAAAGTGGCTTTAAGCACAGCCTTCTGAATCACCTCTATGTCCAGCAGGGGAGAAAGAGAAACGTATTAGAAATGAGCACCCAGAGGCTTCGACCATATTGATAATGCTCTATTTCCTTGAATATTTTTATATGTATAAAACATTTTATTTTATTTTTTATAATCCTCACCCAAGGTTATATTTATTGATGAGTGAGAGAGAGAGAGAAAGAGAGAGAGAGAGAGTCAGAGGGGTGGGAGTGGGGGGGAACATCCCATATGTGCTTTGGGGATCAAACCCACAACCTTTTGGTGTACAGGACGATGCTTCAACCAACTGAGCCACCCTGCCAGGGCTACACACACACACACACACACACACACACACACACACACATATACACATATACATATATTTTTTTAAGTAGCTTCCACCATTACTCTTCTATTAAAACTGCCATGCCTGACACATAAAGAGTGCTCAGTAAATACTTGTAGTCATGGAAATCAATAACTTTGCTAGTCAGTATAACGTATTTATATCATTTATTCCATTTCCTTAATTTAACCCTATAATTTTGCTGTCCTCCACTTTCATGCCTCACAGATAACCTGCCCCAGTCCCTCACCTCTCCTTTTACAACAAATCTCAAACATTAGTTTACTGACTCACACATTTCCTTTCCCAGGAAGTCAGTTCTCCAGCATTATTCAGAGAGGAAAGTTGTATTAATGTGGACTCTTTTGATTAGATCACAGGTGATGCAAACTTAACTCAAATTAGCTTGAGCCAAAAGGGTGTTTTATTTGTTTTGTTTTGTTTTGCTTTGTTTTGATGAAAGATCTTGCAATAGTCAGCAGAACCAAAGGAAGAGCTTCAGGAACCTGCCTGGTCCTGAGGCTCTCGGAGTTTGAAACTTGAAATCTATTGCCATAAAGACAATCTTTCCCTCTTGTTTTCTCTCTTGCTTCTAATTTCTCTGATTCCTTGTCTAGGCTTAGCTTCATTACGTCCTACTGGAGGTGGCTGAAGACATTAGAGACAAATGGAGACTGGAGACAAACTGAAAGGGAGGCAAATCCAGGTTATGGTAAACACAGATCGCCAGTCCTTAAACTCAGCATCTGCTGCTCTAATCCTGTGTGTTTCCCAAAGGTCAGTAATCAACCTGGCCTACTAGTTTGCTTAAGTCAACCTGAGTTCCTTTTCGTCATTTTTGATTGGAGAGTCCTGACTTATACAGGTAAATGATTTTTCACAGCATCAGTTAATTGAATTAGGAGCAATTCAACAGAACACAGTAACTTCAAAATGGGGTTGAAATGTGTCATATCATTGAAATGTGTCAACAGAAATTCTGGGTCCTGTTTAGAGCTCCCCAAATTTTGGGGTGGTTCTATAGGCACGCTTTCAAGGTAGGCAGACTCTCTCATCTTTAAGAAAGGTTTTATTTAAGAAGAAATAGAAGATTTCAATTTATTTCTTCCAAACTTTCTAAATCCACCATACTTACCAGGTTCTCGGATTTATATGCTCTCATAATATGCCTTAAAGATATTCCTTATCCCTTTCCTCATTATGACTCCTTGTTTTGTATAAATTGCTGTTATGCTGAGCTTTTTCTCTCCCTTTTATTAAGGCAGTTATCCATTTACCAGTTTTATCTGAATTATCATAGGAAAATTTATTTTCCCTATAAAAATAATTGGCTTTCTTAACTGCAGTTTTATTCAGTCGTGCCTAAATTCATAACTGTTCTCCATAAGGTTTTTACTATGGGGAATTTAACTTCTTATTTAAAATCTTTTTGGAGTAGTCCAATTTTCTTTACCTTTGGCATTTGCAAATTCTTAGTCAATGACCAGTAATCCATCTGTTGCTAGATGCTTTGGAAGCCTCACATAAGCTATGATGTAATGCAATGCTATGCTAAATTAAAATTTATATATTCTTTGATTTTCTTTTTAATGGTTATTAGAAAACTTTTATCTTTGAGTAATGGATTATTGAATATTCAACATGACATCTTTTTATCATTCTCTGTTCATATTATCTGTATTAATCCACTTTTACATGATCAGATGAAAGGAAATTCTGTATCTAAATTTCTAATGGACTCCTACATGCATTGTTTTTGCATGCTTACATATATATTCAGCATTGAAAAAGACCAGTGACTCAAAAAAATAGTTACCTGTGTTCCCAGCTTTCAAAATTTTACTGGAGTCTATTGGTAATATCTAAGCTCATACTCTATTGCTCAGTTACACCTCCTGGGCAATATCTAAGTAACCTGTATTATGATGGCCTATTTCACAATATAGAAATATGAGACAGTTAAAATTTATGGGGTTATCCTTTACAACACCAGTTCTGAATAATGACAAATTAAATTGATTTTCTTACTCAAAGACCACATTGCCTTCTGTGTTTATTTTCTTTTTAAAAGCTAATCTCATCTATAGTAAATCCACATGTAATAGGATTGTCTTAAAGAGAAACTTAATTAAATCAGGAGGGGAAAGGAAATCTGTGTTTCTAGAATCAGAGCATATATACTCCATTATACATTTTCTTCTAGACCAGTGGTCTGTGAAGCCTTCCTCCAGATTCAGGGTGGTCTCCTGAGTGTCCTATGAACTAATGCCATGTGGTGGTAATATTTATACTATGACAACATCTGTATTTGGTCTCTGGCATAAA
This sequence comes from Glossophaga mutica, assembly GCA_039655065.1. Lineage (NCBI taxonomy): Eukaryota > Metazoa > Chordata > Mammalia > Chiroptera > Phyllostomidae > Glossophaga > Glossophaga mutica. Next base: position 25,653,344 of record CM077309.1, on the reverse strand, counting down.
TTAGCAATGCATTCCTTACTCTCATCAAAAGTAACTTCACATTTCCTATTAATTTCATTGACATTTAACTGACAAGGGAAATTGGGAGAATATAGTAAATAAGGTAGTACTTAGTTTCATGAATCAAAAAAATAGTTTTATTGTAGAAAACATATGGAACATAAAATCACCATTTTAACTATTTTTACATTAACTATGTAGCATTAATTATATTCACAGTGTTGTACAACCATGACAACTATCTATTTCCAAATATTTTTCATCACCTTAAAGAGAAACTATGCGCCCGTTAGGGAACAATGTCCCAGTCTCCCCTCTTTTCAGCCCCCCATTAACCCTTGATCTACTTTCCATCTCTATGAATTTGCCTATGTTAGGTATTTCATATAAGTAAATCCATACAATAATTCCTCTTTTTTTACTTAGCATATGTTTTCAAGTTTCATTCATTTTGTAGCATGTATCAGAATTTAATTTCTTTTTATGGCTAAATAATATTCCATTGTATGGATCTACCACATTTTATTTATCCATTCATTCATCCGGGGACATTTGGGTTGTTTCCACCTTTGGCTATTAAGAACAATGCTGCGATGAACATGGCATACAAGTATCTGTTTACTTGAGTCCATGTTTTCAATTTTTAGGGGGCACACATTTAAGAATGGAATTGTGGGGTCATATGGTAATCCCGTTCAGCTTTCTGAGGAACCATCCACGATAACTGCACCATTATGCATTCCTATAACCAATGAGCAAGGGTCCAGTTTCTCTGCATTTTTGCCAACATTTGTTATTTTCTGTTATTCATTTGTTTATTTGTTTATAGTCATCCAGTAAGTTTGCAGTGGTATTTCATTGCGGTTTTGATTGACATGTCCCTAATGACTAAGGATGTTCAGCATCTTTTCTTGTGCTTATCTATTGTATATTTTTTCCACATGCTTATCAGTTGTACTTGTTCTTTGGAGAAATGTTCATTCAAGTCATGCACTTATTTTTAAACGGGGTTATTTGTCTTTTTGTTCTTGAGTTGTAGGAGTTCTGTTTATATTCTGGATATTAAACCCTTATCAGATAAGTGATTTCTAAATATTTCCTCTTATTCTGTAAGTTATTTTTCACTTTTCTGATAGTGTCTTTTGACGCACAAAAGTTCTTAATACATATATAGCAGATAAACATATATTATAAATAAAAATATAGAAATATATTTACTTGCGTACAGATATATGTATGTATAAATATATAATCACTTTGTGTACATACTGATTAATTATATACCTCATAAATACTGATATATATGTGTATTGATTTTATATATATACATTGATCATACACATACAAATTTTGTATTTTTTATATATATTTATGATAGAGAAAGAGAGAGGCAGAGAGATAGTGAATATATTGTGCTTGGGCCCCACCCTCAGAGATTCTAATTGAATTCATTTGCGTGGGGCTTAGAAGGGAGGTCGGTTTAAAAGCTCCCAGATGATGATGATGTGCAGCTGGGGGTGGGCAGCACTGTGTCAGATAAAAGATAACATATGGGAAACAAATAGTGATAACCAACACTAAGAGTACTGTGAAGCCAGAGATGTGGTTTCTAAAATATGGCCTGCTCTTCAGAGCTTGCAGACCCCCCTCTGTTTCCTCTACTCCTTTCTTCAGGTGGCAGTAATCATTCTAGCATACACCATGGAAGATCCCAAGCCTAGACACTCTCCCTTTTTAAGGTCTGGGTAGGAGAGCTAGATTCACCTCCAAACTTTTACTTTCCAGCTTGAGGTCCTATCTTTTTTCTAATGATTGACGTTGAAGTAGCTACTGTCTTCAGAAGAAAATTAACCAAACCCACTACCCATCACGGAAAAATCATTACCTGTAGCTTTGCATTTTACTGCATGCAGGCTTAAGCCAGCACTATTCCTGAACCAAACCTAATCACTCTCAGCAATATGCTCGGAAGCCCGTGCTCACCAAAGCTCTTGCTTTGGTCTCTCCTCTCTTTAATTTGTATCCTGTGACTAAGCACTCAACCTGTACCCTGCTTTCAATGACTGTTCCCTACCATGTTCCCTGTTGGCTGCACCCCTGCTTTGTTAAACTGCTTTGCCATTCAGAATCCCAAAGACGGGAGGGGGCTATATTTTACTAGACATCCCAGGAACTTGCACCTTTTCTCTGAACCTCAGCCCACAGCACCTACATGCATTTCCTCTGCCTGCAAGAGGACTATATACTCCTGTCTTGAACTTGGGATGGCTTTTGTGATTTGCTCTGACCGATAACATGATGAAGGGAAGAGAGATGTAGAACAGGGTGCCATTCATTGGTTACCAATCCCAAGGGATGACTCTGAACATTTCTGCTCATTGCATTTGGTATCTGAATAACCAAGAAAAACGCAGCGTGGTCAAGAACTGGATGGAACAGCACTTTCCTTACATGGAGAAGAAACAGAGCAAGATCAGCTTCAAAAGTGCGTGAAGGTCCCCAGGGTTAGTGGGTCTCTCCTGCAGCCAATGTAGGGCAACTCACCCAGGCGCACTCCTCTCATACTGCAGAGAAAGAACCCCTGTTCCTTCTTCACACAGACACAGATAGAAGTGGAGTTGGCCGGGTGCCATTGGAAGCACACTCTTTAAGCAGAACAAAAGAACAGCACTGAGCCTGAAACAAGGAAAGATATTCCCACACAAGGTGATAAGCCCAGCACAGACTCTGCAGGCTCTTTATGTCTTGATAATACAGCGTTCCAGGCCCAAAGCTGATTCTTACGTGGCCCAGTGGGGGTTGAATGACTGTTTACATGAGACTGCCTTTCTTAACAATTTCCTAAAGAGCTCAGAATATTTGTACCTTTGACTCTTTCTCTCCCTTACCACTCATACTCAGTTATCAGTTCTGTAAATTCTTTATTTATAGTTGCTTCTACCTCCTCACTTGTGCTACTTCTGTGGGGCAAGTTGGGACTATTTTCCTTGCTTTGACATGGGAATTTGTGAGCAGAAGATGCAAGAGCCAGCAAGAAGTTCACCATATTTTCTGTTTTCTCTGCCACACAGCCTGTGATGTTCTGGGAAAAGACCACTCCATCAGCCTGGACTGCAGAGTGAAGACAACATGTGACAGTATACAGCTGACCCACGATAAACATAGAATGTGAGAAAGATATAATCCTTTATCAGTTAAACCATTGAGATGGGCAAGTGAGAAAATTCAAGAGCTATGTCTATGACAGACAGAACTGGATGTGAGAAGGAGAGAGGTGTTAAGGTTCCAAGTCATAACTCATATAATCTGATAGGTGTGGTGGCAATTCACTCAGATACGAGGCATTGGATTCTGTGCAAGGCTTTGATAATTAAGTGTTGCATTCTTCTGAAAGCCATGGAATTGTAGAAGCAGATAAGATGGGGCTCTGAGTAAACATTTGCATGAGCCATGCCAAGGAGACCCGAGAGCCTGGAAACTCTACATACCCAATGTAAGGGCAGTGGACCAACCGCAGGAAATGGGAAGAGGTTAAGACAAGCAGGCAAAGCTCGATCGTGGGGAAGTGTGGTGTAAGCCAACTGTGTTGGTCCAAGTAGGCCATTAGGATATCTCACCTGTGGCCAGTTGAGCCTGGCAATGCCAACATGGGATAAGCCAAAACTGTCTCAGGCTGCAATGAGGGACACAATCAACAGATAAGATGGTCTCTGCTTATGGGGCTGAAGTTCAGAGACAACATACAAATCCCTGGGAAGTCTGGTAAAATCATGATCCCCCTGGGATTATGAGTCTGAGTGGCAAAGCAGGGATTCAGGCAATGAGGAACATGACATCACTCCTGTCTCCCCCATGTGAAGCTTGAATGATGCTTTTAGAGTGTGATGGATCACATCGCTCACCTGCTTAAGATTTGTCAATAGACTTCCTTTACTATAAACTTTTTTTTTTTAAAGATTTTTTGTTTATTTATCTTTAGAGAGGAAGGGTAGGAGAGAGGGAGAGGGAGAGAAATATCAATGTGTGGTTGCCTCTCGTGTGTCCCTTAGCTGGGAACTGGCCTGCAACCCAGGCATGTGCCCTGACTGGGAATCGAACCGCGATTGTTTCGTTCACAGGCCCGCGCTCAATCCGCTGAGCTACACCAGCCAGGGCCCTTTACTATAAACTTAAAGACAACCTCCCAGCCTGGCCTGCAAGGTCTTTTGTGGTCTGGCCTGTGCCTTCCTCTCCCATTTCCCCTTGTACCAGGTTCTCCTCATGATGCTACAGCCACTGTGAAGTTTTGCTTATTCCTTCGAATTCATCATATTCTTATAGGGCCTCTGCGTGTGATATTCTCTGTGTGTAAGATAATTTTTTCTACTCCATCTGCTCAGCTGCTGCTCAACCTTTAGCCTTGACTTCAATTTTCATTTCTCTAAGGAAGTCTCTCTTATTGCTCTGTTTAGGTCAAGTTCCTTTATTGTATATTCTTATGGTACCACATATCTCATGTTCCTGGCCCTAATCAAAGCTGCACTTTTAATTTATTTATAGTTATTTAACAGATAACTGTTGGCCCACAATACTGTATGCTATAGGGCAAGGGTCAACAATTTCTTTTTTCTGTAAAAAGCCTAATAGTAAATGGTTTAGACTGTGAGCTATAAAGTTTCTGTTACAACTATTGAATTTTGTTGTTGCAGTGCTAAACCAGCCATAGACAAGATATAAGTAAATGAATATGGTTTTGTTTCAGTAAAAGTTCATTTACAAAAATAGGTGGTGGGTTGTATTTCATCCACAGCCCTGAGGTTCACCAGTCTCTAATCTAGGACATTAGACATTGTCTGTCTTCCTTACCACTATACCCTCACTCCTTAGCACATTGCTTTCTGCACAGTGGGTACCAATTAATGGTTGTAGGTGCCAAATAAATGAATTCCATTCATTGCATATAAATATACTTGGTCATTCTATCTTTGCTATATTTATTCAAATCCTATTTATATCCTACAAGGAATACCTTCTCCCCAGTCCAATTTGGATTTTGCTTCTCAAGATCTTTCTTGCTTACTATTTGTTTTCATAAAGCTGTTATGATTACTTGAGTTTCCAGTGTTGGGGTTCTGAACTCTAATTGTAGTAACTTTTTGTACCAGTAACTTGGCTAAATATACTTAAGAAGGACTTCACAGTTCAAGAGGCACTTACCCAATTTTGGCACTTTGGACCAAACTCCCTTAAGTCCTGCTTGGGTCTGGGAAGTGAGAGAGGAAAAAATAGTGAGAATCAAACACAGCAGGTTGATAAATTAGCCTGTTGCCTTTATGTCAGTAAGAATGCCCTATACTGGCACTGGTACCAGGGTAAAACGTGGACCAACGAATGACACAGAAGTGAAAGTACGCCTCACTGAAGAGATGATATCTAAGGTACTTTCTCCTCCTTCTTCTTCCTTTTTAAAAGCCACACATTACTTATGTCTGATTTAGGATGACATCAGGAACTTACTTTGATTCCCTCCACCCCCTGCAACTTTTCATCATGAAAATTTTCAAATATAATGGAAGACTGAAACAACTCAATTAACATCTGAATACCTATCATTTAGATGAAACAATTGTTAACATTTTGCCATATTTACTTTATCTGCTCTCTATATATTTTCTGGTTCATTTGGAAGTAAGTTACAGACATCAAGCATTCTATCTTACGTAATTCATCTGCATCTCTGAAAAGGGCATTCTACACTTCAGCAACACTTCCCTACAATCATCGCACACCCAGGCCATATTCAATGTAATTATTCCTCAAATTGACTTTTATAGCTGTATTTTTTAAAAAACTCATGATCTAATCCATTTGACTATTCAGTCTGACTTAAAAAATATTTTATTTATTTATTTTTAAAGAGAGGGGAAAGGAAGAAGAGAGAGAGGGAGAAAAACATTAATGTGTGGTTGCCTCTCTCACAGCCTCCACTAGGGACCTGGCCTGCAACCCAGGCATGTGCCCTGACTGGGAATTGAACCAGCAACACTTTGGTTTACAGGCTGGTGCTCAGTCCACTGAGCTACACCAGCCAGGGCATTGTTGCATTCACCGACGCAAGAAACAGATGCTCGGAAACTTTCAGGATTCAAAGGTGTTACTTTATTGGCCAAGAGTTTTAACCTGCGCAGGGGCGGACTCCCAGAGTGCACAATGCTCAGAAGAGCTACAGACTAGAGCCGAGAGCCGCGCCTAAGGCTTATAGATAAGCCTTTTTATAGACGCAAGCAAGCAAGCATTTCACAGAAGCAGATGTGGCTGTTAGCTATTGGCTATCTTTTAGCGCGGGAGGGATCTATGCGTTGCAGGGTTTGGGGAATGGGAAATTTAAACCTAAACATCTCCTTAAATGGTAATCCGCCTCAAGTTCTTTGTTCTCTGTCCTTGGAGAGCCAAATCTCACAGGGACAGTCCTTTAGCTATTTTCCTGGTTCCAACAGCATGAGTCTGACTTTTTAAAGAAAAAAACAGTAATTCTCTAATATAACATATAGAAATTGCCCAGAATAGGGAATAGCCGGTGCGAAAACACAGGAGGTGTTTAGGGGAAAGCACAGAGTAATATTCTGTGACCCACCAGGCAACAGAATTGGTGGGAAATGACTGGAGGAATCTGAAGAACCAGACCACGAATGATCTTGAATATTATTTGCAGGAGTTTTGAATGAATTCTGTTGTGGTGGGTTTTACCATCCTCTAAAACTTGACAATGTCAGGACTGGGTACTCAATTGTAGGAGCAATCTCACTAGCCTATTCATTAGCACTAGTTCCCTTTTTACTTAACTTCTTTCACTACAGCATTTTCAATGATCAGATTTTTAAACTAGTGACCTATTGGCTTATAGCTGACCATGCCCAAGTCTTTTCCATAGGATAATGAATTGAACTCATTGTCAAAGCGACAGCAGAGTGTGCTCTCTCATTAAGGGACTGACTTGCCTCCTGAAAGATTACCCTGATAGTCTAGTCAGCTGACGGTCACAGGGCAACTCGAACCCTTTCTCTGCCTTCTGGAATCCTGTCACTTCACCACAGCCCCTTTAGGGCAGGAATCTATGGATGCTGGTCCTTTATACAGATAGGTATTTGCCTTTTCTGATGTAAAAGTGGAAGTTCTTTGAACCAGGTACAATTAGATTACCACCTATGTGAAAGGCATGTGGAATTCAGAATTTTTTCCCTATATTTGTAGTCAAGGACTCAAAGGCCAAGAGAGGTTAAATGAAGTTCTGCGGGGTCACATGAGGAGACAGGGGTGAATAACTACCCTGCGGAGGGCATAGATAGCTCTGTGCCAGTCGCTGAGCTCTGTGCCTCAGACGGGGTTTCTGTTGTGAGGTTGCCTGACAAGCTCACATGGTGTCGGACCTGCAGGGAACTGGAGTTGCTCCGACCTTTCCCACATTCCCAGCCCTTGGGTGGCTGAGACAATGTCCTCTCACCAGTGACTATTTCAGTCTTTCTCAGTTTCAGCCATCTCCTTTCAGTTCAATCATTCAGGATATTCAAAGTAACACTTCTGATTTTAATTCTTTTAGGTGAAAGCTTAGCCTCCTGGATTTCCTTTTCCTCCCTCTCTTTTCCCAAAAATGGCTCCAGGGCATTTGGGGAAGGGACAAGAAAAGAGACCCTCGGATTCACACTGTCTGAGGCTGGGTTTCCCGGGAACAGCCTCAAGATGAGGATTCTTTTTTTTTTTTTCATTTTATTTTATTTTTTATTTTAATTGTTGATCTTGTACAGCTTTCTGTCTTTTACTCCCACGCCAGCCCACCACCCCAGCCTTCCCCACCTCCCTCCCATTTCCACCCCCCATAGTTTTTGTCCATGTGTCCTTTATACTTGTTCCTGTAAACCCTTCCCCTTTTCCCCTGAAATTCCCTCCCCTCTCCCCTCTGGTGACCGTCAGCCTGTTCTCAGTTTCAGTGTCTTTGGTTATATTATGCTTGTTTGTTTGTTTTATTGATTAGGTTCACCTGTCTTTACAGAAAGGCTCTCAACCTCCCAACTCTGGGAGGAGTCCTCAGGGCGTTTCTATGGTGCCGGTATTAAAAAAGTCCTGTTTAAAAAAAAATCCTGTAACTTGACCTAGGTAGCTGTTTCACAGGTGCGTTCATCATTAGAAAATTTATCAAGTTGAGCATTTATTTACTTGTGTGGTTTTATTTATGTATACTATGTTTTAAAAAATTATATCTATATATTTATCCTGGATATGAATATGGAAACAACCAATTTACACATATGGGATACATAGATAGGGATCCTGTGGACATAGTTTCTGGACATGGGAGCATCCAATTTTTTTAAACATTTTGTACTACGACAGTATCTTTTCTAAACATGAAGCCTTCATTGACATATAATTCACATTCCATAAATTTCACTCTTAAAATGTACAATTCAGTGGTGTTAGTATGTTTACCAAGTTGTTTAACCACTACCCTTATTTAATCTCATAACGTTCTGATCACCCCGAAGAAACCCTGTATGCGGTGGCAGTCACTTCCCATCCTCTCCTCCCCCCAGTCCCAGCAAGCACTGACCTACTTTCTGTCTCTATGGATTTGCCTATTTTTGACATTCTTCAAAAAATGGAATCGCACAACATGTGCTTATTTGCAACACGCATCTTTCACTTAAGATAATGTTTTCAAGGTTCATCCACGTTGTAGCATGTCTAAATACATCATTTCTTTTTATTGCCAAATAATATTCCATTGCATGAGTGACCTACATTTTGTTTATGCATTCATCAGCTGATGGATATTTGAGTTGTTTCTGTTTCTTTGGCTGTTATGAATAAGGCTGCTATGAACATTCATGTACAGGTTTTTATGTAGACATAATATTTTCATATATATTTCTATTTAATTACATAGAAACGAGCACTCGGACATTATAAAACAGTTTTGCAACTTATCTTGTAGATCAAAGAAGAAATCAAAGCAGTAATTATAGAATATTTAGAAATAGATGACTATTATATTAACATTTTATGAAAACTCACAGTGTTACATCAAAACTGCACTGAGAGGAAAATTCGTTGACTTAAATGTTATCACACTGAAAAGAATAAAAATAAATGAATTAAGCATTCATCTCAGGAAACTCAAGCAGAACCCAAGCAATAATAAATAATAGGAGGAAACCAATAAAAAATAGATGAAGTATAAAAGGGAGCCAGCCAACCAATGGTACAATTTCAGGTAAAGGCAGATGAACGGTAGCTTCCACCTGATCTTGCAGGGGAACTCTGTAGTAATGTCCTTTCCTGAAGTAGTCTCCACTTGAAGAGTTAAAATGAAGAGATTGGGCTTTCTTACTCCCAGCACACATCCCTCTCTCCCTCCCCCATTAGTCATTGGGTAAGGTCCACTCCCAGGACACTTTCAACTCTAGGTGGCAGATGGATGGAGCTGTTCCAGTAGCCTGAAGGCATCTCTCCAAAGAAGAGCCTCACTTGAAGTGGGTGGCAAGGTGGGTGCACACAGAACCTGTAAAGAGATCCAAGAGGCTCTGGGCAGGGCTTTGAGAGTGTCCACCTCATGGCATTTTCTGGCTCTCCTTGTCTTTGTAAAATTGTTATTTGTCTACGTGGTCACATCTTACCATGCAGGCCAAGAGAATAAACTGGATCATGCAAGTTGTTAAAGGGGGCAGCTTGTATAACTGAGAGTACTTCCTTGGCTTGGTCAGTGCCTGGAACCCTTCTACCCATGCATTACATAGCCTGTGCATGTATGTGCATGCCTGTTTACTTGGTATTACTGTGGTTCACATTAGCATACTTCCCTGGCCTTGGCTTAGGCAGCTTATCACACGGTTTCTGCTATGTGGTGACATTGTCCCTTGCCATACTGTGTGCCAGAAATCCTTTTGGCTCTCATCTCAGTTACCTTTCTATCTCCCTTGGGAGGACAGGAGAAGTTTTGAGTTCTGTGCACACCTTACTTGGACTCAGAAAAACTAAACCTGGATCTTCCTCTGCCATACCATGCTTTGCTTGACCTTAACAGGGCTGTCCCTGAAGTTGAAGCCAGGGCAGCCTGTGGGTCAATGTCCTCCCATACCTTAAAATTGAATTGGGGAAAATCCCCTCTGGTCTTGTCATTTCAAACATGCTATTTTCAGAGGCACTCATTTCCTTCCCCCTTTCACTTGTCTCCTTCTAAATCTCTTTGTATGAGAAGCAGCAAGTGTTGTGCTTTTCACTTCCTATATATCATGTCCTCCTTACCTAGGGCATCAAACCCCATGGCCTCCAGCCTGCATGAAGCCAGAGGTGGATGGGATACTTATCTTCACTATGGAAAACATTCCCTGATCTTAATCACATCCTTTCTGGATAAGTTAAAGCAGAAGATAAGGGAATGTAGAAATTCCTTTTCTTTTGATAATGTAGAAATTCCTTGCTAGCTTTTTTTTTTTTTTTTTTTTTTTTGAATCCCTGTTTAACCATCTTAATTTGCCCCAAGGCAGATGGATGCCCCTCAGGCTGTCTAAAGAGAGCTGTTTCTAGCAGAAACTATAGAGAAAAAAAAATCACATTAATATAATTGTTAGAGCAGTACAATTCTGACCCAATATTCTGACTTACAACTTGAAAAAATGGTATCAGGTTTTAGATTCTATCTAAAAATCCTAATTGGGCACTAGCTGGTATGCCTCAGCGGTAAGAACACCAGACCAAAGACCCAAAGGTTGCCAGTTCAATTCCTGGTCAGGGCACATCCCTGGGTTGTGGGCCAGGCCCCATGTCAGAGCTTTTGCTAGGGACAACCAACCAATTGATGTTTCTCTCTCGCACATCCATGTTTCTCTCCCTCTCTTTCTCCCTCCTTTCCCCTTTCCCTAAAATTAAATAAACAAAATCTTTAAAAACCCTAATTAGTTAGGAAACACAGTACCTGAGACCATTATCTGCTCCTATTAGCAAGTAAGGGCCACATTGTAATTTACCTTCTCGATATTCCAATCAGGGTGTGTCACCCAAATGTGTAGAAAGTGGCAAATGATCACAAACATTATTATTCCTTTCAGTAGACCACAACTTCTTCACAGCGTGCTAATTTTAGAAAATGGTGTAATTTCCTCCTTAGTGTCACCAGCCTCGAACAGCCTTTCATTGATTTCTCTTTTTGTCTCCCGCTGTGGCGTGGCTCTGCATGGTAATATTACTGATCCAGCCTTTATTTAAATTTTGTATTAATTTTGACTTCTAAAAAGTATACATTAAAATATTACATAACTTGATTACTGTGTTTTCTGGTACCCCCTTAAATTTTGCAGTTGGGGCAAGAGTCTCACTTGCTCCACTCTAGTCCCAGGCCCCTTGCGCTCATGGTTAAACTCTATAAAGCTTTCTCTCCTGTTACTAACAGGCTCAATATTTCCTCTGAATTCATGCATTCTTTTCTTTACCATTTTCATGACCTCAACACTAGAGTCATCTGTGCACGTGTCTTATCATCCATCCTCCCTCGTTCAGTTGTAAACCATCTGAGGTTGAAATCCTGTGGGTTTCCTAAATTTTTAATTAAATGTATTGGGGCAACATTGGTTAATAACATTATACAGCTTTACAATACAACACTTGTATACTTAATCCCATTGTGTGCTCCCTGCCCAAAGACTAGTTTCCCTCTGTTACTACATATTTGATCCCCACTGCCCTCCTCATCCTTCCCCTGCCCCTTTTCCCCTCTGGAAACTACTGCTCTGTTGTCTGTATCTATGAGTTTGTTTTGTTTGCTGCTTTTTGTTTTGTCCCACATAGAAGTGAAATCATAGGGTTCTTGACCTTTTTCATCTGACTTACTTCACATAGCATGCTACTCTCAAGACAATGGACTACTTCTCAGCCATAAAAAGGTGAAATATTGCAATTTGAAATCCTATTTTGATTCACCTTTGCATTCTTTCAACATCAGTTAAGATACCTGTACAATAAAGGTTTACTTAAAGTGTAAAGTGCATTTAGCTTCATAATGAAGGGGAATATAAAATACATTTTTTTAATATTTTATTTATTTACTTTTAGAGGGATGGAAAGGGAGGGGAGAAACATTGATGTGTGAGAGAAATACATTGATCAGTTCCTCTTGCATATACCCAGTGGGGGACCTGGCTCACAACCCAGGCATGTTCCTGACTGGGAATTGACCCAGTGACCTTTTGGTCCACAGGCCAGTGCTCAACCCACTGAGCCACACCAGCCAGGAGGTAAAATGCATTTTAGAAAAATTTATACCAGAATAGTTACAGCTTTTTTTTAAGCTAGATTTCTTGGATAACTTTTAGGCTATGTTGAAAATTTACTTATATTTAACACCTATTGCATGATGCAGTGAAAGTGAATTATTATTGTATTTCATTAAATTTCAGTCCCTTTTACACACTATGACAGATAGTAGTCAGAAAGGTGGTAGAAAAATACACGGAGGAGATGAGGGATAAAATCTTGGAATTAAATGTTCTCCATTAATAATCTACAAAAAAGATATTCCATGTAGAAAGACCCAAGAGTTGATTGTACAATTTATCTTTAAGCAATTGCATACAACGTTGCCACAGGATGTGACACAGTAGTTAATTTCTAAAATGTTAGATTCTGTTAGTATTTTCAGATCAAACTTTGTTTTCTTCTTGACATAATTGATTACTGCTTTCATTGGGATTTATTTTAAAGTAATTCTAAACTGAAAAACTGCAAGGAAAGTAGAAAATGCACATTTCTCCATTAGGGCAGCTGTGTCTAGAACAGCACAGCAGAATTCTTCTTCTTTTTTCTTTCTTTCTTTTTTTTTTTGCCATTTGATTTCTGTATCTCTTTATTGCTCTATTCATTCTAGAAAGGACTGAGGTCACTCGTTAGTCTTCTGAATGAAAATTATTTGAACGCACAGACTCAAAACATCCCACTGTCAGTAGTAGTGATTTAGTATATGAAACAAATTTGAGGGTACTATAAATTAATTATGCCTTTTTCAAATACTTTATTTCCACCACACAGTCAAATCCTTTGTTACATTTCCCCACATACATCAGTTAGCTATTGCTGTATAACAAACAATCCCAAATTTTAATAGTTTAAAACAACAATCATTTGTCCTTTCTGCTGAGGTTATGGATTGGCAAGGAGGGTCTGCTGATCTGGAACAGGCTTAGCTGGTCTTAGGTAACCTCACTCATAGGTCTCAGGGGCCAGCCGATCTGGGACTGGCCAAGATGAAGGCTTGCCTTTGCCCCTCACATTATGTCATTCTATAACAGGCAGCCTGGGCTTGCTACCACATTAGTGGTGTGGTTCCAAGACAAAGAGAGCAAAAACATGCAACCCCTTTCCAGGTTTAGGCTGGATATTCTTATATTATTACTTCAGCTGCATTCTATTGGCCAAAGTAAGCCATCGACTATCAGAATCTCTGGAATCATCTGCGAAGTCACATTGCATGAGGCATGGATGCAGGGAAGGAAACAATTGGAGCTGGCCATTTTTAGAATCAGTTTATCATATAATGTGAAATGTTGTCCTAATTTCTTATATGACTTATTCTCCCAAAATACTTGAGATAGAGATCAGAATAAAGAACTTATGCAAAAAATTATATAAAAATATTAATATAAGATTAGGTGTGGTTGACAGAATTTTAAGATGATGATCCCCAAGATTCCTGCCCCTTAGTGTGCATGCCATCTATAATCCTCTCCCTTTGAATGCGAGCTGGATCCGTGGATATAATGGGGTAATTACTCCCTTGATCAAATTACTTACATAGCAAAAGTGATAGCATAGCCACCTCCATGATTATGTGACATTATATAAGCCTGTCTTTGCAGACTGGACAGGTTCTCCTGCAGACTGTGAAGAAGTAAGCTGCCATGTTGTAAGAGGGTCTGTGAGGGGAACATGTGTCAAGGAGCTGTGAGGGTCTTCTCAGAACTGAGAATGGGCCCTGGTTGAGCAAGGAAGTGGGAATCTCAATCCTACATCTGCCCAAAACTAAATTCTGCCAAGAACCATGTGATCTTGAGTTCCAGAAAGGAATGCAGTCCAGTCATCAACCTACATTGCAGCTTTATGAGACAAACCAATGAAAACACTGTTGGTATTTGGGGGCCTTCCTCATGAACTAGCAGCTTTGGTGCAGATCTTGGCTGTGAGAGGCTTTCTTTACATTGCTTTGGTTTGTGGCTCCTAATAGAACTTCAGGAAGAAGCCAGTTCTGCGGGGCTGGTTCTGGGTGGGTTTATCTGTTAAGAAGATATTGGGCTTAAAGGGGCAGATGCCCAACTTTAACTCACACTTTATTGTAAGTATCCAGAGGATTTCATGGAATCTAATGATAGGCATGTGGCTGAGATTCAGGAATATTAGAAACAACCTTTGAAAACTTCCAGTAAATTTCATCTCTACATTTTAAGCATTCTCTCTCTCTTTCTCTCTTTTTCTCTCTATGTATATATACACATTTATAAACACATATATGTTTATACACATACATATGTATATATGCATATATGTTTGTCTATGTCTCTATCTCTATTTATATCGCTTTTTATTTCTCCAGACAGATTTATTCCCCAACTTTTCTAGTTGTTTAATGGGAACCATGACCTTAAGCCCCGATAGTTCTGGAACTTCACATCGGTCTCAAATTATGGTCCCCAGACCAGTAGCATTAGCCTCACCTGGGAACTCACTAGAAACATCAAGTCTTAGGCCCCACCCCATACCTGCAGAATCAGAAACCCTGGAGTGGGGCCCAGCAGTCTGTTCTAACATGCCACCTTTAACAAGGTGGCTCCAATGCATGCCAAGTTTGAGAACCAATGGTTTCTATCTTCCAGCTTCAGCCATCTGCCTGACCAGTTTGCAATCCCAAGGTCAAAACTTTCAGCAAAGGGTTATGGGCATGGATTGAGTCTGGGACCCACCTCTGCACTGCTTAGCTGTGGCTTCAGAGCTGGATCATCTGGGTCATGAGTAACCTTACTCATCCAATTGCCAAATGCTTTGACAGAGTGGAGATGAGAGATCAGTGGAAAGTGCCTGTTTCGGGAGACAGGCACTTTGGAAAAGAAGTGGAATGTGGAAGAGAATGCTACCTGGGAAAAATAACTGGAAAAACAAGGGCCAGATGGCCATACTGTGAACCTGAGAGCTGTCATTGGCTGGCAAAGCCTTGGTGGGAGTGGTCAGGGAAAGTTAACGAGACCCAGGCGCTGGCCTGCTCAGGGGTAGTGTGCGGAATGAAGCTCCCTGTTTCTGCAGGGACCGGCCTGGCCCGGGTCATGGTTTACAGCGTTAAATGTCACACTGATTCATTTCTTCTTACTTCGTATCTCTTTTCCTGGAGCTGTCCCCATCCAGTTTATTGCCTGCTTTAAGTCTGGAGGTTGCATTAGTTAGAACAGTGATCCTAAAAATCAGGTCCCTTGCCCCTAAGGGTCTTGGGCTCTTTCAGGGGTTCCACAGGTCAAATCATTTCTATAATGATACTAAAATGTTATTTGTTCTTTGCACTGTATGAACATTTGTACTGATGGTGCAAAAGCAATGACAGGTAAAATTGCTTGTTCCTCACTCAGCCTGAATCAAAGCTGTGATACCGACACACTAGTAGTGATTGTCTTCACTGCCGTGCACTTGCAGTATATGTATTTCAAAAAGGTAGTTCCATTTAAGCATGTCCTTGATAAAGAAATAGAAATGTTATTAAATGTATTAATAATATAAGATTTATTTGATCAAATTTCAACCCTGGAGTACATATCCTTTTAATGTACTGGGTGACAAAATGGGAAATGCATATAAAGCACCTCTACTGTACACAGAAAGATGCTAACTGTCTCAAGAAGAAGTACTTAAGCCCCAACCAGTGTGGCTCAGTAGGTTAGGCATCATTCCATAAGTTGAAAGGTTGCCAGTTCAATTCCCGGTCGGAGCACATGCCTGGATTGCAGGTTCAGTCCCAAGTCGGGGAGCATAAGAGAGGCAACCAGTTGATGTTTTTCTCTCACACTGATGTTTCTCTCCCTGTCTTTCTCTTTCCCATCCCCTCTCTCTAGAATATAAATAAATAAAATCTTAAAAAAGGAAGTACTTGTGCAATTGTTTGAGCTGTGAAATTAATTAGCCACTTTTTAATGGAAAATCCTTTTCTTCTTGAAAGAATAACTGATAGACAAGCTATGGTGGTTGGCAGATATTTCCTCAAAACTGAAGTAAGCGAGCCTGTCACTTCAAGGAAAACAACTAACAGCATTTGTTGCCAGTGATAACATTTGAGCTCTCAATGATAACTATAATTCTGGAAGACTTCTATCTACCACCATGAGCTTGACAGCTTCCCAACACTTAAAACTTTTTTTGATGAGATCTGTAGTGGTGTTAGCCAATGTAAGTTTTCAATATTGTATAATGACGTTCGACATTTAGAAGATCTGCATAACTCAGCGAACCAATATTTTCAAAATGACCAATTTATGATGTTTCAAAATTGTGCATGGGTAGGAAGGCCATTCAAAATGCAAGATAGACCCACATATTTTAATCATAACAGTGTTACATTAAAATGTAGTTAATATGGTTTGAGATTCCACATTACAACTAACTTCTTGGAAACTACCGCCACTTGTAGAGTTTTAGTATACTATCAAAAAAAAATCCAAAATTATCTGAAATAGCCATTAAAATACTCCTCCTTTTCCAACTATTTATCTGCGTGAGGCTTGGTTTTCTTCATATATTTCAACCAAGACAACAGAGCAAAACATATCGAATGCAGAATCAGCTGAGAATCCAGCTGTCTTCTATTAAACCAGACACTAACGAGATTTTCACAAATGTAAAACAATGCCTATTCTTCTCACTAATTTTTTTGTGTTGGAAAATGCAGCTATTCTTCATAAAAAATGTTATTTATATTAACATGTAATGGGTTTATTATTGTTATTTTTTAATGAATTAAAAAATAAAAAATTCTTAGTTCTAATTTTTAATGTGGTAAATATTGATACATTAACTCATATAAAAGTTGTTTGAGATCCTCAATAATTTTCAAGATTATTAAGGGGTCAAGAGACCAACGAGTCTGAAAACTACGGAATTGCGATATAGCTTAGCTGTTGTAATTAAGAGACATATAGAGAAAAAAGGGTGGCAATGTGGTTCAAACAATATAGAAATTTCTTTTTCAAGCAGCAGTCCAGAGATCCATGGGGAGGAAGTATGGGCAATGAGATCTCAGATGCCTTCTGTCTTTTTGCTCCAATGGTATCCTATGGATAGAATTCAGGTTGTATATCATGTATCACATATTTATTAAAAATATTTTATAATGGTATTTCATTATTATTAGTTTCCTTCATAGCTTTTATAATTTGAGGATGACTGACTTCCCAGAGAATCCTTTGTATTTTGATGTATTTAAAACATCATGCTGTCAAGGTCTCAGGGGTTCCCTGGCATGCCGAGCCAGTCCAAGATGCACAATGTCTATCTAGAAGTCTAAGGTCTCGGTCCAAGAAGGGAAGAGAATAAAGGGCAGGAGGCAAGAGCCATCCTGTGAAGGAAATGCACCCAGATTTTCTGCTCACACGCCGGTGTTGAAAACTTAGTCACAGGGCCACATCTAGCTGGGAAATGGAGTTCCAAGTTGGAAGGCCATGTGTCTTGCTGAAACTTGAGGGTGAGTGGAGGTTAAATTACTACAGAAATAAAGGAATATTGAACAATGGGGTGAGGGACACTTCATAGTTTCTTTTCAGGGTTCTGTGGGGCTTTATTTATTCCCTTTGACCATTCTCACTTTGCCTCCCTGCTCCCTATCCAGTCTCTGGAAGCTGTTCTTCCTTCTCAGTGGTGAGTAAATTTGTTCTCTGATCGTCTGCCCCAACCACCCTCTTCTGAACAGTTACCCAAAACAGGACTCTGAAGTCGGTGTCACACCTGCCCAAACCAACAAGCTGGCATGTGAAAGCTAAAAGCTGGCAGGACGATCTCAAAGCATCTCCCGTCCCCCCAGATCAACATTTATTAAGTTATAAAGTGAAAAATTAGTGACTTTACAATGGAGAATCCTGGTAGACAGCACCTTAATCAAGTGATCAAGACTAATATTGCTAGTAATAGACATACTAACAACACATATCCCAACATAAAACACCTCTGCGGTGTTCTTCCCCTCAAATTCTGAATTTGAATATTATTGCGGCAAAACATCCAGCAAATCCAAAGTGAGGGACATTTACAATATAACTGACCAGTACTCTGCAACCATGTCAAGGTCATGAAAGACACAGACAGAGGAACTGTCACAGATTAGAGGAAACTAAGGAGAGATAAAAACTAAGTGCAGCGAGGCATCGTGGATGGGATCCTGGAACAGGAAACACGGTATTAATGGGAAAGCAGACAAAAGTCAAGTAAGGTCTGTAGCTTAATTAATAGCCTTGTAACAATGCTAATTTCCTGTTGTCATTAATGGTCCTGTGGCTATGCAAGATGTTAACGTGAGGGGCAACTGGATAAAGGATATTTGGGAACTCTCTGTACTATTTTTATAATTTATTTAGCAGTATAAATCTATTACAAAATAAAAAATTTAAAAAAAAAGTCTGGCAGGAACAGAGAGATGTCTTCCCTGGGTGGTGGCATGCCAGGGATTTTACTCCTGAGTGAGGGTCAAGGACTAGTGTATCTCCCTCCCATTCAAAGCAGGAAAAGCAGTTCCAACCAGGTGGCTTCCAGTCTCTGGAGCAAAGCTCTGCTCAAGCTGGTGACCCAGGCAGAGTGCAGTAGAGCATATTGTCTAGAAGGACAGGTTTGGCATCACAGAGATCTGGGTTTCAGCTTGGCCCCTCCTCTTAACAACAGTATGCCTTTCATAAAGTATTTACCCTCTGTGAACCTCAATTTTCTCATCTTTAAAATGGGAGAATGTAGTACTTACAGAGTTGTTGGCGTATATTTAAGGAGATGATATCTCTGAAGCATAACTAATGTTCAATAAAAAACTATTATTATTGTATTATAAAGAGAAGTCTGGGAACCAGGCTCGTGTGGCTCAGTGGTGTGAGCTCAGGCCTACGAACCAAAGGGTCGCTGGTTTGATTCCCAGTGAGGGCACAAACCTGGGTTTCAGGCCAGGTTCCCCACTAGGGGGCACGTGAAAGGCAACCACACATTGATATTTCTCTCTCTCCCTTCCCCTGTTTCTAAAAAATAAATAAATAAAATTTTTAAAAATAAAAAAAAGTCTGGGAAGAATTGCATTACTACTTAAGCTAAAGCAAAGCAGCCACATAGTATTTATAAAGTGTTTCAAATATGCCACTTACTCTCCCAGTCAAGTTACCATTAGTGATGTTAAGGTCACTGCAGTGCTGTAGGCTTTAACTAAAGTTACAGCACTGCTGGGGAATCTAATTTAATTGATACGCACTCTAATTTGGATTACTTTTTTTTCTAATTTAATTCCTCATGCCTTATATTTTCACATAGTTGTTAGTGTATAAATTATTAATTTAGTCACTTTGTTTGATTATGTTTTTTCTGGCATTGCTCATCAGTGCTAACGTGTTTAAATATTGGTCTCGGTGGTTGCTAAAAGCAAAGTTATGTAGGAGGGAAACACCCCCCAAAACCCAAATCTAATAAAAATGCTGCTTTGTTTAAATTGTTTCATGATACAAAGCTAGACTGTGTGTCTGACCACTTCTGCCTAATAGTTTTAGTACTATTATCATTCAGTATCCCCGGGGAGACTACACTAGGGGAGTTTGGGCTCCCCCCGGAGGTTATCGATTTCCCTGGGCTTCCGCAGCTCTTGCTCTGCTCATCTGGACCAGTGCTACTCATTGTGTGGTCTGCAAACTCTTGCTGGATTGTGGGAGAAATTCAGAGTAAGCATTCAGAACCTCTGAGAGCAATTTGATGGAGTTATTTTATGTTTGTTCAATAAAATTAGAAAAGGGCCTTATATTTTGTATTCTTTGCTTTTTCATTTCTTTTCTTTCTTTCTTTTTTTTTTTAGTAATTTATCATGATTGTATTTGACGAAGGTGTCAGTCAGCTACAAATTAGAAAAAGAAAACACAAACTGGGCCCTTACCCACAGATGGAGAAATACTGATCTAAATTACAAGGTGTATCTGGCAAAAGACTATCCCAGCTAATGTGTAATTGAAAGTAATCAATAAAAAGGAAGGCATTTTTATCTATTATCTAGCTCTACATATTTCGTAAATACAACTTGAGCTAACATTTCTGCCTAGAAGCATCTATGTTTAGATTAGAGGTATTTGTCTATGCAGAATTTCTGTGGCTTGCGAACCTGCCTAAGGGTTGGTGTATGTCAGGGTGGTTTTCTGGCCGGGAACTTCATCATAGCATGTATGCTAACCTGACAACGTAATAACTACCACAGTTGTCTCCTGACTAGCCCCCGTTTCCATCCTGGCACATAATTTATCCCCCCACTGTTGCCGGAATAATAATCTTAGTAAAATACAAAATTTCATCATGTTACCCTGATGCTTAAAATCCTTTAGGGATTTTCCATTATTCACAAGATGAAGTTCAAAAGTTATGTCTCTAGCTCACACATTTTAGAAGGATTATCCTTCCTTGTCCATCTCCTTATCCCCTGCTATATTCAAAGAGCCTCTCCGGTGTCATTTTTTTTTTTTTTTTTTTGCTACTTTTATTAGCCTTTATTTTATGCTTAATTTACTCCCAGGCCATAAGTTTTGTTTCTTTAGTTATTTTTTTCCTGGAACATCGTTTTCTTTTGTGCAACCTCCTCTCTGGTTTAGGAACAATCTATTCTTTTTCAGTTGGGATCATCTCAGTGTGACAGGGAGAACTGTATGGCTTAATCCGCCCACAAACTCTGTAAATTCTGGGACACATCTTGGGGACTTTGTTCACCTGGATGTGCTCAATCACTAGAAAATCTACATCTAAACCCTTAAGTTCAGCAGTACTTTCTGCATTTTTAAGCACATGCAGCAAAAACTCAGCACTCTTTTTGGGCCACTGAACTTGTGTCCAGCCCCACTGTTTGGTCTGGGCACACCTGCCAACTCTACCATTGGAGATAGAAAGGCACACACTGTTTCTCTAAAGTGACATTCTTCAGATACTTGGTGGCTTTTAATATGCATACCCTTGATGGCCTGGGCAGTTTCGCACGTGTTTTTAAAGTGAACTCGAAGTTTTGAACCTTTTGATTAACATGATTTTATGGGCTTTTTGGGGTCAAGTGAATAGCAAACCATTTTCAGAGGTCACCTCAGCCCACTTACAGGAAAAGCTCAAGTGTTTTCTTATTTATGAAGCCTTTTTTAATCCTTCCTCCTGACACTCCACCCAGGTAGACTTGCCCCCTCTCTCTTTTATGATGCCTGCCAGTTTCTGGAACTGCATCAAAACTCCTTTAGTGAGGTTTAGAAAGCAACTAAAGCCATTTGGTTCTCAAACTGAGAGTTAGATATTGAGTGATGCTGTTTGATGATACTTGCAGGGGAGGCACAGTGGATACTGAATTCCGATGAATTCTGGAAGACACCGGAGAGGTGACAGGGACAGTTCCTCAACCCTGACCTCAGAAGAGTGGCGCAGGGAGAGTGGGTGGAAAAGTCTCACTTCTTCGCAGCAGCTCCCTGGCCTGGGGCATTGCTAAGGAAAGCAGTTACCTGAGTAACTAGATTATGATTTAGTTCATTAAACCAGGCATTCAGCTGTTTACTGAAGGACATTCTTCACCTAATGGGTAAAGACTAGTATTTAGGTTTATAATACTTTCTGATTAATTTACTTTAGTGTGCTCTCTTTTCAGATACCTAGGTTAAGAAGTTGTGCACAAAGTTTCATGCCATTCAATTACATGCAATGTCATGCTTGCAAAGAGGTAAAGACCTATCTAGACTTTATTCTGCAACAGTAGATTGGACATTTGGTTAAATGCAGTCTGTATATGGAAGGAATAGCCTCCACTATAGGCAATATTTGCATTTAACAAACTATGTCTTGTTCAAAACCCAATCGATGGATGTATTATTCCAATAACTTGATCTACTGGTGATGCCAGAATGTGTTAAGTTAAAAATATGTTCAAGTTGAATTAGCTTTCTTTTGCCAGTCAGATTGCAGAGTTTGCCAACTTGGATATTAGTTGGATATTAGCGACCATGGCTGAATCCCTTAATTTTTCTTTTTAAATGAAGAATTCTGAGAGCCATTGAGGTGAAGTGGCTTGTCTAAAGTCACACAGCTATTTAATGGCCAAGCTCAACCCACAGCCCAGGTAATAACCATACTTCCTGAAGAAGCATCAGGACTTTTGGCTTGACAAAGTAAATTTTCTGACTTGTTAATTTTTTAACAAGAAAATATTTCAGAGGTATCATATTTTTTAACACATTAAATAAAACCTTCACTGATGCAAAGGAAAGGAGATTGAGTTTGTCTAGTTGATTTGGTTCCCCCAAACTCAAATAGCATGGAAAGAAGATGTCCATTTATGACCTCACAGCTGGTGTCTACTTGTCTGATCAGTCTTTGGTGTGACTTCCTGGTTCGGCTCAGCTGCCTCTACCAGCAGCTGTTCTTTGCCAGCACCCCAGTTTGACATGGAATAAGCTTTGCTGCTAAATTACTTTGTGTTTGAATGTTTGCCATTGCATAGAAGATGGACAGTTTTGACACAAAGGATGGAAAGATGTGAACCAGTAGCAAGCAGGGCAAGTTGCCCACAAACATTAATATGCTCCAGCTCTGGCTGGGTGGGTCATTTGGTTGGAGTGTCATCCTGTACACCAAAAGGTCAAGGGTCCTACTCCCAGTCAGGGCACATACCTTGGTTGCAGGTTTGATCCTGTCAGGTGTTGGGACATGGAGGAAGGTAACTGATTGATGTTTTTCTCTCATCTCTCTCTGTCTCTCAGTTTCTCTCTGTCTCTGTCTCTCTCCCCGCTTTCCTCTCTCTCCAAAATCAATGAACATATCCTTGGGTGAGGATTAAACAAACAAACAAAAAAATTAATGTGCCTCCTTTCCATTGCATGGAATCATTACTGAAAAGTGGCCTTTCAGCCATGAATTACATTTCCTGGTCCTAACCCCCCCACCCCATCTCTTACTTTACATCTAGATGTGACCACCTGACTAGTCTTCACCAGTGGGATGGGAATGGGAGTGATTTGTTATCTTCGATCCAAGGCTTTCTGCTCTCTTTCCTTTCTCCTAACTGGGTACCCCAGGGGGTGGGAAAGTCAAGAATGGAAGGAACCCAGGTCACCTGAAGCACCACGTAGAGGAGATTCACCTGCTGATTAGGAAAAACTCCCTCAGACTCTTAAATAAACAAAAAATAAACTTCAGATGTGTTTGAGTCTTTACACATTTTGGGCTTGTTAAAGCAGCCAAAACTCCCCTAGATAATAGAGAGCCTCTTGTTCTAAAAAGTTTTGTTTTTACATTGAATGTAGACTTCCACCTAAAAATTCACTTTAAGTATTTTTAGAAAATATTTAATGTAATTGAGCACTGTAAGTGTTCAGAGAGGTCTCAATTTTCCCCAAGAGCTTAATAAAGCAAAATGGATTGACACTTGATGAAGCATCAAATAAACAAATTACTTGTCTAAATTTTGCTGATATCATGCTGTTCACTTCCAAATAAATTAGCTTTTAATTTTAATATCAATGTATAGAGGCAAAGGATGTTGTTCTTTGGACATAGATTAATTTTTATATTTTATGCTTATTTTACATGTTCTTCACCTCTTTCCAAAAGTTTTCAATGACATAAAAAGTGACTTAGCAACAAGGTTAATATATTTTTTAAAAGCAGGATATAGAAAAAAAGGACAAGGAAAATGTGCTAACTGTAATTGTTCACATAGTTGCTGTGATTGAGTTTCAGCCCTCAGTCTAAACTTCTTTTCAGGCTGGGTAAGAGGGAGGCGTGGTCAGTTACGGCTCAGCCATCAGAAGGGACAAAGTGCACTCACCTCTCGGGGGAGGCAGAGCTTTGTCTGGTACCAGCATCTCAAAGAAAGGGCCCTCAACGTTTTCATCTCAAGGGAGGGGGACCTACCGGGAGTGAAATTAAAACAGAATTTCTTAAACTTGAACTTAGTTCGTGAAATGAATTTTTAATGATATTGAAAAGGAAAGATCAGGTTAAGTAACTACTGAAAATCTTTTATTTTAATTTCTCATATCTTAACCCTTGGGAACTTAGTATAGCATGCAAAAGGCAATCATTGATATGTTCAATTATAAAAAAAAAAAATCTTTGGCTCAGGGTAGGTAAACTCTAGACCAAATTGCTGGTTTGATTCTAAAAGCATTTTGAACAAATTATGTCATTAGTCAAGGTGAACTGATATTTGAAGATGACTGTTTCAACTTCCTTGGGGGAGGACTTGGTTATCTAGCTGTATGACCTTGCAGTTTTCATAACTGAGGGTTCTCAGGTTAGGGTTTCTAAAAACGTACCCCCCATATGGAAGCACAAAGCATCTTAATTAGACATTTTCAGGTACAGGTCTTTCTCAGCTTTGATTTAATGTGCTCAAAGAATATTGTAGCTGGAGTTCGTCATATTAGTCACCCTTTTTTAGATGAGAAGATCAAGGTTCAAACTGGGTTGATGATCAGCCAGTGGTCCCACCAGAGGGTGAAACGAGAACTGAAATCAAAGAACCCTAATCTGATTCTTAGCTTGTTAAGTACCAGTTTAATGCCATTCTAATTGTAATAAGACTTTATCAATCGTCATTGATAGGAAGGACCACCCCAAAATATTTTTAATCTCCTTAGAATTTTTGCTTATTTCTATATTATCTGAAATCTTAGCTATTTCCATCAAATATAGGTAAGCAATACAAAAAAGAACAATGTGAAAATATTGAAGTAAAATTTAAAAATTGAAATATTAATCTCTAATAGAATGATGCTATGTTCAGATGGCTAATACAGTGTATTCTTTCTACTCTCTGAAGATTTCAAAGCACTTAACATTACCTTAAAACTCATTGAGCTGGGTGCTGAATCAGAGATTGGATGTTATAACATTATTCTTATTATTTATTTAATACTATCAGCGGAGTTGGTTCTCAGTGGGAATTGATAGCTCTAAAAGGCTAAAACCTTTTCTTCATGTTCTAAAAGGCCAAGTACCATTTAGCCAATATTTATTTTCCAAGGATAATCAATAATAATACAAAAATACTAGCAAGTTACTCATAAAAATATTCCCAAATGAATAAACTAATCAAATACTTTTTAAAAGTCTTTGTAAGTTTATATTGGTTTGACTTGGCATGTGCTACCTAATAGGAATAACAGAATTTGTGATATTTTATTTATTAGAGAAGAAAAAATGGAAACCACTTATTCTTTCTTACCAATTAAAATTTAGAATTTTTACCTCTTAAAAGCTACCCATTGTATTGCAAATTCTTTCTTTCCTTTAAAATACAGGAATACTCTAACTGAATAGTGACTTTATGTTCATGATTGCTTTTTGAAGTATTTTACTGTATTATTTCTATGCAACTTATGTAGTTGTTTTTGGCTTCTCAAAATATTGAAATCAATGAGTTTTTCTTTTCATATTAAAAAGTGGTTACCTGTTTTCTTGGACTTTGTTTTTCCCAATAGAAAATTTGCCAGAATTTGGCTAATTTAATTAAAACATTAATCTGTTAGAATGTAAGAGTAATAAATGGACTGTCTATTTGGCCCTGGCTATCTTTCCGTATGAGTGACTGTTAATCAGGGACCTGCATATGCAGTCTAAGAATTGTTCGTGTTCAAAATAAAACTTTCAATTGTCTCTAAAATGACGCAGGTAAATGACATCGATTCAGTTTTGAGAAATGGTAGATTACACTGACAAAAGCTACTGTGAGATTTTTAGGTGTGTAACACAGACTCATGTTCACATATATTTTTGATCACTTGCTTTCAGTGTGAACATGTGATCATTTTGGATATGCTGCCTAAGGTTCTAGCCTAAAAGCAGAACTCTAGTACATTTATTTAAGCGGATGCAGATCCCTGGGCAGGAGAATGCAGACTCATTTCTTTATTATGCAAATTACAGAGGCTGTGCTAAGGGCGAGAGGGGTTAATGACTATTAAGTGATGATAACAGGTTCCAGCTCTTCTATCGTTTAGTCACTAAATGAGGGACAAAGGAAAAAGACTGAGGGGTCATCGAAGAAATAACTTTGAATTTATGATTTGGGCTTATTTCACAAGTAGTATTTTTAAGACAAGAATAAACAAATGAAAATAAGAATCACCCCACATTGCTTCATTTAGAGATAACACTATTAACATTTTGCTCTATCTAACATTTTAACACTAGTAATATGTGCTCTATGCAATACAGTTTAACATTTTTCCTTTCAAAAATTGTATCCTTTTTATGCCATTTTAAACATTATGCATTTAACTTCATGAATTTCCTCCATGTCCATAAATATACTTCTGAAACATGAATGACATCATATTCCATTGTTCAACACTGTACCATAATTTATTTAACAATCCTTCACTTTTTGGACATTTAAGTTATTTCAGATTTTTTAAAACATAATAAGAAGTGCTGCGATGAACATCTCTATACATACATTTTTGTACAATTAGTTCTTAAGACGAATTATAGAAGTAAAGCTATTATGCAAAGGGACATACAACTCCTTAAGATTTCTGTTAAATATTGAAATCTTCACAGAATTTGTACCAATTTATATACCTGTGAATATATAAAATTCCTTTTCACTCCAAATCTTAAAAATTATATACGTTTTTTTGCCCTGGCTGGTGTAGCTCAGTGGATTGAGCGCGGGCCTGCGAACCAGAGAATCGCGGTTCGATTCCCAGTCAGGGCACATGCCTGGTTTGCAGGCCAGTTCCCGGCAGGGGACACAAGAGAGGCAACCGTACATTGATATTTCTCTCCCTCTCCCTCTCTCCTACCCTTCCCCTCTAAAGATAAATAAATAAATAAACCTTTAAAAAAAATTATATACGTTTTTTCAATCTTTGCAATGTGAGAGTACAGATTTCATTTTTAAGTATATTTTATTGATTATGCTATTACAATTGCCCCATTTTATTTCTCCTCTTTATTCCCCTCCACCCTGCACACCCCCTCCCACTAGCATTCCCCTGCCTTAGTTCATGTCCATGGGCCATACATGTAAGTTCTTTGGCTTCTCCATTTCCTATACTATTCTTAACCTCCTCCTGTCTGTTTTGTACCTACCATTTATGCTCTTATTCCCTGTACCTTTTCTCCTATTCTCACCCCTCCCCCTTCCTGCTGATAACCCTCCATGTGATCTCCATTTCTGTGATTCTGTTCCTGTTCTACTTGTTTGCTAGTTTGTTTTTGGTTTTGGTTTTAGGTTCAGTTGTTGATTATTGTGAGTTTGTTGTCATTTTATTGTTCATAGTTGTGGTCTTTTTCTTAGATAAGTCCCCTTAACATTTTATACAATAAGGGCTTGGTGACAATGAACTTCTTTAAATTGACCTTATCTGGGAAGCACTTTATCTTCCCTTCCATTCTAAATGATAGCTTGGATGGATAGAGTAATCTTAGATGTAGGTCCTTGCCTTTCATGACTTGGAATACTTCTTTCCAGCCCTTTCTTGCCTATAAAGTTTCTTTTGAGAAATCAGCTGATAGTCCTATGGGAACTCCTTTGTAGGTAACTGTCTCCTTTTCTCTTGTTGCTTTGAAGATTCTCTCCTAAAATCTGTGGGGTTGCAGTGGTGTAAGAAACTCCCAGCCTCAGAGGAGAGTTCATTGGAGAGACCCATAGGGTCCTAGAACACACACAAACCCACCCACCTGGTAATCGGCACCAGAAAAGCCCAATTTGCTTGTGGGTAGAGGAGAAAGTGACTAAAAGCTGGTGAGAGCTGAGCAAGTGACACTGTTCCCTCAGATCCCTCCTCCATATAGAGTAGCACAACACAGTGAAGTGGATTGCCCCACCCTGGTGAATACCTGAGGTTCCACCCCTTATAATGTAACAGCTGCATGGAGACAAAGAAATATGGCCCAAATGAAAGAACAGATCAAAGCTCCAGAAAAAGAACTAAGTGACAAAAAGATAGCCAACCTATCAGATGCAGAGTTCAAAACACTGGTAATCAGGGTGCTCACAGAAATGGTTGAGTATGGTCACAAAAATAGAGGAAAAAGTACAGGCTATGCAAAGTGAAATAAAGAAAAATATACCAGGAACCAACAATGCAGGTAAGGAAACCAGGACTCAGATCAATGATTTGGAGCAGAAGGAAGAATAAACATTCAACCAGAACAGAATGAAGAAGCAAGAATTCAGAAAAATGAGGGTAGACTTAGGAACCTCTGGGACAACTTTAAATGTTCCAACATCTGAATCACAGAAGTGCCAGAAGAAGAAGAAGAGGAAGAGCAAGAAATTGAAAACTTTTTTTAAAAAATAATAAAGGAGAACTTCCCCAATCTGGCAAAGGAAATAGACTTCCAGGAAGCCCAGGAAGTTCAGAGTCCCAAAGAAGTTGGACCCAAGGAAGCACATACCGAGGCACATCATAATTACAGTACCCAAGATTAAAGATAAGGAGAGAATCTTAAAAGCAGATTTCATTTTTAATAGTTAGTCTTAGATTACTAAAGATTGAATAAGTTGAATATTTTCTTCATGTTCGACATTTTCTATTCTTTTTAGTTGCCTATTTATGTCAATTTCTTATTCTGTTAATATATTTACCTTTTTCTCAGTGATTTTAAAGCACTCTTTGATATTGAGGAGATCTTCATTTGTTATTTATGTTGCCATTATTTTTTCTAAGTTTTCCATTTGACTTTTAACTTTGCCGATGGTGATTTTCATATGCAGACATTTTTACTTCTAATGCAGAGATACCTTGTTATGCCTCTCAGTCTTTTTGGGAGCGTAGGCCTTCTACTTTGGATGTCATGCTTAGAAAGCTCTAACCCATCCTAAAATTTAAAAATATTTGCCTATAATTCATTTAATGCTTTTAATTGAATCTTTAAGTTATTATGAAATATTGCACAATAAAAACTGGTACGAAGAATAATTTAAGAGAGGCAGTATACGTATTAGTTTAGAGCACAGACTTCTGAGCCTGATTTCCCGGCTCCAGTTTTAAAATAAGTCCATAAGTTCTTGGACTTATTCAAAAGGTAGAGCCTAATTCTCCTCCCCTTGAGTGTGGGCTGAAGTCAAGTGACTTGCTTCTAATTAGTACCTATTGTAGAAATGAGGGATTGTGCCTTTTTACACTAAATCATTAAAAACATTGGGGGCATCTCTATCAATCTATCTCTTTATACCTCTATTTATCTCTACCTCTATCTCTATCTCTCTATCTCTACCATCTCCCTCTCTTCCCCTCTCTGGGGAAGGCTAACTACCATGCCCTGAGTACATTCAATCAACTCCATGGAGAAGTCCATGTGGTAAGGAACTGAGGCCTTTACCAGCAGCCACTGAGGAGGCCAATGGAGGTTTCAAGCCAACAACTGCACGATTAGGCTAGAAGTGGATCCTTCAGTCCCGTAAAGCCTTCAGATGACTGCAGCCCCAGGTAATATATTGATTCCACTATTGTTACAGAACAGATAGCCTGCGGGGGGCGGGGGGGAGTGAATGATACACTATTACCAAAAGGACCCCTGCTTTTGCTCCGGGGGTTCCTCTTCCTACTAGGTTCACTTTGCCTGCTGCCAGAGGAAAGATGTCTTTCAACCCCAGAGACTGGCGAAAAGGAAAGGAATTATTATTTATTTAAAAGTTATACAGACTAAAGTTCTTTAGAATATCCACAAACGCACACAGTCCTTCCTTCTCCCTCTGCACAGTCTAGGGTACCGTATCTCAGGAAAAAAGTAGGAGTCCGTGATTCAGGCTCAGGGTGCCATCCGCATGGCAAAAGGGAGCACTGCTTGCAAAGCCGAGTGGTCCCCCGAAAGACATGTGATCTCAAAAAGACCTGCTGCATGGCTGCTGCGCTTGGGTTTAAATCCCAGCACTAATCTTCCTCCGAAGCCCTATTTCTGGCTTCTCCCACAATTGGCCACAGCTGCCAGCATTCTGGGTAGGTGTGGTCATGTGGTGTAGAGCCAATTATCTCCAAGCTCTCCTGGACCCTGTTACAAATCCCTATTTGGGGCCCCCTTCTTGGCTGCACCCTGTTACAATATCATGAGAGACCCTGAGGCAGAGGCACCCAGCTAAACTGCTCCTGGATTTCTGATTCTCAGAATCTGTATGAGATAATAAATGTTTGTTGTTATAAGGCTGCTAAGTGTGAGGATAATTTGGTATGTCACAATAGATGACTAATACAGTGGGCATAAATCTTCAAGTTGTGTGATTTTGTACCTTAGTTTCCTTATTTTAAAATGAAGAAAATAATAGAACTCTCTTTATAAGATTATTTTGTGAAGCTTATGTAAATGAACATATGTGTAATGAGCTAAAAGTTTGCTGTTATATAACAAATAGCTGTGTATCCCCACTCAGTTTAAGAGAAGATGCTACTGATAGAATTAAAGATCTATTTACGTTCCTCCTCAAATGTACAATATATTATATATATATATAAACTATTTAAACACATGGAACTTATTTTGGCAATGAAATAAGGTAAAGATCCAGTATAATTTTTTCCAAATGGATAACAAATTTTCTCAGCATAACTTGATTAGTCATCTATCCTTTTCCCATTGATTTAAAGAGCACCATTTTAATGTACTAAATGCTTATATATTTACATTTTTAAGATTTCTATTTTCTTCTATTGAATAATGTCCATTCTGCCATCAGTTATGTGCTATTTTAATTATTACAGCTTCATGGTATATTGTGATGCCACCAGTGCAAGTTCCCCTTAATTACGGGGATAGGCAGACTCTGAGATGACCTCCTATGAACCCTGCCCCCTGGTGTTTGTGCCCTTGAGCATGTGTATCCTTCTCTTAAGTGCAGGCTGAATCAAACGACTCTCTAGTGCATACGATGTGGTAAAAATAATGGCATGTCCCTTCTGATGCTAGGTTCCAAGAAGACAGTGGCTTCCATCTTGGATAAGCATTGTTTTTCTCTCACTTGCTTTGAAGCTAGCTGCCTTATTGTGAGCTGCCTTATGGTGAGGGTCATGCACCCAAGATGTGAGGGAGGTCTCCTGATAACAGCCAGTGAGGAACTGAGGCCCTCGGTCCAACAATTCTGAGGAACTGAATCCTGCCAAGGACCACATATATGAGCGTGGAAGCAGATCCTACTCCAGCTGAACATTTAGTTGGGACCATAGACCCAGCTGATACCTTGACTTTAGCTTTGTGAGGCAACTAGAACCAGAAGCACCTGCCAAATCAAGCTTGGATTCCTGATTCAAAGGAGCTGAAATAATAAAAAAAGTTTGTTGTTTTATGGTGCTTAATTTTGAGGTAATTTTTTTTGTGCAGCAATATACCACTAACACGATTATTCTTTTCAATTTTTCTGACGCTCTTCCTCATTTATCCTTTCACAAGACCATTGTTTGGTCTTACTCCAACAATTTTTTGAGGCTTTTCATTGGTGTTACATATATATCTAAATATTCTTGGGGCCAATGGATACCTCATATAAGGAATTTCCCAACAAAAGAACATGTACTCTATTCAAATTATACTACTTCTTTCAGGTGCCCCACAAATTTAGTTTTCTGTATATACATTTCTTATTCAGTTTATTACTAGCTATTTTATACTTTTCATTGGTATTCAAATGGGAATAATTTCTATTTGATTATTGCTTACATGATTATTGTTTATGTATAGGAAATTAGTGGATTTCTCTACGTATATCCAATAATCTACCACTTAACTGAATTCTATTACTAGTTTGCATTGTTTTTCATTCTGCCTCTTGGGTTTTTCTGTACACACCATGATCCACTACTCTTCTTAAATGAACTTAGTGATACTGAGTAGAGAAGCAAAAAGTGTGTATGTGTGTGTGTGTGCATGTACCGTGTGCATGATGACTGCCAGGACACCAAAAATTTAGAAAGAAAGAAAAACGGAATAGCTATGTTTTATTCATTCCCCTCTGCATCACTCAGCATGGCTGTTAGGGTATAGAAGAATATTGAATGAATGAGTGAATGATTTGCTCTCCTTCTAGTTTGCTTTCCTCAGCCCTGTCTTGATGCCCTTTCTTGAGCCACGTCATCGTGAGGTTCCACCATGTTCCGAGCTGAATCCTTGTTGGATATGACATCTGTTAAGTCATCGGCACTCCACCAACATGATCTAAAATGAGGACATTACTTATGTGCAAAGACCTAATGATTTATTGGGGGAGACAATAGGAGAACACATGCCATCATTAAATAATAGATTTATGCTTGATAATGTGATACTTCCCTGGACCCACGAGGGGTTGGTATAAACTAAGCAAATGTACTATTCATTTGAACAGTGCTCATGCAGAAGATGCTGGGCTACACTGAACCAGGGAGTGTGTATGTATGTAACAAGGTGGTGTTTGAGAGGTGGTCAGGATCCTACGTGAAGGAGTATACTGGGTGTCCAGTCCAAAGGGCAAAGCCAGGCACAAAGCCAGGCAGTGAATCTGAAAACTGGATGGGCGCAAAGTCTCATCAAGAACACAGTGGCACAAATTTGTTAGAATCAAAGTGGTGGTAACAGAGAAATTCACCACCTATCTAGTTCCTGGTGCACAATGGGGTGTGGAAGTAGCTGCGGAACACTTGTAGGAACCTCACAGGGTTGAGCTGAACTGATTGCAAGTGTACATGTTACTCAAAGTAGAGAAACAAAAACCAGGGATTTTATAGGCTAAGGTAAGGATTTTATTCAAGGTTCAAGGAAAGCTTTTATTCAAGGTGCAAAGGAGAACCAATGGAGGGCTTTCAACTTAGGAGTGATGGGACCTGACATACATTTTTAACAAAGTCCTTCTGTTCAACTGAATTGAGATGGGGGACGAAAATGGGATTTGAAGGATTTAGTAGAAGCTAGAGAGAGGTAGTTCTGAGCTGGAACAGACCGATGGTGGAGATGGAGTGTGATATCCATTGAGGCTCATTTGGAGGTAAACAGACAAGAAACGTTCTTCAGCCAAGACTTTGAGGTCTCATACCTTGGCTCAACTAGATTTCTTTGTCATTCTGGTGAGGATCGAAGAACTCAAACTGGAGGTGAGGACACGCCATCAATCTGGCTGCATGGGCCAGCTGAATGGAATTTTGTGGCTACGTTAAAGGTCGTTCTAGCATTGGGAAGGTAATTTATGTCTCTGTGAAGGGTTTCCAGGGCTAACAACTTTAAAAAAAATCTTTAAGTTGTATTTTATTTATTGTACTATAAAGTAAGTTTATTGCAATAAAAATAATGATTTCTGATATTACTAACTTGACCCTATGCAAAAACTTAAGGTGAGCTTTATACAATTAATTTTATAGGCTTAAGAAACATTACAGGAGAATGTCTTTTAAATAAATGCATAACCATGCTTAGAAATTTAGAAGTTTTATGGCCTGTTTTTTAATATTTTTCATCTTAATTTTTTCCTTTTAATTCTAATATATTCTGTAAAAAACTATTACTGGTTTCCTGCCGGTAGTTTAGCCTATTATAAATTTGGTTAAATTAATATGAAGTTAATGGCTATATTTTAGAGCAACCTCTTGAAATGTAATAGCTTTATTGGAACAAAACTATTTTTTGCCAAAATTATGTGGAACTAATGAAAAATTAATTGCTTTATAAAATGCTGGCTTTTATCTAAAACTAATAATTCCTGTACATCTCTTAATCCTCCCACAAACAGTTGGCAGGAAATAAAATCTAAGTTTACCCATTCAATTCCCTAAGATCCTCAGAGTCATTTTTATTTTTGTATGATCCAACCTTTTAACTTTCTCACAACTTTAATCTTAAAAAACCAGTGTTCCAATTAAATTCAGGCATATCACTCCCTTAAAGGGGAGTTAGGAATACCAAGTCTAACTCAGATTTAAGACCTGTGAGCTAATACTTTCACTTTCTTTACAGCTCACATTGGTATTTTTATATGTCTCCCTCTAAAATGTAGTGATTTTCATTTTTTAAGTTCATGCCTGGGACTATGCCTTTTCCCTATTCTTTACTGTGTTTCAATCATAAATAAAATGTGTAACAAAATAAATTACTTAATCCTGTGTTTTATTTGAAAACATATTAAAGTCTGGATACAAAAGAAAAAATCACTTTATGCCTCTGAATTGCCCACACTTTTATGATTTTGTGTTGCATTCAAACACTATCAAGGTTCCTATCAATAACAATTGTGCACAAGAGTCACATTTGCAGATTTTTAAAGTTTTTGTTACTTTTTGATTAGGATATGTTCAGATAAAAAAAACAAATTGTCCTTTGTCATCAGCATTCGCTGTTTTAACGATAATTCATTCTAGTGTATAACTATTTAGCAGGAAGATTATTAACCCCCAGCTACTTTTAAAAATGAGACTTCGTGTGATTATTTTATCTCTTGTTTTGTGCTTAGCGGTCGTTCCTGTCTTGATTTAGTAAGAGAGGCTTTCTTAACACTCTGAAAGAGAACAACAAAACATTACCCAACCGAATTTGTTTATTAAGCTCTTTTAGCATGAAAGGGAAATAGTCCAAATTTCAAAGCAGGTTTGGAGAATGCGATTCGTGTGTTATCGAGAAGCATTCTCTTCCACAGACTTCTCCCCTCAAAAATGTTTTTTTCATACAGAGAATGGACCCTCATTTCTTAGGTTAATTGCTGGAATATAATGAGGTTTGGTTGCATTTTTAGTAATTTCCGGATTCTATTCCAGGACATTTGGGATAGAGCCCAAGAGCTTAGCATGTTTTCCTTTTTTCATGGTAAAATTGTGCAAATATGCATTAGAGTGTGAAAACAAACAGTCTAATACATTTTTGCAAAGCTCTTTATGTTTACTGTTTATTGCAGATACCAGATCCTAATTAAAATGCGCTAACAAAAGCCAAGATACAAAGAACAAAGATATAACGAAACTTCATCTTTATAAAATATTTGTGATTAATCCTGGAGGATGTATGGCCTCACAGCACTGCCCTGGAATTCCAAAGGGCTTCTTCAACCGCACTCGAAAGATGATAAAATTCAGCTTGCCTGGTAGTTCAAGAAAAACAAACCATGCTGTGGTTATTTTGGGGTGCTGTATACTTCTTAGAGAGGTTCTCATAATTCTTTGATTTAAGACCTTGAGTTTTTTTCACTATATATTTGAAATGAATAGCAACCAATTACAAAGAAGTAATAGAAAGAAGAGGCATTAAAAGCATATTTTGGGCTAAAGATGAATTTAGATCTTTTTCTCAGTTAACATTTTCTATGTGTGTGAGAGAAATTACTTTTTGTTATTTGTGCATGTAGGAAAATTAAAAAGGTGAATAGAAATATAGAAGATGGACAAAAAGGGATTTGGAGTGACAACAACAAGAATTTTCTAGCTTTGTGATCTTAGGTCAGTGATCTAACTTCCTGGAGTCTCAGTTTCTTTATCTCTAATAGGGGATTATCAATAGTAACTTTATGAAGTTGTGAGGATTAAAAAGATTAGCCAGGTAACTCACTCATCTTGTTAGAAACAAATACGTTCATTTTTTTCAAAAGGCTGTGAATACCACAACCAGTGCAGTGAGATTAGAGGAAAGAGAAATGGAGAATCCAATGGGTGAGTAACCTGAAACACCATTTCACTCCAATTTTATTTTGTTTGCATTTAAAATGTTTTCCTTGAACAGCTTCTCTTTTTGCTTTATTATTTATTTTATTATATAAGGGCAGATTTCAGGAGAAGGGTACTGTGTATTTTTAAAGATGGAGAAATCTTGTGAAAATCCTTTATGTACTGCAATAGTCTTTTTAGTGTGGTCCTTGACCAAATTAAGCATCAATTGGGAACTTGTTACAAATGGAAATTATTGGACCTTACCCTTCAGACCTACTGAATCTGGTGATGGGGTCCAGTAATCTGTATTAAATAATGTCTGTAAATGATTGTAATGCAATTTTTTGGTCTTTCTCTGTAACAGCAGCCTTGATAATGCACATATCCCAACATTCACAGAGGTCTTCTTTGTACATAACGAAGAGATCTTGAGAGATAGTATGTGATAGTAATTAAGAACACAAGATGTAAAATTAGACTATCTTGGTTTGTAGCTCAGCTCATTTACTTACTAGTTCTGTGTCCTTGGGAAAGATTCTTAACCTCCCTTGCCTTAGTTTCCTGTACTGTAGAATGGAGGTAATAATAGTATCTGACTCACAGGAATTGGTGAAAATGTAATACATTTAAGGCAGCACCAGACAAACAGAAGCCTAAAGAAATATAAGCTATTATTTTATTATCTAGTTAATAAAGAAGACATTGCAAAATGTAGAGAACTGCAAACCAGCTGTCCAGGAGGTGTTGAATCTCAAATTATGGCATATACAGCGGTACCTTGGTACTCATCCTTAATTTGTTCCAGAACTCATGACGAGCGCCAAAACTGATGTGTACTGAGAAATGAAGCATTTTCACTTGTGAGGTGGCATCATGACTCATAGAAGTTCTAGCAAGTGTGACGAGTCCTGAGTAAGCACTGAGTGCTGAAATGTTTTTTTCTCATCAAAATACAATGAATACAGGGGTTTGATGAGTTCCGAAGCCAACAAATACTGAGGTATGATTGTATTCTTTATTCATTCATTATTTACATCAAAGATTTGTCAGCTTAGTATAAGCCAAACATTATGAAAGGTATTGAAGATAAGGTAAAGAATAAGAAAGATTTGATTTGTGCCTGTATGATGCTTAAAAGGTGAGGGAGGCATTAAAAAGTAATTTTATAATTATTTAATTAACCACAATTGTAATGAGTGCTAGGAAGGAAGAGTCCAGCATGCTATGAGAGTGTTCAACTGGTAAAGCTAACTCCGCATGTAGTGAGTAGTAGTGGAGGGTCAATGGAACTTTGCTCAGAGAATCTGATGCTGAGCTCTGAAGGATTCATGGGAGTTTGCTAGGCAAAGAAGGGTGAGAAGGCAATTATCCCAAAGACAGAGAACAGCATGTGTAAAGGCCCTGAAGTAGGTAGGAGGTTGGTGCTTTGGAAGAACTAAAAGGAAGATTGTGTGATTGGGATATAGGGGCAAGACAAGACTAAATTATCCCAGTGGTGATAAATAACCATTGAGGGGTTTAAGCAAGGAAGTGACATTTGTTTTCAGAAAGACCCCTCTGTGGATTAGAGGGGGCCAGAGATAAGAGAAAACTGGTAGCTGTGTCCGTAGTCTGGGAGATAGAGAGAGGCTAGTGGAATTGAGGAACTGCAAATTTGGTGAGATACGGAGTAGGAGGTAGAGAGGGAGGTGTCGAGAATGTGTCCCCTGAGACCACTGACATTAAATTCCTTCAGTAAGAAACAACTAGAAGGAGCAAGTTTGGCAGAAGATCATCAGTCCTTTGAGAATGAGGGACATGTGGAACATCAAAGAAAATAATATAAAGTAGACAGTTGGTTATGTGAATCTGGACATCACAGAAATAGAGACCTCTCCAGTAGAGGGAGTGATTGGCATGTACAGAATAACTGACTCAGTGGGAATGGGTAAGGTTATAAGGGTATCCAGGCAGACTTTAGACAAGAAGTTTGAGGATTGAGTTCAATGAAACACTGGCAGTTACAAGTGAAATAGAAGGGAACGAGGCCTTAAAGGAGGAATGGCCAGCTAGGCAGAAGACAGGACTGAGATGGCTCAGAAACTAAGGGGAGAGAGGGCTCCACCATGGAGGAGGGAGTTCAACTGGGCCAAGTATGATGGGAACTGAAAAGCGTCCATGGAATTAAGCTAAAGAAAGGTCCTTGGCAACCTTAGTGAGAACAGTTTTTGAGGAAAAGTGTCTTGTGAAATGAATGGGAAATGAGGAAATAGAAATCATAAAGTTAGACAAATTTGGCTGAGCAGGAGCAAACAAAAATAAGATGGTAATTTCAGGGTGACATGGAGCCTAAGGAGGATAGTTATTTATAGGACAGAGTGTCGAACATGTTTTAAGAATGGCAGGGAGATGTGAAGAGTGCGTGTTGATAGTGGGGGTTGTGAGGAAGCAGGATTGAGAAAACCACAGTTTAAACGGAGGGTCTGGCTTTAGACACTAGCCGTAGAGAGTACCGACAGTCCCTCTGCTGAACAGGAGGTCAGGAGGATGGGATGTGTATATATTCCGGTGGATTAGTAGGTTTGGTGGTGGGAAGTTGAGAGGTTTCTGTTTGGTGGCTTCTATTTTCTCTGTGAGGAGTAGGCAAGGCCATCTGTTCAGTGTGATAGAGGAGCTGTGAAGGTTAGAGATTTGGGGAAAGTGAAGACGGAAATAGTCATTGAGAGTGGAAAAGGGAGGCAAAAGTGTAGCATGGCTATTGTGAGAATCCAGATAAGAATGGTGACTGTGGATTTGTAATGGCATGTATGTTTGCGAGCTTCTGTTCTCCCAAGGTGGATAGGTTAGTGGGGACACACACACAAATGGTTATTTATAACACAGTGTAAGAAGTGAAGTATTTCTATGAACTATGGGAGTTCATAGAAGGAAGGCTTCTAACTTGGGACCTAAAGATAAGTAAGCATTAGCCAGGCGAAGAGATGGAGGGGGAGTGTATCAGCAGGGAGGGTGAATGTGGGAAGCCACGAGGTGTGG
The DNA here is from genome assembly GCA_039655065.1 of Glossophaga mutica. Lineage (NCBI taxonomy): Eukaryota > Metazoa > Chordata > Mammalia > Chiroptera > Phyllostomidae > Glossophaga > Glossophaga mutica. Next base: position 25,614,495 of record CM077309.1, on the reverse strand, counting down.
GAAGCCACGAGGTGTGGGAAAGCATGGCTCCTGTGGGGAGCTGAAGGAAGAGCAGAATAGAGCAGGCAGAGCAGAGTGTGTGAGGCTGTGGGGGATCCAGGTGGCAGGGCAGTGGTTAGGAGAGCAGTTGGACAGGAGGTGGGTGGGTAGCTCACGCATGTCTAAGCTGGTGGTTCACCAGCAGGGACCAGCAGCATGATCTAGTCAGAAATGCAAACCCTTGGCCCCGACCCCAGATGTAGCCTACCAGAATTCTGGGAGTAGGCCCAGTGGTCTGTGTTTTACAAAGTCCTCCAAGCGAGGTTGATGCATGCTAAAGCTTGAGAACCAGGGTTCTTAAGCAATGGGGAGAAATTGATTAAAGTGCCTTTTTTTTGCAGGAGGATGGCATGAGCCAGAGGCAAGCTTCTGAAGATCTCTGGCCACAGTGTGAAAAATGGAGGATCCAGTTTGTGGATCCCAGCCAGGGGTTTCTGCAGGGCTAATGTGTCAGGTGGATTACTGATCCTGGGGCAGGTAAGGTTTTCCAGCCATTATCTGGTGACCAGAACCAACTTGGCAGCCTGCTGATGAGCACTCCTCTCCAGCAGCTCTCTGCTGCCCCCTTCTGTCCACAGGTCATACTCAGGGCTCCCAGGCCCATGGTTCCCAGACCCACACCTCGAAGGCTGATCACAAATACAGACTACTGACTCCTCTGTACCCTCTTCTTTGTCAAACCAGGGGAATGGGAGGAGTACTTGGGTAATATCAACATATTAAATAAATTTGACACTGTCGTTTGGCAGTTTTTGAATGGGTGATTCTAGAGAGCCCAGGAAAGAATAGCCCAATCAAGCAGTGAGTGACCTTGAGATATCTTTGGGACAAGATTTGTTAATTTTGAGACAGAGCTATACCTATATTCCTTTGCATTTCCAGACAACATGTGTCTGGGTAAAATGTATTTGAATGCCTTTTCCAAGACTAGTAAGGATGTAACATCAGAAGACCTAGTATGGGATACAATGATTCCATCAAATTTCACCATCCATCTCACTCTTTACAATAAAACTTCTTGGTGGGTTGGCTAGTCTGTGCTTCATTTCGTTTGGACACATAGAGAAGGATGATTTTCCTATAGGCACAGATTGGATTGGCACTGCTGCTAAAAGATAATGGAATCATTTTTGGGAGAATGACGCAGGCTGTCTTCCATCCAATGATAACCTGCAAACAAACGAGATGTCCGGTCTCCCAAGTGTAATGTGCAAAGCACTGAAATGAATGGGATTTGGAATCAGCCAGACTGGTGTCGGAATCTCCGTCTCACCGGTTACCAAAAGTAATGTGCTTTTGGTAAATTACTTAACCTCGCTGGGCCTTCATTTTCTCTTTTGTAAAATGCATTGTTTCAATGAATACATAGAATAACACAATCTAGGTGATCACTAATGGTTCGTTTTTGTTGTCTGTTAGTATGTGAATGAAACTTGAGCCTTCTTATGTTTCCCTAGTTACTTACCATGTCTTTTTTTATCAAAAGCATTCCCCCTTTACTGAGCTCTTATTTCACCCTTAGATTAACACCTTGTGTAGTCTTATATCGCTGAGGTGCTACTGGCGCCTTTGCAATGCGTTGTAGCTCTACCTACACATACATCCCCTTTCACGGACATTCTTACATCATTCTCTTGAGTCTCAAAGACTAGTGGTATTAGGACCTCCCTTCTCCCTCCCTCTCTTTTAAACTTAATGTATAATGTACTTAAGAAGTGGTATCCGAGCCATCTGAGTATTTCATGCTTATGAATGTAAATGGCAGTACTTTCTTTATCTACAAATTATGAATCCCTGGAGACAGGGTAATAAACAATGGAATCTGGGAAGGTTGATAGGACAGCTCTAGAACATACTGTAACTATGGTCAAGTTTGATGGCAGATTTTACTCTCCCCAAAGTAGACTTCTCAGCTTGGATCTTCAATCTGAACTTGTTCCACACCCTAAATTAATATGCATTAATATTATTAACATTGACATCCTATTGTTTTTCTACTGGGATTACAAACTAACAGAAGTCTAACTAGGCTAACACATAGATCATGTGACCAGCTATGTCCAGGGCACTCCATTATGAGTTTTAAAACTTCAGGAAGGAGATAGGACTTGAGCTAAGCCATAAATTGAAGGGAGAATTCTAATAGATGGAGAGAAGAGAGAACATTCTGGGTGAAGGAACGGCACGGGCATAGTGATGAAAAGGGGCATCTACTAGTCATGATCTCCATGCAATGAACACACTGTTCGGCTGGAGGACTGTACAGGGATGAATACTATTGGAAACGTATGCTGGGATAGACCGAGAAGAGTCTGGAATGATAGAAGAGGCATTTGGGAGCCAGTGGGCATTTTTGAATAAGAAAATGATACAATGCAATGTGATATCTTAGAACTATCAATCCATTTTCTAGGTACCAGCTGGGAGAGTAGAATGAATGAAGGTAGGTAGATTCATTAGGAGGCTTTTCTAGCGTTTAGGCATGAGTTGCAAAGGCTGTGTACAAATTAACATAGTGGTGGGGAAATAGAGAAAAGGTGGAGCAAACACAATCACCAAGTCCTGTGAAGACCTGGGGAAGGCAGGAGGTGAGGGAGTGATAGAAGAGTTGTGGAAGGTTGCTTCCAACGATCTCCCCCCCTTATAGTATTTATATCTTTGCCTAATATCCTATCCTTGAAGTGTGAGCTGGACCTAGTAACTTACTTCTAACCAAAAGAAAAATGGCCAAAGTGCTGGGAAGTTACTTCTGAGGTTAGGTTACAAAAAGACTCGCTCTGTCTCGCTTGCCTTTGTCTGCTCTCTCACCTGCTCACTCCGATGGAAGACGGCTATTATCCTACCGAGACATTCACGTAGCAAAGAACTGAGGGTGGCCCCTGGCCCACAGCCAGTGAGGTACTGAGGTCCTCAGTCCAACAACCTTGGAAAGACTGATCTCTGCCAACAGCCCTCTGAGTGAACTTGGAAGTGTATGCTTCCCCAGTCGAGGAAGTGGAACCCGGTGATGACTGCAGACGGGGCTGACACCTGGATTTCAACCTTGTGGTGCTAGCCTTGTGATATATAACAAGTTAGCCCAAAAGGCAGTGACTTAAATAACATATATCTATTATGTTCCAGTTGTGGGTGAGGTATCTGGGTGTGACTTAGATGAGCACTGTGCCTCAGCATCTCTCACAAGGTGGCATTCATGTCAAGGCTTGATGGGGAAGGATCCACTTTCTAGTTCACTCATGCGGTTGTTGGCAGAATTCGATTCCTTGTGGGTTTGTTGGACTGAGGCCTCATTCTTCAAAAGCCATTGGCCAGAGGCCTCCCTCGGTTCTTTGCCATATTGGTCTCTCCATACAGCATCTCACATTATAGCTGATCGTTATATCAGCGTGAGCGAGCGAAAGAACAAGAGAGAGAGAGCTAGCAGAATGAAGTCACAGTCTTCTGTAACCTTATAAAAAAAAGTGCCATGCCATCGCTTTTGTTGTATTCTAATCATTAGATTGCATTAGAATTTCTCCATCACTAAGCCTGGCCCACATTTAAGGGGAGGCAATTATGTAAGAGTATTAATACCAGGAGGTGGGGATCATTGGGGTCCATGTCAGAAGCTACTTACCACAGCTACAGTTATTTACTGCAATTTTTGTTGTCTTCCCAAAGGGCTTTAGGTTCCTAGGATGGAAGTGGGGTGGGGGAAGCTAGCTAGTGCTTTGGACATAAGTGCTTACTAAATATTTATTGAATAAACGAGATGATACTTGCAAAGACTATTAGAGGTCTCCAAACTATAATTGTCAAAGCAGATGTTAAGGCATTGATGGTCTTCTCACTGGCCAACAGTACGGTGGGGATATAGCGAGCCTTTTGACAAAATTCTGACACTAAGCACAACAACCTAACTCAGGTCCAGCCTGTACAGTGGTGCTATGTATAAAGGTGCCTGGGTGAGGGGATGAGTGGGTGCCTAAGCCCAGTGCATATTTCACTCACCAAAACCATGTGCGCTGGCATGGGACTGTGTCAGTCTACAGAGAAGTGTGCCTTTTTCAAATTTATCTATACAGAGGGATTCCTTTTTTTTTTTTTTTTTTTTTGTCAGTAGCACAAAGGCTGCATCTGGTTCTCCAAGAAGGTGTCAGGCTTCGCCTCCCTCCTCTCATTTGCTTTCACCTGTGCTCCCTGAACTGTACCCTCTAAAATGGGCTTGGGGGAGGAGGGGGACAATGTCCCATCCCACACGGGGCTTCTGGGAAGATGAGGTTCTGTTTTGGGAGCCTTTTGAGAGCCCAGGAGAGAAGGTGCTATACAAATGCAGACAAATCCCATCATCCCTATTCAAGTGCCAAGAAAATTCTATGCACACAAGGATACCACCCTCTCCCTGAGTGCTTGGTATGACCTGACAATAGCAAACAAACAGCAAGCTGTGATCTGCTTTTAATTCCAAATGAAAATGCACCCCAAATAGAGTCGAGGAGGAGAAAAAGCAGCTCTGCAGCAACAATGTGTGTTTTGGCTGAGGACCCCAGGACGCCTTGCTTCTGTTAACCTCAGCCTGCCTTCCTCCCCTACTCACACTCCTTCCTGAAAAGCTCAGCTCGCACCATTGGAATGGTTGTGCATTGAGGATAAGGATGTTGACAATAGGGTTTAAGCTGCATAAATAACTGCAAATTGCTATTGGTCCCCAGCAACTGCCAGCAAAAAAATAAGGAAGGAGATGATATATGGAGCCTAAGTTGTGGAGAGGAGGGGCTGGGAAGTAAGTAATGTGGAATCTGGCAGTCAGCTCTGGGTGTAAAAGACACTCTGACAAGGTGCTCACAGGCCACCCACAATTGTTATGCAGCTATAAGAAGTTATTTTGACAGGACATGTGGCACACTTCAAACAGAGGAATCAACCCCCCGAATGATTAGTGATGTGTTACAGGAAAGTTCTGGTTTAAAGAACAAGCTATTATAATGAGTGGGGGATAGTACATATGTAGGCTCCAAATACTCATTTTTGTAACTTCCATTTAGCTCTGTTGGTGGTGATGTGTGGAGCAAGAAGGAAAAAAAAAGGACAGAAAAGTGGTTTATAAGAAAAAGGAAAAACACCAGGGATGGCTGCCCGTTTGTGCTTCCCAGTCCTCTGGCTTTTTGGGTGTCATTTTCAATGGCTCCTCCAACATTCTTCCTCGGAGTGCTCTTGCAGTGCACCCCACAGGATGCAGCAAAGCTGGAGAAGGCTCGCCCAGCCACAGCTGCTCCCCCATGGCAGGTGTCAGTGAACAATTTGTCATCCTACCCTGGCCTTTTTGCTCTCTCCTTTCTCCAACCTACACCTCACCTCTTTGCTTCACTTCTGCGCTCATACTACTGCGCCTTGGCTTGAAAGCACCCAGGCTTCCTCTTTCTCAAAGTATCCTTTAATTCTCACCAGTTCCAGAAAAGGATTTTAGTTAAATTGTAGCAGAGGATTTTCAAAGAATTCATTGGATGGAATGTTTATGGAATAAAGGGATAGAAACATAGATAGAGGTTAGGAAATACCAGACCTAGGCGCATCCCCATTGATTTGCATGCCCGGCATTCTCCCAACTTCTGCCACAACCTCCTTCTGAGGACCATGTCCCCCTTCTTTTTCAAACATGTGGTTTGTGCAGAAGATGTGCTCTTTCACAGTCATGTTTCCTGGTCCCAGATTATTGGTGGTGGAGCAGTTATCTACATGCAACTGGGCGTGTATCAGCTAGCTTATGCTGCCTAACAAGTTACACCAATATTTGATGGCTAAAAATAATGACTCGGAGGGTCAGCTGCGGTGGCTCTACTTCATGCTGCAGGCCTGCAGATTTCTGCACTGGATCTGTTCCATGCACATTCATTCTGGGATCCAGGTTAAAGGAGCAGCAGCTACACGGGGAAAGGGTTTCTCATAGCAGTGGTAGAAGTGTAAGATGAAGAGAAGAAGCATATGATGATTCTGCCTTTGTGTGTTCTTGCTGCTCTCTGATCTTGCTTTCTATTTCTCTACAACTGCCTTCTTTTATGAGGCTGTTTGAAGAATTATAGAGTGGGATGGGAGATGCTATTAAGACATTGTCAGAGGAATGCTTACAGATCGTGATACTTAGAAAATAAAAGAAAAATCCATGTGCAAAGAGTGAAAGGGAGACTTCAGAAAGACTGGCTGGTCTACTAAAACATATCTAATATTTAGGAAAAGATTGCCCAGCTATCAATTACCAAGCATACATTAACTTATTCATGGTTAAAATAACAACTTGCTCATGTGATTATCATACCCACAAAGGTTATGATGCTAGAGTTGGGGGGGGGGAATTGTTTTGTTAGAGAGCTACAGGTTTATAGGAAATATTCAAGGATTTTTTTGGGGGGTGGGAGGTTGGGAGGACTAGAAGCACACAGGATGAAAATGGTGATTTTAAAATATGTCTACAAATTCTTTGAAGCTATTCCTTCAAAAGGGGGAGGCTAATTTCTTTTCAGTTGATTGTAGGCCAGACTAAATAAATTGTTTCTAAAAAATAAAATGTGGTGGAAGCCATGGAGTGCAGTTTTTGAGATTAGGTTATTAAAAGCATTATCGCTTCCATCTTGCTGGTTCATGGATCACTCTCTCCAGGGGAAGCCAGCCGTCATGATGTGGGGACGCTCAAGCAGCCATTTAGGGGAAGGTCCTTGTGGTGGGAAACTGACACCTCCGACCGACAACCAGCACTGACTTATGCAGCATGTGAATGATTCTCCTTGAAAGCAGACCCTCCAGCCCCAGTTGTGTCTTCAGATAATTGCAAAGGACATTTTAACTGCAACCTCATGAGAGACCCTGATCCAGAAATGCTCTCCTGGATTTCCGACCCAAACTATCTGTGAGATAACAAATGTTTATTGTTTCAAGCTGAAAAGTTTTGGGGTAGTTTGTTATGCAGCTGTAGATAACGCAAGCTTATTGTTTTTGGTTTATCACAGGGTGCCAAGTGGAGGTCATTATTTTTTATGTTATGTAAAATGTGTAGACATATTAGAAGCAAGACCAAGTGCCAGCATCTGGCCTTATATGAGCCATCCAACTCACATTCAGAAGGTTCTCCACTGGGGTAGAAGGCACTGATAAGGTGCCAATAATAGACTGATTCTTTATGGAGCTGATGCAGGCTTGTTGCAGAATGGTAGAGGTACCTGGTTTGGAAGGATTCAGACTGTCAGATTCCAAGGCATGGCTGTTGAGGGCAGGGACTGTGCTTGTTTTGTTCACCCCTGTTACTCCAGAACCAAGCACAGGGCCCAGCACATAGCATGGGTTCAATAAATGTGTACTAAATAAATTCCTGGGTGTCAGGTAATTATATTACCAAGATATGGTCAAAACCCCGTCTAGGTACTTATAAGGATATATAACTACTATTTCTACAAACTGTGCTATGTTTTTGGCTTCTTTGGTAGTTATATTCTGTTTGTAATAATAGCATTCTTCCATACAGAAAGAGATCCATCCTGATTGGAATATAAACTGAGTATAAATCCTTGCCATTTGGAAAGCTTAACGACACTTCTGTAACACCACCAAACATCCCCTAGGGAAGGATAAATTGGGACATTCCATTTGATTACCTCCTGCCTAATACTGCTTGAATTTTTACTAGGGCGCATAAGCTGGTAGAACATTTGGACCTTAGCTTCTGAAAATCACTAACATTGTGTCTTCCAAATGTTCCGATAATGGCATTGAACCACTTAGAAATTGAAATAAAAGACAAATGTAATTAATTACATAAAACTGTTGTGATTGACTTCTACTCATATTACATTATCAAACTGATGAAAAGAATAAATGTTTGAGTTAAACCTTGGTCTTTACTTGACTCACATCTGAATCATATGCCCAATAGTTTTACACTGAGAGTGCGTTTTCTGGCTCATCACTTATTGGTAAGGAATCTCTGTGGTCTATGCTCATACGCATATTAGATTCTCGATCTCAAAAATGCCTAGTAGATGCTTGGCACAGAGTAGGTGCTGTCAATATTTGGTGGATAACAAATAGATTAATTGAATGAATAAATGAAGACAATGTACATATTTGTTTACTAGCAAGCCATTTAACCTCAGTGACTCTTACAGGCAGCAAAAACTGTCTGGGCAATATGATAAGGCATTGTAACAGAATGGGATGAAGACTGACACTTCCTGGCTGTTACTGAAGGAGTATTATAAATTTGACTCTGAGTTCCGTGGCAGCCAATGTGAAGCTGGGAACATGGTTAGTTGTAAGGATCACAGTGAATATAACTTTTCCTTTCACTTAAACGTCCTTCTCCCTTTTTATGTGGCAAATTCCTATCAAGTCAGGACCTGACTCTGAATGAACCATTGCCTGATCTATGTGCTTTGCTCTTTCTTTGCTCCCACAGATGTTGAACATATTTTAGTTCTAACACCTGTGGAATTGGAGGTACAAGCAGGCCTTGGTAGTCACATGCCTGATATCAAATTCCAATTATGTCTTTTATGTGACCTTAAGCATTTCTCAAAATCCATGTACATGTAACACGACCAAGAAATAAGTGTCTCCATTACTTTTCTAAGATTCTGTTTCCTCAGTTGTAAAATGGGAATATTAGTAGTACTTACTTCACAAGGCTGCTGTGAGAATTAAATGAGATCATGTGAATAAAGCACTTAATACACTGTCAATTAATATGGTAAGTGATCATAAATAAGAACTACAACTGTTTTATGTCTAGAACCCTCACAGGCAACCCACGCTATCTACTTTCTAGATTCTTGCAGGAAAATACTACCGTTAATAGCTACCGGGTACTCTCTGAATTGCTAATACTGGGTTCATCTGAAGGAAATGAAAAAATCCAAAATTGAAGAAATGCAAAAAGTTTCAAGGACCTACATTTCTATTCAGGATCCACCCCTTGATATTGGCGTTTCCACAGATGTGGCCAGATGGCTGTCTTTATTTCAGGGGAGATGAATCAGAAGATTGCAAGTGTCAGTTTGCTTTCAGACGCAGATTTGGAAGGAATACCTTAGGAATCAATTAACATGTTTCTACAGCAAAAAATCAAGTCCAGGTAGATTGGTTTGTCTTGCATGCAGTCATTAATACCGTGATGTCTTAGTATAATCAGCTATGATCCCACAGCAGTCAAGGGATATGCAAGCTAATTGGCCAATTTTCAAATTTTATTTTTAGTGGTATTAATTAACACTGCAGAACTCTAGGGTAAAGAAACCTCCCAAAATTCTTGGTCTGCCAAATGTCCTACAACTCTCATGTATCAGTCAAGATGAGCTAGGTTATGCTGCAATAACAAACACTTCCAAAATCTCAGTGGCTTAACACAGCAGATGTTTATATCTTGCTCATGTTACAATCCCATGGGTTGTCAGGTGGCCTCTACTCATTGTATTTATGAAGGGATCCAGGCTAACATGTGTTTCTATAACTGCTAGGTTGAGGGGAAGAAATTAGGTCATACTGGCTCTTAATTCTTCAGCCCAGAAGTGACACTTAACACTGCCATGCCAAAAAAAAGTCAAATGTCTAACATCAAGAAAGTTAAGGAATTGCGATTCTACCATGTGCCTTAAAGAGGGAGAAATAGAATATTTGTGAGAAGCCTGTAACTTGGCAATACCAATTGTTAGCCATTGCAGAACACTTAGCAAGTTCTTCAGAGTGCGTATCTCATTTACTCCAAGTATCATTTACTCCAAGTAACCCTGTAAGGTAGGACGACAGACTTGCTTTGTTCAATAAAATCCATTTTCCCCTTCTTCCCTCAAATAGAGCTGGATATGCGGACTTCCAACTAGACACTACATTACCAACTTCCTTTGAAGCATGTGAACATGTTTGGATGCATATGTTAGTGAAAATGATAAGTACACTTATGTGTCATCTCCTTAAAATACAATCTTTTTTCTCTGGGCCCGTGTTCTGTGTCCATTCCTGTGAGCTGGTTCACAGTTGTGTCCATGGCCCAACTTCAATAAAGCAGATAGGGACAAAGGCCCCGGAAGGTAAAATGACAAGATGGGAGAACCCAGGCCTATGAATGCACGAGCAAAGCGGAGCTACTCCATTCACGGGACCAGAAATTGGCGGCTGCTACCTGAGAGAAATAAACTTATTTTTAAGCCACTGTATTTTGCGGCACTTTATTTATCCCAGTTAAGTTTAGGTAGGTGTATTATTATTATTCCCATTTTACAAATGAGAGGCTGAGGCACAGGCAGTTAAGTAACTTGCTCATAATCATTTGGCTAATTAATATGGAGTAACATTTTGCATAGGTAACTTGGTTCCAGTGCCCACATTTTAAATTATTACATTATTTTTAGTGACCTCTCAACCAACTAATAGCCATTTAGGTAGCAGCTGTAATGAAATAATTTTAAATGATCAGATATCTATTATGTTTCCATTCTGCGACTTACTCATACGCAGAAAACAGAGTGAACATATGACTGCTGAGTGACTGAGTATCATTTACCGCATTACATTATTGGGTAAAGGTTTATATTAACCCTTAGACTGACCTTCCTTCCTTCCTTCCTTCCTCTCTCTCTCCCCCCTTTCTCTCCTTCCTTCCTCCCTTCCTTCCTTCCTCCCTTCTCTTCTGTCTATCTTTTATGGCACTTTTGGGCCTTGGAGAATCTAAAGTGGTTGTCACCCTCCTCCTCTGCTGTGCCCCACTCCCATTTACCTGAAGAAGACTCCCAAAACAAACTGTGCTCAAGTTATATGTATCCTGTAGGTCTCATTTAGAAATACTGGGTTTAAAGCACTTGTCTAAGGCTGACCTTCCAATCTGGCAATTAAATGATCATTCTGAACATGTTTGTAGTTGACCACTGTATTTAACTCCCTCAGGAAAGATATTGGAAGATTTTTAGGTCTATTAGGGTTGTCAAAAATTGGTATAAGATTATCAATATTTCTGTCTTGTTAAATCTGTCTAAACTCAGTCAACAAAATCCTGGACAATATAATGAATAGATATTTTATATAAAAGAAAACCTGCCAAACAGGTAGGTACTGTGAAGCCATGAACATTACCTCTTTGGAAATTCTACCATGACCACAATATGCCTTTTTATTAGTTTCATGCACACTGGATAACTTTCAGAATATCCTATAATCAATGTTTTCTCCTTCAGTACCCTGAGAAAATAGAGACATTCAAATGATGGCTCCATAAATATCTATGGAGAATAAGCACAATGTCTGAGATGCTTCCTGGGGAAACGGTTTCCTCACGATTTCTGTAGGAACAGAAATGCTGTGATGTTTCTGGTAGGTAATAATGCAAATATGGTCTCTAAGATGTCAATAGTTCAGCTCTTAATATTTAAAAGCTGCCTGTTGCTTTCTAAATTCAGGCTAAACTTCTTACAATGTCATTCAACACAAATTAATCATTAGTCCATGACAATATCACTCCTGCTGGACAGGAATGATGTGACTCTACATTCCAGCAGTGAATTCTTTGGATAGTCATACTGGCTGCACAAAGTCCTCTCTTTAGGAGACTATCCATTGTCCACTATTTCCTTCATCTGAGAGGCAATATGTTATTAATATGTTATTGTGATTGAGTAAAGGCTTTGGTGTCAGCACGTTTGGGTTCAAGTTCTACCTTCTAACTGTATGACCTTGGGCAAATATCTCAAACATTCTGTGCTTTATTCTCCTTAGATGTAAAATGGAGATAGTAATAGTACTCACCTTTCAGATTATTAGGCATGGAAAGAGGGAAAGAATGCATGCAAAATGCTTATAAATTTGTTTAGTATATATCAAGTACTCAGGAAATGTTATGATTATTTCAGGTGGGCAATGGGGGAGGCTGATCTTTCTGAGGGTTTCTTGGGCAATAGAGCTTCCTTCATTATTTAGTAACTTTCTGGCCTAATTGTTTCTGGTCAGTTCCATAGTCAGGTATCTGAACAAAGTCAGAGATCAGCTTCATAGCCCTTGAGTTTGGGAAGCAGATTTTTTTGAACTTAGGTATCAGCTAATGTGGAAGTGGGCATAATTCTTCTACCCTACTTGCGTAGAAACAAAAGTATCTCAGGTCATCTCACTACTGTGTATGACTAGCTGGATTTTATTTCTTTGCCTTTTTGCCTTTTCTTGAGCCAAAACTTCCATTAGCAATACCCATTGTGAACTATGTCCACGGTGGATATTTTCCAAGGAGTATAACCATCATCAGGCAAAGCAGAAAGGGTAAACCCCCAGACACCAGTGCTTACCCTCTCTGCCTTACTGAGGTTGGTGCTGTCTTGGCTGACTACAATTGTGCAGTCACTTTTGTCTTTTGTTACCCATACTGACAGAAGGTGTTCGTAGACAGAAGAATGCTTTATGACAACATGTCAACCACCAACGAAATGGGCACCTGTTTTATTGATGGCATTATACCAAGCCTCTTCCCCTACCATTGCTGTTACTCCCACACCAGCCAAAGTGTAAGCTGCTCTATGAGGCTTTTAGAAAGGTCTACATGGAGAAAATATGAAGACAGGCCCAGACTTTTATAGAAAGGCTTTGTTTTGTACCCATTTTTACACACCACCCAGAAGAACTATGAATTCAACTTTCCCCCATTTTTATATAAAACCACATACACCGCACTGTACATGTAAAACAAATTTGGAAAGGAGCCTCAAGCTGGCCTCTGAAATTGTGTAAGCAATTATCACATTTTTGTGCGCAAATGCAGTAATTATATGTGTAATTTGGCAGCTGGGATTGAAAATTTGGCCTTAAATGGAACATAGACAGGAAAAATAAATGTTGGAAAATGCCAATATTTTATAAAGATTTTGAATCAAATAATGGTGGAATTATTGCAAGCCATCTTAATTTTTAATTATAATGATCATTACACAATATACAATAATTTTTTGAGGAAGAAAAGAACTATAGATCAATTGCCCATCGTTTTTGTCAGAAAAAAAATGCCTCAATTCTTGGGAAGAATAATTGTATTTTTCAGAGGTTATGGTACACATTTCAAAGGCTTTTTATTCTTGTGAAGAAAAGATAGTGATTGCCTACTAGTTCAAGTTCTATGACATATTTTACAATAGGAAGAATAGAACTCTTTGTACTGATTACTTTAGAGGAAAAGTAATATTAACTCTGTGCTTATACTTGAGTTAGTAATCTTGATTTAGATAAAGCTTTCTTATAAGCATTTAAGTTTTGGAATATAAGATTGTAGTGCAAATAAAGGGTAATTTAGATTTCTTTGATCTAGATTTGAATTGAACTTAGGTAGTAAAATCATGGTTTTTATATTGTCATGAAAATTGATTCTAATGCACATGGCTTTTTCGTGTAGTTATAAGGGCTGGTGACTTGGATATAACGTAAGGATAACCCTGGAACAATGTTATCTTCAGGTACGGTAAAGTAGAGATTAACTTTGCAGGCTCTGGAGCCTGCCAGCCTGAATTCCAATTCTGGCTTACCATTCTATTAGCCCTGTGTCCTTGAGCCAGTTACTTAATCCTTAACCTTTCTGCACCTGTCTCCTCATCTGGTTAAATGGGAGTGATAATAGGCCCACAAAATAGAGGAATGAATGAAATAATCATGTAAAGTTTTTGGTATAATGCCTGGCACTGGTAAACCCTCAAATATAATAATCATTTTTTTAAAAAAATCATTTGCTTCCTAGTATTAACCCCCTATCATGACTAAGTGAAAAAGGAGGGATTATCCAACTAAGAAATGCAGTGAAGGTAGGAGCAAGTCCGTGAGTGACCCAAGTACAGTTGACCCTTGAATAACACGTGGGAGGGAGGCATTAGGAAGCACCAACACCTTCCACCCAGGTCGAAAGCCCCAGTATAATTTTCGTCTCTACATTCAATTCCTCTCATTGGTGGAGTCGACCAACAGCTATTAAAAAGTCACCCTGATTGGAAAGTTTAGTTTAGGAATGTAAACATATTCCCGCCCCCGCACTCCTCCCCTCCTCCCCCGACTCGCGCAGTTGGTGAATCTGCGAATGCAAAACCACGGACAGGAAGGGCAGACTGTATTTATTGAGAAAACCCAAACCAGCTGCGTAAGTGGGCCTGCGGAGTTCAAACCGGTGTCGTTGCAGGGTCGTCTCTACACGGAATAGTCCGTGGGAAGTCCACGTCCTTGGGAAGTCCACGTCCTCCGAGATGAGGTAATGTGCCTAATCGAACAATGAAAAGAGCAGAAGGTTTGGCAGCGCTCAGTTATGGTGCTGTATTTCAACTCTGTAGAGAACTACTGAGAGCCTTCTAGGCCTGTGCTACACCAGGGCGTAATGAAGATTAAGAAAGTCTCTTTCTCAAGGAGCCTGTCATCTACAGAGGGAATTAGATAAGTACCTGAATGACTGTAATGTATGATTCAATATACTCAGTACTAAATACTAGGGGAAATAAACAAGATGCTATGGGAATTAAGGAAAAAATGAGCGTAGGTAGGTGTCCTCTTCCACTCCTCTTCCTCTGAGATCATGTAAGCTTCCTTAGAATAGGTATCTTTTGAGGCAGGCATTGAAGACGATGAGATTTTTGGATAAGCAGACACGGTATGGCAGGGAAGAAATGCCAGGTGAGGAAAAGAGCATAAAGGAGGCAGTGAGGAGGGAAGCAGTGGGCACTAAAGAGTATCTGGGGCATCCAGCCTGGCGGAGAGTCATGGCCATAGGCCATTCAGGGAGGTTCTGCTGTATTTAGAGAGACGTTGGTGAATTTGGACTTAAAAACAACTGACAGCTTTTAAAGAGAGGGTCTTGATCTCTGCATCGTGACAATGTTTCAGACTTCATGGTGCATCAGGGTCTTGTGAAAACACATGTTCCTGGTTCTCTCTCCCAGAGATTCTGCTCCTGTAGGTTTGGGATGGGGCCCCAGAATTTGCACTTCCAACAGGCTCGCATGTCAGGCTGAGGCTGTCATTCACGGAACACATGGACTAGCATTGACTTAGGGCACCAGCCTGTCAAAAGTTTTTGTTTGCACGTTCTTATTAATGAAGAAATTTCATCGTACACCCTCTCTCTATATATTTATTTATTTTCAAATTATAGATGAACTACCATGTCAGTATTGTAAGGTCTAAACCAATTACAACGCTAAAAGACTGAGCTAATGAAGAAATAAACAATCATTGTTTTATTTTTATTTTTAATGATACAAAAGTCACTTTGCTCTCCCTAAAATTATTACTGTGTTTGAATATGTTTGACTAATTGTGAAAACTTAAAAAAATCTGTGATATAGTCATTTAATTGTTTCTTAAATTCACTTTTAATTTGCAGTATTTTGGTGTAATGGTTTTTATAAATGAAAAATATTTTTCAGAACACACATACATCAAAATGGAAAAATTTTCTTACAGGATGTTTGAACTAAATCCCATTCACCAGTTATAAAAGCGCTTTTGTTAACATTTGGCTAGTAGAGTTCCATCTTCTCTGATGTCCATCAGTTGTGCTTACAAAGCAGTAGGCAGGTGTTACCATTTTTCATTACCAAAATGGGTTCAAATTCAAATGGAATTCTTTGGAAGAGTTTTAAACTGGTTAAAAATCTTGTTTCCATGTTTTTAGAATGTGCTGATAGGAAATTTTTAAAAACAGATGATGGATTCAATAATCATATCTTTGGCATCCAAACTACATAACAATGGGAAGCTTTCCACAGATCTTTTTCCAAAATGCCCTGTTAGTAAGTACCATGAGCTTCCTTAGAAGGGGCGTTTCTTCTTATTCACTATTGAAACATTACATTCACCTGAAAGGGATAGAGTGTGGTTACTGATGTTATTTAAAAAGAATACTTGATAGGTAGCATGCTATGGACGGCCCATTCATCATCACTGGAAGGTTAGCACATTTTGAACACTTGTCTTCTGGTAAATACAGACTGAAGCAAAAGTAGGTTCACAGTTGGGAGTACGCAAAACACAGTTTATTCTTGTATTATTATTCATTAATTATCGTATTCTTTTCCACATGAACAACTGCAAACCTACTTTCGCTCCACCCTGTATATGTTTTCAGCTCATTTGAGTACTTTTCCAGGAGCAAATCCCTGTGTTGTAGAAAATATGTTCATGGTTACTCCCCATTTCAATTTGTTCTAAAGGGTGAAATCTATTTTAAAGATTAAAAACATAAAATTAACTGCACTGATGACACCCTGTAGTAGTTTCTGCACTTCTGGCTCCAACTCCTTAGCTGCAAACGCTTGCCTATGTATCACAGGGTGAGCGAATGTCATGGGGTATCTGTCTCATTAACTGTAGCCAAAATCTTTTAAAATTTTTGGTGGTCAAAGCAGTGGCTCCATTACTTACACAGATTTACCATTAAGGAAATTATTTACTGATGAGAATATTTCTTTTTAGTGTATTTTACATTTGGTGGTTTGAAAAAAATTTGTCATATATATTATTACTGAAATACAGCTTAGCAAAAATCATATGTTGGGACTTGGTAAAATAGAAATTTTGGTACGTTCATTCAAATTGTATATCAAACTTCATAACATGGTATGATTCCAATTCTTATTTGAAAAAAAAATTAGCAATGTTTTCCACACATCTTATCAAAATGGGTTCATGTTCCACTGAAATTCTTTATTTAAAAGATATTAAACTGGTTAAAAAGTCCTCTATTCACTGACAAAAGTGTCCATTCTGGTTTGTAACATATGATTTTGAATGTATTATTTCAGCATTCATCAAAGCAAAAAAAGTAGAATTTCAGTAATAACATATAGCCTTTGTTTTTCATCTTTAGAAAGAAACTACATGTTTAGTGAAATTTTGTAAAGCAATAGATTGAGTATTGTCTAATTTCAGTATCTTTGGAAAAATTACCAATGCTTGTCTCTGTATATTAGGCACTTATTTTTTAAATGTCTTGTTAATTGTGATTGGTTTATATTATTAGCTATTACTTCAAAGCACAATTCTACATATTCATATCATAATCATTAAGCAATATCTCAAGATACAATATATACACAGGTAAAGTTCTTTGTTAATAAAAATAAATGTAAATCCATGTTTTAAGTGGTCTCCTAGATAATTTTGAACTTTTTAAAGCCAATTAATTCCTTGTTACAATTTTATCATATAGCACATTAGATGAAAAGTTTGTACTAAGGGTAGACATGTTACCTCTCCCATTTTCTTGTTCACTTGAGCTTGCAAAATTGGTGTTCTCTTCATAACTTCCTTGCAGGAGGCTTAGAGCAAGGTGTGCATTTTGCCAGAGTTAGTTTAGTTAAGACTCAGTTATATACTTTTTAAGCCCACTTTTACATGTGTATACCTTAACTATTGTATAATGCACTGAATGGGGAAGAAAGGTGAAGGCGTTCTGGTCGTAGTCTCTGTGTTTGGATCTCTGATGTATCTTATGTACCTTTGACATTCTTACATATAGACCAGGGACGACAATGGCATGAATCCATATAGCAAATGTAATTAAGCTCATACAAGCTTATTTGTAGATAACCATAAGTATCAATAAGTAGATATAAAAGTTCTAATCATTTTCAGCACACCCCCCAAAAATCGTCTTGCTCCTTCTCTGGATATGCGCACCTCCACTGTGGAGACCACTGCTCTGGGAGAATGAATCTGGTGGTGGAAATGCAGACAGGCTAGAGGCGGGGGAGACTGGAGGATGGAATCAAGTTAAGAGACAAATATAGTTGTCCAGGAGTACCCAAGAAATAAGAGGCATATGTGATCTCAAGGAGCTTTAATTTACATGTGGAGACAAAAACATGTTCTCATGATGCAGACCCACGACAGTTACAAGGTACCTCGATGCATGAAGTTGTAACAGAGTGATTGATTCATTTCTGTTGACTATATCAGCTTCACACAGGCATGTAACTCTAAAGACAATATAGTAAGTCCCAAACACATTAGTATAAATGAGTTTTAAGATATTTTCATACTTTTCAGGGTTGTTGTGAGGACTAAATGCTCACCATATTGCCTGGCACATCATATATGCTCAGCATGCAGTAGTTATTATTACTAACAATAGGATCAGCACGAGGGGGTTGGATGTGGGGAAAGAGAGTGTAAAACAGAGAAACGAGGAAAACTAATGGTGGTGCGTTGTTGAGCTGGTCACAGCCTCAAAAGAAACACCTGGTTGCTGGGTCACTCAGGGCATTCCCAGAGACCATATGGAGCTTTGTGCTTGGCAGGCGGTGGGAGGAGGGGGATGAAGAGAGAGCAATTTTTGTTGGCTTCTTTCTATTTGTTGTCTTTCAGTGATTAGAGTTCACCTAACAGTGTCTCACTTTTGGTTTGTGTTATTTAGCCTTTCTGGGCAGCTTCTGGGGAGACTGGAACCTTCATTGGTCCAGTTGGATTGGACCTGGATTCAGGAATTGCAGAGCGCTAGCTCTCTCCCAGAAGAGAAAGCTGATTTAGCCAGCAAAGGTAAGAGATGAGCAGATGATGGTGACGGTCCAGACTTTGGTCATAGATAATGCGTTTACTGGGGCTACTCCATCTAGGGAGTAAGGCAAATGGGTGATGCTTGAGGACAGGTGGAACAGAATGAATGTAGGAGGCACATAAATCAGATCCAGGACATGAGCTCTTTTTTCGTATAGTGGCCGGGCCTCTCTGATAAGGTACTCTTTGAGCAGAGTTCTGAAGCAAGTGAGAAAGCCAGCCATGTGTGCATTTTGCAGAATTTTTTTCTAAGCAGAGAGAACATTAAGTGCAGAGACCTTCTTCAGGCAAGAGCAGAAGGTAGGAGGCCAGTGTGACTAGGTGGGCGTAAGTGAGGGCGAGGTGGTAAGAGATGGGGTCAAAAAGGCAGCGGGTGGTTGGGCCACGAAAGGCCTTCTTAAACCATGGTAGGCCTTTGGCTTTTACTCTCAGTAAGATGAAAGCTACTGAAGAGTTTGAGGCAAAGGAGTGATGTGATGTGACTTGCATTTTTATCGGATCATTTGGCTTCTGTTGGAGACTAGATTACAGAGGGGTAAAGGAGGAAACTGGGAAACCAGCTTGGAGAGTCTTGGGTCAGGTGGTGGCTGTGGAGGTGGCGACATGCTGGCTTCTGGCTGTTTTCCATCAGGGCTGTAAGGGCTTGTGGATGGTTAGATGTGGGATGTGAAAGAAAGAGAAATCAAAGGTGATTCCATGGGTTTTGGCCTTAGCAACTAGGAGAAGAGAAATGAGTCTCACCAAGGTCAAGTTCACTTATTTTGATAGGACTTACCTATTTTGCCAATAAGAAACTTCACTGAGAAAGATCCTGCATTGTAAAGTATTTTGAGTTGAGTTCACTCATAATGAATATGTTCAACTAATTTATATATTTTAGATCCACTGGGTATAAGTAGATTAAAATTTAAAATTTTCATTATGCATTAAATCTGGCTATAGTATCTCTATTAAACAAAAAAGCTTAATTAGCCCTAGAAGTAATAAGTTACCTAAGTGGGGTGTGTGTGTGTGTCTGTGTGGCTATGTGTGAAGAGGGGGTGATGAAATTTACTTATTTTTAGTAGTCTTCCGATGAAAGGCATGCTGGAACTCCCCATATAATACTTCAGATTGCTTAAGATGCTGTCATGTTGGTTTTCATTGTTATTAATGCTAAATACTCTAAGAATATCTCTGGCTCATGAAAAACGTCCCGAAATATTTCAGTGATTTATGAAACAAAGAGGTTTCCTCAATGTCTGAGAAACAACAGTGATGACTTCAATAAATGCAGTAGTAAGCACTTATTACAGCACCTGGAACACGGTTACCTGGCTGCTTTCTGTTCCATTAACAAGTTGTGAAAAAGTCTTGATGGAGCTTTTAGCCATAAAACATCTTAGAGTGTAATCTGTTTTTAGAAGATTAATTTCATCTGAAAGAGTGAAGCAAATGATAAACAGCCTAAAGGAGACCAGATAAATAGATCCCGATGCTGCTGATGGCAATCGCGTTATTCTACACTTAAGGAAACTTTGCAGGAGAAAAATCAGATGAGAAAAATGGGTTCAACCATGTTTATTGGATGAGATCAGTTAGGATATTCCTGCCAAGGTGTATTAAAGTGAGGGAATAAATAGGATCATTTCCAGTTAAAAAAAAAGTTGTAGAAAATTTTATTTAAAAAAATATTCATACAATTATTTTAAAGCACTCCCCTCCAAAAAAATCCTTCAAACATTTTATTTATTATTTACTTACTTTCAACCTGAGGTTTCTGAACAGAATGGGTTCAAACTCCAAGGAGTCCTGAGGACTAGCTGAGAAGGATACACCTGAGATCTAGTTGGAACAAAGATTTTAATGAAAAAAGGGAAATACCGCAATTTCATAATAGAGGGCAAAGCACATCGCTATTGGCAGTGTCAGTAAGAAGGAAGTTCACATCTGTAACTCACCACAGCTGAGTGGGAGAAACTGATCCATGTTTTGGTGCCGCATCAGACACTCTGATACGCAAACACTCAGCACCCAGTTTATGCCCCGTGGAAAGACACACTCGATGACAAATAGCTCTCCTTAGAGTTTCAGACAGACAGGCACAGGGAAAGAGATACGCCGCTTTCCCAGGGGGTGGTAGCATATGACATTTCCCACCCCAAGGAGATGATGCAGATGGAAAATATTATCGATTCCAGAGGAGCTTTTAGACATGTTTACAGATGATATACCCATGGAAGTTTGAGTGCTTCTGGAACATTCCCAAATCTTTGGACTTCGATGTTATTTACTGGTCATTCGTGGATGATGAGCCTGATTTGCCATTCTTTAGGCTTTCATAATACCTTACCTCACTCTCTCTTTTTAAAAAGTTTTTATTTATTTATTTTTTTAGAGAGAGGGGAAGGGAGGGAGAAAAGTGGGAGAGAAACATTGATGTGAGAGAGAAGCATCGATCATTTGCTTTTGTGGACCGAAACCGCAACCCAGGCATGTGCCTTGACCCGGAATCTAACCGGCGACCTTTCACTTTGAGGGATGACACCCAACCAACTAAGCCACACTTGGCAGCGCTTTCCTCTCTTTTTTAAATAAATTTTCAATATTTTTCAATTTCAGTTTACATTCAATGTTATTTTGTATTAGTTTCAGGTGTACAGCACAGTGGCTAGACAGTCATATGCTTTACAAAGTGTTCACCCAATATTTCCAGTACCCACCTGGCACCATACAGCATTATTACAATATTATTGACTATATTCCCTATGCTGTACTTTACATCCCCATGACTTTTTATCGTTACCAATGTGTACTTCTTAATTCTTTCACCTTTTTTCACCCAGCCCTCTAACTTCCCTTTCCTCTGGCAGCCATCAGTCTGTTCTCCATCTCTATGGGTCTGTTTCAATTTTGTTTGTTTAGTTTGCCCTAATATCTTTTATATTCCAATTTCAGGGAAACCTAATGTAATGAAGTAGTCATGCATTCATTTATTCATTTAGTCAGTCAACATTCATTCAGCACCTATTTGTAGAGGATTAAGCTAGGCAATGATAAAGAAGACATTTAAAGGTATTTTTCTTATGAAGATTGCTATTATCTGGTAAACAGTAATAGTAATTATCATCATGCTTTTCCAAGATACACACATCCTGGTGGCAGGACAACACGTATCTCTCTGATTCTCCTCTCTGTAACTGCAGGACCTCTGCTTCTGGAAAAGGGTCGAGCTGGGAGTGCCACGTGGTTTCTGATGGGAACCACAAGTGGCCCCATGGTTTTACTCTGCTGCTCCGGCTTCCTTCTGCTCAGGCCTCCAGTCCTTGGCCTGGCTAGGACTCTGGGGCCCATGACCAAGGGGTTCTGCATGGGCTCCACCTCTCCGGCTGAGTAGCACTGCTGCTGATGCATGGAACCTCTTTGGTGGCAACTGTGCATCACTCTTTCTGGGTCCTCGGGATGCCGGGGCCACATCATATTCCTGGCAGAAGTAGATAAAACAGCTCTGTCCTAATTCGGAGTCACATGATGAAGTGGGACTATTTGTGCTGCCTTACCGAGCTCTGCTGTGGCAGCTCTTATGGTGTTATTCTTTGTTTTACTCATTAATTCTTCCTCCTGTCCATCGTCTTCTCTCCACCTCCCTGCCCCACCACCCATCACCACAGTCTCAAAGGAAGCTCACTGGGGTTGGGGGTGGAGAGCAGTGAGGGTAGGATGAACAAATCCAAGTGACACCTCTTAACCGAGAATCAGGTCCTCCTCCAGTAACTGCTGTGATTAGCCTGGCTTATCTATCTGGTTCCCTTCCCCCACAGGATGGACTTCTCTTGGTTCTTTGTTGCAAATAGGCTTGTAGTTGGCCCCCTTTTTCAGGCCTGTAGGCATGCTCGAAGATCACGGGCTTTAATAAAGTCTATTAGGGATATATATTTGCATCTCATCACAAAGTGTTTTTTTAGATAGTATCTCATTTTTCTCACAAGGGCCCAGAGGTTTTTTTCCATTTTACAAACGAAGACATCGAGAGGTTCAGAAAGGTTAAGTGATTGGGGCCAAATATCTTAGGCTGTTCACTCCAATTCCGTAGTGGGCAGTCAGGGCTCTTCACTCTGTGGCCTCTACATATCTCTTCATTTTCTCTCCATCTCTCCACATGGATCCTCTATGCCCCAGTCTGAGGGGAGAGAGAGAGAGCGAGAGCGCACACCAGAGCGCCGTGTGCAATTTTCCAAGTGCTCCAAGCTCCCTTTTACCTTTGTGACTTTACACATATCTTAGATTGGGTTCCCTGGAACAAATTCTGAGGTGGAGAGTTGCATCTTGGGAGATTCACTCATAGAGAAGTGAGGAAGGAAAGAGTGTAAGAAACCGAGGAAGGCAGGACTGAGCAGAGGGAGAAGCTGATGTGCAATGTGGTTGCAACTCAAGCCTCAGACAATCCTACAAGGAATATAACCTTGGGCAAGATGGTGCCTTGAGGCTGAGGGTCAGTGAAGAAAAGGTGGGCAGTTAGCATCTGATGTTACCAGCAGCTGGGGGATGGGTGAGTCAGCCCTGAACAATACCAATGTTTCTACTACATATGTTTTCCTTCCACTTTAATATCTTTACTTAATTGCTCAAAACCATGCCATATTTTAGTTTATTTCATATTCGAGGTTTTTTTTTTTTTTTTGTCTCACACAACTAATTTTTCTTGGAGTTCCTAATTGACATTCTTTTCCCCTCCCTACCATGACAAGATAAACATATGTTTTAATCAAATTGCTAAGCTCAACTTGCTTCTTTATTTGAAAAAGAATGAAATGGAATCCACTCCTCAGAGATGATTTTCTTAGATCCCCTGACCTCCCATTCCATTGTGGAACGACTGTTTCCTAGTTCTGCTGCACTGCTCCCCCCATCCCCCCACCCCGGGATATACTGTCACTGAGCTCCTGTTACAGAAATGGTATTTCTTACTTTCCATGTCTTCTTTCTTGTGTTTCTTTTTACAGTCTCAACTTACTTTTAACAAAGGATTAGTAGAGATAAACTTTGTGTCTAAAAATGCATTGTTTTGTGCTCTAGCCAGTGTGACTCGGTTGGTTGGAGCATTGTCCTGTGCAGTGAAGGGTGTGGGTTCGATTCCCAGTCAAGTCACATACCTAGGTTGTGGGTTTGATCCTTGGTTGGAGTGCCCAAGAAGAAACTGATCAATGTTTCTCTCTTTCTCTTCCTTCCTCCCTTCTTCCATTCCTCTCTCTCTAGTGTTAATATGCATGTCCTTGGGTGAGGATTAAAAAGAAAAAAACAAAACAGCATTGTTTTGCCATGAAATAGAATGCTAGGTTCAAAATAGTTTCTACTCACAACTTTAGAGGATGACTCCATTGTCTTCTGGCAGCTAGGTTGCTGGTGAGAGGTTTGGTTCCTCTCTGCTTCTCCGTCCTTTGTAGGGAACCTGTCCTTTTTTGCTGGTCGTGTTTAGATCTCCACATTATCGTTAGTTGTCTGAAATCTCATTAAACCATCAGAGCGTGAGTCTTCCTTAGGTCATCCAGTTTGATACTTTCTGGTTGCCTTTAATGTCATGGTTTTTGTCTTTCTCAGGCCAGGAAATAATTTTTTCCAATTATTTTCTTCCCTTCATTTTCTTAGTTTCTTCTTGTATTGTGTTCATGAATCTCCTTTCTCAGTTGATTACCTGTTTATTTTCCTTTTTTTTTTTTTTTTTTTGTACATTTTGGGAGACTTAACTCTTTTTTTACCTCACCCTTTCTATCAAATTGGTTAGGACAAACATATTTTTAATTGTCAAAACCTCTTATCTTTAACAATCAATTCTTGTTTACAAATGTAGCTTTTCAACGACCCGAGGAAAGGGAATATGGATGGGGCACTGAAGTCACATCTTACTGACATAATTTTGACTGTAATGTGACATTCTTTTATCAAGCCCTACGAAAATGACTTAAAGGAGTTGTATCTCATTTTAATTTTGTTAAAATCCTACCAGGGAATTTCTTGGGTTTCATCATGACTTCTCAGGCATTCTCTGGGCGTCCCTTACTGATGAAATGGGATTAGACCAGACAGGGCAGCAAAAAAGGTCAAAGTCAATTGGATTTATTCAAAGTGAGGAAATATGAAAGCTGCCATTACATATAGACAAGGGAGTCTGACGGAGAGGAGGAAAGGCAGGGTGTGAGGTGTGATTTTTAAGAGAAGTTCATAGAAGGTAGGCAGTTGTTAGAGGGTTTTTTCCTTGGCAAAGAATGATGAGAGGCTCCAATTTAATGTATTCTTCCTTATCCATGATCTTCATTGCTGAAGTGATTGCAAACAAATAAGTATTTACAGTAAATAAAGGATAAGAGACTGAGAAATCATTTCCAATGCCATGAGATAACATTACTGATGAATCACTTCCCTCCTAAGAACTTTAGATAGTTGAGATTTCAGAAGACCTCAGTTTCATATAAGATGTTACAGTTATTTTTACATTTTAAAGTCTGATATTTGTGAGTGTTGCCTAGGTTATAATAATCGAGGTTGAGTTATTCCTGAAGGGTCTTTGGCATAATCTTTACTGTATTTTTTTTTTTTTTTTTTTTTGGCATTGGAAAGGAGAAGCAATAACTTCTAGCTCTGGCAAAACTTCCATATTTCTCCCTAACCTCTTTAATAAAAATATCTTTATTTTATTTTGGGGAGAAAGGGAGGAAGCACTAGATTGAGAATTTAATGCCCCATGGGAAAAAATCTGCAAAAGGGCTTTCCACTGACAAATGGGCCAGTCTTTGCCTCTGAGGGTTACAAAATATTATCGTTAATATTACGTGATGGCATTGCTCAGAGTTGTACTATTCATCTGTCAAATAACTTGTTTGCTTTTTATTAATGTGACTCAATTAATGGATGCATTCAGATTGGGGTCCTAATTCCAATCAAGTCTCTTAGCTGGAAGCCCTACCTTTTACTCTCTGGTGTCCTTCTAGATGAAGTGTAGGGCAAGAGTTCGATACACAGTTGGGACGGGTACAGTGAAGGCTATTGGTCCGTTCATTTCCTCTGAGACTTTGCTGCAAACCTTTGGAAATACTCAATATTAGCAATAGACTTTAGAGTTTAGTGAGAAATATGCTCTAAGAGAATATTCAACTTTGACATTTTGAGAAAGGGAGGTAACAGCATATGGGCACAGAGATAAAAACACTTATTAAATTTAAACATTATGTGCATTATTCTTTAATCTTGTAAACTGTAAAGTAAAAGAAATCAAGTCCAGTAGCTTTAAGTTGATAACAAAACAAGGTTTCTCTTGTAGGATTCATCACGTTAATATACATACAGGAATAAAACCAAGATTATCATTATGCATTTTTTTCTATTTCACCACTTTTTTTTTTTAGCATTAGCCCCTCTCTTAGATTTTGAAATATAGAGGCATTGATAACAAATTTCAAATAATAAGAAAACCCACACACAATAGCAGGTATGAAAATATTTTCTGTGGTTAAAAAGCTCTTGATACTTACCACTCAACAATTTCTCAGGCACCTTTAAAAGGCTTTCAGGTCAACTATTGCAAACCCAAACATTCTAGTCCTGTCCCGTCCATCTTCAGAATCCAGGAAACAGATCAATATTTGAGCTACAGGCAGTCGAATCTATAAGCAAACCGTTCCAAAGAGCTTAATATAAGCAAGTACAGTTTTCTAATTAATCACATAACATTTTAGCAACTTACTTTGTTCTAAATTTCTATATAAATTCTTTTGGTCTTTGTTAATGGTCTGTGATAGGGTAAGTGTACAGATTTATGTCTTAGCAAGAAAAGTCCAATTGAATATATTTCATTTAAATTAATAAAGAGCTTTGGAGAGAATTGAGGGTTGAAGGGTTAGGTAATGAATAAGAGAAACAGATGCAGAAGAAATATGAGTTCCTTCATGTAGCATATTTCAGGGAATCTTTAATTTACCTGAATATGGCCATGAGTTATGCTTAGAGTATTGTATTAGAATTCCTAGTAGGAAGGGATTTAGATGTACATGTAATGTTAAATATGGTTAGACAGTAAAATATTGATTGCTTACCACAAACAGTGCAGCAGGGTATCTAACACTTGTTTTCCATGTGGAACATAATAAGGTAATTCATTTATCTCTAGCTGAGTTTTATTTGTGAAAAATTTGGGTTTTTGGTGGAACATATTTAAATGCATTCTGCGTGTCTCCAATAGCTCTCCGTTTGTGCTGTGACAACTGCGTGCAGTTTGTGGCTGTGCTTTAGTAATCATCATCTTAGAGATGGGGACACTTTGTTCTTCTTTTAAATAGCAGAATACAAGCCTCAATAGTAAAACAGCACTCCGGATATAAAAGCTAATGACTAATAGGAGAATTCTGACCCTCTGAATTGCGTTTACTGTTCACCAATGATTATGTCATTAGGAATGAATTAGGTAGTCAATGAGGTGAATCTTCAAATCAAAGCTGCTACTTTGAAATTTTCAATAATCTGTTCACTTGTAGGAATAGGGCGGTATCTCATGGCCATTACTGCTCTATTGCTGGGGTTATGCGGCCATGAAAAACGGTATCATTGCTCTCTCTCTCTCTTTCTTGTAACTGTATTTTTTAAAGCTAGAGTTCTGATTATTTACTCTTATATGAACAGCAAACTAGAGCCAAAATAATCTGCTATTTACTGTCCAGAAATCACAGGAGAACAGAGTGACGGGGCTGAGTGGAGTTAGAGGACTGACTGTCTTGAACAGTGGACATTCCAGGACTGTCACTGGGTGATGATTCTTCTTCTGCCTCATCTTTTTCTGCATATTATTTCACTATCCAAATAATGTAAAGAAACATAATGACTATCATTTTGTTTTTGTCTACTGGGAGAATTCGTTTATGACTTCGTATATCTTGTTTTATATGCTCTCTCTCTTACTGCAAAAACATTACTTCAGTTCTTTTGTGGATATTGAACTATTTGTATAAATTGGAATAATAGCTACAACAATAGCTGCTATTTATTGTGTGTTTGCTGTGTCCTAGATGCCATAGTAGGGATATTATCTGCATTATCCCATGCAGTTTACTGCACATTAAGAAAGTGTAGGGTGTGATAAAAAGGGAACTGGCAGATAGAAATAGAAATTTTCATTGGATGAAAACTTCCCTCCCCTATCGAGAATTAATGATTTAAAGCGCAAATATGCAATATTCTCTAGGAAGGCAGAGGGAAAAGAGTATGATAAAATTGACTAGAGGAGAAGAGCTAGAGGAAAGAAAGCAGATGAAGAATAATTAGAGTAACAAGGAACAATGTAAGAAGAAAACTTGCATTAAAAACAAAACAGAACAACTCCAGGACAGTGGACTGGAGGAGTATGTCATGATTTAGGCAGAATTATGAATTGGGAATTATGCAAGTAGTGATTATTGACAAACAAGTCTGTCGAAGTTTCTAAAGTTTCAGGATGAAGAAAAAAATTTCTTTTGAGACCCTCTTTTTAATGCAGGTATTATTTAGAAGTGTGTTGTTTAAATTCTAGGTTTCTGAAATGTTCCTGATGCCTTTAACAAAACAGTTCCTAGGAAAGTGGTCCACCTGCCACTGGGCACCACGTGAGTGAATCAGAATTTCTTGAATGTGTTTGGTGGAATATTAAAGTGGGCTTTCTAAACAGCGTCCATGAGGACAAAGTCAGATATGTTTGGGACGTACCAGGTTAAACAAAGTTAAACAGATCTATTTCCTGCAAATATTAGTTCTGTTAAACTAAGAGGAGTTGAGAATTTCTAAGAGTGGAGTCAAGTCTGCCGTGTTTCCCACACATTTAATCATGGAGCCCCTGGCTTCATTGTTTTCTTGATGAACCATTTGGGATTTGACTCTGAAGAATAAATACTGGGAAATAAGTTATAGTTGCTGAGGACATTTTTAAGGATGTTTTCCAGAAAGGTCATAGCCCAAAGATTCAGAGCAATGGGTTGTTGATGGTTTTTTCTCTGAGCTGGAAGTAAATGTATACCAAGGAGAATTTAAGAAAACCTCTCCCACTGCCTCATGGCTGGGGGAGCCTACTGGTTTTACCAGCTTAAGAAAACACAGAGTTACAAAGCACTTCAGAGAGAAAGGGAGAGAGGGAGGGAGAGAGATAGAAAGAAGAAAGAAGGCAGAGAGAATGAGAATGAATGCAGGCTGGTATCTGGTTCATTGGATAGGTTACGTGCATATCCTGTGTTTTGTGATATAGTACGTAGAAATTCAGACTGGATGGGTTTCTACAGTCTGGTTATGAGTTATGATTCTGGTGTTAAGTCTTCCAACGAACTGGCCGTTTTAACGGAATTTTGGCTTAAAGGTTTATTTCAGTTTAGTTGTGCTACCTGTTTTGAAAGGACTAAGATACTCTACAGATGTAGAAACCGAGGCCCGTAGAGTTAGGGATTCGCTAAGGTTATACACACAGTGAATGATGGAGCTAGTATTTGAACTTTTCCTAATGCCCAGGCTTGTCCACCTTGGCCATACTCTCCAGAATAGGTTATAATTCTTTTTTTAAAAAAATATTTATTTATTTTTAGAGAGGGGAAGGGAGGGAGAAAGAGAAGGAGAGAAACATCAACGTGTGGTTGCCCCTTGCATGCCTCCTACTGGGGACCTGGCCTGCAACCCAGGCATGTGCCCTAACTGGAAATTGAATCAGTGACTCTTGTGTTCACAGGCTGGCACTCCGTCCACTGAGCCATACCAGCCAGGACAGAATACATTATAATTCTTTCACAAGGCAGCCATGAAATAATTCCCCCCTAACTCAGAGTGATGGGTTAGGAGGAATATGATGAGTATAATGTTACCATGTAGTAGCCATTTACAAAACAGAAAAAAAATTGTATGGAGATTTCCTTCCATAAGTAAGCATACCATTCTCTGCCAAGATAGAAACTTTTATTCAGTCTGCAATCTTTGTAAATGAAAAAATGAATGATTTTAACAGGATGTTTAAGAATGCTTCTATATTGTTTTCAAAGTATATGCTCAAATCACTTATTTCCTGAATATGCCTTTTGAGAAAATGACCTGTCAAAACAAAAGTCAGATTTTTAGAATTATCTCCCTTTGAAACATAATTTTTTTTACTACAATAAGCTACATCCAATTAATGTTCTTTAGAGCAAAAGACATTCAATTAAGTTCATATTTCAAAGTTAACCTCTCTGAAGGAAAGAGAGTTCACATTTGAAAAAATGTCCTTGATTCTGGTCTCCGTACTTTATTCACAGCTAATCAAGCCCAATTTGAGCAGGGGGGGAAATACTGGTTTAAAATGGAATTGTGTGAGAACCTGCTGAATTCAAATTTTACTTGATTGAAAAAGTTGATTCTATTTCTGTTGTTAAGTGGCATTCAAGGTTGAACCAAGTAGACCCCAAATGAACAAAAACTATGTTATATATATTTTTTCCTCTTAGGATTTATTGATTTTTGAAGTCATTGGAACATTTGTTTGCTGTTTTTAGACATCTGCCATTGGACATATTCTTTGCTGGGAATTCAGAAATATGCTCCCTTGCTCTTTGTTTTGTGTTAGTTTCTTTCCCCTTAGCCTTGTTTATCTGCATCTGCTGTAATTAGTTGGGTGGTGAATTAAATAAGTTACACCTGAGTTAGTTGAGCGCTTTAATCTGCCTGCATGAATAGGAAAATTCTAAGCTTCCACTGAACTGAAAACCCAACTCACTGGCAGGGTAGAGGGTAACAATGGTCGCAGCTAATGAGGTTCTGTTGGAAGGGATTGAATAATCATTTAATAATCCATTCATTGGCTGATCTGGCTGTCAAGACAGGGCATTGTCACACACATGGCCTGGGTACCTGGGCCTCTGTACTCAGTGGTTAGTGTATCCCTTTCAGGAGAGTCCCCTCCACAAAGCATCAACAACCGCATTTTAACAATAGGGGCAGATGTATGATGGACTTGTGTTTCTTAATCAAATTGAAATTCTGCATTTGGCTAACAGTATCCTGTATTGAGGGGGGAAATGGCTGTTTCATCTTCTGTTTGTTTCTGAGAGCCAGTAACAAGCTCTTGGAATCAATATGCACAGTTGGTTTTCAAACACTTGGCAAAACACATCAATAGCATCTGCTCACACCCCCTCGCCCTACCCCACATTCATTTGCTGGGTGGTTAGATTCTCACCTTTCTGTATGTAAACTCAGCACTGTGGACCAACTCCAGCATAGTTAGAAAGTTCCTTCAAAACAGTTGCATTTTGGCTTCGGCTGCACTCAAGAGGCCTGGGCCACTTGACCTGGTAGCAGAACCAAAGACTGTAGACTCCAGTCCTGGCCTCTCTCTGACATGTGGAAGGACCATGACAATACCTGGACAGAGTCAAAAGGCCGAGATTTAGACCATAATTCTGTGTTGGCTAGCTTTGACTTCTTGGCCAAGTTCTTTATTTTTATTTTCTTTTTTAAAGTTTATTTTTCAACTGCAGCTGACATATAATAATATGTTAGTTTCAGGTGGACAACATAGTCATGAGACATTTATATACCTTATGAACACCTGATCACCTTGATGAGTCTAGTATCCATCTCTTGGTCACCTGTAAGTATGGGGATCAAATTACAATCCCTGTTTACCCCATAAGGTAATAGACTAGAAAAGTTTTAAATGTTATTTCTAATATTAAATTTAAACAAGTATATATTGTCTTCTTTCTGGTCCTAGGTTTATCTGGAGAATGTTTACCCCCATTCTACATTGATGACTGTCTTGCAACTCTGAAGCCATTGTTTCCACTGTAAGAACTCCTCCTTGCTGTGACCATGGACTGGTTTTTCAAACCTTTATCCTCTCAGTCATACTCCTTTAGGAGGACACTTCTCCAGGAGGATTTTTCTCAATGTACCTGCTAACATATTACACTCAAAACCTAGCACAGAACTCCAGTTGGGGGCCTGTTATGGACTTAATATATCCTTACTGCACATAGCTCAGAATACAGCCTCAAGATTTCCTTAGCTATGTTTGGCAGCTAGATCCACTGCCCTCACTGAGATTTTAGTTCAGAAAACCCGTAAAGAGTTCCAAGGAACTTTCTTTTTTTAAAAAAAATATTTTATTTATTTATTTATAGACAGAAGGGAAGGGAGGGAGAAAGAGAGGGAGAGAAACATCAATGTTTGGTTGCCTCTCGCATGCCCCACACCGGGGAACCTGGCCCGCAACCCAGGCATGTGCCCCGACTGGGAACTGAACTGGAGACCCTTTAGTTCACAGGTCAGCGCTCAATCCACTGAGCCACACCAGCTGGGGCCCAAGGAATTTTCTATAGAGACAATCGTGTTGTCAGTGAATGGGACAGTTTTAGATCTTTTTCCAATCTGTATGCCTTCCTTTTTCTTGCCTTATTGCACTGGCTAGGACTTCCAGGACAACATCCTGTAGAAGTGGTGAGAATTGACATCCTTGTCTTGTTTCTGATTGTGGGGGGAGAACACTGTCCTTCATTATCAAGTATGATATTAGCTGTAGAGTTTTTCATAGATGTCCTTTATAATTTTGAGAAACGTCTATTCCTGTTGGCTGAGAGATTTTAAGGAATCATGAATGAGTATTATGTTTTACCAGATAGTTATCTGTATCTATTGATAGGACTACATGGTTTTTATTCTTTAGGCTGTTAACATAGTAAATTATTTTGATTTTTAAATATTAAACTAGTTGTGCTCTCCCAGGATAAACCCTCTTGGTTGTGTTGTATTACTTATTTGATATATTGCTAGATTTGATTTGTTAATATTTTGTGGAGGATTTTTATGTCTATTTAAGGGATACTAGTCTCTAGTTTCATTTTCTTGTAATGACTTTGCTTGGTTTTGTTATAAGGGTAATGCAGGGCTTATAATATTAGTTGGGAAACATTCCCTCCATTTCTGTTTTCTGAAAGAGAATGTGTAGAATTAGTGTCAATGTATTCTTTGAATAGTTGTCAGAATATGCCAGTGAAACCATCTGGGACTGAAGATTTCTTTTCCAGAAAGTTTTAAACTATGAATTAAATTTCTTTAATAATTTTAGAATTCTCCAGGTTATCTATTTTATTTTGGGTGAGTTTTGGTAGTTGGCAGTTTTCAAGGAATAGGTTCATTTCATCAAAGTTTTTGCATTTATATTTGTAGTAGTTCTTTATAATCTTAACATTTTGGAGTTCTATAGTAAGGTCCTTCATTTTATTTTTGATACTATAATTTGTCTAAATTCTTTTTTTTCCTTCTTCAGGATTGTTAGACATTTATTAATTTCATTAATCTTTCCAAAAAAACTCTTTGCTTCATTGATTTTCTCTACTGTTTTTCTGTTTTCAATTTTGTTGATTTCTTCTCTTTATTATTTCCCTTTTCTGCTTAAATGGGACTTATCATACACTTCTCTTTCTAGTTGCTTGGGGTAGAAACTTACAGAATTTTTTTTAAATGTAAGCATTTAATGCTATCAATTTCTCTCTAAGAAGTTTAGTTCAAAATATGTTCTAATGTTCCTTGAGAAATTTTTTTTTCACTCATGGATTAGAAATGTGTTGTTTAATTTCCAAGTATTTGGAAATTTTCCTGTTATTCTTTGGTTATTGATTTATAGTTTAATTCTATTATAGTCAGGGAATATACTTTGTTTGATTTAAATTCTTTTAAATGAAAGTTTGATCTGTGACCGAGGATATGGTCTCTAGCTGCAAAGGAAAGTCGGTCTTTAGTAACCGCCAACCCTGCCAGAGTCAAGTCAGGTGGTAGCGAGCGAGAGGCCGGGTCATGTGCCAAACGGTCCTTTCTCATGGATTTGATATACGTGTGGTAGGTTTCGTTTCCAGCAATAAAGGAAAACCAGTCCAAACTATTCCGACAAATGAGAATAATTTAAAATAATAAAATTTATGTTAGCAACCTAAGAAATTGAATGGTTCCAGGAGTAGAGGTGTAAACTGTGAGGTAATTAAAATAGACCTTTTAGTATATAAGATGCAGTTCGCTTGTAGAACTGACTGGGTGGAAACACTGACAAAGAAGGACACTCATGAGGTTCCTGTGCTCTTCCCTGTGGAAAGCGACGGTATACGGCTTTGTCACTGGTTGAGTTCTCTCCTTTGCAGACCCCAGGCTGGTTCCTGCTGCTTCTTGTGGTCTGCTGAACAGCCACTTGGATGTGGTTAGCCAGCAACTGCCATATCTGCACGGCTGCATCTGTGGCTCATTGCAAATTAACCCCTGGCCACTGGATGCCACTCTTCTGTCAGAGTTTCGGTTTGTCTACCTCTGCTGTTAAACTACCATTGGATGTTTATTTCTGGTTCTGCCCAAAGAGTTACAATGTGACGTTTGATGAAATTGTTTAACTGATCATAACGTCCATTTCTCCAGCAAGCTGATGCCTGGGTTAGGCAAACCACAGAAGTTTCAGTTCCAGTTTGCTTGTGTCCTGGTTTAATCTCAGTCATCAAAAGCCTTTTCCACTCCCAGGCTTCCTTCCACAGTGATGATCTTGCTGAGGCCAGAGCTTGGCGTGTTCATGCCTGTCTCTCTCCTTGTCTTCAACCCAGAGACATTTGACTGTAAATACATTCTTTTCAACAGCCTCAGTTCTTGTTGCACCTCTTCCCTGAATCTCTGAGCTGAGTGAGGTGCCCCTTCCACCAAACTTTCCCAGCATCTTAGATGTATTTCTATTGAACCTTTACAGGCATGATATTTATTTGTTTATCTTGGGAGGCCAGTGGGATGGAGGAAAATGTGCAGGCTTTCATGTCAGACTCGATTCTTCACCCCTTTGCTATAAGACTTGGAAGTTCCTCTCACTAGAAGGCAGAGTATACTCTATCCCCCTGCCCTTTGTCCATGTAGCCCTCTTTAGCATGGGTGATGTAACAGGGTTTGCAGTGCTTGCCATGGTCATGAGAACAGCATGCCGGAGACAGCCTGATGCTCCCGGAAAGACGAGGCACTGGAAGCAGAATCACCCTGAATCAAGCCAAGCTTGGATCAAATGGCCCTCAGCTAACCTGCAGATGGCTGAGAATAAACGAAGGTAGTTGTAATTTACTGAGATTTGGGGTGTTTTTTTTGGGGGGGGGACATCATTTTTGTGGCAATACATAGACTAGAGTTCAAATCTGATCTCTAAAGCTCACCAGCTGTGGGATCAGTAGTAGCTAGTCTTCAGGTCATTGTCAGGACAAGAAGTTATGTATGTTGAGCATGGGGCCTTAAAGTCACTTCCACAGCTACTGACTCCCAGCAGGTACCTGGTCAATGTGTGTTGAGTGCATGATTGAAACTTTGAAGACAGTATGAGAAAGGTCACATCTGGGATTCAAGGGCTTGTTTACAATGTTGTAACTGTGGAATGTGTCTCCAGTTCCCTCGGGGCATTCGTCTCTCTAAATTTCAGGGGAACTAGACTATCTCCTGGAGTGTAGCTTTGGGAAGTACGTCCCCATTGTCTCTGGGGCCTCTTTTACCCCTGTGATTCTTGTTTTCTGAGCATCCTTTTCTTCCCTCGTGCCCTGGGTGTGTTATCCATGGCATGACTCCTCCTCTGTCACAAAGCCTGTGGTTACTGAGTACGTATTATGTGTCTGTCACACACTCTCTGT
This sequence comes from Glossophaga mutica, assembly GCA_039655065.1. Lineage (NCBI taxonomy): Eukaryota > Metazoa > Chordata > Mammalia > Chiroptera > Phyllostomidae > Glossophaga > Glossophaga mutica. The sequence goes on along the minus strand of CM077309.1, from coordinate 25,579,294 downwards.
AGCACTGTACTGTTGTTCTTTCATTCAAGCCTCACAACCCCACCAAAAGACTCGTCGTATTGCAGAAGAGGAAATTGAGGTTTGGAGAGCCAAAATAGTCCACACAGCTAGTAAATAGTAGAGGTGATATATTCTACCCAACATCTAACTCCTTGCTTGTACTTCTACTTCATTACTATACTATAGATGAGTAGCTCCTTTATAAATGTTTACCAGGAAGTCCAGAGTTACCCTATCGGAATTAGCAAGGGGGCCAGGACAGGTACATGCTGTCTGCAGAGGACAGGGGATGCAACATTGCCGGAAAGCCCTAACTACGAGTGTGTTGGTGATCCTGTTTGCAGCTCAGGTGCATATGACTTTCTTTTTATGTCTGAAAGTGGTTTGCGAGTCACTCACCAGTTGTTGAGTCAGTGTCATTTGTCACCGAGCCCCAGGAAAGGTGCTAGGTGGCCTGCCTGTCTGTCCTCTGAGGTAATTGTGATGGACAGATACGATTCTAACTCTGCAATCCTCTCAGGAGGGCCCTGGGTCTCTCCCAATTAAGGTTTATAGCTCACCCTGGTCCCCTGAGATGGAAACAGAGGGAGAGATGTGACAAATGATTGCACCTTCATTTTCATGCCACTGGTTGATCATTGACTGTAGGATAACCTAAGCTCTGTCCTTGGGTTTAGGGTCTGGCTGGCCTGAATGTGTCGCTGACCCTCATGGGTGGGCAGGTTAACTTGGGAACCGTGTGCAGGGGACACAGCTGCAGGTTTGATAACATCTTCACCGTTACCACAGTTGGGGCCTGCCTGGGATTTGGTCCTGCTCTCTTTCTCTCAGCATGAAGAGATCCAGATGCAAAGTTTAACTGTCTTCTTCCTACCCAGTGTTCATTGCTTTGTTGAACTGATCAACAACACCGTCAGTGAACCTGCTGTCACCCAATGCCTGCTGCTGAGAAGGTGGGACTTTTTCTGAGCAAATCAAGCAGAGAGGAGACAAGGCTGTTGGTTACCTACCTTATATAGGTTCCCCCCACCCCTTTGCTGACAGAACTCCAGTTTTTTTTCGTGTAATTTTCTTTCAGGTGACCCTATCCCCACCTGGAAGGTAAATCCAGACTAGTCTAAGCCACACGTGGCCTTCTCATTGCCTGAGACAGTTAACGATGTGGGATTGGCCCATGACCCAGTCCTGGCTTCTGGGATCTGAGAAGCTGGTGCAGAGACATTTGGGGAAGTGTTTCCTCGCTGTGGAAAAGAAGACATAAGGTGGAAATGACCCTTTCTCCTCTGCTGGTTTTTGCCCTGTTTGCGAGTAAAGCCTAAATTGTGGCAACCTTCCTGTGACCGTGATGGAAGTTCATTAAGGATAAAGCAAACAAGCCAATGATGACAGAGCAGAAAAAATTGAGCCTTGGTGGTTTTACTAAGTGTCAGAATGAACCAACCCTGGAGCCAGGCTCCTTTGGAACTTGTGTCTTGTGGAATAATGAAGTATCCTGCTTGCTTAAACCATTTAAAATTGAGTTTTCTGTTACAAGCAGCTGCAAACACCATAATGATAAAAAAATATTTTTGATAAGAATTGGAAAATTCCAGGCAGATTTGAGGGTTGCAGTGCTGCCTTAGCTGTTCTATAGCTCCTTTCTCCTCGTTTCCCTGTTCTTTGAGTCCGGGTCCTTCAGAGGCCCAATCAGGTCTTGTCTGAAGGAGCTTCCCTTGCACTGCATTCAGCACTAGCGGACTCCGCAGTGTAAACCCTTGAGTGTGGAGCTCAGCCATGCGATGCAGAGGGGACATCCGCATGGAGGTGTAATGGGCAACCTCTAAAGACCCTCTGCCCACTTGGAGTATTTGAGTGGCAGGGCATAAAAAGGGATAATCCAGGGAAGCAAATTTGCTTGATTTCCACCCAGTCACTTACTAGAGATGTGACCTTGGATTATATTATTTAAACTCTGGGCTTTGGCTTTCTCATCTATAACATAGGAACCAAAGCATTCTCTGTGTAAGATGTCTGTAATGATTAGATCTAACAAATGCCTGGTCTTTGCCTGCCTCTCTAGTCTGCTTCTGTTCCACATGCTCTTTCTATTCCAGCCACTCTAACCCTCTCCCAAGTCTTCCAAAGTGCTTTGCCTTTTCTTACCACAGGACCTTTGCACATGCTATTCTCTCTGTGAGGGATGTTCTTTCCTTACCCTGTCACCCCACCCACCACCACCATTTGGTGAACTTCTCCTCACCCTTCATGCTTGATGGCATCCCTTCCTTTCCTGAATCTCCTATATAGATCATCTTTCTTTGTTGCTTTCATGGAACCACATTCCCTTCAGAGCATTTATCACAGGCCAAGTGTTCTCCTTATTACTGTGATTTTGGTTCATGTCGGTTTCCCCCAGGAGCCTGAAGTTCCAAGAAATCAGGGATCATGTCTCATGTTAATATCTGTTGTACCCCCAGATGGCTAGATCAGCGCTTATCCTATAATAATATTCAGTAAAATTTGTTGAATGAATGCATGAATATGCAATTTTCTGATATTTAGCGGGGGCTTAGTAAATTGTAATTGCCATTGTTATGGTGGCCTCCTATCAGACTTTCCAGCCATTTCATATTTCCTTATGTTCTCGTGAATAGAATCCAGAGTGTTTCATCACCAGGTTGCCCCTTACATAAGGTACAAAGGAGCAGATGGCAGAGTACTGTCAGAAATCCCAGAGGAATTTACCTCACTGAGCCTCAGTTTCTTCATTTATGCAATACGAGTTAGATCCCTGCTGTTTCTGCATTTATAACACTCTCAGGTGTAGGCCAAGTCACAGGGTAACTATGGCACATCTTCCCTGTTCATTGACTTGACTTGACTATTTGGGGAAAGGAAACCTATATGATGGAGTAAACAAAAATGCTTTATTAAATCAAATTACAAGATAAAGGAATCTACTGCCAAGTTCTTTGGCGATGTACATTTGTGTGTCAGAATTACCAAGACCCTCTCCCCGGGATTTGGTTTCAACTTGAGTGGAGCATCGCTATATGAGCATATTTCAAAGATCCCCCAGGACATTAATGTGCAGGCAGGGCAGAGACCACTGCTCCAGGTACTTCGGGGGAAGGATGTACCCGGTGCCCTGAGAGAATTCAAAGGCCCTTTCTCGCTGGGACCTCTTTCCTCTTCAGTCCTTTTCAAATGATCTTGCAGTTCTAAAATTCTGCATCTGGGTCTTTCAAGAGCTGCTTTTGGCTCTTCTCCTTGGGAGAACGTTCACTAGCAATCCAGACAATTATCTCATGAGAATGTTCAGGGGTGCTTGGAAACCATCCCACAGCCCCTGTTGATAAGCATGTCCCTGTGTTGCAAAGAAGGAAAGGTGCGTGCATTTAAATTTCTTGATGTAAGGTTCGGCCAGCTTTGCTCAGATTTGGAGTCATGAATTCCAAGGCACCTCAGGCCTACAAATATGAGAGCCTGCTGCAGCCTTCTGGCTTGGTTTTCTGACTGTCTCCCATGTGGCCGGTGCCTGGATGCAACTGAGCAGGAGTCTGACTCTCTGCCTGGGCCTTTGTTACATGCAGGCTGTGCAGCAAAGGATGCGGAAGCGTCTCTCAATAACGTGTCTCCACATACTGCCTTTTTGAGCAGGCACATCCAGGGATCTTAACGCTCAGCATACAGGGATGCTATGAAAAACAAATGTGTTTTATTTATAAGTCCCTGTGCTCCCCCTCCCAACCTCCCAAAGAAAAAAAATCGCAAGCAGCGAATGCAAATAATTTTTCAAATCGATCTTTTTATGAAAATGCCTGTTTTTATTCTATCTTTTTTAAGGACCAGAGAATCACATAAATGACAATTCCAGAGACCATAGATTTATGACTTTTTTACTTTCCAAATATGTTGGCACAGAGTAAAAAAAAAAATAAAATTTTGTAATTTCGGGAAGAGAATAATGTACTTTTTTATTAAAATGGAAATGACACACTGCTGCATATCTAAGTTGATTTAGTGTTTTTATTAGTTATATAACTGTTTTAATACCTCACTAACTATTGCATTCTCCCTTAAGGTTTCCATTGTTCACATACCCTAGAAACAAATTGATAATTCTGAAAAAATAAAGTATTTCTTGGTTGTTTGCTAACAGCAGAATAGCAATCAGTCACCACAGGGTTACTACAATGGGCATCATTATATCTGGATCCTTATCAATTTCACTATATGGGTAAGTATTATTGCTGTGTACCGGAACTCCTTTGGTGTTATTGCTTAATTTTAATTGTGATTGTAAAATGTGAACAATGTGGATCTTTAAACCACAATTAAACACCTGCTATACTTGTTGTCTGTTGGCATTGGAAGATATATTGAGTATTTAAAAACTGCTGATTCAGATATTACATTGAGCATAAAAATAGATTTCATTTGAGAATAAATGTTTGCTCAAGGAGGAAGTTCCGGGAAAGTTTTCGGAAGTCGGATAGGTGAGTCCAAATTTAAGTGTGTTAGGAAAACATAGACCCGATGGAAAGTGCCACCTTCGTGCAGGTTGCTCTCTGGCAGGCTCCTGCCAGGTTTCATGCCAATTCCCTTCAGCAGTGGAGAGCTGACTCTTTGTCCCACTGACAACTTGCTAATGAAGAACCTCCATACAGGAAGCACCTGCCTGGTGTTGATGAGATATTAATAGGAGAAATAACCGAGTTACAGAGGCGCAGGGGAGGGTAGTGAAGAAAAAGGGGGATGTCCGATTTCAGCCCCAAATCCCAGCCCAAATCAAATGTGAAAAATAGATGGTCCTGGACTTGGAGACTGAAATCCTACATGTGGAGGAGGGTGATCTGAAGTTTCCTGAAATCCATATTCAGAGTGAGTGTTGGTCCCTGAGCTGGGTCTACAGACTGTAAACCAAAGGTTTCCTTTCTTTTCTTTTCTTTTTTTTCCTTATAGGTCAGTGGGTATCTCTATCATCTCCATCATCAAAATTAACCATTTACACAGTGTTCACTAAACACTGTACTCGGTTCTGAGTTTATAATATCATTTAAAACAACGTCATTTGCCTGAGCTCAGATATGCTTCAGTTTCTTTGGAAATAGCATTTCTTGTTTTAATTTCCCAGCAGTGTTTTTATAAACAGCGAAGAAGGGAGTAGTACGGGTGGGACAATGGGACAATAAAAGAATCTTCCCTTGGAGAAATGGGACCACAGGTTGGATGTGAGGAGCAGGAAAGAATAAAATATTCTGGGTTATATTCATCTAAGCTTAATTTTTTTACTCACAAAAAAATCAAATCAAAATAGATTTGCAAATCCCCACTCTCCATTTCAAGTAAACAAATCTGATGGTGCGTGAGGGAGCTGCTGAGCCATGTAAGAAGGTTCATGAGAAATGGTTAAACTTTCTGGAAAGACTGTAAAACAGCTAGCGGAGAGGCAAATGCGTGATGAAACATGACAGAGCTGGAACATGCCTGTTTGGGAGTTGAACGTGCAGTATGGTGCACCGGTACATTCTATATCACTGTAGAAATTGGAGTGTCGGATTCAGATATGTTACAGAACTCTGGGCCCTTTGCTCGTCCCCTAAGCTCTGTCTCAGTGCTGTGACATACTAATGAGAAACAACGCAGACTTTCAAAGGCCTTAACAAGTAATCCTGGTATTTAAAGAGAGTCGCTTGAGAACCCAGAAGAGGGAATCACGCCCCCGCGACCCCCCCCCCAAAAAAAAAGAATCTAACACTCTCGTTGTACAAGGGCAAACTTTTCTCCCTCCCCGTGTTTCTGTTGTCACCGGCATGGTGGGAGTGGTATCCTCCTTGTGAAATTACAGATCTGAATTGATGGTGAGCAGGAAATCTCCTAGAGAACTTCTAATTTTCTTTCTTCAAAGTTGTATAGCTTGAAGCTCTGTCTCTGCGTTGCACACAGGAATGCAGGGGTGGTGGTGGGTGGGGTAGAGAGGAGGGAAGGGGTGGGCAGTAGAGAGACTGCAGGTGCATTCTGCTGTATGATTATAGCTCTAAACTAGTCATTTTAGGACCATATATGAAGTAAGAATTGATCCTCTTGGGTTCCATTTAAAGGGACCCTTAGAATATGGTACTTGTACCCAGTGAAGATACACAATAGGTGCTCAGTTAATAATTTTGAATCAGCGGATAGATAGAAAGGAGGCCCATGAATGGATTGTGACAAGAGTTGATGTATAAAGAAGTTCTAATTTACCAGCCAACCTGGCACAATAATGAGGAAAATAGTTAATATCTATGATTATGAAGGCATATTAATTAAGGAAACATCAGCTGCTGTAATAGACAAACCCCCAAATCCCAATGCCAGTGGCCCATATCCAATTTCACTGTCATTTAATGTCTAGAAGGAATGTTCCCGATTGGGAAGAGGCTCCTCCAAGCTCTGATTCAGGGACTTCTGCTACCCAAATCTGTGGCTTTTCACCTTTAGCCTGTGGCTTCCAAGGTTGCTGGAAGGGAAAGAACATGAAGGTCCAGGCATGGGAGGTTTTTACGGGGCAGGCCAGCAAGTGAGACACATCTCTCCCCTCCATGTTGTCCAGAATGCAGTCTTGTGGCCACACATAATTTCAGGGAGGAATGTAAACTAGTCTAAGAAGAAGAGAAAACAGTTTGGCGAGCAGAGGAGAATTGTTCAAATGTATATTAGAAGAAGCCAGTGGGTTGGAGTGCATGTCCTGGCTCTTCTACCTGCTGAAGAAAAATAAAATATGCTGAACAGTTTGGATGATCTTTGGCATGGATGGGAGCATACAATCTTTTCTGCTCATGGTATGACCCTTGAAATGGCCACTGTTTCAGTCTTGAAGCAGGAGGAAGAACTGGGGGATGAGAGTCTTGTTCGGAGTGGATGGATGCTTTTGTTTTGGAAACTGCCTTGGACCTCAGCATGTGCCACATTAAATAAGTTCCCACCCTCTATGACGACTATTATGGTGATCTGAATTAACTGTTAATACATTCCTAGGGACCAAGTCACCATATCTCAAGGACTGACTTTTCCTTGCTAATATAGTGATAGATACAGGTCAGTGAAACTCATATGATGTACAAGCTGGATTCATGTCATAAAACCTATGTGATCCATTGATATATTCTTATCCCCCCCAACAAAATAAATTATTAGGGACTTCTTGGTTTTGGTTTTCAAAGTATGACTTTTTCTTAAGCCAAGTGCCCAAAAGCAAAGGCAAAGGGAGTGTGCCCGATGCTCTAAGGGGCTTTTCCAGCACAGTGCTGTTCAGCGTGGTTCCCTGACCCGTGCCAGTCCCCAAGCGTCACTGGTACATGGTAAGTCCAGATTTTGGCAATAAATATTCAGAAACTTTTAAAGCATTTTGAACACATGTTTTATGTCTGTTGAATGTAATAAAAATGTGGGCTTATATTTTGTACATTTTTATTATAAAAACGAAGAAACAATTCATCATTTTGCAGAAGTGTTGGTCTGCAATGGATTAGAAACAGAAAAATCAAGTGGTTCGTCACTAGGGATAGTGCGAGAAGCACTGCTTTAGATTATTCTCTTAGGATCCATGAGGTGGGTTGCTGTGAGAATCAGGAAGTGATGATATGAGAAACTATAAATTGTTCTACAAATGGCTAACATTTTTGTCATTGGTGCAGTCATCAAGCTGATACACTCCTAGGAGAGACCTTGCCTTTACTGCCCCTCTGGAACCTTTGAGGCATGTGATAGGGCAGGAGGATACATATTGGAGCATGTTCTTTAAAACCTCTGTTTCCGGTCCCAAAGGAACTGTGTTCTGATCTGCGGTTCAGAGGCTTACTGGGGGTTTCATCTGGGCATGGGCATAACAGTGGGATGGTCCCTGAGAGATGTCCTCCTTGCCTTCTAGCTCTTGCCTCTCATTTGTTTATTCTCCCCCAACATGAAATGTTTTTGAGCAAAGAAACAACATGATATATGTGATATTCTTATGAAATCAGTCTTGTGTGCATGTATAGGTTGGATTGGACTAGGGAAAGTACAGGAGGCCCCTGGGACAGTGGTTTTGATAGTCTGGCAGACCATGTATGAAATGCATCGCTGGAATCACCTCACTCTTGGTGTTACCATGGTTGTCTGCACAAATGCCCCAAAACTTAACCCCCTTTCACACATAACACTGGTTAGGGTGCCAGAGTACTGGGGGAGCATCCTTTGCACTTCCATGTACACTTAAAGAAAACAGTAAAGGATTTGTTGACAAGAACTAAACCCCTGCTAAGGAATAAGCTATATACAGGTTTTGAGCAGTTTACATATATTACTAAAAGTCTGGATAAGGGTATTGTAGCATAACTGTAGTAAGTCTGGAACCAGGAGAGATGCATTAGATACACAAACACAAGCAGAGAAGAGACAACTGTCCCACCCAGATCCAAATGCAAGACCTCTTCTTCAAGGCCATCTTTGCCCACTGGTTACCCTCTGGGTGCTTTTCATTACAGAGCATTTTTCAACACTCACTAGTGCTGTTTGTCAATTATTTATTGAGTACATATTATGAGCCAGGCACCATCCAGGATATGGGCAATATAAGGATCAATGAGATGTATCTCTGCTCTTTTAACATTTATATTTCAGTCTTGAATTAGTCAACTACATAGCTTGGTCAAAGTGCAAATCAAATAATTGATGTGTGAAGTAGTTAAAAGACTTACTAACTTCATTTCTGCAGATTCTTAACCTCTGCATCTGGTTAGAGCAATGCAATGCTACATATTGGGATACACTGCCCATATATTATATAATAATGTGCACTCATTTTTTAGTACACAGTAATATTAGAAACATAGAAATATAAAGAACATAAGAACTTCCGGCCAAGATGGAGGCATAGGTAGATATACTTTGCTTCTTTGCACAACCAAAAGAAGGACAACAACATATTTAAAAACAAAACAAGAACTGCCAGAAAATTGAACAATATGGAAGTCTGACAACCAAGAGTTAAAGAAGAAACATCCATCCAGAGTGGTGGGAGGGGCAGAGACAGGCAGCTGAGGCAGAGAGCACACGTGGTGAGGAGGTGGCTGGTGGACTGGGTGGTTCCACATTCCTTGCAGATAAGCTGGGAGGAACAATTGGGGAGCGAGACAGACAGCACAACCCAGGGTTCCACCGGGAGAAACTAAAGCCTCAAATCACTGGAAGTAAAAACCTGTGGGGGTTATGATGGCAGGAGAAACTGCAAGCCTCACAAGAGAGTTCATTGGGGATACTCATGGGGTCCTAGAATGTACACAAACCGCCCACCCAGGAATTAGCCCCAGAAGGGCCCAATTCACTGTAGGTAGCAGAGAAAGTGACTGAAAGCCAGTTGAGAGCTTAGCAAGTGTCATTGCTCCCTCTCTAACCCCTCCCCCATGTACAGGGCCGCTGCACAGCTATGTGGGTTGCCCCACCCTGGCAAATACCTAAGGTTCTGCCTCTTACAACGTAACAGGTGCACTAAGACAAAGAAATATGGCCCAAATGAAAGAACAGATCAAAATTCCATAAAAAGAACTAAATGACAAGGAGATAGCCAACCTATCAGATGAAGAGTTCAAAACACTAGTAGTCAGGATGCTCACAGAAATGGTTGATTATGGTTGCAGCATAGAGGAAGAAATGAAGGCTATGCAAAGTGAGATGAAGCAAAACATACAGGCAACAGTGAAGGGAAGCAAACTGGGACTCAAATCAACTTTTTGGAATAGAAGGAAAAAAATAAACATTCAACCAGGACAGAATAAAGAAACAAGAATTCAAAAAAAAAATGAGGAAAGGCTTATGAACCTCCAGGATAACTTTAAGCATTCCAACATGTGAATCATAGGGGTGCCAGAAGAAGAAGAGCAAGAAGTTGAAAACATCTTTGAAAAAAATAATGAAGGAAAACTCCAATCTGGCATAGGAAGTAGATTTCTAGGAAGTCCAGGAAGGTCAGAGAGTCTCAAAGAAGTTGGACCTAAGGAACCACACACAAGACATCATAATTAAGTTAGCCAAGATTAAAGGTAAGGAGAGAATCTTAAAAGCAGCAAAAGGAGAGAGTTAACTACAAAAGAGTTCCCAAAAGGCTATCAGCTGATTTCTCAAAAGAAACTTTACAGGAAAGAAGGGGCTGGAAAGAAATATTTGAAGTCGTGAAAGGCAAGGACCTACATCTAAGATTACTCAATCCAGCAAAGTTATCATTTAGAAATGGAAGGGCAGATAAAGTGCTTCCCAGAGAAGGTCAAGTTAAAGGAGTTCATCATCACCAAGCTCTTATTATATGAAATGTTAATGGGACTTATCTAAGAAAATGAAGATCAAACACTATGAACAGTAAAATGACAACGAACTCACAGCTATTAACAACTGAACCTAAAAACAAAACAAAAAAAAAACAACTAAGCAAACAAGTAGAACAGGAACAGAATCACAGAAATGGAGATCACATGAAGGGTTATCATTGGGGAGAAGGAGGGGGGAGTACGAGGGAAAAAGTACAGGGAATAAGAAGCGTAAATGGTAGGTAGAAAACAGGTGGGGGAAGGTTAAGAACAGTATAGGAAATGGAGAAGCCAAAGAACTTATACGTATGACACATGGACATGAATTAAGGGGAGGAATGCTGGTGGGAGGGAGGGTGCAGGGTGGAGAGGAATAAAGGGGAGAAAAAAATGGGACAACTGTAATAGCATAGTCAATAAAATATACTTAAAAAGATAGAAAAGAAAAATGATTTGATAAGCAATAAAAAGGTAAAGAACATAAATTCTACTTTTATAAAACTTGTGTTGAAGGCTTTGACCATAATATCTAGTGCCCCTATACAAGGGTTTATAAAGTAACTTATTCACATAATTTGGTGCAAGTGAAAAATTTCTCTCTTCTGGTATTTTTCCTTACTATAAAATAGGATTTGTGCAAGCTGTAAATTTTTTTTCTTGCTTTGGTTACCAGGATGCTCAGGGCCAGGTATCTGGTACTGGTACATATCTTCCTTACTTTATGATACTTTTTCCATAGAAAAAATATCTTTTTTTTTTTTTTTTTTTTTTTTTTAGTATCTTATTTTAAGCCACTTCAAATTCTTAAATAGCAGCTAGGAAGAATATAACAGACAAACACATAGATTCTACTATAATTTCTCTTCTTTATAATTATTGTACAAATTCTTTTATAGCAAGAAAAGAAAACAAAACCCAGAAACCAGGAGGATCAGTTCTCCAATGCTCCTCCCTTTGAAGACCCACTCCCACATGTGACGGCTGGGCTTTTTACAGACCTCAGTTGCTTTAGATAGAAGAAAAGAGTATCTTCTGGGCTAAACGCTGATTGGAGCAATTTTTGTCTTACCCTAAAGTCTTTTTCTTGTAAGCTGAATCCTTCTCATCCTGAAAGAACAGGTGTCGTGCCGCTCTGAGGCACCGCCAGCTGAGCTGTGCCTTTGTTGTATAAAACTGTGTCATGGCCTGGACCTGTGTGTCAAACTGTTACATAACTTCATGACTTTTTCCTGATTAAGGATAACGATTATTTCACTCTAATTGCATTCATTCACTTATCTAGGCATCATTATTGAGTGTGTTCTCAGAATGTACTAGGCATCGCTAGACAGCAGAAATGCACAGCCGAGGTAAATGCTAAAGTTTCCAAACCGATCAGGTCTTAGCCTTAAGGGGCTTGCATTCTGTAGGAGACAAACAAAGTATTACATGTTTTTCAATCATGAATTCGATGTTCTCCCCACCCCCTAAAAATGAATGAACAAACTTCTTATGTGACCTTGTGGGAACTGTGGAGTTAGGGATCAGGACAGAGAGAATCCAGGAAGGCTATGGATATTTATGGAATCTTTGGAAATTAAACTCATTAAATTAAAAAGATAACAAAAGAGAATATTGTTATAAAAATTCTCCAAAGCTTGGAAATAAGGCATGTCTTTTCAGTGATATATAGGAACATTATCTAACAAGGCCACCTAAGGGTAATTAATTATCCTTTGCTTGCTTTCACTATTTATTATTACTTAAGGGCTCAGCCTCTGAGAAGTTACGTGTTAACTTGTAGATCTGGTATGGCAGAGATGCAAATAACTTCTGTCTGGTAGCAAAGATAACCCCAAAGGTTATGGTTTTTATTGTCCCATGGAACATTAATCTGTTTTGTATCTAACCTAGCAATCTAATTCTAACATTTCTTATTAAATACCTATAAATACTTCGTTCCTCAAAATGCTCTGTGAACTAGATTTACCTTCTCACTGCCTCCTTCATTAATGAGTTAATAAATCCTTGGCAGGGGTTCACTTTATATTTGTATGAGAGTCTTGTTTTCAACTGTAAAAAATTACACTTTGACATTATGTATACTATTTCCACATCTTACATTATTAGCGCAAAATCAATTTCCGTTCACCATCCTGGCTTAATAGAGAATTTTCAGAATCTCTCTTTCCCTGCAGCTTCAATGAGACGTACAGAAAGTCGTTTGCTTTGCTGAGCACGTGCTGAAGGGCCCAGCCATCCCGTGTCTGGTCTTCCATCTGAGAGGTCAACAATTACGCCTTCTTATGTTTTTAACTTTTGATTCCACCGTGAGGTCCCACCGAGGCACAAGGCACAAGGATGGTTGGTGTGGAAGCAGTTTGGGGAGTCTCCGTTCAGTCCACTCGGTTCACTATGACAGAAAAGATTGTTCTGGCACTCTCCCCAGTGTCGCCTCCCATAGTAACTCTATGTGAGAGCCCAAAAGGAGGCCCAGGACACTATCATTGACGTCTTGTGTCTCTCATGTTTGATTTAGCTCTGTCTTTGGTCTTTCCAATCATAATAATTAACTAACTTAACAAACAGGTATTGTGCACCTGACAGGAACTTTCCACAGTTATAAAACAACAGCAATAAACATTGGTTGAGTGCCTACTCTGTGCCAGGCACAATTCTAAGCCTGTTCTGTTATTAAATAAATAAGATCCCCATAAATGAAACCATATACAGCTATACAGCTTAATAGGATTAAGAACTAAACCTGTGTTAAGAAGATTTTTACTATTCTAGAACATTTTCTTTTTGTTCAGAAAGACGAATTTGCGAATACATTTATTGTTTCAAGAATTTGTGAAAATTCATTTTTCCCCTAATAATAGGCTGGTAAACTAGGTCTCATCAGGTTATTATAATAGCCCTTCTTCACAATAATACTTGACTATGTTATTTATTTATTTTAAAGATTTTATTAATTTATTTTTAGTGAGAGGGGAAGGGAGGGAGAGAGGGAGAGAAACATCAATGCGTGGTTGCCTCTCATGTGGCCCCCACTGGGGACCTGGCCTGCAACCCAGGCATATACCCTGACTGGGAATTGAACTGGCAACCCTTTGGTTCACAGCCCATACTCAATCCACTGAGCTACACCAGCCAGGGATTGACTATATTATCAAATAACTATTTACTGTTCAAGGTTCTCTTCAAAACTCTTGCCCTCTGAATCTATCAATCCTAAACTATTCTATCACAAACTTTATTCACTTCCAGTACCTCCAGTGAAGTACTTGTCTTAAATAGAACCCCCTGACCTTAAAATATCCTGCTCTTCACCTCTCCCTCCTGAGATGCTACTAAGACTTTGTCAAGGCATTGGATTCCTTTGCTGCAGTAAGCATTGAGCTTGGCTTTGTTTCATTGACAGCTCGTTTTGATGATCTCTTTTAGGAGTCAGCGGTTAACACCTGCCTTCATGGAAGTTACATTTTAGTAAGGGAGAAAGATGTTTAACACATACACAATGTAATTTAAGGTAGCGATAATTGCAACGAAGGAAAATAAAACAATGGGAGGATAGAGGGAGGATAGAGGTGGCAGGGGCTACTTCAGGTAGGGTGCTCAGGAGATTTCTTTGTGGACATGAAACTGGAGTGGAGACCTAAAGTGAGCGAGAAGATCTGGGGAAAGGAATTTAGCTGAAATGAACGTGAAGTATAAAAGGCCTGTGGTAGGAGTGACTCTGGTGTGTTCAAGGAACAGAAAGATGGTCAGAGCATGAGGGGAAGAACTGAGGAAGATGAGTTTGGAGATCTAAGAGGGAGCCTCCGGGAAGGTTGTTGGTTTTGTTCTGAATGTGAAGGGGGAAGGCTGTGGAGGAATTTAAGGGGGGAGTGACATGCTCTGATTCAGATTTTGAAAATATTACTCTGGCCGCTCTGTGGAGACTGGATTGTAGGGGAACTAGTGAATTTGGGGTGAGTATGGAGAGGCTGCTACAGAAGTCCGAGTGAAAGGTAGTGCTGGGCCAACTTGAGCACCCTCAGTGGGAGTGCTGGTTGGCCTTGGAATATGTTCTGAAGTCAGAGCTTGGTTTGGAGAGAGCGGGCTTTTGGCCTGAATATTCTGGTCACTGGTGGTGCCATAGTGAGGCTACAGACTAGAGGAGAAAGAAACTAAGAATCTGATTTGGACAAAACGAACTTGTGATGAGATGCGTAGACACAGGAGGTGACTTAAGGCCAGGCTGGCATTATGTAAACTCATTCCGTTTATCTCTCTGGTGGCTTGATGGCAAAATCCTGCTCTTAGATTCTTCCCATCCCCCAATACTCTCTTTTTCTAATCATTTTAGTAGGAATGACTTGGAATTTACATATGCTCAAACCAAAATGAACGCACAGTAAATCTACATATTCTAGAGTTTCATCTAAGGGAAATTTGTAATGGGGAGAAGGATTATTTAATTAGCAATATATTGTGACAAGGGTATAGTATAATTTTTTAAAAACAGTAACAATTTTGAACCCTAGTGTGTTGTGAAATCAGCTTAGTGGGAAGTGAAATCAATTTAGTGGGTCACAAACAGCATTTGAAAGAACGAAATGGAGTAGAGAATAAAAGAGTGCATCACAGTTAATGAGCATAAATAATATGTGAAATATTTGTTTCATACATGCATATATGTATATACTGGGCCACTACATAAAAGGTTGCTTTTTTTAATTGCAAATTGTAAAAGACTCTGAAAGTCCCTGCTATAGGGGAGGTGTGCTGCAAGTATTAGTTTTCAGATGGATAGTAGCAATTTTAAAGTCGAGTGTTATGGTTATAGTTTGGGCCAAGCCACATAACCTGTGGTGCTTTAATTTTTCTTATTTATAAACTAGGGATAATATTTTCTCCCTATGTATAACTCTAGATTCTTCTGGTGGTTAAGTGAGAGAAACTCAGCTCAAAATAGCTTCAGTTAAAAGAAAAAAGGCTTTCGCCCTGGTCGGTGGCTCAGTTGGTTAGAGTGCCATCCCATACATCAAAAGGTCGTGGGTTCCATCCCTGGTTGGCGTGCATATGGCAGGCAACCAATCAATGTTTCTCTCTTACATCAGTATTTCACTCTCTCTGTCCCCCCTCCCCCCTCTAAAAAAAAATCAGTGAATATATCCTCAGGTGAGGACCAAAAAAAAAAAAAAAAAAAAGAAAAAGAAAAAAAGGCTTTCTTGGAAGGATTCTGGGTCAGCTCGTAGAGTCTGCAGCAAACACTTGAGGAGGAAATGGGCGGCTTTAAAATCTGGGACTAGACCAGGGGGCTCAGTACTGCTAGGACTCACTTTCTGTCTTTCTGTCTCTTTGTTCAACTTGCCTTTGCTTTGTTTCTTTCTTTGCTCTGGAAAACAGCTGTCTTCACATGGCAAGAAATTATGATTACCATTAACCTTGCATTTTTATTCTGTAGCTCTGACACCTAAAAGGAAAGAGGTCTCAGTTACCAGAGTCAGTTGGATAATCTCAAGGAAAGGCTCTGATTGGTTCATCTCTGGTCACATGCCCATCCCTGAACAATCTCCAAGGTAGAGGGTGGGATGAGGGCTTAGCCTGGCCAGGCTAGGCATTGTGTACAACTGTGTACTCTGTGTGTGTGCGTGCGTGCATGCGCACATGCTTTTAGAAAAAGTTGGGGAAAGGTATGATAGGGAGACAGTGAAAGCTACTACATCTTTTATATGCCATAGGAATATTCTGAGTTTTAATGAAATATAGTTCATGAGCAGTACTGAACTTGTAATTTACCTTGAGGAATAACTTAAATGTCTTCACAGTAAAGCAGCATCTGTGGAACAAATTCTTGGGCTCATAAAAAGAGCAAGATGTGATTAATTCTACAGGAGATGCCTTACGGCCCACCCCAGCTCCTGCCTGATGTGCAGAATGCCTTCCCAAGGTCCTCCGTGCATGAGTCCTAGCTCAGCTGGGTCTGAGCAGAGTTTTGTGATTTATTAAGCACACTGGTTAGAGCAACTTTACACGAGAAAGACCCAGAAACACTCTGGGACCCCCAAAGTTCCTCAAAAGATCATGAGATCTAAACTTCGCTTTTGCTAACATTTCACATGCCTCAGGTTTATAATAAGCTTCCTACTTAGGAAATGATGATATCTGGCAATGGTGAGGAAAAATATTTGCTAATGAAAATCTAAATGAGGGATGATGAAGCTAAACATCATTAGATTTGGTTAGTTTCCCTACATGGTTGGTTGAGGGATATCTTATCCGCAGAAAAAGTTTCTTTATCCCAGCCATTTTTTTTTTCTTGGAGTTACCACCTCACTCTCAATAAATCATTTAAATATCTTATGCTGCTCCAGAGAATGTCCTGGCTACCCAGATATTTTCTTGTCAATCTTCCATAATACGTTCTGTCACACTGGCCCCTCCTGGGAATGAAACAGGTTTACTTTAAAATTTTATGAGATCAACTCCTCTATATCCAATGGCCGGTCATAGGATGGGATTATTAATACAGAATAAGTAACAGGCAACTGAATTAGAGGACTGTAATTCCATTGAGAGGCTCTAGATTTTTAAATTAATTTCATGCTTATGAAAGCTGTAAGACTGACAGCGCAGGAGAATGAAGTGGGCTTCTTTTCCCTCTGATGAGTAAGTACAGCCATATCGGAGACTGTGACTGAAACTTTTGGCGAGGCGTGCCAAGGTGCACTAGCTTCTTCACCTGTGGTCCTCATGAGGCTAGATAGGCCTGCCTTGTTCTGACCTCTTCCCCCACTCAGCCCTGTTCCCCAGAATTAGAGGGTGGCAGGGCTTTGGGGTCAAGGAAACTTGACTTAGATTACCAGCTCTGTGTCTTACTTGTAATGTGATTTGAGGAGGGCTACCAGCTCTGGCCAGTGGCTCAGTTGGTTGGAGTGTCATCCTATGCACCAAAAAGTTGTAGGTTTGATCCCTGGTCCAGGTGCTTACGAGAGGCAACCAGTTGATGTTTGTTTCTCACATTGACGTGTTTCTCTCTTTCTTAAATCAATAAACATATCCTTGGGTGAGGATTAAAAACAAAACCAAAAGTGAAGTGCTGCCAGATAAAATACTGAGTGCCCAGTTAATTTTGAATTTCAGATATAATTTTTAGATTTTTTAGTAAATTATGCCCCTGAAATTATACAGGACATACTTATAAAATTTTATTTATTTTTTTTTTGTTTATCTGATATTCACGTTTAAGCGAATAGATTTTATTTTGATTTGCTAAATCCGACAACTCTAGATTTAGGGAATATCACTTAAACTCTCTTTGTCTTAGTTTCCTCACCTCTAAACTAGAACTAATAGCATTCATCTTGCAGGGATGCTGAGAGCTTAGTTGATATCATTTATTCATTTGAAAACTGTTTATCGACTGCCTACTCAGTGCAGTGAACAAAGCAGGTAAGAATCCGTGCTCATAAAGGTTATATGCTGTTGTGGAGGAGATAGACAATAGGGAGCACAAATATTGTGTCAAATGATGATACGTGCTACAGACAATAAAACATCAGGAAAAATCAAGGACTGGTGGTGGGGAGTTGGGACTTTAAGAAGGTTGGTCAGGGCAGACTTCAGAGAAAAAGTATTTGACTAAAGGCCAGAAGTAAGAAAGGAAGCCAGCCCTGTGGGTAGCTAGCTGGAGGGAGCTCATCCCAGGCGGAGACCTGCAAGGGTAACAGCTGGGAGGTGGAAGGTGCCTGGCGTGTTGGAGGAACAGCAAGAAAGCCAGTGTAGCTGGAGAGGAAGGAGTTGGGGAGGGGAGAAGGCTAATGTATGTAAAATGCCTGGCACGTTCGTCGTGCTCCTCTTCTTGCAGGGGGGCTATATGGACCCCAGTAAATGCTAGCTGATGGCCAGAGAGACTTCTGGATGATTGTGAGTCTTCCAAAGCTAGCCTTAGGGCCTCAGTTTCCTTACTCACAAAGTGGGATGCAAATACAAGCATGGCGTCCCTTATAAATTTGTTGAAGGGATCAGCAGAGGTAAGACATTTATGAAGCATTGACCTGTCACACAAATGTAGCATTCTTATTCAGAACTGCACAAAGCCCATTAGGTGTTTCTAATTTGCTTCCCAATAGGGAGGAAGCATAATTTGGTAACTTCTATAATGGAATATGCTTTCCTCCCTTTACCTGGTTAGCTCAAAGATCTCAATTGCTGAGTCTAAGGTATATATGGGTTTTGATGCAAGGTACAGAGTGAGTCTTGCTTGCCAGAAAGGGCAGCTCAGATGATTCTAGCCCATGTGTCATGAGGGAACTGTGCTGTGTGCTTGGGGGGCAAGACTAAGAGCACAGGGGCAAGACTGAGGGGAGGCAGGTGGGAGGCGTTGGAGAAGGCAGGCCTCAGGAGTCTGCCTGGTAGAATCCAAGACCAGCAATAATTAGGTGAGGACAGAAACTAGAGCCAGGAACAGTGCAGAGTTGTGGTCAAGTCTCAAAGGAACAGTTTGGTACGAAGATACTGTACTTTGCCATGTAAAATGCACACTCTTCTGCCCAAATTTTTAAGGGAAAAATAAGGATGCGCATTAGATATGGGTAGTACTAATTCCATATCTATATAAATGTTTTTAATCATTTTATTTATGTTTATGCGTGAAAAGTCTAGTAAGTAGTAATGATGTCCGTGTGCAAAACAATACCTTGGGATGCGATGATTGGTTTTGTTTCTAGATATGAATGAATGAATGAATGAATGAATGAATTAAAAAATTAAAACGAAAGATTATTTTTCCTGAAAGTTTGGGCCAGAAACATGAGTGTGCATTATATACGGCAAAATACGAGTAGCTGTGACAAGGGGCTCAAGAACTAAGGTAAGTGGAGGGCTAATGAGGTGGTGAGAGGCCAGGGGCTTGGATCCCAGATGCAGGGCACAGCTTGCTAAAGAGAAATGGGATGGAGTAATTCCTGACCTAGTTTTTTCCCTATGTATGGTTGTAAACCGCCTCTACGAGACTTACTTGGAGAACTAAGATATCAGTTGGAGAGTTAAAATGCAGATTGCCAGACCCCTCTGACTCAGAAGCAGTGGGGTAAGGCTTGAGAAACTTTTTTTCATGAGTGTTAATCCTGACTTCTCTAACTAAATTAAACTCATCCGATGATCATGGACCATGACTTTCACATCCTTGTATGCTGACTAGTCCCCAGGTTAGTGCTGGATGTGTGGAATTTCAATAACTACCTTCTGACTTCAAGAATTAATTACATAGCCATTCTTGCTTCCACCTTACCTGTGAATGACACTTTCTGCCAACATGCTGAAGATCTTGGAGAACCAGTATGATAAGAACTGGATTCATCTGTGTAAAACTTTTCTCATTATTTGTGAAATGCATCATTGCAATGGATTTCCACTTAGGATTCACAATAGTGTGTTTCAAAATCCTGCCGGGCCATACCCAAGACCAACTAGTTAAGAATCTTTGGGGGTGGGACTCAGACATTACTGGAGGAGAAGGAGGTGTTACCAGAAGCTGGGAGCTTGGAGGAGAAGCTTTTTCAGGGCAAACGGTCAAGTCTTGGAAGGGAGTTTTCAGAGCCTGGTGCTCAGACTTCTGTGGGAAGCATAGCTGGTTGGCTCCGGAGCTGTAGTGGGGGCACAGCCAACCATGCTTGTGGGAAGGCTCGGCTGGTACTCAGTCAGCCAAAAGAGCAAGGCTAGCTGTACTCACATCATGAAGGTGGGATGGGGCCCACTAGTGTGGCTGCTACTGGTATTGCTAATACATAGAGTGAAATAAGGCTGATTCTGTGAGGGCCAAAAGTATTAAGAGGTTGGAGTCATAGCTGTCCTCTCCCGCTCAGTGATACAGACTGGAGCTGGAAGCAGGAGAGTTAAGTCTCCCTTCTTCCAATCTGTAAAATGGTAGGCCACTTGGCAAGGGAGTTTGGAAATGTAGTTTGTGGACTACTAGCCCCAATTTTATGGCACACCATTGAGAAGGATGAAAGCAAGGATTCATTGTTGAGAGAAAGTAGATAAATAACCAGCACACTCAGCTAGTAAATGATAAAGCTGGAACTAGAACCCAGATAGTCTTGCTTTGGAGTCCATGCTAACTACCGCACTTTACTGAAGAGACTAGCTCATCTTTCTTCCCTGTGGGCTGTACTTACCTGGTATTTTTTCAGAAGCTGAG
Source organism: Glossophaga mutica (assembly GCA_039655065.1). Classification (NCBI taxonomy): domain Eukaryota; kingdom Metazoa; phylum Chordata; class Mammalia; order Chiroptera; family Phyllostomidae; genus Glossophaga; species Glossophaga mutica. Next base: position 25,558,825 of record CM077309.1, on the reverse strand, counting down.
GGTGGGGAACTAGTATCTTGTTCCTGAGTTACGTATCTGCTGAGCCAATGGGCTTGCTGATCTACCCCAGTGCTATATGGGGGCGGGGCGGGGGGAAGCACAGAGGAGAGACGTTATGATAGTTTTGGCAAAAAGCGGGGGGAACAACTTCCTTCCTTAAGTTCTCAACTCATTAGTGACAGTAAAGATGGACCATCATGTCTATAGGTTCCAGAATTAGAAATCTGGAGTGCAGATGAGATTAAGGACTGCTGGATTTTTGGAGACTGCTACAGTGTGAGGCAGAGACCCGTGCACTAGAGAGCACCCTCTGGGAGTCAATGGTGTATGCAGTTTCACCCCCCCCCCCGCGCCCCCGCAAGGAGCCGTGAAAGCAGGGGGAATGGTTCAGGTGGATTCCTTCTTAGTGAGGCTGGTGGAGACCTCTCACTGCCTCTCCGAGCACATAGTATGGACCATGAGGTAGATCAGGTATCTAATCCAGGAACAGCCCCAATGGGGGATGTTCGTGTAAGGAAACAGTGCTTTTGGTCAACAAAGAGGAACACAGCCCATTTGCCAGAGCAGACATGTTAGAAAACGACCCTTTTCTCTTCCTTCTTCTTGTGGGAACACAAGAAGAATAAGCACAGGGAAGAAGGATGTGTGGAGCAGAGTAGGTATTATTCCCTGCCCATCACCAGAGTCACAGCTCTACCACCCAGTGGGTAGGGGAACTCTGAACTGGATACAAGCTCTTAAATAGTAAAGACTACCTCTTAGTAACCCGAATGGGGCTGTTTTACAACTGAAAGTGACAGAAACAAGTTATGGAATCAGGCTGGGGCATCATAAAGAACGTCTACTAACCTATAGAAAAAAAAAGGGTGGTTTGGCAGAACACAGTTGGTAAGCTAAAGACAATTTATATACTAGAAAAAGAAAATAACTTCAGGTTTATGCCTTGATAAGTTCAAACTCTTCAGTCCCACCAGCTAGAGTGTATAATCCTTATAAAACCAGCATCCCATATGGCTCAGTGTGGAAGCCACATCTTGTTCAGGAATCACATTTTCAAAGCCAAAAGTAATTAAAAAGGAATTCTCTTCTCTATTTGAATTTTGGAAATCTGTAATAGGATCTAAACATAAGTCTACAGCAACTCTTTTCTCTTCAATCAACTCTCTCACACTTTGGAATAATTCCAGTGCCTCTCTCCTCAAATCACTTATAAATTCCTCTATTTCCAACAGATACCCATACTTCTTCCCCTTCCACTTCCCTGTCCCTCAGCACTTTGGTATATAAATTGTCTTTAGCCAATTTTGTTTTCTTCTCGTTACTCTTGGGTTTCCCACGTTCTCTCAATTCTGCCTCAGGAAAGCCCAAGGCACCAGGTGGGGGGAGACGGACGCTGCAGTGGGTGCTGCCGAGAAGCTGGGGCAGAGCGTGAGCCCAGAACAAGGGAAGCGTCAGGCTTGTGGTGCTGTTGACATGGGGGTAGGGACAGCCGCAAATCCACAAATGTTAACTTTTGTTTATCACGATCATGAAAAGAATCTTAATATTTTTTGCTGCTTACAGCTCACTAAATATTTTTTCACATATCTCAACTGATTCTCAAAGCCCTGAGAGTGAGGATTATGTCCACTCTACAGGTGAGGGAACAAGGCTCAGGCAGGCTAAATGACTTTAATAAATTAGTAGGATAAGAACCGCAGGATTTAAACCCAGGGCTTCTGACTTTGTTTAGTGCTTTCTTTCCAATATGCACTGTATTCTCTCCATCTGCTATTCTCTCAGGGGATAACTGTGTTCCTTCTTATCTCTCTCTTATCTCTCTCGCCTACTATCTTGGACCTACTGGCAATTTCCTACCTGAATTGAAACCACATAATTTTTATTGACCAAGAAACAGCAAAGACTAGGAAATTTCAGGTTTGTTTTTTAATGACAGAAGAAGGACCTTTTAAAGAGACTTCATCAAATTCATTCTTCCTCAGAGCATGTCTGTTTGGCCTGCATGTTAACATCATGTCTCATGCACAACGTATGGTTAGAAAGTTAGGAGACAGACTGTTTTAATAAACAAAAACATCCAGATGCCAGGGAGTGCCGTCATTGTCCAGAATGATGCAACTGCTTCTTTTGGAATGTTTCTCGGAGCTAGTTTATAAGCCACACGAGACAATCCATGGGGCAGGGGTAGAGGTAGGTGGAGGGTAGAAGAGGGTGTGGGGGGATAAATGATGATGGGAAAAATATAATAAAATTTAAAAAAACATCTAATTTTTTTACTTATGCTTCTTTTGGCCCCCAAAAGTTTACTTAACTTAATCCATTGCCTTGGTTACTAGACTTTTGTCCACTTTCAAGAATGAAACTACTCCCTGAGGACAAATATTTGATTATCAAGGATGGTATTGGTCTGTCGTCTGTCTGTTCTTCCATTGTCTCTGTTAAAATACCCAAGAGCCACTTAGGGTGATGCGATGTGCAGATTCAGGAACATGATTTGTAGTCATCTACGGTAGTTGTTACTAATAGAGGGCCAAGCTGATGGGCAGTCTGTGACATGGGTCACGTGACTAGCTACTGACTGTTGGGTAGGTAGGGGGGTGGTTAGGGACAGGCTGTTGTAAACCTGCAGGGGCTCCCAGCTTCAACATGTGAGGTGCAGCAGCTCCAGTATGAGAAGGGTAGTTCTGGAGACAATTACACTTGCAATTGTCATGTAGGAGTGGAGAATTCCGAAGCTAGGGATGGGTGCATGGACCCCCACCAAGGGGATCTGAGGGGACCTGGGCCAAACACTGACGTGATTGGATTGGTTATACCTTTGATCAGACAGGACATTCAGACAGGTTACAAAATGGGTTTGACCATTTTCACTGAAAAGACGTTGCCTGGCATTGCTTAGTCCTGATTGGGCAATGGCCATTTTATGGGCTTGTAAAGATTCTTAAAGAAATTATTCAACCTACTTGAATTACTTGAATTTTCTTCATTCTAACACCACTCTCTTTTTGATTATTCTGAGCCCTCAAAAGGGGCAGAAGAAAATCCCATTTATAGAATTTAACCAGTGCGTGCCTTTGCTAGCCCTCCCTTTCCTCAGCTGGCTGCTTTAATTTGGTTGGTGGGTTTGACTGCCTGTGCTTGTTCACCTCTTTGCTGTAAAACCAAGTGAGATGCTCTGTGGAGCCTGTTCTTTTCAAGGGAGGACAAGGTAAGAGGGCTGGGGAGCTGGCAAAGAGGGTGAGTCTCTGATGGGACACCCATGCTTTCCATGAACTGCATCAACTCTGGGGCAGCCCCATGGATGGTAGACCTAGAAGTCAGGGAGACCTTCAAGAGGACTGAAGCCCCTCATTTACTTTTTGCCAGTTTGTTAAGTATAAATCAAGTATTTTATTATTTGTGACACTTGCTTAAAAATCATCCCAATTTTGCCTCGGCTACGTAGCACAGTTGATCGGAGCGTCGTCCTATGCCCGGGAAGGTTCGGGGTCGATCCCTGGTCAGGGCACAGACCTTGGTCTTGGGCTTGACTCCAAGTCAGGATGCATACCTACATTGTGGGTCCAGTCCCAGGTTGGGGCACGTATGGGAAGCAGCTGATCAGTATTTCTCACATTGGTGTTTCTCTCTCTCTCCATCCCTCCTTCCCTTCCTCTCTTTCTAAAATCAATAAACATATCCTCAGGCGATAATTAAAAAAATTTTATATTGTGGCAGACATATAAGTGTGCATTAATAATACATGTGATTACAATTAAGGTATAGTGGATGGATTAGTCCCCTCTGGCCACTGTAACAAATTACCACAAACTTGGTGGCTTAAAAATAAAAGAAATGCATTCTTTCACCATTCTGGAGGCCAGAAGTCTGACATCAAGGTGTTGTTGGCGGGCCCACACTCCATCCGGAGGCTCCAGGGGACAGTCCTTCCTTGTCTCTCTTCTAGCCTCTGGGGGCCGCAGGCGTTCCTCGGCGTGTGGCTGTGTCAGAGGCAATCTCTGCTTCCACCTTCCTGTGGCCTTCTCATCCTCGGCGTGCCTCTTCTCTGGGTGTCTCCTCTAAGGACACTTGAGTTTGGATTTAGGGCCCACCCGGATAATCCAGGATGATCTTCTCTCAAGATCTTACTCGTATTTACACCTTCAGAGACCCTCTTTACGAATAAGGTCACACTCACAGGTTCTGGTGGTTAAGATGTGGCTGCATCATTTTGGGGGCCAGCATTCAACCCACTGCGATGGGTTTCTTGATCTTGTTATAACCTTGAAATGTTGGATCTTTGGCCTCTAAAATATGTTGTAATCATGGGCCAACCTTTACCGAGCCCTTTCTCTGTGCCCTGCATGGTGCGACGAAGTCTTTGAGCTTATTGTTTTATGATGAGCTTCACAACAATTCTGTGAGGTAGCTCCCGTTGTTATTTCATTGCACAGATGAGAAAGCTCAGGTTTGGAGAGCTAAGTGATTTGTCCAGGGTCACAGAGCTTGTGTGGCAGTGAGGGGTGGCTCCAAGATTAGATCCAAGTCCATCTGCTTAGAGTTTGGGCTCTTAACCATTATGCTGTGAAAGAAATAAAAAAGCATACATGCAGTGTCTTAAAAGCTTCAATTCAAAAACAAATATTTTTTCCTCTTCAAGTTCTTAAAAATTGCTCATGAACAAGTTATGTTAACACACATGCATTTTCTAATTATCAATGTGCTTATCTTGATTCCAAATCCAGGGCGTTATAGCAGAACCCAATAAACGAGTTCAGTTGAAAATGAAACAAATATGTGTCTCTAGGAAATAGCCAGTGGTCGGGTCTTTTTTCTAAAATAATTCTAAAATCTGGGGAAAGTCAAAAAGGTGTTTCACCAAGAAACTGACTTTTGAAGTTCCCCTCAACGTAGTAGCTATTTGAGAATCTGTGCAATAGTAACAGAACACAACAAGCTTTCCACTGAGCGTTTCCTTGAAATCCTCAGTTGTGGTTTGTTGGCTTTCTTGACTTGCAAGAAGATCCAAGGATACTGAGTTAACTTTGGCATGTGAATCACGTATAAGCGAGAAGAAAAATGTCCTTCGCATCTTGTTACTGTGGAAATGGTAGTCGATGGTGCCTCTGGAGGGCAATTTCCAGTCACACCAAACTAGCTGGTGTGAGTTTTGGAAGGTCACTTCATTTCTGGGAACCTCAGTTATCTTAATTTAAAATGGGCTGGATCAGACAATTTCTTTGGTCTCTGATTTTTTAAAAATAATTTTTGATTTAATGGTGTGTGTGTGTGTGTGTGTGTGTGTGTGTGAGAGAGAGAGAGAGAGAGAGAGAGAGAGAGAGAGAGAGAGAGAGAAACATTTGATTTATTGTACCACTGATTTATGCATTCATTGGCTGCTTCTTGTTTGCGCCCTGACCAGGGATTGAACCTGCAACCTTGGTGTATCAGGACAATGCTCTAATCAACTAAGCTACCCAGGACCAGAGCCTTTGATGGTTTGATAAAAGCTCTGAACCTTCTTCTCAGAAAAATGCCCATACACAATTTTTATACATAATGAAAGATTCGCTTGCTTCTTGTAGCCCATTCATGAATCTCCTAGTTATTTGTGGAGCTAAGTCCCATCTAGCTCTGATATGCTAGGATTCTTTTAATACCTGCATTACCCTGATCTATTAGAAAGAGAATTACATGTGCCTTTATGAAACAAAAAATCCTTCAACAAACACAGTGTGTGGAGAAGGCTATGTGAGAGATGTCAGAAATGCATGTATTTTACTCTGGAGAAAAATGTACAGATTTTCAAAGTGCTCTTGGACTGTGAAGACCCTGTGAAAGGCTTTCAATAGTCTGGCACATACTGAAGGGTTTTGACTTTTGCAAGATTTTGACTTTTGGGTTTTCATAAAATTACATTTTCCATCTGATGCCAGGGAGGCAGTGGTGCTTTTGTCACAGCCAGAACCCAAGTGAAATGGCTGCTGGCAGTTCCAAGGAGTCAGGAAAAGTTCATGTGGCGGAGGGATCCTGCCCCGTGCACAAGGAAGCTGTGCCAAGCTTCCAGGGTGGGCTCGTGTGTGAGCCGGCGCGCTGAGGATGCTCAGTGGGCTCTGGGAAGATGCCCAGGAGATAAGATTTCCACCACAGACGTGCCTCAGTTCTTAGAGCTAATGTGTCGAAGGAGGAACACTTTTGTTCCGAATCAGTTCTCCTGTTTAAGGTCTATTGCCTTGCCCTTTGCATTTCTCTACATCCAAGTTGCCACAGAATTATTCAGTTCTGTGGCTTTTTGATTAGCTGAGGTTTGGTGGTTGATGCTGTGGTACCCATGTGCTGCCTGGACAGTGAGAATGAGCTTCCGCAGCTGTTTGTCCTCTGTCACCTGTTGGAAATAACTGACCAGCAGTTGAGGTCAGGTCAGCAGAGCTGGGCTTGTGCATTGGCTTTTCCATGGGGCCTCAGGAGGGTGACTCTCCCTGTTCCTTTGTCAGCCTTGTTTGATTATCAGTATACGTAAGTGTGTGTCTGCACACACAGGTGTGCGTGAGACTCAGGATAAGACAAGGGAGAACCAAATGACACCAGGTCCCATGGCTCGGAAGGGGAGGACTCAGTGTCCAGCTCTGTCTCCCAATGATCAAATGGAATCTCCCTGCATTGCTCCAGAGCAGTGCTGTTCAATGGAACTTTCTGTGGTGATGGAAATGGCCTTCATCTGCATTGTCCAACATGATGTCCACTAGCCACGATGTCACTGAAATGATGGGAAGCTGAAAAATTTAAATTAAGTTAATTAAAAGCTAAATTTAAATAGTCACACATGACTAATGGCCACTGTACTGGACAGCACAACTCTGGAGGGTCCCTTCTGGTTTCATTTTTAAAGCACATCCTCCAAGACCCGACACTGGGTCTTAGATCACTGTCATCCTTTTGATAGGCAAACTTAACGATCAGCTAAGAATTTTTTAGAAAAGCCTTATTAGCGTGTCTGTATAAATACAGAGTGCTCTGCTCCTGCCTGCCGGTGGCTGGGTTTCTCGGTGATGTTTGAACCCACCTAAGCGCATGTGCGGCGCACACACATCAAAGCTGCCTCCTGATGGGCGGCCCCGTCCTCCTCCACGTCCCTGTAATCTCCGCCTAGGTGGTACCTGCCAACCCTCCTTTTTCTCCCCTTGAAGTTTTTTTTGTTCTTATTCCATTCACTCCAAAATATCATTACCATTGCAAACAAGGAAAATGTGTTTATCAGGAACTGCAAACTCCTTTAGGGCCTCATAGGATTAATCACGGTTATAAAGTTTTATTAAACACAATTTTTGTTTAATGACAAGCTCCACCAGTCCTTCCCATTCCAAACCAATCCTGTCCTAAGGGTGAATTGCACTTAGCAGATTGTTTTCAACAGACTCTTCAAGACAATCCCTATTACTTTGTCATGCACAGAGATATTTTTCTTCCTGGATAATTTGAACTTCCTTAAAAATCACATCTGTTTCATACTTTATTTATTTGTAATTTAAATCCTTAAATTGAATCTTTCATTACTAACATCTGGGCTTGAAATGCAGCCCACTTGAAAAAATACAAATTTTATTTTATTTGTAGTTACCCCCCTTCACTCGGTAGCACTGGTACAAACATTCTCTGGCCAGAGGCAAAACAGCCGGGTATCTTAAAGCTGTGATGCTGTACCACGTGTAATGTGGCTCACTTGATTGTCCCTGAAGTGACTGGCAATTTGCCCAGAATTAGACTGAATGCACGTAATAAGCTGTAGAATTTCCACAATATTGACAATTAGATATCTCTATACAGCAGCAGCTGTGTATTGTTCTCATGGTATGGTCCCCTCAAAGCACCTCCTAAAAAGAAAAAAAAAAAACCTGGCAGAAGGTTGCAAGCAGCAGAAAGGTAATATACATTGTATGCAATATCTCAGATTCAGATTAATCGGGATGTTTCTATTAGTACAGTTTTCTGCAATGGAAATCATGGCTGAAACAGAATGCTTTGGAACAGGAGTTTATAACACCACATCTGTATCGGGTAATTGCTATATTTTTAGCATGTTTCCGAGGAAGATACCTTTTCTCATTTCCACTCATTGTGAAAGGCAGGGAATTGTACCAAGGCGCTGCGGAGCATTTCGAGTCTTTGAGAGCGTGCAGTTCTAACCCTATGGACGTGTTGATATGCTCTCAGCCATCTGAAATGGCTTTGGTCATTTAAAATAACTTCCACTATTCTCTGAATGGAAATTAGCCTTAAGAAATCATCTTGTCTGTGGACAGTTTTGATGAAAAAGAGCTCAGCTTCTAATTTGCCGTTTTTGCACTCTTAATACGCATGGAGCCCTTCGGATAAACACGGAAACATCTCTCCATGTTTCACCATTTTAAACAGTATTTCTCCACCAGCGCATTTGTTCTATGATTGTAGAAAAGAGAGGAGAATATGAAGGAACTGAACTAATAGTCTCTCGCTATCTAGAAGCTACTGCCCACAGTCCTAGGATTTGAATATTATTTTAAACCACACGTTTGAAGTGTGCATTATGAATGGCTAATCTTTGATATTTTGCCCGGTGGACTGGTTGTCGGCTAGAGCCAGACTCGGCAAACTTTGGGTTTTGTTGTTTGTTTCCTTGCAATAGAAATGAATGTTTTAAAGGAAAGCTGTTGTTTTTAGAAAAAATACCATAAAACCTCAGGAACAATAAGATGTCATGTTTTCTATTGCAGATCTTAATTTATCAAGCTAATTACCAGCAAAGTATAGCTAAATTGCTGATAGTCTTGAGACTGATTAATTCAGGAACAAGACATTGCTGGGTTATTTAAAGGTTAGCAGTAGTGTTTGTGCAGCATGGTAGTGTAGGATTCTTTCTCACCTCAAATTATATGTATCCTTCTTTTAGAAAAATGCCACACTATTAAGAATGCATACATTTATTTTCCCATTAATGCTAATTAGTGGAGTAAAGAGAAACCAAATTTCTTATTAGCAAAGAGAACTTATTTTGAAACCTGTAATTCCTCTCTTGCTATCTCTCTTTCATTCCCATTCCCTTCCCGGGGTTCAATCTTTAATGATGGCTCATTAATGATTGCCTTTTTATTTAAAAAGCATCAGTAGATGGGATGGGAGCCCCCTTCTAGGAATCAGGAGCTGAATTCTGTAATTTGGGCTCTGCTCCTAACAAGCTAGGTGACTTTAGTCTCCTAGTTGCTGCCTCTCTGGGCTTCGGTTCCCTCAAATGTGGGCAAAATGTCAGCAGAACCTGATGATCTAGAAGACACCACCGATTGCCACCAGCGAGTTAAAGGTACTCTGGTGTCGGTGATGGAAATTTCTTTCGCTGGGCATGAGAAAGGTGTTTTCTGGTCACCCACTCTCACCAACCATGCCTGCCCATTCTCATACCAGGCTGCAGCCGAGTCTGTGCCTAATGAGGTCAGATCATGTTGCGTATTCCCAGGAACTGAAGGCAGGGCTGAGATGGCATGAAATGGTACCGCTTGGGTCCTTCTGTTGCTAGCAGCATCACATGGATTCCCTTTGGTGCCTAATGTACTCTAATAAAGGAGGTTAAAGAGCCAGTACATTAATTGACTCCAGTCCTAAGTCCCTTTTATAACCTGTGTTATCAGCATAAGTACAAGCGTGGCGTAGTAAGGAATATCATTATGAACAGATTTCCTGAGAGAGGAATTAGCTGGCTCTGGTGGGCATCCCTGTTGTAATGAACACACTTCTGTGTTTATGAATACAGTTATCGATGTACTCTTCACAAGTCTGCCGGGGAGGAAAAACCTTCATTGGCTGTCTCATGCCTAGTGGAGAATATTCTCCCACTGGTTCTTGAGGGGTTAATTTGCAGTTTACTATTGAATAACATAAAATGAGCTGTAAATAATGTAATGATATGTATTGTTAAGCTACATATACTCTACCAGGTGCTAGTACACCCACTCCTCACTGAGGTGTGATCTGGGGCAGTCAACAAACACAGATGTATTTTAACAAAGAGAGAGAGAGAAAGATAAAGACAGAAAGAACAAGGAAAAAAATTAAAACCTATGGAAGGTAATTTAACCAAGATAGAGATCCAGGTAGAGACTCAGCCTGTTTTTTTTCCTTTCTCAGAGTCGCTTCCCCGTACTGGGGGAAACACAACAGCATTTTGGTTTGTTTTTGGAACACACATGAGCCAAACACGTGGGAAACACAACACCTTGACAGGCCTTTTGTATAACTACAAGGAAACTGATAATCCTAAATAAATTACACGGGAAAAATACGAATCTTTGAATACTAGTAATTATAATGGTTATTTTTCACTTTTGTAGCACCTGCAAATGATGTATATATAACAAAGCTTCAAAAAGCTCTAATTAACTTTTTATTTTTTTCCATTTACTGGCTTTAACCAGTTTGCATTAATTGGCAATTTATATCTACGTATTTTTACCAAATATTTCTATTACTTTTGAGTGGCTGGAAATCACACATTATTGAATTTATTTCCACCGAGTTTGTTTTTAATTTTTGGCAGCCACTTGCTCTAAACTCTCCCTGCCCGCCCTGCTCTATCAAGGGGGTGCAGAGAGAAATGGAAATTTCTAGGCCGATCTTCACATCGGGAGAGACCCACGGCTGCCTCCACGGTGCCGTGACAGGACTTCTGACTAATGGTGCCAGTCAGAATTCCTAACTGCTCCCACCAAATGTGCAGGGGCTCCGTTTGGAAGCCCTCCAGGCTCAGCTTTCCGACAGATTACTCTGGGCTATTCACAGCATAAGATTAGTCTGACCATCACGAAGACCAAGCTTTGTTCTGCATTTGGGCTTAGGGCAAGTCAGACCGAGATGAAGCAGAGCTCCGAGGGGTCTTAAAACGGACACCACATTTAAAACCTCTGAATATGAAATCCTGATTATCCTGAAATTACCCAATTGCTGCCACTTTGGGTGGGAATGCCAGGGAAAGAGGGAGTCTGAGACTTTCTGGGGGCTAGACTTGTGACCTGGGAAAAAGAAAGCATGTGCTATCTGGCATAGGAAATCCGGAGGAAGAAGGAGCGGCCCGTAATTTAGTTTTGTTCCCCCTCCTCTCTTTTTTCTAATTTTGTTTTACTTTAAAGGAACATGTAGGTGCTCGTGTCATCTACACAGAAGTGGATGTGGGTGGAAAGTTTTGATAAGTATCAGAGACGTCTCTCAGTTACCAGGGAAGAAGAAAGGATATTATTTAAGGGCTGGACTAGTGACTTGGGAAAAGGTAAAGAGGCATGTTTACATCCAGAGAGCTGAAGTAGGAAGAATCAGATGACTGTGTATGTGTGTGTATGTGTGTTCTCCTTTTACAGAGTAATGAACATTTTTCAGCTGTGTATGCTTGCAGAAGTGGTAGAATGTCTCCGCTGGTGTCAAGTGCATCTCAGACCAGTGGCCCACCTCTCTGGCTGACCACGTGGGCCTAGGCCAGAGTGAATGCTGCCTGAAAGCAAGACTGGGCCTCTCCGGATGCAAAGACAAGGTGGCTGTCACAGCCATCTGCAGGACATCAAAGGCTGCTGCCTGATGGCGCTTGAGCTGCCAAAGCTTCTAAAGGGTTTGGCGCCTGACTGGAAATCGGATGCAAACTGTCCATCTGCCGCATGGCACCGGTGGCAGCTGACTCTTTCGCAGTGTGCAAGATGGACCGGGCCTAAGCCAATCGGCCACTATCCCTGATCGCACAAGGTTTGCCTGACCCGTTTCGTTAGCCAGACACACGAGATACAGGGTACGGTTTTTCATTTTGCTCCGTACGTGACACTATAAATACCATTGCTGGGGAGGAACTGAGAAACCAAAGGGGGCCCACTGCTGCTTCTGTGTAGAAAGCATATTGGCAATGTTCAAAGCATATTGGGGCATAACAGTAGCCTGAAAACCCCAATATGGATTAGGACAGCTGACCAGATGTCTTGACTGACATTTTTAAACAAGTTTCAAGGGTATCCCTACAGGACATAAATGCTAACTATACATCTGTGTACTGCTTTTCTGCCCCACCCCTTCCCAGCTTTCACTAAGTGTGTGGGACATGAAACTCAGAATGTGGCTGACAGCTCCAGTGACAAAGGAAGGCTTTGCCATGCTTCGACCGTGGTCTGCCTCCCCAGAAAAATGCCTCAGCTCAGTTCGGAGGGAACGCCACGTGCTGCTGAGGGAACGCATGAAGGCCTGGCCCTGAAGTGAATGTGGGCCGCTCTCCTGCAAGCCTGCCCTGCTGAGGGTAGAGAGTATCTGGGACTTGGAGGCTGTTTCTTTCATGTCCTCTGCGACAAGCTTTTACGGGCACTCTGGCAATTCAGCGTCGCATGGCAAATTCGGTTTTGCTCCTGGCTGATCTGGTTGGGGCTGCTGTTGTGTGCAGTCATTCACGGTGAGATGGAGCGTGGGCAAGCAGACAGAGAGAGAGAGAGAGAGAGAGAGAGAGAGAGAGAGAGAGAGAGAGAGAGAGAGAGAGAGGGTTAGAAGTTTAGAGGAGAAGAGCAGATTTGTAATTCGAACTTTCTAAATTATAGGTTTGTCGGTACGGGAGATTAAACTCGATTTTAAAAACTTGAGAATCACAAGGAAAAGACTTAGTTTTAATATTTGGGTTCTCAAGTGGTATGGTTAAATTCTGGACTCTGTGGTATAGCATATTTAACCAGACAAGATTTTTGCTTAAGATTTTATATTGTCTAAAAGATTATGTTTTTCATAATTTAAAATAGGTAAAGATTGACCCGAACCCCCATTTTGCGTTCTGGGTGGTTGTCGTACAAATTAAATGTAGCATCTCCTGTGCTCTAAGAGCAAATTAGACATATAATTTCCCACTGGATATCTTTGTAAGACTTTTTCTGAGTTATCTGGTTGCTTTCTGTCTGATCAGCACAGAACATAGTACTGGAGCTGCAAAGTTACTGGGGCTGATGGTTCAGATCTGCGGCTTTTGTTGTTCAAAACTTTCTTTTCTTTCATGATAGCATTTAACTGCATTGGTGATAATTTTTTTCCATATCCAATGAAAATATGCATGATAGTAAACCTAGACTCCTCATAGAGCATCAGGGAGTCGTGTTACTGTTGGAATTAGCATTTGAGATTATCTTGGCCAACATTCTTCTATAGATGAGGAAGTTTTGATAAAGGAAAAAATGAAGTGTGTGTTCAAAGAAACACTGTCCCAGCCCTTTCCATGTTTCTTTCTGGGCTTTTACCAGGTCAATTTGATAACTGGACTTGCTCTTCTTAGCAGAGCAAGGCATAACTGCAAACCTGGATCATATATTCTTTGATTAGAAATAAAACAAAAAAAGAAAAGAAAGGATAATGCTTTTATTTTCCTTAATAGGTAAGTGCTTTTTTTTTTTTTTTTTTTTTGGTAATAACTTTATTGAGCTATAACTCCCACTATACAATTTACCTGTTTAAAGTGTATCATTCAAACGTTTTTAGCATATTCATGGAATTGTGCAACTATCACCAAAATCAACTTTAGAATATTTTCATCACTCCAAGTATAAACCTGTACCCAAGGAGCTAGGCACTGTGCAATTAAACACTCTAAAGCCTCGCCTTGACTGGAAGGAGCCATGAAATGGATAAAAAGAGTTTCTCAAGTCATCTTTTTCCATCCGCTCCTTGCGAGGCTATTTCAAAGACCCTTCCTCAGAGATGGGGACGCACTGGGATTGTCAATGACGGATATGAGCTGGCACAAAATGTAGGGGCTCAGACTGGAGCTGTTGGTGACCACCTCTGTGTGTAGAAGAGGGAGGCAGACCCCCATCCCCCACCCCACCAAGGAATGCAGGCGCGCCCCCTGTCCCCCAGGGTCCTCCAGTCATAACGGGTGCTGCTGACAGGAGCCGGGGATTCACAGGTGCGTGACGGAGGCTCACGTGTGGGACGCAGAACCCTACCGTTTCCTTGTCAGAGTTGTCACGAGCAACTCCGTCCCACAGATAGTTAAAAATAATGCCAGGTGCAGCATGAATAGAAGTCCCTAACAGACACTGTGCCATTCGACTTGCTTCTGTAAACAAAAGTCTTCCTTTGTTCCCTCCCTCTTTCCAAAACAACTTTCACACGGGCAGAGGAGAGGAGAGAGCTCCCAGACTCGCCCTTCGGAGGGAGCACAGGGCCTGAGCGTGGAGTCTGGATTCCGGGGCCCAGCTCTGTACATCCCTTCTTTACAGCTTTGAAAGAAGGGACTTGAAATCCACTTCGCTCTTTGCTTTTTCTTATTTCTCAGAAGTGGACAGATGTTGTAGAAAACCTTTTCCTCGCCCTGACCAGTGTGGCTCAGTTGGGTGTTGTCCTGCAAAGCGCGCCGGTTTGATTCCCGGTCAGGGCACAGGCCTGGGTAGTGGATTTGGTCCCCGCTTGGGGCACATGTGAGAGACAACCAATCTGTGTTTCTCTCCTTCCCTTTCTTCCTCTCTAAAACTAAATAAAATCTTTTTTTTTAAAAAAAGGAAACCTTTTTCTTACCACATGGCATCAAATTACATGACAGTTTTGACTCCGTCCCATGTGGCAGGTTCATAAAAGTCATTCCATTAGGCATAATCACCATATTTATTTAGTCTGTTAGAGTGATCTTAAAAATCACAAATGTGCTGAAGTTGTGATTTAACAAATCACAAATTAAAATTTGGGAATGTGAACACGGAGGGCCAAATGCTTCAGCACAACTAATGGGGGTTTATTCAAATACTGTAATTCCTGCTAATAACTTGTAGGTGAGCCTCCACTTTTTAAAAAATGTCAGCATGAACCAAGATTATTTTAGACTCTTTCATTTATCTGCCCGTTATTCTCCCGTCACCGTGGCTGGTCTCTCCATGGAGTCAAGAATACAAGGGAAGGCTGAATGTAGCATCAAGCACTGCTGTTTCTTTAGCAAGGTCCTGTCCTGAACCCTGACTTGATTTATCCAGGAGATCCGGTGGAAAAAGCTGTTAATGGGTGTTCCTGGCTGGCTCCTACCTCTAGCACATCTGGGTTATAGAAAGTGGCCAATTAGTTGCCTTAGAAGAGAACATGAAGATAGATTGAAAAGTTACTAAGAGGGGAAACAGTAGTTTAAGTGAGGATGTTACTTCCTTCCATGTGCACCTAGGCACTGCTTACAAACACGCACAGGCCTGGCATTTGTCTGTTTTCTGAATGTCTTTGGATCTACATGATGATAAATAGCTGCAGAGAAAGTAAAGAATTAGGCCAGCCACGCAGGTGTTTTGACTGGATGTTCCAGGCATTTCAGTAAGCATGTGTTGAATGTTCTTATAAACAAGGCTGAGTGCTAAAGGCACTGGGAGACACCAACGTGAATAAGATACATTTTGATTCCTAAAATGTTTGTAACAGTCATGCTTTGTGCAGAAGCCAATAGAGCTTAGTTGCATCCTAGGAATTTTTAGTGAATTCAATGGGCATACGTGGAGGAAAGTTACGGTTTGACAGGAGCGGGTGCCTATAGGTCATATCCGTGAATCAGAGAGGGTAGCTTATTCAGCCAGTTTTTTTAAAAAAGAAAAATGCCATGCCCATTGCGTGGGGGAAGAGGATTATCATTTCAGCTGGTGTTGGTAGTGTTGCAGACTGCCACATTCCTGATGCTGGATCAGGACTAGAATTTGTTCTAATGTGGGGTTTCGTGTATGTATCGTAGATTGTATTATGATTAGGGCACCGGTATAATTAATCATCCCTAACCAGGGCCTTTTTGAAAGTGTGAATGGACGTTATTAATAATTATACTGGGATAACAGGTGTAAACTGGAATGCCCTGAGCAAATGGGTTGTATGGTCACTCTACTTATAGCTGAGATGTTCCTAGGATGACACTTTCTTAGTACAACCCAAGACATGGTGGGGAAGGGTGGGGAACAGGTTGGTGGAGGGGGAAGGGTTATTGTCACCTAGTGTACCGTCTTCACATGCAAAGACATCAAATTTAAATGGTATAGAAATGCAGCTTTAACGGTCATGACTTCAGCATTTATTTTGTCATCCTTGCTTGGAACATGACCCTTCTTAGCTACTTTTCCACTAATTCAAATGTCCAGTTCTAGGTAGAAGCAGGTGCCCAGTGGAGAGTCATGCCTGACTGAGTTGGATCATCTACTTTCAGAGAATCTAGTTACCAGATAAGTCTCATCTTTAAAGTTAAATGTAATGAATCATGTATTACTACAAAAGAATGCCAGGGATAAAATTTTGAAATAATTTTCATGAAAACAAAAAGAGATAGTTAAGATACTGCCTCTTTAATTTTTCTTTAATTTTAAAAATCAGATTTCAAATATTTTATTAACATATCTTGCCCTGGCTGGCATAGCTTAGTGGATTGAGTGCAGGCCTGTGAGCCAAGGGGTTGACAATTTGATTCCCAGTCTAGGGCACATGCCTGGGTTGTGGGCCAGGTCCCCAATAGGGAGTGCATGAGAGGCAACCACACATGGATGTTCCTCTCCCTCTCTTTCTCCTCCCTTTCCCCTCTCTCTAAAAAGAAGTAAATAAAATCTTCAAAAATAAACAAACAAACAAAAAAACCCCAATATCTTATCCACTTACCTTGGTTTGCAAATTTTGTGGAAAGTGCTTTAGGAATTAAGAGTGATTTCTTTCTTGAACATTTTGATTCTGTCATGAATTATATTGAACTTAGCAAAAACATGCTTTTTGGCACCTAGTAAGAACTCAAAAATGTTAAATAAGTGATAAATAAGTGATAAATAAGTGAATTCGGTTAAAACAAAGTAAAAACCAGTCATCTCATTTCCTTTTTAATTTCTTTACAAACTTTCAAAATTCTTTTAAGAAATTACCTCCTAGCAGATACATCGATGTGCTTATGAGTCATTTTTAAGTCACTAACTTGCATTGCTCGATAACATTTGTGTGTGTGTGTATGTGTGTAATTTACTGTCTGCTAAGCCTAAAGCATAAGATGTTACCAGAGCATAGCATTTAAAATTCAACGCTTCCCTACATTCCTTGTAGGAATTCTACTCAGAGCTTATATTTCATAATCTGTATGTTCTGTGTGGGTGAATCCATCTTACTGTCATTTCATCTTATCGTGGGCAGTGGTTATAACTATATAAATGGCTCTATCTCACTGCCTCTCAAGATCAGGCAGAATTCAACAGCCAAGTGATTATTTTTTAATAATGATGACAATGAGGAAGTAGAATCTTTATTTGGGTAGATTTCATAAATAGAAGCTTGAGAAAGGGGACCCAGAATTTTTTTACTGCATTTTCTTCCAAATCATTAAAAGCAGTATAATATAAAGATTGCTTAGTCTATGAACATTTTTATGTTAATTTGATATTTGCTAGGCACTGTGTCTTAATAAATCCATCTATCTTTTCCCTTGTAGTTAAGATTAAAAAAACCCAGAGATGCTATGCAAAATCTCAGTAATATGAGAAAAAAATTAATAGACTACACTTGGAAGGAATGTGAAGAGTAACTGGCAAATTGTGGATACTGTACACGGTTAACATTTTGTACTTTAACCCAAACAAAATTAATAGTTCACTTGGGCTTTGGAGAGATTGCCCCTGGATCAGCAATGTAGTTCTGAATGACACAAATGTAAGAAAATTAGAAATTAACTTTAAATGGATTTAAGCTTCTTGCATAAATGAGAGCCACCCTTACACAAATTACTAAATCTCTTCAGAGTAATTTATCAAGCAGTTATACGTTGTTTTGTTGTGTTGAAATTCCAGAAAATTTAATAACATACTTTCTGGAAATTGCATTAGCATGGACCATTAATAAGTTAGACCTATAGAGCTTGTGTGGGAGTACTGTACAATGTTGCCACGAGCAATGTATAGTAAAGTGGAAACTGGTTATCACTTAAGCCTATCTATGGTAATGCCGGAAGACAAGGTTTTCCAACAGCTTTCAGTATCATCTAAAATAAGGACTTAGAAAATGGTTCTCTGGTATTCAGCAGTTAACATGAGCCAACAGTGGTGAGATAAGTGTTCCCAAATGAAAAGGATATATGGGGAGCCAACTGTAGAATTATTTTATAGCCAGAAGAGCTCTTATCATTTAACTACTCCAAACCCCAGATAAACAGGTTCAGAGAGGTCAAGTGACTTGCTCAAAGTCACACAGCGAGTTTGTGGCAGAGCCAGAGAGATACGGTGGGTCTCCAGACTCTTGGCATGATGCTCTGCTCATCATATTATACAGAAATTGTAAAGTGCTGGGTTGACACTGCTCACAAATAAGCAGGGGTCTGGCAGCTGATGGATAAATTTGGCTGGTGCAAACAATTAAGCAGAATAACTGCAAAATTGCAAAAAGTGTGAAAATTTATTTTCTCTTTGATTTGGATTTTTGGAAAAGAGGCTTCTAAAGCTGGTCAAATTCAAATAACTGCTAACTCTTTGCAAAAGGTTGCCCTACTTTTAGAGAGCCATAAAATAATGATTCAGAAATGTGATTCATGCTAAAAATCTATTGTCAACATCTAACAAGGATGGCAAAAGTATTTGTTGCAGCCCTCCTACTCAGGTCTCCTCAGAGTAATTAGGAAACAAAATAAATTACTTAAAGTGCAAGGAAGGAGGTCATTTGGGCTACAAACCAAGACATTTTTATCTTTCTTGGGGATTTTCCAATTGTTTTAGACAGAGCAAACTTGGAAAACAAAGACAGCTTATCATTAAAAATTAAACCTAGGTGCATTTGTAAGGACCTCTTTCCTTGGTTAAGGGAAGATGGCTTGAGTACAGACTTCCAGCCTTGTTACAAGTTAATGAGGGGTTTTCACCCTCTGTGCCCTTTGACCTCGTTGACGCCTCTGCTGGTCTCCTTTGTGCTGTGGTTCTAGAAATACAGTCCTCCTTTTCATGTGGCTCAACTGTATTTGCAATTACAATGGTCCTGCAGAGCATTAAGAAAGCTAGGCCATCAGATAACCACAAGCTTAAAGTCTTAACAGCAGCTATTAACAGTTTTGCTGGAAACCCAAGTATCATTTCCATGGCCGGGGAAGACCTACAAGGTGGCAGCCATAGCAGCAAGAAATTAAAAAGATAAATAACTTGGTTTGGAGGGTTCTGACAATGGCAGGTGTGAGAATAGATTATTTCTTTCTTTCCCACAGCTACCCATGTCACTTTCTCCCCTTATTCCTTTGTTATTATTGTACACATTTCAGCATTATTATATCTGCCACATTTCGTGACACAGCAAAAACATGGTTCAGAAAAGCCGAACTTTTAATTGTGGTGAGAAATAAGTTAGCTTAATTATTCTCGAATAGTAGAAAAGATGGGTTTTGTTTCTCTCCCCAAGTCCTTCGTTCTTAATCGCAATTCAACACCCTTTTCCAGCATCGCTATGTATGAACTTCATGCTGCTAGACAAATAAATTCTTTGGAAAAATGCACATTTTTATTTGGAAATAATGCCATCTCTTTGTTAGATTTGCCGCAATCCTATTTTGCCTCTCCTGTTTTTAAGTCGAAAATGAAAAATTATATAGAAGATGTTTGTGCATCATATTGTGCTGAATGGTATGTAGGTCAGCATGCTGCAGCACCGAAGATAAGGGACAGGGAACAAGTGTTCTATGTACTTACAAGCAAATATCAGTCATAATAGAGGAAGACAGATCTACAAGAGCGTTTTGGCTTCGGAAATGTTTCTTGTCATTAGCATTTAAAAAAAGCTATGAGATTCAGGCCTATCAGCACCGATTCACAGCAAACCCTGGCTTGCACAGGTTGTTATCTGTTTCGCACAGAGGTACAGCTGGTTAGCAAATGGATTTGCAGATTTTTTTTTTTTTTTTTTTTTTTGCAGGGATGAGTAAAAAGGCAAAGAATCAGGTACTTACAACCCATTCAGAATGTAACAATTTTGTTTGTGTTATAAACCAAACCTTCTGCTTTTGCAAACTGCATTATTTTTAGAAACAGCTGATTTAAAAAAAATCTTTATTCATATTCCAATATCCCTAAGGGTTCTAATATCCATGAAGTAATACCAGCAAAGAGAGCAATAAGAACGGCAGACTCCGATGATTCAGTTTACAATGCGGCTTTATTGTGTTAGCAGTCAAGTCAGAAGGCATTATCTAATATTTTCTAATTTTTTATTTCTCTCTCAACTCTGGAGGTAAAGGAGGAGAAGGTGCTGGGTAAAGGTGCGTGTGAGAGAGAGAGAGAGAGAGAGAACGAGAACATACTATTGAGTCCTCATTTGGAAGGGTAAGGGTAATGCATTTCAATATTTATGTGAACTGATATCAATTATTAGAAAGAACATCATAATGCAGGAAATACAATAGTTTTTGTCTGAAACTATACTGTATGGTGGATATAGCTGATTGAGTTCTTTGGGGGAAAAAAGGCAATTATTCAGAAGAGAAAATAGCAAGGTGTCTCTGTCCCCTGGGTCAGGAGATATTTAAATTCTAGACTTTCATTAAAGGGGTGCTTGGGGAGTTTCCCAAATGAAGACATGGTGCAGGGACCTCATTTTATCATGTGGGTGCGTATAGATATCTGTCAAGTATTTCCTGGAAAGATGCTAAATTGTGATGGGTGTCAGGCTTGGCATGTCAGAAAGCACTGCCCCCCGCATCAAATGCAGTGGATGAATTACCGTGTGTGATTAGTCCTGCAGTCAAGCAAGCTGCAAGGCCCCCGATGTCACATTTACTGTTCACTTAGAGCCTACACACTTTAGATCCCCTCCTGGTGCTATTTGCTTCATTAATTGGGAGGTGACGAATCCTGTTCAGTGAGTCAGGATAAGCCAAATCCTTTGTCAACATCTAAGACTTAGATCAAAGATTGGAATAAAGCAGGGTGGTGGGGGAGAGATGATGAAAGAGTAAACAGAAATTAAGAAGTGGATTGGATGCTCTAGAAACATTTGATAAATGAAACACTCTGTTGAAGAACACACTGAGTATTTTTGATTACAGTGCTTTATTAGGAAATAGACAATCAGCCACTTCACTTTTAAATCAAGTTTTCTTGAGTTAGTTTATTCCCCTGTCTGGCAAGGCAAATATGTTAGTTTTCACTTAAATCACTATACCCTAGCCAATTTGCCTTTTGTGGGAGCATCAGGGCAAGAATTGGTCTTATTTTCTCCCATTTTGTTTTATTCTCCCAGCTGGTCTTCTCAGGGAGGACCATGGATAGAACTGCATTTCAGTGATTGGCTTCCTTGCAACCTATCTATTTTTATTTTATGCATTTGGAAACATCATTCTGAGAAGGGGTCCATAGGTTTTCTTAGGAGTCCATGGCCCAAGAAAGGGTAAAGAGGTATACATGAAATAAAATAGGCCATTGGGGGAAAACCCCAAACCACCCAAAACCAAAACCCAGGAGGTGCGCATACAAAAGCACACCCCAGGTCAAGTGACAGACACGACGTTCTCTATCCCTTTCTCATTGCATCTGAAGATCTGGAAAGTCTTAAAATGCTGAGGGCCCAGAAAGCTGAAGGGCCACATGAAGTAGCATGTATTGAACAGGGTATGCTTGGGCATAAAGAAGTAAAATCCCTATTATGCACATCTGTGCATCTCTTTTTTTCAGAAAGCTTGCCTTCTTTCTCTCTCCCCTTCCTATCCCTCCCTTCCTTTATTCTTTTCTTTGAATGGATCTCACTTAGCTAACTAAAATTCTCATAAGCTATAGGCTATAAGAGAACAGAGACTATTTTGTGCTCCTCACAGTATCTGGTGCAGAGTAGGAGGTCAATAAACATGTGTTGAGTATGAATAAGTAAACGAATGAATCAGTTCATGTTAAGGCAAATGACACTCTGTATTAGAGATTTCCTGTCTGGACAAACAAAGGCTTGAAAGAGCCAATAAAATGTCAATGAACACTGGTGGTGAAGTCCTCTAGAAAAAATTCAGACCTACAGATAAACTCCAAGCCTCAGACGTGAGAACTCTCTGGCAGAGAGCTGGTCTAACTGTGTGGACAGTGTCTCCTCTCATCACCTGGGTCATAATAAGGACTTCCCACGTTTGGTCAGTCAGTGCCTTTGTAGCCACCAATCTCCTTAAAAACATTAAAATTTTTTGCATGCAGAAAAATAACATAAAAGAGTAGTAAAATAAGTGATAGTAGTACATCACACATATTGCTGAAGCTCCCTTTCACCTGTTCTAAATCCATTCTTCATCCTTCCCAAGTGGAAAAATGTGGTCAGTGATTTTGGCCTATCACTCCTGTGCCTTTTATACTTCCATTACAAAGATGTTTAGCAATGGCATATTGTTTCACTCAGGTTTTTTTTTTTTTTTTTAAATAACAAATAATGTCAGATTGTCTGTTTTATGTATTTTTATGTGGTTTGATACTGTCTCTGAAATTCATCCATGTTGATGTATACAGCGACAGGTTACCACTTTTTCAATGTTGCATCGTATTCTGTGACGTGGGTAAGCTCAGTTTCCTGGTCCAGTTGCTTGTCGACAGCACCTTGCTTTGCCTCTTTTCGGTGTCACAGTTCACTGTGCTGTGAGCACTCCCACACCGCCTCTCTGGACTGAGCATTAAGAAACTGAACAAGTACATTTTAATTTACTAAGATATTTTGTTGAGAGAACTATCCTAGACTGATCAGTAAAATACTTTTAAACATAGAAGGCATTAAGGTAGGAACAATTTAATTTTTCTGACTGAAGAATTTCTACATGTATTTTTAAATGGATGATGGAAATTATTATGGTTTGTCAAGTTATTATGGTTTTAGGTACTTTTGGATACATTTATGAGTGCTGTAATAATTTTAATATTTATAATATGCTGGGAACTTTATCTTCTGCAACTGTTCAAATTCATGATAAAATTTTTCTAGGTTAACTTAAAACTGTGCAGAAGGTGCCCAAATTAAAAAAAAAATCTCTTTTGAGCCCTGGCTGGTGTAGCTCAGTGGATTGAGCGCGGGCCTGTGAACCAAGGGATCGCGGTTTGATTCCCAGTCAGGGCACATGCCTGGGTTGCAGGCCAGTTCCCAGCATGGGACACATAGGAGGCAACCATACATTGATATTTCTCTCCTTCTCCCTCTCTCCTACCCTTCCCCTCTAAAAATAAATAAATAAATAAATATTTAAAAAAAAAATCTCTTTTGAGATTAGGAGAGCAAACAGTTTTAAAAACCACAAAGGAATAGGATCACTGGGTCATAGTGTATGTTCATGCCCAACTTTTTAGGTACGGCAGGCTGTTTTTCTAAAAAGGCTGTTCCGATTTGTGCTTCTCCCAGCTAATGATGGTTTGTTCCTCCACACTCTTGTCAGTAGCACTTGTTAGAGTCAGATTTTTAAATTTTTGCCAGTTTGGTGTGGGTAAAGTATCATCTGATAGGGGTTTTATCCTGTACTTCCCTTACTGCGTTGAACACTTCCTCATATTTCTTTGGCCATTCGTGTTCACTCTTCTACGAAATGTCTGTTTTTTATCTATCCCTGAGGAATTTCTGCTCACTATGACCTTACACAGTCCCTCTGGTCTCCCATTCTCCTTCTTGTGAGTCGGGGTCGTATGAATAGTCCTGGCCAGTGGGCCACGAGAGGACCTAGAGCATGTAAGGGTCGGTGCGCGATTGCTGTGTCTTCTGACGTGGTGAGCGTGGAGGCTAGCGTGGGGAGGGGGACACTGCCAGGCCGGGTCAGCGTGGCTTACTGAACCTCTGCATAAAGGACAGCTGTCTGGAAGAGTCACTTGACCTATAATAGACAGTCTGTGAACAAGAAATAAACCTTAATCTACTGAAAATTTTAGGTTTATTTCTTGCTCCAACATAGTCTAACCTATTCTAACAAATATGATACACTTGGTTCAGTTATTACTTTTCACTTTTTAGTGATTGATAAGGATTCTTTATGCATTCTGGATGCTGACCCTTTTCTGTTTTATATGTAATTCAAATATCTCCTTCCAATTTGTGGATTATATTTTTATTCTTATGGGATCATTTGATGAGCAGAAGTTCTTCATTTTAATGAAGTCAAATTTATTAATCTTTTACTTATGATTTGTGATTTTTACATTAAAAAAATTTTAACCCAACTCTACGGTCTTTTACATGACTTTTTATTTTTTTGTAAAAGTTTTAATGTTTTGTTTCTTACTTTAACTTTTCATTTATCTTAGAATTGATTTTTTTTTTTGTCTAAAACAAGAGTAATGATCCCATTTTATTTTGTTTTCCTTTATGGATAACCAAAGTCTACTATTTTCTCTTTAATATGCAATGCCACCTCTCTCATAAATCGAGTTTCTATATGTATTGGGTCTGATCTGGGCTCACTAACTGTTCATTTAGTCTACATGTCTATAGCTGAACTGTATTAATGACAATGGATTTAGTACATGTTTCCTAGTAGGGCAATTTCCTTTGCCTGTTGTTTATCTCAGAGACTATTTCTGGTCCTTTGCTCTTCCATATACATTTTTTAATTGGCAGATCAAGTTTCTTTTATTTTTTCACATTTTACATTTTTAAATATATTTTATTGAGTATTCTATTACAGTTGTCCCATTTTCCCCCCATCATTCCCCTCCACCCTGCACACCCCCCCCACCCACATCCCCCCTTTAGTTCATGTCCATGTGTTCCCATCAGACTGTCAGCTGATTTCTCAAGAGAGACCTTACAGGCAAGAAGGGGCTGGAAAGAAGTATTTGAAGTCTTGAAAGGCAAGGACCTACCTCCAGATTAAGTTTCTTGAAACCTCTGGAATTTGATCTGCATTTGATTTTAGAAAGGCATTGACTTTTGGGGTACATTTGAGCAGAGCAGATCTCTTTATTATATTGATATTGCCTATCCATTTATTGATTATTCCATTTATTTAGGCCTTTAAATGTCTTTAAAAATTTTATAATTTTACCATCAAGTTCTTTTACATCTATTGTCAAACTTAGTTTTTAGAACTTCATATATTTTTCTTGTCCTTGAAATGATATCTTTTAAGTTTTCATTATGCAATGTCCCTTACATTAGCCTTATTTCATTTATCCTTTTTTAAAAAAAATTTCTGGAGTATTTGAAAGAAAATCCCAGATAGTTTGTTATTACACATACAAATACTTAAGTATTCATGTCAAAATAATAATGATTTTTTAAAACACAATGACCACTTATTGTTATACTTAATAAAATTAGTAGTTTCTTTTTGTCATCTAATACCAAGTCTACGATGAAATTTCCTTACTTGTTTTCAAGATGGCTGGTTTGTTTGAGGATTCAAACAAAGTCTACATGTTACGTCTAGTTGTTTGACCTCACATCTCAATCTGATGCATCCTCTCCTGTTTTTGATGGATTTATTGAGATATCTGTGTCATTTGCCCTATAGAATGTCCTACATTTAGATTTGGCTGCTTGCTTCCTTGTTGTGTTGTCTTACTGTTCCTCTATGACTCATATTTCCTGTAATCTGGGTATTAGATCTAGAAGCTCAATTGGATTGGGATCGGGGGGTGTGTGTGTGTGTGTGTGTGTGTGTGTGTGTGTGTGTGTGTGTGTGTGTGTGTGTACCTTAGGGGGCTGCTACTGACACTAAGCCTGAAGAGGTAAAGAGGGGGAAGGTTGTAACCAGGAAAGAACTGGAGTGGTGAAAAATGGGCCACCTGAACAGAGTTGTGGCCAAAGAGAAAAGCAGCAGTTGCTAGAAATGCAGGTGTGCTGGGGAGAGAGGAATGATACTGATCTCTCTCTCCCCTCCCTCTGTCTCCTGAACCCAACTGGGCACCTGTGTGAAGGTGTTCACCAAGGTCAGATTTCTGGGGCACAGAGCAGTGTAGGGAAAGGCAGAGAATGGAGCTGAGAGACCCACAGAAAATAACTGGCACAGTATTTTATTGGCGATCATTGTCTTGTTCTGTTACCTCATCAAGTGGTGTACAGATAGTGATTCTCTAATTCTGTCATCATTACTTCTGTATTAATTAGTTGAAATTTTTCTATAAAGAAGGATTTCTTTTTATCATTTGCTTACTCTGAAAATACAAGTTGTGTTGAAAATGAAATAAATGCTTGATTCTTTTAATTAATTTTTATTAATATATGAATGTATTGGGGTCATTATTTTTTTAATGCCCAAATTGTCCCATCTTAGCCCAGTGGAATTCCTTTCCAGTTGGCTCCTGTGTCCTTTTGAGGTGATTCTTTTAGTCTTTTACAGATTTCTTCCTTTCTGACACAAAAGCTTATCCTAAGCTTATCTGGTACATTTCCTGCCACAGAGCCCAAACCAGTAATTTCTCCTAAAAGTCCTGATTCCTTCTGTGGCCATTGGTATTTAGAAGCCTTAATTCTGAGTTTAGGGGTGCCTATTCCTTTTGGGTTATCATTGCTTCCAGGCCTTTGAAGTGGACAGAACTAGGAAATATGTACAATTTTGTAACAAGAATAATATTATGAAGTTTTTCCAATTTAAACTTGAATTTAATGTTGCTTCATAAGGGCACAATTATTGCTTTACCCTACAATATAGTATTAACAATTTCAAAATCATAGTAGTAGTATTACTACTAGCAATTATTAGCAATAAGACTACTGACTGAAACTGAAGATTTCTTCATGATTCTGGTTTTAGAAAATGTCCTACTGCGAGGTACACTCAAGAGAGTGTGTTCGAGTCAGTTGAAGTAAAGATGATCTGTGAGCGGTTATGCCAACAACTGGATATTTAGTCATTTCCTTCCATCTGTTTTCAATTCTGAATCACTGATTTTTTTTATTTGATTTTGTTTTCTAATTTATATAGTTCCAATTTCAAAACTATATAACGAGATACTTCCTTAGTAGTCTGGCTTCTATCCCTCTCTCCTGCTCCCTAGGTCCCTCATAGGTAACCATGACAAAAAAGTTTCAAATTTTTCTTTCTACTGTTTCTTTTCAAAAGTATAAATAAATAGCCTTGTAAAAATCTTATTGCACAGCAGTAAGTTTCTAGTTAGTATACAATAACAATAAAACTTTTTAAAAAGCACACAGTAAACAAATGATTGTTGCATGTTGCTTTTACTGTTTAGAAATACATGTGATGATCCCATATCAATCTTTAGAAATTGTTTTTACAGCTTACTCCTTTTTATAGCGCATTCCATATCATATTGTGTGACTCTACTGTAGTTTATTCAACTAGTCCCCAGCAGTGGGCATTCGGGTTATCGCCAGTGTTTCAGAAAATAGCACCACAATGAATAACTTTGTGCCTACACTATTTGCATTTGCCAGTGTCTGTGGGATAGAGTCCTGGAAGTGTCTTTGCTGGATCAAATGTGCATATCAAATTTGGCCAAATAATGCTAAACATGTCTCCATACTGTTACATCATTTTTGTGTTTGCACCACCATTCTAGAAGGCATGATCTTCATTTTCTATTTTTATTTTCTATGAATCTTCATTTGCTATTAATTTTTTTATGGTGAATGGGTGTTAATTTTTTAATTTTTTTTTGTATTCATTGAAACTACCACATGGTTTTATCTATTTTATTTTTTGTTTCAATTTAGGTGAATTATAAGACTTTCTATGATTAAACGATTTATACTCCTGAGATAAATGCACTTTAATCAATATACATTACATTTTAAAAAATTATATAGTGGATTCAATTTTTTAATATTTTGTTCAGAATTTTGCGTCCATATTCATGAATTAGAATGGCCTATACTTTCCTTTTCTGTTAAGACCTAGTGTGATTTCAATATTGAGATTATACTAGCTTCATAAAATGAGTTGGGAACTGTTCCTTCTTCTGTATGCTCTTTACAAATTAAAATTTTTTCCTCCCTGAAAGCTTAAGAGAATTCACATATAAAATCATTTGAACCTGGTGGTATCTGAGAGGAAGATTTTTAACAATAGATAACAATGTTTAAAAAGGTTTACAGGATTATTAATGTCTTCTATCTTTTTTCCGAGTCAGTTTATATGTATTAAGATGTATTTTTTAGTGGAATTTACCCATTTCATTTATGTTTTAAAGTATTTGCCTAATGTTTTTCATGGTTTTTTGATTATCTTTCTCTTTTCTGTATCTGAATTCCTATAATCCCATTTTCATTTATAATATTCATTATTTGTACTCTGTTTTCTTGACCAACATATTTGTTTGGAATTTTTATTTATTGTATCCCATTCTTAATTAGTGAATTTTAATAATTAGTTTATTTAATAATTATTCTTTCTCTTTATTGACATTATTTCTTTTTTACTTTTCTAACTTTTAATTTGGAAAGTTAATTCATTCTATTTCTGCTTTCGTAGTACAAACTTAAAAAAATGGCAATATGCCCTGGCTGGTGTGGCTCAGTGGATTGAGCACAGGCCTGTGAACCGAAGGGTGACAGGTTTGATTCCCAAGTCAGGGCACATGTCTGGGTTTGTGGCCAGGTCACCAGTGTGGGGCACGTGAGAAGCAACCACACATTGATATTTCTCTTCCTCTCTTTCTCCATCCCTACCACCCTCTAAAAATAAATAAATAAAATCTTTTTAAAAATGGCAATATATCTTATTTATTTTAGCTCGTTTTTATTTTTAATTTTTCTTTGATCTCTGAGTAATTTAGAAGTACATTTTAAGTGTCAAAACATAATTTTTTAAAAGTTCCCCTTTAATATTTTAAACTAAATTGCATTTTGGTAAGGGAGTATGGAATATATGATATTTTTTGAAATTTATTGATACTTTATGCACTGATATCTGATTAATTTTGATAAATGCTCCATGTGTGTTTGAGACAATGTTATTTTCTAATTGTTTGGACGAGGGCTCTTTATATGTTGATTACGTCAGGCCTTTTAATGTTGCTATCCAAATCTATACCCTTAATAATTTTAAGCTTTTAATTGTTAAGATAAATTTGTTAACTCTCCCACTGGAATGGTATCCCAGGCAGAAAGAAAAGGAAGTGCTGTAGTCAGAGAGGGTGGGAAGGGATGAACTTAGGGAGGTAACTAGAGGCCAGTTTAGAGGGCCTCGTAGATTATTATAAGGATTTTGGTGTTTCCTCTGAGTGGAATGGGAGGGTTCCTAGTTGAGGGATGCCACAAGCTAATTTACATCGAAAAAGGATGCCTCTGTCAGCTGTGTTGGGAAGAGACCTGGGGAAAGGCTAGAAGACAGTTACAGTAATCCAGGCAAGAGATGATGGTGGCTTGGACTAGGTGGTGGCAGTGGATGTGGTGAGAATTGGCTGGGTTCTAGAAATATTTTGAAGGTCCAGCCTATAGGATTTGCAAACAGTGTAGTCAGGAATTGTTAGAAAAAGAGGCATCTAGGATGATATCAACAAATAGAAGAATGAAGTTGTCATCAGCTGATAGAAAGACCATGGTTATTAGGTTTTGGGAGAAAAAACAGAGTTTTGGATGTGTTGAATTTAGCCAAGTGATAATATTGAGTGGGCAGTTGGAGTCAGAACAGGAGTCTGGGGAAGATAATCAATTGGGAACAACTTAGCACAGAGGTGGTATTAAAAAACCAGGGAGTGAATGTAAGTAAAGAAGAGAAGAGGACCAAGGACTAAGCACTGTGAGACTCTGAGACTCTGACATTAAGCTGGGGGTGGGGAGGGCCAGCAAGGGAGACAGGAAGAAGCCACCAGGAGTGAGCTAGGAGAGGAAGAGGAGAATGGGGTCCTGGAGTCAAATGTGGATGTCACATGACTTTCAAATATACTCCCGTTAAATGTATAACTTTTGAAGTTTCTATAAATGTAAATAAAAAATGATGATTACTGAATTAGTTTCCAAATGTATACCTTTTGCAATAACAAATACAAAATCTATTCAGAGGAGAAATCTCTGACGATTTCCAACTCCAAAAAATTTGTGATTTGTGATATTATAGGACTTGAATGTGAACCTTTAAGCCTGGCTTCTGTGAGGGTCTCATCTCTGTATTGTGTGAACTTTCCCTCAGGAGGTAGAATGAACTGTCTCTCCTTTTGTCTTTGCTGAGCTCCCATTACCATGGGACTGGCTGTGACTTCAGGCTTCCATCTTTCCCATCTCAGGTCTTTTTGTTGTTTCTGTTGTGATAAAAATGATTTCCTAGAGAAAGAGTATATAGAAACTTGATGGAGTGGCCAACCTCTCCTTGGCTGCAGAGCTTGGGGCTTGCACTTTGATAGACTGCAGCATAGATTCTAATTGCCCTACAGTTTTTGCATACAGAACTGGGTTGGGTGGCCTACCTGCAGGTTCTTTATTGAATTTTATCAAACTGATCATGCCAGTTTTGTAACCTCCTGCCACCATCCCACTGTCGCCTCCCCCAAATCTGGCACATAGTAAGTATTCAGTAAATGTTTGTCCAGAGCAGCGAGAGGATTGAGCCTCTAACATGGCAGACATGGCTTTCAAAACAACCAAAGATTTTATTTTAAAAGTTATCAACTTCTGGGAGTGAGCTGTTGCTTTAAAATTACATATACATATATGTATTCTAGGAAACATAATGGTAAAGCATACCTAAATTACAAATTACCATCTTAAAAATTTAAAGTAGTTTATCCCTGTTGGTTTTCCTTTCCCACTAAAGTCATCATCTGTTCACAGAGCACCATTAGCAGCTGAAAAGACATGGCAGGGAATTGAACAAATTGAACGTTCATCGCAGACAGATTTTCTCCTTCTGTGTGTGTGGATTGGACATGACTGTGAACAGTTGGAGGTCAGACCATCACTAATATGTATAAAACTTTTGATGTTAATTTACCATTAAAAAATATATTAATTTTTGGCAGACGTGCAAATATTCTTGTCTTGCCTAAAGCTTTATTTCCCGTGATACATAGGAAGCTAAAATCCACACTGGGCCAATTTGAAAAGCAAGCAAACTTTTTCTTTATTAAAGCCCCATTTTGTTTCTTAGTGAAAGTGCATATATGAAATTCATTTTCACTCACTGAAATGGCCCTTGCAAAAGTCCGGAATGTTCATTGAAAAGGGACCATACGAACAATATACACATGTCCTGTTTTGGCTGCATTTAATGGGTTCCCCCTCAATTGGTCTTTTCAGTGCCTACTTTGGCTGTGCCCAATTAACATCAAACAAATGTCTTGTCAAGGAACAAAAGGGTACATCAAATTATGAATTGCAATGTCCTTGCATGTTATTAGACTGTACTTTTAAAAAGAATATCTTTTATTCCATTGTTGTAAAATAGATGTCTCTACTAAGTGGTAGGTTAGGGTTAGGGTTGAGGTTAGGAGGCAGTTGGAGATAAAGAAGAGAGAAATATTGAGTTAAAAGTCTCTTCATAGTCTAGCAACTGGCTACCTTTTCTACTGGAGTGTTAAAGATTGTCTGGTCTTGAACATCTTTTCTATTATCAAGTACCCGAACTATACCTGGGGAGTAAATATTGTTTCTAAGTAGAATGGCACATTTTGAAATTGCTTGCTTTATGTGTTATAGGCATTTATGAAGAAAGAAAATAAAAGAAGGGATTTTATTTTATTATAGCAACAAAACACAATTGTTTTTGACATGTTGACGTCTGATATAAAATGACATTGATACATCTTCTCTGGATAAATCTCCTTTCTGTTGGTATTGCTGAAAATGCTTAAACCAACTTCTACTGGTTTCACTTTTATTCTCTTTGTTTCAGTTGGTAGCTGTTAATTTTGCAGAATGCTGTTGGCTTTTTAATATTATATTATTATTATTAAAATAAAAATAAAAATTCTAAGCATTTAAGAGGGACAGTCTACAGAGATAAAGCAAGCATCGAATTAGAATTTACTATTGAGTTTTTAAAATTGATTTTAGAGGAGGGAGAGAGAGAGAGAGAGCAAGAGAGAATGAGAGAACAAGAGTGAGAGAGAGAGATTTGTTGTTCTGTTATTTGGTTGATTCTTGTGTGTACCCTGACTGGGAATTGAACCCACAACCTTGGCAGTTGGGACAATGCTTTAATCAACTGAGCTACCTGGCCTATTTTCCTCCCTCCCTCCCTCCCTCCCTCCCTCCCTCCCTCCCTCCCTTCCTTCCTTCCTTCCTTCCTTCCTTCCTTCCTTCCCTCCCTCCCTTCCCTCCCTCCCTCCCTCCCTCCCTCCCTCCTTCCCTCCCTTCTTTCTTTCCTTCCTTCCTAACTCTGGGAACTTCTCAAGAGAATCATTTTGAGGATGCTTTTCTCAAAGATGTCATTTAAATGGACTTTAATGTCATAAAACAGTGATTTTCAACCTTTCTCATCCCATGGCACACATAAACTAATTACTAAAATTCTGCAGCACACCAAAAAAACGTATTTTTTGCCAGTCTGACAAAAAAGGTATAATTTTGATTCATTCACACCAGATGGCTATTGTTGTGTTGGCTGTTGTCATTTATTTTTTAATTTGACAATCTAAAGGAAAAGAGGTCAGTACTCCTGACTAGATAGTCAGGTATGGCAGGTTTTAAAATTCTTTGTGGCACACGGTTGAGAATTGCTGCCATAAAACAATGGCAAATTCTATGAGTGGTCTATGAGTAATATTTAGTGAGATTCCAGAGACTGTCATGCTAGCCAACCCAATGGGACGCTGGTGCTCTTTACTCATATAGTAAGATCCTGGGGCCAGGCTGCAAGTGTTTGGTATTATAATGGCCTGTAAACTAAAGCTGCTTGGAATACAGGTGGCTCTTCTTTGAACCCCTGACTTGGTATACATAGTCAACACTCCGTACATGATATTAACTCACCATAAAATATTACTTGACAGAGGCCTAAAGCTTGTCTTGTCAAAAACTTTATTTTTCAGAATCCACATAGAGATAAAATCTACATAGAGGTAAATTTCAGTTTGAAAAGTAAGTTTCAAAGGGCTCAGCCCTGGGCCAGATGTTGTGGAAGACAAAAGGAAACCAGAAGCCATGACCCCTTCCTCCAAGGAGACCATCATTGTATAAATAATACTTATACAAGAACTACTAAATTACAAGGTTATATCATCAGATAGGGAGTTCTGTGTGTGGTAGAGACTATAAATGATAAAAGAGCCAGAGAAAAAGAAAGCTCTCTGAACAAGTTTTTATAACTTACTTAAACTGAGCCTTGAAAAGAGTGTTGGTGGAGAAAGTCAGCCTGAGAAAGGGGAGTAACTCCAGCAGAAGCTCTGTGAAGGGAAGGGAATAGTGAGAATTATGAGTGGAGTGTGGCACTTGGTCCCATGGTAGGGAATAGTGACATATTCATGATTACCTTGAGAAGCTTTGTTTTTTCTCAAGAAGCAGGGATGTCCAACCTTTTGGCATCTCCGGGCCACACTGGAAGAAGAAGAGTTGTCTTGGGCCACATATTAAATACACAAATACTAACAAAAATTGATGAGCAAAAAAAAAAAGGTTTTAAGTAAATTTACGATTTTGTGTTGGGCTGCATTCCTGGCCATCCTGGGCCACATGCAGCCCACAGGCTGTGGATGGGACACCCCCTGCTAGGATGCTGAGGGCCTGTCCCGTGTTTTATTTATCAATCATGTAGGCATTCCACCAAAGAAACATTAAAATGTGAGAGGTCATGTAAGACTGATAAAGGAGATTTCAATGTTTGATCTTAATATCTATTCATCTGAATTTTGAAATGGAAAATGAGAGCCTGGTTACATTTCTATCAGTAAGTAATATGTCCTTGGTTTTTATATTGAAAGCCTTGCTCTCAAATCCATTCATTGTCTATGAGTCCTAGAATGAAGTGACAAAATCTTCTGCATGATAAGAGATTTTGTTACCAAAAATATGCTGTGCTTGAGATTTTCTGCTTGATAAGTCTGAGCATTCTTTAGGGTCAGATAATGAAGGGTCTCCAATGGCTACTTTATTTTCTTCCTCCTACCTCTGCCTTCATCTCATGTGAACGGGCAGAGGGATTCTAGCCCCACCCCCTTTTTTTCTGATTTCTGCTGTTTCAAGAAATCACGGTGACTAGGTGATCTCTTTCATTACCTCTAGCATTTTACTGCTCCAGTTTCCTTATAGTTTCCCCAGGTAAATAGCCACAGAAAAGCTTCCTTACAAATAGCGCATTGGATCTTCGAAAGCCTCCTGCAAATCCCCAAGGTCGGAATGGCTCACTCAATTCATAACCAAGATGACATCTTGGGCTGTTCCACCAGGTTTTACATTCACACCCCCCCCCCCCAGCTGGACACATCCTATTGATAATTTCTTTTGGAAACTGGATAAAGGCAACTAATAATGGGGAGGTAAAAAAAAAAAAAACAAAACCCAGAAGTTTAGTAACACATGTGAAATAAACTGTCCACTGGGTTTTGATGTGAAGCCACAGGATGTTAGAAGAGAAGCAGAAAGAGACCTGGCCATGTTAACCTTGTGAAAAAAATGAACTGTTGACAGGAATAGCATTTTTTTAAAAAAAGGAAAATAGGAAAAATGGTTCTGCATGTTGGATCTGGTCTTTTCTTTTTGCAGGAATTCTGTTGTCCCTTTAGAAAATATCAAAGCCGTTCCAAGGCACATTGGCACCCGTGTGGCACTGCAGCCTTCTCTTGGCACTGCTCGTCCTGTTGCTGGCAGGACAGAGCATGGACCCCTTGAGCCTCATCCTCTGTTGTTTTGTGCACAGGAGCCAAACATTGTGGCTACTCGCAAGGCAAGGCTGGCAGCTGAAGAACCCAGATGCCAAGCTCTGGACTGGACTTCTGTTCGTTTGTGGCTGGTCCCTTCCCTGGCATCTGCCCTGGCTTTGCAGCAGCCTGTGTCCCCGTCTGCAGAGCTGGGCTCCGGATTAGGCTTCTGTTGGCTCTCATGGACGTTCGGTCACTGTTTCCCTTTTGAATTATCCTTGATTATGAGGAATGTGCCTTTATGACACATTCCTCCCCAGGCACCTGCCTCGTGTGATGTGCCTTTACCGCTAAAAAGGGGGGTTTCTCTCAAATTACTGGCCATTGTTAGCAAGAAAGCTCATGGAATGTGACCATTCCTCTTCAGGTAGGAAGATATAAAAATGAAATACAAAAGCTGGTATTTTAGACACAAACCCTAATTTCCTTCTTAATGATGTGAAGGGCTCTGAATGAAGATACACACAGAGAAAAAAAACAAAAAAATCCAAGATAATGAGAAATTCCAGAAGGTGCTTTAAAAAAATTTTGTATTAGTTTCTTTTATATTCTGTCTCTATACAATGCCACTGTCCTCAACTGAGAAAGAGCTCTTATTTCCTTACCCATGGACTTGTGACTTGACAAAAGGGAGAGCGGGTTCCCTGAGTTGCAGGAGGCAATATATTTATGGTATTAATCACCAGCTAGACATCAAGTTGAGTTCTCACTGGGTGAGGAATACTGGATCACATTTTGCTGGTGAGGAGGTGAGGTTAGGAGGAGGTTAGCCAATAAGTTTGACTGTTCCGTGATGGAGCTCACGGATAGTTCCCCGACAAGGGGAACCTCATGCTTAACTAAGACACGAAAGTCAACTTGAGAAGTCCACCAACTAGAAGGGAAGCTAAATGTATGCTGACAATTCTGACATGCTCACCTCTGGAATATGTTTGTACATCTGAGAGGCTTCTGACATTTGTTCACATTCTAGAATCTTTAGGTGTTTGCCCAACCTGTGTGACTGACTATGGCTCATCAGAATTTTAGATACAGTTCAATGGGAAGGATGAATTATAACGAAGTAGAAGATGCTTTGCTTTGCCCAGCATGGTGTCTCAATGACCTTCAGGGAATTTGAGCAAATCCCAAATTTGTAATCTCATCAAGCTGAATGATTATTCGCTGCTCAATTCCTGCGGCTGGAAAAGGAGTTTGTCCCAGTGGCAATCTCTACAGCTTCATGAAATTTCAATTTCAAAGCTAAGTCTTTGAAACCAGACAGGCTGGAATTTTAGTCTCAGTTCTGTTTTTATTGGTTTCATGACTTTGAGTAAAAGCTCCTGGACCTCTTTAAGCCTCAATTTGCTCCTTTGTAAAATGGGAGGATAATAGTACCTGTCTAATGGGGCTGTTGTTTAGATGACAAATTCATTGTACAACATAGGGAATAGGGAACAGAGTAAGACATAATAGGTGTTGGCTAGTAGTTAAGATTTCCTGTGGGTTGGAGCAGGAAGAACACCACCCATTAATGTAGACCTGTGTCATTTTTATCTCATTGGTTGACTCTCATGTTTATTGACTTTTTTGCTTTCAATGAAGAAGAATGACCTGCATTCTTGAGACCCTTAGGGCTACACATATCATGGTGTCAGGGCATACGATGACCAAATGTCTGCTAAGTGAAACAGTGGGCAGGGTAGATTTCAGGTTTATCCCCTTGAATGTATTATTTTAGAAAGTTAAACCGACATATATCCAGTTCACAAATTACTGTCATAATAGACATCTGCTGAGGTGGTCAACAAAGGAAATTTTAAGCTTAGGCGTATAGGTACTGAGGAAATAATTCTATTAAAGGAAAACTTTTCACCTTTGGCACTCTGACTACACCCACTCTGAAAAATAGATCATTACTGACTTGCTCAGGTGATGCAAAACGCACTGGGAAGGAGCAATAGTCATTTAGTGAAACCTTCGCGTTATTTGTGGGCTCTAGAAAGGGGGACCCAACTCTAAGTCTAGAGAGTAAGCGGGCAGGTGTTGATACACTTTTCTGTAAAGGGCCAGGTCATAAATATTTAGGTTTTGCAGATCACGTGGTCTCTCAGAATCATAGTGATTGTAGTGTGAAATAGCCTTGGAAAACAAGTAAGCAAACGAGTGCAGCTGCGTTTCAGTACAACTTTACGTACAGAACCAGATGGCAGTAGGATGTGGCCATCCATGGTCATAGTTTGCTGGTCTCTGGAATAAGGGACTGAAAAGGTGATCAGTCAATATTCAGAGTTTTATTTTGTAATCAATTTTTAGGTAGGTCACATAGCTCTTAAATAAGATACCTCTTGTTCTTTCTGGTTAACAGTTCATTGAATTAAGATGTATGAAGATTTTAAGGGATGTGGAGAAAAGCATCAGAGACTATGAGTCTGGTGTCCAAGCTCAAAGGTCAGACATATGTGAGGGGCAGTAACGAGTGAATATGGACTGGCAAGGTGGGCTGGGCACTAGAGAGGGAGCACACCCTCTGTTCCAGTCAACCACTGCCATAGAGAATTTGGGCCTAGTGTTTCAGATATTTTAATTTTTCAAAAGAAACCAGAAACCTGGTAACATTTCTTGATTTTTAAATATTGGCTTACCAGTTTTGAAAAACACTATCTGGCCCTATCAAAATACATGTATGATTGGAACGTGGCATGCAGACTGGTAATTTGTGACCTTTGCTTCCAGCCCATGGAGCTTTACCTCTGAAATACTGATAGTTGCCTTAAAATAGGGCTGGGAGGTTTTTTTACAAAGCTAGTTTGAATTTCAAGGACTGATCAGGCTTATTTTACTTCCTTAAAGTCACCCCTCTATCTCACAACTGTCCACCCCAAAGAGGCACCACAAAGCTTTGCCAAGCAGGCCCTATTTATAGAATTTCATTAGGATTTGAACAGCCTACCGGAAAGGGCAAGGCTTGGCAGCTTGTTCGTTACAGTGAAGATTTATGGACGGCCAACCTCGAAAATTCAAAGAAATCAGTCTACTTTGGGTTTGAAATTGTCTAGCTCTGCTTCAATACGCTAAATCGTCCCTTATCACATCGTGTTCTTTGTGTTGGCAGATTTAATTCTGATTCAGTAGAAAGCGCTCGCCTTTCCTAATATTAAGATTTCATTTTGCTCTAAACTCTGATAATTTGAGGCTTTTTTTTCAGTTGGATATAAACAGAAATTACCTTTTCATCACTTGAAAGTTTAATCCCCTTGTTTTTTTTTAATCAGTATTTTTTAATTGTTGATATTGTACAGTTTTCTGTCTTTTACCCCGCCCCAGCCCACCACCCCAGCCCTCCCCACCT
Organism: Glossophaga mutica; assembly: GCA_039655065.1. NCBI lineage: Eukaryota > Metazoa > Chordata > Mammalia > Chiroptera > Phyllostomidae > Glossophaga > Glossophaga mutica. Next base: position 25,520,839 of record CM077309.1, on the reverse strand, counting down.
TCCTCCCATTTCCACCTCCCATAGTTTTTGTCCATGAGTCCTTTAGACTTATTGCTCTAAACCGTTCCCCTTTTCCCCTGAAATTCCCTCCCCTCCCCCTCTGGACACTGTCAGACTGTTCTCAAATTCAGTGTCTTTGTTTATATTATGCTTGTTTGTTTGTTTTGTTGATTAGCTTCCTGTTAAAGGTGAGATCATATGGTATTTGTCTTTCACTGCCTGGCTTATTTCGCTTAGCATGATACTCTCAAATTCCTTCCATGCTGTTGCAAAGGATAGGAGCTCCTTCTTTCTTTCTGCTGCATAGAATTCCATTGTGTAAATGTACCACAGTTTTTTGATCCATTCATTAACTGATGGGCACCTAGGTTGCTTCCAGCACTTGGCTATTGTAAATTGTGCTGCTATGAACATAGGGGTGCATAGATTCTTTTGGATTGGTGTTTCAGGATTCTTAGGATATAATCTAAGCAGTGGAATTGCTGGGTCAAAAGGTATGTCCATTTTTAGTTTTCTTAGAAAATTCCATACTGTTTTCCATAGTGGTTCTACCCTTGTTTTAATGAACTCTTTTAAAATAAATTGGATAGATGAGATAAAATTTGTGTTGTTTTTATTTGACACTGAAAGTGCTTTATTGTGGAAATATTTGGGCGGTGGGCTATAATTTTAATGCCCCCGTGGTTATCCCGTGGTCGTTGGTCTATTTGGGATTGTTCTGCACTGGAAGCTATCTGAAAATTTTTCTGTAGAGTAAAATTCACAAGCTAGAAGTCTTTGAAGGCTTTTAAATCCAACCTTTTTCTTTCTTTTTAGCACTAGTTCTTCTAGAAATAGTCTATTGTGCCTGACAACATATATCCAATCCTGAACTTGAAAAGTAACCCAGGGACCCTAGGGTCCAAATTGGTAGTGAACTTTCTGAAAAAGCACTCTTGGTTCTTTTAATAAGAACTTATTGGTAATTAGCACCCTAGCCTGGGCCTACATTTTGGATTGTGAAAATAAAAGATAAAAACCAAGTGGCATCTGTTGATCTGGAAAAAGCAAAACCGGTTACACACATTTAACTCTGCATTTTAGAAATTCTTAAATTAATCCCCTTTTAGTGTTCTGGAGAAAGGTGCGATGGAATGAAATGATCCCATGAAATCCTTGGGTTCCATAAGGTGTCTTGAAGTTTGATTGGATATTAACTAAAAGATCATTTTGCTTCTCTTTTATAGCAGGAGATGCAATGTGTTCATTTTATAACATCTCCGCTGTTTGGAATAAATCACCAAGGACAGATGCTCATCACATTTCGGTTCAATAAAATTCTTTGCGGAGTCTGAACAGATACATGGCTAGTTGCTTTAGGTCTCTGTCCAGGCCATTATTTGTTTGGAAAATCAAATTTACAGAACAAAATAGAATCACACTAAAAACATTGAAATTAATATTTTGTTTGCTGTCTTATGCGCTTGTTATTTTTGGCCAGGATGCACTTATAAGACTTTACCTTTAGTTTTACAAGTTCTACCTTTATAAATATCATCGACCATCTCGTCACATTTTCTTCGAAAATAGCAGTTAATGTGACTTCCTGCTGTTAGATCTTCTAGTAATACCATTTTAAAGGTTCTCAGTAGAAGAACTTGCCAGTGGTCTTGAAGAAGTGCTGAAATTCCATGTTCAGTCTTTTCTGTGGCTGCAAATGGGCTTTCTACAAGCAAAACCAAGGCGTTTATTTGAAAGTAATATGTGTGCTGCAAAACTGTTGGTGAGTTTTGGACATCTTTCATGTGCTGTGTGGCACTTCTCCTGAATTTTTGAAAAAATATCAAGAAGACATAATTCACTGACTTGCCAATATTCCTTTTTTTAAAGAGAGGAGATTTGTGCTGAAGAAGTCGCGACTGTACACCTTCAGTTGATATTTCCTTGAAGAAGTTTCATATGGTTTTAAATTATTTATCCAAGAGGGCATGTGATAAACAGTTGAGGCTTTCTATAATGGTGTGCAAGGTGAAAATGTGCATCTTACCAAACATTCATAAATGTTCATTCCTGCATTTGGCAAAGCCACAGGAGTCTCCTGAGATAATATTGTTTAGGGGTGTGTGTGTGTGTGTGTGTGTGTGTGTGTGTGAGAGAGAGAGAGAGAGAGAGAGAGAGAGAGAGAGAGAGAGAGAACAGCTTGAGTGTTGAGTAAATAGATCAGCCCATAGCTAGAATGGTGTGGGGGTGGTAATCATTCCCTAAGGGCCACAGGAAATGCTTACTAACCTGTCATGGCAATAGTCCTTGAAAATGAATCAAGGAAATCCAGGGTGTGTAATAACCATTTGGTAGGGCTAATGTTCTGACACCATCTGACAGGACCGGAAAAGTGGGAAGTTAGGCGCGTGGCTCTAATCACAGCCAGTGAATTTTGCCTGCTATCTGTTTATTATGTTTATTAACAACCATTTCAGTGCTGGATTCGCTTCCGAGCTTCTTCTTTTTCAAGAATGTGTTTCTCACCCTGGTGTTAAAAGAGCATTTTTATTAAGTGCCGTCTTTTGTTTTGACAAAGAACTCAGTGACTGTCAGGCCATTTTAGGGTTGGTTATGCTTTTTACCCTGCCCTCAATTAAGTTCCCGAACTGCAGAGAGAAACCTTTCTCCTGTGCAAATTCTGAAGTTTATAGTAAGTAGGCAGTTGGAAATGAAAATTATGCCTTCTCTTTTATTTAAAGATCGCCTTTGTGTTGAGCTGGCTTTTACTGCCATTAAATATTTGCTTTCTGGGAGCATTTGTATATATTTTCTTAGCTCTTAACTACCATTTCTGCTTAGTTTTGTATCTGCTAGCCCCAGCATTTACAACCTACGAAAACCTCATAAATCTACTTCATTTTTCTAATAAGACATGAAAGTCCTTAATTGGCCTTAATGAAATGCACTTAAAGGGCAATAAACGTGTTTAAGCCCCTCTTTCAGGGTGAGCTTCAGTACTCTCACTCTACTCTGTTTTAGCCTTTCTGGTAATTAATCATTTATTCATATGTGACGAATCAGTAACAAGATCAAGCAACTACTGCACAATTGCATGATAATAAGCTGCTCATATATGTGTCAAGATTTAGCAATCCTTTTTAAAGCCTAATTTAAAGTCATTTTACAACTAACCAGACTGCTTCTCTGAAGCATTTTTCCCCCAGTATCTTTTCTACATATTTTCATTTGGATGCCATCTTTTTATTTTGTTTATAGAGCCCAGTCCGCCTTAAATCCACTTATGGCACCAGCGTGAATTTCAGCAATGCAAACATTTACCATTGTTTTTCAGTTGGCTTGGAATTCTCTGTTTGATCCAAAAGGGAGGGGGTGGAGGAGAAGCAAAAGAAAAAGAAGGACTGCATTTATAAATAGAAGACCCAAGAGTCCCTGCCATTTTTAGTGTGTATTTAAATCTTAAATCTGCTGTGATTTATGGAGACGTGTTAATCATTTCCCCTGCACCTTAGTACTCTGAGAATTCCAGCAATTTCCCAAACCAATGGACGAGATTGTTTTTTCTGTAGAGCAATTTCTTTCTTTCTTTTTTCTTTCTTCCTTTCTTTCTCTCTTTCTTTCTTTCTTTCTTTCTTTCTTTCTTTCTTTCTTTCTTTCTTTTTTTCTTGGGGTATAATCGACATTCTTCACTACAAAAAAGGCAATTCTTACTGTTGGAATGCAAGCTGACAGATTGAGTATACGAATGCCTGCTTGTGTGTACACAACCTGGGTTTGGATTTTCCTGTCTGTGTGTGTACCTGGGGTGCTCACTAGTAAGCCTAGGTGAGCATTCTCGAGGGAAGATGTGGGCCTGCTCGGCCGTGGTGCACAGAGCTGCTTTGCACTTAGGAAATATGTCCATTTGAGTCGATGCTACTGTATGACCAAACACTTGGCATCAGCTCTAGTCAAGGAAAGTTTGTTCAGTCAAGAAAACCAAAGTAATTGAAGACAAGAGTCAAAAGTTCTTCTCTAGCATATGTCAACATATGTAGATCACTTGAGATTTAATCATTCAGATGTTTTTAATATTTGCCTATAAATAGCAGGTGATAAGATTTTATGTATATATTTAAATAAGAAGAGACTCTGGAAAACTCAGTGGAGCTGACACCTGTAAGTAAAAACTTGCCATCTGAATTGGTATGCTGTCTGAATTTTTACCTTCTCTTATACATGTTAGAATTAGAATGAAGCTTTAAACACGTGAGTTCCTCCCCAGGTAAACTTAAATCTTATTAATTCAAATGTGAAGTAAAAAAAGCGATTTTGAATTGGTGATAAAGCTGAGTAGTATAGTTTTTAAAAATAAATGTTGTTTGCTTACTTTCAAGTACAAAAAATGGCTACTCCAGTGTAACCAGGGAGAGGGAGCTCTGGCCAGATTCACTTTTACATCTGGAAAATGACCCCATGTGACAGCATGTTAAATGTCTGTTGGTAGTGAATGCTTCTGAAGGATTTCATAATTGGTCTCTTACACACCTTAACGATTCTCCTCAATTCAGCCATAGGTAGCCTCCTCTAATGTGGAAATTTTATTTTCTCGAGTAGCCAGTAAAACTCATCATAGTGTGTTTAATTCATACCTATTTACCTTGATTCAGCAACACTTCTTTTATCTGAGACCCTAAAAAAGTAATTTTTGTTCGAACTTTCTCGCAAGCGTACATTCCTGAGCAGGAGGCACAGAACTGAAGTCGTGCGTGACCAAGGCATCGTTCACAGTGCAGTCTGAGCGAACGGCCCGCCCTGGAGTTGCACGGCGTAGAGTTCAGGCAACCGTACTTGCATCTCTGGTTTTCTGTTTTGTCTATACACACCTGGCCTTGATAAAGAAATATTTCTGATTTTGGTTGAAACAATATGTTTCGTTAGTTTTCAGTTGCCATATGTTCTGCTTTATCAGGTACTTCTAAAGAAGATCCTTGAATGTAGCACAAGGTTTTCGTGTGTTCATTTTTATATTGTGAACTTGCTTTGTTCTCTTATGCTCTGCATTTCCTCACATGCCCATCGTCTGTTTATCTAACTCTGAATAACTCCGTGGGTAAAGCGTGAATAACCTCATTCTGCTTTTGTCCTTTGTTTTGTTTTGTTTGGTGACAAAGTGTTACATTTCTTCCATTTGTGACAAAGTTCCTTAGGTCAAATAACTTTTAAAAGAAGTAAGGTGATGGATCTTGAGTAACAAAATTTTAAAGAAAGGCCTGGTTACTCGAGCTCCAGTAATCAGCCAATTTGAATGATTGTAGGGAAGAAAAAGACACAACTATAAGACGGGAAAACTGAACTCTTTGCTAGGCTTGCGATTTTAAGGTGCCGCGCTACACAGGGTGGGGCAGAGGTAGGCTTACACTCATTTGTATGAAAAATTATACAATAATCAAGAAATGATAATTCAGGAATAAACTGTGTTGCACATACTCACCACTATAAACCTACTTTGGCCCTCCCTGTATGCAGCCTAAGCCCTCTGACTAGCATCTCCCCTGAATTTGCAGAAATAATCACAACGTGTAAAAATAATCACATAGTGTAAAAATAATTGCAATAAGGTGATAATTTAGCAGTAAAAGGAAAATTTCAGACCCAGTTTAATCAGTTTAAGTGTCTCTCTGGTTCTTCTGATTTGTTGTTCATTTATGCTGGGCAGCTGGACAATAGGATTTTGCACGGGCCACAAACAATGAAATAAAACAGCAAGATGTACTGTATTTTACTGAAACATACAATAAAGGGCAGCAGGGGACTAGTCAAAGCCCAATATTCAAAGACTGTAATTTTTTATCACCACTCTATTTCCTAAACCAAAATGTTTTTTGGGTATAAATATTGGATGAAAGCAAAAATGCACCACATTCACTGTCATGGAGTTAATACCTAAACCTGTTTTTCGTTAGAATTAAATTAATATTATGCAAGTAGTGGTATAGTTTTAGGATGTTATTATTATTTATGGTCTAACTGTTCTGCATAAATAGAATTGTTCCTTGCTTCTTTTTGTTTTTACTACTAATAAAAAGTAATAGGTATCATAATTCAGGGACTGTTTGCATTTCAAGGCAGTTTCTGTTGGGTCTCGGTGGCCTGGGGAAGGAGACAGACCCCAAATCGAAGTGTAAAAAACTTGAATAACAAACGTGAGAAGCAATTGTGTGGAGAGCATTAAATGTTTAGGCAAGAATGGCCAGAACAAAGATTAAGATTTTAAAATTGTTGAGCGGAAAGCCAGTCCCGCCAACATATTTGCGTCTGCGTTGCTGCCCAGCTTTTTTCATGTATGTCCGCTGATTGCAGAGTATTCATACTTTTATTAATAAATGTCTTCCCTTAATTACCTGCTGACTTCTCAGAACACTTCAGAAAGAGAGGCAAATGGCTTTATTTGTGGTGGGCAGGAAGGCAGTTTTTAACCACACCAGCCCTGCTTTCTTATATTTTCTAAAAAAGGACTTATCAGAAGAAGTGACAGGGGATACTTAAGTGAAAACTCAGAAAATTGAAATCATTCCTTTGTGAAAATCATAGGTTTGTGATATTCTTGAGGAAATTACGCAAGAATTCATACTTGCAAAGGGGGAGAACTAGACTAGTAGCTAAGAACACATTCTTTAAGTGGGGCAGATCCGGGGCTATATTTTAATAATGCTTTTATGCCTTTAGGTTGGTACTATTATCATTGCGTTAAACATGAAGACAGCACCGATGCCCCTTGCAATGCCTCTTCTCTCCCAGGGAAAATAACAAAATTTGTTTTTTCCTTGAGCAAGGTTTTGTTTGACAGCTAAGAGAGTCACATGAGTGTGCAATGGAAGACTATGCAACCCTTCACAGTGATGTTCAGGAAGGATATTTTAGTTGCATGGAAAATACTGATGCTCTGATGAGAAGGGAAAACGATAGCACACAGAATTTCCCCTGCAGTGAAATCTAAGAGAGGGCACTGTAGAAAGAGTAAGTGAAATATTCTAAAATGTTAACAAAAGTTGCTTCTGGGTGGCAGAATTGTGGGTGATGTTTATTTTTCTGTGTAGGTATCTCTTTCAAATTTTCTATAAAATGCATAAATTATCTTGATAGTATTAAAATAATCTAAACTATACAAAAATAAAGAAAATGATAAAATTGGATTTAGGGATGCATTTTAATGAATTATACTATGTTAAATTTTCACATACACTGTCAGCCACCCTATGAGAGAGCTAATATTATTTTTTCCTCACTTTACAGATGATGGTCCTAAAGCTTAGGGGAGACAAGGTAATTACACAAGGCACGCAGGTAATAAGTAGAGAGATTGCAGATCCAAGTGGATTTGTTCCAGTGATCACATTTCCAACCACTACATTGCATTGCCTTTCTAAGTCCTGAGTCTTCACCCACACTTTGTGTTTAAATGCAAAACCGGAAAGTGTCGCTGATTCAGAAGAGGCAGTTGTGTGTTGTGGCCACTTCTCCCACATGGCAGAGCCTGACACCATCTCTTGGCTTTTCACAAGTGTTGTCACTTTGGTGATTCTGCTTTTCTCTCTAAATCAAGGGCTGTATTTTTGTTCAAACCAAACCAAGTGAGCAGGGCTTCCAACACTGTCATTTCAGTTCCTGACAGCTCCTTAAGTTTGCTTGAGCTCAACTTTTCAGGGCGGGAGATGGGGTGGGAAGAGGTGACAGAGTTTCCCCGGGCTCTTTTGCTAAGATATTAGATACCTTTGCATCCTAACCCATCCCACCCTATCTCACAGAAAATATAAAGCTTGAGTCCTTCTAATTCGGACCAGGCTTGTCATTCTTTCCATAAAACTTGAAAAGTATCAAACCTAATATCTGCAGAAACAGGCCTGTTTCTACTTAAGTCATTATTATATGCAGATGGTTATTAACTTTGACTTTCTTTGGAGTAGACCCTGAAGACTAAAGATTCTAATATAAACACATTGTCAGTTAAAATTTTCTGAGATTTTAATTTTGCTTCTGGAAAAGAAAGTTTCTCTTTTGGTGTCATAGGGTCATTAGAATTAAGCTCAGAGGGCAACTCTGCAATTGGTTTCATCCTGTTAGTAATTTCATAGGAGGGTTTGAATGTTCTGCTTCTGACCAACCAGGCCTAATTTCTATGGATGCCACTCCACTGCCTTAGCAATCCTCGGTGACGTGAGGTGATTAATTAATACAAATGATGATTCAGACAATCCAGAGAGATGGACTGTTGAAGATAAGGTTTTCTTGGGCTAGATTCATCCAGAGAAAGATGGTGCCATTGACCATCATTTGTCCCGGAAATTTGACTAAGCCCTAATGGTACCTCTGCTATGTAGCACTGAGATATCAACTTTGGTACTTTTGAAACATAGCCCCAGATGTTGGCATTGAAAGGGGGTCTCTGTCCCCTCCTCTTGGATCTGGGTGGGTTGTGCTTCTACCAATGGTGGACTGTCAAGGGTAGGGAATAAGAGGCCCCGCCTTTCACCTGCTTCTTGTACAACGCACTCTCTCTGACCACTCTCTGCTGATTGTCCTTGGACCACAGCGCTCATGCTGGGAGAAGCCCAAGCTCCTGGAGAGGCCACATGGAAATGTTCCACACACTAGCCCTTGCTGAGCCCAGCTTACAGGCCCCCCAGTTGAGGGGCAGACACTTGAGAGAAGAAGCCTGCAGAGGATTCCAGCCCACAGCAGTTCAAGGGCACTTGGGTAGGGCTCCAGATGCAGTGCAGCAGACACGAGCCATTCCCACTGAGCACAGTCCAAATCCTGACCCACGGAACCAGCAGGCATGATCAAATGGCTGTTGTTTCACACCGTTCAGTTTGAAGTGGTTTGTCACACCACATGGAGAGCTAGGATAGCAAGCTTTATATATTTTTTCTCATCCTTAGTTATTCAAATGTCTTACTTGCTCTTATCTTATTTACTATGAACTAAGAAGCCTCGAAGAATGTCAGAGGCATGGCAATAAAAAGGGAAAGATGAATAAGAGATTCCTGGGGGTGGGGTTGGGAGTTGAGGAAAAACATGCAACGTACCCACAGATGCTGGTACCTATGTCCTGGCTTTTGTAGTATGTGAAAATAATTACAAGTATGTGGACTTTAGAAACAACTCTCAGATGCATTTCCTTATCCAATGCAATTGAGTTTTCACAGCAATCTTACAAATGAGTATTATCATTATCATCCTTGTTTTACAGATTAAGAAACTGAGGTTCAGAGAGGTTAACTAGATTGCCCAAAGACACACAGCTACTGGGGGGGGGGAAACGGGACCAGAACCCAGAGCCCTTGGCCTCTCATCTGTTGCTCTGCCTGGCACCACTTGCTTTTCAAAAAGAGAACTGCTGCCCCTTTGTGGCCGCTGGTCTTGCTTCATATAGCCCTGAGCTCCAACCTTTGCAAGAAGAGAGAAGGGGCCCTTTTGCTGAGCAGTGCCAAAGTAGCATTCCTACAGTTCTCTCCTTGGGGACAGGGACTGGACGGAGGGACAGGGACGAAAGAGAGGAATGCTGGCTGAGCTTTCTGTTTCTCTGGGAGGAGCATAGTAACACTTTGGAAGGTTCTTAGAGCAGACCTCATGGCTTGATTCACTGTGCTTCATTTCTAGAAGTTTGATTTTTTAAAAAAAAAACTTTCCTGTATTAACATGTTCATTATTTCCTCTAGCTTCTTGAATGTATGAATACAGTTATACTATCTGTTTGAATGTCCTTGTCTGCTAATTCCATCATCCGGGTCATTCTGGGTCAGTTTCAATTGACCCAGATGGGGTTACATTTTCTGCTTCTTTTAGGGTGCTTGATAATTTTTTGTTTGATGCCAGCCATTGTGAGTAGTATCTTGTTGGGTGCTGGATCTTTTTTTTTTTTTTTTTAATTCTGTATTTCTGAGTTTTGTTCTGCAACATCGTTAAGTTACTTAGAGCCAGCTTTACCCTTCCTAGTCTGGCTTTTAAGCTTTGTTAGGTGGGGCCAGCTGCATTTCATGTAGGGTTAATTTTTCCCTGCTACTCAAGCTCTAGGCACTATTTTCTCTTAATCTCTTGACACCCATGCGTGGCTTGGTTCTCAGCTGAATACTTGAGAGGGGCCCTCTTCAGATCTCTGGAGGTTATCTATCTATCATCCATCCATCCATCCATCCATCTATCTATCTATCTATCTATCTACCTATCTATCCTCAAATGCAATTGTCTCCATTTTTCCTCCCCCACTTTCCCTCACCCCTCCCCACACCACCCACCCTCAATCCTAACCCCCTTTGGCTTTGTCCATGTGTCCTTTATACATGTTCCTTGATGACCCTTCCTCTTTTCCTCCCATTATTCCCTCCCACCTCCCCTCTGGTTACTGTCAGTTTGTTCTTTATTTCCATGTCTCTGGTTATATTTTGCTTGCTTGTTTGTTTTGTTGATTAGGTTCCACTTATAGGTGAGATCATATGGAATTTGCCTTTTACCGCCTGGCTTACTTCACTTAGCATGATGCTCTCCAGTTCCATCTCTGGAGCTCTTTCTCTCAGACTGTGTGCCCTGTGACTTCTAACTGTCCTCACTTCCCTAGACCCCCAGTTCTGTCTCCTCAGTTTAGGGAGACCACTGGACTCTGTCTGGAGTTCCCCTCCCTGTACCATGGCCTAGAGTATTTCTCCAGGCAGTAATCTGGGGGCAGTTGTAGGGCTCACCTCATTTGTGTTCTGTCCTTTGTGGTCTGCTGTCCAATGTCTTGAGAACTGTATTTTGTGTGTTTTTTCCATGTTTTAGTTACTTTGGGTGGGAGGGTAGCCAGACGCCCTGTTATGTCTCAAGGACTCAGGAGATAACACATCCACTGATGAGTGGTTGAAATGGGACCATTACATAGATGCAGTCTTATACAACTATTTTCTCTCTGGAACTCTGCCTTCAGGACTATTGAATGAGTTCAATGTGTAGGTCCTTTAAGTACTTCAGAAACCAAAAGCCCTCTTGGATATTATCTGAATATCCAATTTACCTACGTTCCAATGCTGATACAGTACTTTGAGTGTGTTGTACACTTTATGGTTAAAATGCAAAGGCTAATTCATGCCTTCAATAAGAGAAAAACATTCATGTGTCTTTATTTATACTCCACTTTTGATATTTAGATGTTTGTTTCTAGTACCTTATGCTCTGTTAAGTATTTATTACAGGTCTACTTTGTGCCTATTACTAATTAAGTTATACTGCTGCCTGACTTTAAAGGCTTATATTGGAGGCCAGACCTACACAGTTAGAAGTCTCTTATCCCTTACATTCAGATCAGTCACATTCCTCTGCATGTCCATTCTTCGTGCCTCTCTGACATAGTCACTTTCATTGCAGGACCAGGAGCTTATTTACAGGTGACAGGTCATGGGAGCTTCAGAGGAGGAACAACTGACCCTCCTGGAATCTGGAAATGCTCCAAGGCTGCTTCTTGGCAGGAGTTCCTGGGTCTCTTTTGAGGGGCCTGCCATCAGTATGACTGCACCTGTCCCCACATGTCACTTGGCCTCAGGTTGGATTCCCTAGAGAGCACACTCTGAGATAGAGATCTGGATAAAGAAAATTTTGGGAGGATGCCCTTGGGATCAATTCCTGTGAGAGAGGAAAGGAAACAGGATTGGGCAGAGGGAGAAGTTGGGCTGCAATGCAGTAGACACGGGTCACTGCCAGTCCCATGGGGAGCTGTGGAGCTGTGATGGCCCTTCAGAGTGGTCTCAAACTGTGGGAAAAGGGGCTGAGTCTCTGTGTGTCCCCATCCGCAGGTCCTTGGGTGCAGGCTGCCCCTTGACCAGGGGTGTCACCATGGGTGAGGCTGCAGAGCAGTTTCCAGGGAGAGGCTCAGTTCAGAGCCATCCAGAAGTCCCCAAAACTGGGACAATGAGTACTTTGGACAGGAAGCCACCTCGTGGGTTTTGGAATCCTGGATATTAATTTCAATTACTTATTAACTGGGAGAACTTGGGAAAAATCATTCATTCATTCAGTCAATATATTTTTTTCCATGAGGGAATTTTTAATGTTTTTTAAAAAGTTGTTCTGTTACAGTTGTCCCAATTTTCCCCCATTGCTCTCCCCTGCCCCACCCACCCCTACTCCTACAGTTGTTCTCCACCCTGTTATGTCCATGGGTCATTCATACGTGTTCTTTAACTAGACCCTTCTCCTTCTTTCCTCCCTTATCCCCCTCCCCCCTCCCTTCTGGGCCCTGTCGGTCTGTGCCTACCATATGTTTTAAGTCCTAGGGAATAAAGAGATGAGGTGGTCAAGTTGAAACCAAACCCCTCCCCTATGGAATCTACAGCATTGTTAGAGGAGACAGACAATACATAACTTAAAAAATAAAAAAAATTATAGACTGTCATAAGCAATAAAAGTCATATACGCAATATAAAATAATGCAAACGCATAGGGAAGAGGGGCGGGAGAATGGGCGTTAGAGGGGAAGGGGACTGAGACGTACAAACTTGCAGCTATGAAACAGGTCACAGGGTTGTAACACACAGTGGAGAGAATATCGTCAATAACCGTAATAACTGTGTTGTGTCGGGTCATTGCCAGACTTCTCATGGCGATCACCTCGTGAGGTATAGACATGTTGAATCACTATCTGGTACAACTGAAACTAATATAATATTACACGTCAACTAGTATTAAAATTAAATTTAAAAAAGGAAAAATAAGGAACAGAGAGTTTAGGTAACAATGAAAAAATATTTAACATGCTTCTCAACTTTAATGTGGAAAGAGATCTTGTTAAAATTCAGATTATGACTCAGTAGGTCTGGGGTGGGACCAAGAGGCCGCATTTCTAACCAGCTGCTGGCTGATGCTGATGCTGCTGGTCCATGGCCCAAACTTGGAGTAGTGAGGCTGTAAAGGACATAAACAGATTGGACCAGGAAGGTATTTGGTGGGAGCAGGAAGCTACTTTAGATAGAGTGGGCTGTATGAGGAGAGGATATTTGAAATGAGACCTGAATAAAGTGAAGTTAATTCATTTAAGTCTTAGTTTCCTCAACTATAAAATGGAAATAATAACAATGAAGCCTAGCACACAGTAGGCACTCAGTAAATGTTAGCTACTGTGGTTGCTGGCTCACCCAGGCCCATCAGGGTTGTCCTGACTCCTCCTAACTCACAACCTTCCATCTTTCACTCCTGCTGATTGCTGCCATGTGCTCGTCATAGTTTCTATTTTCAATTCCCCAAAATAGTTATCTGACCGGCTCAACTCTGGGTGGGCCAACGGCTTTGGGCCTGGCCACTTCATAGGCTGCTGATCAGCCCATTGGCTCTGTTGCCCTTTCCTGGCCCTTCACCTGCAACCAGAGGACAGTGGGGTCACATGGTATGAAAGTAGCTGCTTAAGGCTGCTCCCTTAGCAGAGTTTTGGGTGAGGCAGGAAGGCCAGTATTTAAAGTGTATGACCCATTAGGTCACTGGTCCCATTTCAATAGGGTTGGCTGTTTGTGCATGTATTTCTTCTAGAGGGTTGTGAGTTCACGGATGGTAGGCTCCTGTTTTTCCTGACACCTGGCTGTGTGGGAGCGGTGGGAACTTACTACTATGGGGGCTGACTTGGCAACATTGTGGAGGTGCCATGGGGCTGACATGCTCCAGGAAAGGTCTGGAGGAGGAAGATGGCAGAGAAGAAATATGAAAGACAAAGAGGATTGCAGTAGATGGGGAGAAGAATGCAGAGAGGACCACTTGCGTAAGCAAGAGTTTGGTGGCATAAAGAGCAACATTTTAGGGAAAGACACAAACAATGTCTTCACTTATTCAAAAAAATAAACCAAACTTAAGCATTGTTTTTTCCTGCTGCAGATACTAACTGGCATTTTCTTTAGTCTTCCTATGTAAGACATGGGTACCTTACACTTTGGCATGTGCATGCATACACTCACACCGTGCAACAAAGATAAAACACTTCATTAAAACGTATTCTGCTTGTGCATTTATTTCACTAGCTGCAGAGGTGCGGAAGTCCAGAGCCAAGAGTAGTAAAAACATATGAAAAGGCAGCTTGCACAGAAAGTGGTTTTTCGCAAGGGTCTGCAGATCTTATTTTAAGGTCGAAGCCCCCCAGGTGTCCTTCCTCCTCTTTCCAACTGACAATTGTGGTTGTGCAAGGACTTCTGCTGGCCCCAGTGAACTGCCGGCCAGGCTCGAACAAACAGCCACTTGTGGCTGTGGATTTCCTCTTGACTCTGCCTGGAGGCAGCAGTTAGTGTTGGGGAGCTTGGGGGGCTGGAGGCTGGGTCAGACTCTGAGTGACTTCAGTGCCTTCATTTTCTTTACTGTTGTGACAATTTTAGCTTCTCTCTTGGACATCGGTACTGCCCAGGGAGAATTTTGCCCAAGGGGACACCTGTTCCAAGCTAGACATCATCTAACTTTTCAGTGAATATTACTCTTGATTGATGGGGATGTCACTACTTTTTTGGTATTTGGGAAATGGTTGGAGTTTCCTTCTCCCCTGTCTATCAAGGAAAGATCTGCATAAATGAATGATGCAAGGGGCCATGTTTAACCGGTGCAAGGTGACTGCATACCTGAAAAGCTTTCCAACTAATCTCCCTCCCACTAGTTTTTTTACCCTAGCATCATTATTGCACACCACAGTGAGATTAATTCCATTAATATTTTCATCATGTCATTGCCCAAATCTCTGTGACTTTTTACTTCTAGGATGCAGTCTTTTCTCCTTTCGCTCAGTCTTAATTTTGCCTTCCTAGCCTGACCCCAAACTCTTTCCACCCTCATACAATTTCGTGTGTGTGTGTGTGTGTGTGTGTGTGTGTACACTAAGTCTCAAATCTGTCTAGATTGGTGAACTTGCTCTCCTTACATGCTGGATTTCCTATAGCCAGGCCCTGACCCACATAGTTCCTTATGCTGGCCATGAATTCTCATTTCCAATCTCTGAATTCGCTCTAGCTTAAGCCCTGCCTCCTCTGGCCTTCGGGACAGCTCTACTTCCAAGCTCCGCCAGCATCTTCCTGGACCCTTCATCACCGAATCTTAATCTTGTCTTATGATTTGCTGACTCTTTTGTTTTACATCTTCACCTGAGGACATGTTTATTGATTTTAGAAAGAGAGGAAGGGAGTGAGAAAGGAGGGAGAGAGTAACGTCAATGTGAGAGAAACTTCAGTTTGTTACCTCTCCCACAAACCCCGACCAGGGATCGAACCCACAACCTGGATATGTGCCCTGAACAGAAAATGATTTTATACCTAGATTCCGTTTTCTCAAAATTATAAACTCTGAAAGGGCAGGGATATTTTATCTGTAGTACAAAGCTCTATAGTTTAAGTAATTGCTAGCAGCTTGTATGAGGAACACTGTTAATTACAAATAAATTTTATTGAAGGCAGACCTTGACGGTCTCACACTTGAAAATTCTAATAATACCAGCACTACATACACTTGAAATAAATAAACTGTCTTATCAGTAGACTTGTATCTCAGGCTGATTTTTTCTACATAGTCAGCGTGGTGTAGTGGGAGAAGACCTCTCTGAAGGGAGTCGAGAGACTGGGCTCTAATCTCATCTCTGCTGGAAATTAGCTTTGGTGTCTCTCATGAGTGAACCTGCTTCCCTGGGGTGCAGTTTCTTTAAGCTGTGAATTTTGAAGGATATCATAAACCCATCTTGAATTAATAAAGAAAGGGCAAGACCAGGGAAAGGTGGCATATTTCTGAAGATGTCCAAGTTTAAACTTTTGCCCTATTTTCCTCTGTTTGTTTACTCTAACTAGGATCACCTCCTCCCTTTCTCTCTCTCTCTCTCTCTCTTTTTTCTCCTTTAAGTGTCAGTAAGTCTGATAAGATCTCTTTCCTTTTATAACTTCCCTTGTTCTAACCACATTTCAGTATGTTCTCCTTAGATAAACATTTCTCATGCCATGAGTGCTGAGTGCTGTACACACAAGCTCCAGCTTACTTTGCTTCCAGAATCTTTCGTTAAAAAAAAAAGAAAAAAAGAAAAAACTCTTAGCCCCAAGAATACATCTTTCTTGTAATTAAACATTGCATTTCCACTCAGGAGTGCCAAGTCTTTAAAAAGCATGACCTCATTCATTTCTCATCCCCTGTCGGCTCTGGGGCTTCTGGCGATGTGGATCTAAGGGAGGTGCCCATTATGTCACCCCATTTTACAGAGTGCAAATGGAGGCCCAGAGCCCCTGGCAATTTGCCCAAGGGATTTGTTGCTCAAGGAGTCCTTGGCTGGTAGCAGGGCAGAACATGGGGTTACTAGTTTCCAGCCACCTCTCTAGCCACAGGCGTGGGGACAAGTTTTAGCAGAATTGTAAAGAGGCTAATTAATGCGGCCAATCCGGTCAGGAAAGGGTGCTGCCCCTGGGGACTCAGGGAGGTGCTGAGCGAGCGCAGTGGTGTGCTCTGACTGAGGACAGCTGAGGGAACATGGATTCCTCCACTCAGAGACTTCTCTAGAACAAAGGGAGGAGAGAAATTCCATTGAGGCAAGGCCAAAGGGGAGATAAAAAAGGATATGGGCCACCTTGAACTTTGTTTATTGATGTCCAGTCCTAACCACCAAGCTATATTTATCTGTTTCCTATCTCCCAGCTTTGTGTTGAGACCTGACCAGAGACACAGGTTTCTCCTCAAGCTCGGGCAGCTCAGGTTTCAGGGTCACTTCTAAGAACCTGGGAGGGCCCCCACGGAGGGTTCCCTGGCTGTGTCCTCCTGTGCAATTTGCAAAAGTAAGATATTCTTTTCCTTTTTTCCCCGCTGATATTCTGTATCTTCCAATTTGGGTAATATGCTCATTTTAAAAGGCTTAAAACACACTTATATTTATTATTTATTGCAGCATTATGAATATTTGCCACTTTTTTATTTTTCAAATTTATTATTAACTTACATTTGCCATACAATATGATATTAGTTTCAGGTGTACAACATAATGACAGCCGTTTATAAACCTTAAGAAGTGCTCACCCCAATAAGTCTAGTGCCCGTCTGACACCATAACCACTTATTACAATATTATTCACTGTATTCCCTAGGCTGTACTTCACATCCCCTGTGACTATTTTGTAACTGCCAATTTGTACTTCTTAATCCCTTCACCTTTTTTACCCAGTCCCCCAGTCCTCTCCCATCTGGCAATCATCAATATGTTCTCTGTATCTAAGAGTTTGTTTCTGTTTTGTTTGTTGATTTTGCTTTTTAAATTCCACATATAAGTGAAATCATATGGTATTTGTCTTTCGCTGTCTGACTTACTTCACTTAGCATAACGCCCTCTAGGTCCATCCATGTTGCTGCAAATGGCAAGGTAATCATTCTTTTTTTATGGCTGAATAATTTCTTTTTCTTAACAAGTTTCCCAAATGGTGCAAGTGTGAGGACTCACAGAATCTGAATCTGCCCATTGACCTGCCCCAAGAGGCCACTCCTCTTCCTAAGTGGGTCTGTGCTGCCGTAAACTGTATTTGGCCCGCTCTGTCCTTCCTGTGCAATTGCAATTCTTGGCCTTAAGGAGGGGAGCTCACCCTCTTTGCGAACTGAACCTCTTACGTAACCAATGCTTTCATAAACACCACCGAAGTCCAGACATTATCACGTCTTTATCAAAGTGGAGGAACAGGTTCAGGGCGGTCTGGTAACTTGGTGAAGGTCACATGGCTTGAAAGTGGCATGGACCCAATGGCAACGCATCCTTTTTTGCATGAGCGGGAAGGAAGAGAAGAGGACTCTGGGGCGAAGGGAAAGTTTCTTCCTTCCTTTTTGCTCAAGCCGTTCTTTTTGTTTATTTTCCTTTTCAGATCTCTTTCTCTCTTTTTTCTGTGAGTGCTATCAGCACATGCTTCTGGAGTCTGTGGTCTCTGCAAGGCCTTCGGATGGGCACCCACAATGGAAAACTCAGTTTCTTGTCATTTAAGAGGGAGCAAGTAACTGCTCACATCAAATTGTTGTAACATTAGACAATGGAAAGATACATAGTGCTAATGGGGGTGCACAGGCGAAGGTGACAGGAAAAAGTGACTTGTGATGTGTGCCTTGGAAAATATTTCAGCAGGATGAAGCAGTGGGGAAAGGTGTGCATGGAACCTGTGAAATGAACCCAAAGGAAGGGCAGAAAAAATGTGAGCAGTGGGTCCTTAGACCTGGGTGGGGGACAGGGTGGCGCTGCAGCGAGTCCTGTGCTTTACGAGAGCAGTGAGGCTCCGCTTTGGCATGCGCCAGAGTTAAGGAGGGCTGGTCAACACTCAGCTTCCTGGGCTCCTCCCCCTGAATTTCTGACTCAGTAGTTCTGGGGTTGGGGGTGTGGCCGGGCCTGAGAGTCTGCATTTCTAACAATCCCCCATGTGATGCTGATACTGCTGGTTCGGGACCACACTCCAGTGGCACTGCTTTAAAGGGCCCCTCTACAGGACAAAGGGTCTGTGGGGCCAGGAAGGCAGTGCCGACGCACACCTCGTGAACCACCTTCCAGACTACCCTTCCAGTGTTTGGATTTGGAGGTCTTGGATTTTTTTTCCCCACTCACCCCTGAGTCCATTAACATGACCTGGTGGGCTGCTTCCCTAGGCTTCTCTTTCCAAAAATGGGCTGTCTCACTGATGCAAGCACCCTCTGTCCTGAGGCATGGCCTAAGGATATAGCATCTTGCTTCCAGTGTGAACAGAGCTGGGGCCTGCAGATGTGTGTGTCCACACCTGGGCATGTCCACACCTGTGGGTGCTGGATCCTCGCAGCTGAGGCAAATCCAGGGGAGGAAAGAAATGAGGGCAAGAAATGAGGGAGGGAAGAAATGAGGTCAGAATCCAGAGGCCAGGTTTCCCCCACTTCCATGTTCCAACATAGTACTCTGAAGATCCGGAGAATTCTAAGTCCAAGTGTGGTCTTCTAGGCCATTGTGAAGATATATTTGTCAAGGCAGGAAAATACAACAGTATTAGAATGAGTGGTTTGTTCATTTGATTTATAATGTTTGAATATTTGGACATTTGGTCCATGGGCCTCTCTCTGTACTCTTGTTCTAGGTCTTTCAAATGTTAGAGGTAGGCCTGGAGATAAGAATAAGCCGTTCTTCGTTCTAATTTTTCTAAAAGAAAAAGGAGACATCTTTTTGCTTTTCTTTTTTCTTTTTGCCTTGTTATAGATGTAGAAATTCTTTCCTGGCATTGGTGAATCCCGGAAATGCAAAGCTGCTCCTGCTAGAGGTGACATTCACAGGGATCACGGCCAAGGTGCCACATATATTTTTATCTTGTTTCCTCCCTCCCTCCTCTTGGTGCTCCCTCTTCTATTCCCCTCCCGAATCCTGTGACTACACAAACAGCCGATGTCAACTAAGAACGGTCCAAGGCCCCTCCCAGGATTACTCTTCCGAAGAGTCAAAGCCACTGCGATCTTGAGTTATGACATTCTGAGCACCATGGGATAAGGTGGGAGTGGAGCGTTTTGGGGGTACCCCTCAAATCATATCACAACGGGGGCTCCTAATATGTGGGCTTAAGCTTGTCCAGGGGAAAGGTATCGAACGGAAGAAGAAATTTGTAAACACCGAGACACGTGGAAGTAATATGGGGCCACGTAGTGACTGGCAAAACTCATGCAGTTCCTGGGGATTGATCAGAGGTTCTCAAGTTTTGATGGGCACCCGCTTGCCTCAAAGCTTGGTAATCAGACAGATTCCTTGGGCCCCACCATAGAGATTCAGATTCAATACACCTGGAAAAGGGATCGAGAATTGACACGTTTAACAACCACCTCAGCTCCTATGGCAGGTGGCTCATGGAACCCAGTGGAGAGCTCATTCTCATGTTCGGGGGGAGGATACTGCTTTTGCACAAAGAATAGATTTTTTGAAGAAGTCTTTTAGAGGCAGCAAAGGCCTTGTTGTTACCAACATGAACTCTGGACCCAAACCAGGTTCAAATCCTGCTCTACTCTTTGCTAGTTGTGTGGCTTTGGACAAGTTTTCTGATTTCTCTAAACCCTGTTTTGTCATCTATAAAGTGGGGTTGATACTCAAGTTCTCATAGCGTTATTCTGCAGCTCCCATGATTTAATCTATGTAAAGCACTCAGAACAGTGGCTGGCACTATTAGCTACTATTATTTGCTGTTATTACTGCTCTAGTAGGAGGAAATTTGATGGCAGTGGAGTTTCTTTAGAAATACTGACTTGAGAGGATTTCTGAAAAAAACAGTGCTGAAGGAGTTTGTAAACCTAAAATGTAGGAAGCTTTTGAGGAAGCGACAGTAATTAGTAGAGCAGTCCATTTTCTCCAGCTGGTTGTGGGCAAGTGCAGACCGAATCCCGCGTAACCGCCGGAAGGGTCCTTCCCAGACCAGGGTTAGCGGCGCTAATTACCCAAACACAATGCTTCCCTTCTGCTTCCAGGCAGTGAGGTCTCGTTAACACTATTGAGGGAATCTTCCAGAAAATGCCACATTCAACATCAGCACACCTGCTTCATATACCCTGAGCTCCAAATGGAGAAAACAAGCAAAAAAAATTGATTTAAATTATGCAGGTGGAGGGTAATTAAATATTGATGTAATAATTATTAAATTATGCAGGTGGAGAATAGGTTTATGTGAAACTTCTGGAATCGCTGCAGGAGGGGTGTAGACAATGAAAAACCCTGCATGGGGCTCTGAGCTGGAAGACAACACAGAGAAGTTATGGGTGGACTGGGCAGCTGGTTAACTTTGCATTCATCTGTAGGTAGTTATCTCTCCGGATGAGTCTATCCAAACCAAGGGCAAGTCTTCCCCAAATGGCATGAGTGCAGAGAAGAGAAAGCCACTCTTCTCAGACAGTCCTAGGCATTAAAAGAAAAAGATAGACATGGAAAAAGAGAATCTTCTGAATAATCATTTTCATCTCAAATTATCTTAAACAACCCCTAGCACAATCACCTCCTTTTCACCTCTGAAGTAACATTGGTGATTTCAGAGCCAGAAAGGAAGGGCTCTGAGGTGAGCACATGGTTGAGAGAAGAGCAGGAGGCAAGGCTCGAGGGACTGTGCGGGGAGCCATCCCAGGTCCGGACCGGAAACGTGCCGGCAGACTGCGGCCGGGGTGGGCAGGCTTGCCACGCACAGCTAGTTTGTTGGAGGAAAATTCTAGTTCCAAGGCAGTGAATTTTTATGTTCGATCATTTTGTCACTTGTGTCGCCGAAAAAGAATGGGCCAGATGGTGGTCTCTAGTATGTTTTTCACAGTGTGGCGTCTGCAGAGGGGTTTACTCTCGTTGGCCATTAACAATCAGTCTGAACAGCTTAAATGAGAGTCCAATGTTGAAAGGCAAGAAAGCCAAATGCTGAAATGTCCTTTAATTTCAAATCTCAGATGAACTTAAACATTCAGTTTTAAAAGCTGTAGTTGACAGTCACAGCCAATGGATATGATGACAACTTCAAGTATCCGTTTAAATAAGCCATTGCACCCACACTCTCTCCATAAAATGTAGAAAGTTATGGCTAAACCGAAGAGTTCTGATGTGTTAGCATTCAACATTTTGACTTTGGTTTTGTGAGTTCTGACTTTTTAAGGTTAGACAGTTTAGAGGTTCTCAAACTTGAGAGAGCTTCCGAACCACCTGGGAAGCTTGTTAAAACACAGATTGCTGGGCCTCACCCCCAGGATTTCCAATTTACCAGAAATTTGCATTTCTAACAAGTTCCCAACTTCCCAGCATACTCTCTGCTCTTGGTGTGGGGACCACACACACTTTGATCACTGCTCTAAAACATCTGGTTCAGTCGAGCTCCTAAAATTTTTTAAAGGCATACGTTCTTTTGAGAATCAGATGAAAGCTATAGACCCTTTCCTCAGGGGGGAAAATACACACACACACGCACACACACACACACACTCACACGCAGTAAACATAGACACTTGTAATTTTAGAGAATTTACCCCAGGGGGATTCCAAGGGTCTCTGTGTACATAAAACCCCTTGTCCTGTCTAGAGCAGGGTCAGCAAATGTTTTCTGTAAATGTTCAGATAGTGAATAGTTTAGGCATCATGGGCCATACAGTCTCTGCTGCAGTTACTCAGCGTTGCCAGTGCAGTGGGAAAGCAGCCATAGATATAATACATAAATAAATGGGGGTGGCCATGTCCCAAAACACTGTGTTTACAGAAACAGGTGCTGGGCAGTATCTGGCCGTGGGCTGTAGTTTGCTGACCCCTAGACCTGAGCCTGGATTTCAGAATCAGGTATTAGCTGCTGTGAAACCTTGGGGCCACCCCTTAACCCATGTCAGCTTTGTGTTCCTCATCTGTAAAATGGGATGTGGTGATTTTTGCTGTAAAGTGTTGTGTTGAGAATTAAATGAGATAAGCCACCCAAAGTCCCAAGCATTTCTTTTATGGGTTATTATTTTTGTATTTAATAATATTACTAATAGTAAATACACAGATGCTAGTGTGGGAATCTAGGCAATGCTAGTTATTGTTGTTATTAGTATTAGGTAGAAAAGGTGCAGGAGAATTATAGATGCAGAACTTGAAATGGGGCATTTGGTTCTTGAATTGTGACATTAGAGGGATGCATGTCTAAGAGGACCGTATGTGTCCTGGCCACCGTCTTTCTCTTCACACTCATTCTGTGTCATGTGCTACTGATACCCTGCTCCCTCCTAGGTCCCCTTTCCCTGGCATGTTCTTTCTTCTCCCTACCCCATCCGTCGGAAGGCCTCATTTCAAGTATCACTTCCTCAGAGAGCAGGTCATATAGGACCTTGTTCTTTTCCCTCATGGCACTTGCACTGTATATTCATTTATTCACTTGTTTTTGAATGTCTTTCCATTAGAACTGTAGGCCCTTTGAGGTCTGGACTCTGTTTTGGTCATCGCTGTGTATCTGGAGTTTAGCACTGGGCCTGTAGATGCTCAAGAAATAGTTAATGATGAATGAATCAATTTTACCTGCACTTATTCTCGGGTCAAAGCAAAATAATGCAATTTGCCTTTGGTGCCCTCTGTCAGTGCTCCTGTCTCTGGGCAGAGTTGCAGAAGGTGAGCGGGTGGGGCAGGGAGCTCTCTCAGGCAGCACAGTCTTCTGCTCTCTTCCGTGCCTTAAACTCCGCTCTCAGTGCCCTCTCCCAACTGTCACGTAGCCATATCTCAAACCAGTTCCACTCCATGGTGACAGGCCTTCTTTTCCAGGAGCACTTGGCCTTAGCAGAGAAGTCTGGGGATGCAAAGCCTTCACACTAGACTCTAGTGTGCTCTAGCATAAGCTCTTTCATGGTTGACTTCCAAGCTAAGGTGGATGGGTGAGCAAGATGAATGATGGAAGGAGAAGTCATGCCTGGAATCCTTCACCTCGCACCCCAGTGTTGGCTGTCTGCTCTGAAGCAGCATTAGGGCGCATGTTCAGATCTGACAGGCATTTGCTGTTCCTACGGGAAAACCACCCCAAACTTCCCACATACACTGATACCAAATATATTTTCCAAATGACACTAATTCAGTGGCTTCTTCTCTTTCTTTTTCTTTTTGTTTTACTAATGATTTAAGCTCTTAATCCTTGTTATGGTGGAGAAAGAGAAAGGTACAAAGAGTAATTGTGGCTAACAATGGCTACATGTCAGTTGGTAAACTTGTGAGCTCCTCAATCTCCGTGTGGTTGAGTAGGGCCAAAATCCTTCACAAGCAGAGGTAAGCTTAAAATGTAGTCACCAGCTCTGAGGGTGAATGGGTATAGCAGAAGACCTTGGTGTGCTCCGTCCCATCGCCTAGACTCATCCCCGATATTAGCCATAGCTTCGATCGATAGTGCTGTGCACTCTGGCAGCGTGCCCCTGCCTCCCACCCCATACTTATTCTTCAGCCAGGCATCCACACACTTCTATGCCTGACAGATTTCTGCAAAGCTGTGGGAGTCTATTCAGCCAGTACAGAGACAACCTGGAAGAGGAGAGGAGTTAACACCCCAGTGCCAACCCTCAACCAATGGAACATGGGAGCTCGTGCCCTGGCCTTTTGTGCTTTGAACAGATGATTCTGGGCGGTGTTTGGTATGTTTCTCAGAGGTCCCGGTGGTGTTGAGGCCCCGCTGTCTGAAACCTTAATAACCCTCCTTTACAGAGTTTTTCTTTTCCCAGCTTCACTTTCTCATTCTTTCACTCATATTTTGTTTTGTTTTTGTGATGGTGGGGCACTTTCCATATAGACTACCCACCGCTAAGCCCTTTCTTTGCCTCAGCTTTGGAGGAACCTAGACTAAGACAAGGAGTGATTTAGTAGTGATGCAGTGATCACCACTTTTGCACAAAAGGTGGTGAGTGTTATTTTTTTTTCCAAAACAAAGAATGAAGAAAATTGCCTGAAACCGAAACATGGGATATAGAAGACATAGGCATTTATTCCCTGGAAAAAAGGGCTCTGGACTAGCCTACTCCATGATGGTAGCTACTAGCCATGGGTAGTTGACACTCATGTGTGACTGAGGAACTGAATTTTTAATTTAATTTAATTTTAAATAACTGAGATAACTGCACATGCCTACTGGCTACTGTATTGGACCATACAGCTATAGATGTTATTTAAAACAACAACAAAAAACAAAACTCCTTTTGGAGCTTAAAAAAAATAAATTTGTGGCTGACTCTACTCGTTCCAGACCTAACATCTATCCTTGCAGAATCCTGATCTCCTTTAGTATGTTTTTGTGCCCAGTTAAAACACACAGATAAAGCCTGATTTCCCAGACTTCCTTGCAGCTGTGGGTGGTCATGGGAGCCTCCTTTCCCATGGGAAAGACAACATCCAGAGTAGAAAAGGCAGCTGCTCTTTGCCATCCCCCTGTTACGTTCTTCCTGCTGAATCATGCATCAGGCTTGGGGGTGCAGCAGGAAGAAAGCTGCCTGGGAAGAATGGTGGAGCCATAAGATGGACGAAGGCTGAGTCACAGTGTCTTCCTTGATTTGCTGCACCAGCCGTGGGCTCCTTACAGGCTCCTGCACCAGCCATGGCACCAGCCAGAGCCTTCCAGGCTTTGCATTGATTGTAACCATTGATACTTGCAAAAGAATGCATCATGACTGGCATAGATTATTTTAGACATGCTGTGGCTGAAGGTAGGTTAACACTGCTATGTTACGCTTTCATACCGGAGATTGGGAGGTGGTAGAACTGGTTGTAAAGCTCTGCGTAGGTATTGCTTGGAAAAGTTGGAAAATGAATAGAGGCTACAGCTGTAAACCAGAAAATGTGATCCTCTCTGGGCATTTAGTCTCAGAATACCAACCATTAGGGGATAGTAGCAGTAACTGGGAATAATATAGGGCTGTTCTTCCGAAAGATCTGTTAGTGTCTCTAGATGTCTGAAAACATGTAGTCTCAGGGTGAGAGGTGGATTTGCCCCGGGGGTGCTGGGGCCTGTGGGCGGGGCTGCCACACTACATTCTTGATAGGGCATGGGGCCTTGGCAGGTCTTGCACCAGACAGATAGTCTCCCACCCACATCACTGCAATTGTGGTGGGCGGTTTTGCTGAGAAGTTGCATAGTTCCCATGTAACCCATTTTCAAGGAGTTGGTGGATATTTGGGGGACCACCTTTGTTTCTTCCTACCATGTAGATCACCAACTAGCCAAAATACACACACTTTTGCCACAGGAAAAAAGATATTTCACTCTCCCAGGCTTTCATTGAATGAAGAGATTTTTGAGCCGAGCTCCTTAAAATACCAATGCTCCATATTACTCCCCAGATACAGACATAAATCTTTGTAACGGTGCACTTTACAAGCAGCACTCTGGAGTCTTTTCTTATTGGTAATCACAGTGTTTCCTTATTAATACTGTAAAAAATGTAAAAGGCATAAACATTTTGCAATCTATCTGTTCTTTCTGTGTGGGCATACATCAGAGGCTGCTTTAAGCATTCCTAATGGTTCACCCATCACATTTTTTACGAGTTTATATGGGAAGAAAATTGTACCAGAAAACGGAATTCAATGACTGCTATTCTATGAATAAATTCTGTTATCTTTGATACTCTGGGTATAATAAAAACATACAAAAGTTAAATTTCAGCATCCTTGCAGAGTTATGTCAACTGTTTTTAATGTCAATAAGACACTGCAGTTTCAACCAATGTCTTTTCCCTCCAAAAATTACTGCTTGATTTTCAGGTTATGCTTTCATTAAAACAAGTTGTTTTTAACAGCAAGATGTTGTATATGTTTGCTAATTTATGTATACTACAAAGTTTGATCAAAATGAAGAGTTATAATTTTAAGACATGGAGCTCAATAAAAATCCATCTATACTTGGGATGAAAGATTAAAAGTCAGGTATCCATAAAATGTGTTTTATATAAGTTAGATAAGAAAATATCTTAGTAGAGTAACTTTGTTCAAACAGAGTCTTATATGTATATTTTTAAAGATTCTATTTATTTTTAGACGGAGGGGAAGAATGGGAAAGAGGGAGGAAGAGAGGGAGAGAAGCAGCAATGTGTGGTTGCCTCTCATGCTCCCCTACTGGTGACCTGGCCCGAAACCCAGGCATGTGCCCTGACTGGGAATTGAACCAATGACCCTTTGGTTTGCAGGCTGGCGCTCAATCCACTGGACCTACACCAGCCAGGATGAGTCTTATATATTTTTATATTTACACATATCTCCCTGTGATTAGAAGGAATATCTTACATTGTATCATTTTTAGCTATATTCTATGAGATTTTTGCCTTTATGATGACCTATAAGATTTTTTCTCATAAGCAGTTATCTAAATACTTTGAAACAAAGAGTTTCCTGAACTGTCTAATTCAATATTTGCAAATTGACCTGTCCTTCCTTTACATGATAAAAAAAAACAAAGAAACTATAAGCAACTCCTTTATCTATGGTAAGCCTGAAGTTCAGAGAGTTTCCCCCAAGTATTGACCCTCGGGGTCTCAATGGCCTACCCACAGATCCCTCATCTTCCTTTGGGGGTAGGGAGTGTGATCTTTACCTCCAAAAGATCCAACCTGCCTAAGAATCCATTTTCTTATTTATGGCTTAATTACCAAGACACAGAAAATCTAAAGTTAAAATCCTAAAGATATTCGGGGCTTCCAAAGCTCTGAAGAACCTCTGCGGCCTGTACTCCCATCTACCCGCATGCTCCAAGAAGATATATTGCAGGTGCTCGCTAGTGACATGGACACATCCCCTGAAATGTCATCACCCCCCAGACTTATTGACATTTGCAACCTCAGGGATCTTACCTGCTCTCTTATCTTAATCTTTGCCTCAAGGGAGGTTTTTGCCTTGTTCCCCAGCCTGGCCTCAGGCTAACTCTTAGCCCCTCTGCAAGTAGGAAAAGGATGAAATGATTTGGACACAGTACATTTTGAGGTTTGTAAAACAAAATTTATTCCTAAGTCTAAGAGAATAAAAAAAAAATTCCTTCTCTGGAAATAAGCAGGTAGTTGAAATAAAAGTGCCTCTTTCCCCAACTGTATGTCCAATGACCTGAATTCTCCATTTGCCTATGGAAACAGGTTTTTTCAATCCCAGCCATAAGCAGAGATTTCCCCAGAAAAAGTAAAGTCATAGAGAGGGGCAGCAGGCTCAGGAACAGGTCCATTAGGTGAGCTGTGGGAGTTTTACTGGACCCACCCAACTCCTTTTAGGGTGTTCATAGGTTTAGTTCCATGATTGGGCTAAAGCATCTTTTCCGGAGCTGCCCGGCCAGATGACTCCATTTGAGAAAATGAATGTTTTGTTTTCTTTTAAAAGTGTGCCTGAAGATGCTTATTGTGAAGAAGATTCCAGAGTTGGCATCCTTGGAGGTTAATCCTGATTAATAGGTGCTTGGCTACATAATTTTGGCTCTGACTTGAGGTTGAGGTTCTGGCCATCAGCCACCCTGCAATTATCACCAAGTCTCAGGGCACACCTATGGGCACCCCTGAATGGAGGAGGTGGCTCCACTGGGTGGCATAAACAACACCTGATAACCAGGAAACACTCATTAAGCATCTTGTCTTCGAGAATATCACAATCCTTCCTCTCAGTTCTCTGTGCCCATTGGCATCACAAAGGGGTGTTTTGTTTTACATTTTTGTATGACATTTTCTAAAGTTTTTCCTTGGTATGATTGTCAGCATTAAGGAGAAAGTAGAGTTAATACTGCTTGAGTGTTTTCACCTGGAGAAGTTAAGCCAACATGTCATGAAAGTGCTTTCACTGGACATACATTGTTTGGACCAGTGAGATTGAACTGTGGATAGTTCATTTTTTTCAGAGATTTGTCTTCAGTATTTTAGTTTGATAAGCAGAAGCAACTCTCTGTAGTGTCTCAACCAGCTCCTGGGGAATGTCTCTATTGTGCATTCTGTTTAGATACAACAACCTGGGAGAGTTTGATGTCAACGTGTAAGAAGTTCCATGAGGGTTTTAAAGATGGCGGTCCTCTTAGTGATTTTGAATTTCACTTGAAACCCCTGGTATGGAAATTTGCACAAATGATAGCTTCTTATGTAGACTAATTGGCACAGGCAGTTGAAGGAGTCAGAGACATCTTGGGCTTCTGTTAGCATGGATTCAGAGCATTAATTCTCCAGAGATCTTTAAGTCAAGGTTACTGACCTATTAATTTAATCTGGCTTTCCCCAAACTACAGATTGTTTCAGGAATAGAATTTGTGAAGTGTGGTCAGAATTACTTTTTTTTTATTTAATCAGAGAAGGGAAGATACATAAATTTGTGCCAAAGCAAATCATATAGTTACTCTGGAAACTTTCTTCGTTTTTTGTGCTTCCTACTGAAATATGCAGAGACACCCTAAGTATTCATCTGTGTGACACAGGAAAAGCACCCCAAAGTTGTACTTTAAGAAGTCATAATAGAGTCCAAATATGGGTTGAATGCTATATGCCACTTTTCATATATTTGTTTTCCTTTTTAAACAGCCCTGAAACACCAACATTAATAGTTCTAGGTTAATTGATAAACTGAGGCCCAGGTGAGCGGAGTGACATGTCCCACTTTATACAACCCCTCCTACAGCTTCCACCAGCCCTCTGCTCCTTTGAAAGCTGTTTTCAACAAATTTCAGAGACCTTAGACACTTGTGAGAATACTTTATGTGAAAAGAAAAATTACTTTAATTTTTTCCAGCTATATTGAGATGTAACCGACATATAACAATGTGGAAGTTTAAGGTGTACAACATGTTGGTTCAATTCACACATGCTGCAGTATGATTACCACTGTAACCCCAGTAGTGTTAGCTAACATGCCCCACACATCACATTAATTCCCCTTTTTACTTGTGATGAGAACATTTAAGATCTACTCCCTTAGCAACTTTCAAGTACATAATATCGTATTGGTAACTATAACTGCAATGCTGTGCGTTAGATCCCCAGAACTTACTCATCTTCTAACTGGATGTTTGTACCCTTTGACCGACAGCTCTCTACTTCCCCTCCTCCCAGGCCCTGGGAACGGTCATTCTACTCTGTTTCTATGAATTCAGCTTTTTACGGTTCCACATGTAAGTGAGATCATACAGTATTTGCTCTTCTTGGACTTACTTCACTTAGCTTAATGCCTTTAAGGTTCATCCATGTTGTCACAAAAGGTGGAATTTCCTTCTTACAGATGAATAATATCCACATGCTCGTGCACGCGCACGCATATGTGTGTGTGACATCTATCCGTTTGTCCACTAATGGACACTTAGGTTGTTTCTACATCCTAGCTTTATGAATAATAAACATTGGAGTACAGATATATATTTTTATATTCTGGTGTTTGTTTGTTCTTTTTTTTGTGCTATATACCTAGAAGTCAGATTGCCGGATCATATGGTAGTTCTATTTTTAATTTTTTTTTTGTGGTACCTCCATACCGTTTACCAATATAATGTTCAGTATAATGGCTGAACCAATATACATTCCCACCAACAGTACACAAGCATTCAGCGTGAAAATTATGCTCTTAAAATAGGTGGCTCTTTCTCTCATGCCCTCTTTCTCATTTAGCACCACTGAGGGAGATGGTATAAAAGTCCTAGGAAGAATATAAGAGGATGTGTTTAAGACACCTGGGGCACAGCACTACTCATATATGTTCAGTAAAATACATTAATAGAAACTAAGGAAGAAACCCAATATAAGTGTTGATGTTAATTTTGCCAGCAGAAGACAACTCTCTTGACTCCCTCGTGGGAAGAGTGCAATGGTTTGGTGCCAGAGTTAGTCCTGTCATTTGGCGAAGAGTCAGTGACTAGGGTTGATTGGTTGCAGCTAACCAGTGTTGTGCTGGTAAACTAGGGGAGAGGGGAGAGTGGGGGTCTCGGGAGCCTGCTTTGTGGTGTTTGTCAGTTTCTGAGGTGTAAATACCTCACCAAGATCGATTTCAAGGTACCAAAGGTTTAACCATGCACTCACAACATTTTTGAAAGTTTAACAATTGGCTCTTATAAGCTGGTGGGGTCTGGCTCTGGCATGCCACCCCAGCTCTTCTCTGAGGACTGATGGCCCCAGGTCTGGTGAAAGACATCTCAGGTGTCCTTCCTACCTGTAGGTGCCCAGGATTTCCCAGGTGGCCTCCCATCACGGGGGTGTTGCTGAGTCCACTCATCACATTCCCCTCTCCAGTGGCTGGTGATGAAGGAAAGCTTTTATTAAGGAAATCTCTCAAATATGCAGAACCTCGGGTGAGGAAAATAAAACAGTGAAAAGGATTATAAAAATTAAAGATGCCAATTTATCAGGGAGACCTCAGGTGAAAAACAGATTTGAAATAATGTCCCAACTTATATTACTCAATAGCAAAACAAACAAAAAACCCCAAATAGCCCAATTTAAAAAGGGGCAAAGGACTGAGTAGACATTTTCCCAAAGAAGACATAAAAATGGCCAACAGAGCCCTGGCAGGTCTGGCTCAGTTGGATGGAGCATCATTCCATGAACAAAGGGTTGTGGGTTCGATTTCTGGTCAGGGCACATACCTAGGTTGTGGATTCCATCCCTGGTCTAGCACATATGAGAGGCAACTGAACGATGCTTCTCTCGCATCATTGTTTCTCTCTCCCTCCTCTTTCTCTTCCTCTCTCTCTAAAAGCAATGAAAAAATATCCTCTGGTGAGGGTTAAAAAAATTTTTTAAAGGGCCAGTCAACACCACTAATCATTGGGGAAACACAAATGAAAACCACAGTGACATAACACCTCACACTTGTTAGAATGGCTATTATCAAAATTTTGCTAGTAGAGTAAAGCTTAAATGTTCTCACTAAAATGAAAACAAACAGAAAGAACTTTATGGTGAAAAAAAGAATGCCCAAGTAGCTTACAGTTCCAATTTATTTATTGTACATGAGATATGGTTAAATGATGTCTTATATCTTGGGATGAAGTAAGAATGAGAAGATTCCAAACAGGGCAGGTTTTGGTCAGAAACGGGCAGGCATTGGTGTGGGGGGTGGAGTGTGCTTTAACTCACTGTCAGTGCCCACTGTCGCTGGGAGAAGAAAGGCTAGTGCACCTAGGCGTGTGTTCAGATGTGGCCAGACTGCTGTCGGTATTTCTTCTTCTCTGGTGTCTTGGATGCCTCGTCTAAGCGTGGTGAGTTTATCTTTTGTGGCCGGATTCACAGAATCATAAGGTTAAACATTTGGGAACGCATCTAGGTCAGAACATAAATATCCTTCTCAACGTCCCTGACACATGATCATTGCTAGGGCTTCATTGTAAGGGACACTCAACTTCCTGAGGCCCCTACTTGCATTTGTAGGCAATTATATTTGTTAGAAAATGCTTCTTCCGGCAGAGCAGAATCTTCATCTCTGCAGCTGATTTTGGCTCTTCTCTGGACGCACAGGACCTAGGATAGACATATAACTTCCGAAGTGCTCAGATGCATTTCAGTTGAGTTCTGCAAACATTTCCCACCTGTTTACCACGGCCAAGATACACAGATGTCCTAGCCTTGCTCATGCCCTTGAGAAGCTCAAAGTGTGGCAACCCAGAAACGTTCATAAAGAGATCATTTAATTGCATTCTAGCATTCTGTAATCGGGGCCTCCTTTGTCCTGGCCGTTGTTTTCCCTCCCCGCACCCCAGGCTGACAGCAGGACTGTCCACGTTCCCATGGGTGGGAGCTCATCATTCTGACCAACAACGGGCTGGTCTGAGGTGGCTCCCTGACCAAACAGTTGTAAATAACCTCAGTATTCTGCCCTCACAAACCAAAGCCAATGGTCCAGGACTAGGCTCTTGACTAAAGCTGGCCCCTCAAAGCTCTTCCTGGGGATTTAAAATTTTGGTATTAGATAGGACCTAAGCCAGTCTCTGTCTAAGCACTGTCTCCCTAATGACTGCACAGCACACAGCTGCAGTAAGCGACGTTTTCTGTTATCTTTTAAAGGGACAGAGTGTGGCAGATGTGGAGAGCGAAGGAGAAACGAGAGAAATGGAGAGAGGTCCTGGCAGCTTTCTGTTCCAGACTTCAGGTTTTTCTTGTTTTAAGTTGGTTTGAGTTTAGTTTCTATTGGGAGGGGATGTGGAGGGTGGGGATAAGTCCCATTAGAAAGCACTGTCGACGTTCCAAACCCCAGCCACTTTGCAAGGGGGCAAACTTGTCTCATGGACACAGCAGAGAGGCTGAATATCAAAAAGAGGAAAAGGCCCATGACATTGGACTGGGGGTCTGTGAGAGGTGGAGAATGTAAGACAGGGATTCAGGTGGGGACAGGCAGGCACATTTGAGCGGCAATTGTTCTCTTGGTGAGATGTTTATATTCACCATTGCTCCTGGTCCTGGGGGCATGGTGTCTGTTTACCCTGGGTCTGCTGTCAAAGCTGTTAGCTTCTGGGTGGTTCTGTCAACCTGAGCAGGGATGGAGCCCTGTCTTTGTCTGTTAATGGAGGGCTTACTGTACACCTGACACTTACAAATAAATACGTATTTTTATATATGTACCTTCAAATCCATTTACATATAAATCTTGTAGTATTATCATATAAAAGTTGGGAATTATTATCCACTTTTTACAGATGAGAACCAGAGATTGCAAAGGTCGATAAGTTGTCTGAGGCTCACACAACTCTATAATGACAGTTCAGATGGGATCCCAGCTTCTGACGCCAAACTCTACTGTACATCCCTTTCTTTCCAGAGGGAGAATCTGGTCCCTTGCGTCTCTGCCTGGGTTGAGACTTGCTACGGCAATGGCTGCGTAGGAGTGTGGCCGGGAGCCCGTGTTCCCTGGGGAAAGCTCCTGCTCAGCCTCGGCCCTCCCTGGAACCCAGCCCTTGTCCCCTGCATAAGGGAGGAGTGGCTGTTTCAGGGAAGGTCTCTGCTCTGGCAAAATCCCAGGACTCAGCAGGCTGAACCCGAGTCCTACAGCCAGGTGCGTCCGGCCTGAGTCACCAAGCCGGGCCAGGTGAAGCTCTGAGGTGACACCTGCCTGTGGTTGGCAAGACTTCTGAGAGGGCTGCCTAATCCCAAATAATAATAATGACAACAATAGTGGTGATAATGGAAGGCTTTATGTTCACAAAGTGTGGTTCAATCCCAAAAGGTCCAGGAACTCGACGAAAGGTCCTGATAAGTATTATTATCTCTTGGGAGGGCAACAGGTTTACCTTGTGGGCAAATTCTGTGTGGGGAGGCAAAGAGCCTGAGAGAGAATGAGGACAGGTAGTAATAATGAGAGCAAACTCGAATGCCTGTAGCCAGGAAAAGGGACAGGTAGAAAGCCATGTGTGGGGAATTAGGGTTAGTTCAAGGAGAACTTTTCTTCCCTGTTTCTCTTTGGACATGAATTGGCAGCAGCAAAAGAGAGAGCGCGTGGTCACGTTTTAACGTAAAGAGGTGAGCACTGATGGAGGCCGTTTGCTCTGCGTGTGTGGTCTGCGGATTGCGCGCTCCACTCACAGGTCTCTGGGGCCCGGCACGTAATGGTAGTGAGTGAAAATGGTCAAGTGGAAGGCAAACAGAGTATGTAAAGTGAGACAAAAACGGCAAATGGCAGTCCATGCTTGGCTTCAGTATTGGAGGATGAGAAGAAAGGGGGGGGGCAACTGGGGCGACCTGAAGGGGAACACTTGCCCCTACCGAAGGGGGCAGCTCTGCTCAGACCCAACCAAAGCTGCCCCTGTGTTGCCAGATCTTCCAGTTTTGGAAAGAAGCCGGAGATCTAAATTGTTGTGGAAAAATCTCTTGAATTTGAAATATTGTTTACTAATTTGAACATTTCTAAATAGTGATGGCCTATGGCCTACCTGGTTGGGGTCTCTCTTAGAAGATAACCCTTCAATTATTTTAAAATTTTAAGAAGTTTAGCCTCCTTCTACACATGGAGTTGGCTGAGAGAGACAGGGTCCGCTGTGCACTCCCACCCCAAACCCAATCTCTGTCTTCAAGGCTATAAAGCAAACCAGTGGGAAGGAGGGGGTGTACTCTGGGGGCATGGGTGTCCAGACACAACATGGAGTGTGGGCTGGATGGGGATGCCCAGGCGTGGCCCTGAGTGTGGTCAGGTGAGAGCGACAGGAAGGAGCTTGGTAGAAGGAGAGGCTTATGAGGGAGATTAGGCAGGGCTTCTGGAGAGAAGTGGGGACCAGGATTGTCTTACTATTCATTCTTTCCCTCCATTTCCCTCCCTCCCTCCCTCTGATACAGCCAGCCTCATCCTCTATGCTGGCTCATCTGGGCCAGCCAAGTCTGTGTGGCAGTATTATCTTTATTCCATTTCATGGATAAGAAAACCGAGTTTCAGGGACGTTATGCCATTCACTTGAGATCACAGGACTGGAAAAGGAGCAGAAATGGGAGTTTTACTCCTAGCCCTCTTGTCTCATTATCTCATATTCTGAATGATTATAATGATGCATCCCAAACTTCAGTCCTCCTTTCTGATTGGTACCATAATTGTTAAACCTGCACTACTATTTACTTTATAGTTTACATTAAACTGGCTCTTTTTTCATATTAAATAATTTATTCTAAAAAGAAAGTCATATGACTGTAATGAATAGAAAGTCAGTACTCCTTGCCACAAATAGGAAATAAGTGTAAAATTAAATGTCAGACACAGACCAATGGTATTCAAACTCTAGTTGCACATGGTGGCCTGGCCAAGCCTCTGAGTCTGAGGTCTGCTCTTTCTTTGTTAAAAAGGGAAACTTGCAAATGTCAAGAGATGTTAAAGACCTGGAAGTACCAACCTGACACTTAGCTTTGATTTTTCACAGACTTTAAAGATAATTGAGCCTTTTGGGAATTACTTTCTCACTATGAGACTTAATCTCATTTAATGGTATCATCCATCCACCACGTCAAATCGTTGCATATCATCCATGGCACAGACGCAGTGAAGTGTTCCATGTTGGCTTTCTTTTCCCCTCTTTTTCCTTTTTTAAAGACACGTGTCCTTCCTGCTATAACCCCCTACTGGTCACCAGGGGGATTCCTGGCAGGAGAGCAGAGGAGCATGAAGCTTTGGGACAGGATCATGGGGCACAGAGGTGGCTGTTTGGGTTTTCATTTGGGGAAATTCGACTGCAACACACAGTGATGATCCTCGTGTGATAACTGGCAGAGAATGGATTTTGCTTTGCTCTCAGCACCTGCTTTTCCTTCCCTGTCCTTTGTGAGCCACTTCAGCATCAATCTGTGTTTCTGTCTCTGTCTCCATGAACCCTCTCTCACTTTGGTAATCACGTTTAATGATATATTCACATTATTACCCAACAGAGTAACTTTGAAGGTATAGCAAAGAAAGAGACTTCGGAGATGCCTCGATACTGGTGAACCTGGGGTCTTGAGCCTACAGCATGGGTGTTCGAGGAGAAGGGAGTCTGTCAGCTTGGTTTGCATGTCCACAGGGACATCTAGATACTGGAGCACTGACCATGTGCAATGAGCAAAGGATGAGGCTGGAGAGCAGGTCTAAGGTGGGATTTAGAGCTTGGTGAAAATCCTGAGTGCAAATCCCCACCTCAGAGGAACCAAGCTGGGGGAAGGTTTCCACACTGCATTTGGATCTCCCATGCAGGTAGGGGATCCTCAGCTCTTGAGAATGAGCCTTTACCCTGACTGTTCTCTCTGACTTGAGAAAGTACAAGAGTGGGGACTTGTCTGAGAAATACTACCCACCCAAGTGATGCATTTGTTGACCCAGCTCTGTGTAACCCTAATTTGCACATCAGCTAGAATATGGCTTTTTTGAGTCAAATGATTTGTGTGTTAACTACTCTACTTTAATGATCACGATTATCATGATTTATCATGTACTTTTTAGCATCCTGATAAAAGAAACCCTCTCAAAATTCAGGAGATTATCACCTGAATCTGCTTTGCAAGTGATTTATTTCTGTCAACATCCCAGTGAGAGGGAAACAGTTTGTTTATGTGATATGCACTGGAGATTTACTAAGAGCAAAAGCTGCCCCTATCTAAACACAAAGAATTCCATGTGAAGGGTTAAAGGAAGAAGATTATAAGACCAAGTGTGAATTTCTCTGGTTTAATGTAGTGTCTTTCCATGAGGTCTAATCCTCAAACTTTGGATTTCAACAAACTAAAAAGGCATCTAGAAACTTTTTCAAAACTGATTTAAAATTCTTATGTAGAGTAAAAGTCAGAAAACTTGATTTCTGCTAGAAAACATACATTTATTTCCAGGCAAGATACTGGAGGTACTGGGTATACATAAATTATAAGGCATAATCATGACTTCTGGGTAATTTACAATCACCCAAGGGAAACAGACATAAAAATGATGATAAAAGCAGACTAGAGAAATTGAAAAGTGACAGGTGACCCCACAGGCTGGACCATTTATTTTATATCAGCTGGCAGAGGAGAGGGCTGTAGAGGACGTGGCATTTGAGTGAGTTCTTGACAGGTGCATAGGATTTTGCAAAGACAGGGAAAAGGTGATCAGAGGTACAGGGAGTAGGAACAATGACATACCCGCTTTGCAGATGGGAGTGATGATGGGAGCATTGCGCCTGTTTGAGGGAAAAATAACAGAGTATAAGGCTAGAAAGGTGTGTAAGAGCCCACTGTGAGGGCCTCTAACTGGTGCTTGGATTTGATTGAACTGGTCATGGGCAGCCATCACACATTCTAAAGAGATCAGGCAAGAGGCTTTTTACATTGTTTGTTTGCCCAGGTAAAATTATCTATTATCTTTCATGTATCTTACACCAGTTCTGTTCTCTTGTTCTGTCTTCTAATATGTATACTTAAATAAAGGATTTTGGTTTTTGTTTGTAGAGACTCAATGTGTTTGTCACACAAACAACTCAGGTGGCTCCAGTGAATGAAGTCCTGAAACGGAGCAGAAGGACTGAGAAAGCACTGTCTTCCCTTTAGATTTCTGGTTCTCATTTTTTGAACATGTGGGAAGTAAGGGAAAAGGGAAAGAGGTAAGAAAACCATAGGTATCAAACTTTGCCTGCTGCTCCACAAAGAGCGATTTTTTTTTTCTTTATGTTAGGCTCTTCAGATCAAATTAAGCAGTAAAATTATTCTAATTGTATTGGGCTGGACTGAAGATAGATCCTTATCTCAGTATTACAGGTACGTGGTGTAATAATCTATGCTTCCAATCACACCATTCCTCCTTCCGAGAGAAGGGCCCTGAGCTGGGCAACAGATTCTCAGGCTTGGGCAGAAGCGTGGCTGCTGTTGTTACAGGGGACTGATAGATGTGCTATCATCAATGCGTATGACGCCCAGTGCCTTTGAAGACATCCCCATTCCTGCCGATGGAGGGAAGGCAGAGGGACTGATAGACCAACTAACGGATGGGGGACATTTCCCTGTAAAAATAAGACTGTGGTGATGGCTGCTTTTCCAGACATGGATGCAGGCATGGGGGGGATGGTGGGGAGAGTGGAGGTGGACCTCTTCCAACACAGTGTCCTCAGAAGAGCCCTGCTCTAAGGGAAGCCGTGTTTTCTATCCAGCTAGATAGAGCAGGTCCTGGCACCCTCTTGTTCAGTCTTTTCCCATACTTCCTCCACCCCCACCCTCTTCGAACACGGTTCCTTCCTGTGAATCACAAATGGGAAACATAGTCTATAGTTTTCAGTCTTCTAATTTTCAGGTGTGGTTTTGCACAAGTCGTAAGGAAAACAAAGTTGGAAGGCTTTCCCCTCTCTGGGTGTTTTTCTCCTTTCAAATTCTCTCTGGAATCTTCCTGTCTGAGCTCCCTGGGGACGCGCATCGGGACACTGCCAGAAACACACCGTTTTCTCCTATGTGGTGGGAGGATATTTAATTGTGAGTTAAAAAAATAATGATCTGTGGCTGATTAAAGAACCGAGAGAGCCTTACACTTTGAGCCCTTTAAGTGGGTAATTCCTTTAACCGGGTAATTCTTCTAAGCGGGTAATTCCTTTAAGCAGAACCCTTCACAGCCCTGTAAAACTGAAGACCATCTAGGAACTCTTGAACTGTTTCAAATTGTTTTCAAATGGGTCTGAATGCTGTTGAGAAATGCATAATTTACGACCTTAACACTTGATTAGGTGTTAAACGACTGTCGGGAGAGATGTCCTTGGTAATCCAGTTATCATCTAGACTCTAATTATCACTTCACAGGAGAAGTAAGGCTAGGTAATTGAGAACCAAAATTCTTAAAGGGCTTGAAGTGGCCATTTTCTTATGCAGTTAAGCAAATTATTTCTCTACCTAGAAGGTGTCTAATTGGTATCAATTGATGAGAAGGAAGAAATGGTGTTACGACTTTCAGGAGTGAGTTAGTCAGGGGGCTCCAGCTAGGCAACAGGAAGTTGCATTCAGTACTAAGAGGTCGCCCCTATTGAAAATGTTCACTTTATTTAAATACGTGTTGAAGGAGGGAGAGAAGAGAAAGCTGGAGACAGCCAAGAGGAGACAGAATGTAATTACGAGCTGATGGCCGTACCTCTCCCCGGTCCATCATTACTAAGGATTTTCCTCAGATGAGACCCAATTTCACCTTGTGTTAGTTCCCATTGATCGCTATAAATTATTTAAGCCGCAAATGCTGTGCCATCCATGAAACCGGGAAAGGAGCTAGTGGGCCAAAATATGCCTGAGGGGCTCACTCTCCCTGAATTCAGTGGGAAATAGGAGTGAAAGGTAAAAAGACTCCATTCTGTATCTTTTTCTTTGACCAGTGGCCCTGGTGCCCCATACCCCAGTCTTCTATGGAGCACTTCTGTGTGTATAAATGTCCACACTAACTTCTGTGGATACAAAAATGGGGAAAAAAGGCATGAGCCTTGCCTTCAGCTGTATCCACTGTAGAAAGACTGATGGACAGATAATGTTGGGGTTTAAAGGAGGCTAACAATCAACACCTTTTTCTTCTTCCAGTTGTGGGAGGAATTGACAGATAGGTGCTGGAGAGTGGGATATCAGTAAAGTCGTTTGGAGAATGAGGGGCAGATCTCTGGCCAAGTGGGCTTGCCTATTCACCAGTGAAATCAGCACTGACCTCTGGACCCTGGCAGAGCTGGTCAGCTGCAGGGGTCCCCCATGGTGAGGGAGTGGGAGGCAATTCCCAGGGCAGAGAGCGGATTAGAATGCACGCCTCCTCTGGAGAGGTGGGCGCCAAGAGAGGCCCCTCCTCCTCTCCCACTGGGTAAGCACAGCCAGGGAAGGAGAGAGCTCAAGGCAGTGAAGTCCCTCTGCATAGAAACCTGAGGCTCTTCCCTAACAGAGGGGCCTGGAGAGAGATGTTAAATGGAGTCTGAACTCGTAAGTGTAAATTGCATGCTTAATTCACTGCTTTTGTGGGCGTGAGGTTAGAACTGTAATTGTACACAGTTCTGAAAAGTGGCCACATCTTGAAGAGCTCAGAGAACTGAAAATGCACAGAAGTACCACGATCCAGAGTCGCTGTCTTACTATGCAGGAAGTGCGCAGTCTACCCCGATTGGTAGGTGTACATTTGGCACATCAACTGTCTGGTGAGCAGGAAGTAATAGTTGAATTTAAGCCTGTATTTTCAAGTTCTTCTGACCTTACTTATTTTTTCTTGATAGTATTTTTCTTTGCATGAATACAAATGCAATATATGTTTATCATAGAACATTTAGAAAATACACAACAATATAAAGAACAAAATAAAAGTCACCTTTATCCTACCATTGAAAGATATCAATAACACCATTCAGGTTTTCTTTCTTTCTTTCTTTCTTTCTTTCTTTCTTTCTTTCTTTCCTTTCTTTCCTTTCTTTCTTTCCTTTCTTTCTTTTTTTTTTTTCCTCTGTGCACAAGCAATGAATGCTAACTAAACTTACCTTGGTAATCATTTCGCAGTATACCCATATATCAAATCATTTTTTGCACAACTTCAATCTATAAAATGTTATATGTTGATAAAACATGAAAAATAATGAAATAATTTATACACTCCTACTATTTCCCCACATAATTTCCCTCATACTATATGTGGAATATTACATTCTGATTTTCCCTTATTATATCCTGAATAATTTTTCACATCATCAAGTAGTGGCTGCATAGCATTTTGTTGAACCTGCTGCCTCCTCTTTGATATTAGCTTTTTTCAACTTTCTTTGCTACAGAGACTTTTCTTGTATGTAAATGTTTGTGTGCTTCTCTGAATCTCTGTTAGAGTTGGGTTTGAGAGCTTGGACATCGAAGCACTGCTGTGAAGTGTTTAACACTGGCTTGCAGTGGGAGGGGGAGCCCTGATTTGTGGCATTTGTCAATTTCTTGGGTGTAAATACTCCCACTGTAGCTGATTTTAAGCTACCAATGACTTAATACCTACCTTTAAAAAAATTCTTGAAAATTTAATGGTTGATTCTTGTGAGCCAGCATACCACCGTGTAAGTCTAGATATATATTTTACTGTTTCTCCCCAGAAAGGTTGTATCTCATCACGTTCCCTACCTGCGCACGTGGGGTGGCCTGCTTAGGTCCTGCGTGGGGTCCGCATCCACACTATTGCCATGATATGAAAGCCCCAGGCAGGCCCAGTGGCCGAGGTGGAGGGCGAATAGGCTCAGAGTTCTTTCACTCTGTGGGATCAGTGCCACCCCAGATGACATGCAGGAGAAATAACTTTTTTCCCCTAAAGAACTGTTTCACGCATATAAACATTGTAAAAGGGGAAAAACTAAACTCCAAATTTGTTTTAGATTTTATGTGAGACTAAGTCCAAATATTTGCTAACCAAAATAGTCTCTTTGTTACATCTCTATTCTTTATATTGACGTAATGCTATTAAATATGACACTTAATTGTCTTGTATATGCAGAGAAATACGGCATCATGGAATAGAAGGGGACCTTGTGATATTTCTGGAGCATGGTAATTTTCAAATGGCTGGAACCCTGGCTCAGCCACTAACTCCGTGACCTTCAGTAGACCCCCTGCACTTTCTGTTGATCCTCTGCGTGAGAGCCAGAGTGAGCCTTGAAATGTAGACCTGCTTATGCTGTTCCTCCATGCAATACCTTCTTTGAATGAGTTCCCATGATTGGCATTAGGATAAAATCTCAAATTCTTAATACAGGTTACAGTGTTGCAATAGTATGACAGACAGACTCCAGGTAACCTCCAATGACCCCTGCCCTCTGTTATTCATGTCCTTGTGAAATCTCCTCCCCTTAAGTGGAAGTGGGACCTCTGATTTGCTCCTAACCCATAGGCTATGGCAAAGATGATGCAATGTCACTCCAGAGTTTACGTTATGTTACTTAAGATTTCTTCTTTCTAGGGTCACTCCTGTTCTCCTGTGGGCCTTGAAGAAGCACTAGCCATTGTGAATGATCTGCGGAAAGGCCCACATGTCAAATGAATGCAGTAAGCCTATAGGAATTGAGGACCTCAGTCCTGTAACCACAGGGGACTGAGTTTTGCCAGCCATCTGAGTGAGCCTGAAAGCAGAGCTTTCCCCCGTGAAACCTCTAGCTGGGAATGTGGCTTGGCCAACACCTTGATTATCTACTGAGACCATAAAGCGCCTAGACTCCTGACCCACAGAACTGGGACACAATAAATGTGTGTTACTTCAGGCTGCTAAGTATGTGGTGATTTGTTATGCAATAGGAAGCTAGTCACAGAGTGACCACAGTATCATGACTGTCTACCTCTTCTAGCCCTAGGCTAATATTTCCTGTTTGCCCTTCCAGATTCATCCCAAAAGCTTCTCCTTCCTTCTCTGGGCCCCAGGAGGCTGACTTCTAGGACCACATCTACTGAGATTGATTCCTTAACCTCTGGCTTTTGATTGGCACCAAAATGAGCTTGGGAAGCGGGAGGTCGGGGGAGAAGGTAAATCACAGTTCCTGGCAGGTTGCAGTTGGAAACAGCTGTTTCCCTACTGAAGGCCACAGGTCCTGTCAGGTTGCTTTCTCCTAGGGCTGTAGCTCTCTCTGGTCTCCCTTATTGCTGCTCCCTGGCCCTGCCCCTAAGGGCTAGGGCTGGCACAGGCTCCGTGTTGCTGCCAGCCTTAGATGTTTCACCGTCCTTTCCCCTGTGCACTTCCCCTAACGGTGCCCAATTTGTGTTAGCAGTCATTTCACTGGGTCACTTTTCCTAAAGTACCCTGTTTAAATGTAACACTCATTCTTGCTGGGACCCTGAATGATACAACCATTATTAAGATTTATGCTTTTTCCTATGCTTAAAAAACAGTTTCCCCAACCCCGGTCCCATCTTGACCTAGCTCACCAGTTTTTAAAGTATGGCCGCCAGAACCACGGCATCAGCATCAACCCAG
Source organism: Glossophaga mutica (assembly GCA_039655065.1). Lineage (NCBI taxonomy): Eukaryota > Metazoa > Chordata > Mammalia > Chiroptera > Phyllostomidae > Glossophaga > Glossophaga mutica. Next base: position 25,478,109 of record CM077309.1, on the reverse strand, counting down.
GAACTTGTTAGAAATGCAGATTCTCCAGCCTTCTGCTTCACATCTGCCAAAGCAGAAACTCTGGGCTGAGCACAATGATCTGTATTTTAACAAACCCTCCAGGTGATTCTGAGATGTGCTGATGTTTGGAACTAGCTTACTCTGTTATCTTCTTGAAGTCCCAACTTAAACTCTTCGACTTCCTGGTTCCCTTTGTCACATTCTCATAGCACCCTCTGTCTATGCACTTCTAGTCTGCATATCACTTATAGTTATTTGTTCAAATTTGGTCTCTCCCAGGATCCTATGAGCCCAGCATCTGTGTCTGCTTTTTGTGTTATAATTATTCATATCTTATCTGTTACTTGACCTATAGCAAATTAGCAATAATTATTTCTTAAATAAATTAATCGAATGAAATATTTGGGCCTCAGTTTACTCATTCATCAGACTGGCTTGTGCATTCTGTGATCAGCTTTGCTTAAGGTTGCTTGGTTGACTTTGTCTCTGGGCAGAAATTCCCAAACTTTTTGTTTGGAAAGGTCTCTGTCATGTGGGCTTTTTCTCATCCTTTCCAACCATTTTTATCCAAGCTCATATAGTTGGAGATTTGCAAAAATATATTATGTAACATAGTTTACTTTATAAATAGCTTTGATCATAGTTTGGATGAATTGCTTTAAAATCATATCTAAATAACCTGACCCAAAGAACTTCTGTTCTATTGTTCAGCTCAAACCATTTAGTCAATTCTATATTAATTTCATATTTTGTGATATATTCATCTATCCATCCATTCAACATTTACACTTTGCAACAAATATTTACTTTGTGTCAGGAAAGGTGCTTTGAACGTGTAATAGCAGCATAGGCCATGACAAGTACAAGTGGTTAGAGCTGTTTTTTTGTGTTTTTAAAATAAAACACAAAACTGTAGCCTAATCTCATGGATTTAATAACATTGGGGTAATTATCCAAGATAAATTTGCTGGACTTGAAGTGGTCTTGTTCTTGAAAGATCTCCTTGCACTTAAAACATATGAGAGGAGATGGGACCCATGGAAGATGTGAGCAGACGCGTGACAGGGACAAACACATTAGAAAAGGATCACCCTGGCTGCTCTGTGGTGCAGACCGTGGAGCCACAGGAGCAGAGGCAAGGCGACATTATGAGGCAGTCTCAGTGACGCAGGTAGAGGGGATGGTGGCTGGGATCGGAGTGGATGATTGGAGCACCACAAATGGAGGTATCATCCCCATCGGGATATACTATAAAGGTACAGCTGTTCGGCTTTGCTGACGGATACAAGCTGGGGTGAGAGAGATAGATGTCAAGGGTTTTGTCCTGTGCAGCTGGTGGGACAGGGAAAGCTGTGAAGCTTAGTGGGGTGGCTCTAGTGGGGGGACCAGGAGTATGGAATGTTTCTATTATAAATCAGCAGCAGGAACCGAAGAATAAACGACATTAAGTTTCACAAATACACTGGGAATTTTACAAACAACTTTCTATGTTGGCTTCACTATGACTGTGGATGGAGACAAAGAACTTTCTATGATTTGATTTCTATCGGAATGTGCTGACTGGGTAGCCATGCTTCTACAGGCAGGAGATCGTCACCCAGCGTGGAATAGATTCTGCGCTGGTCCTTGCCTCAGATTTATCCCTTGTCTTGCTACTGCTCTTCCCCCTATCACAGAGGAGCCAGTAATTGCAGGCTGCATTTCCTGGGCTCCCTGATCAGGGGACTTTGGCTGTGTTGGTACTGGGCAGTCCTCACAAGAGACTAGAGCATGGGAGGAGAGAGACACCAGGATATTTCTCCTCCTCTTACTCTGACTTGTAAATCGCTAGCAGTGGTCGAATGTCCTTTATTGCACCAGTTCCCACTGGACAGGCCCTCTGGGGTTCTGGCCTCTCTTCTTGCCCTGGGCTCTGGTAAAATTACCTCCTCCCTTGGAACCTCCACCCTGGGGAGTCTCCGGCTTCTGCAGCTACTAATCTCTGGGTTGCCATCGTGCCCTGTTTGGCATCTCAGTTTAGTGTCTGGAGTGATTTCTGTTTTCCTGGTTGGGTTCCATAGCCTAAGACTCTAGTAGTGAAACAAAGAGGGAGTCTGGGGTAATTATTTGGTGCATCCTCTATTCCAAGGGCACCTGAGAGTTTGACCTGGGTTTATCCTCTATGCTTGGCTTGTCTGGGACCTGATTGTCCGTCTGGGTCAGATGGGCTGTGGGTTTAGTGCCGACCTGGCCCTTGTGTACTTGGATCCAGTACTTCTCAGCTGCCCTCCCCCTGCTCAGGTACTCTTCATGAGAAGCTCGCTCATTTTCAAGGTTTGCCGTTTTACCTGTAGATACTTCTGTTTCCAGTCCTAATTTTTGATTAGACCACTTTATGGTGAAACCCAACTCAGATTTACTCTGGCCTCAAATGGTGTGTCTGTGATCCAGTTTTTGTTTTTTTCCCCACTCTCTCTTCATTTCTTAGTACATCTGTCATCTTTAGGGTTGTTTCTGTCCTAAGGTAGGCTCCTTTTATGGTCTAAAGTTGGCTCTCAGCATTTCACAAAAGGACGAATAAATCCTGGAATGGAGTCTCCCTGGCCCTGATTGGCTCATAGTCCAACTTTTACTGGTCTGCTTAGGTCATGTTCTCATCCCTGATTGGCCTGCCTTGGGTCATGCTCCCATTCCTGAACAATTCTATGGCTAGGTGAATATGATACATTGACAAGCCTAAGACAACATGCAGTACCTAGAATATACTGATTAGTTTAAACAAATACATGACTGGATGGGACTGGGAGTGGGGTCAATGCATCCAAACCAGATAGCTCAGAAATGCAGAGTGAACTTAGTAAGGGAGAAAGGGAAAATGGATCTAGGGAATTCCTGCCCCCCGCCAAATTATCTACTATAGAGGGCAAAGACAGAGTCATTTGAGTGTCTGCTGTTATTTCATCCTTGTAGATAAAGGGTTCTTGAAGGGTTTAAGACAAATTAAGCTTTGCAGGGTACATTAATAAATTACCGGGCCACAACTGCCAAATCTGGTAAGTAAACTGATACATTGTATATATCATAAGGATTTTCTAAAACTTCTTATGCAGTAGTAAAACTATTCTTTATCCAATAATAAACAGCAAGTAATACATGCACAGGCATATATGTCTGGAAGGAGAAGACAAAGAGAAACAAAAGGGAAGGATGATTTTTTAAAACGTTAGCTTTTGACAGAGTAAAAATACATCAGAAAATGAGCCATTCCCGAAACAATGCACAATTAGAACTGAAACTATCACACCAAATGTGGAGGAAAAGGCTATCAATAGTAAAAAATGTATTGCACTCCCATGAGAAATGCAGCCAAAACTTCATTTGCTAATTCCATCTCTTCATTTTGCAAAATGGTAACTGTGGCAACTGAAATACACTAGAAAGGTCTCCACCTCTGTATACACCTCTGTTTGTCGCAGGTTGTTTATTTGTCGCGCTTTTTCATAGAGGCCCGTGAGGAGTTAAACTGAACAAAGCTTCTCTCTGTGCCCGTCCTTCTTCCAATTTCTCTTTTTTTCTCCTGGTTTGGCAGGTGCCTAGATTTTTATCTTTGCCCAAGACAACGCAACAGGCAGACGATCTGGTAAAAGCAGCAGTGAGAACAAAATCCCACAGACACCTGTAACTTAAAAACAAACAAACAAAGTGAACAGTAATTCACTTAATCCTATTCTTACTGTTAAATCATAGCTAATTATAAAATAAGAAAGTACACAAGTCTTAGTGAATGGGGTTGATTGATAACAGAGAGTGGGACTGGACAGGATTCCTTATTTTATTTTGGCATTTTTTTTTGTCTTTTTGCCTAAGTAAACTCTTACTATTCAAGCTACATTAGACTATCAGAGGTTTGAAGAAGCTACTGTTCCTGACAGAGCTTAAATGTTGAGGTTGTTATGTTAATTACTTACACTTAATAATTCTGAGATGGCTTTTTTTTTCTAAACTGACTTGGAAACCACCACAACAGCAATAATAATAAAACAGAGATCTGAGATCTTCCAGATCTCAGAGTTGCAAGATTCAGGTTCAACTGGTTTTCTAACATAATGATTGGGGAAATGTTTCTGTTAGCTGTTAGAGTGTAACAACCACCCCCCTCAGAACTCAGTGGCTAAACATAACAACCATGTATTATTCCTGACAAGTCAATACTTCTGATGGGCGGATCCCCTCCTTTGGGCTCACCCATGTCCTGGTAGTCAGCTGGAGGGTTGGCTGGGACTCTGTGGCCCAGGATGGTCATGGCTGGGATGAATCACCTTGGCTCCATGTGGTCTCTCATCTCTAGCAGGCAAGCTGGGTTTGTCAGGTGGCAGTGGGCAGGGTGTGGTGGACACTGGAAGGTCTCTTGAGGCCTAGAGTCTGGACTGGAACATATTCTCTTCCATCTCCCTCTATCTGTGAAAGCAAGTCCACATTCAAGAGGAGGGGAAATTGGTGGGAGGAGCTACAAACTCCCCTTGGATGTAGGAGAGAAAGAATTGGGGTCATATTGGCATCCATGTCCCACAGAAAACTTGAGTATGCTCAGCTCACACGGCAAACACCTTATTTTGGGGGGCGAGGGGAGTAATATAAAAATAAACATTATGTAATAAAGAAGTTCCCATACCCAATTTAGAAACAATTTGGTTTATTAAAATAGAAGCATTGCCCCCTCATCCTTTTTCAGTTTTCTCATTTTGACCATTTGTTGATTTTTCCCCTCAATGTAAAGAGATAAACTTTCATATTAACTTACTTTTTTGTCTTGATTCTACTTTAATTATTTTAGGGTTTGTTTATTACTATATAACTGTGGAGTCTGAGCTTTTAATATCATGGGAATATTTTCTATTCTTTTGAGTTAGTTTTAGGTATCTTAAAATTAACTGCTACCCATGGTAGAATACTTTAAATTACTGTGTGAAAGGGGAAAATAGGATTTCATTATTCACTTGTTTAAGAAATACTGGATGAGCGAGTGCTGCCTGGGTGTGAGCAGCTGGGCTAAGGGCTGAGGATACAGTGGAGAGCAAGACAAAATCCCTGTTCTCATGGAGCTTACGTTTGACCGGGTGACCAACAAGAAGCGAGCAGACCATGAGTGTCTGTGGTGGGGGTACCGGGACAAGGCAGGGAGTTGGAGAGTTTTGTCTCAACAGAGTCGGTGCCACCTGCACTTACAGGGGCGTGTAGGAGGCAAAAGGGAAGCAGAGACTAAAGGAAAAGAAGTTACCTAAGCAAAGGGCCAGTGGAGAAAGGTTCAGGGTAGAGCAGACCTTGAAGAGGCCTTAAGATGCCTGCAGAGAGTGTTCGTTTCGTGGGAGAGAAGCCCATTGTAGCAGGCGCCAGCCACATGGCTCTGCCGGTGTCCGCTGAGAATCACTCGCCTGTGGTGTGCTTTCCTCCCAGAGGGCCAGCAGCACCTACATCTCTGTGGGAGGGCTGCCCTCACGCTGCCAGAGTTCACTCTGCCCCCCAGTCCCAAGAGTTGAAAGTTCTGGTAAAGTATGTCCTCTGGGGCAGCCCTACCAGTCCCTGAGGGGTGCAGGGGTACTGTTCTCCAGCTCCCTTTCCCTGACCGGAGCACCTCCCCAGGTCCCTGCTGCAGAACTGAGCTGGAGTTGTCCTCATTGGAGCTTTGCTCAATTTCTCACTCTAGTTTGTTTTTTCTTCCCTTCCTAGTGCCACTTCCTCACTCTCCTGGTCTTTCCTGGAACACTTGCTAGTAAATGGCTCTCACATGGATTCTTGTCTCTGGAGATGATTCCTTTTTTTTTTTTTTTAAAGATTTTATTTATTTATTTTTAGAGAGTGGGGAATGGAAGGAGAAAGAGAGGGAAACATCAATGTGTGCTTGCCTCTCACACACCGGGACCTGGCTTGCAACCTAGGCATGTGACCTGACTGGGAATCAAATGGGTGACCCTTTGGTTCGCAGGCCTGCGCTCAATCCCCTGAGCCACACCAGCCAGGTCTGGGGATGACTCTGAGGGACCCAATCCTAGGCAGCCAGTTACACTGGAGCACAGCGAACAAAGGAGGCATGAGATAATGTTCCAGAGAGAGACAGATTAGGCAAGGTGATGCAGCTGCAGTACAAGCAAGGGAATGACATAACTTCATTATTTTTTTTTAAAGATCACTCTGTTTGCCAGAGTGATGATGGCTGGAGAGAGAATTGGTTGGAGGAGGGCAAGAGTAAAACCTCAAATTAAATCCGCAGGCAGTTATCCCCCCTGTGCTGACATCTCTACCAATTTTTATATTATCTTTTCAATTGGGATAAAATGATCTACCCTCTGGCGATGCCTCAAAGATGGTATGAGGATGAAATGATGATTTGCATAAACTTGCTAGAGTTCTCTGGAAAAGAAGTACCCAATAAAAGCCACTATTATTATTGATTAAAAATAAAAATAGCAATGCAAGCTCATAACCAGCCTCTGGAGAGTTTTCTTACATTAATGGGAAAATTAAGTGTTATATTAAAGACTAAAGCAACTAGATAGGTTTCTCTTTTGTCCCTGTTCTTTTGCTCCTTTGGTGGTGTGTCAGAGCAAACAGTTGATGGAAACCTTTGTGCTCCATCTCCAGCTGGCTCACCTGGAGTGCAGATGAGGGTCTTTTTAAAAAGGGCAGTGACGAAAGCAACGATCTGTGTTTTTCTTTCTTTTTTGGGGGGGAAGGGATAAATTATTTTGAAATTAGAATATATAATTTATGGTTTTGCAGATTCCCTTACATTCCTCTTACCTGTGTAAATTTAAACTCTTTGTGCTGTAAAAATTGTATTAAAATTTTTTCTGTTAAAACAAATCAACCTATTGTATCAACGTACATAAAACTGTTGTTTAAAAATATTGACTCATGCTCTAGATACACACACGCACAATCTCCGTACAGAGAAAACACGTTTGCACTTCTCTGTGTGTGTGCTGCACACTCACGTGCATGCTTGGTGGACCTTCTCTGCTCTCCAAAAGCTTCTTGCATCCCGGTGCTCAGAACGTGACAGATGGATCAGCAGTGGCCGAGAAGCAGTTACACATATCTGGCCAGCACGGCTTTGATTGTATGTTGGGTCGTCAGCCAGCCACACACCAGAACTATCATTTTAGGAGACTGGGAAAGAATTATTCAATGTCAATGGGAAGAGAGAAATGCAGGGAATGAAACAGACACTCTGTATGCACACAGGGGAGTGGGAAGGAGTGAAGGAGACGAAGTGGGAGGTGCAGTATCAGCTCTATTTAGTGAGTTCCCCCATCCCCTCGGACTTCCCGTTCCTGTCCATAGGAAACACCATTGTTACGTCTGGTAAAAATGCTTTCAGTAAGGCCCCAGTGTGGCTGAAGCTTCAGCCGACTTGAGTTCACACAAGAACTCACCAAAAAGCAATGCATTCTGGTATTCAGATTCAATTGTTATTGTACCTGAGTTTTCATTATAAAAATCTCACAGCTGAAATAAATATCCGATGGACAATGGCCTTAGGGTTGTATGTTCATATCTGCAAATAACCCTGTGAGTGCTTCTTATCTCAGTGGGTTTTTAAAAACCACATAGCAGGTGTAACCTTGAATGCAGTAAAAAAATGACTGATGTACTTGACTGTCAGAAGAATAAATATTTAGGCTCGGCACCTGAAAAGATTACATACCTCAGTAAGACCAACAAATCAAAGAGGTCTGTAGGAAAACACGGAAGTGTTTGCTTTGGTACTTCTCTGTCAACACCATTCTGGTACTTTGCTGTATGTGCTTTAAAATACACTCTGCTTGACAAAAGATGTCAAAATTTGCCCAGACCATCCAGTGCAGTCTAGACTCTCCTATGATGAGAATACTCTGTCAGTTCTTCTTTTTTCCTTTTTCAGGAAGATCCCTAGATCTCTTCAGTTCTTTTTTTCTCTTCTCTTTGTCTTTGTCTTTGTCTTTGTCTTTGTCTTTGTCTTTGTCTTTGTCTTTGTCTTTGTCTTTCTCTTGTGTCAGAAGAAAGGGCATTATAGGTCTGCGTTAGTTATTTGGCTAGACCTTTGCCATCTTTTAGTGTCTATTCATTGGCCCCTTGAAGATGGTTTCAAGGGATGGCTTTAAAAATGGTAGAAAGATCGACAGAGGTACATGCAGTATTGCTAACAGTTGCTGCCCATGTAGATTGAGCTGTCTCTGAGGCCCAGTTCCCAGCTGCCTCTGCCTCATTCTCCCTGGTCCTCATCCTCCCTAGTGTCTCCTCTGTGCTGTGAGCTCCCACGTGGCTCACCTCAACTGACTGTAAGCATTCTTACACTGACTTTTGAGGACTGCTTCTTTTGTTCAACTTTTATGTTTTTAAAAAATTAGAAGATGTAAGATTTCCCCTGTAGAAAACTAGGACCTAGAACATAGTAAGTGCTTAATAAATATGCACTGAATGAATGACGGAATTAAAGATAGGAAATATAATACAGAGGAAGAAAAAACTAAGAACCAGTCATAAACCCACCCTCCAGAGATGAACAGTAACCCCACATTTTGGCTATATGCTTTGAGATAGTTCCCACAATTCTAAAAACAAAAATTAGGTAATTTTGTCTTTATTGTTTTGTTATATGCTTGCCACCTCCCTCAAGATGAGCATTCTCCCATGACAGTGCCTGCTCTTATGCATTATACTTTTCATGGATACATAATAATCCATTTTATAGAGTATTACAAGGAATTGTTTACCTAAGTTCCCACTTTTTGACATTGAGGTTGCTTCTATTTTTTTGCTCTTGTAAGCAATACTGTATTAAGCATCTTTCATGTTCTTCTTCAATATTTGCATGTAATTTTAATGAGTTCTTTAGGATAAATTCCCAGAAATGAAGTATATTTGGGCTAAAGAATCTGTGCATTTTAATACCTATTGACAAGTCATCCAGGGAAGCATTTCTTCGCCTGAGCCCTGAGGCTGATCTATTTCCAACTGGAACTGTGAATTATAGCCTCCTTCAGAGTCTGTGTCCCTCAGGACCAATGACTTGTACAGCAGATGATCAGTATGTAATTGTTGAATCAAGTGATTTGAAGATCTTTTCCCATGGCCTCAATTCTAGCTCCCTCATAAACTGATTCCCTAGTATAGCTAAGAAACATATAAGCAGGAAAGCAGAGAATAACCCTATGTTCTCTCTAAAATCTCAACTCCAGCTCAATTAATTAATCCAGGCCAGGGGTCAGCAAACCTACAGTCCAAAGCCAGCCTATATTTGTATATTTGTAAATGCTTGGGAAAAAATCAAAAGAAGAATAACATTTCTTGAATCATATGAAATTTCAGTGTCCATAAATGAAGTTTTATTGGAATGGAGCTAGACTCATTTATTTACACCCTATCTACGGCTGCTTTAGTGCTGAAACAGCAGAGCTAAGTCATTTCGACAGAGACCATACGGCTCGTAAAGCCTATAATTTTTACTATTTGGCCCTTTACAGAAAAAAGTTAGCTGGACCCAGATCTAGACATTAGCCAATCCAAGCTGACTAATGTAAACCCTGGAAAAATGGAATTTGCAATGCCGCCGTCACCACATCAGCACTCTTAGCCACAGTGATCAGCACTTCCAGTGCCTATGGGTGACATCTCACCATCTTTCTATTGTCTCGGCTTTGACCCCAGCATTCCGTAAGTGAGGAAAACCTGACACCTTAAACCCTGGCTCCACCACGTACTCAGACGAGGGGTCTTCACTGTGAGTATGGACAATTTCCCAAGTTCACAGTTTTAGCATCATTGATACCAAGTCCTGAGGGCATGCTTTGGCTAGTGTGGCTGACACGATGAAGTATGGCTCCCTTATTAACTTGTCAAAGTACAGTGCAGCTGCATCATTCGCTCACCCATTTGCTTAACTTAAATAAAGGTTGGTGGTTAGGCTTCTGTTGCATTGTGCTCTCCTGCTAATTATCAGTGTATTTGTTTTAGAGACAATTAGCCACCTGGTTCATTTTCCCATTGAAGTCAGGTCATCATGAGTTACATCTGCTTTCAGGCCTCCTCAAGTCCAAGACATAATAAAAAGATGATGGCTATGATTATAAAAAGCGTGTGGGGTTGGGCATCCGTGGCACAGCGTATAGAATTCCCAAGGAGCATTGAGTTGTATCATTGCACTCACAGAAGCTCCTCTCTGCCATTCACAAAAGAAGGATGTGAACGGAGAACTCCTGTGTAGAGCCAGAAGTCCTTTAGCACATGGAGAGAGTCCTGTGTTTGCAAAGGTAGGCACTAGTAATGGCAAATCGGAGTGAGACAGAATTCCTCCCTGGGGCGCTGTGCTGATACGACAAAAAAGTGACAAATAAGCACGTCTTCGGAGCTTGCAAAATTTGCATAAAACTGAAGTTGTTCAGACCTGTGGGTGTTGCCTTTTTTAAAAAAATGCCCGATAGTGTGACATAACAGTATGCAGAATACACATTTGCTTTTATAATCCCATATGTTCTGGCAAAACTTAACATTTTGGAGGTAAGATTTTATTATGCGAGGTCCTTACTGAATCACATTGCTGATGGAGACATGTTTGCAGCTTTCTGAATTTGGAGAGTTGAGGGTTGGTGTGAGGCAGCTTGATCACGTGGGATGTTGTGTTCCGAGGTTGTCCTTTGACTAGAGAGGGGAGATCAGATTTACAAGGCTTAGTGTAATTAATTAAGTTTGTGTAATTGCTGTGAAGGGCCTGGAACTGAATTCTATAGAGAGTGAGTATTAAACAGTTCACTCTGGCTGCCTTAATACTAGTCGAGTGAAGACGGTGAGGTGAGGCTCAGTGTTGGGCCAAAGAAAGCATCTATTTAAGTTACATGTGACAGATCAACGGGGCACACTTTGAAAACCTTCTACTCTGTGCACCAAGGTGGAAGGTAACAGAGAGTACATGCTTCAGACAAAAAATTAGCAAGTAGTTTGGGCACCAAAAGAAGTTTCGCTTTATGTAAAAACTTACACCATCCACACAAGTCTATAGATTATGGTGCTCTTCACAAAGGTATATGGATTGTTTACAATACATTGTCCGAGCTGATTTAGTAAAGATGATGTAAGCAGAAAGCTAACTTGGTGCTCTGAAATTGGGTTCCCCAAAGTGAATCCTGGCAGAATATTGGTTCCATGGAATACGTTGAAAATGAGATTCTGTGGTCTCTTAATTTTAGGAAAGAGGGTGCTCAGCTAAGTTACCTCAGCTAACTTTAAAGTTTATGTAGGACAGCTGGGAGCTTTTAATATGCTAATGATCTTTGTGAGATTTGCATTTCCCAAATTTATGAGATCACAGAACCCCCTTTTCCTGAGCATTTGTCAAGAATACTGTTCTGACAAAGTCTCCTTGAGAAACCCGGCCCCAAGTGTTTGCTGTCATGGGGCTTTATTAAACAACCTAAAGCAAGTCAACAGTTAGGGGCGGAGGGCTTTCAGCATTGGACAGGCAGCTGCCAGCTGTTTCTGTTCACCTGCTTACTGCTCTCCTTTCAACCTTATCAGGGCTTGGTCTTTTCTTACCACAGGTCTGCTGTCTGAGTGTGAGTAGTCCCACCTTAATTTTTTTTTTTTTTTTTAACATTTGTGAGCTCTAGGCTATGCCTTGAAATATTAAGAAATACTTTAGTTAATCAAATCGAGAAGCAAGCCCACAACTTTTGGTCCCCTGTTTGAAATTCATTAGCCTGAAGATACATTGTGTAGTACCAAGCCTGGACCAGTGAGCATAACTGGCGGATCGCCCTAACTTCCTAATGCAGGAGAAGGGAATCCAGCCTGACCGTGCATCACCGTTGGTGGCATGTGAGTCTCACCGTCTGAAAACGTTTGCCAGTGACATAATAGAGTGTGGAACATAAATAAAACGGATGAAGTGAGAACGTGGGACCGAGAAGGTTCCTGTTTTATGCACACTGATTAATAATACCGGCATTTAGAGGAAGGAAGGAGTCTTGGGACAGCAGCTCCATACAAATCCATTTCTGCCGTCTGGGTCTATTTTCTCTGTGCTTTTCTGCAGACTTTCACAAGGCTGTTGTAAACTTAATCCTGTTTAGCAATTATGATTTACTTCAATTGGCTCCACTCATTAAGCTGTTTAAACTTAGATTTAAAGAATAATATCCACTTTGTTCCTTTACACAACTTTGGTGGTGGGGGGGAGTAAAACATTTAAAATGGGTTTCTTGGCAGAGGCCAATTGACGTAGACATGAAAGCTTACTATACCTTTAACACATACATTTTTTCTTTCTTTAAAAAGGACTTTAAGTGAGAAATACAATGTCAAGATTGTTTTTAAGCAAGAGGAAGAGTGACTCCTGATAAAAGTCAGTTACAAATTGAATATATGCTATTTATTTAGACTTGAGAAAATGTATATCTTGAAGAAAAATATATGTTTATATAATCACATATCAGCAGCCTCAGGGTTTCAAAGCTATTAAAAGCATCTAAGGAAAGACCAAAAGGATGTCATTTGTGGAAGCTTGATGGTGCATGAAAGAAAGAGACAAAGCAGTGATTTTGTCCCCTCTCAAGGCATGCTATCGAAGGGCCTGCACTTGAACGTGCTGATTCTCAGATTGCTAAATGGGCGTAGCTTAGGATTCAGGGTCTGTGTGAGTACATGGCTCCCAGGCGACATGCTGTCTTTGAACCCTATTCTTCAAGGCTATCACCTTACACCCTGCCTGCCTCATCTCCTCAGGACATAATTCAATAACTTTGTGCATGTTGGCAATGGCCTTGGGAGGCATTTATGAACGACTTGAAGGAAACATAGTACAGTCATGAATTTCTCAGGTGTATATTTTAATCAAAATCAAAAAGTCTCAACACGTTAAACTGAGAAGACTACTGGATACTGGGCAATATGCCCAGGATGATATTTGAGTTTGCATGTTAAGAAGTAAGGGGGAAACCCCCTAAAGTCTCCAAAAGTGTTTGTATTGTGTATATGCTTAGGGAAACACAGGGAAAATAAGGCATTTTCATGAAAAAAAAAAGCAGAAATAATTTTTTTCCTATGGCAAATGATATGAAATTCAGAACTTTACAACTGATTAAAATTCTCTTTCTGCTTTAGTTGCTGAGAGATTTATACCAAACCTGATATTCATTTAAATTTTTGGCATGTTAATTATCATCTTTCTGTTATATGATTTTTAGGTTTTTATTTGTTTTGCACACTTGTATTAAATGGTACTTTTAAAAATTTAACAGACTTTACAAATATTTTGCTTATTTTAATATAGCTGGTATAGACCATTAAAAACCAAGAAATAGTAGTTTTTGTTGCAGATGCTTCTGTATTACCTCTTTTATTTATTATATGGAATGTCTAGACATAAACTCCTAAAATGCAGTATCTCTTTTGTAAAGATGCCTTTGAAGCTAATTATTATTATTACCTCTGACCTATCCTCCTTACTTGCAACCTGATTTTTCTTCTTTTTGTCTAGACTATCACATTTTAAATGTATGATCAAGTCAAGGAAATGTGTTTTCTTCTCCCCTTGTAGTCCTCTGGAAACTTCCATCTCCCACTGCTATGGTCAGAGTGTGTCCCTCCAAATTTCATAAGAGAAACCCTAGTTCCCAAGGTGATGGTATTTGGAAGTGGGCCTCTGAGAGGTGATTAGGTCATCAGGTTGGAGCCCTCATGAATGGGATTAGTGCCATTATAAAAGAGGCTCCGGAAATGTCCCCCTCCCCTTCCATCTTATGAGGACACAAGAAGTCTGCAACCCGAAATAGGGCCCTCATCCAGCCATGCTGGCTGGCATCCTGATCTCAGACTCCTAGCTTTCAGAAGTCAGAAAAATAAATGTTTATTTATAAGCAACTCAGTCTGCAGTATTTTGTTGTAGCATCCTGAACGGACTGAGGCACCCACAGGAGGTCTAGTGGTGAAGCAGTCACTGGGTGCATCCTCAGGGCCCATGTGAAAGTCACTGGTGCACTCCTGTCCATCAGTCTCATCCCAGACAAGCATGAAAATGCCCAGCTCCAGCAATGGTGGCCTTCTCTCACACTGTCCACCTAAACTTCATAAAAGGGAGGGGGCAATATGAAGAAGGCTGGAACTGGATCACAGGAACTCAGCAAGAGGAAAACCAGTTACAATGACTAATAAACAAATGAGATTGAAAATACCAGGTATTTTAAAGGGAGACTTTCAGAGAATGGGCACCTGGTTCAAGGCAGCATTGAATATTACATTATAAAAGAGCTATTTTAAAAATAATAAAAAAGGTTAAGGAATAGAAAAGAAATGGAAAAAAACATCTAAACTGTTGAATAGCTTGTTTTTTGTCCTCAACAAACATCAATTATATCTCTTTTCTTTATTTCCTTATTCCTTTGGAGTAATCAGAAATTCACTGACCTTCAAGGATTATCAGAAATTCACTGACCTTCAAGGCCAAACCTGAGTGGGTGTGTTGGAATCCCCTGATGGTGATAGTATGATTCTTTGAGTTTCTTGACATATTTGTTGTCTTCACTTTGAAGCCACTCTCACAGCAGTCCTGTGCATTGAGTTTGAGCTTAAGGAACTTTCTTTTCTTACCCACCCATGCATTTCTCAGTTGAAGGTTCGCTTCCTTGTCAGATGTTGTAGGCGTGGCTCCTCCCCATTGAATTCCCACAGCAACCACTCCCCGAAGACAGAATCCTGCACAGGAGTTGACATTATCTCTCTTCCCCACCACACCACTCCCAGCACTATTTCTTTTCCTGTCAAGAGTCTTGAGTCATTTTAGGAAGTAGCTGGGAATAGGAATTATAAAACCATGTGGAGGGTTGTGTTTAGGCAGCAAAGGTGTTAAGAGGTTAAGTGGCAGACTTTAGAACTACGTTCCCTAGGTTTCAGTTCTATTTGAGCTTATACAAGCAATTTCACCTCTCCAAACCTTAGTTTCCTAATCTACTAATAAGGGTGGCCTTCTCACAAAGCTGTGGGGAGGAGTAAGAAAGTGTGTAAAACACTTAGCACAGTACTTTGTGCATACTAAGTTCTAAATACATTTTTGCTGCTATTGTGATCATTGACACTGGGGAGTAAGGGGGGAACACAAGATCTGGTTGCTGTCCTGAACAGATGTCGAGCCTTCAGTCACACATAGGCATGCACAACACACACAGTCAGATAATGACTAGTCAGGTTATGACTGGAATTGAAAACCAAGGAATAGAAAGCTATGGAAACCAATGTGGTTTTTTAAAAAGGATCGTGTGGAATGGCATAAATAAGAAAACTTAGTTGCAAAACGGAAACTTGAGCTGGTCTCTAAATGACAAAGGAAGTTGAATAGGTAGACAGAGAAGAAAAGATTGTTCTGGTAAAACGCAGGTGGGAATAAGCATAGAATAGGTAGGGGACCCAAGAAACTGGGCCAGAAGAACCAGATGGCCTGGGTTGGGGAATGTTTCACGGCTCACACATTGGAGATGCTCGAATCCACTTGTGGATTAAGGAAGAAAGATGATTTCAGATGCATTAGATGAGGGAGGGACTTGGGTATAAGATGAAGTGTTTCAGTCCAACGTAGAGCAAATTACATGATGAGAAAGTGACGTTTTAGGACTATTATTCTAAAGAGGCCATCATGATAAACTGAGGATAAAAGAACCTGGAAGCTGAGAGATCAGTTACGAGGCTCTGGTGATAACACAGATTAAAAAAATCCAAACCTCTAGTTGGGATCTGGCAGGAACTGCTAGAGGAAAGAATATGAATAAGACAAATGAAAATAGCTCTTTCCCCAATCACTTTCTATCCCCTTATCCTGTTTTATTGCCTTCCAGACACTTCCCACAATGTGCACATCCTTTGTCGATTTATGCATTATGTCCATCTCCTCCTCCAGAATGTAAGCTCTGGAGAGCAGAGACCTTACTGGTCCTAGAATATGGCCTGACATAAGCTCTGTCAAAAAGATACAGGGCAGGAAGTACTTTCAAGCTTTATGTTGTCATAGGACTACAACTTGGGACATGCTGATTTGGGAAGAAATGATGACATCATCCATGCACCTACTCATCCTTTCAACTACAACACTTGTTGAGTGCTTATGTGGGAGCCACACAGCAGACTGGTTGTAAGGCATTGACTCTGACATTGGACGGCCTGGGTTTGAGCCCCAGGCCCCACCACTTTTTACCTGTGAAGGGACTTCGGGCAAGTTACTCTCTGAGTTTTCAATTTCTCGTCTATATAATGGGGATAATAATAAAGCCAGCCTCACAGGATGATGTGGACAGTAACTGATATACGTATGGTAGGCTTATAGTACAGTGCTTGGCATTACTAAGGACTCAACAGTAGCAGCTCTCGTTACTACCAGGCGTCACGCCATAGTGTTGAGGTGGCAGTGAGACAAAGCAATGGAAATATTATAGAAGTCATCAGATATGTAGGCCTGGTATTTAACGGGGTGTCGGAGCAAAGTTGCTTTTATTTCATTACCTGTTGATGTGGGTTGCTGGTGCTGGCCATGTAACAGTGGAAGGGAGCAGTCTCCAAAGCTATTTCAGATATATTTTCTGCAAGGGACTCACAATAACAAAGGAAATTACTATCAAGAAATGAGACCTGGAATCTAGTTCTTCAAGAAGGAATAATGAAACAAGTTAGGAGCTGCTTTTTCTTTTCTCAAGATAATGCTCAAAAATGGATGGTAAGATAACTTCAAAGTCAGTGGCTTATTGATGTTTTCTTGTTTGTGAAATACTTGGCTACTGTGTTATGGGTAGCTCTGCTAGGCAGCAGGAAAAACTAAATAACAAGGATCCAGGTATCTGGCAGAATAATCAAAACAAAGGCTTGGTAATAACCCAGGATACTTTTTTACTATCAAAAATAATTTTTAAAGTATTTCTGATATCAGAGGGAAGAAAAGGGTGTTTCACTGTCTCTGGCATTTCTTGTTTAGTGTCTTACTAATGGTTTATTTTTAAAGAGTAAACTTCAATGTGCAGGGAATAAATTACCTGGAACCATCAACTGAAAAGGAATGTGGGGATAATTTTAATCTTGTTATTGTGCAGATAGTGAAACCCAGAGATGGAAAGGGATTTCCTCAGGGCCGCAGAGCCTCTGGGGGGCAAAGCTGGGACTAGAACCCAAGTCTTCTGATTCCTGACCCAGATCCCTTCTCCTTGATCAGGTTGGTGGCCTGTTGAAAAGGGGAAAATCTCCAAAAGGGGACACATTAAAATAATAGGGCAACTGACCCCCCAGCCATCAAACTTCCATGATGATCTCTGTGATTTGCATTTATCCAGGCTGGTCGTGTTCATTTAAGGCTCAGTACAGCTGCTGACACCTCCTAGAATGCTAGACCCAACATGGATTCTTTATCTGGGCAGATGGCACCATCCATTATCTCCTTGGTAAAGGGGAACCTGAGCATCGTAATGGTTTATTTCTCTTTCTCCTCCCTAGAACTAACTGTTCAATAAATCCCGTTGTCCTCCCCTGCCACAGTACTCCTCGAATCCTTCCACGTTTCTTCCTCCCCACTCCCTCCACCCCAGAGGAAGCCAGCATCGCGCTCTTCGCCGGCAATACCTGTTTCTCTCCTGGTCTCCTCTCACCTTCCGGCTCAGTCTGTCCTTCACGTGTGGAATGAGTGATCACTCTAAAATAAAATCTGGTTACGTTATGGTCCTGTTTATTATTCATCAGTGGTTCCCATTGCCCTCAACAAAAAGTCCAAGCTCCTTGCACTTGAAGTACAAAATGCTGCAGAATCTAGCCCCTGATATCTTCCCAGCCTCATTTATTCCTTTAGTTTCTCTTCAGACCCCCTTCTTCATATTAAACTTTGATTTCTTCAGATGTTCCATGCTCTCTCATATATCTGGGCTTTTGTGTGTACTATTCTCTCTACTTTGAATACTTTTCCTTTATATTTTTGCCTAATTAATTTCTGATCATCCTTTAGTTCTCTGCTTACATATCACTTCTTCCAAACAATTCTCCCTGACCACCCAGCCTCTCCACCTGTCTGGGTAGACTCATTCTCTTCACTCGAAGAGTAAGGTATGTATCCTCATTATAGCACTCATCACACCTTATTGTATTAATAATTGTCTATCTTTTGTTCTCCTCATTAGCTGTATGTGAGATGGAAATCATATACAACTTCTGCATAGAATCCCCACTACTTACTGCAGTTCTTAACTAGGGAATGGATGAATGAATAAAATGAGCTGCCTTTCAATTTCTAAAATTACTTGTGGGATTAAGATAGATTGACTTGAGCCCTGGCTGGTGTAGCTCAGTGGATTGAGCATGGGCCTGCGAACCAGAGGATCGCGGTTCGATTCCCAGTCAGGGCACGTGCCTGGGTTGCAGGCCAGTTCCCAGCAGGGGACGCATGAGAGGCAACCGTACATTGATATTTCTCTCCCTCTCCCTCTCTCCTACCCTTCCCCTCTAAAGATAAATAAATAAATAAATAAATAAATAAATAAAAGATAGATTGACTTGAGTGTTGGGGTTGGGTCAGGAATGGTTCAGAAAGAAATATTCCAGATTGGCGTTGGAGAGGAAGTGGAGTATTATTTGTTCCTCTCTTGTTCCCTGGGATTTAGTAGAGAATAGGGTTAGGAATGAAAGAAGACAAATGCTGGGTTAAGAATTGACTTGCAGTTCTATCAGGTAAGACTTTGGAATCAATGGGAGTTTTCCCATCAGAGACTCCTTATCTTACACTAATAATTTGTGTTTACTTTTGTGTATGGCTAAAATGTTCCATCATAAAAAGTCTTAAAAATTCATTCCTTTGCCTAGAATTTCAGGAAATTGGAGAGGCAATAATTTGGTCAAGGGTTAATGCTTATTTAATCAGGAAATGGAGGCTGGCAAAGAAAAATGTATTAATTGAATGATTTTCTATGCAGAGTGGTGTCCGAGTACTTGATAATTGAGGAACTTACATTGAGAGGAAGGACTTAATATATTTTAAATTGTAATCATTTGTTGTTAAGAAAAGGAATAATAACCTTTGTTGTATGATTTTTTTTAGTGCTTACCTGTGTGTATTTTAACAAAATTAGTACATGTTAATTAATGTGTACCTTTAACCATATGAGTTTGTTTTGTAATGGGTATTTTTGAACTTCTGAAAGAATGCCAGGAATACTGTTCAAGTGGGTGGTTGCTGTGTAAAAATCACATTGTAGTCTCAGTTCTTCTAAGAATTCTGTTAAGCTATTTTCTGAAGGCAAAACCAAGATTTTAGCAGGTTTTAGATGACAGAGTGGGAGTTCCTTGTACATTTGAACATCTCAAAACTTAAACAAGTTAACCAAATTTATGGATAAATCTACAGGTTTGTATTCTAGAAAGCTTCCATGATACCCTTTAAAATATCTAAGTTTCACAATTTTTCTTTTACTACACGGATAAAATTATTTGCAACCAGCACAGTTTTGTTGAGTCCAGCATATTACCTGGGCACTCACTCGCTTCATGTTCCAGCCAAAACATGTCTGTGGAAATGAAGATTCTCTTTCAAGACAGGTGATTTAAGTCCAGTTCCAGCGGTGTCCACTGAAGCCAATACAGCTTCTCCTGGCCATTTTGGTTGGAGCCCAAATATATTTGAGTCATGGTTTGGTCTTTCAATCTGGTGATTTTCCTCATTTTTCATAATTTACCAAGTGCTGTCAAGAACAATCATCATCTTCCCGAGAGACTAGTAAATGCTCCTTTAAGCCAAAGGATTTATAAAAGACAGAATCCAATGGTTCAATTTATTTGGGTGGATTCACCAAATACTTCCTAAATATAAGGCGTAGTGGAAGTTGTTTGCAAGGAGGCAAAGAGAACAATTTTTAACCTGAAAGAACTTGCAGTCAAATTATGGACAAGCAGGAAAAATTCACACAGATAAAATGATTTTTTCTGCTTCTAGGTAGATATAGTCTATGAGAGACAAAAACCCCTATTCTAAACTCCTATTGGAAGAACACGTGATTGCACCAACAACCAGCTGTGAGAAGGTTTTTATAGAACAGTTAGAAGTGGGTGTTTTCGCTACTACTCTCGTTGCTCCATCCGAGAACAGATACTGCCGCAGATAGACATTTTTGATAAGTTGCTCCAGAGAAAGCAAGGTGCTGTTTTAGCCTCAAACATCTATTTGCTTTAGAAACTAGTACATTCTGAACTAAGAAATTTTCAAGCTAATCAGGCCACTGGAGTTCAGCCAATCCAGGATTCTGGAGCAACAGTATACAAATATTAGGCCATTTTGACTTGCGGTTGTCATAGAAAAACTGTAATTGACAGAAAAATTTGCAGTTGCTGCTCTGTCTTAGGGAGACTAAAATGCCAAGTTTATTATTTATTTACTTTTGGCAATGTTGGAAGAGGTCATTGAGAGAATGTGACTGCTGGTTGACCCTTGAGCTGGCCCTGGGCACTCAGAGGCTCTTCGCCCCCTTCCTCGACCCTGTGACATATGTTCCTCCCGCCATTCACAGTGCAACCCATTTCCCAGGATGCACCCTGAGAGAGTAAAGTGCAGTTAAGACCATCTGGACAGTGTATGTGACTGAACCCAGTTAAGGCCTCTCTATAAACTTTTAAGACTCTGGTGCCAGGTGGGGAGATCTTGTCTTGTGGCTGCTCAAGATGAGCTTTGTACATAAGTTCCCTTGCTTGTTAAACCTGCCATCTACCGACCTGGAGTTTTCTGCTTCTTTCCTTGGTTTCTCCTTGCCCTTCGTGTGCGAAGGCCAGTTTGCAAACCAAAATTGGTGATCCATGCAGGAGACCAAGGAAATGGGCCTTGGAAAAGAGACATCCATAGTGAAAATCCCAAGTTGGCCATTGACTGCTATGTGTGTGTGTGGGGGGGGGTGCACATACATGTTGGGTGATTGTTTCTGTTGGATGCTCGTGCACTGCTGTGTGAGTACAGCGACACCCCTAAATGCTGGCTAGGCTAATGTGCTTGCTTGAGAAACTGTGCATAGAGCTCTGTGGCAAAGAGGGGAAGAGAAAGGCTGCCACAGTGGGCAGCTTGGCTGGTTACTGATGCCAAACCGGAGGCTAAAGCTCAAGTGAGAAAGTTAAACGAGCTTGGGTTAGAGAAGGACATGCAATTGTCCACTACTCAGCTAGCCTTGAGGCTAGTAGACAAAGTGGGAGAGCAGGAACCTGAGGAAGCATGCTGTAGCTGGAATGGAACATGTACCATTGAAAGAGGGAAGGTGGGGGTCCTGGTCTGACATATCCCACCCCCAATCCATCTCTTCACACCTGCCAGCACTCTGTCTCCTAGCCACACATGTATGCTATGCACTACCAGGTCAAGTTTCTAAAGCTGCAAAGTTCTTCTAGTTTCTTTTTTCTTCCTTCTCTGTGTACAGGAGCCAGGTAAAATGCAATTTGAATTTTAGCACTTATTTTAGCTTATTTTCATCTTGTTTTGCTTAAAATCTACTTTCTTTCAAATAATATGGTACTTCTAAGAACTTAAAAAGTTGTGGGGCCCTGGCTAGTGTGGCTTAGTGGACTGAGCACCAGCCTGTAAACTGTAAGGTCACTGGTTCGATTCCTGGTTAGGGCACATGCCTGGGTTGTGGGGCCAGGTCCCCAGTTAGGGGTGAGTGAGAGGCAGCTGATTAATATTTCTCTCACACATTAATGTTTTTCTCCCTCCCTTTCCTTCCCTCTAAAAAATAAATAAATATATAAAAAAGGTGTAGACTATAGCCCTATTTACTTCCAACTAAACTACTTAGAAAAGAAAGCAAATAGTAAAAGAGTTATATATCTAAATATAAATGTATTTCTAAACTTAATCTATATCTGTAGACATGAATTGCATATTCATATATTCATATTTGATATAAAACTCATAACCATAGGCATTTTTAAACCTTAGATTGCCCTTTGTACGCAAATTTCCAATGAAGTACAAAAATTTTTGAAAAAATATGCTTTCTGGATTCTTAATTTTTAAATACAATAATAACGTTATGCTCAATATGGAAGAAAGCTAATTTTTTCCATAGACTCTTTAAGGTTGGCAATAACACCGAATAATGGTAGTAGAGAAGACTGATTCATTGCCATGACCTCATTACAACAAAATATGATTCTCCACCCCTGGACTTTTCACTTGCTCTTGTAAGTTGTTTTACCCAAAGGGATGTGAGTCCACATGTTAGAAGCAGAAACTTTGTATGCACTTGTGTGATTGGGTTTGCCTTTCTGCACTTTGGTGATCGTCAGGAAGGACAGCATATCTCGTCAGCCATTGCTGCTTCAGACTGAGCCCCAGGATGAGAAATGAGGAGCTGACCACACGTCCCTGGCGACTGCCAATGCAAGGAGGATGAGAAACAGTACAACCTGAAGCCTATACTCCAATGTAGCTCAGCCACACAGCAGCCAGCCTGCTCTGATGAATGTGAGAAAGTGGATGATTGCTGCTTCCAGTTCATGAGTTCTAGGGTGGTTTGTTATTCAGCGTTATTGTGTCAATAACTGACTGATACAGGTAATCTCTAGAGATTTTTTCCTAACTCCATGCAGATATATGTGACTGAAATTTTCTAAAAATATAAGTATCTCCAACAGTATTTTGCAACGTAACCTGGATATTTAGTGGTTTTAACTAAGAATATCTTTTCTGTGCATTAGAAGAACTAAATTGTTTCTTTCTTTAAAAAAAAGGATCCTGAGTAACTTCTAGGTATATGTATGTCTTACTTGCTGTCTTCCTAGGGTATAAATGCCAATTATAAATTGTGCAGTTAGAATTTGGGAATTTGATAGTTATAGGCATTTTTGAGATGCAGAAAGTAAATTATGTTTGAAGCTCAAAGTTTTCAAAAACGCTATGCTGCTTTCAAAATTCTTTCTTTTAAGTTTGAGCAAACTTTTCACCCATAAGCTTTCTAATTTTCCAAGTAGAAAAAGAATTTATATCACAAAGAATGCAAGTGTGGGGAGAAGTTAGTTCCAAACTGCCTGCTGCTTTTCAGCTAGGATTGTGTGCAGTTTATGTCAAAACACTTCAGCAAAGAAATACAAATACAGGCTAATGTTTGACTTCTTTTGTTGTGTTGAACTGGAGCCAGAAAAAGTATTTATATATAAATCCACTTGTGAAATGCATAACCCTCTCAATGTGACTTATATGTTTAAGGCTTAAAGAGAATTCAGGTTGATTGACAGAAGCTACTGCTCTTACAATGTCAAAATGTATGACTCTGCTTATGTGGAAACTTTAAAATTCATTCTTTTCACCGAGGGATGTTTACCTTCTAATTAAGTGCTACTGCATTAGCAGCCAATGTTTGTTTGCCCTACTATGTGTATTGTAAAGCATAAGCCTTCAGCACACCAGGACTCATTGTCTCTTTAAAAACACCCCCAAACCCCAAGAGTATGCCTGAGGGCAAGACAGATTTTACGTTTCAAACACTTGAACATGATGTAGGTATGAAAGAGGCTTGTCCCATGCAGTCAGACATTTCCCCCTCCTCTCAAACACTAAGACTCTGCAAAACCCTGTTTTCTTCTCCTTAATTCTGTGAGGAACTCAGACATGTTTTCTGAATCTATGATTTAGAGGCGCTTCTGTGGATGGAACTAATCTAAAAGAGCACTGGTACGTCAGACGCCTTAGAGACCACATAGGAAAGTCATGTCTCCATTTTTCCAAAGCTGCATCCTCCTATTTGGTTGAACTCTAGTACCTTGTTTAAATTTTTATTGCATTCCCACATGGTGTTATGCATAAGTATATAAGAAATGCCACAACGGATTAGGCCAATGGTCCATCTTGCTTGCCTCTGAGGGATGTTTTGTAGGGAGCTAAGGTTGTCTTTCTTGATGTAACTCTGAAAACATTATGGGTCGACTGCATGCGTTTCCTATACCCTTGGAGTATTCCATTATGGAACCAGCATCTGAGAATTTTCCTAAACCTTTGAAACTTATTTATGGTTTCACCCTTTGTTACTCATTTGGGCCAGTATCGCTGCATAATTCATATTTAAAAATCACTTTCTTGAAGTTTTAAGAGTTGGGTTTTGAAGCCCAGCATTTTGAGATTTGAGGGATAAGTCCCTGCTCACAAAACTTTCATCTTCACAGTTTCCTACAATTTAATTGTGTGATCATGAAAGGAGTTCTGCTTCAAAAACAGTTCCAGTTGATCCCCAAATCCTGGTGTCCATGCCCTTGTGTAATTCCTTCTTCTTCTGCCTGCACTGGACCTGCTGACTTGCTTCTAATGCATACAGCGTGGAAAACGTGATGGGATAGCAACTTTAAGAGTAGGTTCTAAGAAACTGTGACTTCCTTCTTGCTTGCACTCTCCATCTTGGGCTCTTTCCATGTGCTTGTTCTGAAGAAGCAAACTACCCTGTTCAGGGCTGCTCTAGGGAGGGTCCAGCATAAAGATGTGAGGGTGGCCTCTGGTCGACCGCCGGCAAGAAACTAAGGACCTCAGTGCCACAGCCCTTGAGAACTGGACCCTGCCAGCAGCCACAAGTGCGCTTGGAAGCTGATTCTTCCCTAGCTGAACCTTCAAATGAGGCAGCAGATCCAGCTGACGTATTGATTACAGCTTTGTAGGACACTCTAAAGGGAAGCTGGGGCTATAGGGACCATTTCGGGAGCAGCCTGCCACCTACCTAAACTGGAATGGTGAAGGTCCTTATTTCCATTTATTTTGATCTCATCTTTGAGATTGCTCTGCTATAAGATCCTAATAGTTTTTCATATTGGTCATCCAAAAATAGTTTTATTTTGGAAATTCTAAACTGTGTTCCCCTGTCAGATTATTTATTTGACTTAAAAAAATTTTAAGCATAATTGTAGCAGATTTTGGTATGGTGGGTATATCATTTAGTGTTTTTGTGGAACAGACCGACAACTATAACAAGGGAGGGGAGGTGGGGACTGGTTGAAAGGAGGTGAAGGGATTAGCCAAAGAATGTACAAGAATGACCCAGGGACATGGACAATGAGGGAGAATAGGCAGGCTTGGTGGAGAGGGGCAAAGGGGAAAATTTGGGACAACTGTAATAGCATAAACAACAACAAAAAAAACTTAGTGGCTTAAAGCAATAACTATTTCTGTATTTGGCTCCTATTTCCGTGGGTTGGCAGTTTAGTCTGGGTTCACCTGGCTAGTTCTAATCTTAGCTGTACTTCTTCCTGCATCTGCTATCAACAGGTCGCCTAGCACACTTTGCTGGTCTTGGATGGCCTCTGGCATGTCTGAGGCCTCGTCTGGGACATACCAACTCTGTCATTTGTGTCCCGTGTGTGGTGATCCAGCAGGCTCTCCCAGGCTTGTCCACACAGTGCTATCAGGATCCCAAGAAAATAAACAGAAGCAAGGTCTATTGAGTTGTTGGCTTGGAAGCCAAACCTCTGTCACTCCCACCACATTCTATTGGCTAAAGTAAGTCAGTCACAAGGCCAGCTCAGACTCACGGGTGGGGCAAAGACAGATTCTGCCTTTTGCTGGGAGGAAATGCAAAGTCATTTGCAAAGTGCCTGGATAATTGTGGCTGTTTTTGCATTTTACCTCAGTGGCTGTGACTTTAACGTAGAGTCCTCCCTCTACAGCTGAGGATGTTGTTACACTAAGTGGTACCAATTGTTACCAGTGTTGGAGTCTCAGCACAATTTGCCTCACCACCATTGTGACTCTGTGCCTCAGTTTACTTATCTGTAGAGTGAGGCTGTCAATAGGCCCTAACCCACCAGTTTGTTGTGAAGACTTAATGAATTACTAGTGTTAGACAATTCTTAGCTATTATTATCAAGACAATGTTGTTTGTAACAATTACTTACTTCCATGTTTATTTGTCTGCTAGACCTAGGCTCATGGAGGGAAGGATCTTCGTCCATGTAATCTTTTGTCAAAAACTATTGACATCATTACCAGGAGCAGGGAGCTGGGGAATAACTGGCCCCAGGGGGACATACCTTATCCCTGTGTTACATTTATATAAACACAGTGTATTTCTATTTCTGTATCTTACTTCCTTAGACTCCTGCGTCTTTTAAAAATTTTTTTATACGCTTTGCTGTTGTTTAAATCTTTGGAATATTTTCAAACATCCATGATGATCTCAACTATATCTCCTAGTTATTCTGCGTGTGCCTTTTTTTTTTTTTTTTTGGTATTCCAATCTCACGTTATAGTAGATTAATAAGGCAGCGAGTTTTGTTTTTGTATTTTTCAAGGACTCTGCTTATTCCCTTTGTTTCTGAGTTTGTGGTAAGAGCTGAATGCATTTGGAGAGAGTATACGTTCATTTAGCCAACTGGTGGTGTCATTCACCTGTTCCTTCCCGGGGAAATGGGCACTGTGAGTACAGAGTGGCTGGATGCGCTATTTCGGTCATTTTCAGCAGACAGCATGGCTGCGGGCTGCCTCAGTTTTCTCATTTGCCAGTTGGGAATAATGCTAACCCCCTTACTTGTCTATAGGGTTGTAGTGAAAAGCAAATTAAATAATAGAAACAGAACTTAGAAAATGTCTTAATAAAGTGGTAATGGGAATGATGTCACATTAATTAAGGAACAAGAGTAGCTCCACCAGTGGAGGATAGAAATCGACAAAGAACCAATGAATTTTTAGCACTGAAAGGAACTTGTATTGGTCTAAGGATGTTTGAAAAATAAGGATCAAATTTTACTTAATATAATGGCTCTATTCCTTTTTCATCTTTCCCAACCTTTTTTTCCTCACTTCTTGAATCTAAATCATGGCCAAACATGAAAGCTTCTATATGATGTAAAATAACTGTTGTAGTAAATATAAAATGTTGCATGTTCTTCATTTTCGTAAGTACAATGTGCTCTGCTTCACTTTTATTTTACCCTATTAGGTATGCGGCCTATTTGCCAGGGTGAGTTATCTCCTCTTAGAGGTTGGTTATATACCTCTATTTTGTAAACAGAATTTCCATTAAAAATGAATTACTTTTCCTCAGAGCTTATTGATGGTGCTGACACGTCGCTAAATTTCTTTTCTGAGCCAAGATTTGTCACCTTGATCCAAAGTTGGCAAAATGCAGTTGGGGATCATTCAAAAGGTCCAAGTGGTGGGTGCCCCCCACGTGGTTTTCTCAGTGACACAGTGGCCCTTCATTTGTGTCTTGAAAGCAATTAACCAGCAGAAACAAAGAAATAGCAACTCTGCGCTCGGATTCCTCATATAGCCTTGGCATTCACCAGAAACACTTTTCTTCATTTAGAAAACGTGTTCTTCTGACAGACAGTCTGGAACAAAGCGTGCGCGCACACGCAGTGAGTCAAGAGTTGGACTGCGAAACGTGAGACCCCAAACAGTAAGCTAAAGATGTGATAATCGAATGCTTGGTGGAAAGATTACATTGTAAGCCTCCTGAAACGCTGCCCGCGACACAGCCAGGAGTGGCTGCTATTAGTAATTACTCCCTAATATCTCTGGAAAAGGAGGGAAGAGAAAAACAGTGGTTTGGCGAGATTATCTGGCTACTTTTTGCAATGTTACCAATAAAAAGTTGTTAAAAAGGGTTTTTTTCCCCCTGATTATAAATGTAATACATGCTCATAATAAAAAAAGATGAGAAAATAGAGAAAATTAGCTATGCAAGTAGAATTGGGAAGAACTATAGTTGGTTGTTTTTATTTCTGAGTTTAGATACAGGTTGTTCATGGTTTAAGGTATTTGATTATTTTGGGGCTTATGAAGGTCGTAAGATAAGATGATTTCTATGACTTCTTAGGAAACAAAAGGATCTTTTTGTCAAATATTTGCCCCATTGTTCTGAAAAATTCGCCTTTAAAATATCCTAAGCTTCATTCTTCATGGCATTTCCCACACAAACCTGCCTCCCCTCAGTTTCTCAAAATGAGGTAATGTTAGGAGAGAGGAGCCATATGGAATAGGTACAGAATCAAAGCAAATGTTCTGAGATGAGTTTGGAAGGTTTGTGTTCACAAAAACGAAGGAGGTCAAGATTAGTAAGGCTTGGGCTGAACATTTGGATTTGCTGAAGGAAAGAAAACCTTTTCTTTAAAAAATGTTGAATATCAGTAAATGATGAGTAATTTTCTGAAACAGAATAAAGCTGTACTTAGTTGGAAACAGGTCTATAAAATAAGGAGCCACATGGGAAACAAGAAAAGAAAACCATCTTCGGAACTGTGCTCCTCGTAAACAGAGAAGTGAGTAAACAATAATGATTATTCACTGATGGGTGAGAAATGATAATGGCTGAATCCACCATTAGGTGCTCAGCTAGAGAGCTGCACACTGTGCTGTCCCTGGCCGGGGGAAGTGCAAGCCACAAATAACGGGAGCGGGTGGGGGAACAGTGATGGTTAGTGGGGAAGACGCTGGCAGCTCACAGGCAGGCTGCACCACACCTCCACAAGGTGAAGCTCGGGAGGGAGGAGGCTGGAGGCATCACAGTTTCAACAGCCTAGACAGAGGAGTAAGGAGCCAATGGCCCTAGAAATAACCATTCACTTTCTGCTTGGGCCACTTTGAGGACTTTGGAGAAGATGATTTTATATGTTTCCATTTGCAGGCATTTTACTTTGCTTGTTACAAAGTTCCACGAAGTGTTTTGATCTCTGCTGTGTGTGTTAGTGTCAATGAGTTTATTCATACAGCGACTATGAGGGAGGAAGACACTTTCCTCTACCCTCCAGGTTCTTTTGGCTGGTCTAGCAATCAAATAGACAAATTAGCAAGAGAAAATGACCAAATGTGATTACATACACATGTATGGGAACCCCCCACGCATGAGGGGTTCAGAGACAGAAAGGGAAAATGAGGGCCAAAGGACATCTTGAACAGGGGATGCGGTGAGGCGATTTGGGGCTTCAGAAGGTGACTTCAGGGAGAGCACAAGTTCAGTAATCAGTACTTTGCCCTGCCGTACAGGGAGGGAAAAGGCCATTTCTGATGATAGTGGTTATCATGGGCCAGACCCCTAATTTAAATAATTCTAGGTAGGTAAGGGTTGGGACAGAAGTTTCTCTTGAGCCCAAAGGGTCTCGGTTGACTTGAGCTCAAACTAATCTGCACACCACTGGGGCACATCTTGAGGGGAGGCTCATTCTGAATCCCCACATAAGAGCACTTACTAGTCATAGTAGTAACAGAAATAATACTAGCAAAAAGTAATAGATAACATTGGGGAGCAATCTCTGTGCCCTTCTAATGCTTTGTAGGGATTATTTCATTTAATCCTAATACAATATTGGGAGGTGGGTACTATTATTATTCATTTTATTGTTGAGGAGGCTGAAGCTCGAAGAGATCTTCTTTCTCAGCAGCATTGGAAATAGTTGTCAAATCCATGGAGGGGAACCTCGACAGCTTGATGTCAGGCTCCATGCTTTACTGCCTGCTTGGGAAATAACAATGAATACGTGCTGTGTGTTTTCTACACTCTCTGGATGACGCTAAGTATTCTGCACGTATCATCTCATTTACTGGTTGTTACAAAGTTGATGAGGCAGGTCCACATATGATGCCCATGTTACAGATGAGACACTGAGGCTCATATAGTTTCTATAATTCACCTATGTCAGGTGAGCAAGCCAGGCTGCGTCCTTGCTTCGGTGAGGTCTAATGAAACCCAAATTCAGCATCCTGAATCTTTGTTTTATATTGCTCACTTATACTTTGTTGAATCTATGTGTTGCAAATCTTTTGAAATAAACTTTTCGTTCTGTTTATTTTTCTTCTTTAAAAAACACAACTGTATCTTCCCATCTATTTTCTCTTTCAAAAAATATACCTCTTTTGGCCACAGAAGGAAAGACCTCATTGGGTGATAAGATTATTAAAAACCCTCATTCTTTAGGAGATGGGAACCCCTGAATACTCTAGTGTTCCCCTTGTGAGCATGAACCAAAAGCATACTAAATTGTGCTACTTGGTACTTGACAGTGACCACTGCTTAATGCTTTTCAGGCATGTTAGAGCCCCCACCGTGCCTCTGAATTGTGCAGAAGTACTCCTTGGGGAGAAATGTCTTTCTGACCCCAGCTTGCAATCAATTAACACCATGAAGCATGGGAATTTATTGTCCTTACTTTTTATTTTTTCAGCGAGGGAGAATCCAGATTTCATAATGGAGTAAAAGGATGTGAATTGATCTGTTGGTCCACACATCTTGCCTTGACCTAGGTTGTGAGGTCATTAGCAAGTGACACTATTTCAGCAACCCCCCAACCATCTTCCAAATGACGCTGTGTGTGTGTGTGTGTGTGTGTATTTAACAAACTTCCAATGTCTAACTTTTTAATTCTTGCCATAACACCAGCTGGCTTGTAATTAACCGCTGGCATCATCAATATCTCGTCAAAGTTAATGAGTTTTTAACATAATTTTTAACTGCTCTGAAGAGGTTACAGTATTAAAAGAACAAGAATAATGTATATATTTATTCACAGACAAACAGAGGGATGAAAGACGGGGATCCAGCTGTAAGGCCCTGGGCAAGGAATTTGAGACAACTACCTGCGCTGTGATAGTGAATTCAGCGGTCAAGGTTGAAGGGATTTACAGTCTTGGGTGGTCTCACACCCCTTTCGAATTTACTAAGAACAAACATTTATTTACCTTTATTTAAAATTGCATAGACAGAACTGCAATTCGTATGTGAAGAGATAAATGCTTAGGTTATTGATCCCCCCACCCCCTTTCCTTTGGCCCTCGGACTCAGAGAATTCACTTAATCAGGTTTGTCTCTTGGCACACTATTGTCATTGCTAGGGAGCAAGGTCCTTATCTTTTCTTCCTTCATTATGTTCCCCTCCCCTCTCCTGCCTTTCCTTCCCTCCTTCCCGCCCTCCCCCTCTTCCTTTTTATCCCCATTCCCCCATCTCATTTTCCTCACCCGCCCAGAGTCAACCATTTTTAAATGATTAATGTATACCCTTTTATTTGTATATGCTAAGAAAATGTGTTGCTGTTTCTGAACATGGGTTTTTCATTTATAAGAATCCTAACTGTTGCATAATATCCCGCACTGAACTAATGCATCTCCTAGTGTTGGACGCAGGATTGCTTCCAATTTCCCACCAGCATAAGCGGTGCCATCACGAATATTTTCATGTATGTACAGTAGCCCCTCCTCCCATCCAAAGAGGGTATGAGGGTACATTCCAAGACCTCCAATGGCTGCCTGAAACTGGATAGTACCAAATTCTATATGTACTATGTTTCTTCTTATACGTATATACCTTTGATAATGTTAAATTTATGCATTAGGCACAGTAAGAGATTAACAACAATAATAAATTAGAACAATTATAACAGTATACTGTAATAAAAGCTAGGTGAATGTGGTCTCTGTCTATCTTTCTGATAACTGACCTGATAACCGAGACAGCTACTAAATGACTAGTGGGTGGGTGATGTATACAGTGAGGATGGATAAAGGGATGATTCATATCCTGGGCACAATGGAGGGGGGCAGGGTGAGATTTCATCCTTCTACTCAGAATGACGCACAGTTTAAACCTTATGAATTATTTCTGGAATTTTCTATTTAACCTGTTTGGACTGGGGTTGAACACAGTAACTGAAACTGCAGAAGTGAAACCACAGGTAAGGATGGACTGCTGTACCCTTCTCAACTATGTGGGCATTTTCTGAAGTATTCCCAGAAGGTAGAAAGCTGGGTCACAGGGTATGGCTAAACTTAATCTGGTTGTGTAGACGTAGGGCTCTCCAAGCGGGCTGCGCATTCTGTATGACTTCTCCATGAGTATTTCTGCAGCCAACATTTTTACCGATCAGATGGCGTAAAGTGGCATCTTATAGTTATAATTTGCCTTTCTCGTTAATTAGTTTGAGCTCTTTTATTGTATTCACCCAACTTTGTGTTTTCTTTTCTAACAATTGCCTATTCATACCCTTTGCTCATATTTTTCTGTTGGGATTTGTGACATTTTCTTTCTGGTGTGTAAGAGCTTTTTCTTTTCTTTTTCTCGTCCTCCTCTTCCTTCTCCTTTTCCTTTTTTTTTTCTTTAAATAACACATGTTACATGCTAGTTCCTCAACAGTTTTAGACATGACAACTGATATTCATTACACAAGAATATCATTTAGACATGATGTTCTTCCAGAATGTCATGTGTCTCTTAACTTTGTCCATAATTTCCTTCCTTAAATGGGTACCCTTAATTTTGAAGGAATTAAATTAATTAATTTTGGCCTGATAGCTTGTGCTTCTGGGGTTTTGTTTAGGAAGCCCTTCCTCACCGTTATAATCTAAAGATGTCCTCTGACGTTTTAAAATCTACCACTTCTATCTTTCACGTCTGGAGCGTCCATCCACCTGATGTCTACCTTACCTGTGGTGTTCGGTAGGGGTCCAGTTTTAATTTTTTGCTTTTAGTGAATCAGTTTCTTAACTTTAACTAATACATAGGCTATTTTTTCCCCATGGATTTGAGTTGCACAAACATTTCCATTTATATATTGCTCTGTCTTTGAATTGTCTGCTCTCTTCCATAAAACTTTGTCTCATACAGGTACCATATTACTTCCAAATACTATGTTTTTATCATAGGTCTTAATGTTTAGTAGGGCCAGCCATCCTCATATATTCTCTTTAATTTCAAAGTTGATTTAGCTATTCATAAGCACTTTTTATATAAATTTTAGAATAATCATTGAACTTGCATTTGGGGAGAATTGACTTTTTTTTTTCCAAAATAAGCCATCCTATGCAAAAATATGAACTGTCTCTCATTTTACCATATTTATATAATTATATATTTACTTCAATATAATTATATATTTTCATCCATAGAGGTCTCATGCGTTAATTGATTTGTTTTTATTTAAATTGATTTTGAGAGAGAGAGAGGAAAGAGGGCTGAGAGAGAGAAAGAGAGAGAAGCATCTATTTTCTGTTCCACTTATTTATGCATTTACTGGTTGACTCTGTATGTGCCCTGACTGGGGATTGAATCTGCAAACCTGCAACACTGGCCTATTGGGAAGACGCTCAAACCAATTGAGCTACCTAGCCAGGGCGCATGTATTAATTTTTAACTTAATTTCTGACCTTTGTCTTTTCCATGAACCACTAAAAATGTTTTCTTGTTTTTCAACAGCAACAGGTCAGTCCATTGTAGTGAGGACATTCCATGTGGTATTGTTTGAACAAGTTGCCCCCCAAAGCATTTTCCAGTCTGGTGTTAAACTGGATGTTAAAGAGTGGGTTGGGCACTTTGTTAAAAATAAAATACTGGAATCCAGGCCCTCACAGATTTTGATTTGGTTGGTTCCAGTGGGCTTAGGAATCTGAATTTTTAATAGTTCTCAGAAGGGCAGCCATGTTCGGGAACCACTGTTCATTGCACTAAGAATGACTTATGGTTTTTTATGGTTTCCCCCTCTCTTCCTTCATTTGAAAGAATGCCCTGAGAAAAGATAATTATGAGATGATGAGCCAACATTGGTACTACACATATAAGTCTACTGTAAATTCATTGTACATTTTTTATCTTTAATGCCTAGAATAAAGGTATGCTGGGTACTCTCTGAATACCATTTAAAAACAAATTTACCAAAGTGGTTTAGGACAAGTCCATAATATTCCATTTATTCTTTTTTCCAAGCCCAGTAAACAAAGCAGGGCAATTATAATTGCAGGGGTGAATTCTAGATGGCTAGCAAATTGAAGTCTATGTCTGTTGTGAGATGAAAATTCTCTGCTCTCAACCAAAACAGTGCAATGCATAACATTTTAACCTCTACTTGGAAGAAATTTACCAAAATGGATTTCATCGATGACAAGTCAACAAAGAGACTGTTGTGTCTTTCAGGAGCAAATGAGCAATAGGAAAGATAGATGGCCATGTGGAAAGTGTATAATTATCTATTCTAGCTACCCTAAAACTTTAATAAATAAGCACTTAAATGTCATTTAGAGAAGGGTGGATCAATTGCTCAGCCACTTGTTCACCTGATCTATCATATTTTATAGGGACATATTAAAGGCTTTGTTATGCAACAAAATCGCATTTCATGATGGAATTAAAGACAGTCTTCAAGGGACTGAAAGAAGGAACTAAGCATCTGAGACTCATGTCATGATGGATGGAGGTTATGCTGAGATATAGTCCAGTTTCCCTAAAAGGACTTATGAATTTGCCTTCAAATGCCATTGGTGTATTCTTTGTCTCTCATGCCCCGGGTTTAAGCTTTGAAAGTTAAAAAAAAAAAAAAAAAGACTTTATGAACACCCTTTCTTCATTGAAAGACTGAAATACTTTTAGTCTTCTCATGGTTAAGTCATGTGATGCCCTCATTTTATTGCTTTTGCATGGACCTTTCTCTACAGTTGTTGCATTGCCTCCTCGTGTTTTCTCCACAGCTTGATGAAATTCTTGTGTGTGAATGAACTTTATATGTGATGGGCTTCATGGAGATGGAAAGTGCTCATGGAGGGAAATTGAAACTAAACTTTTGATAGAAACTTTTAAGAAAAAAAAGTGATATACTGATTTTTCCACTAGAAAGAGCAAGTGTCCCTTCAAGAACCTTACAGGGCATTTTGTTCAGTCCCTTCGTATCCAGTGATGTTGCGGTGGTAGATACACCACCAATACCTGAGGCTTCTGTAGTGTTTATTATTTACAAATCGTGAGCTACTCGTGAGCCATTATTAGCAATACTTGACATTTCTCTAATGTTTATGAACACAGGCATATTTTAATAAATGATCTCCACCTTTGAGCCTCATTATAACTCTGTGAAACATGTGTTATTAATCCCATTTTACAGAGGGGAAAACTTCACCAAGGGAACAGTGAATATTTCTTTAACTCAGGTTTGTGGACTCTAAATTTCCCCCACATCATTAGTCTGACTGATGAAATATTTTCTTTTCACTTGTCCTTCTCTACTTCTTATTTAGGAATGGAGAGCAGGAGTTGGCAAACTTTCTGTAAAGGACCCTTAAAGTAAATATCATAGGCTTTGTCAGCCATGGGGCCTCAACTCTGTCTCAGCTACTTATCTCTGCTACTGTATTGTGAAAGGAGCTATGATAAATACTTAGGACGAATGGGCATGTCTGTGTTCTGATAAAAGTTTATTCACAAAACCAGATTGGCCAGATTTGGCCGATGGGTTGTAGTTTACTGTCATCCGGTCTAGACTAATGAATCTCATAAAGAGAGAAATTAAAGAGATAATGTATGTTACCCGGGCATGTTTTAGTATTCAAAGTTCTCACATACCTCACTTATGTTTTTGTATTGAAATTCATCACGTATTTTTACAGTTAGATTTCATGGAAGGATTACATTGCAAACTGCATCACGAAATGCCAGTCACATTGGAACATTTCTTCTAGTTCTCCAAAATAGTTGTTAATTCTTCCCTGGGCTCTCTTCTCTCTTCTCAGCTCAGACCCTTCTGTGTGAACTCTCTCTTGTCTGTGCTGTTTGAGCTCCCCTTACAACTTATTCATGGGTCTTCCTGTCTCTTGTTCGCAGAGTGATTTAGCTCCCAGCCAGTTTCGTCATTTGCATCCATCCGCTCCCATCACCTTCCCTCAGCATACAGGCAGTTTTAGGAATTGCAGGTAGAAGGGGTGATTGTTCTTGTCAGTGTTTTCCTGCTAAGCATTTGTAAAATGCTTACCCCTGTGCTTGGGACACAGTAAATGTTTAGGCAGCAGGTGCCTGGTAAAGAGTTTTGGGGATTATAAAGTGTTATTCAAATATCAGCCATAGTTCGTTATCAGGGTGATTAAGATGCTCTAGAAACCTTTACACAACCCACAGGACCCAGAAGCCTTGGGTTTGGGACTTAGAGAGGTGATGGTTTTCCAGTTGGTTAAGGGCCTCTGGGTATAATTTACACTTCTAGGCTGTTCGAGTCTCCCCGCAGAAAAAGATGGCTGGTTTTACGTGAATTGAAACTCGAAAGCATTTTTGCTTAAAGACTTTATGACTTGAAGAAAAAAATCTTCCCGTTGACAGATCTTGTTCAGTAGGACCTGTATCGTGGAGCCTACATGTTTGTGTTCACAGTGAATAAAGAGCATCAGACGTGTTTCCAGCCAGACATTTCATTCTGCAGAACGAGACTGTGGATAGTACTGAAAAATCTGATGTTAAAATTTCATCCTATTTTTTTATAGAGCCATCTTATGATAACATTATCACAATATTTTAAAGCAAACTGTCATGTACAACGAGTACCACATTGTAAGTCACTTTTGCACATTTTCAGTCATTTTCAAAGAATTCCCCCATCTTTACACTCATTCACTCAAGCAAACATTTTTCAACTGTCTATTATATGCCAAGTGCCAAGTAGTAAGGCATAGTTTAAGCTCTTAAGAAGTTCAGTCCACTGGGAGAAGTATTCATGTTTTTAAAAAGCCTTCCATGGAGGTATCTGTAAGAGGGCCCCACAAGAGAGAGTAGGTACAGCTCTTGTAATTATGAGGGCACTGGATATTCAAGGTGGGCTTCATGGTTCCAAAACAATTTTGAGGTGGCCTACGAAGTATAATAAGGTAAAAAACAAGTAGTGAAGAAACTGAGACTAAGGAAAAATCAGGGAAGGAAAAGTCTGTTGAACTAAACGTAAGGTTAGTGAACAAAATGCATGTTATAAATTATACACTTAGTAAAGACGGACTCTGAGATTCCTACCAGCCAAAGCAAAGAGAAAAAGATATGATCCTTTCCATGGTCAAAGTATCTATAAAACAAAACAGATAATTTCCAATGAACAGCTGAGAAAAATGTGTCTAGGGGTTTTCCCAATGGATACCTGGCTCTCACTGACTCTACATAAACCGAATGTCCCTACGTAGGCTAGTGGGGTAATGTCAAAGCAGAGGTCGGCAAAAACACTTGGTATCATTCCAGAACAATGTCTCCTGCCCAATTCTCATCTTCTGCTTACTCCAAAGATCAATATCTGGAGGAATCAATGTTCTTTTTATCTTTCAAGAAATCCTCCATGTTTCTTATTTCTCTCAATTGAGCTTTTATGAGTGAAAGACATCCGAAAATTAGGAGTTCATACTGAGCAAATCTGAAAGAGACTGCTTTAAACTAGCAGAGAATGAGTAGGCTTTAATTGGCAAAATCAACTTCCCTTTCATCTCTGCTTATGGACTGAATGAATGTTTGTACTTCTCACCCCACCCAATTCATATGCTGAAATCCTAATCCTCCCCCACACCCGCTCTGTTTGATGATGAGCCTTTGGGATGTGATTCGGTCACAAGGGCGGAGCCTTCGTGATGGGGTTAGCGCCTCTCTGAGAAGAGGCAGAGAAAGCTTGCTTTCTCCCTCTCCCCATCTCACTCCCCACCTCTGCCATGTGAGGACACAGCTGTCTGTAAGCCAGGAAGCCTGTATCTGCCAGGGTCTTGATCTTGGGCTCCCAGCCTCCAGAGCTCTTAGAAATGAATTGCAGTTTAAGCTGTCCAGTCTACGATATTTTTGTTCTAACAGTCTAAACTGACTAAGACACCCTCTTACCTAATAATTTTCTGGTAATGGAGTGAAGTAGATCATGAGGAAATAAAGATCAGAAACAGAAACAAAGTTACAACTTTAGTCTCAGAGTATGTAATTCTTTGTTAAATTTTTTATTTTTTGCTTCGTCACATCAGTATCTACACGTTTGCCTTCTAGTTCCTCAGTTACTCTCAATGGCATCCACAGCAGTGACGTAACCTCTTCAGGGGGCAAGAGGGGATAGGGTAGTATTGTACATTTCCTACAGCTGAGGAATTAAAAAACACTGAATAGCACAGAGTTCAGTTCTTATAAAGCTTTATAATAAAGTTTTTCTAGAACTCATCAAAACCGAGAAGTCTCAAGGTACCATATATAGCTATAATTTGTAGTTATATTTCACTAATATATTTGAAATTTTGTTTTCCTTATGAAATTTATACTTGTTCACTGGAGAAAATTTGAGACATAGAAAAATATAAAAAAGGTAACAAATGTCACCTTAATATTCCTACCTGGCTTACCCACTGTTGAAATTATACTCTGTTTGAAACTAGTTACACACACACACACACAATTGTGATTATATTTTATTCACTTGATATTATATTGCAATAATTTTACCCTGTATTATGAGAAATCCCTTGTAAATCTCATTTTTTGGTGACTGTGTAATACTCTATGGGCTGAGTGCCTCCTAATTACTTACTATTTTCCATCATGACTTCCTTGATGTTTGGGGATTTGGGGACAGATAGTGCTAAATCACTTCGAATTTTGCCCCTTGTCTTTGAAATCTTGGCAAGCCTGACCACTACCCCAGGCCCCATATTAGAAGGGTCCCCACAGTTTGGATTGCCCCTCTCAAACTTTCCTAGATCTCCCTTTAATGCCTGGGACCGGCCCAGGCCAGTGGTCAGGGCTGGCTTCATGGGCTGCAACCTGTACAGTCACACGGAGCCTCATGCTCAGAAGGGCCCCTGGCTTTTACACTCTGTCATTACTACCTTGAAATTATAAGTCGTTTTTAAACAAGGTGTTCTACCATTTCCTTTTGCCCTGGGCCCTGCAAATTATGAAGCCAAACCTGAGGGCACTGCCACCTGGGCTGGATACTCTGGGTCCAGAGCAGAACGTGATTCCTGGGGCTCACTCTGGCCTTCTAACCCCCATGGGGGGTTGGACAGATGCCCTGAAGAGCTCTAGGAATTGTCTCTAGGGGGTTGTCCAGCAGCTCGCTCCAGGAGGGCAGCTGGACAACATGGCGGCTCACGCTGGAGAGTGCAGTATGTCTTTGCAGGACTAGGTGAGGCCCAGTTGCCAGAAAGGTGCTGACACACTAATTCTGGGTGACTCATTGTCATATAGCCAGGGGCTCCACGTACCCTCCGGTGGTCCTGCTTTGGCTGCCTGCTTCAATATTCTATCCTGCGTCTTGCAGTCCCATCCCCTATGTCCTTCTCTCAGCTCTTGTCTTGGCACACTCTGTTTTGATTTTTGGCATGAGCTGGGAGTACCAGAGGACATCGTGTCTGATATCAGAGAGGTGGCAAGGGTGGCAATATCAAGGACAGTGAGGACTTTCCTCTCGGTGAGGACTGTCCCACACAGTGAGGACCTAGGCTTGTTCCCACAAGGCTCGGCAACCATTAACAAGGACCCTGCTCTGAGTCAGGACTTATTTATAAATGCTTAGTTAGTTTCTCAATGTTATATTCAGAAGCTGAAATTCCCACCTCTGCTGGTATGAATGGAAAAGTCACAGCATATGGCAAGAGTGATGAATTTTAGGAAGCTTAAATTTTTGCTTTTCTCAGAGACTCCTCAGCTGAGAAATATCTAGTTTTTTCACTCATTCTTGCCAGTTGGGGATCAGCTTGGCTCAGCTCATCTCTTATGATGGTTTGCACTGCAGTGTTGGAAATGCCAGCTGCCCTAGGGGCTGTGAGTTGGGCACTGTGTATGTTTAGTGGGGGCTGGAGTAGGGGGTGCAGTACAGCCATCCTGGAGAGTATGTTAATGCCTAGAGGTTCAGTTTTTATTCCTGACCTGTGCTTGGCATCTGAGTCCTAATCCAAGGCTCCTGATCATGGGTTTTACTGTTATCTGCTATTTCTTTGACTTTGGTTCCTTGCCATTCCCAGAGGAGAGATGCAGTCAAGGAGCATTTCTGTATCAGAAGAGTAAAGGATGGCTTCATGGAGATGCTGATTGCATGCCCTTGTGATTAGACACAGCAGGTAACTTGCAAGGACATAGCTATGTATGAAGCCATACTTCATTCATTCATTCATTCACTGAACACTTATTAAACCCTGCAGCTTCCTTGGCACTGTGATGGGGGCTAGAAAAAGGAATAAGCATGTTTGTTTTGCTTTCATGGGGCTCACAGAATAATTTTGGGAAAGCAAAATTACAAGACAATCTGAGAAGCGTAAGTTAGAGACGTGTATCAAAGTTCTATGGGTAACATAAAGGTAGATGAAGCTATTTGTTCTCCTTGGAAAGGAGCAGTGGAGTCATGCAGATCTTTATGGAGAAGGTGCTCTTCGAGCTGGGCCTGTGGGAGGAGGAAGCACGTGACAGGTTGGAACCATGGGACTGATGCTGGGCAATGGGCTTTGCATGAAGTGAAAGGCTTCCAGGCCAACAAAGTTAAAAGCCGGTGTGTCTCTCCCATGTCTCTCTTCCCCTTTGGTGGTGTCTGTGGAAGTCGTGTGTTGAAACCGTAGAGCCTCAAAATTGAATCCCAACCATACTGATCTTTGCGCAGGTGATACAGCCTCTGTTGTGTTGTTACTGAGAGTTAGGGTTACTGATTACAATAGCTCAGCCATTCATCATATGACCAGTTTAAGGAGTTTGCCACACATATGTGGCGGCATTTCCAAAAGACGGAAAGCAGGTGGAAATTCATGGAGGTGGTTCCTGAAGGCAAGGAAGCTGGCTTACTTTCCCATCAATTCCTTCCCATCCATGTGTAAGGGCTGCTCCTGGAAGAAATAATGACACTCTGTATTTCCAGGCTACTTCGTGCACAGGCTGAACGTGCTCCCGTGGAAGCACAGAGCTGACAGGCAGAGAGTTGCAAGTTATTCTTGCAGAAAACTAAAGGAGTAGTAAACACTGAAGATACTGGGTGGGACGTTTTGACAGCATTTTACAGGTGATAGTTGGAGGTAACAAAGCCTATTCGTCTGCCTCTTAATAATCCCTGGAGTGGCTATCTGGCCCCTGTCATTTATGGCTGTCTTTCGAATGGGGGTACTTGACCTCTCTTTGTCCTCTACTTTGTGGCCTGTCATCAATTCTGAGCAGAAAAAAGAAAAAGTCTCACTCAACATCCCGTTACTCGGTTTGCAAGCTTCTCGTGCAAGGCAGTGGGGCCCAGAGAATCTGCACTTTGTCCTCCAAATAATTAAACAGAAGAGCAAGGAGTAAAACACTGATTTCCTGACTCTAAGTTCAGTAGTTTTTCAATTTCATTATTTGTTTGGTACTTTATGTTGTTGTTGTTTGCTTTTTCTCCTTCGCCCTTTCTCTTAGCATCCCCATGGCCAGGCCAGTCCATTTCTCTAAAGAGCATTCAGGAAGTGCAGCAATTCAGCGATTACTGCTTTGGTTAAATCTTTGA
Source organism: Glossophaga mutica (assembly GCA_039655065.1). Taxonomy (NCBI): domain Eukaryota; kingdom Metazoa; phylum Chordata; class Mammalia; order Chiroptera; family Phyllostomidae; genus Glossophaga; species Glossophaga mutica. The sequence continues at coordinate 25,436,939 of CM077309.1, read as the reverse complement.
GCCCATCCGTATCTCTGACCCCATTGATACTAGTTGTGTGACTGCAAGTCACTCACTGTCCTCAAGCCTTAGTTTTCTGATGTGGAAATGGGATAATAGCAGCAGCTGTCAAGAATAAATGAGATGCAAAGAAAGAGGGGCTGTGTAACACCCTTAGTGCAGTGTCTGGCTTATAGCAACTGTTCAGTGATAAGTACTGACCATACAAATCCAATGTCAGGATGAGGCTTAAGCAAACTATGAAGAAGGCAAAATCTTTCTCTGTCATACTTTGTTTCAATTTATTGTTCCTTCTTGTCACGAGTCCATCCTCCCTTCGTGGTGTGCCCCATGGGTGATCGACATGCAAGTTTTATTCATGAGAACTCTCTGCCTTCTTATTTCTACCCAATCAAACCTTCAGGCATCCAGGCTTCTCTTTTGAACAAACACTGCTCATCCTCTCAAGTCCGTAGCAGCAGCTCATTTCCCGCAAATGATTTTTTTTCTAATAGGGAGGGTTAATAAATTAGTTGCCAACAATTTTAGATACCTTTTAGGTAAGGTGTTTTGGAGGCAATACTCTTTACTTCCCCATATATTCCCAGTTTATGCTATAAGTCAAAACAGAAATCAATTGGTAAGAATTTATATGAGGGCAAGTAGGCTGGTCAGCCTAAACGACCTGATGCTGCATCCTGGCTCACTTGGGAGTCTTATATAACATGGAAAGCAGCAAAAGGACACGTGTCCACACGTATGAACAGAGGCCCTAGCACGGCCAGGTTTGCCTTGGAAAGAAAAGAAATAGTAGCATCCATGCCGACCAGATTTGAGCTGGTGGCTAGAACATTTTGTAGAAATTTTAGGAAAGTTGGGTCACTTAGTTTTAGCTTCTGATATACAAATTGTGTAGCCTGAGCAGAGATAAATATATTTTGGCAATTATAAAGGTTCTACATCAGGATACAGATGAAGATGTAACTGTGGTGATTTGTGATTCCATCACCAGCCCCTCAAGCTGTTTCTAGCCTCTTATTTATAGCTTTCCTGGGCTGTATATCTTATAAATACAAAACGAATGAAGTAGTGCAAATGAAAAAGCAGCTTTCCTTATGGCCTATTTACATCTCCTTGCTTGTCAACAGGGTAAATAAAGACACAGACGCCTGGTCTGTGGGGGACTTGTAACAACATGGAGAAAGTGCATTGGTGGGCAGAGAAGGCAGAAGAGATTGGGAGAGATACTTGCGACCTTTGAACTTCCCAAGTGGGGGAAATTCTGGAGGTTTGGAGTAGTTATCTTTGATGTCATAGTCCAGGAGAACCTTGACATTCCCCACATAAAAGTTTCACGAGTTCCCATAATGTAAGATACCTGAGGGGTAGATGAGTTATTAGTCCCAAATGTTTACTTTCCCTAGATTCATACAATTTTCATGGATTTGGGATGGGAGGGTGCATTTCCCAGTCTCTCTGACTTGTGACTTGGCCACGTAACTCTGCTTAGACTAATGGCATAAAGGCAGAAATGACTGTGTATCAGTTCTGAGCCTAGGCCCAAGGAAGTCTAGTATATTTTCATTTGCTCTCATGTGCCTTTCCCATCACCACTGAACTTGACCGGAGTAGCTCACTCACTGGGCTACGGAGAAAGGCAGACACATAGAGCAGGGCAGAGCTGCTTAAATGAAGTTTATGAAATTTATGAAGTTTACTATGCATGTGACAAGAGTCTAGAAACATCAAGCAGACCCTGTACAGGGATCTTATTTTAACCCTAATCTCAAGTTATGACACTAGTTTTCTCACCTGTGCAAAGATCCATGTGGGTTGACTGTCTCTACTGGGTGGCTCTCTTCCATGCAGTGATCCAAGGCTCTACAATGTCAACATCCACAAACTGCCCAAGAAAAGAGGCAAAATGGATGCGATACACTGGCTTTTAATGATCTTTGCCTGGAAGCTTGTCACTTCCGTTCAAAGTCCATTGGCCAGAACTAGTCATATGGCTCCAACCTAACTCCAAAGGAAGCTGGAAAAAGTCAGGGAACCCATGCATAGTTTTGTGTGCACTAATGGCCTCTGTCGTATCTCCACTCCCTTTCAAGCCCTAGCACAGAGAACGCTTCCTCTAGGAAGACTTGCAGAGCACCTCCCCTACCCTCCAAGGAAAACAAATCGTTTTATCTTTCTTTATGATTCCACAGTGCTTTGATAGACATGTTGATAACCAGTATCAAGGCCCAAGTACTTTAAATTTGAGTGTGACTAAATTTTAAAATGACTACATTGGTCTTTGTTGGGGACATCTGCTATCTTGCCAGCTCAACATCCATTCCTCTCCTTTTCTTTTGGAGAACATCTCTCCTCTGCCATCAGTCCATGGCTTCGGGAGTGGCTGACCCACCTCTCAGCCCCAGGGGAGGACATGCGGCCAGTCAGTCAATATATCCCGTTCTCTGGACACTGGATGAGCCAGGTAACTCATATTGGTCTGACAAGACTCAGTGCTAGGACTTTCATTAGCATTTTGGGGAAAGAGAAGGGAGTTGGGGTTGTCTGAGGCTCCTAGTGCAGAAGGCCTGCTTGAGAATGATGTCAACAGGGGGGAAAGTGGGACTAACAGATAGAAGGAGAACCAGAGATAAAAGTAAAGATAGAGGTAAAGGGGGGAGAAAGGAAAAAGAAAAAAAAAAAGAAAAGAAAGAGAAAGGTGCTAATATGACTTGAGCCATTTGAGATCCAAAGGTTAACTGGGCCTGAAACCATTCTTCCTTGAACTTTCCAATGAAGTAACTAAATTTTATTTTATTTTATTTTTGCTTAAACCAATCCGAGCAAGAGTTTCTCTCACTTGTAACTACAAGATTTCTGCATTTGCAAAAATAGTTGAAACTATAACATCTGTAAATGACAAAATCTATCAGTATGTGGATAGATAGGAAGCATAAGACATTTCCCTCTTTGATAAGTTGAGAAATGACGTCCATTTGTTAATACTCTTCTTGGACGTTGCATGTCAAGCTAGATTGAATATGGAAAAAATCTCATCTTGTTTCTTTATGCCATCTTTTCCTTTTTTGCTTTTCCCTTGAGTTACCTTATTCTGTTAGTCACGAGTGTGCTCTTTACTCCTCAGGTCTCCTGGATTCACCACCTAACCCTGGACTCCTCCAGTTCATGCCCAGTTACTATCAGCCATTGAATCCTGGGCTTGTTCTTGATTTGTTGTGTGTTCACGGAGGTCCTGAACTTTCTTAACTTAACTTTTGCTTTGACTCACTTGTAAAACAGAAAATTTGGTGACACTGCAAGAAGGCACTGGGGGCTTAACTTCCATGTGTCGACTATTTAGGCTGAGTGATGCTGTATTAGTGCATTGTAAAAGCCCTCACTGAGGTGGACCATCAGGATGCCTTATTTATAACCTCTACCCTTGCTTCTTCCCTGAGTAGATGATGAATCTCTGTATCCCAGCTTATGGAAAGTTAAGGCATTTCCTTCCTATTTTTTTTCTGGTGTTCTTACCACTTAGGTGAATGTGTTTTTTCATCTTTTCAAAATACATTCAAAAGTAATGGGAGTTCACTTACTCTCTGTGAAGCTGTTCTCCCATGTCTGAATAATGTTTACTTATTAGAGTTGTTATGAAAAAAATGAGATTAGCTATCTAGAGTAATCTTTCATTACATTAGTACTCTAACCTTTCTGGTACACATGCCTTCTTTTCTTTTTCCTCCACTATTGTGATGGTGAAACAGAATCTAAATATATTTAATCTTTTACAGTAGTTAGGGAGTGATGTATGTTTATCATCTCTGTCTCCTTTTACTTTCAGAATGAGAATTCTTGAATTTTCAATGACTTACTCATCTTATGCATGGGATTTTGAGAACGTGGCATTGCCCCTTTCCTTCCATATATGTGCCATTCATTGGTTGTCTGCCACAGAAATGAAAAGCAATGAGAATCTCGAGTCTCAGCTAATCTCAGAAGCATTATTCTCTTCCTGGGCAACCTCCAACCACTGTCTTAAGTTGGTGGCTTCAGCAGTTTCTATGTGGTCTATGAAACACTAGTTGTATAAACTATTTAAAAGTGCCAGGAGATCCAAAAAGAGTTCCAAAATTGAATAAATTTGTGAGAAACTTGGATTAAACCAAGCATGTCAGTCTTTGGAGGACTTCCCAGAGTCTTTTTATGCTAATGTATATTGTGAGTCTACACGGGAGGTGGGGGAGATCCAGCATGCCATATTCTCAAACTCACTTGGCCCTGGCCTTCCACAAGGCTGTGAGCCTCCCCTGCCACAGACATTGCAGAGAACACAGTTAGGGAAATGCTGGCCTAGTGTTGTCATTAGATTTCTCAAATACCCTTCTCTTCTTTGTTCCAGGGTTGTTACATGTTTCTATACTCTTGTTGTCTCTTAGGTGCTTGCTCCTCTATCTTTGTTTTGTTCCCAATGAGAAACTATAGTCATAGGCTGAATGATAAAACACAGTGATTAGTCAACCAAGGAGAAGACCGAATAGTCACACGAGCATGTGGTGACAAATGTTTGCAATATGTTGACTTCACCTTCGCTGCTTTTCTTTAACTGGTAAAGTGAATGAATGAAGATAATGTCGTCTCCATTCTTTTCTAGAACTTTCCTTCTGATTGGAACATGAGAAGCTTAGTGGGGTCTTACATATAAAGAACATCTTTTGGGAAAATGGCCCAATTTTTCATTGTAAGAGCACACATCAAAATATATTACCCTGTAGTTATTTGCTTTTTATGGCTTATCTGGTTCTAATTTGCTAGCAAAAACTGGGGTGGACAACGTAGACCAGACCAAAAGAATGATTGCATAACCAGGCACAAATATATTGACTCAGGAAATAATCATTTACTCATTTATGCCTTTCTTCTCTCTAGAATAGAGCATATTGTTAATTAACTAATGATAGCAAAGACCACCCACTTTTCAGATTTCCCTTCCTCGTAATCCCTAGAAAGCTCTTATGGAATGGAATTAGAGCACTTCACTGAGTCAAATTAGGTCTGAATAAGTGTGCCTCCTTTTTCTTTTTCTATCTTTGGTCTTTGAAGCTTTCTTTTCCTAATGAAAAGAGTATGATTGTTTTAAAGCCTGCTCTTCTTAATTTTATTTAGTTTAATAAGAATGAACATAACCTACTTATATTTTTCTTTGTCTTCTTTTGTAAAATGATATCACCTCTGTGACAGGTATAGAACTGTAGGCAACATGTGAATAAGTTACATCATTCCCATGACTGCTTTTATCTTTTTACATAGAATTAATTCTAGAATTTTCTATTTATGGTATCAGTTTGTTATTAGCCATTTTAAAGATGCAGTAAAGTAAAAGAATTTAAAAGCAAATGAGCTTATTTTAAATGGGAGTTAGATAAGAAATGTGTAGAATTTTCCTTTTATAGGATGTACATTTTATAATACTTGGGCCCTTTACATTACATTTGTAGTGATTTATATATAAATTTATGTATAAACTGGGGAAATGTTTATCAGAAATGCCATTAGAGGTAAAAATATATTAAAGATATGCATCCATGCTTCTCCCTTAGAAGTTCTGATTTAGTACTTCTGAGGTGGGGCACCAGAATCCACATTTTAAAAGCCCCCGAGTTTTACTATTGAACACCCGGTTGAGAAGTTCTGGTTCAGAGTGTCTGTTTCCAAGTAATTTCTTGTGTGAGAATGTCCATTTCTTGGCTGACAGGACAAAGGCTCAGAGAGATGAAAGGATTTTTGTGGAAACCGCACAGTAAGCCCTTGGGGGTGACAGCAATAGGAACGAACTTTTTTCCTTTTAGTCACTTTTTTGTCCTACTTAGGTAAATGACCAGTGGACGATGTAGGCTGGGGCCCTGCTTATTATTAACTGAGTTGCAAAAGAGCATAACTCATGCTTCGCCACCCAGTTATGACTCTCATATGCTCTTCTGAAAAAAAAAAAAAACAGGTCCAAACTGGCTGGAGAGAGAACATGTGTAGAGAAACCCTGAGCAATCTGGTGGGAATCCTTGCTTCTTTCTAATTTGGTTTAGTTTTAGATTTGTTTTGGTTTAAATGGACCAGTCTGCCTAAACAGAATATTTGGGCATGAATGGTTATAACTTGTCCAAAGTTCCTCTTCATTCTCCTCACTTCACCAACTCCCGTCTCCATCCTCTTCACTATAGCATAAAAAAATACAATGAAAAGGATGGATAACAAAGGCGATGCATTTCATAGGTTAAAATTCTCATTAAATTGGATCAGTTTTTCACTTACAAGAACAGGATGTAAAAGCCAACACGGGTGTCTATTGTGCAGGTCCTATTTTCATGCTAGTTACAGAATATAATCTTGACAGATGAGACTGATTCTATAACAGTATGTCTCGTGGTGGCATAAAGGTGTCCTTTCTGGTGGTGAAATGTAGCTTTATGAGCAATGACAAGCAGCAGATTTTTCCCAGGACTTTCATACCTTGTCATACTGAACAATTACTTTTAACCACATGTGGTTAAGAAAAGCATGCTTCAATGGGATTTAAGCATGACATCCCTCCCTTCATTTCCACAAATGAGAAGCAGATGCCCACAGTCTCTGAGTAATATTCAGGCCTTAATAACATTGCAATGCATCGGGCCTATTAATTGATGCTGACAGTAGTAATAATAATAGTAATAATCACAGTAAACTTTAATTGAGTGTTTACCATGTGCCAACCACTAATGTTTTGTGTGGACTGTTTTATGTAATCCTCACAAATCCATATGTACAAGGGCAGTGAGCATTTTTCGATTGGGGCCACCCAGATTCTCTCTCCCCTCCTGTTGATAACAGTACCCTGGTTTTTATTTTCTCCCCAAGGATATCCCCTGTGCTTTGGGGGAAGCAGTTCCCATCTTCTTGTCCTTCTTGTAGACTTAAGCCAATTAGCAAATCCTGTTCCCTTGGCTACAGGGATTAGTTCAGGGATGATCATATGACCTAGTTTGGACGAATTAGATCATAGGAGAAATTTTCCTGGAGAATCCTGGATCTTCTGCAGAAATAGCTGAAGAGACATTTTCTTCCTGTTAACATGAATGTGGAAGCATGTATGCTAGTGACAGAGTCTACTTTGGGTAAAAGCAGCATCAAAGAAGAAGGTAAAGAAAAATGGAAAGCAATTAGAATTTTGTTAATTTCACTGAGCAGCAAGCGAGATTAAGCCTGAATTAAAGTCTACTTTATTTTAGATTTTTTAGCCAATAACTCTACTTCATCATTTAAGTTGAATTAGGTTTTCTGTACCTGGCAACCAAAGGATACCTAGCAGGTTCTGATGTTAAAATCTTTATTTTACAGATAAAGAAATGGGCTGAGAGCATTTGAATTACTTTCTCAATTTCATTGGGGAAGTAAAGGGGGCATCAGGGACTTGAACCCAGGTGTTTTACTTCCCCAAATCCATGAACATAGCTGATACCCCAAGAAGGTGGAAGATAATGTTATTATAAAGGATGGAGTCCTAGAAAATAATGTGTTCCTTGTGTTTCTTATTCCTGATGGAATGTGGATTTGACTTGTGAAGGATGTCTAACAAATTCACTTGAAATCTCATGCTATATACCTTTTGTTCAGTATAATTTTCTGAATTGTCTATAAGAGCTAAACTATTTTATTGGAGAAACCACTATAAATTACCTTGTTATAAATTCATCATACAGAATATTTAACATTTGTAATAGGATTAGATTTAAATATATTACCAAATTTGATGATGCGTTTTAATCACTTGGGAAGTTTATAAAAATGTACATTCTTGAGCTGTAGGAGAGTATTTGATTCCAGGTAATTATGATGCACAATTGGATTTGACAACCTCTGATACTGTTTATGACCGTATATATAAAGGAAAATGGCATGTAGTTATTCAGAGACTCACTGAGCAAAGATCAAGTAATTGATCAAAAACAAGGTCCAGAGAGACGTAGCCAATTTCTACTAAATAAGAACTATGAAGACATAAACCAAGGTACAAGTTGGAACAAAGACCCTTGCAAAAGCATTGCTAGCCCCTTAGAACAGTGTAGTATTTTTATTCTTTTCTCTTCTTCCCACTTAGATTAAAAGAGAAAAAAAAAGACTAGGAAATATATACAGGCTCCTTCCTCCAATAACCTAATAGCTTTTTAGCAGTCAATTAGAAATTTATCTTGCAAACAAACCCAAAATCTATGTGGAAGACTTTTGATGTAAACCTATCCTAAAATCTTAACTCTCACTAGGCAGTGTTTTTCCAATTTTCATGTGCATTAGACTTACCTTGAGAAACTTGCTAAAATTGCATGTCCTACCCTCACCCTGCATCCTCTGAATCAGTGTAATTGGAGCAGGGGCCTGGGAATCTGTGTTTAGCTCCCTCTGCTCTCCTCCCCTACTCCATTGTGGGGAGTGTGTCGCAGACCACCCAAACGCCATGCTTCATGGAAACAGCCCTAGAGGAGATCTCAAAATCAGAGACCCTCACTTACTAATCATTATTTAGATAACTAATTATGCCTAGGGATGATCTTTAAATAGTATCCTAAATTTCGTACCATTTTAGTTATAGCAATCAGTGATAAATAATTGCTTAATAAATGGTTCAGTTTTTTAAAGTTGGGAGAAATAGGGTGGTTGGGAATGAGACGGTGTCTTCAGCGATGCAGTGAATGGGATGCCTGGCTGCTCAAAACAGGAAGCTATGGCACGAGCATTTGGGAGCAGCTTACCTGGACTGAAGAGGAGTTAGTGCCCAGAAGGAAGGACTTTTTGGAGTGTTAATCTTACCAAATCTTCTCAAGGTTACGGTAAACCTTGAAGTTTTTGCCTATCACATACCAAAAACACTCTCCTTTTCTTTCAACAGAGAGAAGAGGATCAGTGCTCTTAGTAGCTGTGGTGTGTTAGTAGTTTTAGACTAACTAAAATAGACATCTTCTAAATTCTGTGCAAATTGCCAGGATGTTAGTTAGTCCATTAAGAATGAACATAAGTAAGAATACTGATGTAAATAATCATCCTGTAAACTCTTTATTGCTAAGGAGGTCCGCCTGAGGTTATGCATTCTGAACACCTGGTTGAATGAGTGAATTGTGAATTATTGAGGTCTTCTGAAGAAGGGTGAGAGCTGCCTGCTACTTTAGGATCCCTGCCTCATTGTGAAAACATCCACTATAGTCTGTCTGGCTAAATAGGACATTGACCTTCCAGTGCTAAAGAAGATCAGAACAGTGCTTTTTTCACCCCTGTTTAGGAAAGGGAATGGTGAAGAGAACTGTCCTCATTGTCAGAGTACTCGGGAGATAGTGGGTGATTGCAAAATGGCTCCAAGTATGCACACACCCCTGTATGCACACACCCTCTCATCCCCGTATGCACGCACCCTCCCATCCCCGCATGCACACACCCTCCCATCCCCGTATGCACGCACCCTCCCATGCCCATATGCACACACCCTCCCATGCCCGCATGCACGCACCCTCCCATCCCCGTATGCACGCACCCTCCCATCCCCGTACGCACACATCCTCCGATCCCTGAATGCCACATCCTTTTGCAATGGAACTTCCTCACTTCTCCTATCAAGAGGTGTATTTTGTTTTAGTGTCTCTCGAAACTGGTCTTGGCTTGTTTTCACCAGTAGGACATTAGCAAATGTGATAGGAGGCTAGACTTGAAAAGTGCTCATGCATTGGGCCTTTTGCTCTTACTTTCTACCTTTGGGAACTTTGTAACCACTACCTTGTGAAGGAGCCAGGGGTAGCTTAATAGAGGATGATAGACACCTCATAGTGGATAGTCAGCACCAACTGACAGCCTTTCCCACCTCCAGACATGGCAGTGAAGCCATCCTAGTCCATGCAGCCCCCAGTCAGCACTCAGAGGTATATGCGATGATAAAATGGTTCTTGTTCTAAGCCCCTACGTTTCAGTGATTTGAAACATAGGTGGTGAGAACTAACTGGTAGAATGCTATGGTCTAAATGCCTGTATTTCTTCCCCCCACCTGAGACTCACATGTTGAAATCCTAACCCCCAAAGATGATAGTTTTAGTAGTGGAGACTTTGGAGGTGCTTAAGTCATGAGTGTGGAAATCTCATGAGTGGGTTTAGTACCCTTATCAAAGTGGCTCCCAAGAACTCTCTAGCCCCTTCCTCCATGTGAACATACAATGAGCAGTCTGCAACCAGGAAGGGGGCCCTCATCCAACCATGCTGGTTCCCTGATATCAGACTTCCAGCTTCTAGAACTGCGAGTAATAAATTTCTGTTGTTTATTAGCTACCTAGTCTGTGATACTTTGTTATAGCAGCCCAAACGGGCTAAGGCAGAGCATATCTCTTTAAAAGCACTGTACTGTCATACTGGGGTGGGAGGGTGCGGGCAGTGTCAGATTCTCCCCTTAGGAAAAATTCCTTGTGACAAACACATCTTACTTGTCTCATCAGATTCTTTGGCCTAATTTACTTGTTGGACCCCAACTCTCTTGCTCTGCCTTAGTTGCTACCACATCCACCAGATCCCCCGTAGGGCTTTATGGTCCTGTGATACCTGAGGCCAAGTCTGTTGGCCCAGTCTCTTTCATTCCCCCCACTTCCTGGCTCCAAGAAAAATGTTATACCAGAACTGGCTTCCTGAACATTTGCTGAAGCAGCCAGATTAGTGCAACCCGTAAGTGCAGGGGAGTTAACTCCTGGTGGAGCAAACTTTGAACAACAGGGATAGAGACAGGAGGGAGGTAAACAGATAAATTCCCTTCCTTTTCTCCCTCTCTGCTGAGCTTACTGGGCATGGCTTCTCCGCATACCCTGTCTGAATATGTCCCTCTCCTGCCGGGGCACCCAGCAGTGACTTTTTTCACTGCTTGTCTTGGAGCTGTGGTCCGCACAGTAATGCGTCATCTGAGATTACTTCCAACTTTCCCTGCCTCCCTTCCCTTGTCCTCTGGGGCCATCTGGGGACTGTACCTCCCAAAGAAAGCATCAACACTGCAGCTCAGGCTGTGTTTTTTAGGGAACTCAGACAGAGATCTTCATTTTGTATTCTGAGCAAGTCAGCATTTCCTGGTGTTTTGGATACTCCCGCTCAGGATCCACTTGTTACAGTTACTTGAAGGGTTTTATCAGAAACACGATGAAGTGTAACAAGTGTAATGCAGGGGCTCAGACTCACAAAGAAGTCAGTCAGGTTGTGGCTCGATCGCAGTGGGGAGCCTTAGTTTTGATGCTGCTCCCTGATGGCCATCTGGGGCCATACCTGCTACTTAATTGAAAATTATTTTATTGACCCACGATTCAGAAATTTAAATAGGAAGGTAAAACAGAAGTCTCTTTTGCATTTTATCTCAGTCTCTCAATTCCATTTCCCAAAGAAGAATTTTTATTTCATTTTTTTGCATCTTACTGAGTTCTATGCACATACTTATATAGAATACATCTTTTATTTCCAAACTATTATTGTTGTTGTTATTATTATTATTTGCATACTGTTTCACTTCCTGCTTTGCTCACCTTCTCATGCGCCCTGGATATCATTCCAAATTATTTCATAGAGAGCTACCCGGGCTTTGTAATGTCTCGACAGCTTCCTACTGTATGGCTGCAGCAGAGTTTATCTAAAGAGTCCCCTAGTGATGAACATTTCACTTGTTTCTAATTTTGATTTTGCAGAAATGCTGCAATATGTTATACAGACATCTCCAAGCAACTGGAAAATTCTTAGATATGGAATTGCTGAGGCAAAGAAGTTTGTGTGCCTGTTATATTTTGATATTTTGGAATTGCCAAATTGACATGCTTTTTCTTAATATTTGTTTAAATTTTTGACTCAAAATGGTTGTCAGTATCTTATCTCTCAGATTGTATTTTCCCCCATTTGAAAACGTGGAGGTTTAACCAGCATGTGGTGTGAAGGGTGAGCTGACCCACCAAACAGAAGAGGTTCAGGGGGAAGAAGCGGGGAACGGACTAGACCTAAGAAGACAATGGGAAGTGTGCCGGTTGTTTTCCCCTCTCGTCATTGTGGGGAAACAAATTCTAGGAGGCATCGTGAGCACTGCATGGGTCAAAAAGGCAGAGGAGAAGAACTCAGTCTGCCTTAGGTGACGCCTGTGCCAGACAGTGAAGGGTCTCGTTAGGCGAGCGAAGAGACAAAGGCTCACTCTCACATATGGAGTCGATGTTTAGTTACTTTAAATAGGTTAAAGATTCATTACAAATTGTGATTTTTCTCCCTGGACATCCTTGATAACAATAGATGCTTTTTCTTCCCCTTACGAGTAGGACACAATCAGAACAGTTCAGTGACGCATGTAGTATCCCCTCCAAACCCCAGAACTTCCGTCCTCTTGGCATTGCCAAGGCAGCCCTTTTCCATTCTTTTGCTTCTTCTTACAGTTAGAGGCACAATTCCTAACATGCATGGGCTGGGGAGGGGGGTGTCTCTGCCCTGAGCCCAAGTAGGAGGCCTGCAGAGGGTGGCAGCTCCAACTCCACAAAGCAGCTGGTGCCTGTGGACAGGCGCATCCATTCTCTGATGTATTTCTCCCTCTCTCCCTTCCACTCACTCACTGGACTCTTGGCTTCAAAGGCCTCATTCTCAGAGCCTTCATCATTTCAGCAGAAGAGCTTGTACAAAGGGCAGAGTTCTCAGCTTGTAGAAGGGGTGTGGAAATGTCAAGGCCAAGGCCATCAGAACACCTTGTCCTGCATGTACACTCCGTAATCCTGTCAGAGTTGTTCTTTGGTTCTGTCTGTGTTGTATCTATCCAGAGAAAAGAATAGATAAAAGGCAGTTTTCTACAGAAATTACATATTTTAATTGATAAAAAAGAGCAACATAATTTAGGACTTGGATGCAGATTGAGTTGATCAAGTGCCCTTTTCAAAAGACAAGACAGCATTTTCACTTGTTAAAAAACTTGACACATTTTGTCACAATATGTCCTTGGATATTTACCATGGCAAACTTTCCCCCCTAAACTAGGCACAAGAATATGATCTAGGAGGCAGGAATCGTGTGCTAGGGTAATCCTGGACCATACCTGAAGCGAGCACTCTGAAATGTATATTACAGTCACTACCTACTTGAACTTCTGCCTAGAACAACTGTATCTCCACATATCATGATGGCATCGAGCTAGTTCGTGTTCTTTGTCTTCCAAAAGAAATAAAAATAATTCCATCACATTTTAATGTAGTCTGTTTAGAATAGTCAGAATTATAACCAGGGATTTTTCCATACTAGAAATAATTGTTTTGCATGATTTGTCCTTCAAGATCTTTTGTATTGAAGGAGCCTAAATGGCCCAGAAAGTTTGGATCCATCTAACAAAAGGAACCAAGAGTACTTGATTTGCATAATCATTGTCTAAATTAATGCTATATATTTTTTAATGCAGAGGAAATATTTTTCAAATACACTCTTCAATGGGACCCCTCAGAATATAAAACAGATGAGGTTGTAATTATGTCTGCTTACATGTCTATTCTCTGCTCCTTGCCTGCCCCTTTTGTAAGATGCCACAGAGCCCAGGACTGGATGCAGCTGGCAGTGTTGGGCATTTCTGCCTCACCAACACCTGACATAGCACCTGGCATGTCGGGAGTGCCCGTTAATGTTTGTGAGATTACACAGAACCCAGTGCTTATGGAAACATAAATGTAAGATATTTCAGGTAGAAGTGTTCTTGTTTTAAAAAATTCATCCGAATAAGATCTATGTCTTTCAAGCATATGTTTCTTGACAACATTTTAAAAGGTTTTGATGTTTATTTCGAGAGTGTCAAATGTAATGTAAGGGTTATAATGTGCTTCTAAGCAAATGTAGCTTTGAGGGTGACAAGGGACAAGGCAGGATCACCGGATGGATAGGAAGGCAATATGAGGGGACTCTAATGTCTTTGTTCATTTATCAGCAGAGTTGTTGGACTCATGTAGTTGGCTGATGTGACCTCCCAAAGTTGGGCTCTGACAGTAAAGGTGCCATCTTCCCGTATGAACGTGTAGGGGTGTGTTTGTGATGTGTGTCTCCCCGTGGTCAAAGGCTTATGGCAGAGCTATGAACTCATAGATTAATGGCAAAATCTCATACAGTGTCTCAAAAATAACTTTGTATTTGTTACCAACATTTTCAAAATTGAGATGTTCTGCAGGTGAATCTGGATTTCAGGCTCCTTTTGAAAAAGCAGGAGACCTAGCAATGCAGTGAGTGTACCTTCCTCTTGACCAGTGGTTCTCAGAGTGTGGTCCCTGGTCCTGCAGCATTGGAGAGATGGTTGGAAATTCCTGGGGCTGGACCAGCAGTCTGTGGCTTAACAAGCCCTCCAGGTGATGCTGATGGATATTTACATTTGAGAACCATTCCTGTTGACTCTAATCAGGTAGGGCTCAATAGTGTGTTTGCTTTCCACCCATGCTGTTCCACTCACTCATGAGATTATCTGGCCTTCATGGGCATTTGAAGGTTTTTTTTCCTCTTTGTAAATGGGTAAGATCCCCTAGTATGAAAGCATGAGATTTTTAAACTTTTAATTATTCATCTAAGGCCCCAAATGTCTGAGGTCATACAGAGATCTTTAGGAACTCTAGCACCATCCCACAGGCATATCAGATCTGACTGCCCATCTTCTTTAGCTGCTGCCCATGTGGCAGTATGAGAAAACCCAATTAGTACAGACAGATAAGGGCATATTAAAGTCTTGGAAGGAAGAGAGCCCTGGTCGGAGTCCCTAATGCATACAAGTAAAATGGTTAGATAAAGCTTTATTTAATTACATGCGGGCGGGAAGAGAGTCACAAGTAATCTTGGTGTATTTAAGTGTATGATTTTTAATGAACTTTTCAGAATGTCTGTATGGTTTCTGCCAGTTTGTCAGGCAGCCATCAATTACTCAGTCTCACCCTAAATAGAAACAAGCCACCATTTCATTATCAGTGAACATCTACGGAAGCTGACTCTCTCTATGTGGGTCAGCCTTCTAAGTAATGGGCACATATGAGTCCCACCTCGAGGTACCCTCCCTCAGCCTGCTGTTTACTCGCCCAGCTGCTATTATTAGATGCAGAAGTGTATGACTCTTCAATCTACAGTTTTGCTTAGCTCTTTCAGACCCTAGAGGTAATATTTAGTTTCCTGAAAGAATTATGAAATATTAATTAGTGCTCCTCAAATGCTCATGTCTCCCATACTGCCAAGCCCTGGGGTACATTGGTGAGGTCATATGGAGAATTCTTACCAATTGAATTCTTAACCAATTCTTACCAATTCTCACCATTCCTAACAAAGGAATGTGAATGGAAGTGTTGTGTCACTTCTGGTCTGAGGTAGTTAAGAAAAGGCCCATCTTCATGCTCTCACCTTTCCTGCTTTGCTCATTTGAGATGCTGGAATTGCAAAGGAGAAGCAGCTTGGGTTCTTGATTTGCCACCTGAAAGAGTGCTGTGCAGGATAAAAAGGTGACTCATTTCAGAATCGGACACAAGCAAGAACGAAACCTTTGTTTTAAAGTTTATGACAGATAATTTTGGTACAGATAGCCTGTCCTATCCTGATGACCACAAATCGTCCTAACTCTGGTAAGCTGGCTTGGCTGCAGAACTTGCTGACTTCAGTGGGAACCGATACGAAAGCAGCAGCAGCTTGGAACTTACACATCTGCAGGGCTGGCCCTTGGATTCAGCAGCCCATGTGACAGTGTCCGGAGAATGAGGCTTGTTCTAGACTGGAGTCAGTATCTGTGGAGATTTGCTAGAATGGGCAGGACACAGCAGCAGAACTTTCTGGACTGTGATGATGCTTAAGATCAGATGGACATGGACAACTAAGTGGGGATTGCTGGGGGAGGAGGGTATGAGGGGACCAAATGATAGTGGGAAAAAATACAGTAAAGATTAAAAGCTCATATGGGAGGAATCACGGTGGTTCGGGACAATTTTGTGATTTGCAGCAGGACCCCAGCTCGCTGCTGAGCGGGTGGTACATAGGGCCATGCCCTTTGAGACTGAAGGCTGGGATGTAGGAACAGGGCCCCAAGAAGGAAGACAGAATCTAATTGCAGAGTTTATACCCAGAAGATAAAACTGTGGGGGAAGAGATACTCAGTAACTGAAGGAGATGCCCAGTTGAGGTTTGGGTTTAGGTAAAAGTACCATTCCCTGAGCTTGGGGATGTGGGCTGAAGAGTTAAGATTTGTTGGTGCTTATTTTGAGATGTGCATGGGACATCCAAATGTCTATAGTGGTACAATAAGCCTCCTCATAATTTCAACTAGCCTCCTCGTTGGCTACCCCAGTTGCATACACATCTGTAGTCAAAACAGTGTGTGTACTATGCAATGGCAATCCCAGTCAGCCCTTCCCCAGTACGGCACTGTTTCTAAACTTCTCCTACACAGAAATCCTGGGGCCTCCACTGTTGAGCAGAGATGTCCACTAAGCAGTTGTTTATATGGGTCTGGAGGTCAGCAGCAAGATTGGAGAAGGACATAACTTTGCAGTTATTAACATAAAGGTGGGAATGTAAATTGTGGCAGACCAGGGAATGCCCAAGTAAAATGTATCGAATGAAAAGAGGGCATGCTATAGAAACACCAATGTTGGGGAGCTAGGCTGAGAAAGAAGACCCAAGAAGGCGATTAAAGGAAAAAAGTCGAGAATGGTGTTCAAAAAGTTAAGGTAGGAGGGCCTTTCATGATCTCTCATGGAAGAGAGATCAACAGTCACCAAAATTATAGGGAAGGTAAAAACAAAAAGGCCTGCTTTGGGTTTCTCCACTAAGGGACCATTGTCAGTGTTGGTGGGTATGGAAGGCAGATTGAGGAATGATTGGGAGGTGAGAAAATCAAAGTAACGAGTGGAGAGTTTCAAAAGGGTTGGCTCCAAAGAGATACCTATCAGTAACCAAGGGAATATGGGCTTGCCCCTCTGCCCATGACAACCACCAAGGTCCCATTAATGCATGAGTCAGATCACATCACTTCTCCCTTGGAAACCTACCAGGGGTCCCATTTCCCTCAGCGTCAAAGCCAAGGTCCTCAGAAGAGTCCATGAGGTCTGCTGGGCTCTGCTTCCCCATCGGCCTGACCTCCTGTGACTGTCCCCTCTGCTCACTCCCCTTCAGTCACACTGCCTTTCTTGTTGACATGCCAGGCACGCTCCTACCTTAGCCCTGGCTGTTTCCTCTGCTTGGAACATCCTTCATCTCACTCGACTCCTTCGAGTTTGACAGAAATGTTTTCTCTGTGGATACAATCCCGACTGACCTTTGAAAATTACCACTTGCCCTTCAACCTCTCCCTTCCTGCTTCCTTCTTATTCTGCTTGCTGCTTTCTTTTTTTTCTATCACATTTATCATTTTCTATATTATATTTATTGTTTATTGTCTGTGTTCTGTTGCTAGAATAGAATCTCTTCCAAAGCAGGGATCCTTGATCATTTTATTCCACTGATATATCCCATATACATCCACTGACATATCTCTGGAACAGTGCCTGGTACTAAGAAGGTCTTCAATTAATGGTGTTGAATAAATGAAGACGATTTCTAAAAATTGAGAGGCTTTATCATATTTAGATGTCAAAGCTGTAGAGGGGGCGATTGATGGAACAAGGTTTCCATGGGGATTGAATGCTGACTCAGAAGAGAGTCAGTCATATCCAGGGGTAATGTCTTAGATAAGGTTGATCTTAGTTGATTAGGGCACATTGCCACTGAGGTTCAGGTTGTGGGTTCAATTTTCAGATGGCGCCACTTAATGTCTCCTTCGAACCCTGGGCTGCAGCGTATCTCACAGGACGAACAGCTAGGCACAAGGGATGCGCATGCCTGACCGAATCCTTGTGCGTCTGTGGCCCTTCCAGGAGCAGAGTGGCCAGCAGTCTCATTTCAGAAGAAAGGCATATTCTAGGGTTTTCTATTCTCATACTTTTCATTTAGCAGGGCTCCTCCTACAAACTTCTCTTAAACAGAGAAGAGGTTGAGAGGAAGGCTTGCCAAGGGAGAGTGCTCTCTCTGAAGTCTGACTCTCTCAGGCTGACCAGGCAGCGGAGTTACAGCAGAGAGAGCTCTTTGCCCCTGGATGTCTGCAGAGCAGGGCTCAGGTCCCTTCTGCACCAGCCCTCCCACTGTGTTCTCTGTTGACACAGGCAGGCATGGGCAACCCTTAGGCTCTGCAAAGATAACCTAATAACAGCTTGGCCAGAGCGTCTCATCTTTTCCAAGCCCCACAAAGAGACTTGGATGGTGCAGCAACCACTTGCCACCAAAACAGCAGTTACCGCCACCCCCCACTCAGGATCATCGACAAGCTGCCTGCTAGGTTGGTTGATATGCCTTTTATTTAGCATTCCGTTAATTTGCTAAACACTGTTTTGGTCTGTGTGACTGTAGAATATAAAAATGCAGTAGGTGGTTTATAGGAGACAAGTTGCAAGAGACTGCTCAGCGCTCTGAGCCGCACACACAATACCTACCCTCTGAAGGGCTGGATTTTCCCTGGGGCTGTGGGGAAGTAAGCTAAGCAAGGTTCCCCATCCTCTTTATGGCTCTCTTTGACCTGCTCCTCCCCTCGGCGCTGAGTGGTGGGCGTACAACTGTTGCAAGTAGGTGGCACAGCTGTTTGCTTTGACTGCCTCTGTACCTCGGGGATCTCAGCCACGCAGTTAACATTGCAGGATGAAAATGGCATTTATGCTTTAATAAACTCACCCTATTTCTTTGTTAGATGGGGAAAAAAGGAGGGGGGGATCCCACCCACCACGTTGCCAGCTACATGTCCCTGCTCAGAGCACACCATGGTGGCTCATGTTTTCCAAATTCTCCCTTGCATTGGAATGGAAATCATTAGAAAAATATTGGGATGGTGTGAAGATTTCCCAAACACCTGCCTCCCACCTCTTATGCACATATGCCTGGTTTTTGCAAAGCATGTAGCATTTTTTTCTTTTTGCAGTTTGGTGCATTTTCATTTACAAGTGCATGTATATTTTATAAGTTTATGTATACATATGTCTTGGTGATTTACTTGTAAATGTCCTACGTGGGGAAGGCACACAAAGGTCGCCAGGCTATAGATGGAATTAAATCGCATTTCCTAATAGGAATTAATAAAGTGGGCACCAGAAACATATAGGCAAGGGTGGGGGGAGGGTTGCATTTTCAACCAGAAAGTTATTGAGTGTTTATAATCAAGGAGCTGATCCTGTAGAGGAGGGGGTCTGCCTCCTCTCCCCTGTTAAAGAAATCTCTGCAGGATCTCCAGGTTGTCACTTTGAAGGGCTAAATCTTTCCGACTTTGCTCCTTTTTGTCCTGCAGATACAACAGAGTTCCAGGTCCTTGCTAGCACACCCGCTTCTCCCTCCTCCTTGCCTGGCAGTATCCAGCAGAGCATATTTCACAGGTTAACCGGGATGGCACATTTTGCTGATTTGACTTGAAGTCTCCATAACTATGATGGACTTCTTTGCCTGACTCAGAAATCAGCTGCCTTTCAATCCCCCATCTAGAGGACCTCTGTAAATCAAAGGAAATAGCAACATCGACTTCTTGCTACTGTTGTCGTTATATTACTTTTATTAACTAACCCGTTATTATTTTAACACTGCAAAACAACAAATAACTCAATCTAGATAATGAAATCCATAGTATTAAGGAAGTTTGAAATTGAAAGGACCCTTAGATCTTACTTGTCTAGACAATTTGGAATGACAAGTGAAGCCCGAGAGTCTGTCATCCTCTTAATGGTTGCTACGTTCCATTTTTATTTCATTCTTTTGCCTTTAAATTTTGGGGTGTTTTAAAGTAATGATTGATATATTTCTAGAGTAGATGTTTCATTTTTCCCCCCTCAAAGCTTATGTTTTGCTATATAAGCAGAAAATATTTTATTTATTCCTTTGTTATTTTAAGTAACTTTATTGAATACCTACTATGTTCCTGGTACTATGCTAGGTGCTGAGGATAGTAAAGTGAACAAGAAGAATACCATGCTGCCACAGAGCTTATGCCATTGTACAGGCATCATTTACTAATGAATGAGTAACCCAATAAGCACGGTAATTTTATATCGTCATGGGCTCTGATAAAAATAAGACAGGTGTGTGATAATGACTGAGGGACTGACTACCTCAGATAGGGTGGTCAGGGGACCCTTCTCTGAAGAGGTGACATAAGATTTGAGAACTGAACGACAAGAAGAAGCCAGAAGGTAAACAAAGATTTCTTTGGAAAGGAATTTTTCAGTAAAGTACTACTGCAAAGGCCGAAGGCAGGGTTGAGCCTGGCAGGTTGCAGAAGGCAGAGCCACACTGAGCTGGGGCCTGAGGTGAGGTCGAAGAGGCCCAGGTCACCAGGAAACTTTCAAAGCAGTGTGTCCGTCTGTTCGGGCCACTGTGAGAGCATGCCGTAGTCCAGGTGGCTCACACACAACGGGAGCTTGCTTCTCACAGTTCCAGAGGCTGGAAGACGAAGATCAAGGTGCTGGCCGATGGGATGTCTGCTAAGACCTGCTTTCTGCTTCATAGTCGGCTGTCTTCTTGCTGTGTCCTCACAGGGCAGAAGGGGTGGATGAGCTCCCTGGGATCCCTTTTATAAGGTCACTGATCCCATTCACAAGAGTTTCACTCCCGTGATTTAATCACCCCAAAGGTCCCACCTGCTTATCATGTCATTGGGGATTAGCTTTCAACATAATACATTTTTTGAGGGGGAGAAACAAATACTTAGTTTATAGCAATCAGGGAAATAGTTTGAATTTTATTTTTCAGTGAAACGGGAAGCATGGTGGGGGTTGGGTAGAGCTTAAATGGGGGAAAGATGTTACAGAGACTCTGCTTCTGGGGAACAGGCAAGCTGTGGTTCATGCAGGTCTGCTCTTCAGAGTCTGCGGGGGACTGAGTTTGGGCAGAGGTGCTTTCCTAAAGGACGTCAAAAATGTTATAAACAGAAGGAAGGGATACAGATGGCAGGCAGCCAAAATTAGAACTATTACACAGCTAGAACCTTTTCTAAAGAGAAATTTTGCAGGCTTTTGTACATGGGCAAGAAAACAACCATGTAGTCATAAAAACAACAGAACTCTATCTATCTTTCTTTCTATCTATCTATCAATCATCTCTCCATCCCTCCATCCCTCCATCCATCCTTTCCCACATATAAAGGACCAGAAAGATAGCTTTTCCCCAGCATGGATATATTTATGCCCTACTTGTACAGACTTCATCATCATGATGAGGATGGATGATAATGAAGATAATCCACTTAGGTTGGGTTTCCATTAAAATGAATGTGGCGACAAAGACTAGGATGCGAGTCTTTTGTTGGGAGGTGATCCCAGGTACCAGAGGCAGGGTGGAGGAATTAGGGAAGAAAGGAGAGGCAGTAAATGGTGTGTTAATGAGTGGGTTGCCATTGCAAGTAACTGGGGAACCTCTGTGCAGGACATACTTCAAAACTGTCACCAAGAGGCAAGATGGCAGGGGTTTTTATCCACCAACTTCCATCCCTTATTGTTTGAGTCAGTCCTGGGGTATTAACTCCCAGATTTTGCCTCACATTCCAGGGACTAAAAAAAAGAGGGATGCACAAAAGGTACGAGAGATGAAGGAAGCCGTTGACATACATGGGGCTTGCCAGTGATGTCAGGGGTGGGCTTTGGGGTATGGACAGGACACCAATATTGAAATTTAAGGAAAGGTCAGGTGTAGATGATGCTTGCGAAAGGTCAGGTGTAGATGATGCTTGCGATATGCTGCCGGAAGTTCCTGTTTCATGATCCCGAGAAAAGTTCTGTTCGTTTATGGCACCATCATCTCTGTGGTGCTCCTTGACCTGGTATAGCTTTGAAAACCTACTGTAGCAGTTTTGCTTCTTTTAAATCCTCACCTGAGGGTATGCATAGAGAAAGGAAGGAAGACAGTGTAAGAGAGAGAAAAGAGGAGAGAGAGAAATATCAATGTGAGAAACATTGATTGGTTGCCTTCCGTTTGTGTCCTGACCAGGGATTGAACCCACAACCCTTTTGGTGGATGGGATGGCATTCCAACCAACTGAGACACCGGACCAGGGCCCCACTGTGGCAGTGTTTATAGTGCCTGTGCCCATGGTTGCTGAGGCTCTGCATTTGAGGGTCACTGAACTTTGGTGGTCCCTCCACAATACCTGCTACTCTCTTCCTCTCCTGGGTGGAAAGATGATGCTCACTTATTCAGGTTGGAACTGTCCACGCAGAGTTGGCTTCCACGACATTAGGAAATTCCTGAGAGTGGGAGAGTGCAGTGAGTGCCTTCCTACATTATGGATTTCCCTGCGGGACATGGGCGCTCCTTCCCTTGCTATTGGGGATGTGGCTGTTGCTAACATTCAGCAAACAGAGTGCCTTCACTTCAGGTTACATCCCTCCCCAGGCACAGCCTACGTTCAATGACTGCTTTATACAAGAGCACAAAGGCCAAGCCCCATTAGGGGCAACTCTGAGAAGCCATACTAGCCCCAGAACTCCTTGAGGGATAGGCTGAGGCCTCTGCTGGGATTGCATCAAAGTCTGACTTCTCCCTCTTCTCAA
The DNA here is from genome assembly GCA_039655065.1 of Glossophaga mutica. NCBI lineage: Eukaryota > Metazoa > Chordata > Mammalia > Chiroptera > Phyllostomidae > Glossophaga > Glossophaga mutica. The sequence goes on along the minus strand of CM077309.1, from coordinate 25,414,350 downwards.
ATCTGCTTCCTTCACACCCCACAGATGTTGATCCCCAAAACAAACCCCATAAACCTCCTGCAAACAAATCTCCATATCAGAGTCTGTGTCATGAAGGGGCAACTGTTTCTGCCTTCTTGTCTGATCCTTCTCTCTTTTCCCAGTAACAGCTGAGAGAGCCCCACTGACATTCCTGGAAACTTGTGAGTAGTGGCTGTCTGGAGAGGTCCAAGAGTGACCACTTTTGCTGCAGAGCCCTTGATATCATTCCTGTAGTGGGAAAGAGCCCTGTGGTGCCCACGGAGTCATAGTAAACAGATGGCACCCCATGGCTCCCAGAGCCAGCCAAGTTCAGAATGGTCTGTCAAGTGCTGAAATGTTTCTCTGAGATTTTTATGACTGTAGAATATTTGAAGAGGCCAATATATATCAAGAAATGTAGACAAGAAAGGACAGCCTACAAAAGGGGAAAGGAAATAAGAAGCCTTTAAGACTTAGATTTAATATTCTTGGAAACAGAAATGAATGATTTAAAGCTTATTTGTTTATGTTTGTTTACCACTTGGTGCCTAGTGTTCCTATGATATAATTTGCTTTACAATTTTAGGATTCTATTTTACATAGCAATAACACCTTACACTTTCCACATACAGTGCATTTCATCCAGAGACTCTATGAGTATCTATCTATAGAGGCACACACTCATACTTATGTTTATCTACACCATGTAGCTTCATTATACACAGAGAGGGAGAGATATGAAGTCACCCTACCTTAATAAATTCTTTGTTATTGAAATAATTTGTTGGATGATGCTAAACACAGCGCAAGAATGTCTATGAGCTCTCAGAGTTCCCTGTCCCAATGACGGAGTCAAACACTGTGAGTTTTCATTTTTCTCTTGCTTCCAACCATACATGACTCTGAGTTGGTGGACATCAAAAATCAAGCAGCAGGAATTATACTCTGTGTTAAATATTTGAATTTTATATCTACAGAGCATTGATGACTGATTTAACTATCAAATTATAATGTTAAGAAAACTTATGGGAAAATGATTTTCTAAGCCTTCTAAAAATATAGTCCTGTAGGGTTGATAATAGCATAATAAGTTCAAAAGGGCATCTGTGCTGGCGTATTCACCAAATTTTAGACTAATATGAATTGACACAAACTATACAAGAGAATCTTTCATTATATTCAACTTTGAGACACTAAGATCAGGAGCTAGGTTTTATAATAAAATAAGCTTACTCCAAATTATTTTTTATGAAGCTTTGCAAATCTGTGGTCATTTCTGAATCTAATGGATTCTTTCTACCTCAAATACTTAATTTGGTAAAAAGAAGCTTTAGAAATCAAGAATTTTATATCATATTAACAAGGATTCTTGTTGCAACATTGCATATAATATTGAAATATTTGAGCAACCTAAATGTCCATCGGTAGGGGAATTGTTATATAAATTATGGTATATGTGTTTATGTAAGCATTTTTGAATAAATGTTGATGTGGGTATACATCTATTGACCATAAAAACATGGCCTTGTTATATTATTGGCTAATAAAAACAGATTATAGAATAGCATAAGTAATATAATTCATTTATGTAGAATTGTATGTAGATAGATAGATAAAAGCAAGTACAGAAATATTATATATACTTAGATTGCTTTGGTGAGTAGTTCACCGAATGTTAATTGTGATGATCTCTACCTAGAGTAGAATTTCAAGTGATGCTTATGCTTTGTATCCTTTTTACAATAGCTGGATATTACTCATACAAAAAATTTAAGCTGTATAGCATCTCTGAAGATAGCAGGCTGATCATGATTCTTTTTACCTTAAAGCACTTCCTTCATTTGGCTTCCAGGACAATGTACTTGGGTTCTACTTACCACTTAGGCTATTTATTCCTCGGTTTCCCGTCGGCTCCCCACGCTTTCAAAGCTGGAGTGATCCACAGCTCAGTGTTTGTACTTCCTTGATGACCATCCCACTCTTATGGTTTTAAATGCTGTTTATGAGTGGATATGAGGTCTGTCCGGAAACATTCCAGCCATTGTTAATATGATGGGAACAGTTTTTCTGACATCAGTGTAACCTGGCAGCCAAGGACAGTGGACTGGAATGTGCATATGTGAACAGTGATGACTTCACTGTGGTAGTCAGTAGATGCCATTGAGTGAGCATGTGTGTTGTATGGTCATTTCATTCAAAATAACTAAGCAAGTAGAGCAACAAATCTGCATCAGATTTTGCATTAAACTTGAACATTGCTCTGTGGAAACTATTGGGATGATTCAGAAGGTTGCAGCTACGGGAAACTGGCAATTAGCAGCTTCCTCACAACAATGTGCCCGCTCATACGTCACACCTCTCTTGCAGAGCTTTTTGGTGAAACAGCAAAATCACTCAGTTGATTCACAGCCCAGATTTGGTGCCCTGTGACTTCTGGCTTTTCCCAAAACTAACATCACCTTTGAAAGGGAAGAAATTTCAGACTGTAGATGAGATTTAGGAAAAGATGATGGGCAGCTGATGGCATAAATGTCTCTATTTTTCATAGTACATGGCTGGATACCTTCTGGGCAGACCTCTTAAAACAACTATGGAACATTTATACAATGGAATACTACTTGGTCATAAAAAAAGAAGAAAATTTTACCCTTTGCAACAATATAAATGGACCTGGAGAATATTATGCTAAGTGAAATAAGCCAGTCAGAAAAAGACAAATATCATACAATTTCACTCATATGTGGAATCTAATGAACAAACTGAACTACCAAGGAAAATGGGGACAGACTCATAGAGAGCAGGATGACAGCTGGTGGAGGGGAGGTGAGGGGGTGGACATATGAGCAAAAAGGAAAAAGGACTCAGGGTCATGGGGACAGCAGTGCGGTGACTGCTGGGGGGCGTGGGTATAAGGGGACTAAATGGTAATGGAAAAATACAATGAAGTTAACTAAAAATGCTGTTTATGCTAGCTATTACCTATCTTGGCATCCATATGACTTCCTTTACGGTCTCCTCTGTATTTCAGGTATTGGAAGGGTAAAAACTATATTTCCTAAACTCTCGTAGGTTGGGTTATGGATGCAGTTTAGGTTCTGCCAAGGACAGGTAGTTCTATGAGAAGCAGAAGACAGCAAGGACACTGAAGCCATTTTTTGTGGCTGCTCCCTCTGACATGCACGGGCGTGTTCAGACGCTGGCCTCCACCTTTCATTTCTCCTTCCCGCTTCTGTGAGTGTCAGGCGTGGAATGCTGGTAATGGCAGGAGTTTCTTGAAGCCTGGATCACTGCTATGATGAAGGGACTTCAGAATTAAAAAAAAAAAAAAAAAACAGTGGTGATCCCTGAATTTTGTTCTTTCTGCCCTTCTAACAAATCTGTAAGTTTCTGCCTCAAATGCCTTGAGTGGTTTTTCTGTCCAGCTGTGAACCCTGACTGATAGGTTAATGATTCTAAAACTTCATCTTCAGTCCAGATCTCTTCTTTGAACTTGTGGCCTTATGTGTGCAGCCACCTCTGTGACACTGTAGTTGAATCCAAGAGTCAGCTCTGAGCTTCCCACCGAAACCTGCTCCTTCCACAGCTTTCCTCATATCCAGGATTATAATTTGCATTGCCAGTTGCTTGCACCAAGCTTTTTGTTATATGTTTTAATGCCTGGTTTTCATATCTCATGTCACATCTGTGAACAAGCTCTGTTGTCTCTGTCTTCTGGAGCTCTCTCTGTCTCCCCAAATAGCACGTAAGTTCCATAAAGGTGTGGAATTTTGTCTGTTTTGATCCTTTGCCAGACAGTGTCTGGCACACAGTGCTTAAAAATTATTTGTTGACTGATAAAACAATGAACTGTATATTCTTTTATTTATAAATGGAAATATATGTCCTGAATTTCTTGTTTGAGATAGTTTTAGCAATCAAATGCATATATTTTTATAATATAGTTTCAATAATTCAGCTTTTATAACTGAGCTTTAAGCCACTTCTCTAAACCAAATATTCTTGATCTAAAGTTAGTGATTAATATAAGGATTGAATTGGATAATATTCCCTCTACAACTTAATGATGTTGACTTTGGCATGTTTAGTGTGTGTGTGTGTGTGTGTGTGTGTGTGTGTGCAAGGATGATGTGTGTGATTTAACAATATGGGCCAGATTTGACTGAGCCCAGTATAATGGGAAACTGTTGGTATATTAGCCACCCACCCCAACCAGTATTTATAATAGAAATAAGCCCTTCACCATAAAGCCTTTCCAACAGGCCTTGTAACTATAATGGCACTAGCAGGTGCCACCACAATAAAAGAAGCCAGTCTCCCCATGAACAAATATTAAATTAAAAAGATCAATCAATCTGTAGTCTCAGTTCTGGTCCCAGCATCATTTCTTCCAATTACAGCAAACTCAGGGTTTGTCAGCACATTGTTAACAGGTTAAAGACCTTTCACCTGTATGGGCAATGGGCTCTTTTCCTCCCGGAGTTGCCACTTGTAAATGTTGATGGGACTTGTGCTCTGCGGGCAAGTCCTTTGGCCCTAAAAGCTGACAGGAAACAGCAAGATTTTGCAGGGTGGGCTGGTGCCTCTCCTCTAGGAGAGCCAAGAAAGCTGGTACTTTTCAGGGTATGATGTCATCCAGACGTGGGCAGTGGCAGTCCTGTGTGATGGTCCCGTCCGCTGTGATTCAGTTAGCCTCAGAAAAGTGCCCTTACCCCCTCCGGCTTTGCCCCTGTCTGCTCTTTCTAAAGGGTTGTGATCCATCTCGTTCCCTTTCTGCTCCTCATCTCACTCCTGTCCCTCTTCTGAGACCCCACACCCCTTCTCACACATCCCCACACTGATGCAGTAATGGCCAGTCAGAGTTATTCTCCAGCTTTAGACCATGATGCCAGGTGATCTGGTTATGTGGGGACTGGCCCTGGAGAATAAGTTGGGAGCCTGTTATGGAATTCCAGCCATCACTTGCAGTGGGAATACAAGTTCTATTTCCAATAGCCTTAACCCCACCCAGCTCCATGGTGGTGGGTCACAGATGTTTGCTCTCTGGGTTCCAAAGTTCTTATTGAGGAAGAGTCCATGATTTTCAACCCCCCAAATTCACTTGGCATTCTGAGGCTTAAAGTTCCGCTCTGGCAGGATGGAGGTGCTGTAACTGAAAATTATCCAGAGCAGTGCTTTTCAAACTTTCAAGTATGTAGGGATCACTGGGGATATTTTGAAGTGCCAATTGAGAATCAGGTCTAACGTGGGCCTGAGAACCTGCATTTCTAACAGGCTCCTGTGTGGTGCTGGGGCTGCTGGTCTGTGGACCACACTTTGAGTAGCAAGAATCAGAGTGAGGTGACTGGGGAAGCTTCAGAAATGTCCTGGATTTTTCTTCTAGAGATCTCTGGAAATCACCTTCGGTCTAGAATGAAATGTGATAAGATTCTTTTATCCTAGACTTTTCCTAGAACTTGTCTCTTCAACCACATCACTAAATATTTAGCTAAGTAGCTGATGAAAAAAGATGTGTATAGATACTTTATGTGGCTTTTTTTGGTTATGATTACTCTGAAAATACTGCCGGTGCACTACCCTTGTGACCATGTGTACGTTCCACATTACGCAAATACATAAAAACCAAGAAAATGAAACAACCGCCCATAAAAGGACATTAAGACAAGTTTGTTTCCTACATCAGCTCCACACACAATTTGCAGCAGCATTCCTTGGATCGCAGAGGGGATTTATGGATAATTCACAATGGGAAGAAAGTGGCGTATATCAAATAAAAACCAAGAGCACTATCTATTAAATTTTTTTTATCTGTCACTGAATGAAAGGCTCCTTTCCCCATTTCATATGTTTTCATTTTCATGCTGATAGAAGAAGAACAAATTTAAGACATGCTCTCTTCTTCTTGACACACTTTAGACCCATCAATCTTCCCTCTTCTAGTCTTTGCCCTGAGCAAAAATCATCATAGAAAAGATAACAGGCCTGAGGTGCTGAGAGTTCACCTGATTTAGGCTGTAGCTCTGCTGAAATACCTGCAAGTCATATGTAGCTGGTATTTTTAAAACATATTTTTCAATTTGACATGAATTTCCTGGACGATTTCCTGGCATGCATTTTGTTACTCCACCAGAAGTGTGTAGAATTGGATAATACAGTAATTTACAAGGGGAAACAATGAGTAGTGAGAGACTCTAACATAAAACTGAGCATCGGGAGTTCAGTCCATACGTGTGTGTGTGTGTGTGTGTGTCTTGTTTGGGGTGAAGATGGTAGAGACCAGAAGGAGGTCTACGTCTGGTGTTTTAGTTCCAAAATCATGCGATCCCCTGAGCCTCAGTTTTCTCATTGATAAAATGGGAATGGTAAGTGGTTCAGTGTAGTTGTCCGCTTCACATGTGTACTTGGGAAATCAAATGAGATGATGTAAATCAGTGAGATGATGTAGAAAACTACATACAAACCTATGGAAATTTTATTCAGGTAAGACTCAAAATCTGGGCATCAGGGCATCCCAAATACTCCAGCTCTGTGGCATCATGCTGCACTTCATAGTTTAATAAGGTGGTCCAGGCCCTCATTCCACATAAGGTTGACCATGAACCCACTCCGCTTACAAACTTCAGGCCAACATCGATGGAGAGTGTCAATGGGTCACCTTTCTTCCAGTCACCAGCTTCTCTAATCCTTTTACTGAAGTGTATTCCTGATTTCCTTCACATCTTTCCTTTTGTGAGTTGCTCTTTGAACTCTGTCGCATGCTGTCCCTTTTGCTTTGGTTTGTCAAGGTAGCTACTGGCACACAGTAGCTGTTTCACTATAACAGTGCTGTAGCGGTTGCTGCGGTTCTGCTAGTCATACGGAAAACTTCCTTGCAGCAGTGCCTGCAAAGCAGACAAATTAAATTAAGTATTAGATGACATTCCTGTTCTTAAAATTCCCTGAAAATTCCTGCCACACCAATTTTATCAGGGGCAACTATTTCTTTTCAAGATTTTATTTACTTTTTTTTTTTAAAACATTGATTTGTTGTTCCACTTTTTTTTTAAATTTATTATTTATTTATCTTTTAGAGGAGAAGGGTAGGAGAGAAGGAGAGGGAGAGAAATATCAATGTACGGTTGCCTCTCATGCATCCCCTGCTGGGAACTGGCCTGCAACCCAGGCATGTGCCCTGACTGGGAATCGAACCACGATCCTCTGGTTCGCAGGCCCGCGCTCAATCCACTGAGCTACACCAGCCAGGGCTTTTTTTTTTTTTTTTTTAAGAGAAAGGGGAAGGGAGAGAGAAAGAGAAGGAAACATCAATGTGTGGTTGACTCTTGTGTGCCCCTTTCTGGGGACCTGGCCCACAACCCAGGCATGTGCCCTGACTGGGAATCGAACTGGCAACCCTTTGATTCACAGGCCGGCACTCAATCCACTGAGCCTCACCAGCCAGGGCAGAGGCAACTATTTTTTTTTAATCTCTGCCCTCCAGGGCCATTATTGGCCTTTTCTGAGCGCACTCATGTGTGTTTGTCAGCCTGCATTTTGTCCCCTCTTCTTCTGTGTTGCTCTTCCCGTTTTGTTTAGCCGAGTCAGGAATCCTGCTCCCTGTTGACTCTTGCTTCAGATTCACATCAACGACATTAAAAACACTTCAGAAAGTATCACGCTCAGTGAAAGAACATCTTCTCCAGCCTTCTTCCTTTTCGCATGGTATTGACCTGTCATTGGGCTAAATTACATCTCCCCAAAACCTCTGTGTTAAAGTTCCTAATCCCCAGTATCTCAGAGAGTGTGAGTGTGTTTGGAGATAGGGTCTTCAAAGAGGTAGTTAATCTAAAATGAGGTCACTAGGGTGGGCCTTTACACGTGTGGCATCCTTATCAAAAGAGAAGGTTAGCACACCGACATGTGCAGAGAGAAGACCATGTGAAGACACAGGGAGAAGATGGCCATCAGCTGGCCAGGGGGAGAGGCCTTGGAAGAAACCAACCCTGCCAACACCCTGATCTTGAACTTCCAGCCTCCAGAATTGTGAGACTGTAAGTCTCTGCTGTTGAGGTCACCCAGTCTGTCATACTTCATGGCAACTTTAGCAAACCAGTGCGTACATGACGAACAGAAATATATAGTGAGCCACATATGTCATTTAAAATTTTCTAGCAGCCACACTGAATACTAAAAAGAAACAACTGAAATTAATGATGCTACAATGTAGTTAACCCAACGCATGCAAAATAGTATCAATATGTAACCAATATAAAAATAATAGGATATTTTACATTCTTTTTTCATTAAGTCTTGAAAAATGTTGTATACACAGTACATCTCATTTTGGTTCAGCCACATTTCAAGAAGGCCAGTGGCTGTTATCTTGAACAGCATAGCTGTAGGAGCACAAAGCACTGCTGTGTGTTTTGAAACTACCTCTCCTTTAATGCGAGTCAGGCAAAACTTAGGCAGAAATGGAAGAGAGTGTATATATAACTTCACCCTCTCTTTATTGTGAGTTGTACCCACTTTTCCTGCAGAAGTCTAGGAATCCAGGGTCAGCAGTTGTAAACATCTCTCCCTTCCTATCACATAAGGAATATCAGGAGGGAAACATACAATTTCCTGTACCAGAACCTCTTTTCAACCCTAATTCAGACTTTTGCAGCCAGGGTTGGCAACTGTTAACCTTTTCCACTAGCTAACCACTCAGCTGATTTGGGGTGACCTTTTTCTCTGGTCCTTTGGATGTTCAAGCCCCATTCCCTGGTCCCATTTCTAAGACGTTCCTGACCACTCCAGGCTGCATTTGCTCTGAATCTCTCTAACGTGTGCCATCTGGACCATGTGCTCAAGCTTTTCAGTATTTTGTACTTTGCATTACTTACCATTGCTTCATTTGCCTTTCCCTTGTTTCAGTAACTAGATTATAGGACCCATCGTGGCTAAGAGGGAAGCACGTAGATCTGGGCATATGTCCTGTCCTTGCAACTTACAGGCTGTGTGTCCTTAGATAATGTACTCAGACTCTCTGTTTCTCCATTACATAGGGATTGAAGTACCTACATCACAGGATCTTCATGAAGAGTAAAGGCAAGAGAATGCATTCCAAATGCCTAGCCCTTAGTAGGTTCTCCATAAATAATAGCCAATATTGTTCAATGTAGCCAATTTCTGATTTATTGAACACCTACTAAAGGCTAAGCACAAGGTTCAGTCTTGAGGACACAGCTGTGAGCAAGAAAAGCTGAATATTGACTTCTTGGATGCAGGGACCAGGCTTTCTGTTTCTGTTTTATTTCATGCTGCGAAGTAGCTTGCAGAGTGTATGATAGAAATTTAGTAAGTTTTGTTGTTTATGTAACAATTAGGTCAAAACATAGACTTAAAATATCAAAGCCCATTGTGAGTTTGATGTGGATTTGGTTCCTGGTAGCCAAGGTCAAGTGGGTTTTAAATATTTCTTTGGCTTCTTCCTCAGAAAGCATTCTTCAGAGATTCCTTAGTTTGACTGATTGTCAGTATGCTGTATTTTAAGTGGTGTTTTGACAGCTCAAGATCAAATTTACTTTCCTGTAAGTTTCACTGGAATATCATTCTAGGTTGTTTTAGTGTTCAGTCTGTATTGCCAATGGGCACTCAAAACATTGAAAATTACATGGAAGGGCTATGGAACACAGGAAATTTTAGAACAGGAAATCTCTGTAAGTCTAGTTGAATCTGCAGTTGTGCCACCCCATAATTACATTCCTTTGTAATGCTTATCTCCTTAAAATATATAGTATTTGTGTAAATACACCTATGCATATGTACAGTACACATATATTAACAATCTGAACCTGCACAGTAGTTTCACTATAAATTTACTCCTGTCTTTGGAAATAAATCCCACTAAAACTTACTTAATACAACGTTCTTTCTGGGGTTAAGTATTTGCCCCTTCTTTGTTCTTTCTCTTTGACATTTAGTCCTTGCAAATCTCCCTCTATTCTGCTACCTTAGAATCAAGGAGTTTCTTAGTAAATTCCCTTTACATTTTCCTTTTTTTACAGAGGAAAGTAGAGCAGCTATGTTTCCAACCTTTGTAAATAATTAAGGTCCTTGAATCCTTGTATCATTCTGGTTGCCCTCTGTTGTACCTTCTTGATTTCAATAATATTCTTTTCATATTAATGTGATCCGTCTTGTAGGACTGCTCTCGCTGCATTCTAAATGGAGATGCTTCTCCAGCCCCCTCCGCTCCGACGCAGTAATTGTTGACCTGCATTCCGTGGCTCTGCGGCCGTGATCCCATTTCCTAGTCTTCCACTGCTGGAATTTGCCCTACTGCTTTTCCTTCCCATGCTGTCTTTGTTATCCAGTGATCCACTCTGCCCCAAACTTCAGGGTGGTCTTCAGCACCTTCCTGTCCGTCCTTGGTCACAAATAGTCACCTGCAAAAGGCCACTGCTTACACTTAGAAAGCAAGCATGCCTGCTGAAGATATAATTAGGCTCGAGAAGTGTTTGGAGACATTCACATGAGAGAGCCCTAATGAACTCAGGAGGGGAGGTAGGATGTCAATGGCTACAGTTTTCTGGATGCAAAGGAAGCAATAGCCAGGCTCCAAGAAGGCCACTGCCGTGTCAGTGCCTTCGCCAGGAGTGAGCACCGCCCCCCATGGGCCTATTCTGTGAGAGGCTGTGATTTTTCCTGTGCTCCTTTCCGATGCGCCTTGGGTGTCTGAGTCCTTCCCTCTATCTCTACTACATCCCATTTCTGATTTTCGTTTCGGATTACCAGAACATTCTTCTTTCTTGACTCTAATGCACTGTCTCTGTCCACTCCAAATTATTGCGCACACAGCCGCCAAAATAATTTCTCATTCCTGCCTGGCGCGGGGATCACGGTATTCAGTGATTTAATCCTCCAGCGGCTCTTCACAGCTCTAATCAAATAAATCTTCCTCTGTTGCTTGAAGGCCTCCAGGAACTTGAGCTGGATTTGCCTGTTTGAAGTGATGCTGTGCCACTTCTTGGCCTTCTTGTCTCCTACCTACCTCTGCTGGATTCGGTCTCCCTCCACACATATTTGTGCCTTTCTCCTCCTCCCCAGTTATCTCAAAGTTATGTTTCAAACATCTTCCAAATCTCATTTCTCCATTTCTTTAAATAACTAAAGTTCAATTTCTCCCCAAAGTCTTGCTTAAGTAACTTCACCCAATCACAAACTGTTATACCAATCCTATGCTTCTCTTACATATAGTGATATAATGATCATGACTCCATGTGGAAAATAGTTGTACTCATTTTAGATGTGTATATTTATTCAAAAGTGCCAAAGCAACTGGGAATTTGGGGCAGTTTTATTAACTACAATCAGCTAAACTGCCCCTTTGATCTCAGAAATCAGATAAAGTCTAAGGACTTGTAAGTTGATTAGCACATTGTTGGTTCTTAGAAAACAATTCTGAAATTACTAGAAATATCTGAATAGGAACAGTTTTTTCCTAATGACTCTTAAGGGATTTTGTGTGTGTGTGTTTGCTGAGAAAAAGAGAAGGATATCAAAATGAGCAAGGCAGGATTTCTAAGAACACCCATATTTGAGACCCCCTCACAGCACTCCGGTTGTCCGGTGGTGGGCTTTCTTGATTTCAGTGACGTCCTTGTCTCAGTGATGATGGCCATCTTCTGGGGCTGCTTTGGCGGCCGCCCTCCTGGAGCGGTCCCTCCTGCGCCCTTCACTGCAATGCGATCGCGCTTGTTGAACTGCATTTCACAGCTGCCCAGTCATGATCCAAAGGGTAAAAACTAAAACAACATTCCAGGCTGTTTCTACATTCCTTCTCATTCTTTTCCTTACCTTTGAGGGGGAAAAAGCAGAATGCCTTCAGCTCCGGCGATCGGTGGTGAGAACAGCTCTCATCCCTGCTAGCGGTCGTGAAAATGGTTCCTCGGAACCATGAAAACCTTTCTGAGGGGTGTCTTGCCAATGCGTGCCTAGAGCCTGCATTTCTACTTCCAGAAACCTGTGATCAGGAAACTAGTATAAAAATACTATATTCAGTGATGTTAGATTGTTGGATTATGGTTGTATTGTTTATGGGACTTGGTATAATCTTTCTGTGTTACTTGTAGGCATCATTTTGGAGAACGTCCAGAAAGCAGATGTTCCAATAATTGCATGCCAGGCAGAGATAGGATCTTATAACTTCTTAGAAATTAGAAAAATTACCATCTAAAGATCCCAAACAGTTTCTTTCTCCTAAGGTGCAAAATTCAGGTTTGCTTTTGGGGATTATTCAGTTGTCGAGTGTGTTGTTGGCCCCCAAACCAACCCTGGGCTTTATATTTATGGACGAATAATTGTTTTTTTCTCTTACTGGAGCTACTGTTATATCCAGTTTCTGTTGTTAGCAGATAAAAATAATTTCTAACTGATGCAGAAACTTATGTGATAGGTACAAGATTGCAGAGTTGGGGACATTCAAGTTGTAACTAAATCATCTGAAACTATTACTCTACTTAGGAATGTTCTATGGCTTTGTGTGTGGTGTTTTAGATAAGCAGTAACAATAACAATACATATTAGTGTAGACAAATTACAGTTTGCAAGTATGTCCACAGATCTGATTTCATTAGCTGATGGAAAGAAATTTGTGTAAGAGTTTAATCCAAAGAAAACTTTCAAAGTTACTTGGGGTTCTAGCTTTAGAGCTGGAACTGGCTAGTTCTCTGACCTCAGGTGAGTACTACGAAGAGACAAATAGTTCTACATTTTGTAGAGAAAACAACTGGAATATGACGTAGTTACGTGTTTTTTTCCAAGGCTCTTAGATTTGTTGAACTCAAAAGTCTTTTCCAATGTTTGATCCTGTTGCTGTGTTTCTGACCTTAGTCAAATACCAACCTGACCTTCATCAACATTTTCTCACCTTTTGCATTCTGGATGTGAGAGGCAAAGGCTGCATGAGGAAATATTAGGTGAGAAGAGGGAGTGAAAGCAGGACTGTTAGAGAGGACTACATGTCAAAAAAAATGGCAGAGAGCGTGTTTCTTTGTGGGAAGGGACACTATTTCTTAATTTTCTTAATGTGCTTCCCAATGACATGCTTCGCTTGTTTATTTTGCCTGTGAGGCTCCCTTAGATATTTAGGTTCACAGTCCTAGACTAGATGATCTCAAAGCTTTTGAGTAACTCAGCATCATGTGATTGTCAACTGGACAGTAATTGCTGCTTCATATTAGGAAGCGAGTTTAACAGAACAAACCATCCAAAATCTCTACTCACACACCTCTGTTGAAGATAGATTTTTTTTTAATAGAAAAATGATGGATCTTGTATGTACCTAGTATTCTTAAGCCATAGACACATACGTGTGTGGTATTTGGGAGGTGTAGTTAAGACAACTATTTTAGGTTAAGGGTCTAGATCTGAGCCATACAATATGTTAGCTACTAGGCACATTAGGTTATTTCCATTTTAACTTAAATTTATTAAAATGAAATTCAAAAATTCAGTTTCTGAGGCACATCAGTCACAAATTATCGCTCATTTGTCACATGTGGATAGTGACGACCATATTGGACAATGCAGACTGTAGGAGGACACTTCCGTCAGCACAGAAGTCTGGTTGTTTCTTTACAGTGGGTACTTCCTCCTCAAAGGAAAGAGACTTAACAGCGTCTGGGTGAGGAGTAGTTCCACAGTGTCCCCTGGTCACTTCCGTATGTGTTCCCACTCTTTGTTGTGCCACTGAGAATCACTGTTCCTGAAAGCTCACCTAGCTGTCATTCACAACCTTGGCCGCACCTTGGAATCACCTGGAGAGTCTTAAAATGCCCGGGTGGGTTTCACTCCAGAAATTCTGCCTTAATTGGGCACTGGGATTCGTAAAGGCTTCCCAGGGGGTTCTAGCGGGCAGCCAAGACGGAAGAACCACTGTTACAGAGATTAGTATTTGATCATTAATAGATTATCACTTGGTTGATCCCACTAGGAAATTATGAGTAAGAAGACAAATTTTACTTCCAGGAACATCTTCTAATGGCATCCCTCTAAACTGCTTTTCCAAATATACACCATTTATAGTTATTTTAACTAAGAGGTCCCCAGCAAATGAAATTCGTGACTTGATTATCTAAAATTATTATTAAGACAGGTGAAATTCAAATTAAAAACCCTTCAAATGACTTCCCAATTCCCTGAGGATAGAGCAACATATTCCACACCCTGTTTCGCCCTTGCTTTAATCTCTACTATCTAGCTGTGATGTAGTTCCTCAAACTCGCCATCCTTCCTCGTGTCCCTGGACCCTCACACACACGTTTCCCTCTGCCTGGAGCATCTTCTTCTCTAACCCCCTCTCCCAGTGCTGCAAACATCCCCTCCACATGGCCTTCAAGTCTTAGTTTAAACTGTCCTTCTTCAGGGGAGACTTCTCTGATGCCTGTGATTATTGGGCAGAGACTCACAATGATGCTTGCCAAACATTCCAGTTGCTCCCCTATGTCTCCTAGCCTCCTCACAGTGAGGCAGAGTCATGTGACATTTTCTAGCCAATGAATGGAGAGCAGGAAAGGCACTTGGTAATTTTATGGGCAGTGGAAGCTCATGTCTGATTCTCTTCTCCCTTCTCCTCTGGGTGATAAGTAACATCCCAGATGGTAGACTCTTCTTCAGCCCGAGTCTCTTTATGACCATGTGGAGTGCAGATGAAGAAGAAATCTTTGTTGTATTGAGTTTTGGTACTTACTTTATTACTATAGCATATTCTAACTTAACCTGACTAACACAGATCTGTTTCCCTATTATGTGCTCCTTTGCAATTTTTACTTCCTCTTTATAACCTTTATCAGATGTCTAACAATTCTTTAATAGAGGTCTTTTCCTTTAGGCTGTCAAGTCCATATATTTGGGCAAGAATGTTATCAGTTTCATTCATCATTGAACCCGCAGCACTTAGTTCACCGATTGACACATATTGCTTGAGCAATACATACATGATGAATGAATGAATGAGAGAGTTGAGAGCTAATTGTATCTTCTTATATTTTGTCATTGTGCACAGAGCATTCTATTCGTGGTATATAGGCAAACCTGACTATTATAATAATTACAGAGAATATCAGGTTGAGACATTACTTATAAGGATAAATTCAAAGAGCTAGAGCTGGAAGGAAACTTAGACATCACGTAATTCAGGTTGTCTCTACGTGAGGTCAAAAGAACATCTACACTGAAGTAACCCAGGGGTAGGGGACGGGGGGGTGGGGGGACTGGAAGGGATTAGTCGGAGAACATGTTTGCGTACGTGCATAGTCCATGGAGACAGACAGCAGTGTGCTGGTGGGAGGGGCCGGGGGAGGGGCTGGGTGAAGGGGACAAAGGGGGGGAGGGAGACGTCTGTTATAGTGTCAACAATAAAAAGAAATATTTTTGAAAAATAAATACAATTAGAAGATTTGTTCAATGAAAGATTCAGCTAAAGGAGACTGCCATTCTAGAATGCCATTTATTCTCACAGAGGGAAAGGGAGGCCTAAGAATCAAACAGGAGCCTTTGCTGCCTCATGGAGTTGCCACATGCCATTTACATTCACCCCGATTCTGTCGATGGAGCCTGAATAGTTGCATTTTCACCTCAGGTGATTTTTATGCACTGGCTTTGAGAAGAAGGCAGGTGGATAGGATTACATTGCCATCTTTACTTTTCCTACAGGGGCTGGTGATTAATAGTGATGGAAACATCATGAACTCATTTCCGGGGGGAAATTTTACCGCAGACCCATAGGTAGCCATCCGTCCAGTTAGAGAGCAGAGTGGATGAGAGGGCCCCTGCGGAGTCAGATTTTCTGGTTCTCAGTTCTGGCTCCACCACTTCCTAGATGCCTAAACTTAAGCTGGTTGTTTACCCTTTCTGTGCCTCAGTCTCATCATCCGTAAAATGGAGATAATAAGAACATGTATTTCACAGGAGTATTTTGAGGATTAAATGCAATAATGCATATAAAGCACCTGAAAAAATAGACACTCAATGTAAAGTCCTGTGCTTTTACCAATACTTTGGCATATTATTATTTTGAGGAGATTTATAGTAGAGGTATCTGTTCATGGGAAGTGTAATTAGACCATCAGGGTAAATAAATTAATAGTTGTGCTAGCCTTCATCAGATTATCCTTTATGATACCTTTGAACCTTGCTTAAGTAACCTCAATATGCAAAAATGCAGATTTACACAGAAGACAGATTAATAAGTTATTATTTCCTTTGTAAATATAATTCTTCCTTTTTAAAGAAAAGATTCGTATGAGATTGATTTGAATAAAAAATTCCCATGGTACCTTTAAATTATGACTGGTATACACATATGAGTTTACATGAAACTTTTCAGAGATATGTTTATTATACAAATGAAAAAGTTCTCTGTTTTGCTCTCAAGGCTGCCTCTTGAAGTAGTGTAAAACAGATAACACTGTTTATCAGCAAAGCATTAGCGATGGAGTTGATGGGATGGTTTTTCACTTGGAGGAATGATTTTAGAAAGGACATCAAGACTTAGAATCACTGAGTTGTTAGCCCCAGAAGAGAACCTCACTTCCAGTGACTGTCAAGTGCCCACATGCGGAAGGGGACCAGCCTGGGGCAGAGTTTTCACTGGTTTACAGTGCAATGAAAAAATAAGGATAATGTAATGATGTTCCCCCCAAATTAAGTTTCTTCCAATTAAAAGGCTGTTTTTCATTTGATATTATGTCTTCTTATTTAGGTGTTTAAAATATGCCATCTATGTTGGCTATAAATATGACTTTTATTGTCCTTACTGGATGAAACAGAAAGTTGGCACTTGTACGTTGGAGCACACATTAATTTTTCATATTCATTTAAATAGTTCAAGGATGACGAAAAGTCAGTCCTGATTTTAAAAGAGATCTCAAAGATCAGGGAAAATAAGTCATGTGTATAAGAATACAGAGCTAGCATCAAAGCTAGCATTTGAACCCTGTTCTCCACATACTTTCTGCTGGTAAAGTGTTTCTTTTTTTTTTTAAAGATAATACTTCTTGCCTACTAGCCTACAAAGTTTCTTTTGAGAAATCAGCTGACGGTCTTTTGGGAACTCCCTTATAGCTAACTGTCTCCTTTTCTCTTGCTGCTTTTAAGATTCTCTCTTTATTTTTAAGCTTTGGCATTTTAATTATGATGTTTCTTGGTGTGGTCCTTTTTGGGTCCATCTTGTTTGGGACTCTCTGTACTTCCTTGGAGTTACATGTCTATTCCCCTCACCAAGTCAGGGAAGTTTTTTTTTTTTTTTTCATTATTTTTTCAAATAAGTTTTCAACTTCTTCTCCTCTTCCTTCTGGCACCCCTATGATTCGGATGTTGGTATGTTTAAAGATGTCCCAGAGGCTGCTAAGCATATCCTCTTTCTTTTGAATTCTTTTTTCTTCCTGCTGTTCTGATTGAATGCTTTTCCTTCCTTGTGTTCCAAATTGCTGATTTGTTTCTCAGCTTCATACCGTCCACTGGTGGTTCCCTGTAGATTTTTCTTTATTTCACTTAGAGCAACCTTCAATTCTGCCTGGGTCTTTTTTTATGCTTTTAAAGTACCCAATGAGTTCCTAGAGCATCCTGATCACCAGTGTTTTGAACTTTGCATCTGATATATTGCTTATCTCCATTTCATTTAGTTCTTTTTCTGGAGCTTTATTCTGTTCTTTCATTTGGGCTGTATTTCTTTTTCTCTTCATTTTGGCAGCCTCCCTGTGTTTGTTTCTGTGTATTAGGTAGAGCTGCTTTGACTCTCTTAGTAGTGTGGCCTATTTTAGGAAAGCAAACCTATTAAGTTGTATGGGGCAGAGCCTTAGGTAATTGCCCAGGTGGGGCAACCCATGGCACCACTCTGTTGCTATACATGGGGGAAGGCTTTGAGAGGGCATAGAAGAGGGCTTAGAGAGGGTTCAGAGAGGCTGCTGTCTGGCCTCTGGAGTTTTGCCTGGGAGAAAGCTGTCTCCTGGCACTCGCCTTATTGCCAGTCACTTCACTTTCTCCCCATATGCCACTAGTGCCTTTCCAGCTGTTGCCCTAGTGCTGAATCCCAGAGGGTGTGGGTCTGTGTGAGTCCTAAATCCCTTACAGGCCCTTTAAGTGGAGTCTCTTAAGAATCTCGAAGCTTCTTCCACTGCTCCAATTCCCACTGGTTTTTTATAGGCAGAAGTTATGGGAACTATCTTCCTGGCTTTGGAACCCTGCCTGGGTGGTCTGGTCTGGGGCTGGGATCCCTTGCTTGAGAGATATCCCTCCCAATTTTTATCCACAATAAGTGGATGTGGGATCACCTGTTCCCATCTCTGCACCTCTCTGTGCCTCTCCACACATCTCTGTGCGTTCTCTGTCCCTCCTACCTGTCTGGATGAATGTGGCGTGTTTAAATCCCTGGTTGTTAGATTTCCACACAGCTCGATTTTATGACAATCCTGGGTGAAATTTTTTTGTGGTCCAGTTGTATTTTTTTCTACAGTTGTTCAAGGAGGTGAGGTGTGTTTACCTATGCCTCCATCTTGACCAGAAGTCCAAGACACTTTCTCTTCACTGTGCTTTTTATTGCTCCATTGCTTCAGCCTGCCTTTCCTTAGTCATCTCGTTGTGAGAAGATTTGTGTTATGTCCTACTGCTGCCCATTTGCTCCCAGCATGCAGTAGCGTTTCCTTTTATATGAGTTTACCTTTCCTTGTCCCTTTTACAAACATAAACTTGTCAATTTAGTACTTAATTGGGTTGTTAGGACTAAGTAGTTATTTATTCATTTATTATAATAAAAAGACCCATTAAAACTTGTTTTTTCTTATGAATAATGTGGAGTTTGGCCTTTTTTACTTCTGAAACAGTGCCTCACACTGAGAGCTAAGGGTAGCTTTTCAGCCCAAGGGAAGTGATAAATTATTAAATGAGATGATGTTGAACATATGAAGGGGTTTGAAATGAAATTGTTTTTTTCTTAAAATACAGCCCTCCTTCTCCTTTTTGTTTAAAGAATAGACAACTGGGTGGACTGAAAATTAAAGCAAAACTCTGTTCCTTTTGTCTTCATGGGGCATAAACTTTTACCCTCAAATGATGTGTGGGATTCAGAGCAAAGCACGCCAGCAAGCAATTATATTCTTGTACAGGCTCCTTCCCCCCTCCCTCCCTCCCCCCTTCCTTCCTTTCCTCCCTCCCTTCCTTTCTCTTTCTCTCTCTTTCTCTCTTGCCCTCTCTCCCTCTCCCTTCTCCCCTCTCCATTTTACAAACAAAAAATTGGAAACATATCTGAGAGTGAGGCTTTGCATAAAGAAATTACTGGGGAAATATTCCTGTGATCGTGTTGGGGACACCTCCCCCCCCAGCCCCCATCAACCTGGTCATGATGAGGAATACGGGGATCCTCACAGAGCTCTCTTTGTGCAACTAGCTGAAGTTGGATTACCCCACCCAACGGGGCAGGCTTGCCATGCTTTCTGCAATATCTTCGTGAGCCCGTGGGCCAGATGGAGGTCAGTGATCCAGCTCAAATTTCTCAGGAGAGCTAGCTTGTGGCTCTTCCACGGTGCTGCTCATTCAGTTTTTTTCTAGTCATCTTTTTTGGTTTTGATTTTCCTCTTTTTTCTTTTCAGGGTGGAAAATATTCTCTACAAAGGGTTTCTCTAATTTATAAGTCTTTTGTGCAGTTCTAAAGCCTTTGACTTTAAATATTTGTATAACTCTACTGTGTGTTAATTTTTTTTCTAATTTACATGCTGCTTGCTGCTTATGGTATTACTAAGCTATATGTAAGGATACTTATGTATATGTGAATGGTCAAATTTCTGTATTTATTTATGTTTATATACATGTATATTTCTCTGCTTTACATACAAAGGGAGACCCCCCCAAAACAGAATTTGTTCATAAAAAATAGTGTATTTATTCTTACATGTTTAAACTTCAGTCACATTTCAAGTATCCCCCATTTGATGCAATATACCTACTGAGACATTTTTTCCCACTGCTAGAAACACTTTTTGAACTCATAGATTTTGATGCCTTTTAGTGCTTCTGCTGTCTTTTTTTCACCTCTTCCACATTGGCAAAACGTTTCCCTTTGAGGACTTTTTAAAATTTTTTATTTATTTTTATTTTTTATTTTTTAAATATATTTTATTGATTATGCTATTATAGTTGTCCCATTTTTATCCAGGGAAACAAACAAAAAAAAAAGTTGCTCCAGGCGAGAGCAGGTGAATCGGGAGGGTGGGGCACAGGGGTCAAGCCTTTTTTGGTGAAAAACTGCTAAACACTCAGTGTAGTGCAGGCAGGTGTGCTCATAAATCACCCATAAATCACGAAATGGGCAAATGTATTGAAAAAGTGGAAAAGTTCACTGAATTCAGGGTAAAAAATTCACTGAAGCCAAATATAGGCTCTCACAACAATGCCCGCTGGTACACTGATACAGATGGGTTCCTAGAACAGTTTCCTACTGAAGGAAGACTGTACTACAAGAGGCCAGCCCTCCAGAAGATAATTCTGATTTTTGGTGTCTTCCCTTTTGTATATTTATTTCTGTGTTTGATGTGTATGTATGTATATATGTATACATATAAAATAAAATAAAAACACTCATCTATTTTAAGTTCAATATCTTACTTATAAGCCTGAGTAAACTTTCTCAAATAAATACATTTAGAGATAAATAGATAAAATGTACACTTAATTAACAAGCCAAAAGGAGGGAAAACGCCCTATGGAAAGATAACATAATAAGCTAGAGAGGCAGAACAGAATCGTGGACACAGCCTATTAACATTACGTATTTGTGTATCCTGTATGCTTTCCTGGACAGTGTAACGAAGCTTGTGGACTGAGTGTAAACAGCAGCTTTTTGAAACATGGTGAATTGTCCTATTCTGTGGCTAATGAATGAAGAAGAGGCATACCTGCTATACACTGTAAACTTCAAAAAATATACACATTATATATCAGTTTGAGGCAGTCCTATTGGAACACCATTTCTCTCTCTCTCTCTCTCCTTTTATTTTAAATTTGAAAAACGCCTCTGTTGTTACCTGTGGTGTGCTATGAACACGCACACACTATTTTGTTGCTTGCCCTGCCCTCAGAGACTGCACATTTAAATCTCATTTGCTACGGCAGCAGCAGGACTGCTTGGAGGTGACAGCCCCTCTACGGCTAATTCCCCAGGGTCAGAGCCATTGGGAGGCGTCTGGTGAAGCCACAGACAATTGGAGTGGCGCGCGCACACAGGAAAACCAAAAAACAAACACCAGCAACCACGCAAAGCAGAGCAAGATTCTTCCCCCCTTATTTTCCTTACAAGAGAGATAAAGGCAGTGAGAATAGGTTGATATTTGATGAATTGGTTCTATTCAGAGGAGTGCTATCATTTTAATGTCCTTTTTTTTGTTGTTTGAAAATGCACCCACAGTCTCTGAATTCCCATTAATGCAAAGTTCAGATAAAGCTGATGAAAAGCATCTGCCATCTTGATAGTTGCCATGGCAGATGGCGCCAGCCTTTATGCTTTTATCAGTATTAGTATCAGAACACACTTTGTGTTCCAAGCTGAGATAAAATCATTGAAGCTGTACCTGGAAGAGGCAGTGCCACACTGCAGGCCCCACCGTTCTGCCTCCTGACAGAGCTGCCTGCATGAACGTCCTGCATGGCCTCTTCTTGGGAGTCCTTAGTTCACCAGTGGTGATGCTCTTGTGCAAAGTTGGAGGATGAGGGGTTTTTCTAAAGCACTGCTTGACCCTTTGCCACTTGTCCCTTCGGAATGTGTGGGGAAGCATGTCGGCAGCCGCTATCTGGGCTAAAGCTGCTGGCTCTCTGGGAAGCCCTATGGAGATCACTTGGTGTCAGCTCTGGGAACGGAAGAGCAGTGTGATAAAGGAGCCCTTTGCGTACGTACTTTGAGCTGAATGTGGCTCAGGCTCTGGAAGGGGGCCTGCAGCTTCCCTTCAGCAAGGGCATCAGCACATCGTGGTCCCCACCTCTCTCCCTCTGTCAGAACCACTGCTGCAAAGTGCCACGTGTTGGTGATGCAGGACTGAAACCCTGCACCATCTGCCCCCGCTTAGCCTCAGTCCCGTGCTGCAGCCGCCTGCCCGATGGCCCAATAGGCCATTGTGTGTTCCAAATGTCCCAACAATGTGACTTCCGAAAGTCACAACCATGCACCAGTTCTTTATTGTCCATTTCCAAATATATCAACAGATGCTCCCCTACCTCTTGCTTCCACCTCTTTAATTATGGGTGCACTTACTTTTGGGAACATTGTTGCCTGTTAAATAGAGGGGCTGTGAGATGTGATGTTGTCATGCAAGTGTTAGTGACCCAGCCCCGTTTGCCATTTGGCTGGTGCATGGGGGAGAAGACCAGTAACAAAGAGGAGGAGGGCAAGGGAGTTATTTTAAATTAAACTATACGTATATATCTATATGACGTTAATAATAAGGGTTGGGAGCCATTGGAGTTGGCTGCACTGGCTTTCAGGCACCTCCAAGAACACTTTCAGAGAATTTATAAACAAAAAGACAAACCTTTCTTATTTTCCCTCCCTTGGTTAAGAAAACTGGATTCAGAACACTGCCTCAAAATACTGGCCCTACCATATACTCACGGTGTGATTTGGGGACACATATTTGACTTCTCTATGGCTCGCTTTCCTTGCTTCTGAGAAGTAGACTGTATTCACATCTGTATCATAGAGTAGCCCTGAGGATGAAATTAAATCATGTGTGTAGAGCACAGGGATATAAATGCTCAATAAAGGCCAATGATTACTAATATTATTGTTTTTCATCACTTCCTTATTTCTTAGCGCTGAAATAGCTTTAAAGGGTATATGTGTCCCTAAAACCCACCTCACCAGTGGTGTCTGCCTGAGTGGGGCACCTGACTCCTGCTTTCCAAATTCTAAGCCTTCAGCGGCTGCTGTCTCAGCCCAGCTCCACATCAGGGCTCAAGCCCGCTTTCTGGGTTGCCCCCACTGCCTGGTGCACTTTGCACAGCCTGGTTCTCACTTCAGGCCCTGGCTTGGATGGGCGAAGGTCAATAATTACTTTGCATCTACTAATTTATTCTCGAATGGAGGTTTTCGTAGAACAGGAAGGTGGGAAGGGATAATATTACTACTGTAACAGCGATTCTCCGTCTGGTGCCACGCCTGTGCCTGCTTGTACCCCGTTGTGTACAAGAGAAAGGTGAAAATGACTGTACCTTCAAGACCATATTTAATTATTAACACAGTCTTACTTTTGAAAATGGAAAAGTGTATTTTCTTTATTTTAATGAGGTATACTTTATATACAATAAACTTTCTAGTGTATAGTTCTGCAAGATTTACCAAATACAGCATTATATAACCATGCCAACCATAAGATATAGAATAGTTTTATCATTAAAAAAACTTTCCCTATGTGGCCTCATGGCAGACAACTTGTTCCCCATATTCATTCCTTGGCAATTACTGGTCTACTTTTAGTCTCTATAGTTTTGCCTTTTCAAGAGTGTCATGTAATTGGAATAATACAGTATGTAGACCTTTGGGTCAAGCTACTTTCATTTATCTCAGTGTATTTGAGATTCGTCCATGGTGTGTGCACATCAGTACCTCAGTCCTTGTCTTTGAAGATTATTCCATGGTATCGCTGTATCACAGTTTGCTTATCCATTACACAGGTACACAGTCGTGGGGCATTGGGGTTGTTGTAATACTTTTATGTGAACATACTTTTGTGTGAACATAAACTTTCATTTCACTTGGGTAAATACTTAAGTATGTGATTGTTGGGTTGTATGGCAAGTATAGGTTATCTTTACAAGAAATGGAAAAACAAAACAAACAAACAAACAAAAAAGAAATGGAAAAACACATTTCCAAGTGGCTGTAACATTTTGCTTCATTACTGTCAGTGAAAGAAAATTCCATTAGCTCCACATCCTTGTGAACACTTACTATAGTCAGATTTTTTGGTTTTTACTTTTAGCCATTCTAGTAAGTGTATAGTGGTTTCCCCTGTGGTTTTAACTTTTATTTCTCCAGTTAAGCATCTTTTCATGTGTTTATTTGCTGCTTATACATTTTTGGTGAAGTTTCTGTTCAAACATTTTGCCCATTTAAAAAAAAAAAAGGGCTGTGGGTCATGGCTAATGTGGCCCAAAGTGTTGTCCCATAACCGAGAGGTCATGGATTCAATTCCTAGTCAGGGTACATCCCTGGATTGTGGCTTCGACCCCCCAGTCTGGGTGCATATGGGAAGGCAACCAATCAATGCTTCTCTTTCTCACTGATGTTTCTCTCCCTTTAAATCTCTCTAGAAGCAATGAACAAATGTACTTGGATGAGGATTTTTTTTTAAGGGTTGTTGTTTTCTTATTGTTCCATTTTGAGAGTTTTTTTAAATATCCTAGATACAAGTCTGTAAGCAGGTATGCAATTTGCAAATATTTTCTCCAACCCTGTAGCCTGGCTTTGAATTCTCTCAACAGTATCTTTAAACAGCAGACTTTCTTAGTTTGAGGAAGTTCAATTTATCAATTGACTTTGATAAAGTCGATATTTTTTCTTTTACGGATCACATCTTTGGTGTTATATCTAAGAAAACTTTGCTTATGGAATGCATGTATTTACTCCTACATTTTCTTCTAAATGTACTCTTAGGGCTGTGACCCATTTTGAGCTGACTTTTGTACATAATGTTAAGACTGATCAAGGTTTTGGGTTACTCTGTTTTGCTTTCTATACCAGTCCTGTTGTTTTAACACCATTTTTGAAACATTATTCTCTTTCAGTTAAATTACTCATATTTTCACTTTTCTTGAAAGTCCGTTGACCATGTTTATAGGTCTATTTCTGTACTTTCTAGTCTATTCTGTCTTCAGTGCCACACTGTTTTGGTTAGTGTAGCTTTATAGTAAGCCTTAAAATTTGATAGTGAGTCCTTTTTCAAAGTTGAAAACTACACAATGTAAAGCACAAATTCCTTTCCCAGTTACTGTATGTCAGGCATATACACTTACTTTAGATGACATTCATCTCTACCCTGAGAATTTTAGGAATACTGTAGGCTATGCACATGTTTTTTTTGTTTTTTTTTTAAGATGAGAAAAACTAATATGAATGACCAAAGACCTGAAAACCACTCGGATCTCTAATTAGAAAGAATGCATTGTAGATATAGGTAGCCTACATTTTAAAAATCCCATCATCATATTTTTGTAGATAACCTGTATGCAAAGTTAATTCAGAAAATTCTAACCCCTTTGGGCTGCTGCATGAAGTTTCAGGTATAAACAGAACAGGACTATTCCCTATGGCTTACTATTAAATTAATAATCTCTCTGCAGGTTAAAAAGCTTGCCTTGTGTAGCACTCCACTGTTCACAAAGTTCTCTTGTGTACGTGATTCCATTAGGTCCTCAGAGCCAGCCTTGGAGCAGGTCTTCCTCAACCCATTCTGCAGATAAGGAAGCTTCAGATGTTAAATCACCCACTCATTGTTACTGGCAGAAAGCATCCAAGTTAGGACTCTACCTCGGTCCTTACACCAAGTCCTTGTAAAGCTGTGCTGCAGTGCACCCTGACTTCCGGAAGTTCAGATTGCTCCAGCTCAATGAATGGCGTCTCTCCCATGATATCCCTAAGGGCAGCGTGACCTTGGGGAAAATACCATCAAGTTCAGCCAGAATTTGATCAATTTGTGGGGAATATTGGCTTTAATTACTAGTTGCACTTCAGTGGCCAGATTCCACTGAGACAACCTTGAATTCAGTCTTTCAGTTTGGTTTGGGAACGGATAGGGGATGCTATTTTGAAAAGTTGTAAAGTCTAGGAAATTCTCACTGTTTCTTCTAAACCTTGCTCCTTCCCCAGGAAGAGTAAAGAACATCCCTCATGCAATGTTTGTTGGTGTTGTACTAGTAATTAGTGGCCGTCAGCCACCCTGAGTAAGAACTAGAAGTTTCAATGTTTGGCAGAACTTGACACCAAAGTTAGGCATCAAAAATAGGGTCGGACTCTGGGATCATTTCTTGCATTTTACTGCTACAGAATAATTTTGACACTTGCTCAGCCCAGAAAGTATTC
This sequence comes from Glossophaga mutica, assembly GCA_039655065.1. Taxonomy (NCBI): domain Eukaryota; kingdom Metazoa; phylum Chordata; class Mammalia; order Chiroptera; family Phyllostomidae; genus Glossophaga; species Glossophaga mutica. The sequence goes on along the minus strand of CM077309.1, from coordinate 25,388,267 downwards.
TAAAAAGAAATTGTGGTTCTCAAAATGAAGTTCAGTGATCAACAAGTTCAGTGCCACCGTTGTTTGGTAATTAGCTAGAAATTCAAATTTTCTACCCTCCCTCTGAATTGATTTTATTTAATTTTTCCCCCGAAGCATGTGAACAAAATCTCCAAAGGACAGCTTAAAAAGGGGAAACACATTAAATCATCATAGAACTCATTTGTATGTTAGGCACCATAGATTAATGCTAAGAAAACACTGACATTATCTACTGTGGTTCAGGCAGAGCTGGAGAGTGGTTCCAACATCAGTTTGGTAAATTAAGACACAAACTTCTATTCAGGATGGACTCAGATTTTGCTCCTTGGGTCGGTGGTATGAGTAGGGCTTTTCTTTTGATAGAGGATGCTCACAGTTGTCTTGAGGTTGTATGAGACTGTTAATATAGTTTCTTTGGGGGAGAAAAAAAATCCAGACACCTTTCTGATGGTAATCTGTTCTTGGAATGAGAAAATGTGTTTTTGGCTGGCGTTTTCATTTTCACAAGACTCTAGGTTTATACTTTCGGTTGGAAGATCCAAGAGAAATGAAGAATTATCAGGAATCCTCTTCCTTTGATGTGTTCTCCGAGATAGTAAGTGCCTCCTTGTTTTTCTTTTGAGAAGAAATAGAAGCCAATTCTTCCAAATTCATATGGATGGAAGGAGGCTTAGAAAGCATCAGGGGTTTTTCAAAAGGAATTTTACTTGCATTTTGAGTGAGACAGTATTTTCTGATGAAAGACGTTTGGCACCCTGGCCTCTGATGCTAAGTGCTAGCAGCCTCCCTACTTATTTTTGAACATGCTCTAGGGTGGTGCCTTAGGTTGAACCTTCCTCCAGCCCCCTGGTTTTATCATCAAGGAAACTGAGATCCATTTGTTTAGTGGCAGAGCCGGCCTTTGACCCTGACTTTCTGAACCTTGGCCCCACTACAGTGGAAGTGCCATGAAGGCAAGACTTTGTGTCTGTCTTGTTCAGTGCTGCTTCTCCGGAACTTAGGACAGTTTCTCGCATGGAGGAGGCACTCAAATATTTATTGAAAGAACAAATGAATGAATAGATGGGTGGCTACACACTCCACAATACCATCTTCAAGATCCACCCAAAACAGTGATTGACTATTGATGATTTCTAAGGCTCTAAATGTAATCAGCTTTCAGGTAACCAAAAGAATAAAGTCCATTATCAGAGCTGAAGGAGCCACAGAGTAAATGGGATTCTTCAAGGCAGTCCTACATTGTCACAGAAACTTGACTTCCAAATTAAATGCTGTACCTCTACTGATTTAAGATGTACAGTATTTCCATTAGAATAATAATACCACCACTAAGATTTTGAATTTATGTGCATATTTATGGAGCGAGCCGTCTATTGATGGATCTTGTGATGACGTCTCTGCTACAGCGGAGTCCCAGCCTGGCGCCATGGCATGGCCCACGCTATTGGAACTTTGCCACAGGTGCGGCACCCCACATGCTGTTACCTCTTGGGAATTGCTAATTCCATGGATTACTCTTTAAAGGGTGTTTTCTGTATTCATTGCCCCAATTAAAAGCCTATCTAAAGATTGTTCCATGCTTTTAAATTAAGTCAAGAATATTTTTGCGTTCTTTGAGAGGATCTCCGATACTTTTATACAGAGCTAACGTAGAAAATACTGTTTGCGGAGGAAAAGTGTTTTGGAATGTGCTGGGCTATCATGATATACTTTGTTCTCCTAGCATTACATTATAGCAACACGTGGGCATCTGGAATCTCACCTTGCCATCCTGAAGCTAGGTTGAGTGTTTTCATAAGACAGTGCTTAATAGTTCACATTGAATAACTGGGTGAGGCAGGTGAAACTTAGGAATTCGAAGAGGCGTGGCCATCTAGAAAGCTGTGGTTGTAGTGGCAAGTATCTGAGCTGCACCGACCAACACTTTGGGGACAGTGGGTTACTTTTTCTTTACTGTGAGTATTTGGAAGCTGATTTTATATGTATTGCATTTATAAGTAGCTAAAGGATCTTATTGCCCCCACATCCATACTGTTTTCCTTATAGAACCCCAGTTCTTATCCTCATTTGATGGGGATGGTTTCAGGAGTGCTAGTAGATGAGGAAGAAAATGTAAGAGATTTAAATGGGCTTGCTCAACATACCAAACGAGTTTAGCTTCATCTCAGGTGATAGATGTGCCATTCAACATTTTTAATCAGAGTGGTAATATGCTCAGCTAATCGCATTTGAATTTAAGAAAGGTCAGTGGAGAGGATGAATTGGAGGAGGTGAGGCAGGAAGTAGGGCGACCTGTTAAGGGGCTATTTGGTTAAACCAGAGGTGGTGGTCACTGGTGTTCTGCACCAAATATTTGCTTCTTTCTTTCTCCTGGGCATATGGTATGACTGTACTTTTAGTCTCCCTATGAGGCTGGGTGTGGCTATGTGATGTGCTCTAGTTAATGAGATGTTAGCAGAGGTGTCATTTCTGTGGCAACTGCAAGAGCCAGTGCATGATTCATCTTGTCCTTTCACTCCTGCCTGGGTGACCACGGAGCCTGCCTCAGCCTCGGTCCCTGAGTGATGATGATAAGTAGAGCTTCGGATGATGCGTGTCGGATGTGCTGCATGGATAAGAAACTTTTGTTGTGTTAAGCCACTGAGATTTGGGGGTTGTTTGTTATCACTGCATGGCCTAGACCCCTCCCTGGTAGCAAACACAAGGCCTGTGGGCTGAAGCCAGCCCTCCACCTTGTTTTATCCGGCCCAGCACCTTGTTTCTACCCCAAGGCCGTGCTGAGCTCTCGCTGAACTGTTAAGGCATAGTTACATTTATACAGTCCTAAAAATTACATTTGGCCCTTTGAAGGCAACCACAAGGCTGATGTGGCCCCCAGTGAAAATGAGTTTGACACCCCTGGCAGACCATCCTGACCACCACATCAAGGGCACTAGGGGCCTGAACTAATACTATGTCAGCAAAAATGGAGAGGACTGAACAGGCTCAAGTAACATAAATATGGTAGAAATGACAGAGTTTAGCAAGAAAGTAAATGTAGGGGAGGGAGAGAGAAGAGTCTAGAATGATAGTCAATTTCTGATTGGTTGAACCACGTCTATCCGTTCATGGGCATTCATTTTGCTTCCTCGTTGAACCTGAGTTTTTTGAGAGAAAATTGTGTAGCTCTTTTGTATATCATCGGTACCCTCCTTCTCTGTTCCATAGACCCCCTCCAGATCTTGGACAAATTGGTTATACTCTTAT